>BTPP01000007.1:0-2994519 GCA_037102815.1 Neurospora intermedia
TAACCCTAACCCTAACCCTAACCCTAACCCTAACCCTAACCCTAACCCTAACCCTAACCCTAACCCTAACCCTAACCCTAACCCTAACCCTAACCCTAACCCTAACCCTAACCCTAACCCTAACCCTAACCCTAACCCTAACCCTAACCCTAACCCTAACCCTAACCCTAATATACCCCTACTAAGAATATCCCTACTTAACTATTAATATAGAGCGAGAGTAGATAGTTAATTTATAGTTAGGATTATTTACGTATATAATATAGAGTCTTATATAATTAAATCCCTTTGCAAAATTACTAGAGCGTCCCTTTATAGTACTATAACCTAGCTCTTTTACCCAATTTTAAACTACTATTACCAATTTATTAAAGGTAGGGTACTAGGTATTAAAAATAGTATAATCGCTATACTTGTAATAGCGAGGGTTATAAAATTCGTCTTCTTTATCGCTAGGCTAATCGTTATATTCGTTATTATTATCGATATTTATAGGTTCTAGTTAGGTAGAAATAGGCTCGGCTAGGGTAGTAAGGTCGATTATTTAACTAGGGGGGGTGCCCGCGCTACGGTCGCGTACGTCCGTCGGATCGGCTATTTATATTATAGTTAGTTAAGGAAATATACTAAAAAATAATATATTAAATCCGTACTGTCGATTGAATGACAGCGCTTTATTAATTTAGCGATAATTAGTAATGTGTAATATAATAGATTGATTAAGGGTAATAAGGGTAATAATAGGTAGTTTAGTAGAGGAGGTAATATAATGAGGTATATATTAGAATAATTGCTAAATTAAACTAGCTAAGTTTGGGTAGCTAGTATAGTACGAGGGTAGCTAGTACAACCTTTAGATAGGTGTAATAGCTTAAAATCTAGGAGCTTGGCGGGCGTAGTACGAGAAGGATTGAGAAGAGTAGAGTCAAAAGCGGGAATTAGTAGAAGCGAGAGGATATAGCAATTCTAATTGGCCGAGAGAGCGGGAGAGGTGGGGCGGCGGTGTCTAAAGAGGTTGTTGGCGGTGCAAATAGCGTTTCTTATTATAATACGCCCTCTATAGATTTTTAAAACCGCTAATAGTTTTATTTATATTATAAAAGGATATTTCTATCGATTATATAACCCTATTAACCCCCTACCTATATTATAGGTAAGAATTTAAATATATTATTATTATTATTAATCGCCTTACTAAAATATAATATTATATCCCTACTATCGGTTTATTAGTAAAAAAATTAATAGAGCACTTTATTAAAAAAATCTATAATATTTACAGCCTACCGGACTCTATTATCTCTAACTATAATACCTAATTTATCTCGCAATTTTAGAAAGCTTTATTACTACAATTAGAAATTGCCTTCAAACCTTCCTCCGCTTTCTACCCCATTACCAACAAATAAACCAAGCATATTAATATAGATATAGAAAAATATCTCCGCCTTTATATTAACTGGGTTTAAAACAATTAAGTAAATTAATTACTAATTACAAAATTTATTAAGAATAATTTAATTTTTAAAATTACTAACGTCTTTCTTTTCTTTACTAATTATAATTTCTACCCTCGTATAAGTATCGAGCCGGTAAAGCCGAACCTACTAGAAATATCGGCGGTATAATAAACGGGGTACTTTAAAATTAATAAATTAATTAACCAATTTAAATAAATTTTAAATTTTATTATAAATTAAGCCTAATAAACTTAATAGTACTATAAAAATAATACGAATACCCAACGGACTAATATACCGAAATATAAGAAAGGAAATAGGGTCTTTCTTAATACTAAAAACTTCAATATTAACCGCCCCTATATTAAACTTATACCCCTCTTTGAAGGACCGTTCGAAATTATTAAAGCGGATAACTATCGAATTATATTTAAATTCCCAATTAATATAAAGTACAATTCAACCTTCTATATTAGTAAAATTAAATTATAGGATAAGGAGGGTCTCCTAAGATAAATAGATATAGAGGAATAAAACGTTTGTACTAACTATAGCCGAATTATAAAGAAGATTAATAATAGGGAAGATTCTATAAAATATAAATTCGAGAGAATTAATAAATACCGGAAGAATAATAAGGGTCGTTAAGAATACTTTATAATATAAATACCCCTATATATACTATTATCATAATTGCGAACCGATATATTTATAGCCCCTAATATTATATGGGCTTTCTACGACGGATACCCTAAAGTACTGTACCTACCGGTTTAAATAGCGGCGGAAAAGAAACGGAGGGAGAAAGAAAAGGAGGCAGAGCGGGAGGCTCTAACTTTGCGGCGGAGGTTACAATAATAACCGCTAATAGCGATAGAGACTTTTTAGACCGTTTATTTAATAGGGATTTCTATTATTTTATATAATATTAGTTAGCTATATAGCTTCTTTTAGTCCGGGGAAGTATTATAAGGTTAGCCTATATACTTTGTATTTAGTGCTAGTATATAACAGTTTCTAAAACTACCGTATATTGTTATTACCGCCGGTAAGCCAATTATTGCCGGTAGTTAATTAGTTAGAACGCTACTTACCGCGGGCCTATTAGACCCGCCGGCGGTCGCCTTTATAAGGCTAGCCTTCCGGGTACTCGGCTGCACTTCTCTTCCTTTCTCCTTCGTACAATTACGTATAATTATATCTACTATCTACCCTTTGCCTATAATAGGTATTAAGTAATAGTAGGTAGATAAATATATAGTTTTAAATTATAGCAGGGGTACTTTCGGATTCGGTTTAATATAGGTTTTTCTTAAATATAAATATCCAAAACTTACTATCCTATAAGAATATATAGGGTAAATAGAAATATTATAAATTTAGTACTTTTCTAAAATTGTATTTCTAAATAAACTTTTACTTGTGATAGTAGCGGATTCTAGTGACTGTAAAGTCCTAATTTTAGTACGTAATCGACGTTAGGGTCTTGTAATTGAATTGAAAGTATAGAAGATAATTCCGTCGATTGCGTATTATATATTCTAAGTTTATTTTGAGCGTATAGTATTACGTAATATTAGAATAATGGAAGTGAGAATACTTAACTTGATTGAAGAAGAAAGAAAAGAAAGAAAAGTTGAGAATTGGTGAGAGACTCTTATATACACGTATGTGGATCGAAAATATGCAGTGTAGAAAATATTCCTACATTGATGCATGCTGGAAATATTGCTGCATACCTCAAATATTCGACAGATACTTGGGGGATGGCAGGCGGGTGTCAAACCTTTTAATGTGGAAAGAAAGATTGGCATCTAGAACCCCCTTAAGAGGTAGGTACCTACCTAATTAAATACTCGACAGCGGGAGGTGTCGAAGGTGCTGGAAATGCCAAGGTTAGCCCTCAAAAGGAGCGGGGTACATCGAATGATCTGGGGCTGAAGGTAGATAGTAGTAAGTGTAACGCAACGGAAGGTACCGTTAGCTACGTCTATTCATGCAGGTAGGTACCTACCTAACTACGGAGCAAACCCATACGGCTTTGGTACAGGGGGCACGTGTACGGTTGAAAATGGAGGTCGGAAGAAGAAGAAGAGCAGATAAGGCAAGTGACGACTATCTAAAGCATGACTTGAAACTTGATCCATTTGTTAGAAGCAAATTCTTATAGCAACTTGAACTTCTTGGAGCGTTCGTTTTCGGGTACCCCGAGTGTCCACGGTGCGCCAACACCAGCCGAATGGCTTTAGTTTCTAATAAGAACTGGATTCGTCGAGTCGACCCTAGCCCGACAACGACTCGACGGCTACAGAAATATCGAAGGGACTTCCTACCTCCCCCGAAGCATGCCTACAGCATGTACCTTCTTGTGCAACTCCCCCATCGGCCCTTCCTTTACAATCAATCGCACCATCTGCAGTCATTCGAGTTCGCCTTTGCTTGGAAGTGCTATCCTTTACTACCCATTATAATAGCGGCTGCAGACGTTCACTCTGCTTGTGTATCGAGATAAGGCCGGTTGTTGACCAATGGCGTGTTATACATACTAACAATTACCCGCTTTTCCGTTACGCTACACAACATCTCCCTCCCTCAATTCAACCTCAGATTTCCTAGCTAAGAGAACTCTGTCGCTCCTAGATTCCAACGTCTTCCGTCTACCTACATACGTTCACTTGTTTTGTATCCTTGGAACTACTCCATGTTACCTCCCTTCACCCTCTGTTCTTGACCTTAGGTTAGAGTTACAAGGGAAGATTGGGAGCCTTATCTAGAGATAGCAAATGTCTGCTCAACCAAACTCAACCGTGACAAGGCTGGTGGAAGCTTACTTCTAACCTTCGCTATATCCATGTCAACAAACGCTGCCACACATCAATCAGACGACATGCACGTAGAAAACAAGCTTGCTAGCTCCTATAAAGTCATCAACATATCTATATTCATAATCATAACATACGTCCCAGTCCGCGCGCATATTCAGCCGTCTATGCGTACAAAGTATGCCCGTCTCGTTTCCTCTCATCCATTCTCCCACGAAGCTCCAACATCGACCCGATACTCATCCGTTAACCAAAACTTTCTCTGAAAAGGAAATCATCGCTCATAACATTGAATGCACACTGCAACATCTTGTGCCCCGTCCCTTTCTTTCCCGGGAGCTCTTGTACGGGTACCTTATCTTCCCTCCCCTTCTTCCTCCTTAGCAGCCTTGCAAACAACACAGCCCCCAACAATCCGATCCCTCAACAATCTCGCATGCGTCACCTTCGCCCCAACCAAATGAGCGCTCCTTTCCTCTGCTCCCATACCTCCCAACAACACATCAGCATCCACCGTCTTCCCCGGATTCAACGCTTCCAGTAAATGCGGCAAATGAAAAACGTGTCCGCAAGCGAAGCCAACCAGCGTGTCTGTTTCGTACGTGGTAAAGGGGGAGAGGCATTGGGCGCAGTGGCCGGCTTGGTACTTCTTCGCAGCAGATTTGGGACGGCGGTGGGTTGGTGTTGACGGGGTTGGTGGTGGCTGCTGCTGCGATGGAGCGGCTGGGGAGGCGAGTCCGGAGGAGGAAGGTTTCTCGGTCAAGGGTTGCGTCGGGATATCCGTAGGCTGGACGTCCACGTGTTCGCCTCCTTCCCTGACACCAACTTGGAACTTGACGCCCTTGCGCTGGCCGTTCCGCAGTGTGTTCATAGCCGCTGCAACTTCGCTTCTCAACACGCGGCTGACGCCTTCCGAGATAGAGTATTGGATCTCATGCTCCTTCATGATATGCCTTATACCTTCTCTCAGGCCAGGGATCTGTAGCCCTTCAGGTATTCTCCTCACAAGTGTGATGGGGTTGATAGCCGTCCCCACTTCCTCAAGCAGGGCGCGGATGAACTTGGGTTTGTCCATGGAGTACTCGAGCAGATCTTCCCAGAGATCGGGATCGTCTTGTTCCTTGGCAAAGGCAATGGCGCGGGAGACGTCGCCGAGGCGCTCGATGATGAGGTAGAGCGCTCGTTTCACCTGGCCGGTCTTGGAGTAGAGGTAGACGAGCTCGGGGATGTAGTTGCGGCTTTCGCATTCTTGGGCGGCCTGGGGCACAAAACAGTCAGTAAATGAGGGGCAAGGGACATGGGAGACAGGGAGAACTAACCTTCTCAAAGGCATATGCTGTCGATGTCCTCAAGAACTGGTTGAGCAGTGGCTGGTCGTAAATGGCAAAGAGGTGGACAGCCAGATCAGCAAATTGGTCTACCATGGTGCGGCTGTCGAGGACCAGACGGGCTAGAGACTCGTGCGTGTGTTCGTGGATGCCTTCACCACGCCAGAGACCTCGCAGGTAGAAGAATGTGTAGAGCTTCAAGTCCTTCTCCTGTAACTGCGACACCACAAGGTCCGGCTTCACCAAGCCATGCTGCGCCTCGTCGACCAACAGCGAGATGGCTTCACTAGTAGCCTGCTCAAGATCTTCCTTGGACATCTTGAGGAGCTTGTCCTGCGGCACGCGGAGGCCGATGAAGCTAGGAATATCGTCCGCCACCGCCTCGGCCAGATGCGCGTCTTTAATCAGTCGCATCGCCGAGTCCGCATCCTGTAACCTGATGTAACATCGGAGCGCCTCCTTGGTCCGCCCGCTAGCCTCGTGTAACTTGGCCAGACTCTCCATGACGATGCGCCAATCTCTTCCTACCTCGCCATCCTCGACGCTGTCCTCTCGGACATCTCGGTACTTGAGCTGGTTCTCCAGAGCCGTGGTTATGGTGGCAACGTCAAACAAATCCGACGACCATCGTTCCAGCAGCTCTCTGAACCGGGGCTTGCTGACCTGGAGGTAATGGCCTAGCACGACTTCGTAGATGGTTCCGGGAATGGGCGGTCGTGTTCGCTCGGTGGGGATGTAGTTGACAATGTCATCAAACTTGTTGGCGCCGGCAAAGGTCCAGACCCATTTCTCCCAGCGGTCAGGGGTGCCGAGGACTTTGCCGCAGATCTGACCGGCTTGGGCCCAGTCATTGGCTTCGACTAGTTCGTGGATCCAGAGTTCGCCTATGCGTCGTTTTTCCTTTTCAGCAAGAGAGTAGTGGCTGCGCAGGCCGTCGATGACAGAGGAGGTCTCATCGTCAAAGTCATCGTTTTGGGCTCGGTCGGGAGTTTCGGAGCCGCCCAGCTCGGACGCCCGGTCGGTCGCAGACACAATCTCCGGATGCTCGTCAACCAGCTCCCATGCTTGTCTGTACTGCTGGCGTTCTAACAACCATCCAAGGTGGTCGGCCAAGTCTCTCTTTGTTGCCAGGATACAGTCGTACGGGCTGTGGATGAAGATCTTGATGCCGGGTTTGTTGAGGTTTTGATGGATAGCTGTGCGATGTCCGCTCTTCAATGCCGAGTTGATCCCTCCCATGTAGTTCGAAGGCGCCTCATCACTCTCTCTACTCTTGATGCTGGCGCCTGAGCTGAAGAGAGACTTGGGATTCAGCGCCACGTTGAGGCCGGTCAGGCCGACGTTGAGCATGTCGGTACCGAAGCCAGCCAAAGTCTCCAAGGTGCCTTTGCTGGCTGCAGAGGCGGCTACATTGCGAGCCGGCAGAACTCCGAGGTGGTAATCGCTGGCAGTCAAGCGTTCGAATCGGCTGACGCTCAACCCGTCCTTGTCAATCTCGGCCTGGGAGGTGAGATCGATCAGGCGCAGTTCTGGTGGCGGGTTGTTTTGTCTGCGCTTGATCCCGCCGGATGGGTGGCTTGCTCCAGATGCTATTGATGCGGTGTGTTTATGACTTGGAATGACATTGTCATCTTGTTCGTCCTCGTTTTCGTCTGGTAAGCAGTATGCGAGCACCAATAACAAGTTTTGGGTATATAGAGAGATGCCGGAAATGATGCAGTCCATGCGAAGTCTGGAGAGGTTTGAGTCAGCGTGGTCGGCAACACGGCAGGAAGAGTACACTTACAGCTTTACAATCTCTGCCCGTCCAGCGGACCTTTCTCCCGCGTGTTTGCCGACGCCCATGCCACCAGGGTGGACGTGAATGAACCAAATGGTGCCTCCCCATCCCACCAGCAATCTCTCGACCTTCTTCTCGGTCTTCTGGTGTTGCTGCTTCAGGATCGCAGCCGCAGGAGAAGCCGGCACCTCCTTCTGACCCTTGCCCGGCTCATCAGGCTCGATGGACTGCTCGTCAATCCACTCGGCACGACCTTTCCAGACGCTGGCCATGGTATCCCACTCCTCTGTCTGCGGGCGATCAATATGACCAATTCGTTTCCATGCATCTTCTTGATCGGCACTTTCGAGATGGAGCTTCGTCCTCATAATCTTGATACCATGCTCATTCAGCCAGACGACATATTTCCCGGATCCGGACCACTTGATGGTGTTGATGGTGCCCTCGCCCGAGTGTAGAACGGTATCCTTGCCGGACCCTGCGCCTACCATGTTCCCGAGCCATCCTGCCGCCTGAGCAGCGGCTCCTGTCGTAGTGGCCGTGCTCTTGCCCTGTGGGGCGCCGACGGTCAGGATGAGCTGACCAGCCAGACCGCCAGACAGATAGGTCCTGTCGTTCTTGTAATCGGGAGAGAGAGCAACAGCTTGTACGGGTCGGGCAAAGTTGCGGAGAGTAACATCCTTGACGTCGATCAGAGACTGGACGCAAACGTTGCCATCCATAGAGGAGGTCGCGATGTGGATGTTGTTGGAGGGGGTATTGGGGACTCCATGGGCCTGGGCGTCTCGTTTGCGTGCGGCGGAGGCTGAGTTGGTCTGGTGGTGGCTTTCGGTGGATGCACTAGCAGGCCGCAGAGGGCTGTTTGTTTGGGAGAAGACTCGGGTGAGAGGCTTTGGGTCGAAGGTTGGGAGCGGGGGTGGGTAGGGCGAGATGGAGAGGCTGGTGACGGAGGCGCTGTGGGCATGGTAGACGCGCAGGGACTGGAAGGCGGGCAGTTGGAGGACGTGGATGTTGCCGTTATGCGTTCCAACGATCTGGTGTAGCCATCACAAGTCAGCAGCTGTCGCAATGTGTACCTCGAGAATCGCCATGGAGTCTATCTGACCATCTTGTCGCCAGCCGTCAAGAAGGCGCTTGTGGCGTCGCCATTGCGATACAGAGGCCCGAGGTGTTCAGTGAGCCGGGCGTATTTGAGTTTTGGTTCCTCGTCTTCCTCCTCCTCTTCTTCTTCCTCGTCGTCGTCGTCCTCGTCCTCGTCATCGTCCTCATCGTCATCCTCGGTTTCTTCCTCCTCCCCATCTGCACGGCCCCCATCGACCTCCAACCCTTCCTCTACCGAGACGCCGGATTCTCCATCTGTGCCCGTTCCTGTCGCCGTCGCCGTCGAGGTGGTTGTGGTGCCAATGGTGCTGCTGCCAATGGATCGCTTGGGCCGCGCCCTGGGAGACGTCACGATGGTGGGAGCGGGCGTGGTGTCGGCAGAGTCGCCTGTCTCCGGCGGGACCTGCGTCATGTTGATTGGAGCCGGATCGCCTGTAGTATCATGGCGTAGCTGGTGACGGATCTGATTGATCGCAAAGTTGTTGGAGAGAGAAATGGAGTTCGTTGCGCCTATGGTAAGGCGCTATTCGTTGGGTTCCTAGGCCTAGGCTAAGGTAGCTTCATGGAATGTCCCCAGTCCTGTGCTGCAACCAACCTAGTGGTTTGTTGTCGCTGTCGGTCGGTTCCAGAGCCGGGAACGGATGGAGGGGGAGTGAGTGGAGGACCGCTACGTCAGTAAGGACAGGTCCACAGGGTGAAAGTGGTAAACGCTTATGCTAGAGGCTTGCTCAAAGAGAGAGAGAAAGTGAGGTCTGGCGCGAAATGGCGGCAAGCAGGTCAAATATGCTGAACCCGAAACTCGTTTGAAGATGCGAGTACCTACATCATGAAGAAATCCGTGGTATCCATGCTTTCCATTCACAGATGAAATGATACGCATCCCTTCCCATGCGTCTACCAACCTCTACCTACCTACCTAGGCAGCGGGATAAGACCAGCCTCGTGGCCAAAGGCTCAACATCTGGCATATGCGTTTAGCGCAGCCGTCACTTGGAAACTCCACATTGGGTACCTTTAGCATAGTAGTAATTTCCCTTACCTCCTGGTAGTATCCGACAACGAGAGTGTACATCAAGCACAGACCATGTATCCAGAGCCACTTCTGCCGCTGTGGAGAGGGAGCTGCCCCAGCTACCCGTACCTACGTGCGGGACACAAGTGGAGAGGGCAACTGACGGGAGGGAATCGCGTCTCACAGCGCTATCAGACGCGATTTCCGGCACAGTACTGTAGTGTTGACGCTGCTGTGCTGAGAGCGCAATGCGGGAATGCAATAGGTTGACAGGAGCTTCCTCCCATCCATCCATCCCACCTTGTCTTGACTTTTCCTTCCCAAACAAAACAAAAAATACAGAAAGACCGAATGCGCCAGCTTCGACCAAGACCCGACCACTCAGCTCCAGGCTGGACACACTATGCGCCAATCTGGAAAATGGCTTGACTCTTTTTACTCCCCAGCAAACGACCAAGTGATTTGACGACATCATGGCGGCGGCCACTTCGTTGGGAGTTCACCAGCCCATCGGACTGCGATATGCCATCGACGAAGGCTTCCTCCCTCCGAACCCTCCCTCCTCGTCCTACTCTTGGGAGATATTCGTCGACCGACAGGCTCACGCCGAGTGTGAGGACGAGCTGTTGACCACCGATACCTGCGTCATCTGGTCTCGCGGCGGCATCTTTCGAAAGAGCTTCAGGTTCGACATCGAGAACGAGAAAGTCACCCAGGCTCTCCTCACATATTTCCCTACCTCGACAGACTCCCACCCCATTGTCAGCGCTGCCCCTTCGCAGCCCGAGAAACCCACGACCGAAAAGCATGACGCGAAACCACCTCTCGCCCGAGCCCTTGTCGTCTTTCTCAAGACCCAAGCCCACATCTACTTCCTCTCCGGAACCAGCCATGTCGTCCACATGCCCTTCGAGGTCGAGTCGGCCTGCGCCGCTCCCCTTGGCGTCATCATCCAACGGAAACAGCGAGCGAACAATACCCTGCCCGTTACCTTGCGACTGCCCAAGGTTCCGCCAAACTCCTTCGTCTCGTCACAGCCCTCGTCCATCTTCAGCCAAACCGGCGCCGAATTCTCCATCGAAGGCCTGGGACGGCCCAAGGCGCTCCCTTTGAAGCTGAGCAACACTTTGGAAAACATGTGGCAACCACCCATGGAGACCCCCGACAGTCCTTGGCCTCGTCTTGTGTGTCTGACGGACCCCTTGCTCGAGATCGGTTTGGTGGTCACCCACCCGGAAAACAAAAAGACAAACAAGAGACGTCAAAGGGTCTCTCTCGCCTCCAACTTTCTCAGTCCAGCCGAAGAGATTGTCCATGTCGAAGCCATCGAAATACCTGGCTATGCCTCTGCCTCGCAAAGTGAGACTTGCATTGCTGTTACCGTTAACAGAGAAAACAGCATGTACAGCGTCTGGCGCTTAACCTATCTGGAAAACGAAGATCCCTTCATTGGCAAGAGGAAGAAGAAACCCGTCAAGTCGACTCGCAGGCGCAGCTCCATGGCTCCCGGCATGCCCAGCGGTGCCAGCACCCCGGTCCATCCCTCCATTAGAGATAGCTTCGGTGCTCCTCTGCCCGGGAAGAAGCCTCGCAAAAGTGTCAGGATCGATGAGCGGGAAAAAGAAAAGGACAAGGGTCGGGCACTCGAGGGTGTTTTGAATTCTCTAGACCCCCTGAGAACTGATGACGCTGCCCGCAGACAGTCCCGTCGCGTAAGCTCTCTGTTGGCCAGAGCTGACTTGTCCGCATCCCAAGAGAGGGCGAGTTTCTCCGAGCAAACACTACATGCGGTGCATGGAGGTAGAAGGGGAGATTCACTAGGCAGTCAACGGACACGCATGAGCGGTGCCTACGGCGGTTTACATCCGGGCACTTGCTTCAACCATGGTCTCAACAGCCTAGCCGAGGCACCTGTCGACTCTTTGCTTGAGGAGCTCCGTGCCGGTGGTGACTTTGAGGGCTTCCACAATATGGGCTTGGATGATCATGAGTTCGAAGGGCTAACCCACGAAATGCTCTTCACAAGAGTTCACAGCTTTCCCATGGACAACGCCAACGTCCGCTACTCTCTTGCCGACAAACCGGCCAAGACGCAATCCAAAGTGTTCATTCTCGTCGGCCCCCCTACTGCCACTGACGAGCAGGGTTGTGTCCAGATTCTTCTTGGAATCCAGGACGTCGTCGACAAGAGGTTGCAGCTCCTGACTCTGCATGTTCCGCATCCCGTCCCAGGGTCAACTGTCGAGCCAGCCACGTCACGACTCTCCTCCAAAGCTCCCATGGTTTTTAGTGAACTTCGGCGGGCGCAAAACGTCATCGACTCGTGCAAAATCTCGGATGGAAACGAGCAGACCATACTCATCCTTTCTGAAGACAAGGCTGGTGGCAGGGAGCTAAGTCTGCAATCCCCATGGAGCCAGCTCACCACTGTTGACGCGACTCTCCTTCTTCTTGACGATGTCAACAACCTCAGCTACTCGGGGACTCATAGAACAAATACGCGATCGGTGGTAAACAAGCCAGAGGAAGTTCGCCTCTCCCAGATCCGCATCGATGCATTGTGCCACAGCTCTCCCCGTGGAGTCATCGATCTAATGGACAAGAACGGCGCATTTCATCGCATTCGTCTCAAGCTTCGTCCATCCTCTTCCCAGGTTCGCAAGGCCTTGGACGCTTGCCGAAGTGTTCTTCCTCCTTCACATGCGGATCGACTGCTGGCCGGTTGGTGGCATACTACACAATGGCTTAGAGTTCTGAACCAACAGGAAGCGAATAGTACCACCAACGACCGAGAATGGTCTTCTTTGGTTGTATTATTACTGGCAAGCTTCATGGCCCTCGGGCACACGGACGAAACATCGTTGGCCAGATTGGGTTGTGGTGTCCGAGTTCTCGAACCGAAGAGTAACTGGGAGGCCATGGAGCTGTACGCGACCCCGGTGGCATCTGCCAATGCCCCGTGGATGCAGACCAGGGGCTGGGAATGGTTGTTGGAGGACAGCCTTCTCGACACTATCCCATCCAGCCAAGGTACGCAGCCGCCGAGCTTCATGGCGCGTCATATCGAGCTTGCCAAAGGTTACATCGCATCTGCCGAAGGCATGGCAGCGTTTGGTGTTAATGGCTACCTTCCAACAGCTGTCGAGAGAGATCGCGATAGTCGCAATAAGGCAGCCTGGAGTATGATGCTTGCCCTTCACCTCCTCGTGGAAGAGCAGACATTGAGTGTCTTGTCTCCTGAAGAAGTCTCGCCAGGCCACAGTGATCTCAGGGCGCTGCTCTGGCAGCTTGCGAGATGGCTTGGATGGCTGCAGTACGAGGAGCTCTACAGCCTCGGTCTTCAGGCAGATCTCGACACCGATGATTCAGGTACGTTCATGGGTTCACGGCACCAGGTTCATTTGACTGACCGGTTTCGCAGCTCCTCTTGCCCGGTTGGCCATACCTCCACCCGTTTTCAATCCTTGCATCTTGACCTGGATTCGGCAGCATTTCACAACCGATGGTGGTCCCGACTTCCTCACGCTTCCCCAAGTCTATGCTACTGCCACGTCGGACGTTCGTGGACGCAGTCCGAGGGAGAGGGCCTGGCGTGACCTGACCCCACGCACCCTTATGTTCCGGAAGCTCTTTGAGCTCCTCAAGTCAGCCAAGGATCGTTTCGAAGCAGTGGCAGCCATGCATGCCGCCGGTTTCACTCCCCAAGTCCTCGAGACGTTACCAGAAGCCATTTTGACTCCCTTACAAGACTTCATCTTCATCTGTCAGCCAAACCCACCTTTGTCTTGGCCCACTGAGCTGCTCAAGCTGGTCAACCGCACCGATGTCAGCACCATTCTCAAGCAAACCAAGGTGTCAAAGACGATTGGGTCAGAGCTTCAGCCGCCTTCACACACGGCGAAATGGGACTTTCGTATGCTGTGTCAGCATTTGGATGACTTGCAAGAACATGGTGAGGATACTGATGCCTCGGAAAGGCAACTGGTTGTTCGTACCCTGTTCAGGGAGGACCGGAGACTCAATGAGGCCCAGAATCTCTTATCTTCGGGCAAGCCACGCGTTCTGCGGCTTGATCCTAAGCCAGAGTGGTCTGAGTCAGAGTACCTGGAGAAGCAAAAGGAGCTGGTTACCACTGTCGCCACGAGCACGCTTGCTATCCCACCTGGACGTGGTTTGCTGTACTATTCCTTGCGGTACCCTCTCCTCACGCAAAAATATCACATCAGTGGTTTCAATCTTGCATGCATCATCCGGCCTACCAATAACACCGTCAGTGTTGACAAGAGTCAGTTCACTGAAGAAAAGATTAACTGGGCTTTCTTCCATCAAGGCGTTGCCGGTGGGCTTGCGATATCGCCACAAGCCAAAGGCATCGACACCTCTTGGATCCTTTACAACAAGCCTGGCCAGGACCTCAGCAACCGACATGCAGGCTTCCTGCTCGCCCTCGGTCTGAATGGTCATCTCAAGTCAGTGGCCAAGTGGGTGGCGTTTAAGTACCTTACCCCCAAGCACACCATGACTTCGATCGGCCTTCTCCTCGGTCTCGCCGCCTCGTATATCGGGACCATGGACTCTCTCATCACCAGACTGCTGTCTGTCCACGTCACTCGCATGCTTCCCCGCGGTGCTGCGGAATTAAACCTCTCCAAGCACACCCAAACGACCGGCATTATGGGCATCGGTCTGCTTTACTGCAAGAGCCAACACCGGCGCATGAGCGAAATCATGATGTCGGAAATCGAGCACGTAGGAGACGGCGAGGAGGAAGACCCTCTGCGCGACGAATCCTACCGCCTCGCCGCCGGTTTCGCTCTGGGGTTCATCAACCTCGGCAAAGGCAATGATCTCAAAGGCCTGCGCGACATGCGTCTCACCGAGAAGCTGCTCACCATCGCCACGGCCACCAAGCGCGTCGAACTTGTGCATGTCCTCGACCGCTCCGCTGCCGCCGCCGTCGTTGCTGCTGCCTTGATTTTCATGAAATCGGAGGATCATATCGTGGCACGGAAGATCGACGTCCCTGACACCGTGGTGCAGTTTGACTATGTCCGCCCTGACATCCTACTTCTCCGCACAATGGCCAAGCATATAATCCTTTGGAAGGGCATCACACCATCCTTCAAATGGATCAGAGAAGGGTTACCAAGGGAGTACCAACCCCGCTACCGCCTGACGTCTACTATCTGTCTACAAAGCAAGGATCTCCCCTTCTTTTCCATCCTTGCCGGTCTCTGTTTTGCTTTGGGCCTGCGCTTCGCCGGGTCCGGGAATATCCAAGTCCGTGATCTGCTTGTGCTTTACCTGGATGAATTCATGCGCCTCGTCTCCATGCCCAAGAGCAATTTTGACGCGGAGCTTGCTCGCTCAAATGCGCGCATGTGCATGGACATGTTAGCCCTTTCCTGCGCAACGGTGATGGCGGGCACCGGCGATCTGGTGATTCTCCGCCGACTTCGAGCGCTACATGGGAGAGATGACAAGGAAACGACATATGGAAGTCATATGGCTTGTCATATGGCTATCGGAGCCTTGTTCCTCGGTTACGGCACCGCTACCTTTAGCAACAGTGACCTTGCCGTCGCGTCGCTGATTGTAGCTTTCTATCCCATCTTCCCCGCAACCGTTCAGGATAACAGAGCTCATTTGCAAGCCTTCCGCCATTTTTGGGTCCTGGCCACGGACCCGCGCTGCCTTATCGCCAAGGATGGGGCCACTGGGCAGAGTCTGAACGTGCCCGTTCTCATCTTTCTGAGACGCAACAGTCCATCAGCCCGCGCCGCCGCGGCCAACTCTGCCGTTGATTCGCCCTTTGAATCCTCATCGGACGGTGTTGTCATCCGCCGCCAAACCCCTTGTTTGCTGCCACCCCTGGACGATGTCCTACGCGTCACGACGGACGCTGGGCAGCAGGGCTACTGGAACCTGACCATCGACTTTGAAACAGACCCAAGCTTGGTGGAGCAGTTTAAGGAGAACCAGACTTTGTCTTTGCGAAGGAGGCCAGCGTTTGAAGCGCCATTTCCTGCTACCTTGCGTGCTTTGGGGCGAGGGATGGGTCCGGTTGCAGAAGATGGGCAGCCGAAGGATCCGTTTGAGTGGGTTTTTGAACTTAGTGCTGGTGCTGAGGGTAGTGACTTACTTGGCACGAGTGGCGATACTGCCAATGGTATCAGCTACAGCACGGGCAACGAGCTGGGAGAGTTGGCAAAGCTGACCCATGCTGAAAGAGCGGTCGTGATGGACCGGCTTGGCTCTGGCGGAGGCGTAGGCGAAGGTGAAGGCGCCACGACTTTTGTGGATGCACGTCTTGTGCTTGAAAATGATCTGACCGGAGGTGGCATGCCGAGCCGAGAGAAACTCCTAGGTCTCCGATTGTTGTTCGAATGGATGGAAAGGCGGCAATCCTTGGCTGTTCAATCGCCTGTTTCGGCTGCTCTATCTGCATTGGGTACATTGCCCGAAACACCGGCGGCGGCCGACGTTGCGATAGCGGGCAGGACAACTGCAAAAGGGAAGAGTAAAGCCCGCGCAGGACACGCAGGGCAGGGGCCTACGACCAGGAGTATGAAGGGCAAGGGAAAGAAGGTATCTGTCGAGGAGGAGAAGGAGCATTGTGTACCCAACTGGGATGAGCTGCGTGAAGGATCCCGCCATGGATCCGCAGTAGCGGCAGGGGATAATTGGTGGATCAGGGACAGCGTCATTGAGGATTTGAAGGGAAGGGCTTGGTTTGTTGGCCGGGACGGGAAGGTTTGATGTTGATGAGTGATGCACATGGTCATGAGTGATGAGTTACGGATTCATGGCGCCCACGACGGACTAAGTCGGAGAAATTATCACAGAGGTAGGCCACGCCTGAGATCAACATCCACGGCAGTAGAACCTTGGTGATGCATTCACACAGGTATGGTACCTCTACTTTGTATTGCAGCTAAGTGTGGCTACTTCTACGAATCTTGCAAGGTCTCCGTACCGACAAAATGTTACTACCTCTTTACTTTTAAACATTGTACGTGATGTCCGTGTATGCACATCTACTGCAATTACTCATCATTCCCAATTTATGTTCGCGAAATAGCCCTGTTCGATCCACATTACCAGGCAGCCATCTTTATTGGCCATGAACCTTCAGATTGACAGGGCCGAATTTACAGCCTTCCCACTTTGATGGAAACAACAACACCCCAGCCCCCTACACTCTCCCATAACCCAAACTCGTTCTCCCTCCTAAACGTGACTTCCTCCGCCCTAACCGTCATAGTAATCCTATCTTCCTCTAGCATTGCACCGTCCCTGACAGGTGTTATCAGCCGTTCCGTCGGTGTCGGTGTCTGCGGCTCAGACTTCGAGGTTCTGCGGAAGAAACTACCAAAACCAGACTTCTTGGAGGAAGGGGAGGTTGGAGATTTGGGTGACTCGACGGCTGCTTGGATGGTTTTGCGGGCAAGAGTCGGCTCGGGACGTAGCAGCGAGGCGATTCGGCGGGCGAGAGCGGGGGTAGCAAACCAGTTCCATGCTTCCTCGGGTCCGAACTGGGAGCGAGAAGAGGAGGGTGATGTCTCGGTCTCGAATCTGCCCCACTCTCCGAAGGTGTAATCACCCAACCGGGCCGGTGTTGAACCCGAGCCTGAATCCTCCCCCGCGCGCTTCCTGTCCACTGTCCTCCCCTTTTCGTCCGTCACAGCGTGCGCCCCTTGGTCAGGAGCCGCAGACACACAGACAACCTTCACCTCCTCCCCCTCCTCCCTTCGCTCCTTCGCCCCGACCAACTCCCACCCCTTATCATCCCTCTCCGCCCTCTTCCTGGCCAGCTCTCTCCCCGTTGAGGTTGCCTCGTCCGAAGACTCCACCCCGGGTAATCCCTCCGTCGGCACCAACACCAACTCGGCCACCTTGGGCGTCTTGGGCAGGTTTATAACGTCTTCGATAAACCACTCGATATACGGTACACATTGTGCTACGAGAAAAGCGTCGCGAGAGGACTGAGCCGTCGAGTGTGAGTGTTGGGCGGAGCGGAGGCGCGAAGGAAGGGTGCGAAGGTGAGTGGTTAGGGGGGATTCGCCTGTTCGGGTGGGAGTCGGAACGGAGGATGTGTCGTATCGGGAGGGGCCAGAGGGGCCGGAGGGGGACGTGATGGCTTCGGTGTAGGAGGGTGGAGGGAGGAGGTCTGGTAGGGACGACCTAACGTCGGGGGAAACATGCGGTGACTTGGGCATGTTGATGGGATCAATGTGTATCTCGTTTCTGGCTGATGAAGAGGCAAAGTCGAAGAGCGTTTTAGACCGATGCAATGGACAATATTGAAGGATACCTAGACTGACACACTAATAGGCATTCGAACTTCAACCGGTTCGGTGCCGGCAACCCGGATCAGCTGGATGTTGGTGGTTGGGAACCGGAGAAGGAGAACACAGGGAGGGGCGATGGCGATGTCACGGGCGTTGCTCCTCGCTCGTGATTAGTAGAGGTAGGTAGGTAGTATCGTATGGTCTGATGCCCGACTTTCCAAGTTCAGCCTAGAAAACTTCTTGTCGATGGGGAATCGACTTGTGATCTTACCCCTGGGGCTGTGAAGTAGATTCAAGAGGCTGGTTGTAGGTAGGGGAAATGGACATGATTGACCGCGAGTGGTCTGTGAACAAAGCAACGCCTGCGAGAGAAAATGTCATATGACTTTTCAACTGCCAAGATGATAAAGTCATCCAAACACGGCAACCTTTTGGCTGTTGGTGGTTTTAGTGTTGAAGTATGTAGTAGTGAATTGTCGTACCTGCGACGTTACAAGTTATAAGCGAGACACAGCCACAATCTGGGCAGACGCTAATCCCGGTAAGGTTCTTTTTAGTGTTTCCCCCCCCCCCCCCCCCCCCCCTGGGTTGCCAGCGGCTGCGCCCGCCCTTGAAGTAGTCACTGGGCCGGGATCAGAACCCTTACGCCAAGATAAACAGGCGTAATAGAGATAGAAAACGGCTTCAAAGTCGGCGTTGGTTCATAGAGGTGGATATGGGTGCCTTGGAAAGTGCCCAGGGCAGGCAGTCTGATGTTGGGCGGAAAATCGTAGAGGCTGGTGTGCTTCAGTCACCTCTAGAGGTAATTTCCTCCGCACATCCGCCAGAACATGATTCGGATCGCTTTGGTGTCCGCAATTGTTACCGACAAGATGGTTAGTAGAATTAATGGTCATTGAATGCAACTCAATGTTCGAATCGGTGGTCTCGGTGAAGAGCTGAAATGTAGGTACCTCTAGGACGTTGTTCTGTTCGGGAAACCGTTGCGGGAACCCGTCGGATTTCGAGTTATATTTTGATGTCATCCACTGTGCCGGGTACCGAAAGTCCCAAATAGGTGCACACGCTTGAGAGGGTAAGCGCGGAAACCTGCAAGAGACAAATGTTCCATGTTGCAGTTCCAGTCACTATGCCAAGTGTCAAGGGTTGAGCCTCTACCAATCACAACCCAGACCTTGTGGGCATGCTTTCCGAGCAGACCATTTTCCGGCGCTTTGTTCGAACGGAACTCTGCTACCCTACCACGCGAAAAGGGCAGTGCAATACCGCAAACACCAACAACTTTTGTTCGCCTTTGTGGACGGAATGGGGAAACCTTGTAGACAAATCAGTCTGGTGGTCGGTCACCGGCCTATACCCGATCAGCTACCGAACACCACATGGCCATCATTGAGCCACCTAAGGCGGAGAGCACTTGCATCAGACCTGTAGCAGCAACGACCTGCATGTGGTCGATGCCCGTCCGCATACCTAGGTACAGATAGGTGTATAAAAAGATAGAAACTCCTCCTCGTCTCTGTACTACATCACCTTTTCTACATCTAGATAACCCGGAACCCCTCAAAGTATCGAGCATATCTGCCCAATCAGACAAGATGGCCTCCTACAAGATAGCCGCTCCTGATGAATACCTTGCCATCACTGGCATGGGTGTCAAGACCCGTGAGTTTCGTCTTGACCTCTCCTACCTACAATGCCGTCGACGTCAACGTCTAACACGTACCACTAGTCAAAATCACAAAGGCGGCATGGGTTTGGCCCTTCCAGCGCTGCATGCGCTTCAGCGTGCAACCCCACGACTACGCCATGAGCCTCCAGGCCATGACCAAAGAAAAGCTGCAATTTCTCCTCCCCGTCGTCTTCACCGTCGGTCCCGATGTCAACCAGCGAGGTGCCAACATCCGCATGTTCCATGATGAGCCCGCAAAACCCAGCAATGAAGATGACGTGGCCACGGCCGTCTCCGACTCGGCAGTTCGCCGCGAAGACCGGGGCGATGCCCTTATGAAGTTCGCCATGCTCCTGGCCGATTCGGGCCGCGACAAGGGTCCCAACAACCATGACTTTCTCGAGGGCATCGTCAAGGGCATCATCGAAGGCGAAGTTCGTGTGCTTGTCTCGGCCATGACCATGGAAGAGATCTTCTCGGAGCGTGAAGTGTTCAAGCGACGCATCTTCCGCAACATCCAATCCGAACTGGACCAATTCGGCCTCAAGATTTACAACGCCAACGTCAAGGAGCTCAAGGACGCTCCGGGATCGACCTACTTTGCCTCGCTCTCCCAGAAAGCGCACGAAGGTGCAACCAACCAAGCCCGGATTGACGTCGCCGAGGCCCAGCTGCGCGGTAACGTGGGCACGCAGAAGCGCAAGGGTGAAGAAGCGCGGGAAATTGCCAAGATCCAGGGAGAACAGGACCGCGAGCTGGCCAAGATCCAAGCCGAGACGCAGGTCCAAAAGACGGAGCGGGACATTGAGAAGGCGAAAGCCGAGGCCGTCCTCAAGACACGCAAAGTCGAGCTCGACCGGGACGTGCAAATTGCGGGCATCCAAGCCGCGCGCAACACCGAGGCGGAGGATGAGGTCCTTAAGCGCGAGGTGCAGATCAAGCGCGCCGCGGCCGAGATGGAGCGTCTCCGTGCCACGGACGTGGTCAAGGCGAGCATCGCGCGTGAAGCCAAGCAGCAAGCGGCCGACGCCAAAGCGTACGAGATCGAGAAGGAGGCGCAGGCCAACTTTGAGAAGGACAAGCAGGCGACCGAGGCGACCGCCTACAAGACCAAGGTCGGCGTGGACGCGCAGGCGTACGCGGCCATCAAGCTGGCGGATGCCGAACTCCAGCAGAAGCTGAGGGCGGCGGAGGGTATGAGCGCCATGGCCGAGGCGTACGCCAAGATGAGCCACGCGTTTGGCGGTCCTCAGGGCCTGCTGCAGTACATGATGATCGAGAAGGGCACGTATGTCGAGCTGGCCAAGGCAAATGCTGAGGCTATCAGGGGATTGCAGCCCAAGATCAGCGTCTGGAACACGGGCGCCGAGGCGGGCTCTTCGGGTGGTGCTGGCGAGCAGCAGAGCAGCATGGCGACCATGAGGAACATCTACCAGATGCTGCCGCCGTTGATGACCACCATCAATGAGCAGACGGGCATTACGCTGCCAGAGTGGCAGTTTGGACGGATGGCTGGACAGATGGAGGAGGTGGAGAGACGGGGACAGGGATCCAACGGACAGAAGGAGTAGGAGTCCTGTCACTGACCTAACTGGTGATTTTTGTCCTTCATGTGGGTTTGGCTTCTTTCTCTTCTTTTCTTTTTCTTTTCTTTTTTTTTCTCTTTTTTCTGTTTGGTAATGGATGATACCACGGTTGGGTTCGCTTTCTACACTGCACCCCATGTTCCCTACAGTAGTAGGATGTGCCCCATGCCCCCCCTCACTTTACACTTTAGTTCTTTCCTGTGGTCTACCTACCTACCCAGTACGTTGCCCTTTCCTCGTTCCCTTGAAACCCGAATACCTCTACTTATTTAGACAGATAGACCCACTTTAATGCTTACTGTAATTGTGTACAATTTCAGTGGATGTCTCTGAATGACCAAACCACAAACTGGAGGAGCGGGTGATGCCTTTACTTGGTAGGCAGACCTGACATCCGTTTGGCGTGAAGAACATTTTCGGGATTTGATACGCGTGTTCATTTGAGGTTCGGGTCAAGCATGATGGGAGATACCAATGATTGCTTCCCGGAACCGGTGCCTGGTGGATGAGCATGAGCTGATGGAGCGGGATGGAAGAGATAAGGGAGGTTCCTGCCTTCCATGCCCTGGGCCTTCCCTCTCAACAATTTATTGAAGATGCACAGAGTGGAGTCCACCCTCGCTTACGGCCAAGCCAAGCGAACCGACTGTCCTTGTTGGAAGTGGAAGGTTCCGAGTCGTTTTCCAGGCAGGAGCTTCCACTTCGCTGTGAGTGCACCCCAAACAGAAGGATGGCCCCACATGGCTGGTTTGGCCAAATGCATCCACATGCTCCTAACTTACCTCTAAGTAACCGAGCTAACCGACGACTACAGTACTACCTCTACTTACTCAGTAAGCTTAATGCTTTAACGACTGGAGCCGTACCAAGGCAGCATGTCAAATGCGGAGTTGGCATGGCGGGGACGAAGCGGGCTCGGACGGGCAAACTTCGGGGTGACGTGGGGCCCGTGCTGAACCGTAAGCCAATCGGCGTTCATCGGGCGTCAGCGCTAACCCTGTTAAACATGCCTTCCCCATTCGTTCCCCATGGGGGAGTACCACCACTGACACCTCCTTCCCCGCAGTGAAAGATGGGGTCGATGGAGACCCTCCCCCACAGACCCCCCCTTGGGCATCTCAGCGTTCCATCAGTTCAGTTCTCACATCAGGTCACTGCAAGGACTTGTTGGCTCAAGCAGCAAAGCGGACCCCCCCTTCCCCCAACCGACCCCTACGTACACAACCTCTACATACCTCTATGTAGCCGACGTTTTCCCGGTCCTGGAACTGTTGCTGAGGTTATTTGTCACGAACAGCACATTCTCAAGCGGTCAGCAACAAATCGCCCCAGGCCCCCCAAATGCTGCGTGGTGTTCAGTACCACCTCGCCCCGTCGAACGAACACGAACAAACTGAACTCAACCAACCACCATCACTCCACTTGCCTACTGGTGATCGATGCCCCTTTCCCCCGCCTCCTACCCCGTGTTGTGGGGGGTGCCAGGGGGCCCCGGCAGAGAAGAACCAGAACATCGACGGACAAAACCCCGGACAACCCCGGACAAAGATGCAGAATCGGCCCGATGTTGGAGGTCTATCGACGCCCGCAGACACAACTGGCTCCAGAATGGGCCCCAAAATCCCCAGACAACGAGACAAGCGCGAGACAACCCAGCTGACCTTGAGCCTCTTCAGTTAGGTCGGGCTAGAATCAGTCTAGAATGCAGGCGGCATGACGACAAGTCCCATGGGGAACCTTTCGATATCTCGGGACATGGCCTACCCATTTGGCTAGACACCGTTGATAGACAACATGTCGCCAGCCTGACGGGACCCTCCTCATCACGGAACAATGGTTGCAATGGAACTAGCTAGACTACTAGACCACGCAGCCCGGCTCGTGCTAGGTAGCCTGCCCTGATTTTATTCCGGTTGATTGTTTAACCGGCTGGAGAGATACAGCATCGCGGAACAGGTGCAACTCAACAGAGTCTGGATCCGTCTTGTATATCTATGTTGCCACGACGCCCTCGTTTTGTTGACTGGCACAGCATCCTTCCTCCGATACTTTGTCCTCCAGGTCCAACACCTTCAATCCCATGCCCTGCCGGTGATTGTGGAACCTCGTTCTGCATTCTTGTCCCACCTACCCATACACGGACGATATAGTCCAGTCAACAAGACACTCCGTGACACTCGACACCATGTTCTCGAGAGAGTGGTGGAAGAGGCGCTCCTTGCGAGTGCGCGATGACAAGGTCACAAAGGCAGCCGAGCTCTCCCTCCGAGAATCCCTCGTTCCCCTCTGCCTTGTCACCATCCTCTTTTTCCTCTGGGGCTTCAGCTATGGCCTGCTCGACACCCTGAACAAGCACTTTCAGGAGACACTCCACATTACAAAGGCGAGATCTGCTGGTCTTCAAGCCGCTTACTTTGGGTATGTCTTTCCTCTCCGCCCCACTCCTACCACCACCTCGGCTAACCACTTTTTCTTCTTCCCAGTGCCTACCCCCTCGCTTCCCTTGGCCATGCCTCCTACATTCTTCGCCGCTTCAGCTACCGTGCCGTCTTTATCTGGGGTCTCTTCCTCTATGGCCTCGGCGCCCTTCTCGCGATCCCGTGCATCAAGGCCAAGTCCTTCGCCGGCTTCTGTGTTTGCATCTTCATCATCGGCAACGGTCTGGGCTCTCTCGAGACGGCCGCCAACCCGTACATCACTGTATGCGGCCCGCCCAAGTACTCGGAAATCCGCATCAACTTTGCTCAAGCTTTCAACGGTATTGGTACCGTTGTAGCCCCCGTGCTCGGATCGTACGTCTTCTTCGGTTTCGATGATAACCTCGCCCTCCAAAACGTGCAGTGGGTGTACTTGGCCATCGCCGTCTTTGTTTACATCCTTGCCGTCGTCTTCTTCCTCATCGAACTGCCCGAGATCACCGACGCAGACATGCAGCACCAGGCTGCTGAAACCCATGCTGGCGATGCCGACCAGCCATTCAGGAAACAATACCGCCTCTTCCACGCCTCGTTTTCCCAATTCTGCTACACGGGCGCGCAGATTGCCATTGCCGGTTACTTCATCAAC
Organism: Neurospora intermedia; assembly: GCA_037102815.1. Classification (NCBI taxonomy): domain Eukaryota; kingdom Fungi; phylum Ascomycota; class Sordariomycetes; order Sordariales; family Sordariaceae; genus Neurospora; species Neurospora intermedia. The sequence continues at coordinate 24,116 of BTPP01000007.1, forward strand.
TACGTGACGGAAACCCGCAAGAACACCGATTCCGCCTTGGGAGCTCAGTTCCTGGCTGGTGCTCAGGGGACATTCGCCGTTGGCCGCTTCGCCGGCGCAGCCATCATGCACTTCGTCCGCCCGCGCAAGGTTTTCCTTCTCTTCCTCACTGCATGCATCATCTTCGTCGCCCCTACCATCACCCAGAGAGAAAACACGGGCATGTCCATGCTTTACGTCACCCTCTTCTTCGAGTCCATCTGCTTCCCTACCATCATGGCGCTTGGTATGCGCGGGCTCGGTAGGCACACAAAGCGCGGCTCAGGCTTCCTTGTCGCCGGTGTCTTTGGTGGCGCTGTGGTCCCCCCGCTGATGGGCGCCGTGGCGGATATGCATGACACGGCCATGAGTATGGTTGTTCCCCTAGCCTTCTTTGCTGTGGCTTGGACGTATGCGCTTGCCGTCAACTTTTGGCCGTGGTACAGGGATACCTGTGATGCCTTTACTACGGCGGAGATCGGTGTGAGGGACAGGGAGGATGGTGTTGTTTCCAAGTCGGTCGTGGACGAGGAGGAGGCCGTGGGGATGGAAGGGCAAACAGTCGGCGAGAAGGGCCTATAATAGCAAGGCTAGTGAGGATAACCCTCAAGTGGGGTTTGAAGTTGTGTTAAAAAGAGTTGAATATACCCTTGGAGAAGATAAATGGGGTCCGGCCCAAGAGAAAATGGGTTATATTTGGATAGACGCCCTAATGATCAATGAATATCATGACTGTTATGCATACTTCTACCCCTTGCTACCTATTTTGTGTTGAAAGGGATAATGATTATTCTTGCACGTCACGATTCTTGACAATACCCTCCGAAACTGAATCATCAACTGATTCTTGCCAATACAGTGTCCTCAACCTGAACAAAAAACTTCAGGTTGGCAGGGGAATATCCTACCACATTGGTGCACTTGCAGTTCCCCAAAAGATCATCTTCCATGGCCTATTCGTTGCACTCTGCATCTCAGTACCGAAATTAATGAGTACATATACCCCTCCGAATCCCCTCCGTTCTGCCAAACATGACCTAGCAAGCTCCCATTTTCCTTTCTCATTGATTGTGGCGACGCTTCAATCTGTGGCGCGGTCCCTCGACATTTCCTTCATACATCGGTAAGACGAGAAACAGCCTTTCCGACTGACTGAATCTTATCCACAGTTCGAGCGAGGGGCGTGTGAGGTGCGACTAGTCGTTGGAAAGTTCGTGCCGCAATATCACTAGGGCCTGCCATGATACCAACCCGGTTCAAGCGTCCGTCAGCTAAAGAAGGGTTTGCGCGGATACAGACTGCGGTGATGCTAGGGCCCACAGATACCTCGAGAATCCGTTGAAAAGCTGCCGCGACCTTGAAGTAACCCGGATCCGCGAAACCGTAGAATCGACACATGTCCATGTGGTTGTCGCCAATGTGTTGTATGGTCTCAATCACAGGTGGGCCAAGGTAGGATGAATAGTCCTCGACGACCTAGGAGCATGACATGGTAGGTCAGTCTCACCAGCCAAATGTAATTTCCGGTACGTTACCTAGAGGCTAGAAGTGCCTAGAAGTATGACGTGCAACTTGAGAAACTAGGTAGGTATTTTGTAAACTGACTTTTTTACCAAGTAGTAGTCCAAGGCCGACTTCTTCTTGGAACGAGTAGACTTGCAAGTTTGCTTCCAATGCTAGCATCCTGAATTCGTCGAGTTCGGACTGTTTATCGACACTTGGAAGAAGGGTATCGACAATGTGCCTGTTAACGCTCATCCCGATCCTGATTACGGACGCTGAAAGGACGCGGTGTAATATGCTCCGAGGATCCGCCCCGCGGTGGGGTGTTCCGAAGAACATGAGTGCGATGGTGGATGAAAGGACGGCATAGTTATGTGGATGTGTGGTCCGGAAATGATTGGCTTGTTTGAGAGCTTCTCTGACAACCTAACCTCCCAAGCTGTGGGCGACAAAGATGAGGGGACGGGATGCTTCATCCGACGATCTCCTCCAGGCTTCCAAAGTATTTAAAAAGTCCCTTCCGTGGTCCGGGACCGAGTTCTTGCTGATTTGCCCTAGGACGAAGTGGCGAATTCTGGTGTCATAGCCGTAGGTCAGAATTCGAGCGCTCGGAACTGTCGTTGGCAGCAAGTCTTGCGGCCAGAACACATCACAGCCATGTTCTCCTCCTGCTCTGGTCCGTTTCTGGACCTTGTCCGCCTCGAGGGTCCAGGTCGATTTAGGGTGCCCTGTAAAACCGTGCACAAAGACAATACTATGTGCATACTCGGTCAGTAGGTTGAGCCTCATGCGTGAATAACGACGAGCTGGGTTGAAACGCAAAGCTAACGCAAATGCCCGACTTACTCCACTTGTGGATTAGGAGGTTCGTGAAGGACAGTTATGTCTTGGCCGTGAAACATCGTCGTTCACCGTATTGATTCCAAGTGACCCAGCGTCAAGACTGTACCGAAGGTTTGATGGGCTAAGGCAGGGTGTACTTGAGGAGAAACATTCGGAAGAGGTTGCCGCAGCAATATTTGGGTAAATGATGGGGGATAGCCATGTTGATATGTGTCGATGTAAGAAACTTGTCTATAGATTCTGATTGCTGGAGACAACAGATATGCCAAGCATGCCAGAGGATAGAGCCTCGCTTGAAAGTGTCCATCTCTGCCCGAAGCGAAGCTTGATTTGTAGCTAACATGCATGCCGCTCGTTTCAAAGCCCAGCTCGTAGTAGGGTTAGTCCGGGTGATTGGAAGGTGTTGGACAAGCTATCAGCCGTGGCGCACTACAGACGCAGCTGTTGTGCAACTTCAGCGACAAGCTCGGACGGGTGTGACTGGCAGCCCAGAGCATTGCCAACTCCCGTCGTGAGCATTGCGAACGTTGCTGTGAAATTTCGGTGCGCAAGGGCAAAGGTGTAGCTGTCATGTGCACGAGTTACCTAACGCATGTCACGGCCCTGGACGAAGGGCTAGAGGCTAGAGTAGTCAATCGGTTCTGCTGTTTATTGATCCTCATTCGCAAGTTAACGACGAGAGGAATATGACTGTTAATCCTCTGTTGAGCTGGTACCTGGACATGAAATGAGTTCGATCTGGCCGACAATATCTGGCTGGATGGTGTGAGGCCAAAAGGGTGGGCAAATCGGGCAGCAAATGGGTGGAATGGGGAAGGGCTAAGACTGGCCGATAACAGAGCTGACGATAGGTACCTCTAATCAATGGGTTGGTGAACTGCCATACGGAGACCCCGAGTTAGTTGGATGGCGAGTTGAAGAGGAGATCTGGACGACTCGGAGTGCCGTGTGTACACCTAGTAAATCACAACAACAAGCACGGCCATCACCCCTTGAAGCAAGTTGCGTGGGCGCCACTTGGGACGGAATATTGGTACGTAGGTAAACACTTGGGGCGTGCTACTACGTATGGGAGTGCGAGAACCAGTAACAAATACAAATGCAGAATAAAGAGGGGTCGTGTGCGGCTGGTGGGGGACGAAGCATGCTTCACTAGTACATAAATATCTTGGAGTTTAAGGTACTTCTTGTTTGTAAAACTTTGATGCCCTTAAACGAAAGTGAGGAGGAAAGAGAACGTACCTCTTGTAATCTCCTCACGACAAGCCTGGACGGACTGGGGGATACCTTGATTCAACCTGGAAGGATGCCAGGTGATTAGCACGGCTGGACTGTTGGAGTCACTGCATCCAGTCAGTCCCATGTTGTTGATGGTGGAAAAAAAAAAATGACGGACTCAAGTCGACGAAGTGAAAAGACGTACCGCTTTCTCTGAAATGTAGTAGTTCCTGGACTCTAAGTTGACCTCGGCGGCACACCAACGACCGCGGAAATGCCAAAATCCTAGATTCATTACCCATAAACCCATAAAATACAATTACCTAGGTACCACAGCATCCCCTGACAGCTTCTTTGAGTCTTCATCCATCATTAACCCGTCAATTCATTCCCCAGTCACCACACAAACGTCCAACCTGTCTGACAAGATCAACCCAAATAAACCCCTTCCTGCCGATGTCCTATCTCTCCCCTTGTTTGCCTCCTCTCTCTCTCTGCGTATCCATTTCCTCTCCCTCCCTTAGAAATAAAAATAGTACCTAGGTTCATCAAAGACATGATAATGATGCCCCCTGACTCCCTCGCCCCTAAACAGCGCCGGGAACCTCCACCCATCCGGCACCTGCTGTTCTTCTACCCTCCTATCCCTCTGTTCCTTGCTCGCCGCCAATATCCTCCCCTTATCCGCATCGTCTTTGGGCACGATAAACTTGGCAACCTGCAACTCCGTGTCTGTAATGGTTGACCTGCTCACGCGGGCGTAACCAGTGCGGAGAAGATTCTTGTAAAGAATATACTCGCACCACCTGTCCCAATCCGTGTAGTCGACATCGTGCATGCCCGAAATGTCGGAGACGTACGTGTTGTAGTTTCCTTCCAGGGGCTTGGTAACAAGATAAGAAAGCAGAACGGCGGGCCGGTCGGCCGGAATGGAGCCCATGAGTTTGGCGAGGTACTCAGATTGGAGACGGCGGTCCTCGGGGTCTTCTTCTTGGCCGGAGTGGAAGACAAAGACGTCCACTAGGGAGCCGTAGACATCGAGCGTGGCGTGAATTGCGGGAGCGAGTTCACCCACGGGAGAGGGAAGCAAATGGTGGGTGGAGTTGAGAATCGGGAACTTGGAGAGCAAAGCGGCGCCCCACGTGTGCTTGTTGGGACCCGGACCGTAGTCAACGTACATACCAAGGTCCTCGGCGAGGAACTGGGTGGTGTCGCGATTGCCCATGATGATTCGCTGGAGATCAGATTCCAAAAGGCCGATGACATCAACCTCCAACTCCTTGATGAGGTCGCGCATGCGGTACTCAGAAGACCACATGTCGTTGTCGAGCGAAAAGTGGATGGTCCAAATGCCGGCCGTGAAGAGACGGTCTTCGGCGTGGTAGGGCTTGTAGTCATACGAGGGGAAGCGGAGGAAGTTGGCGACGAGGAAAAGAATGTTGAGGAGGCCGAGGATGCCAACGTGGTACTTGCGGTGGCCGAGGGGAGAGCTGCGACGGTCAGTGGAAGCAGCGTACTTGGGGCTGGCTTGTCCCGAAACGAGGTCAAAGACACCGGCGCCGATGGTGAGCATAGTGGTGAGCATGATCCAATCGGTGTGTTCGCGGACGTAAGGGCCACCAGGGACGAAAGCGTAGGCTACCACCCAAACGTGGAAGAGGACAAGGAGGTTGTAGAACAGGAAGCCGACACCAAAAGTAACAGCTGGGTTCTTCTTGGCAGCCTTGCTGATCATGGGCACGGCGATGGCCATGAGATAGGTGGTCAGGATCAAGGCGCCATAGTAGCCGAACCACTGCTCATACAAGGTGAGCATGGCCGCACCAACGCAGGCAACACCGTATGCGGTCCAATTCGTAACCATGCCAGGCCTGAAGACACCGATGAGAAGACCGCCCGTCATGGCAGCAATGGTGTAATAGGCATGGACGTTGGAGACAGGGCCACGGACAGGGAAGCCACCCCAAACCCAGAGAATCATGGTGCTGGTATCCGAGAGCAGGGAGTGGATAGCGAAGAAGAGACCACCAATGCCAATGGCGGAAAGGAGGGAAGAGCCATTCTTCTGCTCGCTGACGCCCCAGCTGTTGAGGGGAGCCTTGCGAGTGAACCTGAGCACAGCCAAGATGGCAAGAACAAGACCAGTCCCGTTCCACCCACCGTTCTCGGCGTGCATGACGGGCCAGATTGGATTGTTGGTGTACCAGGCGAACTTGGCAATGGAGGACATGAGAAGACCGGCGAGCCAAGCAATGACGCGGCTCTCGAGCCTAGAGGGATGCACAGAGTCCGAAGACCAAGTAGCAGCCCAAGCAAGGCAGCCCATAAAGACACCGAAACCGACAGTGAAGAGGCGGTAGACGGGGTCGTGGACCTTGTAGGCCAACAAACCAGCGAGCGAGAGGACATGGAAGAGGCGCTGGTTGTTGACAACGAGGGAGCGCAAAGGCCGAATGCCGAGAAGGACGGGGGAAATGGTGGCCATGACGAAGGCTTCGTAGCCAGATATACCCATGTGCCAGAGAGGGAAATCTACACAAAAATCAGTATGCTTGGCTGGGTGAGGAGATTCAGACATTGACTTACACCAGATGACAAGACCCAAGCTGGTCAGGGTGGACCAGAAGACGAACTACAACCATGTCAGAAAGAACTCCTCCAAGGGCTTGTGGTGTATAGTGTCGTACGTACGCCATGGTAAACATCAGCGGCAATGTCGAGAGCAGGGCCCAGGTTGAACCCTGCAGAATATACGCCGGCAGTGGCCTTCTCCTTCCTGTGTAACAATTTTATCAGTGGACGAACGGGAGGAGTGGAAAAGGACAATGGCTTGCTTACTCCTTCTCAAGTACGGCAGCAGGAACGGACGAGGCGTTGGCACTATACAAAAAGTCTGTTTTAGAATCTGGCTTGTCTTTTTGATCTGGGCATCGCACACATGGCTGTGTATGTACAGAAGCGGGCAAAATAGAAGAACAGAGGCTTATCGTGGGAGCCATTGGACGTACCCCTTGCTCGCGCCCTTGACATCCTTGACAACCACCTCGAACGTGTCAAAGTCCAAAGCAGTTACCGCATCAAAGGCAACATCGAAGAGAATGAGGGCCCATTCGAAGAAAGCGTAAACGGTGTAGGCTGTGCGGCGCATTGGCGCAAAGGTTAGCGCATTGTATTCTGTTTGGTGCAAGAGTGTCTCCAGGGCTGGGAACCTACCTCCGGCCACGCGGTGGACCTTGTGCTGGATAAAGAAGTAGACCAAGGGAACCAAGGTGCCAAAGAAGCTACCGGCAATCCACTTTCTGTACTTGATCGCCTTTGCGTTCGGAGGGCTCAGCGCAATGCATCCGGTAGTCCAAGGAATTGTAAAGACGATGTACAAGATCATGAGGATATCATGCCAGTCATGGTCGTCGGTCGAGGTGATGTAGGTCCAGCCGCCGCAAGTAAGAGTTCGGATGACACCGGAAATGGCAATCGCCTTGGGGAGAACACGGCCGGGCTTGGCAGTCAAGAGGTACCAAAGTCCAACAAGGGCGAATCTCGGACCTGCCGGATATTAGTATGGCGGCGCAAGGCGCATTGTGTGGTGGGTTGGGGGGTTTGTATTGTATTGTTGAGCGTACCGGAAGTGATGGCGATAAAGATCATGAATATGGATCGTTCGGGATATCGGTCGCCAATGGTGGCAGAGACTGAGGGAAACCACTCGTCGGGGTAGCCATACCACTCGTTCTTCACGATCTTGTGGTAGTGGAGGGCGCATCCGATGATGAGGGCGCTAAGGAAGGCAGCTGGTGTCGCATTGGGAGGTGTTAGCACAGGTAGGTACGTATGATGACATGCCGGGGTTGCTGGGAATAGCCTCTATGTAGTGCGGGCAAGTAAATATTGACATACCATAGGCAACGACAGTGTGTGTCCAGCTGATCCATTGGCCGTTGAAGGAGAGCACGACGCCGGCATCCTTGTCCTTGTACCTGGACGACGACGCCATGGTGGCAGACTGACTGGCAGTTGTTGTTGTGTTCGCGGCGGAGATATCGCGGACTTGGAGCTTTCAACTTGTCGCGCAACGTCCAGTTTTGGCTGGATTCTCCAGGAAAGATTGGCAATGGTGGAGGGGTCGTCGGATCCGGAGTTAGTGGGATTTGGTGGACAACATGTCAGGGCCTCTGATCGCCAGTCGAGTATGTAAACACAATGACGGGCCACGAAGAGGGTGAGGCCAGAAAGGGAAGAAAAGAAGGAATAAAAGAGAGAAAACTGATGAAGCTTGAGAGAAAAAAAAAAGAACAAGACTCGAGACACCCGACGGATGGGAAGCTCGGCATGTGGTCCGATGACAAACACCGGCGGCATGCCTCAGTCTGAAAAGAAAAGCTCACCAAAGGGAAGCCAAAGCGCAGGATCGTGATTCAGGTCCCTGTCACCTAACTGAATCATTGCAGCACTACTTGGGGGGTTCTGGGCGCCAAGGCTTTCTTTCCCCCCTACATTCCATGTAGGGGGAGCCGAAAAGTTGGGACGGTATTTTAAAATGGGACATCTGGAATCTTAGCGTTTCCTATACAAAAGTGTTAGCGAAGCGACTTCAGTCAGCAATTCTACTACGAAACCTTTTTCTAAAATTCTAGAAAAATTCAAGTATAGAATTCTTATCTATAGGAACCGTTTTAGAAACTTTGAAAAAATCATCCTCAAAGATGAGTAGATGGTAAGGTCCAAATATATTTTATATACTATACATTGTCGCTTTTAGTGTGCTGCACTACGCCGGACGAAGGTAATGATTCTATAGCAAAAGATACTTCTATCGCTTCTATCTCCCCAACGCCTGGGCCAAAATCAATGCAATTTTGGGTACGCCTTTCTGGATGTGTCCCCTTACTTCTCAAATTTTCTTGGAATTTTAGAAAAAGGTTTCGTGGTACAATGATGATCGATGTCCCTCCGCTAACACTTTTCTATAGGAAACGCTAAGATTCCAGATGTCCCATTTTAAAATACCGTCCCAACTTTTCGGCTCCCCCTACATGGAATGTAGGGGGGAAAGAAAGCCTTGGCGCCCAGAACCCCCCAAGTAACAGCCCGGCGATTACGGGACGATTGACGAGCGTCGATTGGCGAATTGGGTTGTTAGTGCCGCTTATAAGTCAGGCAGTCCATGGGCGGGATCTTCCAATGTCACTTCCATGCCCGGTTAACAGGGCCAGGGTAGGTAAGTGCCGCCAAGACCACTAGTATGCCCCGACAGGGCACTCGGACCACTTCAACACTCCGCGGGTGTGCGAGGCGTGCAGGCGTGCAACACCTGCGCCAGACGCCAGAGGGCCCAACGGGAGGCACTGCACGTCAGTGGTGATCGTGGCCGCCCAGCCCCCGGAGGAAATGGTGCATCGTGAAAAAAAAAAATGGAAGATCTGGAGTGCCAAGCCGGAGACAAACCCCAACCTCCCTCTCCATTAGGTCTTCCATCTCCAAGAAATTCCATCCAACAGGCCGCTCACGTCAACGAAACAGAAAAGAGAAAGGGAACCTTAGCACAACGACGAAGTGAGCACAGACCACCGGTTTCGGTGAACGCACGGTGAACAAGCTGAACCTGAACCTGCAGCAACTGAATGCAACGAATCGACAGATAGAACCATCCTTGTTCGCAGGGCAGCGAGGTCTCCACTAAAAAGTTTCTGTCCCACCCGGCCTGTGCAATTGCGGACAACTGCAAAGTGCAACTCCCGTCCATTTGTTTTGTTTGGTGATACTTGCCGACCGAGATAACATCGACAGCCACATCCACATCGGGAACAGACAGCCTCCGTCTCGAGCACTTCGACTACCACAACAGCACGCTGCTGTGATTACCACTACCGATTTTTCCATCCAACGATCGGCCACAGTTAATCCGACACCATGGGCAGCGTCGCGGAAAAGGCACGCTTCTATCTCGAACGGGCAGCTCCCCAGCTCCGCGAGTTTGAGGAAAAGGAAATCTTCAACAAGGTTAGTCTATCCATTCATCCCACCCTACTCTCTACCTTTTATCTTTGACGCCACCTCTAACAACCCCCTTACTACAGGATGAAATCCGCTCTCTCGTCACCAAACGCTCCGACTTTGAGCATCTCGTCCTCTCCCCAGGCACCAAGCCCTCCGACTTCCTCTCGTACGTCCAATGGGAGCGCTCCATGGACCGTCTCCGGGCCAAGCGCTGCAAACGTCTCAAGATCCGTGGTTCCAACCCCCGCCCCTCCGAGGCACGCGTCTTTGGCATCTTCGAGCGCGCCGTCATGAAACACCCCGGGTGCATCCCGCTCTGGATCGCCTATCTCGACTTTGCCGCCGAGATCAAGGCCACAAAGCGATGGCGCCGGGTCATCACCAAGGCCATCCGTATGCACCCGAGGAGCGCAGTGCTGTGGACAATGGCAGGACGCAATGCGGCGGTGCACGGCGATATGGAGAGAGCGAGGGCCTATTTCCTCAGAGGGTGCAGGTTCTGTACTGGGGAGGTTAGTCTGTGGGTGGAGTATGCAAGATGCGAGATGGAGTGGTTGGCGAGGATAGAGGCCAAGAAGAGTGGCAAGGGAGTGCGGAGGGGAGTCAACCCGATCGAGGCCATCAAGGCTACCGAGGGAACTGAAATCGAGGGCGACCATATTGCGCTGGACGACTCTGACGAGGATGACGAAGTCGACGGTGATGAACTCATCTTGCCCGACCCGGATGCCGGCGAGAAGAAGAAAAAGCCCGTCTTCGACGCCGAAGCTACCCGCAAGCTCGAGCAATCACCCGCTCTGTCGGGCGCCATCCCAATGGCCATCTTCGACATTGCCAAGAAGCAGCCGTTCTATGCCGCTGCGGCATGCGAAGCCTTCTTCGACATGTTTGCCACCTTTGGCCACGTCTCTTGCCAATCCAAGATTACCCAGCACGTGCTCTCCGCTATGGAGGAGTCGTTCCCCAAGTCGGCGTGCACTGCGAGCTGCTTTATCAGGCAACCGCTTATTGGCGTGGATATCAACACGCCGGAGTTCCCCAAGGCTTTGCGCGAGTCGCTGGCCAGGCTGCGCAAGGCGTATGCGGAGCAGACGGAGGACAAGAAGGCGCTTGCTGGAAAGATTATGGACTGGGCCAGCAAGATCCTGGAGATCGAGAGCTTGGATCCGGCGATCAAGACGGTGCTGGAGGCTACGAAGAAGGGATTGGAGGCGGAGTTGGGACAGGAGAAGGCTTAGAGGTAGAATTGGTTAATGATACCCATGAAAGAGTAATTAGTTTATCGTCGGTTTGAACATTATATGATTGTTTTCACGACACAAGCTCCTTTTGGTCTTGGCGTTAGTCTCGTGCGTGCAAATGTCCAATTTGACATTCGGGACTCTATCTGCCATCGGTCTACTTCAAAAAAACGTCATCATCAGTGGGTATCACCAACTTCACTCCCTGTTCACATTTACCCCGAGGCCCCCATCTCCCGTTTCATAGCAAGTGGGTAGTCACCTCCCCGTCCTCCCCCCAGCCTTGTCCATCAAAAACTCCCACTCCCCCTCCCCAACCCGACTAACACTCAACCTCCCTAGCCTTAACAACTCCATCCCCTCCAACGGTCCTCCCCCTTTTCCCCACTCTCTCAACTCCTTCAGTCCCAATTCCCTCTCAAACTTCTCCCTAAACTCCACATGCACCAAACTCCACGGATTCTCCTTGCCCTCCTCATTGGCCTTTTTGGCCTTTGGATCGAAATATGCAGCCTTTGGGTCAACAGCCGTCCAATCCTCCTCGGCTTCGCGCACAATTTCCATGACGCCCACGATGCCTGGGTTGGCACAGTTGGAGTGGTAGAAAAAGGCAAGGTCGCCAACACGCATCGAACGTAGGTTGTTGCGGGCTGAGTAGTTGCGGATGCCGTCCCAGGGCTCGGGGGAGGTGCGAGCGGCGAGGTCGTCGATGGAGAAGTGGACGTCGTAGCCGTTTTCAAGACGGGGGAGGGGTTCGGCTTTGAGGAGCCAGTATTGTCGGGCTGGGGTGTCTATAGAGGTGGTTGTGGCGGTAGTGGGAGGCTTGGCTGCCACAGGGGGGTGGGAAGGGGATGGGGTGGGTTTGGTGGGTTTGGTTGTGCGGGATCGTTTTGTCGGTGGTTGTGACTAGAGAAAGTTAGTTGTGGTTACATGTATGGCGAGTGATGAGTGAAGCTGGTGATAGATAGCAATGCGGTGGCAGTGATGAGGTGATGACAAGATGGTGTTGTTCAGACATGTGATGAACTCTCGGTCCAAGTGAAATGACGAACGAGACTCATCAGCTTTCGTGTACTTACCTCCACCTTCTCCTCCACCTTCTCCTCCTCTTCCTTGACAGCAGCTGGTTTCCTTCCGCCCTTCTTCTCAGTAGAAAGTGCTTGGGGCTTCTCTTCTTTCACAGGCGCCATGACTTCCTCAGTGGGCTCTACACCCTTGCTCAACCGCGAAGAACGTCGACGCGTCACCTGCTCAGGCTCAGACTCGGCGTGGGTGGATTTCCTTTTCGGCATATTGGCTAGAAATGTCGTTGAATTCCGCTTTGCTGCGAGATTGGAACGGAAAACAGGAGCAATTTTGGGAAAAGTGGGAAGTCGTGGTTTTGATGTGAGGTGGAAGGGTTGTTGACGTTGGGTTTGACGTTGAGGGTTGTTAGTGCCAAGACCTTCTGGTCTGGACCGACCTTGCTGCAATCGCCGGGGAAAATTGTTTGGGGGAATGGAAATGGCGTCCTTACGGGACAAATTTCGGAAGAGAATATGTCTCATTCTGCATAGGAGAAATCATGAGTCAAGCATCTCCAGGACTACTTCTCTCCCTGATGTATTTATTGTGGCCAAGTTTCACTTCTTGAACGTCTAAACTGTGAACTGTTTGTTCATCGGTCCAGCTATGGCAGGCTGCACGGACCATCCAGGAAGTTCATTGTAGCATCATCCGTGTGTTAAACGTCGAGGATAGTATTTGACGGATTTGAATACCTCTGATGTTCAATCGTTTCAGTATTATAAGGCCATCTGTAGGTAAGCACTAAATCTTTGTGTAAATGAGTTGTAAATCATATTGCAGACCGTTCCTACGGATGTTCAGGGTAGGTACCGGTCCAGTTGCCGGCCCCGGCCCCACACCTCCGGACTGGACCCCACTTATCCGTTCCGGCTCCTCGGATGTCCAAGAAACATGATAAGCCAACACCAGCCATGAGAGAAGGTGCCTCATAAACGTATGTGCCTATCCTTGACGAGTTTCCCACAACATGAAATTGCTTTCCATAATATCTCATTGTATTGAAGTCTAAGAGAATTTGAACCTGGTCAGGATTTTTTCTATTGTCTGTCAACTTCCTTTTGGGTCTTCAAAATCAATACAGGTAGTTGCGTCTTCGCAGTGACCACTATCTCTTACCTTCAAACCACAACATTAGGAAACCTTACCGCTGTATTGTGACAAACTTCGTTACGAAGAAAAGGAGAATTTCTGCCAATTGTGAGCGCTGCTTCGTCCGAAAGCACGCCTGCTTACCGCCAAAGTCGAACAGCCCGGGCCCTTGGATTTCAGGAAGGAACTGCGCTCACATGCCTTCCACTTTACATGCATGTACAGTATGATTTGGCTGCTATCAACATAGGAAAGGCCCTTTCCGTGTTTCTTCCCCAAGGTACACGTCGCAGCATCGAAAGTCAGCAAGAGAGACAGGCCAATTCCGAGAGCGCTTGTATGACCTTGAATTGTGTGAGCAGTGGGACAAGTCGGACAGACGTCGTGCATAGCTGACCCAAAACGGAACAACAGGGAAGTCTTGTTCTGGAAGAGGAGCGAGCTGAGAACGAAAATTACTGTGGAACTCCATCAGGGATTCGGGAGCCGGAGTGTCAATCAGGATGCTTGGGTGTAATGTGCGTGCCGGTGAAGATAGCGGCTGTAGTCAGACCACGAGTTGCCATGTTCCAGGCCAATGTGGGACGTCCAGATTTTGAAACCCCACGTTCTGTTTCACGATAGAAGAAGTATGGAGCTGAAGTGTTCAAGAACACAAAAGCCAGGGAAGGGAACATTCAATCATCAGACAATATCGCCCAATTGGCGGAATGTTCCATCACTTTTGTGAGTTCAGGATTCCCACGATTCGATTCGACTTGACTCGACAAGGGTCGTTTGCAACATTGAAACCACTGTGAGTGAAATACCTATCGTTTGAAACTGAATAAGGGCCAAGTTCTTGATTGCCTTCGTTGATGGAGTTTGACAATTCAGCAAAAGGGTAAGTAGATAAGCCGGACCAGGTCATCCATTGTGTCGGGTTCACCTACCGTACTTGGGATTGGCGGGCGTGGGTGTTGGGTCGGTCACAAACGCAAGGTACCTACCTACGTACGCCGGCGATGTGCGTGGTGTGTGGATGTTGACCGGCCTTGGAAGTTTCACTTGGGGACTCCATGTGATGCTTCTCAATGGAATACTGAGGCAAGTGAACATGAATCAAAAGCAAATCATGCGCGACGACTGGGAAAGAAAGGAAAAGATGGCCTGAAATGAGACCATTCCCTTCCAAAGCTGTCGGGCAGATGACGAGGGGATTGCATGTTCGCAGATGTCTTCCCGCCCGACCCTGTGCTAGGGCGGGGGTTTTTAGCTCCCGCACATAGCGGGCATTGGCGAAAGGGGTGAGTGACTCTGCCACCGAAAGCAGCAGAACATTAAATGGCCCGATCGCCCATCTCTGTGCCTGTTTCTCCCTCTCTTTCCATCCTTTTTTCGCTTCTTCAGGCCGTGCTTTCGATTTCCCACTCATTTTGCGTCTTTACCGACCATCGTTGTGGATTGATTGACGATAGAATCCATTGTTGTTAACAGCAATCAAGTACCCGGCTCCAACGGAAATTGTTAGTGCAGACGGTCACTGCTCGACAACTGAACGACACCTCATACGAAGGACATCCGTTATGTACGACAGCAACGACAACTACTTTACAATCGGAAGACCTTTTGTGAATGACTTCACCGCTCAGAGGATTGCCAGGCAACTTGATAAGGTCCAGCAGGAACATGGCATCGCGTGGGCCACCCAATTCCCCATGGCCGTGTACCCAGCAAAGTGATGCGGGTGACCAGTCCAGGTACCTTGTTGACCAACACCACCTATGCCTGGCCCATGTGGAGGAATGAGGACACGCACAAACCCAACACACGCCTGAGAAGTGGAAGAGAAACCACCAATCGACCACCTCGACTTTCATGACGGGGAAGACAATTTCCAAAGTCAAAGTTACACACCCACCACATTGGGCGTGGAAATGGGACTTCGACATGATGCGGGCATGTTGATGGGTCGACATAGAATCCAGTTCTTGCCAGACTTCAACTTGGTGGCTGGTGGGGTACCTCTACGCAGCAGGTACCGAAGCGCACGGCAAGCCGAAGAGACGACATGACGAGATGACGGAGTCAACTGCAGCGGTCAAGCACCATGGAGAATCGGCGACAAAAAAGGGACTATAAAGAGGGGGAATGAACTCTTCAATGTTTCCTTGGGAACTGAACTTTCTACTGACATTGTAGCTTGACACGCGGAACTCACTCAGCGATAAAACAATGCCCAAGTCTTTTCGGCCGAAATTCAGACACCACCCTGTACTGTGTACAGCATTATCACATCGAAACCGAGTGCCAATTCCTTCAAAACCCCGAAAACATGGTGGCCGCTCCTGGGATCTCATATTATCAGCCATGGACTCACCTCGAACCTTGATCGTTTAAGACGAAACAGGATGCCGCAACCTGGGGCCGAAACCGAGAACAAAAAGACCATGTCGGGGCAAGATGGGAATATAATGGATGAAGATTCATGACCTCACGGGAACCGTGGGTTTTGATTCGCCATCGACCTCGACCACAGCCACGAGACTGCCGCTATGACATTGAATTGTCCATGAGGCAATTTGTTTCGACATTGCCGGACATCGATGGCAAAGATGTCACAACTGGGAAGTTTGGGGAAACATGGGTTGTGCACACAGGAAGAACAGTTGCTATGGCCTGCTAGTGAAGTATGGGCGGTAACACCAACATTTGGCGGTATTCTGAGGTATCTCACTAGCTGCTATTATCGCTGGCCATGATTGGCCACGCTGACATGGCGGCGCTAGCCTGTTGTGAAACTTGGAAATGACTTGGGTTGGGGGGCTGACCAGACTCACCACTGAGGCAGCATCTTCTTTGCTGCTCTCACTTTGACTGCAGCTTTTCCTCCATCGGTCAGTCGTAAGCCTAGACGGACAGCTGGCTGGACACCATCAAGAATATAGCCGACCAGACAATAGGGGAGCAAACCGCGACCGCGCTTGAGCAACCACTCCATACCCGCACGCACGATCTGCTGGTAACATAACAGACCGCAGGTAAGACTTTCGTCTCGTTATTGTTATTGTTACTTCTATCCCTTCTCTCTGCATGTCGTTTCGGAGTCAACCACACACCTACCACCAGCTTCGAGCTACAGCCTTGTGATCTTTTGGAGACGAGTATTTCCCAGCATACATGGCACTGGGGCTCGACGATCACATACCTAGACTTTGTGTGTTTGTTAGCCCCCATACCGCTGGTCCGCTTCAGTTCCATGGCTCCTCCGAAAGTAGCACAACGGTCCCGTCTCTATCGCAGGGACACTCAACATCACACTGTCGTTCGTGTAGAAGCTCCCCGCCCTTATCATCTGATTCCGAAAGCAGCTACAGTCGATGTCCTTTTCTCACAAACCGAGTCTCTGGAGACAACTACACCACGAACCTCACTTTAATCCAAGTGGACGCTTTTATTTTAGAGACAGCACAGAAGGAAGGCATTCCTCGGGCAGTGTTATCAAATGTTTTTTCTTGGGTACGAAAACCAACCCTCGGTAAAGGCATTGCATCCGAAAGGCCGAGTTTTCTGTCAAGCGAACCAAATTACGCTGAAATTCCCCTTTACTCATGCCACCCATTTATTCATGATCACTTTATGAAGGCCCTCTGGTGTTCAGTGACACTTTCCCCTTCGTTGGTTGCACTCGGCTCATAGCCTCAGAGAGAGAGCTCCTTGCCAGTTGCCGAGTTGGAGAAGCAACTGGCGGGCATGCCCGAAAATACCGCTAGTCAGCTGCTTGGCAGTCTTCCGCCAGCAGGCGACACTCCGAGTCAGCACTGCCCCCCTGCCGTCTCAGTAGAGGTCAAGAAGGTGGTAGCAGAGCCGAGCCGACAAGGGCCAAAAAGTGACAGGATCGTTGAGTGGTGTTGCGCACGGGCGCGATTCTCTAGTGTAGAGTACACAACTACCTCTAGGTGTCCAGCCAGAAAGGAACGAAGCGACTGGAGACCTCGCTAGGTAGTCGTACTCTCTTTGCTCTCAGTCCTCCTGCCTACCTCTACCTACACCTAATCAACCACAGTTCTACCACTGCGCTCACCCAAGCACCGCACCGCACCCACCTCCCGGAGCAAAGTGTCCCAGTCCCAGTCCCCGTCCCAGTTTCCCGTCCCCCGTTTCCCGACCACGCACGCAAACTGAAAGAGCCCCAACCCGCGACGCGACTTCACTCACTGCGACTGAAGTGCCCTGCCCTGCCCTGCCCGCCCTGCTCCATCGCGACCAGCTTCTGCCGTGTCACTACACGCCCTATTCTCATCAATCTGTTTCTCGATAGGCCATGCTGGTGCCCTGGCAAATGCCTTGCTGACCCTTGACCCGAAAGGAAAACACGCGGTAACAGCTGATGGGTTCGACGGTGACCGTTCCGATTCCCACACCACTTGCCACCACTACTAACCGCCGCCGCCCACACCATCTCGATTACACGATCCATCACCACACCACCTACTACTCCCTCGTCCAGCTCCAGCTCCAACCATACCCGACATGAGCTCCTGGATGAACGATGCCGCAGTCCCGAACCACAATGGCAACGGCTACCCCCACCTCAATGTCAACGCCAACGTCAACCTCAACGACCCGGCCGCCATGACCAACAACATGGCCGCCGCCGGCGTCATCGACCCGGCCGCCTTCATGGCCGCTGCCAATCCCCAGGTCGCCGCTCAGTTTAACGTCAACCCGGGAACCACCATCAACCCCGCCCAGTTCGCGAACCCCCAGATGCTCGCCATGCAGAACGGCCCCATGCGCAATGCCTCGCCCGCCTTCAACAACGCCATGTACCAGACGAACCCCATCATCCCCTCCAAGCGCCCCCGGCCGAGAGAGGATAGCATAGGCCAATCGCCGCGCCAGGCCCCCGGCATGATTCCGACCTCACGCGCCGACACCCCCCAGCAGTCGCAGTTCCCCGGCTTTCAACAGCAGCCTGCCATGGGGCAGCCACCGACAGGGCAGCCGAATCCATATCCCCACCTGCAACCGAACGGCTCCGCGAATGCGACGCCCTCGCCCATTATGAGCAACCAGATGCGCCCCGGCAGCGTACCCCAACGAGTGGCCACGGCCTCACCACATCCCTTTTCGCCCGCCGCGCAACAGTTTCCGCAAAACTCGCCCATACCGTCCGATCACGGCGGCACGCCTCAGCCCAACTACATGCAGCAGAATTTTGCCCAATCCTTCAACCCCCAGTTCGCGCAAGCGCAACCGCCAGCACGACCGAGCCCGTCACCGAACCCCATGGCTAGCCAGATGATGCAGCAACAGATGGCTGGGATACCGCAACAGCTACAGATGCATGGGCAGCTACACGGTCAGATGGGCGGGCAAATACCGGGACAGATGGGCGGGCAGATGGGCGCACAAATGCCAGGACAGATGCCAGGGCAAATGGGAGGTCAAATGGGAGGTCAAATGGGAGGCCAAATGGGAGGACAGATGCCGGGACAGATGCCGGGACAGATGGCCGGTCAGATGGCGGGTCAAATGGCGGGTCAAATACCTGGCCAGATGCCGAGTCAGATGGTCGGCCAGATGCCAGGACAAATGCCAGGGCAAATGCCCAGCCAGATGGCCGGACAGATGCAGGGCCAGATGTTCCCTCAACAGATGCAACAAATGCCCCAGCCCAGAAACGCCATGGAGCAGCAACGGCTGATGTATCAGATGCAACTTCAACGACAGGCAAACATGCAAATGCAACAACAGATGGCCGGCCAAAACATGATGCAACCACACAATGCGGCTCAAGCTCAGGCACAACATGCTCACGTTCAACAAGCTCAAGCTGAAGCGCGAGCTCAGGCGGCGCATCGGAACTTGATGGCTGCCAGAGGAGGACAGATGGTTCCCACGGGAATGCGCCCCCAGCAGGGGATGCCTCAGCAACAGCAGCAGCAGCAGCACCCACAGCAGCAGCCCATGGGAAGGGGTGACCCCAATTCGTTCATCAAGAACTTGACGGCCTTCATGAACAGCAAGAACATGCCCTTGGAGATCAGCCCGGTTGTTGAAGGTCGCCCAATCAACCTAGCCTCCCTGTTTCAGCTTGTATACCACAAGTTTGGAGGGTATCGCAACGTGACGCAGTCGAATGGTTGGCCGCAAATCACACAAATGCTCGGATATCCTGTCCACCAGGTACCTCATGCGCCACAGCATATCAAGACTGTCTACGAACGGAATATCCTCAAGTTCGAAGAGGCATGGACGGCACAACAGCGGGCCAGGCAGGCCGGTGTTATGTCCACCCCGCAAAACATGCAACAAGCCCAGCCCATGAAGCCGATGCCACCAGGACAGATGCCGCCTAATCAGATGATGTCAGCTGGACCGCAGCCACCTATACAACCGGGTCAGATGCAGTCACCCATGAAACCCCCAGTTGCGCAACAACCGAATGTTAATGGCTTTCCTGGGGCGCACCCGGGGCAACAACAAGCGAACGCCGGCCCAATGGGCCACCCCCGTAATAGCCTTTCAAGAAGCTCACAACCTACGCCAACAGCAGAGGAGTTCCCTATGCCGTCGCCGGCCCACAGCAAGACTGGAAGCATGTCGATGCCAGGATCTGCCCACCCGGAGAACCAGATGATGCCAGGGCAGGGTATTGAGGCCGCACCTGGATTCCCTAAACCAACGCGGGATCCGGAGCTCTACATTCCTTGTTCGAGAGAGGTCACCACATATGGCGGCGTGGATCTTGGCTCGGTAGAACATTTTGCGGAACAGTTAAGAAAGTTCAAGCCAGACGTTCCCCATCTTACCGATCTGGGGAATATTGACGTACATGCTCTAACCAAGAGCATCCAAAGTGGCATCCACGGCGAAGTGCGGCTTGCTTTGGATGTGCTTGGGACAGTATCAGCCACATCACCAGAAAGCGGCAAACAGGACCCTCCTCAACCGTATCTTCCCCTCGATCTGCGACATTGCGACGACTTGGTAGAAACACTGATAGAATGCGCCGAGGAGCAAGTTGATCTGCTAGCCGAGAACTCGGAAGAAGCTTCCGACGAGATCACCATCACCTCGTATGAAGATGTCGTTCGCGCCTGTCGCATCGAGAAATTTGCCCTCCGCAGCGTGCCCCTCTTTGGCTCTCAGGAGTACGAGCTCGACCAAGCCGCTGACAGGCTAATAGCCATCACCACCATCCTGCGCAACCTTTCTTTCCTTGAGGAGAACCAGGCCTGTCTCGCCGACGAGTCCGTCATTCGCTTCCTGTGCATGGCCATTCGCTACCTCGGCACGCGCGAGATGTTGCTCCGCACGCAGGTCAACACTCTGGACTTTATGAAGGACCTGGTCATCCTACTCTCCAACATCACACGCTGCGTGGAGATGCCAGGGAGGGAACAAGCCTTTTGCCTGCTCCAATTCCTCCTTGCCTTCGCTCCGTCGCCCGCTCCAAGCATGTCCCCTTCACCCGACGGCAATGATTCTGACCCAGGCATCCTCTTCTTCACGCCTTACGACCCTTCTCTTCACCCATACCTCCCACACGCCATCGACTCGCTCGCCAAACTCCTTGCCCGCGACGAGCCGAACAGGACGTACTACAAAACCATATTTGCCAGCGAATCCCCCTCACCAGGCCAAGTGTCGCCAGCAGACCTGCTGGTCACCCGCACCTTTGCCCTCGCCATCTCGCCTATCCCGGACCTTTCCGCCCCAAACACGCGTCCCGCGAATATCCCTTCTTTGATCGAAGTCAGGAAGCCGTTCCTCATGCAAGGTCTCCTAGCAGCAGATATTCTGGCCTCCATCACCCCCGACGGGCCCGTCGGAGCTGGAGTCGGCGCCGACGCAGCCGAACATGGACCAGTGGCTGCCAGCGGCGGGGTGAATGTTGCCAGAGTATGGCTCTCCAGCGGCAACGGCCTCGTGCAGAACCTCTTCTACTTGGTTCGCCAACTAAGCATGCAATACGAGTCCCAACCCGTCGGTCCCGTCAGGCCCACAGGGCGCGGGGGCGCCAACCAGCAACATAACAAGCGGGATGCGGATCTGGTGTACATTGTCAGCTTGGCGGTTAGCATGCTGAGGAAGTTGGGGGAGAAGGCTGCGAAGGATTCATGGCCTTTGGGTAATAGCAAATATCGGAATGGCGGAGCCATGGCGGATAGGATGGAAGGCATAACAGAAGAAGAGGGAAGTGAATGGGAAGGAGGGGGTGGAGGATGGGAAAGGCAGAGGCAACAAGATGGCCTGCCGGCGTGTGCGGTATTGCCCGGTAAGGATACGTTGCTGGGAGCGCTGCAGATGGGCGCGGCGGAATGGGGAAAGGAGGGCATGTTGAAGGATTTGGTTGCTTTTTGTAATTTGGTAGAGTGACGGGTTTCTTTTATTTTTCATCTTTTTTAGTCGTTGGGGAAGTCAATGAATGAACGGATGGGGTTTGCTTGGTAGACGTGATTCTTTATAAGGCGTTGTTGCATGCCGTGGCCGAGAGGTGGGAGGTGCATGATGCAGGAAGAAGAGGACGAGGCGTGGTGATGAAATCGAAAGAATGAGATACGTGACATGTTTAAGGAAAAGCGAGTGAAGAGAACTTGAGCACAGGATAGGGTGGGAATCAATTAAGGAAGAACAGAGAGAGAAAAGAAAAAGAATCCGTACATAATAGAGGAGTTCTGCCCTGTTTTGTCTGTTTCAAGAGCAGGCGGTTGTCAGTTTTGTTGTCAATGAATATCATGGCTTTGGATGGGATAGGCTGGTTATCTTGAGTTTTGCGAAAAGTCTTGGTTGAGGAAGCAAGCGAAAATTCGAAAAGAGTCAAAGTGATTGTATATCACTCGACCATCATGAACCTGCCGTGAATGAACCTGTCATGAACCTGTCGTGAAGTGTACCCAATGTGGCAACGCTGTATACGCTATTTCTACATCGAGAACTCTCCCATGAAGCCTCGTCAAAAGTCTCCCCTTCCGCACATCTCGCCTAAGCTCATAGCTGGGATAGCAAGATTCTTCGTCGTAGAGACCAATATCATTCGACCGCTTTTTGTAAATCCTTTAGCCGCTCCTTACAACCCGTTTTGGTGATGATACATTGTCTTAACATGTGGTATATTCTTCCATCGTACACACAACCCTCCTATTTACCCCTCAGTGGTCTCACCGCTTAGCCGAGGAGTCTCTATACATGTGATGACTCGGTAGTCCTCGTCCTGGGGCACGAAGCATTCGGCACTTCCCGGAATATGCCCCAGCATGCTCTCGAGTCCGTGGCATGGAGCAGCATGGTATCTCTCCCGGTAATGGGTTGGTCCTCGTCGTCTTATGTGGACTTGTGACTGCAAGCTCTCCAGAGGTTTATCGCTGTAGCATCTTTCTCGTTTAAAAACCCAAGCCGTCCAGGAACTTGACGATTTCCTCTCTGCGGTGTCCCTGTTTTTGTTGGTATTCCGTTAGCATCTTTCCTTTCTGCTGCAAGTTTGACTCTCTTCTTGCTTTTCCCGACGCCCTATTCTTTTCTCCCATCTCTTCCTTTTGTCCATTGTCCCATGATCTTCGAACCTCTACCTCTTTGCCTCTCTTTCCGAACTTCCAACTCTTTCCCGATTTCTCCTCACATTCCCACACTCCTGATGTCATACTTCCTCCCACCCTCTCGCAATAGCAGCAAACAGAGTTGCGAAAAAAAGACAAAAAAAACTTACATCAACCTCCAAATGTCCTGTCGGCACCTTCACCCGCACCTCCTTCACCTCCAGCCCCAAGAACTGCGCAAGATCCCTGCGCAGAGCCTGGCCATCACCTTGCACTTTCTTGATCTGGGTGAGCTTCTTGTTACCACCACGCTTGGCGAGGTGGTAGACGGGCAGACGCTGGGTCCAGGCGCGGCCTACTAGGTAGGGCTTGGCGACGGGTTTCGTGGATTCTGTTGGCGCGGCACTGGTCTGGGTCTGGATGGGGGTGGTGGGTTGTGTGGTGGGCTGCTGCTGCTGCTGCTGCTGCTGGGATGGTGTCGTTGTTGTGGCTGTTGTTGTTGGTTGCGAAGCGGCGGCAGCGGCGGAGTAGAATCGGGACTGGAAGGCGGCGCGGACGGTGAGGGGCGTCGCGGGCTGGGCGATGGCCCGGGAAAGGCCGAGGAAGGTTGAGCGGAACATGGTGGTTATGTTGTGTTGTGTAGTGAGGTGGTGTGGTGGTAAAGACAGAATTATGGCAAGGCTGTCGCGAAAGTTGGGGAGGTCGAATCGAGCTTGGGTTCGGTCGGTCGCAACGGGATCTGATAGGTAGGCAGGCTTGGCTGGGATCTGGAGTTCAGACTTCAGACTGGACCTGGGCTGCGGCCAAGAGGTCCCCGTTTCGGATGAGTCGCGTTCAATTGCTGGCTCGCTGGAGTCGGATCGGTCCCGCGTCCCGTGCCCTGCCCTGGGCCGTGTTCCTCTCGGCGCGGCGGGTCCGTCGTCGGGTTCCTCTGGAAATTTGGTCGGTAATCGGCAGAATTATTGACCGCCCGGGCGTCCCCGCGTAGGTACCCGCGCAGGTGCTCTGCCCCCCGTCCGGCGGGATGTGCGCCGAGCGAGAGGGACGAAAGCCTGAAACTGTGTGCCCAGGGCGTTCGCTGAAGCTCCAGGCCTTCCTTGGGGGTGCCTGATCTGGGCTCTACACTTACCCCTCCGTGGTGCCTACAAGACGGAAGTGGAAGTGGCACCGCATTCAGCTGCCGTGCAATTGTTGTGCGACAGAGGCAGCATTGAACCGAATTCGATGGCCCGTGCTTTTTGTCACTCAGCTGGTGGTGTCAAGCGCATTTTCCCAATTTTCGACCCCACCAAAGATTGACGGGCCACCACAACTGGACGGGGTCACAAAGAGAAATTTGGCGGATCGCATTTCCAAAGCGCCTGGCAACTGAAGGAACGAACCTGGAGACCGGACACGCCCTTTCCATCCATCATATTCCTCTTCCTTTCTGATAGTCGACCGACCCTCCCCCGGCCCTCTATCTTATCCCACCCACCGTAATACCCCCCTCCCTCCCTCCTCTCCAGGCCTCGACTCGACCCGATCCCGACTTGACCTCGTCGTCGTCCACTCAGTGTCGTCTGTCATCACCACCATCCAACATCATCATCATCACCACCACCACAGTCACAGACACACAAATCCAAACATGGCTTCCACATCCCCCGCCACCACCAACGGCGACGTTGCGCCCGCCAACTATGACCTCGTCCTCAAGCTCGCTCCCCATCTCGACCGCCACATGATCTTCCCCCTCCTCGAGTTCAACGCCGGCCGCCTTAAGGAAGATGAGACCGACAAGGCTCGCGAGATCCTCGCCGCCAAGTACGCCCTTCTCAAGAAGACCAACATGACCGACTACGTCGCCAACCTCTACTGCGAGCTTGAGGGTCTTAAGGAGCCCCCCGCCGAGTACGCCGAGCGCCGTCAAAAGGTCTTCCACCAGCTCGAAAAGTACGAGCAGGAGACTGCCAAGATCACCGAGCTGCTGCAGCGCGACGATGTCGTTAACAACCTGCGCTCCGACAAGGTGGCCAACTTGGAGTTCCTGAAGAAGGAGCACGACGTACGTCCTACTTTTTGTTTCCATCAGCACATGTGGCTTGTGGTACATGGCTAACCCCCATATCCTGTGCAGGTCACCATCGACATGGTCAACGCCCTCTACGACTTTGGCCAGCTCCAGTACTCGTGCGGCAACTACGCCGACGCCTCGGAGCTCCTCTACCGCTTCCGCGTCCTCTCCACCGACAACGACAAGGTCTCGTACGCCACATGGGGTCGTCTCGCCTGCGAGATCCTCACCATGAACTGGGAGTCCGCCATGGAGGAGCTGCAAAAGGTGCGCGAGAGCATCGACACCAGGCTCGCTAACAACCCCCTTGCTCAGCTGCAGCACCGCACCGAGCTCGTCCACTGGGCCCTCTTCCCCCTCTTCAACTACGACAAGGCCCGTGAGCCCCTCCTCGACCTCTTCTTCAACGCCGGCTTCATCAACACCATCCAGGCCAACTCGCCCTGGATCCTCCGCTATCTCACCGTCGCCGTCATCACCAACCGCGGCCGCGCTAAGAACGCCGGTGTCCACCAGAAGCAGATGAAGGACGTTGTTCGCATCGTCAAGCAGGAGGCCTACGAGTACCAGGACCCCATCACCCGCTTCGTCCACGCCCTGTGCATCGACTTTGACTTTGAGGAGGCCCAGCAACAGCTCGTGCTTGCCGAGGAGGTCCTCAGGAGCGACTTCTTCCTGCTCGCCCACGCCGATGACTTTGTCGACTCGGCCCGCCACCTCATCTTCGAGAGCTACTGCAAGATCCACGCCCGCATCTCGCTCAAGGACCTCAGCGCCCGCCTGGGTCTCAACAACGACGACGCCGAGAAGTGGATTGTCAACCTCATTCGCGACACCCGCCTCGATGCCAAGATCGACTACAAGGAGGGCACCGTTGTTATGAACCACCCCCCGAGCTCCGTGTACCAGCAGGTCATTGAGCGCACCAAGGGCGGTTTCTTCAGGACGCAGGTCTTGACTGCTGCTGTTGCCAGATAGGCGGTTGACAATAGCGCCAGTGGAGAACTGATTGATGGTGGCGGCAGAAGTATACCCGGGTCGACAAAGCAGAAAAGCAAGGGCGATAAGAGGATTGCGAAGGAATGATTATGTGATGGGCTCGATTGCAACGCATGAAAGCATCGACTGATTTTTCGTCGAATGTGAGACCGAGATTATCGCCGGCGATTGGAACGCGGCGAACATCAAGTGGCCAGGCAAACTCAGTCGCTTCATGGCAGGCGAACTGCTTCAGCGTATGGGCTTCAACTTGACCAGGACGAGTCTCGGATAGATTCCCTTCCAGCATCTTTTATCCCATTGCAATGAGAGGATTTGAAAGTGGGAATCCAAAAAGGGTTAGCGATGCATTTCGAAGAATAGACCTTTTTTCTTCTTCCGTTTTCATCTGCCTCGATAGTCTTCTCTATCTCTCAGCGTTTGGCGATTGTCGCTATTTGTCGTGTGGGCATGGGCTCGGGCGGTAGAGGCAGCAAGGGAATTAGGACAATGGAAGGAGGCCTTTTACGTCATGACAACAACCGGTGTAATCATACCTCTTTAGTGTGTGTGTTTTTTTCTTTTTACAGGCTTTTCATCAGGCGTATCAAAATGGTTATGGCTCATTGCTTTTAGCTGGCTTATCAGTCAGGTTGCCTTTCCCATCAGTAACATTGTTCATCGCATGGTAACTTCCACTTGGTCCCTTCTTTATACCAACTGAGCTGGGGTGATCTACCAGGAAAGACTGTGGCAACCAATTATTGAGGTATGCTCCTTCCCTTCCTCCATATCTGCGTGGTATCGTCCATCTCCCGCCTCTTCCCTTTTCACTCTTCTTCCAGGGCATTCCTCATTTTCGTCCTTTCCAGCCTTCCAATCAACATACAATATCCAAGCCACCATGGTAGTCGGGCAGTTGTATTTGCCGCAGAACGACGAATGGCTGCCCGATACAGTTTCCAGCTAGGTTCACACGGCACAGGCTGACAGGCTGCAGCTGTATTGACATGGCGCTACCCCCGCTTCGAGTCCTTGTCTCCTTAAACTTCAGCATGCCCGTCCTCGTTCATGAAAGATTTTGTGGAATCCCGTCAAAACATCAGGCCTTTTCTGTTTGAGATACCTAACCTACATGTATCTTCAGGTTCAGTTCTTCCGCAGTCAGCAACGATGGTCAGAGCGCAGGGTATCTCGTTGCTCTTTGAACCGAATGATGTCGAGCCCGAGCTTGAGTGAGTCCGCCACTCCTATCTCATCCATTTAATGACTGTAGTTCGGGGCACACTATTTAACGCGGCTTGCAGCATTATTTTCATCCATGGCTTCACAGGTCATCCACGCTTGACTTGGACGATTGATCAAAAAAAGGCTGAGAGAAGAAGAAAGGCAAATAACGATGCCCCGAGCCACAATGTCCACAAAAGTGCGCAAACAGCGGACGTTTACTGGCCAAAGGACCTGGTTCCAGTAACGCTACCATCTGCCAGGGTCATGACTTTTGGCTACGATTCCAAGATACGACATTTCTCTCAAGGCCAGATCAGCAAAAACACAGTCCAAGACCATGCTCGGGAACTCTTGGAGCAATTGAGGGATAAGAGGCCGCCTGATGCGAAAGGATCTCGCCCGCTAACCTTCATCGCACACAGCTTAGGTGGGCTAGTTGTCAGAGAAGCCCTCACTCTGGCCAGTCAACATCAGGATGATCAAATCAGTACCAGCCGCTACAAAGATATCTTCCGTTCCACCGTCGCCATCATGTTCTTTGGCACGCCTCATCGTGGTGCTGATCCTCGAAGCTCTTTTCATCGCTTTTTTTCCGCCTTCGCCATGCGACTGGGAATAGACGTCAATCCGTTTATTCTCGATGCCCTGATTCCGAACGTGAACAACATCCAGAAACAACTTAATCTGGATGGCTTCAAGAGTTTAGCAGCGGAGCGAGGATGGATTGTTTACACTTTTCAGGAAGAGTACGGCGTTTTAGGCTTTTTCAGCAAGAAGGTGAGTAACTCGGCCCTATTTCGTCTCTTCAGAAGCTAATGTGTGGTTCAGGTAGTTGAGGATCACTCGTCTCGCCTAGGACCACCTGTGAGGGAAATTTTTAGACGGATTAGCGACAACCATATGGACATGTGCCGCTTTTATGGCTTAAGCGACCCCGAGTATGAGAAAGTGGCGAGCTGCTTACTAGAAATTCTCAAGGAACCTCCTTCTTCACACTCTTTTCAAGCATCTTTGAGTCTCCACGACACCACGCAAAAGAGACTGAACACCTTTTGATCATTGGCATATTTTGGCAAATATTCTGCCTGATGCCGCAGAAAAAGAGCCTTTGAGATCTTCAAGAAGTAAATTTACAGAGCAAACTTGCACGTCTACTCTGGGATCTTGTGCTCCTCGGATGGTACACCGGCTTTCCACTGGTACTTGGACGCGATGTGTTCCTCCAACGGATATTTCTGGCCTTGGGCACCATAGAAGTTCTCACGATATGTTCCACCCGGGACAGCGTAATCGTCCCAGAAGAGACCACGCTTCTTCAACTCGGGGAGCAAAAGATCGATTATATCCTGGAAAGATCCCGGGAAGAGGGCATATGCCTGAGCGTGCATTAGGTTTGGTACAGTCCATGGATATCTGGGACGGATCACTTACGAAGTTGAAGCCATCAACATCAGCCTCATTTATCCAGGCCTCAAGGCCATCAGCAACCTGCTCTGGTGTGCCAACAAGGATGGGACCGTTGCCACCGATGGAAACGTGCTCTGCAACGGTGTGCTTTGTCCACTTTGAGCCAGGCGGGGAGAACCTGGCGTAAGCCTCCACCGTCGACCTGAACCAGGGGCAGTTAACGCTCTGTTCATTTCACAATTCAACCGGGAGGAGAAACAAACTCACCTCACAGCATTGCTCTCAACCTCTCTCAACTCCTCATCATCACCATATTTGCTCAAATCCATGCCCGTCCACCCACCAAAGAGCGCCAGCGCACCTTCCGTGCTCGCAAATTTCCTGTAATCAGCCAATTTCTCCTTCGCCTCCTCCTCAGTCCTGCCCAGAATCGGTGTAACCAAACTCAACACCTTGATCTTGCTCCCATCCCTTCCAAACTTTTCCCGGGCCAACTGCCTCACCTCGGCAATATTCTTCGCACAAACCTGTGGCGCGTGTGAGCTCACAAAGATGGCTTCGGCGTGCTGCGCAGCAAAGAGCTTGCCAGCTTTGGAGGTTCCAGCCTGCAACAGAAGCGGCACTCTCTGTGGCGTGGGCTGAACAATCGCGGGGCCGGGAACGGAGAAGAACTTGCCCTCGTGGTTGATCTGCCTTACGGCCTCCGGGTCGGTATACACGCCCCTCTCACGATCCAGCACCACCGCGTCGTCCCGCCACGAAGAGGCAAAAAGCTTGTACATGACACGCAGGTACTCCTCCGCCTGTTCGTAACGCTCATCATGCGCCACCTGCTTTTCCCGTCCCGCAATGTTACGAGCGGCGCTGTCCAAATAACTCGTAACAATGTTCCAGCCTAATCTGCCGTTGGTCAAGTGATCAACCGTCGCCAGGCGGCGGTGCAGATGGTAGGGCGCTTCGTAGCTGGTGCTCACAGTGACGCCGAAACCGAGAGATTTTGTGGCGGCCGCCATGGCGGGGACTACCGACAGAGGCTCGTTGACGGGCCATTGCGCGCCGGAAACGATGGCAGGGCTGAGAGAATTTCGATAGACATCGTAGCCACCGAGGACGTCAGCGATGAAGATTCCATGGAATTTGGCGGATTCGAGGAGCTTGGCAAGCTCGACCCAGTGTTGGACAGAAGTGAAGTTGTGGGACTGGTCGGAGGGGTGGCGCCAGAGGCCCGGGGATTGATGGCCGGAGCCTGATGGCAGATGTCAGTGAGTTCCATGGTTTCCATTGTCAAACCGGTGGATGTAGTGTCAAAGATGAATACTTGTTGTTTGTCTTCAATTAAGAAGGGGGTCTAAGTGGGCCGGCCGCCGGAGTGGGTCATGAACTGACGGGACTTACACATTTCGACGAAGGCATTGATGATGAGTTTCTTCTTGGGCCTGGTTTGGCCTGACTTGTCTGTTGGGTTGGACATGTTTCACTTTGCGCTCAAGTGGTGGTTGATGCACGTCGTTGAAGTCAATGAGGACTGAGCCCGTTATCGCCAAGCAAAGGAGTCCGCAAAAGGGGTTTGTTGACTTTTGCCCCGATTTGAACAAAAACAAACGATCAATGACGACGACGACCACCAAGGTATATCACCATTATAGGGAGCATCCAGACTGCTTTATCAAGACGCTATCAATCACACAAAGATGTCCAAGAGTGTCGTGATGGTCGATACTTCTACCGCGTTGCCGAGTTCGTCGCTGGTGCTGTGCTCGGAAACGACTGCCCGCGATTGCGTGATTGACGCGGGGATGTTGCTCATCAGCACGGCAGCAACCCCGACCTCTTGCCAAGTGCTTCATTGTTCCTGACAATGCCGTCACTGGGTACGGAGATAGCATATCTGTAATGATACCCGATGGATTGGCGTCTCCGACGGGACATTGACAGTCATCGCGGTTCCCTCTCCTTTGCGCTTGCACACTGCACCTGCCCCCGATTATCGGTACCCGTTCTACATATCGTTGGCGAGCAAGAGTGGGGGTCCATTGCAATTCCTTACTACCCCCATACCAGAGTGAAACTGGATGTGCTGCAGAGCTACAATCATGGTGGGCATCTGGGTGTGGTGGTTGTCCAACGAACGCAGCCTTTGGCTCTCCCCGGGGAACACACATATCGTGCAATTGAGTCGAATCCGACCGAGATGGCGCAATCCAACACTCGACCGGATTGTCAGGTCGTCGACACAGATGATCCGGAGTGTTTGTATTGAATTCGATTCGGTCAATCAGCGGCTAGTTCCCTTCTGGAAAGACCCGTGAAGTTTCCCTTTTTTTTTTTTTTTTTTTTTTTTTTTTTTTTTTTTTTTTTTTTTTTTTTTTTTTTTTTTTTTTTTTTTTTTTTTTTTTTTTTTTTTTTTTTTTTTTTTTTTTTTTTTTTTTTTTTTTTTTTTTTTTTCAGAAGGTTTATAAATTCATAACTTTCGACCCTCGATGTTATTTGCTAGAGTACAGCAAGTCAGCAAGCCAGAAGCAACGAGCCTAAAGTTACCCAAGTACCAATCTTGTACTTTGACGCACTACTTGAACACTGTTCGATTGCTACACTTCGACCCTGGATGACGCAAGCATTTCAAACGGCAACTTGAGCATTGAACACCATGTCTTTCATCAAACGTTTGTCCCTGAAGAAGCTCCGCAGAAACAGTTCGTCACCTACGAAGGACAGTCAGCTACCGCAGGCACAATACATTGAACAGCAAGGACAGCTACCGGAAGACGACATTGCCATCGGCAGCGGCAACCACGGCACCAGTACTACAGACATGGAGCCTCTACCAACGCCAGAGAAGCAGACAGTGCTCTTGCTGCACGGGGCAAAGCAACCATACCAGCTGACAGAGGACTATCCCGTCCCACAGTTGGAGAGGGAGCACGATGTACTTGTGAGGACACAGACCATTGGACTTAATCCCATTGACTGGAAGGCACCGTCAGTTTCATGCTTTCACATCGTCCCATGTTTGGGGGAGGAGTCAACTGCTAACTTCCATGAAGTGACTTCAACTTTGCCATTCCGGAACTACCATACATCTCTGGTCGTGAGTTGGCAGGTGAAGTTGTGCAGACATCCAGGAAAGATTCCAGGTTTAAACCAAGGGACCGAGTATGTGACTTCCGCATCAGCTCACTTGCCACTTCCCTTCATCTCGCCTCTTTTCACGTCCGCCCCTTCTCATTTTATCTCATGCCAGCCTTCCACCAAGTAGCTAATAACACCAGGTCCTCGCCATCTCCACCGACTATCGCGACCTCCGCAAAGCTGCCTACCAGCAATACGTCATCTCCTTCGACTACAACACCGTCCGCATCCCACCCTCCCTCTCCCTTGAAGAGGGTTCTACTCTTGGCGTGGCCTACGTCGCCGCCGCCCTTTCCCTAGGCGTGTGTATGGGCGTCGACTTCTCTTCTATCCTCTCCGGTCCCGATCTCTTCTCCCTCCTCCGCTCATCCGTATCCCCAGGGTCTCTAGCAGAAGACATCCGCTCTGAATGCCTGGACGGGATTCGTTCTCATGAGAGAGCCAAAGCCGGGGACTGGGTTGCCGTTTGGGGTGGAAGCTCGACGAGTGCCAACCTGACGATCCAGTTAGCGAAGCTCGCCGGACTGAAGGTTGTTACGATTGTTGATAAGGCTAAGCACGGCTTGAGGCTAAGTAACCATGAAGTACTGAAGGCCGACTTGCTGGTGGACAGCCACGACCCTGAAAGGGCGGTGCAGATCATTCGCCAGAACCTGAAGGGCAAACTTCGCTTTGGCGTGGACACCCGCGGTCGGGAATCTGCTACTTCGCTGCTCCACGCCCTTTCTCCCGATAACGTCGACTCTCCGTCATTACCAGCCGGCGAGCAGCCACCATCCCCACCTGGCACACCTAAGGAGGAGACCCTCCTGGGTGCGCATCTGATTGGTCTTACCGGCCTGCCTAAGCAGCAAGCACCTGAGGGAACGAGGTTCCATACGGTACCTATCAAGTTGTTTCATGAAGTTCCAGAGGTGGGCGGAGCGTTATGCCAATGGTTGGAGAGGTTGTTGGCTGAAGGGTTGGTGAAGGCGCCCGAAATCATCGATGTTGAGCAGGGGCTCGGTAGTATCAACAGGGGGCTGGATAGGATGAGAAAAGGGGAGATTAGTGGTGGGAAACTGGTTGTCAGGGTTGCTGAATAGGCTGGGGAAGACGTGATCTGAGTTTAAACTGATAGTACCTAGGTAACTGCCGAGGTTGTAGCGATTTTGCTTTCCATCATCTTGAAGAACATTTGTTTTCTATACGGTTTAGAAAGAGATACTGGTCCTTTTATCATCGCCACTCAACTTTCTTTTCGTCAGGTTGAAGTGTCGTGGGTACTTCTAGGCATGTCACTCCCGAGTATCCGGATCCTTGGCTTCCACTTCTCTTGTGGCCGTGGGATACCGTAGTTGTATAGAACCTGCTTCTACCAGGTAATTTCAAGCTTCAAAAGCTGTGTAAATGCCTACCTACCTCTACTTGATTGGTACATCAAATGTCTCTACGGCAGACTCAAGATGAAGGAAATGGATGACTTGTTCAGGTTCTAACTGGAATTAAACAACTGATATTACCTTCATGCGAACATGGATCCTTAGCTTTTATCTTTCCCTCTTTTACGCCTTGATCGTATTCTCATTGCCTGCCTCATCTCCCGAGCTTGTTGCCGAACTAATCGCGCCCTTCTCCTTCACTCGCTCGATACTTGCCGAATATGATTCATCGCCCGCCAACGGCCTAGAGGTATGAACGCCAAAGTGTCTTAGCAGATGCCAAGTCGGGTAAATAGCCACTGCCCATATGACAAAGCTCATGTACACGCCGCCAGTCGCAGTAAACAAAGTCAAAGACTCCAGTCCATAGCTGAGAGCCTGCCAAGCGGACTCGGTACCGCGGAGGAGGGCAGCATAGCGGATGATCTCCTCATCGCTCTCGGCGATGTTGTGGACGATGAAGTATCTGTGCAGGTGTTAGTGCACATCAGCCACAACGTCAATACCTTATGAACTTGATTGGAAAGAACACTCACGAAAAAAGGTAATTGAGCTGAAAGCTGACAGCCAAAAAGACAAACACCCCAAACGCCGCTCCAAATCCGGGCGTCGTCCAATCATAAGTCGGCTTTGTCTCCTTGAACCTCGTTACCAACACCGTCGCCCACGTCCACCATGCACCCTGGAAGATCACCAGCGTCCAGAAGGCCACTCTGCTCCTAATCTTCAGCGAGATGTTAGCCCGATCAAGCCAGTATCCCAAGATGTTTCCGGCAATGACAGGAA
The DNA here is from genome assembly GCA_037102815.1 of Neurospora intermedia. NCBI lineage: Eukaryota > Fungi > Ascomycota > Sordariomycetes > Sordariales > Sordariaceae > Neurospora > Neurospora intermedia. Next base: position 57,624 of record BTPP01000007.1, read on the forward strand.
CAATGCCCGACATCAAGGATCCCAGAGCTCGCGAACGGACAGAAAACCACATGGCCAGGTAGGTGAAGAAGACGGACTCCGAGAAGACGGCATTGCCAATCCAGAGGAGAAGGAGGAGGAGCTTCTTAGTGAAGAAGAGTTTAGTCGTGGCTTTGATCTCCCTCCACGGATTCTGGGTGATGGTCAAGTCCACTTTCTTGCCGTCCTTTCGTTCTACCCTGTCAGGACTATTGAGCAAGAAGCCGATGAAGGGGCCAGCAGCTTGGATGGCAATGAATACTAGGAACACCGTGTATGAGACCTGGCCGGCTTGGTCATTGTTGGCATTGAGACCGAGGTTGATAGCACCGCCCAGCATCTGAGCGAAGAGCTTGAAGGAGAGCCAGTAGCCCAAAGCTTTCCCTCTGTTCCAAGGCTCAGGGTAGGCAATGGCGATGGAGGCTTCGGCGGCCCAAAAGACGCCAGCCGAGATACCGCAGAGGGCGGCACCGAGGAGGACAAACCATTCGTTTCCGTAGCGGTTGTTGGTGTAGAGGCCGGCGGCAAAGGGGGCGTAACCGATGCTGTGGGTGCACTGTGTTAGTATATCGAGGGTGACGGATGGTTGTGGGGAGAATGTTGGAGGAACATGCCAGCCAAAGATCAAAGCGCCCTTGACACCAACAAAGTACATCAACGCACTGGACAGGTAGCTGGATAGGACCATGAGACTGAAAGTAATGGCGTTGGCGGCGTTGATGAGATTAGGAGAAGCGGCTCCACCGGCGCCGAGTGAGTTCATGGCGGACCAGATGCCGGGGCATGCAAAACTGCAGATACCGACGATGGTGACGTTGAACATGGATGACCGGTACCATTTTACTGTAAGGTAGAGTTAATGTTCCGTTTCCATTGACGTTGAAGAGACAAAAAGATGGAGCTTCAACTGGACAATGAATATACCTGGATGTTGCTGGTCTTTTGGTGGTTCGACTTCACTTGTGTGCGTATCCCTGTGCGGCAAGCCGGATGGGAACTCGTCCGGGGGGCCGGAGGATACTACATGCATCTTGTCGACGTTGTGTATCTAGTCGTCCGATGTGCTGTCTGAAGCCTGTTCTTTAGAGGTGACACAAACTCAGGACGAAAGCTTCAACCGGTGCCGTAAAGACAACTGAAGAGCCAAGGTGTCAACAGCTTGTTATGTGAGATGTGACATCACAATGAAGTAGGTGTTCATCCCTTCCTCTTATCACTTCCCGACCTCTACCTCTACATCCATTCCTGCATTGCCGTGTAATGCATGCATGAAAATCGTGCCCGTCCATGTTGCATCACCAACGATGAGCTGCAATCACACTCTGATTGTGAATTATGGACTTCACGTTGCAGACCACTGAAAGTCCAGGGTCTGGTTGATGCTACAGCTAAGTTCGTCTGGGTCTGTCTCCGTGAAATCGGAGAGGTCAGCTCGCCAATATGTGTGGCTCGCAATCGCAGGCGGTGCCAATCCAGCCGAGAAGGATTGGTCGACCGTGTTGCAAAGATGCCGCGGGAGCACGCAATAGCGATTCAGCTTGATCAGGGTGAGGACCAGTACCCTTTCGGCCTCTTTCACCATAAGACTGTGTCAAAAACGTGCCTGAGTGCCTCGAAGATCATGGATTGCGGCATTTCGATTGTGGTTTGCAGATAGAATTCCACATTTGGTGGAAGCTATGTGTGATTGTGTTATTGTTGGCGGTTGTGAGCTTATCTGAACCCTGAGACTCGAGAATGTAAACCTGAACCGAAGGATGTCTTGTCTGCGGAACAGCTTGCTTGACTTCTACAGAAACACCTCGACGGCGCTAAATGCACGCATATGCTGAACGGCAAGGATTTCGGAAGTGGATGAGCTGATGGTGGGGGTCAAATTGTTGTCCAGACCGGACGTGAATGCTGGCTGTTTTCACCCATGGGGCGCGATTTCCCCGACCAAGACTCATTGGATGCAGCAAGAAGCTGGCCATACCTCCGTACCGTGCCTGCCTGATCATTGTGTGCACTTGCTCATCCTGGAGCTATAGACTTCGAGACTGTGAAGCCCTGGGAAGCTGTACAACTCCACTCTGATTGCATCGACTTCACACAAGGGGGCATTCCCTTGTTCTGCAAACGCCTAGACAGTCGAACATTGGTGCCTCGTGAAAGGAATCCAAAGAAACCAGCAATACAGACAATCATGGCAAATTCCACCAACTCTCATGCACATCCCTCAAATCCGCCTTCTCCTCCGGCCTCCTCAAATAAGGTGTCATATCCGACAGCGGATCCGCCTCCCTGCTCGTCCACCCATTGCCAAAGTACCACTGAAACCTATTCCCTGTCTCCCCAAGATACTCATATTCCCAATCCTCCCACCTGGGAGCCTGCCTCACCACCGTCAAATGCCCCGCTGACCCGGGCCAAATACCATGAATCCTCGCCCCCGGCCTGCCGCCGTTGTACCAAGAGCTGCAGTTATCAGTCAACACGGTAGAAGAGAAGAAGGCATCTGAGTACTCGACAAAGTCATCCGCTGCTTTTCTGGAAGGTACAATGCTCTTAATGCCTTCCCTCCCCACCTTCCGTAGGATCTTTGCCAGCAGCGTAAGCTGTGTCTCGGCGCTATGCGGGACAGTCCCGCTCGGTCCCGTGCCGTGTGGTCCCTGCAGAAAAAACAGGTTCGGAAAGCCGGGCGTGGCCACGCCGAGGTAAGTGTAGGGGAAGCCGTGGTGCTCGTCGCTCTGGCCCTTGAGCTCGGGATTCCACGTATCCTGGAGGTTCTTGCCCTTGGCAAAGACGGGGAAGGGGATAACTTGAGAGACGTTGGCGCCCGTGGCGCAGAAGATGGCGTCTACCTTCCGCTCCTTGCCGTCCTCAGTTTCAATGCCGGTTTCAGTGAAGCGACGGATGCGCGTGCGGATGTACTCCACGTTGGGCTCGGAGATGGCTTCGAGGTAGCCGGGACCAGGCGTCAAGCGGCGGCAGTTGGGTGAAAAGTCGGGCACAATGTGCTCGATTAGCTCCGGCTTCTTGGCGAGACGCTCGTGCATGATTTGCGTGAAGCGCTCGCGCAGTTCGGTGCTATCTTTGCTACCGCGGAAGAAAGCGTTGAAGCGGCGCCAGTATTTGTCTTCCATTTCCTTGCGGAACTTGAGATAGGCGTCTGGGTCAGACTTGAAGAGAGCAATCTGCTCGTCTGAGTAGGGCTGGGGCCCGGCCTGCCGAACGTCGCCCGCCCAGGAGGCCGCGATCCAGGTCGGATTGCGGACGTAGTGGTCCAGCCGGGCGACCGAAGATTGGAGGTTTGCGACGAGCTGGATACCACTGGCGCCGTTACCAATGACAGCTACGGCCTTGCCAGACGGGTCAAAGGACGGGTCCCAGTGTGAGGCATGTCGGAGGACGCCCTTATAGTCAGCGATGCCGGGGTAGTTGGGAAGCTTCCAGTCGTTGAAACGGCCGATGGCAGTGATAACGCTGTCCGCCTTTTCGGTGATTGTCTCCCCGGTTTGAAGGTTCTTGATGGTTACTTCCCAGACGGACTCGGTATCATTCCAGTTGAGGCCTTCGACCTTGGTGTGGAAGCGTGCATATTGGTATACATTGTGCTGCTTTGCTACGCTTTGCCAGTAGTCCCGAATTTCGGCCCCGCCAGCGAACTGGTCGCTCCAGTCAAGCTTGGGCTCAAAGGTTGACTGGTAGACGTGGGAGGGGATGTCACATCGCACTCCGGGGTAAACATTTTCGAGCCAAGTACCTCCCTGCTCATGTGTTAGCTGAGATGCTCAGTGATAAGGAAGGAGAGCTGAGGGTTTACTCACAAAGTCGTGGTTCTTCTCATAGATGGTCAACTTGATGTTGGGGACCTTGGCTGGAAGCAAAACACCCGCAAGAACACCGGAAAGACCACCACCGATAACAGCAACCCGGAGTTCTCGTGGTTGGTCAATGAACCTGTTCACGATACTGATGCGAGACTTGGGATATCCTGGATGTGGCTCAAACGGGACGAAGCTGTACTGAGGTTGAGAGCTGACTGAAGTCTCTGGGGTGCCCGGCGCGCTGGGGTCACTTGTAACTTCCTCTTCTGATACTGAGAGTTCACCCAGCTTGTCGCCCACGGTCACGACTTCGCCGTTTACGTTTGCTTCTGCTGTTGTTCTTGCCATTGTGAGTGTGAGCAGGTAACTTGGATGTCGCAGCTTCACTTTTTCCGCAAGGGAACGAATAAAGCAGAAGGACACGGACATAACAACCCCACGAAGTATTTGTGAGTGTCCCGACTGCACGCAACAGCCAAATCACGACTTTACACCATGCCGCAACATCACATCATCGACACTGCTTCATCGCCATCGCTCCCCCTCTTCTGAGCCTCTTGCCTAAACTGGCGCGTTATCGCCATGCATTGTTTTTGGTAGTACCGTATCCGCGGTGTATCGTTCCATCCTGTATCTCCCATATTCGAATCTCGGGTTCTGAATGCCGCCCACGCCATTTCCGGAGGCTCCCCCAAAAGCACGTCAAGCCTTTGTAGCATAACACCATGTGCGGGGTCGATGGCTGGCAACTTGCTGCCGTGTTGCCAATCCGCGCTTCTGGGTGTTTGTAACCCCTATTAATTGCTCCTCCGAAGACCGGTGGTCGTGGTAGTCTCGGGTTGCTGAACCAGGGCTGAAAGGTTGCTGATCGCGTGGGGGTCGTTATCCAGGTCCGCGCAAAATCTCTCAGTTACCTGTTTTGGCAAGTACTACGCCTGCCTCGAGCCACCGCACGGACGCAACACTAATGTTACTAGTAACTTCTATATTCCGTATGCAACGCGCTTAGGTAAGAATCGCAGCGGTACGTGAGCGTTTGAGCTACGGTCGCCGGAGCCGTATGTCGGCCGGCATTTTAACAATAATACCGGTATTAATATATAAGTAGCAAATCTAGTATAGAATATTTAAGACTTTACTAGTATAATTTGAGTAGTAGGATAAATCTTACCTTTAAATATCGAACTTTCAAATTAAAAATTAGTAGACTTTATATTAAGTTTTACGAAATTTAATATTTAAATTTAATTTTATATAATAAAAACGTTATTTAACGATTAGAATAATTATAAAAAATTTTTATTTATAAAATAATTATTGCTAAATACTATTTTTTTTTCTTATTTTTTGAATACCGCTTTTACTATATTTGTAGAGGTATTAGTACTATTCCAATATAAATTAGATAATAATATTAAAATAAAAAAAAAGTAAAAGAGGAAGTTAAATAAAAAACTTCTTAATAAATATTATTTAATATTTAAGAAGAATTAAACTGCTCTAGTTCTATAAATAATAACCTTTAATTATTTACTTAGTAATTAAAAAAAAATCCTAATCTTTACTAGCGCCCTTATTATTACCCTCCTTACTATTACCCTCCTCCTAAATATTAGTACCTCCCTTCTTATTATTATCTTTAGGAAGGGTAGTATTATAAATACTATAGTTATTAATATTAAACTATTTTATAATAAATTAGTAGAAGTTCTTTAGCGAATTTAAAAATTTTAGAAATTTATAAGGTGGCGGTTAATATTATTAAAAATATCCTTAATACTTATAGTTTGTTGAGCGAGGATAGGCAAATAGGTGCTAAGAGAGCTAGTAATTTTCTTTAAAGTTTTAATTTGGCGAATATATAAAGTAAACTCCTTTTTTTCTTAAATTTCGGCCTTAGTCTCCTTTTTAATTATAAATTAGTTTTAGAGAGAATTAGTAGAAGTATAATTATTAAAGGGGTGCAAGGACGGATTGAAGGGGCTTATACCTATATAGGGAGGAATAATAGCAATTTTTTTCTTAGTAACTATAATAATTCTTATAATATTATTATACTCTTCTATAAAGGTAATGGAGCGCTTGCCTCTTTTATTAGTATTCTTATCCTACTAAGTAAGGACTTTATTACGGATGCCGTCGGGAATTTGAAAAAAAAAAAAAAAAAAAAAAAAAAAATTAGTAAATTATTAGAGGTTAGGTTAAAGTTTCTTTAAGGTTTTTTACCGGGATATAATATTTGTAGTAGCTATTTCTAATATATTTAAAATATAGAATTCCTTTACTAATTTAGTTATAGTATTTCTATTTAGGGTTTTTTTTAATCCTAGTAATATAAGGAGTATACGGAACCTTACGTTCTACGCTAGGCTTCTTAATAAGGGTAGTAGGAGTAGTAGCCTTTTAATTAATATTAGAATATAAAGATATAGGTAAAGAATTATAGAGGAATAATTCTTATATTTTTTTTAGTAGGGGTAAGGGAATTAATAGTAGTAGTATTAGTTTTACGCTTATTATTATTACTAGTACTAGTTTTAATAGTAGAGGTAGCGGGGGTAATTTGGGTATTAATAGGCGTAAAACTTTAATTAGAAGTAGAACTACTATTAGTATAAATATTAGGAATTATAATTAAAACGGTCGGTTATTATTATTATTATTATTATATATTAAATAATTGTAAATATATTAATTTGAATTTGTATTTAGAATTAGATTGCGTATAGAAAAAAAAAAAAAATATATATAAGAGAAAGAGTAGTATAGCGTAAGAGAATAAATTTATTAAATATATTAATATTATTAATAAAAATTACGCATATAATTGAGAGGGGGAGGGATATATACGAAAGTAGTAATATTATATAATAGAGGAAGAGGGAGAGGAAGAGAGGGTAATACGATGAGAGAAAGTAAAATAGAGGGGTAATTACCTATTTAATAATTTGTTTATTAGTAATCTAACTTTAAATTTAAATAAATTATTACGTTACTTATATATTTATTTGCTTTACTATATCAAATATTATTCTATATAGGAATTTAGGAATATTTTATATTAGGATATTTTATCTTATTATTTATACGAGAGGTTTAGTAGAGGGGTAGTTTAGTATTACTATTAAATAGGATAATAATAAAAATTAAGAGAAATATATATTTCTATTTATAATAATATATATATTTAAATATATAGTTTATAAATTAATATATTAATATAAAATATACTTATTAATAGTTATATAACCTCTTTTTTTATTTTATTATATATTTATATTTAAGAATACTTTATAAAAATTAAATTATTATTAGTTTATAACGCTATATATATAGTACTACTCTATTGCGGGGTTATAGTTATATAGTACCTATAGCCTTCTAATTTTTAGTAGATAGTATATAAAATATATTTTTATAATATATTAAAGGGGGTAACTTTGAAAAAATAGTTAAAACTTTAATATTTTAATTCGAATAAAATATTAGATAATGTATTATAAAACCTTATACAATATATTAATTTAAATCCTCCCCTAAAGCTTTTAACCGTTATTGTTATAAATCTTTTAAATTAATAGTAAAAATAACGTCGATGCTTTCCTTTACTTTGTTAATAAAAATTTGAGATTAGTAATCTGTTTCTTCTATGGAATTTCCGCGAGTTATTACCGAATTTCTAATTCGGTAAATATTTGTATTTAACCGTTCGTTAATCTCTCGAGTCTATAGCTTTTATTTTAATAGTATATTAATAATACTATTAAATATACCTTTAAATGGCATTTTAATCTCTTTATAAACTTTAAAGCTATTTTCTGCTTAGAGATTAATTAATTGAGTAAAATGTATTAGAAGTAATGAATTGAATATAAGATAATAATATTAGATATAAGTATATAGGAATTACTATACTACGAATTATTTATATTTGTAGAGAGGTATGCTAGTAAGAAGATTATTTACTTTTGCCTAATTATTATTAATATTTCTTAATAATGGATAATTTAGTTTAAAGTAATTATAGTTTTAAGGTTTATTATTAAAAGGTTTAGGAAGAGTAACCTTATTAGCGTTATAATTATAATATATTAGTATAATATCCTAAATAGTATTAAATAGGTAGAGGATTTATAGTTAATTATTTCTTTTGTATATTATTTCCTAGTTAGGTACTTTTATATATCCTTCTTAAATTTCTTTAAGGGTATATATTTTTTTTCTTACTTTATAAAGCTTTTTAAAGATTATAGTTTATATACGAATAGGTAGTTATTTAAAACTAAAATTTAGAAATATATATACGAGAGGTTTATATTAGTATCTATTATGAATTTTCTATTTATTAGCTAGACGGTAATAATTTTCTAGTTTATTTATAATAGTAATAAGATTGCCTTTTAAGCTATAAAACCCTGCTATTTCCTATTTTATAACGTTTTTAGTCTTAAAGTAACTATATTAAGATTTAATTATATTTGTAGTATTAATTTGAAGAAGTAAAGGAATATTATATTTAAATTAGTAAACCTAGTGTTTAGTTTCTAGCTTCTAATTCTTCTTAATATAAACTACTTATTTACAAATACTTCGAATAATAGCTATATTAATAGATGTAAAATATTTCTCTTTAGTTAATCGGTAGTATAGTACTATACCTATAGCTTCTAAATATTTTTTATTATTTTAGATATTTTTATATAATAAACTTTAGGAGTGCTTCCTATATAATAAGTATTAAACGGTAATAGCTCCCCCCTTATTAATAAAAGTACTACGGATAGTTAATTATTTAATTATTGAATTGTTTGTTACTATATATTTTAGAGTTTAATTATTTGAATTACTATACTAATTAATTAAAATTTTTAAATATACTTTAATAATATTGGTATATTAATAAATAGTATAGAAGAATATAATAGGAAGTTAGGAACCGTAGTCGTTTCGTACTATAATTGTAAATAAATAGAAATTGTAATAGTTTATTTTATAAATTATATTTATAATAGTAATCTTCCCTCGCTCTTATAAAGTATTTAAATTAGATTACTTTATAAAGATTAATTTAATTGATCCTTCCTTTTTCTTTTTCTTTTTCGAATTAATATTATCTCCTTCTATTATAATTAGCCGGCCTTTCTATTTTAATTTCTTATTATTTATTTGTATTAATAATTCGCTAAAATAATTTAAATACTCCTATAATTCATTTATTAAGCTATCCTTCTTCGAAAATTGACAGTACTTTTTGGTTTTTATACTTAACCGCCGTTTTAAATTAGTAATCTTTTATATATTAAACTATCGATTACCGCAATTTTTTAAGCGCAATCTTTTAATAGGAGCGTTTTCCCGCCTAAGTACTATATATTCTATTATAGTAGGAGAGTAATTAGTTTTTAATAAGAAAATAATATACTTTTAAATAATTATTAGTATTGTAATTTGATTATACGTTGGTATATTATAAATATAATCGTTAATAATAGTAATCTAATAAATCCCTTTTAAAATTTCTTTTAACTATAAATTTATAGAATAATTATTAAGTATATAAATAGCTTTCAATATACGACCGGTTCCACTATTATTATTTAGTTTATTTTAGTATAAACGATAGCGGTAGTAGTCTTATTTAATATCCGGTTTTAACCTTTTTAGTTTATCCCTCTTAGTTTAAAAGTATAAAATTTATTATTAGTTATACTCCTATTTATTTTTATTTACTTAGAATTTATTTATTTGAAAGTAATATTTATAAATAATAATTATTTATTCTAGTATATAGAGACCGCCGTTAAATATCTTCGGAATAGTTCGGACTAGTTTAATAAACTCCTAGTTTCGTATCCTACGACGGTTATTTTATAATTCGGGTATAGGGTTAATACTTTTATTAGAAGGTAGGGAAGAAGGGGGTAGTAGTAAAGAAGGGGGTATTAGCGAAGAAGGGAGTATTAGTAAAGAAGGGGGTAGAGGTGAAGAAGGGGGTATAAATAAAGAAGATTTTTATAGTTTTATTTATTTTAATTTTTTTAATTATTATTATTATTTTTTAGAAGGCCTATTAATAAATTTTACTTCGTTAATAATAGGAAGCGAACTTAATATAAATATTAATAGTAAATTAATTAGTTTAAGGGTAGAGCGGTTTAGCCCCCACTATTACTAGATCTTTATTTAAAGTTCTAGTATTAAGGGAGGCTAATATATATTGTAAATAATATTTATAATAGAAGTATTTATATTATTAAAGAGTAATTTAGCGAATTCTTATTTATTTAAAGGAATAGTAGATATACCTATTATATATAAGTATTAATTTAGAATAAGAATAAATTAATAACTATAAACAATTTACTTATTTTTATAGTTGTAATTAAGGTAGGTTTATATAATAATTTCAATTTAGGTTGCGGGATATTGTATGAACGATATACGAGTAAGAAACGGAATAAACGCAATACGGATACAACGAATATAAATTGTACGGAAATTGGAGAGGATCCGCGGTTGAAATAGTACAAAAGTACTAAAATTGTTAGTACGCGCTTGCGCGAGACTTCTAGCGCTTAAAAAAAAGTATTTTCGTAGCTAATGCTCTATTATGTGCGCTTCCTAAAGAGGTAATTGGGGATTTGTGCGCGGACCTGGATACCGAGTCCCGATCGCGTCTTGGGCGTGTCTGAGGTAAGGTGGGGGTTGGATAACGCCATCTTGGCACCTTGGGGCTGGTGTTGTTCCTAGCGAAGGGAATAGGGACCCACTTGGCTTATCCTAATTGATATTAATAGATAAGGTGTCATTTGTTAGTGGTGATCTTTGGGTTCGACAGCAGGAAACGAAAGAAAATTGGCTGGACAGGATGTTGTCTAGTGGTATCCTTTCCGTGCGGAGTTGTTTGTACTGCGATAATCATCAAAATGGCGATAACAAAGGCGAGTGTCCACGGCAAGTGTGAGGGAAAGAAACTCGGAAAGGACGCTTCGGACACCCCTAACCCGGACCCCCACCCTACTCTTCTCCGGGGGTTGGAACGTCCCCGTCAACAAACAACCATTGTTCCTTCAGCCACTCTCAATTAGGCATTGATAACGGTGCTGCTCTACCACTACTAGTATTGTAGCTGGTATCCAGTGATGTACGTGATAGTTTCCTTCCTCCAAATTGGATACGTGATGATGACTAGCGCTTGCGACATACCACGCTTCGACTTGCAAATCCCGTACTTTGCTGTTTCTGTTTCATGGCTTTGGGCGAGACACTCGAGCGGCAACGAGCAGTTTGGGTACGTATGTGAAAGTCACGAACTCCTACTAGTGTCTTCGGAGATTCGTCTCTGTAGGGCTAGCGAATGGATGTACAGCTCGACGCAATCCACGTGGCTGGCCCGGATCTGAATTGAGGACAACCATGTCTCATACAAATCCAGCAGCTCCTTTTATGCCGTAACTGCTCGGTTTTCGCACAATGCAGCTTATCGTACTGGGCGTACGCCAGTTTTAGGTCGAGGCTGCACACCATCCGTCATGTCAGGGTCCCAGGGGGTCATCCGTCCCGTCGGTGCACACCCGGTGTTATGGTGTTATCAACCTGCACGGCGGGAACCCGACACCTGCCGTCTCGCCTAGACCATATTCGTGGGTGGTAGATCGATAGGTAGGTAGTTGTTGATACATCGCTCCTTCGCAAAGACATGTTTAAAAAGAAGTACCTCCAACCTTGTTGATGTCCTTGTGCCGACTGGTTCCGCTTTGGAAGGTGACCAAGTCGCTCTTTCCGTCTGTCCTACCTCGACATAAGAGTTTGGAAAGAGCTTGACCCAACACAACGATGGCGGTCCACCACCAATTCGACACCGTCAAGCGGAAATGGTATCACATCAAATGGTTCGCTGACAGCGACACCCCTCGCGAGCGGCGCCTTATCATGAAACTCGACCTGCTCATCGTCCCTTACGCCTTCCTTGCCTACTGGATCAAGTACATTGACCAGGCCAATCTCAGTCCGTTCTTCCTTCCTCCATTCTTTCTTTCAATGTTTTTTCCAGCCCATCAAGGACAGCGTCCAGCTGACACCAAGGTAATTCCCCCCCACAGACAACGCCTACGTGGCCGGCCTCAAAGAAGACCTCGGTTTCCACGGCAATGAGCTCGTCCAGCTGCAAACGCTCTACACTGTCGGCGCCGTCGTCGGCCAGATCCCCTTCATGTTCCTCTTCACCTACTTGCCCATGCACTGGACCATTCCCTTCCTCGACATTGCCTGGGGCTTTTTTACCTTGGCCCAATACCGCGCCAACTCCTTTGGTCAGATGGCCGCCTACCGGTTCTTGATCGGCTGGTTCGAAGCCGCCTTCTACCCAGCTATCCATTACATCTTTGGGAGCTGGTATCGCGGGGATGAGATTAGCAGGAGGGGCGGCGTGTTTTATACTGGGTTGACGCTGGGGACGTTGACTGCGGGATTGATCCAATCTGGGGCGTCATCTAAGTTGGAGGGAGTGAACGGACTAGCGGGGTGGCGATGGATGTACATCATTTGCGCGCTCGTCACCATTCCCGTGGGAATCTTGGGGTACTTCATCTTGCCTGGCACGCCGGAGAATCCAAACAAGTGGTTCTTGAAGGACGAGGACGTGCAGATTGCGAAGGAGAGATTAGCGAGGGTGGGACATTCGGTCGTACATCCAAACTTCAAACTCGGCACGCTCAAGAGTCTGGCGAACAACTGGAAGTTTTGGGCGTTGCTGATGCTGGACATCTTCTTCTGGAACGGGAGCTTGAACTACTCGGCTGGAGGCTACTTGCTGTGGCTGAAGAGCCTGGGACGGTACAGCCAGTCCAAGGTCAACGAGTTGGGTACCATCAGTCCTGCAATTGGCATCTTTTATGTCTTGTTGATCTGCTTCATCTCGGACTTGGTGGTCGGCCCGGCGTGGGCGATTACGACTGCTCATGTCTGGAACATCATCGGCCTCGTCATTCTGGTCATCTGGAACGTCCCCGAGTCGGCGCTCTGGTTCGCCTTCATGACAACGTACTCGTCCGTGGCCATGTCGGCGGTGTTGTACGGATGGATTAATGCCATTTTGGGGAAGTCATCGGCCGAAAGGTCGTTTGCCATAGTGTTGCTGAATACGGTTGCGCAAAGTACGACCGCCTGGACGCAGCTTCTGACGTTTCCGACTAAGGAGGCACCCCAGTTCAAGAAGGGGTACTCGTTTGTCTTGGCGAATGCCGTTTGCTTGATCATTACGGCTCAGTTCTTGAATATTGCTCTGAAGAGATCAAAGTAAGTGGTTACCAGTGGACGTTGAGAGCCAGGCTGACAGGTTTTGATAGTAAACCCACGGTTGATACTGAGCAGAGTGCGGAAACTGAAATCACTGCGGCTTTGGATCCGGAGAAGCGACAGGAGGAGGTGAATGTGACTTCGGGGAAGTGTGGTTAGAACACGCTGGAGAAGCCGAAGCTTTGTAGAGGCGACCTGCAAAGTCGATAAAACATGATACGGAGACTTCGGCGATTTTGCTGTCGATGGATAAACAGAAGCGCGATCGTGAACCTCCTTGGGTTGGCCTGTCCCATGACATCAATCTCTGTCCGTAAATCTGTAAGACGAAGCGCGGGATCCGTAGAAGGTTCGTCTTAACCAAACCGATGACATAACCAGCGTGGCATCTAGGGGTGGTGGTCTGATGCAATACCTCTAGTACCATCTGCATGGCACCATCCACCCTGTGATGACAACATGCACCCCCGCACGGGACTGTGACCGAGGGACTGGGGCCGCGATGTCGACATCCCGCTGTGGTCGCGGCAGTAAGAGCTTGAGCAAGGGTTGAGCCTGGTATATGAGGCGTCTGAACCCTCCCCAGAGCAAAGCCATCCACGAGACGACAGCTTTCCACGCTTTTGTCATCATTGAAACCCACTCACAGCCGCATCATAACCACCCAAACATGACCAACACACACGAACCCCCAGTACCTACGGCCAATGGCACCACCCAGACCCCAAAGAAACAAATTCTCCTCAACGCCTTCGACATGTTCACCCCCGGCCATCTTTCACCAGGACAATGGAAGAACCCGTCTGACCGCTCCACCACCAAGTTCGAGTCGCTTGACTACTGGATCAACCTGGCCAAACTCTTGGAAAAGGGAGGCATCAACGCGCTGTTCCTGGCGGATACGTATGGCGGGTATGATACGTACGAGGGCAGCTTGGATGAGTGCGTGAGGAGGGGGGCGCAGTGGCCGGTGGGGGATCCCATTATTGTAAGTTGTTTCTTTCTCAAACCGTATTCAATGATGGGGAAGTGGAAGTCCATGGAAGGGAAGAAGGTCCAGAGCGGAGGAAGGGTTGGAGAATCGTAGACGTAACGAAAGGACGGGAAGGATGAATGGTGAGGAAGATCCGCCAACTTCGGATGACAGCTGTCAAAAGTCAAAGGACGGGAAGGCACGCATCCAGTTGAGCCCCCAACCTAAGGCACCAGCACCCTCGCTTCGTCCCAGGTCCCATATAGGGTCCGGTCCCAAGTAGATTCCCCAACAACAACCAACGGGTAGTTGGTCGAGCGGCAGCTGGTATTACGCACCCGTAACACCCATATTGATTCCCGCTCAAAACGCCACGGGTTCGAGTCCTTGTGGTGGCAGCTTTCGACACAACTATTGCTCAGGCACACCTGTAGTCTATATGATTGCAACATTAAGTCTCCTGGGCTGACGAGGTCGAGCTGTGACCGACGAGGGGATGCCTTCGGGTATCATTGACCAACTACCAATATTTTTCCCCCTCTTTTTGTTGTTCTTTGTTTCATTTTTTCCTCTTCATGGTGCCGCGGCCGTATCAAATGTGCATATGGGAAAAGGGTGTGTTTCTCTTCGACAAGAAGACACCGCTAACAGCAGTTCTGAACAGCCCATTTCCGCAATGGCGGCCGTTACGAAAAATCTCGCCTTTGGTATCACGGCTTCCACTTCCTTCGAGCCTCCCTTCTTGCTGGCGAAGCGGTTTTCAACGCTTGATCATTTGACCAAAGGCCGAATTGGTTGGAACATCGTAACGAGTTGGAAGAAGAGCGCGTTCAAGGCTATCGGGCTCGACAACCCCATCGAACATGACCAGCGGTACGAGCAGGCTGACGAGTACTTGAGGGTGTTGTACAAGTACGTTGCCCCCTTTCTCTGTCTTCTAACTCTTACTGTTCCCCTCGATATTGGAAACCTGTACTTGTACTGACCCATCTGCCCAACCTCAGACTCTGGAACGCCTCCTGGACCCCCTCCGCCATCCAACTCTCCCCATCCTCTGACATCTACAGTGACCCCTCCCAAGTCCGGCAAATCAACCATTCCGGGAAGTACTTCCAACTGTCCACCCCGCACATCGTCCCGCCCTCCCCGCAACGCACCCCGTTCCTCTTCCAAGCTGGTATCTCCCCAGCGGGCTCCGAGTTCGCGACAACCCACGCAGAGGCAGTCTTTGTATCTTCCCATTCTCCCTCGGTCTTGGCACCCAAAGTCCAAAAACTGAGAGAGTTGACACGACAAAAAGGTCGCGATGCCGCTAGTTTGAAGGTGTTCGCAACCTTTACTCCCATTGTTGGCCGCACGGAAGAGGAGGCGCGGGCCAAGTATGAGGAAGCGCGCAGAAACGCCAGCGTCATTGGTGGATTGGTTCTCTTTGCTGGATGGACGGGGATTGATATTAGTCAGTTTGAGGATCTGGATCAGGAAATTTCGGCGTCAGATTCCAAGGAGAAGAATAAGATCTTGTCGATTCTGGATAACTTTACCACTCCTTCGGAAGAGGTGCCTAAATGGACGCCGCGCGTAGTAGCGGAGCGAGCAGCAATTGGTGGTCTGGGGCCTGTGGCGGTGGGAACGGCGGAGCAGGTGGCAGATGAGATGGAAAGATGGGTGAGGGAGGCAGATGTTGATGGGTTTAATGTCGCGTATGTGACGACGCCCGGGACGTTTGAAGAGGTGGTGGAGTTATTGGTACCGGAGTTGAGGAGACGGAGGCTGTATCCGGAGCAAGAATCTGAGGGAGCGGAGGCATGGACGGCGAGAGAGAAGGTGTATGGAAGGGGACAGAAGCAGTTAAGAGCGGATCATGTGGGGAGAAAGTATGATTGGGATGTATATGTGGAGGAGGAGCCTTATAAGGCCAAGGAGGAGGCGGAGGAAAATGCAGGAGAGGCGTGAACGTAAAGACCTGGGCGAGATAGAGTGTAATTGCTGCTTAGCTGAGCCTCTAGCTGAGGGTGTTCTTGACCATAGGAATCAACGCCCCGTCGACATAACTCGGACTCCTCCACGTATTCCAATCATGGGTCAGCAGCCCCCATCCCTCGTCGTAATCCTGCGTGCCAGACCGGATGTAATACGACCCCGCCAGCACCCAGATAAACCAGCCCGCCTTCTGCGCGGGCAAATAGCTTGCCAGACAGCTAGCGTACGTCCCCTTCCACGTACTCGCATCCATCTGAAACCCAAACTCGGTCAACATGACGGGGAATTGGTTTACCGCAGAGCTCGTCAACGCCTGGAATCCATTGTTGTACAAATTGTTTTGTAAATTGTTGCAGTTGGTGGCGCTGGTTTCGTAGTTGTGCAGTTCGAGGACGAGTTTGTTGGCGTAGCCGGGAAAATCGTTGAAACTGAACTTGCCGGTTCCCGGGGTCAAGGCGGTGCCTCGGACGACAGGCGTCAGGAAAGTATCGAAGGACAGGCCGGACAAGAAGATGAGAAGGTCGGGGTTCGAGGAGTGCACGGCTTCGGCGCCTTGCTTCATGTACATATACCATGTTTGCCAGTTGTATGTGGACTTGGCTGCCCCAGAGGTAGGCTCGCGCGGTTCATTGCGGAGGCCGATGGACACGAGGGATGTCCATTGTTTGCCCTGGAAAACACGACGGTGTCAATAGGAAGCAGGATGACAGGGAAAAGGGAGTCATGGGAGACATACATGGTTAGCCATATAAGCAAGACCTCTTGTCCAGTTGGCTGCGGAAAAGTACGTGTCTCCCCACCAGCTGTTTCCATCGCCAGTCGAGCAGCACCACATGCCCTTAGAGATATGGTTATCCAAGTGGACAAAGATGTGCTGCTTTGCGCATTCGGCCGCTACGGCGTCAAACACCTGCAGCCTGGTAGTACTCGGCGTGAACTGGGGGTTCTTGGCTAAGACCTGGTCGAGCAGCTTGGGGCCGTTTGTCGACCCGAGGGCCTGGGTGAAGGCCTTTTGGAGGGTAATATCCTCCCCTCCGTTGGAGTAGATTTCGTCGACCATTTGAATGGCGAAGGTTAGACGGATGGCGTTCATGCCAAGGCTCTTGATTTTGGACACAATGGTTGCGATGGATTGGTACTGCAGACCCTCGGGGATCATAACATCGGCTGCTCCGGGCCAGTTGACGCCGGCGTACGTCAAGTTGGTACCAGAGGCATCGCGGATCCAACGGCCGGAGGCTACAAGGGGGCCGTTGGGCCATGGGGCGCGAGTGTCGAGGGCATCGCCGTGAGGTTGGTTGGTGGGAGCGGCGACAGAGAAGCCGACGAGGCCAGCGACAATGGTGACGAGCCTCATGTTGAGCAGTGGTGATGGTACATTGTCAAGTGCACATCGGTCGACATGTCTGGGATTTCTCGGTGTTTATACCTTGTATTGAACCCGAACATGGGCCTATATATGCGAAATTACACCGTGATATATAGAGGTAGATGTCGCAGTTTACCAGTCAGGATGTCTTTGGCCAGGATGGTACTCTGGAAATGTGCGGGGAAAGCACGCGGAGAGGGTGAATATTCCACCTATGAGGCCGAGACATGGTCCATTGAGGTGACATCCAAGTGTAGATTGAAGCAACGATCACATGTTGACATGGTCCAGATATGAAATTTGGTAGAGTGTCCGGCTCGAGGTTGTTGAAGTCTATGGGTGAGAGGACTGTAACGAAGACTCGGCTCCGCGATCCCCGTAAGGTATTCACTCACAAGTATTTAGCTTTGGCAATACGGCGTTTGCGGGTTCTTTCGTCTGGTCTGTTGTTTCCATCCAGTGTTGCAATGGAAATACTCGACACCGACGCAGTCTTTCCTTTGTCTCTTCACATCCAGTGGCATTCAATGCTTCGCTCGATAAGGCAGTGGTCATTTTTGAAGGTCCGTGTTGAATGTGGAGGAGATCGGATTGAGCATGGCACACGGGCAGATACGGCTGTTGAACTTGTCGAGTTGAAGATGTGATGTTGAAGAAGGCGATGAAGGTGTGACGGATTGTGCCGGCAGGCAACTTGAAGTGTCGGGCAAACTTGAAGACTGCAGCACTACAGTATGCCAAGCCCTTGTTTGTGGATGCTCAAGGGAGGCAGCCACTGCTCAGCCACAGAAATGACATCAACCTCCACGTACACAGTAAGATGCCACCCCACCGCAGTTCTCCCATCGTCTGATAAGGTACCTCTATGAGACTACTACAGAGGGTCTTTAGGGGAGCTGTGCACTAACAATTATCGCCAACAAAGGCCGGCCAGCGGATCATGGCCATGGACCTTGATGGACAGCAACGGAATCCAGGCATCCATCACGAGAACAACAAAAGCATACGTTTTAGATCTCTACAAAACACGAGAGCTTACGAATTCGCCGCAAGGTATTCAATCTCAACTGAGAAATTAAACAGGAAAACGAAATTGTAATCTGTTTGTTTGTTGAACCATTCCACATCCCGCCGCAGTGAACAACACCCAGTCTACACGTCTAAGCCCCCTTCTGTATTCCCGACCCCGCAACAACTGACAGCATCAATCAACCCGACTGATCTTCCTATAACAACAACACCCTCGCTCTTTATTCCATTGACCTCAACCATATTCACAAATCCCTTGATCTACACTTGGACCTACAGCGACACACAGAAAACGATGAGCGGAAACGACGAAAAACGAAAGCTGGAAGCCCAGTACTTCCCTCCTCCCCCTCCCGGCCCTCCTCCCGGCCAAGCTCCCTCTTCCTCTACGTCGACAGCCCAGGGCCAACCACCTCGCCATCCCGACGAGGTGCCCATTCCCGACTACAACCCATCGCATCCCCAATATGCGCCTCCCCCGAATGCCACCAAGGAAGACATCTACGGCGCTACCCCGACCGACGAACACCCGCCCCCGTTCCCTCCCAGGCCTACCTCGTCTGGCAAGGCTGGAGACGAAAAGGTCAAGCTCTCATGGGGCCAGAAGCTAGCAGGATGGGGAACCAAGGCCGCCGCTCCCATCAACGCTCTAGCCAACAAGATGGGCTCCGAGGCTTTCTTGCCAGGCCCCATGGATAAGGAGGTTGAGAAGGCCGCCCGTATCCTGAGGAGCTTCTGCAGTATGTCACACCTTCCCGCTTCTAGAGCTATGTAGTCATCAATCGCTAACCACATCATGTCTCTTCCAGAGGACGGCATCTACAGCGACGCAGCTCCCACCACCGCCCCTCCTCAAACCACCTTCCCCGTCGCCAACAAGGTCGAGCCCACCGCCGCCGAAACCGCCTCCAAGCCCCCCGTCGACACACAGCCCGTTGACGCTGCCACCGCCAAGAAAAAGTCGCGTGTTCTCCTCACCATTCCTTCCAAGGTCATCGCCAAGGCCCAAGGCTTGGCTATCTTTACTACCGTCCGCGCCGGCTTCCAAGTCACGGGCGCCAGCGGCTCTGGCGTCCTAATCGCCCGCCTCCCCGACGGCAGCTGGTCCCCTCCGTCCGGCATCCACGTCCACAGCATCGGTGCCGGTTTTGTCGTCGGTCTGGACATCTACGACTGCGTCGTTGTCATCAACTCCAAGGAGGCCCTCGAGGCTTTCACCCGCACCCGTCTCAGCCTGGGTAGCGACCTGGCTGTTACCGCCGGGCCATGGGGCGCCGGTGGTGCTTTGGATTGGGGCGTGCCACAGGGGCAGAAGACGGATAAGGGCAAGGGCAAGGATGGTAAGCCTTCGTCGCGGCCAACAACGGCCGATGGCAAGCCCATCCTTTCCTCGGACAACACCCAGTTCACCAACCCGCCTGTTGACCCCGACTTCGACCCGGATCACCCAGAGGAGGCCGGCAAGCAAGCCAACAAGAACCGCAAGCCCAGCCCATTCGTCGAGGCCGTCAAGAAGCCCGTCTACAGCTACGTCAAGTCGCGCGGCTTTTACGCCGGCGTGCAAGTGGATGGAACCGTCGTCACCGAACGCAAGGATGCCAATGCCGCATTCTACGGTAGGCCAGTCACCGTTCAGCAGATCCTCAAGGGCGAAGTTCCTGCCCCTCCCGTCGTCAGCGGTCTTCGTGAGGTTCTAAAGGGTGCCGAGGGGTGGAGGGGTCAGCAGCAGGGTGCGGGACAGCAGCAACAGCAGCAGACGGTACACATGCCTCAGGGACATATCCCGCAGCATCATGTCCAGCCTGTCCCTGCTCAGCAGCCGTACCCCAGTCAGGGACAGCAGCCCTACCAACCCCAGCTTTTGTCCAAACCGTCTCCCGAGGGCTACTACGCTCCTGGTAAGCCTCCTAGTGGCCCAGCTGGTGGTACCGCCCCAGCGCCCGCGGGAACAGGAGGCTACCTATACAACCCCCAGCTCCTCTCCGAGCAGCCACATCAGGGCCAGGGATATTCCGGCGGTGCCCACGGCCACTTCTCCCCACTGAACCAGCAGCCAACAGACGCTTACCGTCCCCCGCCTCCTCCTGCCTCTACGTACACAGGAGGCGGTCCGGCCGAGGTTAGCGGCGTGACCTCCGGTGTCCGCGGTCTTGACCTTAACTCGGCTGGTCCATCCACAGAAACCGCCGGCGTGGTACCGCCCCCTCCCGGCACCCAAGCATCAGATGCGGCACGCGCAAAGGCCGCCGAAGCCGCTGCTGAGACCGCCCACGCTCATGGTTCCGAGCCACCCCCGCCTTCGTATGAGGAGTTCGGGTCGTCTTCGTCAACTGCCCCTGTCGTGCCTGGGTACCCTGGGCATCCGGCTCACGCTCCTCAGACAGATGGAGTGACGGAGGAATTGCCGCCTGCGTATGTTGAGGACGGAGTGTACAGGCCTGATGTTGGGGATCATAAACGTCAGCAGTAGAGCAATAATTGGTTGGTGAGTGTGGGCTATGGACGCAGTACTATGAAATCTTCTCTTCTAGGTTGCTTTGGCCTTTCTGGACCTTCCTTTTTGCGTTTCATACGAGTTATCCCTGTGCCTTGAGTTAGTCCTTATATGTAATGGACGGGCCTATTCTGCATTTACTGCCTGTCTTTAGCTAGCTTGCTTTTTCCGCCGTCAATCAAAGTTTCGATACCCTTCACTTCGTACTACATAGCCCAATTTCTTGTTTATCATGCCATCAGTTACGCGATGATGTATTATATGATTTCCTGTCTGCCGTGAAGTCAGGTTGATCTATCAATTTAGACTTCCTCTAAATCAGTAATCCATTCGTTCACTTCCAAGTTCAATCGATCGATGAGCTATGGTTTACAGATCACTACGCGATCATATCGCAAGTTGCAAGAGTTGTGGAAACAGTGATGCTGTTTACTCATAGGCGTGAGATATTAACTTACTCTTGCTTGATGAAGTTCCATCACTGCAAAAGAAGGATAGAAGGGAGACAACGTCAGCCACTGGCAGTGTCTTACACTCCTACTTCCTAGAGTCCTCGAAGCCGGTAGCAGTGGCTGTGAGCTTCTTTGTTTGCTGCAAGAGGATCAAGCCACGGATCTTTCCCCCCTTCAGAATCTAAATGCGATAAGCGGACAAAGCGAAAATGCCGAAATGGCTCTAGGAAGATCTACTACCTCAAAGAAGGCCGGTTCATGTAGACAAAGAAGCCAATGCACCAGGTACTGACATTGAACTGACAAGAATCTCCACCTGGACAGCAGACGACACATCTTCCTGATTCTTTTCCCATTTGCTTCATAGCTATCCAAAGCATCACTTCACTTCCTCGAGACGTGTGCCCTACCCTTACTTTATCCTCTTTTACAATACCTTGTTCCTCGGACATTGCCCCGGATATCAACATGCTACAACATACAACCTAACAAGTAAACCATCACTGGAAAACACACCATCACCAACACCCCGTGCAACCAAAAGTCATGGCCAGATCCAACTTTCCCTCCTCTGGTGTCCCGCCGCTTTTGCGACCTCCACCACCACCACCAACTCCAAATCCGACAGGACGACGACGTCACAATCGAAAGAGGAAAAGCAAACTCCTTTTAGCCGATGAACGGTTCAAGACGGGTCATGGTCCACCAAAGCCAACAACTACATGTACTACAACCCACGCGCTCAACGCCGCTCTTCTTACATGTAGTCCAAGTCCAAGTCCAAGTCCAAAGGCGACCACCACTACTGCGAGCTCAATAATCACTTCATGTTTGCCTGCGAAAGCGCCCCTGGTCCATACAGGTAACCAAGCAGCGACGACCCAAATTCGAATTCCCCAAGATGAAAACACGATTGACCGGACAGACCACAAAGCTGGTAGAGCACAGAAATCGCTACCTCTAATCCATGTCGTGGATGATGACGAGGTTGCATCAGATCCAGATCCCCGGTCTACAAACATGAAACCCGCGCTCAACGTATTCGCTGTGAAAATAAAGAAGGCAGCGCCAACGGGCAAAGCAAGCAAACTGAAGTCTGCTGCTGCTGCTGCTGCTGCAAACAAACAAAGACCCAAAGATCCGTCCTATCGCCCTTTGAGAGGAACGCACGGATGGTCTTCCGAGTCCACTGATGAAGATTTGAACGTGGGCTTTGTTCCGGGTGATCTCCCTGACTTTCGGCAAGTCAATGGCCAGCAGGAACATAAACAGTTCTCTCCCGTTACGGGTATCACTGGTAGTATGTCACCACCACGGCCAACACGACCACCGCCGCCGCCGCCGATTCCAAATCGACTCAAGCGCAAGCGTATAGATGATCCGACTTATCGGCCATCTAAGAACAGCGAGGGATCCACTTCCGACGACAACGATGCTGAGGAAGATGACGAGTCTGACGAAGGAATCGAAGCGTTGAAAAGGGTGGTTAAGGATAATAATGCAAAGGTTAAGAAGGTCAGGCGCAAGGTGGCTGAGAAACAACAGGAGAACATAAACGTTGCGGAGGAAGAAAAGAAGAGCCAATTGGTGCTAAAAGAGCACAAGACCGATGATGATGAAAAGCGAAACCCGTCCATGAAGAAGAAGAAGAAGAAGAACCGGAAGTCCGTTTTGGATCCATCTTATAAGCCACTCAAAGACGAAGAAGATGACAGCGAGGAATACAGTGACGAGTATACCTCTACTGATGGCTGGAATAGACAACGAAGAAAAAGGGTCCACGCCCCAGACGGTGGCGATGGTCGGGAGGAGAAATATAATGACTACAATGAAAACGTCAGCCTCAACGATAACCCCACAAACGACGTGGTTCCTACTACGAAGCCAATCCTTCCATGCCAAGCACGTCCCTGTCTGCCTCCAAAGTTCGGCAGGCGGAAGGTCAACCGCCTTTCCAAGCCTCCTCGCATCTACGACCCCTCCTATAAGCCGGGGACCACCTCATCGGACGATGATAGCAACGGCACCGACTCGAGTTGGAGCTCCACGGGAGAGGGCAAAGACAGGAAGAAGAAGAAACGAAAGAAATTATATCAGCCAAAGAATGCACCCAAGAAGAAAAACCAGACGGTCAGCAACCTGCATCAAGAGGTCATAAGACTGATGCTAGAAGAAACCAAACCGAAACCCGCCTTCGCAATGCCCGTGACCAAAAAGCGAAAACGCCCTCGTCTCATCAGACGAAACACCAGCGACCGATCCTTTTGCCAATCGGACACTCCTAGTGACCAGTACAGCGATGAATGGTACAGTTCGGAGTACTCCTCTGAGTTGGACGTCAAGAACAAGAAGAGAAAGAAGGGAACGAAAAAGAAGAAGGACCAGTGGAATGTGACCCGAGTTGCTCCAGGATTGGGACTTGTGACTGGGAGGGTCCTGGACTTGGATCGTGGGAGGCCAATTGAAGCAAGCGAAGAGGAAACGAGAGAAAGTGTGAAACGAGAAGAGGACGAATCAACAAGCAGGAAAAAGATAGAAAGAGGAAGAAATGGGACCATCGACGCTATCGATGGCACATACGAGCCATCTGCGGACTCTCCATCATCCGAGTCTGAGTCTGCAGCTATGCCAGACTTGGACCGTTCCGTCTCCAGCATAGAGATTAGCAACGACAACGAAAAGCGCGAGCCGATATTCGAGCCGGAGAAAGATGTTGTTCTACCACCCGTGAATCTAAAAGGGGAAACACCGCAGATCCACACCGGGCACGAACCTCTTTCCAATATCAGAACTGCTTTCTACCCCCTCTGCCATGATCGTTACTCACCTTGGCCGCCAGCGCGCGGCACGGTATACTGCCAGCCTTGCTTCCGGGAGCAAGTGATAGTTCGGGGCTTACTGATTCGGCGGGGGATAAGCGAGACTTTGAGGTTGCTGAAAGTGTTGTTGGGTGGCGGGTCTGACTTCGGGAATGAATTGGACGAAGCTCTTGAGATTCTAGGTGGTGTTGTTGTAACCGAGCAAACGAGTATGACACATGTAGAAGACCATGACCAGGGCCAGGATGACGAGGACGAGAGAGAAGAAAGGGTTCAACGGGGACAAGACACTTGCACCAAGCCCATGCCCTCAGCACAGTCATCCCTTGCCAAACTGCCCGAAGATGTCCGGACCCTCTTGGTGCTGAGGCGCCTTTCAGATGTTGTCAACGCTAGAAGCATGCCAACTGCACCCACAGCGCGCCCCTCCGGCCCTGATGTTTCGCTTGAAACGCCCGCTTCTCTTCACGTCCCGTCTGACGCCAATGCCGTCTCTCCGGACCCTTGCTACCAACAGCAAGACCCGACCGGTCCGAGCCGCTACTCATCTCCGTTCGCTCCATGTCCTCCATTAACCCTACGTGACGGGACTCACAGCCGCGCCGCCACCAGTACCGGCATCAATGCGTCTTACTTCTCCCTCAAGCCTCCTTCCACAAGATCTATTATTTCCCTTCCGGCTCAAAACCCACTGGACAACGCCATAAACATCCTACACGACGCCCTGGGCATCTCTACCTGGCAAGCTCGTCGATTATGGGATCAGTATGAAGGCTCGGGTATATGGGAGCTAGCGCAGGTGGATTCGCTTGTCAAAAAATCCCATGCGAAATTCCTAAACGAGCATCAGACCACGAAAGAGCTCCCATGGGCCGAGGCAAACGAATCGATTTTAGAGGGGGGAATGGGGAAGGATGAGAATCTTCAGGCTGCTATGCTGGGGTTGGAGGGTCTGGCTCGATTGGAAGAGGAAATTATGACCGCCTTGGCGGAGAGGGGGAGCCGAGAAGAAGAAAACGAGGGTCGAACTCGACAGAGTGATGGTGATGGGACTGGCAGTACAACAGGAGCAACACGCAGCATCATTGTTGGAGCTGTGACGGGGAGGAAGCAATCTCATGATGATGATGTTGACGATGACTGCAGGTTGGGTTGGGGCCATGCTCAAAATCTTAACCAGAAATGCAAACTGATCAAACCCATCGACTTATTCAACCCCACGAGGCAGAAGGCACAGCCAGTTCCACCACAGCGAGCAAGAGAGCAGCAGCCGGTGATTCCTTGCCATTCCTGCTTCAGGTTCAACACTGTCAACCATAACAGTTGCGCTACCGTAAGACGCAACGACTACACTGAGATGAGCGATAGACCATGGGTAAAAACACTGCAATGGACTCTCGACATCAACGAGTCAGAAGCGGCCAAGATGACGCTCAACAGCTTGTTGGATTTAATCAGCCGGAGTGGAAAAGCAGCCCATGTGAAGAGTTCCGGGTGGGAGTTTGTGGTGTACCGCCCCGGCGACCATGATGACGCGGAGATTCGGATTGTTTTCCTGGATGTTGAGCCTGGGCTGGATCCTCACTTGTAGGTGCGATGAAGATATCAATGACATGTGTATGTATGGCACAAGGGGAAGATCATAGGCCTCTTGGATCGAGATACATACTTTGTAGTCTGTTGTGGCATAATAGAATCGAACTGGCCAGCTCAAAACGAGCACTTGCTCACTGGTGTTGATTGATGATGAGATTGATGATGAGGGTACATACGCCTAAAGACACTTTAGAACACGTCCAAATCGCGGCATGGACGTGAAAAGCTCCCATCAACCAGAATCAACCATGCAGGCGCCCGAAACATACATGGCTTCCGTCGTTTGACAAGCGCTGGACGCCGACGGGAGCAGACATGAAGATCCAGGTCCGAAACAGTCGTTATCAGTGGCTTGGCAGCACAATGGTGTTGGATATGCCGCTATCCCGGAAACTGGCGAGTTTGGGTGTGATTCGGAGATGAGGCTGTGACTTGCAGGTAGTCTGTCGACCACCACACGACGAGAACGTGAGGGGTGGCGATTATTGTATCGCACGCGACTGGTGGTATACGGTTCGTTGGATGTGATGTTCTTGAGTGAAGAGACTACAGGATACTACCATATAGTTAGTTGTAGTGTACACCAAAGACCGCGTCAGCTGCGCTGGGATCTGGCATGATTGATGGAAAGGGGTTCAGTTGTTGGTCGTCCTCTTGTACTACTACCCTCCAGCGCCTTATTCGTGATGTTTAGGTAATTCTCCGCTTGACTGAAACGGAGTCTCTGGGGAGCGGAGGCGACGTCCTCTGGAACGCCGTGTAACTAACGGAGGGCAATCATAACCATTCGAAACAGAGGGTCCTCCACTGTGCGGTATTATTGACAAGTGATATGCGGGTCGATCAGGGGCTTCCTTGGCCTGGGTAGGATTCCCGAATCAGGGAATTGCAATGCGGTATTCCAATAATAGCACGACAAAGAGTTGACTCCAACGATCTCGGCTGAGAAGATGGAAGGATGGGTAGGGTCGTCAAACCCTACTGTAACAAGACACAAACAACAACAACAACAACCTGAAGGTGACCTGGGAAGCGTGTGACGGTAGGCGGATAGGCCGATTGATTGATGACTTGATGAAAAGGGTGCGCGGGTCTGGACTCCTTCGGTGCGACTTTTGGGTTCTTGGACGGATGCGTTGGTAAAAAAAAAAGACGGAAATTGGATGGCCGTTGGACGACCAGGGGCGTCATCGTTTGTTCGGGGAAACGGGGGGGACATTAGGAGGGGAGGGGAGCCGCGGGAAGGTTAAGGTAATCGGGACAGGGAACTGAAAGCTTGATGTTCTTGGCGATGTTAGCACATTCTGGCGACAAACACCCATTGAGTGCAGTGTACTGCGTAGATCCTGTATCGCGTCAATGGAAAAGCAAGGCGACGACGACAAGGCGAATCGACAGACAAAAAGTGCCGGGCTCGTGTGATCAGCAGCAGCCAATGCGTCAACAAGGGGAGGATATGGCTTCGTGGAGGGATTGGAATTGGATTGTCAACTCGAAAGTTGGAGGTTGGAAGTTGGCAGCGTGATCCAGGCGAAATCGAGTGATGATCCGTTGGATTTGCGCGCAAGAATCAGGATTGGGGAGAGAATGGAAACTGAAAGATGTGCGGTTGACAGTTCAGTTCGTGTTCCAGCGGAACGGCGGGAGATACGAACGTCGGACGCTGCAGTGTGTGGCACAGTTAGTTGTCACTGCAGTGCAGGTGCCCCGATGGCGCGTCCCCTCTGCCGCCCGCATTGGATGAGGTGTGCAGTGAGGTGGCTTCAGCTGGACGAAGAGCTGAGGTTGAAGACAACTTTACGAGTTCTTCTACCTTGCGAATGATCTCGTGAAAGCCAAACGAAGCAACGAATAAACAATGGCTCGGCACTGGCACCCGGACATTTCTTCCGTGGGGAGAGAGGGAAAAAAACAACACGAAATAAAAAAAAACAAAAAAAAAATACAAAAAAAAACAACAAAGAAGCACGCGATGTCGATCTGCACAGCGAAGGCTGTACTGTACTGTACAGTAACGGAGTAGTTACTGTAGCGTAATCCCGTCGTTCTTGAAATGCAATGGCAGTAAGATGGAGAGGGACGCGCCATCCGTCGGCACTGCACTGCAGCGGCGTGCGCGGCAGTGGGGGTTCAGTGACAAGGGCCGGGGTTCCTCACAGAGAAGCGGTGGCGCAGGGGCACGGTGGGCTCAGAGTCGGGCTCCACCATTGGTCACCACTCGAGCCAATTAAAGTGCTGATGAGGCTCCGTTCACGAACGTCACTACGTTCCACGTCGAGTCGCGATCACCGTTCTTTCTCCTGTCGGTGGTCCCTATCTCCATCCTTATCACAACATGGAATTCCAACTTGTCGATCCAATCCGTCGGTTGGTCACCAAAATTCCAATTGAGCACGCTGAGAGAATACCTCTCGGTGCAGTGGATTGTGTCTGAAAGTGAATATTGGTAAATACCTCTAAAGTGAGTGGTAACATGTCCGGGTACTTGGTTACCTCTATCGATAAGTAAGTACCTCGATGCTCGACACGAATGGAGAGAGAGAACGTGAGGAATTCGGGCGACTGGATTGGCCAAAAGTGCGACTCGAGTGGAGCCTCTGATCCAGGACTTGGACAACATCACGCAAACCAGCGCTTCGTTGCGCGCTTCACAGCTTCTCTGTGTTCATTTCATTTCTATCTTCCTGTCCCATGCAAGATCGGATTGGATCGGTGGGTTACCTACAATCTCGTAGTATCTGCAGTGTAAACTACCTACACTACTTGAACACTTCAGACGATCCAAACTACGAGTTCAAGGAGGTTCCTTGGGGTTGTGCTTTGACAGGGAACACAAGCCAAGCACGGTCAGATGAACAGACGCAGTCAGGCGAACCGTGGGATCCAGTTCACTCCAAGTTGTTCCGTCACTTTACCAGATCGAGCTGATAGCCAAACAAACACACGGCTGCTTTGGGCTCTAGATTTGGCTCAAAATTTGAAACCCGAAGCGGTCACTGCAGATGCAGACGGAGATATACCTAGGTATGTACTATGTAGGTCCCAAAAGCAAAAAAGACAAGACGGCCGCTCAAACATTACATTACATTACATACATACATCTGCAGCGGTGCGCTGCACAACGAATGCCGCGCTGCTTATCAGATCATGCCAGGCATTGACTCGGGAAATCGCACCGTGACATTTTTCATTTCGATTCGAATCATCGTCAACAACAAACCCCCAATGCCCGCCCAGCCCTACAGTACTGGTACTTCCACTTACTAGTGTATTCATTCCCCTGAAGCCTGCAGTAGGTAGGTGAACAAAACTAATAGAAAGGAAAACAAATAATGGCACGGACCTCCCGACTGAATCGATGAATGGCAGCCAAGATTAAATCAAGCTTCTCACTGCGCTGCGCTGCGCTGCACTGCACTGCACTGCAGGTTCATTCCTGCCCTGGCAGTCTCCACTCCCCACTGCACGACCTACCGCATCCACCCGACCCAGGTACGTCCCCACTCCTTCCTTCCATTTCCACCACAACCTCTTTCCCCATGGCTCCCCCCACCAGTCCCCCTCGACAATCTCATGTTTGATCTTTTGCGGAATGGTGCAAATCTAAACTGTTTCGGGAAATATCCCAGACAGAATGGGCATGGATGGACATTTCTGTGACACAAGGGAAAGGGTTTCCTCTTCAGTTCTCATCTTTTTTACTCCTTTTTTTTGGTCTGTCAGTCCCCAGTCCTCCCACTTCAATCCACTTACACACTTACACTCGCTTGCCCCAACTTTTACTACTCTCCCAGTCCTCCTTTTTTCCCTTCCTTCCTTCCTGCTTTCTTTCTCTGTCCTTCGTTTTCCTTCCGTCTTGTGCTTCAGTCCCCTCCTCCATCGTGCAACTCCGGTTCCTCTGCCACCAACAGAAGCAGCACGCCGGATTCGTGCCACGGGGAAACAAGCAACCCGTCACTCGTACTCGATTACAGGCCATTACTCTCGTTTCAGGGTCACCACCGAGATATACCGACGTGACCGCCCGCCGCCATCGCTCGCCACCAGAGCCAGACAGTCTCGGGCCAAATCCCATTTCCCTCGCTATAATCCTCCTCGAGACGAGACGAGACGAGACACGACTTAGGGAACCCTCTCTGTTCACCTAGTTCGTTGCGTCTTCCGCAACACGCGGTCGACGACCCCCCGATATCACCATATCATACACATACACAAGACACACACACATGTCGAAAATGGGGGCAACAATAATACCAGCACCCCACCGGTGCTTCAATATGCGCAACCCTCTCGCCAAGGCCCTCGTCCTTTTCATCTCAGTATCCCTTTTCGGCACTCTACTCCTACAGCAGAGCGGAGACATCGACGTCCGCGCAGCCTTCCTTAAGACGGCCAGCACTGCCAAGGACGCCGTATCCTCCTCTCAACGACCACTCGGTGGCAACCACCCACAATCAGGATGGGGAGGAGACAGTGTCCACACTCCGGTCGAGTTGACTGGGGCCTACCAGCCAGATCATCCCAACGAGCTGGGCAACATCACCACCAACGGGAACATGCACTGTGACTACGACATGGACCGCTTGAGGGAATGGAAGAAGAAATACAAGCTTCAAGACCGCTTCGAGTACACGCGCCGCTACATCCAAGTCTCGCGCCAGCCCATCGCCCGCAAGTCTCTCACCAAGCTCGACCAGGACTTCCTTTCGGATCACGTCAAGGTTGTCGACGTCAACAAGCACTACCAGCCCGAGGCCTGCCCGGCTCCTCTCGTCGTGCCCGTCTCCCGCTCGCCCTACCCCTCGACCGCCAACGCCTCCGACTTCATGTTTGGCGTTTCCACCACCTACAAGCGCTTCGTCGACCCCAAGACCAACCCGACCAACGAGTGGAAGTACTGGCTTACCGACAACAACGGCTCGTCCAATGGCGGCAAACTCTTGCTGATGCTCATGGGTGCCTCTGACTCGGAAATGGCCGACGTGCGCGAGCAGCTCACCTCGGTTGGCATTGACGTCGACGTCTACCGTTCTTCGCCCTCTGACGAAATGGCGGTCCGCTATCTGACTCTTGTCCCCACGCTGTACAACCACCCCCTCCGTTCCCAAAAGAAATGGCTCGTAACCTGCGACGACGACACCTTCTTCCCCTCGTTGCACGCCCTGATCGCCCAGTTCGAAACCTACGACCACACCAAGCCCAAGTACATCGGCACCTTCTCCGAAGACTCTAACAACGTCATGCGCCACGGAGAGCAAGCCTTTGGCGGCGCTGGCGTTTTCCTCTCGGTCCCACTTGCTGCCCTCGTCACTGAGAACTTTGCGCAGTGCAAGAGTCCTGAGAAGATCAAGGAAGCCAACACGGGCTGGGGACCCCAGGGTGATGTTTTGCTGAGGAAGTGCATATACGAACACTCGCCCGTCCGCCTCACTCTTTTGGACTCGCTCTGGCAGCTGGACATGCTCGGTGATCCGTCTGGCTTCTACGAGTCCGGCATCCAACCCCTTTCTCTGCACCACTACCGCGGCGGAGGCTGGCATTCGGCTCTTCCCTTCCACTACACCAAGGTCTCCCACCTGTGTGGAGAGGAGTGCATGATGCAGCGCTTCATGACGGCCGACGACTTTGTCATCAGCAACGGGTTTTCGGTGGCGTATTACCCTGAAGGTACCGACGATTTGGATTTCGACCAGCTGGAGGGCACTTTCCGCTCCGCGCCGGATTACAAGGGCTGGAACTTGGATTTCAAGTGGGGACCGCAGCGCGCGGGGTTGGCCAAGACGGGAAGGAAGTTGAGCTGGGATTTGCAAGAAGCTGAGATTATCTGGGAGGATGACGAGCAGAAGGCTGCAGAGGGTGGAAACAAGAGAGACCAGAGTGAGGAAGGGCAGAATGGATCTGCCCAGCAAGAAAAGAAGAAGAAGGGAGAGAGGAGAAAGGTCAAGGAAGTCAGACAGATTTATGTCAGGAAGCATGATGATTGGAGGTGGAAGCTGGCGGATGGCGCGACGCCCATGAGCCGGTTCGACGGCGTGGTGGAGCTTGTTTGGTTGCCTGATACGAAGGAGTAAGCATGTCGTAAGGATATCAAGAGATGGCGGGGAAAATCGATTAACAATAGTATACCTTCTAATGATGATGATGCACGGGGATCGATAGAGACGGGAGATGGGTTTGCACTGGGATCAGGATAGATCATTCCACGGGCAGAGGAAGGTACCTCTATTTAAACTTGACTGTTAAGATTCAATGTTTTATTACTTTTATTTGGACACCAGTTTCCATCTTTTATAACAACAAGTTACTGTATATTGTCTGATTCGGGATCTATTCCGAAGGTCTGCTTTTTACTTTGTACCCTCCTTTCACTTGTGCATGTCGTGTGATGGGATTCTTGGTAGGCAAGGTCCATCTTCTAACAGAAGCCCGCCTAGAAGGCGACCAAGTCTGTTAGTGCAGTAATAATTCCGTCCAAACCCCAATGCCCGGGTTCGAGCCATGCCGTGCAGACAGACAATGGCGGGAACCCGACGACTCACCACCAATTTGATACACTGACACCCAACAATAAGTAGTACTTCTATACATGGCCGCCATCATGGACACGGCAACGAACAGATAGCATCGGATTCGACTGCTAGACTGTTGGAGCCGGTCGGTATCTCGCATGTCCATCGACGGTAGAGGTAGGTAAGGTAGGACTCGAGTTGGGGTTGTCCGTCCGTCCGTGCCGTCCGCGCCTCCGCTCCACAACATGAGCTGAATCCTCGGGACCGGAAGTAGGTATTTTGGTATGCAGTCAGATGTCAGTCAGTAGGATGGATGTATCAGAAGTTAGCATAATCCCTTAAGTCATGAAAGCCGCACTCGGCAAATCCCCTGACGTTGTATGTTCTTTTCTTGCTCTTGGGAAGGTGGGGGAGGTCGGGGACAATGGGTCTTTCCTCCCGTCCTATTTCAGTTATTACTACAAGGTCCCGTCAAGCGAGGAAAGAAGGGACGAGACGAGAGTCCATCAGATTCAGTTGCATTTGCGCGAGTAACGAAGTACTAAGTAGTAAGCCAAAGCCGCAGCAGGAGACCGGACCTTGCTCGGCCAGGCCACTACCTAGAGGCAAGTAAGTAGGTAGGTGGCCCTTACAACTGAACATATTTACCTATTCCCTTGATGTTCTCAGCTGAAACCACATCGCCTGCCCCCATCCATCGAGTCCTCCGACAAAAGAAACATCTCCCTATTGCCATCATGCTGCGACCAGCGCAACAACGCCTCTAGCTCCAGCCATTCGTATTACCCTCGGTCCGCCGCACTAGGTAGTTGGACAGTCCAACATGTCGACAGGTTCCATTGTTTTCAGCACCGCTTCAATCGATCGCAATCCCAAGTGGAAGCTCAAGACCGTTCGTTCCGTCCTCAAGTGTATGAGGTCGGCCCACTGCATTCCCAGCAGCAGTGTACCTATGCCAGGCAGCTTGGCTTACTTCCCCTCCTTCTGCTCCTTCTCCTCCTGCTCCCGCTCATGCCTCTCCCGATCCTCCTCCCCGCCTACGTAATCGTATCCGTCCGCTGGCGTCCACCACTTAACTTCCTTAAGGTCCTTGGCTCGCTTATCAGTGCAGTGCGTGGAGTCATAGCAGTCTTCTTTTCCGCAGTCCTTAAACCTCCGCCTTTCTATAGGGTGCATCCAGCCCGCAACAGATACCTTGGTCTCGTCTCGCGCCAGCCTGACTTCCTTGACGATGCACCTGTTGAAAGTGCTCCGTTAGCTCTTGTTCTTATTGTTGATGGGTATCATCAGATGGGACTGAGGAAGGGGAGAGTTTGAGATGGAGATTGTGACCTACATTTTGACGACGGTTGTATCGATGAGTGAGGTGAAGCTGAGTGTTTGGTGTTGAGAGCTGGTGTAAGCTGCTACGCTGGGCTTGTAGAGAGGATGGGAAGTTGTTGCTTTTGGCTTGGAATCCGGATACTTTGGGAGTTTGTGACTCGACTGGAGTGTTCTGATTTTGTTTGGTTCCGATCAGATGATGAATACCTTGTCGGGAGGTCGATGATGGGAGCTTTATACCTTTTCAAACTGCTTTCAGATCATGCGCTTCTGGTCAGCATCACAGCCAGTCTCAAAGAAGCACGAGAAGTTGGTCTGGTGGGCAGTTGGATGTTGGATCACAAGAATTTCGGGTTGCTTGTCGTCCTCGAGGAGAAGCCGCGCATGGTATTGTCACAAATGGTCGAGCACAAAGAGGCGCAAAATAGTGGTGATATCGCCATCTTTACGAGACCGAAGAGCGCTAAGGAAACTGCAAACGAGCGATATGATGTTGGCGACTTGTTTATGATCATTGAGTGATGTTGGTCAACACAGCGGCGGGTGGTGTTTTTCCACTTCTTCGGCACGTTCAGCATTCTCTACATCGGTTTGGTGCCAACATCCCGTCTCTGACATAGCGGGAGGCACATCCATCCGGGCGTCTTGTCAATCTTAACATGCTACACGTGTAAATCAGAGGCAAGGACGTGGAGCGAGCGGCAGGAAGGGAGTGGAATGGCCTGACAAATGCTTTGGCTGAAGAAAACTTCCTGTCAACGGTATCTTGAAGGACTGCTGTAGTCCTTTCTTGGCCTGTACCTCAATTGCGCTGACCAAACCAAGAACCGCTGCACCCCTTCAGTCCCTCCAAGTCTCCCAGCCGTGTCCGATCTCCAAAATTCCTCGCTTCAAATAGGCCTCAATCACTTTGAACACCTAGGCAAGTAACCTCTTTCTTCAACTTGGCACCTCCATCATCCCCAACCATGTCTCTTTACCCATCAACTCGATAGTCGTCCGCCCACCCACCCATTAACCTCGCTTCTGACACCTACTCTTCTTTTTTACTCCTTTTCGATACCTCCTGACTCATGAACTCGGGGGATGCGGGGGCGCTTGGTGCCCGGAAGAGTTTCCGCATCCGGATCGCCATGATCAATCTCATAATTTGAATCACTCTCGCGTTGCTTTCGATTCGCATCCAGATTGTACTTGTCCCAAGCACTCGCAAACGTCGATCATGGCTCGGGCTGGGACGACCCTTTATGTTCCTACTTCTTGGTGGTATCCGAGGTGGTGGACGAGCTGCTGGTGGCAAGTGGTGGCTCGTAAGACGTCAACTGGGGACAACTTTTGGAGCCGCAATCCGTCTTGACTACCGCGGTGATACTGGTCAATGCCTTGAAGCTGTCTTTGCCAGAGGTGGTGATGACTTCGCGGACGAATTCTTCTTCGTAGCACCTGTTGGGTGGTTAATGTCTATCCTGGATACCTATTTACTTGGGGTACGGGACCAGAGGTGGGGGAAGGGATGCGGGAGATGCCCTGGTGCTTGACTGACATATTGGCGGTTGGTTTTAAGGTTAATGGTATTCTTGATAATGCGTTTACCGAATGCTGATGTCCCGGCTGTACAGTAGCGGAGAGCAAGTGATGCTGTAAGGGAACCATAAGAAAAAGGGAGCCGGACATTTAGGCCAACTACCAAGATCAAGCTTCCGTTTTGCCCTCCGTGTAAAGATAGAGTGAATTCCAATCCCGCTATGCTATGCCTCTACTAAATCTGCGAAATCCATCAAATGATGCTCCAAAACATACACTCCAGTCGCGGACGGTAAGGACTTTGGGTAGTCTATTTTCTGTCCTGCCCGCCCAGGTAAATTCACCTCAGCACACAACTACCGGCTACCCAAACCGGATCCCCTGAGACGGATC
The DNA here is from genome assembly GCA_037102815.1 of Neurospora intermedia. Lineage (NCBI taxonomy): Eukaryota > Fungi > Ascomycota > Sordariomycetes > Sordariales > Sordariaceae > Neurospora > Neurospora intermedia. The sequence continues at coordinate 93,209 of BTPP01000007.1, forward strand.
CCATGTAGCGTTTACCGGTCCTGGTTGCCCCTGCTCTTGTTGATGCTGCTGCCCCTGGGCCACAGGCGATCCGAATTTTATCCCCATGTTTGGCGCCCACGCTCCAGGAGCTACTGGCTTCGGCTGTTGTTGTGGTACGTTGTCTGCCCAGCTTTGGATGTGCGCTTGTTCGACTATTGGCTGATGAGGCTGGATGGGTTCGGGGAAAGGAATCTGTGGCGGTGGCGGTGGTGGTTGTTGGTGATGTTGCTGTTGTTGATACGAAAAAGATGATTGATGCATGTTGAGGGAGGACAAAGGGGGCATGTTGATTTCCCTGTTGAGAATTGGTTAGCTTTAGAAAGGCAAGACGGGTAGGATGAAGACAAAAAGAAGGGTGGACCGAAAACAAAGAAGGACATACTCTTCAAGACTCCTCGCATCCCTCCTCCGTTCGCTCACCCACCCCCTGACCAACCCCCTCCACTGCTCTACAATCTGGCTCAGATCGTTATAAAACTTCCTCCCGACCTCCACATTGCTCACAATCTCCTTGTACTTGTAATAGGCCGCATCCAGCTTCTGGAGCGCCTCTTCTCTTTCTCGATTCCCTCCCCCGGCTCTATCGACCTGCCTCTTTTGTGCTTCAAACTCCTTATTCGCCCTCTTCACCTCCTGTACAATCTTCTCCTGCTCCTGCTTATCCCTTTCCACAGCCTCCAGCTCTGATTCGTATAGGCGGTCGAGGCGTTTCTCAAAGAAGTCCTCAAAGTGGGCGGTTGCGATGGCAGTGGTTGGGTACGCGCGTTCTAAGCGAGCGGCTTCGACGAGGATGTCAGGCTTGATGTCATCTGCACGAGACCGAGCGCGCAAAGATTCGACGCGCTTGCGCCGGCGGGACTCTAGACGCTGCACGTCGTTGTAGGCGCTTCGTAGCCTTCCTAGGGCCGGCTTCAAGCTCTCGGGGATGTCGGTCCGTCGCGAGTTGGGGATGAAATCCATGATTGATCGGTCCGACCCAGCAAGAATGGCGAGCGTGTCCCTCACGGCGTTGAACTTCTCGCGGACTACTTGGTCCGAGGCTGTCGAAGAGCCAAAGTAACCTTCGATATCTTGGGCCTGTCGCCAAAGTTTAGCCCCTCCATTGGGGGATGGATCCTGGCGAGATTGCGGGCGGTTCCACCGTTCGGTCCCGTACTTTAGGCGAAGACGGGAGTCTTCCTCCTCTTCGGCGAGAAGGAGGGACCGGCCTTCTTCGAAAATGGCTAGGTCCGACGAGCAGAGCTTGTCAATGTCCGTCAAGCCTTGCTGCAGGCGGTAGAGGGCGTCGGCTTGGCGTATCTCGTCGGCGTGCTGGACCAAGGTGCCGGGAAGGCCGAGCGGCTTTTCGAGGGCTTGCAAGGAACCGGGGAGGTTGAGAGAGGAAAGAATTTCGTGAAGTTGGGATGTCATGGACTCGAGCTCGGAGATGATGGAGTTGTTGACCAGCCTGTCGCGACGCTCTTCGTATATGGAAACGGCCACGTGTACGGCAAAAGGGACGAGCTTGGTGAACAAGGCCGGCCCAAATTCGGCGTTGTGGTCGCCCAGAAACTCGTACGGCTTGGCCACCTGGGGAGGCACACGGGCGACGGCCATGTTGGCGCGGTCGAGACGCTTGAGCTCAGTCTTGGGCGGCACAATGTGCAGGTAGACGCGGTCGTTGTCGATCTCGGCGCGCTTGAGGTCCTCTTCCAGGCGACGCTTGAGGCCCTGCAGGTCTTCGACGACGGCTTTGCTGAGGTAACCGCCCCGGGTTTCTTTGAGTCCTTCGTTGACGCAGGCGACGGCGTCCCGCAACCGGGCGATCTCTTCGCCGTATTTCTTGCGTTCGAGACAATCGCTGGCGGCGCGGAACTGGGCGGCGGCGGCGAAGTGGTGGTGTTTGGCGCTCATGTGGTGGATCCAGGCCGAGCTGATGGCCTCGCTGCGCATGGCGGCCTCGCCGGCTTCGTTGTAGAGGTCGGATACACGGGCGGCTAGCTTGGCGATGGAGGCGTCTTTGTACCCGTCCATGACGGCTTTCTGCCAGTAGCACTCTTGGGCCTCGGCGAGGAAGAGCTGTATGAGGGACTCGAGGGTGGTTTCGTCCATGTCGTCGGGCGGACTGGGCATGCGCAGCTCGGGCAGGACCTGGGTCTTGATGTGGGTGAGGACGCCGGCGGCGTGGGAGAACCAGCTGGCAGCGGTCTTGAGGCCTTCGGTGCTGTTGCGGTTGGAAGCCACGGCCAGCTGGGAGTAGAGGGCGGCGAGGTTGTAGAGGACGTTCATCAGCTCGTACTTGAGGTTGTTTTGGACGAGCGGGTGTTCGGTGTGGTAGCCCAGAGCCGGGTACCAGGTGAAGTCGGCGCCGACATCGATGGGGAACTTGCCGCCAATCCACACGAGCTGGGCGGCGTACATCTGCAGCTTCCTGATGCCACTCGGGTGGGCTTCGCGGACGTTGACGGCGTCGCGGCGCAGAGCATCGATGGTGTCGAGGTCATGGCGGAACATGTCCGGGTGCTGGTCGTATTTGGTGGAAATGTACTGCTGGATGGCGCGCGACAGTGACAGCTGGGTCGACTTCCGGAAGGGAAGCGACAGCACGTGGGTGGTTGTCATCTGGCCGGCGGGCGCGTGTACCTATTGCCGGATGTGTTGTTTGTTGACTTTTTATGTTTTGGCGATCCAGTCGTGTTGGAGGAGGAGAAGCACTGGACCGTGACCTGATCACGAAAATGACATCAATCAAGCAGCCCGCGGTTGTCTTCCCCAAGTGGCATGGACCTAAGTACTTAGCGTCAGCGCTGCCCCGCCCAGCTATTAAACGCATATGCCAAGACTTGGTAGCGTAGAGATACGAATGTATGGCATATCTGACACAAAGCCGCAACCTCCATGTGAGGATGAGAAGGCAGTTCTCAATGGCTTGTATGACCTTTCACTTGAGAATAGATCAGTCTGTCATTTACCAAGCTGAGCAATTCAATCCATCTACACAGGTACTCTGGAGACCAAGTTCCACTTACACTAACTACTCTGCTGGCTGGAACATCGAGGTTCTGGCATATGCGTTTAAGAATAACCTTGATCAAGCTGGTCTGTGCACTTCTTCCTCCATCTCACTGCACTAACAATTTCCGCCCAGCAGAACGAGCATCATCCCTCCTCTCACTCGCTCAGTCTTCGTCCACCTTCCATCTTTCCACTTTACAACATTCCTTTCCTCCATTCAATCTCCATGTCGGGCTCATCCCATCAACCAACAGATTGGAACTCCATCTTGATCAATGTCTCAACCTCGAACAAAGCCATGACATGTCTTTCCATCCCTGGAGCACAGAGGGGTCCCTCGTGCAACTCTCAATTGCTTCCCTTGGCCTTCCACACCACCTCATGGTCCATTGCACTGGGACGTGGTCAGTTACCCAGGCAGTCGTTGTCCAGCGTCAGACAAGCAGCGTGCACGACAAGCGTGAGACGGATGGTGACAGAGACTGACTGGATGACTGCCCCAATGTGGGTAGGTAGGGAAGCGCCTACTTCAGTACTCCTAATCCATGGGTAACGCTACAACGCATGGACAGAAAGGGAAATGGGGAGGTTGCGTTGCTGAGTGCGGCTCTTTCTGTGTGTTGCTGTCTGTCTCTCAGTCAATGTCAGTCTTCAACCACTTGACTTGATCTCGGGTATCGACAAACATCATGGGTAGAGAGCAACAGCAACAAAAACTACCTCTCAAACGAACCCACGGGCAAGTAAAGCAGCTTCAGGAGAGATTAGGGACGCATGCTCCTTAAATGGAGTCTCGAGTTACACCCACCAGGCGCACCCCCGGCTTCACTTCTCGTATCGACTACACCAGACGCCCTTGAAGTATCGATATCAGCTCTCACATGCCTACTACACTACGTGCTTAGGTACTCACCGCATGAGTGGCCATTTGCGTCACGAGCTTGTTCTAGCTCCTCTGCCTTCAGTTCTCTCGTTAGTTACTCTGGCTACACTCTCTCACAGTTTCTGGGTGAGCCCTTGCTAACGTTACCTCTCCCAGTGCTCACTCCCTCACCCTATGATCCATCCCTGCGCGGCCCGCCCCGTCTCCCTGGTCCCTGGGTGTCCAGACTACACCGTAAGTAGTTTATGGATGGCTGACATCATGGGGCCCAGAAAGACAATACACCTGCCCCATGTCTGAGTCAAGCAGGAAAAGTACTCCCCCTCAACAGCAGCCATCTCCGCAGCCAATCGCGCCCACATCATCACCGAAGAGCTGAAGAGTTGTACCGCGACCAGAATCCTCCAATCACAACCCCAAGTCGCCCTCCAAAGGATCGAAAGCCATCGTCACAATAGCGGCCTGCATCGAACAAGAGCAGATTTCGATTTCCTTCCCCACCAGCCGTCTTGGGTATCAACACCTCCACTGGCCTTCATACTGCTAGCTACCTACTTCGGCCGTGATGCGTCTCTCGGTCCCGATGGCAGACGCAGACGGGGCGCCACCGCAAAGCCTCTCCGCTGCATGTGTGTGTTACGGATACCAGCCCGTGGAAGGCCTGTCGGCCATTTTCATGTCAGCGTCGGCCTCTTTGATAGGCGAGGCGGACGGCCTTCACCCACACAGGGTCGCTGCTTAAGCCATTGTGTAACGGAATATGCCAAAGGCCAGCATCCCCTTCCCACTGCACCCATCCGCCTTTGCGCACATAACGCCACGAAAAACTTAATCACCTTGTCCTTTAGACGACAGTCTGCTGTGCTCGAGACTGTCTCGCTGTCAAAGTATGCCAGGGACTACCCATATCAGATCTTCCACCCTTCTTCAGATCCAATACAACAACAGCCCCGGGTTAATGACTCGGAGCAGGTCAGTTAGCAGGTATTTTCCCTGATCCATTCGTACCAGAAGAACAACCTACGCCAGTGGCTTTTCAGCAGACAACCTGGCGTCGAGATGATGCCGACTTTCGGGATAATCCCAATGTCGTGCAACACCGTCACCCTTTATTTCTACTTTCGGCACAGCACGCCAAGTGGTCAAGATGCCATAGAGATCCCGGCCACGTCAATACTCAGAGCAGCACCCCAAGCAGGAAGCCTTTGGACTGTAATGTGTGATTGCCGGTCTGCTCTTTGCATACCCAAACTGCTTCCGCATCAACACAAGGCACGTGTCGTACGCGACCCTTAGTAGGGTACTTGTTCTTGAACACGGCAGTCACCTCGATTCTGAAGAACCCCAGTTGACCTGAAACCTGTTGAAGAACGAAAAACAAACAAGCGGAGGAATCGGATAAGCAAGGGGAAGTGCTAGGCTCACCTCCGCCATGCCATGGTCACACCGCGTTGCGATCTCGGGTGCAGAGGTTTCTACCTCTGACCATCAAGCCATCAGTACCGAAATATGATTTGTTGGCCCTATGCTATGCTGATCACCCCATGGCTCGTCAGCTTCATTCGCTTTCTTGAGTCGACGCCTGAGCCAACCATGACTGCCAGCGCAGCCTCGCCTATAACGGGCCATTGTTGTATCTTTGGACTTGCTGCTCGCATGTCAGCCGCCAATTATGCCCTCCACTCACTTCTCCCCATCTTCCCCCCTCCGGGGATGGCCCATTCGGCTCCTCGGGCCCGGGTCTCCCTTGCTCACCCGAATCAAGTCAGGGATATTGATTCCGCTCGCTTGAGGCCTAAGCTCAAATAGGCAAGCTTATTGCACATGCAAGTAATCGCCAGGTTCTTGAAAGGTGTACTATGAAGACAACCGTCCCAGGGCCTCTGTGAATAGTGGTGTATTTGATGATTGTTTGTTTTTTTCCCGTCTTATATGTTGCATGAGGATCGTACAGGATGCTCTCCCGTGTGTGCGCGAATCATAGCCGCGCCTAGATATGGTGTGTAAATTGATTCGTTCGCTTCGGCCCTTTGGCATCATTGCCGTCCAACAACACACACCTTTACACATCCCAGGCTACGGACATTCCCCAAACTTTGGTCCTGCCGTCCTGTTCTCGAAAGACGGCGTTAGGGCCAAGCTCCCTACGGATCCATCTTTCTTTGGAATTCTTTACGCCGAGTTTACACACAATTCAGTGACTACATAGCTCCAACCCCATGCCCAGGGAATGCCCCTGTCATATTTCTGCCGCATGCTCCCTGCTACCTATTTTTGACCTAGACATACACTCTCCCTAGACAGCAGCCTCGTCCAATGTCGAAGCTGTCAGAGCGGCTGTGGCGTCCATACATTGGAACACGGAGCAGCAAAATCCTCAGAGCGGATTGGACTGCTTGACCCCGAAAAGGCAATCTCACGACTATCAAATGTCTCGACATCGTGTCGTTCAGCAATCAGAGTCTTCAGCCATCCTCTCTTGGGTGTGTACCTTGTCGTTTGTACTCCCATTCTCCTGGAGTCCACGTAGTGCACGGAGTGGGTGACAACAGCTGGGGGGGGATGGATGCAAGCGGTAATACCTACACCTACCCTGGAATGCCCAATTCTGCTTCGTGCTGTCTCCGGACACTGTGCTCGTTACTTCTGTTCCTGCACTGCAAGCTCCTAGCGTTGTGCCTCGCTCGTGATGAGGAGATATACTTGGGCTGAATCAGCATCATGTCGGACAGGTACCGTTTGCGGCTTCGGTCTGGTGACAACGCAATTTGGAACATTCCCTACACAGACTCTTCTTGGTCGTTTCGATGCGCGTATACCTCGTACGGTAGAGGTACTTACCCAGCTGTCGCCAACCTACCGAGCTACATGTACTCGCTTCTTACGAACCAGGAACTCTTGATATCTATTGCCTGATAAGAATCTTACCCCGGACTGACGAGCGACTGTCGACAACTGGACAACCGGTAACCAATATCTTCTAAATGGCGCCAACTCCCCGAAGGAGGGTTTCACTTACCATCATTGGAAGGAACCCAAAAGGCCGAAACGAGGAAGGAGGGGGTGGGGCGTATCTAGTGTACGGTCTTGCCAACACGTCGCCGCAGTCGGTTTGGGGCTGAAGAGTAGACTTTGTTCTAAGCTGTCACCGCTTTGGTCCACAGCCAGTCCTCGACTTACTTCTTCTTGTGTCCCTCCCTGCTGGAACAGAGATGTCTCGGCCTCCGTGTCAGTCTTATGGCTGGAATGCATGGAAAAGATTTAAGTGTGCTACTCCCTGCCTCTGGACCTCCCCCCTATGTTAGACCTAGGTCTCGTTCTCTTTTCCACTTCTTCTCTGGGTTTTGAGCGAAAAGGCAACTACCAAGAGTGTGTAGGTATCTGTCGTCGTTGACACTCGTTGTCGTTCATCAACTTTATCCCCATCCCCACACTCAACTCATTTCCTGACTTGGCCTGACGACGTCCTTCTTGAGCCCCTCGGATTTGGTTTCTACATCGCCACTTATAGTTCAGACTCGCCCGAATCCCATCAATCGTATCTCACCTCATCCACAGACAACACAGTGAAAGAAAGGACCCCTACTCTACGCCTCACACTTGTGAGCTACATACAAGACCTGTCCACGCAAGGCAGGACTGAACTTGTACCTTAGGTACTCATATAGTCACCATCGGTCATCTCGTTCAGCCCATCATGGAGACATCCAACCTTACGCTCTTACTCCTCTACCTCGCAATACCGTCTCTCCTGATATCCGCCGTGCAGCAAATTTTATCATGGCGTAAGAAGACTGCCTTGGTGGGGTCTTCGGGGAGCAAAGCCAAGTTCCCCGGCCCGCGCCAGTTTCCCATTGTTGGACGCATTCACGACCTGCCACGCTTCTCGCTTTGGCTCAAGTTTAAGGAGTGGGCAGACGAGTTTGGCCCCATCTATACGACTTCGGTCCCGGACGCCACCTTTGTCATTATATCAGATGAAAAGATTGCTGAGGAGCTCTTGGTAAAACGGGGACATATCTACTCCGGACGGCCGCAGATCCGGAGCTTGATTGGCCATAAGGAGGGAGTGGTGTATAGTGCTTTAATGGATCGTCATGGTGAGTTCTTGTTTTTCTCCCCACTGACTTGAGGCAATGTTTGCTAATGAGAGCATACCTAGACACCTGGAAATCTCAACGCAAATGGGCTCACGCCGCCATGGCCGCTGCCTACAAGCACCACTTCTACGGGCACGTTGAGTCGGAGATGCGCCGCTTCCTGGTCGTGCTGCTTTTCGATCCGGATCGCTTCCTCGACCATACGCGCGAGTACTGTGGTCGTGTCATGAGCCGCCTAGCCTGGGACGACGCCACGCAGGGCCGCCTGAACGGGGAGAGCGCCGACAAGACTCTGCATTGCATGTCCGTCTCAGGACCTATTACCAACACTATGACGCCGTTGTGGTCCTTGCCGGCCAGCATTAACCCATGGTACAAGTACGAAGTCAAGAGAGAGGCAGAGTTGAGGCAATGGTGGTTGGGCCTGTTTAGAAAGGCTAAAGAGAGAATGAGGAAGGGTGAACTCCCAAGCGATACGTGGGCGTATAGGTATTTTGAGCAGATGGTGCAGGATACGGCGCCCTCGATGCCTGCCACCGCCAGAGCTCCAGGTCCAGATGTCAAGAACGCCGAGAAGTCCCCTTGCACAGCGGCTCAGGAGGAGGCATACGAGAAGAAAGACGCACTCGACCAACCCGAAAAAGACGAGACCTTTGCCTCGTGCATGATCGGCTTCCTTAACCTCGTCGGCGTCGTCACCATCTCGGGCCCGCTCAAGTTCTTCCAGATGGCCATGGCTCTGCACCCGGAGTGGCAACATAAGGCGCAAGCAGAGATTGACGAGGTGTGCGGTGACCGGATGCCGACCATGAAAGACTTTGAGAAGCTTCCCATTCTCCGAGCTTGCCTAAAGGAGACGGTCAGATGGAGGAGCGGAGTCCCACTCGGCGTGCCACATCAGGCGGAGAGGGATGATGAGTTTAGGGGCGTCAAGATCAAGAAGGGCACAATTGTTCTAGCTTGTGAATGGTATGTCTTTCTTGGTTCCTTCTACCCGTATTTTCAAGCACCACTAACACCAACACTTCGGCATACAGGACCCTCAACCGCAATCCCCAGAAATACCCAGACCCAGAAACGTATAACCCAGCCCGCTACCTTGACCCTGCCTATCCAACTTTCCAGGCCCCCCTCACGCGCTACCCCAACTTCCGCGAGGGATCCTCCATGCACTCGTTCGGCTGGGGCAGGCGCACCTGTCTCGGGCAGAACATTGTCGACGACGAGATGTTTGTTTTTGGCGCGGCGCTTCTGTGGGCATTTGAGGTTACCCCAAAGACATGTCCAATCACAGGCAAGGAGGTGCCGATTGACACGCACAAGACGAATAGTCATGTCATCTTGGAGCCGGTTGATTTCCAGCTGGGCTACAAGGTGAGAGAGGGGAAGAAGGAGTTGATCCTGGAAGGGGGAAAGGAGTTTTTTGGTAAAGTGTAGAGGTACCTTGAGCTTGTGATGCAGGTCGAGGTGTATGAAGGTGTCATAAGGTTGGATGAGATTGTTTTTGACTTTCAGCTTTTTGTGTCTCTAGCGACTTCTTGGATAGGTGGTCAAGATATGGTTGGACATTGTGTTTGACAAGCAAGAGGAGGTACCATGCTTCGCAAGAAGGAGTACTTTGGGGTCTTTGTTTGTGAGGTGTTACTTCTTTCTGTTTATAGAATCTGTCTTTATTCACCAGGTGCTATAGATTCAACTGTCTGGGACTGAGATGAATCGAAATGAGTCTTGTATGCATTGGTACCTCTGGATTGAAGGAATTCACATGCTTGCTTTAGCATAAGGCAAGGAATTCGTATACACAACGACGAGACATGACGGGGATGTTTCAATTGCATCCTCACTGCGTTGGAACGAGTGGGTCTTTTCCCAGGGGTACGCCCCACCAAAGTAAACAAAGACGAGAGAGACGTCGAACAAGGACAGCCAGCCATTGTCACGCACACCAATGTAGAGCTTACCAGCAACCAACCACCAGAAAAAACCCTTCATTGTTGTCCCTCTTTCCAACCTGATACAATGATGACCACCGTGCCGCAAAGTGTCTCTGCCTTGCTCTAGCTTCCAGGATCATCTCGCCGGCTCGCAAATCAACATCAAGAAAGATGAGGAGGATGACCAAAGTGAAACCCGCCGACTGCCAAAGATGGAAAAGTTCAAAGGTGAGGAGAAGGGTGAAGAACAGAAATGCAAGAGACATGATTGGGTCTTTGGTTAGTTTTCCTGGTTTGACGGAGAGTTCTCTTGCCTGCACCAAGATCAAGCTTGGTTGCGTTCACCCCCAGCTCCCAGATGCTGCCTTCTCCTGTCCAATAGGAAAACAGGGAATGGTCAGCATTTCTAGCCCCACCCCAGGGTGAAGCGACATGGATCACCTTTCACATCACCTTCCACCTTCTTCAGTTTTCTGATATCAAACGGCCTTTGCTGCTTCTTGTTTCGCCAGCTTTTCGTTGCACCCATCATCCTTCATCGAATATTTCCTTCACGTCTCAAATACTGGAAACAGCCACACACACACACACACACCGATACAATTTCCAGGTACAAATCACAAGTCAACATACAACCACAATCTCAACTTGAACCAAACCATCACCTACCCGACCAACATCAAACACCATGACTTCATCACCAGAAACATCGCCACTTCTCGGCCCCAGGCCTACAACAGCCGACCTACCCCCCTCAGAATACGAACCACACAGAACCCGGCCCGGCTCAATCCGCAGCATGCGCTCCTGCCTCACCAGCTCCTCCATCACAGCCACCGCCGCCGCCGGGCCGTGCCCGCGCCAACAACTGCCGTCTTCCGATAGTGCCTCGTCGTCGTCCAAAAAATCAAACACCTTTGACGGTCTCTTCCGGGACATCATCCTTGGCTTTTCCGACGGCCTCACGGTCCCCTTTGCCCTCACGGCCGGTCTTTCCACCTTGGGGTCCACGAAACTCGTCATCATGGGCGGCCTAGCCGAGTTGTTCTCGGGGATGATCAGTATGGGATTGGGCGCTTACCTGGCGGGCGTGACGGAGCGACAGCACTGGGAGGCGGAGCATGCGCGCAAAGCGTGGGAGGTGTCGAACCTGCCGCAGCTGGAGCAGTCGGAGATTTTGGCTATTCTGGAAGACGAATATGGTGTGTCGCGCGCCACGGCGGCAGCGCTGGTGCAGGATCTGTGTCGAAAAGGAAACGAAGAGAATCTGGTTCGGTTTCTGATGGATCTCCAGGTGCGCATGATGGAGCCTGACCTCAATCGGGCGTGGGTCAGTGCGGGAGTGATGGGCCTTAGTTATTTTGTCGGCGGTTTGATCCCCATGGTGCCGTATTTCTTTATGGAGAGAGCGAGGGAGGCGTTGTGGGTGTCGGTGGTGATCACGGCTTTGATCTTGCTTGGGTTTGGCTTTGTCAAGAATTGGGTGACGATTAGGACGAGGGAGGCCGGGGTTTGGGGAGCGGTGCAGACGTTGATTATTGGGGCGTTGGCGGCAGGGACGAGTTATGCGATTGTGAGGTTATTGGATTCGGATCACTAGGGGGGACGACTGTGATTGTTGATGGGTGTTCATGATGTACACTCAGCTTATGTATGGGTTTGGCGTTGGGGTCAGCATTTTTCGGTCAGGCATGTCGTATAACAGCGGCGGCGTTCAAGGCGTTTGGGAGGAAAGGTCGGGCAAAAGTCAACATCTTTGATACCAATGATACTCAGTTCAGATTTGATTGATAACTGCTCGTCATGCCTATTCCCATGTTCCCTCTTCTACTTCCCTAGTCCGGCCTGGCGACACTCTTGAATCAGAAGTCGGGTTAGGGTTTAACTGGGATAAAGTGTAAGTGTTAGTGGTGTCGGTCATGTTGGTGATGGTATAGATAGCAGATACTGCGTGTGCAAGATGATCCCTCCTCTCTCGCATTACGCCACCTTACGTCCGTCATCAGTCCGATAGAAGCTGTAATGCTTCAATTATCCCTTGTGCCTGACAATTGAGTTCGGATAGCCATTGTCAACCAAGAAATTACGATCAAATTCAGATGTGACGACTCCTTAACTGGATGCAATGGCGCTAACACGATCCACTGAGAGCGCTAGGCATGCACCGACCGACCGAAGCCCGAGCGCCCAGGCTTCCCGTCCGTTCTACGCTATTTGCCGGCCGGAAGCGACGCCTTTTCCGCGCCAGGGCAGCGCGTTGGAACCTCGAGGAATTCCATCCACTTCCAGTTGCAATTCAATTCCCCATCCATCCATCCAGCCAACTCCCGTCCTCGACACCTCTCCTGTCCCCGACCATTGTGACCCCCGCAATGCGCTACCGTTAGTATGTACCTCAGTGTACCCCGCGAAGCCACGAGGCTCCCAACCGTCACCCGCCTGGAGTGTTTTAGACCCTCTCGAGCGATGGCACCCGTCGGCCCGTCAGACACCGTCGCACACCTTGCGTACACTACACTACTTCGAACCTCGTAAAACAAGAGCCTTGAAACAGAAGAATCGATGATCGTTTGCCGATCCTGACTTTCGGTGTGGGTGGGTGGCTTGGAAGAACATCGAACTTGGTCCATGGAACACGCGGAAGGTGGTCGATCATCAGGGACCCGTGGGGCGGCCGTTGCAGCGAGCATCCCGGCGAAGTGTTTGGCTGCTGATGGGAAGCCAATGATGGCCCATTCTGCAGTGCAAGATGGGGTCGGAACAGGGGGCGTGGAGACCGCCAATACGAAGCTCGATTTCCACTGGGAGATGCCCTGGTGTGCGAGGCTCGGCAGAGATCCGATGGACAGAATATTGGGTATCTTGAATAACGATGGACGGTGATCAGATGGAAGGGGTTGATCAGGAAAAATGCCAGATCTTGAACAAAGGAGGGTGGGTGTCAGGAAAAGCTTCAAGTATTACTTACCAGTCCTCCAGATCACCAAGTCGAGTCACGGATCAAACAACGTGGAGGAACATTCCAACAAGGACACCCATCACAGAACATTCAAAGGTTTCAAACGCCCGAACCAGAACCCATATTTCTGTCGACAACCCCAGATTTCCGATCGTCTCACCTCATCCTGGCACCGCCATTTCCACTTTCTCACCACCACTGCCACCACCTTCACCACCACTGCCACCACCATGGAGATGGAAGCGGTCAAACCCCGTCCGCATGACCGTTCCTGTATCCACCAGGTCAAAATGTCTATATGTAAACATCTCGTCCCATCTCCGTCACCTCTCACAGCTACGGCCGCTCTAACCATATCATCATCTCAACAACCCCGACAGCCAAAATGAGCGCCTTCCTCGGTCTCGTCCCCCAATATCCCAGCCCAACCCTGGAGCCACCACCACCCTACGGCGGCACATCTTCCCAACTCCGGCCCCTCCGGCATCGCCGACCTGCTACTTCTCTCCCCAGCACTTACACCCCCTACCCGCCAGACGCACCATGTCCGCCCAACCGCACCATGGTCCAGGGGTTCGAGTGGTACTGCCCTCCGGATTTCCAACACTGGCGACGCCTGACCAAGATCATCCCTACGCTCGCCCAGCTCGGCATTACCCAGATCTGGATCCCACCCGCTTGTAAGGCCAGCTGGAAGACCGGTAACGGATATGACATCTACGACCTCTACGACCTAGGCGAGTTCGAACAAAAGGGCTCCCGCAAGACGAAATGGGGCGGAAAGGAGGAACTCCAGCAGTTGGTAGCCGTCGGAGCTCAATACGGCGTCTCGGTGCTCTTCGATGCCGTGCTCAACCACAAAGCCGCCGCCGACTTTAAGGAGCCCGTCCTCGCCCGACGCGTGAACCCCAAGGACCGACGGGTGGTGCTAGACAGAAAGCCTACAGAGATTGAAGCCTGGACCGGTTACGATTTCCCAGGAAGACAGGGGATGTACTCCCCGCTCCGTTGGTCGGCGCGACACTTTACGGGAATTGACTACGACGACCTGCGCAAGGCGAACGCCATCTGGAAGTTTGAAGGCAAAGAGTGGGCCGAGGACGTTGACGAAGAAAACGGAAACTACGATTACCTCATGTTCGCAGATATCGACCATCAGCACCCCGAAGTCAAGCGGGATCTTTTCCACTGGACATGGTGGTTGAAATCCCAACTGCCCCAACTCGGCGGATTGCGACTCGACGCCATCAAACACTATTCGTACTCCTTTGTCCGCGAATTTCTAGCCAACATCGACCGCCACGTCGCTCCTGGACCCCCTGGAAGTCCAGGGACTTGGTTCATCGTAGGCGAATACTGGCGCGAAGATTCCGAGTTCCTCGCGCGCTACATCGAATTCATGCACCACCGCTTATCTCTCTTCGACGTGCAGTTAGTCTCCAACTTCTCCCGCATCTCTCTAGCCTCCGAACACCTCCAAGCCTCTCCCACCGGTGGTGGTGGTGGTGCTCCCGGGATCACGTACGGCAGCCGCGACACCGACCTCCGCACCTTATTCGACGACACCCTCTGCATCTGGAAACCGCACAACGCCGTCTCCTTTGTCGTCAACCACGACACGCAAAAGGGCCAATCGCTGGAAACGCCCATAGCCCCCTTTTTCATGCCCCTCGCCTATTCGCTCATCTTACTTCGCGCCAACGCCGGTGTGCCCTGCGTGTTTTGGTCCGATCTCTACGGTTCCTTTGGCGTCACTTCCAATGACACCCCTGCCTCCGAAGACGCCGCGTCTCCCCGAGATACGCCCCTACCGGATCCTCAGCACTGGAAGCCACCGATGTGCGGCGGGCAAGTACTTCCCAAGTTGATGCTAGCGAGACGGTTGTGGGCGTACGGGACGCAGTACGATTATCTGGATCACCCGCATTGCGTTGGGTTTACGCGGACGGGGCATTATAGCCAGGCGGGCGGGGCGGGCGTGGCGTGCGTAATGGCCAATTGGTGGGAACATGCGAGCAAGAGGATGTATGTGGGCGTGGAACATGCGGGCGAGGTGTGGACGGATGTGCTCAAGTTTTGTCCGGGCGAGGTGATGATTGATGAGTCAGGGTGGGGAGTGTTCCCTGTTGCGGCGAGGAGTGTGGCTGTGTGGGTTAGTAGGGATGCTGAAGGGCGGGAGGGGGTTGATGCGTTTGACTTGTGAGTCGCACTGAAATTCCTTGGACGGGTGGATGATGCTAATGTGATGGTATCTAGGGACACCGATGTTTACGGTTTCAACCAGAGAAAGCAGGAGCAGGTGTATGAGAGTCAGAGGGGCCCAGCGGTGGAGGAAGAGCCAGAGGATTGGATGGTTGCTGCGAGGGGGGCGGCGGCCGAGTACTTGGCCATGACAGGATCTGATTAGACGTGGGTGGGAAGGCGATTGGACCTTGATGCCCTGGTGGTATGATGTCTAGGCCAGCCCCAGTCGAGAGATGACGGCGGTGATGAACAAGCACTGGCTGCCACATAGAGAAGTATCACCTGTGCATAGAAGTATGAGACATAGATATAATGTAATGCTTATTACCAGTACTACAGTAACTTTTCAACGTCCAACGTCATTAGGATTACCAGCCCAGTCATCCTCGGACAACTCCATATATCAACGAAGTCCCCGTGTCCATCTTCCTCGTATCGTCCCATTGTTCGCCGCATCAGCATCATGGCTTCCCAAAACCCACTCCTGAGTCCTCACATCCAGCCCCCACTGATACACTGCACTGCAATGCGTGCCTAGTACAATCCAAGCCCACACTGGTACTCTGCACCTTCCCATTTACAGACTCTCCCAGCACGCACGTGTCAAGCACCCTTCTTTCCCGAGTGGACAACAGATAGACAGACGGCGGCGAGGGGAGTAGGGTCAGAAGGGGACTTGGTAGGTAGGGCGGATTCTGGTCCGGGTATCTAGATTGAAGATGAATGTTTACCGAAGCGGGAATATAAGGAGCGTAACAGGGCTTATCAAAGTCAACAGGCCTTGTTGTATATCTGTGCTATATATATACAACAAGGCATGTTGAATCTTTAAGGCTTGTTGAGCTGAGGGAGGCTTCTGATTGGTCGAAATTGGGTGCAAAATAGCAAAAGCCAAAGACCCCTATTAGGACCTTCTAGAGGTCCTTATAGCGGTCTTTATTTAGTAGTTATTATAGTGGTCTTATAAGGGGAGAAGTGGGGGGGTGGACTTTGACTTCAAAGTCTGAATAACCGTACGAAACTTTTTCGCGCGAAAAAAACTGACACCACTTGGAATCGAACTAAGTGGCGGTTAAGGTGGCGGTGAGTGTTAATTAGAGTGTTGGTCTCAGTCATGGTAAAGGTGTTGGTCAAAGTGACAGTTCGAAACGGAGGATTTCGAGTCGTCTGTGGCCTCGGTCGAGGTCGAGGTCGAGGACGGGCGCAGCCAGCAGCAGCTCCATGAGTAGTGTCTTCATTCAGAACCGTGCAGAGGTCGGCGGAAGCAGAGCAGTCATAGATCATGATGTCGGAATATCGAGCGTTGCCGGAGCTAGCTCGACAGGCCTCAACGTGAGGAGTAGCGGCGTTGTTGGGGGGGAAACGGTTGGGACCATCAGCGATAGGACCCTGATATGCGCCTTCATTTCGGTCATCACGGTCTTTGGGGACCTCGGCGTGGAAGGGCTCAAGGATCCGGAGGCCATCGGGGACATTGTCTGAGACATCGTGGGGATCATTGGATATCAGACTGCTGGTGGTGGTGTCGATGGTGACATCATGTCGGATTGTGTAGGCACCAGGGCGAGCGGCAACGCCGGGGAGGTCGTGTATTGCCATCCAACCGAGGATGATTGGGAGTGCTTGGATGGTAAGCATGATGATGGTTGCGATATTACCTAATAATGAATTAATGTAATGATGTTGAGAGGACTGATACTTGGTAATGTTGATGTTCCTTTGGTTGAAATGCCTCCTCCAGCCAAGTAAATGAGACCCCGTAGCTTCAACTTCGCGGTGTTGTGGTCGGAGACGGCGGGGTTCACTCGCCTAACACGGGACTGGACAAGAAGGCTCACATGATTGAAGGTACCTCTAGGCATTTCCATCCATGACGGATGATTTCTTTCCTTTCTGTTAGGTAGGTACAGAAACGGCAAGTACAAACCGCTGTTGTCCCGATACCGGCCACCTCAGCAATTGTATGTAAGTCAGGGAAAGAGCAGACGGGCTTTGACCGTCTGAGTTGCCAATCAAAGATGGAAAGAACCACACCCGTCATGCCGCGCCTTTGATCGATCGTCGCCGCATGCCCGTGTGTCGCAGCTGTTGAGTCCTCTGCGAGAAAGTTTCGTTATCTCGCCGATTTTTCCCCACCTGTTATTCGCAAACAAATGAGTCGAAGCGGTAGATCGGTACCTACCTGATTGTACACGCGGTAAAGCTATTTGAATGCCGTAGGCTGCAAACGACCGGCAAGTGTAATTTGGTAATCTGGGGCATCTGGGAAGGGGTTTGCGTGCAAGTGCCCAAATAGGAAAGATGAAGTTATCGTCAATGCTTGGCATTTCCAATCATTCCGCTGTACCATTTTTTGATGCTTTTCCTGCACAACACTAGGTACTTCTAGCTTGCGTAGCTGGCATAGCTAAATGAAGTCAAAGTCAACTTTCCGCCACCTGACACAACTTCAATCCCCTCTGCGCCTTGATTGGGGTAGATCAGCCCCGACAACGCCGTGATCCCTTCATCGTTCACGAACGTCTCAACCGAGTTCTGGTCTACATAAATCGCCAATTTGACCGTGCTCCCACCCGCCGGATTTGTTGCAGTCCGTACAGCGTCCCAAACTGCCTTGGGCCCCGATGCCAATGTATCCGAATCGGATCCGTCAGAGCTTCTATCCAAAAATACTTGGGAATTGGAAAAGTCATAACCGATGGTTGTGTTGAACCTTCCATCGGATTTGATACGGAAAGAGACCCTGTTACCATCATCACCACCGGCTTTGGTGACCGTTGCTCGAATGACATAGGCACCTCCGGCGAGATTGGAAGGAAGCGATGCCGTCGCCGGATCTGTGGTAATGGTCGTCCCTGTAATCGAGACAGGGCTTGCGAATATAGCCGCATACTCTGCAATCGGACTGTTGACCAGAGTGGGAGTGCCGTTGATCGTGCGGTATTTCACCTCACGTACTAAACTCATCTGGCCTTCGAAGCCGCCGTAATAAGGCAAAGTCGATGCATACTCCCAATTGTTCATCCATGCGATAGCATAACGGCTACCGTATCTGTTGCTCAGGTTCTCCCAGGTGACCGTAGCGTAAAAGTCGGGACCTTCATCCATCCACCGATGGCTGGTCGTGGCTGTGAAACGGGTCCCGTCCCATGTCCCAGCCCAGTAGGCTGTCCCTGTCGTCTTTCCTTCCAGATAGCCATTGGCGCCGACAGCGAGAATCCAGACCCGTGACGTCGGGTTGCCATCAAGATCGATCTGATATACATCTGGGCACTCGAGTGTACCCAGATCCACACCAGGCGGGTAGAATCCCGACACATAGGTCCAACTCTTCAGATTTGCTGAGGTATAGAACCCAATCTTGTCTCCTTCTGCTACCGCCGCGACCCAATACCCTGCTGTGTCGTCCCAAAAGATTTTGGGGTCTCGAAAGGCTGGTTTGGCGTTTGGGTTGGGGTTCGGCATTACGGGGTTGCCGTCGTAGGCGGTAAAGGTGTATTCGGCGTCGTTGGAATAAAAAAGCGACTGCTGCTGCACACCGTCTTGCATCTGCGTGAGGATAGTGATGACTGCGTTCTGTCCAAATCCGGCTGAGTTGGCTGTATCAATCACGGAGCTGCCGGTCTCGATGTCACCTAAGATGGCACCCCCGGGAGAGTTCGGTTGATACTTCCGGATCGCTACACCCCGAAAAGTCCACTGTACCAGGTCACTACTAGTGACATGATACCATTCTGTTCCGCCCGAGCCGGGATCGGATTTGTCCCAGTTCGAATTCCAGAGGTAATAGAGATGCCATTCGCCTCCTTGAAAGAAGGGGCGTTGGGGGTCATTCATCCATTTCGTCGTAGGAGTAAGATGGTAGCTGGGTCGCGTCTGGCCGGCAACGAGGGGAGCGATTGTGACTAGCAGGGGGAATAACAAGAGCAGAAAGGAGCGAAACGAGGGCTTCTTGAGCCTTGGTGTAGACTTAGAAGAGGGAGAACCCGACATTGAGAGAAGGAAATGGATCGGCTCGAAAAGAAAGAGGTACTAGCTCCAGAGTCGAGGATGGAAGGAGGGAAGATGAAGAACCTACAAGGACACAGCACTTTTGTGACCACTCACACTTTCACTGGTCACCCTGGGAATATTATCCCAAGCATTGTTATCGGCCATGGAATACTGCCGGTTCCAGCGCCATGTTACCGAGCCGTCTGATGTAGAGTCTCTAGAGGAACAACACCTCATGCCGCAGCCACTCTAGGCACACGATAATGAGGCGATTATGGGGTTATCAGAAATCTGTGCGGAGGTATCACTGGTGCGAAGTAAGCTGCTTATTCCGCTTGCAACCTTGGCCTGCACCGGCACTTTGCTGCTCCCATCAACGGCGGCCGGGGCCCGGGAGTGCTGCCGGGACTTTGCCCAGCCAGCCGTCAGCGCAACAACAGATCAAAGAATCTTTTTGACCTTGAATATAGAAACCCAACTCAATGTGATTTGGAGGCAACGGACTAAAGATCGAAGGAAGAAAATAAGCAAATGAAGTGGAAGTCATCGAGTTACCTTGAACGGCCATGACTGGAGGTACAGTACCTCGATGTGATGCCTGCCGGGATGGTGCGCTAACCTAAATTGTCCATGCATGTAAATACGCGCCCACGTCCACGACCCCGCCCGCGCCAAGTCCCAAACCTTTCGCAACTGTTCCTGCCCGCGATGACAACAACACAGCCACCGTGACGGCATGATCGCATCGGGTTCTTCAAAGTCACGGAAACAGCAACTGACTTCTCTACGTCCGTTGTAATTCATAGCTTTCATCGTCCATGGACTTCGCGGGGTGCTGCATTCCCAGCAACCGGTATCCCAACACCTCTGGCGCACAACGGCTCTCCCTCAATGGCCCGAATGCCCGAACAAGCCCAGTCTATGGTGCTGTTCGCGCTCACACCCCATTTGGAACGTTACCGGAAGATCAGCGAGAGGATGATTGATCCAATTGGAAGTCAAATTGGGCGTACACGAGGAGGCAGGCCTTCTTCAAGTGAAGAGTTCGGTGGTACAACTTGAAAGAAATAACCGGTTGATCAGGAAAGAGCAGGGCTGCTGTATGTTGATCTCGCTCATCAGTTATTCCCCAATCCGATGGGGAAGGTTCACGATGAGAAGGTTTCAGGTTGAATCAGCTCCTTCCACGTCGTTGACCAGGCCGAAAAGGAAGGAAATAGCTACCAGGCGGGACCTTTCCGTATCCCATTTGGTCCATCCAAGGAAAGGGAACAGCTGACAGATTTCATCTCTGGCCCGTCAACATGACTACCTAACTGACTCAAGAATTCGCCCGGGATGAGATGGAAAGACGTGTTGGCGAGCTCGGCGATAGATGGACACAACATGGAGCTGAGGCACCTGTGAAAGGTAGGTGTGGGATGGGCACCTTCAACGTGTGGGAACGGAAGGAGCAGACGGATGATGTTTGGTACCTCCATCGAGCTTTCTCAAAGACGGAAGAATAACACTCTCAATCTGTGTCCAGCGGAAAGCACTGCCGGAAGTCTTCAACTCCAAAAAATCACACAATCGCAAAACCTATTTGTCACAATGCCGTTGGCCAATCTGGGCCTGGGTCGAACAGCCCAACGAAAACAGCAAAGAATCTTCAGGATAACGGCAGTTTAACAACGGCTACATTCAACAAACAAGCAGACATGATTCAACATTCAACACACACGAAAGTCCACGCCCATGTTTCATCACCGCCTCCCGCCTCAAAACCTTTCCGACGATCCCACCACACGCTCGATCCATTGTCCTACTCTTCAACCTCGATGATCAGAGGGCGTCGTCTTTTCTTGTCAATCAAAGACTCCATGAACAATCCACGAGGAGAGCCAGCCTTATTCTCTTGCACCGGAGTTGTGTCCTGTGAGCTTCTGCTGACCGACGTCGTAGACCAGGACTGTCCACTGTCACCGCCAAGTGACAGCCCTCCGAACATGGTCGCCACATCATCCGAGTCATCCACCGCACCCATGGTCGACATGCTGTCCATGCTATCGGGAGACGCCTGTGCTGACAAGTGTGCATTGTAGGCAGAGCTGCCCCCTCCAATGTAGCTAGTCGCGTTCGTGTTGGAATCGTGGAGCTTCCTCTCAGCCACATTATCAGTAATCCACCTCTTGATCGTCTGCCGCAGTGTCTCCAGCATCCTGTTATGGATATCCTGTCGAGTCTTCTTTGCTTCAGCAACATTGACGCCGTCTTCGTCGTAGATGTCCGGGGCGCGCCACTCATGATAGACGTTACAATGGCCATGGCGAAATTCGACCCCGCTCGGATGGTTATCAATATACAACTTGCACAGGCGACAAGTGGGCTTGCTGCAGCCAATATAGCGATCATAATCCGCCTCGGCAAAGAAGCGCAACGGTTCGCCCTCGCGCTGCTCTCGGAGGATTGAGTCCAGCAACACCAATTCAGCATGCACATACGGCCTGAATTTGCCCTTTATGCACGCCTTGATCTTGTTTTCCACCGCACCCCGCTGCTCCTCCGGGAGATTGGTATTGCATGCTTGAGCCATCTTCATCTTGTCTGGAAAGCGTTTGATGATGCCATCAAGGGTGCGACGGACGTTTGGACAGCCAGTTCGAACGCTGGATGGGACAGGTACCACCTCAAAGTCTTCAAACAGCTCCCGACGCCGACGCCGCATCGAAACGAGTGTTCTGACAGCAATGTTGTAGGATTGAAGACGGCTAAAGGCGTGTCGCAGCTCGCTCCATGGTGTCTTTGAATTGGGATCTCTGTCGGCCCGGGCCTTGTCGCGGACGAATACTTGAAAAGAAGAGTTGTACAATTGATTGATGGTCTCCAGGAGCTCCCGCGTTTCGGTTACAACTGTCGATAACCTGTTAGTATGTTGACTGGGAGACAGAAGTATGTAAGATTTCATCACTTACAGATCTCTAGACCACTCGGTCCACCTCTTTCTTCTCGTTCGGACAACCAGGCAAATTTTCCGAGAGAGTTGATACCATGGACAGCTTCCCGACCTGTATAGGCATCGCATCATTAGCCGGTGAAATTCTCTCCATGATACCTGTGAGTCCTCTTACTTTCAAAGGTATCTTCCTCTTCACATACTTTCACGCAGTGATTGATCCCTTCTTGTTTGGTCAAGTTCTTGATCTGCTGTTGGATGGCAGGCCGGTTAAAGGATATGACTCTTTCAAGAACCGCCCCAAACACTCCGTTCAATTGGTCGTCAGGAGTGCTTCCCAGAGTTCCCAGGATGTTGGTGATGTATTTCTTGACATCTTGCAGCTCCTCGTTGGTCCGCTGGTTGGATGCAAATCGATATTGAATCCCCCCAGGCTGGAGGACAGCGAATGCCGTCACACTTTTGCCTCTCAGTTCGCTGTCGCAGATTTGGCCGAGCTTGTTGACGAAGCATCGGAATGAGTCCCTCGATGATCTGCCAGTAACTGACTCGAGGTCTGCTTCCGGTTCCTTGACGCTGTTCGCGTCGAACTTGACTTCCTTAAGGCTGTAGAGCAAGAGAACCGCTTCGTAGAACCGGAGGCTGAGACCAGGCTCCAGCGGGACAATATTGGAGGGGAGGTCGTCGGTTGACATCTTGTCGATGGCTGGGAAGAACGGGCAGGAAAGTTATCGGGTAAGTGAAGTCGCAAAGAGGAAACAGCTGAAGAATTCTGGTGAGCTGATGATATGAAGTAGGTCGAGGTGCGTCGTCAATGTCGAAGATGGCGAGCTTTTCGAAAGTTTATATACAATTGACAGCGCCAATTCCACCCATCGATTACTTCATCCCCAGCTCATTGTGCCAGAGGCATCACCGTGAGGCCCACAGCGTGGGCGCGGCCGGTTTCGTCGAGATTCGATGGCGATCTGAGGTTGGTGAGGCCCACTGCCGCGGAAAAGATGAGCCAAAAGCATGCTTCCACGCGCTGCCGCAGCCTGCGTGATGTGATTGACAACAAACAACAAGGCTCTTAGCCCCTTGGAGGTCAAAACAGGTCTATGCAAAGGTTAGAGGCCCTTTTGCCCAGTTCTTACGCAACCGCGCGAGTCGAGGAAGCAGTTTCGGTTGCTCAGAGTCCTGGGCTGAGCTGGGTCGAATGGAGGCAGGCTGGTCGTGCATTGGAGGCATGCCATTCTTTATCTACTTTTACGCCTTACCTCGACAATTGACAGCCTATCACCATTTCAGTTGCCTCTCTTTGGACCAATTAGAGGGCGTTGGAGTGCAAGATCAGGTCACATCATTGGGCCAACATCGTGGCTACATGCTACCAATCCTACCACGCCAGTGGGAGCAAGGGCCCCATCACCGTCGTGGGCCTCGTAGGCCTCAGGCAGAATTAGCCTTGTTGGTCATGTGGATGATGTATCCAAAACACTTTCCTTGCTTGGGGTTCTACGGTTGGCGGTGGGCCGCGTGCATTAACAGCATGGTCTGAAGATAATGTTTCCATTGGGAATTCACGGTGTCAAGAAGCCATGGCGGACCCAGTATTTGAACCAAGAGCGCTGCTAAGCAACGGAACACAGTCCTGCCTGTCCCTTCCTGACTTCCAGGGGTTCTTCATATCACCTTGTTACTCACACCGACGGAACTCTGCGTGGCTCCAACGGTGTCGAGGCCACCGGCAACCGAAGACACGTCTTGTCGTTTTCAGCGTCAGCAACCTTAGGATTGTCGGAACCGGAACCGCCTTGTCCGCCTATTGATCCGTTTCGAACGCCGCCATAACATATGCGCACACATTCACGCGATCAGATACAAGCGACGTTATCGACGTACTATTGTCATGTACAACAACCATACCAGGTCTGACCACAACTTTTCAGTTGCTGAGGCCGATTACCATCCTGGATTTGGCCCCAATCCCTGGGATGCCACTGTTGACAGCTCCGGTGAGGGTTTGAGCTATTCTGATCCGGACAGTCCTTGGTCGTCTTTCGCTCCAGACACTCCTCCTTGCGTTGGCATCGTGACTTCAGCTATGCCGTTGACTCCACAAGGATCTTCCTTTGGAATCAGTGGAGACGACCCTGGGGAAAACGAGCAACACAAGTTTCCCACGCACCACAATGAAGAGAACCCGACTGTCAACCCCAGTCATTTGGATATGAGCCACTATCAAGCCACGTACGACACTGAAATCCAGGACTCAGGCTCCTATATCAATACTCAGGCCTGCTCTTACTCCCCTTTTTCTGGCCTGGGGCCTTCGGGTCCCCCTCCTATCCCACAAACTTACTCGGAATATTCATTTGACCAACCCGTTGAAGCCTATCAGACCTCTGATCCCCCTTTGACTGGAAAACAAGATTTCAACCAATACGGTTCGGCAGAAGTAGCAGGAGCCCACCCTCCACCCCTCTACGCTTCATCATCATAGACGATGGATCCCGAACAGCCTGCGGTTGGAGACTTAGACCTGAGTCTAGAAACAGACTCGGGGTTTGATCCAAACAACATTGGAGCCTTACCACTCTCGGTGGGCCCAATATATGCTATTCCTGAGCAAGTTGGCTACCCACACAATCAACAAACTATTCCTTATCAACACTCGTTTCAACACCATTCTCCGGCCTGGCATCAACAACAGCCACCACTGTCTCTACCAGTTCAGCGCTCCCAGGACCTCCCCTCCGAGGACGACGATACCATGGAACAATCTAGCGACCAGGAGGAATTAGCGAAACTGACAGCATTTACCATCACTGAAACTGGCGAGTATAAATGCACTGGGTCCAAATGCAAAACTCAGCCAGTCTTTAAGCGAAAATGCGATTTGACGTACGTCCCTCTTCCGACTACGACACCTCTAACTTGTCTAGTTTTCCATGGTTTTGTCTTGTTGCCTTGTTTCTAATCTCTAACCTATCATTCTACTGCAGCAAACACCAGAACAACCACCGCCGACCCCGCAAATGTCCGAGCTGCACCTACAAAGCCGCAGAAGTCAAAGACCTCCACCGTCATTTGTGGTCGCATCACCCGGTCTACGCTCGAACAGAAAATATTCCTGAGGAGAAAACGAAGTGTGATTACCCGGGTTGCGACTACAGAGGGAGAAAGGATAATGTGCAAAGGCACAAGGATGTCGTCCATAATAAGCGGAAAGAGGCTTGATCACTTTGAACCTGTTGGCTTCCCGGCGATGAGTATTTTGTTTTACGAGTTGCGATTCTTTATTCCTGCGAACTTTTACCATCTTGCATTGTTTTTCCGGTTACAAGGCTTGTGTCATGTTGACTTTGTTCCGAAAGGGACAGAGTTTCGGTAGTGCGTCACAGGGGTACATTTTCCTACACTCCTTTCCTATCACTGAGTACGTACCTACATTGCTATTTGTCAGAACTTCAGAACCACCATACGATCATTCATTCAGTATCTCAACCGGAAGTAGTACAATATCCATTGTTATGTGCCCTTTATTCTGTTCATCCCATACCTCTAGCTACCTCTACCTAGGAACCTTCAAGGTGGTTACCCGGTGCGGCCTTGGGCTCCCGGAACAACCCACATCCCAGTTGTCCACGGGCCTCTCGCAGCAGCGTTACACCACCCTACCCAGTCCACATCACTCTGTCCTCCATTCCACCAATAGCATTGTCAAGTTCCCGAAGCAGGCACGATGATGTGCAGACAGTTCATGGATAAATCTCGAGACCGTGCCGTGGACTGGTTGGTGGTCGGACTTTTTGCTCTTGGGCCTCTTGCAGCTTGGTGGGCTTGGCGAAGGTACCTAGTTGGTGGTAGTACTAGCGCCGGAGGCCAGAAGTCGGGTCTTCAGGTGGTGACGACAGACAGACGAGTGTCTTTGTGGTGAGCAATCCCAAATTGGGAGTCCTGCGGCTGAATGCTTTGGTCTAGGGTTTCGAGAAAATGCCGGAGAGACCTGTAGCTTTCTAGTTCCGGTTGGACCGGCTGTTCGGTCAAGATGGGTCGACATGTCCTTGAGTGTCCGGCAGAGTGGAGACAATGAGACCGTGCAAGTGGGGCCGGGCCGGTGGTCGTGGGACTTCTTCCGGATTCGGGGAGGGGACCGGGGACCGGTGGTGGGGCTGAGGTGTAAAGGTAGGTACCTTACCTGCTTCCCATAATAGGAAAATCACGAGGGCATCTGGCCTTATACGGACGTTCAATGCTTGGAATCTTCACGAGACTTATTATGAAATCTGGCACTATTAGTTCCCCATTATTGATATTGAAGAAGGGGCTCTTATTAGTTGATTTGCTTTATCGGTAACTTGGCAAGGTACCTCAGTTGGACTTGAGAGTCGTTCTGTCCTATTAACCCGGCACCCTCTTCCCAGTTTCCCCTCCCCTTTACCCCACCTTTCCTTATTTCCTTATGGCATGTACGAGAGTAACGAGACTCTCTATTAATCAAGTGACCTAGTGGCTTCATGGTCTCTCTCATCGCTCTCTTTCTTGTGATTCCTAGTTCGATTCCAATTCAGGACAGCTTTTTTTCACGCGGAAAGTTTCGCGCTGTTGTGAATAGCCTCAACTTGCCTCCCCCCTCTCCCCTTCCTTCCCGTCCCGGGCGCCCCGGACCTCGAAGTCGAAGTCTTACTTGTTTATAACAAAGATACTTATAGTAGCTATTACAGAAGGCTATTATAGGGGTCTTCAGCTTTTGCTATTTTCCACCCAAATCAAACCAATCAGTGGCCTCCCTCAACCAACAGTGCTGGATCTCACAACAAGACTGGGCGAGTTAGGTACCTGCTCTAAAGTTAGAACTAGCCTTGCACCCCCCTCTTAAGCCTTGACAGTCTCCATATATTTCCGCTGAGGTACCTTTGTAGGAACTTATGAACGAGGAAACGCCAAAAGTTCCGAAAACCTGTCAGAACACCTCTAGTAGGCTGAGGTTCACCTTGGCGCACCTCTTCCTGCCCCATTGTCCATTCGTCAATGGGACATCTCGCTAGTCGTTTCATCGTCAAAAGCCACCAAAACTGAAAGAACTGTACAGCAGAGACTTCGAGTGGAAATCCAAACAGATCATCGAATATGCTCATGACGTACAGTCCAGGACCAGAAATAGACGCATCGCGGCGGTTTTCGTCCTCGTCTCCGTCCGCTTCAAAGTCGTAATAAAGCCTCGGGGTTGTCAAGATGCATATTATTGTAACAAAAAGGATGCCAGCCACGAGAAAGCTTGCCATCCCTCTAACGAACGTCTTCAGTACCTTGACTTCTCTCTGTTGATGGCCATATTATTTGCCTGATTAGCCAAGGTACTTCAGTCGTTACCTCTACCGAGCGATATGATACACTCCTCAAGGCCAAGTCGGAAAGATCTACTTACACCTTGCACCTTTGCTCTTGTTGCATGTCTCTGGATCTTGAGCATGGATGAGAGCAGACTGACCATGATGAGGTTGACCCACGCCAGAATGGCGAAGCTAACGCCATATGATGCCGTTGACCCAAAGCTGTTAACTATCCAAAGAATGGAAAAGACAAAGACAAGCAGCATGTTCCACAGAAGCGATAGCGTGCGCGCTCTCGGTAGAAAGGCTTTGGGAAAGAATTGTCTGACCATCCAAAGCATTGGAATTGCCGTGAATAGCAGCGTTCCCCACGTGAAGGTTTGGATAACACCCCCGAGGTGCTTCATGTCGCTACGCTTCATGGTCCATACCATGGGGTATTCGTCGATGTTCCCTATACCATCTGAAGGTAGAGGTATATACTGTTCATCCCATGCGTCGGGGTTCCTTACTTGCTTGATGGTGAAGGTAAGGTGGAGGGTGGAACGGACGATGGCCCACAGAGCGGCGTGGAGGATTAGCAAGTTGGCTGCAAGAATCTGACCTGGCTGAAACCTGTTAGCAGTGTTGCTGACACGGTTTTCTTCAAGAGTGTTGCGATTGCGCTTGTCCTTCTTGAGTTCCTTTTGAAGATGGCGCGCAACGTTGATTTGATGAAAGGTATAAAAGACGGTCAGGGTCGATCCAGCGATAGCTAACGAGTCACCAGTGATGAAAATCCGTGAAGGAAGGCCCGCAGGGTTCACGAGATAATAGAATGACGCGGAAGCCATTTCTGCGGTTTGTATCTGAGAAAGTAAAGGTAGAGGTATGCCGTCGTTAAGGTTGACGGGGAGCGGTCAATGGGAGCTGTATTTGAAGGACGGACAACGGCTGCGCGCCAAATATATCGCGGCCAAAGCTTGTAGGTACCTCTAGCAAATAACGAGGACATGGAAAGATTTCGGTTAACAAGGCTTTCTCGTTTAGGACACCAACTGTTTCAATGGAAACCAATCCCACTCCGTTCATCGCTCCGAACGTTTATGTCACACAACGTGGTAGTACCTTCGCACTGCCGACCGGAGTAAGACATGGTTCTCCAATTACATCTTCCGCAACGCCTCAACTTGATTGATGCAGCAGTTCAAGCCGGAACTCATGAACGGCGCCTCAGTAGGTATCACACCGAACAAGCAGGGCAGCCAATGACCTCACGGCAGTCTATATGTAACACGGAAATTGTGGCATAGGTATTGCACACTTCAGCTTCATATTGGAAATGGGGCGCAGTTCGTTTAGATTCACGGCAAAGCAAGTGGGGGCACCTAGGTAGGTACCTATCTACAGTCTTCGTCGGCTGTGTCCGTTCCCGAAACCGGTGAAGGCGATGAGCTCATATCATGGCAGTGTTTCCGCTTTGTGCAAGCGTAGTGGTCGTTGGTAGCACAAAGATGTACGCGGGGTTAGGCACTAAACCTGCTTGTGGATACCTACCTTAGGTACCTAGTACCTTTGGGTAGGTAGGGATGGGCTTTCAAGCTTTGAAGACCCAAAGTCGGCTTTTGTATTTGGACATACCATCTTGTCCTCAATCAGTATGAGCTGCTCAAACTACCTCTACCTAGATATTCTTCTATCTTACCTCTATGGAGGTGCATGTTTCGCAGAGTAATCCACCACAGAAAGCCAATCCTACCCGATGAAACATTTATCAACCTCTTTTAGTCGTCTAGGTGGATGGCGAGGAACTCTGAAGCTCCTGTGTGCTCTGTCTTGGCTGATGCTATCTGTCAATATAGTTGTCAGTCTCATCCTAACATTCATGTCAAAACATCAGAATCAAGACCGGAAGAGCGCGAGTGTGGTCATGATGAACACTTCGTGCGAGAAGGTCAGCCAGATAGATACGTCTGTCCACCTGCTTATGAACATATTTTCAGCTGCTCTTCTTGGAGCCACGGTCAGTCAGCTTCATGCGCTCCGCGTTTTTTTTGACGCAAATTGCAGAGCTTCATACACGCTAACAATATTCGACGTCAAAGAACTTTGCAATGCAAGCATTGGCAGCCCCAACTCGTGCGGATATTGATCAAATACACAAAAGCGGTGGCACCGCTGACATTGGTATTCTCTCTCTGAGAAATATGCTCCATATCCGTCCAATACGACTCATCATGTGGACAACCATGTTGATCGCGGCGTTGCCCCTCCACCTGGTGTACAACTCGGCCATATTTTCGACCATTTCTAGGCCATCATATAACGTGGTGGTTGTCTCGCCAGAGTACTTAACACGCCCATTCGGGGTCTCTCGAAACTCAGCCGTTCCCGAAGATAACATGACCCATGGCCTACTTTTTGACCTTCGAGATACCAGCCAATGGAGAGAAGTAGATGTCGTCACGTCCGCTAAAAGGGATCTCAGAACGAAGGCATCCTCTTACGGTGGCGTCGTGTTGGTCGCTGACCAAAAGTCCACGCGGGCCACCAGAAACGAGAAGTCGGAGCCCGTGTCTGGAATTCTCTATCACCGCTATGAGGTAGCAAATCTTGCATCGGATTCAGGTGCAAATTGGATGTCGGAAATCACTGTCATGTGGAAGTCTTCAGAGGACCCTCCCCATGAGGAATCTTCAGAGGACTTTGTGCCTTATGTGGACCCTGATAGGGCCCCTCAAGAGGACCCTTATGTGAACACAGAAAAGGAACAACCATTCGCCTTTACGGGAGATCACATGCAGGTCGATACGCAGGGCTTTTTCTGGGGTCAATTATGCTGCTTTGATGTACCCGCTGAAGAAGATGCCCATTGTTACGTCGACGATTATCTGGCAATAACAAATCGATCTAGCCCATCAACACCGGTCTTTCGAATTCGAGGCAAGATATTCGTGAGACAGATCGATCCCAAATGCCGATTACTTGCCGAACCAGTCTTTTGGTGGTTGACAACCATTTGCAACCTCGTCATTGCGGCCTGTCTCAGCTCCGTGGCCTGGTTGTACAGATCAGCACCGCTCGTCACCATTGGAGATGCGATTGACTCGTTCATAACCGAACCTCCGTCTCCAAACTCAAAGACGATTCCGAGATCTAGCTGCACTTACCACCATCCATCGTTCACAAACATCTTCCGACCAGCGCTGCCGCCGCGGGCCTACAAGCCCAAAGCAACGCCGTTGTGGAAATCAGTTTCCTTGACACGCTGGTCTCTAACCATGGCCTGGTTCATCGGTATGCTGTCCCAGTATATCCTCCCCTTCAGCGGTGCTCTGAGCTACGACTCAGGTCTGCAGCTCGCTTCTCTCTTAACCTTCAACCCGAATAACTCGCTGGACCCCTACCACATCCTCTACTACAGCGACCGCAACGACGTGGACATGATACCCCGCCGCTGGCGTCTTGTCTTGCGCGCCAATACGCCCCAAATCTTTCTCTCACTGACTTACCTCTTCTTCAACAACATCTTGACCAAGATGGTCGCCGAACGGGAGTGGCACTCCTTTTCTGTCGGCACCGGGACGGAGACCAGCGGATCAAGTGCAAAGAAGAAAACATGCCGGATTACATGGTGGAAAAGAAAAGAAAAACCAAGCCCCAAACCAACAATAACAACAAAGACGCTACGCACATCCCAACCCCGCGGCTCCCAGCGGTCCACCTTCTTCCTTAGCCTCCCCTACCGCTACGCCCTCCCCTTCGTCGCCGTTTCCAGCATTATGCACTGGCTGACGAGCCAATGTCTGTACATCACCGAAGTGGATTTTATGGATGTGGACGGAACCACGTTGGACAAGTCGAATCCCCCAATCATCACGCTCGGGTACTCCATCTGTGCCATTTTTTGGGTGATTGTGCTGGGAACGCTTTCGGGGGTGGCGATTCTGGGGTTGGCGATTTTTGGCAAGTATCCGGCGGGCATGCCGATTATGGGGGGTTGTTCGGCGGTTATTGCTGCTGCTTGTCACGTGCATGCTCCGCTAATGAGGAAGGGGGTGAGACGGGAGAGAGAGGGTGGGGATGGGGATGGAGATGGAGATGAGGAAGAGGAGGAAGGAGGTACGGATATTGCGGCGGGTCCGTTGTCTTGGGGAGTCATTAGGCAGGTTGTTGTGAGAGATGGAGTGGAGGTTGAGGAGAAGTGGTTGGGGTTTACGAGGGGGGAGGCGGAGAGGCCGGTTGTTGGGGAGGTTTATGGGTAGTAGGATATCATCTAGAATTCAGACCGCTGTGTAGTGCGCATGGAGATGCAGACACCGTGAAGGGGTACGCGCGAGTTCTCAAATAGGAAAGATAAAGGTATCGCCGAGGCTTGAGCTATGCTGGGGCACAAATCGAAACGATATTGAGGCAGGAATTGACTAGGGGAATCGTATGATTCTGGCTGTTTATGAAAGCGTGAATGAAGTGGAAGCATGAAACGTGGTTTGTGGCCTTAAGCTGACTGGCGGCTCCAGGTTTTCATAGGATCATGGTCGTTGTCGTTGTGTTGGTGAGGACCGGCGGCGTGGTGCCGGCGTGGTGCCTGGCTTGATGCCATCTATGCAAAGGCTCAGCGCATGGGAACCAATCATTTGACCGCCTCTATGTCCCGTAACGGAGCCTGCCGATGATCGCTGAAGCACAAGGCTTGCATTTATCTGCAAATCAAAGTGCCAATGTAGTGAGTGACTGTATTGGCGGAAGAGTGCACCGCTATCACCGATACACCGGAATCTGGATATTGCGAGCGGCTGTCAAAAGAAAACGATGGGACAAGCAGAAGGTTGTTTTACTTGCAAACGCCTCAAGATGGTTGAGGCAAGTCCAGATGACGAGAGTCTTGATTCCTGCTTGAATTTAAAAGGAAATGAAGGTATGATTTGAAGGTAGTTGTGTTCCATTGTTAGTTAAGGAGAATAGGTAGTGCGGGAATCCCAGCAAAATGCACCATTTATCGAGTACAGTGGAAGCCCCTGAAACCGCATCCTCCAAATGCTGCATATATGCTCGTTAGTGCATAGAGTTTCTAGGTCTGAATTACATGCAGTTTCATGGGTCATGACTGTAATCCACCATGGTACGCGATCCACGCCTTCCCCATGGGGCTTATTGTGAGGGAGTGCTGACTGGTGCACGTGCCATCCCCGCCTTAACATTATCCAAACCTCAACTGCTGCTTGCTCCCCTCTTATTCTCTTCCGGGCTTCTCGTCATCATTGTTCTCGGCACAGCACGACTACCTTGGGTCGTTCGTCACGTTAAGGTCAGTGTTGGGTAAGGGCAGGGAAATCGATTCTAGGCTAACTTTTAGACAAGCAAAAGCAGATACATCGACGAGGACGAGCGACCTGACGAAGCCGCGGCAACGAGGCGCGACGGCCCGACCCGACGACGCAACGCAATGACGTGACATAACGACGAGGAATCGCAGCGCGCCGCGAATCAATGAAACAAGGAAACAGCGCGGCAACGAGGAATGGAATAACTTTTCAAAAACAAAAAAACCAGCGACGACGGAAATCACGCATGGATCCCGATGGGAAGCGTCGCCCTCACTCGGAGCGCAACACTTCCTCGCTGGAGATACTCAAAACGACTTCCTTCACGCCCTTAGCCACGTGCTTTCCCACGATGCTCTTAGCCTGGCGCTCGGCTGCGGCCAGGTGGACACCAAAGTTGGGCATACCAGCAACATTGAGCTTGGACAGCTCACCAAAGAGCATTCGAACCATTTCTGGACATACAGCGTGGACAATCGAGTCCATGTCCTGCAAGTGTGGGGAAAGGAGTGTCAGCGGTGCTTGCTCTCCGCAGAGTGAGACATTGGTTGACAATGTAGTTGAATGAGCAAGCAGTATGTGGTAAGTACTGACATGTTTCTTCACACAATTTTCCCTCATTCTTGCCCATCTCTTGGACACCTGGTTCGGTGTTCTTTCCACGCCGTCGATCTGGTAGAGATCTTTGATGATGTCCGGGACCGACTTGCCCCCTTGCTTGCCTTGGCGGAGAACCTCGGCGTGCGCGTCCGTCCACTTAGACTCCGTGTGACCCCGAGTGGACGTCGACGTTCTCGCTCTGCCATTGTAAGGTAGGATCATTGTGGAAATCTGCGGCATGCCCGCTGCCTCTTGGGACCTGAAGCATCCGGCCTTGTCGAACTGGGAGAATTCAGAAGGATATAGTGACCCAGCATTCACGGCAGGGAGGTGCGATGCCGGGTAGAAGCTTGGTCCTCCTTGCATGCTATGCATCATGGGCATAGCCTGCCCATGATACTCGCCTTGGATCATCCCCGTTTGGCGGTCTTGATAGCCCATGCAAGTCTGCTGATGTTCGTCGGAGACGAAGCTTGGGGGTGATTCATCCATCATCGAGAATTGAACGTGATTGAGAAACGGAGCACCCACGCCGCAATCAGCTGGCGAGTTGTACATGGGTGGTTGACCGGAGCTGCTATCCCCGGCCAGGACTGTTTGGCGCATGCAATCTGCTTCGTCCGAGGGCAAAGGGAGTTCGTGGTCCGGGGTGTGGGCTGGCAACATCTTGAGAATGTGTCAGGAGTATAATTGATCGGGAACAGACAGAAATGGACAGGGAGCCGTTGTAGAAGTGAAATGCGAATTGAACTGAGGTAAACATGCTGTGGGTAGTGTGATCGTGCCTTCATATATACCAGAATTTGTCGATATGGTTATCTGCTATCCATTGCGCTCTGCTTGAAAATTTTCAGGGACCAAACGTCCACTTTGTCGCTACGTATGTGAGTATGCAACTATGCATGCCGCTTGAAGCTGTCACCATGCCGAACATGAGCGGTCTACCAAATCAAGAGCTCAGCAAAGAATGGGCCCTGGCAGCCTGGAACCTCGTACCTTTATCGGTCGGTGTAGGAGTGAAAATCGTGTGTGAAAGTCGTAGTACTCACAGCACCAACTGGTGCACATCCCATGTGTACTAACACCTGGCGAAATGTCATGTCAACTCCCATTTGGTCGAATGTGGGGGGTTATCGAGGCCCAGTCCTGTCAGATGCCAAAAAAGGACAGGAAAGATGGTCGCGGTAGGTTGACAAAGGGGAGGCAATCTTTAAGCTACGTTACCCTCTAGGTTAGGTAGCCAGAGGAAAAGCAAATTATGGGAAGTTTGCAAAAGGAGAGGAGAACTTTCTCTACGGTAGTTTAACAAAAAAAAACAAATGACGGGAAGCAACTCATCTTCATGGTAGGCTTGCAAGAAAAAAAGCAAGTCGCGAAGCAGATCGCAAAGGCAGGTGTCGAGGAGGTGAATCATGGAGGTCAATTGCAATAGTCTCAGTTCTCAGACCCACTTTAACCTCCAAAACCCACCCACTCCCCGCAGGACCAGGAAGTTAGAGGAGGCCCACATTTTATGTAGGGCGGGGGAGCGGGGGTAGAGGGGGTCAATGTAATAGAGACTGAATTGCAAAGGTAGAGGTAAGTTTAGATAGCAAGTTAGATAGGTAAATTGACAAAGCAAATTAGTAAGAGAAGTTAATATAGTAAGTTAGAAAGGAGAATTAATAGAGTCAGTTACTAAGGAAAAGTATAAGAAAGAGTATGAGGAAAACTAGAAAGGTAAATCAGAAAGACAAATTGGAAAGGCAAATTAGGAAGACAACTTAGCAAGGCAAATGTAGAAGGCAAATGTACAAGGCAAATATTCAAGGCAAATATTCGAGGCAAATGTTCGAGGCAAATGTTCGAGGCAAATGTTCAAGGCAAATATTCGAGGCAAATGTTCGAGGCAAATGTTCAAGGCAAATGTTCAAGGCAAATGTTCGAGGCAAATGTTCGAGGCAAATGTTCAAGGCAAATGTTCGAGGCAAATGTTCGAGGCAAATGTTCGAGGCAAATGTTCAAGGCAAATGTTCGAGGCAAATGTTCGAGGCAAATGTTCGAGGCAAATTTGAAATGCAAATTATCTAAGCAACTTAGCAAGGCAACTTAAGGAAGGCAAGTTAAGAAAGTAGTAAAGGTGTGTGGGTCTGGCGTGTTCCTAAAAGAAGTGGGGTTGAAGCACAGGTAGCCTAGAGGGGGACGGTGAATCGGGGCATTAGAAAATATGGGTCTGATCACGTGCTAAGTAACTTTTTGTACCTCCTCTGTAACAACCTGTAATTACGCCCGCAAACAGCCGTCAATACCCGACATCTTTGCAAGGTTACCAATTAGTATTAGGGTTAATTAGGGTTAGTTAGGGTTAATTAAGGTTAGTTAGGGTTAGAGTTAGCTCTAGGGGTGTAGGGGGCTGGTGAGAGGCCCCCGTATGTGAATGTGAATATTAACTAACATATGTCAACTATATGTTGATCATATGTCTTGTAATTACGGTAATTACAAGGGTGTACTTGAGATACCTCCGGCTTAAGAAAAATGGAGTGTGCACGGACCAGTCTAGTGCCCCTAATCACCATGTCCACCTCTCTACGGCTAGTTCTGGCTGAGTCGGAAGTAGGGTTAGGGTCTCTATTTAGAGGTAGTTAGTTCACCTTATCCTTATCGCGGACCCGAACAGGCCCTAAAGCGACTGATTGTGGAAAGGTAAAAGTCATCTGTAGGTGTCAATAGACAACGGAAAAGGCCGTCACGGTCGGTTCATACACATTGAATAGTTCATTGATCTACAGTGTACTCAGACCACCGACAACGGTGCTTCGTTTCTTCCTCGACCAACCCAATTGTTTATCAAACAAACCTAGTACCTACCTATCCACTCCCGTCCCGTACGACCGCGCGCGATCGCCGACGTTTACGATCTTCTCGCGACTCTTTCAGGGCCTCCCGCCACTCGCATTCCATGTCACCACATCGACTAGAAACGCCCAATCCAACAGAGCACCGACCGCATAAAACATGAGCCTCTCCTCCCGGGTTCTAGGACGGGCGACATGTTATCGCCGCCCGTTGATCGTGTTACGACGTGCACATGTCGCGAACTCTCGACCACACATGTCACGCACCCTTCAATGCGATTCCAAAACCCAACACATCTCTGCCTACACACAATTGCGCACTCTCCGATCCTTCAGTTCAACTCCAGCTACCACCGCGGGCAAACGGAAAGACAGCGGTAGCGATGCTCTCGTTCAATACACGGTGCAAAAGGGCAGGGTCTGGCTACCCGACCGCGAGAAGTGGATTCGGCCTTGGAAGCCCGACGACATC
Source organism: Neurospora intermedia (assembly GCA_037102815.1). NCBI lineage: Eukaryota > Fungi > Ascomycota > Sordariomycetes > Sordariales > Sordariaceae > Neurospora > Neurospora intermedia. Next base: position 129,802 of record BTPP01000007.1, read on the forward strand.
GAGACTTTTGCATCCGGTTGGATTCGGGGAGATTCTCTTTCCCGGGTGTTTAAGCGGATGGGGAGGGATGACGTGGACCTAGACGAAGTGGCTTTCTACAAAAAACTTATTGTCCAGCTGTGTCGTCAGCGCGACCCTTCGTGGCCATCCGACACGCACAAGTTCGACTGGGGTCCGGGTTATCATGATGTTCAGGGCATTGACCAAGCGGAGGAGCGACGCAGGCTTCTCAACGCCAAGATCAAACGCCGACTCCGCTCGATTTATGACGCGCTACTCGACTGCTATCCCCATCCCGAATGGGTCTCGGGTTTGCAGAAAAAGAGCCCGAACCAGTGGATCGACCAGATAGTGGACATCCTATCCGATCCTGTCAGAGAAATTCTGGCTAGTCCATACCCGCCGACCATTGCCAAGCTCAAGGAGCTTCCATGGCTCGAGGTGAATGAGCAGAACGCGGGCGTTGAGCTGGGCGTCTACGGCCTTATAGAGCGCCCAACCCAAAACCAAAGTTATAAGACCGAAGACGCCAGTCTCTATGTCGGCTCAGCAGCTTCGCACAGAGGAGGACTACTTTTGCGTCTCGTAACCCATTATTTTGCCCGACACAAAACCCTAGGCGCCAAGAGTGCGACCTGGATCCAGGACGCCGCCTTGAACCTTACAATGCCCAAGTTCCCTTTCATTCTTCTGCGGCTTCCCAATCCCATGGCCTCCAAGACTCCCACCAAGATTCTGGAGGACCTGCAACTCATCGTTCTGGCTGAGGCATTGTTCATGGTGTATCTCGGAGCCATGTCGACGTTTCAGGGCAAGCATCACCCTCTTGCACGGGCGAGCCCGTGGGACGTTGAAGACATTGCGTATCGAGGAGTCTCGGGCGCCAATCCCCTCTGGGAAGCGTACGGTGCCGCGAAGCTGCAAGAGCATGGTCACGAGCATGACAGACGGCTGTTTGCTCGTCCCAATGAGTGGCCTGGCTGGCCCGCCAAGAACCAGAAGAACGTCAGGTCGCAAAAAGACAGTGATGATGAAGCTATCGCGGCCATCCTTGCGGCAGCCAATATCAAGGCCTTCCCTGGAACTCTTGGGTCGCGTTCGTCGTCTCAAAAGTCTCAAAAGAAGGCTTCCGTGCCTGGCGGTAAGGGTCGGTAGGCATTCACGGAAGGTAACGAAGTAGTAATACTAGGAGACCGATCTATGATGCTATTCGGCGACCTACGATTGTCATCCATAAATGTCACCATGTAATGATCATCAAGACATCCATGACTGATTCTCGACAGAGCCAAGTGTAAAGACGACAGGCCAGCAATTGCAGTGACCAGAATCGGAACGGCTTGTCCCGAGCCCGGTTCGGATGAGGGAGGAGACGGGAGTGTACTCCTACATACCTCTACATAGCCGCTGTTGCAGTCAAGTTCGGATCGATGGCTGTGAGATCTCTACCCCAACTTTCCCCGCACACCTAAAGGAACGTCGTCCCGTCTAACAGCCCCACCGACCCCCAACTCTCTTGGCGATCTCCGCATGTCTTGCCCAATTGACCCCAAATTTCCCCCAAACTGCCCTGAAGCGACTCCAAAAGTCCCCCTGGAATCTCCAAATGTCTCCTCATGTTCCCCTCCAAGCCGTTGGAATCTCTCAGGTGATGGCTTCGGGCCATGATCGAATTTGGAAATGCGGGCAAGAGCCTTCCGAAGGACAACATTGCACTTTGCCAAATATCAAGACTAGAGGTACCCGATGCGGTAGAGAAAATGCTCAAAGCAGAGACCATGGACCGTCCTCATCTTCCTTCTTTCTCTTTTCCGCTGTCACTTTGTTCTCTCTCTTCATTCCTTTTGACTCTTGACTACTGGTGAGCAGCGACATCATCGCATCATCACCACCGCCACCAATTTACACCGAAATAGCCCAACACAAACCCGCCAAGATGAAGACCACTTCCCTCCTCAGCGCGGCAACCTACGCCTACTTGGCTACGGTCGCCTCAGCCGTCGGCCCCGCCATCCCCGAAACCGCCGAGCGTCTCCCCGGCAAGCCCGACCTGATGCCCAACTGGCCATGGCGCAACCCCTTCGCCGACCCCAATAACACGCGCATCACCATCTCGTCGGAATCCGAAGCCTCGGCCCCGACCCGCTTCATCCCCACCTGCTCTGCTCAACGCACCTTTCGCGCCACCGAGTACCTCCTCGACGACCTGCAGGAGCTGCCTCCCCTGGGCTTGATCCCCTGGGTCGAAGCTTTGCGCAAGACGTTTACGAACCGGCCTTACCCTGGTTCTTGGGACGGGGTGGATCCGCATGGGTATGATCGGAATATGCTAATGATGGAGTATGTGAATGTTCCCCTCAAAGTGAGGAGGTGGATTGAGGAGGAGGAGTGGGGTACTGCTGCTGCTAAGGGGAAGGGGTTGTTTGCGGTGTTGGCTAAAGCCGATGTAGAAAAGGGGGAGAAGGTGGTGGCGACGGCGACGAGTTTGAGGGAGAAGAAGCCGGAGACGGAGGAGGAGGAAAGGGAGTGGAGGGAGGGGGATGGGAATAGGGTGGTTATCTTTGCGCCGGGGGCGCTTTATGAGAATGCGCCGCTTTGGGTGGCGGAGGGGAGTGAGTGTGAGGGTAAGTTTTTCTCTTCATTTTTCTTCTTCTTTTTTTCCCCTTCCTTCTTGACAGGTCTTTGGAAATATCACCATGCTGACAATTGTCACAGAAACCCTCTCTGACATGACCAAGTACACGGCCAAACCATCTGACGGCGGCGTCGTGGCTTATCCCGTTGACAAGACCCGCGCCAACAGGGCCGAGGGCAAGAGGGAGATGGAGTTTACGATCAAAGCCCAGGTGCTCAAGGTCGATGACTCTGTTCCTGAGGAGGACGAGCAGCAGCAACAGCAGGAGAAGGGTGAGAAGGCTGGTCAGTTCAAGACTCAGGTTGAAAAGGTGGAGGAGTTCAAGACCCAGGTGGAGGAGGTGGTGGAGAAGGTCAAGACTGCGGTTAAGGATGAGTTGTAAATGGGGTGTTGATGAAAAAAGGTGGATTGGATAGAGGTAGGATGAAAGACGAGGTGAATGTTCCGAACAATGCATGACTTGTACTATATCTCCTTTGTTCTCAAATGTATCCACGATCATTATATCAGTCTTTGTTTACTTTGAGTTTCAGTCCTGTGTCTTAGCACTTCACTGTCAACGTCGAGTTGTGAATGGACTGCTGGGAATGAGCGCACCATGACTGGAATCGCGAACCGAATCGGCCAGATTCCCACTGCACTGAACGACCACTGATGCCAGTCCAGCAAGTCAACGATGCCGACTGCCGATGAAACTCAAAAAATTGATGTCGCATTTTTACCCGCCAAGTGAATGATTCGGAGACGATGGAGGGAGTGTCGGGCCGCATTTCCAGAGCTAGAGGTAATTTGCCGAGTCCTTTTGGGGTTCGTGGTCGTGTGTTGTTTGTTAGGCCTGTGTGGAGCATTACGTCATGTGGCCATCAAGGTTCTCGGGCGAGTCAAAATTGAAGGCACGATACCCGGTAGACCTTCCATCACGGTTCCATAGCTATGTACCTCTACCTACCTGGGCTAGCCTACGCGGTAAAGGCACTGAGTCCAGAAAAGGCGTCGGCATTTTCGTAGGTCTACCTGCTGGTCGGTATTGAGTCGCGTACTCCTCCCCAGTTCGAGTTCCCAATCTGATCAGACTGAGCTTTTTGTTCTTTTTCATTCTTTGTCTGGAGTATCATCGTCAGTTGCGTTCCCCGGGTATCATTCTGAACTGGTGGCTGATTCAACCGCCATGCCTAATCTACCTCTCAAGATCCTGGTGGCTGTCGCAATTATTCCACCGAGATGATCGTCGGTTGCCTGGGACCTGGAACGGCGGGAGCCCGTCTGCGGAATCCACAGACGTAACTAACTGCAGGTGCTACCCGTCGGTTGAGGCACCCTCTTTCCGCCAAGACTCATTTCCTCCTTGAGGTTGTATTTGTCACCATCTTGGAGAAGGCGCACCCTGACTGCAGTGTGACTTCCGTTTGGCAGAAACTTCAGCTAAGGTACCTAAGTACATTTAGCCTGGCGCGCCTTCTTGTTTCTCTTCTCCCCTCGAGCCGCGAATCAATGGAGCGTTCAGTTTTCCCTGTTATTGCAAACACATCGTTCCAATGGACAGGAGGCTACCGCACTACTACTACTAATCTATCTTCTTTCCTTTCACGGACACCACAGCATTCTCAGTCCGTCTGCTTGCCCTGCCAACACCGAGTGTCCTCGTGCCCGATTGAGGGTGCTCATCTTTCCCGTCGACTTGTTATCGAGAGAATTTGCACCACCGAATTGCGAACAACACCATGGGACCATGGGAGAATGACAATCGGACCTCTTCGAAAATGAGATGGCATTTGCACATACAAGGCTACCTCGTAGGTCCTCCATCCCATTCTCTACCCATTCAATCCCCTGCCTCGAAAAATCTATCCCATCAAGAACTGACCGCTAACCCTTGGATACAACCCCAGGCTTTGACGTCCTCTTTCGTACCAAACGGCTCAGCGTCTACTCCATCCCAATTGTCCCACGTCTGCTCCACCTGGCAGAACCCTTCCCGGCCTTCTTTGTGCCATTCGTGACGCATCGATCTGCGCGATGCCCCTGTCCCTTTGAGACAAGCGAGATAGCAGCACACAGTTGCCATCCGTCGTGAAGCAAACTTTGGAAAACGGCTTCTTCCCCTCCCCATGCGCCGAGTTGGTCTTCCTCTCCAGCTCACGCAAAAACTCGACAAACTCTTTCAGATGTGCATAGGTTGTGGTGCTTTCCATGTTCTGCACATTGTCAAGCACCCATATCAGCGATGGTGGCGCATGGATTGCCAGTTCCCTGATAATCTCCAATGCTGTGGAAGCGCTGGCCATCGTTCCATCCAGACACTCGAAGCTACTGTTATCTAACACCGTGCTGCTTGGAAACGGCTCGTCCGGGAGGAGATGAATCAGCTGGGCAATGACAGAGTAAAGGAGGGCTATCAAACCGGCTTCCTTGGGGTCGAGTTTACCCGTGCTCCCGTTCTTGCGGATGGCAGAGAACGAAGAGGCAAACGAGTACCGCTGCTTGCAGATAAAAGATATGCAGGGAATGCGTATCTCCTTCGCAATCTCGCAGACCCGAAGCGCAGCAACCGAGAGACCGGACCCAAACGGCGAGACGGGACGACCGACAACCCATACCGTGTTGGATTTAGGGGCGGTGATCCACTTCTGGAGCTCGGTGACAACTTCGCTAGGAAGAAGCGTAGAGAACGCGTCACTAGGGTTGCGAGAGACATCGGATCTGCCGTCCTCGAGATAGCGCGAGAGAAAAGCGGGAGCATACCGCTCCAAGTCGCTACGATGCATCAACGGCCTTTCCATGTCTGTAATGCCCACAAGTCAGATCTGTCCCGGAACGAGGAGGCTTACGCCTGCCGCCGTACTCACCCTCAACATCCATCGCATCAATATCACTGTTCCCAAGGCACTCGTTTCTTGTTCCTTGTGCAGCAATTGTCCCGTCCGGTATTTCTGTCGCTGGCTTTTGGAAAAAGCTAATACGGTGGGCGTTCTGAAGAACAGCTCGAATGTTGTTCTCTATCGTGGTATAAGGAGTCAGACACTTGAACTTATATGGTACGCTAAGGTCACCGTGGCGCAATTGGACGTCTTCTTGGGCGGTGACTCACCATGTGTTGCCTGTTGTTCAACAGAACTCAGTGTTTGCACGCTTGAGTATCCGAGTGTCTCTCCCATTCGACTGAGCTTTTCGTGGCTCATCTCCTCGTTGTCCAGGCGGCTTTCGCGTCCAGCTGTTCGTTGCAAAAGCTCATGCCCCATGTCCCTGATTTCCTGGACGGCCTCATGCGTCACGAGGTGCGCTTCGTCACGGATACGCTGGATGGCCTTCTGTATTCTGTCAACAAACGGCTGTACATGTCGGGCATAGTAATTCCTATCCAAGGCAGCTATGGTTCGGCGGCTTCTGCTTGTGAACCATCCCAAAGCTTGACAGAGAAGCTTGAAGACTTCGACATAAATCTCCACAACGAGCTTCCTCATCATTGGAGTGTCCGACACCATCGCCGATGCTTTAACGTAACTCAAGTCGCGGCTTACGTCTGAAAGAGCTATCGAGAACGACTCGCCGATCTTGATGTGGTTTATCGATGCCTACCACTCACGTGAGCCATGTTTCTTACATCTCGTTCGTGTGATTTAGGTGTGACGGAGAATAAGGCTGAGAAAGACCGCTCACCTTTGCGATGAAGGAAACCACCCCCGTGAAGAGGCTTACATATCTATCTCCTTGTGGGATGATTGCAAACATGTACTTATGATCATCAAGGGTTTGAATCAGGCTGTGGAAGCGGTCCTTCAGCAATCCAAAGCCATTCAGCTTTTTGGCCTTCATTGTGTTTTCAGCTTGCAAAACGGCCTGTTTGAGTGTCGAGATTGTCGGGATCCATGTTCCCTGGGGCGACAAGTCCGCCATTCCCGGAAGCGACTTCGAGAGGCGCCTCCAGGTATCAATCAGGTCCCTGCTCTGAACTTCGAGAGTTGGGAAGGCATCATCATCATCCCTTAACGCCAAAGGCTTGTTAATTGAGCCTCTCCACGACAATATTCGCCCCCATATTCTCAGGTACCGAAGGAGCTCGCAACTTACGTTGAATACATCGCAAAATCAAGCCATCTCCCCCACTCGACGAGCCGCTGCTGGTTTTTCCTCTGCGCATCAGTCTCTCTCCTCACAACAGCATCCATCGCCCGGATTGGAATGCTGCCCGGTTGCTCAACAACGGCCTTGTTGCTGAATCTGCGCACCAAAGGCGATACCTCGGGAGTCACGCCTGCTCGGCTCAATGCCGGCAATGAGATAGGAACTGCTGCATTTGGAGGGGTTGCCAGCGTAGTCGAGATGTCCTTGCCTGCGCGAGCCATCCTTTGTTGCCTTTAGGGAGTTGGAAGTCGAATGATTGCTGCGCTAACCGGTTGAGCCTTGATATCTAATAAGATGGCTGCTGGCATGTAGTAAGCTTGGGCATCGGCACAAATGCATATGGTTGATCCTGAGCGGGGTTTTCGGCGCGACAAGGCAACCCGCGTGTGCTACCCTATGGCAGGGAAATAAGACAATCTCGATTGAGGCCATTGTTGCATTCTCTAGCACCAAGTAGAGGTAGTCAACAGTCGTGAATACACGGCCTTGTCGCAATACTCGAGCATGCCGTGCCAGCACTCAACTTCCCGTCGTTGCATTCAACACTCGGAGAACACAAACATCGGCTAGATCGCCAAAGACACAGCCGCATGGATTACTGTTCTCTTGACGAGCTACTTTGCCACCTCCATCTTTGAGCACCGTGGGTTTCCTGATGAGCTCTGTCTGCTGTATTCGACCAGAACGTCAATCCAATTACTGTCTTGAGCCTTCCCGCATATGATTAGCTCTAAATCACCTATCTAAGCGCGCGGGTGAAGCTGAGACGGGCTAGATACAGGGAAGAGGCGACCTCGTGGTCACCATAACGAAAGGGGGGGCCTGGTTTGAACAAGAATTCTGGTGTGATAGCGTGCAGATACGTGATGAGGACGGAGAGTTGCATGCTCGATGGCTACGGCAACAACCAAGCCTGCTGGTTCGCAGCTGGTACAGTATTCACCGCGCCCGTCTTCCTGGAAATGGCACAGTACGCTATCTTGCAAAGCACCTTCAGATGATGAAGGCTAAAATCATCGGCAATCCCCGCTTTGTCGGCTCGCTCATGGATACAATCACTTCCTGTACATTGGCCTTGACACTAGCTGTCCGTTACCTTTTTCTGTCGAATTGATTCCCGTAACCCACCAAGCCCAGACCTCGAGCCCTTCTGAGTCTCTCGTTCATCCGTCCGGTTCAGATCTGATGAGACTCGGTTCCAGCAATGTCTTCCAAAACCAGCGGTATTGGGGTTGGTAACCAGACGAATCATCCTAGGAGCGATGACTATCGTTCTGTCGCGACTTGCCCAGCCGGAGACCTTGAAAGAAGCAATAACACCACGGCCATTTCCAGTTCCACATTGCAGCCCAAAGATGATTCAACCACCACAGCACCTTTAAAAGGTTCCTCGGCACGAAATGCTGGAGAAGCTAGCGCCTTGCCTTCCATGCCCAGCGCGGCAGCCACCTCGAAGGAAATCGTCTCGAAAGTTAGCGCCAATACCACCACGGCCACTGACAGTACCGACAAACCTGTCCAAAGACCTTCTTCCGCGAATCCAAAGACAAGTCGTGAAGATGACATGGCCAGTTCGACACCAGTGCTAGGGAGAGAAGCTTTAGCCGGAAACTGGACGGCTGGAGGTCCTGTCGATCTTTACTGCAAGAAAACTGGACAGTCCCACGCAGTACTCACCGCATTTGGCTACTGGAAGTGTCCAAGATGTGGTCAATCTTTGCACCAACCCGATTTCAAGATATCGCAAGGAAAAAGCGATCAAGATAGCTCTAGCGGGAAGGTACAGTCGGTCCAGAGCAATCCAGACAACTTTTCGTACTACGTTCGCTATGTGGATGAGGAGCATCATTTTATTTACTCTGAACCGTGGCAAGGGCCATTTGATCTTCAAGAGGCCAGGAAATGTGTGCTCTCCCAAATCAAGACAAAACCCATCCTCAGGGTCGAGACAGTGTTGGAAACCTCCATACGCAGCAATACCTCTAGGCAACGAAGCTATTACGAAGTTGAGAAAATCAAGGCGGACGGAATTCTTAATGATCCACATGTGGATGTAGCGGTTTGGAGAACCGCGGTCACTGTCCTGTCTCCTGCTCTCACTCAAGCAATCCGAAAGCTGGTTTCGTATTACCCCTCGGAGGATCTTCATGGGAAGACTCTGGAGTTGGGTCGACATTACGAGTTGGTGTGGCTTCATCTAGACGACTTTGAGAAGTACATTGAGCAGCCGGATGAAGATAACGGCACAAGACTTGCGAAAACGCATTTACGACAGCTCTTGGCGCTTGTAGCGAGCATCAATGGACAAGGGGTCGCTGACGAGAGAGTCCGGCACGCCAAAGGGATTTGCACGTTTGACATGGTGTGGCTTTTATACAAACCGGGAATTACTGTTTATCTGGAGTCTCGCGGACGTCTCGCAGCCTTTGTTGTCCTTGACTGCGTGTGGACAGAAATCACGGAAGATGGGCAGGTCGCACACCCGAAAGGATGGAAAGTAAGACTATGGAACCTGGACTACGACGGGAACTATGTCGGCAGGACAGCGCGAGATGTGTACCTGCCTCCTTTTGAGGGAGAGCGCAGGATCATTGACCTTAACATCATCCCTGCCAAATACAAAGACGAGGAAGATGGCGGAAAGCTCCGAGAAGCACTGATAAAGGATGGAAAACGATGGTTTGAGCTGCTAAGTGGGAGACAGGTGTCATATTCTGGTCGCCTGCTGGATGACAGGAAACGTGAGGTGGGTGAAGCCGCAACCATTTGTGCATAGGAGAACCTGCTAACCTTCGATGCTCGCACAGCTCCAAGGCCGCGTCTACGTTGACACTGCTTCATACTACAACATTGAAAGCGCAAGCCATGTCAATAGCGCTTCTGAGCATGGAGACGATACGGCTGAGAAGGAAACGCGCAGTGAGAAGAAGGAAAAATTACGAGAGGCTACCTTTCGACGTCCTCCACTTTTGGGGAATGTCAACGATATGGGCCGAGGTTTAGCGAAGTGTCCCTGTGAAGAGTGTCACGGATTCCGGCCGCACCCACCTCACGGATTCCCTTGGACTGATTACGACCTCCTGAACCCTCATAAACTGAAAGTATCAGATCTTAAACTGCCCGATCATTTCCCAGATCCAGAGCACAGGTATCTCTTATGCAATCGACGACTCTTCGGCTTTGACTTGAGATCTAGAAACTGGCGTAAGTGCAATTTTTACTCCACGGACCAACTCATTTCCGTTGTACATGCGTCAGCAGCTAACATCAGCTACGCAAACGTCAGTGATGCTTGACGTGCGGTTCTGCAAGGACCTTAAGCGGAACACAACGGCAATAAACACGCTGGTGCTTCAAGAGGAGACCAAGAACATGATCAAAGCTCTCATCCAGAAGTACTCTGGTGATGCGAAAGGACCTGGAGTTCCTGCGGCCTCTTGGAGAGCTGACCACATCGAGAACAAAGGCGAAGGCCAAATCTTCCTACTTCACGGAAGCCCCGGTGTTGGAAAAACATTTGTAAGACCAGCCCCCTTCGTCTAGCTAGTGGGAAGACATCCCAGTCACACTGGCAGAACAACGATGCTAACATTGTGGGATTTAAGACCGCAGGCAAGGACCCGATTCCCGTTTGATTGCCTAGTACATGACATTGATGGTACCCGTTGTCGGGATCCTGATCTGCGCTAACACAGCGATTTGTTCATTATAGAATGCATCGCCGAGTACACTGGGAGGCCGCTGCTCTCGCTCACGTGCGCAGACATTGGAACCGAGGATGTCAGCATGGAAAAGAAGCTGATGAAATGGTTCCAGCTGGCAGAGAAGTGGGGAGCGGTCATGCTCATCGATGAGGCTGACGTGTTTCTGGAGAAGAGAGTAACATCTGATCTCAAGCGCAACAGCCTGGTATCGGGTATGTCAGCAATGCTTCTTTCACTTTGCATTCTCCAGCTAACCTCGGTATATTACTGGCTCAGTGTTCCTCAGATGTGTTGAGTACTACCGTGGCGTGCTGTTCTTGACGACCAACCGAGTTGGCCAATTCGACGATGCCTTCATGTCACGTATTCATGTGGTGATCCACTACAAGAGCCTAACGCCCCAAGACAGGAAGAAGATCTGGCGGCAGTTCTTCAAGAAGCTGTCTTCTGAACGTACAGATTTTCGGATCACGCGACGCGCTCAAGATTATGTGCTGGAGGATAAGGACATTACGAGCATGCCGTGGAACGGCCGAGAGATTCGAAACGGTGAGCCGTCACATCCGTCTTTTCTTTTTTTCTTCTCGATATTCCTTTCAAGTACCATCATCCCACACTGTTGTTACCTTTGAGGGTACGCGCTAATCGGTCTACTTTTGATACGATATCCATAGCTTTCCAAACCGCCGTTGCTCTGGCCGACTTCCGATTCATGCAGATAGAAGACAAGGATGAGAATGACGTACCGACACTGGATCAGGAAGACTTTGAAGAGGTGTGCAACATGATGATCAAGTTCAAGGACTATCTGAAGGATCTTCATGGAAAGGATGAGGACGAGCGAGCGCACAAGGAGTTTTCAAGAGGTCCCGTTTTTGGGTTGGACGACTGATGGATTCGGGCGGGTGAGTATCAACATGCAGGGATTGCCGTTTGACTGCAGTGAAATAGTTCAGTCAAGGTTTTCTTTTATCTGGAAGTTCAAGGTAGATCATATCCAAGAAACGTTTTTTTATCGTTGCCCCCTATCGCTCCTCTTCAGGACCGGACGCTCACCTCGACCTCTGGTCATTGATGCCTGTATACCATGATGCTCAAGACCACATCCGATCAGTAAATTGAAAAGACTACTTCCCACGCCTCGCGGACGTATATCACCAACCACCATTTGCATGCCATTGAACCGTGTTAGGTAGGCAACCCCATGATGGATGTCGTTGAGATGATTGATGAATTGTATCATTTTGGAGTACCCAGCTACAAAGGTACAGAGGTACAAAAGTGTGGAGAAAACCGCGGCCGGCAGCAGCTGTCTGAGCATTACTGTGATTGGCTAGCGCTAGCAGCTGGTACTTGCACTATGTACCTCTACACAGCGATGAAAGAACAATCACGCCATCCTTCTTTTGGTCTGGTGCGGGTACAACTGACATCTGATGTTTCCCCGCGAGAAAACGACAACCTGCGCCTTCCTCAATATCGTAATCAGCGACCACTATGGAAACCGACTTGAGCAGTCGGAATTTCGCACATTCTCAGCCATTTCTCTGCAATTTTCCCGTTCTCTGCGCAAAAGAAAACAAAAAGGCCAGCAGAGCAAACGCCGTCGACGCCAGAAACGAAATCCTCAGGGCGTCCCCGTACAAGGCCCTGACTGCCATCTCCAACTCGGGTGACAGCTCGCGCAGCGCAAACACCGACCTGCGCAGCTTCTCGACGAGCTACTCATTGGGTGATTGTCATTGACTACCCTATCTATTCATTCCGTCAGAATGGCGCTACTCACCGTGTCTGTTGCCGCCTCTCCCAGCGTCGCCGGCAGTCTCACCATCAAGACATTCTGCACAATGGCCGACGTTATGGTGACACCGTAAATGGTGCCCATGGATCGGATCAGATACACAGTCGACGTGGCTACCGCTTGATCTGCTGCCGAGTCAGCAAACATTCTTCCGTCAATTCTCCCCTCTTAACCGTGACAACCTTACCTCGATGCTCAAACAAAGACACAAAGCTAAACAGAATACTGGGATGCGTCAGTCCGAGACCCAGCGTCGCCGGTACCAGGTAGATGAATTCCTTTCGCCGATCGCCCGTCGTTCCCAAGGTCACTGCGAGCATGTTGCCGATCAGCGTCATGGCGGTTCCCAACCGAACGTTATAGCTCAGACGTATTCCGTGTTGCATCAGCAGCCCGGCCATGACCCCGCCCACCGGACAGGCTAACGACGGCATCACGAGCCTCAGACCTGCCTTGGATGGCGAGTCTCCCCGGACGGCCTGGAAGTACAAGGGTATCAAAAACATATACTGCAAGATATTGTATGGTCAGCAGTTCATTCCTCCATCAAACAGAACGACACTCGGTGCTTACAGCATACGCCGCCATGCCCGAAAAGAGGTTGCTCAACTGCACCACACTGGGTTGCCAGCCCTGCAGCATCCGCAACGGTACCATGGGCATTGCCTTGGTCTTGGCCTCAACCACAATGAAGCCGGCCAACAAGACACAACTCGTTACCAGGGCCGCCACCACCGGCACGCTCGACCAAGGATATTCATTGCCTCCAAAGCTCAATCCCAAGAGTTGGACCACGAGGCCCACCACCAGCAGCGTGGCCCCGGTCAGATCGAGACATTGTAAGGCAGACCGGAGACGTCCCTTTGGGCCCGCCAGCTCTACCAGGTCCAACGGGTTTTTGAGCACAAAGTACCCGACCACGAGAGCCACCAAGGACACGGGTACCTGCGACAAGAAGCACCATCTCCATCCAACCGTCTCGGCAATGGTGCCTCCGAGGGACGCACCCAACACGGACCCAAAGCCATACAGAATGTTTTGCATCGCTTGGTACATGCCACGCTGCCTAAACGGGATCATATCCGAGTTAATGATAGTTGCTAGGGGTGCGGTCAGCAAGTGCTCTCCGAGGAGCTGAATCGTCAACAATAAAAAAGGTCAAGTCACCCATGGTGATCAACCCTCCTCCCCCAACCCCGGCCACGGCCCGCATGATGTTGAGGGTCAGCATAACCGGGGCCACGGAGCATCCAAGACAGCCAGCCATGAAGGTTGCTGTGGATACAAAGAAGCAGAGACGCCGTCCAAACAAATCGGACAGTCTGCCATAGAGCGGCTGGAAAGCCGTGTTCGTGATCAGGTACGATGTCGTCAGCCAGGCAGCGTTGTTCGCGGCACCGAACTCGGAACTGATGGCGGCATACGTCGACGCCGTGATGGTGGTGTCGAACCCCGACAAAAAGACGTTGGCCCACAGAGCTGTCCACGCAACATCAGTGTCTTCTTTTGGTTGCTTGATTCAAAACCAAGCGGTTACCTACCAACCTCGACGCACCAGAATCCCGGCCCTGGCTTCCATTTTTCTTCTTCTTCTTGATGGGTCTCTGGGAAGGTCACATACGACGGTGGCGGCTTGGGTAATTGCGACTCCAGGAGAGCTGATGCCTCCCCCACGTCGGAACACAGCGTAGAGTTGCTGTCGCTATCAGACACATGCTGTGCCTCGCTGTTCATGTTGTCAGTGGTATAGGGCTCAACCGAGCTTGCCATGATGGTGACTCCAATTGCGAAGCACAAAGCCGATGTTATCACAGGGCTTGTTTTTTACAGTTTACAGTCAGCGGGAGATGATAGCGATATAGACGTCGGCTGGCGAGAGAAAAAGGAGGGGTGGGAAAGTCAAAAGGTCGTGGGTCAGGACGTACGGTACCACATTTTCAATGCGGGATGCCGTGATCGGACAGCCACTACCCCCAAAGCCCTTCTTGTGCTTCTTGGTCACCCGGGATGCTGCTGGTGGGAGTGTTTCGACGAGCCATGGCTCAAGTACTCCCAGCCATGGGCTCTTTCCAGGGTCTTCTGTTCCCGGACTCATTCACCTGTGCTTTTGAGGGTTGGACCCTTGACACGGAATGATCAAGGGCTTCATTCACTGAACCTCCAACAAAATGAGAAGTTGCAGAAAAACCGAAAGTAAGTGAACTCGAAACCAGATTACTTGGAAGTATCTACAGTTCTCTCACAGCTCTCTGAAAGTTCAGCTGGCCTCTTTCTTCTTTCTTTCTTGTCCATTTTTTCTTTTTATATTGCGATTCGAAGGTCCCAATCTCTCCAAGCTGTCGTGTGCACAAACCTCCCCCAAGCTGCCCAGCTTGCCCACGGGGTAAACGTGCCAGTGGAGCAACCCTCCTTCACAGCGGCCCGCTTACATGCACGGTGATTATTTCAATGTGGGGATGACTCGGAAGTCGAAAGAATGTTCTGCGATATCTTCGCTATCATGTCAAAGTTGGCACATCCCAGTACCGAACGTGGTAAATTGGCCAAAGAACGATCCTCAACGTGCCCTGCCCTCGTCTGTTGGTCTTTGATATTGGTCCCCTGTACTTCCCCCGCAGTTGCCCTGTCATTGCCAAGTCGGCTTGGCCCGCTCGATCAATTGGGGGGCTTGGGGGTTGAGGGGGTGAATTGCAGAGAAGTGTGCCTTGGCACGTGACATCCATGTTTCTGACCATTCAGTTCCAAGCCCGGTCAGATCGCCCTTGTGTCGGCAGACTCCAAGCACCAGTCCGATGAGTGCTGCAGTCACACCCGCCGGCCAGATGACGGTACAGACTGGCCAATATTGCCAAAAGAAAACAAACGGACCTTACCCCCGGCCGAGACATCTCATTGGGGAAAGGCACACTGCCCTAGAAAGTTTCCCGTACGTCGTTTGAAAAACGGGTGTGACACGCACACGTCGCTCACTAGCCGTAACACCTTCGCGGGTCTGATACCTATTCGACATTCACAAAACGCTTCACATAATTCGCGACAGCTTGAAGCAGCATGGGTTTCCATGAAAAACAACTCGGGTTAGGCACAAGTTGCAGATGACAAAGGATTCGCCTAAGACCTCACTTGCTACCTCTAGGCAGCGATGACCTACCCACCTGCAAATGGACAAATATCGGGCGGCCATGTGCTTACACGCTGGCACAAACCGATAGACAGTTCGATACGTCCTGGAGTTCGACAGATGTGATACCAAAATTCACTCATTGTGGGTGGGATGCGTGTGATCCGTTGGCTGTGCACAGACTCCTTTTCTCTCATTGGATGCCTTGTGTCGCTGCGGACAGCCAACGAGCTTGATCGACGACGGGCCTCATGCATAACTTAACAGCATCTCCAATGCAGATAGCTTCCTTGCAAGATTGGACCAACCCCCAAACAAAGTCTGACCTGCAAACCCCGCGGACCATTGCCAACGCCAATCGCAACGCGATAAGACATTGTATGCTTGAGGCCTACAAAGGCTACATACAGCCGGCATGGAACCCAACCGCATCGCCACCTCCATTGAGGGATGTGGACTGATGGGAAAGCCCCGGCGTTATCCGGCAAGGCAGCAGCAAACGCGGACAGGCAGTGATTCATTCAAGTTCTAATGCCTGATTGGACGCAATGGATATCAATGGCTCTGCAAGTAGACGTTGGCCCGAAGTCAAGTATCCCTGGCAGAGATATGAAGGCCGGTTCTCCTTCCTTCTGGTGCCACATTCTGTGTCATCGGTAATCTCTGTTGATTTCGGCTCTCTTCAGGCAACACAATTTCCTCAGGTCTCTGCTCCGCACACGTACACTGCCCAGGCGTCCAAACTCTTATCAACACTCTCAGGATACAACGTATGCTTTCTTTCAGTATCTCCTTCAGTATGGTACCATGTTTCTATTGCTAACCTGCTCGGTTGCCAGCTTTCTCTCTCCCCATCCTTATCCATCCAACTCCCTTCCAAGCATGCACAACTACAGAGGACGAGGACAGGCTTCTGCCGGTCGACGTGGTCAATGGAGACGCACTCACGGAGACAGCCGTGGCGGACATACACGCGGGAGTGGACGCGGCAGGGGAGGTGATCGGAGCAATACGGAAGATGCTGTTCGGCAACGCATTTGCCCTCAATATAAGCAGCATCGTACTTGTCGATATGGCGCGGAGTGCAGATTCTCTCACGATGTCCCTGAGTTCACTGCAGAGGAAGAAGACGCACACGAAGCATACCTAGACTGGAAACGCCAGCTTCGCCAGATGGCTCTGCATACAGGTCACTACAGCACCGTGTGGACTGATGCCCTTGCCATTTTGGAAGACGACACCTACCGAGAATGGCAACAGTCCGTTGCCAGAGACCTGGCTGATGATGAAATTGGCGGGCTCATAAAAATACGACAAACCGGGAAGTTTTGCATGGACAAGGTCAATGACAACAACCAGGTGTTCCGAGTAGCTACTCCATTCCTCAAAGTGCTCACTCACCATTCTCTTTGCGACTCACTGTCGGTGGATGTGTACGTCGGGAAGATCTATCGTTACTTCGGGGGCATCAACGGGGAGACCGCAATCTTGTTCCTGAGCGATCTAGCCCGCCGTTCTCTTTCCATGTTGGAGCAAGAGGCATCGCCTCCGGCTGGGTGGGAGCCCGACACGACATGCACACTGCTTCTGGATTGCCTCCTGAGACTTGTTCGTCGGGAACGCAAAGCCCTTCTCGACGATAACGTACCAAAGCTCTTCAAAGACCTACAAAAGCTTGTCACCTTACTTCGACAGAAGGTTGGGTTTGGGCCCGCAGTAGACAGATGTACGTCTTGTCTTGACACTATGAGGAGATTGATGGAATCTGCACCTCTTGTCCTTGGGGATCCAGAAGAAGGTCTTCCTGAACGTCGCGGCAAATCTGGGCCCATCCGGTTAACGTTTCCGGTGGATATCCATGTGCCTGGAGGCAGCCATGACAACGACAATGCCGACATTACCAAAATTCAGATTCTCCCCACGCACGGGGAAATCATTAGCAAACACCCAGAGTATTTGCCTACGACGGACTTCTTGCAGGCTCATTTCCTCGAGGATCCAGTCCGGCGGCACATTGACACCGCGTTTCGGCTACTGCGCCATGATACCTTCGGCCCTCTCAAAGATGCACTCAACAGGTTTCTTGCCGACGATGGCAAGCCCACATTGAACTCACACCAACTGATGGATAACAATGTCAGAGCTCACGTTTATGACAGAGCACAGATCCAGCATGTGTTTGTTCGGCCTCATACTGGATTGGAAGCTATCATGAAATTTGCCACCCCTCATCAGTTACGCAACAGCTCGCCGGCCGATAGACGTCGATGGTGGCAGGAGTCCTCCAGGCTTGAGCCAGGAGCTTTGGCTTGTTACGTGGCACATGACGAAGGAAAGAAGCAGTCTCTTTTCTTCATTGTTACCCACAAAAGTACTGAAGAACTAGATGATGAGCCTCAGAAGTTGCGGAAGAGTACGCTTGTGTCCAAGCAATCGGACCCCACAATCACCCTTAAATTGGCCACTGAATCTCAGGAGTGTCTGGCACTTCTCATTCGTCTTCATACCAGTAAACACTCTGGTGTTCTTGTTGACCTGCCCGGCATCATTCCAGATACTTTTGTTCCGGTCCTCACCAACCTGCAACGCATCATGACAGATGGCGAATTGCCTTTCAGTCAATGGATTCTGCCCACTCCTGGTAGTGTTGACGAGCGACCCCAGCAGCTCACGATACCACCCCCAGCCTATGCTCGCAAAAGAGGATTCGTCTTCAAGCTAGATTCCATCACCCGCGAGGGAAGTGGGCCGCTGCGTCTCAATCCCAGTACCAGTCACGAAGACATTGACTTTGACAAGTTCGAGAAGTCAACTGGGTTGAACCGCAGTCAGTGCAGGGCTCTCATCACAGCACTCACTCGCGAATACGCACTGATACAGGGCCCCCCGGGAACAGGCAAGTCATATGTTGGCGTGCAACTTGTGCGTACCTTGCTTGCCCACAAGAAGGAGGCATCTCTTGGGCCCATCCTCATTATTTGTTACACCAACCATGCCCTTGACCAGTTCCTGATGCATCTGCTGAACTGTGGCATTGAGAAGATCATTCGCATTGGCGGCCAAAGTCGTTGCGAGGAGTTGGATGGCAAGAATCTTCGTGTTGTTAGCTCAAGCATCGCCAAATCTACCGTGGAAAACCGGGTATTGCGCGAAGCTTTCAGCAAAGTCGAGGAAAATTTGGGCACGGCTGGCCACTGCCTGAAGCCGCTTCATCTCGCTCGTAAAGACCGTCCCAGTCGGGAACTGCTGTCTCGATATCTGCCCCGACGTCATCCGACCATATGGCGCCAATTTCCAGACAGGAGTGAAGTAGATGAGGAGGGGTGGACACGTGTTGGAGGTGATTCAGTGGACCTGTGGCTGGGAAAGAGGCCCCCTCAATTGAATATTGAACGCGCCAGGGCCGAACAAAGCCCAAAAATTGACGCAATCATCAGAGCGGCCGAGCGCGATGTTGAGTCTCTTGATCCAGTGCAGAGATGGATACTTGTCGAGTTTTGGATCAAAGAGATGATAGACCAACAGACCGGTGTGCTCTTTGAATCGATTGACGGGGCCAAAAAATATCGACAGCGGATTGATGGTGTTCACGCCGATGTGAACCGCCGAGCTGTGATGCAAGCAGATGTAGTCGGGGTTACAACCACCGGCTTAGCTCGAAACATTGACATGCTGCGGCGAATCGGATCCAAGGTGATCATGTGCGAAGAGGCCGCCGAAGTGATGGAGCCGCATCTCATATCGGCTATGATGCCGGGCGTGGAACACCTGATCCAGATTGGAGATCACCGACAACTTCGCCCCCAGATCCAAAATTACCTGCAGTTCAGCATGGAAACTCAAGCTGGCTTGGCTTACCAGCTTGATCGCAGCCAGTTCGAGAGGCGTGCCGTTGGAGAGCCGGGACTGGCACCGCTACCTGTAGCTCAGCTAAACGCCCAACGACGCATGCGGCCCGAGATCTCGCGACTCATTCGCAGGATATATCCCCGGCTTGAGGATCACCCCAGCGTCCTCAACCTCCCGGATGTGGTGGGGATGCGCCAAAACCTTTTCTGGTTGGATCACGAACACCCCGAAGATTCCAAGGATGACGGCGCAAGAGTCAAGTCGTACTCCAACGCTTGGGAGGCGGAAATGGCCACGGCACTCGTACGTCATATTGTTCGCCAGGGCGAGTATAGCAGCTCCGACATCGCCCTTCTCACGCCATACACTGGCCAGCTACAGAAACTCAGAGCAGCTTTGAGCAAGGACTTCGAGGTTTTCTTGAGCGACCGAGATATGGAGAAGATGGTACTAGATGGATTTGGTGATGATGCTGCAAAGGACATTGACCCTACTTCCCACAAGACAGTCGAAAAGAAGGCTTTGCTCAAGACCATTCGCTTAGCCACTGTCGACAACTTTCAGGGAGAAGAGGCAAAAGTGATCATTGTTTCATTGGTACGCAGCAACATGAACTGCAAGGTTGGCTTTCTACGCACCGAGAACCGCATCAACGTTCTTCTCAGCAGAGCCCAACACGGCATGTATCTTATCGGCAACTCCAGGACATACCGGAACATTGCCATGTGGGCCGATGTCCACGAACAAATGACCCAGATGGACGCCACGGGTGATTCGATTGCTTTGTGCTGTCCCCGACATCCCGATACCCAAATCGAATGTTCGGAACCCGATGACTTTGTCCGCCACAGCCCCGAAGGTGGTTGCGACTTGCCCTGTGATCGCCGCCTCGAGCCTTGTGGCCATCAATGCTCAGCAAGCTGTCACTCGCAGGCACTTCACGATGCCTTTCCCTGTCCACAACCGTGCCCGCGGTTCCGGACAACCTGCAACCATCCCTGTCCGGGTTTGTGTGGGCAAAAGTGCAAGCCTTGCGTTGTCAAGGTGGACAACGTTGAGCTCCCCTGTGGTCATATCCACAACAAGGTTCTCTGCTATCGAACATTGGACCTTAAGCAGATTAAGTGTTCGGTTGAAGTGGAGAAGGTTGTTCCGGGCTGTGGTCATAAAGTGTTCGTCGAGTGTTTCAGGGATGTTGCTTCTGAGATTTTCCGCTGCCCGACGCCATGCGACTGCATTCACCCGTGTTCTCACCCGTGTCCTGGAACATGCGGAAAATGCAGGGTCAAAGACAAGGACGGAAAGATTACACTCTCTCATCAAGTGTGCCAGAAAACTTGTGCTCGGCCTTACAGCACATGCAACCATCTGTGTCCCAAGAAATGTCATCAAGGGCAGGACTGCGGTAGTTGTGCAAGGCCCTGCGAGGTAGGTTATGTCGTTCTCATTGTTGACTTTCCCCACGTGCCATACTTAGTCATCATAACTGACTCTCTACGCAGGTGCGATGCCCCCATTCAAAATGTTCGTCGCAATGCCAGAAGCCGTGTGCCCCGTGCATCGAAAAGTGCGCCTGGTCATGCCAACACCAAGGGTCATGTACAATGCCCTGTGCAGCGCCTTGCGATCGACTGCCATGTGATGAACGGTGCACCCGCCGTCTTAAATGCGGCCACCAGTGTCCAAGTCTGTGTGGTGAGGAGTGCCCGCAGGGCTACTGTCAGATATGCTGCTCCCGCAAGGACGACCGAGTCGACTTACTGGAGTTCAAGACATATGAGGAGATCGATCTCAACGAAACGCCCATTGTGGTTTTGGGCTGCGGTCATTTCTTCACTGCCGAGACCTTGGATGGCTTGGTGGGGATGCATGAGGTCTACATGACTGACAAGACAGGCCGCTACAATGGACTGAAAGACCTATCGGTCTTAGCCAACGCCGTCCCCTCTTGCCCGGACTGCAAGCGGCCAATTCGGCAATTCGCTACCAAGCGCTACAATCGTGTCATCAACCGAGCGGTGATGGACGAGACATCCAAGCGTTTCCTGACCAGCGGACGCCAGCAGCTGACAACGCTCGAGAAGAGGCTTCAAAATCTTGAGATGACACTGGAGCGCAACAGGGAGGCCTTCAAGACGAACCCCAAGCGGGACCTGAAGAAGAGATGGGAGGCTAGCTCGAATCTTGCCACAGAAGCCAAACACCTATCCCGTGACATGAGACTCGAACATCAGCCGGCCAAGAAGCTTCTCGACGCAGTTCTGACCTTCCAACTGAGGCAGCGAGCTGCCGGGTCCCTAGAACAAGCCATGGACAGCTTGAACATTGATGATTCCACGCCAGCCTCATTGCCGACCAGCGCCGCACCCACGTACGACCAACAAATCACACTTGGCGCCGAAATGGTGTACATCAAAGCGGAGGAGGTCGTTCTTCAGGACGCCTTCAATCTATCACAGGACCTCCGGGACGCTGCACTCGATGTTCTCAGGTCGTGCAAGCACGTGGTTACGGCGGCCTCTGCGGCAAAGCTTCCGCGTCTCGTCATCGCGGCCAGCCTTTCCTACGGTCGAATCGTCCAGCTTCACGAGCGGTCTAGACGTAAACATATCAATGCGGCTCAGGATGAGAATAATGAGACAGTTCAACAGAAGGAGGAAGAGGAAGAGGACAGGGTTGACACAGCCAAGAAGTTACTGGGAGACGCACTCGTCCTCTGCGATAGCATTCCCAACACCGAGTCGGAACGAGAGGCAATCGAAGGAACGCTTCGGCTGTTTACGACCGAGTGGTACGAGAAAGTGACACCGGAGGAACTGGCGGCTATCAAGACGGCTATGGTCAGTGGTAGCGGAGGGATCGCTACGCATTCGGGACATTGGTATAATTGCGCGAATGGTCATCCGGTGAGTTCACTTGACGGTTTCTCTTTCTTTCTCTCCCCGCCCTTGATGCATCGCGGCTTGCACATCGACCTGTCTGTGACCTGTTAAGTAGCACTGATCGGGACAAGCTAGCTAACAAAGTCATTCGACTGGATCAGTTCGCTATCGGGGAGTGCGGGATGCCTATGGAGCTTGCTAGGTGTCCGGAGTGTAATGCTCCGATCGGTGGGCAGGGCCATGTGGCTGTGAGCGGCGTTACGAGGGCTGAGAATATTGAAAGGGCTTGAGGTGATGTAACGGTCAACGAAGATACCGTATTGTGTGAAGATGGGACGTGTTTTTGAGTTTTAACCGAGGTTATTTCCCCGTTCTCTGGAGCAAGTTCATGCTACGAACTGCAAGGCGATAGAAAGTACATGACGGAGCGGTTGGAGAATGTAATGCTTGAGATGTTTGTCACTGCGCAAGGATTGTGTGATGAGGCTTCGGAGGATGACACGGGACTCAGAAGATGCGTGTAGGAAGTGTGGAAGTTTTAGGAAGCAGATGACCAAAGAGGATGAGGCTGGAGAATGTGGTTGAGGCGGCTGGGGAGGTACCGGTAGTTTTTGTGTTGAAGAAAAGGTGAATACTTCCAGAAGATGTCGATCGTGAAGGGGTTCGATCGCTACCTCTTCTCTCTGTCTCGATCCGATCCTCTATTTCTTCTGTTTGGTGGTCATCAAGGAATCGGATGATGGTGGAAATGGCACTACATGCTCCAGCACGTCTTCATCCCAAATATGACCACAAACGAAAGCTGGGATAAGGTGAAAAGAGTGGCTTCATTTCCATCCTGGCTCTTCGACAGTCAAATGTTTGCTTTTGACTTGGTTTCATATCCACCTCCGCCTTCGAGCCTCCATAGGTACATCTATCTCCCTTCTCTCACTTCTTCATCGACCAGACCTGGCACAATCCTACCTCTACCTCGACCTCACGCTTGATTCCCATTCTCTACCGTCTCACTGGTAACACTCACCCTCTCAAGGCAGTCTCTGTCTATTGCCTAGGTAGGTAGTCACCTGAACAACCTCACACACGCAGTAACAGGTACCCGAGGCTTCATTGCCAGAAACCTCGCACCGTCGAACCCACTACTCGATCGATATCCCCTCATTATCATCATCTGTATCACCGCAAACGTCACCACGAGCATCACTTTGAACCGTTTTCAGCTGTCAGAAATCACGTCGGCAAACCCTAAGCTCTCAACATTTATTCAACATTTACTCAACATACAGCAGTGGAAGGTCTTCAAGGCTCGCCTTCACAATTGCTATCGCTTGTCAGGTATGTCTTATCATAAATTCCACCGTTCCGAGTTATCATTTTGAAGCGTGACTGACGTGGATGTACCGTATGCAGGTCGTTCAGAGTCGCCCGGCCCTACGATTGAGACCATGACTGAGGACATGAGCCGCGCCCGAGCCGTCAGTGTTCCATGCGGGGGATTTAATGCTTCCGGCTTTGCCCTTGATGGCCGCGAAGTTTCGCCTGAACCTAGCGAGTCCTTCATGTCAACATCGCCGCCTCCTCCGAGTCCCGAACATCATCATGCGCAGGCTGAGGACTTGTTGCCTGAGCTTCATGTCTTCGTCCCCGACAATCAGGAAGCTTCCGCTGCCTCCGAGCTAGCTACAAATCTGAACACGGGCTCTAGCCGCTCTTTGGATGACGATCACGACGACGAGGAGGTACACCCTGTTGCAACTGCAAGCAACGACGACGACGATCTAGATTTCATTTTCGGCGTATTCTCCACGGCGGTAGAGAAGTACAACAAGTATACCGCCATCGTGCAGAAATGTGAGGAAATACTCAACGTGCTTCAGGCGCGAATGGACTCGGCGAAAGCTTTTGTGAGAAAGGAAGCAGAAAAGGTTGCGGAAGTGGTGGGTGCTTCCGCCTTTACGGAATACGAGCGGGATCTCGACGCGATTCAGACGGAGATAGACATGGCCAAAGCCTCGATGAGAGAGGCTGAGGAACTCATGAATGCCTTTATGGATCGTTGGCTCAGATTTGCGGCCGATGGAACAATTGAGTGACTGAGTCCAGGGCAATTGTCAGCAAGTTGCAGGGAGCTAGAAGAGAGTGATTAGCTGGGGAAGTAGTACGGAGTCACTCACGCTACGCTAAAGGTCGATATGGGATTTGGAGGTAGGTAGTAATCACGGTATGTGAATTAACTGCTTTAGATGAGTTCAATTTGGGCAACTGGGAATTAATAAGAAAGAATTCAAATCCGAGATTTTCTGACGGAAATCATATTCCCAGAAGCCGAATTAAGTCAAATTGGTATAAACTAGAGGTATCCTAGCAAGTAAACTGGTAGAGGTATCCTGAATTAAAAAAGCGACCAAAAAGCGGGGTGCTACTTCTTTCCCTTTTTCTCCTTTTTCCCCTTCTCCTTTTTCTCCTTCTTCTCCCTCTTCTCCTTCTTTTTTTCTCCATCCTTCTTTCCCTCCCCCTTCTTCTTCTTATCCTTCTCCTTATCACTCCCACTCGCACTCCCACTCTCCAACCCAGCCGCCTCCCTCGCCACCTTCTCCAGCGCGCTCTTCTTCATCCACACCTCCCCAACCGGATCCCCCTCTTCCTTGACACAAACCCACTCACCAATCCCATACTCCTTCCCAGCGACCCTCACCCCCCGTCCACCCCCGCCAATAATCAGGTTTCCCGGCCTATACGTCTCGCACATTTGCATCCGCTTAATCACACTCCCGTGCACGCGTGCGTTGTCGGGGATATCGCGCACCTCGCCGCACGGCAAAGGCCAGCGGATCGGTTTCCAGCTGCCGTCTTCGTTCAAGTCGAGCCGGCGGAAGGGGAGGTATTCCATCATTTTCCAGGCGAGCACGGAGCCGAAGCTGAGACCGCAGTCGAATGATAGGGAGTCGTGGATGCGCGCCGTGTGGCAGGCGTGGATCATGTCTTTGAAGGACCAGGGGGGGTTATGCAGGGGGCAGGAGCCTTCGGAGTCTGGTGATGATGAAGAAGATGATGATGAAGAAGAAGAAGAGGAAGAAGTGGAGGTGCCGCTGTTTTTGCTGCTGGTGGGAGAGTTGAGGCTGCCGTTTTCGACTGTTGTTGGACTGGAGGGGCAGTTCATATTGGTGATGGCGTCGGGGGTCGTTTCCTTGTCTTTTCCGGGAGTGGCAGGGCTTGTTGATTTGTCACCGGACTTGTTGCCGCTCCTGTCCTTGAAGGAGGAGAAGGAATCGAATTTCCAGGAGGATTGCTGGAAGATTCTCGGGGTACTGGGACTGCGGACGGTGATGTTGGGGATGATGTTGCGGTCGACTTGTTGTTGGGGAGCTTTGGAGCATGTGCAGGATTTGGCGACTCCGTTGCCGTCGGTCGCTGCTGACCCTCCTCCGAGGTGTTCAGACTTGAGGTGGTCTTTTTGAGCGGCAGTGGCGTCCGGGCCGTGTTCAATGCCCATCTCGTCCATCAAGTCGACGCAGCCCATGTCCTGGATCTTGTCGGGGTCAAAGTGTAGACCGGCACGCATGGCTTCGCGGACCATCCAGCACAAGGGGATGTGCGATGCAGGCTTTTGGCCTTCTTCGACACTCCATCCGCCGCCAATATCGGCATGTCCGCCGGAGAACCACACCTCGTCAATGTCTTGCTCGTGCTCGTCCTCCGATGACTCAAAGTCTTCCCCGTCATCGTCAGTTTCGGGGTGAGGACCAACAGAGACCTCGGAATGAGCGTCATGATTGGGACCACCCCGACCGGATACCCCGGATCTGTTGGTCCTTCGAGATCGAACCGAGTGAGAACGCGTGCGGTAAGGAGCTGGCTCCTGCTCAGGCACCGCAAGCGGCTTAGATTGTCTGCCACGGTTCGTTCCGCCAGCACCTTCAGCAGCGGCAGCGTGCGGGTGATGGCCTCGGCCGCGATACTTCAGGTTCTCGTGAAACTCATGCAGCTTCTCCCTTGCCGGATTGCGACCCTTGGAACACTTCCTGTGCGCGCTCTGGTAGATCAAGTCCTGCCTGAACTTTGCTCTCCGCTCATCAATACTAACCGCATGCCTGACCACCTTGGCCGACGTTCTTGCCGTGTACGGAAACTTGCTCCTCTCCATCCAGGCTGACTCAAACGTCGGCACGCTATTGACGGTATCAAACAGACCCAGGAACTGGATCCTCCGGACGGGCCTCGAAAAGGTCTCGCGGAAGCCCTTGAGGAACTCGTACATCTTCTTCTTCTTCTGCGCGCCCTCGGGCGAGTCGTCGGCGCGACGGACTTGCCAGTTGGAGAAGGCTTTCCAGGCGAACCGCACCATCTCCTCGTTGCCGTGCGAGAGCAGGCCGATGTAGTCGAGCATCTCGGCCAGGAAGCGGGCGACGTAGGCGCCGCGCGAGAAGCCAAAGATGTAGATCTCGTCGTTGGTGCGGTAGAAGCGCATCAGGAAGCGGTAGCCGCCCACGACGTGCTGGTCGAAGGAGGTGCCGATGGCCGAGTCTTTGGACTTGATGTACCATGAGCGCAGTCGGGCGACGGCGCTGGTGCGGGTGAGGCTGGTGGAGACGACATAGGTGCCGATGCCAGCTTTGCAAGGGGGTTAGCTACGATGTTGTGGTAGTGGTGACAGCCGGCATCGGATTCATCATGAAAACTCACGTTGGTAATAGTGGTCTGAGAGTGACTGTTAGCATGAGGACTGCTTCCTTGCGGGTCTGGCTTACGGGAACTTACACTGGTCATCAGCCGTCCTATCGAGCATCCTGTAAATCTTGAGGATGTTGCTGTCCGAGTCATCGCCCTGGAACTTGTTGCCAGTTCCATCAAAGCACAAGACGATCTTGCGCGGCCGGTGATTCCGGCCCATGTTGGGATCTTTGTTGTCCGCTCCTGGCGGTGCCACAGGTATCGATGGCAAATGTGTCGAAAAGTAGTCTTCGTGGTCGTGATCACTGAACGGCGATGCCCGGTCCGTTGCGTTGGGCCCTTGGCCATGAGCATGACCATGATGGTGAGGCTCATATTCGCCAGGGAAGAGGTGGGACTTATCCATGATGATTGCCTACCTACCAGCCTGAGTCGTTTGTTTTTTTCCTGTGTGTAACAGAAGCACCGGCACTCACGACTAAGCACCCAACTGAAGTCCTTCAAGCCTCGACAAAGCGTGTTCCGGTATGTCGGGACTTGGAAAGAGGGGAAAGGGGAGAGGGGGTTAGTTACACAGCGTGAGGTGTATGTATGTGTTTGATAACATTTTCGCCTTATTGGATGTGGAACCGGGGTACTTTTGATTCAAATACCTTCCACGGCAGCCACCTTGCTAATCCCGATCTGATTCGAGAAAAAAAAATATTGTCTTGAACGGCATTATAGGGGTACGTCTTACAAGTGAAAGGGAATGGCAAGGTCGAACAGGGTGAGTTTCGGTTGCATTATGCAACTCTTTTCTCTCCCTCTCTTCCACCCTTGCTTGACTCGTGTTGGAAGGTCCATGGATATCGTCTGTGGTAGCACTCGGGGACCATAAGACTCGGAGATGGCCATGTTCGGGGGAATGCTCGAGGACGATCAAATTTGCATCCCCCGCCTTCCTGCATTTTGTAGTACCAGCCACTGTGGTAGCCCATGGAGTACGATGACATCCTGACCGACAATCCGAAAGCCGATCATTGGTGATGGGGACACGTGGGGGACAATGTGGGTGGATTTGGCGTTGATTGCGAGCATATCAGATCCCTCTCTCGCAGGACACCTGCAGACATCTCCATTTCTTGTCCTCCATCATAGGTAGGCTCGACCGCGATTGAACCCTCCGAGACACAGTGACGAGCAAAGTCCTCGGAAGGCTGGCCCTATTGGACTGCCGCAAATGTTGGCGAGAGCGGTGACAAAAAAGAATCTCGAGGTAAGGAGGTGAAGGAGGGTCATGATAGTGTGACTGGACAAAAAACTTGGACTTAATTCCCCCCAATCCCATCGACCCTGGCTATCTTCAGCTGGCATCTAGCCTGCAAGGGTAGCCTAATCGGGACAGACGAGTCCCGTCCGGCATGTTCACCGGCGCAGACGGACCAAGAATGTCTAAAGGGAATTTGTTGATTGGGCATGTTTCAGAGGCCGCTGAATCAGGGGAGAGGAGGAAAAAAAAAAAAAAAAAGAAAGAAAGAAAATAGACCTTGCCTTAGTCTCGGACCTCGACAAACCCGCTGAACCTCCTCGCCCCACCCCCCTATACCAACTACCAACTAGCGGGAGGGCATTCTTACTTTTTTCATATGGGCCTGGCTGAGATACCCTAAGAGCTGTATGTGGATCTGCGGGAATAGAGGTCGATGTACGGGCAGCAAGATCTCCCTTTCGCAAAGGATCTTTGACTGCCCGTAATCCTCCAAAAATTCCTCTTGCAAAACCTCCTCCATTTTGCAAAATTTTGGGCAGCCGCAATGATTTGCCAAAGCAGGGGTTACATTTTGCTGTGAACAGTGTTGGATAGTCTCAAGTTGTTGTTGTTGTTGTTCACCACACACTATTCCCGTCGTGATGTGGTCTGGTCAAGGCCCGGCAGTGGTGTCTCACAAAGGCGTCTTGGGATTGGTCGGGTCGGGCAATTTTGTGAATCTTAGCTTTCCGCTTGTGCCACTTACATACATGGTCTCGTCGATCAGTGGGGTATCTGGGGCTGGTAGCATCTGCGGGTGAAAGGGGAGTTGAATTGGAAAGGAAGGGGGTCTGGTTCCATCCATTCCTTGCAAGGGAAAGTTTGGTGTGCGTGAATCCCGGGCCGGGCACTTTGGAGCCCGAACCCTCCATGGGCGCGTTTGGTTCAAGCAACAGATTTTCAACCTGATTTTAACAGGGGTAGAGGAGTGTACAAAGCGCCATCTGCAGCACCCAACAGGGATATTGTACTATTTATCTTTCTTTTCTTTTTTATCTTTTATTGTATGGTGGCGCTGGTACGTGCTTGGTAGCGTTGTTAAGCGAGGCTATATAATAGGGTACAGCGCATCGTCGAAATCCTCTATTAAATGTCTCGATTTTGATGCTACGAGACTATAATTACTATAACGAGTTTGATATTGAAGGTATTTATATATAGCTACTACTATCGGATAGCTGGGAAGCCGTTCTATAAGACTATATAACTTCTAAGCGATTCCCGGGTTGGGGGGTGGCGGTTGTTAACTATAAATAATCGGGAGATAAAAAGGGGAATATAAATAATAATCTATTATAATAATAATTATAATCGAGCAAATTATAATATTAGTATATAAAAGCTATTATTATTAGTAATAATAGCGAATTAATATAAATCGAAGGTTTGTAACTAATTGAGTGCCTAATTAAATACCCAATTGAATACTTAATTGAGTAGAATTAAATCGAGTAGAATAGAGTATAAATATAGGTATTAATTTTATAATTCTATTAATTGAAATCCTCTATTATTAATACTTTTATCCTTCTATTATTTACTCTTTTACTTTCTCTATTATACTTACTATCCGCTTATAAATTACTAGCCTCGTTAATAACGTTAATAACGATGCGTTTAATTTAAATAAGTTCGTATATAACGGCCGTTGTAATTATAAAATCTATCTAGAATTGAGAGAATTTGGTTCTATACCGCTTAATTATTATAATACTTAAAAATATAATATTACGGCCATATAAGTAACGCCTCCTCTATACCCTCCTCCTTCTACCTAACCTCCCTAACTTACTCCTCTAATTAATTAACCGGCCTAACTTCAAATGCTTTATACTTCCAAACCCCGGCCAACTCCGACTATTCTACAGTAAATTAATATTAAAATTAACTAGGCACTACCTACTCGGGTACGCCGGTTACCCGGGCAACCGGGCGTAGATTATTTTATAATTCTATTATTATTATTATAACCGGACGTTATATTCCCCCGGTCCTAATTTACCCCTATTAACCGCCCTACCCGAATCCCCTCTTCGATAGAGAGGAATCCTATAGTCCCTTCTTCGATAGAAAGGAATTTAATTGTAGGTTTATCTTTTTTTAATATACCCGCTACCAACTCTAGTAATATAAGTAACAATATCGAGCCCGCTTTATTTAATAATAAATTCCTACCGTTTAAAAAGATTAGTAATATACCTAAATAGTTTTGTTACTAAATAATACTATTCTTTACCGAATTAACTATTATATAAAAGGAGTAATCGTTTACCGAGGGACTAAGGAGTAAAAAATTAATAACAGTACTAAATAAAGCGCTTATAATTATACGGGGTAGGTATTCTAATTAAAATTAGCCGCGCTAGCGGGTATATAACCGTTAGAATATATTTAAAGCGAACTACCAGTTATAATTAAACTTTATATATAAGACGGGGGTTATATTTAACGAGACTACTAGTCTTTTTAATACTTATAAGGATACTATCATGGGACTGGCGCCCGTCAAGGCATCTGGCTCTAACTGGCCAGACTTGAGTGCTAAGACGGCAACCCGCATTGAGACTACCCAGACGACCCGGGCATTATATTGCAGTGCCCGAGCCTTTTAGAGTATTCTTTGGCTACCTTAGGCTACTAGGCAGCCAGCGTACGGCCATTTAAGCTCTAGCACTCGAGCGACCCGGAGGGTAGCGTTTTCTCTTTTCTTCCTTTGTAGAACCTTAATATATATATATAAGGCTAGCACCTACGTATCGCTCTACTATCCCCTTATATTAAGTTCTACCTTCTTATTAATTAATTATTAGAAGGAAGGATTGCTTATAGCTAATAGTACAATATATATTAGTATTAGAATAGTCTCTTTTTTTGTACTAAATAATAATAATAATACCGATATTAATATAGAAACTTCTTATAATTCTCTAGTAACCGGGAGTATTGGAGCCTCCTCTAATACTATTAGCTTATTCGGAACCCTACTCCGAACTTTATAAGCGAGCCCCGAATTGAAGGGGAAGGTTAAATCTATAATCCTTTTCTTTATTTACTCCTAGCCTACCTTTAAACCTAAATTTACGTATTTTACTAAGTAGGATTTCTTTAATAGTACTAGTAAGGATAAAAGGAAATTTAAAACTAACAACGGTACCGACGAAGAGTCTAATAGTAATTCTAGTAAACCGTACTAACGGAAGTTATTTGAATTCTCTAAGTAAAACGGTAAACCTACTACCTTTCTCTTTTATTATAATAAACTAATTAAGATTTATAATACCGATTTTAAGGCTGGCCTACGTACTAATTCTAACGCTACGTAGATCGAAATATTTAATACCTTACCGACCGATAAATAATAGAAATTAGAGGGTTATTAAATTATTTATACTCTTTCTAATAATAAAGATCCGACCGAATTATTCGAATAAATTTAGTAAATCTTTAGTACCTATTATACCTAAAATTATACTCTTAATAACCTTACTAAAATAAAGTAGAAGGATAGCGAGCTATTCTCTAAATTTTTTACTAATTTTAATAACGAACTCTTAAAGGCTAGTAGTTATAATTAGGATAGCTGCGTTAAATTAGGATTCCTTCGTTGCGCTATTAATAAGAAATTTAGTAATTACCTTTTTACTATTAAACTTTCTAATAATTACTTTACTTACGTAGAATAATTCTAGAATATTATTTATAAATACGAAAAGACTATAGAGTTTTAGGCCTTCTATTAAAGTTACTTATAGAACGGTAATTGGAATAACCGGCGGTCTAGAATTTACGTCCCTATTACTACTAATTTAAACCGTTCCGGCTATTACCCTTAAAATTAAGGCTCTTCTTCCGCTCTATCCTTTAAAATTTAATATAATATTAATAGTAATATTTTTATAAGAATAATTAATATTTGCAATGTTCGAAGTAAGGGGTCCTCCGCTTAATAGAAGGGACGAGCTAAATAAATATCCTAAAAGGAAAGGGAGAAGCGCCGTACTAAAGGATAGTATATTTATTATAGTACTACCGGCTATATTATTATTAAATACTTATACCTTCCGGTTATAAACCCTTAAAGTAAGGGAATACGTATTTAAACTATTTAAATAACCCTATTATTTAATAAAAAATTTCGAATAACTAAGCTCTTAAATTCCGAATTAAACTAGGGAAAAGAGTAGCTCTAGTACGAAGTCGGGTACTAGAGCCTACCCCCGAAGTATTAAATAAAGTAAAAGAATTTAAATTTTAAATAGAGATAGGACTAACCCTAATACTAATTATTATTAATTCTACCAATTTATTCTACACTTTTATTAATAAAGGATACTAGTATTATACTACTATTAATAAAAATATTATTCGGGACTTCTAAATCCCTATTATTCTAATTCCGGTTTAGTAGATTTAAAGTACTATAATAATTATAGAAGGCACTTCTATTTAAAGTATTATATATTTCTTTACGGAGTTTTAAAGTTGTATTTTACTAGTTTATATATATATAGTATTAAAGTTCGAATACCCTATAATCTTCGGAAAGCTATAATTAACGGCCAATTAAATATATTCGGTCCCTTATAAAAAGAGATTCTAATATAGTACTACTTAATTTTAAATAAACTATATTAATAAATTTAAATTTAAGACTTTATTTCTCGAAGAACTTTAAAGAGTAGTATATATTCTTACTATTACTTTTATTAGGTATATCCGTTAAATAATTAAAGAAAAGGGCTAGATTATTATAGAAGCCTTTATATTCGCCGTTCGGCTAAAAAATATTAAGAAGGCTCTAATATTTAAAAGAGTCCGGACCGACGAAGAATTCTAATAAATTATCCTTAAGGACTTTTAGGATTTTATTCCCCTTTTTAGGAAGTAGGAAGCCGACTATTTTAACGAATATAAGCCCGGAGTTAATTTAAAAATTAAATTGAAGAAGGGGCTAAATAGTAGAGACCTTCCGCTTCCCTTCGGCCCGTTGTATAATATATTTTAAAAAGAATTTTTAGTATTTAAAAAGACCCTTCGGGATTTAATAGATAAAAGTTTTATTTAAGCTAATAATTTAATTATTAAAATACCCGTCCTTTTTATTCGGAAACCGGGCGGAGGCCTTCGCTTTTATTATAATTACTAGACTCTTAATATAATTATTCGAATAAATTGGTATTCTCTACTATTTATTCGAAAAATATTCCGAATATTTAAAGGGATAAAGTAGTTTTCTAAGGTAGATATAGTGTAAGTTTTCTATAAAATCCGGATAGCGGAGGGAGAAGAGTATAAAATAGTATTCCGGACCTACTATAGCCTATTCGAATGGTTGGTAGTCCCCTTCGAATTATATAACGCTCTAACTACCTTCCAACGGTATATTAATTAAATATTACAAGAATTTCTTAATAACTTTTACTTAATATATATAAATAATATATTTATTTTTACGGACGGGTTTCGAAAAGACTATATATAAAAGGTCTATATAGTATTTAAGCGCCTCCGAAATATTAAACTCTATTTAGACCCGGATAAGTATAAATTCGCTATTAAGAAAATTAAATATTTAGAATTTATTATTTACGCTAGTATAAGCATTTAAGCGGACCCTAAGAAAATTAAAGCTATTTTAGAATAGGCCGTTCTAATATTATAAAAGGGAGTCTAGAGTTTTTTAAAATTTATAAATTACTATTAGATATTTATTTTGGAGTTTATTATAATAGCCGCGCTATTTATAGTACTAACCGGTAAAGGGGTTCTATTTAAATAATTAGCGGTATATAAAGAAGCCTTCTAACTATTTAAAATACTATTCACTCGAATACTAATATTAACCGAGTAGGACCCCGAGCGCCCAACCTTCCTCGAAATTAATTGTAGCGGCTTTATATTCGGAGGCTATCTTACTTAGGAAGTAGATAGTTAGCAATGCATAATAATATTCTACTCGAGAAAGTTGAAGCTAGCCGAACGCAATTACCCTATTTATAATAAAGAAATATTAGCGATTATCGATTATCTATAGGAGTGGTAAATTAAATTTTATAGTTATAATAACTTTACTATCCTAACGGACTATTATAATCTAAAATATTTTATAACCCGGCAATATCTCTCTAAACGCTAAGCCCGTTGGGCCGAATACCTTTTTAAATTCTCCTTCAAACTCTAGTACCGGCCGGGTAAAGAAGTAGTAATCCTAAATATATTATTACGGAGGGATTAGGATCGACCTACTAAAAATAATAGAGAGGCTCGAAATTTCCAATTTATCTTTAAATCTATTCTATATAATTATATCCGCGTTTTAGTAATAAGCCTTCGGAGTTTTCGAGCGGCCCGGGGGAAGGGTATAAAAGTCTTCGAAAATCCGGATTTATAATAGTTCTAAAATATTATAGTAGGAAGGGACGCTATATATTAATAAATTTTCGAAGTGGTAAAGAATAATATAAGAGACCTACCCCCCTCTTTTAAATTTAAAATTTAAATTACCGACTATTCTATTAACGACTTCGGGCGTTTAAAATATTAAGGAAGGCTCTAAATCCCTAAGTATTTAATAATTACTAAAATAGAAATTGTAAAATTATCCGACTCCGACTAGGAGTTTAATACCCTCCGTACCTATATTATTTAAATTATATACAATTTTCAAATATTCGGGTACTCTAATAGAGAAAGTACTATTACAATTCTCGTTCGCTACTTCTATTAGCTACTATTTAAAATCTACATAAGATAGTTCTTATATAACTACTATATATATAATTCTATTAAATATTAAAGAGCCCAAAAGAAGGGGTTACTCCAATCGATACCGGTACTAGACTAGTTCTTCCGAGAAATTTAAATAGATTTTATTATAGACCTCCCGTTAATTAGAGGGAATATTTATCTATTAATTATTAAGGACCGCCTTAGTAAGAACGTTATATTAGAATTAATATTATTAATAAATATTAAAGTATACGCTGAGAGGTTTATAAACTACTTTATAAAGTATTATAGGTAACTACGGTCTATAATTAGCAATAGGGGCTCTAATTAGACCGGACGGTTCTAGAGCGGACTATATAAACTATTTAGGATTAAACAATTTCTTAATACTATTTACTATCCTTAAACTAATAATAGTTTAGAATAAATAAACTAGGAGGTATAAGCCTTCTTAAGGGTATATATTAATTAAGTACAAAATAATTAGTACAAATAGTACCCGCTAGTACAATTAGCGATTAATAGCTATATTAATACCTTAATTAGTATATCCCCCTTCTTTACCGTCTACGGATTTAACTTAGAGTCGGTAGTCTTAATAATTTTTAAGGCTACTAGAGACTCTAGAACTCCGGCCAACGCCCGGGCCCGGCAATTCGTCGAAAAGCTATTACAAATTACGGATTTATATTAAATTATAATAACTATAGCGGTTTAAAAGTAAAAGAGATTCGTTAACCGTACCCGTTAATTAACGGAAAGGTTCTAAATAGGCAATAAAATATAATTTAATTTTAAGAATTATACTTTACTAAAACCCAAGAAGAAATTAAATTAATTATATATTAAATATACTATTTCGAAAGTACTTTTACCACTAATTATAGAACTTTCGGGGCTCCTAAATAATATTTATAATATCTTTTATATCGATTTCCTCTAGCGGATTGCTAGAGACCTCTTACCCGGCTAAATCCTTGTTAATAAATAACCGCCGCCAATAATTATAGATAAAGAAGAGGAATATTATATAGAAGAGATCCTATATATTAGAAGAACCCCGAATAATAGAATAGCGTTAGTAAAATAGAAAGGCTATTATAAACCCTTATAGTACCTACTTAAAGACTTTTAAAATACTAAAGCGCTCGAACTCTTTAAAAGATAGTACGGGGACGTTCGAATTAATAACGGACCTATAGATTAATTTATAAAAGAGAAAGTATTAAAGAAAGTATTAATAGAGTAAAAAAAGTAAGTAAAATTAATACCCGGAGGTAAAAAGTACGGCCGCCTACCTAAAACGCCGCCGCCGATAGCCTGTTATACCTAAGAATTTCTAATACCTAACGCCGCCCCAATACCCGACCCGACTATTATATTTAAAAATAATAATACTATAATAGTACTACTATAGGGAACCTATAGTCTTTTCTTCTTCTTCGGAGGAAATTCCACCTCCTCTACTATATCCGAAAACCGAATTACCTTCTTTAACTACTACTTCTCCTCCGGAATATTCTCCTCCTACTATATTATTTCTATTAATTCCGTTAAATCCTCCTCTAATACCCGAATATCTACTACCCCCTCCTTCAATTTTATTTCCTCCTCTTCTAACTCTCTAGTACCTACTACCTCCTTCCTACTAAATAATAGATTTAAATAAATATATAATTCCTCTTCCCCTAATAATACCCTATCCCCCTCTATTATCCTACATTACTCTTCCAACTTCTTTACCCAATCTTCCAATTTTATAACCAATTTATTAAAAATAGTACCTACCGTCCCGGCTACTATTCCCTCCTAGAAGGTCTAAATTACTCTAAATATCCGGGTATTAATTCTAATAACGAGGGTATTTAAATAAGTAACGGCCGTAATAATAATATACTCAATATCCCGGGCAAACGCTATAATAATATTTACTAAGGCCTTTAACCTAACGAATAATAACAATTATAAAGCTACTAAACTATTCTAATCTATATAAAAAACCTAATAATTCTCTTTTAAAGCCTTTAATCTCTTAAATACTTCGACCAAAGTTAGGGCCAAGGATAAAGGAGCGTCCGGAATTATAATTAGAAGTATTATAGTAGTAAAAAGGGGGGCTAACGGTACTTCGCTAACGGGGTAATCGAATATAAAGTAAATAATATTATTAGAATTTGAATTAGTAATTAAGTTAAAAAGAAGGGATTTAAAAATATTTACGAAGTAATATAACCCTCGGCCGTTAACTAATTAAAATTGCGGGCTATAATTATTATATATTAAAAGGATTAATAAAACGAAGTTTTACTGCCTAGGTAGCCTTCCTCCAATTAGGAGGAATATCGCTCCTAGATAGTAGAGGATTACCGCCGGTAAGTAGCAAAATTCTTTAAATACGTATAAGGCGTATAATAATCTTTACCCTCATTAAGTACGTAGGTACCGGGGTCCTCTAACATTATATACTAAAAGTACCAATTGGCTGTAGTACCCTTAATAGAGCCCTTAATAAATTTATAGTAGCCGCCGCCACTACCGCCGCCGCCGTTACTATTAAAAGTTTAGGGTGCCGGAGAGACCGGCCTAGTAAGCCTAAGAATAAGCGTTAGAGCAGTAGTAAGCGTAGGCTTAGGAGTAGGAGCGGGCGTAAACGTAGGAGCGGGGGCAAACTCGGGCGCGGGGACGGACGCGGGCGTAGGGACGGATATAGGCGTAGGAGTAGCTATAGCCGGGCAATAATAGACTAGAATAGTAGGCCGGAGCCCGAAAGGATCTTAATTAGAACGGGTATTATAATTGAAGGTTAATAACGGTTATTTAAAGGTATTTTAAAGTAGAACTGAGGGTATACGTACGATATAGTTGTAATTATTCGTTAAAAGAGTAAAAAAGAAAGTAAAAATTATAAAAGAGTAAGATAAAGGTAATATAAATATTAATTGTAGCGTGCAACTATAGCTAAAGGGAGAAGGGGGGGGCTAATATTATAGGACTAGCGCCTATTAAGGCATCTAGCTCTAATTAATTAAATTTAAATACTAAGACGGCAACCCGTATTAAAACTACCCAAACGACCCGGGCACTATATTACAGCGCCCGAGCCTTCTAGAGTATTCTCTAACTGCCTTAAGCTACTAGGCAGCCAGCGTACGGCTATTTAAACTCTAGCACTCGAGCGACCCGGAGGGTAGCGTTTTCTCCTTTCTTCCTTTATAGAACCTTAATATATACATATAAGGCCAGCACCTACGTATCGCTCTACTGTCCCCTTACAGATATATAAACTTCCTTCTTAATTAACCGACTTAAAGCGAACTAATTAAAAACAATTCTACTAACGAACTATAAGGAGATAATACTACTCTTTACTATCAATTGGGTAATAAGTAAATATATTATTAATATTTATACCCGCCTTATATTATATATAAAGAATAAATATTCCTTAGTTATAATTAAACGGGATGCCCTATATACTAAATTCGCTAATAATAAGCAAATATAGTATAGTAAATACCTAAATATTAATAATATATTATTTAATAATATTAACAAAGTAGAGGAGGATTTAAATAATAATAAGGAAGAAGTAATTAAAGTCCGCCGGCCGGTTAAAAAAAGAATAATTTATACCGCTAATATAAATTAATTTACTTCTTCTATTAGTATTAAGTTTAAAGTTCTCTCTTAGGGATTCGAATCCTTACCTACTTAACTATCGTCGTTATAATTATACCCCTCCTCTAATCTAACCGCTTCTAATTTCTCTCGTACGTTAATTACCCTAACGGTATCCCTATTAAAAAGGATGCGCAATAATAAAAAGTAGTAATTAATTAGCAAATTAAAGAGGGATTTAATATATATAATAACGTTCGCTAATATATTTAAAGCGAGGATATTATTAATTAAGCAATTACTTAATATAGTACCTAACTTCAATAATACGCCGGTACCTACTTTTTAAAATTAGTATTAGTTTTTACTCTATTAGGAAATCTCGTAATCTTTTTATACTATTTAATAACTCTCGTTAATCCGATTCTATTACTTATATTCTCGTATTCGTACGTATTGTAATTAAAAAATTATCTTATAGAGTATAATTGTATTATTATTATATAAAGAGGTTATTATTAGGAAATATAGGGTTTAACCGTATAAAATACAAAATATCGCTAAATTAAAATCTAATACCTAGTAGAATAACTAATCTAATAGCTAGTTTAGTAGGCAGTAGAGTGGCTAGTCTAATAGGTAGTAGAGTGGGTAGTAGAGTAGGTAGTAAAGTAAATAATAGAGTAGGTAATAGAATAGGCAATAGAGTAGGCAATTTAGTACTTAATAAATCTAAACTCTAGCGGGCAATAATATCGTAAAGATAAAGCAAAATATAGAAATCTAGGCCCGTAATAATAGACGTTAACCCTAACCCTAAGTAGATAAGCGGTTTTATAATACTAATAGCTCTTTTAATTTAATTCTAAAATACGTACAACCGGTATTAATTAATTTAGATTAATTTAACGAATATTTTAATACCCTTATATTAAAATTTAAATTAGAGTTGCGAAAGTAGCTATATTGTAAATAATTTATAATTACCGTACTTATTAACGCTCTACCCGGCGCACCTTCTCTATCCGCCGCTAGCAATAGTAATCCTCCTATATCCTCTATATAAATATATCCCTAAACTCTACTATCCTCTCATTTTATTCGATATTTATATTAACTATAACCTTATTCTTATTATTATTATTATTATTATTAATAATAATATTACGCGTACAATTATTCTAATAGCCGGCTTTATTTCCTTCGTCGTTAATTTCTACTATTAGACCGTCGGAATCGGTACGTTCAATCTAATTATAAAGCGCGGTAATAGTAAAGATAATATTAATTTAAGTCCTAATATTATATTCGGGCGCCGTCGACCTTACTACCTTCTACCTCTTCTTTAATATACCGATTATAATTTTAACTTTTATACAATACTTTAAATACTTTATATTATACAACTCCCTTCGAATCTTCGGTCGGCTAACGCTACCCCCCTATTTATTAAAATAATATTGAATTACTAGGTATAGAATAAATATACTATATCGTATATAATACCCTGTATTATTAAAATAAAATTTACCCTCTAATACTTTAAAATTATTGAAATTAAATACTAACTATA
Source organism: Neurospora intermedia (assembly GCA_037102815.1). NCBI lineage: Eukaryota > Fungi > Ascomycota > Sordariomycetes > Sordariales > Sordariaceae > Neurospora > Neurospora intermedia. The sequence goes on from BTPP01000007.1 coordinate 169,798, forward strand.
TAACTCTAGAGTTATATATTAATCCCTCTATCCCCAATAGAACGTATATAAAAAGACTGTCTAAACTAACGGTAATTATAATATTCTAATATATAAATCCCTTTCAACTACGCTATATTTTAAATTCGGCTTTAGGTACCCGTACGTAAATTAAGGTGCCGTTTACCGTACTTAAATAGTCTTTAAAATATAGTACTAATATTATATTCCCTAAATCGTATATTATATTAAGAGAGGGAAATTTAATAATATAATAGTATAATACAACTATAGTATTAAGGATCTTATAAAAATTCTAGCTTATAGTCTTTATACTATAATTAAAGTAGTAGGCCGTATTTCGCTAGGTTTTATTATAGGTATATATATATAAGAAGGTTATAAACTTCTACTCGAAGGATATCTATCTTATACTACGTATAGTAGTATATTATAATATTTATGCAATTAATTAAATAAAGGGGTAGTACTATATATAGTATAAATTAAAGAGTTTAATTTTACAATCGGAGTAGAAGGTATTACGAATAACCGATTCGCCTTTATTTTTATCGATATAGACTAATCTATATACTGCTTTATTACTCCTTCGAAGGCGAGTAATTTAAATAACCGCTACAACAGCCAGAAGTACGGCTAGTACGAACGTAAAGATATACTATCGAATATAATTTATATTAGATTATTTCGTATTATTAAATATTTATAGTAAAAGTCCAAATTCGAAGGGGGGTCCTACTATATATTAACTTTACAATTACTCAATACCCCTATTAACTAATAAAATACTCTTATCCTCCCTACCTAAACGAAGGGGTTTAGTAACTAATAAAGTAAGTGTTTACTATACTGGATTAGGAAGTCGATAGGGCCTTATATAATTTACTATAAACTACGTATAGGGGAGGTACGGCCAAGAACCTACTATATTAAATTTACAGGGGGGTTATAGGGGGGTTATAGGGGGTAAAGGGGGTCCGACGTCGGCTGCAGACCTCAAAAAGCAATATATTGGCTGACAGGGATAAATTCACTATACAAAATCTGATTCTGTTGGTTGAACCAAACACGCCCCATGTCGTCTTCTTTGCCCTGAACTGAACCTTCAGTACCACCCTTTTCCCGGCTTTGGACCCTAGGATGGGAAATCGCTGGGGAGTAGGTAGGGATCGCCGGGACACATTCTCTGATCGGATCTGGTCCTCCCCGCTGGTGACAGTGGAGTTGTGGACCGGGGGCGGGACGGCGATCTCTTACTGAACCACCACCACCCAACTGGACAAGGTTACCTGGTGTACCTACAGTCTCTGTTACATTGAACAACCTCTGTGGTCAGCTTCATGTTGTTCCAACATGCAATGTAAGAGTGCCCGCCCGCCTGCGAGTTGGTGGTGAACGGGACAAGAACCGGGAAAAGCCCAGCAATCGAAAACAAGCAATCGAAGAATACAGGAAGCAACTTGATTACCAATGGAAAGGTTCACGTCCCGTCAATCCCTTCAGCGATCTTCATCCAATCGGTACCTAGCGGGCTGTCGCGAGTCGTTCTCCCTCATGCGCACTTAGGCTCATCACTTTCAGCCGCAGTGGAGAGAGTGGAAATGGCCCAAGTGGATTTTTTTTTTGCTCTACGTATTTGATTGTTAGTGAGCTTTGTCGTCTTCAGTTCTTCCCACTGAACTCCGGACGTACACACAACTGGACCAAAGAGAGACTATTTGCCGTGGTGTGTGGACGAACCTCCCCTCCCCTCCCCACGCGTGCTGATAGGTAGAGGTAGGTAGGTAGTGACACTGGGTTGACAAACCAAACAGCCAACCCCCCCTTCAGAGATTTTCCGTCGACCATTCTTAGCCCGACCATCATGGCGAAACATTATTGGAGCGAAAGCACGGGAGGGAGCTCATTGACTGTCTCAAGGAAAAAGCTTCGGGGTACAAAGTGGGATATGCCGTGAACCACCTGTGTGACATCAGAACAACCGCTGGTGTTCGTTCGTTGTTTCTTCTCTGTGCGAACCGTATACCTACTGCATCTCATTGCAGTTTATTAGTTTATTAGGTATCATCCTCGCCTCTTCCCTCTCTTCTCTCCTGGTCTTCTTCTCAAGGGTTCATTCCTCCCCTCCCATCTCCCCTCCCCAGTTCACTCTGAAAGACGGGCATCTACCTGTCAAACTTCTTCTTTTTTTGTGTTTCCCTTCCATTATACCCCAATACCCCCTTCCCTAATTCCATCCACAAGCCACAATGTCCAGCTATCAGAACGGCACAAACGGCCACTCGGCCAGCACCAGCGACAATGGCAAGGAGTCCAAGAGCCGAACCGTCATCGGCCCTGACCCCAAGGCCGAGAGGACGGCTAGCATGGCCAAGCCCAGACCTACCTCGATGAAGCTGCCCTTTACCGGCGCCAGCCGACAAGGAGTAGAGAACGCGTTTGAGAGACACAGACAGACCATCCAGTCGGCTGTCCAGCCGCTGCCTACCCAGCAAGGCGCGGGCACTTTCAGCGAGAACAAGAAGTGGGGCAAGCTCAGCAGTGACTTGATGACCCTTCGATGGGCAGGTAAGTTGTGTCTGTCGCCATCACAGGATTATGGCCAGCCAATGCTAACAAGATGCCTATCAGACATCAAGACCCTGAAGCACATGGTAGTGGCCAAGATCAAGGGCGAGAGGCTCACAGACGACAAGACCATGATCATGGAAAAGGTCATCCAGCTGGTCTCTAACCTCCCCAGCAACTCCAAGCTACGAGTCGAGTTGACCAATGGCTTCTTGGGTGAGCTGTGGTACACGCTCGAGCATCCTCCCTCGATATACGTGGGCGAGTATTACCAGTACAGAAAGGCCGATGGTTCTTGCAACGTATGTGTATTGTCCTCATCAACCCCAAGAACTTGACAGATTGCTGACACATGGACACAGAACATCATGTTCCCGCAGCTCGGTGCTGCCGGCAACACGTATGCGCGGTCCGTGAGGCCCAACGTCATCAGGCAGGGCGCTCTCCCCGACCCGGAACTCATCTTCGACTCGGTCATGAAGCGCACCGAGTACAAGTCGCACCCCAACAACGTGTCCAGCATCCTCTGGTACTGGGCCAGCATCATCATCCACGATCTGTTCTGGACCGACTACCGCGACATGAGCAAGTCCAAGACGTCTTCCTACCTCGATCTGTCGCCGCTGTACGGCAGCAACCAGGACATGCAAGACACCATCCGTACCTTCAAGGACGGTAAGCTCAAGGTGGACTGCTACGCCGACAAGCGCCTGCTGGGCATGCCGCCCGGCGTCAGCGTTCTGCTCATCTTCTTCAACCGGTTCCACAACTACACGTGCGACAACTTGATTGCCATCAACGAGGATGGTCGGTTCAACAAGCCGTCGCCCAAGCTCGAGGGCGAGAAGGCCGAGGCGGCGTGGAAGAAGTACGACAACGACCTGTTCCAGACGGCCAGGCTCATCACTTCGGGTCTGTACATCAACATCACCCTGCTCGACTACGTTCGCAACATTGTCAACCTCAACCGCGTCGACACCACCTGGACACTCGACCCCCGTGCCGACACGGGCATTGACGTGGGTACCAAGGACGGTGCGGAGCGCGGTACCGGCAACGTGGTCTCGGCCGAGTTCAACCTCTGCTACCGGTGGCACTCGTGCATCTCGGCCAAGGACGAGGCCTGGATCGAGGATTTCTACTACGAGCTCTTTGGCAAGCCCGGCAGCGACCTCAGCTTCCACGAGCTGATCATGGGTTTCGGCAAGTTCGAGGGTGGAATTCCAGCGGACCCGGCCGACCGGCCCATTCGTAAGGACAAGGGCCACTTCAGCCGCGACGCCAACGGCAAGATCAGCGACGACGAGCTGGCCGAGTGCATTGCCGACGCCATCGAGGACCCTGCCGGTTCCTTTGGCGCCAAGAACGTGCCTCCTTCCATGCGGGCCGTCGAGATCCTCGGTATCATCCAGGGCCGCAAGTGGAACCTGGCTGGCCTGAACGAGTTCCGCAAGCACTTTGGCCTCAAGCCGTACGAGACCTTTGAGGACATCAACTCGGACCCGGGTGTGTCCGAGGCTCTTCGTAGGCTGTACGACCACCCGGACTTTGTCGAGCTGTACCCGGGCATTGTCGCCGAAGAGCACAAGTCGCCCATGGTTCCCGGCGTGGGCATTGCGCCAACCTACACCATCTCGCGTGTCGTGCTGTCGGACGCCGTCTGTCTCGTCCGCGGCGACCGCCACTACACCATCGACTACAACCCGCGCAACCTGACCAACTGGGGCTACAACGAGGTGCAGTACGACCTGAACCTCAACCACGGCTGCGTCTTCTACAAGCTCTTCATGCGCGCCCTGCCCAACCACTTCAAGGAGAACTCGGTGTATGCGCACTACCCGATGGTGACGCCCGCGGAGAACAAGAAGATCCTCACGGACCTCAAGCGCGACCACCTCTTTGACTGGGCCCGGCCCACCCGCCAGCCCAAGCCGCACCAAGTGAAGACGCACGCGGGCGCCCAGCACGTGCTCGACAACGACAAGGAGGGCACGAGCGGCGCGTACAAGTCCTCATGGCACGCCGGTCTCGAGTCCCTCCTCGGTAAACCCCTCAGCAACAACAACCCCAACGCCCACGACAGCCAACGCCGCGACATCCACGAGCAGCTGTACAGCGCCGAGTGGGCAGAGCAAGTCAAGGCCTTTTTCGCGCAGACCACTGACGCCCTCCTGGCCGGCGAGAGCTACAACGTCGGCGGCCACCTGCTCGTCGACCTCGTCCGTGACGTTGGCAACATTGTGCCTACCCTGTTCGCCGCCAAGGTGTTTGGCATTTCCCTGCAGACCAAGAACAATGCCAATGGGCTGTACACCCCGCAGGAACTGTATGCTGTGCTAGCCGTCATTTTCGCCGCCATCTTCTACGATCACGACCCCGTCAAGACGCACCAGCTGCGCGACGCGGCCCGCACGGTGGCGACGCAGCTCGGTACTGCTTTGGAGAGCGCCGTCAAGAGCCAGACTTCCTTCTTTGGGTCGCTTCTTGGTGGTGGTGGTAGTGGTAGCAACAACAACGCGTTGACTGCGTACGGCAACGACCTCGTCAAGCGGCTGTCCAAGGCCGGGCTGAGCGCGTCGGATGTGGCGTTTGGTCAGGTCTTGCCGATCGTGGCGTCGAGCGTGCCGAGCATTGCCGAGGCGTTCGCGAGCGCGGCGGACTTTTATCTCGGTGAGAAGGGACAGGCGCACTTGGGAGCCATCCAGGAGCTGGCGAGGCAGCCGGCGAGTGCGAGCGCGGATGCGCAGTTGCTTGGGTACGTGTTGGAGGGCATTCGGTTGTCGGGCAACGCTTTGGGGGCGTTCAGGCAGGCGAGTGCGGTAGATGCCATCAAGGAGGAGGATGGCGGCGAGGTGAGGGTGCAGCCTGGTGATAGGGTGTTTGTTAGCGTGGTAAGCTTTGATCTTCCTCCCCCTTTCCCTCTCTTGTTGTAATGGAAGGGAATGATACTAACAGACGAAAACAGAAATCCGCCGCACAATCACCAACCACCTTCCCCAACCCCGAGGAAGTCAACCCGTCCCGCCCGCTGGAGGCCTACAAGATCTTCTTCTTTGGCACGCACTCGTACCTCGGCCACGAGGTCAGCCAGATCGCGCTGAGGGAGATGTTCCGCAGCTTGTTCAAGCGGAGCAACGTCCGTCGGGCGCCCGGGCCGCAGGGCCAGCTGAAGAAGATCACGAGGGAGTTGAATGAGGAGCTGAGCCAGACTTTCTACCTCCGCGAGGACTGGGGCGCTGTGACGCCGTTCCCGGTGACCATGAAGGTTACTTGGGATGAGTAGATGGAGGCCGTAATGATGGATGGGTGAATGAGGGGAGTTTGATACCATTTCTATTTTGTTGGAAGACAGTTTGTCAGGAATGTCTTTGTTTGTAATTCGGTTGGCTTTTCGGAGTCCGTTTGTTCTGAAATTCCACATGTTTTTGATCAGCCGATTTCAATCAGCTTTGTGTTGATTGATGACGTCCACTGTTTGTGAAATATCGAAAGGCGAGAAGTCTCAGGGAAGGATAGGTGTAGTCGGGCGCGCGTGGTAATAAAGTGTTCCCTTTGCTGAAAGTCCACTTAGAGTTGTCTCGGAATGAACTGACCGACGGAGGATGTCCTCTGTTACAGTCTTCGATACCCGCGCCGTATTGTATCGCAAAAGTTGAAGAACAGCAGGAGAGTGGTAACGCTGACGTACGCTCGGACCCCGCCATCAACCCCGCCCATCCGAACCGTCCGGGAATTCCCCGGCATGTGTCACCCCACCTCACCCGGCCCGTGCCGTTTCGCGCCGTGCCGAGTCCGGTACTATTGTAGTGTACCCGAGGGGATGTTTCAAGAGGCGGGTTACATAACGAGAAACTACATCCCTTTCTTATATACATACAAGTATCTAAACTACTTCCCTGCTTTGGGCATAATTCCAGTATATTGATTCGAGATGTCAATACCCGATAGGGTCATAGGAAGTGAGATTGTAAGACAGCCGTGTGCATTCTTTGCTAGCTTGTATCGTGCGAGATCCACCTCCATGAAATCTCCAACGCCAATCCTCTTATGGCCAGGAACTACCTAGCGGACACCACCTATCCTATCCTAACCTTCTTATATGAATGTGGTACTTTTGCCCTCAACTTCTCAAGCAGGTTTCCGTCCTCTGTGGAATCCTGAAGACCAAGTGTACCAACACAATACGCGGCATCATCTCCTTCGTCAAGGATGATAAAGCGATGGCGCCCGTCCAAGCAGTAGATCCAGAGACAATTCCACTTCTTGGCGAGCGTTGTCATCCATATCTCTTCAGAGCCCCTCATATTCAACCGAAAGCTTACTTCGTCATCTTTGCTATCCAGTGCACAGCTACCTTCCACCAGGAACTCTGAGCAGCCCTGTGGATGGTCGAAGCAGAAGTGGACTTCACCGTCATGGCGGTTGCCCAAGGACTGGAAGCCCAGCGTGAGAACAAGCCCTTCAAGCCATAGGTAGGTTGTCCTCTCAGGCAGCATTCTCGAGCGTTCCACCTCTGTTCCAAATACTTCAACAAGGTCAGAAATAGAAAGAAGTGTACCGTCGGCGTTCTCGACTTTGACAGTCGAGTGCATATCCTTGGAATCGTTAAAACCGCGAAAATTGACTGGTATCCTCCAACCAAGCCATGACCAGCTTGGAAATCCTTCTCGACGGCCATGATATCCTGCGTCTGTCGCTGTGCAATCAGGCTGCCAAAAAAGACATTGAAGGAAGACTGCATTCGCCTCCAAAGCGTCGAAAGCAAAGGCGCCCTTTTCCAAAAAGTCGTAGACAGGGATTCCCCAGTAGGTAAGAATCGGAACTCGTGAAAGCAGGCCCCGGACAGCATCCAGAGCATCAGATTGAAAGCTCAATTGTCGCCGGCTAAATCCTCCGATAAGATCAAGGAGACGACTGACCTTTACTCGTAGTTGGTATCCGGATTTATGAACAGGTAACCTGGCCAAAGGTGAGATCAAGTTCATCGGTGCGTCCGCCAGGAATGAACTGAATCCGTTGGTAGTATTATGCTCGCCAATCATGCGACGTCTTGGAGTGCAGCTTTCAGCCCACCACCCGCGCGAACAGAGGAAGTACACCTGTTCTTGAGTGAAGATAAGCAATCTCCGCGAGAGAAGGGCTTCTTGAAAGGTCCACCCTCTTTTCATCCAAACTGAGGCCTCCAAAGATTGTCGGGTCATGGAAGGTGTGAAGCTTATTAGAGGTATAAGCTTTGACAATATGTTTTTCGGGGATTCGAACTGATGTTGATGTATTCGCGGTGTGCCGCTGACTCCAGGGAGTCCAGAAGATGAATCAGTTCCGGAAAATGCAACAATAGTTGCATGGGATCCTTCGTAGATACGATCCATGTTTTTTATTTGGGCGTGTTTGTCCCCGTCGTCATGTTGATCAATACAATATTGGTCGACCCAAAGATACTGCTGGCCAAGCTTTTTGACAACGCGTATTGCATCCTCAATAACCTTTGGGGCATTGATTGGCAGAACCCAACTGCCTTTGCTCAAAAGCAACGGCTGGTTACCCCAGACATAGCTCAGTGCTATGTATCGGTCACCAGGCTTTAGATCCACGATATGGCGGGTTGCGCAATCTATCACACGGATAATTGGTTGATTGTGAGACTCGGTGAGGTCGGAGCTCAAGTAGTTGCATACCCGGTGACCCTCGCACTCCATGATCCAGTGACGCAGTAAAGAATACTTAACACATGTTTCGTGGACACGTAATCCCTTCAAGGTCTTTTCTGGATATAGGCAAGGTTTGGTGGATCCGGGGTGAAACAAAAACGATGACCTGTCGCCGGAGCCCAGACCCTCGCTCTCCTTGATCAAATGACGCAGTAAAGGATGATTAACGGATGTTTCGGAGACAGGTAGTCCCTCTGAGGTATCTTCTGGATACGGGTAACGTTCGGTGGATTTGGGGAGAAACAATAACTGCGACCTGTCAATCATGTGCTGAATTGAAAGCAGATGCCCACCCCATTCCAAGTTTTCACATCCCGAACCCGCATCAACAGCCCACACCGTACAGTCTTCACGCGTCAGGGCGTGTTCGTTACCGCAGTAAAAAGTTAGAGGATATTCAGATTTGCAGGGTTCGGGTCGTAGTAAGCATACTGGCTTACGAACTGCGCAGTGTTCGGTAAATCTCAGTAAAAAATGGTTGATTTTCATACAAGTTGCTGCAACCACCTACAACCATCTGCACTTTCTCCAAATCGTTGATTTAACTAATTAAAGGGCTAGAATCTCCTTAATTCTTAACCGATTTCCTTACTATACTACGCCTTAATTTTAAGCCGTAGTACAGTAAGGACTATAGTTGAACTTTAATATCTAGCGCATATACCTTATATTATAACGCCTTATTATTATTAAACGTATATATATCGGAAAAGTTGGAAGTTAGTCAATTCTAAATATTATTATACTAATAAATAGCTATCTACTACCTAATTTACTCAAATTAACCTTCTCCTCTATATCCTTCTATCTTTCTTTATTTATATAGTAATTTTATTAACTTTATCGATTTTCCTAGTTCGGTTGACTTTCTAATTTTAAATATAGCGTACAACGATAAGGATAAAGAATATAAGGATTTTTAAATGCAAATGTAGTTCGCTACCTTTAGTATTGCTATTACTCTATATATCCTTATATTATATAATTTAATACCGTTAAATAAAGTCCGACTAATCTACTACTAGACAATTGCCTTATCTCCTATATTAATAGTAAAATCCTACTTCCGAATACTAAATAACCTTTTCTTTAACGAATTTTATATATATAAAGAAACTTTCAATACCTTTCATCTCTAACTCTATATTTACGGCAGCCTACAGGACGGGCGGTATCTTAGTAGTAAATATAAGCTCGTTATAGGTATTAGCCTACTAACTTAGGGTGAATTAATAAGGACGTCGGCTATTAAATTTCGTTATAATTCTAATACTATTTATAAATTAATATAAATTTAATACTACTATTAGTATTACTATATTAATTAATTTATTATACTATATAGGGCTTTATACTACGTTTTAGAATACTTCCTTAAATTAGCGAATACTTTTATTAAGTAGCTTAGTCCTATAGTTCAACCTCGGATCCGGAAGGATAGCAAATAGTATCCCTACTTCCGGAATTACTTCAGAATAATAAATAGGAAGTTCTTTACCGTACGTATAGAGCCTAACTAAGTATTAGTATAGATTACCCGCAAAAGTTTTACTACCTAGAATATTTTAGGCGCTATTAATATAGATAAGCACTTTACTTATTTACGCGTAGGTTAGGAAGGCTCTACTTACAATTTTCGTATTTTTAATAATGCTATTAATTACAATTTTCGAATCCCTAACGATTAATATTATTTAAGGGATGCGGATTATTTAAGAATAAAGAGGTTATTAGTCCTATATTATAGTATTTAATACTATATACCGGAATAGGGCCGTAGAATTTTCTAGAATAAGGAGGAATTATTTAATAAACGCTATAATTCGCTTCGGATTACTACCGAAATTATATAGAATATCTTAATTAGGAAGTTCCGTATCTATTAGGTAAATTAAAAATATAGTATTTTAAGCTAGAGGAATATTATTTTAATTATTATTAATTTATATAACTTTATACTCTAGTATAAGGATATATAAACCGAATTTAAAAAAGTTCGGAAAGCAATTCGGAGGTTAATTACTATCGCTACCCCAAATAAAGAGGAAGGTTAATTAAATAACTTTAATACAGATAATTTAATTATAGGAAAGGCTAACGAAATATACCGATTTTACAATAAAATTACAAAATATATATAAATAGATTAGGTAATAAGGTAATAATTAGGGTAGGATTGGATTAATACGATTTACTTCTACTTCCTTCCTTCTTTCTTTTTTCTTCCTATAATTAAATAGGGAACGTACTATTTACCCGCCTCTACCTATAATATATCCTATTTACCCGTAGGTAGTAGGTTAGAGGATATAGTACTAATTTACCCTTCCGTCGGGTTAAAGTTTTACTCTAAATTAATAATCGTACTAGTTATAGGGAGAAGAAAAGAAAAAAGGAAAAAAGGATAGAAGGGGAATCCTTAGGTTTATAGTATATAGTATTACGCTTATTTGCCCGCCTCAGCTCGGATTATTACCTATTTACCCGTAGGTAATAGAATTAATATAGTATTAGCACCTTCTAACAGTTTGGGTCTTATACGCGACTTATAGTTTAGAGGTATAACTTAGGGGGTAGAGGAGGGGGGTGCAACTAGGAGGGGAATACAATTAGGAGGGTAGAAATAGATAACTAATAATAAATTCGCTTTAATAATATAAAACTATATTCTTCTAAATTATTATACTAGGCGTACGGCCTAATAACCGGCTTGGTCTTCTATTTGGCGGTTAGGCGTTCGCGCGGGGTAGCCTTCTTAGCCGGCGTTTCGTTAGCTGGCGTTTCATTAGCCGGCGTTTCGTTAGCCGGTGCTTCGTTGGCCGGTGCCTCGTTGGCCGGTACTTCGTTAGGATTCTTTCTTCGCTATTATTTCGTCCGTCGAAATCCGTTGCCTATAGTAATATTTATACTCTTTAAATCGATAGCTGGTTTCTTAACGATAATAATCTATACGATTAAAGAAATAATGAAATTTAAGAAGTTTATTAAGAATTTACGGCACTTATAGTCCGATTGTCGGTAGTAATATTCATTACGTATTTGTTTCTTAGTAATAATAATCTATACGATTAAAGAGATAATAAAGCTTAAGAGGTTTATTAGGAATTTGTAGTACTTATAGCCCGAATTTCGGCAACAATATTTATTACGTACTCTTAGAGAATAGATATTAGTTAGTTTATTAATTTAGTTCTTAGGCTATTAAATTAGTTTAAATATTATTAGCGGTATTAGTTTAATTCTTAGGCTCGGTTGGTTATCGTAGCTTAGGTATTATTAGCGGTATTAGTTTAATTCTTAGGCTATTGGGCTAGTTTGGGTATTGTAGCTTAGGTATTGTTAGCGGTATTGGTTTGGTTCTTAGGCTATTAGATTGGTTTGGGTATTGTAGTTTAAGTATTATTAACAGTATTAGTTTAATTCTTAAACTCGGTTGGTTATTATAGCTTAGGGTTATTAGTAATATTATTTTACTTATTAACTTTTTATTGTTTTTTAGTAACTCTTAGCTTCTATACAAAGGTCGTCCGCAAGGTCCTAGTAGTATTGAGTAATGGAGCCGTCTATAAGGTCCTAATAGTATTAAATAATAGAGCGTAATCCTTCGGGGGAATAAAGCGAGAATTAAATTTAGAAAATTAAATTAGAGGTTATTATTCTTCCTATTATTATTAATAGTAAATTCAAATAGTAAAATGGGTAGATAAAATAGAGGGAATAGAATAAAAATAGAATGAAAAAGAATAGAAAAAAGAAGGAGAATAGGACGAAAAATAAAGGAAAATAAATAGAAATATAGATAGGAGTAGGAAGTAGGAATAGGAAATAAAATATTATTGGAGAACGGGAATAGGAATAGGGAATAGGAATATAAGTAGGAATAAGGAATAGGAATAAAAAATAGGGAAGGGAATAGAGAAAGGAATAGGGAAGGGAATAGGGAAGGGGAATAATAATAAGGATAATAATAGTAGTAGTAATAATAATACTAAATTCGCTTTAATTAGTAACTAAATTATTAACGGATGACTAACCCCCAATACTTAAATTTTAAATCGCTTTATAGCCTTCTAGTACTATTTTATCGGTTTTAGTAGGGCTTAAACTATTAACCTTCTTTTGTACTAAAAGGAATTAATTTAATCCTATTACAATATACAAAAGAATTAATCTAATCCTACTATAATATATAAAAGGAATTAATTTAATCCTATTATAGTACGCGGCCTACGATTCTACCTAGTAGAATCCAATAGGTGTTTGGTTAGCCTTCTTTTTAGCCGGTATTTTATTAGGTTTTTAACCCTAAATTATATTTAATTCTACCGCTATTGGTAATAAATAAATAAGGGGATATTTTACGTAATTAGCGAAGCGTAAGGGATAGGACGAAGTAAATATTATAGTAGGAGAGGTATAGTTAATTCTCTATACTATTAATTATTAGTATATTATTAGTAAAAGTAATACCTATTAATAGTACAGTTCTCAACCTAAATATTATTTTATAGGTTATTAAATTAGTATTAGCGGAGTACCAATTGTACTATTAGCCGGCTTATCAATAGGAGGAGTAGTAATAGTTATTACTAATATAGCCTTCTATTTGGCTATTATACGCGGTTTACGCGTAGAAGTAAACTTCTTATTAATCTTTAAATTAGTATTAAATATATTTAAATCGGTATTAAATATAGTTAGGGATAGGGTTATTGTAGTTTAGGGTCCGTCATACGCGGCTTACGCGCAGAAGCAAGCTTCTTATTAATCTTTAAATCGGTATTAGATATAGTTGGGAATAGGGTTATTGTAGTTTAAGATCCGTAACGCGCGGCTTGCGCGTAGAAGTAAGCTTCTTATTAATTTTTAAATCGGTATTAAATATAGTTGGGAATAGGGTTATTATAATTTAGGGTAGGATTATTATAATTAGGGTAGAATTAATTATAATTTATAATAGCATTATTCGTATTTAGGGTAGCATTAATTATAATTTATAATAGTAATATTATTATTATTTTAAATATTCTACTATTATTTTAAATATTCTTACTATTATTTAATTAATATTAATAGTACCGAAGGGTATAAGGGTAATTAAAAATTAGTTCTTAAACGGAAATTAGAAAGTAAAATTGGATATTATTAGTTCTATAATTATTATTTTCGAAGAATCTAGAATTAGATTTTCCGTCTAAATAAAATAAGAAAGTTATTCGAAATTGGTAGGAAGTTTATTGGATTATTGAAAGAAATTGATAAAATTGTAGGAAGAAGTTCGCTAGAAGTTGGATAGAAGGCCTATTATCTTTCGGGAATAGGTTAGTAAGTAAATAGGATTAAAAAGAATAATAGGGATAAGAATTAGAAAGGGAACTAGAAAGGGAAAGGGAACTAAAAAGGGAAAGGGAATAGGAATAGGGAAAGGGAATAGGAATAGGGATAATAATAATAATAATAATAATAATAATAATAATAATAATTATAGGGGTAAGAATAATACTCGCCAATATACCCGAATATAAAGAAAAGTTGAGGTAACTTCGCCGGCCCTCCGCCTAAATTAGCGGCTCTACCAACGTAAATATAATTTATTATTGTAAAATAGTAGCGGCTCGCTAGTTAGAATTTAAATTATTATTATTATAAGAAGAGAGGCTGGGTTGTAGGGTTAATAAATAAAATAAATAAATAAAAGGATAGGTAATTTATATACCTTTTTAATTTAAAATAGTATTAATAAAGGTAAATTCGCCTAATTTAAATTAATAGAAGGCGTAATAGCAAACTAAAATATAACCGAAGCTAGAGAAGGGTAGTTAGAGCTCTCTAATCTACTACACTTTAGTAATAAAATAGACTCACCTTAATAGTTTAATAATTAAAGAAGGTAAGGCCGACGGTCTTAATCTATTTAGCGATCTCTAAAATAAAATTTCGGCTTTAAATCGCTGGAGATAGACTAGCTTTGAACTATTCTCTATAAAATAAAGTTTTCCCTATAAAATAAGGTTTTCTTTATAAAATAAGGTTAATTAAGGGTAAAGAAGTAAGATACGGATAAATAAATTAAAAGAATTATTAAGAAGAAGAGAGGTTATAAGGGTAGCGAACGGGATTCTAGAAGGTTAGTATATACGCTAGGCTATTAAATTAATATACTACCCCTATAGGGGAAGGGTGTATTATACACTATACCCAGACGGGTAAAGTTACCGTCTTAGCGAGGCGTATAAATATTTTTGTTACTATAAGACTACTATAATTTTTTTTTTATATTAGCTTTAGTAGCCTTCCTATATTTGCTTATATATTAGTCTATACGTCTGGTTTTAATATTTATCTAATTAGCGGATAAGGTTCGATAAAGTAGAATAAGTCAATAAATAACTAGTACATATACGGCTAGCTGGGTTCTAGGTTTAAATATAGAAGCTAGAATTTAAAATCGATTTAATTTTTATCGATTTTAATTTAGTCGTTTTTAAAATTTCTCCCTTACAGCTACCCTCCTACACCCCAATTTTAGTATAATAACTTTAATACTACTATATTAATCGCAATTCTATTAACTATTAATTAATAAAAACACCCTTATATTTCTCTATAGGATGCCTAATAATAATTAATAATAAGCGTAAAGTATATTTAGTAATAAATAGTACCAATCCTATCCTCCAACGAGCTAATTGTATACTTCTACCCTAATTAACACGTCGTACACTATATTTATTTAATTTAACTATAAAAATAGCAATAATAATACAATTGCAATATTAATATTAATACCGTCGCTAATCCCTCTTTAATATATTTATTAAAGTCTTATATTATTAATAAAGTTGAATCTTTAGCTCGATTAGCCGCAACTATAGCGACTACTAATACCTAGGGACAATTACGAAATTAAAATAGTAAGCGTAAGCTTATATTCTTAATTACTACACCCTATAACCTACTTTAAGGACGGGTTTTTAGAGCTATTAGAATTTCCTTCCCTTAACTAAGAACTATACAACCCAATCGAAAAGCGAATTACTCCTAGCTAGGAATAAATATATAGGAAAGGAGCCGGTAATAATATAAATACTATAACAAACCGGCGCGCCTATTAAAGATTATACTATAACCGAGCCTTATCGTCCTAAAAAAAGACTTTTATCGGGGCTATAGGGGCGCAGGGCTAAATAGAAGGCAGAGTAGGCTAAATACTACCTCTTGAAATAAATTAGTTAATAATATTGGTTAAAAAGAAGCCCCTCTAGGATTTATTTATTAAAGCAAACTATATAACTATAACTTCTTACTTCTATAGGACGAATAATTCCCTTTTTACTAGAGCGGGTTAATTATAATAATTATTATCGAAAAGAGTAAGCGCTTTGCGTATCTAATAACCGGGATTACTATACCCCTTCTTAAATCTTTCTTATTCGAGGGTATTATATTTAATATAATTATCCGCTATAATTTAAGAAGCTAGAGCCTATAGTTCTAAACTCTTAGAGATATTAGTTAAGGTATATAATACCTCTCTACGAAGAGTTTCTTTAACCTTCGGCTTCTTAATACGACTATTACTGTTATTACTATCCTTATTATTATTATCCTTATTACCGTCGCTAGTATTAGCACCTACGCTAACCCCATTCTTACGCTTAGCGGGATTAGTACTAAAGTTTACTAATTTACTAATAGTAGTAGGTATATTACCCCAGAGCTGCTTATAAATTACTACTTCCGTAAAAGGCTAGCCCTAAAATTAACCGTAATCTTTATCTTTTTAAATAATTATAATTAGTATAGTCTAATATTAACCTAATAACTAAATAATTATATACTAACTTTAATTAGTATAATTTATACATTATTATTTAGAATATATTATTACCTAATCGTATTAATATTAACGCTAACCCTAGATAAACAGCCTAAACGTTAAAAGATATAATACTTTCTCTTAAATAAATCGGTAATAGACTTTATACTTTCGTACGTTACCTTATAGTTAGGATACTTCATTTAAATTTTATTAACAATCCAAATATAAATAGAAATCTTAAAGGTACTATTATAGTAATACCCTAAACCGTCGGCTACAAACAATTTATAGAGGACTATCAGCCTTAAATTATTAGACTAAACGGCCTGCGTATACTTCTTCTTAATAGGCTTTTCCTTAATAGACTTCTCCTCGGTAGACTTCTCCTCAAT
The DNA here is from genome assembly GCA_037102815.1 of Neurospora intermedia. Lineage (NCBI taxonomy): Eukaryota > Fungi > Ascomycota > Sordariomycetes > Sordariales > Sordariaceae > Neurospora > Neurospora intermedia. The sequence goes on from BTPP01000007.1 coordinate 186,291, forward strand.
AGACTTCTCCTCGGCGGGCTTCTTACTAGGCTTCTTATTAGGCTTTTCGCCGGGCTTCTTACTAGACTTCTCTTCAATAAGCTTCTTACTAGGCTTCTTACCGGGTTTTATACTAGGCTTCTTACCGGGCTCCTTAGTAGGCTTCTCTTCGGCAGGCTTCTTAATAGGCTTCTTAATAGGCTTCTTAATAGGCTTCTTAATAGATTTCTTAACAGGCTTCTTAACAGGCTTCTTCTTCGGGGGGGTAAAACTAATCTTATTATTACTATTATCCGCGCCCTCGTATTCTATAAATACTATACTAATATCCCCCTCTCGCCTATTATTATCTCCTAAACCGTCGTTAAATTCTTTTATATAACTTCTATAATCGTTATCTATTGTAAAATCCTATTTAATTAATAGTTTATCCTCCTCGCTAGGCGGTTTATTATTATAATCCTTATTCTAACTTCTAACTTCGATATTATCGTCCTCCGTAAAGGTTTAAGCCTCGGCCTCGTCGGCCTCAGCCTCGTCCTCGTCGGTTGCTCCGGCTTTATTAGCCTTATTAGTATTATCTATATTGTTAACTTCGTTAATATTACCCGTATTATCGGCCTCGTCGGTATTATTATCTTTATTAGCATTATTATCCTTATTAGTTACTCCGGCCTCGTAGGTCTCGTCGGCTTCGATATTAGACTACGAATTTAATTCTCCGTATATAATATTATCTTTATAACGATTGGATCTAGTACGTATAATTTAAGAGCGAGATAATTTAGTAATAGTAATAGTAATAATAGTATTATTAATAGTATCCTTCTAAGACTAGGCTTAAGTTTAGCGTTTGGGGGTAGCCTTCGTACGGGCTAGTAACCCCCTCTAAGAGTTAGAACTACTCTTCTTCTAAAGGCCGGCGGTAATATTCGCTTTAGAGTTAGCTTTAAAGAAAGTAGGGGTACAAATAGAGGGAGGGGTTTTAGTAGGTTTAGCTATACGGGCTATATTATTGAGGGTTGTAATAGTACTTCTAGTACTAGAAGGGGGGGGAGATAGAAAAAGTAATAAGAAGAAAGAGAAGGAAATATTAGGATTTATAAATAACCTCGTCTTTTATATATAATAGTTAATAGTATTAATTACTATAGTTTAATCAATACGGACTTAATCATCTACCCGGTAATTAATAGAAATAGGGACTTCAATACTATACCAAGCATATACAAATAGAACCAAGCCCCTCAACACTATACTAAGTATTACGGTTTCGTTACTACTATACTACTGTACTACACTCCTACGTTCGGATGCTAGTAAACCAGTATTAACGAACGTAACGCAGTAAGAATATTTAAGAGGTCTTGGCGTGCCTTAACCTTGCATTACTATACAGATTCTAGAGGTGCCCTCCTGCACAGTAATGCAATATCCCCCCTAACTTTTTACTGCGCTAACGAACACGCCCTCAACCCGCCGTATTGCCTGTCAAAGCGGTACTTCCGTAGGTGATATAAGCCAGTGGGTTCATCCGTGAGGCTTGGCCGTCGCATGGAATAGAAAAACCGACACAATGTGCACGTAGATTCTTCATCGAGAATGCCGAGAGATATGACCATTTCGCTGCCTGTGCGTGAGGAAAGGCATGGATTTTTGAAGATGCTGGGGAAATCAAGCTCTTTGCAACGCTGACAAAGGAAGCGCATTTTGGCCATATTCCGTCGATACAACCATGAAGCAGACATCAGGCATCGTCCATCATCATCATCATCATCATCATCATCAAAAGCATGGCGAACGCGGCTTCGCTTGCCTTTCATAGCACCAGGAATGATGAAGCGGCTGCAACAACTTCCAGTCAATGCAGTATGGTCGACAGGTGGCAGGTGCCGTGGTTGTAGTCGCCGCCGACCGTTGTGTTCCCGATATCGTAGTCAAGCCGCCGCAGCCGCCGCAAAGAAAACAGGCCGTTCACGCCTCGCTTCTTATGAATCTGACGGCACCCACGCAATGGAAATGAATCAATGAGATGAAGAAGGTTTGTCAAGGCTCAAATTCATGAGGTGTTGTGTTTGTGTTGGGCAAGAGTTAGGTAGGTAGCGAGATCTGTGTTGATATGAGCAGAATTGAGAAGTGACTCGTTCGAGGAGAAGAACCAAGGCGCAGCAGCAGGCCCTGTCAAGCTGAAATCTTGGGTGGGGGGGCAGACCAAGTTAGGCGGAAACGCTGCTTGACCAACACCAATCATCTTGAGCCACGCAAGGTAAATATCCATTCATAGGTCGAGGCGACATCAATGAATGAAGAATTGGATGTCAATGGACGACAAGGAGAGAACCGAGCGGTTCATGTCGATGGGAATGATACTCGAAAGGTGAGGTTGATTGGTGTAAGTTGAGAAAACGAACTGAGAAAGCCCGAAGACCCAGCTTTGTATGCCCGAAACCGAGAGATAACCTGGGTTGGGTACGACTCATGAGCTCCTTCCATCACACAGCCAGGCAAGGCTCAGCAGTCACCACTGCCGCACACAGGTCGGGATATCGCAAGGCAACCTCAACCCACAGCCAACGCTCAAGGCCGTCTCCCAGTCAGTGAGTCGACCAGGCGAATATCTTGACCACTCACTCATCAGTCCGACACACCACGTACCAGTCCGAGCCACAGTTCATTTCTCCAATGATGTACACCCTCAGTCAGCAACGAAATATCCATGTTGCAAAAAAACACAACGCTACCTCTACAAAGTCAGCACCATATTCAGCGCTTTGCCTTTTCCCGTCTCTTACTTCTAAAACAATAAACCATGTATACCGATCATACCAGACCATATTGAACATGATAAAAGGTGCCCAAAATAAAACCATATAGGATCACAAAAAACACACACACCTTCTTAAACCGTTACACCCGATCCTTTTACAGATATGATCCATACCCTGCGTACCTCCCTCTCTCCCTTGCCGGTATCGGCGGACACACTGGATTGCCTCCGGTGGCCGCCGGACCTCCCTTGGGAACATACCACTTGATCATCAACCTGCCCTCTTCCTCCCCTTCCCCCTTCTCCTTACCCTCAGCTTTCTCCTCATCCGACTCCTCCTTGACCAACTCCATCCTACATCTCAACATCCTGATAGCCTCATTGATCCTCTTAACCTTCATCTTGGCCTCACTCGTACTTGGGCCATCCCGATCCTTCTCCTCCACCTCCCTCAAAACCATCAACTCCCTCAGATAGTCCACCACACTCTTCCCCTCCTTATTCACCACATTGATATCCACCCCGCGACTCAGCGGCTTGATCAAATGGCCCAGACTCTTGAGCATTCTGCGATCTGGATCGGCGGCTAGGCCCTTTAGAAGTGTGGACAACGCTGTGTCCTTGTGTTTGTTGAGCAAAGCTGGGTCGGCGCCGGCTTCGATGAGGGCACGGACCATGTCACTGCGCGTCTTGGCCTCGTCCTGCTGATTGGTGAGGGGCCATTTCTCCCGGATGGCCGGGTCGAGGTTGACGGCCTGGTGGAGGTAAGGGTTGAACAAGGCGTAGTGGTTGCCGCGGATGGGTTGCTTGGAGAGCATGTACTTGACAACCTTGACGTGGCCGTAGCGGATGGCGGTGTAGAGGGGGGGCAGGTAGGTAGTGGTGGTTGTCGTGGTGGTGGTGGTGGTATCGGATGCTTTCTTTTCCAGCTGGTAAGGGCATGGCCGGTGGAGGTCGGCGCCGGCGTTGATGAGATGGGCAATCATGGGTTCCGAAAAGTGTAGCCGTCGGGGATTGCGGAGGATGTGCAGTAGGGCTTCTTCGAGCACCGCCTTGTCTCGAAGAACGGACGGCGCGACGGCGTGGACGGTGACGTTGACAACCTCTATCATCAGCTTGTGCAGATCATGGTCAATGCTTTTCTTCATCAGTTTGGTCTTTTCCTCGAGCGTCAGGTCCATGCGATGGAGGCCACGCTTGCCAAGCTTTTCGGCTGCCGAGAAGCATTCTCCATTCTCGGACCCTTTCTTGATCAAGTCGAATAAAAGGCTCTTGTCAGACGTGAGATGATGAGAGCTGTCGATATCCAGAAGCAAGTCATACGAAGAGGCTGATTCAGGAGCCCCATACGTGGCGTAGATCCTGGGAGAGGTGGCTTCGGCTATCATTAGGTAGAATTCTCGGAACTCCTTGGGGTCCAAATGCGAGCCAAGGGCGGGACCGTGGAATTGGACGAGGAGATCAGCAGCGCGGCCGTAATCCCATTTGAGTGCGTTCTTCAGGACTGGGGTCTTGTCCTTGGCGCGAATGCATGGGTCAATACCAGCGTCGAACAGCAATCGGACGATGCTGCAGATGGCGTCTGTTGCCGCTCCTAGTTCGTAGGCTCTCCTGGGCCGGAAGACAAGGTGCAACGCGGTACGTCCCTTTGAGTCCTGATGGTTGACAGGAACGCCAGCCTCGAGGAGCAAACGCACAATCTCGGGCGCCTTGTCTGGCTTGGAACTCGATGGGAAGCACTCGGCAAACGTGGTCCAGGGCTCTTCGCCTAGTGGGTGATAAAGTGCGGCCATCAAGGCGTTTCGGTCATTTTTGTCCTGGACAAGGGGATTGGCGCCAGCCTTCAACAAGGCCCTGACAGCGGAGGTGACGTGAAACTGTGCAGCCATAAACAAAGGGGTTTCGCCATTGCCGTCGTCCCAGGTTTGGTCAATGGGCGTGCCCGCAGCCAGAAGCCTTTCTATCAGGGCTACGCGTTCCAAGGCTGTCGGCTCCTCGGTTCTGGCCAGTCTGAAAGGTGCCGACCGAACTGATGGGTTTGAGTAATAGTCGTCATCCTTTGGTCGAGGGGAGGTGCAGCATACGTGGAGAAGGGGAATCTTCTTGATGCCATCGCCAACTTCCTCATTTTCGTTATCCGCTTCTTCCAGGCGGTGTCGTCTCCCAAATGTCAGCTGATTGAACTCGAGCTGCTGCTTGACATCTGCACCCAGCTCAATGAGCTTCAGGGCGCGATCGTAATGGCCGAGGTAGCAAGCTTCGCCGAGGACCGTCGTCTTGGCCTTGAATTCCCACAGGTCCACCTCAAACTCCTTGTCTATGTTGGCGCCCTTCTCAATCAGGTAGGGGACGACTGTGTCCCAATGGCCCTTGGCACAGGCAAAATACAGAGGCGTTAGGCCCATGTCGTCTTCAATATCGACCGTGGGCCAGGTGGCCTTGCCGGCTTCGACAATGTACTTGAGCATGTCGAGGTTTCCTATAGAAGCAGCTTGGTGGAGGATGGTAAAACCTAGATGACCCTTGGGGATATTGTTGAGGGCACCGCGCTCAATAAGAAACTTGGCAGTATCGAAACGCGCAAAACACATGGCTAGGTGGACAGCCGGCCAATATGACGCTTCCAGGTTCTCGCGCAGGGTGCCGGCGGCCTCGAGTTCGCGCGTCTCCCACAGCGAGAGGGGCGGGCGGCAGGAGCAGTACCACTCTGCTTCGAGATGGATGTTGGCACCGTGCTCTAGTAGCTTTTCGATGACAGCGTTATGGCCCTCCTTGGCAGCTATGTGTATGGGGGCACAGCGGCGGGTGATTCCCCTGGCTCGTATGTTGTGTACCCACTCCTCAATCTCGCTGTCTTCATCCATGGGGTCATCGTCATCCTCGTCGTCGTCTTCGTCCTCTTCGTCATCGTCATTGAAGGGGTTGTGGTTGTGGTTGTGAACGGCTTGAAACAGGTTACCGAGAAAAGCGCCCACCAATCCTCCTCCTCCTGGTGGAGGGGGAAAGGGCATGGGATCATCAGGCTCCGAAAGAGGTTCAGTCTCGGAACCACTAAGCACCTCATGGTTGGTTTGGGGGGGTTCGTTCTCCAACAGGTCGAGAAGGGGGTTCGCGGCGGGGCCGGACAGGTGGTTGGGAGGGGGGTTGGGGCGGGGATCCCACGGGGCGCGCATGGTGCCCATGATATCGTGAAGGTCGCGGTAGAGCTCGGGGGTGGCCGAGTTGCTGTAGTTGGTGTTGGAGGGAGGGGACCAGCTCCAGTCTTCAAAGTCCGAGTTCTCGTTGGGGGCGGCAGCGCGTTCGAGGATACAGACGAGTTCCCAGGCCTTGCGGGAGAGGACAAACTCGAAGAGGTAGTCTGGTTTGGCGCCGGCGCAAATGGCCTTGTCTACGGTGGAGGGGACTCCATGTCGGGTGGCCCAGAGAAGAGGCTGAGGGTCGGTGCCGGGCTTGACTGCTCCAGTGTAGAGAATCTTGTTGATGATGCAGTAGAGCCGTTGATTTGTTCGGGCCAGGGCCGAGAGATCGCAAGCTTTGGGGAGGTGGGCGGCGATGAGGTAGATCAGCTCGGTTGGCAGATCAGGAAGTCGTGGAGGTGCCATGGCTGTTGATATGAGTATTATAGTAGGATACGCTGTCGAGGCGGAGAGGACGAGGTCTATTCCAGGTCTCGAGAGGGAGAATAGAGGAGAAAAGTCGAGAAGATGGATGGATGGTCGAGCAAACGGATGGAAAATGACTTCTGTACGGTGCTGTGGACAGTGTCCGTGTAAGTAGAGGTAGAGGTAGAGGTAAGTACAGTAGTACCAGCAGCGCGTTGTCACCACCTTGATGTCGGACTGCGCAGACGTAAGTAGATACCTACCTACCTAAGGTGCCAAGGTACTTGGACCTCCAATCCTGCCCGTCGAAGTGACCCGTCAAATGGCGTAGGTAGGTAGAGGTAATGATGGTCCAAGGAGGACTGCCGCTCAGCCTCGATCAGAACTGGACTCGCTGCAGGAATGGGCAGGAATGGGCATCAGATCGGTATAAGTCACAAGAGGGTCGCTTGATAGCCGGCGAGAGGGGACCTGAGTGAGTGGAGAGAAGAGAAATTGGACAACAAGACCCGACAGTAGGTAGGTTGCTGAGATGGTTGAATGGAGGTACAATTGACTGACTGACTTTGGGAATTGGGATTGTCAAGGATGGAAGTCCAAACTTGGTTTAATTGTTAGTACGCGACGCGGGGTCCAGCCAGGGCCCCGGACTGCAGTGCCGTGGACACGCTAAAACTCGGTCAACTGTGCGAGCTCACGTGCTGAATCGTCGTCGGACTCGCTTATCTTATCACCCTAACTCGGCTACCGCAAAAGTAACAGCATCGCTGTTAGTGCAGTGGTCCACTGAGAGGCCGCTGTAAGCAACTGCCCACTGTATCTCCCGACGTCATCATTTTCCACCAAAACACTGACGGGCAAACGGGCACCAGAAACTCGCATTGGACACTCGGCAATAACAACATCTCATCACATTCTGCGCTTTCCTAGATTTGTGCTATCACCTTAGGATACCAGAGTTCTCCATTATGATTTTCCTTTTCCACGGCTTAGTGGAATGTCGTGGTGTTTACACGACAACGGCAATTTGGCCCCAGGACAACATTGGGATTGACCATCCTACATCGGGCAACTGTCGACGGACCCATGTGGTAGGCAAGAATAAGAATACTGGTTGGAGACGATAGTGAAGTCGGCCATCCTCTGTTCTCTTCATCCTTCCTCTTTTTCTTGGCCAGAAGTGGGCTGCTAAAGTCGGCGGCGACAAGGCTGGTGCCGAGTGAAACATGAGGTCGGCAAATCGAGTATCGAATGAGAAAACAAAGTAGGTATGTTCAGCATCTGACCTTACGCCGAGACCACGAAACAGTCCAGCACTTAGCTTTACCTGACCGGTTCAGTATAAAGAGGAAGACCGGAAACCAGGAATGAAAAGGTATAAGACGCAAGAATATCCAGTCCATACAAACACAGGGCACTATTCGATTGGTATCATGGCAGTTACAAAGACTCCTCCGTCGACGACTCAGTGTCCTCGGTCGACGACTCACTCTCCTCACTTGGCAACTCACACTCAATGATGCTCTCTACGCCATTCCCAACCGGATAGAACCCGGTGATCTTGAGGCCAGCATCGCGCTCCAACAACTGCACCCACTCGTCCTTTGTCCTCTCCTTGGACGACACCAAGCACGACATCATGATATCCAACGAAGTGCTCTCCCAGCTTGCGCCCACGTCCGGGATCACGTTCTCGTTGATCAACAAGCGCGAGTACCCCGGCTTCATGGCCGCCTTGACGTTCTCCAGAATGGGGAGGCACTGATGATCCGGCCAGTCATGCAGGACCGAGTGCATGTAATACGCGCGGGCTCCTATCATCCATTGCGTTAGTACTTTGTCCATGCATTCGACCATTTCAAGACAAGAAAATGAATGGAAACTCACCCTTAACCGGCTGCTCCGTCAAAAAATCATACGCCATCCTCTCAATGCTCTCATCCAATTCATCCTCCTTCACCTGCGCCACCACGGGCTCCAGATCCTGCAGGATCAACCGTCCTTTCGCTTCCGGAAACGCATCTCGGAATTTCTGCAAATCATGCCCGATACTCCCGCCGATATCCACCAACAATGCCGCAGACTCATCCTCGTCATCGAAGCCGTCCAGCAGACGCTCCCCAACGGGATAAAAGCCCTCGTCCACCCACGTGGGCCGGCCAAAGGCGTACGACCCCATGTGCGTGTTGAACTGGGCCCCCATGGGCGCATATGCCGTATCATGGCACAGTTCAAAGAAGTTCTTGGGAGTGTCAAAGGCGAACTGCGTGTTGCTGTTGGTGATGGAAGTCGGGGTGGTGAGGTTGGTGGACTTTAGGTAGGAAGGAAAAGAGGCCGTGCAGCGGAGGACGCCGCCCGTGTTACCTGGTCCCGTGCTTTTCGAGATTGTGTGTCAGTTTACGTATGCTCTCGGGTCCTCAATAACATAACCAGACGAAAGAAATAAGGATGAGAAGAAAAGGAAACTTACAACAAAGGATACGCAGCCCCCAAAGTCGGGATCGCCAACGCTTTACTAAAATTGGTCGGCTTATACTCGTCCTTGCCCGTCTCAATCACATGGCCCATGGCAGCTACATGCTTCAGCAGTCGGGCCAGGTATGCCGCCTCAAACCCCGTGGCCGCAGCAATGTCCGCCACGCGCTTCGGTCGGTCGTCCCGCCCGAGATAGGCCCACACCCCCGTGTCGACGCCGACCGACAAGGTGGACATGCACACCGTGTCGGCCCAGCATTGCCGGAGCATGGTCTCGCGCGGGCTTTCGAGCGCCAGCACGAGGGCCCGGGCCGACGAGAGGAGGGCGAGCCGTGTGGCGTCATCTGAGGGGGAGGAGACGGCCGCGATGCCTTGGGTGAAGATGGCGGAGAGGAGGGAGGGTACCGCAGAGGGGTCGTTGGGTCGGTTGATGATGGATGGGTCGATGGGTTGGGGTTCTGATACGGGAGCAACGGAGACGGAAGACGTGGACTTTTTGGTGCGGTGGCCGGCGGTGCGGTCGCGGGTCGGGGGTTGGACGGATACGGCCATTGTGAAGGTGGTGGTTTGGTGTGTCACTTACGACTGATGGCTGGGAATAAAGTGGATGGGCTCAAAGACTCACCTTTGGAGGGTGAGACGTGATGGGAGATATATCTGGATCATGCACGACGAAAAAGGAGGTGTGGTCTCTGCCGTTCCCCGAACAGCAAGCTTCATGCAGTTGGCTTGCTCTGGACCTTTGTTTCCATTGCATCGGCATCGCACCGCAAGAGGTCGAATCTCACACTCAAACGCTACCTCTGATAACACGGATCACACCCCGGCCATGTGGGCTTGTCATCCATGTGTGGCTCAACCCGATAGCGTACATCGATACCTACGTATCGCTCCTTGTCTGTCTCCCAGCAGCGAGGGGCAGTAATCTCAAATATCGAATGTCGCAGAGTCTGGACTTTTGCATGGTTGGACCGACTGGTGGCGCTACCTGTCAATATATGGAAAACAACACTACAGGCCCAGGGCCCTTGAGAAGTCCGGAAAGTGGGAGCTGGCTAGGAAGTCTGGATGCCTCAGACCTTGACTCTCAGGGTCAATGTTTGCGATTGATGCTACGGAGGGGCACGTTTATGATGGAGATGCGAGTTCATGTTTCCTGCAACCTACCTACCTTCCCAAAACTCGACTGCATGAACGAAGCAACCAGAATCCAACAAAGGCCGCTCTTGGCCTTGAGAGAAAGCTGCAGAAGACGAAAGCAAATGGCCAGTGACGGAGGAGGTTCTTCCCTTTCACGCAAAGTCAACAATGAGGCAAGTGTAGCGAGCGTGGTTGCGGTCGTTGCAACCGACGACCCTAGTTCATCCAATCGGAACAACTTATTTACACGGACGAACGAATCGAAGGAACGAACAGCTATGTCGCACAGTGTCGTTTTGCGGGTTGGGGTAGTAGGCAAAACGGTGCTGCATGCCACTTGTCGTTCGATTGTTCAGTCATATAAATTCTAGGCGGACGACGACAAGGGCGATAAATGGTCAACCAGGTCGTATCAGCGACAATCTAGAGTGTCATCGCGCCGGTGGCATTTTTACCGAGAAACCTTCCGAGAACAATCCATCGAACGAAAGGCCCCTCGTGAGCTGCCATTCCCAAGTCTTGTGCTTCAAAAGTTGAACAGTCATTTGTGGCTTGACCTAGATGCCCAAATCCTAGGGTGAGGTACAGCTTCAGTTTCTCTTTCACCGCTTCAGTTATCTGTTCTCCCAGTATCCCAAATTTGATGCTACATTTTCGAGTGTTTAGCTTGTTGGGTTTCGAAGTTCCATCACCCCAGCTCGGAGAGCATTTGATATTCTCACATCTCTGGTCTACCCTCACTGACGTCCCTTTAGATAACCTTTTCAGAGTGAAGCCACAGCTCTTAGCCCCTTGAAATCCAACTCCTCAGGCGCTGCCCGGCCGCGAATATTTATGGGCCTGACAGCGGCAGCACCCGTGCCGCACTGTACCGGATGCCACTTCCGACCAAGTCGAAACCGGCTCGGGTTTAAAATTAGGTCCTGTCATGCTCCCATTCCACCAACAGCACCGCCGGCGCCAGGCTCGCGATCCCGGTACGCCATTCCGCTACGCGCTCCGTTAACACCTTATCACTAAAATCAGAACCGCGAATCGTTGCCGGATGGAATGGACTGCCATCAGGTCACATCAAGGTGTGTGTGGAAATTCGGCGGAATATTCTCCCATTGGCTTTGTTGGTGAGGAGGTCTTCGTGGACGTCAACCAACCGGAAAAAAAAAATAAACAGACAGAGACTGAAACCTCGCGGAACGTGGTCTTTCATGCCGATAAGGTTCAAAAAAGCAAGCAAGCTCCTCGAGGAATCCATCATAGGCATCTTACCAAGGATCATGTCGTACTCGTGTTGCCGGCGATGTCCTGATGTGCATTTCGGATTTTACTGGTACCACTCCAGCAACAACGTCGAGTTTCAGACAGTGGGAAAGAGGAAGGGCGAAGCGAGGTAGGTAGCATTCTGCTTCGAAAGAAGAAAAAGAGACCCCGGACTGGTCGGTTTCTGGTTCTGCGAGTAGGAAGGGGGCCGGAATTCATGTTGCTTTTGATGACACCACCGCACGCAGAGGGTTCCTTTCTAGAACAACTTCTTCAAGGGTCCATTCCTTGTCAATACCTAACCTGGTATCCAAATCAGTCTCGCAAATGTCTTCCGGTTTCCGCGAGCACGCAAAGTCTCCAACTTCGTCTTACGCCTGAGCCAGACGCCGCTTGTCTGAATGTTCCAGTTGGGAACGACAGAAAGAAGAAAATGGTAGACCCGTTCTCGACCTAGAGGGATTGACTCCGTCCTAGTCTCGGTTTCGGTCTCGGACCGTTAGCGAGAGTGAACCCGTGGATACCTGTACAATGGTTCACGATGGAAACCATGAAGAAACTGGATCTGGGGTAAATTCCCACTCGAACCCTCCTCCCTTCCGTCCATACCTCCGCTCCCCGGATCACCGGCGTACCAGGGCAACCAAATCGCCCACCGTATCCACGCCAATGAATGGATCGATGATCAGTCCAGGCATCAGTCCGACCGGCGTGGGGTGATGGCCTATCTCCGGCAACTCTTATCATCAAATAACCCCCCAACAACATAAAGGTACCTCTAGGCAACTTCGTAAGGCTCAGCCAGTCACCTGAAGAAGAGGAGGAAGGATGCCTGAACCCTTCTCGCACCCCAGAACAAACCAGTGACCAGTGACCAAAGCAGGACAGGCCCTTACGGACTCAGCTTCATGCCTTGAGGTTGTCTTCATCTAATTACCTGCAGGTACCAGGGGTTCACCACCTGTTTCTGGTTACAGAGAAGTGGGTTCCGGATGTCTTCTCTGTTCGGTCGGTTGGATTGAGGAATCGAGATCCAAGGTTACACTCTGATTCTCCCAAGTCCCAACGATCGTTCGCAAGAAAACCCTCAAAAGAGAAAGGTGAAGACCATTGTCATGAGAGAAACAACAACAGAAAAAGCAAGCTGGAATTATAGGTACTCTATTATTCAGTGACTGCATGAGAGTTGACAATGGCGAATAAACACCACATGGATGCCTTTCTGTTACAAGGCCTCTTCATACATCTGGCCAGGCGCCTCCCAAGACCTGCTTGAGACATCAACATGATGGAAATGGAATGACATAAGACACGACTAAGCAAACATTCGTTCACGAACAATACCTCCCTTCCACCCGTGTTCCAAAACACCCAGAAAGTCATTCGTTTATTCATTCATTCGTTACAGCCATGGCTGACTCAGTATCAGCTTCAGCCTTTACACACCAAAGGCCGTCGGAGGCGTACATGCAGGCCAATAAGGGCCCAGGAGTCATAGCCGTCATCACCACCATCGTGACCATCAGCACCGTCTTTGTGTTTGCCCGTCTCTTCGTGAGGACGAGGATACTGGGAAAAGTGGAGGTGGATGATTGTTTGATCCTTCTTGGATTAGTGAGTTTCTCTCTTTTATCTACTGCATCTCATCTGCCAGGCCTCATCAAACCTCATCCAAGACTAACATGATACTCTATTTCACCTACGGCAGGCATGTGCGTGGATATGTGTCGGCATGACCGTTGCCTCGGTGTATCATGGATTTGGCAGGCACTTCGACGTCTTACCTCTCGATGGAAAACAGCAGATGATCAAATGGGCCTTCTTCAGCTTCACGCCCAGCATCCTCGCCTTCACCATTCCCAAGTTCGCCGTCGTGACTCTGCTGACGCGGCTACTGAACCCGGCCCGGTGGCACCGTGTTTTTCTCTGGGTGTTGGTCAGCACTTGCCAGGTGGCTATCCTTGGCTGCGCCGTCATCTTGTTTGCCCAGTGCACGCCTTCGCGGGCGCAATGGGACTTTTCCATCACCAATGTCAAGTGCTGGAGTCCGTGGTTGTTGGTGAGGTATTCCATGGTTGCTGGATGTAAGTACCTTTCATGACTGAAGACCAGACTGAGACGAAAAAGTCTAACTCACATTCACTGCTCACAGGTTTCTCCGCCTTGACCGATCTTTACCTCGCCGTTTACCCCACCATCGTCCTCTTCAAACTGCAAATCAACAACAAGAAGAAGATCGCCCTCTGTTCCGCTCTGAGCATCGGATCTGTTTCGGCCATCGTGTCCATCTACAAATCCACTCGTCTGCCCTCGCTCGCCGGGGCTGATTTCTCCTGGGATACCACCGATCTGGTCATCTGGTCCCTGTAAGCTTCAGTCCTCGTTTCGTCTTCATCCGCCCCGTTCCACCCCCCTCCCTCACGCCACATCTCACTAACCTCTACCCCACAGCATCGAAGGCAGCACCATCATCATCGCCTCCTGCATCCCCCTCCTCCAACCGCTCCTCGACGTCCTCATGGGCCGCCGCACCCTGTGCAGCACCCCGAGATCAGGCGGCTACAACAAGTCCAGTGGAGGAGGAAACGGAGTCTACTACGGCGGCGGCCGCCGTCACACCCACTTGTCGACCACGCGCGACAGCTACCACAAGCAACTATGGTCCAAGTCCAGATCCCCCAAATCCACCGTTGACGACGTGGAACTCCAAGCCGGCGGAGGCGCCTCCATGTCCATGTCCAAGAACCTAAAGTCACCAAAGAATGCTGCGGAACTACAAGATGATGATGATGACTTGCTCGTCGTGACGACGCCGGCAACTGCAGCCGGGTCCGAGACTTATTTTGCTGTTGAAGTGGGACTCGGAGGAGACATGGGGGATGGGTTACGGTATAGTCATGATGCAAAGGCAGAAAGTCAGGAGAGTATCTTGATTTTGATGGGACATCGTGGGCAGGACATGGAGGATCACAATGGACAAGATGAAGAGGGAAATGGACACTTGCAGCCGCGAAGGGGAACAGGGAATCATGGAATGGTAGACGACAGAATACGGTCCTCGGTGGCAACGACGATGTCGGGGGTCGTGCTTGGGCAGGGGCAGGGGCATGAGACGGGGCCTGCTGGTGGTGGTGGAAGGGGGGTTATCTCTCGTACTCCCACTCCGATGGGAATGATTATGAGGACGCAAGAGGTTACGATGACTGTTGAACAGACAACGCAAGGTGGTGGTGGTGGAGGTGGTGGGTTTGATGCTGGGCATGGTACGAATGGTGATATGCCTGCTTACCCTGCTAGGACGGCGAGTTTGAGGTGGTAACCTCAGTGCTCAGAGAGATATGTACGAAGGAAGTGGAAGGTATCATGGAGGAGATAGGTCAAAGCTTGAGGCTGTTGGCCAGCGTCTGTTGTGGAAAAGAGTGAGAAGGTTGAAAAAGAGAAAAGGTGGTTAGATGAGAAACGCGGGCTGGAGAAAGATACGAGGAGGCAAGAGCTCCCTACCAGAACGCACCTGCAGGCGCTGGCGACAAAAAAAAAAAGGTGAGATCCAGGGTACCTCTGTGAAGAAAGTACCTTATGTTTTGGAGAAGGCAAGGCACGACGGATGATGACGAAAAAAACATAGAGGTACCTTCAGGGGGGGATTGGCGGCTTCTTTTGTTTCGTTGAGTTTTTTTGTTCATGTACACATGTACCACAACTTTGTTTTTACCTGTACATATGTGGAAGAGATGTCTGCATCGCGCAAGAAATGTTGAGCAGTCATCACACTCAATGACCTCGACCGATAGTGACGCTTGATGCTGAATCCAATTTCATTTTTCGAGATGGTCAGTTCCATCGCGTCGCTCTTCATCAATGGAATCCTCGTCAGATTATCGTCCATCCCTCATCGACGATTCGTCTGATATGAATTTGACATACCAACAGTGGATAAACTCCCGTAGCCCTCACCAATACATCCTCTCCCACAACTCCTCAACTGCATTTTAGCAAGCACGGGATTGTGCCTCCCGCCCTGTGGGTGAGTCCTTCTTGGCTTCCTCTTCGCTCGCAACAACCCATTCTCGTTGTTAGCCAGGCACGCTGCCAAAGTCCCTATGATTTCGATCAGCGGAAAGACATGTCATCTATCAAAGGTATTACAACTGAGAAATGAAGGATGCAAGTTAATATCTTGTCCCAAACCGCTGGAACGGAACTTCAACAACTCCATTGCTACGCTGCTTTAGGCTTCGTGCCTGCTTCTAGGTATGCTGGCGTTGTCCTGACTGGCTCGCTGCGTACCGCGTTCTCATAACCGTCGGCTGGGTTAGCTAGAAGTAGATGTACATACACCTCATGAGATTGACAACTTGAACTCCATCTGGGATCCAACCTACTCAGTCCGGGATTACTGGACTTTTTAGGTTAACATGTCAAACTTGGTGCTTTCTGCCGTGTAACGTAA
Organism: Neurospora intermedia; assembly: GCA_037102815.1. Classification (NCBI taxonomy): domain Eukaryota; kingdom Fungi; phylum Ascomycota; class Sordariomycetes; order Sordariales; family Sordariaceae; genus Neurospora; species Neurospora intermedia. Next base: position 201,961 of record BTPP01000007.1, read on the forward strand.
TCTCGAGCCGCTGTCCCACCTATTTAAGCTAGCAGGAACTCAACCCTTTTTAGATCCCAGAAAGTGTCAAGTCAGATGGGGGGAAATCAAAAGCGGTTGAGCCTCTTGGCGGATTTGAGCCACCACTCACATCACATCACAGAGCCATCAGCTTTCACAGCCTTCAGTATCTTCACATGCATCTTCCCTTTCAGATTCGGTCCCGGAGGAAGGGGGATTGACCTGGTAGGTAGCCAAGCCTGAGATCCTCAACGTCGGTTCCAGCATCCCAATACAGTCCTAAGTTCGTAGACTAAACGCGGAGAAGCACAAGAAGTGAAAAGATGGGAGTGTAGAACATGCACTTGTGGTTAAGTTGCCAAAGCGCGGCGTAGGTTCCCTTGGCGTGGTAGTATTATGCAGAGGAGGTAGTAGCAAGACGGCTGAAAGTGGTTTTCTGTGACTGGATGTCACTGGATGGACAACGTATGTAACGGGGAACTCGGGATAGACTCGAGACTTGGCAAGTATATAAGCCAGTCATGCCTACCTTCCAAGACTCTATCATGATGTGCCTGTTGGACTTTATGTTTCTGTCAGTTCACTTCCCTTCCTACAAGAGCAACGACACACCAATCAGACGAACTTTTCTGCGTAAAACCGCCTTCCGATCGACTTTGAAAGGTAATACTTAACTTGACGCCCACGAGCGACACATTTCTTCCTGTCAAACCATCCAGATCAGTCGAGTCCTTCTGAGCGTGCTGCAATGGTCCGCCCAACCGTGTTTGATGATCCTTCCTTCCATTCTTCTTGCCCGCTATTTCTTCAATCGCCACATTTCTTATTCCAACCCTCGAACCTCAACCCTCAATCGACCCCGAAACGTGCGCTGCTGACAGCCCGGTTAACAAACCATAGGGCTTGGCTCCCCGAACTCCTCTTCTTGGCCTCGCCATTGCGCCATGTTTCACGCAGTCAAGTAAAAGTTCGCATTGGGTCGCATGTAAACTCAACTCACTCTTCTTACATACCTCTACCTCTACCCATCTCTGCCATTCTCCAATCGATAAAAGAAAAAAGGAAAGGTGACAGTCCAATCCAGGCATACCAGGAAACACGCTAACGGATCAAATACCCTCTATCCCGGCTTGGTATCTACACATGTGAGTACACTACCTGGTATTTATCCGGGGAAGCCTGTCTACCCCCCTCCCTTTCCGTGTCATCACCCAATCCGCAGCCTTTCTTTACTTCTCTACCCCATCCCACCCCATCCTACCCCAGACCTCCACAAAATGCCAAGCGCTCGGTACATGCAAAACAGGGACATTACCCCGGATCCCCATCTTTACGTTTACACGTGTTTGTGTAGGTAAATCATGGGATGGGATGGGGTAAGACGACACGGCGGCGGCGTGCGGCGGCGCATGTGCAACATGAACATGAATATGGACATGAACATAGAGGTAACCGTCTCATTCAATTGGCCATCTCCGACCGGAAAGGGGTTAGGCTGTCAACCCAACAATGATTTCCCCCGCCCCCAGTATCTCCGGAAGAGGTTAGAGTAAAGTTGGGGAACTTGAGACTTGGTGTAACAAGCATCATGATTGGAGGAGGATTCTGGACGTTTAACTCGAGTATGGTTCAATCCCTCCCCGCACGAACGAGCCGTGCCATATCTAGAGGTAAGGATACAGTGATCCGTGATTGTATGTACCTACAATATATCCTGCCAGGGATGGAGGAATGGGAAAAATGGGGTACATGATGATCCTCCGGACGGTTTGATATATGTGCGGAGTCGCACCCTATCACCTGGTTGCTCTGAAGGTATGTAGCTGAACCAAAGTATCGAATCCAGGCAGCCGGTCCATGGTTCAAGGTTCCTGTCAGTTTATACATAGATAGATAGACGTGCCCTGCCGCGATCTTACCTACTTTCCCCAGATAGACTCCCGTCTCCTCTGCTCTCTTGCTTTCCACTTTCCAACCATCACCACCCGCCAACCTTTGGCAACTCAAACCTCCTCCTGCCAGCAGTAGCCGACATCGACAGAATCATCTCAAAATGGGCGGTGCAGGCGGTGACTTCGGTGGTTCCGACCCCGTCATCTCCCGCCTCGCCAAAGAGGACCCAATCCCGTGGTACAAGAAACCCAACTTGCGATTCCTCTACTTTATGCTCTTCCCGACATGTATGGGCATCGAGTTGACGTCGGGATTTGATTCCCAGATGATCAACGCCCTGCAGATTTTGGAGTCGTGGATCCAGTGTATGTCTTCCATCTTAATCGTTCTCCGTGTCAGCGTCGTGCGGTCCTCGGACGGAGGCTGGAGGAATGGACGTGGTGCCGCTCTGGTTCCTTGCTAACCACAGTACCGCAGACTTCGACAATCCGCAGGGTGCTCTCAAAGGCATCATCAGCGCAGCATACTCTCTTGGTGCCATTCTGTCGCTTCCCCTGGTGCCCATCATCAACGATAGGTTCGGTCGAAGATGGTCCATCGCTCTCGGCTCAATCGTCATGGTTGTGGGCGCCATCATTCAGGGGTTCTCCCAACATGGTGAGCACTTACATACCTCCCGCTTTTCGACCCTAAAGACCATGAAAACGCTAACCCTGACCGCTGTCATCAACAGTCGGCATGTACATCGTCGCCCGCATGATTCTCGGCTTCGGCATTCCCACTTGTATCGTCTCCGGCTCCTCCCTTATCGGCGAACTTGCCTACCCGAAAGAACGTCCCGTCTTGACCTCGCTCTTCAACGTGTCCTATTTCGTCGGTCAGATTGTTGCTGCCGCCATTGTCTTTGGCACCAACAGCATCGCAAGCAATTGGGGCTGGAGGATCCCCTCGCTTCTCCAGATTTGTCCTTCACTGCTTCAACTTGCCTTTGTCTTGTACGTCTTGAGTCATGGGTCTTGTTGGCCAAAGAACGGAATTCGCTAACCTGAAAAAATGCAGTTTCATCCCCGAGAGTCCCCGTTGGCTAATCACCAAGGACCGCTCCCAGGAAGCCCACGATATTCTGAAAAAGTACCACGGAGAGATGGAGCGCGGTGAGGAATTCGTTGCCGCCGAGTTCGCCCAGATGCAAGCCGTCATCCGTCTCGAATATGAAACCGTGTCCAAGAGCTCATGGATGGATCTCCTCCGAACGCCGGGCATGCGCAAGCGTCTTCTCATCTCGTCCATGCTCGGCCTCTTCACCCAGTGGTCCGGAAACACTCTCATCTCCTACTTCCTCGGCGACCTCCTCAAGATGATTGGCTTCACCGATTCGACCTTTATCCAAAAGATCAACGTCTCCATCGCCTGCTGGAGTTTGTTCTGTGGCGTGACCGTTTCGCTCCTTGTCACCCGTATCAGACGTCGTATCATGTACATGGCCTGCACCATCAGCTTGCTGCTGTGCTATATCGCATGGACTGTCTCCATGGAGCGCGCCATGACAGGCAAGGCGAATGGGACACCCAACAACGGGGCGAACATCGCCACCCTCTTCTTCATCTACATGTACTCGCCGTGCTATAACATGGGTTATAACGCCTTGACCTACAGTAAGTTGAACTCCCATGTCCTGTTCAGAGGTCAATGTCACTCACTCAAAGGGCAGCTTACATGGTGGAAGTCTGGCCGTATGCCGAGCGCTCCCGTGGTATCGCCGTTTTCCAGCTCTTTGGTCGTCTGGCCGGTTTCTTCACCACCTTTGTCAACCCTATCGGTCTCAAGAATGTTGGCTGGAAGTACCTCATTTCGTACTGCTGCTGGCTCGCATTTGAGGTCTGCTTCGTCTACTTCATGTTCCCTGAAACCATGGGTCGGACACTCGAAGAACTTACCTTCATGTTCGAGGGCGAGGACCTTCAGAGACAGGCCAATGCCGCTGCCGAGAAGGTGGTCAACCACACTGAGCATGACACTACTGGCCTCGGGAGGCGCAGCACCAACGAAAACAAGCTGGGCGGCTCGGCTGAGGTAAAGGAGCATGTCCCATGATTGAGTTTTGGGCGGTGAATGTGGGGTTCTGTGTCGGTTTGGGAATGGCCTTGAATATTTGTGAAGTGTTGGGTATCTGTAGTAGGACATATACGATGTTGTGTGCCGGCGTAGAACAGAAGCATTTCTCCTTCGATGTGTTGGATGTGATCTCTTCTTCGAGGAAATGAAATCAGTTCGACCTGCATTTGTCGAGAGCGTAAAGCCTGAACCGCATGTGTCTTCGCAATGGTGCTTTGTTAGCCATGCCCATATTTCCGAGCGACCGATAAACAGCAGGATAAGGTGCCCTAAGCGGTAATGTTAAGGTATCGTAAAGGGCATCCTCATTCGATGAAAATACTTCCAAGGCTCCTGTTGATACCACCTACCTGTTTAACCTTAGTAAGCGCCGGAGACGCCACCAATATTCCGCCCAGGCAGCCGATATGAGAAGGCCGCGATTGGATTGTAAGCTCGTATGTTATGGCCGCTTACTCACAACATGCGAAGAGGTTCTTACTCATGTCCCTTTTAGCTGAGAACTTCAACGACCTTGTAATGTTGTGAGAAAAGTACAAAAGCCGACAATGAGCCGACCGTCCTCTCATGGAGAAGCTTCTTGAGCATCCAACCTTGCTACCTCCTCAATTAAATACCGACCCGCCCGATAACTGTCTTTGATATCTCTTGAACGCAACATGGGTATCGGACATATGCTCATCGCCGCGCTCGCGGCTGTGACGCCCGTCATCGTCCAGGGAACTCAAATCTTCAGCAACCACGGCACCCTCAGCGGCTGGGATGGCCAACAGACCGAAAACAAGGGCAAGATCTCCGAAGTGACCAACGTGGTGTACGAGGGAGGCACGGCCCTCAAGTTCGAGCAGACCTACGACTCTTCCTACTCGGGTCGCTACCACGCTGAAGTGCGGACCCTCAACGGCTACGCCCGGGGCGAGACACGCTTCTATGGCTTCATGTTCCGTCTGCAAGGCGACTGGCAGTCGAGCCCCGCGCAGTCCTATAACCTTGCTCAGTTCATCGGCAACTTTGGCTCCAGCAGTTGTGATGAGTGGTCGCCTACAACCATGGTCTGGGTCAATGGAAACCGTCTCATGACCAGAGTCAAGAGTGGCACGCTCTGCTCTCCCTCAACCACTCCTTTCGACACCGGCATCAACGTCAGCGCTGGTGCCTGGCACAAAATTGTGATGCAGGTCAGTTGGAGGAGCGACAGCTCAGGCTTTTTCAAGCTCTGGTATGATGGAACCAAGGTCGTCGAGCACTACGACATCAAGACGACCCTCGACACCAACGTGAGATTCCAGTTCCGAGTCGGTCTCTACGCCAATGCTTGGTATGATTCGGGCTATTCTGGCTCTCAGCCCTTCCGCCAGGTTTGGTTTGATGAGATTGCAATTGGTGATACTTTTGCGGATGCGGATCCCGACCAGTGGTGAACAGTATGTGGTTGATAGTGGAGTGCCGAGGTACTCGGGCGACGATCAAGGGCGGTCAGCCTCCGGCAATATCGGCCTCCGGCATTGCGGCTCTGATACAAATAACCACCCATGTCTCGGACAAAAGTTGTACGTAGTGTCATAGATATGTATTGTAGCGAAAGAACGACATGGAATCCTTGACGTCAATCCGAAAGTGCCGAGGTTTGCTGAAGATGCTCGTGCTGTCCCCCAGATTTGCGGGGAAAGAGATTGCTGGGATGAGCTCTCATTCGCCGCCTCAATGATCGATAAGCTCTGTTCAGGTCGTCCAAAGAACGCCCTTTTATCGAAAACGGCAAAGCGTACAAGTTAGATACATGGCCGGCCGGCGACCTCCTTTCTGTTCTTGCGGTGTCTAAGCGGGTAAGGCCAGGCGCTAACGAACGTCCTTCAAGTATAAGATGCTGCTTCCTGCGAGACTGGGTTTTGAGAGCTGCATACAAGGTTTGCCTTTGTAGTTTTCACCTGTACAGTGACACAATCATGAACAAGATGGCGACCATCGTGGAGAAGACGTCTTCCGGCATCATTTACAAGGCATCGCAGCAGCGAGACTTTCCACAGCTCGACCTGTTGTCTCTCCTCTTTGGTAAAGTACCCTGGCCAAGGAACCATCGTCAGCATTAGCCGTTGAACTTTACTGATGCCTTTGCAGACTCATCAGCATGCGGAGCGAAGGAGGACACGGTGGTCCACGCCGACGCTGCCGATCCTAGCAAGGCAGTCAGTAAAGCCCAGCTTCGGCACTTGGTCAAGCGTCTGGCTTATACCCTTCGTCAACGGTACGGCATTGGTCAAGACGGGCCGGGAAAAGATGTGGTGTTATGTATCTCGTCGGGACACTTCCTCTTGCCCTGTCTGTTCTATTCGACCATCGCGGCGGGCGCCATCTTCTCGGCATCAAGTCCGGCATCCACGGCTACCGAGCTCGCTGGGCAGATCAAGCAGATCGGTGCAAAGCTGATCATGTGCAACGAAGACACCAAGGAAGTTGCTGCAGCCGCGGCAAAGCTGGCCAACATTCCCGGCTCCCGAGTCCTTGTTCTGGGATCACAGTCACACCTCGAACTCACGAACTTGGAACAATCAACACCCATTCCCATCTCAACCGAAACGTTGGAGTGGCAACGTATGACGGACACGAAAGCCCTCGAAAACAGCATTATCTGCATTCTCTTTTCGAGCGGGACCACTGGCTTGCCTAAAATGTGCAGGCTCTCGCACACCAACATGGTAAGCCAGGCATGTCTTGTGCTTGATCCGGCTCGAGAGTATGAGAAGGCAAGGGGACGGGATATGTCGGCGGACTACCGGACCATCGCCCACTTGCCGGCGGCCCACATTGCGGGAGTGCAGGGCTACTTTGTCAACAGCTTCTATGTGGGCGGCACCTTGTACTGGATGCCGCGCTTCAACCTTGTCAAGTTCCTCGAATACAGCAAGAAATACCAGATCACAAACCTTGTATCAGTACCACCCATATACCTGGCCATTGCCAAAAGCCCTCTGGTGACGGATCAGTTTGACTCGCTGGAGTGGGCTGTGGCAGGGGCAGCTCCCATGGGAAAGGAGCTCCAACTGGCAGCGCGGAAGAAGCTTGGAAAAGGCAAGGCACATTTGACGCAAACATGGGGTTTGAGCGAGACGACAGGCGCCATGACAACCATGCCGCGGGGGATCGACGACGAAACGGGGAGTGTGTCGATGCTGGTGATGAATGGCCGGGCGCGGATTGTTGACGACGATGGTAAGGACGTCGAGCCAGGCCAAGCGGGCGAGCTTTGGGTCAAGGGGCCGAACGTGACAAAGGGGTATTATATGAACGATGCAGCCAACAAGGAGGCCTTTGTGGATGGGTGGTTCTGCACTGGCGACATTGGGCTCTTTAAGGACGGCAAGTTTTATATCGTCGATCGAAAGAAGGTGAGAGATGATGGGTGGTTTCCTGCTGTGACTTGTAAATGGTCAACGGACAAGACAACAGACTAACAGAAGTCGCAGGAACTCATCAAGTACAAGGGGCTCCAGGTAGCACCGGCCGAGCTGGAGGCCTTGTTGGTCAGCCATGCCAAGATTGCGGATGCGGCAGTGATTGGTGTGGACGGTGAAGAGACGGAAGTTCCTCGGTGAGTGTCTCGTCAAATGATTACCTCTAAGCATGATGTCGGATATCGGAAGCTGATATGGTGGAATATTGTAGGGCATATGTCGTGGCTGGCGATGCAAATCTCAAGGCTGAGGAGATTGTGGAGTGGGTTGCCAGCAAAGTGGCCAACCACAAGAAGCTTCGGGGAGGAGTGGTGTTTATTGATGCCATTCCCAAGAGTCCGAGTGGAAAGATTTTGCGCAAGGAGTTGCGGCAGTTGGCCAAGAGGATAGACAAGGGGAGCAAGTTGTGATGGCTGTTGATTTGTGTAGGGAGCCGGAGTAGAGGACCGGAGTGAGGGTTGGTGTTTTGTCGAGGTTCGTAACCGTAGGTCGGCAGGAAGAGGGGAATTCGTGGGGCATTCAGTTGAATGTCAAAAATGGAAAATGGAAGCTGCCGCGTGGGGTCGTGTTGACAGTAAGAATCGAATTGAACCAATCAGATTGCTTCGATTGGGGCTAGAGGTACTGTACCTAGGTACCCACTGCAATGACGGCATCGACATGACAGGCACTCCCCGCAGAGGAGCGGGAGCTATCTCTAGCTTCTACCAATTGGTACATCAAACAGGCCCATTCCTTGGAACATTGGTTTGCAAGCATCGCTTCCTTTCATGTTTATATGCCACTTCATTCAAGCTTTTGAGGTCTAGTAAACTAGGCCCCAGATGAACTCAATGATGGATACCTATGTTATATCAAGTCATCATAGATCCCAAGCTGCCAGATCTGTCACAGTTGCACCCTCTCGCTGTGGATGGTGAGTGGCCATCAAGGTGCACCGTCAAGTACCTCTAGTTAGCCCACCACTGCTACTTCATCCCACCTCCGTACTGAATGGCCATGGCACACAGCATGAACTGAACAACACAAGTGCGAGTTCACCAATCATGGTTTCTCGATTACATCAATGACCCCGTTCCATCTCCCATCGTAGGCACTTCGTTCCCCGTCACTACTATCTGAACCCTCTTCTTCACCATGACCCCTCCTCTCTCTCTCTCTTCACTCAGTATTCCCCCACTCTGCTCTACACAAACAATCGAATTGTGACCACTGCAGCCATCGGATCACATCCATGATTGCACTGCCGCGTCTCTCCCGCTCGCTACCCCTCTCTCGACCCCTCTCAGCAGCCTGCCAGCGACAAGTCCTCTCGACTCAATTCTCTCTTCTACTACGCACTTCAACAACAACAACAACACCAACACGTCTCTTCTCGTCGACAACACACTTCACAATGGCCCAAGAATACAAGCTCAAGGGCATCACCTCTCTCAACCTCCAACCCGGCGAGAAGCACGAGGTCGAGGTGGAGGGTTTGGATGCAAAGGTCCTCCTCCTCAACGCCGCCGGCAAGACACAGGCCATTGGCCCTCGGTGCACTCACTACGGGTATGTAACCTGCGGCATGCGACTAGAAGGAATCCGTTTCACTAATGTGCTTGTAGTGCCCCCTTGGCCAAGGGTGTTCTGGGCCACAACGGAAAGCTGACTTGCCCCTGGCACGGAGCCTGCTTTAACACCACGACGGGCGACATCGAAAACGCCCCCGCCCTCGATGCGCTCCCGGTCTTCAAGGCCACCGAACGCGACGGGGCCGTCTACATCACGGGTGACGCCGAGACCATCAAGGCCGGCCATCGCAAACCCAAGATCAAGTGCAAGGTTGCCGGAGCTCCTCTATCCGACAGGGTCGTCGTTGTCGGCGGTGGTTCCGGTTCTCTCGGCGCCGTGGAAGGATTGCGTGAGCTAGGCTTCTCTGGCCCCATCACCGTTGTCACCAACGAGGGCTACTTGCCCATTGACCGCCCCAAGCTCAGCAAGACGCTCATGACCGATCTTAACAAACTACAATGGCGCGATGCCGAATGGTTCAAGACCGGAGACATTGACTTTGTCCAGGACGAGGTAGTCGGTGTCGATTTTGGGGGCAAGACAGTCAAGACCAAGTCTGGTCAACAACTCCCCTACTCTAGACTGGTCCTTGCCACTGGCGGTACCCCCAAGCTTCTGCCTCTGCAAGGCTTCCAGGTCTTGGGCAACATCTTTACCCTGCGCAATGTCCACGATGCCAAGAACATCAAAGAGGCGATTGGCGAGCAAAAGGGCAAGAAGATTGTCGTTATCGGCTCTTCGTTTATCGGCATGGAGATTGCTGCTTGCACGTCGGATGGGAATGAGGTGTCCATCATCGGAATGGAGAAAGAACCCTTGGAGCGCGTGCTCGGCGAGCGCGTGGGCGCCATTGTCAGAAAGAACATTGAGTCCAAGGGTGTCAAGTTCTACATGTCGGCCGGCGTCGACAAGGCCGAGCCATCAGCAGCCGACCCCTCCAAGGTTGGCTCGGTCCATCTCAAGGACGGAACCAAGCTTGATGCCGACATGGTCATTCTGGGCGTCGGCGTTTCGCCAGCCACCGAGTACCTCAAGGAAAACAGTGTGGTCCGCCTCGGGGACGACGGCAGCTTGAAGGTCGACGAGAGCTTTTCGGTTGTTGGACTTAAGGATGTGTACGCCATTGGCGACATTGCCTCGTATCCCTACCATGGCCCCGGTGGTGACGGCAAGTACGTCCGTATTGAGCATTACAACGTCGCGCAGAACGCTGGCCGTACAGTGGCCAACCATATCGTGCACCCCAACCTGAAGCCCGAGTTCTTTACCCCGGTGTTCTGGAGTGCGCTTGGTGCACAGCTTCGTTACTGCGGAAACTCGAACCACGGATGGGATGACCTTGTTCTCCAGGGCGAGCCTGACCAGGGCAAGTGGGTGGCTTATTACACCAAGGGAGAGACTGTGGTGGCCATGGCAAGTATGGGCAAGGATCCCGCCATGGCTCAGTGTGCCCAGATGATGCAGCTCAACAAGATGCCGACCAAGTCGCAGCTGAAGGATGGATTGGATATCCTCAGTCTCGGTCCTCCTCAGTAAGCCGGCATTTCATGGATGACATATTGAGGAGAGAGGAGGGGAAGTTAAATAATGACGGTTTATGTTGTGATGATCTACTACTTTCACTAGGCAGGCTATTCTAATACATGCGCTTCAATACATAATCCCATTCACCTGCTTTTTTGATGACGGACAGTGTCAGACATTTGTCGCCCCTTTACTTAACATTACATATCTAGCCCTAACCCTGAAGAAACTGGAGCGTGTTCAAACTTGGTCGCTCTCGATTTTTCAGCAAAATTTCTCGTTTATGATGTTATTCACCACTCCAAGCTAGGCAACAAGACCAACAACGACGCCGCCTCTCGACCACCACGACGAACAACATGATGGACGCCGGCTGAGGCATCATTTACACATTGGACTTCCTTCATCGTATAAAAGCGCTGTCGCTCATTTGACGGACTGCTGGAGACTGATCTGACAGTACTAGCTACAAGAGACCAGCCATCTACCTCTCCGCATTAGAAACAAACAAACATGTCCCTATTAGTTGTGTTATATCCCTGCTGTACTTTCAACGCCAGTCTCCCATCCTCACTCACCACCATGTTCTTAGCAACACTGCAAGACATCCTCAAGACTTTAGTCTCACTACTCAAGACGACTACACCACTTCTCAAGAGGATTTCATCACTACTTCTAAAGACAACTACATCACTTTTACTCCTCATAGTAGTCACCGTCCTCGCCATCGCAGTATACCGACTCTATTTCCACCCCCTTGCCAGTATTCCTGGTCCTCGTTTAGCTGCCCTCTCCAACATCTGGCACGCTTATCATGCTCGCAACGGTCGCATGTACCTGTTGGGCAAAAGTTTACATAAGCGCTATGGACCCGTGGTGAGAGTTGGTCCTAATGAGCTTTGGTTTGATAGTAAGGAGGCGTTTAAGACTATTTATAGTATGTTCCTTTTTTTGGTCAATTCTCGTCAGCGGGGATGTGTAGTGCTAGGTGGTGACATGATGCTAACAGGATTCAATAGGTGCAGGAAGTGGATTTGAGAAATCGGATTTTTACCGTAGGTTCATTCCCTTACTTCCCTTCTTTCCCTCCCGGTTGTAGACAGGTCTAACGCCAACCGCAGTCTCAACCCTCCTCACCAAACCCACCCTTTCCCTCAAATTTTCCCCCTTCAAGTTCCCCTCCCTCAATGTCCACTTACACCACCCCGACACCCTCGACCTCCTCTCCGAGCGCCACCTCCCCCGCTACCGTCTCCAACGCCGTCTCATCGGCCCACTCTACCAACTCTCCTCCCTCAAGAAATTCGAACCCCAAATCGACGCCGTCTTGGATCGCGCCATCGCCCAACTGCGCACCCTGCAAGGCCAAGAAGTCGACCTCAAAGAATGGATGCACATCATCGCCGTCGAATGTCTCGGCGCCGTCGTCCTCAGTTGGTCACCGGGTTACATCCGCGACAAGTCCGACGGCGGGACCAGCACCCAGGGATATTTGGGATGGAAGCGCAAGTCCGTCTTTGGGCTTTTTCCCTTTGTTACTGTCCTTTCTTTTCTAGAAGGGGGTCCTTTTGGGATGGGAGAAAAGATGGGAAAGGGAGTAGCGAGGTGGTGGTCGAATACTTGGGGTATCACGTTCGCTACACCAAAAGGGTTCAAGCCGTTTTTCACGGCTGTTTATCAGAAAGTGTCGAGACGGGTGTCGATGGCTTCGCTTTTGTGGATGTCGGCGGATGAAGATGTGAAGGTGGTGAAAAACAAACCGAGCACCAAGAAGAATAAACCAGCCAAGGGGAAGAAGGAAGTGGAAGATAAAGGCAAGAAAAAGGATTTGCTGGAAGATCTGATAAGACTGCATCAATCGAAGCCGGAGCAGTTCACGGAAACTTACCTGCGCAGAATGGCAATGACCAACTTTGGCGCGGGACACGAGACGCTTTGTTCGGCTTTGACGGCTTGTATGGCTATGATTGGGACACACGCAGCCGTTCAAGCAAGAGTCGCCGAGGAAGTTGGTACTCATAGTCAGGTTGGTGGGACGGTGCCGTTCGATACCACGGCTAAGCAACTCCCGTATACACTGGCGGCCATCAAAGAGGCGCAAAGATTACATCCCGTTATCGCCATGAGTCTTTCGAGGACTGTCCCGCGAGACCTTGACGGTGGAGGCGTCTTGCTGCATGGCCACTGGGTGGCCGAGGGGACGACGGTGGGGTGTAATCCTGTGGCGTTACATCGGAACCCGGAAATTTTTGGGGAGGATGCGGACGTGTATGATCCGAGTCGGTGGTTGTCGTCGGCGGCTTCAATTCCGGCCAGTTCAATGTCCCATCACCCCGTCTCATCAGTAACTAATGTTGGCTCCAACTTGGATGTCAATGATGTCAACGACGACAACTCCGAAGTCAACTCCGATATCAACTCCGAGTCCGACTTCAAAATCAACTTCGACTCCGAGCCCGAACCTAAGCCCGACTCCGCACCGAAGCCCGACTTCGAACCCGTACCCGCACCCGCACCCGATCCCAAGCCCGCCCCGCCCAACTCCGAACCCGAATCCAACTCAGCCCCCAAGCATCAACAACCAAACTTCAACCCAAACCCAGAAGAAGAAGAAGAAGCAGAAAAAAAGAGACTCCGCGAAATGCTCCACCTAAACCTCACCTACGGCGGCGGCGCACGCACTTGTCCCGGCCGCCACCTGGCCGAGCTAATCGTCTGGAAAGTGATACCGCGGCTAGTAGCGGAGTTTCGGGTTGAAGTCACACATATGCCAGACGAAGAAAACATGGAGAGGTATTTTATGAGTATGTTGACGGGGGTGAGGGTGAGGTTTTTGGAGAGGGAGAGGAAAATGGATGGGGGGAGGAGTGCAGTGTAGATGCAGATGGTTTGAATTGAGGTAGAAAAATTGGCAAGGAGGGAGGAATTAAAGGGGGGACAGGGTTAGAGATGCATCGATGTAGACTACTCGAGGAGGACTGGAGGAGGAGATATGAGGTGGGGAAAGCAAAGTGATGATGGATGGTGAAGTTGGTGATGGTGGTAATAATCGTCGTGATGGTGATGGCTCTTAGAGACCCTAGATTTAGGTTGAAAAAGTGACGGCGATGATGTTAGTAATTGATGGGGATGATGATAACGAGAGCGATGACCATCCAAAGCATCGCCTCCTCAAACCTCTACGCATGTACCACCGGAGAACGCTTCTCGAACGAAGAACGTACCTACCTCTATCAACGAGGCGACCTGTGCTAAACATCTGTAGGTATATGATGACAAGCACTCAACACCCTGCAGTTGATGTTCTTCCCGGAACTAGAACCAAGACCTTGAACACCAGTATATAACCTAGTGGCCGTAGTCCCTCTTTCGTCCTGGAAGCGGTCATCATCCTGAGCCTGTGCAGCCCGACAAGCGGCCTGGGTCGTAGACGGGCAGTGCTGTAAATTTAACTTCAAAGGTCATTTCGAAGGCTCTGTGTGCAGTAGGGTCCAGGTTCGACTCCTGGCGGGACACATTTTTTACCCTTTTTTTATCTTTTGCTTTTGTTCTTTGTGAATTTGGGGTTTTCGGTTCACGGACAGGTTGGGGAAGTTGCATGCTGCTTGCATGCAGGAAGAAGGAAGGGACCGGACTACCATCACGGTACGGCGAGATGCTCGTGGTGTATTTACAATTGCACGTATGGAAGCACGCTGGTTAGACGTTCGAGTTTACGTCCAAGACTACCTTCACTGGCGTCTAACGTTTACTCTTGGAAGTGTTAGTGGAGGTAAGCTATGGGGGTAGTACCGAACAATCCCCATGGGGAAGTCATGCCGAGGTGAAATATTGGCCTGACATTGACACTTGAAGCAATGATGGACACAAGACAATGTCCCATGCTGTCGTGCACCGATAGTTTGTAGTCTGGGTACCTCCACCTGGAATAGAGGCAGGCATCATATGCATCACAGTCGCAATCATTCAGTTTCCCCCTTCAGTGTGCATATTTTTGGCATCGATGTAACACAAAGCAGCAAGGGTCACACTCATCCATGACTACCGAAGACGCCACAACGGCCACGGAACAAATGCCGAGAACTGTCTTTCGTTGATTAATTCTTCAACCGGTATCGTTTCACCCCCACCGATTCGTTTTTGTTTACTAAACATGCAGACTGGAGTCGTATTCTGGATTCTTCAATCCCCACCGTGTAGCATGTGGCGGGAGTTCCTGATGTGTGGATGTTGGGAGGACACAAGTGCACTAGAACGTTAGGGTTTCCAGCAAGAAATTGGCAAGGATGTATCTGCCACTTACGTTTGGAGTCGTGGACCATGGAATAATGGTATAAAGTCAAGCGTGCGACGCCAATACTGTTAAGTCACAGCTCCAGTTCCCTAGCAGTCTCTTCTTGCAGTTTGGCACCTTCCGGAAAGCACTGCCATCGCCAAAATGCTCCAAGAACTCCTTTCCCTCGCCCCAGGGCCCTACACTCTACCCATTTTGGCCGCCTCTCTCATAACCTACCTCTTGGTTTCCACCATCATTGCCTACCGGCGCCTCTCCCACTTCCCGGGCCCCTTCTTCGCCTCCTTCTCCCCCCTGTTTATGCTGAATGTGTTGTTCTCGGGCCACCACGGCGACGGCTACAGCCGCCTCAACCAGCAATATCAATCTCCTCTCGTGCGCATCGGCTCTACAGACCTCATCACCGATGACCCAGCTATTATCCGGCACATGAACGGCGCCCGCTCCGCCTGGGGCCGATCAAACTGGTACCGCGCCATGACGCTTGACCCGCGCGGTGGCTCGCTGTTTGATGAGCCTGACACAAAGACACACGACTTGTTCAAGGCGCGCTTATCTTTCGGGTATAGCGGGCGCGAGAACCCGGGTTTAGAAAGCGATATCGACGAGGTAGTCGGCTTGCTGATTCAGTATATCAAGTCGCGCTACATATCTGATGACGAGCGGGGCGTATTGAAGAGAATGGACCTGGCCAAAGTGACGCAGTTCTTCACTTTGGACGTGATCACGCGTATTGCGTACGGGAAGGAGTTTGGCTGGCTGAAGACGGACTCGGACCAGTTTGAGTGGATGAGCACGGTCAAAAAGGCGGTGCCGCCCAATGGCCTGATGGCGGAACTCCCGCTGCTGCAAAAGATCTTTTTGTCCAAGTGGTTCTTGCAGTGGTTTGGGCCGAAGCATAGTGATGCGAACGGTATGGGGAGGGTCATGGGTATGGCGAGAGAGATGGTGGCGAAAAGGTTTGGCGAGAAGGCCGAGGATCGGAAGGACATGTTGGGGAGCTTTGTTAGGCACGGCATTGAGCAGCAGGCGTGCGAGGTCGAGGTCCTGTTCCAGATTCTAGCGGGCAGCGACACGACGGCAGTCGCGGTCAGGTCGACCTTTTTCCATTTGGCGACGAGCAAGAAGGCGTATGTGCGGTTGCTAGAGGAGATTGACAGGGCGGTTAAGGAGGGAAAGGTTTCGAGCCCCATCAGAGCCGAAGAGGCTAAGCACTTGGAGTACTTGCAAGCATGCGTCTATGAAGGACTGCGCATGCAAGCACCTTTCTCCGGGTTATGCATGAAGTCACCACCCAAGGGCGGAGATTTTATCAACGGCATCTTCATTCCCGAGGGCACCCGCGTCGGCCACAACTTTGGCGGCCTGATCCGGAGAAAAGATGTCTTTGGCGACGACGCCGACGTCTTCCGCCCCGAGAGATGGCTGAATGCCGAGCCGGCCAAGAGGCTGGAGATGCAGCAGACGACCGAGATGGTGTTTGGCTATGGCAGGTGGGCGTGTTTGGGCAAGCCTGTGGCGCTGATGGAGTTGAGCAAGGTGTTTTTCGAGGTAAGCCTGTGCCAGTACACCCCCTTCTGCGGTCCGATACTGATTATGATTTGCCCTGGTTCTTCCGTCGCTTCGATCTCCAGCTCGTGGAGCCCAAGAACCCGTGGCATGAATTTAATGTCAACATGTGCTTCCAGTCCGACCTGTGGGTCAAGATTACGGAGCGGTTCCCGGAGGGGGAGAAGGTCTAGACAGCGAGTTGGGTCAGAACAATTAGCAGAAATCCGAGTTATTCTTCAAGAAGACCTGCGACAAGCAAACTGAAGTTACCGTCGTGCATGTCCTGGGGGTGCTGCCAGGACGGACCTTTCCCAGCCACCAGCACAACAGCGGATTGAACAAATAAAAGCAAAGGTGAAGATAACTAATCGAGTGACTTCGTAGCGCAACCTTCACCCTCCGCACAAAGTAATCTATCACGATGACTGGACCGCTTGCGGGAAGGCTTTTGCATCAGTATCAAGGGTAATGCGAGGGGCAATTATTGAACGGAGAAGATGAGATGATGGAAATCATTTCCTCCTGCTTGAGTAAAATGTAGGAGAAACCAGACCATAAGATTCAATGTCATGGTCGGGACCGACAACTTCGTGAGTGCCGAGATCCAGCATTGCCAGTCAGCAAAGTCGGAACTTTGAGAGATGCGATACGGAAGGATGTTGTGATGGCAGGAGCGGGTTATTCGGATCTCGAAATCACATGGAAGGTATCGCCATTTTGACGGATGGTCCTTCCGGAAGCTAGATAAGCACAATTTCCCTGTCGAGGAAAGAGCGAAGAGATAGAGGAGACAGGTTTGTCTCGACCTTCTCACATGTGGTAACTACCCAACTCGGCGGGAATCGGGATTCCACCATGTTGAGGTTACGAAATGGAGCAACCCCAAAGACTTGCCGTCGACTGGCGAATGCAGTATGTAGTCTGATTAGGACACCGCGGAGTATGCCTTTGTTTTCTTTGTCTAGCCTCGATGATAGCCGGCTACCAATACCTCGTATTGTACTCCACCGCCCATTCATCGTCAGCACGGTCCCGTAGAGGTAGATATCTCGAAACTAGTATCCAGCCTAGACTTTGTCCAGGAGTGTAATGAGTGAATATACACCCACCACATGTCGTCTTCCCAACGCAGAAGCGACATTGCAGACAATCCCTACCGCTCATCCACGACATGGAACAACGTGAAACCCACCATCGTCCACGCATGTCTACGTACCCACATGTACCCACATGGATTAGGTATGTATCAAAGCTTATTCACATCACCTACCTACCTGTTTACATCTTCGGAGCTTGATCCGTTATCCTCTCCGGCCCAAAAAGGGAAGGTGAATCCAATGCAAGTCACCTTATCCTTACGTACTTATTTTTGGGCAGCAGGCTGAAACGAGCCCCCTGCGTGGAGATATCAACCAAGTCCAGGTCCAGCTCCAGGTCGCTGATTTTATGTCCTCCCAAGTACTTTCAATCCCTGCCTTTAATGCTCAAACATATCTCCTCCAACATTCTTTCGCCGTCGTTATCCAGTCCTGGGAGTGCTATCCAGGGTACCTGACTGCCTGGGGACCTGGGATGACACGTGCACCCGGTGATTCTCGATAGCTGGCTCAACACCACCCCCACGCTCGCCCTCACAGGTTGGACTAGATAGATAGGCAACGATTTATATAGCCGATGATGCAAGATTGTTGAATTAAAGCGACGATAAGGATTCCGCGTTTGGTCACACCAACGATATCCTCTCTGATCTCTGGCATTGTCGAGGTGTGCAGTTGGGATCGATCGTCGATATCCAGGCCTTTGGGTAGTTCGGTATGTATGTGACCAGTCGTGGGGGGAGATATGTGTGAACGAAAGGCTAATGAACCAAGCAACTAGCCAGTGTGTGTCATGTTCCATGAAGCAAGTCCTGAAAGGACGGCTGAAGCGGTTGTGTAGGGCCGCCATATGCGTCAATGTTTCAGTTAACAACTCCATCTTTCTCGTATCCAGCGCACGCACCTAGCACGTGTCGAAGAAGGACAACCAAGGTCTTGCACAATTTCATCCCGAGGTTCACCATGGCTTGTTTCAGTGGAGGATGCCATCGGCCAAATATCAACCACGGGAAGCCGCCCCGTCGCGTATGTGTTTCCGAATGCCGTGGCGCTTTTAGGACGGATATCTTGTGAGGCCCGGAGGACTCTTTTCACGATGTCAAGGTTTCGTTGAACAAGCGAGAATGGCTTCGTTGTAGTAGGGTCCACATGTCCACTTGGATATGGCCTGTTCATATCGGATATGATGACGAGTGAGACTGGCGGAGTGGATAACCCTTGGGTGTTTGTGACCACAACCAGGTTTCTCATGATGGATGGTGGGTAGTGGTAGGACATAGCATGTAACGGCAGTCAAGAGAATCCAACTGGCGGAAGTCGCGGACAAGACTGTGTGTTCTGTGTCACGATATGTCTGGAGACCAAAGAGATGACTGTGGTGGGTGGTGGTGATCACGTAAAGTTGGGGGTTCATGGCCGCTTAACCAGCTCGACAACTGGCTGATATGTAGGACCCTCAGAAGAACCCAAGCCAAACGAGGAGCAGGTAAGAAGCGTGAGACGGGATAATGTCGAGTGTCAGCTGCGAGGCTGAGATGTGAAGCATTTTCTCTGCCGAAGGACATTCACTGGCCAATGATGGTGAAGTAAGACTGGGGATGGAGGGGGATACTCCGTGGAGGCAGTATATGTCTGGTAGATATGTCTATAGCTGAGGCGAAGCGGGAACACAGTTGATACAGCCGACGGAATGCTTGCCACGGTAGGGAGAGGGTATTCCATAGGGTCTGGAAAGGTGATATCCTTTGAGCCGCGATGGCGAAGTAGATTCCGTGGAGAAAAAAAAAAAAAAAAAAAAAAAAAAAAAAAAAAAAAAAAAAAAAAAAAAAAAAAAAAAAAAAAAAAAAAAACAAAGTATCGGCATGAAAATTGACGCGAAACCTTCAGTTGTCCTCTTGACAGATGTGAATGTGATTACCAACCAGATGCCAGTAGCCAGAACGTGGTGCGCAGTGAAGATGGTGGGTGACGGTTGGAGGTTTGAAGTTGAATGATCTCTGATGGAAGGATGCCGCGAATTGTTTGGAACAGAAATCGAAACTTGGCGGAATAGGGGAAAGAAAGTGGAAGGGAGGGTGTGCCTGACAAAGGTACGTACCTTACATGTTGGTTACCTACCTTTACTGTACTGTAAAACAGTGACCAATGGCGTGTTGTGGATTGTCACTCACTCGGATCCGCCCGAGAAATGGACTTTGGAACAGCGGGCCGGCGTGCAACGGTACCACTTTCTCCAGGCGATGCGGAGCCGTGATTCCGACAAAATCCACTTTGCCCAGCCAATGGGGTGAACTTCGGCACTCAGGGGGCAGGTGGCCCGCGAACCCCGCCGTTAACGAGCACAACCTGATTGCCCTGGGACGGGACGAAGGAAGCTGAGGTGCCCGGTGAATTGGACCCCCAATTTCGACTGAGTCCAAATGGTCAAACTTTCCATCGAGGGTTGCCCTGTGCAGTAGAGGTACTCACAGCCCTCCTGCCCTCGTATGTAGAGGTAAGTAGCCCTTGCTACACTACAACGTTGCGCTTGCCTGTTCCGAAAGGAAAGAGAGCTGGACCAAACTCTGTCCCGCGTCGCACACAATTGGCCGATTGGCAACTGCAGCTGCGAAATGGGCGAGGGTCTCAGGGTCACCACTTGCCGTCAAGTAGTACAACCTAACCGTGCAATGTGTTTGAGCCCGTCGACCTGGACAAACGACTTGGAAATAATGAATCTTACCTTACGTTACCAGTGAGAGATGTTACTCGACGGCTTACTCGACGGCCCCGGCCAACCGCCATGCCGACATTCTCGCCTCCCAAGTCTGGCCGATAGGAAAAGTCGGAATTTTCCCATTGTTTCCATGAACTTGTTCGAAACGCTTGCTGAGACGGGTTCTCGTCCCGGGTTTGGCAAGGGGAAACAAGCACCCCTTACTCCTGAGTCTGAATTCAGGACTAATTCTAAATGTGAAGTCGGATCATGATGCTACCAAGACTGCGAAATGGCAAGCTTCGCAAATCGGCTCTGTACGGTGGCTGTAAGTGGTAGTTAGAGAGGACTACGATGTGCTTGTCTGCTCAGTGTTGTAGTGAAGCTGTTTGGCCCATTTGGGGAGATTTGGGGGAAACCAATATTTGCCTAAATATATAGCGATATCGCCTACGTTATTTGTTTGTCCCTTATCTTGCTACCTACCGCTCGTCGATCCGAAAACTCCCTACACTGCAGCAGATATACAACCTACATCCCGCGAGGGACCGTACGGCATCATCGTTCCTGGCTCCCGGATTAGATCCATCCAGAACATACCACGTTTTGTTATCCGTATGCCACCATATCCCACGCGCATATCACTCCATCCTCTCCCATATAAAACAGTACCAAGCATCCCAAGAAGGCGGGTGCCCTCCCTCCCTCTCAAGTCACAAGAGTCACCTGGATCGCTGTTGTTTTCTTTTTACCCTTTTTAGTTGTCAACATCTCCTCCGACACTCGAAACCTGAAACAAAAGAGACATCAAAGGTGTCGAAAGTCTGGATCGAGGTCCCTGTCAACAAGTGAGGTGGATTGTGGATTCCGACAACCCCATTCGGCCGAGGTTCTGCCATTGGGTCTAACGTAGCCTTTTAGCTGGCCACCCCCTTGGGCTCGCTGGGGTAACCCCGTCGACCTCTTTGGAGACCTGGATTCTGGAGTCTTTGGGGACTGGAGACTCTGGGGAACGACTGGAGCTGATATCCACACCGTTGGGACCAGGAAACAAGACAAGAAGCCCGTCTCTCCCACGCACATTCACTCACTTTCTCTTCAACACCTTCAAGTACATTCTCACTCTCATATACACACCATACTCGAGGCTATACAATACAGCATCAAATATCAGCACAACATTATTCGCGGCAACCCTTACCACTTAACATTAGCATCTTCACCAAGTGTCACAAGCAAACAAATCAACAACCGGAAAAGCTCCATGGTCAGGTAGTAACACGGAAAACAATAACCTACCTCTACCTAACAATGGCGACATCAACAACTGGTGGTGGTGGTGGCGGCGCCGTGCTTGTATCGGCTGCACCTTTGACGCCCGCCACCACAAGGATAACGAGATCGTCACGAGAGTCGATTAGTGGTCTGGACAACATGAAGGGAACAGGGGGGGTTGTGTCTGGACTGTCTGTGAATGGGTACCACAATCTGGGGTACAGCCAGTCACCGGGTGAATCCGACTTTATCCTGTCCTCCTCATCGGTTGCAAGTGGAAGTGGTGCAAGTGGAAGTGGAAGTGGAAGTGGAAGTGGAAACGGAAACGGAAACGGAAGCCTCAGCGCCGCGCTGTTACAGGCAACAGGGCCCTCGGCGGTACAGGTACACCACAGCAGCCATCCCCATCTCCAACGACCCCGCAGCATCCAGTCGGCAACGAAGCTCAGCAAGCACCGCTCTCCCCTAACTGCCACCCTGGCGAAGCTCAAGAATGCCGCCTCCCTCAGCAACAACACCATTGGCCGCCCCCGAAGCAGCGGTTCTCCTGCCATCCACGATCACCACCCCGCCAGCAACCCCCGACCCCCTGCCGCCGGCGACGACATGGAGCCGCCCGTGCTCTCCTTTTACGGCACCGAGCCCGTGCCCCTTCCCAGTCGCTTTGCCCAGATCAAGCGCAGTCTCGTCGCCGGCCACGAGAAGGAGCTCGAGGCGTCCTGGGCCCGTCTGATAACTGCACTGCGCGACGAGGTTGAGGACATTGCCCAGCGCGGTGCGTCAATCACGCCCAGCATCGACTTTGGCGACATCGCGAACCCCTCCAAAAAGGCCGACTTCGCCCGCGACCTCAAGCGCTACGGTCTTGGCGTCATCCGCGGCGTCGTGCCCCACGCCGATGCGCAAAAGGCCATCGACGAGACGGTCAAGTACCTCGAAACCAAGCATGACTTTAAGGATCCCATTCCCCAAGACCCGACATGCTTCGACTTCTTCTGGACGCCGGCTCAAGTGCGCACGCGCGCCCACCCCAAGGTGCTACAAGCACAGCGCTTCGCCATGTCGCTTTGGGACAATGACGCCGACGACCGCATGGTGACCCGCTTCCCCATTGCCTACGCCGATCGTCTGCGCATTCACGGCGCCAACATCGGCGGAGTAGGGCCCGATGCCGCCGAGAAGAAGGCCAGCGAGGACCCTGCCGCCGCCGAGGCCAAAAGGGCTGCCATGGAGCTCCTCGACGACTTTGCATCCTCCACCGTCATTGCCCAGGTCGACAACGGCAGTCTGGAGCGCTGGGAATCGGACGGGTACGGTCGCGGAGGCACCTACGACGCCGTCTTCAAGGGCGAGTGGGAGAAATACGACCCGTGGGATCCCACCTACCGCGTTACTGCGACCCCGGATCTCTACAACGGCTACGGCGCCTGCAGCATCTTCCGTATGTACCAGGGCATCGTGGCTCTCAGCACCATTGGCCCGGGCATGGTGCGGCTGCTTCCCAGCCCCAAGCTAGCCACCGCGTACTTCCTCCTCCGTCCCTTTTTCTCGCCCAAGAGCCCGCCTCCCGAGCGCCGCGAAGGTCCCGAGTGGGATGCCTTCCTCGATGCATCCAACTGGTCCCTCGACACCGACCAAAGCACCATCATCCACGGCGCCGTGCCCGGCCACGCCCAGCGTCTCACCGAGCTCTGGCACCCTCACCTGCACCTCCGCCGCACCCTCACCACCCTGCCCACCCTGCAAACAGGCGACTACATCGTCTGGCACCCCGACCTGGCGTACCACATCACCTCCAACCCTAACATCATGGCGAGCCGCGCCCCCACACCACCGCCCCCAAGCACAGACGACGACGACAATACGCCCGCCCCCAATAAGCCCGTGTCGATCCTCGTCTACGTCCCCGCCGCGCCGCTCACCCAGACCAACGCTCTGTATTTGGCCCGCCAGCGCAAGACTTTCCAGCGCGGACACCCCGGTCCTGACTTTGATTCTACGGGAAGCGGTCTAGGCAGCGAGGCGTCGCACGCTGGAAGGCCGGGCGAGACGGAGATAGCCGAGGTCGGCGGCCCCGCGGGACTGCAGGCCATGGGACTGGCTCCCTTTGACATTGCTCCCACGCCGACCAGTAATTCTAGCAATGACGGGGAAGTCGACGATGAGGATGTTGAGATGGAGGGCACAACAGCCAGCATAGTTGCAGCCAAGTCCAGCACGGTGGACATCATTGGTGGCGGCGTATCATCGAACACGCCTGCTGTCAGTCGGGCCGAGGCCGAAGTCGCTAGGATGGCGAATATCATTTTGTTCCCGGATCGTTATGACTTTTACATGGGCACCACCGGGCGAAGCTCGGCGATCAAAAGGAAGAGGTCGTTGGATGGGTTGAAAGATGAGGAGCAGGAGAAGGAACAGGGGAAGGGGAAGAGGAAGGAGAAGAGTCCATTGTCTCATGCTGCTCCCATTGCGAGCAAGGAGGTCACGGTGCCAGTTGTTCAGGTGAAGCAGGAGCAAGAGAAGCGGCCGGACATGGCACCTACGGAGAGGACAACGTCTGATTCCAGTAGGCAGGGTGAGGAGAAAGGGAAGGAGAGGAAAGGAAGCAGTGCTTGAGAGTGGACGTTATATTTCGAATACATTTTCATTTGGTCATTAGCCTAGTCGGATGGTGTCCAACTTTTTTGTACATGTCCATGGGAGCCAGCCAGCCAGCCAGCAAGCGAATGGAAAGTGCGTGCATGAGCACACGGAGGAATCGATATTCAATAGACGCAAACTCATACCCCATACTTACCTGTAGTCAGTCAGTCTTACCCCCTTGTGTGTGTGTGTGTGTGTGTGTGTGTGTGTCCCTTTGCTGTTCAGTTCATAGGTACCTACCTAATGGGAAGTTGGGGCTAGCCACTATTTCTTGTTACTGTTATATTTATAGTTATAGTTACTTTACTCATTCATTCCATGTTTATATCATTCTTCATTCATAGAACACCTCTAAAAGCACTGCACTGCCCTTTTCCCATACCACGGGCACTTTCATTACAATCAAAATCCATCTCAAGCCCTTGTAGAAGTAGTACTGCGAGAGGAATTGAACATGAGTCGAGATCTACACTACCTAGGCATCTCAACTACACTCACTGCAAAGTAAGAATCATCCATCTTCGAGCTCACAATCACTTTACCCACTTTTACAAAACGCTAAAACGAATAGGTTTTTATAAATTTTTTTTTTCAAAAAAAATAATTGAAAAAAAAAAAAAAAAAAGAAAGAAAAGATATGGAAGGCAACGAGAACCACTCTCTATGCCATGGACATAGCCGCAAACTAATTGGCCTTGTATCTACATGGTAGACTGGCTATCCTTGCGGGCCTTCAATCTTCAGGACACTCAGTGGGCTGGTGACTACGTAACCTCGAGATTGCGTTTGTTTTGAGTGCGTGCGGGCATAGATAGTTGCTTGCAGTCTGGCCTTCGTACCTAGGTGGGCTGCCCGCATTGAGATGGCAGTTACCTCTATTTCATGTACGGTATCTTTGGCAATTGATACTGGTGGACACCGAACAGCAGATCTGGATCTTGAAAATGCCGCGGTTGGTATGTGCAAGCACAGCAACCAAGGGAAGGCATCCTATGTATGATGCTGTTTCTTTGCGCTTGTGGAGGTCAAGTTCGCAAAGAACATTTGATGTCACTTGAATAGAGGTACCTACCTCTACGAAAAAAAATCCTCAAACGCCATAAAAGAATGGCGCGGGTCCATCGTGCGGTCGCGGGAGCCCGGCCGCCGCGTTTATCGCATGGAGATGCGATTTTCTCTGGTGGGCGTCGCGGTGGCACATCTTTTCCCAGCTTTGGCCCGGGCAGACATTGTAGGTAAACTCCGAGTCCTGTATATTGACCACTGGCCCCTGAGCAGTGATGGCGTTCGGATGTTGCAGTGGCTTGGCTTACAATGATGTTGTTGCAAGTTGCTCCCATGAGGAAGGTACCGACTGGGAAACTTGACCCGGGCCGGCCCTCCCAACAGGTATTTAAACCACCAGACTACACATGTTCCCCCCTCACAATCTTCTCCCGGAAACCAAACTTTTTCTAGCACATGACTTCTTACCAGGCACTCGCTTACGCCACCACAAGTAGGTACGCTAGTCCCCTCGTTCTGGAGGAGGCAGCAGGCCCCAAGCCGTTGATGAATCCAAACTCGCGCCATCCGCATCCGTAGGGTACCCGGTGACCAGTATGAGACACCCAAAAGCACATTCTGATCCAAGGTTGCATGCACATCCTCCCCGCAAGGACTCACTCAACATGTTGAGCACCCACCTCAATCCCAATTGGTTCGTAGACCTCGATCTCAAACTCAATCTCAAACTCGATTTCCCAAGTATTCCGTCGCCAAACATCTGGGTGCTACGATGGCCCAATTGCGGAAGGAGCGGGACAAGAATGAAACAGAAGGCCGCCGTCTGGGCTGGTGCTTTGTCGTGCAGTAATGGTACCACGTACACTCCATCTGATCGAAGATGGCCAGCGAAAAGTGTTCCTCGTGGCAGATCGGGATGCACCACCACCTTGTTAACAATAGGAAGGCTTCTTCTGCTGGGCCGACACCCATTAGGGACGGGTTCCCTGTAGCATCTTCAACCACGACCTGGGCAGAAAAAGGAACATAGATCTGGTCTCCGAATTTCCGAAGCAGCCAGATTAGACCCGCACTCACCGTCACTCCTTCCAGCCAGCCCTTTGCATTGGCAGTGTGCCACAGATTCATCATACCCAACGCGCACTGGTGCTATGATATTCCGTCCGGCTGGGTGGTTGTCGGCCAGTCTTTGGGAGGGAGGAGATCTATACCAAGCACTACGTTGTAGAGGTCAACATCAGAAGGGGCGAACGTCAATTCAAATAGCGCTGTTCGTTCTTTGTCTATGAGGCCGTTGTCCAAGTACTTGGGCAATCTCCAGTCGTACTCCGGGTCTAGGAGCCTTGGTGGTTCTTCTCGAGGAAGCGTACCATGCTATGTAACCAACAAAGGGAAACTACGTAGGTAGTCGGTTTCACTTTCCTCAATCATGCTTCACTCCCGACTGTACGAAACTCCCCTTAGGACAAGGCACCCTCAACAGAAACAAGATGAAAATTCCTTGAATATATAGCGCGCGACGTGTTTAGTTGAAGTTGACCTCAGACGAACCTCACAAAAAGACAAATGATATGTTCGGTAGCTTCAAATACCTAACCACCTGTACCCATCTACTGACCGTGCGGTGCCAGCTCTCGCGTGCCAGCGCTGACCATGTCCAAGCGATTGCAGTCGGATCTGAAGCTGGACAAAGCGGCGCAAAGGCAAAAAGAATGAAGCAATGGGATATGCAATGGATGCCATAATGGATTCAACTTGTAGGTAACCGTCCGTCAGCAGCGGAAACTCAGCGTCAAAAGCTCACCACGCACAAACTGTCGCATCCCAAGATGAAGCCAAGAGGAGCAAGTCTCCTCACGATCCATACATACTCTGTTTCCATCTAGAGAAGTCAAGGTCCGCGGCAAACCGGTCACCACCCAGTATTTCTCTTCCAGTCCCAGCCTCCAAAACCGCCATGAGAAGATCACACACCTTGAAGAAAAATGCGCAAACTTGCAGCAGAATTAGGCGGACTTGGCCGCGCAGCAAAAACGCATGCAGTGGGCGCTGACTATTATCTCGGCGCTGCCAATGGAGTTCGTCGATAAACAGCAACAGTTAACTGTGAAGGCCGCTATCGCCAACTATATGGGCGACGAAGTCTCTATTGTTGATCTTACAATAAGATTAGGGCTTATAAATTTGCATGTAGATAGGGATAATACTATTAAAGTCTTCGATGGGCAGACCGAGGTGGGCGAAGTCGCATCCGTACAGACTTGAGGGAGGACAAACTGTTCGCCGTAGCCGACCCCGGCGCCGGGGTCTTCAAAGGATGGGAGTTGTACTGTGGTGTGTGGTCCAGGACTCTCGAACTTGTAGAACTTCCACCAAGTGTAACTGGGGAAGAGATCAAGAGCCAATTTCCCCGAAACTTCCGAGGGGTCGCAGTAGCCTACAAAGCAGCCAAAGTTCAAAGACAGCAGTGCTCTGAACACCATACTTCGCTGTGATCACAAAGTTTGGTCCCCTCAAAGAGCAGGAATTTGAGACTTTGCCGACTATAACACAAGTATCGGCCTTGTCTTATAATGGGAATAACGCCAGGAGAGCTGTCGAGGTTCTCAATCAGTCACTGCGATCAAGTTCCCCCGACGCGTGCTAGGAAGTGGGAAAACGAATCAGTGATAGGAGAGCAGGACGCGCATGAGAAAGGAAAAGATGGACACCCACCAAAAGAATCTGCACCACCCATCACTCGACAACTTGCGCAACGCGAAAATGGAGGTGCTACGGATCTGGCCCGAGGTGCTGCAATTCGAGAGACCCTTTAACAAGGAACTCAAGATGACGCTGCACCTGCACAACCCATCCGTACTGCCCGTGGTCTTCAAGTTCACGTCCAAGTACAAAGAACAGTTCAGGATGTCGCCGAAGAAGGGTGTGAAATGGGAAGAGGAAAAACAGAAAAGCAAAAAGAAACAACACCCTCGGGAAACGTCCTGACACTCGTCAGAGTCGAACGCGGAACCCTCCGCCACACTTGTGGTGCTACACTTGTAGCGTGTAGGGACCTTACTGCCGCTGGTTGAGCCAACGGCGAGGGGACTTGTTGTTGACAGTAGGGGCTGGACCTTGAGCTTATAAGGAAACTCGTAGGGGACTGGTTGTGCGGCTGCCTGCCCGGTTGGCTGTGAAGGGAGCGCGGCTCAAGGTTTTGTTCGTTCGTCCGATGTTCTCGATGACGGGTGAAGGGTATCTGCGTTGCGGTGGTCTGGGCCCCGACTGGGGCGTCCGCGAGGAAGGTATGCGAGTTTCGTGATGTAGGCTGGGCTAACAAGAGCACAAGGCAGGGAATTAAGAAGATAAACTAAGGCAACGGCTAGAAATATTGCCGGTCCATAAAGACGATAGGACCTAGAGATCGTCAGAGTCAAGTTACTAGTGTCAGCCAGAAACCAGTAAAGCCCCAGCTCGACCGTCATACCAGGACCACTGGCGAGCTTTTGTACTTCTTGGTGGACAAGCGAAGTGGTTCTGGTACCAGGGCTCGACGAGTGCCCCGACAATAGACGCTGGTTGTCTACAAGGCGGAGAGCATGGCTTCTGGCTTTAAAGACTTGTACCGTAACCTTCCACTTCGTTTTGCTTAATGCCATGACAGCAACTTTATTGCAGGCTGTGGAATGAAGCCGCAGAAGTACTGGAGTTAATGTTGGCGTCCAAGAGACTCAGCTGCGACGTTTGGAGATATGAACGACACCTTTGTAGCAGAACAACTTTGTCACTGGGTTCTGCTCATCCTTATGGCATGCCAGGAAAGGGGGGTGATGTATGAGCTGAGTTGAACACACGAGAACAAGACATTAAAGGCGACACAAGGCATTAGAGGATCTTGGTTGGAACAAAGGTGCATATAGGCGAGCATAATGAACCTGAAAGAAGTTAGCAACGTCTCTTTTCTTCTCACATCCTGCAGTGTTTGATCTTTCTTTTTCCCTATCCATCATAACATATATTGGCATAACTCACCATGCAAACAGTATTATACAACATGTATGATGTGTGGAACGCTGCGCGCTATGAATGAATGGTTGAGTGACCAATGCTCATGATTACTAACAAAATATCATCTCTGACCGAAGTCATACGGCTAGGAGCTCGTGCTTGTCGGAAGTGGAAGGGACGTAGTAGACAAGACGTGAGACAAAGGAGAGAAACGATTGGGGAATTGCTTGACTGCGGCTCGTTGGGTTGAAGAGGAGATGATTGATAACTCCGCTGTTCCCTTGGAAGTGGAAGATTCAGCTCCATGTTGTGTCTAAATTTCATGCTCGTACCTTCCTTTCGTTGTGATACTCTACCGTAGGTAGACAAGGGAGTACCTACCTTCATTCCCCCATGACACTAACCTTGCCTTGGGCCTGGCACTGGCACCTTCCTTTAGAAGCCTGACCCCTCACGCAGGTTTGATAACCAAATTGAAGTTACTCGACATGAAATGATGCTTCATTAAACTCCCAATGTACCATAGGTAGAATACCCCATCATCGCGAGTACTGACTGGTCAACATCAACAGTCTAGCGACATGAACCTTTCCACCCTTACCATATTCGTACAGGTTATACACCCCCCCTCCCTCCATCCCCTCTAACGCCCTCAACCTCCAAGTAGAATCCCTAAACCTTATTCCCCCCATAATCCTTCGTATCCCTCCTCCCCGCCCCCGTCGTTTGTTCCCCCTCGGGCTCCGTCCCCGTCTTGGCCGGCGTCCGCTTCGTATACGCCCCAGGACTATGCGAAATCACCCTTGTATCCTTGGGATCCTCCGCCAGCGGCTCTTTCCGAGCGGCTGGTCCGCCTGTGCCAGCCACGTTTTGCAGCGTCTCGGAAATGTCGCGGTTACCCGTGTCCGAGGCGCTATGTTTCTCTGCCACGCCGCGGGGCTGGTTCTTGCCGCCGCGCGTCTGCCAGTAGAAGATGCCGCCGAGGCCGGCGGCGATGCCGATGGGCACGGCGCGGGCGCGGAGGTAGTTGGCTGCTGTTGACATTTTTGTGTTTTGTTGGCTTGTTTTGTGTGGGAGGGGTGTTGTGGGTGGTGTTGTGGGTGGTAAGTTGATTTAAGGGATTACGTTGCTTGACGTTGGATGGTTCTTGGTTCTATTCGCTTTTGTTTACGAAGACCTAAGTGCGACTATTCGAGTAATGGCGGTGGATAGTGATGAGGCAACCGTCCGCGAAAGTTTGATTTGATGAGTTGTTATAAGTAGTAGAGGTAGATGAACAACCAACACTACATCACCCGGGAGCTCGTTTGGTTAAATAAAGAGAGGAGGTCAATCAAGTACGATGACGTGGTGTACCTAATGATGATCTCACCTCCTGCCGCTTCCCCTGTACACTACAGCTAGGTACTGACGGAATGCAGTGGGAACTCGATCTGGTCAAGTACCTATCATCTGCAGTGCAATGCAGTCACCTAAGGTTCTCCCTGGTTGTGATGCTCACAAAAGAATCTCCAGCATTGGACCCAAAGTGAATTCGATGGGTTTGAGTCTCACAGTTGACAAAGATCTTCAACTTCCAAGGTGTTGAAATTTGCAGAGCCAGGAACAACACGGCAATAAAGTGGAGTTGGGCAGTTGAAAGCGAATTGACTTATTTGCATCGAAAACGACGATGGGCATCGCGCTTTCGCATGTCCTTCACTGACAGCTGACGTCAAGAGCGTGCATGACATCACGACTTGTCCAGCACGGTACTCGGCCGATCCACTGTTAAGCGAAAACCTTCTCGTTCGAACCCGTTGTGCCTCAAAGCCACGGAATGCCAGCAATAATGGTCCGGGACTTGGAGGATAGGGATCCAATCCCTTTTATATGTGTGGGAAATGTAGATTTGAAGTTTTAAATAGGAGAAACTGACGTTCATGCCATTGTTGTGCGGTTCTCCTCGTCGTGCTGTTCAAGTCCACCTCTAGCAACAACATGACCCTTGCATGTTGTACCGGGACCCCGTTCTCCTCTCGAACTCCGTCGGCATATTGCCAATTGCCGGAGATGCATTGGGCTACGACGCGAATTCTTCAAAATTCATGATCAGCTAACCAAGTAGTGCCGCCTCGTTTACAAAGCCTCAAAATCACCTCCATCTAATCCCTCTTTTCACTTCCTTCAACACCAACCGGCTCCGTAACCGACGTAGGAGCCTTCAACGACCCAGAACACCTCGGCGGCGTACGCCCATGCAGTGTACACTCGTTCATATAAAACCCTTCTTCATCCACGTCCTCCAAGTACTTGATATCCAGACCCCTGATCTCCGAATCCTCACTCGCGCGCAGATGCAAGCCAGGAATCTTGTTGATGATGAACAACAAGATGCACGAGACCACAAAGGACCAGGCCGCGGCAGTGGTTGCGCCGGCGAACTGAAGCCCAAGCTGGCGGAAGTTGCGGTTCCACCAGCCCCCTGCATAGGAGCTGCCTGAATAGCCATCGAGAGCGGGAACAAAGTTGTCGGCAAAGATGCCCGTCAAAAGATCACCGACGTAACCGCCCACGCCGTGAATGGCAAAAATGTCGAGACCGTCATCAACAGAGAGGAGGTGTTTGTACTTGGCGGTGTAGTAGCAGGTGGCGGAGGTGAGGAAGCCGATGAGCGAGGCTACGTAGACGGGTACTGCACAAGCTTCGAGTCAGTCAAACGAGCACTTGAAGGCAGCCCAGAGCAAGCAACAGAGAACGCACCATAACCCGCTGCAGGGGTAATTCCGACCAAGCCCGCGATGATACCCGAGCAAAAGCCCACCAAGCTGAACTTTCTCTTGTAGAGATAGTCGATCAAGACCCAACCGACGCCACCTCCGCACCCTGCCAGGTTCGTGTTGACAATGGCGTAGATGGACCGCAGGCTGAGGTTGGGTGTACTGCCGCCATTGAAGGCGAACCAGCCAAACCAAATGAAGACAGTTCCGAGGCACATCAACAGCGGACTGTGGGGCTTGTGGTGAACGAGTTTCTTACGGTCAACGACGTCCGAGTCGGCGACACGCGGACCGAGCATCAGTGACCAGGCAAGGGCACCGAAGCCGCTGGCGATGTGAACGGGACCGGAGCCGGCGAAATCGTAGACACCGAGTTTGTACAACCATCCGCTAGGGTTCCACTCCCAATATGCGATGCTGGAGATGATAAAGTTAGTGATTGTGTGAGTTGAATGTTGGCGATAGACTTACAAGTAGTAGACAAAAGTAGTCCAGCAGAGGAGGAAAAGCATGCTGGGCAACAGCCTGCCACGTTCAAGCATGGCTCCGGCCAAGATCATGGCAGTGCAGGAAACGAAGGTGAAGCCAAAAGCAGCGTCTGGTACAAGCGTTAGTCGGCAGAAGTCTGACATGGGAGGAGGATCATACACAGAATATCAGGAATATCCGAGTTGGCCATGGATGGCTGAGCAAGCACATTTCGGAACACGGCCAACGACAAGTCTCCGAGGATGGGGTTTGTTGTTCGTGCCTGATAAAGAGAGTAACCGTATATCCAGAACTGGATTCCGCAAGCGCAAGCACAGAAGAGACTTTGGAGGACCATGGTCAGGGCGGCCTTTCTGCGGTGCATTCCGGCATAGAGGA
Organism: Neurospora intermedia; assembly: GCA_037102815.1. NCBI lineage: Eukaryota > Fungi > Ascomycota > Sordariomycetes > Sordariales > Sordariaceae > Neurospora > Neurospora intermedia. Next base: position 234,675 of record BTPP01000007.1, read on the forward strand.
AGCCGATGGCCGGGGTGATTTGCCAGCATAGGGCAGTGCACACGAGCATCCAGCACAGATCGCCCTGGACAGATACAATACACCAGGTCAGTTGCTTGTTTCTTTCCTCGATATTGCCCGTGTCCGATGCCATCAACGAACCTTGTCATAGGGCGCGTTTAGGTTCTGTGTGAAGGGATCACCTCCGTTGGGATTGGTATGCCAGTCCGGCCACTCAGTGACAGGCACGATTTCTGGCTCGGCCATCTTGGAGTACTTTTCGGTCTGGCGTGTAAAGAGTTGTGCTTATCGTCCTGATTTGTTCTTTCTGTTGATTGTGTCTTTATTCCGTGGCTGAGTGGGTATGTGATCGAGGACTATCTTGAGAAGTACAATTGCCAGTCGCAAGGAGGCGCCAGGCACAGGGTTTGCCATGGCCTATAAGTATTCCGTTGCTCCGTCATCTTCCATGAATGGACGCCGTGGCGCTGGATCGTGTATCACGCAGCAAGGAGATATACGCAGTTGGGTGGGTGGTACTCGGGCCAGGCCTTTCTTTTTTTGTCGTCGACGGCAGATAAGCAAGAGAGAGAGGCACACACAACTCGGGGTGCAAGGTGAAACTGAACGGCGAGAAGGATAACGAGGTTCGGAATCCCCCAATCCTGTAGCCAGACGGTCGGCGTTATCAATGGCTACCTACCTAGTACTTGGAAGATATCAGCAAAAACCAGCGAGATCGCATTATCAGCCCCCACGAGGAGGACGGCCAGGCAGTGCCAAGGAGAGAGGGGAAGAGACCAAATCCATAATCTTCTGGGGGATCTCCCGCTTGGCGAGAACAGGCAAAACCTCGCGCAATGCGGGGAGTCTGAGAACGAAACATCGACAGGCAATCCAGCGCTGCCATTGAAAGAGTTCAGTTGTTCCTGTGTAGTGAGAGAAGTTGCCGGACTCTTTCCCCAGATTCGGTTTAGGCCATTTCTTGGCCCCAATTGTGGAAGTGCTTGCAGTGATAAGACAAGCGACCCGGATAATCCGACTGTGTTCGATTCCAATCCGACTGTGTGGGGGCCGTCTGGCTAATAGTACAACCATATTACCGCCCGCCAATTTCCCACTAAAATAATATACGTATAATATCTATACTAAAAGTTATTAGGAATTATATATACAAAGTTCTCTAATATTGCGATTTACGTTGAAGGTATTGAAACTATAGAGTTTATATTTATACTAGTATAATTATATCTATTAGTATTAGTAGTACTAGTTCGATTAGTAGGACTAGTATTATTACTATTATTATTATTAGTATAATAATTATTATAATTGCTACTAATTAAACGGCGGTAGTTAGTATGGATTTAAATATAATTAGGAGGGAGGAGGCATCCTTTAATACGGTTAGTACTAGTATTAATACTCTTAATATATTAGTAACGGCAGTAGGGGAGGCTAGTAGTAATATTATTAATTTTGGAACTCCTGTAACCGTACCTCCAACTATGCTTCGTATTTGTAAGGGGGATAGTAGAGTGTATATAGGTGCTGTGCCTAAGTGATTGATAAGGTTCTATGAAGAGGAAAGGGGGAAAGGTCTGTAAGTGGAGCTTGCGGCGGTAGCCTTTTGAAGGGGGCTATAGGTACGTAATTAGCGTTATAGCGGAGTAGCGCTACTATGAGCTACGGGCTGGGCTACGGCGGTAGTCGGGCTGCAAAGTCCGATATAACTTCTAGGGCGGTAGCTCTGTAATATTAGCCCCTTCCTCCCTGTGCCGGCCCCGGCGTGAGCGTTGCCGGTAATTATATATAAGTAGTTGCGTACCTTCCGTCTCTACGCAATTTTACCCGCCCGGCGGCCGTCTCTACTTACCCTAGCGCCGGCGGAACTTTTTTACGCGCTCGGCCTTCTTTTACCTTCTATACCCTTCCTTTTATTATATATTTTCCTCTTTTTTTTTTAACCCTCCCCTTCCCTCCTTCCTTTTCTCTCTTTCTCCTTCTCCTCCTCCTCCCTAACTTCTAACCCTCCCTCTAAATATTGTAAGGTTACGCTTACTTTTAGTATTAATAATAAGTTTACTTTTGCGCCCTTGTACGTTTAATTCTAATTTTTACACAACCCTTATAATATTTTTTAATAATTCGTAGTACAAATAGTTCCTCGCCTAGTAGTGCGAATAGGAAGTTACTACTTCTATTTTGTAGTCCCTTACCCCGGCTGCTCTTATTATAGCCGCTTCCCCAATTGTTCCTACGTTAGTTATTTTTATACTATTTTTTATTACTCTTCCTACTATATCCTCCTTTTTGCCCGTTGGAGCCTAGTTTAATTATATTTTAGTATATAATTAATTCCCGGGCTACTATTAGTCTCTTTAGTAGTTTTATAGTTACTTTTATAGTAGCTATTTATTTTTATTGCTGTAGTACGGACTTAGCCCCTTCGGCGTTCTTCCTAGTTAGAACCCTACTTTTATTCCTACGCTTATTCTTATTCCCGCCCTTACGCCTATTGAGCCTATACCCGCTATTCTTCGCGCTCTTATTTTTACTACTACCGTCTATTCTACTTTTGTATTTGCTACTATACTTATTCCGGCCCTTACTGCCTAATTTATTACTATCCCTAAGGAGGAGAACGAGGAGAATAAGATTTTTAATAGTCCTTTTATTCGTTAGGGTAGAATTAAGGCTTATACTATTAAGAATAACCCTACTATTACATATTATAGTATTTTACCTTTTATTTGTATAAATATATAGAAGAAAATAATTTATTATAAAGGCCTTACTATAGTTGAGAAGTATAATCTAGCTACTTTTTAGTACTAGCTTTATTTCTCTTATAATTATAAGTATATAAATACTAATTTTAATTTTAGTACGAAGTATATTGTATGTAAGGTAGAGTTTAGTAAGGTTTATCTTTCTACTCTTAGTATAGTTTAGTTTATTTATTATAATTAAAAATTGTAGGGATACTCTATTTTTAGCGCTAAGGGTGCTGCTGCCGCTATATATGAGGATATAATTTCGATTATAGAGATTTTAAAATATAGTAATTATCTTTCTACTTATAGTCGGTTCAATAATATAATTATTGACTATTTTTTCTCTAGCCCTAATATAGCCGCTATAGTTATTAGCCCGCCCGCTTCTAATAACCTTATTGCGCCCTTTTCTATCGCTAGCGCTAATTTTGCTACTTTTATTAAATTTAATAATGTTTGCGCCTATTTAGAATCCTTATAGTACACTATTAGTAATATAAATAGTATTTATAGTAATATTAAATCTTTATATTATACTATAGATAGTTTTTACGCGTAGGTGACTAACTTATAAGTTTAGAAGGAGTTGTTCCCTCCGATATTAAAATTGAGTAAGTATAGTTCGGTTAAAGGAGGAATTTAGGGATTATTTAATACTTCGCCCCTTCGTTAGATTCGTTTTATTATTTACGTTTAAATTATTTCCCTAATTAGCCCTACCGTCGATTTTATAACCGTTCTACCCTATATTTTTAGTACTACTAATAACGATATAGAGGTCGACCTTCCTACTGGTTTTACCTCCCCGGCCGGTGGTATAAAAGAGGAGGCCCCTATTGGCTATACTTTTACTAATATTAAGATGTTGGAGGAGGGCGAGATCTACGAGTAAGGTTTATTATTATAATTGTACTTTTCCTTCGGTTTTTTATTTTTTGTACTTTTATAAATTAATTATATTTAGGTAGAGGATTAGCTTCCTTATATCCTTTCCGTAGTAAAGGGGAAAGGGGCTTTAACTTTTAATTATAATTAATTTCTCTTGCGTTTATTAGAGTGAATAGTCCCTTTGCGCTAATATTATTCTAATAGTCCGTTATTCGTATTTATAGGTTTATACTTCTATTTAAATTTATTAAGTATAGCCGTTTCTAGGAATTCTTTAAACAGCTCCTAAATAATCTCTCTAAAACCCTTCTATTTTATATAGATTATATAGGTTATACGCCCTCCCTTCTCTTTAAAATTATTCGTACAAAGAATTTGTTCTACCTTCTATTCTTTCTCTTTTTTAATTATAATGGCTAGGGGTTGTAAATTTATAGTATATTATCCGGGTAGAGGGTTTTTAGCGGCTCTATAGAGGAAGTTAATATAGAAGATATTGTAAATTACTAATAGTAGCCCTTTAAATTCGATTACGTATAGGGATAAGACTCTAGAAACGGTATATTTGGCGTAGACTATATCGAATTTCTTTTTAGGGTACGTAGAACTATAGTTTTTAAGGTTAAATTAGACCTTATTTCCGATTTAGAATTGCTCGGCCGGTTACTTAGAACGGTTTGCGAATCTCTCTTATTATTATATAGCTATAGTTATAGTAATTTAATATATATTTGAAATTTATTATAACTTCTCTATAAATTTATAAGCTTTATATTTGGGGATAGAAGTAATAAGTAGTTCTTTTGGGGATTCTTCGACGGTAAGGATAATAGGGCCCGTTTTATAACCGTAGGTTATAAAGAAGGGGGTTATACCGATAGAAGTATTTATCCGGCTATTAATCGCTAGTTGGGCTATAGGGGTCCAATAGTCCTAATTATTCTATAAGTAATTAATATAAATTTTAAAGAAAGTATATACTTCCTAATTCATTTTCTCGGGACTACCGTCGGTCTGGGGGTAGTAGGTTGTACTAAGGAGTTGCTCTATATATATTAATTTATAGAGGCGCCTCTAGAATTTACCCGTCTAATTAGTACCTCTATCGCTAATAATTAAGCGTAGCTAACCGTAGTAGCGTATAAAATACTAAAGGAAGCGCTCTACGTAGAGGTTTACATTTATAGAGGGTATCGGCTCGAGGATGACGTTCTTACTCAGCCTATTTTTGATAACTTATAAGTATATATTACTATTAGCGTTCGGGAGGTCGGTAATAAAATTTATTTAGATAATTCTATAATATTAGTTAGGGGTTATTAGCGTTTATAGAAAGCCTCTCTTTACGTTTCTCTAAACTTTCGTAGAATTGTAGATATAATAGTTATATAGGAAGTATTGTATATAGGTTCCTAATAGAGGCTAATAGTATTTTTTTAAAAGAGCGAAGATTATTCCCTCTTTACCGGGGTAATTAAATACCGCGGCTTTATATATTTTCTATATAATAATTGTACAGAGGGCATCGAATCGCTATTTTTAATTGGTAATTATGAACGCTATAGCTTCGAATACGGTTGGGGTCTTTAGGATCTAGAGGCGTCCTTTGTAGTATAATCGGTCTAATTTATTTATAAAGTAATTAACGATTTAAATTTTTAATTAGAATAACGGTACAAAGGTTTAGGTATTCTCCTTAACTATATGTAAGGCGGTTTAGTACGTGGAGTCGAAGTAGATAGTTTAATCCTAGAGCTACTATAAATCTAGATTTTTAAATACTTGTACGTTCTCCGCCGGGGAGATAATAGAAGTAGAGATTCGGACGTATATTTATAAAGTTGCCTCGGGAATAAACTATATATTTTTAGCCTCCTAATCCTCGCCGGAGGGCCGGTTTTAATTTTTATAGAATAATACGTTTAGGACTATAGCTTCTTTATTCGGGTAGTAAATAAAGTAGAAATTGAACCGCGATAGGTATTTTACCTAGCGAATTTATCGTTTAGAGAAGCCTTAGCGTTCTATAAAATATTTTAAATTGCGGTGGTTGGTAAAGACGGTAAAGGCTTCGTAATTATATAGTTCTATAGATTATTCTTCGAAGTAGGAAATAATTATTAATATTTCTTTATTATAAATAGGGTAATTATATTCGGTTGTAAAGAGCTTTTTAGAGTAGAAGGTTATAGTACGTTGGGTACTGTTATTTATTTTTTATATTAATACGCTTCCGAACGCGTAGTTACTATAATCCGTTTCTAGGAAGGTTTTACAATTGGGGTCGAACTCTATAAGGATAGGCGCGTATATAAATAGGCGTTTAAAGAGTTGGAAAGTTATATTATATTTTTTAGTCTATTTGAATATAATTCCTTTACCTATAAGCTTAGTTAAGGGCGTAGCTACTTTAGAGAATTGGAGGATAAATATACGGTAGTAGTTTATAAATCCGAGGAAATTATATACGCTTTTCTATAAGGTAGGAGCGAACTAATCGAGGATTATTTTAACCTTCTCGGGGTCGGCTTATACGCTTATACCCGTATAGATAATAAAACCGAAATATTTAACCTTCTTTATAGAGAATTTGTACTTATTGGAGTTAAAGTATAGCTTATATTCTTTAAATTTTTTTAAAACTATAATTACCTTCTTTTTATAGTTTTTTTTAGACCTAGAGGAGTAAATAAGTATATCGTCTATATAGGTAGAATAGAAATTATTTAAATAATTGTAAAAGATAGAATTAATATACCTTTAGAATAAAACTAGGGCTCTAGAGAGACCGAAGGGGACAATTATCTATTCGAAGAGTCCGTAGTGTATTTTGAAAGTAGTTTTACTCTCCTCTCCTACAATTATACGTATTTTATAGAACGCCGTTATAATATCGACCTTCGTATATTAATATACTCCTTTTAAAATTCTAAAGGTTTTGTAGATTAAGGGGAGAAGGTAGTAGTCTATATAGGTAATAGCGTTTAGGGCTTTATAATTGTAGTAGAAGCGAAGTCTGCCTTCTAGCTTGCGGACGAATAATACTAGGGTTCCGGCCTTTAAATTATTCGCCTAAATATATCCTTTATCGAAGAAATCTTTAAACGTCTTCTTTAATATTAATAGCTCCTCTTTAAATATATTATATAAGGGCCTAAAAGGGAGGGGGAAGTCCTACCCGTTTAGACCCTTCTTTAGGAGGATTTTGTAATTAATATTAGGCTTATAAGGGTTAAATTTATCGGCTTCTTCTTTTATTTATAGAAGGAGGAGGTAATAGAATCGTTTAAGGATCTTCTCTCGGAATTAGGCTTCTATATAGACTTTCTTCGGGGTAAGGGCCTTCTTTATATTTTTGAGACTAATAGCGAAGATATAATCCTCGGCTATAGTTCGCCTATATTCTTTATGTATACGATTAATAGTATTTACGAACGTAGTAACTATTATATATATAGCGGATTTTACTTCTTTAATAAATGGGGTCTCTTTTTTCTCTTTGCCTCTAACGTAGGGAATTTAATTGCCTGCTACTCCTATATAGAAGCGCTTTTTATAGGGGACTGAATAAGCTTTATAAGTAGCGAGCTATAGTTTACTTAAAATTAGGGGGTATTCGAATTCGAAGATAATATAAATTACTATTAATTTAATATAGCCGTTAACCTTTATAATAAGCTAGGCGAGGTTCTTAATAGTAATACCTTCTATAATTATAGATACTCCCTTTATTTAATATATAGGGATAGGAATTATAGGGATTCCGAGGTTATAAACGACCTTTTTACTAATTGCGGTATAGTATTAGTAACCTTTATTTATAAGGACGTAGAATAAATTATAATTATTAATAATAAATAGAATTAAAGTAAATTCAATTTCCAATTTATTTTTTAGTTTAAAATCTTCTACTTTGTTACTTAATACTTCTAGGGACTCTAGCGCCCGACTATATACTAGAATTACTCTTTTCCTTAATTCTCTACTATAGATTTGTATTATTCTTCTTCTTTTAATATAGGGGGAATTATAGCGGTTGTAATTACGTTAATACCGACTTTATTCTTAGGGTTTATAATTAGTAAGTATAGGTAGCGTATAGTGTAGTAGTCGGAAGTACTGTATTTTATATATAGATTATTCTCTCTACGCTTTTAATATTCCTCGTCGGAGACTTATTTAGTACGGCGGGTAATACTACTATTTCTACCTCTTCGGCCGCCGCCGCATCTACGAGTAGGGCCGGCCGCTATTCTACTTATAAATATATTATAATTATTATCGGCATCTTTTATACCCGGTTCGGTAGAGGACGAATTAATATTATTCGTAGGGGGAGGTAGGTTCTATATAGCCGCGGGCTAAGCTTTAGAGGGTTTAGAAGAGAATTGGCTGGGGGTATAATTAGAATTTTAATTCTTCCCTCTACCCTAACGTTTATTATTCTATTATTTTAATAGTTTAAAAGCTTTTATACGTTTATAGTATATAATATTAATTTAAAGTATTTTAATATATTTGTTATAGTCGTTTAGGAGCGTAATTATAAAGATTATATTTATAAATTTAGTATTAAAGGCGTTATTTAAGATACTTAACTTAGATTCATCGTTCTACGTTGCGCCTCTAGCTTTAAGGAGCTCGTTTTCCTAATTTACGAGGAAGGATAAAAAGGGTTGATTATTATATTATCTTATAGCGTATAATTTAATTAAAGCCGTATTTTAGAGGTAGTATGCGTTAAAGAAACGATTGATCTATACTAGTAGGAGTTTTGGGTCTATATCGCCGTTAATTATATATATAATTTAGAACCCCTCTAACTTCTTCTTTTTATTATTAGGCAAGGTACTTAGAATTTCTATTTAAATAGCGTTTTTATCTATATAGAGACCTACTTTATTATTAGTATTATATATTTTAATTAGTAGCGTATAATAGAATGAGAAGGTTGATTATTGGCCGTCCTACGTAGGGAGAATTAAGGGTTTCCGGCTGCGGGCGTATTTATTATTATTACTATTATTATTATCGTTAGTAGTATTAATTATAATTGTAGAAAAGTAGAAGTTCGGCTCTAGTATTAGGGAGCGGTTCGAAGTAGAGTTCGTAGTTATAAAGCGGAGGATTCTTATAAAGTCTAAATTATTAATATTGAGGGTATTAATAATAGTTGCGATGAGGCTAGTAGTATTCTTCTTAAAATTAGGCTTAGGGGTAATACTAGTAGTATTTATAGAGCCCGAGGGGGTATTTTAGAAAGAGGAGGTAGATATTATTTCTTCGTCGGTATTTGTAAGTATATTAAATTCTACTATTCTAATAATTAATATCTAATATCGTTACGCTCGAGGCTATAGGCTCTGTCCAAACAAAAGGAGATAGAACTTAATGTAAGGGGGATAGTAGAGTATATATAGGTACTGTGCTTAAATGATCGATAAGGTTCTATGAAGAGGAAAGGGGGAAAGGTTTGTAAGTGGAGTTTATAGTAGTAGCCTTTTGAAGGGGGCTATAAGTACGTAATTAGCGTTGTAGCGGAGCAGCGCTACTGTGAGCTACGGGCTGGGCTACAGCGGTAGTCGGGCTGTAGAGCCCGATATAACCTCTAGGGCGGCAGCCCCGTGATAGTATTACTATAACTCTCTTAACTCGTAGAATTATAAATGGAGCTGTACCGCCTCCTATCTCGTACTCTCTACTTCTACCCTTACTTCCTATTCCTTTTAATTCGTTAGTATTATTTTAATTATCTTTTTTTTCTTAGGCGGTGGTTAGGTTAATACTTTGGGGGGGGTATTATAAGCTAGATTATATTTAATATTAGAGGAGGAGGAGGGGGCGAGACGAGGTATAGTAGGTATAGGCTGGGTATTATTGCGAGCCTTCTAGCGATTTATAATAATTAAGAGGGGGTTTCTCTCTTTATATAGTATTAGCTAATTTGCGGATAAAGGCTATAAAAGTCTAGTTAGTATAGTAGTTATATTAAATAATAGAAGATTATTTACTTTCTCTAGTTTTAATTATTAATATTTATTAATTATACTTTGAAGTATAGTACTACCTATATTTATAATATTGAGTAAGTTATACTAGTAGGGTAATTTATATTGACGGTTGAAATTAGTAAAATATTGCCCTTGTACTTCGGTCAAATTACGCCGTTTAATAATAGTATTATTAGCGAATATAATTTATTGTTAGAGTAATTCGAGGTACGTAAAATTGGTAATAAATTTTACCCTCCCTAACGTAGTATAGTTATACTTCGCAACGCTCTTTAAAATTTAGTGAGTATACTTACTAATAAAATTCTCTTTTAACCGTTTGAAGGTTTTAGTAATAATTCCTAATAGTTAATTAAAATTAATACAACGATTTTTGAATAGTACTTTCAATATATTGTAGATACCTTTTGTATAGGAGGTTATTCGTATATTAAAATTATAATATAATTTAATAGTAAAATAGGTAAATTTATACTTCAATAGGAGGTAAACGTATAGAAGGTAGTTAATTATAATTGTAAAAAGACTAGTTAGTAATTATATAAATAATAATAAATAGATATAATAATTGTATTTTTTTATTTAGGGAACTCCTTTAATAATACCCTCTATTGTTAATAGAATCCCTCTTCTATATTAGAATAAACTATTACTTTCTAAGCGCCTAGAATCTTATTTACATTAGCGAGCTAATTACGGTTTGAACTACTAGGAGTTTTACTACTATTATTAATAGGCTAGTTATAAGGGTTCTTAACGCCTAATTCTAAATAGAACTCGCGGTCGTCTCTATTTAATATTATAGTAGTAATATAGTAGGCGTTAAAGTCTTCGTTGGCGGGGTTAATATTTATATAGTAATCCTTATAAAAATAATTCCCATTACTACTGTAATTATTTAACGCTATACCTTCGAAATTACCCTCTTACTTTTTTTTAATGTTGAAAGTAATATTCTTTATTACGTACTAGAAATAGATTTGGTATTAGGTAATAGGGAAGATTGCCCGGCAAGCCTTTTTATAAATTTTATTATAATTTATAATAATAATTAGAAGGGAGGGAATTTTATACTTTAAGAGTATGGCTTTAATTTATTAAAATACTTACGTAAAGTAAGCTTCCTTCTCCCTGCTTAATAAGTAGTAAGCGATATTAAAAGTTGTATGTATAGCCGTTATACTATATATTTAAAGGAGAGGTATATCGAATTTATTAATTTTATACGTGCAGTCCAAATTTATAACCTTTAGATTCTTCTTTAATTACTTAATATACTAGGGATAAATCTAAAATATCCTCTTTATTAAACTATCTTCTTTGTTATTGTAATGGTAGACGTTCTTATAGATGCTTTTGGTCTTAGTTAGATTATTTAAGAATTATTGGGTAGGAGTTAAAGTACTGGCTAGCTTCTATTTGTTGATTGCTAGTATATTAAGAACGTTGTGTTTAGTAATTGTAATACCAAACTCCTTACGGATAAATAAAATAATATCGGTTGAGGAAATTTTTAGTTGTTTTGCTATATGAAAGATACTCTCCTCTACTTCGCTAGTACATTAAAATCGACGGTTGGCGGCGTAGTACGCTACGCTATTTAGGTTGAGGTTGTATATATAAGTAGATACTATAAGTATAAATTATTATATAGTAAATTTGGTAGATAAAACGAACTTTACTTTCTATTTATAGTCTTTTTTTATATTACCCGCTAATGGTCGAGGGGTAATTTTAATAGTTTTATACTTTTTACTATAGTACGACGGTCCTTCAAAATATTCGAAATTATATTATGCCAGCTTACTATAATAGTAATTACTAGCGCGTATCTTAATAATACTAAAACCGATCTCGGTAGTTACGATATTAATTTTTTTAATAGTAGCGTCGATATTAGTCTAGTATTGAATAGAAAGTTCGTTGAAAGCGGGCTCCTCTTTACTAACCGACTTCGCTTTCTCTAGTATACTTAATTTATTATTCGAATTTAATAATAAGGAGGATAAAGAATTCGAATTTAAGGTCGATAGGGAGCGACGACGGCGGAACGGAATAACGGCGGCGGGAATTAGAATTAGAAATAGCTTTTCCTCTTTAACGAGTTTATTAATATTGAAAAACTCTTTATTATCGTTGTATAGTTCGGTCTTGATCTATTTAAGAGAGGGAGTCGGATTAGGAGTGCGTAGCGCGAGTATAGGGGAGGAGGCGGTCAAATCAACGATTTCAGGCATTTTTGCAGCGTACGGTTAGTTATTATACTAAATAAGAACCCCCCCTTAATACTATACTTACTAATTACGATAGTAAATAATAACGGTAATAGCGATGTGCTTAATTACTTTAATTATTACTATTAATGTACAGAAATATTGTACGATGTTGTTCGCTAGCAAATTTGGCGGGCGCTGATATGGTGGCTTACGGTTTGCTATTGGCTAGACGGCTCCCACACAGTCGGATTGGAATCGAACACAGTCGGATTATCCGGGTTGAAGACAAGACGACGTGCTGATAAGCACCTACACTCCCGGGCAAGTACGTGTGATGGTGAAGTGCCGCGAGGAAGGGACGACCGACCGACCGACGCAACCAACACTCTCCGACATCGCCAATCTTCAGTTACTTTTGACGTCACTCTGCAGTGCTTCAGTGCTTCTGATGAATTTGTGAATTCCAACATGAGATACTTGGAACAGGGAACAGCAATGTGTACTGTGTAGTGTAAGCCACAGCGTCGCAATACCAAGACCAAATCGAGCCCAGTTCCAATCGGCATTCGATTGGTCGATCGATGTGGATACAGTTCCCTTTCCCAATACTGTACCGTCTGCCACAGCAATCCAAATCACGAAGAAGGAAGGAAAAAAAAAAAAAAAAAAAAAGAAAAGAAGATCTGACCTCTCATCCAAAGACCGACTGGATCGAGACTGTCGGGGTGCACCACCTCGACGAAACCTCCAATGATTCTGATCCTTCAGATTCTTTCGCATAGTCGCCGGGGCCATCTTCACGTAGAATCACACCCTCCCAGTCGTTACAATGCAATCCCGAACCAATGTGGTTATGTGGCTGCTCGGTAACCAATGATCGCTGGTGGCTTTCGTCCAAAAACCCAGCATGCCTTCAGTTCTCTTGCAAGTCCGATCCGACCCCCTTCTATGCTTCATCTTCTCTCGCAGCACACACAGTATGTAAGACAGACAATATTTCAAGCCACGCGGCCGCTCATGGTGCCCCGCGCTTGCGTTGCCTACATATCTCCGAATCGTCACATCGGGGCTGCTGACAATGGTAACACAGCTCGGAAGCTTTGTCTTATGCCACTGCTTTAAGCTCTGAGATGAGTCTCTACACTTTGCGCACCTGGTTCCGACATGAACGGAATAGCACCGCCAACTCGTCATCAGTCTACACCGGCCTCTTGTGAAATGAGAGCCGAGCAGGGTTTATAGTACCGTCCATCTCGCAGGGGTCGTCGTCGTTAATCCAATCACGCCATGGCCCTGTGCCGGGTACCGGATACCGGACCCCAGTCCAGTCTTGTCGGCAATGAACACCTGGCCAGGAGAACCGTTGATTTACAGTGGCCAGACTGTCGGGGTAAAACGGTCTTGCTTCTCACTGGTCAGGGTCTGCCGGGTCACAAAAGATATAGCGCAACGACCCTACCGAAATATCATGCAGTTGAGGGAAAATCGTGGTGTGATGGAGGGTTTTACACATTGAGACGAAATTACTCCGGATCGGCATAACAACGTTGGTATAGCATCCGGTTCAGCCAGCCAGCATAGCTCATATGCATCTTCGATCGGCTAGGTGTTGTTGTTCTACAATAGCAGTCAGCACCGTTCTCTTAACACCCGACCACGATAGTCGTCGGCATCCGAGACAGCTTCGCCAAACGGAAAGGCAAAGTCTTCCATATCGGGAAAGCTCACAGCTTGAACCAGAAAACATAGAAGCTAATCAACCATTCTTCTTGACCCCGGTTACACCTTGGTCTTCGTAATTGTTCAACAAGGTAGACCCCAGATTGTGCGAAGAGGTAAGCTTTCAGCCTTACCCTGCCACGTGCCGACCTCCCGCTCTACCAAGATGCTCCAATAGCAAGGTACAATTCGTAGCGAGCAGGAAGCGAGGGCGGTCAAAAGGCAAGAGAAGCAAGAAGCAACGGCTTTTCTGGTGAGAAAAATACACGATGTTCACGACAGCGAGCTTGGGGCGGAATAAAGTGTCTGGGTGTCATCGGATTTCAAAGCAACAGTGTTCCACCCTTCCACGTGGTGAGACGCTAGCAAAAATCATACCACACACCGTGTTGGATGCGAGATGCATCGGTACTTCGGTACCCTACACTGCTACATTCTTGCCCTGAAACATTCGTTAGCGCGGACTTCATCAGTACCTTACATACCGTGCTCTGCTCAACTCAATCACCATTTCACCCTTTTTCAATCGAACAATTGCTTCGAATGTGGCCGTCTCGTTATTTTTCTGTGTTGTCTTGGGGACCAAAGTCGCAAGCACCGCGCTAAATAACAAACCGGCATTGAACTGGACACCCTGGACACCACCAAGTGGAATTTTAGGCGGTGAGTGCGGTAGATGTTATGGTGTCCGAATTCCGATGTTACATTTTGGACAGCACGGTGTGAATTGGGCATCCGGCCTAAAGTAGCTCATCGATGTTATAAATCCCGACGGCTCTGGCACCCGAAACATTTCCCTTCTTGGACGGTCCATCATCTTTTCTTTTTCAACCCAACTAAACCTCGAATTCCAGCCAGGACGGTTACTTGAAATATCCAAGATTTCATCATGGCTTCTCCGGCGAAAAGGGTGCGAACAAAGTCACCTACGCCGGCTCCAGAAACTGCAGCAGCTGCGAGGGAGTCCACGCCTGCTCCTGCTCTGATTCCGGCAGCTTCGAGAGAATCTACTCCCGCTCCTGCCACCCCAGCAGTTGCCCGGGCAAGGGAATCAACACCTGTTCCTGCGACGCCAGCGACGGCGCGAGAACGCACACCTGTTCCTGCCACTCCTGCGACGGCGCGAGAACGCACACCTGTTCCTGCAACTCCGGCAGTTGCGAAAGAATCCACACCTGCTCCTGCCACTCCGGCGGTTGCGAGGGGACGCACGCCTGCTCCTGCAACTCCCGCTGCTGAAACGAATGCCCCTCTTCCTGGATCTCACTGGGCCGAACAGGTACGGACAGGCCACTGCACAAGCTCACAAGCCCACAATCATGATGGGAATTGATCACTTACTCGGTACATACTACAGGGACTTCCCGAAGAGGAAGAAGATGATGCGGATTCGACCCTTGGAAGCGATGTCGAGAGCTCGACTGCTTCCATCGGTTCGAGTATCCTCAGATACCGTACTATGAACGGCAGAACGTATCATAGCGATAGCATAACGGATTCAGAGTATTGGTAAGTCTTGATGTTTGAAAAGGGAAAGCATTGTGCATGTGGAGGAAACAGTCAACGCTAACGAACTTTGTGTGCAGGGGTCCCAACGATGACAAGCAGAATGAATTGCTGGATATCTTGTGAGTACAAGCATGCTTCCTACTTATCGAGTCCCTGTAGCTGACCAAACATTGCATTTCAGCCATCATGCGATGACCATTCTCCTGGATGGAAGGCTTTATGATGCCCCTCTCCCCAAGAAAATGGAGAATGCCATCGATCTTGGCACCGGCACAGGTACGTACCCCTGCTTTCTACACTGTTCACAAGTCATCCCAACTAACCCAACATTTATGGTAGGCCTCTGGGCAATCGACTTCGCCGACGCATTCCCCAACTGCAACGTCATCGGCACCGACATCTCGCCCATCCAGCCCAGCTGGGTGCCCCCCAACATCCGATTCGAGATCGACGACTACAACAAGGAATGGACCTATAAGCCTAACTTCTTCGACTTCATCCACGTCCGTTGGCTGAGCGGTACCGTCAAGGACTGGCTTGCCTTCTACAAGGATGCTTACCGATGCTGCAAGCCGGGTGGTTACATTGAGCACATGGATACCCACGGTACGATCCACTCGGACGATGGTTCCATCGACGAAAAGGTGCATGCTCTAGGCCAATGGGGCCCCATATGGCACGAGGCTGGCAAGAGGATTGGGCAGGTTCTGATCCCGGCTGCCATGATGGAGAGTGCAATGAAAGAGGCCGGGTTCGTGAATATCGTGGTGAAGGATTACAAGGTACGTTCGATCTCCCGCTTTCCCCGCAACGTCTGTTGATCCCAAAAAAAGCTGACCACGGGACATCTGCAGGTCCCCATCTCCCCATGGTCCAAGGACAAAAAGATGAACGACGTTGGTCTGTACTTCTATGCCGTCATGAACCAGGATCTTGACGGTGTTCTCCAGTTCATGTTTGGCAAGGTCATGGGGTGGACTACGGAGGAGATCGGCATCTACATCCGACATTTGAAGAAGGAGATGAAGGACATGAGCATTCATGGGTACTTTGTCTTCCGCAAGGTGTATGGCCAGAAGCCAGTGGATGCTTGATATATGGCTGGGCAACAACACCGATCGGGGCTGGATAGGCTATTCCCACGATATGGGCAGTTGGATAACCTGGTACCTCTACCTTACGACAAGCTTCATCTTCCTTTTCTGTATACATATATAATTTGGAAATATACTACTTGTAGTCAAAAGCAGTGAATGACTCGTCACATTTGCTATACAGGGTTGACCCCAGACCGGACACGTGCCTCGAGCCTTACCCGGCCCCGAAATTGCTTCTTTGGTCCTAGGTTATCCCTGTAGCTTCGTTTTGCGCGACTACTAGCTATAAGAAGACAACGCCGGGCAAAGAGGAGAGGAACATCATCAGCGGTTCATCATTTTGGCAAAGGAGGCGTGGGAGTGCTGTTCACTGTCGTGGCCGAGGCCTCTATCCCGAAAAAGCCGTACTGGACATTTCGATCGTACCTGTTATTGATTGAGAAGATAAACTTCTTTGATGATTCTGTCGCAGGACGACCGGGGATGAAGCTGACGAGAGGACGTCTCGACTAAACGGATGCGGCTCATCCAATGGAAAGTACGGATCCATGGATGCAGATACGCACAAGGAAGTCCTCCTATCTCTATGTGCACTAACAGTTTTACCCCCATAACAGCAAAGGATCTGCTAAGTACCTCTAGTGTCTGTTAGCGCAAAGCTCCTGCCCGGCGTGCTAGGCCCTTCGTCGGCTCAGCTCAGCTCCATGTCGGGTAGGTACAGTACCTCATAGGTGTCTTTATTTGACTCCCCAAGCATTCCATTATTTCCGGCCCTACCTAGGTACCTCTGGGTGCGTGGAACGGGTAAGGCTGAAGTAACAGCGATGAGCCTTGTTCGCGAGTCAGGGGCGAGGAGAGGGTAGGAAGACAAGGTTGCAAGGGGATCCATGAGGTGATCTTCAACGACAGATTCCAAAACGAGAGTACGTAGGTACATACTCTAGGTAGGAAAATGACGGGGACAATATATCCAAATTGCTATATACCCAAAAAACTGGCCACATTGACAATCACAGGTAGATGTATGAGGGGACATAATACATTTTCGGTCCTCGTTCGAGATATTCACATGCCCCTTCGTTTCCTAGGGAGAGGTAGGTATCCAGCTTACACTACCTAAGCGTCCAGCGGCTTTTGCGCCCTCACCAAGCGCCACTTGGCGTTGAAATGATACTTGGCTTCCCTGAATTCTCGGCGCATAGTAGCAGTGTAGTTGGCGATATCCTTCAGGGTCCAACCTAAATAGTTGGGCATAAGATAGTTGAGGAAGCCCTCAATGTCATGTGTCAGCGCCACAGACATGTAGAGACCTAGCTCCTTCAGCTTCGGGTCATCGGACCAGGGTGCGAGGGGGAGCTAGATCTCGAGGTCAGCTTCAGCTCGTCTCAAGGGCTTACGGACAAGGAAGGTCTTACATAGTGGAATTCAGACGTAATGTTGGTGAATCCAGCCTCTCTCATTCCGTCTACCATGATGTCTGAAGAAGCCAAGTCGAACTCAGTCCCCAGATATCCTCCAAGCTTCTTCCAGATTGGACCCCACTGGGCCGCAGCGCACTTTTCAGGCATCGTTCCATCAAGTGAATACCAAGTAGCATCGCAATCAAGATGTTCGATCCAAGCGCCGGGCTTCGCACACCTATATGCCTCCTTATACAGGGCATGCCAATCCTTAATGGTCCCGGTGAGCCAGCGAATGTGAATGAAGTCGAAGTAGTTCTCTTGATAGGTCCAACCCCTATTTGCGTCATTGATCTCGAAGCTGGCGTTTGGAGGTACCCAGCTAGGTTGAATCGCAGAAATGTCGGTGCCGATTACAGTGCAATCAGGATGTTCGTCCGCGAAATCTCTATTAAGAAAAATGTTAGTAATGATTGAACGATCGACTCGGGAATCTGACAGGTTAGGTAAGGTAGGTAGGTAGGTAGAGGTAGTCTTACATGGCCCAGACTCCTGCACGTAAAGGTGGTCAGTAAAATTGACCGAGTAAAGGGGAAAGATGACGGCGGTTCCGGTTGATCCAGCTTACCAGTGCCGGTACCAATGTCAACAGCTGTCTGTATATCCTTCTTGAGCGGGGCCGTATAGAGTTTCCCATCAAACATCTTAACCATGGCCTCGTGGATGATATCCAACATCTCATTTGCCTTGGAATCATTAGGACCCCTGAGTGCCGGTGCACGTGGACGAGCAGTTAGTTTAGCTCTGGAATTAGGAATCAGCGGGTACAGCACCCGCCTGGCTCATGCTTTCCAGTTCAGACATACCAATATTCTCCGTCAGTCACCGAATCGCTGTGGTAGGTTCGCCCCAGGTAGTTACGGTACTGCAAAATGCTGGAAGTGATGGAGGCGGTCGAACTTTCAGCGTCACTTCCCAGAGTTGAGTCCAAGTCATCATCCAGCTCCTATACGTGGACGAGATCTTTTGTCAGCATCCGCCATTCTAAAGATAATTGATGGAATCTGTATGATTATGAATGTCACATTTGATGATGATCAATCTAGCTTGAGTTCTTGTTACCAAGAGAAGAGGAGGGGAAGAGCAAAGAGCCGTCGGACGCAGATGCTGCCACTGCGTAACACGTCGGGTCTGTGCAGGTGCAATCGCGACCGTCAGGGTGTGTTGCATGACAAACGCCTCATCGAGTCCGAGGAGAGGATACATAGGTAGAGATAGGTAAGTAAGACAAAACGAACCTGTTGGCCCCAGTGAGCACCGGGTAAAAGGCCACCAGGCTCCAAAGGTTCATCGGCCACTGGCGAGGTGGGAGCAGGCGTGGGTGACATGGCGGGACCGGGTGTGGGCGATTTGTCTCCCGCTGGGGACGCGGGGCCGGGGGTGGGCGACTTCTCCTTTCCCTTTGGCGACTTGGCCTCGGGTGCTGGTGGTGACTGTGCCTTACTGGGAGGTGAACTCATTGTCGCGGATGGATAAGGTACCCTATCGAAAGAGTTGAAGAATTGGTCTGCAGAGGTCAGCCAAAGTCGATGCTTGGGGTGCCAGCGGCCCAGTACCTTGATCTTATAGGATTTCTCGTCACCCACCTTACCTAGTTACCCCTCTCTCCGCAAAGAAGAGTCTTGTTCCGGACCGAGACTGCCATTGCATTGGAGCGGTCAAGTGTCAAGGTAACCTCCTTCCTTTCCAACTGTGTGCTTCGGCCACCAGGGTCACATTGATACGTGCTTGCTTGCTTGCTAGTGATCCTCGGATACCTCCACAACTATCAGCAGCCACGCTATAATGCAGCTAAAGCTGGAACTTGGTGTTAGTCGTCATGTAGCTCTCTCGTAACACGACAAGGGGCTATTACTGAATCAAGGATTCCATTGGCTGCAATTTGTGACGGCGACCGAAGTGGTGGGAAAACACAGTAAATGGGCGACATGGCAAACGTTGCAAACTGCATCAGCGCCCGCAGGAGGAGACAATCAGGCGTGAATAAGAAAAGAAGATGCTACAGGTAGCAAGGTCGCGACCAGGTAGTAGGGCGTCTAGAATCCAACTTGAAGCAATAGTGTACATTATGTTTTTCTGTTATCCTATCAGCGATCATGGCACCGGCCTTCACCCCCTCCGCAGGAATTGATACTACGCTATCAGACACACTGCAGTATTTGCAGCAATGCAGATAATCATAAATCTCATTCCAACAAAACCATCCCGAATCATCTACCTTTATCTTTTGACTGACCAAGTCCAGTGAGACAGTCGTTCCAACAAACGACGAATGATAACAACCACGGTAGAATGGCTCTTGGTGGGACAGTTTCAGCAAAGACAACACGAACCGCCTTGAGTGAGATGAGAAACGCTAAACGAAAAACATGGGGACCGTTCAAGACAAGAAGGGGTGGGGGAAACACAGGGGGAGAAAAGGAAGAAAGAGAAGAAGAAGGACACGAACTGATAAGAGGATGAAGCCATGAAGGTAAAAACTGTGAAAGGCCTGTTGCTCTCGCCTCGGTTTTTTTTTTTTTTTTTTTTTCTTTTTTTTTTTTTTTTTTTTTTTTTTTCTAACTTACTCCCAGTTCATCCGAGTTCCCATAATCACCACTAGATGTCGTAGAATATCTAGAGGTACCTCGGTCTTTGAAGACACGCTAATTGCACACAATATTAATATGAGCTATCTGGATTTAGCTTGACGACACGCTGGGTTTGTTACTAGAACAAGCGTTCGTTCATTTGAAGGTCAACCATGATTGTGTAGAGGTACATGAGCTTGACATCTAAATGAATGATATGTGTGTACCATAATTCCCACGTACGTTCTTTGAAGTGTGCTCATATTAGTCTGATGGTGTATGGCGTGCAACCAGCGAATATATCCTCGAACCCCTCGTCTATACTACCAGCTCCCACTCGAGTATAGCCATGGTCGGGGTTCACTCCCTCTCTGAGAACAAGACCAAGAAAATCTTTATACTTCTCAATTAGTAGGAACCAGAGTTTGCATTGACTTCCTCCAGAGATAAGTAAATGAGAGATGCTCGGTGTATCGAGGCGGACGTTCCCGACTGCAACGCCATCCCTCATCAGGCTTCGATCATCTGCAAAGGCATATGAGCGTGGAAGCTGATCGCCAACATCAACACCAACCAGCAGAGCACCGCTAAGAACAAGGGCTCCATATTCAAGCGCACCATATGGGTCCTGATACTTGAGGACTTTCACAATCTCCTCAACTTTGAGATTATGCCTAGCAAATCCCGGAGTACTGGTCGCACCGAAACTGACCGGTGATCTGACTGATGCCCAGGACCAGGTCGGGGCTATATAGGCAGACTCAGTCGCATTTTGAGACGGAAACTCAGGCTCGGACGGTTGCGGCACAACCTTCCAAAGAAGGGCTTTGGGGAGGGATGTACTCCATAATCCGGCAATATATGTGGCGCCTGGATGGACCTCCTGCGCAACGCGGGCTAACCCGGACAGCGCGATTAACTTGTCAGTTTGTTTCGTCAGGGACCGTGCAGAATAATCCTCCACGATTCGACTCCAGGATACTTTGCTCTTGAACAGTTGGTCTGCAGCATCAGCGTACAAACTGCTTTCGAGACGTGTATGCATCCATGGCCGTTGTGAAGTTGCGCGGAGTTGGGTGCACTCCCAAAGCAGCCCTTGTTTGGAGAATGAGATCACTCTTCTCGACAGCTCCCTCTCTTGCAGCGTCCAGGCGCGGTCGTTAAGTGGCCCGCCATTGATAGACTCGTCGTGCTCGTTGATGTTGACAGGAGTTTCAAATATCCGAACTCGCTGATGATGATACCTCGTTTTGTCTTGACCAAGCCCATAGTCGTAGAAGTCGATATCAACAAAGCGGTTAGAGTAAGAACTCTGGATGTCGGCTACCATCTGGCAACCTTCAGTGCCGTCCTTTGCGCTGAGAGCCGCGAGTGTGAAGTAGCCATGACTGTAAACCAGAGCCATCAAGGCGGCTTCCCTTGCCCAGTCATCCTCATCATCTTGAATGATACAAAGAGAATCGATCCACAGAAATCTCTGCCGTAGGGAGCGGGATATCTTGATAGAGTCTTGAAATGTCTGGGAAAGCGCATTGAAAGGAATTCGCGTGATACGTTCACTTAAGTTCGCCTTTGTCGTAGTGATCGAGTGTTTCGAAGGTGGTCCCCAGCAGTGACTCAGTGTTACATATTTTGGCGGTGGTCCGTCAAAATCGAGTTCGCCTGCATCCACTAGGCGGACATCGTCACTGTCGGAAAAGGCTTGGAGGTCAAGAAGTCTGGTAGGTAAAAAGTGCCCAACATTACTTGAGCATTGGGCATGGTTGTCTCGACAATTTTCCAGCCAGACCTCTATGAGGGGAAAGCTTTCCACATGTTCCCCCATTTTGACAGGCTCCAGCTTGGCTGCAGAAACAAGAGCTGTCAATACCAAAACTTTCCACGAAAGGGATAGATAGTGAAGTAGCCAAGTCCAAATCAACCGTGGTAAGACAGGCGACTTACACCAAGGATATGGGACCAGGGAGAAGCCGAAATGCAGCGGATAGCGGTCAACATCGTCCATGTACCATTGGTGTGTTGTATCCCCAATCATTGTTAACGAAGAGGAGGGCTTCACCAATCCAAACGGGTCATAATGACGAGGTCGTCTCATCTGAAGAATTTCGAGATCCCCTGATTGACGATTCGCATCTCGACCGGGGCCCAATTGCAGAATATCGCACAGCTGGCATCCTCTCTCTGCTTCAAATCGCATCGACTTCAATGACTGAAGCTTGAGTTGTATGTTTCTGGATTTATCGGACCAGAATGACACTGGGATTGACGAGCAGATCTTGCAAAGCTTGCTGCCTGGGTGGTCCAACGTCCCCCAAAAAGAATGGGGTGCAGAAATGTCCATTTTCGTTTCTCGGTGCTGAAACAAGGACTTTGATCAGAGAAAGTGACTCCTCAATGACTTCCAATGTTGAGAATTGAGTTTATGCACAAGATGATGCAGCAAAGCTAAAACTATGAGCTTCCTGACGGCGGCGAGGCTAGATGAACATTCATCTTGACGGCGGTTAGCATGAAAATGCATATTATCTGCCTTGGGACCCCTCTCTTCGCCCACCGGCAGCCGGGCCTATTCTCAACACGCCACTCAAGCGCCGGACCCACGGCCAAGACCCAACTTGACACTCGCGTCAACATGAATACTACCTTAGAGGTGCCCAGTAGTTCCGGGAAGCCTTACACAGATATCCGATTGGGCCGTGGCATGTGCAGTAGCCGAGCTCGAAGCTCTGAAACTTGTGCTGAACTCTCAGAATATTCGTACAGAGATCCCCTCTTTACGTTAGGATGACCGAGTGGAAAGTGTACATAGGTAGCTGAGGTATTGTAGCTTGATTGACGTTGAGGTTCGATAAAGAGAAAAGACAGGCATACCTGCCCCAAAGAAGAAGAAGAAGAAGAAGAAGAGAGATGAAAAAAAAAAAAAAAAAAAATGAAAAAAAAAGCTATGTGCAGATCTCGTGGGTGTCCATGATGAAGATGAGTGTAGAGGTACCTTTGCATAGGTAGCGGTCCATGAACCTCCGCCCGCCTGTGGCGCATATGCATCGCAGGCTTAGAGATCAAATGGTCCCGCTATTCCCCGGAGATTGAAAGCCACTGCGCGCTTCATGTGAAATGTGTGCAATGAGATCACCTGGAAAGGCTGGTTGGTTCGACGGCGGCGACATGTGGTGGGCTTGAGAATGGAATCATGCACGAAATCGAAGACCAACACACAGACAGCAAAGAACATGAAAAGTACAAGCAGGGCAATTACTCTTTCCTGATGTACTAGTCTTGTTAGCAGGTACTTAGGGTTGGGTACCTCTCTTTCCTCCCGGGTCGCCTGTCTCGCGGCTGCCCTTGCCCTGCTGCCGCTTGGCCTTGGCCTGCTCCTCCATGCTCCTGCTTCCTGCTGCTGGTGTTGCGGCATCGATCTTTGCGTTTGCAGCCACTGTTCGTTTTTTTTTTTTTTGTCTTGGCTCGGCAGTCCTCGGTCATGTCCAACACATGCCGTCGCCAACATACCCAGCGGCCTCTCCTCGGGATACGGACTCGAAGTGGAAGTTTCGCTGGGACTGGATGACATCGCGAAAGTTGACCAGGTCGCCCATGTCGACCTCGGGCGTCATTTCTTCAGCTGTTTCCAGGCTTCCGAGATGTCTTTCGCCCTCGGTCGCCATGATGTTCAAGTTCAAGTTTCCGCAATGCTCGATACGCTCATTGAAAATACTCGGACCATTCACACTTCCACCAGAACGGGGCACGAGAGGGCGGGCGAGTTCCCACAGAGAACACCATCATCACATCTCATGAAGCTATTCGTGATTGCCAGCATCTTGACTCCTCTGTCAGTTCGGAGTTACCAGCGCGTCAGACAGTCCACCGCTGTCGGGAGCGAGATCACCAACCTCATTGAATTTTGCATCTGCATGGAACTATTGGTGCAAGGGTGCGTGGTCTTGTCCAGGTACCCAGGCACAGCATCTGCTATGAACTTATCTGTATCCTGTGCTAATCTAGCCTCTTGGTGTTAGATCGATAACAGACATCATGATCCCTATCTCCCACACGACACCCCCGCATGCCACAGCTCGGAGCGGGACGCCCCGCGCCCGCCACAGGCTTGTCCGACAACTCTCCCCCGACGACGCCGGCCGAGTCGCAAAGTGGAGGTGTTGCAAATTGAGGCTCTTTTAACATGACCGTCAAGCCCCTAGCCAACAATCTCACGTCTACACAGCATGTCAGCCTTCATCGCCACCTTCTCGACAAATGGGCTCGGTGACTGTCTCCGGTTGGGCTGGTGCAGAGTCTGTCGCATTGGGCGTGTTATTCATGAGCTGGCGGCCAAGTCGACTGACACATGACAGCCGACTCCTTCCAGGCCCGATCTTCATCCAGCTCAGCCTTATTGGGAACTTATGCGCTCAGATTGTACTACCTTACAAGCAGTGCTTACCTGTTGGCGTGTGTCGTTGGCTGCTTCACCTATCCGTATCAACAAAGCCATGTAGATTTCTACCCAGCCCGAGGGGCTAATGCATGGCGAAGTGAGGGCCCACTCATTGGATACAAACATCACATCCGCTCCAGCTGTTCGTCCTTTGCCCAAGTTCCAACAGCGCCCGGGCTTAAACAATCCGACATGTGATCGATACTGATTACTGAGCCCCGGGGACACAAAACACCCACATTCTTTTCCTTTGGCACCGTCTCTCAAACGCAACACGTTCGGTGCACGTTGCCCCTACCCTCTCAATACGACGACATATCGGGTTCTGCACCCGCTCGACACACAAGATGGGACCTCCGCGCAAACAAGAGACCTCGCAAAAGTTGAAGCGGCTCAAAGAGTTCTTCCGATCCGGTGGGAAACGTCAACAGCCTCAAGCTCCCAGACGTCCAGACGAGGACAAGCACATGCTATCCCCAACACGGACCCTGTCTTTCAACAGCTACCTTGAAAAAGTGGAAGAGGAAAACAAGCGACGTCTCCAGGCGGCAGTGGATATTCGCCAAGCCATCACCCAAAACGACTGTAACCGCGTCATTGAGTTATATCAGCAACATGCCGCTCTTCGTCCCAAAGACAAGAGAGGGCGAACTCCACTTCATGCGGCTGCCGAGCTGGGCCGAGACCTTATCCTGCGCTTCCTCCTGGATCAAAAAGGTGTGAGCCTCGATGCCACCGACATCCATGGCCGCACTGCTCTACACTTCGCAACCATCAATAATCATGCTGATTGCGTATCCTACCTCTTAGAGAGGGGAGCAAATGCTCAGCTTGTTGATGGGAACGGCCACTTGCCATCGTTCTACGCGTCAACTGACACAAAAGCCAAGTTCGACAATCCCCCTATTGTCCATAGCAGCGATCAGTATGCCGCTACCAATAACTGGACAAACAGGGCTGCGTTCGACACAGGACCAACACCTCCCAACGGTGCCCGAGAGGAAGTGTGTCGTTATTTCCAGGGCAGCCTCTGGGTACCCGACCTATCTACCAGATTTCGTATACTTCCGGTTTGGGAGTTGGTGTACGAAGCCGGTCGATATGAAGATCTTTGTAGGCGGTTTAGCATTGGCCAGCAAAGAACGGTGGACAAGAAGAAATGGATCCATCTCCCAATTGCCAGCAGGGAACTACTTCTTGACCTAACAAAGAGGATTTACACTGCTTCAGGACGCGATCTACAGTCATATCAGAGAGTGGAAAAGCTTGTCATCGACATGTTCAAACAGGTTGATGTGACAGGTCCAGAGGGGAAGGTGCACTTCAAGGTATGTGTATCCTATCACACTTGTCCAGAGGTTTCCATGTTGAGGCATCTGACGTTTTGTAGTTCAAGAGTTTGAAGCATAGCGGTCAAACCGACTCCGACGAAGGGCGATCTAAATCCGGAAGCATTTATGCGATGGCTGTAAGTTGCAATATTCTCATACTGACCTTTGTGCGCACAAATTTTGATCGCATTGCTGCTGTAGCTTCCTGTGGTCGATGTCGACAAGAAAGATTACGTTTCTGTGGCGCGCGCAGCCCAAGAACAAGCGACGAAAAAAGCGAAGCCGAGGCAAGAAACAAAGTTGTATCTTGGTGATCATGCAAAGAAGCACTTTGGCTATATGCTCAAGGCAGTGGGCTTCATGGGCCAACCGCTGCCTCGTTGCCTCGACCAATCCTACCATGACGACCTGGACAGCGATAAACTGGAATTTCTCAATAACGACCAGGTCATGGTACGGTATATCAGATATTTGAAGGCCAGATGTTCGCGGGCTGCCAAAGAAATGGGATATTCGGCTGGCCTTGACTCGGCGGATTTTGGCGAAAAGACAAGAGCTCATGCTCAGTACGAAGACGCTGAGCCAGCGCCTCAAATTGAACCCGACCAGCGCCAGCAACCGACGAGCATCCGAGTAGGATCCTCAGAAAATGACAGACCTTCGGCACAAGACAATACGGCCAGTCATATCCCGATGGAACAAGGACCACAGCCATTGGAACAGACATCTTTCGAAGCACCGCGACCTCCTCACAGCCCACGAAGGACCTACACTGGTGCTTCGACGACATCACAGCCGCGCCAGTTTTCGCTTCAACGCTCAGACACCGATACAAGCATGTCTTCAGAGAATGCGATGAGGCTTTTCAAGTCTCTGCACGGTGAAGCGAGTAACCAGAAGAAGCTAGCACAATCTGGGAATCCAGTCATGTTATCCGGATCGGGCCCTGCTAACGTAACCCACCAATCTCCCGGCCAAAGTGAACATCGGGCAGGCCCAGCCACGCCAAAGCCTGCAACGCCTGGCACCCCTGGTACCTTTGTGAAGGAATCTGCGGACACTGGGGATCAGAGAAACGCGAACAACGGTGGCCCGGGACATATGTTTGCGTCTGAACCAATATCTTTCAGCGAGTCAGATGACTTTTTGACTGTTCCGTATTTCTGGCTCTTCAAACTCGACGCAGGTATGTATCACCTGAGCAGATATTATTAGCCATTGCTTCTCTAACCATTAGTTCCATATCTCTAGACACAATAGTAACTCTCTATCCGGAGAGGTGGGACATGGGGAACGAACAACAACTGCAGCGTCATATTCTGGACAGTGTCAGTGATGACCGACACATTCACAACAAAACTCATGACAACAGCGGCGAGGACCTGGACATAGACCTTGTAACCAAGGCTATTCTGAAAGCGTGCATGTCTTTCGAGGCAAAGGCGCTTGTCCCGTCCATCAATCCGGATGCCATCTTTGATGATGAGGATGACGAATGTAACGGTGGAGAGCTCAGAAGGGTGATGCTTCCGTATACAGAAGCCTTTTCGGCCTCAATCGCTCAGCTTGTAGGTCCTCTTCGCTTGATGCTCATTCTTTGCTTACTGCTCCGCCGTTTTCGTGCTCAACGATTCTAACGTTTTACACCACGCAGTACTTCCAAGTCACACAGCGCTTTGATAGGTTGAAAAGGGGAATGGGCTCGATTAGCAAAGACCCAAACAAGTTCTACCAAGACACACAGAACGAAACGGCCATCCTCATCGACATCGATGATACGATTGGCGAGATCGGGATGATTAAACGAATCTTGTCAAATCAGATCAAGATCTTTGATCGATTCCAAAATGAGGTTCGAGGCAAGAACCCTAACAAGGTTGCCAAAGTACACGAGGGAGAGACCTTGGCACGGTTTGATATGCTCGAGGATGAAGCGAACCGTGTCCGGTCCATGGTACGTACATTGAATTAATGTAGTTCATGTCCAAAAACTAAGCGTGCCGGATGTACAGGTTACTACCTTGCTGGACTTGCGTCAACGAGAAGCAACTCTCGAGGACGCTTTATCCATGGGTGAGCAATCGACCATGCTCTTCGTTTTCACTGCAGTGACTGTTCTATTTGTAAGCCCCACAAAATCTCTTTTCGTGCTTCACGTTGTTCTAGAAAGCTGACAGACTTAAACCAAAAGGCCCCTCTATCATTTGTTGTTGGACTATTGGCCCTGAATGTAGACGGGCTTCCGGATAGATGGAGCCGCTCACCCCTCGCCGAAGTTTTCGGTAAATATACCTTTCCGTCTTCTGGCCTCAGTCTTCATTTATCCACCACGACAAGCGAGACTAACTGTTGAAAATAGGCCTCTCCACCTTGGCAACTGGTGGTCTTTGCGTGATCTTGTGGTCCATCTTCAACCGGTACTACCGGCGTGCTCATGGTCTCGACAACGACCTTGACTTCGACCCGAGTCCATCGGCTGAGAATGGATACCAAATGAAGAGCTCGGCTTGGTGGCGACGGACGTGGCCGACTATATTTGATAGACGGGGCCGTAGAAAACCGACGGTACGAGGAACCCCGGCTGGTTTCCATCAAGGACAAGGAGAACAAGCCCCGAACCGAGACGCCATCTTACACAGTCCTACTCGACAAGACAATGCAGGTGCAGATTCCAATTTGCAACTTGTAGGAAACTTAAGGGGTGGTACAAGAAGAAGAAGAGGTATGAGCGGGGGGATGAGTATAGGGACAAGTCTCTCCTCACTGTCCATGGCATCGTCGAGTCGTGTATGGTCGTGGAATGGAAGAACAAAACCGGAAGGGCTGGCGTTGGGAGACATCGAGTTTGGTGTCCTTCATGTGTAAGTGGCACTGGCCTGGTACGCCTTGAGCGGCTTGAGCTGCGCTTGAGAGGGTACAGGAATAAGGAAGCAGGGGACGAGCATCAGACCACACCATCATCTGGTAAAATCATCCAATATCAGGCTAAATATTCTACGAGTCCTTGGACTGTCGACCAAAAAATTGCGGGAGTCACCCGATTGAACATCAGAGCTCAATACACAGCTTTCTTGCGCGCCTCCCACATGGCGGTGCCAACCCACCCAACGCACCCCACATCGAGATCGCCTTCATCTTTCTCATGATCCTTTCACTCTGATCAACCCCCATGACATCGAATTTTCACCTTCAGTTCTCGACCCCCCTGCCTTCCCCAACTTAGGGTATACCTAGGTCCCTCCCTCCCAAACCTCGTATCCACGTTTCCACGGAAACAACCACCCTTCAGTTCCATGTCGAATCCCCTTTCTAGACCTTCAACGGACCACCCACTCCATACCCCTGAATTCTCCTCGTCTCCTTTTCCTTCTCCGTAACCATCAAATAAACCAAGACCAACGGCCACGCACTCCCACACAGAAAGGCGCCCACCACCCCAGCAAAACTGACGCCCCGTTCGCCGTGCTCGCCGGCCCAGCGCTCCAAAAGCTTGACGGCGCAAAAGATGATGCCCATGCCGTAGATGGAAGAGGCCCAGACGACGCCGACGATGATGTCGGCGTGGCGGTCCTGGGGGGAGAGGACGACGCCCGAGGTGTCGGCGAAGGGTTCGGAGAGGGAGAGGTTTTGGCCCATTTTTTATTCTCTTGGAAGTTTGGAAGTGGGTGGGTGGGTGGTTAGGGGTGGGAAGAGCAAGGTGGTGATATGGAGAAGTTGGAGAAGGGTGGATAAATGGTTGGTGGTGGGTGTCAAGTGGCCGGGTTGTAGATGATGATGTAGCGGCTCGATTGGGATGCTTGTCGTGGGCACGGTGGAAAGTGCAATTCAGGCGATATGCTTGGGTTGGAGGAAGTATGGTGCGGTGTCGATCTGGTTCGATCGATCGGTTTGAGTCCAGGTGAGTGCTGGAGATTGTTTTCACACTCAAGTATGTCTCTTTTCCTCCTCACCGGTGTGTATGAGGTAGGTAGGTAAGTGCTCTATCCCTGAGGGCTGAGAGTCGCAGTGAGTTGATTGATTGATAGATAGACGGGGAAATGATTTGCGATTTTGCGATCGGAATAACGATATCGGCTCAGCGTAGCTGCTTTCGTAGAGTAGATGTCGACAAGGAAGGGCGAGAGAGAAGAGAACCGGCCGGCGAGAGATGAATCCTAGGTAGGTACCTAGGTATCTAGGTATCGAATATGAAGCGAACGAAAGGTTTCCAGAACCGTGAGAATGGAGACGACGAGTACCTAGGTGGGTAGGTAGGTAGGTAAAGACGGGAAGGTTTTGAAATGTTTGAATCAGCGACTAGAGGTGCCGCTATGTACTCGATTCGAAAAGAAAGGCAAATAACAATGTCCAGCAATGTCGTCGTAGAATGGATGGAAGAAAGAAAGAAAGAACGAAAGGAAAACCCCGACGAGTTCGTTCCAAGAACTAGACTAGGTAGCGTAGGTAGGTAATAACTTGGAAAGCAGGAAAAAAATAAAGAGATGCAAAGGGGAAAGAAAAAAAAAGGTAACAAAACAGTTCAGTGGGAGAAGAGAAAATCTCCCAAAACATCAAACATCAAACACCAAGGAGAAACTTCCTATTTACCTATAGTACAGGTTTCCGATGCTTTGGGTTTGTCTCGGATGCAAGCAAGTCCTGGATGGACGCACAGGACCAGAGGACCAGAGAATCAGAGGACCACTTCACCCACCCCGTTGCTTCATGACAAACCCTTACGTAGGTATTCACACCCATGCTTTATTCTTCCACCTTTACAAAACAACCTCCTAGCGTACTCACAATCCTTCTTCCTTCATCTTCCCTATATAAATGAACTGAACAGTCGGATTCGAGAAAGGTGAGGGAATGCGATGTTGTTACCTAACCCGTTCGTTACATATTGTATGTATTACACGTTCGGCAGCCCGAGCGCCGACCCCCCTTGGGACCGAACCGAGACGCAGTAATTGGTTGCTGCTCAGGGGTCTGTGACACTTGATGCTTCGGATTTTTTTTTGTGTCGTGCTTTAGCCGCTCCCCCGCCCCGCCCCGCGGCAGGTTTGCGCCAGGGAAGTCCTCGAGTTTAAAAGCCACGGCGGTTCCCGGCCGGTTTCTGGTGAGTGGGAGATGGGGTTTTTGGACGGATGATGGTTTGAGCTGTCTGACGACATCATTCTTCTCGGTAGCGCGCCTAGCTCGTTCTGTGATCAGGTGAGTGACGTCTTAAGGAGTTTTGACGAGGTTTGAATAGGGCACTGGGATGATCCTAGAAGTCATCTGCAGGTACAGAACCGCAGAGCCCACTATATCAAGTCAGGTATAGCGCTGAAGGTACTGCGCTCTTTCCATTGAACACCGTGAACGCAATCATGACCGCAAGCAGCACGAAATAGGAAAAATTGACTGCGCTGTTGTGTAAAAATCCAAAGCAATTATATGACTGCAACAAACGCCCAACTCCTACATTCTGTCTATGGTAACAGGAAACTCCAAATG
Source organism: Neurospora intermedia (assembly GCA_037102815.1). NCBI lineage: Eukaryota > Fungi > Ascomycota > Sordariomycetes > Sordariales > Sordariaceae > Neurospora > Neurospora intermedia. The sequence goes on from BTPP01000007.1 coordinate 266,145, forward strand.
ATGTATCCAAGAACCGTGCGGGCTTGAGCCTGCGCAACCAACAGCGCACTGTTCCTGACGTGGGTACTCGTCGTCAGCACTAGATTTAGTGCCTCACTCGCCGTCCTATCAGTGTTGAAGGATGGCCGATTTCGAACTGCGAGTTACCGCTGGATAAGTGTCAAATTTACGCGTCACCCTCATCAGATGCGAGGGCTTGACCAGGAAGACACTCATGAAGCTCCATGCAGGAGTTGTATAAAGAGTCCCAGACATGTCCGGCGGCAAGTTGAAGTCGGCACGCGCTTCTCTCAAGCCTCCAGCTGCGCTCCAAATATCACGACTCCCATGGAATGACCTCACGAGTCCTGTGAGAGTGACCCCAGTCTTGGAGCCTCTGGTGAGTGTCTGGTCGACCGGCTCTGCCAAGGCCGAGTTCTTTCTTGACGAACAACCGTCACCGTGGTTCGATGGATGGACAAAACCTCTAACGCTCTTCACGATGCAGCGGGCTTTGACGGCGTTGGTCGGAGGAAGGGATGCGCTTCAGTGTTGAAAACGTATTCGTCCAAATCCACGAGATCGGGGGGGGAAAAGATCAAGTAAAAGTACTTGAGTGTCTCGGCTAACCAGAAGCTCTGCAGCACACTCAAAGTTAGCGGATGCCATTCCCGAAGAGTGCTTCACTGCAGAACAACAACCTACCTCCATCGAGTCCATCTTTTGGGTCGGTCCCTTCACCGTCACATCCGAAATTGCCGAGTAGGCCAGCTCCGTCTCTGTCGCCTTTACGATGCTTTCAAACATCTGCCAAGCCAGCTCCCGCAAGTCTTCCTTACCCGTCATGCGGTAAAGCAAGAAGATGCTTTCGATGGCCTCGGGTCGCAAGATATACCTAGTATCACGCGCACTGGCGAACCCCTTCTTCAATTGCTTGTTGCCGTGCGCCTTCCACTTCTCCTCGTCCCACTTGCAGGGAGCATCCCAGGATTCACAGGACACCATGGTGAAGATCTCGGGCATGATGCCTGTTGGGAAGGCATCGTAGGCCCAGCCACATCCGCGCGCCAAGCGCTCACCGATTTTGACATGCTCTTTGACGTCAAACAGTTTACCACCGAGCCCGAACATACCGCCGGCGAAGCAAGTGAGATGCTGTCCCTCGGGCAGTCGGTCGATACGATCCGTATGCACGTGGGCGTCACCCACAAACAAAATGTCGTGGACCTGGGCTTCCTCGGCGGGAAGCATTGGCCGGAATAGAAGGTGCTGTGTCACGGCATCCATGGCGCCACGATGCATCTTTTCATACAACGGAGACAAACCACCCAGCAGAGCGTGCATCTTGGGCATATACTCGTACAAGGAATCGGCAAGTGCGCCGATGGTGAAGTGGCTTTCCACGTCAACGCGCTCTTCACGGAAGTTGATGTTCCTCGGCCACATGCCAGGCAGCTTGGACTCGGTCTGGGTCCTGTTGAGGAAGTTGGAGATTCTGGTGATGGCATCATAGTACTTCTGGTCACCCGTCAATTGCGAGAGACGGGTAAACTCGAGTGACAGCGAGCAAGGGGAGGCTGAAGGGTCATTGGTGCCAGCGACCTGCGCTCCGCGTTTCGCCTCTTCAAAGTTGAACCAGAACCCCGGCATGCGATTCGGGGTGTCGAAGCCCATGTACAGCATATCACCCAACTCTTGCGCCTTGTCCAACAAGGCCTTCTCGCCGCTGAGATCGTATGCGCCGAGTAGGCCGCCGAGGTAACGGATGGTGGTCTCGAACATGTTGGCGGCCGTTTCGGTGGTATTCTGCCAGTCCAGCTGAGCGGCAGCATTACCGGCAAGGTAGAAGTCGTCCCACAGCTCCATGATCCACAAGGTATCGAGCGCGTCTACAACAGTCGCAGCCCAGCCGCCAAACGTGGTCTTGCCGCCGCCGGTCACAGGGGCGAGCTCGTCGCGAAGCCAGGCGCGTTCCTTGTAGCTGTCCCAGCTGCGCACAAAGGCGTCGCGAACAGCCTTTTGACGTTTCTTTGTTTTCGCATCGTGGACATAGTCGGAGAAGTCGTGCTGGACGAGGTTCTGGGGTTTGGGGGTTCCGGTAGGGAGTGTGTACGTGATCTCGACGGGGTGGAACTGCTTGGCGGCTGTCCAGTTGAAGCTGCTGGGCTTGAACTTGATGGCACGCCCTTTCTTCGGTGGCGGTCGCCTGTGCGCCTTGTGGTGTGGTGGGATGGACGACGACGACGACGACAACTTGGGGTGAGTCGGCGATATTAGTGTCGAGTTGTCTGGCGTTCCGCGCGGGGTGAGGATGAAGATGAAGAGTAGGAAGACGACGACGGCCAACATGAGCCGCAGTTGCTTTTGGTTCGACATCTTTCTGCGAAACAGCCGGAGTCTGGCAAGAAAGGAGAGGAAAGAGTCGGCGGAGATAGTCATGTTCCTTCAATGCGTTCAAGTATCTGCAAGGGCGGCTTGCCCGTGGTCATGGCTAGAGTACTACGACACACAACTTATTGTCGTCTGGTGTCGTTGGCGCTCTTGGACCGTGAAGCGCCGGCAGTGTTGCTTCCTTTCGCGGTTCGGGTTACGGTTGCGGTTGCGACTGTGGTCCATTGCTGGACGACGGGAATCGGGATGGGAGGATGGCGATGCCACGGTCGCGTTGTGTCCGTCATTCATTGCCGTCTGGGGCTGGCTGCTGAACACAGTGTGGGGGTGCGGTGCTCTGTTACCCCCCTGTAGTGCAGGGCCGCCACCAGCATTTCAGCACTCATGGTGTCGAAATGCCTTCCGGATTTGGTCTCGACGGAAGATGAGCACATCCACTGTCTTCGCTTCGCCTGCTCGACATGGTTGACCAAGGTCCGGGTGCCCGGTCAGTCTCGACATCAAGAGGTTTCAGGCGGCAATTGTGGTAGTATGGGCTGTAACCATGTTGGCAGATTGTCAAGCGATATCCCTTGCTGCCAGGGCTGGTGCGCACTGTTCGGTGGCTGCGACGGTGGTGTCTTTGTGTTGGTTGACTGACTTGTGAGTGTTGATCGTTGCGATGCTCAGGGGCTGCAATTGAATCAGATGAATTGGTTACTGTGTGCATTACGTAAGGAGGGCAGTGGGGGTCTGGCGGGGAAAGAACCCGCACCAATTGGCCAATCAAGCATTTGGGCTTGTCAGGTACCGTTCTTCGTGGCCGGGCTACCTTGTGTATTATTTTCTTTGGTTTACATCGACAACTCTTGCCTTTTCACGAAAAACCATCCGTAAGAAGGGGAGCACTACGTAGGTATACAACTATCGAAGATGATAATTGTCAGTCTTTTGGTGGCTATTATGTCTACCGTATGTGCCTTATCTGTTTCTTTACAATTTCTGCCTTTGTTTGCCTAATGTTTGTTGGTCTTTGATTGCCCTTGTCATTCAATGTTACCCAATATTTTGCCTCTTCCTTGACTCGTTGGACACTGACACTGCGTTACAACACAGGCCTTCACGCGAAATTATGTTTGATGCCAGGTCCTGCTATGTAGCCGCCAGTCAGCCCTATCGGCGCTCCTGACTGGTTGCCCATCTCACCCCGTGTCGCCGTCGCTGTCTTTTCCAATCACTCAGCGGCAAGTCGACCCAAATGTCTTTGACTCGTCCTTGAGATGTATCCGTATGTCCATCAGAACCCTTGTATAGACCATCTTGATGAATCCTTGGCTGCTTAGATGTGGAAAACGCATGAGGTTCCGGGTGGATTCTGTGCCTTGACTTTTAGGGACCTCAAGAACGCCACAATACCCTAAACAGCTGCTATGGATTAGAAGCTTCATGTGCAATGACGAGCTTGGCTAGGGGCTCGAACGACAGCCCCGTGGCCATGTGCATCGGTATCTCGCGCCACAAATGGGACACTGGCTAGGTACTCTACCCTCAACTAATTAGGCCTAGATTCCAACTCAACCTACCTCAACGCCCTCTCCAAGCCCACAACATTTCTTCACAAATATATTCCATTTCTATTTAGTAGTTTAGGTTGTTCTTTACTTTCCATCTAAAAACTGGGGCTATGGGTGTTCTTGAAGGGCTCCTCTGCGGCATATGACGGCTCGGTTGTGTTTGGTGGGTACGTACGACGAGGAAACAATTAGAGGATAGCCTTCCATGCGGAAACTAGAATACACCGGCCGACCCAGGACCTTTATCGATCACCATCTGCGGCAGAGGAAACGAATCCCATAGCAACCCTGCAGAGGTAGCGAATCACAACTGAACCCATCAGCTGGACATAGACGGCACGCGGAACCACCCGCAATACAAACCTTCCGGTTCTGGATGAGGAGAGGATTTTGTACCTACCTCTACAGTAGTTTTACAATACTACCGAAAAGCTATAACAAGATCCCTCCCTCGAAATAAACCTGCATCTTCATTACTTGTACCTACAACATACAACCTACCACCACTACCACCATCACCAACAGACATATCCCTTTATGCCCACACAAGACTCAGGAGACCTCTGGGCAGGAGAAAGCTTCCCTCCCTTCGTGCTATTCTGAGCGCTGACACTGAGCGGCTAGAGAAGCCAATGGGGATCACTTGGTGGGTAGTAGCAATTCTTTGTAACCATCATCCACGACCAATCGAGTCCGTTCCTCGGCACGTTACGACAGAATCCAGCCCACACACACCATGAACAGGTTTAATGCCCCGCTATCTTGCATGAGGAAATCTGGTATTCACGGGTGTCTGTGTGGCTCCGATCTTTACGGCATTCTAGAAGTCATCTTTCCGATTTCTCCTTTGGACATGAAACCATGCCGGTGCTGGTATTACCTCTACGGCTGAAGATAATGTATACAAGAGTAAGAAAGAGAAGTATTCCACCTGTGATCGCGGTCGGATGAGAATTTCTTCAGCCCGTATGGCTTTCTCTGGCTGTTTCATGACCAACATCTGCGCCTCTCTGATCAAATTAGACTCAAGACTCGGCATCAGCAGCACGACGCTACGCCTTTCCACCCCGCACATCCACTCGCCACTATTATTGATTGTGCATCAGTTATAACAGAATAAACTATAGCCTTGCCCTCATACATCTTGCAGCTCCTAGCCACCGTCATCTCAAAATCTGACAGTGTCCCTACTCCCCTTTCTTCTCTTATTCCATCCCACAACGAAGTCCATAACTACAAAGAATATGTCACGAACATCACGAACCCTCACAAACACAGATTTGGCATTTCTCCTTTGCACCACAGCAGCAGCCACAGCTTCCCAGACAAATGAAAAGTTCAGTCGACGAAACTTTTGCCTTTCATTCGAGACCGACTACGGCCTCATGCTCTCCCTCGAGCCCGACAATTCCATCACCATCACTCTCCGCAAACCTCAAAATCCGCACTCCGACTCCTTTGACAATACCACACCCATCAAGTCACAGCAATTCCCTTCCCCCGTCTCCGTTCCCACTCACTACTCACATGGAAGTATCGACGGGGTGCTGCTGTCTAGCCCCGTGTCGCTAAGCTTCCTGGAAACGGGGACGGGGACGGGGATGGGCGGAGCTACTATAGCCGCCGCTCGACCTAGAGGTCCACCACCGTCACCGACGCATATACCTCCTCCACCTCCATCATCATCAACCGTTACCCCAACTTTGACACGAACTTCGAGTCAACGTCAAAGTCAAAAAAGTGCCATTCCAAAAAAGATCAACTACTACATCCGCCCCAGCCTAGACGTCAAGCGTTCCACGCACATGTTTTACACCTCTTCTTCTTCTTCCATACAGCCTCTCCATCATCCAAGCAACACCACCAGCACTACCAGCAACCCAAAACCCCGCCTACTAGAACTCCACCGCGTCAAAGAATCCCACCTCCAATCCCTCTATCACCATCCTCCTTCCTCTTCCACTTCCTCTTCCTCTTCCACAACCTCAACCAACTCATGGTTCGACTCCTACCTAGATTGGACAAACAGACTAGAAGATGCATGTGCGTGCGCCGCATCTGCTTGTGCTGCCCAACAACCAGCAACGAGCAGCAGTACCTTTAGTAAAACTTCTCAAACAAGTAAAAGTCAAGAGCCCTTTACAGACGATGAAGGAGAAAAGTCCCTGTGGCTAGTTGAGGGACTACTCCTCGCCAGCTGGCTGTCGTTGCAGGATGGGGTGGAAGGGGTGGAGTACGTGCCGTTACCGTCAAGTGAGGTGTTCCGGTTGGAGCAGCATGGGGATAATGCCGGGGTGGCGATGAGGAGGTTGCTGGAGAGGATTGGAGCAGGGGAATAGATAGAGGTAGAGTCGACGGGGCCTTCAAGGACGGTTTTTTTTTTCATTTTTTTTTTTTTTTTTTTTTTTTTTGTCGATTGGGTGCAAACCGTCAGGAAGCGTGACGGCGACATTCCAAGAAAAGAATATTATTATTGAGAAAAATTTACGTTGGAGACAAACCGGAGCAACTTGTGCCTATGGCGAGGATATCATGAGCTTCGAAAACGTTACATAAATATATTCTGGTTCTAGGGGAATCGTGCATCATTCATCATCAACAACACCCTGACCTTCTGACTTTTTTCCGGAGCTAACCAAATCATAGAAGCGTGGAACGCAAAAAACCAAACAACCACCACAGCTCATATCAGTGATTTTCCTTTCCTCATAGCATCATCATAACAAGTGGAAAACAAGAAAGAAACATAAGAAGCTCGCCTTGCCGCACTGAACCGTTACCACCTCATTCCATCATCGCATCATTCATCAACTCATTTTCTCTGAATATCCTTACTCCAATCCCCGGAACCGGCGATTAAACTCCTCAACAGCAATCGCCACCTGGCGGTACAAAAACGTCCTTCCACTCTCCTCGCCAATGGGGATAAAGGGCCCATTGGTCCCTCCTCTCAGCGTCAAGCTCAAGCCCGTCCTCTCCTTCGCAATCGTCTGCACATCCTTCAAGGGCACATCCCACTCCGTCTGCAACTTCCTGCTTCTGATGAGCAAGATCCGTGCAAATGTCACCATAACCACCTTATCCTCGGTTGGCAGCTCAAGATGGGCAATGTACTGCTCATCAAAGTACTTGCCATTGTCAATTTGCTTGAGCCAGCTCTGGCCTAGCGCCTCACGTTGACTGTATGGCCTGATGATACCGTCCGGGGGGATATACCTCGGCAGTCTTACGCGGTCCAGTTCGGTCCCGTCAAAGACCGTGGTGGTGTTGCGCACGCCTTCGCTCACATTGGAGGCAAAGTCTAAGACACCAATCGCAGGTTTCGTTGCCAGACCAACCACACCCTTGCCAATGCCCTTGAAGAAACCGAGCGCGCCTTCCTGCTCTGCACCTTCGAGCGGCTTGCGGGCAAGACCTCCGACACCCGATGCAACCGAGGTGAACAGGCTGTTGGCACCGGCGGTGACGCCAAAGAGGGCGTGCTTGGGATGGTTGCGAGCACGTGTGATGCGGCGACGGTCCTGGAATTGCTTATCCATAGTGGCAGCCGCGAGACCCTTGGCGAAACTACCCGTGACCTTGGAGAAAGAGTCACTGAAGCCGAAAACGGACTTCTTGAAGAAGGAACCGGCGCCACGGGCTAGACCAATACCGAAATCTTCCGGCCTATCCGACATGATGAGACCTTGGTATGGCTCGTAAAAGATATCCGCAAAACCAGAGCTGATGTTGTTGAACAGACCAACCGGGTTGCCCAGGAAATCGGCACTTCCCAGAATGTGATGTACCTGGTAGAGAGCCTCTTGACTGTAGTGATTCGAGATTCTCTGGATGAGGACTGGAACCGAGACGCGCATGTTCTCGAGCATGAGGGCGTTGAACCGAACGGGGGCATCGTTGATGTTGCCAATGGCCATGGTCATGACGTTGAAGAAGAACATGATTGGGTTCTTTGATGATGTCTTGTCCTCCACATTTACACGCTCCGTTCTCACAAACGATAAGTCGAGCTGCATCGGTTGGATGTTCAACACCTCAAAGTAGATGTCACGGCCAGAATCCAGCTGCTTCGGCTGCGGAACATCAATGCTGTCGTCGCACAGCTTGTCCTCTTCATCTGATGAAGACCATGATGCACCCGGCACCTTGGAGAATTCGAGCACGGCGTAGACAAAGTCTTCGTCAAGCTCGACAGTCATCTCCTGCAGGAGGATCGTGGCGTACTTGATGTATTCAACACCGTATGAGTCGTCCTTGACACGAGTTACCATGGCATGCAGCGACGGGTGGGCCTCGATCTCTTGTGCGCGCTTTGGTACAACACTGGGGTACAAGATGATGGGAAATATGCCTCCATACAGCTGGTTGTCGATTTGGATCCACTTGACAGCCAGGCTGACAGTCTGGTACAATTGTGAATCGCTGTATCGAAGTTGCACATCTCGGAAGGTGATGTAGGCGAGTTCCTTCAGTTGGGAATTGATCAGCGAAATGCCAATGCCGGATAGTCTCAGCTGCGCACGGAAAGTGACGCCTGTGTCCAACTCCTTGGCTTCAAACGTGCTACGGTCTGTCGAGCTGGCATTAGACTTTTGCTTGTACAGACTCTTGGACTGCTTGAAGTTGGACAGGATCAAAGTCTGGGTAGGTCCATCGGCGATGACATTGATGTCAATGACCTTGGTCTGGCCATTAGCGTCAACGAACTTCATCGGGACCAGGTTTCCAATTTCGGTCAACTTCACATGACGGTTCTTGCCATTGGCGCTGATGCAAATCTCCTTGTTTTTGGCAGCCGGGAAGTCCCACGCGTAGGGCATGATGCTCCGGGGCGGAAGACGGTAACGCACGGGACGCCAGCCCGAGTGGTCTTCAATTCCGTCCTCGTCAAGGTTGGGGTTTGCTTGGTAGAACGTGAACTCAGTGTCGCTTTCGTTCCGCATCGAGAAGGGCCAGTTCTTCGTCTCCATGGTCAGGTTCAAGAAAATGGTCGATTCCTCCATGAGTGTCTCTACTCGAACGAGTCTCTGCCGTTGACCGGCGCGAGCGATCTTGACGTGTGTGGTACCCAAATCTGAAATGTTGAAGGGAGCCGTCCACTGGTTGTCAACACCTGGGTAGCAGAGACAGAGCTGCTTGACAGCACCTTTTTGGAGGAAGTGCAGCGGACGCAGAGCGCCGGTCTTGAGTTCCAGAACTGACGACGAACTCGGCTCTCGGATGTTGATGTCTTCGCCGAGCCTATTCTGGATGACATATCTCGGTGCAAGCGTGACCGTCTTCACCATCTTGTACTTGCCATGGCCCGTATCGACTGTGACACCAATATGGATCTCGGCATTGCGCGAGGGTGAGTTGAGCACCACTTCGGTGGTACTTCCAATGGCATCGAAACTTTGCGGTCTGCTCCAGTCGGAATCGGCAACCTTGAGCAATGCACGGTTTCTGTGATCGTCGCTACCAAAGGAAAACATGATCGGTTGGGCTTTACGTTGGCTTTCACCGACATCGACCAACTGCTGGCCGGCTGCCGCTTTGGCGTGCTGCATAAAGCCCTTGGAGCGAATGCTCACATCGAGCCCCGTCTTGTTGAGGATGACGTACGGGCAGTAGACAGTAACCTTGAACGCGCCACCGCTATCGGGAACGCGGAAGTAGTGAAGCTTCAGATTAAGCGCCAGGCCTGAATCGTCCTTGCATACAAGGTTCGTCTCCTTGCGGAAGTCCTCAGAGGTGCCGGAGTTGATGATAGCGAATTCGCTTGGCTTGAAGACGGTATCTTGCATATCGATACTAAGGAGGAGCAGATGGGACAGCTCGACAACGTGCACAGGGCTAACCCCGCCCTTGCGAAGGAAGTTGGACCAGTCTTTCTTGGTGTTCTTGTCGTAGATCCTGTATTTGAAGTCATACGGCAGTAGATTTTCAATGGTGACGGGGGCGGAGAGCTTCAAGCGCATGTACGGGTAGGTCCTGGCAAGGAATGTTAGCATGTACAGCAGCCGCAAGTGTGAATCGAACCATAGCTTACCTTGTTGCCGGATTGGCCTTGTCATATCGAGCCGACAGCTGGAAGTAAAAGGGGTCTCCATGTTCACCCTTGCACATCAACGTCTTTGTCGGGCGTTTCAGAAGGTCTCTCCACCAGAGTGTATCATTGCTCCAGCCATATCCGAACCCGGGATCAGGGCGGACGAGCAAGCTCTTCGTGTAGACTGCGCCAACGGGGGCAGGCCTGCTCTCGCCAGGGGCAATCTTTTCGATCTTGAGCAGGTGTCCTTCCTGAGCGTCATAGACACCAAGCTCAACTGGTATGTCTGTCTCGTTCTCAACCAACAGCGGGCTGCGCAGAGTGACATACTTGACATTGTCTGTGCCAAGTTTCACATCAACCATGAGCTTGTGCAGGACCTCATCTGTCTTGGGTTTGAGGGCATAGAGGAACTCTCCCTCACGAGTGAAGCGGATGTTCTTGACTGTGTCAAAGCCGCTGCCCTCCAATTGGATGGCGACGTTGTTCGTTCCGTGGCTTTCGCCGGAGAGACTTTCTCGCACCTTTTCCCAATTCTCAAAGCTCCAAGGAACCTCCTGGCCATCTTCAAGCCGCAGGGGTGTGGTCTCTTCGGTGCCCTCTCTCTTGGCTTGCATGATGATGTTGAAGCCGGTGTAGTTGCGGATACGATACGGCGCTTCAACACCACGAGGCTTGCCTAGCACGTCCTCATCCTGAGCGAGGAAGGCCATTGATTTGGAGAGAAGTGCAATACTGGCGGTGGAAAGAGTCACATCGAATGTCTTCTTGGACGAGACGTCGACTGACATCAAGCCGGTGCTTTGGTCACGGGCAATCCCGAAGCCCACTTGCCAAGGTTCAATGAGCGGCTCCCAGGCCGACTTGGCGAAGTTGAAAATGTTGGTGTACATCTCTATCGCTGTTTCTGCCTTGAGGTTTGACGACCAGTTTTCTGCACTAGTCGTGAATGACTTGATGCTCATGTCGAGAATAGGAAGTTCATGCACATCACCGATGAGGACAAGCCGAATTCCTTCAATTGCTGCCGTGAGCTGCTCATATCTTGGCGGTGCCTTGGTGATATCATGCGGTTGCTGGCCTGCCTTCTGGGACCGAGGATCGGTTGCCCCAGTTTTGGTGCCCGTGCGCTTGGACTTATTCGCGACTGTTGATGTTCCCTTGCCACTGGCGGTTCGTTGCTTCGTGTCGGAAGATTTGAGCTGCTTCGCTTTCTGGTCCGATGTCGTGCCCTTCTGCTCGGTGGGAGTGTTGCCTGACAACTCCGATGCCTTGCTCACAATCTGCATAACAAGCAAAATATCCCTCAGCGACACTCTGAGGATAAGTGGCTCGATATCGACATGGATGTTGGTGGTGGACGGTTTTGTCGTATCCATGGACATCTGAATTGAGAAGTCGTCGATGATCCTCAAGCGTGCATCATCAAAACGATCCATACGGCACAGGAACATTCCGCACTCGGAAACTTGGAAGGTCAACGCATGTTGTTGTGACAGAAGAACTTGCTTGGTTCCCAAGACAATGGCCTCGGAACTCGAGCTGAGCGGGTTCGCAATCAAAATGATCTGAGCATCAACCACATTGACCCGATAGGCAAGGCGCGTCTTAGACTCCTGTTTCGGTGGCTCCGTCTGAAGCTCAGAAGGCACGAGCCGCTGATCAATGCTTTCGGACCGTCTGCCGGTGTATGAAACTGCCACAGAGTCCGCATCACTCATATCATCAGGCGTGTCGAACGGGCTCTTCTCTGGAACCTCAGGCTCCGGTACCTTCAGGCCAACAGTGACCCAATTCTGGATGGCGAAAAGATAATCCAGCGCAAAGATGACGCGAGGGCTATCAACGGCGACCATGGCGATAATGTTCCTTTCCTTGCCTCCAGACATGGTAACGCTGGCCATCAGCTGCTGAACGTCTTTGTTGCCGCTTGTCATGATGCGACGGAACTTGTTGGTCTCACGTTGGCGAGTGTCGTAGATTGTGAAAGACTGAATGACAAACTCGGCCTCAAGACTGCCGTTGGAGTCCATGCGGGTTTTCAACCTGCTGGAATCGAGACTGAATTTGGACAGACTGGCGGCATTGAGATCACCAACAGGGCGGTCCTCCGGAGCATTAATCAGCTCCAAACCAATGGTGTTGACAGTGAAGATGAGGTCTAACTTTGTCCAGGTCTCAGCTTTCGGGCCAAGCTCCGGGCGCATGTCAATGCGTTGTTCATTGCCGCCGTTGTCGTCAAAGCCCGACATGGTCCTGGCCTTACTAAGGGTTCTGTCGTCAACGTCGCGTTCGGCATCGAGCCTGTTTTGTTCTGCGTCACCAGAAAAGGCAGCAGGGACGGAACGCGAAATCTCAAGCAGTGAGTTCAGTTGGTACTGGGTCAACCGCAGATTGAAGTCCGACATGTTGCCCTCGATCTCCAGATCTGGCCGTTTAACGCCCTCCTTGTGTTCCGCATAGGTGATCTGGAACCCAAGGTCAACCTTGTCGATGAGCTCGAGTTCTTCCTCCTGGCCATCAATGTAATGGAAGTTGGAAGTGAGTCTGATGTTGCGGATGCCTGCAGTCAACTTCATAGCGATCTCCGCATTCTCCGAGTCGTCGAGCGGTACAAACTTGTTCTGTGCGTAGATCTCACCAAGATAAGCTGTGATGAGATCACGCTTGGGCCGGTCGGGACGGACATGTCTGGGAAACACGACAATGGGAGTTTTGACAACAACATCGAACTTCACCTTGCTTGGACTTTGCTGGAACTGGTTGGCTTGATTAGCAGCAGCTTGGCGGGCGGCGTTGTAGATAGCCTGCATCTTGCCAAACTTGACAAGGAACTCGACAATCTTGCGGAAAGGCTCCTCCAAGAAGTTGATCTTGACAGACCCAGCCCGTAGGTAAATCGAGGAGTCGTATCCAGGATACGATTCGATGCGACCGGAATCGAATGTCTCGTAGCGAAAATCAGCAAGCTCTTCTCCTTGGATGGCAACCAACTGGCGTATGCTTGAATCCTCCGAGACACCGAGGTTAACATCGTCAACAAGGTTCAAATCGCCGAGTCTTGCGGCAACACGCATGGTCTTCCCAAGGATAAACACACCAACATCGGCATGGTTGAAAGACAAGGTAGCTAGCCGGATGCCGTCGTTATTCAGAATCAGCCTGATACTCTTAAGATCAACCTTGACCCGAATTGCACTGTCCGAAGTCTGTTGAGGAGGGGGTGGCGGCACAACTTCGATGTTGGTCTCCGAGCCATCGTCAGTAATCGCATTTGGAGGTGGAGGATTCGGATTGGCCGTGTTGGTAAAGGTGACGAGAACAAAATCGAGAAGTGTGAGCAGTGTTTTGCGTGTCACGACAAGATTGATCGTGGAGATTGCAACATCCAGGTTCGTCTCGACGCCATCGTAAACAGGCATAAACTCGGGCGAATCCTTCCTGACTTTGACAAACTTGACGCGGACCAAGTCCTGGACTTCTCCGCTTTCTTCGACATCGCCAGATGAGACGATAGCCTTGAACTCAGCTGGCGGGTTATCGACAAAGTCATCCACAGTGACCGACCCGAGCGAGACCTCAGCAGACATGTCAAAGGGGCGGATGTAGAACTGGAGATCGAAGCGCTGAGCAACCAGATCAACAAGCAGCTGATCGGGAGCCTTTCCATCTGGGTCACTACGGTACAGCGATCCTTTCAACTCGTCCACTGCGAACTTGAACTCGAAATTGCGTTGCTGAAGCTTTAGCTGATCAGTTACTGAACCGTCCTTTGCGTCTTCGAAAGCGTCCTCGTCCTCGTCGTGGTCGTCATCATCCAGAATAATGGCTTGCTGATGACTGGTACCAAAGGGTAGCAGTTGGGCCGATGGCCTATGCTCCAACAGCCTGTGTGATGCCGTTGAGGCGTTGCTTGCCAAACGTGGACGCAAGCCAGGCTGCCCTGCTGGTTGCGACGGGGTGTCAGCTCCACCAAGTTTTGGTATAGCAACGTCAATGATACGCATCAGACTCTTGTACTTTGCATCCGATACGCTGGCATGCAATACGGGCAGGTGACCGGAGACTCTGAGCTTTGTCAGGTTCGGGGCCTTGGGGAGGATCGATGTCTCCACTACAAAATCGACGGTGATCTTGTCGACGATATGCAGCATCTTGTCATCCTTGTCCACCAATTGCTGCTTGGTTTCTTCAATGGACGGCCCGATCAAAACCTGTGTAGAGGAAAGTTTGACGAGGAAGCGATCATACATGAGCGACTCCAGTCTCTTCAAATCCTCCTCGGTGAATGACTGCCTTTGCTTGGATTGCACCTCCTTCATGGTGTCCTTGTCCACCAATTCACTGTTGACGCTGATGTGACCGGCATCCAGGATGAGGCAGGTGGACTGCTTGCTGGTGATACTTTCGGGGATGATGATGAGCGGAGCTTGAAGATCCAGCTTTGCGTTTAGCGTCTTGTGCTCTTCGAGAGCAAACTCGAGGCCGGCTCTCGTCTGCGCACGCAAACCCTCGACGGTGGCGCCGGCAGTCTCCATGAGCGCATTGATGGAATCCATGTGTCTCTCGGGGGGACGGAAAAAGTCAACGACTCCAACGACAACATTGGGGTTCCAAACAATCTCGAGCGGCTTTAGCTTGGCGGTAACTGCAATATCTCCCTGACCATCCAAGGGATTCTGCTCAACCTGGAACTGGAAGAAAGCTTCATCGCTGCTTTGTTCGAGTTCAGCGATGGACAGGCGAGGCGCCAGATGGGTATCAGGAGCATCCTTGACACGGACAATTTCCTTGAACAGGCTGTTGGGTGTGGTGCCATCATTGACGCGCAGTCCACCCAGGCTAACGTCAGCAAGGAACGAGTCGGGGCGTTTGAGGCCTTTGGCCTTGAAGACATCGAAATGCAGACTGATGAGATCTCTGGAGTCGCCATGCGGGTTCTGCTTGAGAGTGAAACTACCAGTGCTGAGTGAAGCTTCGAGCTGCATCTCAACAGTGTCTCTTGGAACATCAACCTCAGCAGCAAGAGCGGTCTTTTCGTCCCAGTCGATGACTTCGTACAGCTCCTTGCGCTGTTCTTCTGTGATTTGGGTATTCTCGTCCTCCAGTTGTTTTTCCTGCTGTTGCTGTTGACTAGGCTTGGAACCAAAGGCCCAAGCAAGCCAGCCCTGTTGCTGAGGTTGAGCCGAGGGAGGAGGACGGTTCCTGAGGGCTTCGGCATTTTCTCTCTTAAGCTGATTGCGCGCCAAGGACCTCCAGAATCGCAAGTCTTCGTAATCAAGTTTCCATTCGAGCTTGGTCAAATCATCGTTTTCCTCAGGTGTGAGCTGCTGATCTTGCTTGCGTTTTTTGAAGAGCTCAATGTATCGTTTGCGGTCGTCTCGTCGCTCGCGGAAAAAGTCCCATGACCACCTCCTGTTTCTCTCGTGAATCTTGCTCCGGACAGCATTGACGGCAAACTGGAGCCAAGCACGGGGATCTTCTTTGGGCCGAACGCCCTTGGGCTGATACTTTTTGTATTCCTGGTGTCGAATGAAATAGTGGAAGAGGTCAACCATCATAAGAGCATCTCGGTATTGATAATCGTCCAGCACGACACCGATTTCGTCAAAGAGGAGATTTGCTTTGAACTTGGGAACGGTGGCACTGCCCGATTTATCGAGCTCCAGTTTGGCTTGACCGGAGACGGGTTTGAGTATGAATTGATGATTCTCGGGGAGGTCACCATTTGTCTTGGCGATCATGGATCCGAAAGCGGCGAGAATTACGTCGTGGGGCTTTGGCTCATGTCCCGGCGGAATGGCCTCGCGTCCCGGACCTAGAAGTATTGCATCGGTATCCCAGTAGACGGCCAAGGCATCCAAAGTAGCTAGCTTGTGGGTGGTCTTGGTGGAATCATGGATAAAGGTAGGATGCCACTCCCCGTCGGTGCTGACGGCGCTGAACTCCTCAAGAGTTAGACCGAGGGCGAAGGGGTGGCCCGGGGCCGAGATGGCGTCCTCGTAGCGGACGTGGATGTTCTTGATGGTAACCTGCAGGTTATCGACAATCTTGGTAACGAGGCTCGAGGCAAAGCTCTGGCTGCGTTTTTGTTCTTCGGGACTGAGGCCTTCCTGATTCCTCTCCTTGAGCAATTCGGCGGAGTCCAGCTTCTCCATCTTGATGCGCTGTTTTCGGCGTTCCTCTTCCTCTTCGTTGTACTCGGCCTCCTCCTTGGGTGATGCAAGCAGGTAGACATCCTGGATGTAGACCTTGACGGGGGCGCCGCGCAAGTTGGACCAGGGAATGGTCAGGGTGAGTTCGCCGAGATGGCCTTCGACGACGTTGATGGGCAGTTTGAGCTGATCGAGGGCTTCACGGCGCAGTTCGAGGTTGCGCAGCTTGACGTCGCCGGACCAGATGCCAACCTTGAGCTGTGTAGGGTCGAAGTTCTTGACGTACATGCCCAGGAAGCGGTTAAGCAACCCGGCAACGAGACCTTCGAGCATGGTGCGTGTGGGGTGCCGTTACCCGGGCCGGGATATCGATCGAGAGTAGGATCGGGGGTATCTATCGAGGGCAAAGTCGAGGCGTCATCTGGAGCCGTCGGCCGTCTCTGTCGTCTTTCGCAACTCGAATGTTGTGTTTATTGTCGTCGGGAAGGTTTGGCGCAAATCATGCCGGCAGAGCAAATAGCACAGACGTCATGCAGCAGCGGGTCGTGATGCGTTGCCGTGTCGGTAGGTACTTGTGTGTGCGTGTGGGTGGAATCGATGTAGGTACCGATGGAGGTGTCTGTAGGTAAAGGTAGTGTAGTGACGGACTGTTGTTACTTGGTGTTCTGTGTATCGAGTCGAGAAATGGAAGCTGGCCGCGGAGAGAATCCACGTCTTGCAACTTCTCGGTCCCCTCAGCATGCAAAGCGGGGTTGGGTTTGCTTGGGTCTGGTCTGTTTGGTGGAGCAGTTTGTCAGCTCTAGAACCTGTTTCTTGACTGCCTCCAATGGGATTCGACACTGCGTACTGTGATAGCCGACAACATGGAGAGTGTAATTTTGGGACCGGAACTTACCTTACACACAGGTGTCGAAAATGCAGTGGGTTGAACGGAACTGATGAACTTGGTTGATGTCGAGGTAGAGAGATCACGGTATGGTAGTAGGGACGTGATACTGGTGAAGGAATACCGAAAGAAAGAAAAGGCCACTGCTAGTGCTGATGACGATGCCCTGATCAGCCGGCTACTAGCAACAAAACCTGACGCCGGCGCCAACTTGGAAAAGCGAGAGCACTCAGCTCCAAGAGGTGAATTGGATGAGAACACCCGACGAAGGCAACAAGCAACGAATGAAAGTGTTCAAGTTGTAGCGCAAAGTGCAAGGAAAGAACCCAACCTGAACAAAGCACTCACCTCAGCTCCCGCACCTTCCGTGGTTGGGCTCCAGCATCGCAGACGTGCTTTCCCTGGGCCTGGAAGTTGCGAAGAACACTCGGTGCCTGCTGGTGGTTCACTCTGATTGGACATTTAACAATATAAGTGGGAACCTTCCAGTGACAGTTTTGAGCGGGGCCCCAACTTTTTGGCCAAAATGGAACGAGGTCACGTTCCTCTCCATAATACATGACTGCAGTCAGCGTTCATTTCATTTCCTTCCGCATCTCATCCTCCAAAGCTCAGACGTAACTTTTTGAAAAGGGCAAAGTATCAATTCATCGCGAATCGCTCACGGTGACGGGTGGCTGCTTGAAGGAAGCTGGAAGCCTCGCTGTTTGAAATGACAAAACGCTCGCCAAGTGAGAGTGGTCCAAGCTCCCCCGGATGTTTTGGAAGCTTTATCTTGGGCAATGACGTCATTGTTCCTGTCTCCAAACCTCAATGTCCAGATTGAGTTGAGCGACTGCACTTCCTGCCATTCCGTCCTGCCCATCCTTTCTTGCCAACCCCATCATTGGCAACACAATGACCCTGTACACGGCATTCGGATTAAGAATGAAGGAGCGAATTCAGCCAAGTTCGGGCATTTCCCGGTGTTTGATTTCCACTGGCAACCTGAAGAGGAGATCCAGTCTGACACAATAGACGGATGGACTGGATCATTGTAACCGGTTTGTCTCATCATGGCTTTCGCTATCACCCCTCCACTCTTCAATCCCTTGTTTTTCCTTCCTTTTTCTGAAAATATAATTTAAACACATCGTCTCTTCCGTCTCGTCCTTTTCGTCCAGTGTCTCTACCAGTTCTTTCGGCTCAGCTTCGGCGTCTACAACGAAATAACCCAACTACGTAACTTGGATACTACCAATTGGCTCTTCCTATCACCTTTCGATCATCTTGGAGGCTTTTATACCCCTCGACTCGGTTGTCTGAACTTTACTTTCTGAAACACAACAAACCACCAAGCAAACGAAACCATGATGCTCCGAACATCGCGACCTCTTATGGGCACTGCGCAAAGGCTGCCACTCTTGGTCCGCTCTACCCACACAAAGTCCTTCAACAGCCCTATTGCGCCACTTGTATCCCGCAATGCGCAACTCCAAAAGTCTGCGGGCTCCCCGTTGGTGTTCCGGTCGACCTTCTCCTCCAAGCCTCCAATTCAGCCCAACCACATCGATACGCAGCACGAAAAGGAATTGGCCCAGCAAAAGCTCAAGGCAGACCCAGAGCACATCTCTGTGGACTCCTCGGTCCGCCCTTTTTTTGAGCAGGACCAACCTACCGCAGCCAAGGCAAAGGATCCCACCGAAAGTCTGAAAGATGACTTGGTAAGTCTATTAAGCCACATATCTTCACAGCTCGACAAGGTCTGACTGCTTCTTCCTCTAGGGCCTTGTCAAGGACACATTGGCACTCAAGACCGTTCCTCGAGAAACCTACGCTCTCGGTTTTGGTGGCACTATCCCTTACCTAGCCACTTCTCTTTCGACCGTCTACCTCTCCTGGAACCTCCACCAGAGGTACCCTTCCGAATCCGACTTCCTCAACACCATCCTATTCAGACATGAGACAGCCAAAGACCTGCTTGACATCATTGAACCTATTCAGGTGGGCTATGGTGCCGTGCTCATCTCTTTCCTCGGTGCCATTCACTGGGGTCTAGAGTATGCCGAGAAGACTCCTTCACTTGCCCGCACCCGCTTCCGCTACGGCCTGGGCCTGTTGGCTCCCATCATTGCTTGGCCGACCACATTTATGCCTATCCAGTGGGCCCTGACCACACAATTCCTTGCCTTCACCGGTCTCTACTATGCCGATTCCCGCGCGACCGTCAAGGGTTGGGCACCCTCGTGGTATGCCACTTACCGTTTTGTCCTGACGGGCATCGTCGGTATCGCTCTCTTTATCAGCATCCTTGGTCGTATCAAGGTCGGCGAGACCCATGCTCGCCTTAGCACTGAAGAGCTGAAGGATCTTGTGAGCTACAAGCATGAATCCGACAAGCCTTACCACGACTGGGAAAAGGAGGAGGCCGAGGAGAGGAAGAGGATCAAGAAGGAGAAGCAGGAGGAAGAGAAGAAAAAGAAGGAAGAGGAGGCCAAGAAGAAGCAGGAGGAAAAGGTCGACAAGCAAAAGACCAAGGGCAGCTCCGACATGAAGGAAAAGTCGGAAAACAAGGGTGATGTGGACAGCAAGAAGGAGGGTGACAAGAACGTCAACCCCGACAGCAAGAAGTCACCTGCTGACAAGAGTGACAAGAACGAGGAGAAGTGAGGGGGCTGCAATTTCTCTTAGGGGGCAAAAAGAGTGTTAAACCCCTATGCTACTTCAAAAGCATATCAAGTCGTGGCATGTTTTGGTGAAGATTTTTTCTGGTGTCATAGTTGGAGCAAGCGAGGGAAGGAGTTGAGCAGCGATCAAGGTACTCGGTGCTGATCTTTGGTAATGGCGGCGATGTATGTATTTTCGCATGTTTGTGGTGTCTTTTTCTTATAGCATTGGCGTTCCTACGTAGAGCGCCCCGAATTTTTCATGATTTTTAACCATCGATATTTTACGAGCTGTTTTGGTGTTCAACCCCAAGTAGGAATGGAGGCACAACTTTTGGAGGTTATCCGCTCTTTCGGTGCTTCGCTCTAAAGCAAACTAGCATATTTGCCCACTAGGAAGGTGAACCCGCGTTGGTGCATGTTTTTGCTGTGCCTGAACAACTGGGTGCTGGCACATTGGCGGTTTGTGTCTGCGCGCCAACATCCCGGCAGGACCTACCGCAACCTCCTTCCTTCTTCCTCATCTCGTCCGTTCCCGATGTCGCCATATCATCGGACGTTCCTTCTTCATCCTCCAAGGGTTCATATCATCAGTTCCGCTTTCTTATGCAGTGGCTTCAGAGTCCATGAAGATCAACTAGATCGGCATTGGTCAGTTACGACTCACCATCACGGCCGACAACGACTCGGTTGAGGCATCCCGAGCCGGGGGGCAACTTCCTCTTGTCGTCACTCACACACCCTTCCTCTGCTTACCGAGACTACCACAGGAATATTTGAAGTCATGCCTGGTGCCTCCGTGCTTTGGTCGTCAACATCATGAGCAATTTCCAACACCAGCATACCTGATGTCCTCGTCGAACCAACCAGCCGTGAAGATCTCATCACAAAGACACCGTATCTGGGTTACTCAGTACGAGCAGCTCATCCAAATCTGGACGCCAACATTAATTCTTCTTCCGTGTCAGTAATGGTGGTCTTTCTTCAGGCTCGGGTCAGTCGCGGCAAGTGGCGTAACCCCGTGCGAAATAGCTGGTGCGGACCGTGACTGGATGCAAACATTCCTAGAGGTACCTCAGCCGGGACACTGTCGACGCCAGAAGTCCGGGGCAGTTCTGCGACAGCTTTTATTTTCGGGGTGTCACGGTTTGGACCAACATGTGGAAGCTAGAGCCGCCTCAACATGTTTCCAAAGCCGCTTGGGCTAGAGGTATCTTTCGAGAATAACTGGTAGTCAGGGTCAGAGGCGGTATACATTGTCAGGGAGGCCACTTCCCTCACAGCCTACGATCGTGCGTGTGATCTACACAGGTATCCAACATCGGATCACGGCCACGCATGGGGGCTTGGGGCGGGACAAAGGATGGTTGTCGATGTTGGCATGCTGAGGTGAAGAAAGATGTTGGTAGTCCACAAGCTGTGCGTACAACGACTTGTTCTACTCAAGGTATGATACCTCAACCACATCCAGTCTATGGCATCAGGTAACAAGGCAAACGCCGAATATCTGGGAAAATTCTGACCAACAGTCCATATGGGCACTCGGTACTGATGATATGGATGTCGAGCAGTGTGGTCCATACTCGGCGCTTAACATATATCAACAAGCGATGAAGGAACGGATAGCATCTCGATGCATTACCACATCAACGGTGAGAATCCTTCGAGCTGGCCAGACACTGTTGGTCTCTCCTTGTCAAAGAGCCAAGTCCTTGGTGGAGGTGATTCAGTATCACATGCTGTCTACCAACCAGTACTCCTCCCATTATACAAAGGGCTCATCACCAACGACCACATCTACGATAATCTGAGGAAAGGATCCCACTCCGTCGTCACCATGGTGTTGTACCGCGCTCTACTCACATTTTGCAAATCAATGATCTCCAACCATTCGTTCTTTTGTCTTCCTAGGACCATGGTCATCATGCCAACCAACACGTTGGTCCATAACAGTTGCGAGCGAATGTATTTAGTCTAAGATGCCATTTCTCTGGCTACTGTACATGTATAAAAGGGTGGCAGAACACCGCCGAGGGGATGTCTGACTTCAGTATCAGCAAAACACCCACTTTCTACTTCATCGTTCACCACATCTTCAACGCCCAGAAACAACAACACCTCGTGCCCTAACCAGAAACACTCAGAGACAATGGCTCTCGGAATAGAAGACAAGTTCCCTGTCGTGCCAGGCGAGGGTAATAGACCCTGCAAAGTCCATTGGCTGGTTGGTCCTCCGTCCCAGGAGCGCGGCCTCGTTGTGGGCACAAAACAAAAGATCAGATACTTTGGCGTCATCGAAGTCCGACCGAAACCTGTCCTCCCCGGATTCAAGAACGTTGTTTGCATGGCTGTTATCTATAAGATCGGCCCTGATGGCGAGAGAGTGCGGCGAAGCGCTGAGGAGTTCTCATACGACAATTGGAATCCTGATTTCAACTTCAATGGCATTGATGCCGACATCAACCCGCCTGACCAGAGCTTCTGTCGATATATTCTGCTCCGCCACGTCCACTTTCCCGAAGCCGGCACATACAGACTGGAAATGACCGTTAGAGCCTTTTGTGCTGTTACTGAACCCGGACAGCCACCCCAAATCAACAATGTGCCTATCGATGAGGTTACCAAGATTCATATTGAGGTGAAGGATGGGGTTACATGGAACGAACGGCAAAGTAAGTAACACTCTGGACAGCTGCCTACCATGCCCCCTTATTTCTTTCCCTTCATTATCAAGTGGTGGTCCATGTGCAGACTCCCTTTCAATATTTCCAACCCTGTGCGCGCGTATATACTTTCTGCTCTAGCTAGTATCTCTAGCTAGCGGACATTGTTCCTTGTTGACGGGAACTCTTTACTAACACCTGACTTCGTTAATTGTAAAGCCCATCCCCTAAGCGTCAAGATCTTGACCCTCTTGGAATGGTATCCTGTTTTCGGCTGTGCCAGGTATATGGATAAGGAAACGGGTTTCGAAGTACCCCTACAACCCATGTACTGCGAAAACCCGCTCCAGACTGGTGATACCCGATCAACCTACGCCAAGAGTGAGGCTGGTTCGAGTGAGGCTGGCTCGCTCGCCACTGTCATTCACAATGAGGGAGGTCTACAGGTAACTGGAGTTGAAAGTGAGAGTCAGGCAGGAGAGAACGTCGACTAGTCTATGCCCTCCCTGCCTAACGTACTACCTTGATTCCGCTTTCCGAATGGTACGGTGTCTGGGCTGGCTGGCAGCACGGCCCATAGGTCAGTTGATACGGAAAGGAGAGGTGGTTTCATTTACCAGACTGGGTAGACTGGTGTATCTTCCGGTGGGTTGGAACGAGAACATCAACGGGCAGGATCTATACACACCTCATGTATTCCTGTCGAATTTGGTATGACTAGGTACTCGGTGTGAAGGAGCATTTCCTTATTATGCCGAACTGGAAGGGGGGGATTGATTTTGTTCACTCGGGTATGCGTTGTCACGGTTCGGATAGGTATTGATCGGCCTCTGGTTCATGTTCGGTGAAGTGAACGAACGAACGGATGGAATGGCAAGGACAGGACACTCCTTGATATTTAGGTATTAGCAAGTTGGATTTCCTTAGTTTCGAAAGAACGGGCTACAGCTTTGGAAGAAACGTACCATACTGACTGTTCAACGTGAAGTCGCTGCTTCTCTTTTTTTTTCTTATCCGTTATGTATTTGTTCGTTGACTTGGATGAGATAGTGCTTTATCGGAAACGCGGGAGAATTCGCAGAGCTCGCGATAGTGTGGAAACAACTGCCGCGCGTGCGGGAAGGAAGCGACGAGTGCTTCCTAGGCCGTCATTGCTTCATTCGTCACCTTGGCAGCCCTGTGTATATTCAAGAACCACCTGCTGATTGATGACACCTACCTTTACACAGCCAGTAGCTACTACTTTATGTACCTTATCTCATGCATCTTCGATTCCTCCTGCCGTTATCAGAACTGTCAATGTACATTGTTGCAACTCCAGTCGCGGCGTCGCATTACGGTTGCCAACGACGGCGGACCTACCTTAGGTAGTTGAGCAGACTCCCCCTTCCTCAGTCCTCCCGCGGTTACCTCCCCACCCTGACCCTGTCAACGAGATTGATAGATCAGAAAAGAGTAAGTCCCAGGGGCATTCTGTGATTGCCATGGAGGTTTCACCGCACTCTACTCATCTTCTGCAAGATGTTGAGTTCCAAGCATCACGAAGTGACTGTCCTGGTAGGGAAATGGGGAAGCACGCACATGCCTCAATTGGTGGGCCAATGAGATGGTTATTTATCAGATACCTTATAGAATCAGCCCGAAGGGTGTTAGTGTGATAACATTGCGCGCCGCCATGAACGGAGACCAACAAGCATCATCAGATTACGACAAACACCAACACAAGGACCAGGAGCGCCGTGAATTTGCCTCGGTTCATCTAGAGAGACCGCAGAAAATGTAGTGCCCAAGACAAAGGTGTTTTTCTTTTTCTTGATTTTTTACTGTTTGTCGTGACGAGAATAGACGCTGAACCAAACCACCCAATCTGAACTAAAAGGAAAGAGTAGAGGTACCCATAACTCCAACCCCGGTCCATTAACCCGCCCGATCCTCCGCAAGACCCCAAAAACGCCGTTGTCGCTTCCTTTTCGACGAAACATCATCAGGAGGACAACTCTCCTACCTCCATCTATCACTTCCCTCAAAACATCAAACCTCAAACCTCAAACCACATACCATTCATCCCACCTCTCACTCACTATCTCCCCACACCCGACAACTCAAACCCCATCAAACAACCACCCCAACACCCGTCCCGTCTTGCCCACCTCCTTGAGACTCCCATGCCCCCAACTCCCAAAAGGACAAACCACCAACTCACACCCCCCAATGAAATTAGCTGCCTGCTGTGACAATCCCAAATCAACGTACATATCCTGCTTGTACGCCACCCCTCTCACTTTCACTTTCACTTCCTCCTCCCCCTCCTCCTTCGCAGTCTTTGCGTTCTCCCGAAGTGAACAAAAGTCATACAAAGCAGGCCAGTCAGCTTTCTGCGCGAGAATGTCCGCGGCGCCCAGAAAGGGAGTTAGGGTAGGACCGCCGAGGGGCGAGAGAAGCGGAGCGGGGTGGAGGGATTCGCCTGTGAAGTAGAACTTCTTTGATGGGATGGGGGTGGTGGTGGTGGAGGTGGAGGTAGAAGAAAGCCAGGAAAAGGCACCCGAGGGATGGGACAAGGCGACGTCGATGGCGGCCCAGTTGGATGGTTGGCTGGTTTGGGGGCAGGTGGACGAGCAGTAAATGGCTTCGTGGAGGAGGGCGTAGAGCGGGCGGCGGTGGAGGGCGAAGGACTCGAGGTTTGTGTAGAGGGAGAGGGTTGTCTGGGAGATGGTGCTTTCGTCGTTGCTTTTGGAGGAGGACATGGAGTGATCAAGGTCGGAAATGAAGCTGGTTATGAGGCGGTGGAGTTTTTCGTAGGGGATCGGGATTTTCTTGGGTTCGATGGAGCTGGTAAGTGATGACGGTTCCTCTTCTTCGTCTCCTTCGTCACTGTCCCTGCGGATCACAGGCGCTGACCCGAATGTCCGTCCCAGCGTCATAAACGTCTGGTAAGTCAGATAACACCCTTTTCTCTCTCCATTCTCGCCATAAAGTTCGTACCCCCTGAATGGCGCTGACTGTCCTTCAACCCCCTTTTGTAACGGTGCCTTATCTCGCAAGTGCTGGACGATAGTCCTAACATGCTCTTGGTCTTCCGGGAAGTACTCGTTGAAGTAATCCTCGTTTCGCCTGACGACATGGACATATGTCTTCTCGTACACCTCCCGTGGCGTCTTACCCAGAGGTGGCATCCCGGCACTGATGTACACTGCTTCTAGGGTTTGAGGGAGAAAGGAGAGGTAAGTGGTGGCGACCCATCCGCCGAAGGACTGGCATATGAGTGTCCACTTGATGTTGGTAGCTAGTTCCTTTTCGAGACACAATCGGATCGCTTCAAGATCGCGAACAATGTTGTCTTGTCTGAAATTCGCAAGATAGTTGGCTTTGTCTTGGTCGGACATGTTCAGCACTTTGATCTTGGCGGTGGAGTCGAAGAATAAGGGGCTGAGACCCGTTCCGCGGTAGTGGACGTAGAGGACTTGGTAGCCTCTGTTGATACAGAACCTGTTCACCTCGGGGATCTTGTTGGAAGGGTTTCCGTCTCCAGGACCGCCGCAGAGGTAGAGGATGAAGGGCTTTTGGGGGGATATCGGATTACTTAGGCCATCGGGGGTTGTTGGGTTGGGGTTGGGAAAGCTGTCTACAAGTTCTGCATGAAGGTTTAGAAGAGCATCTTTCTGCGAGGTGCCGTGATGATGGTGGTCCAATGGTACTTGAAACTCCAAAGTCCTAAAGGTATGGCCATCTTTGTTGGCTTGACGCGGTTTGATACCGAGGAGTACAGCAGGTTTAATCCCAGCCCATAAACCCTCGGTTGAAGTTTTCTGACGGCTACCCATGTTGACCGAAAGCGGAAGTCTGTTGTCTTTACGCCTCAGGGGTACAGCTGGTGTGTCGTATTCTCGGTAATCGGTGGCTTGCGTGGGACCCTGGTCCGATCGGTTTCCTTCCGAAAAGGGGTCCTTCGTCGACACTGCCACAGATCGGATCGGGACCACGGGGGTGGTAACGATGACTGGAGTGTAGGGCTGAATGGTAGGGTAGAGCTTCGGTTTTGCGCACTGTGGGTATAATATGGCTGCTTCTTGAAGCAAAAGAGACAAGTTTTGATAGTCGATATCGAAAGTCGTGGGCAGGTGGTCGTGATCTCCTGGCTCGTCGTATTGCTGAAGAGCCCACGGAGACATTGTGATATCTTGGGGCTTATGTAGCCCTTCATCTTTCAGGGTCGCCATCGTGAACTCGACAACTGTTGGGTGAACAGATAGCGGGAAGTCAAGGTCGGTTCGTTGGAGGTCCTAGGTCTGTCAGGTTGTTCACTCGGTCCACCTGTGAACAATGACAGAGGTTTGAACCGGCAGGCTCAAACAAGCTGCCAACGATGGAGTGAACGAGCAAAACTTGGAGGACAACAATGGGACACAACGGCAACAAAGTTCTTCCACACGGGAAGGAGACGACGTTATCAAGTACTAGAAGATGTTGACCACGCTAGTCGGAGTATGCAAGTCCATTGGTATCATTGTTCTATGTCAAGCCACCAACAGGACAGAAGGATGTGAAGATAAACAAAGCATCTCGAGCCGTGTTGCATTTATTTACCGTACAGTGTTAGTGTCTGCTGCATAGTAGATATTAAGCCCCCATCGTCGGCTCTTTGACTACCAACCCAACCAAACCTGCGGTTGCTTCGGTTCTCAATGGCATGACTTGAACCATGACGAACAAGGATTCCCCTTCTTAGATTCCCTCGGTCTACAAAAGAAGGTGACCGGGAACATGGAACACTGATAGATGGTGTTCCACCGACATGCACCACGTGGTTGGACCAAGGCAATAACATCGCAGTTGGCCCGACGCCAAAGCCCGTCCATTCACCCTTGCCAGTCCAAAATCTGTGCGACCCATCACTTTGGATCGCGTTGGATTTGACTGCAACCCTGATGGGTACCACACCCGAGGGTATGGACGAGGGGGACACTGGGAGATAACGCCCATGAAACCACAGTAATTGGAGACGGGTTGTTGTTGATCAACAGGAGATAACCAAGATGGAAAGCCTGTCACGAACGTACGATACACTTCATTCACTTGTCCGGTTGGGTTGTTTAAAACAAAGGAGATCTTCAAGTTGCCCTTCGGAGAAAGTCCCAACTCCCCGATCTCACAGTTCACATCTCAAAACCACTAGCTCACTGTGATGAGGTTAGATCCCCTACAGTACACAACCTGACTGGACGTCGTCATTTTGACTGACTGTCTTGAACTTTCCAATACTTTTCGAGCCAATAAACCACCCCGGAAACACCCTGAATTTGGCTCGCCCAGCCATTAACCAAACACTGCTCGCCCGCCACTTTCCTACCTTGACCTATCAAACCCCTATCCTCCCGTAGCATGTCGTGTAACAACGCCCGCCGTGCTTGTGCTTGGACGCCTCCCCCGAAATATCCGAGCACATGGCTTCCATCGCACATCGAAGCACCGTGCCCATGCAACTCTGCCTGATAACTCTGGGAAATGCTAACATCTGTGTGCTGCCGGTGTGCTCTCGCAATGGCCCTGGCTTCCCCAGACCCTGGTTTTGGTGTTTCTTTCCATCATTCCACACCTCACCGAAAAAGCATGGCCATCCCCAGAACTTTCCGACCCAACAACCATGGATTTGTTGATGCGCGGGACACATGGGGAGATTGTAGGGTAGTAGTGTGGAAAGACGCCACCCGCACGGAGAGAAATGCACCGTTTGGTGTGAGATGACGATCTCGGCGGTGGTTGTTGTGTGGGAGGATTGTGAAGATGGAGAACGGTATTGGGCTGCAAATGTGTCTCGGTCTGAGAGATTGATACCTAAACTCCGCTCCTAGAGAGCAACTGCTCTTTTCTGACCGACGGCCTGACCGACCGACAGACTGACAGACCCGGTCAGCCGTCTCTAGGCGATGTTGAGCCTGATGCACTGCGGATGAGAGAACAGTACGGGTTAGCAACTCGAGCAAAGACATGGCAAGGCATCCTGAGATGCACCGGGGACAGTGTTACCAAGTACTCATCACATCCATTTGACCCAAATCCGGGGTCACCAAAGTTGATGATTGCCTCTTCCCTCACCTCCGTTCCTTGTTCGCTCTCGTTGCGATCCCAATCATCTTTTTCGATATCCGCATCTGCCGTCCAATTAACTTCAAATCCCGGACGCACAGAAATCGTTCCATCCTTCTCCGTCCGCTGGACTATTCTGCACAAGAGTACCGCCAGATCAATATGTAGCAGCCACTCATAGACTTCCTCTCCAATACGCTTGCCAGGCATTTGTTTACAAAGTTTGTAAAGCCAGGCCAGCTGGAGCTTCTTCGCCGGGGTCAGATCGGCGGCCGGTTCGAACTCCTCCGTGCCAGATACTTGTCTGTTCAGAATGTAATATACCGTCCGGTGGATCCCATTCTGCTGGTCGTCGTCGGCGTTTTGAACTCTGTTGCGCCATGTGGCGAGTCCGTCGAGAAATTCCTTTTCGTAATCGTTGAGAATACTGACTACGTTCTTGGCCGTATTCTGTGCTGCCATCTTGATTGTGCGGACATTTAGCTGGTAGACTAAAGCGATGCGGTAGCCGGAGGTCAGTTGATAAGCGTCAACGAAGGCGCCACCGCCGGTCAATCTGCGTGTATCTGGTTATTACACATCAATGAACAAAAGCGGATGTTCCGAACACTCACGTAGCAATGAGACATGGCTCTGCCTTTGGATCAAAGTAATGGCACCTGTTCTTGCAACTGAACGCAAACTCGCCGCCTTCGTAGTCGAGTCCAGCTAGAATGACCATCAGTCTACCCGCAAGTTTGTTTTCTTCCTCAGCATGATATCTGGTGATAGTTTACGCGATTAGTTGTGTCCATGAAGCGAATGTGTCAGATGAGGGAAACGTACAAGTCGTAGTCTGGGAAAAGACTCTTTTCTCCCCATACCCACATATACTCCAGCTTTGGTGTGAACTCTACTTGGGGTGTCATCCCAAGAACACCTAAGGCCTCTTCCGCCAGCCTCTCAATGTACATGTCCCACTCATCACTATCGTCGTCGTCGTCAGAATTATCACCATCAACAACAGTGATGTGGCCTGTGTATGTTGGCGCTTGTTCCTGCTCTGACCCTTGTGCCTTGGACTTTCCTTTTGTGGGTTTCTTTTTGGTCTTGGGCTTTGCCTTGGTCGTCTCGTCTTCCTTCCTCGCACTCATAAAGAAGGTACAGTCACGTTTGAGGTTGCCAAACTCCCAACCGTTTTGCTTCTTGTAAATCTCCCTTGCCACACTGAGGAGCCTTTCGAGTGCTTCTGGATTGTTCTCCAAGTTCCGCGTGTTGAATTTGTGCTCATTCTCTTCAACATCGTAAACCTTGAAGGCCACATGTTGTATGTCGTCTGGTTGGTCGAGTGTTCTGCAGTAGACAAAGTGTTTTGATGGAATGTTTTGAATCAAATCCTTGACGGTTTGGTAGACTTCAGCGTTCTCTGCTTCGTTGGTCGATGCCTGGGTTTCTGTCGTGGTGTCGCTGTTTCCTTCCCCATCGATCCCCGTTCCTTCCTGCTCGGCGTGTTCTTCTGCATCTGCACCTGCATTTGCATCTGGAGAATCTCCACCAGTCCCTTCCTCAAACTCACTCTCTGCACCCTCGTCTTCATTGCCTCTTTCCTCCTCATTTTCTGCCTCATCATCTGTCCCTTCCTTTTCAATTCCTTCTGGCTCGTTCTCCACCTCCACCTCCACCACCTCGTCCTCTTCCTCACCCTCCTCTTCCTCATCCTCCTCTTCCTCCTCTTCCCCTACCTCTTCATCCTCCCCTTCTTCTTCTTCATCCTCTTCTTCATCCTCCCCGCCATGATCAATTGAACTCTCTGAAAACTTCATTTCATCCCGTTCCTCATAGTCCCCTTCCTCAACATCGGCCTGACCGGCATCAGCCACTTCTTCTTCCCTTTCGCTCTCAGGAATCATGTCCGCATCTTCCCCATCCTCCTCGTCCTCCTCCTCCTCCTCCTCCTCCACATTTTCCCGACTCTCTTCAAGCTCCGCCTCCTCCTGGGGTGAGCCATCAGGAGCCTTGTACTCGTTGTTCACATCATGCATAGTAACATTGCCTTCTCGATCCACGTGGACACTCCCATCATCCATGTCAAAATCATCGATCTCGTCACCCATTTCCTCCTGTTCTTCGTCGTCATCGTCGTCCTCCTCCTCTTCTGTCGGAACATGTCCGTTATGACCAGTTTGGACACTCCCATCGTCCATGCCCTGGCCATCAGCTTCGTGACCGATATCATCCTGTCGGTCATCTTCCTCCCCCTCCTCCCCATCCTCCACCATCTCCGACTCCTTAAGCCGCTTTCGCGTTCTGCCTGTCTCTTCCTCTTCCACTTCACCTTCCCCTTCTCCACGCAGCTCCTTCACTGGACGCTTCCTCCCGGACTTTCCCT
The DNA here is from genome assembly GCA_037102815.1 of Neurospora intermedia. NCBI lineage: Eukaryota > Fungi > Ascomycota > Sordariomycetes > Sordariales > Sordariaceae > Neurospora > Neurospora intermedia. Next base: position 296,900 of record BTPP01000007.1, read on the forward strand.
GCTCCAGCTGCTTCTTCTTTTCTTTGTGTCGCTGCCTTTGACCTTCCTCTTCCCCACCACCCGCATCCTGCCTCCTTTCAGATTCAGCCGAGTTACTCCTCCGTCTAGTCTTGTTTGCTTTGGCCATCATCTCTTTGATATCCATCCCTTCGAACATCGAGCTTTTCTTCTTTATTTTAGGGTGCTTATGGCGCCCGGTAGCCTCTAGCTTGTTTGTTGATTCTTCAGCCACCGGTAATGATGAGTTGGATATCTCTGCCGCACGAGCGACATTCTTTCTGACTGTATTTTTCCTTGCCTTTCTTGCGGCTGTTTCCTTTCTTAGTGAGGTACTTGGGTCTGGCTTGGAAAGTACGTCTCTGGGCTTGCTGGAAGTAGAAGCCAACGCCGAACTTGCATTGCGGGGTTTGATACCTGGGGAAGCTTGCGCAGTTCTTAATGAATCGGAAGCGGCTTTTGGAGCTTCTTTACTAGAGGTAGGCAACTCATCTCGTAGAGTGGAGGGAGGAGGTCGTGTTGGTGGGGCAGAGGCTAACTTGGCCGTCAGTTTGGAGCCTATCTTGGATACCTCTCTGACAATAGGCATAATGATTGGGTTTATAACTTTTTGGGAAGGCGCTGTCGACTTTTCCTGCGCGAGCCGCTGCTGTTTGCGTGTCGTGGCTGGAGCCATGGCTTGTGTCTCTCCGGTACGGGACTTTGAAGAGTGGCTTAGGACCGGAGCTGCTGCCTTAAGGTGTGAGGATGATATGGTATGCTATTCAGATACTTCTCACGGCCAGAATATGTTGTTCTTATATAAATCCCGCCGATACCTCATCTTCCGGGCCTGAGTCAGGGCCTTGATCTTGAGACAAGGACAGAAAAGCGGTGAAATAAACGGATGGTCAACTAGTTTCAGAACGTATCAATGTTCGTTGCATTGCCGCCGTTGGAGGCTTTTTTGCATCTTCATCCACTTGAAGAATGAGACCTTTTGCTTCAGGCTTCTGCTAATAATGGCAGGAACTCTAGTGCCATCTCTCACCTTCTCGGCCCCAAAGTACAGCAGCTTTGATGGGGTGTCAGTCATACGGCTATTGAGCAAAAGAATCAATATTGTCCCTCAAAGACGACCAACATGTAGATGATTCCTTGGAGTTCCATGCTGAAAGCCAGACTCAAGGTGGGTTTCTCTTGGATGAGAGATAACACATTCTCTGGCCCTTTCACCGTCGTCCCTAGAAACGTCGACCAACAAAAAGCAGCCTCAAGAAATTTCCATTGCTTGAACTTCCGATATGATTGTTTCACAATGATAAAATGGTAGGCATGAGCGCAACAGGGCTCGGCTCTATATCCTTTAATAGCGACCTTCATGACGCGAACTCTTACATGGAATGCTAGAGCAATTGCAATGGACGATGGGTGTTCTTGTAAGATGGCTTTTGATGGTATGAATGACGCTAATGAGAAAGAACTTGAGGGTGTTCTAGCCTCATTCAATTTGGAGTTTTCGTGTATCTTGGACTTTCGCCAGCTCGCCACCAGTGGAAGAAACTCGTTACTGCATGTCCTTGAACACTCGGTAGAAAAATGGCTATACTATGGTTCGGATGGCTCAATATCTATCCTTTTGCTCTACCCAGTGTTGGCAGGTTTCCTCTTTTCTTCTCTTCCTGTAGGCTTGCCCTTGCCTCTGCCGTCGAACGGAAGATTTCGCGCCCTAGTGAAAGTGTCTGGCGCCTCGTCTTTGTGTCTGGCAGTATGGCGATTGTTACGGGCTAATCGGTGCCACTGATCGATTGATCCATCTCAAAAGGAGTCTGAGTGGTTTATCTGTTCCGTCCTTTGGGTCTGGCGAGAAGGCATCGATGTGTAGCAAATATCATGCATTGTTGCTGGAGGTGGTATGTTTGATGTGGGAAGAGGAAGGAAGGGACATGGCGAATGCAAATGGAGGAAAGTACATGCCTAGGAACTGGTCAAACAAAGGCCGTGGTCATTCTCAACTTTGCCTAACAATTCTCAGTACAGCGGACCTCTGCTCAAAGTACTTTCAGACAGAGAGGCGCGCGAAGAAATACTTCTGGTAGACTGTATGCGCCTGTGCTCTGTTAGTTGCTGTTATTCACTGGAATTTGCTGGACGGAACCGGGATCAGTGACCTCCGCCGCCAACAACCGGCCGTGCTCATGAATCGACGAGGCCGTGCTTGTCTTTATTAATCAGATCGAGATCTTGCAGATGTTGGAATTCATGTCCCATTGACTGTGTAGAAGGATGCTTCCCTCCGACAGGCTGAAATTTGGATGCAAAGGGGGGTACACCTTAAAGTCATCCAAACGCCAATGACATCATCCCGCCGGACATTAACCGTGTACATATCACCCCACGATCGACTGACCCCCGTTCGGTCCCGTCTTCCCTTTGGTTGGCCCGGGATGCCATTTGGGTCAACACCCCCATTAGACTTCCCGCTCTTTTGGGGAAACACACCGGCTTTTCCAACCTTTCACGACTTTTTCCCACCATCCATTCCATCTTCCATATCTCCCGTCTCGGTGGTATCCAAGTGATTGACCTGCGGGCAGGTCCTATCCTACCCCATCAGCACACATCTTAATCTTGACTCAACCACCATGTCAGACAAATCCATCACCTCGTTGACCTCCCAAGACCGCCGCGAAGCCGAGGCACAGGTTGTCGCCGAACATCTTCCCGCCGGCTACACGGCCGAATTCGACCCCGAACACAACAGCATAACCACCCAACATGGCTCCGAAGCGACGACACACACACAGGCCAACAAGACGGTCTCAGCCGGCAGCGCCGAGGGGTCCTCGTCTACACGGACACGCTCGACAACACCAACACCAAACGAAGTAGAGGCCGGCGGCGCTGCCTCCTCCCTCAAACTCCAAGGAGGTGACATCCACCGCAACATCTTCAAGATCGACGCCTCGGCCAAACTACAACAGCTGCACCGGCGAGCCAACACCTTCCACACCCCGCGAGAGTTCGAGCAAAACACCGAAGTGCCCATGACCGTATCCGATCAGCTCGCCCCCGGCGGCGCCCGCCGCGCCTTCTTACACCGGAAACACGGCGGCGGTGGTAACGACTTCCTAGCCGCCCGCATGCCCATCACCCGCAACTTTGTCGAGTTCCTCGATCTTTACGGCAGTTTCGCCGGCGAAGATCTCGCCGACTCGGACGAGGAAGCCGTCGAAGAAGAAGAGGAAGAAGAAGAAGCCCGCATTGGCGAAACCACGGCTCTCCTCCGCCACCGGCGCCCTTCGATCCGCGTCCCCAAAGCCCGCCCCCACACGGCCGGCACCACCAAGACCTTCTTCACTTTGATCAAAGCCTTCGTCGGCACCGGCATCATGTTCCTCCCCAAGGCGTTTGCCAACGGCGGCCTCCTGTTCTCCTCGCTCGCCATGGTCATCGTCTCAGCAGTGACCATGATCGCCTTCCACCTGCTGCTACAATGCACCCACCACCACGGCGGCGGCTACGGCGAGATCGGCGCCGCCATCGCCGGCGAGCGCATGCGCACCTTAATCCTCGCCTCCATCACCATTTCCCAACTCGGTTTCGTATGCGCCGGCATTGTCTTCGTCGCCGAGAACTTGACCAGCTTCCTAACCGCCGTCACGCCCGGCTCCCAAGCGCCCTTATCCTCCGTAGCACTCATCGCCATCCAAGTAGTTTTGCTCGTCCCCCTCGCGTGGATCCGCAACATCTCCAAACTCGGTCCCGCCGCACTCTTAGCAGACGCCTGCATCCTCATTGGCGTATCATACATTTACCAATTCGACATTCGCGCTCTAGCAGCAAACGGGATTCACAAGTCCGTAGTCCTCTTTAACCCGGAGCGTTACACCCTCATGATCGGCTCCGCCATTTTTACTTTTGAGGGAATCGGTTTGATCCTCCCGATCCAGAGCTCCATGGCCCAACCGCAGCGCTTCGAGTGGTTATTGGCTGTGGTGATGGTCATCATCACTCTAGTCTTCACCTCCGTCGGCGCCCTGTCTTATGCCACCTTTGGCACGGAAACGCAGATTGAAATCATCAACAACTTCCCGCAGGACAGTAAACTAGTCAATACGGTACAGTTCCTTTACTCGGTCGCTGTCCTGGTGGGCACCCCCGTGCAGCTGTTCCCGGCGCTGAGAATCATCGAGAGCAAAGTCTTTGGGCATCGGTCGGGAAAGAGGAGTCAGAGGACCAAGTGGATCAAGAACATGTTCCGGCTGGGCCTGTTGGTGCTTTGTGCAGTGGTGGCGGTGTTGGGAACGGGTAATCTGGATAAGTTTGTGGCGCTTATCGGGAGCACAGCGTGTGTGCCGCTGGTGTACGTGTATCCGGCGTATTTGCACTACAAGGGCGTGGCGACCGCGAGGTGGGCCAAGGTGGGGGATGTGGCCATGATGGTTTTGGGAGTGGTTTGTATGGTTTATACAACGGCCGTGACGATTTATTATAGTTTCATGTGAGGTAGTGATGATGTTGGGGTTTGGCTTGGCTTTTAGGGCGTTCTTGTGTGGGAATATGGACGGACGGGTTTTGGAGTTTGGGGAATGGGAAAACACGGGGGAATTTGATTTTTGACCTTGCGGCGGACTACTCGGTGAGTAGAACTAGGGATCATGCTTATTATGTTGTTAAAAGCGGAAGAGAAATAAAGCACTGATGTTCAGAGAAAACAAGTGTAGGACAATATCTGAATCATGCTTGGTTCTTCTAGGGAGACTGAGCCGGCAACAAACTGTAGAGCGCCTTCGACCTTCCGCCGCGTAACGATCCACGACCCTGCGCAGCCCTGGAGTACCAACCAATGTGACGATACCAGATCAGAGGCCATCAACATGCCTCTACGTCCAAGGTATCTGCTTCGCATTATGAGTAACCATATCCACCGCGATTCTCGGCTCCTTCTCCATCAAGCTTGTCCACATCTTCAAGTTTCGGCTCCCATTTACCGAAGATATCATACAGTCGCAAAGATATGTCCTCGCAAAAGATGCAATGTTCGATCTCATCCCGTCACATGCGTCTTGTGTCTTCTTTTCATCATCCCAGAACCGGCGTCCCTGATGGTAGATATACCCAATCACATCCATCACCTCCCGCCACATCTTTTCTTCTAGGCCAAAACAGCCCTCAGGTGTAGTAGTAGTAGTAGTAGTAGGACGCCGCATCAGGACTTGGAAGGTAGTCCGTAGGTGTTTGTAGGTTATCGCTTGAAGCCAGTTCAATTTATAGAACATGGCGAATGCCCAGATCTGCGCAATTTGTCGGTACACGGATCCGGGCGTTGGTGGCTGTACAAAGGGGCTACTTTCGTAGATCCAATATGCATCTTGGTTTTTCTTTCTGGCATTGGTGTAACTTTGGTGTTTTTTCAAAATGTGTTGTTCGGGGAAAGACATGATGGGCAGTTTGTAATCCCCCATGTATGCGTACTGCACAAACAGGTTGAAGATGTCTTCGTCGATGAAGGTGCTCCAGTCGACTGGCTTGGCGGCCACACCTTGACGGCTGGAATTTTGATCATGTTTAGAAATGATGGCATGAAGGGGGTCGGATAGGCTGGCGATTAGAGATTTGCTGATATGGTATTCGCTTTTAGAGGGCCCGATGAGAAATTTGACGAGGTTGGAAGAGCATACGCTTAAGATGGGAGAGGATGTTGTCAACATGCATCCTAAATATTTTCATGCGAGGAGTTCTTCGGAAGAGAATCAAGGATCCGACTTACAGCTGGAGATCCCTACTTAGAAGGCCGCGAATTCCAGTATCGAGAGGACTCCACCAAAGCCGTGGAATGTTCCCATTTCCCGCCATCACGTCGTCAGATTTCCTACTGTCAGTCAGTGACTCAGGAGTAAGTAATGCTTTGGTGGTCGACGAAGAAGATGAAAGTGGTGGTGACACTGACTTACTATATCGAAGACTGGTCGGGTTCGGAGCCACCAAACTGACACATCATCAGGTAGCCATACATACCTGCCCATCATTAGGTGAAAACGGAAGGCCAATGAGTAACGGGCCTCCAGCAGGCCGTGAACCCGACCCAAGCGGTCTAGCAAACGGCGATAGTGACCCTTGTGCATGTGAACAGACTTCCGTTTGTCCTTGTCGACGGCAGTCTCTCCAAACAAGCATCGCTTATGACCCGTACAATGCGGCTCCTAGCAGAAGAGATCATCTTGACCTGTTGCTGGTTCACTTACTGGGACTGACCGCCGGCGAGCGACATGGAATCGATCGCAACTGTATTCCGGTATCCGAGCAACCGTTGGGATGGTTGATTGACGAGCAACATCTGCGGCCCTATAAGCAAAAACACTTGTGAGACAGATCCCGTTGCCTATATCCGATTGATCTTTGTTGACTTTGCCCCTCGTTCATTCTCCGAATCTGGGTGGTCATGAAGAAGGCCACGAAGTGTGCCTCGGAGACCTTGCGGAGACTCAAGGCATGAAGGCACGAGGAAAGAGTGAGGAAGTCAAACTCACCGAGCAAACAGATGGCCCATAGTTCATCTTGAACTTTCGAACTTCCATGGTAGGTTAAACGAGGCGACACTGCGTTGTTCAGTTTAGTATTGAATAAGAACTGCTTGATGTGCAACTTTCACTTGGTAGGTGAAAAGAAGAATGGCTCGAGATTGGCAGGCCAGGTTTCAGTTACTTCTACCTTGATGCTCGATGAGTATTCAGGTACCTTGTGGAAGACCTGGGTGGGTTGCAGTTTCTCCCGTTATCGTCACAGGTACACAGTATCTCGGCATGAGCTTTCCGTCCGTAGATACCTTTGAAGAAGGAAGCATCCGAAAGTGAAAACATCCGTAACGAATGTGAGTCCGGCACTGCAGTTCACTGTGGTGGAAGGTAAGTATGATGTCGAGATCGGCAGCGGTTGGCACGTCGTTTCTCACCCTGTTTGTCAGATTACCTCTTAATTTCCGGCTTTTCACCACGAAGAACTTCCGATGGAACTGAGTGAACTTCAGGTAAGCAAAGATATGATGAAATCACCTACCTTAGATATAATGCACTCATGGATGTCAAGCCCTGGACGGGACCTTCCTTCCACTTACGTCTTACCTGTACAAAGGCAGTCATCTCTCGTCCCTACATTGCTTCCTTGGTCGCGGCTTCTACCTGCCTAGGTAGTTTCTGTCGTTATCGTCACTTCCCCCCCTCCAATCCTCCCCCCCCCCCCCCCCCCCCCCCCCCCCCCCCCTCTTGCCCCCGAACCTCATCTTACCTCCAGGTACCTAGAGGTAGTTTGACCTCTTTGGCCTGCCCGTACTTCCTTACTCTCCGGCTACGAACTGCTCTCAACATCATCGCTTTCCATAGAGATACCTCTAGGTACCTATCTGGTAGTTAGCAACTACCTAGAGGTACCCTGGAAACATCGCTCTTGACAAGTTCACGCTAAGCAGTCCCCTATTTCACCTGATCTCTCCCGCTTTGGCGTTGGTGGGTAGTTAAGATTTAGTATTATCACAGACACGGCACAACCAGTGCGCTCAGATGTTAGTTCACTAACAGAGTCCATCCTCCATTCCAACTCGCGATCGTACACACACCTTTGGGACACTGCAAAGATACTGCGCAACGAGAGATCAATGAAAGTTGAAGCCAGTTCAATTATATTGTCAAGTACTATGACGTCGACGGCCTGAAGTAACTTTCATGGTGTCGTTGTGCTATCGCCTTCTGGCTAGTTGAGAGCGCCAGTTTGTGTTGTGGTGATAGTCCGTCTGCTTTTGTTTCAAGTTTCGGGGTTTCATCTGACTTGATTGTCGTAGAACGATAAGTTGCTTTGCTGTGATTATTCTGTGAAATCCATGACAAGCTGTAAGTCGAATAACAGAGATACAAGGGGTGCTGCAATCGATGGGCATGATCACGGGCTGAACGAGGGGAACTAGCTTCAACCATATGCTCATCCACATTGTCATTTCTAAATGGGGTATCTATGTACCTATTTTTCCAGCTCTACCTCCTCAATCTTTTTCCACGTCTTCCTCCGTCTTCCACGCCGTCTCGCCGCTTTTGTCTAGCCATCCATCTCTGGGCGTACGTACCCAACCAATGATGGGTTTTATATCCAACGGTTCCCGACACCAGCATCCCATGGCGCACCATCTGATTTCCGTTCATCACTCTCCACTGTACCCTCATGCACCATAATAATACTCTCCGGAAAGTAGGTCCAAGTCATTAACATTACCATCTCGCTTTTCATATCCAAGAATCATATAATCTATCTATACATGAAACAGTTCATCGCTCTATTCTTTTTCTTCCTTCACCCTAGTTGAGAGGGCAACGGCAGCCAGCGTCTACCTGGTCACCTTTTAATCCTTCTTTCCCAAGGATCCCTCTACCGGCACCGGCTTCTTAACGTCGCCAGGGATCGCCGAGACGGCACCAGTAGTCATGGTCGCGACATCCTCGCCAACCTGCTCCGTGGGCGGACCGGCGTAATTCTTGTGGCCCCAGGTAATGTACCACGCCAGAGAAACGGAGGTGAAGCCGACGAAGACGACGGGGGCGTAGTTGACGGTGCCGGCGCTGACGGGGATGTAGGCAGGCATGCAGAAGAGGGGAACCGCAAAGAAGGACCAGGCTGTTTTTCACGGGTAAGTAACTGCCTAGAGCAAATGGGGTTCAGGAAACGGAGAGGAGAACATACCCAAAGCAATAATGTTGCAAAACCACCCTAACTTGCCCAACGGGAACTTGGCACCAATGACATGCTTCCGCTTTTCAATCATCGAAACGGCAATCGGGACCGCGTACGAGATGGTCAGGCAAATAACACCAACACCACTGAAGGCGTTGAAAGCCGCCGACGAACCAAAGTAAATGACGCCCAGCAAGATTTGGATAACCATGGACAACATCATGGCGTTCAACGGCAGATCCAGACCGGTGTGCACCTCCTTCCACCACCTGGCTCCGGGAATGGCACCGTCGCGAGCAAACGCCCAGGTGCAGCGAGAGGCGGCGGTGGTGCAGGCAGTACCGCAGAGGATGCCGAGGACCATCAGGGGAATAAGCAAGCAGATAGCTCCAACAGAGGAACCGACCGCGGACTTGAGGATGGTGGGGACGGGCTGACCGGACGGCAAGGCGACCAGCATGGCAATGTCGGGGAGCACGAACATGAGCGGGATCATGAAGACCAGGCCGCCGATAGCGTTGATGACGATGGTAATGACCATGGCCTTGGGCACCTGGGTGGCCGGGCGCTGGACTTCCTCGCACATGGAGATGATCATGCCCGTCGACGAGGTGGCGTAGCCGGCGTGCAGGAGACCGACGCAGAAAGCCCAGCCCTTGGGCCAGCCGGAGGTGGGCTCGAAATGGCCGAAGGCGTAAGCGCCGGAGTGGCGGCCTTCCTTGGCTACGACGAGGATGGTGACAAGGATGCAAATGAGGCCGACAAAGGTCCAGACAATGGCGAAGGTCTGCGCACGATGTTAGATGCTAAAGTGTTGATTCTATGTGAAGAACGGAAACTTACGTCCAAAAGAGGCAGGATCTTGTTGCCCAGCGCCGAGATGGCATTACACAGTAAAGTAATGGCCAAGAACACCAAAAAGATCTGGTACGTCTCGGCCTGCCAAATATCGCTGCCGTCCTCATCTTGGAAGACATTGACACAAGCGACAAAAAACAGAGCAGTACCAAAGTTCACAGCCAAGGTAATCGTGATATTGCCAACGACATAGGCCCATCCGCAAATGTAGGCCGACACTCTTCGATACTTGGCAGGCGCAATCATGAAAGTCTGGTAGTAGACACCGCCAGCCGTAGGATAAACCGACGTGATTTCGCCAAGAGAAGCCGCAACGCAGAGGATGATGGCACTGATAATGACCCAGCCCCAGATGACAACGACGGGACCGCCGTTTTGCAGCGGGTAGTACAGGGTGGTGGCCAGACCGTAAGGAATCGAGGCGAGGACGAAGGACATGAAGGCGACGTGCCACGTCGAGCGGGTGCGCGCTAGTTCGGCCTTGTAGCCGAGAGCGTTGAGGAGGTCATCGCCGTCACTAGCCGAGGCCACCTCACCACCGAGTTCGTGGCTGCGCGGGCGAAGATTGTCGGGCGGCCCGGCGGCATAGCTGCCGCTCGCCTTGGCGGCCGTTGTACTCATGGCACGGAGGAGAGGGAGCTGCAACGGCGGGACGGGGCCGGATGTAATGCTTCCTGTGACGTCAATGCAGATATCTGTCAAGGCGGGCTCCGTGCGTCGGCGGCCGGTGTTGCAGGTCGCGGCAGGTGGCACTGAGTCGGATACTGAATTCCCGTCAAGCCGAGCGAATCGATGTAAGAGAGGACAGTGATGGGTGACAGGTTGTTGTTGTTGCTGTTGTGGTTGTCGTCGATTGGCAGTGCGGACTTGTCACCGTCAATGTCTCCCAGAGAGGCTGGATTCGAGTGCCAATGGATGGGTGGGTGGTCCAGTCGTTCGTTGTAAAAGTCGGATGATGTGAGATGGGATGACCTAGTGATGGGCCAAACGTGTAATGTACGTACTATTTCAGGTCAGAAGGAAGTTCAGATGATGGGCCTTCCTTCCAAACATTTATTTGCCCGAGCTATCGGGTTGGTTGCGGTACGGACGGACGGTGCAGCAGCAGCTTGGGACCTTGCAGGCCAAGCAGGCCTGAAGCTGCTACCCTCGCGTGCGCCCTGCAGCGGGGACCCCTGCTTACAAGCTCTTCAGTTCCCTCTTTCCGTGATGTGCCAATGGAATCTTGGGACCCAAATCTTTTTGCAATCTGTGGGGTATTCCGTTCCTTCTCGCCCGGGCCCCGGCCCATCACATCCGTCTCTTATCCATTCTTTCCTCCACTGTTGCTTGGCCCTTTTGGTGCAATTATCCCATCGAGCCCACTCCCCCACGAGTTTGGTTGCCGTACAATAGGATGTGACTGCAGTGACCCCTGGTAAGCTCTACGAGAGGAACCAGTTTTGTTTTGGTAGCGTGAACTGAACCATTTGCCTCTCTTGCCCCCATACTGTACACAACTTAAGGTACACCTGCTAGTAGAGACATGGAGGGAAGCTCTCAGTTAACGACAACGACAATGGCAACGGCAATGGTAATGCTGTTGTACATAAACTCCATGTCCCGCAGTGCCCCGGTGGGCTGACACCATCACCGCGTTCCCCAACATTACCAGCAATCGCTATCTAGCACCAACTCACACATGTGATACTATTCCGCATGGGGCCTAATAAGAGAGATAACAGGGCTGATTGCCAAGAACGAAAAGCTCCGTCGACTCTAATAACTTCGTGCTAACCGCTACTTCCAGTAATTCGTGCGCTCATCCTCAGGATTTGCCTCCATTTCGCCTGTTTCCGGTTCTTGTTGTTTTGGAGTTTTTTTTTTAATCCATTTTTCTGCGGACCACTGTTGGGCCTTTTGCGATTGAGACTTGGGACGACTTTTCACTTTTTTTTTTTTTTTTTAATCTGCTCCCGATCATCCAGTCGATCAGTCAGTCAGTCGGTTATCCGTCCCTGGTTCCCTAGACCCCGTTGTTGTTCCTGCTCCTGTCTCGAACTTATCTTGATTCGTAGTCTTTTGTCTGGGCCGAGACCGCCTTTTTCTGATGTTGTAGAGTTTTTTTTTCCCTCCAGTACCTCTACTATGTGTTATATCTTTCACTGGGATTTTAGTCTCGCATGTATCTTCTATAGTAGGGGTGAAAGTGAAAAAAAAGCCCCTTCCTTCCATTCACTTCGTTGTGAGAGTCCATCCACAGGGTCCAAAAGAGAGCTGAGACAGGTGAGATTCTAGTGTCTTCTGCGTTTCAAACCCCCTGAAATATCTATCGAGAACCCGAGAGAACCCTCGCAGATCGAAGAAAAAAGAGTCGGTCGAAGGTCAAAACAGCAGCTTGCTTTCCATCCATCATCTGTGCTTGTTGACGCGAGTTCCAGTCTTCCACCAAACCCTGAAGTTCCTCCTAAGTCCCTACGTAAGGGCAATTTGTCCACAACCTCGCGAACCTGGAGAACTCGCAACGAAATGGTTATGTGCCTGACAAGCCCTTGGTCGAGCCTCCACCTTTTTCCCAGCCCGCCCGCCCCCGCCGCCCTTCCCCGACCTTTTTTACCCGCTTTTCTATCCACTTTCCATGGAACTTTGCAGAAAGTTTAGTGGAGCCACACAAACCGCGACTACACTAGCGGTACCTAGTGAAGTCGATATCCCAAGAACCACGCCAATACAAACGAGACTTCTTTTGACATGTGAAAGTCGTTGAGAAAACTAGTGGTGTAGTAAAACGTACGAATTGTGCTGCCTGGAGATGGGAAAACTCAACAAAAAGTTTGATGCCCGTTGAGAATTGGGGCTGTGTTTGATTGGGTTCAGTTCCTTGTATCATTGCCGCCCGCCCGGTTCACCGGATGTAAACGAGAGTGATAACCAAAGGCCACGTTCAATTTGTATCTGCGGCACATGTCATGACGGTGTTTTGTTGTCCTAGAACAGTCGACGCCTTATATAAACTTCTCCCCAACCAACCACGCTCTCTTCGGAGTAACCAAATATTTAATCGTACTTGTGATTGTGCAGAGTGATAATCTAAATGAGAAGTGGCTAGTCGGGAAGGCATTGCTTGACGGCTTGTGCCTGGCAACGCGGCGGATTTGAAGTATTTCGACCTTCTGTGGGTTGAGGGCAGAATGGGGGAAGTTTGAGGAAAAAGTTGAAGAACGACGACAGACAATGGAAAAACAAATGAACGAGGTCTGCAAGCACGTGCAACTTGCTTGACGCGTGCTTCGGTCCTTCCCGTTCCCGTTCCCGTTCCGTCCCTCCTTCAATCTGAACATGTACGCACGTCTAATGCAGGGGAGAGTTGAATTCTTGAATAAAAAGAGAGAGGAAGAAACTCGCGAGGGTATATGTCGTCGTATGCTGCACGAAGGGCGGCATCTCGGCCATCGCCGATCCTGTTTAGGTAATTGCCCTACAGCACTCGCATTGTAACCCTCCGTCCACCCGACATCACTCGCCTTGACTGTCTTTAGCTATGTACCCAGTGGTGGCGACTGATTAATACGGCGTACTATCTCACGCAGGGTGATAGCTCAAAAGTAGATATTATATGCGTTGAATTCGTATCTTCGTTAATGTAAGCATGTACACCTGACATCTCTTTGTTCCCGCTCAACTCCGATACCACTTATACCAACTCCTCGCCCGTCCCGCTACTGAACCACTGGATGTGAGCCCTGCTGTGATTTACACTCGCTTGAAGAAGTACACATAAGCAGTCTTCTTCATCTCCTCGACATCCACCACCTTAACCACCTTCTCATCGTTGAAAAGGACCCAGGAGGTCTCGTCCTCGCTAAGCTTCTTACGGATGAAGGCAACATAGTGTCTAGTTGTCATGGTCAGCATGTGATTCGGTGACTGAACTTGTGGAAAGAAACTTACCCAGCGTGAATACTTGTTCCCTTGTGGCACACAATCGACTGCAACTGGAACTTGGCCGGCAACTCACTGCTGCCCGCCTCCTTCTTCGGCCCCTCATTGCCAGCCGGTGCCTCCTCCTCAACAGCGTCCGCACCATCATCATCAGGATGACTGAACAGCCACTCGATGGCTCTTTCCACATCACCACCAGTCTCCTTCAGTGCCTTTACAGCCCTCGGTCCAGACAATCCCATCGACTCAAGCATGGCCAACTTCTCCGGGTCAGCCGCGCCAGCACCTCCTGAAGCCGCACCACCACTGCTGGCACTGAGGTCCAAAGGCACATCAATATCGGGGTCATCCATGTGACCAAACAGCCACTCCATGGCAGCGTTGGCATCCGAGTTGCCCGTGGCATGCAGCGCTTTCTCACCACGGACTCGTGGGAATCCCATGGCCTCGAGCATGGCAAGCGCCTCTGCATTAGGCACAAATGCAGGAGCGTTGCTCTTGGCCGACTCATCCTCGGGCAGGGCTTCCTCGTCAGGCTGCTGACCCTTGGAAAGGTATTCGTCAAGGTTGAAGGGCTCGTCATCAACAATGACGGGGACATCAATCTTGATGGGCACCCAGTTGACAACGGCCATCTTGCGGGCATTGACAACGAGGACATCGGGGAAGGTCTTGAAGGCTTGACGCTTGGTAAACCCATCCTTGCTTCCGCAGCCCGCACAGGTCAACTCGACGACCTCGGAGGCAGTCAGGCTGTCAAGACACTGCTTGAGCGTAACAGGCTTGTACTTGGGCTCTTGACCCTCCTCCTCGGGTGGAAGCTTCTCCATGGGCACGTCAATGAAGACGCTGTCCTGCTCATTGCTACTGTAGCGGACCTTCTTGCAGTTGAGGCACTGCAGACGCTGCTCCATGACGAAGCGCATGGGCTGGGTGGGATCACCAAGCTCTACTGGATGCTTGGATCGAGTGATGAGCTTGATCAGATGCTGCAAGAGCTCAAAGGCATCTTGCTGCCGCATGGTCGAGAACTCCTCGTGGCCACGACCCATGAGGTGCTTGAACATGGAAGGCTGGAGACCCTTCTGGTAAGGGACGTTGGGAGTGTGCTCAGAAGCAAAGACATCGGTATCTGACTTGGAGTATCGTCCGGAAAGAAGACCATCACCAAGCTTGCGAAGCTGTGTTTCGAGGTCTTCGGCAGGATCTGGTACGCTGGGGAGAGGACCAAGCTTGTCGCTATAGTAACGTTGTTGGAAAGAGGGCAAGTCGTAGAGACATTGTAGGATACTGGCAAGATAGCAGCTGTTTCCAAGGTTCTTGAGGCCAGTCAGGCCAGGGCCAAAAACAGGTGTCAACTCCTTGCCGTCCTCAGTGGTCATGGAAAACTCCCATTTCAGGTTCTGTTCGATCTGCATCTCCGTCAAGCTCTTTTCCGTCTTTTCGCGCTCGGCAAGGATAATGCCCCAGTTGGCCAAGTGGGCGCCCAGGTTGTCATCGATGCGCTCTTCGTCGCAGTTGTAGCAGTATACATCGGCTGTCCCCTCGGGGGTGATGGAACCGAGCTTGACAGCGACGCCGTGCTTGGTCTCGGTCGCGTGAGCCAAACCGTGAGAGTTTCCGCTGACACCACCGAATTGGGCGCGGCCACAGCCAAGGTTTCCACATTCCAAACACAGCCAAAGGTTTTCGTTCAGGTCGCACTTGGAGCAATGACCCAGATCCTGAGACTCAATCTTGCGAGGCTCTCCTTGCTGCATGGTCAAAATGTGCTCGCAGGTAGTGAGCTCTTGTTCCCAAGCCTTGACCTCCTCCTTGCGCGAGAACGTGTTGGCCTTCATGACGGCGTCGATGACGGGGGCGATGGTGGCATCTTCCTTGTTCAAGTTGTCGATTCCGCAGTCCAAGCACTTGACTGTAAGTGTTGTATCGTAGCGATCGCTTTCGGTCTCGGCCGCGATGGCGAGCTTGGACATCTTAAGAGGCGGCTCATTGCGCTCGATGATCTTGCGGGTTCGGCGAATGTTGAGGACGAGCGGGTGGTTTCGCGAGGTGGCATGGAGCTTTGCGTGATTCCGGTCGCCAGCGCAGCCGCCGTTAAAGCACTTTAAGCAGACATCCAGACCAGCTGGGTCGTCCTATATACAGAGAGGTGGTTAGTTGCTAGGCTGAACATGGTAGATACAGCTAGAAGAAGAGAGGAAAGGCCAGGATAGAGTACAGACAATGGAATCGAAGCATTGGGTACAATCCTCGCGGTAGACATTGTCGGTAGGCGACGGCTTCGCGAGGTCTGTCAAAATCGGTGTGTCAGAAATACGTTGTCCAGTCCTGAGTTAGAGGAGCACCACACATGATGGAAGCTGAGCTGAGCTCCAAGAAGCATCATGATGCAAACAATAAGCAAGACTTACTTGCGGACCCGATGTGGGGGCACGACATGTTGGACGGATTCGCGATGATGTATGAATGAAAATCAACCAAGCTATGTTGTCTGTGTTCTCTGCGTGTTGTGTACGACTAGAAAGTCATCGAATTGTTGGATGAAGTCTACCGCCAAGTGAAGTTGTATTGCAGAAGAGAAGATGGGAGAAGCGTCAAGGAAAATGGAAGCTTGCCGTAGCTGCAGGCAGTGAGCTGAGCTGAGGTATGATGTTGTGGGGTAACTTTAGCTGACGCGGCAGGCACTGGAAAGCAACCACTCCCCAATCCCCATGTTCCAGGCAACCGCGCTTCATGGCATTCGCCCTGCCGCCTTCCATTTGTTCGAACCCCGCTGCCGTTTCATGGATTGTGACAGCGGACAGGGATGATGTGCTGCAGTCTGGGGACAATTGAGCAGGGATTGGCGCTTGCCTAGGTATTGGTGTGTGGACGATCTGTTATGCAGCTCTTAACATTGTGGCACGTTACACAGCGACAAGACAGATAGGGTTTGTTAAGAAATTGTCCTTTTCCAGTTTGCAATCAAAGAGGCAGAGTTTCGGAGGTATGTTTGACGACAATGGGATCGCCTATTCGATGAGGTTCTGAAGGAGAACGAGGACCTGTAGACGGCCAGAAGAGTCCGTAACTACACGTAGTATTTTCTTTTGTCACCGGGTGGAAAAAAGAAGCCCAATGGAAGTGATCGTCCAGAATTCCAAGTCAACAACGACCAAATCGCGAGACGTACATTCGGTGTTCCGTAATCTGATCATCTTATCTCCGCGGCAAGTGGAGCTCAGGACTGTCTTGGCTCGCTTGGCTCTCTTTTGTCCAACCGACCAAGCCGACGTCGGGGATGACGCCCCCCATGTCAGTAACAGCGCGTCTTTGTCGCTCACTTAACAGAATCCTGCTTTCTAAGCAGCTGTTTGTGCTCCGCTTTTGTTAGAGAAAGCTCTGACCAACCCCTCTTTTTCGTATCCCAGTCCCGAGTGCAGCAAGTCGCCCCTTGGGTCATCATCGACTTTTGGCGACCAAGTGCCGCAAGCCCGCAAATCCGCAGCCAAATCCGCAAATTCCAGCAGCTTTTAACCCCAAGTCCCGTCCGCCGCCAACCTCTTTATCTCGGCCACTTTGACTTTTTGCCATCCACTCATCACCAGAACTCCTCTCTTGCATCACCGATACTAGAGATATCCTACAGAAACAACCAAACAAAACAAACCAAGACAAAACAAAACAAAACATCACAATCAACACATCCGCAACCATGTTTTCCAGATCCGTTCGCGCTGTTTCCGGCCGCGTCCTCGCCAACGCCGTCCGCCCTACCGTCATGCCGGCTGCGCGCCAGGTTGCGCCCGCCGTTGCCGTCGTCGCCAAGAGGTCCTACCACGAAAAGGTCCTTGACCGTGAGTATTCCCATTGCGGCCACGCATTCGCGCCTTATTCCACCTTGGATATGGCACATCGAAAAACATATACAGATGCTAACATGTCTCAATATCAGACTACTCGCGCCCTCGCAACGTCGGTACCCTCGACAAGAAGGACAAGTCGGTCGGCGAAGGCCTCGTCGGCGCCCCCGCCTGCGGTGATGTCATGCGCCTTCACATCAAGGTCGACCCCGAGACTGGAGTCATCAGCGACGTCAAGTTCAAGACCTTCGGCTGCGGCTCTGCCATGTGAGTATTGTCTCTTTTCAACACTGATAGACACGGATGCCTCAGGATGCCATGGGGGCCATGAAAAAGTGACCGAAGCCACCGGCGATACGAAATTAATACCACACAACGATCAAATGAAACGCGAGCGACGACGAAATAGTTTCATCGATATATAGTTGCAACTACAACACTTCGGTTCAGCATAAGGAGGGAGGATAAGCAGACAGATGCGACACTTGAAGTTGAAACCTCCAAGCCGTTACACCCCAGGTTTCAGCGCTGCCTGGATATCTTCACGAATGAGCGATATCTTCCCATGCCTGTTCCAACACCTTCGACAAACGGATAGCCATATCGAGAACTACTCAGATCCACTACCTGCGATTCCACAAAAACAACACCAGCTCGACCATAGGCTTCCCAAGGCTTCAGTGTCACCATAACGTTCTGAGCTCAGCTTACTAACTCCCTCCAGTGCCTCTTCCAGCTACGTCACCGAGCTCGTCCGCGGCATGACCCTCGAGCAAGCCTCCAAGGTTAAGAACACCGAGATTGCCAAGGAACTCGTAAGTCTAGATCTGCTCTCTGTACCATGCTCCCATGCCCTCCCGTGCACTTTGAACTAACCGTGTCACCCAACACCCGCAGTGCCTCCCTCCTGTCAAGTTGCACTGCAGCATGCTTGCTGAGGATGCCATCAAGGCCGCCATCAAGGACTACCGCACCAAGAACCCCCACGCCATGCCCACCAACCTCGCTGGCACCGGCGCCAAGTTTGAGACTGCCCAGGTCGCCTAAATTGGTCATCTACTGACATGCCAGCTTGGGGGGACCATAATGGGGCTTGTATATTGAAGAAAGCTAAAAGTGGATTTTGCACAAAGAGCCGCAAACCTTGAAAAGGTCGGCCATGCATGCGTCGTGGGGTTTGTTGTCTCTTGTTTCTCATGGCGGGGGTTCTTGAAGGGATTATCATATCATCCATTAGCGGAGTCTTTCGGAGTTTTGGATTGATTTTGGTGGGAAGTTCTTCTTTCTTGTTGTCGCTGTTGCTTATTTGTTCAACATCACAACCACTTTTTTGGGCTGGTTTGTTGCTGGCTGCGTTGTTGTAACAGAGAAATGCAAGCTCATTCTCCTTTCTAAACCTTCTATCCTGTTATGCCGCAACCTCATTGTCCCCATTTGTATGTTTATTACGATGACTTATGCGAATGGTATAATGCCAACATATAATGCACCCATACGACTGAGATTATCATGTGCTTGAAACCGTTGTAGTCATTGTTTCTTCTTTGGTTTGATCGAAGCTTCCATCGGCTACTAGCTCACCCAGTTCATCGTTCGTCAACGATATAAGGCACTTCTCAACCACAGTCGACAGCCTGCCTCTTCTCTCCCCAGTCTTACCTCAGCACAAGTCACTCTACTACTACTCCGATAATTCACACAACCAGCACCTACCCACCCTTCCAACAAAAACCATGGAACCAGACCCCAACTCCGACCTCTCCGCCCTCCGCTCTCAGCTCTCAAGCGACATGGCAGACGACCATCTCGACATTGAGTCCACCCTTCGCTCGTCCCAGTCCAAAATCAAAGAGCTGAGAAGAGAGCTCGATGCGGTCGACATTGTCATCGACAAGTTATTTACGAGCTATACTGCCCTAAGTAAGGCGTGGTCTAAAGTTGATCACAAGGCGGATTTGACGAGGGAGAAGAGGGAGCGAGCGTCGATGGAAGGGAAAGATAACGAAGAGGCAAGGGAAGAAGCTAAAGATGAGGCCGAAAGAGAAGAAAAGGAGGAGAGGGAAGAAGACGGAGGCGATGACGACAAAAAACGCAAAAGAAAAGATTCCAGTGAAACAGAAGATCCTGCTACGACTACCTCACGTAGAGATCGTTCGGAAAGTTCTTCTCCTCCTATAGAAGTGTCGGAAGCTACACTGAATGCAGTTTCGAGGATCTTGTCGCTGCCGCTACCGCAGTTGGAAGAGGGTAGTGGAAATGATTTGGAGGAAGGGGATATGACTGAAGCTGTCACTGGAGGTGGGGGAGCAGGCAGCAGTACGAGTCGTCAACAGCAACAGCAAGGGAATAGAAAGAAAATCCACATGGATAAGAGAGAGGTGAAGAGGGTTAGGACTGTTAGTCCTGAATCTGGATCTGGACCTGGGTCTGGATCGGGATCGGGATTGGGATCTGGATCGGAATTGGGACCGGTGATGAAGAGCATTGAGGGGGATGAAATTGGTGGGGATAAAGATCGAGGTGGTCAAACTCTGGAAAGCGAGGGGGAATATGGACGAGAAGAATTGCCCGACAATGAGGGAGAAGTCAACCTTCGAAAGGACTTGCAAGTCAATTTTGTATTCCTGGAGCAACAGTTCAAGAGATATGAGGAGGACATGAACAAAAGGCTGGAGATGTATAAGAGCGATATGAACAAGAGGGTTGAAACGTTGGAGAACGACATGAATGAGAGGGTCAAGAAGCTGGAGAGGGATGCAAAGAGCGTCGAGAAGTTGGAGAACTGGATGGGTTCAGGTTGGAACGAATGGGTCGGGGAGACGATTACTTATGGGGGAAATGATACAGATGATGAAGATGAAGAGGAGGAGGACAGTGAGGACAGTGAGGAGGACGACAGTGAGGAGGATGAAGATAGTGAAGAGCACAACGACGACGACGACAACGACGACGATAATTACAACGGAAACCTACCTTCGCCGCCAGACGATCACCCCCCGACAAATTCGGCTAACCATTGAGCTGGACATGCCCCTAGTGATGGGTACCCTTCCGGATTGTCTTCACAGACGACACTTCTCAATAGTAATGAGGTTAAGGGGGGAGAGACGAGGAGCATGAGCATGAGATCAACACAGAGCTACCTGAGGATGATAGTAATAATAATGTGATGAATGAAGAGGCCCTTGAAGGAGACGAAGTCAAGAAGAGTAGCTCTGAAGTCAAGGTGGAGGATGGAGGGGACCGTTCCGCAAGAAATTGCCGAGACTGACTCTTCTGATGATGAAGGTATGAAAAGCGATCAGCACGAGGGCAGTTCATAGAGTAACGGAGTGCTGTTGGGAAACTGGCATCAGTTGGTTTATACGTACGGATGCCTCCAAGACTCCCGCATAGGTTAGATCCAAGTAAAGGAAGACGTCGCAGAGAACATCAATGACCGTGTACACCACAGCAGACATGAGGAATATGTTTCTTACAAATGGACTTTCGATATGGTACATGGAAGAGCACATGTGTTACCTGACAAATAGATTTCCATTTAGCTCTTGTGGCTTATAATCACAAAGTGTCTTGGGATACCATGGAGTGTGCACCTACACTACGTGTGTAGAGGGGCAGTAAGTAGTTCGCAAACCAGGAATCCGATCTGCAGGCTCAACAGGCAAGCAAGTGCGGGATGTCAAAGTTGGAATACCCGACGGAATTCGGATGAGAAAGAAAAAGAAACGAAACATATGGAGTCTAGTCAAATATCTAGAGACCAATGCCATTGAATGTCTTGTGTGACATCGCTCGGTGGCTGTTAGTCGGCACTTGGCAACAAAAGGTTAGAGGTAACGAGATGACAACAACCTAGAAGACTTTGGAATATGTTTAGTGAACATCAATGTCTGATGACCACGTGTCGTTCTGTGAGATTCTAATGAATTGTAAACTTTTGACCTCTCAATAGCTATTGTACGAGCTTGTCGTCGGTTCAAAACGCCGAAAGTAACAATCGGCGTCTGCAATGCCCCGAACACCGCGTTAAAACGCCTTAGCCTAGGGGGGCGGCGTTACCATTTCTCCACAATCTTCGACGCTATAACTGCCCAAAGCTTATTTCCACCTTCAACATTTGTCAGCTACTAGCGAAAGGAGGCTCCATAGCCCATTATGTAAGCTTATACGCTGTGTGGGGGGTACAAGCTGGGAGTACACCACGTACCTCCTATCACCGAGTCGGTGTTTCCAGGGGCATGGAGTTTCGAGTGCTGCAGAAGCTACCTCGGTATGGTTATGCAGAGAGGACAGGTATCGAGATGCATCCAGTACCTCAAACACCGAAACTCATCGGGTATAAAGTCCAAAGACCATCCTCGTTGTGCATTGCTTGATCTGTTTCTGTAGACATCTTCCACTCATCTTCATCTCCAAGCATCAAAACAGACACCTACCAATCACATTCATCACAATGGCGGACGCTTCCTCTCTCAAGCCCATCAAGGTCTACGGCCACACCGGCCCCAACCCGCCCAAGGTGATCATGGTCCTTGCCGAGCTCGGCATTCCCTATGACCTGGACAACATCCAAATCTCCCAGGCCAAGAGCCCCGAGTTCGTCAAGAACGTCAACCCCAACGGCCGCCTGCCCGCCATCCAGGACCCCAACACGGACCTCACCCTCTGGGAGTCCGGTGCCATTCTCGAGTACCTGACCGAGAAGTACGACAAGGAGCTCAAGCTCAGCTTCACCCCCGGCACCAACGACTTCTACCTCGCCCGCCAGTGGCTCTACTTCCAGACCACCGGCCAGGGCCCCTACTACGGCCAGGTCGCGTGGTTCAAGAGATACCACCCGGAGCCGGTGCCCAGCGCCGTTGAGAGATATGTCAAGGAGCTGAACCGCGTGTCGAGCGTGATGGAGGACCACTTGCAGACGCAGAAGGAGAAGTACGGCACCGAGGAGCCGTGGTTTGTGGGCAACAAGTTCAGCTATGTCGACATTGCGTTTGCGCCGTGGCAGCACATTGTCGGCGTGATGCTGACCAAGGAGGAGTATGATGAGGACAAGTACCCGTTGATCCACGCCTGGTTGGAGAGGTTGAGGGCGAGGAAGCCCATCAAGGAGGCTTTGGATAACATGATTCCTGCTGGTGGTCCTCCTCCTAAGCAGAACGAGTAAGGAAAGGCTTGTACTCGACGAATAGCTAGAGAGGATAACGTATTTTTACAAGTATGTCTGAGCGAAGCCTGCTGGATAGTATTCTAAACTGTTGGGTCAAAATGATATGAATCTTTTCAATATTGAATAATTGCTGGATTGGTGATGTCAAATAAATAAATCCAGGTACCAAGAATTACTTCCTTGTTCCGCTGTGGTCAGTTGTAGTGGGGTCAAGCTTCATGCATGAGATCTTGTACAACCCAGCTGCGCTCTGGGATGTTGTCGCAGTCTACACGTTAATACAAGTAAGCAAGACTTTATCAGACAAAAGCTAAAGTCTTCGACCAAGTGACTTTGAACCACAATATGAACAGCTGATGAAAAGAGACGTGGTGATGTTGCAACTTTTGGTGTTGATGACAACATTGTACATTAACACACCTGGACTAGCTGAGCTACTTAGCCTACTGTAAGTTGCCTGCCGGGACCCTCTTGTAGCGGTACACCAGAAGCTTGGGCCTTGGCACTGCCCCTCCAAAAGTGCGCCAAGTCCACTGTTTGGATTCTGGAGCTCCCTGACAACGGGCAAACGCCCCAAAGTAAACAATCCCACCAGCCATTCCCCGGTCCATCTTCCTGTCATCACCAACTCCAGATTTCAATTGCCAACCCGTCAATCTTCGACACACTCACGGCCCCCCCAACTGTCAGAAGCAATTATCCCTCGCCCTCATGCTATAGAGAAACCAAAATATACCAAGCAAGCGTCGCAATGTCTTCCAAGGCCCCCGAAAAAGAAAAGGACAAGGACAAGTCCAAGGTGCACCGGCTGTCGCTGAAGGGAAGCGCAAAGCTCGTTGCCGAGTTTGTAAGTTCTGCGCAGCTTCCTGACTCGTCTATCAATGCAATCGCAAACTAACAATGGCTCAAAATTGACAGTTTCAATACTCCATCCATACCATTCTGTATGCCAATCATGCCGTTTCCGATCGACCTCCAAGCGCTGTCGACTAACCCGTCGCATCCAGTTTCCAACGAGGCGTCTACCCGGCCGAAGACTTCACCACCGTCAAGAAGTATGGCCTGAACATGCTCGTCTCCGCGGATGACCAGGTCCGCGCATACATCAAGAAGATCATGTCCCAGCTCGACAAGTGGATGGTGGGCGGCAAGATCTCCAAGCTGGTCATTGTCATTACCGACAAGGACACGGGCGAGCACGTCGAGAGGTGGCAGTTTGACGTCAGTAATCTCCTGTCCCCCTTCTCCCAACCGACTTCCAGCTAACCTGTGGTCTATAGGTCCAAATATTCTCCAAAGCCGCCCAATCCAAGACCAAATCCCAACCCGCTTCCTCTACCAACGACGACAACCAAAATCAATCTCCCAACGAAAACGCAGCCGCCTCCACCACCGCCTCAACTCCCGCACCTCCACTCGACAAGACCGAAGCCGAGATCCAAGCCGAGATCGCCGCCATCTTCCGCCAGATTACCGCCTCCGTCACTTTCCTGCCCCAGCTCAGTGGCGATTGCACTTTCAACGTGCTGGTATACGCTGACGCCGACAGCGACGTGCCTGTCGAATGGGGCGACAGCGATGCCAAGGAGATTGCCAACGGCGAGCGCGTACAGCTGAGGGGGTTTAGCACGACGAACCATCGGGTTGACACGCTGGTTAGCTATCGCCTGGCGGATTGAAGTTGCTGAATGGCTCACTAGGAACCGTAACGAATAATGTGTATTTTGGTGTTTTGAACTTGGAGTGGGATATGGATGGATGGGTAGGTATTCGCACATATGGCTTTTACATATGGATTGGCATTTTGCTGGCGTGGGAGTTTTTTGCGGAAAGGCGTTGGAGGTAATCAGGGTATGTTTTCATGGTGGAATTTACTGTTGTTCACTTTTTTGTTTTAAACCCCTTTGGTGTCTGTCAAGGGTTCTTGAAGGTCTTGAGATGTTGTACACCAAGTCGTCACACTCTAGGTGAATAAGATCAAGTAAATCATGATGGTAAGTTCAGCGTTAGTCCATTTTACATTATTTCTACCATTACTCATGAATCAAGTAATTACCCAGATACTGTCAGTCCGCCATTCATAAAACCCGTTCTTCGATGCCAATTCAGTCTTGTTCTTTAGAGCTGGGCAACAGCAGCAAGGACGATAGGGTTTGTACTTTTGTTTCGCAGTGGGATGGGGCGGCTTAGGATTAGCGGTAGAAAGACTGATACCTGGACCTGGACTTGATCCAGAGGGAGAGGGTTCGAGCAGTGCTGAGGGCATCTCGAAATGACTGCCTCGGTGCTTACAGTAGGAGTATCTTGGAGCTCAGGCATACTCGGAGTCGTACCCAACCCTAACCCCCCTGTATCGCAAGGTAATTACGACTCGGGACCGACATCAAACCATGTAAATACCAAGACCCAAATTGAATCTTCGATACACTACCAGCACGCAATGCCCAGAGCAACCCAGACCGATAAGAATTCCTAAACTCGATGCGTAAAGGTAAGCACGACGGTATCTCATATTCTTGGATCACTAGGTTAAAGAAACAATGCTTCTTGTATCATGTTCCGCTGTTTCTTTCGATTGTTCACAAGGAGCCCTGATGGAAGAAGTGGACCCGCGGGGATCGGACGGGGGTCAATGACAGGGCTTATCGATAAGGAAATTTTCCCAGCCGTCGCAGGTCTGGCGATAACAGAGCGGCACCCTTTTGGCCTCCTTCGCGACCCTTCCCTTCCCTTGAACCCTTCTCTCTTTAGCGAGTGTTGTGTTTCCGACAGTCGCCCATCCATCACCTTTCGCCAATCGCTTTCTGTGCGAGTGCGATCTCAATTCTACCACTATGTCTTCCACCAAGAAGCACTCCCGGAGCGAGGGCGAGGAGAAGGATGCCCGTCTCGCCAAGAAGGTCAAGACCGACGAGACCCCCGTCGACGGCGAGGTGAAGAAGGAGAAGAAGGAAAAGAAGGACAAGAAAGACAAGAAGGAGAAGAAGGACAAGAAGTCCAAGAAGGAAAAGAAGGACCAGGACGAATCACCAGCCACCGAGTCCACCGAGGATGTCTCCATGCCCGATGCCGCCGCCGAGCCCGTAGCCGACAAGAAGGAGAAGAAGGAAAAGAAGGACAAGAAGGAGAAGAAGGATAAGAAGGAGAAGAAGGCCAAGAAGTCTGACGAGTCTACGACCGAGGAGTCCGCCAGCGCTTCCAAGGCCACCACCAACGGCGCCTACACCTACAAGCAGGCCGACGCCCTCAGCGCTCTCCCCGAGTCCGAGATCGAGACCTTCCTCAAGGAGAAGGAGATTGTCATCAAAGACCCTTCCTCCAGCAACCTTCGCCCCATCATGAACTTCTCCCAGCTCCCTCAGTCCAACCTCATCTCCAAGAACCCCTTCGCAGCCTACACGAACCCGACCCCCATCCAGGCCGCTTCCTGGCCCTTCTCGCTTTCCGGCCGCGATGTCATTGGTATCGCCGAGACCGGTTCCGGCAAGACCATGGCTTTCTCCCTTCCCTGCGTCGAGTCGTTGGCCTCGCGCCCCAAGCCCAAGTTCAACAGCCGCGACCGCACCGCCCACCCCCGCGCCGTCATCGTCTCGCCCACTCGTGAACTCGCCATGCAGACCCACGCCGCTCTCTCCGGCCTCGCCTCCCTGGTCGGTCTGTCGGCCGTGTGCATCTTCGGTGGCTCCGACAAGAACGAGCAGCGCAACCTCCTCTACAAGAACAACGGTGTTGACATCATCACCGCCACCCCCGGTCGTCTCAAGGATTTCTTGTCCGAGGGCTCCATCTCGCTGGCCAACGTCAGCTTCGCCGTGCTCGACGAGGCCGATCGCATGCTTGACCGCGGTTTCTCCGAGGACATCAAGCTCATTCTGAGCGGCTGCCCGCCCAAGGAGCAGCGTCAGACGCTCATGTTCACGGCCACCTGGCCCCTGGACATCCAGAAGCTCGCCGAGAGCTACATGATCAACCCCGCCCAGGTCACCATCGGTCACAGGACACGTGCCGGCGGTGATGGCGAGGGTAATGGCAACATCGAGCTTCAGGCCAACAGCCGTATCGAGCAGAAGGTCGAGGTTGTCGACCCCCGCGGCAAGGAGTTCAGGTTGTACGAGCTCCTGAAGGAGGCTCAGAAGGGCAGCCAGAAGGACGACAGGATATTAGTTTTCTGCCTGTACAAGAAGGAGGCCGTCCGTGTTGAGCAGTTCCTTTCTCGCAAGGGCATCAAGGTGGCTAGCATTCACGGTGACTTGAGGCAGGATCAGCGCACGCGCAGTTTGGAGGCGTTCAAGTCCGGTACTACTACCGTCTTGGTTGCTACTGATGTTGCTGCCCGTGGTCTGGATATCCCCGAGGTCAAGCTCGTCATCAACGTTACTGTGAGTTGAGCTGTGCAGTTTACTTATCGCCAATGGCCAAGTGCTAACAAGTTTTCTAGTTCCCCTTGACCATCGAGGACTACGTCCACCGTATCGGTCGTACCGGCCGTGCCGGCAAGCAGGGCAAGGCCATCACTCTCTTCACCGAGCACGACAAGGCCCACTCCGGATCGTAAGTTCCTATTCTTGCTTTTCTGCCTCTAACATTTCCCATGCTAACCAGAATTCCTCTTCCAGCCTTGTCAACATCCTCAGAGCCGCCAAGCAGCCCGTGCCCGAGGAGCTCCTCAAGTTCGGCACCACCGTCAAGAAGAAGGCCCACGACGCTTATGGCTCTTTCTACAAGGACATTGACCCGAACAAGAAGGCGACCAAGATCACGTTCGATTAAAGGAGAGAGGATGAAGATGATGTAGATACCACCACGCTAAATGTTGTGTGAACATTGGAGCCATTTCAGTTATTCTTTGGGAACAAAAATTTCATTGGGCGTCTTCTTTTTTCGATCTCTGTCTGGTCTATCTCCTTGTCTAGGGTATTTCTAGTGTATTCTCAAGACTTTTGTTGTTGTTGTCTCTTACCCTGAAGGGCGCGATACCCGCTCAACAAGAACTCTCTTTCGGCGATGGCCCTGTCGTTTATCGTCGTGTTAGCTTTATATATATTCAAAGGATGAATGGTAGATGACTAAATCGAAGTGACGGATGTGAACTTCCACCTAAAAGGAACAGGAAACGGAAAAGAAAAGGAAATGAATACTCACATAGCAACAACAAACGGCACTGCCACTCCCGCAATCTTGACCAACTCCCAAATCGCCTCTTTGGCACCCATCACCACCTCCTGCTGACCAGCTCCCACAACCCGTCCAACAACACTCCTAGCCACAACCGCAGCCGCCACCGCTCCCGGCTTAGGCAAGACGTCCAACACTCCAAATCTCACCTTTTCTTTCTCTCCCTCCCCATCCTTTTTCTCCCTTTCATCCCCCTTCCCCCTTTTCTCCCCAGCCTTCCCATTCCCATCCCCAGTCCGTTCGGCAAACCACCTCCCCACAAACCCCCAACACCACGCAATCCGACACGCCATATTCACCGCATTCGCCACCACCAGCCCCCTCGCGCCCATCCCCCACACTTTCAGCGTCAAGTACCCCGTGCCCGCAAATACAAGACTGAAGAACGTCATGAACAGCGACTGTCGATGGACTTGTGCTTCGGACGCCACGGACGAGACAAAAGCTTCGAGGATCCCGTTGAGCGCGAGCAGGGGGATGTAGTACATGTAGAGGGAGAGGGTGGCGGAGGCGCTGTCGACTGGGGCTGTGCTGGTGGTGGATGTGGAGGAGGAGGGACCGGAAGAGGTCCAGCGGCGGCCGGCGATGAGAGTTAATAGGGGGGAAGAGGCGGGGGGGCCGAAGACTAGGAGAGGGAGGGAGAGGAGGAGGTAGAATTTTAGGAGGGTGGTGAGGGATGTGGAGGCTTGGTGGAGGGCTGTTGATGAGGGTTTGGAGGAGGATTTTGAGGAGGGAGAAGGGGGAGAGGATGAGGGAGAGGAGGGAGAAGGGGAGGAGGGAGAAGGGGGAGAGGGGGAAGAGGGGGAAGGGGTAGAATCAGCCAATAACCGACTAAAGTAACTCCTACTGCTTTCTTCCACGGGCTGGAATACCAGTCTGGCTAACAAACCACCATAATTATTCGCCAAAGCGTAGACTCCCTGTGCCGTGGGCGTAGACAAGATGCTGACGAGAAAAGTGTCGCCTTGGGTGAGGATGTGCTTGACGACGCTTTGGGCCATCATGCTGGAGGCTAGGTCGAGGGTGGGGCGGTAGAAATATCCTAGGACGAACAAGTCCTTCTTTTCTCCTCTCCCGTTCCCGTTTTCATCCTTCTCGACCTCCCCCTGCTGCTTCTTCTCACCTCCAGGCGATAACAACCGCCTCGGCCACAGCGAGAACCCTTCTCTTCCCGAAAGTTTCCACCCCTTCCACAAGTAAACCGCCAACAACCCCACCGCGTAGACACACTGACCAACAGCAAACGGCAACGTTCCCATCTCCCGTCCCGTTCGCGCCCCCCAGACCGCTATCCCCAAGGTGACGGCGCACCGCAAAAAGGTAGCCACGCTCTCGGCCGCGGCGCGCACGCCGAACTGGAAGCGGATTTGCATCACGGCGAAGCAGGGCTCGGATAGCAACTCCAAAATGGCGGCGAGACCGTATAGATACAGACTGGGTACCAGGTAGGGAGTGGATTGAAGGGTGGACAGCGAGAGGGAGGAGAGGTAGAGACGGCCGAAGAGGAAGGAAAGCGGTAAGGAGAGGAGGAGGGAGAGGTGGGAGAGGTTGATTACTGCTTGTGTGGCAGCTGCTGTATCTTTTTCGGCTCCATCTTTCCCATCTTTGGCTGTTTCAGATGAGGTGGAGGAGGAGGAGGAGGAGGAGGAGGATAGGAGAGAGGCGGATAGAGTGGTGGTGTCTTGGCGCTGAATGGCTACCCTGAGGGATTCGCGAGCGAAGAAGATGACGGAGAGGTAGTATACTTCTAATTGGGTGGAGACACCCAGAAGGGAGGCAGTTAGGAAGCGTAGAAGGATTTGGTTGGCAATGAAGGTCAGGGCGCGGGAAAGGATTTGCAGGAGGATGAGGAGGGAGGCGCCGCGGAGGGCACGCGTGGTGGTGGTTGTTGTTGTGGTTGTTGTTAGTGATGGTGATGGTGATGGTGATGACGTCGGTCCGGGTGGCTCTTTAAGGTCGGCCATGTTGCCAATCGGGTGGTGTAGAGACTGTTGATGAGTGAGATGTTGAAGAGCCTCAAGTCAGGGGCATCACGAAGCTGAAACTGAAAGAGATCCCATCGACGACAAAACCCCAAATCTGGCTTCAGTTTGAGGAAATGACGATTTGACAGCTTGTGGTTGTCCAGAAGACTCCACCGGACCCGTCCCGCTCGCCACGTG
This sequence comes from Neurospora intermedia, assembly GCA_037102815.1. Lineage (NCBI taxonomy): Eukaryota > Fungi > Ascomycota > Sordariomycetes > Sordariales > Sordariaceae > Neurospora > Neurospora intermedia. The sequence goes on from BTPP01000007.1 coordinate 326,725, forward strand.
GCAGCCCTGCATCGCTGTGGAGTGCTCGCTGAACCCACTGTAATCGGAGAGATTAGAGGCAATTTCCAGGGGTTGGTGGTCCCCTATTTCTGCCTGTTCATCACCCTTTTTCCCGTCCGTTCCATGTCATGGAAATAGGAGATAATCATTTTGAAGACAGAGCCTCACTGATGCATCGGGCAATGCCCGTAAGTGATGGCCCTTCTCTAACGGCTGTCCGGCATGTTTTAGCAGTGCGGCTCCAGGACTTGGGATCTGGTTACCTCTAGGTTTCGAGGGGGTGTTCGGAATTGTCCCCGGCCCTGGGCAAGAGCTGCTGGCGGGATCACAGGAGACCGGCTCTGTCACATGGAAGCCAAAGCATTCTCCCGCTGGGTATAAGCCCAATCCCTCAACTGAGGCAGCATCCATCTCAACAAGCAGTACTTGGAAGCGGCCCGTAGTCGAGGCGAACAATGGAAATCGAATCCCCGAATCAAATCTCGCTCTCCCTACATCGAGATCGAACCAACAAATTCCCAAGTTCTACTCGTCCCTGTAGAGGTGACTGTGGTTGAGTCACTTAGCTATCTTTTTTGTAGGGCGCAGTTGTACAACAATATCTCAAATCCCGAGGATATCCATATGATCTCCCTCAACACATTCGATATGACTCGGCTCAACGGCCCAAACAAACTGAAGTAGCATTCAAAATCGCAATGATGTTTCTCCGATGCCCAACCCTGAACATTCCGTATCACGATGATACCAGATGAAGTCCACGCCATACATCAAACTGACCTCAGCCTAGGCAGCCTGTGGCACAGCCCTGCTTGCTTGCCTGGTCTAGCCGGGCCGCAAAGGATGGGTTGGGTATCATTTCTGATTCACACCTCGGGTCACCTTGTCTTCTTCAACGTATCTGTCATTGATTCACCTGGTTACCCGATCAACCGGTTCAAGCCAGGCCATGAATCACATCTTTCATTCGGTCTTACCGCAGTACTGCTTCTAATGTCAGGTACCAGAGAACGAGGCTTGGCTAGGTACGTAGTCGTAGAAGAAGCCTAAGCCGGCAGACATCGATGCATATTTCCACATTTCCACATGGACATACACTACTACATTGATGTCTCATCATCCCGGTACATCTTTAGGCTGCAATCTCCACCAATCACCTGGTTCAAGGCCTCTGATTTTTTAGCGTGGCAGATATCGCCTTCACAACGAGACAACCCTGTGGTGTGGTCTGGTTTCCCAGCAGTTTGTTACAAGTCGAAGCCGAAGCCGACGATGGTGGCCATCGTGAAACAGAATGAAAATCATATGAACAGGATTTAGATGTTCTCGAAGTGGCCTTGTCTCTCTTGGGGGTGGGAGAGCAGTGGCTCAGTGTGGGCAGTTCGCAGCGAACGGCGGCTCATCCGAGATGGATTGGATGGATGGATGGATGTTTCTGAACTCACAACCCCATACCGCCAATCACCCCCAATCTTTTGAGTCCGCCTTGTGATCATGACTGGTAAGTACACTAAGTATGAGCTCAGGTGAGTGTGAGGTGCCAGCGCATAACGAACATTCGTTCATTCGGCACAACCCTTTTCTTCCTATGAAGAAAAAAAAAGAATCCCATTCAGATCCAAATGTACACATGTCCCAAGGTCTCTTTGTTCCATCCTCGAACCCGATCCCGTAGAATAGCGTGGTGAGCCCCGCGAGTCCCGTACAAGCCTCAATTTGCCACTCAACCCTTTTCGGGTACTCTCGCCCTATCAAACAATTGGTTGTGTTAGTTCTGAATTCGGAATGTCTGTAACAAAGCCATGGAGTCAGTTGGCGTGCTGAGCGAGGTGTGTCCGTCAAATGGGAGTTTCACCGCTCCGCCTACCGCCTAGAATACCGCCTAGCGTAGAAAGTATGTACCGCCGTGCCTACCTATCAAATCAGCTGCTGAGGTGCTTTGGTGCCGTACCGGGGATGGGATGGGCGTTGGCGGCCTGGGGCCTAATGGGTCTTTCTCTGTCTGGGCACAAATCACAATAATGGGTGTGGTCTCAGTCCGGTGGTGTAGTGTAGGGGTACCACAACCAACCGCCGCCGCCTGGAGTGAGGGCGTCATGGATGGATCGCCACTTTTGGGCATGCCTTTTTTTCCCATTGTTACCTACAGTACTGTACGCGCAAAATGAAACTCCGGATGGTATGTATAAGAGATGGGGCGGTCGCCTGGAGGATTTTGCTTTTTGCGCTTCAAAGTTCCGTGACCTTTTATTGAAAGAGTCGAGCATTATCATCATCTCCACACATCAGTTTCTAAACAACACACATACTCAACTATAACAAAAGAAAGCAATACTATACAATACAAAAAAACATGCTATACCGCGATCTCACCAACTTCAACATCAACATGCAACACCAAGAAAATCAAAACCAGGAGGGCAGCCAAAGTCAAAGTCACAGTCAAGGCCAAAGTCAACCCACCTACAGCCAAGCAAGCGACGACGCCAATTTTAGTCTCAACAACAGTCGCCGCTACGCCCATCCCGCCCGCCACAGGATGCCCTATCCTCCCTCCTACCACCGTCTCCTCACCCCGCCTAACGAGGAGTACGCGACCACCTCTCAGTCGAGCATGATGACCGAATCCCAGCGATCCATGGGCTCGGCGGCCTCGTCGTCTTCCAGACGCAGCATCATGTCTTCGATCCCTACTCTGAGGAGACAGGATGCTACTGTTGGTCAGGGCTGAGGATGAGGATGGACCAAGTGATGGCGAGGGACAGACGGATATGCGACTGCTGTTGATGGTAGTTGACCAGCTGCCTAGCTACCTATCACTACGAAGTTTACCAAGCCTCATTGGAGGCCTGGGGTTCTACTGCGGTGGTCAAAAGCGGGGAATTTACCTCTACCTGTTAAAAGACATGACAGGAATTCATTTCAGACCACAACACCACCAATAACGGAAACGAACTGGAAGGAGAGCTGGGTCACAACACGATACATACCTCTACCTATCACGTTCTGCCGTCAGTTTTGCAAGAGACGGGAAGAAGAAGAAGAAGAAGAAGAAGAAAAAGAGGAGGAATTCGAAATCACGTGTCATTACCCCCCCTCCGTCCGTCGCACCAGTCCCATGAGTACATCACTGCGATTTGCGAAGAACAGAGTGCGACAAACACCGGCGAGACACACAGCTGTCACGCTGACGGGATGCTTGGCCCGTCTGTCTCTCTGCCTTCCGAGGTTGCACGGCTTACACGGGTAAGCTGGCTGCGGCGGGCGGGCGGGCTGTGGGTTGGTGGGAGGAGCTGCGCCTTTGATGGAACACCCAGACCAACCTGGTAAATTTGAGAAGGGCTGATTCCAGTCATCGCGCCGGGATATGAAGGATATGAAGGGCGGGAGAGAAGATTAAGAGAAGGGTCTAAATGGGATAGACCTACGAAGGGGATGGAGGATTGGTTCAGTGGTGAATTTGATGGATCATGATGAATCAAAATGGCCCGGAACGGATGGAAGTGGTGAATAGTGGGGGGTGGGGTGGATTATAGGGCTGTTGGTGCCTGTCAGCCAGTGTTGCATCAGCAACGCCGATGCGACTGATCGCGACGCTAAGAAAACCACCGGTGGTGCATGTGTAAGATGGGTGGCAAGGACGGTGGAAGATGAAGGAGGATGGGGAAATGGAGCTTGCAACAGCGCTCCGGTTTTTCTCAAAGAGTCAAATAAATGGTATATAAAAAGGATAGAAATGTGAGGGTAGTATATTCGTTGGTATTTTGATGCTTCAATAACTAGCTTCAATCTCTTGATTGAATCCTCCATGTTCTCCGTCGGCGGTCTCCAATGCAATTGGACTTTGTACCTGCAGACGCTCCAACATTTTTTTGCTGAGCATGTAAGGTAAGCAGGACCTCGTGTTGGTTGTCACATTGCAGTAGGCAACCGTGACATACATACTGTACATGATTCGGTTAAAAGGCTCCGGACTCGGATCCTTCCTGGATCGTGAAAGGAACCGGCTTCACATCAGATGTGGTGTTGTTCGGCGATAGTACCTACCACTAGATGCCAGGTGTGGTTTGAGTTTGTCTCAGCTTGACAATACCGATACCGGTGACAAGGTATAGTAGTGGACGATCGATCTGCTTGCAACGCAGAGAAAATCTGTTTCAACTGTCTGCACCTACAGTGCTCGTGGCAAGACTGAATCTCCACGAAGGAAACGAAACAACAAAAATGGGTGTCGAGTCGGGGCAGCGGCCACACAACACGATCAAACAGATGGACTTCCGGAGTGAAATGGCGCCCCCCCTGAGTTCGTCATCGGGATCGCCCTCAGCACGCTTTCCCCCTTTCAGGCAGATCTGTCTGTGCTCCCCGCGTCTTGGTTGCTGCTGCTGCGTCGATTGACTGGATTGTCGGGATCCACAGAGGCCCTGAACCCACAGAGTGATCTCATCCACTTGCGGATTTCCAATGCCAAGCTGCCAATATCTTTCATTTCAGGGTTTTCCGCTTTTGATGCTCACCACAACACAGCCACATTTTCCATGTTGCCGTATCCCGTATCAATGTGTTGTGTTGTCTGGTTGTGTTGTGATGTGTTGTGTGTACGTGACCGATAGTGCGACTCTTTTGGGCATGTCCAAGCATTCCAGTCCGAGTATGTACTGTAGCCTCGTTCGTATAGCAAGTGAACTGTGCAATGACCGTGATGAAATAGAGAAAAAAAACACCACACGCCGGGTGCCAAGTGGAGTGAGAAACTGGCTCAAAGAAATATTGGCACTTGGCAGCATTTCTCAGCTGCCATTCACATTTGAAGATTCTCACGCATCCGGCCAGCCCGCCAACCTCCCAGAAATGGATTCCTCTGGGCTTCTTGGCGTGAAATTGGCCTGTCCTTCCTTTCCCCACCGCTAAGGAGGACCGCACCGGGTCGCACTGGGATCCCGGGCATAGCCAGTGTACTGCGTAGTGCAGCATCCATCCAGCTTCCCAGTTCCTCTCTCCACCGCACATCCACTGCCAGAATTGACTTGTACATTTGCCCATCGGCCATCCTGTGCCCACTCCAACGCCGGTGATCCATCCACTCACTGCTGCTCACTGCGCTGTCCACTGCCTTGCAGGTGTCCATCCACCCAGTCTGTCCCACCCCGTCGTTTCCATTTCATCAACTTCGGGAATCCACATTCGCATCCATCCATCGTGAGCACCTTCGCTTCGTTCCACCATCTCAACGCGCGTCTTGCTCCCTTTGCCGGAAACACCACACAATATCGGAAAACCACACCATCGACAAGTGTCTCGTCGTCGAAAGGGGTCAACAGCACCAAGCACCGTGCCTTTTCCATACTACGATTTGTTGGCAGATTTCACTCGCTACTATCAACAAAACTTGGTTTCCTGCCTTTCCGCCAACTCGTCCGAGTTTCTCGTCTCTCGTCACTCGCTCGCCTCCTCCTGTCGCTCCGTATAACCACCAACAACCCACTCACTCTCCGAGAGTCCTCTCACCACTACGCAAATCTCGACGACAAATTCCATTTCGGACGTCGCTCTCAATTGCCATACACGATTCGATACCGATACGTTACGATTTCCACATCCGCTTGATACGATACCGCTGTCGTTTGTGCATCCTCGATTGCCTAGGCGTTGCGAATCTTCGAATTCCTATCACAAGAGTTGGGAGGTTCAGTACGATAATGTTGGATTTGTGAAGGGAAAAAAAAAAAAAAACGAAACAAGGAAAACGACTATTCGGGCATTGATCGACCATCAACCCTATTTTTGAGCTGGGAAAGTGGGAAACTTTGGACGGATTAGAGTAGGACGACAATCACAAACCGCCGACGACATGAAGCTTTGGTCAGCACGACCGCTTGCGGTCCTCGCATCGCTCGCGACACTGGTCGCCCCCTCTTTAGCTCGCGATAGGGAACTACATTCAAACTCGCTCGCCGCCTGCCAGGAAAACTCGGGCTTCACGGCTAGTCTCTTCGATGTCATCTTCTTCCCCGACAATGGAACAGTCAACATCAACATGCTTGCCACCTCATCCATCCAGGGCTACGTGGTTTTCGACATCCGTATTTTGGCCTACGGCTACCAAATCATGCACGAGGTTCTTGACCCGTGCAATATCGGCGTTGGCCTGGGCGGTTTGTGCCCCATGAACGCCGGCAAGATGGGCAATCCTTTCAGACTGGAGCTTGGCCCGGAGGTTAAGGATAGAATCCCAGGAATTGCCTACACCTTCCCCGACTTGGATGCCACAGTCAAGGTCTATGTCAACATGACGGACGGAGAATTGGCTGGAGAAACTGTTGCCTGCATCGAGGCCAATGTCTCCAACGGCATGACTGGTAGGTTTAGGGGTTGCCCCTAATGATATGTAGGAAAAGTGCTGACTCGGCCTTGTCTAGTCGATCTTGTTGGTGTCAAATGGGCCACCTGGGCTGTCGTCTTCTTGGGCATCCTGTCCTCTGCCCTGCTCTCTGGTCTCGGATACGCTAACGCTGCCTCCCATGTGGCTTCCAACACGCTGTCGCTCTATGGCTACTTCCAGGCCCAGGCCATGATTGGTTTGTGTGGTGTCCATCTTCCTCCTGCTGTGCGAGCTTGGACCCAGGATTTCGTATGGAGTATGGGTATTATCAGAGTCCAGTTCATCCAGGATATTCTCACATGGTATCAGCGGGCTACTGGTGGTACAGCGTCCACCGTGCTCAACTCGCTCGAGACCGTGTCCGTCCAGGTCGAAAAGGTGAAGCGTGCGCTACCGGCCGAATACGTCGATCCCGCTATCAACCTTTTCAAGCGGGCGACGGCCATGTTGCCTCGTGCCGCAGCTCATGTCGGCAGCAGAATTGCCAAGCGAGCCAATGTCCAGACTTCTTTCGGCAGTTACATTGTCTATGGTATCCAGCGTGTTGCGTTCCGCGGTAAGATTGAGTCGACCAACTTGTTCATGACCAGTTTGACTTTCTTCTACATCTTTGTGGTATTCACTGCCATCCTGGTCATTTTGTTCAAGATTGGACTAGAGCTCTTTGCCAAGTTGGGTTGGGTCAAAGGCGACGCCTTCTCCGAGTTCCGCGCGGGTTGGATTACGGTTCTCAAGGGTGAGTTGCCCTTAATCGTCAAGGTTGATTTCCGTTAAGTACTGACAATTTTATTAGGTATCCTTTACAGAGTCGGACTTGTGGGGTTCCCTCAGGTCACGGTTATGTGCATGTGGGAGTTTACGCAAAATGACTCTCCTGCGGAAATGGCCCTCGCCGTCTTCTTCTTCTTTGGTCTCTTGGCTACCCTTCTTTGGGCGGCCTGGAGGGTTATTCGGATTGCCCGCCGCTCAATCTCCCTTCACAGGAATCCCGCCTACATCCTGTTCTCGGACCCTCAGGCCTTGAACAAGTGGGGTTTCCTGTATGTGCCGTTCCGCGCTTCAGGATACTACTTCATTGTGCCTATCCTCTTCTACATTGTCATTAAGGGCATGTTCATTGCCTTTGCTCAGGCCAACGGTACCCTTCAGGCTATCGCGCTTCTGATCATTGAAGCTGCGGCGCTCATTACCGCTTCTGTCATGCGCCCCTGGATGGATAAGAGCACCAACACGTTCAACATCGCCATTTGCGCCATGAACTTCCTCAACGCCATCCTCCTTTTCCTTTTGACGGACGTTTTCGACTTCCCGCCCTTGGTTATCGGTGTGGTGGGCGTGGTTCTCTGGATTGCCAACGCCATCGTTTGCTTGATCCTCCTTCTCATGCTGATCATTACCACCACGATGACGCTGCTCCACAACAACCCGGACACCCGCTACCAGTCCATGAACGACGACCGCACCTCCTTCATGAAGTCGAATCCGCAGCTGCACACTCAGTCGGAACTCGAGGCTCTGGGTGTCACGGCGCGTGGTGAGAGCAAGCTTTACACCAAGTCTCCCTTGAGCTTTGAGGATGACGATTCGGCCCTTTCGAGCCCAAGCAACCCGCTGAACCGTCCAGAGACGGCCGATTCCAACGCTGGTAACCCTCATTTCCACTCCAACAGGCATTCTGGGCGTTGGAGCAACGACCCGTCCCTCATGAGGGATGAGCCGTTTGTGCGACATAGGCCGAGCGGAAGCATTCAGACGCAGACGCCGAGTCCAATGACGGATTCGGCCTCGAGTCTGCCAGGAGGGCAAGCATCGACTCACTCGATGGTTTCAGAAAAGAAACCGCACAACACAGCGAGGTATGTTTGAGGAGGAAACGAGCTATGTGCTATGTTCAGTTAGCTAACTTACGACAGTCCTTGGCAACGCGGTGCCGGATATGAACCAACAAACAACTAGAAGGATCAAACACTAGCGAAGGAAACACCCCCAAAACCTTGTGCACGAGGCCCCCGGAATCTATACCCAATTATCTTGGCTACCTTAACCATATTCCCCCACCAACTCTTTTTTCTTGTACATTCTTTTATAATGACGGTATCGTAATGTCTAGCCATGCTATGAGCTAATTGTTGCGTTACGGTCTCGAGCACACACACACGCACACGCGCGCGCGCATCTTATCCTTCTTGAAATATCATCTATAACACACACTATTGTCGGGTTTATGGTGGTAAAAAGTGGGATTGCTTTGCTTTGCTATATTGGTACCATGGACATGCTCTGGGATACTATGTAACTGGATGCCGACATGGGACCTTTTATTTTTGGCGGTGGCGGCGGGAAATGGATGGGTGGAGATAAAGTCCATTCATTCAATTTTGGTTGGGGTCATGGAAGGTAGAGCGAAGCCCTCATTCGTAGGTTGTTCTTATACAGAACAGATATGAGAATAGACTGAGATACGGATTGAAACAGCGTTTCAACAGATGCTTTGTCTTCTGCAGTTCAGAGATTTGTAGATTCGTGAAATTGAGGTGGTTCTAGGTGGTCGAGGTAGTGTACACTAAGAACTCGCAAACATGCCTCTATGCATGCACACACACACAGGGGCAAACTCTCTTATCGAATTGCTTCGTTCACCCGTTCACCTGCTGTGGTGTATGATTCTCTGGTGGCTGTGATTCAATTTCTCGAATCGAATATGATTCGCTGTGGTTATAAACGAACCAAAAACAAGGATGAAACAAGACCTACATACATCAGCTGAAGAGAAGGCCGAGATACCCCACTTTGGCGCTGTCGCAAGAAACCCGACGGGACCTGGAGCTTTCTTTCAGGTACGTACAGGGGCATTGGGGCAGTGCTAGGTCCCCTTCTCTGCTGGCCACTGAACAATGGTTCGTTGTCCGGCCGCCGTGGAAAGGGTCCAACGAGGTCCATTTCGTTCCTTGGCCAGGGCAGCAGGGCAGCAGCAAGTGTGACGAATGTGACGATCCCCCGGACTGATGACGATAAACCTGTAGGTAGGTCCAGACCGCTCCGCTCGCTGGGCTGCTGTTTGCCCTTGTCCTTGCCCTTGCCATCTGTTGCATTGTCTTGCGACGACGAAAGCGCGCGTCTACGCCACTTCTTATTGCTGTGTAGCACGCGGGTACCTGTTTTGGTTACGGTACTAAGGTGACTGGATGGAGTATTGTAGTTCCCGGGGGGAAGTGAACTGGTCGCTGCCCTGGACGGGAGTCCTCAAACAGCGAGCTTGCTGGCTTCCTGACTTAAACTTTATTTCAACTGCCGTTTCTCGCTGCCCTTGATCTTACATACAACTTACCTACCTACCTACCTACCTATCTGCCCGACCTTCCTTACAACCACAAGCCAACCTCCTACCAGCCACCTTGATAAACGAGACGAAACTACTAGATTGCTAGATCGAGTCACCACCTACCTACCACCTACGAACCCTTGCTCCTGAAGCTCTCTCATCGAACCGAATTCATTGATTTCTACGAACTGTACCTGCGATCTGCGATTACAGTACACTATCTACTGGCGTCGTGTCGAACGACATTCAAATCGATATCATTGAGACAAAAAAGAGAGGAAGAGAAAGAGAGAGAAATAGAGGGAGAAAGAAGAAAGAAAGAAAGAAAGAACAAAATGGTCGCTACCACCACCAGCTCGTCGATGGAGGCCGCCGTCCAGGTCAACAACCTCCCCACAACGCCCGCTGCCGCTGTTATTTCTGAACAACCTGTGAGTTTATCTCCACCCTTCCATTATCTTTCTTTTTGAGATATCACCATCAGTGTTACCATCTCCATCCCCTCACCCCTCCTCATGTCGCGCACCATATCGACAAACAACACATTTCACCACACCCCTCCTCCCGTCGCGCACTCTCATCGCAGGCAGACAGAAAGAAAGACAGACAGCGCACTTGTTGTACAACTTGCAAATCGAACCATGAGTACATGCTAACAGATACATTACCTTAGAAACCAAACACCATGCTCCCCCTCCCTACCACCACCACCCCCACCACCACCAACAACCTCAACCAGCTCGACGTACAAGAAGAGCAGGAAATGGGAGTGGGACTCCGAGGCGGCTGGATGACCATCGGCAAACACTTTAATTGCTGTGGACTCAACTGCGGGTTCAGCAAGACTTTTTAGAGAGATCTCCGTTCTTGCTGTTGCTGCTGCAGTGACGAAGGGTGTGAAAGGAGGGGAGATTATTGGAAGGGAGATTGGAAGTGGGATGCGAGGATGTGTGCGATGCCGATGGCGGGTGGGGTGTTTACTACTGCTGGGGGTAGGGATGGGGGTGGGTTGATTTGAGAGGACGACGACGACGACAATGGTACGGTAATGGGGTATGATGAAAGTGCACTGGACGGGCGGGGATGGGGATGGAGATGCAAGAAGGAAAAAGGGGAAAAGGGGAAAAGGGTGAAAGGGCGAAGGAAGGGTGAAGGCGAACTGAAGCGAAACAAACACATGCCCGCGCCGCGCGTTGGGGCTTGATGCAGTGACATGACATGGACGAACAGATGCGATGATGATGAATAGGAGGACCGGACTGCAAAAACGGAGGGAAAGCCTTTGATGATGACGATGGATACTTTTCTTAGTGGCGCTGTTACGCGATGGGTGGTTGTCTTTTCCAACTTTCATGCGGTGCTTTCTGGATGGTTGGATGATGGAAGTTGATATACCTTAGGAATTTTATGAAATGGTGATATCGAGAATGTGTTGAACTTATTTTGACATTTGGCAAGCAAGGTCTCCAGACTGAGATGTGGTTGAAAGGTATTGAGATGTGTGAACATCATTTGGTTTGGGGCCTCGAGAACGTCTACCAGTGAGTACGGCCGTCTCGTCTTCGACATGTGACTAACACGAGTAGGCTACAACCGACGGCGTTTATGAAATGCATGTTGGGTATTCCTGGGCTTGATTCTGTTCTCGTTTTCTTGTTGTTATGAGGAGATTCAAGCAGTCTTTGATGCTGAATGTGCTTATGACAGCTGCGGAATCCCGAGATGAGATCATCGGGTGGACTTATAACAGTTGTTTGTTGGTGCGATATAGGGTTAGGGTTAGAAGTTGAATCAGTATGAAGCTCCAGATCTGAGAAAAGCAACAACTTCGCCGTGGAAGAAAAACAGAAAACACGACCATGGTCCAGAGTTATCGTATATACCTAGTTATACGAACTCTTTCTTTGTAAAACCGGAATCTTTGTGTTTTAACACAGTTGGTCACAGCAAGAAAAGGACATGCAGCCCCGCACCACACAGTTCCGGTCCTGGCACACCCGCAGCATGATGCCCTGACTTCGCTCGGTCCCCTCAAAAAAAACTTCCGACGAATATTTGCGTCACTGCACGGAAATGTACTTCAATTCCAATTTATTTTTCACTTCCTGATGACACTTTGCGAAGAGAAAAAAAACACAAACAATGAAGTATCGAACGAGCGAATCTGAAGGGGGAGAAATGTCGAAAAGGTTGACGAGAACGAGAACGAGGACAAGGACGATGACGATGACGATGACAGCATTGGTGATGAGAAATACTATCCAGGCTCCATGACTATTTCTCTGCTGTACCTCCAGCCAGCTGTCTACCGACCTACCGACCAAGTCCCCGAATTGCAAAATTCGGGTTGCTGCAGACCACTTGCGTTCGTCTTGTCCTGGTGACGATTTCCACGTCTTGCCTTTTTTTTTTTTTTTTTTTTTTTTTTTTTTTCCTTCATCTTCTGCGGGCCGTGGAAATAGCCCGACAAGAAGTATCCATTATCCAGAGTACAACATGGCAACGATACAGTGGCTGGTACGATGATACCGCGGACTTACTAGCTGGCAATGGTGCTAGGAAGGGCAACGACAAGAATGATGCGACGGTCCGACAACTAGGAGAGGAAAAACACAAACGATTAGGGGCTTGGACGACTGGGAGAAACACAGAGATGGACTCGAGTTCTCGGCCATCTCGAGGCCTACCTCCACCAACGAACGTGGCGAGAGGACAAGTTCTGCAACTAGCAACGCCATGATCGCGCGCTGTTCGCTCAAGCTGTACGTCGACACTGTCTATACCTCCTCCTCGTCTTCTTTTGACCCAGCAAGCAGAGACCTGAAATGATGTGCAAATGTTTTCCTATTCTATTACCTGATACGTGGAACAAGTATCCGCGAATGAAGCTTCGATCTGAGATCTGACAACTGGTCCTCTGTTCACAGCTTGTTGCTTTCACGAGTCATGGTCCACCACAGAAACATCTTTTGATGAGCAATGTTCTTGCTGACCACAAGCGTGTTTACAGGACTAGATGCGATGTTTGTGTGTTGGAGCCTCTACAACCGGGTAGTCCTTCTGCATACAAATTTCTTGAGATGGAAGAAGCGCTGGCCATTGACGGAAGGGTTGTGATTCAGAGATCAACACTGGGCTTCCAATCTTTGCGACACAATTCCCCGTGTCTTGAGGTATCAGAGCGGGATGTAGTGTTCTTTACCACTACTGAATCGGCTAGGGACCTGCCCATGCGTGCCGGTCAAGAGATGAGAGTGTCCTCCCTGCCTTCAATTTGCCCCTGGCATGACCATGCAACAAAGCATGCCCCGAGATCCGAGGGAGTTTGTTTTTGTGAATTCGCAAGAAGTTGAACCAACATCTTCTGCCAGACTGACAAGTCTCGGTGGACGTTCCCAAACCATGTCAGGATTGGCCACATCTGCGCACCAGTCTTGGAGAAGGGAGATCGAAATCCTCATGCCACGATCCTCAGACAGTTCCAAGATTGAGCTATGAAACTTCGGCCTCAAGGGCTTCAGTCACATTGTTCAGGTGCTCGTTCCGGTCTGCCACCTTCGTGCCGCCTCTGATGATCTTCGATGAAGAAAGAGCGGCCTGGTGTGGCTGGGACTTCCCGATTCTATATTTTGCCAGTGCAAGACTGCAACACGGGACGCTGTCAGGAAAGTGCCCGCCTGCGGTGTCGTACCTCGGCACCGGGGTCCTCTACCTCTGCGCAACATTGGGTTCCCTTGTAAATCTCTTCAGGGCCAGGAGTTCTTTCCCGTTATGAATCGACTCACTCTCGGAGACATCATCACTCCATGTAGGCCCGCCGCCTACCGCCCGACATGAGAAGGGGCCCCGCCTCCTCCTGCCTTTTCCATCGGTCGCCAGGTATAGCTTGAGGTTACGCTCGACGGATCGCCGGGCTGTGGAAGTCTCGGCTGCTAGCTCTAGAGCCGACACTGCTCGCTTCGACAACGGACGACCGATGACGAGGACTTCAGCCACGGATGCAGAACTGAATGACTATACCTTCCAAAGGCAGCACCACATGAGTTGCCAAGGGCTTGCTGAGTCTGCTGGTCGGACGCCTGCTCGCAGTTGCCCCAGTTGCTCGTCGGTGGGGCTTGTGGTAGTCGTAACAGGACCTCTAAAGCTTCCAGTTTGGCACATTGTGTTCGTGGCTGAGATTGGAAAGGTCTTGCAGCAATACGTTGAGGTATTAGGCAGAAGGAAGGAAGGCCGTTGTTCTCTTGGCCTGAACACCGTCTGCTTGGTTGGGGCTTGCCTACCTTCATTGTGGCCTACTGTGTCCTTGCCCCTAGGTGTACTGGGAGAGAAGTGGCAGGCCTACGGCTTGTGTGGGGCACAGCACCTTCTTTGAGAGGAAGAGACCATCACTATTCTACTTCGTCGTCACGGGACTTGTACTATGTGATAGTTTCCCTGTGGATGAAGGTTCCGGGTGTGGCAGGCGTGGGGGTGAGCTCTAGGGATAGTAGGAAAGGGGACTTCATGGAGCTCGACCAGCCAGACGTGACGCTGCCGACCGGCGATGGCTCGTTGCCGAGTTGCGCGTTGTTCTCCGGTGGTCACAACAATGCTTGCTGCCCATCGTACGTCCGTCGACCTGGATAAGGGCGTTATTGCCAATAACCATCCCCGTCGCGCCCTTATTGTCTCCGCGGGCTTGATCATCAGTCTCCCTCATGCCGTCGTTCTTTACGTTCGATCTCCCTCCATGCATCCAGCAAGGCCGCTTGGCACCACTCTGATGCTCACCTACTGCCTCATAACGAAAACCCCTCGGATCGGATTTCGGTATCTTCGGGGCTCGCCCACTGACTTACAACCAAGCAGCCTCGCATCAAACATGGAGATCTGATAATTAACCCGCCTTCCAAAGATGCGTCTTGAACACATTTATCAAGAAGCAGCGTGTTGCTACGGGCAAACCCCTGAAGACTGCCGGAGACAGAAAGTGTAATGGAAAAGAAGAAAATACACAGCAACAGGAGGCAGCGACTGCTGCACATTCCGAATGCTGTAGAGAGCAAGCGATATGCCCGTCGTTTTCGTGAGCTTTGCATGTTCCACTCGGTCATAGCTAGCTTGTGCCAAAACACAATCCATTTTCTATATAATCCATCTCCCTGCTTCTCATCCTCACCCTCTTTTCTTCTTCTTCTTCTTCCCATCATTATCATCATCATTTTATCCTGAATCAGCACTGATTACCATATTTTCAAGATCCAAAGCTACCTACCTTATCTTACAAATCATCTATACACAAACCATCGACTGAAGAAATAGCATCAAACTCCCGTGGCTCTCAAGCCTCAGTAATCGGCCATTCCGGCCATTTTCAAGAAGCCAGAAAGAGCTCACAAAGCTCCAACCCACATCACAGCGAATGACCACCCAGACGATTCGAACTGTTGCTGCCAGGACTCCGGGGCAAGCTGTGATCCCACATCCGTCAGAAGCCACCGTCTCGTGTCCCTGGCACATTCAGAGCCTTCGGCCTCTCCTAACACTGGAGTATTCAACTCGGCTCAAACCAGCTTGCTGTCCATTAGCTCCTCCGCGCCATGCCTTAACTCCGCTACTACGGCTCCTCAAGGAGCCGCCTACTACGGTCGGCGCAGTCCGATGTCTCAGCAATTTTCCAACACCAACAACACTGGGACGTCCCCGGCCTCATTCAAACCCGAATGATCCAAACAGCCGCAGCGACTCATCAGATGACAGCGATGTCAACAAGAAGAAGCGGAGGAGAGGCGTCCATCGGGACAAAGACAATTTCAGACTTTCCAATCATCACAGGCGGATGACGGGGGAGCAAGCTCCTCTTAGGCCCCGAAAGTCTCGGAGACTGGAGAGATCTCAGGGGAAGAAGTACGACGAGGAGGCACTTTTTGGAGAAGGTATGTTCCGTCTATTTGATTTCTATTGCAACTGCTCTTTTGAAGACTGCCGCTTTTGCATCGTCAACATCAGTTCAAGCCACGGCCCCTGACCTTATCCCTTTGATTAGAGGAAGTTCGGGCTTTGGCAACAAATCTGCTGCCAGCGAGGTCGAAATTCCAACCAAGAGCGAGCACGTCCAAAAGGCGAACAAAATACAACACAAAGCGTCAAAATCAGGCCCAATCCCAAAGTCTGAACTCAGCAACTCCAACCTCAGACGGGAATTGCTGGTCCATCTCGAGAAGGTATGTCCCGTTTGTTTGAGTCTATTGCAACTGCCAGTTTCATGACGGCCGCTTTGGCAGCGCCAGCATCGGCAACAGAACTTGTTCATTTCTTTCGTTGTCTTTTTGTTCCTTGTGGTTCTCCCTATTTGTCCATTTTGTCATGATCCAGCTTGTCATCATCAATCATCATTTCTATCATTGCCCATTATCATCGTCCATCACCCACTTGACACGGCCGACCATTGTCTTCACTGTAATTCTCTCCAATATCTTGGTTTCTGTCGTCTTCCCCTTCGGTTCATGCCGATGTTTACTTGTAGTGCTGGTGTGGTCAATGGAGTGTAATGCGGCTGGATCAGAGCTGACCGTCATAATAGGGAAGAACATGTCATCACCTGAGCGAAGGCGCAGGATGAACGCCATGGTCGACAACCTCAGGCTCCGGGAAAATGTCGAGATGCCAAAGCCTAGGGTAGCTCATTGACTTACAAGGCTGCTTGCTGAACCCGTCAAGTCTTTCCAGCAGAGGATCCCGAAATCCTCGACTCGCGACCCTAGTCACCCAACGCCTCCCAACTCATCCTCCGACCAGGACGACAAAGATGGGAACAAAAAAGGTTCTCCACTACCCACTCGCGGCTCGGGTCTCCTCTCGCCACCTGTCCTCGACTCCGTCGCTTGATCCGAGTCCGTCCCGTCTCCTTGGGTTTGTTCCTGCCCATCGATCCTGTTCCCGTGCCGGCTCGTATTAACACTCCCGGTACCCTTGCTCGTACCCCAACTCTTGCTCCAACACCTCCTTCTGCTTTCTCTGCCCCCGGGAAGGCCACGCGTACCCTACTTACGCGCCTGTAGTAGCGAATTCACCAAAAGCATATATACTATTAGTCTTTCGCCCCCATGCTCAGATTTGACGATCGATTTGCACGTCAGAACCGCTGCGAGCCTCCACCAGAGTTTCCTCTGGCTTCACCCTATCCAAGCAGCCCCAGAGGTATCCAAGGTGAGTTCAGCGCCGCTACCACCTCTACCTCTCACTATACTCCTAGGTTCCTATTACCTATTTTACTGACATGCATAATTCTAGCCCACGTATCTGGGACATGGAGGAGACCGGCTATGCATTTCTCCGCGAACCTTTGCCAGAAACTACTGGTTTCGGCACCTACCGAGGTGCTGGGCATTGCCAGTTTCGACGTTTTGTCCCAGGACACTGGGTATGTGATGCCCTTGCGTGTAAGTGCTCCTCAGCATGATTCTAATTTCGTAGCGGACATTGTCTAATTTCATTATAGCCTCGACGACGACGCGAGCTTGATGCTTTCGGCAAACCCGTCGTTTAGGATGAGCCCGCTACCAAGAGCGAGCAGATGGGCGAGGTCAAGCGCCTTGCCATAAGGGGTGCCGACGGGATGAGTGGTGTTCTGGGTACAGAACAGTTCCAGCGATGTTTTTTTTTTTTTTTTGTTGGTTTTTTGTCGGTCGTCGTCGGGTCAACCTCGATGGCCTGACGATCATCTGCCCCTAAAGATGTCGGACAACGCAAACACCCACGGCCTTCCGCTGTACGCGGCAGGCTTCCGCAGACAGCTGGACGTGATCAGCCAACCGAGTCATAAGAGACCGATCGTCAAGATAGTTTATATCCCTAACGCTCCCGAGTTCACGATCCGGCACATCCTCAAAGCGATTGAGGCGAGTGACCCGGCTTTCAAAGCATCCATCTACCACCCTCCTTCCCTCGAGGAATAGTCTAAAGCTATTTAGCGCTATTATTAAATATAAATCCTCTAGCGTACTATCTTTTCTTTAGTCGTCGCTATCCCAACCTTCATTATCGGTATTATCTATATAACCCTAGTGAAGACCTCCTCCGGCAATAAATTTCGCGAATTCCTAATGAAACTATAGACGTCCGGCATCTCGCGCGGGCAGATCGCCCTATTCATCCTGGCCACACCCGTCTACTTTTTTGCCGCCGACATCTTCCATAAGCGCGCCTCGGGAGTTATGGGAGTTCCGCAGCCAGCCGCCGGACGCTACCTCACTGGGAACCTAATTAGACGGGGTTCATTTCGGTACGCCTTCATAGGCCGTTTCGTGATACTAGGATCTTCAAAATTCCCAGACCCGGCCAACGGTGGCAGCATCGAGGAGAACCTCGACCACCTCAAGCTCGATGACAATGAGCCTCGCCTCGGTCCCGATGGTGAGCCTGCCCCCAGAACCGACGAAGAATACGCCCAGACTACCCTTACTTTGAGAGATATCGTGTCTTCCAAGGAAGCTGGCGTGATCATTGGCAAGGGCGGCCAGAATGTTGCCAACCTCCGTGACGAAACTGGGTCCGGCTCGAGGCGTGGAAGTGAGGGCGTTTCCGAGATTCTTTGAGCAATTCCGCGACTGCCCCTGTGGTCAAGATTTTCTGGCAGCCCAGCCGGGAAACTTTGCGCGATCTGCGTGACACAACGGCACTTTGTAACTATTGTTTCTTTACAAAGTACTTGCAAATGAATAGATTTGGTGCTCTTCTCAATGATTTCAAACATTTTGTGTGATTCGATCAAAAAGTCACACAACATGTCGTGAATGCGTGGCGACTGGACGTATTGAGACTGGGCTGAGTGCTGGCTTGAGGTTGGAGGGTCGACGGAATGGGAGAGAATGGGGATGTCAATTGTTGGTTTCTGTGATGCGACGCAATTGAAAGGTGGAACGTGAGATGAGATTGAACTTTGCCCCATTCAGCATCTTCATGATGGGAAACTCTTTGTGTTACAATGAGAGGCCGTAGATGGAAGCTTACATACCTGCAAAGTCAGCTTACCTACCTCGCGTATAACCAGATCCCGGCGGTGAGATGACTGGAAATGGACGCATCCAATATCTGATTGACCGAAGGATCGTGAAGCTGAATGCGAATATGCTTAGCCGAGATCCTATACTATTTGTCTCAATGCCGCGGAGAAGTTGTGAGTTTGTCGATGCCCCCTTTCTTGAGGAGTATATAATAGACGTCGAATTCCAACCTTGATCACGACGAACACCGGCATCCTCACATCTTGAACACCTTTTACAATCACTCCAACTTGGCAAACGCACATCATAGTCTCTTATATATATATATATATTGAGAGCAGCCACCATGGTCGCCATTTCCCACGCAGTCCTCTTCGGCATGGTCGCCAGCTTCAGTGCCCTCGTGAGCGCAGACAACTGCAAGCCTCGTCTGTTTTACTGCGGAACAACCCTTTTGCGTAAAGGTATGTCCTGTTTGCCCGACTGTACATGTTTTCCAACGTCAAGAGAATCTGCTTTGCTTGCTATACATGCCCGCTTATCCATGGAACCTAACTTGATGACACGACCAAATGGACATGAGCTGACACTTGGGACCAGGCAACTATTACGACCAAATCGAGGGGGCCCTAAAAGCCAGTGGGCAGTCAACCAATGATGCGCACATTCACAACGGCTTGTTCTATTGTACGGGAGGACCGAATGGCGAGATTACCTTTCAGGCTTTTTGCGGTAATGGGTGTGTGGATGGTGGGAATGGGAAGAGTGATCATTGCTGAGTTACTGAATTGGTTGTGAATGGGAGAGGTTGTGGATTAGATGTTGGTCGGAGACGGACAGGTTGTATCTTGAGGTTGATCGGATATGGAGTGGGTGAATTGATGAAAGTTGAGGGATCATTTCTTGGTGCAGTAGAATAGGAATGTCAATGTTGGTTCTAAGTGTTGATTGTGGTTCTTTGCCATGACCCAAGGATGTGGATGGGTGGTGATCTGCCGTGGCCATGTGCCTCAAGTCTCCGCTTCCCGGTCTACCGGTTTAGTAACAATGCAGAGGAATTGTCTCGAACAAAACCATATGAAGTATCAAAAGGGCCATAACAGGTGATGGGGTGTGGTGTTTCTGGCCTTGGCACTGAGCGGGAATAATTGGGGATGGCGGATATGGTGAGAAAAGTGGCTGAAAGCAATAAGCCAAGGACGTCAAGGTGTATCTTGTTCACAGTTTGAACTATAGATGAAACTACACTATTAGTAAACCATCTTGTGCTTGTTATTGCTCTTCAACCGCGGAAGGCATCCGGGGCTATGGATTGGTTCGACAGCGGCGTTGAAAAGATGTGATAGCAACAGCGTTCATCCTTGTTTGTCACCACCCATCACTTTCGCGATATCGTTGGGGATGAACCGATGGTTTGGGCTGGGCTGGCTGTGAGGTGTGTCGTTGCCAAGAGGCTCAAGAGACTGCTGTGATGCAATGCAGGTGTTGTGCAAGACGAGAGGCTGTCAACTGCCATGACTGCCGTTGATACCAAGCTTGGGTTGCTGTCCTCATGATGCATTCGTGCCTTGATCATATTGACTGGAAGATGGAAGAAGCAATCAACAAAGAAAGAAAAAAGGACGCATAAATCCCCAGTGACCAAAACAGAAAAGCTAGAGTTGCTCTAGGCTGTTTCAGATGGCGTGAGGTGGTGGGTGGGGAGGCTTGGCAGGTACCGAGCGATTGTGGAATGGAGCTCCGGCGGGGCTTCATTGGTTGGAAAGCTTCAGCGATGCATTTTCAAATGTCCGTGCGCTGCTTAGTGGGTGTTAGTGGGTGAGTGGGGCTTGACGGGACCCCTTGAGCCTTGAGCCTACCGCTCCATCCGCGGCGCTGGTTTCTTTTCCCTCTTCACATGCAACTACATACACGTGTTGAAAGGTCAACACCTGAACGGATGACAACAAACGAAAACACCATGAAGCGCTCACCTCAGTCACCGCGGTTAGCGTTAGCTCACCTACCTAGTGAGCGTCAAGATCACGGTGAATCGGTCAAGTACACACACCTGGCGCTTCTGTTGCCGCCGCCGCCACACATGGCGTAGCAACACTATTCTAACCCCCGGCGACGTGCTCCTTGGCTCGCGCTTGTTTTACAAAACACCAGCAAACCGGTGACTGCCGAGACCTAAGACCATCACACACCAGCTTTTGCCGCGAGAGCGGATTCCACTCAATATTTCTCCACTGACCCGCCAGAAAAAGAAGTCCACCTCAACACCAGGTTTGATCCGCACCCCTCAATGATCCCCCTCCCCTGACTGCTCGGCACATCGCACATCCACGCGAGCCCCGGAAAGATTCTAGACTTCTCAAACACCACCACCAGTTCCAAGCCATCGACTGGACATGGGCGCCCTGTTGCCCCAATGCTACCTTCTTGCTTGGTGTTTCATCCTTGTTACTCTCCCCAATCAATGGCTGAGTCTCGCTCCTCGCTTAAAGGACGACCCTATTGTTGTCACCCACTGCCACCATTCATTCATGCTCCGCTATCTGCCATCCCATCCGGGCCCAGATCAGGTACCAACGATATCCTATTGTAGTCACCAATGGATTCCTATTCTGGTCCCTCCCCATGTTGAGGCATCGCCAGGGTATGTATGTAGTATCCCAGGGGGTGGCCAACTCGATACAGTCTGCAGAATCTATATATCTCTTCATGCCTTCCCGTCTGCTGTGCCTTTCCATCCTCCTCAAGATATTTCGTTGCCGTTCTCTTCTTACGTATCTCCCCTTTTGGGACTTTTCCACTCCTTCTAACCTGCCCGGTCTGGTATTTGTTTCCTTTTCGAACTTGCTATTATACATTCCTTTCAACAGTGTTCCTAGTGAGCCATTACCTTCTCTACACTGCTTGACGTTGTTGTATACAATATAAATACAACATCACGATACTTTCGACACTCCTTCATAGCAAGTCTATCGAATCGGATCTTTTTCACTTTCTAACACTACGACTCCTTTACGACATCGAACCACTCCATTATACATTCTGGTCATCACCAGCTTTTGAAACACCATAACGAATTATATCTTGAAGAACGACAACTACATAACATCACTCAAAATGCATTTCTCAGCTGCCACCGCCACCGCCTCCCTCTTCGCCTTCTTCTCCCTCGCCTCGGCTGGTGCCGTTCCTGCCTATCCAGGCTTCAAAGTCATCTGGTCCGACGAATTCACTGGTGATGCCGGCGCTACCCCAAGCCGCTCCAAGTGGAACTACGCTCTTGAGTAAGCCTCTTTCCTCCCCATCCTTTTCTTCCACGTCAGAACTAACAAATACCCCCCACAGCACCAACACCAACAACGAACTCCAAGCCTACACCACCTCCAACCAAAACGTCCAACTCTCCGGCGGCAACACCGTCCAGTTCGTCCCCCGCAAGGACGCCTCCGGCAAATGGACCTCGGGCCGTCTCGAATCCCAAGCCACCTTCACCCCGTCGCCCAACCGCACCACCCTCGTCGAAGCCGCCATCCGCTTCGGCGACGCCTCCATCTTCCAAAAGCGCGGTCTCTGGCCCGCCTTCTGGATGCTCGGCGACGCCATCCACCACGGCACCCCGTGGCCGCACTGCGGCGAGCTCGACATCATGGAGACCGTCAACGGCCTGATGACGGGCTACGGCACCGTTCACTGCGGCGGCGACGTAGCCCTGGGTGGACCATGCAACGAGCCCGTGGGTATCCCGCATACCGCCCTGCTGCCGGATTACGGATGGCACACGTGGAGCTTGTCGATTGATCGCAGCAACCCCGGTGGCGATTGGCGGGCGGAGAAGATCAGTTGGATGTTGGACGGCCAGGTGTTTGGAACGCTGACGGGCGCGGAGATCAATGATGAGGGCGTGTGGGCGACGCTGGCAAGGAGTCCGCTGTTCATCATTTTGAACTTGGCGGTCGGGGGTGATTGGCCGGGCCAGCCGGATGCGAACACGGCGGATGGCTATGGGAATATGATGGAGGTGGAGTATGTGGCTGTTATGGAGGCTTAGAAGGCTTTATTGGACCATAATGGACCGCAGAACTCGACTTTGGCATCAGGGGGTAGGAATGGGACATCGTGGAATGGCGGGCGGAGCTGGAATCAGACTGCTGGTGTGGATAACATCGCCATATCAGCATGTTGTTGACCAGGCTCGCCACCATCGAAGAAGAAGAACATGAAGAAAGAGGAAGGAGGGAAAACGGTCGCTGGCGCTTTGGAGTTTTTGGGTTTCACATCACACACTCTCTTTTCCTCACTGCTAGATACGCAGAGATGAATGGATGGATGAAGAAAAATGACGACGGGTGGAAGTTTGCTCGTTTGGGTGCGTTTTTTTGCACCCAACATATATATATCTCACATGTACTTTGTTACCTAGCCATGATACCTCTTGTCACTTACGCACAATCAACACTACCTTTTTGGGCATTCACCTTTACATTCACATTCACGTGCAATGTCAAGATAACGCTTTGTTGCCATGAGTTTTGTTCAAGTAACCGTTTCGCTTTTAGATGCCAGCTATACATCGAATATCAGTTCCTGACTTGGCGACGACGACGTGTGTCATTACTCACACGATGCTTTCGATGCGTTTGTGATGGTGACTTGCTCTCACAACACAGTTAGCGAATAATTCCTGCCTTCCTTCCTCCCTTCCTCTCCATTTCACAACAAAACACGGAGATATCATCCAAATGGAGATTGCTCTTTGCAGTCTGCAGAAGAGGAAACACCGAGACTTACTTCATGTGTGCTTACACCATCTCGGTTTATCATATATAAATGTAATTCGGACTTTCTCTGTATTTGGTCATCAACAAACAACAAACATGTAAACAAACCCTCGACATAATATATTTAGGATCCGAGTACATCAAAAAATTTCCATTGCAGAAGGGCGGCGGGGGGAAATGTCAAAGTGTCAAGCTGTCAAGTTGTCAACTCACGTTGGCTTGTGTTTTAACCATCAATCAATCAATCTGTCTTACAGTCTCGCAACATGTACTGCTGCAGATTTGCGCACTTTAAAGGATATGGAAAGGAGTAATGAGCAATTGAATTGAACGAATACTTAGGTAGCCATCCAACGCCCAGATCCATCCGTCCATCCCGGCGGTGAGGTGATGACATGTACGAGACGATCGCGGCGTTTGGAGGACCGGAACTAGGTGGGTGAATGCGTCCATGTTTTTTTTTTCCCCATCCGCCTCCAACCACTCGTTCCACGATGCCACGAAAAAGTCCTCCATTGCCTACACCTACACTGGAGATGATAATACGGCCAACTATCTCGTCTCCGGGAAGCTTTCCAGCTGATTACCCGTGAAGCATCGAAGGAAATCGGTTATGATGTAGCGAGAAAGATAAACGGGCGGGAGAAAATAAAAAGAAACCCCCCCCCCCACCCAATAAGATGGACGAGTCAGGCAGCATTTGCCACAAGTACCAGTGAGGTGAAGGGATCATGAATGGAGAAAAGAAAAGGAAACAATATCCAGAAATCGATCAGGAATGCTGAATGTACAGGAAAAAAGGAAAGAGAACGGCAGATGAAAGAACAAGGGAAAAAAGACATGAAAAAAATATGATCAGATGGTCATTCGTGCGACGTGGGCCTGATTCGAACAGACGCTCCCGAAGGAACAAGATTTCTAGTCTTGCGCATTAGACCACTCTGCCACCACGCCGAGTGATTGTTGTTGTTGATGATTAGCATGGATTTAGCGGTTATTACGGGGCAATGCTTTGGTTGTGGGGACGTCCTGGCTTTCACATTGCACTAGTATACCATGCTCTGAATCCAAAACCGAACGACAAGTGAAAAGCCAGTGTTTTTCTCTTTTCTTTGGTTTATAACTTAGATAGTTAGTAATTAACATACGATATCCCAAATTCTGCTTAGGTTGGATTGAAACTCCCGTGCACCTGGTGCACTCATGCCGCTAAGACGACCATTGTCTAGAGGTATTATCCTCAAGACGCACATTGCCAACTCCGAATTTCATAAACAACAACCATTGCCCGTCATCTTTCACCAGAACACTATCTCCATAAGCGAGCCCTTCACTCGGCATCAAACCACCCACCAAGCTCAAAATTCTTCTCATCATACACACACGTCCTCCTCGCATCAGGATCCAGTCCTCCAGCTAGACACCGAACCAACCGCTTCATGTCCACCGGCTTAGGCATCCAGCCGTCAAACCCAGATTCTTTGCATTGCTGCTCTTGACCGCGACGAAGCATGCCCGACACCGCAAAGATGGGAGTCCTCCCGCAACACTGCACGGCGCGCGACGGTGTTGGGTGGCTGTACTCGTGATCTCGGATCATGCGGATGGAGGCGAAGCCGTCTACTACTGGCATCTGTGGATACATGGCGGGTTAAGCAGAGTTCTTGGTCGAAAAAAGGGGGCAGAAAAGAGACCTACGTTTATGTCCATAAGGATAAAGTCCACAGTCGAGCGATTCAAGGCAAACAGGTTGAAGCATTCTTGACCATCGCGGCTGACCAAAACACAATGGCCCAGCTTGGTAAGACGTCTTTCCAGAATCTGCACGTTTATGATGTTGTCATCGGCCACAATGACAGTGTAGTGATGAGGGCTCGGGGTCTGAAAATCCCTTGGCGATGTATCAGCTGTGCTCGAGCCCGGGCGTATAATTGGGGGGGACGGCCTCGAGTCCCTCGCGGTCCCAAATGTGCGGTCGGATGGAACGCTGCTGCCGTCTCCGAACGTCAAAGGTCCAGGCATTGTCAGCACCGGCAACGGAGAGGCATCTCGACGTGAAACTATCGATGAGCAGTGGGATGATACCACAAATGGAATTTCGAGGGTGAAGGTCGATCCGCGTCCCTTAGTCGACTTCACTTTCAGTTGTCCATTCCGCTGCTTCACGAAACGAGCTACAAATACCAATCCGACACCAACGCGAAGGACGTTATCCCTGGCAGGATACGAATTTGAAGTTGCCTCGTCGAAATCTTCATCGGGAACCTGCTCAAACTCCTGAAACATATCGTCCAGCTCACGCTCCGAGAAACCGGGCCCCGTATCCGTGATGGAGATGTGTATCACGGTGTTTTCTGGATTCATAGCTGTCTCATGCCATTTCACAACGACTTGGCCGTTTGTAGTATGCTGGATTGCGTTGGCAACAAGAATGGATAGGCTTCGTTGTAGACTTGTTGGATCCCCACGAACATACTTCCTTGGCCCAGTAGATGGGATCATGATAAGTTCAGTACGCTTCTCTTGACCAAGCCGCCTTAGGGGACACAGCGCCTCTTCCAAACAATGCGCAAGATGGAACGGCTCGTCCAGCAATGGGATGGATCCTGTTATGCTACCGGTCAGGCTCAGAAGATCATCAATGACATAGATCAGAGATTTTGATGCAGTGTATGAAGTTGTCAGGACCTGCTTTGTGCCATCATCCAAGTGCTTCTCTAGGGCTATCTCAAGACAGTTTATGACAGCATTCAAAGGATTTCGTACTGGAAAACAACGAACGCGTCAGCTGGTCGATCTGTAACATAAGGATACATGGTTCCTACCTTGATGTGATGCATCGTGCAAGAGTAGTCGCTTAAGTCGGGTATCGTTGATGGCTGTCTCCTTCTCCCTCCAAACTTGTATGAAGCTGCCGTAAAGCAGCTGAGCCATTGCTGCCAGATTGGCTGGAGCTGGTGTTAGCGGTACTGGCATAGATTCGGTTGAAGGAGTGAAACCGTACTGTGTTCTATTGACCAAGCCTTGCTCGTGCCGTCCACTACCTCTGTCCATTTCTTGAAGCTGTTTCGAGGCTCCAATCTGCCTATCTTACCCGCCAACGAAGGCCTTCCCGCCCAATGTACTTCTCGTATCTGGTTTTTGCGGTAAAATACCACACAGTCATCTGTGGTGCTGGACAAAGGTATGTAGAGGACGCCTGCGATGGCCTTGAACCCAGAGGGGAAATGGAGATCTTCAAAGTCGTCTCCAATGTTGTGTGAAAACAGGATCGTGCGCGATCCCCTTAAGAAAAGGTATTTGAGAAGCGTCATGGCTTCGATATAGGAAGATAGCCGTCCAATCGTCCTTGCCTCTCCCCCGATGACTAAAAAGCCACAGTCGCAATCGAAGAGGTTAAGTAGCTCGTGGGACGAAGAAGTAATACACTTGTCAGGACTGCCTCTCCCTCTTAGTGTTTCGATAATTCGATGTGCCTGCAGCCTTTCGGAGTTGAGCAGCTTTTGAAGGCACGTAGATGCCGCCAATCCAACGAAGAATGATAACTCTCGGATCGAGAAAGGCACTCGGGTTGCAGTCGGTCCGTACGAGTGGCAGACGATGAGCCCCCAAAGCTTGCCGTCAGACTCGAGAGACATGGACATGGACGAGCGTACCCCCATATTGGACAGATATTTGAGGTGCACAGGTGACATTGCGCGCAAATAAGCATGAGTTAGATCGAGTGGAACCTCCACATCACTGACATCTCTGCCAATGAGCCTCGATGTTCTCTGGCTCCTATCAAACAATACACGAACCTTGTTGATCATGTAAAGCTTCCGGGCCTGCGGCGGTATGTCACTTGCGGGAAAGTGCAATCCCCTGTAGACATCATTGCTTGCTTTCGGATCCATGAGCTCAGCGACGACGGTGCCGTTATAATCCCGGTCAAACTGATAGACCATCACACGGTGGAAGCGGGTGATCTCCTTGACTATCGAGACAATGGTGTCAAGGAGATCAGACACGGTTGCTGCCTCGGAGAATTGCGCTTGTATCTTTGTAGCCATGCCGATAACCTCAACTGAGGACGTGCTTGGGTCGAAGCCCTTGGAGAAGAGCTCTGGATTTGGGAATGCCGGTTGGACCTTGGATTGTATGCTGCAGGCTGTGGCAAAATCCAGGTGGTCGCTACCGAGAGTGTCGATAGGGTTCCCCGGATCAGACATTGCTGGAGTTGCCAACGGATGCATCGAGTAATCTGGCTTTACATTAGAGGGGCCTGTCTTATGCGATGATTTTCTGCTCCTTTATCACGCACCTTGCAACTCGAATTCGCAAAGGAACAGATCAATGTCTCCCCCTAGATAGTGCGCCGCACACCAACATGGAATCAGTCGACCATCTGGATCGGAAAACGAGAAAGCGAAGACGACAGGCTCCTGTTCTTTCTTGGTGCTATCGTATCCTTGACGGATGTGGCGTAACTGGACATCGAACAAGTGACGCTGAAAGATGGGCATAACCTGGTAGAAGCTGTCGAGAGAAAGAAGCTCGGAGGGCTGGTAATGGCAGACGAAACCGCTGTTTTCGCTGCAAATTCTGGGTAGGTATCTAGAAGGTCCAGCAACTCGTTCATCGACAAGTTTTAATGCAACAAGCATGCCGTAAGACTGAATAGCACCAGGTATGTGAATCGGTTCCTCATCGCAGGTAGTAAATGCGCGACGGGCTTTCTGGATGACACCATGAGATCCGTCGGCCAGGATCGCATATTCAAAGGTTTCGGAGAGTAGCGAGTCATCTCGGCCATTGCCTTTGTTAAACGACGATGGGCATGTGGAATTATGAGAAGATGCAGCTGCTGAACTGCCTTGCCGGTCGGTTGCTGAAGGTGCTGGTTCACAATGGTATCCATCGGGCGATGGCGGACATATATGTTGATCGGAAAGCTGCTGAGTAACAGGAACGACGGAAAGTATACTATCTGCGTCTGTTGGGGCATGTTAGCATTCGACTTGCTTGTATGGAAAAGAGATGAAAACACATGGTGTGATGGGCCTTACGTACCGGATACGTTCCGAAGAAAGGGGGAATTTTCAAGAATGGATAGGCGTATGGGAAACACTCGTTCTATGGGCTGTGACATTGGGTCCATGACATGGAACTTTTGGACTGGACAGATCAGTTGTGTAAACGGGAAGGAGGGGAGAATAGGGATAATAAGAAAGGCCAAGGGACTAAGGGTCCAATGTAGTCGGATATGTTGTGTGCCCAGACAAGTGACTCGAAGGACAGTTCGCGGTTCAGGTAGATTGGACCAAGCCAGCGTCCCGCGAGAGAGATCAAGGATCAAGCTGGACAGTAGAAGGGCGGAGAAAGGACGAAAACATGTCCGATCGCGAGACATGTAGGACATGGGGCTTCACGATCGAGAAGCAACGCACAGAGAAGAAACATGACACCAAAACCCCCCAAATGACACACGATAGTCCGAGGTTGAGTCGACGAAAAAAAGGGGTGGTTATAGGGCTAGTATCTTCAAGCTGGTACAAGCAATGACAAGTATGTGAGAGAAAAAGTGAAGGAACGGATTGACGATTCCCAAACACTACTGTGTTGAGCTCGTTGTCTGTCTTCGGTTATGACCGACTGCTAGCAGCGGGTCGGCTTTGGTGGTTGCCGAGTGTCTGGGAAGCTCGACGGCCGCAATGAGGTTGGTTTATCGTGGGACATGGTGTGTTCAGTCGGTGCGCAAAGGCATACACAGTAAAGAGCGGACTAGGATATTGTCGGTCCTTACACAGACATCAAGGGTCGTGGTAGTAGGGTCTAGACTTCCCATCGCTGCAGTGTTCAACCGACTCTGAGACACCCGACCATCCTCCACTTCGAGCCCCAGAAGCACGGCGTGATGGTGAGGAGGGGAAAGTATGTGCGGAATGCACCATACGAGGGGTACAGTTGTATGACTGCACGTGTTGGACTGCGTCTCGAGCAGGGGCGCTGAGGAGATCAAATAGATGGTCGATGCTGTCAACGTGGATCGGTGGTGGCGATTTGGTGACGATCGACTCTCTATGACATTCGTCAAGGAATCTTAAATTGATGATAGCTTCAAGTTTCAGAATGTAATGTCGTCAACTTGTGGATGGTAATTGCTTCATCGACTCGACGGTACTCGGACAATTTGGCGCAAGTTGGTCGGGTTGGAGTTCGAATTCAGAAAACAGCGCGCAGAAAAGGTTTCCTTAATTTCAGGTTCCAAAGGAAAAAAACAAAAAGAGGACTGGAACAAACTCAGATATATCAGGCACTCTTTCCACGTTTGCGGTGCCTTTGTCGTTAAGTCGTCCAGCTTGAGGTTCATTTGTAGACGAGGAAGGCACGGTTGGACGCGTCACACGCCTGGTAACCGGCAGGTAGCAGGCCCGGATCATCATATCTCTACCTAGCAGGTACCTAGGTAGTCATTCAGCTTCGCATTCCACAGAGAAATAACTTGACAAGACTAGAGGTATGATATCTAGCTTCAATCAACACACGTTTTGTCGTCCGGAAGGACTGCACGACATCGCGTAAGCATGAGAACGGAGGAAGGCACGAACATAACTACTGGCTGTGATAAATCGATCGACCGAATTAACGACATCAAATACAGGAAGGGCACGGGGAATTTAAAAAAAGAATCGAGACAGAAAAGCATAATTAATGCGTGATAGCTATCTTCTTGTCCTCGTTATCTTTTTGTAATGCGTGTGCTTGGCTGTACTGAGCGTATTTATCGTACAACAATCCAAGGGACATCCAAGGAGTGACATCCAACAAAAATACAAGCGGCGTCCATCAACTGTTGTGCTTGTGAACTACTCCGATTTAGCCATCGCCACCACCATCCAACCATACCACCACCAAATGCCCAGCCAAACCAAGTGGAAACATCGATGCACAAGACATACAGTAACTTTGAATGCCAACCAGCCAGCCAGCCAAAGACCTCGCCCAACTTCAGGAAAGAAAACATTGGTGCCCATTTGCATTGCATTTGCGCGCGTAAGAACCAATCGGTTTGATGATGTTCCCGTCCCATACGACGACCTGGTGGTACCCAAGGTCAGTTTTGGTGCAGTGCGGAGAAAACCGAATGAAAAAAAGGAAAAGCTGCAATGGCGTGAATAAAATGATTAAAGTTACACAAAAATGAACACAAGCTGACGAACAAACAAATCCGCCAAAGAAGGTAGTAAGTGGTAATAACCAGGCCTAATATAGAGAGAGCAGCACGCGTGCGAGCGAATGAGTCAAACATGGAAGGGGACAATGAAGAGAAATTGTAAAAGCAAGAGGTACGTGGAGTAACAAAAAGACAAGAGGGTACCAAAGTGTTCCTCAATCCCCATCTATGAGTCCCTCAATATGACTGGCAAAATGGGTGGTGGTATAAATATCGACCCCGGTTCCAATCCGCCATATCCTGTCCCCATAAGGAAAAACCTCTAAAATGTCCAGAGAAGCCTTGAAGAGAGATGACCACACAAGAATGCCAACTAGGCATGCTGACCCTGCGTGGGCGTTGAAACATTTGAGAAACAACGAATCCATCATATTCTTCCTTCCTCCTCCGTCTTTTTTGTGCGAGCACGTCGCTTCCACCAGATTCATCGCCGACGAGCGAAATTAGAGAAAAAGCGGTAAGTTATTCCGAAGAGCGTATAAGACCAGACGCAATTCAAGAGAAAAAGTACCAAGTAATACCCAGAAGCAAGAAGCCAAACCAGCTCCAAAGCCGCGACTCATCGTCTCCATGAACGCCTCAATGCATGTGTCCATAATGAAATAATGCGCCTGCCGATGCCAGAAACCCCGGCCCGCACGGATCAGGGAGAACCAGAAGGTAAGACGGAATTCTACTCCGTCGTTCCGATCTCGTTGCCATCCAGAAACACGCCGGCATTGAAGTCGAACGTCTCTCCACCGTTGTCATTATCGTGCAAGAAGGAGTCGAAATCAAAGTCGTTCAGAACATCGTTTGACGTGAGCGGGTTGGCAAACTCAACATCGAAGTTCTGCAGCTTCCTGGTTAGCACCCACCGCTGGGCAGTGAACAGAGGTTCCGGACTTACCATCATTGGCTCGGCGAAATTGTTGTTCTGGGTCGGGTCCGGGTGTGGCGCGGCGGCGACCTGAGGCACAGAGGGCGGCGGGACCGGGGCGGCCGGCTGTCCATTCTGTACAACCTGGTTGCCCACTTGGTTCTTATTGAAGCTAGCTGGGTTGACTGGGGTGATTGGAGTGGCCGGCGCCGGAGGCTCTTGCGGCTGGTCGGCGTCTGCAGCAGGTGTAGCACCTGCGTTGAGGTTCTGATTGGATTTCTTCTGCGTAGCAGCCTAAACCGGATCAGAATCGCAACTCAACAAGGGACGAGGGATTAGTTAAGACAGGGGGGGTTCCATACCTTGTTCTTAGCATTCTTGGTCTCCTTCTTCTTGGGTGCCGGCTTGTTGCCCTGGTTGGGGGTTGGAGGAGCAGCGTTGGTGACTTGAGGAGATGACGTCGCGTTCCTCGAGTTGGCAGCGTTGGTCATCGCCGCTGCCGTTGGGGGAGCAGAAGGTGGCGGCATAGCTCTCTGCTGCGCTGGACCCTGAGCCTGCTGAGCTTGAGGAGGCTGACCAACCATCTGGCCATTGGGTCCAGGCTGCTGCCATTGCATATTAGGGCCCCCTTGGTTTTGCTGCTGCTGAGCCGCTTGTTGCTGTTGGGCTTGTTGGGCTTGTTGCTGTTGTTGTTGCGCCTGCTGCTGAGCCTGCTGTTGCATTTGTGCTTGACGCTGCTGTTGGGCAGCCATCATCTGTGGGTTCATTTGGCCATTGAAGGGCTGTCCTGGGTGTGCGTTCGGTGGACGCATACCGCCTCCCATCTGGTTGCCCATGTTCATGTTCATGCCGTAATGGGGCTGTCCTCCGTTGGGATCCATGTTGCCGCCCATAAAGATCGTTGGATTCGGTGAACTGCGGTTCTGGGCGCTATCCGGAAGAGGGGAACCCATGTTCTGGGGGTTGTTCATTTGCTGGGCAGCACGCTTCATCTGCTCCGAAGGGTTAGGTGATGCTCCATTGCGCTGCCCAGGTGGCGAATTGCCTTGGAAGCCTTGAGGATTCGGTCCCTGAGGTCCTCCCGGGCCGCCAGGTCCGCCTGGACCGTTGGGGCCTTCAGGTCGTGGCATCCCATCCTGTTCCTGTCGAGCCATCATGAGACGCTTCTTGTTCTGTTGCTCCAGGAGCATCAGCTGCATCTGGTAGTCCTGAAGGGCGTGGTTACTTGACCCGTTCTGACCGTTACCAGGCCCAGCTCGCATGTTTCCGGCGCCCATTTCCTGGTTGTAAAACTGGTTGATGTTCTGGCCATCGGGTCCCTGCGGCAGCATAGGAGAGCCCTGGTTTTGCGGACCGCCAGCATTCGCCATCGGATTGGTGGGCATCTGTTTACCGTGGTGCTGCTGGAGGTTAGCGGCGTACGCTTTGAGCTGATTGGGATTGGCATTGATTAAGACCTGGAGTTGGTCAAGAGTTAATGAGTTTGGGCGGATTTGGTTGATGAAAAATGCTTGTGCTGAATTGGGGCCACCTCCTACCTGCTGCTGGCCTGGCATGCCTTGCATCTGTCTGCCATTGGGCACCATGACACCCGCGTTGGGGTTGAAGGGGGCCCCCTCGAGACGTGGCCGCTTGGATGGGGATGGCGCGTTGTCTGCCGATCCTGGCGACGCCGCCCTCACTCGGTTTCCGTCCATATCCGAGGGATCTCGTTGCATTGAAGCAGCTTTCTGTGCCTGAAGCATGTGCATGGCTTGGGGACTGGGAAGTAAACAAGGGTCAGCTTTGAACAAACCACATGGTAAAGAGGATACGGGACTTACTTTTGGCTGTTCGCCATGGCTGCCCGTTGCAGCTGGTTTCCGGGCTTCATCATGCCGCCCATACCATTCATGTTCCTCATCATTTGCTGCTGATATTGCACGTGGGCGTAGTCAGGACGCATTTGCCGCAGCATCTGTTCCTGACGCATGCGGGACTGGTTCTAGCGTCGCTGTTAGCTAGGGAACAAGCTGCCACATCAGAAAAGGCAGTTCTTACCTGGTTGTGTTGCACGTATTGGTTCACAAGAGCAGGACCCTTGCTCTTTTGGCTGTTGAACATATCCCAGAACAGTGAGAACCAGTCGAGCAGAAAGGGGTTGTTGCTTGTCGAGGAATTCGGAATCGCAGCTGGGGGTAGGTCGTCGGGACGCTTTTGGTCCAGGTTGTCCTTTGAGTCGGTATCCATGGGATCGTCACCCAGGCCATTCAAGTTCTGACCAGGGCTCGCAGATTTGTCCGTCTTAATCTGAGGGTTATTTTGTAGCATCGTGCGGGCAACGTCGTACATGCCTTGGCGGATGAAGTAATCGTAGATGTAGGTCTCGAGCAACGAACGGCCGCCGTCGATAGCTCCAGGCCCGAAGTGCATTTGCTGTTGCTGCTGTTGCTGCTGTTGCTGTTGCGGTTGGGGTTGTGGGGGCTGCTGAGGACGGACGGGCATTGCGCCATTATTCATCATTGGCATAGGGGCGCCGCCGACGGGACCGCCCATGGCGTTCATCTGCGCCATGTTACCCATGTTGTTCATGTTCATGGCTGATTATTACGGGCAGACGACAGTCTGCCGGGCGAGAAGCGGGATTCGCAAGAGTTAAAGCAATGGAGTTGGGTCGTGTGTATAACGACGGGAGCCTGAAAGCATGAAGAAGAGTTAGTGTTTCTAGGTTCATGTAATGTGATGGAAATTCGGAGAGGGTTCGGCCCAGGAGGGCACAGCTTGCCAACCAGGTGCGTACAAGTGCCACGGCTGCGCGATGCGCTTAAACCCGGCAGGCGGCGGACGTGTATTGAGATCGGGGCAGAGTGATGGCGCGGTGATTGCCGGATAACATGTCAATGGCGTCGAAAAGTTGATGCGGTGGCAGCAGGAAAATACTCTGAGACGTCGACAAGCGACGGCACGGCACGCGTTGGGGGGCAGAAGATAGATAGACAGACAGACGGACAGGGGCAGGCTGGTAAGAGAGATGTCAAGTACCTCGATACAGGCGGGGGAGCCTGGGCTGTTGGCGCAGCAAGTAGCGTGTCGGTACCGATTAGACGGATGTTGTGCAGAGCGTGGAGGAAGTACGGCAGCCAGAAGAGCGAAACAGTCTAGAAGTATGTTCTAGCTGAAAGGCGGGTGAGGTGCAGCTGGGAGAAATTGCAGCGACCGAATCGGGGGCTGGGCGGCCGCGGTGAGATATTCCGGGGATGAAGATTAGTGGGTGTGTGGCCGGAGATGCACGTGGGTGCAGCGATAGATGATCTCTGTTGCACGATCCCCTTTCTTGGTGAGTGTCTGCGTACGTGGTGAGAAAAAGGTCACAGAGGCGAGGAGGCGTTGGGTCGATCTAGAGAGTATAAAAAATGGGCGTGGGTGTTTTGTAGAGAAATAAAGGAAGCGAGACAAGGCCGCGAAACAGGCTCAGATTTCGGTGCACGTAGACTTCTACCGCAAGCCTCAGGTCCGTAGATGTACCGGCGCACTGGCACTCGAGCACGCCAGATGGGAGAACAGGGAGGTTCAAGCAATAGCGTAGGTAGGTAGGTATATATGGTACCTTTTGAGAGCGCGTTTGACAAGCGATATCCCCGATGTCCCGTCAAAGGCCGGTGCTCGGTGTCAAAGGCGAGATGCAAGGTCGAGGCAGACAGCCAGATCTCTGCCCGGCAAGGCTGGATCTCGAAAAGATATCGCGACGGCGGCGATGGTAGGTGGCGATGGTGCTGCTGCTGCTGCTGCTGAGTTCCACGGGAACGGCAAGGCTTCAGTTGCGCGTGGGTGCACTCCCGTCCCGCTTTCCAAGGATCCAACAGCCTTGGTCGTGTAGAAGTAGGTGATGGTCGAATATGTGCCAAATCGTCCCACCAGAAATTATGTGGCGGTATATGTGGTGTCGTGTCGTGGTGTAGAGACTGGAGAGAGTGTTGTCGTGGTTCGTGGGTGGTCGCCGCCTGGTTGCGAGGAGTGGACGTCGAGGTTAGAGTGAGGCAAGGTGGTGTTGGTGGTCCAGGCAAGTAGGTAGTTGGAGAGGTGGTGGGAATGATGATCCGGTCCACGTCGCAACAGGAAAGCGTGCAGTGCTAAAGTAGTCGTAGGGATGGGAGGAGGAAATGGGGAACGGGGGTCCGGGCAAGTCACAGTGTGTGTGGTCTAGCTACCGTGGTGGTCCTCTTCAGGCGCAGGCGGCGGCGGCAGGCTGGCTCTCGCTGGTGGTGGTCTCGGGGCCGGCGACCGTGGGATCTCTTGTGGGCCAATCCGCTCAATCTCGCTGGTGGTCGGGACGGGACAAGGGCGATTGGGACGTCAAAGTGGTGTGCCGCAAAAGAGGAGGATTCCCGACACGAAACTCAAACGGTCGTAGGACGCAAAAGAGAGGAAGCGAGGAGGAAGATGGGGGGGACGGGGGTTGGGGTTTGGGGACTTTTTTTGGCCGACTGCGCTGCCTCAGTCTTCTGCTTGGTGCTCAC
Source organism: Neurospora intermedia (assembly GCA_037102815.1). NCBI lineage: Eukaryota > Fungi > Ascomycota > Sordariomycetes > Sordariales > Sordariaceae > Neurospora > Neurospora intermedia. The sequence continues at coordinate 362,759 of BTPP01000007.1, forward strand.
GCCAAATCGTATTGGAATTTGGGGGGGGGGGGGGGGAAGTGGAAGCAGCCAGGAGCCGGGCCTGGGGGGTGATGGGCGATGGAGGAACCGCGAGATGGGAGACCGAGCTTCACAAGCCTGCGCAGTCTGGAGCACGCAATCGCACCATTCGTCGTCTTGGCATGCGTACATCTCAGACCGTCTCACGTGTTGCCTCGTTAATCAGGCATTTCAGGCACTCTTGCAGCTCAAATATGCACCTATGCAGCAAATGACGGCTTGGCGCCCCTGTATCTGCCACCAATCTGCCTACTTCCTTCAGGATATTTGGCTTGTTCCACCCTTCTGCCATGACAGTCATCACCAAGATGGCCGACGCGGACACCTTTCTTAGTTGCCAACTCTTCACTTGGCGCATTGCTTTTGCTGCAGCCTCACTCTAACTAATTCTTTTGGGCAGACCAATAGAGGTGTGGATTGGCCGTTTTGTCACTTTTCGAAAAACCATCTGTCCACGCGACGAATCGGTGATCTAAGCGAGGAGAGCCTCTCCGAGAGCCTCAGACATTCACGTTGGATGACTAGTTGGATCAAATCTGTCAACTTATCTTTTTCCAGTCTTTATCGACCAGATATTCGTCGTCCCTTTCGTATCTGTTCGTTGGGCGTCGCGCTGTCGTTGGTCGTGTGTTTTTAAACCAACAGAACACACTTGGTGCAGGCCAACTCGTATCCAACAGTGATGATACCTTGCCGAAAGCTCCGGGAGTCCCCAGACTTCTCGTCTGGCTTCCAGCCATAATCTCAACCCATACCTTCTCGCGTGGCAGGCCTTTGGCAATTGTGCAACAGCTTAGGATGAGCAGCAGGTGAATGGCTACCAGTGTTCAGTTAAATAGGTACTGACATGCGCAAGTGAGGTGACTAGCATGTCGCCATCCACATGGCATGCGACGCGGAAGAGTCCATGGCGTTGGACAAGGCCGTCAAGACTTTGATGTCACGTTTGGCAGGGATCCGGAGCAATATGTTTGGCAAAGAGGTGATGTTGGGCATCTCCGACTCCCGTCTCCTGGGTTTCTTTTTTTGTTGAAGACCTCAGTCATGACGATTCAAGAAACACACTCCATACCTAGAGGTAAGTAGTATGCCAGAACCTTCACTGAAACCCGACTACTACTCCGTCGTCTCCTAGGCAATGGCTCGAAGAACTCATTGGTGAGATGAATCATTGATTACTCGAGATCACCAGATGGTCATCGAGATTCACCTCGTGCGTATGTACTATTTCTCCGAGCTCAGCTGTACCTGATTACATAGCAAACCCATATGACCTACCCTAGGTTGGATTGGACTGCAAGGCGACATCGCGATAAGCACTGGCCTTGTGGGCTCCAAATCTCCACAGGGTCTTGGGCGCCGCGCTAAGCCACTAACAACACGATCTGCCGGGTGGCAGATCCAACGCCAGGGCAACGCCAACAACGGGCGCCAACTCTCAGCAATTCTCAACGGACCCTAACCCGTACAACCTCATGCAAGCCCGGGTTTTTAGAGCATTATGAAATTCACGTGCAGCCTAGTATCTGCAGTAGAGTGAATAAAAGCTGTGGAATCGAAGCAAAGTGGTACAGTACCAGACGTAGGTATCGTCAAGGTTGCCGCCCTCAATGAATCTGTCATGTCGTGATGCGCCGCTGCCGCAGGTAATCTCCAAGGGTCCCGTTAGTGCTGCCCTGGGCTGTCACGGCTTCCTGGTCGGTGGGACCACAGTCGTTCGGGAGTTGCCCAAGGTCTCAGGGTTGTTGCTGTCAGACTGGATCTGCTGGTCAGGGTTGCAGCACCGATATGCTGCTACCTTACCGTTGCGCCGTCCCGTCTGGGGATGAAATAACAAACCCACAAAACACAGCATACACCGACCGGATCACGTACCTGCCTGCACCTGTCAATCAACATCCTGCCTCGTTTTCTGGATAGTTTCATTTACTACCCAGGTAAACTAAGTGACATAGGTCTTGGTGCGCCACAAGTCAGATAAATGCAGCGTCCCTTGCATTAGCTAGGTCCGGCAATACGCGCTACAGCCGGGGGTGTGTTGTTGTCGTGGATTTGCTTCGTGGATCGCGCTGGGGATCTTGCGTGCGGCTTGCTGTTCGCAGGAAGCCTCGTTGCGGCCCCTGCGTTCGTTCCTGCCTAGACTGAAGGTAGGCAATCAATTTCACAATCGCTTCTCCAAGGAGCGCCAAAAACTCAAAACTTGGCAGTATGAACCTTCACTTTCACCCTTTGATGAACTCTAGCCCAATGTCTCGAAATGAAATACAGAGAAAATGACGTCAAGTCATGTCGCCTTCAGGGGATGGAAGATTACCTACCTACAAGTACCCAAAAGGCTTGAGGAATTGGAGGGGCAAGCAATGCCACAATGGCATGGAAGCGTGAAACTGCTGGCACCTATCATGATGAACTTCCCTGCCGAGCCACCAGACGAGCCTACCATGGCCGCCATGACATGATCTACGGCGCCATGCAGCAAACGGTTCTCCTCTCCCGCCCCAGTCTCAATCAGCCCAGCCAGCGGGCCAGCAGTCCAGCGACAACAAGTAAGCCCGCAATCCACACAGTTAGAATCTGTTCGTGGAATGGAAAGATGGAACTGAAGGGAACGGGTACTATGGCAGCTGGCTTGACGCCGTTAGACGCGGGAGAGCGGGAAGGACGGGATCATCAATTGACGCTGCTGCCGTGGCAAAGGGGGAAGTGCACGGGCCACATCAACGGCTACTGCTGTTTCGAAAGTACAATGAATCGATGCCCAGAAATGATTCCCTTCCTCGCCATCGACACACTTCAATTGCATCAAGTTCAGCATTTCATTTCATTTGTTGATATCAGAGATGCCGCATCTTGACATCCTCCTTCATGTCATATACTTTCCAAACTCTGCGTCACACCTCGACACACTTTTACCGCTCCCGGTCAATTTCGACAATTTCCCCGAAGCAAAACAGACGAGGACGGCAGATCGACAGCCTTTTTTTCCAAGACATTTTAACCACGAAAGTCTGCAACAAAGGTTCGAGACATTCGTCAACACAACTGGAATTAAACGAGAGACAAAACACCCCGCCATCGTTACTGATCTCTAACCATACCCTGAATGCCCCCTCCCCCCGATCAGCCCCGGCATGGTTTGAAGGGTTCATCGGCCGGCGGACAGGGGTCGCATGGCATGCATGGGTGCGGATGAGAGGGTTAGGGTTCGATAACTATTACCCCTAATTTGGTGACGATGAGGTTGTCGACAAGACAAGAACGACAAAACATGATTGAGTAAAAATGTGGAAGTGAATTATTCTTACTATAATTTCTCACTCTAGGAATCAGGTTCGGTACAACTTCCAATCACATGAAACTTCACAAGGCGAAGGTATCGCCGAGTGTCTGCGCAGCGTTCTTTCCCGCTCTGGCACAGCATGCCGAACAAAGCAGGGCAGGTACCACCGACAACTAACAACCAACCGTGATGGCCAAACACCGATGAAATTCCACACGCCACCAGGAACATATCACGAGACACATCCAGATACCCTCGCTCTATACTTATTGGGGTTCCTCTCTACTTTTCTCCGTAACCCCTGTTCCCTCTTTCCACTCCCCAGATTTCGTCGATGTTCGAATTTTGGATCTTTCACGTAGTAAGTGAGAAAGACTACCTCGTCACTTTGAACTGATGCCCTGATTGAGGCCATCACCGTGGGATAGTGAAGCAAAGGGTCGGCATCAACGTCGATTGAAAGATCCACATATGTCATGCCGAGTCGTGTTGAGGCGAATTGATTTGTCGACCTACCTTAGTTGTAATATGCTCTGTTCAATCCGAAAGAGAAGGCCATAACGGTTGCATGTGAGCGTCTCCAGCGCAAATCCAAGTAGTATTCTAGGCAATGCCGAGCTCCTCCCGCTCCATGCGGCAACTCCCATTCGAACGTCAAGATGCCTCTACAAAAAAGTCCTTTTCCTGGGACGGGTCAAACTCTCGTTACAGATCGACCACAATATTCGCGTCCCAGTCTCGTTTCATCAGCCACTCAAAATTCCCCCAATGCAATCCATGCTCAGCCACCGACACAGCACTCGCTCATATCATCTTTATGCCCTTTCCATCAAGTCCACCTCTACTCCCCATGTGTGTGCGCTAAGAAACTTGCAATCCATTCGCTCAAGCCAGCCATTCAAGTGGTATTACTTGAACAGATGTTAAAGGAAAAAAAAAAAAAAGGAAAAAAAAAGGAAACAGAAACAAAACCCGAGTATGCCATTTCATCCTACGCGCGTCACCGTATCCCTAGTAACTTAGTGGTTCTCTGGGGATCCAATAACCAAGGTATGTATAGTCCCTCGACTCTTCCAGATCCTTCAATCCTCTTGGCAAGAGCTCATGACTTGATTATGGCTGCATTTCTACCACGGATAACATACTCTTCCGTCCGACAAACACGATTGTATTCCTCCGGATAGGTACGGTAGGTTTGCACACGACGCGCGAATGCAGATACGCTTCGCGTGTAGTCTGTAAATCTCTAGCCTTATTATGCAATCAACCCTCCTCCTATTGCACCAAAGTTGATTGTAACTTGATGAGGTTGGGTATAGGATGGAAAGGCGCCGTGGGGAGGAAAATCAGGGGTCGGAGGATGATCCCCAGGAGCACACTATGCTCAAAATTTACCACCTAGGCATAAATCATCCGTCCAAGCCTTTGAAGGATCATACTGAAGAGTTTGGTTATGGGGACCGAAATCAGGGGCCGGGGGTTGTTGCCAAGGAAGATTCTATGCTTAATGTTAGTACTTAGGTAGGTATAGATGATAGATAGGGTAATGATGGGAGGGATGATGGGACTTGCCTCCGCCAAATCCGGTGAAGGAACATATTGGTTATGGGGAGGGAGAAAATCGGTCGTCGGCGAGGGACGATTCCCAGGGGCAGTCTATGCTTACTTCAAATGTTAGCACGCAGGTAGGTATAGATGATAGACAGGTACCTGAATGATGTGAGGGAAGGGACTTGCCTCTGTCAATTTCCCGGCCGTTGAATATTCAGGCTGTGGAGGTGCCTAGGTAGTTAATGTTAACGGGAGTCTAAGTAGAGGTACCTTAGGCGACAATCAATTGAAGCCAGGGATTAACTTACCTCGTTCAACACAGGCTTTGATGTACCGCAACCCATTGTGGCTTTGATGAAATATGATCGTGGAGAGGGAATTGGTTTCAAGGTGTTTCACCGCACGGATTCGAAGCAGGAAATAGTCGTCTACGAGTGAGGTGTGCTGGACGCATAGTATGCTCAAGTAAACTGGTGGGGACCTCACTAGGTCATTATAAGTGAACCGGCCAACGAACTGTTGCTCATTGTTGTATGTGCCTCTAACTTAACGTCATAGTTGGTATGTAGTTTCGGCGCATACGGATGTGGGATGAAAGACGGGCGAGTATATGCCAAGGTAGCTACCACGTTGGTGATCGAATGTTTGCAGAAACGCCATCTGCATTTTTTCTACTTCTAGGGTTGTTTCTAACTTCATGTTGTTTGAGCGCCTTAGATACCTACCGTACCTCTAGGTAGTGTTTAAGCGCTGACTAGCGGGTCGTTGGGTGTAACGAGGAACCATGAAAGAGGAGTGGCTGGCTGCCTTTAAAGAGCAGCGCATACCTACAATAGGGTGCGCGACTTGTTGGAGATCGTGGTTCACCCTGCGTTATGATCACAGCGGCACAAAAAAAAACAAAATAGGTGATAATAAACATTGGTAGAATTAAAAGGTGTACAAGTAATCGTAAATCTTGTACATAGAATGATGTTGTTGCTGGCTACCGCAAAGGAGGAAAAAAAAAAAAAAAAAAAAAAAAAAAAAAAAAAAAAAAAGGAGAGAGAAAACCGGAACAATACCGTGAAAAAGTTCCCGAACGTACGCTTCCAAAGATCATATGCTGACCAATACATCATTCGCGTTTCTTCCAAACCAAGCACGAGCTCAACAGCCCCTTTCCAACCCATTTGATTTTTCCCACCGGCCCTGTCTCCTCTTAAACGAATGTTGATCGAGTGGAAATTCGGTATATGTCAACAGAACGAGACCTACCCTCCTTGTCAAGACATCACCTTTATGGCAATAAATGTCATACATAGGCCTCCCTCCCTGAAGGCTGGACCACACCGAGCTTGGCCTCGACATTAGCCTTTTCAAGCTCTCCCATCAGCCCCGGTAACTCCCCTACGCAAGTTTTATCCGACGGTCTATCCCCATCTTGCACTAAACCCGCCCGCTCGCAGTACTTGGCCAGAGTCTTCGTTCCCTCATCATTCCACAGACAGAATGAGCCATGCAGCTCGAGGCAACCAATCACTTTTCCTTGCTTTCGCGGGAGAGTAGGAAAAATTCGCGGGTTTTCGCGCATGTATTCCTCGTCGACGGACATCCAGCGGTCTCCAAAAGTTGTGGGCCAGTAGCAGGAATTCTCGATTTCGTTATGAAAATCGCATATGAGTCGTAGTTTGATGAAGGCGTATTCCTGTCAAGTGTGTAAGATCTGTTAGCTGGCTGTTTTCGTACCAAGATTGTTTCTTCATACCAAGATTGTTTCTTCGAGTAGATACAGGTGTAGGTAGCATAAGGGTGAGTGTTTAGTTAGAGGTAGGTACCTGCTTGGACTTTTTCCGGGAAAATTCTTGTGTGCTGACACAGCACCCCATTTCGATGTTGTGCTATAGAACTCTCTAGTCGTCAAGACCCTCGCTTCCGCAAGCTCCAAAACTGAATAGTACAAGTAGTCGATGTGCTAGAGGTCTGTAGTTTTATTCCACTGTCAATCTGGTGAGATGGAACCAAACCTCATTATAAGGTACCTAGGTAACTACCTCTAGCAAGCAGGCCACTCTCTAGGTACGTTGCGCGCCATTCCTATGTTCTACTCTTGCTGTTGCGCGTCAGATATCTTCGTTGGTCGTGTTGGCGTTTACGTATCTCTATGGATATTGAAAGTTGGGCGGGTGACTAGAATATGGTGTTGGTGATTGAAAAGCTGGGGAGCACCAACTGCATTTTTGGGTTTTTATTACTTTGTCTTCCTTGTTCCTGTGGATGATTGTGGTTGAGTGATGGGCTAGATCATTATCGCGAGAAGAACAAAGAAATCGTTCTGCGGTACTTCTCGGTATGTACAAAGGTAACTCATTGAAGCGCCCGGACTTGATGGATCGCTTTGACGTCCGGTAGCTGGGGGTCGGTTTCGAAGCTACCGTAGTGGGAAAATCTGTTTCCAGACATGCGTTGTGGTTGTTGGACAATAACCACAATCAATGTTTAAAAAACAATGCATGTTTTTTACAGGGGGTAAGTACTATAATATACTGTAGTATCCTTAAAATCGGGTCCGAATTTCGAAATTTCTCAAAATCTCAAAGTCCAACCTTCCTTCCTCTCCTCCCCCCCCCCCCCCCCCCCCCCCCCCCCCCCCCCCCCCCCCCTCCTCCCTTCGCGACCTTTATCAACGGAAAGAACCAGCCATTCTTCCAGAAATAACCAATTAGCTCAGTGGCCAAGTAGTTAATAAAGTAGTCCTTCATTTTCATTCTTGTTCGTGACTTTTGTTTAATTCTTGTTCGTGACCAACTTTTTGTGAAGCTATTACGGAAGATTACCTCTATCCAAATGCCCAGCCAATACCGGCCTTTACTTTAATAAGTACCTCTAAAAGGCTACTATTAAAGATTACTAAAGTATAGAAGGTTATACCCTATACTTTTTATTTCTAGGGGCTTGAGAAATAGTTAATGTTTGAGAGACAATTAATGTTTGGAAAACAGTTTTTGTTTTCTTTACACGTATTGTCTGCTAGCCAATGCTTGTTTAGAGCCCGGGTTTCCCGCTTCGGTATCCTAGGCTTGAAACTGTTAGGTCTATATAGGCATCTGAAGAGGTCATGGGTTGACAGGAGTTAGGAATGTGGGAGCGCTTACCTTCAGGGAGGGATTAGCCATACGGCTTTTGGGATTTTTTTTTAGCTTCTCAAACCCATCAAGATACCTCTACGGAACTGAACTCCTCAGCCACAAGGTGAGCGAGGAAGCCCTGGGGGTGATATAGGCCCTGCAACTTCGATTCTGCTGCTGCTGCTATCATACATCTGGAATCATATGCTATATGTTCGTCACCACGCTCCCAAACAGTGAATAAACTATTCGCTCAACTACCACACGTATCTACCTAGTCTTCCGTCCAGCGTAGCTAATAATCTTCAGTCCTAGGTTGGATGACAAAAATCATACCTCTGTCATCTCCCTTCCACCACGTCTGAACACTCCGAATTCGATACCCCATCATATCTTGTACCAACCGACAAGGACTCAACGAGCGGTTTTCGTTGTCCTCCAAAGCCTCTGTTATCACGTCCTCAACGTCCTTTTCGGGTCCAGAATACTCATGTCGATCTTTATGTTGAAACAAAGCGCAAAAATTCCCTAGCAGCTGAACACGGGGATTATCGTCCGGGTAGTTCTCAAGGTAATTCTGGAACTCCTTCATCCCATACACTTTCCTCTCTATCGCTAGCTGTAGGGCAGTCGCCGATACCAACACCACTCTTTCCCGCATCCACTCATGTCCGGATTGGTCGGGACATTTGTGTCCTTGCCCCTTTAGATGGCAGGCGGTACAACAGGTAGATAGCGTCACCCCGTACGTGTAATCCGTTTCCTGAGTGAGGATGATGGGCTGCGGTTCTGGCTCGGGCATCGATTCGTACTCGGACTCTTGCTGCCACGGGGAGGTGTATTGAGAACCGTGAGCGGTCAGGAGCTGAGGACTTGGCTCGGGCATTAGCTCGTACTTGAACTCTTGCTGCCACGAGGAGGTGTATTGAGAACAGTGAGGGACCAGGGGCTCAGGTTCTGGCTTGTACATCGGCTCGTGAATGGGCTCATGATGCCACGTGCTGCTCGTTTTTAGGTTGGGGATGGGTGGTCGGGGTTCTGGCTCGTGCTGCCATGTGTTATTCGTTTTCAGGCTGTGGACGCTGAGCTGAGGTTTGGGTTGAGGTTTTGGCTCATGTGTCGGCTCGTGTATGAGTTCCTGCTGCCACGGTGACGTGTATTGAGAAGCGGAGGGGGAGACGAGCTGAGGTTTTGGCTCGTCCAAAGACTCGGGCTGCCACGGTAAGGTGTATTGAGAACCGGGAAGGATCAGGGGCTGTGGTTCAGGTCAGCGTCAGAGGAAACCGCGCTGGTGACCGGGACGTTCGCACAGAAAACACTCACATCTTCCTCACCCCCTTTATAGTCAACAGTTGATATTCCACTGCTCATGGTAGCTTTCGTAGTATAGGGGTAGTAATCAAGGTATGCCTTCTTCTCTTTGTCATCCTCTTGATATTCAGTTGACATCCCACAGCCCATAGTAGTAGTCTCTGTTGTGTAGAGGCAGCAAATCAAGGTACGCCTTCTTCTCTCGTTGTGTCTTGCAGCGGTCTTGAGTTGAGACTGGTCGGTCGTCGAACGTGGTAGCCTGACTTCTCGGATCAAGACTAGTAAAAGAGTGGTGAGCCCATTATAAACTGGCAAGCTGCGTACTGGTACGCTCACCAACTCTGACTCCATTGTTTAGCGGTTTTGTAGTCTATCGTGACCATAGTCTTGTTGGTCATCTCGGTGTTTCAACACTGAAAAAGGGACGTGGTGTGACCATCATCGTGTTGATCGTGTTGGTAATCCGAACAGAGCAAGGCGCTAACGATGTCTCTCTCTTTCCGCTCTTTTCCCCCTGAGGGTGTCACATGACACGGCGTTGGCGAGAACAACAGCGGGCGGTAGGAAAGGGGATGTTACGATGATAAAGGAATCCTCTTCGAGTAAGCGCCCGGACTCGTCGTTTCGACAGCGACTGGAAGCGGCACCAGGCTTTCTTTGACACGCAGGTACTCACTCATCCGTCAAATATGTGCCGATGCGGTCACTCGAGCCGCATCTAATGGAACTACCGAGGACAGTGGCTAAGGTCTATCAGATAAAGATCTGGTACCAGTAGCTCTGTGCATGGACGATGCGAGCTGGACCTGGAAGAAGAGGTATATGTATCGCTATCATTTGTAAAACATTATAAGCCATTGCCTGATTTCGCTCGGGATTTGTGACTGAACGGACGCCCCAACTCCATCCTTCCAGAGCCTGATATGCTCGTCTATTAATGCTCATACCCTTCCTTATCATCGTTGGTGAATACTGTTCTCCACCTTTCACTCATCCAAGTCCCGATCCGCAGCTTAATGGTTGGTTTGTGGAACCGAATGGGAGACTCTTGTGGTCCGAGTTCCACATCCTCAAAGACCTCCTCTCGTGGGGGCAGGATTTGGGCATCGGTCATTCCGGGTGGTTCCGGCTGCTCATCCATCTCGTCTCCTTTTTTGGTGCCGAGGTCCGTTAAGTAAGCCAAAAGAGCCTCTGCCGTCACCTCGTCTGGCGTGGCCGTGTCAACGCTTTCGGGCGAGACTTGGCGAGTGTCGGCTACTGCGGTGCTCGCATCCTCATGGACCAACTCCTAATTGTCATTCGATTGTACGCTCTCCTAGTCGTCCTCGGGAGGAAGTTCATCGTCGATGTAGCGTACGAGCGTGACGCGCATCTCGGTCGTATCGTGGCCCCTGAGCACGTCGCTGATGAAGTGGGTCTCGACTTGCATTTGTACCATCTCGAGAGCACCGCGTAGCACACCACATAGGATATTCGAGAACCAGAGCTGGTCTTGAGCCCGGCCGTCATCGGGCAGTTCGACAAAATCGGCGAGGGGGTTCTCGTCGAAAACAAGGGAGAACTGCTTGTTGTCGCCTGTCCAGTTTGTGATTGTCGGGGTGACGTTGAGGAAGATCTTGAAGCCCACCTGCGACAGGTAGTGTTAGCAAGAGGCAATGTGATGTCGGCGCCGGTGAGGTCTTACCTTGGCGATCATCTCTGCGGTTTCGCGAAAGTTGGAGCACCGGCGCATTGTGTTGGACTTGGCCAGGTAGTCCTCGATCAGACGGAGACCAATGTTGTATCCCATTCTATCCAGCTGCTTGTTGACTTCGGCATAGTCGTTCTCAAAGTCCTTACATATCTGCGCCACTATGGTTCCGTAGGTGAGGACGACTAGTTCGGCGTTAACTTTTTCGATCCTCGTCCTGCCTGGCAGTTAGCACTGCGAGGGCATCTTGTTACCGAGGGGTCAGGGGCGATCCTACTTCCAGATCCTGAAGAGTAACAACCGGCCGTTAGCAAACAAGAACACATTGTCAGGTGTTGGTTGGGACCCGACTTACTCTTCCCCCAAACGGGATGCTTTGCTTGCTGACGACATTGCGAATTCTGGGAAACAGAAGCTCGGGGAGCCTCTGTATGATTTATACCGTTCTCATAAAACAATGGGGCCAGGGGGAGGATATTCGGTGCGCGGACCAGTGCTTCGACAAGATGGTAGCGACAAGACAGAATGACGAGCGATGATGTTGTTTTATGTTACAAGGCGGTGGGTTTGTATTGCGACACAGAAGACAGGATGGAACTGGAGTTGGGGACCTCGATGGAACTGCGTGAAGCTGGAGTGGAAGCCGCGGGCGACTGCCCCGCTGACACCTTCAGCGATCTGTATGCCCCGGGGCAGGCACCACAGGGCACTGACGACGGGAGCTCTGGGCACCAAAGGGAACCGCAAGGGTTCGACAGCGGGAGCTGGGGCCCCACCCGCACATTCCCTCATGGATCCACTCGCTCTGCCTTCTAGCCTCATCGGGCTTAGCCTCCAGCGGCTTCAACTGCTGCAGCAGGGAATTGCCCGACGTGAAGTCAAAATCGCCAAGTTCCGTCGCGACGGAGTGCGGGCAATCAAAAATCCACTTGACGTAAAGGTATCGCCAACTCCAATTGCTTTGTTCTGACATCAACCCGCCTGTCGTATACACCCCAATTACTGCTACGATCACCCCGAATACCAAACTTCCGAGCCACACACCATGTCCTCCGAAAAGAGACCTGCTTCCGACGACCCCAGCGGGGGTCAGCTCGTCAAGAGACCCAACCTGGGCTCGAGTCGCGCCCTCACGAGGACCAGCGCAACTGGCAGCAGCGGTGAACTTATCCAGACAGCTCCCCGTACGAGCAGCCTCCAGGCTCCGGTCATGGAGCTATCCGGCCACTCGGGCGAGATCTTTGCGGCCAAGTTCGACCCTACCGGCAACCTTATAGCTTCTGGTTCCATGGACCGTACCATCAGTACGTTCCCACTTACATCAGCTGCCTCCATTGACAATTGGGGACCAGTTACTAACAACTGGCTATTACAGTGCTCTGGAGAACCTATGGCGACTGCGAAAACTACGGCGTCCTCAACGGCCACAAGGGTGCCGTCCTCGACCTCCAATGGTCGCGCGACTCCGAGATCCTCTTTTCCGCCTCCGCCGACATGCACCTCGCCAGCTGGGACCTTACATCAGGCACAAGGATACGGCGCTATGTCGGACACGAAGAAGTCGTCAACTCACTTGACATCTCGAGACGTGGCGAGGATCTGCTCATCAGCGGCAGCGACGACGGGACGATTGGCATCTGGGATCCGCGAACCAAGAACGCCGCCGATTACATTGAGACCGACTTCCCCATAACCGCCGTGGCCATGTCGGAGGCCGGCAACGAGATTTACTCGGGAGGAATCGACAATGACATCAAGGTCTGGGATGTGAGGAAGAAGGCAGTTGTGTACTCGATGATTGGACACCAGGATACCGTCACTACATTGCGGGTGTCGCCAGATTCGCAACAGCTGCTCTCGTACGCCATGGATTCGACAGCGAGGACATGGGATATCAGGCCGTTTGCTCCTGCGGATAGGCACATTCGTACGTTTGATGGCGCGCCGCTGGGTATGGAGCAAAACCTTATCAAGGGAAGCTGGGACAAAGATGGCAAGAAGATTGCGGTGGGCGCGGGTGATGGCACCGTGGTCATCTGGGGCAGTGACACCGGCAAGCTTTTGTACAAGCTTCCAGGTCACAAGGGAACGGTCAACGTAGCCGAGTTCTCTCCCGGCACTGACCCGCTTAGTAAGTTCATCGCGTTTTGGCTGTCATCTGCAGTAGCTAACCATGTTGTAGTTCTCTCTGCGTCGTCCGATAGGACCATGCTGCTAGGCGAGCTGAAGTGAGGAACGATAGGCCCAGGGAATCGCATTAGCTGTACAGCTGCGTTCAGAATATTGCCGGTCCCAAGCTCGCTGCTAGCAAGATGTCGATTATAAGCTGGGGTCGGCGAACTGGGAAGAAAGAATCTGGAATTGGATAAGGGCACAACGCTGGTGGTTCAGCGCACCCCGATAATGTCACAAAAGGAACAGGTCGACGGACGCATGGCGTAAGGAGTTATTCACAAGTTGCATATTCATTTACACACAACTAGATACCCAGCCTGAATGGAACTGGAAGAAGCTCAAGCAAGAAGACATGGCACAACTGGGCGGCTTTGACCGGGGCAGACAACAAGGGACTGGATGTATTTGTGTCCGCTGGCAACGTTGACCTTTATCAACCCGAGGACGGCGAGCTCTGGGTGCATAACAATCTTGAACTGCAATCCCTGTGGCTCGACAATCCATCTGCCTCGGTTCACCCGCGCCGATGTACAACCCATCTTCTGGCTCTAAGGCTCCCTCAGTCTGCCCATCAACCAATCTGAAACGAGCTTTGGCACTCCCCAACGTGCGCCTGAAACGCCTCACAGCCCCGACCGTCGGTCGCCCAGTGGACGTCGAAGTTTGGCCCTAAAGACTTGGAGGAGAGCTCCCAGCCAATCATTTGCCGCTCGACTTGCCCCTTTCTGACGCTTCCAGGGGTCCATATTGGCCCGGTCGCGGTCTTGGCTTATACGCCCCTGGTACCGTCGAAACAAATCATTTTGAGAAGAGGGGAGGCATGTCAAACTGGTGGGTGGTCTCGGTGGGTGGTAGATGCAGGCTGTACCATAGTGTATGTAAGGTACAGCTTTTTTAGGGTTGCTGTTGTTCCTGCTTAGGTTGTGTTGCTGTAATTGTTCAAGGTAATGTATGTATGTATGTACATGCAGCAGCATTTTATCACGGTTTTTCTTTTTTTTCTGAGTGGTAGCAGCAAGCCCAATGACCGTCCTCAACGCCCATCCCGAATACTTGGTTGGTTCATATGTCTTGTTCAGCTACGACCTTGTCGTGCAACCCAAGCCAACGCTTGTGGTCCAATTCAGGAACTCGGAAACTGATAATATGTAGACTACAAACTTTATTATGGTCCCTTGACCACTCACTCGTCCATCCGTCTGGGCTGTCAGTCATTGAGGCCCTGAGAATGATAGCCACCATCGATGCAAGGAAAGGGAAGGCGTCACAATCCGCTTCCACACTTTTTCCCCCCCCGGGCCTCCTCCCCCCCAACAAAAGCTTTCGACCCAAACACCAATAATACAATGGATTCGATCAGCGCGTCCCTTCTTTCGAGTGTATATCTACATATCATTCCTTAGGTAGGTACCCCTGCTGCATGTTAATGTCCCTCGACCACCCCTAGCTGGCTAGCCGACTGGCCCGTCCGTTTCGTCATACCCAAACGCCCGTCATCCATAGGATGTCAAGCACACACACAGCCTTGTACTAGTGTCCATACATACATAACCCATCCATATCCATCCATCGGTTCCCCGTAGTAGTCCGTCACCCACATGGAGACGGGACTCCATAGGTACCCAAAAGAAGTGTTGTCGTTGTTTCTATCCCTCCTGAAACAAAGCTCATCATTCGCTGTCGAGGTTTTGAAATTTGAAAGGGGACGGACGGATTGTTGGTGTTAGTGGGTTTAACTAACCACGTCACGTCAACCCTTTCTCTGTCCTCTTTTTTTTTTTTCTTATCCTCCGAGTCCGTCCTTGTCTCTCGAGTACACTACACTACACTAGAAGCTGTGTAACCCACCCACGCCGGGCGGTCATCGAGCTGGTCACACAACACAAGCTGTCAACCTCCCTATGTACCTACCTACACTAGCTGGCTAGGACTGGATAGGATAGGATAGGATAGGATAGGAGCTTTTATTTCTCACAGCTGTCACACACACATACCACACATACTCTTCTCTCTCTCTCCCTTCTTCTTTAGTCCAGCTATACCCCAAATTCTTTTTTTCACTTTCTCTATTTTCTGATCCTCCTTACGGTCGGTCGGTCTCTCACCTCACGCGGGCGGCAGCTTCTTCGTTTTTCTCATTACTCTTCTCTCTCTCTCTCTCCTTTCATTCTTCCATTCTTCTCTTTTACTACTTTCCGCTCATCCTCTTCTCGTCGCCCTCAATCGACAGTCGGGTGCACCTGTTTCATTCCCTTCAATCCTTGGAATCTGGAATTGCAAAGGAAACTTTTCAACAACACCCACCCACTCACTCCCTCCCGTTGGAAGTATTTGGATTTTTTGGGGGGGGATATCTACTATCCCTTGTTGCGGCTATAACGCCAGTACAACATACGACACAGAATCATCGACGACGACGACGACGACGACGACATCATTAGCTACTAAGGCGATAAGCGCTGAACGAAACGAAAGAACGAGATATACGAAATTACACCGACAGACAGACAGGCCTGGAGCCAGATTTGGATTTACCTCAGTGATACCCAGAGAGAGCGAGAGAAACAGGGAGAGAAACAGAGAACAAACCGATTACATCATGAAATACCAAGATTAAACGGCGCGACGATCCTTACCTACACCACTACTATCACCACTTATGTGTAGTACTTTTGCCCAAGCCAAACGATAGGTCAAACCATTCACTTCATTCACCATCACAACAAATTTTACAATCACTCAAATTACCCAAATCACGGATCCAAAAACATGGACCGCTTCAACTTCCTCCCTCAAGGTCTTCGGCGGAACAGCCCTGCTCCTCCCCCTGCTGCTGCTGCTGCTGTCGCCGCCGCAACCACAACCACAGCCCCAACCGGCACAGCCGCCGACCACACCAACACCGGACAACCGGCCCCCCTCCCAGCAGTCTACCACCAAAACCAAAATCAAAACCAAAACCGCACTCAGAGACCCTACAACTACCCTGAATCCGTCTCCTCTTTATCTTCTGATGACGAATATGAGACCGACGACGACGACCTCTACGAAGACGAAGAAGTCCGCTCCGTTTCTTCCCAATCTTCTCGTGACTCCGATACTGCTCCGCTATCTCCCAGGAATCGTCATCAGCAACGAGGTCAATACCCATCTAGCAGCAGCACTCTGAACCGCTCCCACAACAATATGGTAAACCAACAAGATGATCTCTACTGTGACCTCGAAGCCCAACTAGGCATCCACCCTGCCCTGCGCGTCCCGCCGGGGCCCGGGCCTGGGAACGTCCCGGCAAACTTCCCTGCTCCACCTCCCATCCCGCAGCAACAAGAAGAAATGACAGAAGTCGAACGCCGGTCTTCCTCGCGCTTCTTTCTTCCTAGAATGTCTTTTCGGTTTTTGGGCGGAGGCGGTGGTAGACCTCGCCCGGCATCAAGTCATTATTCAGGTGATGGCTTGCCGCCCGCTACCGAGGTGAATTTCCCCGTGTCGCCCAAGTCACCGGCTTTTCGAATTGGGGAACAAGAATTGCCGAGTACGAGGCTGCATGTCCCTGGGGTGGAGAGGACTTGGAGTAGGGGGAGTAATGGGCCGCCTACGAGGGATGGGACTGGTACTAGGGATGGGTCTTCTTCTCATGGAGGAAGAAGAGGAGGAGAGGCAACGAGGGGAGCTTCGAGGTATGGGTTTGGGTTACTGGGCGGGAACCGGGGCGCAAGTCGAGATGGGAGGATGGTGCGAGTGACGGAACCTAGGAGGACAGCTACGAGACGGCATAGGAGTGAGAGGGATGGAGAGCGTAGTGAGCGCCGTAGAGAGGGAAGTGGCAGGTCGAGGTCGGGAGCTGGACATGGCGCCTCTGGTGATCGAAGTCGGGGTCATCGCTCGAGGAGAGATCACGGCAGGTCAACGACGACGGGGAGACATAGACATGCGCGTGATGAGGAGAGGAGAAGGAGGAGGAGAAAAAAGAAGAGTAGCAGCTCGAGAAGACATGGTTCCGGGTCGGGATCGCACTCAAGATCGGCGAGGACGACTGCTGCCGGAGGAGGACACTCGGGGCGGAGGAAAAGAAGAGCACCACCGCCGAAACACTTCCTCTTCTGTTTCCCGTGGGTGAGATCGCGGACAAAACGGAGGCTGATTCTGCGGTCTGTTGTTTCGGGGATGATTCTGGCTTGTTTGCTCATCGTCTGTAAGTTTTCTCCCCCCTCTCCCTTATCATGTTTTGTTTGGGTCCTACCATACTGACAACTTCCAGATCTCGCCCTTTCCGTCACCCATAAGGTCCAGGGCAGCGGATTCACCATCGCCATGATCCTGGTCGTCGTCTTGGGAGCCATAGTTTTCTTGCACAGTGTCGTCCGCCTTGTGATGCTGGCATTCAAAGGCGGACGCAGCAAGCGCAGAGACTTGGAAAGCGGTCTGGCCCATCATGAACGAGATATCCATGCCCCCTCAGGGCCATACGCCATTCCGCCTACGCCGATCCGTGTTGTTCTGGCGCGTGATGAGGAGGCTGCTGGCCTTCCAAGTGCTACGGCCGTAGCGAAACCGCCCGAGTATGGAGAGTGGCGGGAGTCTGTGGTAAGTTGACATACCTCTCCCCCTCCAGACAGATGCACGAACAAAGTTGCTGACATGGTCACTCCAGCGAGTCGATCCCAACCGCATCTACTGGATGCGCAACGAAGGGGCTGTTACTCCCGCTCTTCCGGACGAGAGGGCAAGTTCCGAGGGTGCTCGGTCCAGGGCTGGCAGCAGAGATGGTCCGAATCCGGGAACTCTCCGCCGGCCTCCGTCGTACAGCTCGGATGACGGTGTCAGCTATGTGGTTGAGGCGCAGCCGCGGTCCATCGCGCCGGCCACTGATGTACCGACCGGCGGCAGGGCTGGTAGGCGGTTGGCATGAGAAAGGTGTAAAACAACAGATTCAGGTTAGAGTTGGATGTATGATGGCGCTAGAATCGAATATGAGAAACGATTACTTCGCTTCAATATGTACATAAGCTTCATGTCAATGTTCTTGGAGTCTCGACTTGGTAGAGTACAGACGAGCTCACGATACTGATCGTGGTGGTGATGATTGTATTCAAGATCTGTGATTGGTTGCTTCTGCTTACTCCGTCGCATTATGTAAGCTGGCCGTACACTTGTCGCGGCGAGACTGTCCCGAACCACCGCAATACCCATGGTTTGCTTCTTGAGCAGCTTCGGATCTTGTTTGAGGTTCCATGTTCTGATGGTAATGCTTCCGTGAAACCCTTGGTTATACACGTCTCGCGCCAGCAAAAGCCTCCACGTCAAGGTTAACCGGCGCGTACGTACCAGGCAAAGCATGAGGCGTACCAAAACGCGGGGAAACTGGCGAGAACTCGGAAGCTGATGCCGAAGCTTGAAGCCACTCTTTCACGTGGCAACCGACGCGTTGATGAGAAATCAAAGAGGCGATGTTTTGAAAGTCATTTCCCACTTGGTAATGTAGACTCTTTGTGCCTTGATGAGCAGGTCCTTGAATCTCGTGCTATCGCCGCACTCGAGCGGTTTCCGTGGGGCTTCCCTTGCTTGTGTCTTCCCAGAGTTTATTATCAATCGCCCTGTGACCGCAGTGCCCTGCATGTCGGTTACACCACACAGCTGAGCTTGGTAGTGTATCACAGACAAGACTGGCAGGGATGGTTTCCCCAGCTGTCCAAGGACCTGCAGCGGGGTTAAGTGGGTGGTCGTACGGCACAGAATGGTTGCCGGTCGTTGTCGCAAACTGGTCTCCATTCGAGTCTCAGTCCAGCCCAACATCACCAACACGCCCACTTTCCACTTGAAGCTCCGAAAACATCGATGTGAAATGTTCAAAGATCCTCAGTCGACTTGGAAAAATGACATTGCCGTGGGTAGTAAGATGCCAGTGCTGTACTATCTGTTGAAACTCGAATGGGCTCACTGCTGATTTGCTGCTCTCGACATGTCTGTTAGATCGATATTTCCCATTCGAAGGAGATGGGTGGGTCAGCTCTTTCCCCGTTCTAGAAGATGCGATCATGCAAACTGCCTGCCGCCAGCCGTTGGTTGTTTCCTATCGGGCTGTTGCCGTCGTCGACATGCCTCGAGGCCCAGATGATCCGTAAGAAAGAAAGTGATCAGCAACGTGCTGCTGGATTTCTTTTCTTGGGACATCCGTCCATGCCATCCAGTCGCAAGCAATGGCAGCCCTCCATCCGAGCAAACACGACAAAAAGACGTGGGATGGACTCTAGCGGGGAAAACGAGAAGCCTCCGTGCCATGGACGCGTATGGCCCGATTCATGCCCGCCCTTGGCTGTCTGTGGCTAGACTGGTGAAAAGACCTTCTAGGCGCCGGCCGGGCAGGGCATCGTCGGTGCCATGCGACGCGACGACAGGAATTGGAATTGGAGACGGAGGGATGGGGATGGGGCTTGGCATGTTCCTGCGACTGAATGTCGGGCGAGTGGAGCTCTCAGATTCCGAGTTCAAGGACTGCAGTGCAGTGGTTCGGACCTCCAGCTGCCAGTGCGCGCGGAGCAGCAGCAGCAGCAGCGAGTCACTGTCACTGGAGAGGCCACCACTGCAGCAGGGCAGCGAAGGGAAAAGAGGCAGAAGTGGAGCCTGCCAAGAAACTCATAGAGTTTTTTCTTTAGCGTGTGGTTTATCAGTGACTGTTGTTCTAAGAGGAAGCGAAGGAACATGATTAGGTTATCATCCGTGGGACGTGATCCATGCCTTGGGTAGGTATGGTGCTGGAAGAGCTTGGGAGCGTGCTTTGCAGTCATAAACCACTCATGATCCTTTCAGACGGCGACGGGGATTCGATACTTTAGTTTTCGAGGAAGAGACAACCAACAAAGAGAAAGGAAATTGCAGAGGACCAAGCTGAAAGACGATAGGAAAGCAATCGAGACTCGGGCCCACTCATCTCTCCGAACCATCGGCCGCCCGCCAAAGTGGAAGGGAGAGAACAGAGTCGTCACAGCTTCCATCCCCAACCACTGGACAGTTAATTTAAGATAGTCAGCATGAGATACGGGGAAACCTGTGGCAGAGAGGGAGATAGAGAGGCGCCTTCCCAAAACCAAAAGCTAGGTACTACCTAACATAATCACAGCTCGAAGGCAGGGGGCTTCTGGGTACCTCGCCTATACTTTGCCTCTATTCATCATTAGCCTGGTACGAGACCCATGCTCTGCTTAAACCCGCGCACAAGGTAACGTTGGGACTTGGGAGGAGGGGGCGGGGGGGAGAAGCACAAGGTTCCCTTCAAGTCTCTTTCAGTTGGGAAAGGTCTCGAGTGAGGTTCCCTGTCTGCGGTGCCTGTCTGGCGTCAACTGCTGCTGCTGGCTGGCCAAGAATCCTGAGCGCATGAGGCACGCACACTGGAGAGGCTCCATCCAGTCTTCTGAGGTGATCCAGCACGCAGACAGCGGGCAGCCGTGGGTGGGTGGCCCAGTCGTCTCCTACCTTACTCGTTCCAATACTTGTGTGTTCCGTGCTTTCCGCCCCCTCTTTCTCTTTCTTTTCCCTTCCTCCGTCCAGCATCGCTCCTTGATCCATAATCACCAGCACAGGGTACGCTCGCTCCCGGTTTTCTCTTGGGTTTCTCTCTTGGTGTTGAAGTTGGTGAGCCGGTTGAAGAAGAAGTTGAAGTTGAAAAGAAGTTTTGTTGCAGGTTGTCAGAGAGAGAGTCCTCCGAGTTCTTGTTTGGGTATCTGTCTTCTTTTATCAAAGGTCAGTTCAAGCTTCTTCTCTTCTATATTCCGTCACGGCGTCACGGTGCGTTGTGGTGCCTTCAAGTTGGTCTTCAAGTCTTGTCGCCATGGAGTCTGGTTGCCCTGTCTCAGGTCCCCCGTTTTTCCCCGCCCTCCCTTGTGGTACTGCTCGTCAAGCACGTTGACGACGACAACGACGACAACGACAACAACAACATCGACAAGACATATCAGAGACGAAAACTGGCCGACAAACATGCGCACACAATCAACTTTGCCCTCGCTCCCTCTGGTTGTTGTCGCAAATCATGCGAGCACCATCTGCTTACCAAAACGACGGTCCAACCCCCA
Source organism: Neurospora intermedia (assembly GCA_037102815.1). Lineage (NCBI taxonomy): Eukaryota > Fungi > Ascomycota > Sordariomycetes > Sordariales > Sordariaceae > Neurospora > Neurospora intermedia. Next base: position 383,981 of record BTPP01000007.1, read on the forward strand.
CTTTACCGCGCATTATCGCATCATCGGCTAGCACCTTTAATTCGAGCATGATTGCACCTTGAGGCTTGAACCTCTGCCTTTCATACGCCACCACAACCACAATCGGACATGGAAATTGTGTTGCGCAAGCCCAGGTCACTGGAGCTACTTATCCAAGGCTTGATGCCCTCGCGATCCGGGAAATGCTGGCGCTCCCTGCTTCGCATTGTCCCAAGCAGCTGTTATGGTTACCTCGGCTGTCGGCGGCATTAATTCAGCGCATCCAACCGTTCAGGCGTCGAATCGGCAACTGAACCGTGACGGGCAGTGTGGTGCGACCTACACTGGGCACGACCATCTGCGTGCACTGTTCAGCGCCGGATCGGACTTGAACCCTTCTTCCGGCGAGACTTATTATGTACAACGATGAGGGCTGGGCGCGGGGCACAGAAACTCGACCAAAAAGGCGGCCTGTCAAGATGCCGCCACAGCACTGTTTCAACGGCAGCCAGATCTTCTCTAACATGAAAACTTCGCAGATCCTCTATACATACATCAACCATCACCATGTCTTCCCTCTCTCGTCGCGCGTGCTACAAGTGTGGTGAGCTCGGCCACCACGCCGAGGCCTGCTCCTCCCCCCACAGACTCTGCTACAACTGTAAGCTAAACATCCCGACCCCTCCGGCCTTCCGTCCCGCCTTTCGAAGTTGAGCTAACACTGTGACACAGGCAAGCAGCCCAGTACGTCATTTCTCCGTCCCTGATTGGTAGCCTTATATCGCGATTCTCTAACCTCCCACCGTCAGACCACGAGTCCAGCGAATGCCCTCTTCCTCGTAGCACCGAGGCCAAGCAGTGCTACCACTGCCAGGGTCTCGGCCACGTCCAGGCTGACTGCCCTACTCTCCGCATCAGCGGTGCCGGTTCTACCAGCCGCTGCTACAACTGCGGCCAGCCCGGTCACTACATGGTACGAAGCTCTTGATTTCTGATGATCCATCGTATGGCCTTCTGACCATGTTTTCTTCTCACAGCGCGCTTGCCCCAACCCTCCCACTGGCATCCCCCGCGGTGCTCCCGTTGGCCGTGGCGGCTTCGGCGGTTTTGGACGTGGTGGCTTTGCTGGCGGTGCTCGCCCCGCTACCTGCTACAAGTGCGGTGGCCCTAACCACTTTGCCCGCGACTGCCAGGCTCAGGCCATGAAGTGCTACGCCTGCGGCAAGCTCGGTCACATCTCCCGCGATTGCACCGCTCCCAACGGCGGTCCCCTCAACACCGCCGGCAAGACCTGCTACCAGTGCAGCGAGACCGGCCACATCTCGCGCGACTGCCCCAACAAGCCCCACACCAACGGCGAGATTAAGCAGGACGACCTGAACGCTGGCCACCCTGGTCAGGGTCTCGCTGCTGCTCCCGTTGCCCCCGTGGCCCCTGTTGCTTAGGAAGCCGAACAGACCAACGGTGACGGCGGAGCTCACACCAAAGGTGACAGCAGTGCTTAAATCAGCGGTGATGGCGTACTCACATCAGCGGCGATGACGGTGCTTACATCAGCGGTGACGGCCATGTTGCAGTGAACGGGTTCTCGCACTAGCCATCATCATTACCAACTTGTTATATTCCCTTCTTAATACGCTTATGTATGCCTTTACGAACGAATGCAGCGGTCAAAATCTCGGCGTCCACGGTTCTCGATATATACACCATCGGCTTCATGCTCTTTCAGCACAGAGACACGACGGCACGGAAAACAAAACTTTCGGAATTAGAAGGTTTCCTCCACTTTTATGTCAGCTCACGTAGGCACTTCACGGCACGGTTTTACCTCTCACTTGGACACAACTTCATGATACCCCGAAATTGACGAAGCGGTGTGGGTCGACAAGATCAGGCCACTGCGGAGGATGATCTCGTCGTCAGTAGGTTGTTGGAAGGTGGCCCATGTTTGGAGGGGCGAGGGCTGGCTCGTTGGAGGTCCTGTTGGTGGAAACGGCCAGCTCGGAGAAAATCAAAAAAAGAGAGAGCAGAGCTTGAGGATGGAAGGCAGCAGGTTTAAAAGCAAAAGCCCGATGTGTGTGTGTTATCTTGGGTTACTCATGGGCTTAGGCGAAGAGATGTCAAATCTATACGTATCAAACTACCTCCCGCTGATGTTGTGTGTGTTGTGTGTGTTGTGTGTGTTGTGTGTGTTGTGTGTGGTGAAGAGAGAGATGATAAGGGTATGCAATGTCGAAGCGCTCGCTAAAGGTTTCTGGGCCGGAAACGGTTATATATGAGAATCCGCGGATTAACGAAGCACAAGAGGATTTCGGGTTTGAATCGCGTTCGATCTGTCATTCACAACGAAGGCCCGTATCTTTCGAGGTGCAATTGGTTGTCGTACGTGTTGTGCAGCTAAAGAGACAAGGCAACATTGGTTGAAAGAGGTCATCCGGTAACACCACAGAGTGGTTCTTAGGTCCAAAGACAATTAACTTGCAGTCGAAGATATCGCTCTCTGTTAAACTCGGTCTTCCAGCATGCCGCAACCTCGCAGGGCGAGAGAAAAACAAAGCTATACATCTACCTCAGAACAATCCTGGTATTCGTAACTTTATGGTGTTAAAAATGAGTTCAGAACTGTCGGTTGTCTTGTGGCAGCACTAACCGTAGGTAGTAGCTCTTGTTTCCCCATAACCCGATAAGCCTTACTCGCAGCAAAAGAAACATTGGAAATGGATTTTAAAAAAAAGAAAAGAGAGTTAATTAGTTCATCAATCACCATCGTGAAGCAGAACTTGAGACAGCAGATATTGCAAAAAAGATGTTGTGTGCTGAATGCCCCCACGCGGGATTGAACCGCGGACCTCATCATATCGCAGATGTGGAATACGAGTGATGCGCTCTACCACTGAGCTATACGGGCTTCGTTACTTACACAGCATGGTACTTGCTACTATAATCTCCAATGGTGGCACGCTTCCTCTCGGATACCATACAGCAGCACAACGTATGATTGTGCACCGGCAGGCAAGGGAACAACAGTGCATCTTCCGTCAACATCAAGCTTTTGGCCCTCCCTTATACAAACAAGTACCAAATTCGTGTGGACCTTGTTTGTCGTCGTCGCGGTTTGATATGAATAGGTATTCATTCATTGCTTTTAACGCAAATGAGTTATTGGTAACGGAGAAATGCATAACCGGGCGTGTTGAGATTGGAAATCCCCGTGACGACAGCAGCAGTCTAGACTTTAGCTAGAGCATAGCCGGTGTCCATCATAAGTATCCGCTGCCCGTCGAGTAGCTAGGTAGGTAGGTACCTAATATAAAGGGGGTGAACGGCGCGCCTGTAGTAGAGAGAATTTCACCTACCTTGGTTGAAGCGTGCTTCAACTATGCAGAGGAGGTGGATGACTTTCACAGTCTGGGGGTTCCTGAACCCACATCCACCGGAGCGGCCTGTTGAAGGACAGTTCGTCTACAGCCAGGTTTCTTTGTTGAAGTTTCTTGGCCTCTCATTGGTCAAAAGCGTAGCACGGCCCTACTGTTGGTCAGGGCGTCTTGCCAAGCCATGCTTTGATTGGCTACTTCACAAACAGTGTCGACGACAGTCCACGCCAGAATACACTGGGTCCTTCCGTTTTTGAAATCCTTCACCATATCGCCCATCGATAAGATTATCGTCATCCTCCCTCTCTAGAGGTACCCTACATTATGGAAGCTATCCCAATGAAGCAATGAAGCAATGAAGCAATGAAGCAATAAAGCAATAAAACAATAAATTAATGAAGCAATAAATTAATAAAATGCAATTGGGTGAGGACGGCTACAACCGTCCGAGCAAGGAACCGTACAAGTATGGAAATACCCACGCTTCAACGAATACAGCAGGCGTTGCTTGAACTAGGGATCCAGCATCGCATCGGTGTCTGAAAACTATTTTATCTAGGTACACATCAGTACCTGCGTACTCCGCAAGTGCGACAAAATAAAATACCAGTTAAAGCACACATAGAACCTACCACGTACCCGACATGGGATGGAACCCAACAGCTGAGCTGAGCTGATTGACATGATGGTGAACGGAACAGCGTCCGAACAGCACTACAAGTAACCGACGAGTGTGTAGGTAGGAATTACCCGAGCTGAGATTACTTGGTTGATAAACTCGAACTCGGATGGATTGGTTCCAAACGGATCAACTAGGTAGGTACTTCTAGGTTGATAAAACCCATCTCGTTTTGTTATTCCAAAGAATTGAAAGGAAAAAAAAAACAGAGAAAGAAAAGGCTCAATGACAGCCAAGTATCGGATCTGGAGCACTGTATAGTAGGTGATGAAATCCTTTTGATGCTTTGAAGCAAAAAAAAAACAACAAAATAAAACGAAATACTTGACAAAACATCCCGACACGAGAACGAGAGGGGAGGATAGGGAATAGGTAGGTAGGTAAAGACGAGAGGGAGCATTGATTACTGCGGGCGGCTCGTGCTGTGCCGTGTTTTTCATTTCCATCGATACCTAGAGGTACCTCTATATCAGTCTGCTTGCAATTTAAATTTTCGGGGCATTTGATACAATACATTTATCTACCTGGCAACAACCAATGTCGCTGTTGACTTAAATGCCTAGGTAGGTAGGTAGCTGGACACTGCAGTTTTCATTGCTACCTAGGTGGATCTTAAGAAAATGGATGTTCTTGGGATTTTTCGGACCTAGGTGGGTACTCTACAGATGTAGGTAGGTACGCAAGTTCCATCCAGAACAGGAACAAACAGGTGGCGAAAATATAGCTAAGGTAGATGGTGACGGGGTAGCGTAGGTCCTGTCTGTCTTATCGATGTCATTGTCTTGCACAAGGAGTCATATTTTGCACTCGTCTCGTGCTTCTTCTTGAAGGTTTCTGCGATAACTTGGGGGTTGTGAAAAAAAAAACAAGCTTCACTGTTAGTTGGCATAGTGTAGGCAGTAGTGTGTTGAGTGAATGTCATATCATGTTAGTCTCCCAGGTCTCTGGTCTAGATTGAGTACATGACTAGGGTACTTAGATGCCACTAACACTCCTGTAATTCAGAGGGCAGGAAGGAACTGATGAGCAGACAAAAAGTAATGTAGGACTGGAGTATCCAATTCACACATCATATATGCCATTAGCACCCAATATTCAAACCACTTCCTCATCAAACCCCAAAGCATCCCACAGCCCAACACACCCACCCCTACTCAACCCCCCTCTCAATCTTCAACGTGCCCCCCTTCCCATCCAAACTCCCCTCCTCCGCACTCAACCTAACCTTCACATACCTACTCTCCCTCTTCTTGGCCTCCAAACTCCTCAAATCCTCAAACCGCTCCCTCGCATCCTCATCCAAGCCATGGAACAACATGGCCAGCGCGCTCGTCTTCCACAAGCTCGCCCCGCTTCTCTTGGTCTCCCAGGCCGCCAACCCCAAGAACACCGCCGCCAAAATCACCGCCGTGACAGGCAACGCCACGAAGCCCCACCGCACGGAAACAAAGGTTTCGTAGCTAAGCGAGGTGCCGTTGATGGGCACGGCCGTCAGGGTCCGAAAAGTGGAGGTGAGAGCGACGGCGAGGTCGGACATGAGCATTTCTAGACCCTTGGGTGGGGACGAAGGGGAGGGGTATTCGTAGTAGTTCCAGTAAAAGGCCTGGACGATGTCGGTGTCGAAGAAGGTTTCGCCTGAAGAGATGCCTACGGTCAAGTTTACCACGACGTTGGGGGAGGAGTTTAGGGAAGGTAATTTGGAGATGGTCTGGTTGATGTAGTTGGGGTTACGGCTGGCAGTGCCGTTGGCGAATAAGCGGGAAAACCAGGATTGCATGGCCAAGATGGATTGCATGGACATAGAGTAGGTAAGGGAGGAGTTGGTGGGGGATTGGATGGTTAGAGGCTCGAGGGCGTTGATGCTGCTGGAGAGGGAGGACAGAGTGGGGACTGTGTCGTTGGTGATGGGTTCGCCGACATGGGATTCGTGGAGGAAGCCGTTGGTGATGTTGGAGGTCAAAGTTTGCAGGCAGACGGTCAGAGAACATTGTGTTGCCCAGGGGGCGAGGACGCCGGGCCCGGTGGCATTGGTTTCGGTGCCCATGAAGATGAGTTTCATGATGGTGCTGTAAGTAGCGTCGCCTGTGGCAGAGCCGGGAAAAAGAGAGGTCATGCCGAAGACGTGATCCGAGGAGTTGAGTTTGGCGGCGCCGGAGGGTAATTGCCAGCCGCAGTTGTCTTGATTAGGAACTCCAGGAGGGCAGTACCGCGTCATGTACTCGGACATGTCGACGCACTTGTGGCATACGCCTAGGGTCTCGATGGGCGGGAACGTGCAGTTGCCTGTTGAACACTGAAACGGCAAACCCATCCATGGCCTACCGTCCTCGGCGAAGAGACCTTTATATACGGCCGCCTTGATGGGCAGGATGGGAACGAAAGCCTGGCCAAGCTCTCCCTTGCCGTGAAGGGCGAGGCCGTACGTTTCGGTGCGGTAGTTGACTGCCCCGGACGGGTTCTCGACCATCCGCGTGGGAAAAGTGGCGATCTGCTGAGCAAAAGGGCTGAGAAACAGCGCAACAATCATCACCACGGCACCAAAACTACCCGCGAATCCGCCCCGCGCGCGGACGAGCATGTTCACGGCCCCAAGGGCGCCGCGGCTCGCATCGTCGTAAATCTCCATGTCGCTTAGCGGGGCCCGGCCTTGCTTGAAGCGAATCCATTTCAGCTGTCCCAGCCCGCTTGATAGCGGGACACTCATGCTGGCTGTGGCGACGGTGGCTAGGATGGCAATGACGGCGTTCAGAGTGATCCAGTGTGGCCAGGAAGGTAAGGGTTGCCCGTCGTAGGTGGCTAGAACGGCGATGATGGAGGCAACGGCGCCTAGGGCGACGAACATGCTGATGGTTTCGTAGGTCCAGGTGCCGTTTTTGGAGAAGATGGCTGAGAGCTTACTGTCGGACTTGGAGGAGGAAGTGCTCACGTCGGACTGTCGGTTGGCGTGCTTTCGTTGTTTCTCCCAGGAGGCCGGGGAGGCGGACATGGGAGAGACGGCGAAGGTTGCTGGTTGTTTGTTTGGAGAAAAGCCATCTTGGGTGAGATATTGGCCTTCGAAGGGCACTTGTTGGATCGGAGGGCTTTGGTAGTTACCATTGTTATATTGGTAGTCATAAAATTGCTGCTGGTCGGCGTATAGAGGCTGTTGAACCGGGTGTATCTGGTCTGGTTGTTGAGGAACGGTGCCGGCATTAGCGGCCTGCATGTCGTTGATATTGACATATGGGACAGACTGGTGATTGTTGTGGTTGTCATCCCCTGCTTGAGGCTCTATGGCCGCTGTGAGAGGAGTCAGGCTGTCTGCGCTTATCACGCGCTGATGGCGAACTGGTTGATACGCCATTTCTTCGGAGTGTTGTTGTCAAGAAGTGGAGGAGAAGAGTTGAAGAGGTATGGCACTTGGCAACCTCTGGTGGGACAGCAAACCCAATCTCAAACGACAGTTCCCATATAACGGATGTGTGTAACAGAAGAAGAAGAAGAAGAGGAAGAAGAAACACCTTCTCAGAGAACGGGGGAGGGGAGGACGGCAGACCAGACCATGGTTTTTGTATCCCATCATCCACTGTGCCCCCAAATGGGGTGAAGAGGCACACCATCAATCCTGCATCTTGGCAAGTAGCATCTTGTAACCCCAAGCAAGCCATCGTCGATATGGCTTCACTCTTTTCGTCCTTGGCTGTCACCCACCCGCCACTTCTGGAGTACCAGTTGAAGAACTCGAGGGGACGTTGTCAATCTATTTTTCATGATGTCCCCCCATTCGGAAGGGAAGGTCGTTGATATCCCGCTTGACCCCCGCAACAGAGTGGTATCCAGTGGTACATACATATCCAACCGGTCTCTCAATTGAAATGATAGAGGAAAACAAAAAAGATGGTGTGCCCGATAAACCAAACGACACCTCTAGCTTCCCGGTTCTTGGTTCGTACCGCAAACCCGTTCAACCCTACAGCACGTAAGACTGGAAGTTACCTCTAGGTAGGTAGTGCGATGTGGTGGCCTAGAGGAGCTGGAGCTCGGTGGCCAAAAAGTGAGGGAGGGTGTGGTGAGAAGACATTGGTAAAGGTCAGCAAGAAACTGACAAAAACCAGAAATATGGATACCTGGCTGGTTGGTGAGACTTGAAAAACGAATTGGAGGCCCGGCGGCGGCGGCGGCCTGACAAGAAACCTACGAACGGCTCGGCTCACTCCGTTCTACCATTTGTGCGGACTGCCGGGAAACTGCGCCCCGCAGGTGCATCTGGGCTGCTGCTGCATCGCGGCTGCCGTCGCACGAAGAACGAAAGAAGGCAGGCAGTCAAGGATGAATGGCTTCGCTCGCTTCCTTTTCTTCGTGATTCGACTGCCCAAGCGGTAGATTTGGTAGAACAGGCGCGCCAAGTCCGGGGCTGAAAGTAGCGGCAAATTCTCATGATGTTCAGGTTAGGTTGTCGTGGGTTGTCGATGGTTGTGAAACGACACCGATAAACATCCAAATAAAAGATGGACGCCGTCATATGAAATGGGCAAATCTCCGCCTTTAGTCTACCATAATATCTCGGTGATCTGGAATGACTGGACTCGAATGTTGAAAGAGGGAGGCCACCAACCACACCCAGCCTGGTACAATAACCGAACGATCAACCCCATCGTCCTACCCCATCCTACAATCTAACCCTTACCATTATCAACTTAACACCATCAATTCGGCCACGAGGCCAGCCACTCACAGCCTTGAAGCCTCTCTCGTCCGCTCCAGTTCAGACCAACGCCGCAAAACCTTGTGAGCTGACGACATCATCGTACTACCTCTACCTCTACCTACCGAACATGTCCCCCCCATCGGTCGGCTCTTTTTCGCCTCTCTCTCTGATGTGCTGCTGTGCTGCTGTGCAACTGAAATATGTGCCCGTTTACGTGGTGGGAGGTTACACAATGTCTCTGCTTCTTCTTCCTTGGATACCTTCACCTGCTGTAAAGGTTAGGTAATGAATTGGGGGGGCGAATTGGAAATTCTTCGTAGTTGTTCGTATATCTTCATGTTGTTCGTAAGGCTGGCTGGCTGGCTGGCTAGAGGTAGCTGGATGTGAATAATGGAAACCTTCCTTTTCTTTCCTTCCCTCCGAACGATGCTCTCACTTCACTTCACTTCCTACTTCTGAGGAGAATGAGATCTGAGCTGAATGAGCATAGCTAGCTGGCAACAAGTGGAAATATGAACATTGATGAAGCGAATCGATCTTGCGCCAAGAACAAACCAACACCTGGTTGCGAAGAAAAAGACAGCCTGCTTCTGTTGCAAGCTACAAACCCGAACCGGACCTCTGCTCTCCAAGTTCATATAACCATCCCAACGATCATCATCGACACTACATCACACTACATAGAACCATGTAGTCGTTACAAAAAACCGAGGAAACGCCTGATTGGACAATGATCCCTTTAGCAGGACAAGAAGAGGGCCGAATACAGTGTACCTCTACCTCTACCTGTACCGCGTACCATAGCGAGTTATTTATAGACAACAAGACCTATGTACCAAGTATACCAATCATGATAGGTCCGGCCGGACTGAATCTTGAAACTCAAGCTGGACGGAGGGACGAAGGGACGAAGGGAGGGTTACACAATGCACGATGTTATGTCATTGAGGCTGACTTTGTTGATACCGATACCCAAGAGCAACCTCAAGACAAGGTGTCGAAAAAGATAAGTAGAGATAACGAGTGCGTCGATCAGTAAAAAGGTTCATCATTTCGAGCAACGTAACTCTCTTGGGTTGACCTGGTATGCTTGTTGCGTAGGTAGGTAGGTAGGTGGCTTCGTCAATGTATGTTAACCACCAAGGGTACGTATATCCATGCCGACGATAACTTTAAGGGGTTCCCTCATTTGATTTGATTTGATTTGATATAGCTCAAAGACCCAGTTGGATTTGGTATAGCTTAACAGCTCAGTTGGATTTGGTATAGCTCTATAGTACCGTTCCCTTCACCATGACAGGTTCAGCCAGCGAGGCTTTCCTCATCTCAAGATATAGCTGTATGATACCGTCAAAGTATCCCCCAGTCAAATTTTTCCCTCAAGCGCCTTGAACTTTTTGGCCCACATACTCGTCAGGCCTTCAAAACCGACCATCTGACTAGTGGGCAAGACCTGACGAGTAGCCCTCTATGGGTAAAATGTACAGTTATATCCACCATATGACTATATGATATGGAATGGAGTTCTAGTATGACCATATGACCACCCATCCGCTTGTAGGTATCCGAGATACTTTTGCCAAAATTGGTGTAACAAATGAAGCTGGTAGCAAAAAGACAGCAACATGAATCCTCTGTCTCCAGTCACTCTTCAGAACCTCCTCACTCTCAAGCCTGGCTGGCGGCTCGTGTCTAAGCAGCAATCGAAACACTCGAAGCCGTAGCCGCCGCCTTCTCCCTCTGCTCCATAGCCATTGTAAAGACGCGCTGCCAAACCTCCAGCCAGCGCTCATGCTGCGCCGTCGGCAGCTTACCGGGGTTCTTGAAGCTGCGCGCCATCACCTCCTTGAGTCGGGTCCTCAGCATCTTGACCACCAGCATCGTCTTCCAATCGGACACGGCAAAGCGGGCGCGATTACCGTCGAGCACGAGCACGCCCGAGTACATGTCGGCGCGGACGTCACCGCAGAGGAGGGCGACCGCGAATGGATCCACGGCGGTGGTCTCGTGGGCGTTATAGACGCTTCTGTTATGGAATACGTTAACATCTGATAAGGATAGCTAGAAAACAAAAGAAGGATGCAACGTACCCTTTGGTTTGCATGATATTATAATAACTCAACCACCGCAGCTCGTTATGGCCCTTGTTCACACTGCTAGGATGCAAGCTAATGTTCTGGTTGTTGCCCACGTTGCGCAGGCCCTTGCTGCCAGGCACATCCCTCACCAGGAGCTTGGGGTAGAAACTCCAGGCGATCACCGACTGGGCAATCAGCTCATTGTCGCTGTTGATATTGACCCGCTGAGGGACCTCATAGAAGGCTTGGTACCGACGCTTTCCACCAAACCGGAGCCTGTTAAGCACCTGTCTCTCTTCAGTCGTTAGCTGCAGGAAGCCAGAGTCGGCAACCGACACGAGAAGTTGGCCCTTGAGATCCTCAATGTTCGCCAGCGTCTGGGGCGAGAGGAAGTTCTTCCTGCAGTACTGGAACTCGGCGCCACCGCTGGTCGACGACTGACACACACGCTTCCAAGACTGATACGCGTTATAAACGGTCAGAAGGTCCGAGTCACCCTTGCGGAATCCCAACCGGACGGTGTTGGCTTGTTGACGCTGTCCAAACGGCGCAACGAAGGGAGACTTGGACGAAAGAATAGCGGCCACGGTAATGGCCATGTCAAGACACTTGAAGATGGCGCCCAGAAGGATGAGCTTGCCCAGGAACACGTCGAGCGGTAAGCGGGCCAGCTGAATACCGAGCGGCGTGAGCTCCTCCGACGAGGCGGTAAGAGCACGAACATCGACAAGGGCATCAATGGCACGGCGAATGTTCTTTGCCGAAGGTGGGTCGAGTGCCTCGCCCAGAGTCTCTTCAATACCACCAATCTTGCAAATCTTGACGCGAATAGCGAGATCCTGCAGGGAAAGACGCAGCATTTCGGGAGTTTGCTGGTCGCTCATGATGTTGTCATGGCGGTGCTTGGTGAACATGTGGAAGCAAAGACCCTCCTGCACACGACCGGCACGACCACGACGCTGTTTGGCGTTGGCACGCGAAATGAAGGTATCAATAAGTCGAGACAGTTGTCTCCGTTCGTCGAATCTCATCTCACGATGCTTACCAGTATCAATGACACAGGTGACATCGGGAATGGTAATACCCGTCTCGGCAATGTTGGTAGCCAAGACAATCTTTCTCATACCGGGAGGAGGAACGAGGAAGGCGGCTTCCTGGTCCTCGGTAGCAATTGTCGAATGCAACGGGTAGACCAGCCAGTGATCAGCAAAGGCTTTGTCACCGAGCAGCATGTCGTTGAGTGTCCGGATCTCGGCAATACCAGGCAAGAAGACCAAAATGGCTTTGCTGAAATCGACATAATCCGGATGAGTGGCAATCGTAGAAATCAGCTGGACGATCAAGTCAAAGTCGATCTGATACTCGTCCATTTGCGCCAGAGTATTGCGAGTTCGGGCAGAGTAGTTCCTGAGCGACTGGATCAGCTCAGGTTTGGAAGACGTGTCAACCTCGGCATCCGCCTCGTCATCGAGCTCAGTAAGCTTCGATGCGACGGGGTTCCGCTGATCGAGGGTATAACCCGTCAACTCGACGGCGTCTTCCAAGTAGGCCACCTTGACGGGGAAGGTTCGGCCGGGGACGTTCAGAACTGGCGCTCCGCCAAGGTAGTTGGAGAAGCGCTCGGCATCCACTGTGGCTGACATGAGAACCACCTTGAGATCCTTTCTCCGAGCGAGCAACTTCTTCAGCACGATCAAGAGGAAGTCACTGTCGATGGAACGTTCATGCACTTCATCGAGAACCAAATGGGTGATCTCGTTGAGGTCATTGGAGCCCTCCAACATACGCATAACAATACCCGTGGTAGCGTAGACAAGGCGAGTTTCTCTCGAAGTGTTTGCCTCGAGACGGATCGAATAACCCACCAGAGACCGAGGTGTACCCAGGTCACCTCGACCCTCACCAATTTCCTCGCTGACTCTCTTGGCCAAAGAGAGGGCCGAAATACGACGAGGTTCCGTGCAGTAAATCTTGCAGTTTCTGCCCTTCGTGAGTTGATCCTCAAGCAAGAAAGAGGGCACCTGTGTACTCTTTCCGCAACCAGTCTCTCCGCAAATGATAACCACCTGTTCTCTCTCGACAGTGTCGACAACCTGTTGCCGGAACTGCCACATGGGAAGCTGCATGCGAGACGCCAGCATTTGCTGGAACCTAGGCGTGCTGGCCTTCTGCAACCAGATTCTCTGGTAATACTCGGGGTCCTGGGCGTTGCGCTTTGCCCGCTCCTGGTCCGATTCCGAGTCTGTCTGAGTCCGGGACTGGCCACGACCCTTGAAAGCACCCTGGATAATGACACCGTCCTCCAGTTCCTGGTCCATCCGCTTCCGAACCAGATCGCGCAAGTGTTTCACGACCGCGCGGTCTGCCTCGTCAGCCTTGCTCTTCCGGGCTTCGGCCATCTCTGACCAAAGATCCTTCCAGGCGACAGGCAGCCTCATGGCCACCTTTTCTTCCTTGGCTGAAGAGCTAAAGATGAGGAACAAGGCGATAGTGGCAATGTATGCCTCGGACTGCTTTGCATCAGGCGTGGCGATGGACACCATCTTGAACACGAACTGCGTGGGCGCCGTGAAGACCTCGATATCGTTTGAGTCCGGAGGAGCGGGAATCTCCTGTGGCTTGGACCAGAGAATCTTGACGGCATGTCTGCTAGCAAAGGAAACATCCGACAAAACATGATACGAGATCTTGACAGCATTATCCCTAGACCGACAAGCCTCCTCTAGCGCACGCATCGGGCTCACGCCAGTCCACTTTCCAAAGTCCCTGATCTGAATCCTGGAACCATCGGCATTGTTCATGACCGTGTTTGTCTTTCCGGTTGTGGGATCAACCTCATTTACGGGAAGACTGGCAAACAGACCGGCAAGAGCCTCGTCATCATCCTCGGGGTTCTCGGCAAGAAGTTCTGCGGCCATGCGCTCAGCTTCAGCAGCAATATCGTCCACCTCGGTTGGAGTAGAAGTTTCCTCTTGGGCCCGCTTCTTTTCCTCTTGTTCCTCCTCCACTTGCTTCTTCTTGTTGGCCGCATAGTCCTTTTCCAAATCGATCTTCTTGTCTCTCCATTGTTGCTCGGCAACATACTTGTCAAACAAGATATCCTTTTCGACTCGCTCGATCTTGGCCAGCAGAAGGGCCTCTTCTGGATCACTCGGGTTTGCCTCGGCCTTGCCCTTCTTGCCCTTTGCGATGTCCAGGCGGGGGCGTTGGATTTCGAAGAGTTTGGTCTTGGTTTCCAGATAGAAGGGGAGCAACTGATCGGGCTCAATGTACTCGTCAAAAACTACTTTTGATCGTTTCGGGGAGGGGGCTCGGGATGACCGGGAGGTTTGATTGTTCTTGGCTTTTTTGCCGCGCGGGCCTAGCTCGGGAAGTTGAGGGGTGACTGCGCCGGAAGGAAGTGGTGTTTCCGAGGGGGTGTCTGCAGCAGGAAGTTTGTTAGATCGATAGCAGAAGAGAGGATGCGGATGTGTTGGTGCCCACATACCTATCTGGGACTTCTTTGCGCGACCACTGTAATCAGGCAGCTCCTCCTTGGAACACTCTCTTGCTAGCCAATCCAGCACTTCGTCGAGACCCCAGACAGAATCGCTCTTCACCGTGGAGGAAATATTGGGAGCAATGTCCAAGGCAAACTGTAGTGCGGGCTGGATCTTTTCTTGTGGAAAATCGGCGCCCTCGAGGGTCTGTTGGAGGGTCCATAGCTTGATGATGAGGTCTTCCTCTGGGGGCAATCTGCTAGTTGCGCCCTCGGAGGTAAGACTGGAAGCAGCAAAGCGACTTTCGGCCTGGATCAGGTCCAGGACATGGTCCATCAAGTCTTGAGGCAGCCACTTTTTCGCATTGACGGAATCGGCCTGGCCTCGTAGCAGACGTCTGTCGGTCTCGAGACGGGTCTTTTGGCGCAGCGCATCTCGGCGCACTTTGGGCGCATATTTCTCGACCAACAATTGTAACTCGGATTCTTCCAGCTGGCGCTCGAACTCTTCTGGGCTCAAGGTCTTTTCTGGCGCAGCCTTGGCGGCCTCTGTAGGAGCGGTCGTTCCGTTGGTCGCGGGGGCATCTTTGGATGCTTGGGCATTATTCTTGGAGGTATCGTTGTTGCTGTTGTTGTTGTTGTTGGGTTTTGGTGGCGCAACATCTTCGGCGGCCTCTCTCGGCTTGGAAGGAAGGGACGTGGTAGCAAAACCACGGGCTGGGTTGGCCGCGGGCTTCTTGGACTTTTTCTTGCCAGCCATGGTGCTGCCGTACTCGGTAAGATCTCTTTCGGGTCTCCTTGAGAGGTGTAGGCAGGTGTAGGTACGCAAAGGCGTTTGTGTAGAGTTAGTTCAGTTGGATATCAAAGGCGGCGGTGGTGGTAAGCCGAAGGGACCCGGTCGATAAAAGATGCAACGGTCGTAGAGATGGCCCAAATAGTAGTTGGTTTTACTATGCAAGGAGAGAAAGGGTCAGGTAGCGCGACAGCCCGGAGGACAACAGCATGAGAAGAACTGGAGCCCTTGGGGGGCAAGTTGGGCAAGTGGAGGTTTCCTTTCAGTTCTTTGCTGTTTCGGCTTTGGGGACTCGGATTCGCCCCAGCCTCGGTTCGGGATGAGGTATGTACCTATCTCTATTCTAGAGGCGGACCTTGACGATGGATGCTCTGCGCAAGGGCCTGGCTGTTGCGAGGGAAGTATTAGAGTGACTCCCAGGAAACTGAAGTGGTTGATATATGTGGTCTTTAGTTTTGAACCCGAATCTGTGGTGATCTGGTAATTGGGTGCCCGGTATTCAGGTGGTGTGCCCAACCTGATGTTGAAGCTGTCGTCTTGTACTGTTTGGGTTGTTGTGATACTTGACACAAAGTACCGGCTGTGCTTGACTGAAAAAGTGACAGCGACGAGAGACAGTCAGTCACTGTCCGCAACCCAGTGGTTCGTTGTTCCCCAGTCCCGCTGTCGTCAGTCCACTGTGGGAGCTTCAGTGACTGACAGTGGCTGGGCAGAAAAACATCGACCGCCTGCAGTTTTTAGAGAGCCGACCCCGCTATGTCCATCACTCAGACGGGCAGCGACCTGTTGGAGTGAGATAATCTGACAGTGTTCAAGTACCTCTAGTGTACCTCGGCGTGTGTTTGACAAGGAAGAGGAGGGTCCCGCTCTGCAAGAAGGCAAGTGAGATGACTGAACAGATGGGAAAGAAAATGGTCCGAGAGAGTTACTAGCTCTAGATTGACTTTTGTATCAGATCTTTGACGGATCAAGTTGTTGCTTGCTCTGTGAGTTGTTGTTGTTGTTGTGATGGTGGGAGCTTGAGCCTCACTTGAATAATTGACTTGAAAGTTTAGTTGACGGGACTTCAGTTTGGTTGTCTTGGTGCACAGACATGATGGCAAAAGAGGAAGGTCGCATAGTGACAATAAGCGACGGGACGGAATGCTCTAGCAGTAGTCTAAAGCTCTTCGCTGAAGAGGAAGGACGACAGGGGACTCTGCCGCTGAGACGAAATCCATGGGCCAAAGTGAGTGGAAGTGGGGTCAATACCTGCAAAAAGTGGAATCCCCAATCGCATCGCAGACTGTTTGGTGGGTGGAGGACTGGACTGGAACTGGAGCCGCCTCACCACCAACGGAAAACAGTTCTACGCTACGTCGTTGCGTGTAGACTGGAGCTCTGTCAACTGCCTCTTCCAGACCCTTTTTTTGACAGGTACCTGCCTACCTACCTACCTCTACCATCACCACCACCACACCTTCATACCTAGGTACCTCTACATTCTTTGGTCAGGTACCGACTACCCACTTCAACACCGGGCCAGCAAACGAAGAGGAGCGACACTCGTTCATAACTCCGGTCCGGTCCAGTCCATTGTGTCGTGTGTGTCGACCACATCGATCCCCGAGGGAAACCAAGAGAAAGAGGTTCACGCTGCGCCAACCCTCGACGACGAGCTGCCTATCTACCCTCCCGAGTCCGAGTTGCCCGACCATGTTCCGTTAAGCCTCGACCCCCACATTAGAGACTTCAACAATATAATACCTACCTCTACCCACCCGACATCATGGCTGAAGACGCCGCCGCCTCGCCCGCCGCCGCGAGCACCCCCAGCAATGCGCCCGCCGACTTTGATCTCGTAGCCGCAAAGGCTGCTCTGACCTCCTCGTCCACCTCGGCGCGGATTTCCCAGTTGCGCTCCATTGAGGAGAAGCTGTCCCAAAAAGGTGAGAGAGAACTACACCTTTGGCAGCTAGATACTTTTTAGCTACCCTGAGACTTGAAAGATCAACAGGCTAACTCTCTGCTCTTGCGCTCTCTCTCCCATCAGCCCTCGACCGACCAACAACTCTCGCCGTCCTCAAGGTTCTCTTCTGGACCCACGACTTTTACCACGATCGCCCTTCTCGTACCGCCGTTCAGAAATGCTTGGTAGCGCTCGCCCAGAACGGAGAGCCCGAAATTCTTACGCCTCTGGTCGCCGCCATCGGTCAGGAAATCAAAAAGGGTGCCATTGCGCCTGGCAGTGCCTTTACCTTGGTCGAATGGTGCAGTCTGTTGGTTCAGAACTTGGCCGGTACCCCTCTGTGGGAAAAGTTTGGAAAGGATCTCACCCTGTCCCTTGCTGAGGTGCTGGAAAAGTGCTGCCAGCCTGCTTCCAGGGGAACCGTCAGCAAGTCCGCCCTCGTCATTACCCGCCGCGGCTTGAGGAAACTGGCGGCTGGAGATGACAGGGAAAAGGTCATTGAGGAGGCTGTCAAGGCCCTTGCTGCCAAGGGAACCCAGCCTACGGCCAAGTATGCCGTCCTGCTCGGTGTCATTGCTGGTGTCTGCTCCAGGAAACCGGAAGCCGTCCCCATCATCGAGAAGCTCAAGAGCCAGTACTTTACCTTTTATACCCGCGAAATTGTTGGATCCAGGACGCAGGTCCCCCCACACCAGGCTGCTGCCTTGTCCGATTTCTTCTCGAGCTTCGTCACTCTGGAGGATCTCGACAAGGAGGTCTTCCCGTCGTTGGAGAAGGGTCTGCTCAGAGCCCCTGAGGTGGTGCTCAACGACCTCATCACTCCTCTTGTCGGCGCCCTGCCACAAGACTTTGATCTTTCCGCTGCCCTGCACGGAAAGTTTGTAAAGCCCCTGCTCAACAATGTCAAATCTTCCAATGCCGTCATTCGCAGCGGCGCTGTCACCGTTTTCAAGGGCCTCGCTGCCCGGAGCAAGGACGTTGCCCTTCTTGAAAAAGTGGCTGATGAGGTTCTCAACCCACTCAAGACCGGAAAGCTCGCCTCTGCTGACCACAGAGTGCTTCACTCCGAGATGCTTGTTGCCTTGGTGGTGTCTACGGGTATTGCCAACAAGATTGCCAACGGCCTCCCTCTGGTAACAGGAAAGGAAGGTAACGAGGCAGCCTTGAGCGCCGAGACTGTTGCTCTCAACGCCAGCGCAGTCTATCTTTTGAATGCTGGCGAGGAGGTACCAAAGCCTCTTGCTGATGCCTACGTCAAGGGGCTAGGCGAAAAGAAGCTGCCTGTCAGACGCACTTGGATCCTTCGCGCTGGTGATATTCTCTATGCCTTCAACAAGGAGAGCCAAGAAACGCTGCCAGCCAACTTCATCAAGTTCGCCGAAGCTATCGTTACTCCCCTGGGAACTACTTTTGCCGAGGTTGTCGCGAACCCTGCCACTGCTGCTCAGAACGGTACTGTTACCGGCGCTCTTGTTCTTTGCGCTGTCGAGTCGCTGATTCGAAGGGCGGAGAGCTCCACCTTTGAGGCCGTCTACAAGAAGGCCAATATCCCAAAGAACAGCTTGGCCGTTAACCCCAAGCCGTCCTACCTGTTCAATCCCAGGATATACGGCAAGTTTGCCGATGAGGATCTCAAGTGGCTGACCAGCGCCTTGTGTGCTGTTGCGCCTTTCCTCAACGGTGTTGGTCTCCCGGAGAGAGTTGCTTGGGCCCAGGCTTTCATCTACGTTATAAGCTCGGCTGCCACTGGCCCCGAGGTTCGCCGCGACGCCATTGACGCTCTTTCCACCCTCTATGCTCAGTCCTCCGCCAAGGCCGAGGGGCCGTCAGCTCTCCTCACCGAAACCATTGTCGAAGGTCTTTGGAACTGGATTGAGGCGACCGAGGCAGCTGACAAGGAAAGTGCGGCGGCTTTGGCCAAGACTGGAACCTCCAACCTCCACCTCGTCCTCAAGGCCATCTGCTTGAAGCCCGAGGAGTACCAGAAGCGTGCTGGTGCGGAGCCTGACAAGACCAAGCTCGAATCCCAAATGTGCTCTCTGCTCGTTCTCGCCAAGTCGCAGCTCATCCCCAGAGCGAGCTGGATCGATCTCTGCTTGAAGGTGGAAACCGACCCTGGTGAGCTTGCCAAGAAGTACGAGCAGCGTTTGCTTGATGAGATCGTCAACAGGACACTCTACGAGCAAAAATCCGAGGCGGTGAGACTGGCGGCATACAATGCTGCTGCCGAGCTTGTCTTCGTCGCCCCTGAGACCATGACTCCTCGCATTGTTGACCTCATCCAACAAAACCTAAAGGTCTCTGAGGTCCAGTCCGTTGGCCCTCTCGAGGCGGCCATCTTCCGTACGCCCGAAGGAACCGCCTTCGTCGATGTGTTAGCCAAGAAACAGAACGTCGTTCCCAACAAGAATGATCCCAACTACCATACCCTCAAGTGGGAGGAGGAGCTTCGTGAGCAGATTGCTCAGAAGAAGGGAGTACAAAAGAAGCTTACAGCAGAAGAAAACGCCAAAGTCAATGCTCAGCTCAAGAAGGAAGCGGAGATCCGCGAGAGCGTTAGGCACGTCGCGGCCAACCTCTTGCGTGGCTTTGGCATCGTCAAGGCTCTTGCTACTGGTCCCCCCACTGATGCCAGCCGCTGGATGGGTCCCGCCGTCAAGGCTACCCTGAGTGTCATCGATGCTGGTGCAACTCTGATCACCGGTGAGGCTGGTCCTTTGGCTTTCATCTCCTGCTCAGAGTGCGTCACGTCTCGTGTTGGCCCTATCCGCCCCTTCATTGGTGTCGCTACCCTCAGGGCGCACAATGTTTCCGCGCTGCCTGATAACCTTACCGAGGAACCTTTTGACGATCTTATCACTCGTGCTCTCTATCGTCTCAGGTTCGCCGGTGAGCAGCGCCCGTTCGATGTCATCTCACTCATCTACATGCTTCCGCTCATTCTTCTCGTCCTCGAGAAGGGTGGCTTCGGTTCTAATGCCGATGACAAGGATGCCACGCTCGTCCTGGCCATCGAGTTCCTTTCCTTCCACACCGATGTCTATGCTGACGAGGCTACCCCACGCGCTGAGATTCTTTCCACGTTGATCACCTCGATGCAAAACTACAACCAGCACTACAAGATCATCAAGGACTGCTTCTCCGACATGGTCCGCTGCATCGCCCCCAACATTTCTGCTGAGGAGATTGCCGTCCTTTCCCGCGGTGCCATTGTGCCTCAGGTCGCCGTTCGCACTGCGGCTCTGCAAGCCATCAGTTCCGATGTTGACATGAGCGAGCTCTCCACCTCGGAAGAGATCTGGCTTGCTTGCCACGACGATGTCCCGGAGAATGCTGACCTTGGTCGTGATATCTGGGAGGAGAGCGAATTCCAGGTCACCGAGGAACTTGCCTTCAAGATGCTGCCCTACTTGGAAAGCAAGGATGGCCAGCTTCGCCGTGCCGCTGCTAAGGGCCTTGCTGAGGCGCTCGGGCAAAACCTCTCTGCCGTCAACCCCATCCTTGAGAAGCTGAGGGAGTCCTACACTGAGCTCGCCAAGCCTCGTCTTCCCGAGCTTGATGAGTTTGGCATGCCCAAGAAGAAGGACCTTTCTGACCCCTGGGAAGCGAGACAAGGCCTTGCCCTTGCCTTCCAGGGTATTGCACCATTGCTCCAGAAGAACCAGCTCGAGCCTTTCTTTGCCTTCCTCATTGACAACGGCCCCTTGGGTGACCAGAACGGTAACGTCAGAGCCCAGATGTTGGAGGCTGCCAACACTGCCATCGAGATTCATGGCAAGTCCATCCTGGACAAGCTCATGAAGACTTTCGAGAAGACCCTTGAGGCTCCCGACAAGGGCACTGCTTTCGCGGATCGTGTCAACGAGGCTGTCATCATTATGTACGGTGCGCTGGCCCGCCATCTCAAGCACGGCGATGCCAAGATCCCTGTGGTTATTGACAGGTTGATTGCCACCCTGAGCACCCCTTCTGAGACTGTCCAGTATGCTATCGCCGAGTGTCTCCCACCTCTTGTCCGCACCTGCGGAGACAAGTCCAACAAGTACATTGAGCAGGTCATTGAGACTTTGATGACTTCCAAGGATTACGCTGTCCAGCGTGGTGCCGCCTACGGTCTTGCTGGTCTTATCCTTGGCCGTGGTGTTAACTCGCTTAAGGAGCACCGTATCTTGGTCACCCTCAGAAGTGCACTCGAGAACAAGAAGGAGGTCAACCAGCGCGAGTCTGCCATGATTGCTCTGGAGCTTCTGTCCACCATCCTAGGCAGACTCTTTGAACCCTACGTCATCCAGATCGTTCCGCAACTGCTTGCTGGCTTCGGTGATAGCAACCCGAATGTCCGTGAAGCCGCATTGCATGCTGCCAAGTCTTGCTTTGCCAAGCTCAGCTCCTTCGGTGTCAAGAAGATTCTCCCTACCCTTCTCGATGGTCTTGACGAGGACCAGTGGAGATCCAAGAAGGGTGCTTGCGACTTGCTCGGTGCCATGGCCTACCTTGATCCCCAGCAGCTGGCTCAGAGTCTGCCGGAGATCATTCCTCCCCTTACCGCTGTCCTGAACGACAGTCACAAGGAGGTCAGACTTGCCGCCAACAAGAGCTTGAAGAGATTCGGCGAGGTTATCGAGAACCCCGAAATTCACAGCCTTGTCGACATCCTGCTCAAGGCTCTCAGTGACCCTACCAAGTACACTGACGAAGCCTTGGACGCCCTCATTAAGGTTCAGTTCGTCCATTACCTCGATGCCCCCTCGCTGGCTCTTGTTAGCCGTATCCTGCAGCGCGGTCTCGGCGATCGTTCCAACACCAAGCGCAAGGCTGCGCAGGTCATTGGCAGTCTTGCCCATCTCACAGAGCGCAAGGATCTCGTCGCTCACTTGCCTGTTCTCGTTGCCGGTCTTAAAATTGCCATCGTCGACCCCGTGCCGACTACTCGCGCTACCGCCTCTAGAGCCCTCGGATCTTTGGTCGAGAAGTTGGGCGAAGACGCTTTGCCGGACCTCATTCCGGGTCTTATGCAGACTCTCAAGTCCGACACTGGCGCCGGAGACAGACTTGGTTCCGCACAGGCCCTTTCCGAGGTCCTCGCTGGTCTGGGTACTTCCAGACTCGAGGAGACTCTGCCTACCATCCTGCAGAACGTCGAATCCTCCAAGCCTGCTGTTCGCGAGGGTTTCATGTCGCTCTTCATTTTCTTGCCCGTCTGCTTCGGAAACAGCTTCGCCAACTACTTGGCCAAGATCATTCCTCCTATCTTGTCTGGTCTTGCTGATGATGCCGAGTCGATCAGAGAGACTGCCCTCCGTGCTGGTCGTCTGTTGGTCAAGAACTTTGCCGTTAGAGCTGTCGATCTCTTGCTGCCCGAGCTTGAGCGTGGTCTCGCTGATGACAGCTACCGTATCCGTCTCAGCTCCGTCGAGCTCGTTGGTGATCTGTTGTTCAACCTTACCGGTGTCAAGGTCACCGATGGTGAAGATGAAGAAGAGGATATCGAAACTGTCAAGGAAGCCGGTGCTTCTCTCCGTGAGATCCTCGGAGAGGAGAAGCGCAACAAGGTCCTGTCCTCGCTCTACATCTGCCGTTGCGATACCTCGGGTGCCGTCCGCTCCGCTGCTGTCAGTGTGTGGAAGGCTCTTGTCCACAGTCCTCGCATTCTTAAGGAGCTTGTGCCCACTCTCACTCAGCTCATTATCCGCCGTCTCGGCAGCTCTAACATGGAGCACAAGATCATTGCCAGCAATGCTTTGGGCGAGCTGATAAGGAAGGCTGGCGATGGCGTTCTGGCGACGCTCTTGCCCACTCTCGAGGAAGGTCTCCAGACCTCGAGCGATGTCGATGCCAGACAGGGTATCTGCCTTGCCCTCAAGGAGCTCATCGCTTCTGCCTCTCCCGAGGCCCTCGAGGATCACGAGAAGACGCTCATCTCGGTCGTGCGTACCGCGCTTACCGACCGCGACGAAGATGTCCGAGAAGCCGCCGCTGAGGCCTTCGATTCCTTGCAGCAGATTCTCGGCAAGCGTGCTGTCGAAGAGGTTATGCCCTTCCTTCTCACCCTTCTCGCCAATGAGGAGGAGGCTGAGAACGCTCTTGCGGCTCTGCTCACCCTGCTTACCGAGACTACTCGCTCCAACATGATTCTGCCTAACCTCATTCCCAGCCTCATCAAGCCTCCTATTTCTTCCTTCAACGCCAAGGCGCTGGCTTCGTTGTCCAAGGTTGCCGGCGCGGCTATGAACCGTCGCCTGCCCAGCATCATCAATTCGCTTATGGATAACATTATCAACTGCACTGACGATACCCTCCGTGAGGAGCTTGATGAGTCGTTCGACACTGTCATTCTGTCCATCGACGAGTACGACGGTCTCAACATGGTTATGCAGACCTTGCTGCAGCTTCTCAAGCACGACGATCACCGCAGAAGAGCGTCTACCGCGTTCCACCTGTCTAAGTTCTTTGCTTCGGCCGATGTGGACTACTCGCGCTACAACCAGGATATCATCCGCTCTCTCCTGCTCTCGTTCGATGATAGAGACATGGACGTGGTCAAGTCTGCCTGGAGCGCGCTTAGCGAGTTCACCAAGAAGCTTAGGAAGGAAGACATGGAGAACTTGGTCATCTCTACTCGCCAGACCCTCCTCCAGGTCGGCGTTGCCGGCGTCAACCTGCGTGGCTTCGAGCTGCCCAAGGGTATCAACGCCATTCTCCCGATTTTCCTGCAGGGTCTTATGAACGGCTCGGCAGATCAGAGAGTGGCTTCGGCCCTTGCCATCTCGGACATTGTCGACAGGACCAGCGAGGCCTCGCTCAAGCCGTTTGTCACGCAGATTACCGGTCCGCTCATTCGTGTCGTTTCCGAACGTTCTACCGAGGTCAAGTCCGCCATTCTGCTTACCCTCAACAACTTGCTCGAGAAGATGCCTACGGCGCTGAAGCCCTTCTTGCCGCAGCTGCAGCGTACCTTTGCCAAGTCGCTCGCCGACACCTCCAGCGACGTGCTCCGCAGTCGTGCCGCCAAGGCTCTGGGTACTCTTATCAAGTTTACTCCCCGCGTGGATCCTTTGATTGCCGAGCTGGTGACGGGCTCCAAGACTTCCGACGCCGGCGTCAAGACGGCCATGCTCAAGGCCCTGTACGAGGTCATCAGCAAGGCCGGCGCCAACATGGGCGAGGGCTCTCGCACCGCTGTCCTCGGTCTTATCGATACCGAGGCGGACGAGCGCGACGACACCATGACCATCACCTACGCCAAGCTGTTCGGTGCCCTTGTCAAGAACGTCTCGGACGAGGTGGCTGCTCAGCTCCTCAAGAACAGAGTCCTGACCAGGGACTTTAGCAACTCGAGCGTTTTGGCTTTGAACGCTGTCCTGCTGGAGAGCCCCGAGGCCCTCTTGGAGTCTTCGTTGGTGGATGACCTGCCTGAGCTTTTGTGCCAGGGCATGGCAAGCAAGAACGTGAGTCTTTCTTTTTCCTTTTTCCGCAGCAGCCTTTCTCTCCTCCCCTTCCATCTCCCTCCCTATGCAAACAAGGACTCTCACTAATTCATCTCTAGACCTTCATCACCGAAAACTTTATCCTCGCCACGGGCAAATACCTCCTCTCCCCCGTGCCCAAATCCTTCGAAGCAACCAAACCCCTCTTCACCACCATTTCCACCCTCCTTCCACCAGGCCAACCGACCGACTCACGCCGTCTTGCCCTCGTCCTTGTTCGTACTCTGGCGCGCACCAACCCCGACCTCGTCCGCCCCCATTTGGCTCTACTCGCCCCGCCCGTCTTCGCCTCGGTGCGCGACATGGTCATCCCCGTCAAGTTGGCCGCCGAAGCCGCTTTCGTCCAGCTTTTTGCAGTGGCGGATGAGGAAAGCAAGGTGTTTGAAAAGTACTTGGAATCGCAAGAAGGAAATATGGCGCCGAATGTCAAGAGGAGCATGCAGGATTACTTTAAGCGCGTGGCACTTCGTTTGGGTGCGCAGGTGCGCGAGCGCAGAGAGGCCGAGGGTGGAACGGGTGGATTGGGATTGAGCAATGATGAGGCGGAGGATGAGAAGGAGTTGATGAGTGTTGGACGGGTGGATGTTGCGGGCGGGGGGGAGATGTTTGATTAGTTGGTGGTGGAAGAAGAAGGAGATGAACTAGAAAAAAAAGCGGAAGGGAAAAAGAGGTGAAGGAGGAAGAAAAGGAAAGCGAAAAGGACGTCGGATGGGTAAAAAGTGTTTTCTTTATATCTCTCTGCTGTACATTAGATAGAATTGTTGTGAAATAAGCGGTATGAAAAGTAATGTTATGTCTTCTAGCGTATATTTCGGTTGATGATGCTGGTTGGTTGGATGATCTTATTCAGGAGGCGGTGGGGGATGATGCCCCTGAGTGAAGCGAAATGCGAAATGGCGGACGGTTGTCGGTCTGATGATCAGCGTCAAGCATGCAGTTGAATAAAAGAATCGCTAGCTCAAGCTCAGGTAGATATGTACATTACCTTGTGTGCTCTACATTTATCGAACAAATATGTGATGATTTGGATGTTGTGCTGTTGTGGTTGATTTTATACATGATGTAGCTAGGTAGGTAGGCACCGAGGTAGGCAGGTAGGGTAGGTATAAATGGCGCTAACGATGACCGAGGC
Source organism: Neurospora intermedia (assembly GCA_037102815.1). NCBI lineage: Eukaryota > Fungi > Ascomycota > Sordariomycetes > Sordariales > Sordariaceae > Neurospora > Neurospora intermedia. The sequence continues at coordinate 409,616 of BTPP01000007.1, forward strand.
TAAGAAGCCTCTGCCCTCTTCACAACGACTTGAAGCATAAGGTGTATGATACACATCAATCATCAAGCAGACAGACATACGGAAAGGGTACTGTGATTTCTATCAGAACTACATTACATTGATATTCTATGTTCATAGGTATTCATTCAATCATTAATTTTATTGCTTTTTGATTTACCATCTTACTCTCACTGTTTTGTTCCTCCTACCTACCTAGAGATATCCAGCTTGTTTGCTCCTTATTTACACAGGTACATCTACAGTAAACAATCGTTACGATAGGTACACAAACTTCCTTCTCTAGAGGTACTATGCAAGTCTCTCTATTTCCGAACTGGTTTGTTCCCTGTACTGTAGTCCTGCCTAGGTACTTATCCTAAGGATTGTAGAAATTTGCGCATCTCAGGAGCGTTCGTTTGTTCGTTCGTTCGTTGGTTCGTTGGTTGGTTCGTCGAATGTTGACACGAGGAATACCTACACTACACCATTGCTAGCATAGCATAGCATAGCATAGATAGCATAGCATAGCATGAGTTTCTATGGAAGTGGCTGACTGACGGGCGACAATTTAACTTGTGACTGGTAACTGGTGATAGATAGAAATCAACACCCCCCTTCTCCGCCCCTCCAATGTGCTTACCTACCTATCTATGGTGGTTTTGTAGTCTTTTTCTTTTGTTGCTACACGCTTCGTGTATGGTACGATAAGGCAGTTGACAAAGAACTTTTCTAAATGGTTGTTGGTGTTTTATGGACGATGAGAAATAGGATTTATCAATGGAGTTCACGAGATGCCCTTCAGTTGACTGAGTGACATCTTACTGGCAATACTTGGGTAATGGGAGTTATCCATCCTACTGCTTTGGTACATGTGATCGTCATGATCTTTGGCCGCACCGGGGCTGGCTTTACTAACACCTACCTGCCGTGAGAATCGAGGGGCTGAGATTAGCTGAGATGCGGTTCTCGTGGAATATCATCGCCCGTGGACCATACATAGGTAGGTAGGCTGTGTATGATTCGTTAGTCGTATGGCACTCTTCGTTCTTTTTTGTCTTCTTTCAGTCTCGGACTGACACCGGCTCCCGAGGCTAGGCCTTGCCAGCATCTGCGGTTTTCTATGTACCACTGCTCGGCGATTGGCTTTTATTTCTGTCGAGAGAGGTGCTGTTTCTATTGTCGAGCGCGCGATGACTGCCATAATATCAAAACAATCATAATGAATCATCATGAGACAAATGTGCTGCTGGTCCAGTCGCTTCCAGTTGGTCCCGTGAGGCCGTATACCGTAGAAACTCGGTAAACTGGCAAAACGCTAATGCCCAAAAAAGAGGGTTTTGGGGCATAGTACAGGAAGATCTGTAACGTACAAGTCCGATTCGAACGCAGGCAGGATAGTGTTGGCCAGTATTGTAGAGCTTTCACTAACTGAGCGGACATATGTATAGACGTATGCTGCTTCCTGTGCTTACTGTCGGGCGCTCAAAGAGGGATAGCGTTTTGCCAGTTTACCAAGTTTCTACGGTAAGTGACAGGAGTCGCATGCAATCCGCTAACAACAAGTGCTGAGAGATGCTGCGACACTTGCTAGCGGTGTGCACAACGCTACTGATCTTGCCACATTGGTGGACCGGCAAAATTACCGTCACGCCGACACTTCTGTCAGATTTTAAATGCAAGCGGAAAGTACGAGGCAATATACGGGCAGAGTGAAGGCACCGGGAGGCGTGGAATGATGTTTGGTGTTTGATGAGTGAATGGCAATTACAAGTCACTGCAGTTCCCGCTGCTGCTGCTAGAGTCAGTCCAGCGCACGTGACCAACCCCGTGACAGCCCTCACTAACCCTCGCCAATGGCAGGCATCGCTGGGTCCCCACCCGGCGAAACCCACAAACTGGTGGTGTGAGAAATTCTAAGATTCCGACCTTCCCCCTCAGCCCGTGGAAATTTCAATCCATCGTCAACCAGACCCGACCATCCACGCAGAAATCCGTCAAGATGTGAGTAGCATCGTCATGCCGTCCCGTTCGTTCGCGAAATGAGAAAAATTGGCTGCCGGGACGAGCATTTTGGCGATTCTGAGGGAGGAATGAAGCCTTTCCAACAAATGAACACAAACGAGGCTTCCTTTGTCGTTTGCGTCAGAATCGCCAAAACTGGTTGTCCCCGGCAGTGCAGTCCATGATGCTCATCACCGCCATCATCCATCATCCATCACCACCACCACCACCACGCTGCGCCATCCAAACCGACAAAAGCGACACCATGACCGCAATTCGGACAGTTTCCCAAGATGCAGTTGGCTGACTTTTTTCCGCGCCTTTCAGGGTTAACCTGAGGACCCAGAAGCGGCTCGCGTCCTCCGTCTTGGGCGTCGGCCAGCGCAAGATCTGGCTCGACCCCAATGAGGTCTCCGAGATCAGCAACGCCAACTCTCGCCAGACGATCCGCAAGCTCGTTGCCGATGGCCTCATCATCAAGAAGCCCGTCACCATGCACTCGCGCTCCCGTGCGCGTGAGCTCAACCTTGCCCGCCGCATTGGCCGTCACCGCGGCTTCGGTAAGCGCAAGGGTACCGCCGATGCCCGTATGCCCGAGTACGTACAACCCGAACAAAAAATATATTATTACGACCAAGACATTTGGCAAGAGGAGGATCATCAGTATTATCATCATCATCATCATCGCATGGGACGGGTTATGGGAGGCTACGCTTGGGCCTGGTGCAGGACATGATTGAGAGATAGAGAGAGAAAGGAGGGTGGCAAATGTCTTGGACCGACAAACTTTTCCTGGGGAATACCTTTTTGCTGACGGAGGGATTTCCACGATTACAGGCAGGTTCTGTGGATGCGCCGCCAACGGGTCCTTCGTCGTCTGCTCGTCAAGTACCGTGCTTCCGGCAAGATCGACAAGCACCTCTACCACGAGCTTTACCACCTCGCCAAGGGTAACACCTTCAAGCACAAGCGTGCCCTCGTTGAGCACGTACGTACACTCACCACAACTCGAGCGGAGGAGCACACTTGGAGGACGGATATTGACGTTTGTTACTGCAGATTCACCGTGCCAAGGCCGAGAAGGCTCGCGAGAAGGCCATCAAGGAGGAGATGGACGCCAAGCGTGCCCGCACCAAGGCCGCTCGCGAGCGCAAGCTCGAGCGCCAGGCTGCCAAGCGCAACGCTCTCGCCGGCGAGGAGGAGGAGTCCAAGTAGATTACTGGGATGATGACGTGAATGGAAGAAGACGGACATATTGGCGGCCTTGCATTCGGAGTAATCGGTTGGGCTTCTTTTTCTGGTCGCAATTCTCTCTACATCTCCAAAATCTACGCGTGGAAATCCGCTTCTGGTCGTCCGGTTTTCCCTGGTTGATGGTGCTTTCACTCTTCTGTGGGAGGTATTGTTGGTGATACCATACCGGCGATAGCACAGGATGGTGTTGTGGGCGTTTTGCATGTCGTCTGGCACATGGCGACAAGGAATGACCAAGATCTAGCTGCGTTTCCGAGCAGAGATATTCATCAGGCTCTTGATCGGCGCACGCCCATGGGACAAGAGGCCGAAAGGGAACGGGATGCAAGGAGACAATGCGATTACGTCGTTGTTGAGCACAAGCTGCTGTTCTTTTCAGATTGCTTTCACGTACTGCAGTGCGTGCTTGACTCCATTTGTATGATACCATTTCCCAGTTCACGCCTTCTCCATGGAACCTTGACTCGTGATGTTAAAGAGCTTGCATGCGGTGATGTAATTTCGTGTGTCTGGGTAGAAGCCCGACGCCAACGAACCCCCCCTTCGCAGGAAACATCACTTCCATGATGGATGAATGACATCGTCATTTGAACTTGCAATGTCACGAGAACTGTCTCACCATCGAATGTGATCTACCAAGCGAAGGGCATGGGGAGCATGGGTAGCTTAGCTAACCACCACAAAATCGCGCTCAGGATGTCGTGATCCGAGCAAACAGACAGTCAAGCGCGCACGTAGGCAACTGAAGCTTCGGACAGGAAGCCCACGATAGCAATTAACAGATGTCAAGAGCCATCAACAGTCATTAGATCAGGTCCGTGCACCAGACCAGACCAGACCAGACCAGCCATCCATCCATCCACCTCGTCGGCTTCTCATCGACTTCACCCACACCTATCTTCCACCAAAACACCCTCAACGCCAACTACCTTATATCTATCTATATTCGGCAAAGAGGTAAAAAGAATAAACGACCGCCTACAGCGAAATCGTGCATCAACCAAACCCCTTTTCTTTCTTTTTCTCTCTCGAGAGAAAGAAAGAAGAAAAGTTGGGTCAGAGATTTCCTCAAATTGTCCCCTTTCAGAGTGGTGAGTTTTGTGCCAGGGCATATCAGCGAAATGAATCTGTCCCCCTAAGAAGATTCCTTTCTTTCGAAAAAAAAATCTTGGAGGAGCAAAAGCGCTGGTGTTCTTAGCGGGCTCATCATACCCAGTTTAGTTGATTGAAGAAGAAAAAAGAAGAGAAGAAAGAGTTTTGGAAACGAAGAGGGGTTGCAGAGGGTTTTTGAAGCAGTGGATGGGCAACCAGGGAACGGAACGGAGAGCAGTGCAGTGGGGAGGGGGACGAGGACGAGGACGAGTGCATGGATTGATGGAAAATTGTGGGGGAAACTGAAGGGAAGAGAAAGGTGTGATTGGCTAGAGAGAATAGAGTTGGGGCATGCCAGGGTTAGCTGGTTTGCTGTGAACGAGGGAAGGTCGGACTGGATCGGAGGATGAGGGGGGATAGTATGGTAGCTACTTTTGGTGTGATGAATGATGAAGTTAGTTAGGGTAATATCGTTAAAAAGTGCTGGGCAAGAGTTCGGGGAACCTCCACTGGACGCAAACAAGCCGGGTTTAAAGTTGTGAGCCTTCGTCATGTTTTTGGTGGGGTAAAGATAGCCGGTCGGTTAGGTTCGGGTGACTCCATATTTCCAACCTCCGTCGACTTGTATACTTTTCGAGAAATAGAAAGAGAGAGTGTGTGTGAGAGGAAAGGTATGATGCGGAATCACAAAGGTTTTCATAAATAGAGTGTGGTGGTAAATTATACTACAGTAGAAGTGTAGTACTATCGTCAACGACACAGACAGGTAGCGATAAGTAGATTGACAAGGACAGCATAGCATAGCATCATCGACCATCACCACCATTACCCGGCTAAGTTGACTAACACCGGAGACTAATTACATAACTCTTTCTTCCCTTGGGAGTCATTTCGAAGAGAAAAAAGAAAATCCAACATCCAAGCGAATCCGTTTTATCCTCGCGCTCGGGTCTGACAGAGTAATAAGAAGTATCTGTCACTGTGATTGAATGGGATTGGCTGTGCAGTGAAGGGTACCGACAGTAACTTTCCCATCCCGTCATTTTTCTTGTCGTTGCCGATCCCGTGTGTTGCCTCGTCCCATATCATATCCGTATCTAGCCATCCGCGCTACCTTTAGTAACATTGACTGACCTTTTCCTTTTCTTATCTACTATTCAGTCAACAACAACATCAACAAAAACAAAAAGTCATGTCGAGCTTCCAGAGCACAGCTGCTGTGCGCGCCTGCGCCCGCCGAGCGGCTTCTACCACCTCCGCCGCGACTCTGGCCTCGACAACATGCCGCGCCGCCGCTTCCCGGATACAATTGCAGGGACAGAGGAGCGCAGGGCTGGTACCCAAGAGCTGGACGAGGTTTTCCTCGTCTTCGATTGCCAATGACAATCAGCAAAAGGTGCGCCGCCTTCTTTACCAGACTGAATGGTTGGTGGTGTTAGTGGTTGTGATGATGTCGCTAACCCGGTGCGCAGATGCTCGCCTCCCACTTGCAGACGGCCGATCCCGTCATGTACGATATTATCGAAAAGGTGATCTCCCCGGTGAAGCAATTGTGTCGCACTCACGACTAACAACGTCTTGTTTGGGCCATGTAGGAGAAGCAAAGACAAAAGCAGTTCATCAACCTTATCCCATCCGAGAACTTCACTTCCCAGGCCGTCCTCGATGCGCTAGGAAGCCCCATGCAGAGTACGTTCGGACAAAGAGAGAGGGAGAGAAGATGAGGAGAACAGAAGCTGACATTTGGACAAAAGACAAGTACTCTGAAGGATATCCTGGAGCGCGTTATTACGGTGGCAACGAGTTCATCGATGCTTCCGAAAGGTTATGCCAGGACAGAGCCCTCGAGACCTTTGGCTTGGATCCCAAGGAATGGGGCGTCAACGTGCAAGGTGAGTATCTCGCTCTACAGCTTCTCTTCTCAAAGAATGCGCCAGGCTAACATGGCCTCTCCAGCGCTCTCCGGTGCTCCTGCGAACCTATACGTCTACTCGGCCCTCATGGACACCCACGACCGCTTGATGGGCCTCGACCTCCCCCACGGCGGCCATCTTTCGCACGGTTACCAGACTCCCACCAAAAAGATCTCCTTCATCTCCAAGTACTTTGAGACCCTCCCTTACCGTCTCGATGAGAAGACGGGCTACATCGACTACAACAAGCTCGAGGAGCTGGCCATCACCTACCGCCCCAAGATCATCGTCGCCGGCGCCTCCGCTTACAGCCGCCTGATCGACTACGCCCGTCTCCGCGAGATCTGCGACAAGGTCAACGCCTACCTCATGGCCGACATGGCCCACATCTCCGGTCTCGTGGCCGCCAAGGTCATGCCCGGCCCCTTCACCCACGCCGACATCGTCACCACCACCAGCCACAAGTCTCTCCGCGGCCCCCGCGGCGCCATGATCTTCTTCCGCCGCGGCGTCCGCCGCACCAACAAGAAGGGCGAGGAGGAGCTGTACAACCTCGAGACCCCCATCAACGCCTCCGTCTTCCCCGGCCACCAGGGCGGGCCCCACAACCACACCATCGCCGCCCTCGCCGTCGCTCTCAAGCAGGCCCAGACGCCCGAGTTCCGCGCCTACCAGAGCCAGGTCCTCGCCAACGCCAAGGCGCTCGCCGCCCGCCTCGGCGAGCCCAAGGACAAGAACGGTCTGGGCTACACCATTGTCAGCGGCGGCACCGACAACCATCTCGTCCTGATCGACCTCAAGCCGCAGGGCATCGACGGCAGCCGCGTCGAGCGCGTGCTGGAACTCGTCGGCGTCGCTGCCAACAAGAATACCGTCCCCGGCGACAAGTCGGCGCTGACGCCCGGCGGTCTGCGCATCGGCACGCCCGCTATGACCACGCGCGGGTTCACGGAGGAGGACTTTGCGCGCGTGGCTGACATAATCGATCGCGCCGTCACCATTGCTGTGCGCATCAACAAGGCGGCCAAAGAGGATGCGGTAAAGAAGGGCAACGAGAAGGCGGCGAACCGCGTCAAGACTTTCATGGATTACTTGGGGAATGGCGAGACGGACCCGGAGATTGTCCAGCTCAGGAGCGAGGTGGAGAGTTGGGTGGGCACGTACCCTTGCCCTTGGGACCAGTCGTCTTAGGGGGTTGACGGACCGGGTGAAGTGGTGACGATGATGGTGGCGAGGTTGATGAATGATGGAAGTAATGGGAATGGAAGTGGTATTAGGGCTAGAGGGCCGACGTTGATTGAGTTGATGGGGACCACGGGTATTGAGGGTGGTCCTGGTTCTACTACATCTACGTCTACGTCTATGTCCACATCTACACCACCTTTGAAGAAGGAAGGCGAAGGCGAGAGACGAGCATAAAAGGAACGACCACTCGCTGCTAGGGAGGGAAAAAGGCGAAGGAGTGAGTTTAACAGTCACTTCTTTCGCCGTTGTGTAATTTCTGTTTTCACTTTTTTTTTTTGTGTGTTTTTTTCGGTCTACCAACTGGCTGGCTATATGGGACTCCATGGACGGAGTGGGATGGACAGAGATGAGATCATGTATTCGCATACCTACCTTTTGTGTTTTTTCTGTTGTTAGCTGCGCGTGGCCTTTCACTTTAACATTACGGGTACGGCGTCAGTTTAGTTGTTTTTTTGCTTGTTTTTATATATATCAAAACAGGTGGTAAAGTGTGATGGATTCACACACTCACACAACTCAATCATCCTGGAAACGAATTGACATGGCGTTTTGTCTTGGCATAACTCGAAAAATTTGCCAGTGTCTTGTAGGAAACAATCATAAAGATCGATCGATATCGACGTACTTTAGCTTGAAGTTATATAAATACCTACCTATTGTCCACCCAAGACCTTGTATACCAAGTCTAACCAAAAAAAAAATCCGCTCAACCTTTGTTATCTTTCTTTCTCACCATACCACATTCCCTCTACTTACCTTGGATGCCTCAGATACCGGTATCTATAGAGGTATCCTTCAATCAACTATAGGTAGGTATAGGTACTGGTGTACTCATTGCTGTACAAAAGAGCAAATATTTCAATCACGCATGTTCATTCAATTTTTACCTTCACTACCACCACCACCACCACCACCACCACACACGAGTGGCATGACACTGCCTACCTACCTAGTTTGATAACTATAAATAACGGGCCGGGCTGAGGACATGATCAACGGGCTGGTGACATGACTAACAGAGGGGAAAAAAACTGGCAATAGCCAAAACTACTGAACGGGAATCAATAGATGATATATGAAACTCTATGAATACAGGTACGTATTTGGCATTTGTCAAGAAGGTAAGGTACATTATACCTCTCTACACAGATACCAAAGATCCCAACTTCATACCATAGAGGTATCCTTCCTCTCCCAACTACATAATACATACATACATACCATCTTACCTCCTCTCCCCTTTTTGACTACCTAGGTAGGTAGAGGTAGGTACCTGTAGACTTCCGTTTTCACTTCTCCTCCAATCTTACTGTGACCTTTTTTTCCATTCCTTCTTGTGTTAAGCAAAACCCCCTTTTGCCTCCCGTCCTTATCCATGTCCATGTCCTTGTTGTCCTTATCCTTGCCCTTGCATTTCTGGTATCATTTTTTCCATTCTTTCCCCTCAACAACAGTGGGAGAACATGTACTCTACTCTTGTTACAACACCGCCTTGTCTACTACTACTTACTAACCCTCTCCATCGCCAACCGTTTCTTCTTCCCCCCCTCGTCGTGCTTCTCCTCATCACATAGAGGTATTTTCTTCGACCTTCTCGGCAACAGAGACACTTCCACTATGTTTGTCAACAGTCTTTCGTAGAGGTACCTCTGCAGCAACAACAACAGGAGCAGCAGGAGCAGCAGCACCAGGGGCGGTATCCTTCTCCTTCTCCTCAGCATCAGCATCAGCAGCAACATCCTTTGTTTGTTCCCCATCATTAGCAGGGGCCGGAGCATTGCCACCGTTAAGCACCACCTTGGCAACAGCACTCCTTTGCTTAAAAGCCATGTAGTACTTGGCTAGGTATCCCTCCCCGATATGAAGCACCTCTTCGTCACCGTCTGCGTAGGTGACTAGCTCATGCAGAACGGGCCAGAGGGCGTAGTCCGCTGGGGATGGAGCCTCGCCGCCGCAAATGTAGAAGGGGGTCAGGTGACGCTTGTTGTCCTGATCTTTCGCTGGTGGCTCTTTTGGCTGGGTTTTAGTCTCTGCTTCAGATGCTGTTGGCGTAATAACTGCTTTGGCCGCGGCAGTATGAGCATCTTGTGCATATTCCTCCCACTGCTTCAACAACGCCTCCTTCTTCTCCCTGATTGCTTGCTTCACTTTCTCCGCCCTAGAGGTGCTGCTGACCTTGTCATCACCACTTTCTTCCGTTTTCCTGCCCGACCTATTAAGCAGCCAATTCCAAGCCGCCCACAACTCGTCTGCCTCCTCGAGCCTCGCAAACCTCTTTGCCACCTTCGCCGGTGTCATCTGATCGTACCTCCTGCCTGCTCCATACACTGCATCCAAATACCTCAGGATACTGACATCCCCAACCACCTCGGTCCGCGCCGGATCGTTATCCACGAACTTGATTCCGACCTTGACCTTTCTTCCTCTTCTATCAGACTGCTCCTCGTCCTCGTCCTCACCCAAACCACCAGAAGCGTCAATGGCCCCTCTAGCCACTCCAATCCCCATATCCGCCAACGCCAGCGCCACCCTCGTGTTCTCCACCGTGCACGCCCGCCCCTGGATACTAGCCGCAAAGAACCTCTTCGGGCTGCCCATGTGCAACACATTAAACCCCGCTCCATAGTTCTTCTCCCAATCGAACTCGGAAACATGGTTCTCATGCCCAAAAGCCTGCAGCATCCTAACCGCCTCGTCGGTTTGGCCGTTCACCACCGGTTGGGCTTCCTCTTTGGTTTTCCCGACGGCGCCCTGGCCCCAAATCTTGGTTTGGGAAGCGTTGAGGAAGGTGCCGATCTGTCGAAAGGTCAGGCTGATGCGTGCGCCGGAGTAGGCAAGCTCGGAGGAGGACTTGTCGCGGTCGGAGCGCTTGTCGGGACGGATGGCGTGTAGCCAGCGCATGTTGGTTTGGAGACCCATACGGAGGAGGGAGTTGTGGGGGAGAGGGGCGCGTTGGATTTGGCGTTTGGCTTTTTCTGCTGCTGATGGACCCTCAGAGGTCCCTCCTGCTGCTGCTGCTGCCGCTGCCGGTGCATCCTTCTTGTCCTTGTCCTTGGGAGGTCGCTTGGTGCGGAGGACCATGGTTCGTTTAGCGCCGAGACTGACATTGGCAATGTAACTGCTGCGGACAATGTCCAGGGTCTTGTCACTGTGCTCGCTTATGTAGTCGCTGCTGTTGCGGTAGTGCTGAATAAGGACGTGGTTGAGTGGATGTCCGAGGTGCTTCTCGATCTCGTTCTTGATGGCAAGGACAGTGGGAGAGAAGGGGAGAAGTGGTGGTGACTCGTCTGCTGGATGACGGTATACTGGCATGTTTCCTTCGTCGTCGACGGCACCCTGAACGGCGATGCGTCGTGGAACTTCACCACCCAAGTGAGACATGCCAGCCCAGCTGACTTCTTCCAAAAGCCGCTCAAAGGCATCGGCGGCGAGGTCAGGCGAGAGGGCATTGGTGATAACAGTGGTGTCTCCCTCACAGAGCGGTTCGGAGACGGTCGATTTCTGATGATCTTCCATCGTGGTTGTTGATGGCGTCTTTGTATGGGTTTCTGGAGAATCGGTAGACGACTGCGGGGTGTTTGGATCTGGCTGATTTGATGTTGCTGGGGTTGAAGGGGTATCCTTGATTTGTTCCAGCGCTTCGGCCGAGTTCCGGTCTTGGTTATTTCCCTGGAAGGGGAACGGCGAACTTGATGATGAGCTTGTTGAGGTTTTGTCACGTCGAAATCGTGGCGTAACGGCTACTCTTGTAGTCTGTGAGGATGGTGAGGGATCAGCACCATCAACTGGTTTTGCGCCGAGTACGCCCGGAGAGCCAGATAGCGATTGACTAATGAGTTCCACGTTTCGACGCTTGATAGACAAGAACTCTGACTCAATATTGTCCATGTCAGCCTCGGAAGCAGCTTCCAAGGGCGCAAGACTGTCGGCCAAAGGATTCGATAGATCTCCATGGGTTACCATGGGCTGTGTAAGAGGTACATTAGCGTTACTGGTGGCTTGGCGTGGTTGTGGCGTAGTAGAGCTGCCTGAATTTGTGGTTCTCTGTGATGGAACATGTCGTTCGATCGAAGAAATATCACTGAGGTTTATTGACACCCTGGCCATTGTTGGTGAAAGTCCAGTCGAGCGATTTCTTGAAGCCTTTGGAGGGGTGGAGGAGACTCTGTCTCGGTTCTGTTTGCTCTCTTCTGCCTTTCCAGGCTTCTTGACATCCCTGCTTCCGCTCGACGGCTTTATCCTATGGCCGTGTTTCGCCGAATTTCTGGGCTGAGTGGGCTGTAACTTGTCGATGAGGGCTGGTGAGTCCAGGAGATCGCAACCCGTGAGTATCTCTAGTTGTTGGATGGCATTGATGTGTCGCGCATATGACCGATAGCCGCAGCAATCCTCCACGATAGTGATGTCGTAGGCATGTTTTCCAGCTTCCAGGGCGGTCGCAAAGACACCCACATTGGTAAGGGAACCGCACACGTACATATCCGTCACAAATCGCATTCTCAGCTGTTGAACCAGTTGCGATTGGCCCGGAGGGAATGCGCTGTAGTGCGATTTGGTGGTTATAAAGTCGCGACCACGCATGATGGAAGCCTCAATGTTGGGCGGAAAATTGGCGCCTGGTGTGCCCTTCCGGACGCACGTCGGTCTGTCAAGGCTGTCAACAACGGTCAAGAATGCCTCCTCGTCAACTCCCATGAGCACCTCGTTGTGCTCTTTGGAGTTGGCGCGCCTTCGTGTGGCTGAAGGGCGCATTGGTATATCGGATGCTATAATGGTGTCTCCCTCGGTATCTAGGGCGCGATGTTGTTCGAACTCGCTTCGAACCCATACGACATCGCCAGCACCGGAATCACGGAAGACCTTGACCAGTTCCAGAATGCGATCGACAAAGCCATCTGGTTGGGTCACGGGCAAGGCACCGTCAGGAGACACAAAGTCGTTTTGGAGATCGACCACTATCAGTGCTTTTCTGGTTGGGAGGGCAGGCATCGCTGCCACGTTGATAGGAAACATGGCGGCAGTAAGTGAAAGCAGCTAGTAATATATGTTGGACGATGATTGAGGTAAAGAGGAGATTGGATGATGGGTGGTTGATAATTGACTAAATCTTGGGGACATGTCAGCACAGTACCGGGCTCGTGTGATCAGGGCGGATGCCGTGACCGGGGCGGCACGAAATGGTATGATGCCAGCAAGAGGAAGAATAGTCATTACCATCATGTCTCAGGATCTAGCAATCCCTATGGGCCGACAAAGATATAATGAGTGCTGACCAGCATTCCGGTCGAGCCCGCTTGTTACTGTTGGTATATCTGCAAAGGTAGAATGTTGGCTAACAACTGACTGAAAAGAAGATGGCGGTTGTTGTGGTTGTTGTTACACCACATAAGTGGTGCTGAATGTTGATCGTTGGACTCGGCCGAGTAAAGAGTGTCGAGTGTTGATAACCTAGACAAAAAGGAGAAGCTAGGAGGGTCGGAAGCGCATAGATGAATAGGTGTTTAAGTTATTGAAGAGGGAAGAGATAGGAGACCATCGTTGATCGGCGGTTATCCATATCCGGGCCGTCACCACCGACATACGACCGACCACATGGCCGGCCGGGGGGAGGACCGGTAGAGGTAGAGCTGTGGAGGATAGCAAGGCCACTAGTGTAGAAAATAGATGTTGACAACTTTAGGTTGATAGTCTCTGGACCATGGAGATCAAGGAGACTTAGAGGTAGGAATAAACACAATTGGCAACTTCACATTTGATAGGGACCGTGGTTCATCAATGAAATGCCGTGGGTTGCCCAACACTGGTTGCGCCTGGAGATATTGGTTGGTGGGTGTGAACGAAACAAAAGTCACCCAAAGAACTGAAGATGGATGGACTCGACTCTTTTTTTTTTCTCAACTCCCTCGCGCCAAGACTACGCAACGCGTGATGAGGCTGGCGTCTCTGGTTGGGCAGAGCTGGCTTCAGTTCTCAGTACATAGATGGGAGGAGTGAAGAGTGTGACTTCTTTCCACTTTGGCTTTTTAAAACTCGAAGACGGAAAAGAGAGAGAGAGAGAATGGCGATGCGGGGTCCTGTCGCCTCGATGCCTTACAGGGGTCGGGGAGCGCTTTCCGGACCAGGATGGAGGAGTTTGGTTGCAGTATCGGGAGTTCTCTGCAGGGCTGCCGTCAAGGCGGATTGGACGGCGTGGTGGGGGGCATGGAACAAGGTAAAGGAGCAACCTCCGTCGACCAATCCACTCCTTCAATTCTGCCATCTTTATCTTTTCCTTTTTCTTTTCTTTTCTTTCCATTGTTCTTCCTCTCCCCTCCTACTAGTGAGCTATCCTCTGACGTCTTGTCGTCAGTTCCGTAGCAATCAGCCAGACACCGCCATCGGCAAGATCCGTTCGTTGCAACCACATGCACAACATAGCTCGACGATATCGGTGCCTACATATATATCCGACCCTCGGTTGGCGGCTTACACATGAGATGCAAAAAGAGGTAGTCGGATACGGCTACTATTTACATAGCTGAGGTCAATGGGCCATCTGGAGTGACTACCTGCCACTGATTCCTCTGAAAACTATTGAGATTTGAGACAACTCTCAGAAAATGCACCTAATTCCTCTAATCACTTCAACAAAGGTGCCGCAAAGGAAGCAAGCCGTCAAGATGGGCATGTGTCTGGAGCAGATGAAACGACTCCGGCCATGGACAGAAATGAACAACTCCACTGAAGTATCAAGATAGGGACTTTGGCCACTCGGAAACAATCACCAACCTAGTTTTGCCGACCAAATCGAGGACCAAGTTGCTCTTGTTCGGTTGACGGGGACATCGATATACATTCCATTGCTAACTCTTTCCCCCAGAGCCTTTACCCTTAACATCAAGCGCCGAATGGCTCTATGAGAAGCCTGGCGGACACTCATGAACGTCCTCTCATTTCTCTTGGTCGACCTTTGGCTTTTCTTATCTACCATTCGGTTGCTTCGTTCCGTCACACATCCATCGCGATAGTCACGACCAATGCAACCACTTGGCAAGCATGGAGCCAATATTTCCATATGTACTCTCATGGTTGACTCCCTGTTTCCGCGTCACATTCACGCACACTTGAGCAGTCAGTGAATGTCGATCATGCTGACGTGACAATGACAAGAACAATATTGGGTATGTGCAACGGCTTCATGCAAGGAAATCATCATCCACCCACATGGCCATATTTTCCTTGCTTGATGTGGGTTTCAATTGCTTGCTCGCTTGCTGTCACACAAAGAAGAGACTATTCGGACCGGTGAGCTCATAGCAAGGGTAGATGTGCCGCTGTCTGTGCAGGACTGAAGCGGTGTAGATCTTGACAGTAGGAAAATCAATACTCACCGAAGCGCAATCAGCGGACAAGATCAAGAGATGAGGAAGAAACATGTTTGCAAATCCCACAAACACCGCGCTTAGCTGAGGTTGGGAATCGGAATCCGCATCATACCCCTAAAGCCAACCAAGTCCTCCAACTCCACCGCAATGTCCTCAAACAACGGGCGCGAGTGAACTTGAGGGTCAGCGCACTGCTTCTGCAGTCTCTCCAACCCTTGAACGATGGCCTCTTCTTCCTCTTCCGTAAGTTCGCTACTGTCTCTGAAGGCGGGAGGAGCCGCGTCGGCAGCAACAACAATGGCAGTCTCCGCCTCTGGGATCTGCGTCGTCGTCGACTTCTTCTCCTTCTCCCTCCTGATCAAACCAAGCACATCCTCCAACAGATGCGCGAAAGCCAACACTTCCAATTTCTCCATGCCAGCGTAGACCTCCTCGCCCGTGCCATAGATAGTAGCAGCACCAAAGTCTCCCAACAAGGCATGTCTGTCCGCCTTGCTCGCCAGGATGTTGTGCGCATACAAATCTCCATGAGCAATTCCCCTCTGGTGGAGATGAGCAGCCGCTCCAGCAATGCCCGTCAACATGCCCAACGCCTCGGCCGCGCTGAGCGAGGCGTCCTCGGGGAAGCAGTCGCGGCTGCACGTATCGAAAGAAGGCGGCAGCCCCAGAGCCGCGTAGTACTCGGGAATCAACTGCATCACGATCCCTCCCTGGAACTTTTTCTCCTTATCTGCTTCAGCAGCAGCAGCACCCTCAACAACCTCATCAGGATGTCCCACCACCTTCCCCAAAACCGTAATCAACCCCTCATGAAACCCTGCCGCCAACACCGCAGCCATCTCATCCCTGGGCGTCCCATCGCTCGTCACGCCGCCCTTGAACACCTTGATCGCCACCTCCTCCGCGTACTCGGCGCTCTGCTTCCACAGTCCCCGTGAAATCACCCCCGACGCCCCCTCGCCCAACGTCTCCTGCACTTCCAAGTTCTTCCACTCGATCTTCTCCAGATCAAACCTCGTCCCCGCCTTGGCCGTCGCTGCGGCCGTTTGCTTCTCGACACAAGGGTTCCCTGCAAACGACAAGAACGCCAGCTTGGGCAAGTCAAATAACCACTCTGGAAGCGTCTCGAACCGGTTCGCGCTCAATCTTAGCAGCGCCAGGTTTTTGCATCCCGTGGCCATTGACGCTGGCAAGCTCGATAGCTGGTTCCCAGCCAACATGCACTTTTCCAACCTCTCGCACTTGCCCAAGTCCTCGGGTAGAGTGGAGATCTGGTTATCTGTCAGGATTAACCACCTGAGTGTTTTTGTTGGCAAGGAACCTTCTGGGATGGAAGTCATTCCGTTTGAACGGAAGGCGATCATCTCCAGGGAAGGGCATTGTGCCAGGACGGAGGGGAAGGTGGAAAAGTTGTTGGAAGAGAGAAAGAGGATGCGCAGGTTGGGTAGGGAGGTGCCGAATTCGGAGGGGAGGGAGGAGAGGCCGGTTCCGGAAAGGTCGAGGTGCGTGAGAGTGGCGCCGAGAGTGAGGATGGCGGGGGGCAGGCCTGACGGGAGCGGGCAGGTGAGTTTTAGGTGGGTGGTGGAGGCGTAGCCGCCGGTGTTGAGGGTTTCGAGGTCGTGCATTTTTTTTTGTTGGTGGTGGTGACCGGGGTGGAAATAAAAGGATTGACTTGGGTAAGTAGGTAGTGTGTGAGTTTGATTAAGAAAGTGAAGTGAATGAGTGAACTGAAGGCATTCACAAAGTCAAATTGTTAGTGTGAGTGGGATGCATGGTGGTGTTCGCTTGGTGGAACGCATTTTCCACCTTGGCGGATCCATTGTGCCCCAGAAAAAGATGCGATAACGATAAGAAGAGGTCCACATTGGACGGCGTGGACCAGATGGAAGCCGACTTGGGATGCCTTTTTGAACACAAAGTGGACTAAATTCCAAGTTCCTACTTGTATCCTGGTCAGTGGTGCTCTTGGTGATCTTGTCTCTTCGTCTCTGTCAATCGCAACCGCCGTTGGTTGTTCAACTTCTTGCTTCAGTAAACAGATGCTCCCGGCAGGCAAGAACCCAAATCGCACTAGCGCCTGGCCCAAGCTGCAAGGCTGGTTTGACATCAGCTTGGCCTGTGCGTGGGTGATCCCCGACCGTTGAATGCATTTCCCAATTCAGCTTTCATCGATGCAAGTTGAAGGTGCACCCGCGCCAGGTCCGTCTCATTGATTCGTCAAGAAGCTCTCAGTTCGTGACTTTCCAAACATCTCCAACCGCCAAATCAACTTTCCACTTCATCACCCTCTATACGACCGCGTCACCATCTTTTGTCAACACGGGATAGCGGCCGATATCAATACCATCGACAAAACGTATCATATCGCTCCCGCGAACAACAACCCAACAGCCATGGGGACCGACTCGCGCAAGAGACCTGTGGATGCAGAGGGAGCGCAATCGTCACAACCCAAACGACCAAAGACCAACACATCAACACGAACAATTCTCGCAGTCGAGGCGATCGGAAATTCATCAAAGGCAACGACAGCACCCACTCCCGACGGGCTGGCCAAGAATGGACTGAGGCGGAGCATCGCGCTGGCGCTGGAGACGGTCGGCTTCGACGGTGCCACGCCCGAAGCAATAGAGAGCTTTACCATCATGACAGAGACGTGTATGCCGCCTGCGCTGAGGCCGCCCCGCGTCACCTTGCCCCTGTGCTAACCTCACCTTGGCCAGACCTCCATTCCTTAACCGAAGAAGTCAAGGTCTTTGCAAACGCCGCGCGCCGCTCCTACCCGATACCCAAGGACTTCGAAAACACTTTGAAGCGTTTCAACCTCACACCCACAGCGCTCTACTCCCACAGAAAACCCCCGATACCGAAGAAGCAGCGACAGCCAGTATGGGAGGATCTCCCTCTAGACGCCGCCATCCCTACCGACCTTCCTGTTCTCGATCCCGAACTCGACGGCGCCGCAGACAAGGCAGCCAAGAACTACATTCCGAGCTCATTCCCCTCCTTCCCCAGCGTGCACACCTACAAGTACACGCCCGAAAGCGTCGAGGCCGCCACGACCGCACAGCACAGCATCATGACCGACACACAAGCCACCGTCACCATGACCCAGACCCAAACGATGGTCGAATCCCAGGCAGCAGCAGCAACAGCAGCAGTAGCAGCCCAGCAATCTCAATTACCAACCAAGATTCCTCAACGACCACTGGCACCCGACGAGATTCCCCGCGGCGATCCTAAGAAGATCCGCGAAGCCGCCGCCAAGGAAGCCAAGGCCGGTGAGCAGGCGCTGCGCCGTCTCATGCGCGCCAGCAAGATCGCGAAGCAAAAGGACGTGTCGGCCACGGCTCAGCGGGATCCGTCTCGCAGGGAGCGGTACGCGCTGTGGGAGGCGGCGATGCGCGAGCTGGTGGAGGACGACACCAAGGCGAAAGGCAGGGAGGTGGCGCCCGCGTCTATGCATAGTCAGCAGGGCCGGGTGGAGATTGCGGACCACAGCATGATTGTGAATGCGGAGAAGGGGTATTATCGGAAGGAGGTGGCGAGGCCGGGGGTGAGGAAGTTGGCGGGGGAGTTGGCGGGGAAGTAGGGCGTGTTGAAGGCTGTGAGAGAGATGACAGCAGGGCAGTGGTGGTGAAGATGGCTACGGAGGGAAGAGGTCATCTAGTTCAAGGATGACGAGGTTACTATGAGCGCAAAGGTTGGCTTTGATTATGGCCATGGTTTTGCGAGAACAATTTACATGGGGGCAGGAAAGATTGGCATGCGAAGAGAAAGGCGAAGTGAGCGGTCACGGCCAGTGTCATGCTCACGATTTTATGGCTATGAAGATGGCACAAAGCTATTATTGCTTGATTCAGCAAAAGGCATGGGGAGTTATGGGGTTGGCGCATCATTCAGAGCATTAGCGTTTGTCGTCATTCTCGAGTTTACACAAGATACCCATACAGATATAAAGATAGACGGACAGTGGTCTATACAGCGAATGTTGCCTCATTCACCTTATTGTATAACTTGATGGGTGTTCTACTTCCACAGTAAGCATCAACTGGGAAGCGTTGTTGACTCCAGCTCATCACTGTTGATGCGAGCCAACCAAGAGAAATTCGACCCGAAGATTTCTTTATGACTCCATACAAATCTCGAGTGAAGTCATATCTGAACCTTGGTGAATCTGTTTGTCATCGACTGGAGACGGGTAGTGAAGCTCTCAAGTACGTAGGTACGTACTTCGTATACCTGAACGCTGCCAGCCTTTGCCGGGCCGGCAATGGCACAGTGCACTTGAAGTGACGACACCGCAGTTCCGGGCAGGCTTGGGCTGCAGTCGGTGCCCCCAAAAGCGAGTGAAGGACAGTGTGAGCCAGCCATTTTGAGGCGACAGCGCCAAGACGGCAGCCGACCCCACCGCCCAGCGACCGCAGTTGGCTGTGGTGTCGGCCGACCCTATTTTCCGCCGCACAAAAATTTCCGGAATTCCTCGATCTCGTCGCCTGTCTCCGCATTGTGCCTTTGACGATTTCTGACCCGCGCAGAGGCACCGTGAAAAAGCTCCCCCATTCTCCCATTGATCCTCCCCTGATCAACCAGAAAGGAACTGCAAGATGGCTGAGCAACTCATCCTCAAGGGCACCCTGGAGGGCCACGTAAGTTTTCTATTTCTTGCCAGTTTCCCGTTCGCCCCGTTTCGCTGATGCTACTGCTGCTGTTGCTGCCATGTTGTTGCTATTGTCAACGTATGCGCTGGTGGGTGGACTAAGAAGGAGCGCGATGGGCGCAAACCGAAAAGGGTATTGCGAACGAGGAGAGACAAGTTGGACGGCGACAATGATAGGGACATGGCAGCAGAGAGCAGACAGCAAGCACAGCGATTCGAAAGAGAGAGACAGAGATGTGGTGGAAAAGCAAACAAAGCGAAATGCAGAAAACTGACCACGATATCTTGGACAGAATGGCTGGGTCACCAGCTTGGCCACCTCTTTGGAGAAGTACGAAACCACCGAATGAACCGCATAATACTCGCGCGAAGATCATGAACTTACAAATGTTCTCGCAATTAGCCCCAACATGCTCCTTTCTGGTAGCAGAGACAAGTCCCTCATCATCTGGAACCTCACCCGCGATGAGACCTCGTACGGCTACCCCAAGCGCCGTCTCCACGGCCACTCTCACATCGTCTCCGACTGTGTACGTTAAATACTCGACATTGGAGGATTGTGTGGATATTTGGAAATCGCGGGCAGTTTGACTGATTGGCGCGGCAGGTGATCTCTTCCGACGGTGCCTACGCCCTCTCTGCCTCGTGGGACAAGACCCTCCGTCTCTGGGAGCTTTCCACCGGCACCACCACCCGCCGTTTCGTCGGCCACACCAACGACGTTCTCTCCGTCTCTTTCTCCGCCGACAACCGCCAGATCGTCTCCGGTTCCCGCGATCGCTCCATCAAGCTGTGGAACACCCTCGGTGACTGCAAGTTCACCATCACCGAGAAGGGCCACACCGAGTGGGTTTCCTGCGTCCGCTTCAGCCCCAACCCCCAGAACCCCGTCATTGTCTCCTCCGGCTGGGACAAGCTCGTCAAGGTATGTTGTATAACCTGCTCTATTCCCCCAAAAAATTCCGATACCATGATGCATGCATATTTTTCTCAAAAATAGTATTTGCTACTTCAGAGCCCTCGGGCCATGAGACCAACTTCACACGCACTGATTTTCTCGGAAATCATAAACTCCTTGTCACAAACCGCATGAAATTTGTGAGGATTTGCGACTAACAGTCTCGACTCAATCAGGTTTGGGAGCTCTCGTCCTGCAAGCTCCAGACTGACCACATCGGTCACACCGGCTACATCAACGCCGTCACCATCTCCCCCGATGGTTCCCTCTGCGCTTCCGGTGGCAAGGACGGTACCACCATGCTCTGGGACCTCAACGAGAGCAAGCACCTCTACTCTCTCAACGCCAACGACGAGATCCACGCCCTTGTCTTCTCCCCCAACCGCTACTGGCTCTGCGCTGCCACCTCCAGCAGCATCATCATCTTCGACCTCGAGAAGAAGAGCAAGGTCGACGAGCTCAAGCCCGAGTTCCAGAACATCGGCAAGAAGTCCCGCGAGCCCGAGTGTGTCTCCCTCGCCTGGTCTGCCGATGGCCAGACCCTCTTCGCCGGTTACACCGACAACATCATCCGTGCCTGGGGTGTCATGTCCCGCGCTTAAGCGGAGACGTCGGAGCCGGGACTGGTTGGCTAGGGGACGTTGTGGACGGGAGGCTGGCTGCGCGCAGGTTGTCGGCAGTTGTCCGTGAAGGACGACGCCGTTCCAAGCGTCGTGCGGCTGCTGCTGCCGCCGCTGCTGCTGCATCAGGGCAATTTCGAAGGATTCCATGGTAAAGGCGTATTCTCGGAACTGCTTTGTATCGTCTTTGCTTTCTTTCATTTTAAAACATACCAAAATGAAAGGACAACTGGGAGCTATGGGAACAAGTTGCATTCTAATGTCACTGCGAAAGAGCCTCTACGTGCAGCGTATTTTTGGTCCACCACATGGCAATGAATGATAATGAAGGCCAAGATGAACCATTTGATGTGTCCGTTTGCGGTGATGTGTGATGTATTCGGGATCATGTTGTTTGATGCGGTGAATTGGTATCAATGTTGTTCCCGCCTTCAGCGCCTCGAAGTTGTGAGCTTCCTATTATCCATTCCATTCGTTTACATCCCGCTCACTCGCGTCGTCCTCGTCGACATCCCTAGCTTCTCCAGACCTTGAAAGTTTCCTTGACCATTTGTTGCAAATCTCCACTACCCTTCTATTTCCTAGCCAACTCATCAACCTCATTCCCGTCACCGGTCACTCTCCTCCACCTCCCCAACTAACCTACACTCTTCTTTCACATCTCTCACATGGCCTATTCCCATTTCCATTTCCACCCCCGCTCATCTCATTCCTTCTCCCTACTGAACCCATCCTCATTCTCATCTTTTCCCATTCCTATTCCCGGCCCCGACGGACCACTACCACTACCACTACTACTACTACTACCACCACCAACATCATCATACTCTTCCTCCTCCCGTCGTTGTCGTTCCCGGCGCTGTGGATCTCGCCACCACTGCAAAATACAAACAGCGATGAAGGTGATCAAGACAAGAATGAGGACGGTGTCGATTATGGCTGTTAGGGTGGGACCTTCGGTTGGGGAGAAGAGGGGGTTGGCGGCGTGGTTGGCGTCGGGGTCATTCATGCTGGCAGGGAGGGTTTGCGTGGGCTGCTTGAATATAGATATAGATATGTCGGATATAGATATAGGTGTGAGGGTGGAAGCGGGGGGAAAAGATGAAGGGAAAGATGAGTGAGAGGGAGAGGGAAGAGACGGGGTGAAGGTAGTATTGGTAAATTGGTGTGCCTGAGTATAAGTAAAGAGGTTTCGTTGAGTTAGTATATAACTACCTAGCAAAGTGAAATATAAGTAGGTTTCAGAAATGAACTCAAGTTTTGAACCATCGGGAACTGAAACGATTGATCGACTAACCTGCATCATAATTACATCTTCTTCCTCCCCTTTTTCTTCTCTTGTCACTTCGGAGGGTAATTTACCTAGCTATCCGAGCTCCCCCGTATGTCTCCGGGCGTAGGAAGACACAAGCAGCTAGCTAAACCGGGTTGACACAAACCGAACGAACGAGCCCTTGTAGTGCGCGAGTGACCCAGAGAGACAAAACAAGTTCTTCTTGAATCGTGAATGACCTATGGATAACGTAGTCCCCGCAGTCGAAGAAGACCGAATGATATCGAGGTACTGAATAATCATCTCAAGGACGGTCGGAAAGTTCAGCTTCCAAGTTCGAGTTCAGAAGAGAGAATCATGCAACATTGAAAGAACCATGTTTGCAAAGAGCAAAAAAAGATCCATATGAGAAAGAGAAAGAAAGGAAGGAAGGCAGGCAGTCTTCCGGGACCGAAAGAGCCCCAACTCGGGAAAATATTTCATGCACGTGTGCAACTTCAATCACTCACCTGTATTAACCGTCCTGTGTCAAATGAGCCAGGAAGAGAGAGACGTTAGGTTGCTTCCTCCAGGCCATGTACAGTGACACCGTTGTGTTTGCTTCCGGAAGTGTTACCAATGGTGCCGTGTCTTTTGGCGTAGTTCGACATCCGATGTTGTGTTCATGTTGGCAGCCCCAAAGTTCGTGGTAACCATCGGCTCAAGTACTGCCCATCTAGTAAGTTCACAATAGTACGGTGGCCCAAGTGCGTGCTAGGCCGTTTATCCAAAAGTTCAGAAAACAAAAGTCTATACCAGCTGCAGGCATTAGGCTTACACTAGGGGGTAGTATCAGATCCTTGTACATAACCTTGATAAACTTGGTGTCCCCCGCAAAGTCTCTAGTCCTATTGACTCTCATCAACTCCCATTGATTCTCATTAACTCCCATTGACTCCCATTGACTCCCATTGACTCCCATTGACTCCCATTGACTCCCATTGACTCCCATTGACTCCCATTGCTTCATTGCTCTCCCATTGCTTCATTGCTTCATTAGTAGCATTGGTGGCATTGGTGGTATTGGTGGCATTGGTGGTATTGGTGGCATTGGTGGATTAGTGGCATTGGTGGTATTGGTAGTAGTGTAAAGAGACTGCCCCTGGTTTTTCTCCAAATTTTGGAGTTGGGGTAAGGTAGCAATGCAAATGGGTCCCGCTCTCTCTCCCCCCCCCCCCCCCCCCCCCTTCTCCTTCCTCCTCCCAAGGGACGCCTTGGCGCTTAGAACCCTCCAGTAGAGTAACAATGCAAATAGATCCTTCTACCTTTGGAACTGAAAGGAAAAGTGAAGAAGGAAAAGAGGAGAAGAAGGAAGGAAGGAAAGAAGGAAGGAAAGAAAGAAGGAAAGAAAATGGAGGAAAAAAAGGAAGAAGAAAAAAGGTTGAAGTGAAAGTTCAAAGTCTGAGCGTAAGCGTTGAACGGTAGAGGCGTTGATATAAAATGGCCGACAGCTGGCTGCAGATGAGAGCTCGGACCAATTTATAAACGGCCTAGCACGCACTTGGGCCACCGTACAATAGGGACTAGCAACATGAAATGCCGAGAAGTCTTGGTGAGAGCTTTATGAGCCACAAACAAATTTTCCTCACGAGATAACACGTTTCCCAATCATGTAGTGAAAGGTTGTCTCCATCAGCGAAAGGGCAAGTCAATTACCAATTTTTTTCTATTAAAGTTCTGTCAAGAAGTTCCAAACGCTGTGCGGTCTATGCCTATTTCCTATCATCCTATTCAATGAAAATAACAAAACCAAAAGTCGCTGATAATACCAAAAGAGAAAACAATATCAATCCACCAACTCCCCTTCTACATTCCGTTTGTTTCAGTTCCCGATCCTCAGCACTTCAGTTATCCCTCCCGTGGCCTTTCCTCCGTTCCTGTGGGTGCATCACGTTCCCTGTTGCCATGATCTTGTACGTGTCTGTCCCGCTGTTCGTCACCACCCGGTTCGTCCAACCGTGCAAGTGACTCCCTCAGAAAGTCTCCGAGCCAGGGTGGCTGCTCCGGTAATGTTAGATGTTCAGCGTCGGTGGAGTATCGGTTGTCAGTGGAGTATACGCTGCTGGCTGAACGGCATCTTCAGCATATGAATGTCGACTGAAAACACTTCCTGGAAAATAAAAGAGGACACAGATAAGCTGCTGGAAACCACAAAAGAGGTTATAGCTCGCGAAGCGGTGAGAATAGAGGGGGAAACGCCGAAATCATAGATGCCACGCTGAAACGGATGTGGGTAATGTGTAAAACCACACAGAGACGCCTGGGGAACAACGGAAGAGAAGAATGTAAACTCACCTGGTCTGACACTCGGTTGGGTCGAAGAATCACTTCTGCCATCTCCTTCACCTTCTATTACGGCGCTGGGTTCTTCATTCTACTTTATTAGCTTCCTCATCAGCTTGCCTCACTGTCGGGCCACGGGATGGGCTGCACTCACCTTCTCGAAGATGCGACGGTCCTGTCCATCCACTGGTTGCATAGTTGTTGCCAGTATTACCAACTGTCCCGGCGGTCGCAGCACCCGTACCTCTCTCATTTACAGACGAAGAAGACGGCTGCGCTGGATTGGATAAAAGTCCAGTAGTACTATTGGCTCCGGAATATGTAAAAGAAGGTGGCGGTGGTCTGATCCCAGAGGATAAAGCCTGCGCCCCGCCCTCAGACGTGGAGGACTGAGGCACTGAAGTGGATGATCCCGCGAGGAAAGTAGAAGATAGAACGTGCTCGGGTGGCTTGGGAGTACCAGGAGCATCGGGTGCTGGTACAGCTGGCTGGTTTTCGGCTTCACGCTCCGCATCACGGTCCGCTGCACGCACAGGTTGGTGGCCATTTTGTCCCTCTCCAAAATCTTCCAATGGTATTCCTTCGCCTGCGGGTTGTGGTTGCTCTTCATTCCTTGGCCTCGCCGGGTTCGGCCTTGCCACGTTCGGCCTTACCGCGTTCGGCCTTGGGTTATACTCGCCTGGGCCCTTGGCCCCGTTTGGTACCCAAAAGATCTTGTCAATTCGGAAAACGAAGTAAGCGTACAAGATGATAGTATCGATGGTGAAGTTGAAGACGTAGAAGGCGGCGCGGCTGTGGTACCAAGTTGGGTGGTCCATGGGACGTGCATCAAAGTTTGTTCCAAGTTTGAAGCCGGCGCCCAGAGCATTCAGGCACGAAGTGAACAGCAACAGGAAGGTCTTGGTTGACAGCGGTCCTTCTCCAAAATCCTCAAAGGGAACCCGATGCCGATATGCTTCAACGGCGGGGAAAAAAACCGGCCTGGCAACGCACCACAGGAGGTATCCAATGATGACAATTGGGAGAAAGGCCAAGATGGTTAGCCAAGTGCTCATAATGAGCAGCAAGATACGCTCACCGTGGCGTATGTCGGCGTTCAGGGTATAGAAGTAATGCACCGTTGTGGCGATGATGATAATCAGGGAAGTGATAATGCTTCCGATGATGATCTTGTGGATCTTGCTCACATGTGGGTTCTAGCCTAGGCGTGGCTCCATCGCGCGGAGGAGGCGTTGTGCGAAGAAGAGATTCACAATGATGATTATCACGCCGCCCAGAAGGAGAAACACAGTGGCAGCAATCTCAAGGTGAGGGTTATCCGGTTGTGTTGCCCAGGCAATACGCATCGAGATAGCGATAAGCCGGGCCGTACAAAGGACAAAGAGTGGCATGTTAAATATGAACTTGCGGCCGCGTTGTTTGTTGCGTTGGAACACGGTCATGTGTATAGCGGCACTCATACCGAAGAGTATGAAAAAGAGACTGCAGGGGATAACATCGCGAGCATCCATAGTGGGTATTCCACCGACCGGGGCGTACGGAGGGAGATATGGCGGCGCGGGGGAGCTTGCCTGATCACGATTATTATTAGCATCTGTGTTGACAGCGTGTAATTTGGAGGTCTGTTCGAAGGAAGAGATCCCTTACCGCCCGTGTTTCCATTCGCCATTCGTCCGTACACGTGGGAGCCATGTTGAACGTGTTAAAGTGGCCAAGAAGGCTGATAGTGATGGCGAATCAAAATAAGTACGGATGGGTTTCTAAACAATAAACTGAGATGGGGATGGGGAACAAAAGAATGTAGATGTAACACTTTCAAAGTCCACGCCGGATCCAAAGAACTGACTGAAGATCACGAGAAGGCGAGGAAACGGGATGGAAAAAAGAGCAGTTGTTGAATAAATAAACTTGAGAATGTGAGGAAAGATTTGCGCGGCAACACATCACTCTAGAGGAGCGACTGCCAGATGCTGTTTTCCACATGATCCTGTTGAGGCTGTAAAGAGCAATGGACTACATTGCCTTGACAACTGCTCCTCCAGTCCTGTCCCTGGATATGAGTGGAGGAGACCGGGCACTTTCCGTGGTGATCTCATGTTTCGTTGAAAACTGAAGAGTAGCATGAGACAACAAGGTCGTGAAGATGGAGAAACTGCTTGTGCTAACGGAAAGAGAAGTCCATTACATGTTCATGAACTGTGAAGAACTTGTGAAGAGTAGCAACTTCCTGAGAGAACATGATAACAGCAAGTAGTGACATTGAATCAAGCTCTATAACATGGTAATGTTCAAAAGCTGCCTTTTCAACGAATGACGGTAGAGTGTCCCAGAATAGCTGTGATCATGACGATGCATCTCAAGGAAGAAAAGCTTGCGCTAGACAATGACATTTTCTGACATCTCTCGAGGAAATGAGAAAATAATTAGAAAAGAACCTGTGAGTGCCATGGTGACAATGTCCGTATGGTAACAGGTAGAGAAGGTTCGTTGCTGGGAGGTCTGGGGCGAGCATCAAGTTCCATCAAAGTGGAAGTTGGAAGTTGTCGAGTTCAAGTTCAACACAACTGAACGATTGCCAAGACTTGGGGTTGGACCTTCTGGGCCTTAGTGGGGCTTCCCCTTCACTGTGGCCCTGCCCTGCAAGCGCTGTTTGCCGTTCTTCGGGCAGAGGCCGTTGCCCGTTGGCCGCAGAAACGCGGAAAGCGGAACTTGCCGTCGAGAATTTTGTCCCACTTTGTCGCTGCAGCGAGTCCCAGTCCGGCCGACCACTACCGTCCAGCCCGTCCGTCGTTCGTCGCCTTCCCCGATCCGAGCTCCGTCCAGTCTTTCTGCTTAAGAGAGAGAGAGAGAGAGAGGCCCCGATTGCCAATGCCATCCACACCGGCACCATGAGTCTCAATGTGCCGTCCAGGCGGCTCCTGAAGAGCGGTTAGCCACCACCACCCTTCCTCCCCCACCATTCATTCCATTTCCTTTTGTCGTCGTTGTCGTCATCATCGTTGTTGTCGTCGCCGCCGAGTCCCCAAAAAAAATCCAAGTAAATTCAGAAAGACTAACATTCCGACTTGTCGTCGCGCAACATATACAGCCCCCTCCTCCGCCAACGCCCTCGTCCCGGCCCTCCAGTCCCTCTCCATCAACACCCGATCCATCCACACCACCCCCTCCCAACAATGGAGTCTCTTCGGCTGGGGCAAGCAAAAGGTGGAAGAGCGTAACAAGGTCAAGGAGGAGCTCAAGCAGAGCGAGCTCGCCCGCACCCGGAAGCCCACGCAGGAAGAGATCTTTGAGCGCGTCCGCGGCCGTCTCGAAGGCGACTCCATCTTCGCCGACACCACCCCTTCATCCGAACTGGCCGCCGAGCAGGACAAGCACAAGGACTGGGCGACCGCCAGCGCCGAGAAGAAGCTGGCCGCCGCGCACGCCAAGGACCAGACGCCGACGGGCATCTCGCTGAAGAA
Source organism: Neurospora intermedia (assembly GCA_037102815.1). Classification (NCBI taxonomy): domain Eukaryota; kingdom Fungi; phylum Ascomycota; class Sordariomycetes; order Sordariales; family Sordariaceae; genus Neurospora; species Neurospora intermedia. Next base: position 437,779 of record BTPP01000007.1, read on the forward strand.
GGACCACCTGGTGCGCGTCGTCGACCCGGACCCGCGCTCGCGCGTGCGCTGGGAGCGCAAGATGGTGATCCGCAAGCTGCAGCGCGGCACGGACCCGTGGAGCGTCGAGCCCAAGGCGGAGCGCATCGCCCGCACCGAGCGCAAGCTGGTGTACAAGACGGGCTACTTGCCCACCTCGGTCAAGAAGCTGGTGCACCTGTCGCGCCAGATCCGCGGGAAGACGGTGTCGGAGGCCTTGGTGCAGATGCAGTTCAGCAAGAAGAAGATGGCCAAGGAGGTCAAGACGGAGCTGCTTAGGGCCGAGGCCAAAGCCATTGTCACGCGTGGTATGGGCTTGGGCAAGGCCGCCGCCGCCGCCCAGAAGGAGACTGGCGCGGAGCCCGTCAAGATCCAGACCAAGGACGGCAAGCACCTGGAGATCCGCGACCCGACGCGCATCTACGTTGCCGAGACCTTTGTCAACAAGGGTTTCACAAGAGGTGTTGAGCTCGACTATCGTGCCAGAGGCAGGGTGTTTAAGATGAACAAGCCCACTACTAGTGAGTCCTCCCCTTCCCCTTCTTGCCTTTGCCCCTCCTTCCAAAACTCCCTCCCCCTCACTCCCCCTCAATAACAGACAACTAACACCCCCCTTCCAATCAGCCATGACCGTCGTCCTCAAGGAAGAAAAGACGCGCATCCGTGAACACCAAGAACGCGTCGCCAAGAAGCTCCGCCAAGGTCCCTGGGTTCACCTTCCCGACCGCCCCGTCACTTCCCAGCGCCAGTTTTACTCTTGGTAGAACTGAAGCCTGCAGTGGCTCCGTCCAGTCCCCGTCCCATCCCGTCCCGTCCTGTGCCGTCCCATCCAAGTGTACACACACCCCACTCCCACCTCACAGCCCGGGACTGAGTACCTTATGTATGTGTCGGTGACGGCTGCTGCTGCTGCCTTTTGGTAGTTGCAGTTGCAGTGCAGTACAGTGCAATGCAGTGGGTAGAAGAAGAACAAGAAATCCATGGATCGATTACAGACAGCACTTCTCCTTCTTTTCCATTCCACTCACTCTCGCTAAATGCAGTGGCCCATGTCCCACCCATCCATGTCCCCATGTCAAGGAAAAAGAACGAAGATGTGGATGATGGGCATGGGATGGGAGGGGAGGGGAGGGGAGGGGATACAGTCACATGATGATGATGGTGGGAAGAAGCAGCGAGTGAGGTGTTGTGTAGATATGTACGAATAACAGACAGACAGGCAGGCAATGCTGGAGCGAAACAACGAAGGGGTTCAAAGTAGGTTGGAAGAAGAAAAAGGAGAAAAGAGGCCTCCAGCCAGCCCTTCTTCCCGTCGTTCTTTTCGTTTACGGTACCCTGTCATTTTGTAAAATAGATTGCAATATACCAAAAAAGCCACTCGACTGCACCGACCCATGCGTCACGACGGAACCTGGTACTCACCCGATGGCTACCCCGGTAGACCACGCAAGCCACTTTCACGCCCTACCACGAACTCGACGTTGGAGACTGTCTTTCGTGTCCCGACTGTGGATGCCAGTGGCGCTGATACTTATTGGTTCTTCGTTTCACTTGATGAACCGTGAAATGCCCCTCAAGTTATCAGGATAATCATGTTCATTGCAGCCAGTCCGCCAAATATATACAGAGAAATCTCAAGCTAGAACCCAAGCAACATGTCCTTGTGTCGACACCCAACTACAAATCGCCCAAGACTTTGGTCATACAAAGTCCAGCTACATATGCCCCTATTCTTTGGTCGCCTGCGCTCGCTGTGGTCTTGTGTTGTTTCTGATTTTGCTTCCAGTCTTTCCTTATTTTGTTCATCATTTCTCTTCCCATACATCACTTGAGCACTACCAGTGCAAGTTTACACCATGTTCCTTGGCTGCGCTCTAGGCACCATGTCCTCGTACCTATGAGTCTTCAACTCCAACTCGTTCTCGCTCATCATGGTCATGCCGCCGTGGCTTGTGACTTTCGAGAAATTGTTGTGATTGTACGGATCGTTTCCGAAATTGCCTCCACCCGCCACAGGGTCGGCGATCTTGATGTGATCCTTCGGCGTGCTGCGCTTGCGGAAAAGCACAAGGGCGACGGTGATAAGCAAGACCAGGGCTCCCACTCCGATGCCTGCACCAATGCCGGCTTTAGCACCTGACGAGAGTCCACCAGAGGCATGATCATCCTCGCCCTTGTCGTCAGAGGTTGGCGCCGGGGAAGAAGCAGAAGTGGTGCCGGACCCCTCAGTAGGCACGGGGACGATCGCGCCGGCACCAGTTGATGTTGCTGATGCGGAGCCCTCAGTAGTGGAAGCGGCACCCTGGTTTGAAGGTTAGTATTTCTTGTTGATGCGAAGGGTCGTCTACTAGCTTACTGTTGATGGGGCCGTCTCACTCGTGGCCGCGGCATCCGTCGGGACAGAAGTAGGCGCTGCAGAAGGAACCGCAGAGGCAGGAGCACTAGATCCGGGTACCGTAGTACTCGCCGGCGGTGCCGCAGCATCGGGGTTTGTGGGAGCCGCTGAAGTTGCGGGTGGTGCGCCAGCAGAAGCCGTCGCGGCTATTGAACCATGTCAGTTCCATCTATCCAACCTGTTTCCTTCGCGATTCCAGATTCTGTTTCAACTTACTTGCACACACAGCCTGAGCTGCCGTTACAGCAGAATCAGCGTACCCACTGGCGGCCGCACCGAACTCAGCCTGGCAAGCCTGATTCGCACAGTCATGGATGGCGCTGAAGAAATCGGTCTTGGGGCAAAGGCACGCCATGCTACCCTGATCAGCGCCAGTACACTGCGCAAATCCATCACGAGAAGAGTAGTAGCAGTTTTGCTATATAAAACGGTCAGTCAGGCTTCAGACACTGGAGAGCGAAAAGTGATGACAGTGGCGCCTTTATGTTTATACATGTGTATCGCGTCTCTTGAATATTACGCGATAGGGTGAGCTAAGGGCGAGAGCACTTACAGCACACGTGGGCAGACTGTCGATGGACTGTCCAGTCACCAGAACAGCTGCGGCGAGCAGCGCCAGAGACTTGATGACCAACATGGCTACCTATCGATGTGGTTGAAGTCGAAGGGAAAAGTGGAAGTGGTGTAAGTTGAAAACGGTTTGGCGCAAGACGTTATGAAGTCCTGATGAAAATGGAAGCAACACGCGGTGGTGGCGACCGTACTGTAGCGTGTCTCTCCTAAGACGGTCTGAGGTGAAATTGGTGACGACGTTGTCTGAGCCAAGACCCTCGAAATTCCTTGTTGATGCCTTCAAGTTGAAACGTAAACCAGGGCGTAATTGGGAGAAACGCGACGAAAGATATAGATGAAATGACGTGAGTCGTGAAGGAATGTACAATCTTTGACGAAAGGAATCGTGAGCTATTGAAGAGGGAGGACCCGTCCGAACACCACCGGCAGTATCGGAGATCGGGTATTGTAGAGAGCGACTACGAAGTGAAAGTTGAATGAACGAATGGATGAAGGAATGGAAGGTGTAGCTTGTGATATCGCCGAGCGTACTTCGTGAAAAGAAAAAGACGGAAACTCTCGGACGTTGTCGGTGCCGATACTATGTAAGTCACGAGAGACGGACGGATGCAATCGCTCACTGAATCAGATTGCCATCACGAACAAAAAAAAGAGAGGACGGAATGACAGTTTGGTATGGAGAGGGAGGGGAAGGCGCAAATAATAAGAGAGAGCCAAGCTCAACAATATCGACAAGGGAAAATGAAATACTGTACCTACTTTAGGTAAGGAAGGATGGGGCCTTTCTCCTCGTGGCTTCCGTCTCGAATTCGCGGGAGTTCACTTCTTCGACTGTGACAGGGCTACCTGACGTGTACACGCCTGGTTCATATCCACCCTGGCCACTCCTGCCATTTCTGGGATATCACGGCAACTAAAGCCTATTGCTCGGGTCCGATCCAGCCATTTCAGTTCCCCATACAAGTAATGTACCTACCTTAGGTGATGCGCAAAATAAGTAAGGTACGGCCATGTTCCAAGCGGCATGCCCAAGGAAGGCGCACATAATCTGAATGTCACATCTGGACAGACCTTGGAATGTTCCCGCTCATGTGTGCCGATCAGGGATGGGAAGCCAGATGCCTAGCAGATTACAACATAAGAAGGCAGCAGCAGTCATGGTGCGTGATAGCAAGTGAAAAGGGGACGGAAGGGCGCCGTACAGAACGTTACTTACTTTTGCAGAATAAACAGAGAGGCCCAATGTTGAAGAGTGAAAGACGGTTTGTCATTCCTCTCAATCTTTCTCAGCCCCTCTCCACACAAAAAGTGCGGGTCCAAGGGCAGGATATCCCTGCAGTTCTGTAGCAAACCCCTGCCAAGACTTTGCAAGTGGATACGCGGATGTTGGCGACGCTTTGAACCACGGCCGACGAATTGATTACTCTGCTGATGGAGTTCATCTCAAGTCCCTGGAATTGACGATGCCGCTGACATATTGACATGTTGTAGCGGGAATAGCAGCCATTACATCACAGAGTGGTAACAGAGATCTATTGTTGAATTGATGGCTCATCTAAGGCTGACCTGTAGTACTGTACCACTTTTAGACGCCTGCTATAGACCGGGTTTTGGCCATATCTGGAGGGGCTGAAGGGCTGTTCCGTACATTACTACATGTGTGAAATGTATCAGACCATCAGTTTATTTATTACTTTGCAGGGATGAGAAACTGAGAATGGGAGTGATCGGAAAGTGGTACTCTAACCATTCAGATCGTCAGTCGCTCCGCATCCGCCACGATGGGAATAATAGTGTCGTGCAGGATGCGCATCATGATGTCTGGTGTACTCGTCGATACAGTCCGAACTGAACGTTCTTCAATTCAATACCTCTCCGACTCATGCCGATAGAGTCCTCCCTTCACCACATGTGTACCAGACGATCCACGCAAGGATGAGTTTTGCAACATCATCTGACCTTCAACAACACAATCCCTGGTTGTCTGTCAATGGGTTCGCGGCTATTCTTTATCCAACAGTAGTTGTATGTGACGATTGCGTTCTGCAGTGAGCTACAAAAAGACGTCCAGCTCAAGATATTACTGGCGGCTGCAAGCGACGAATTGCTTCCCTGAGCTTGGCGATCGTCAAGAAGCTTTCCCGTCCCGTAGTTCACCGTCCGACGCCAATTTTCCTCACAGAGCCCACAAGCCCAGCGCTTCAGAGAGCGGCAAGAGCGGGAGAGCGCTACATGTAACGGCGGGGCCGGACGCTCTTCTGTAGCCATGTTTCATGATTAACAGCGCTTGACCGTTGCGGGGAAAGCCTCATCCCCGCCCCCACAGTTCTCAACTTCTCGTGAGCGCCCGTCATCACACGCCTGTAACGCCCAGGGTCCGGTCTGGGCTGCCCCGGGACGCGAACCCTTTCCCTTCCGTGCCGCGTAGGCCCCGTGTGTCCCCGAGAGCCCCGAAGGAGAACAACGCCCCGACGACCATGATCTTGACCTCAATTCATGTACGGTCAGAACAAGGTGTACGCAAGAAGACCGTGGCTTTTCAATATCCGACGCCACAAAGTCTTCAACGGCGCTTCTACCCCCGGAGCCCTGATCGAGTGCATTGACGTGTTTGCTCCTTTTGGTGACTGACGGGGCTGCTTGCACCTGGCAAGACATTAACTGTTACAGAAAGAAACAGGAGAAGCAGTTTGCCCCATCTTGATCAATGCCCTCGCAGATCAAATCGGTGCTCGACTTTGGGTCTCACGGGAAGCGATGGGTTTTGTGAGTCGTGGTTGTTTTTCATAAATTTGGGATCACGAAGAAATAGCTAGAGAACAGAAAGGAAAGAGATGCACTTTTCTGAAAAATCAGAGGCCCGAAAACTGTTTGCGGGGGTGATGCACTGACCACAGCTAAGTGTTACGGTACATACATACCACCCTGCAGTCCGACCTCTATATAAAATCTTGCAAGCACCTCTCAACATCAAGCGGACTGACCACGCATCGGACTGATAATCAAACATAACTAACCATGAAGAAAATCGGCGAGCTTGGAAAAGAACCAAGTCGTCCACAATTCGATAAATACCCGAGCTGATGGGGACGGATTACGAGTCTCCAGGCTCTGCTATTCTTCGTTTCTTGTCATTTGAGTCTCAAAGCATCTCTGCCCGAGACAATATCACCAAAGAGAATTTGTGAATTGGACTGACAACGTCAACAACGACTGTTTCACCAGATGACTCCAGAAAACAACTACGAAGCCGCCACAGTCCTGACGACGATATAGCTTTGAAGTGTCTTGCAGTCCGCCAAAAAATTCATCTATCGGTCTTGATTACGAACGGACTGTACATGTAGGTGCCCGCTTCGTTTGACCACCTCGATCTCTGGTTCGAATTCATTCGATCCCATCGACGACAAACATCTGTTTCTGAGCAACACCGCCAGTTACAACTTTAAGAGCCCGGGTGTTTCACGAGTTCAGCCTCACCATCAGATGACTGATAGGTCGTTCGAGATTTGGGCACAATCCTACGGAAGAAAGGGGACCACGAACAGTGGCCGCAAATGTCAAAAGAGCAATCATTGCGCGACAATAAAAGGACTATGTGACGGTGTAAAAAAAGACCGGACTTGAAAACTGGAAGAACCTGGGTATGAACACCGATGAACCAAAACATTTTTCGGAAAACCTTGTCGTTCATGATTGGCCGTATAAAGCAACTTCCGACTCTGAGGGTGAGCATGTACTAGGTCGAAGATAATCCATAGCGGACTCGGAAGGTAATGGTGCGCAGGAACACCAATTCTGAAGGATGCTTTGTGGTTGAAGCTTCATAACAAAAAGATGCTGAGACCTGAAGAGAGCGTATAATATTAGAAAGACATGACAGCACTCAACCTCGTGCATCTTGCCGTCCGCATCTGTAGAGAAACACGGACGTCATCGCGACTGGAAGGGCGACATCACCTTATCGATAAGCTCAAAACAGTGCTGCTACTCTCCAGCCTTACGTAAGCCCACCACGAAGGGCGTTAACGGTCCGTGATCCAAGATTTCAGTTGCCGAAAACCCGGAGTTGCCGGCGCTCGCAAGCTTCCGTTCAGCAGCTGCGTCATCACGTGATATGAAGCTTGCAGCTCCCGTGCAGCGAAACCTCAGGTCATCCATTCGGGACAATCTTGAAGCTCCATTTTGAGAGAAGAGAGTTCCAAGCCGTCAAACCGCGCACCCTCGCTACGATCCGCCCTTTTTTTTTCGCAACCACCCAACCGAAAACCAACCCTCTTCGTCAAAATGGCCGCCACCGCTGTCAGACCCATCACCGGTGTACGTGATTTCCGAAGCCCGCGCAAGGAGGACGATTCAATGGCTGTTCGCGACGATGGATGACGGAATTGCGCAATGCCACCAGCGATCGGGACAAGCTGGACTGGAATACAGGAGGACTAGGGGCTGACTGTTGGGTTTACAGATGCTCCGCCGGGGCCTCATCCTCGACATTGGCATTGCCCTCGGTGAGTTTGGAATTTCTGAATGACAAAAGAGGTGGTTTCCGAAATAGGGCGAAGACGGGAGGCGGGACACGGCGATGTGGAAGACAGAGCAAGAGCTAGGTCGAGCTTCGGCCGGCCGGTGGGCCGTGAATTGGCTACGCGCGCCAGTTACCTAGGATTGCCCACGGTCTCTCGTGCTGTCACCCCGCCATACCGACTTCCCGGAAGCCACCTCCTTCGTTGTTCTTTACCTTTCTTTATCACAAGTTCCCGATCAGCTGACCCTTTGTTTTCTTACTCTTTCAGGTGTCGGCTTCGTTATGGCCAACGGCTACTGGTACGACATATCCTCGATGAATACTTGACTTTAGTTTGCACGCGACCCGAACCGAAGACGAACTCGCGAACAAATCTCCCGTGCCTTGACTCCGCGATGACTAACCCCTTCCATCACCCGCAGGTACGGCTACCACATGCCCCGCACCAACGCTCGTGACAACTACTACAAGAAGCTCGAGGAGGAGCGTGCTGCCCGCATGGGCGCCTAAATCGATCTACGGACTGGGCGACCGATGATGGAAGAACGGAGACGACCTCGATCGATCGCGGAGATGAAGAAGTAACGCAATACTTGGAGCGATACCTGAGGAGGAGGAGGAAGAAGGAAGAAGGAAGAATTGCATGTTGTATATCTACAGATGAAGACGGATAGACAAGCATCGGCAATCGAGTCAGCCCGACCGATACGTGTTCCTTACTTTCTCCTCTGCCTTGTGATGGACGATTTATATGGTGGCCGGTCAGTTTATAGACGGGACACGACGGGATGATGCAATGCAAAGCAACTGGAGATTCAGAACGGGATCCTCCTCTTTGGACACAGGACTGGAAATTGTAAAAGGATGGGTATTAGAACAAGAAGACATCACTTTCTGTTCCACCATCTATCCTCCTTGTCGTCCTCCCTGCCCCATGTGCGATGATCGATCTGCTGCTGCTGCTCCTGCTCGGCCAATGAGCTTTTGTTGCTGGCTGATGTCGCTTTGGCTGCTGCTGCTAACGATGACGATGACGATGTCGTTTCTGCCGCAGCCGCAGCCGCGGTGCCCTCCCAAGCCGTTGTCTCGACCGTAAAAGGCCCATTTTTGTCCCGGCATCTAGATGTTTTGGTTCCCCCCACATCAATGTCAACGTTTCTTTTCCCATTTCTTTTTCCTCTTCCTTTTCTTCTTAAAATATGACGTAGGGAATTTCACCCCCCAAAAAACATACCTGCGAAACAAGCGCTGCACCGGCCAACACTCAATCTGGCTCTCCCTCAACTCCGGGTCGCGCACCTGGCAGTCATACTGCAACAGACCAAAGAGCTCGCAGTCCCGAAGCAGATCGATTCGTCGTCGACCACCGTCTTCCGTCTTGCGAACACGCTGATCGGGGCCGATTTGTATGTGGGTGGGCAAAGCTTTTGCTTTGAAGCTTTGACACGGCGGCGTCATCTTGTCTGTCTGTCTGTGGTGCCGTGGAAGGAGGGGTACTAAGGTTTGGACGATGCGACGCGACTCGGAAAACAGTTTTTGAGGAAGAGAAACCCGCGAATCCGCAATGCAGAGGGCTGCTGTCGCTTCGGTTATTGGGGCGCGGATGTTGAACGAGATTGATGAGGGGAGTCTCGAAGAGGTAAGGTATGCTCTAGCTGATTGATGATCGATTTTCGTATTCCTGGATTCTACGCTTCTGTTCAGCTGTTTGCGCGCGGGGCTCACTGGTGTCAATGGTTTTCGTTGTTTGGGTTGTTGGAGAGAACTCCATGGAGGAGAGATGCCATCACGTAATGCCCGTCTTCCGCTTCTCGTCCTTATCGCTGATACATGGTAAATGTAGCCCGCGCGCGGCTGACCGGACGACACGGTTTCCATTCTTCCCAACTTCCACTTCTTTTCTCTTTCGTCGATAACCAAGTCACCATCATGGCTAACGATTCTTGTCGCATCACCATAACAGCTCCTAACATCGCTTCGCACAAACTTTACAACACTCGCCAACTCCGACTTCAATGACCATGCTGCCACCCATGATGATACCGACACCGACCACAACTCCTCCCAAAAGCTGGTGATCGCGCCCACAACCACATCCAACAAACCAGAACCGAGACACTTCCCAATCCCCTTCCTCAACGAGCTAGTCCAGCGCCATTTCCGCGCCACATCAACCGCCACCCTCTCCATCTCCGGCCGCCATCATGAACTGCTCTACCTCCTAGTCGCGACCTTGATCGCCCCTCCGCACCGCAAGACAGTCGCTATCCTTGACTTTGACGGCCGATTTGATCCGTTGCGACTACTTGCGACGACGACTCCGTTCTGCTCTCCCTCTTCTGGTACTAGTACCCCTAGTACCCATCGCCTTGACCCGTCCGACCTCGACCACGTCCACATCCTTCGTCCTCCTCCTCGCCGCTCCAATAATACTCCTGCTCCCCCTCTGCATACGTACCTACTCGGGATGGAGGAGTACATGCTCTACGCCCCTCATAAAAGTCGGGAACGCGAATGGTGGGGGACTATAGTTATTGGAGGCAGCATTGGCAACACCACTGCTGCTACTGCTACCAGCAGTAACAACCACCCCGCGGCAGCCCAGGTCGCGGTAACAGCAGGTCGGCAGGGCTGGTTACGTGTGGATAGGGCTGAGGTGACGACGAATGGGGCGGGAGCTTCTTGGACCTTATGGAACAAGAGTGCGGAAGAGGCGAGGGCAGAGAGAGAGGAGAGGGATAGGGCGGTGGAAGAGGGTGGGTGGGTTGCTAGTTCGGCTTGGGGCACTTTTGTGTTTGGGTCGGGGAGTGGCTGAATTGGCTGACGTGGTGCGGTGCGTGGGAGGGCAAGATGATGGATGACTCGATGACAGACTTGTTTGAACGGTGAGATCTTTTTCTTTTTTGCCTTTCACCATAATGGGTCCAACCATGCCGCCGCACCCGAAATGGCGAGGATGTCTCGGTCTCCCTCGAACGCATGTGCATAAGAGCGGCTTTTATACCACGCCTGTTTGCTACCTGCTTGACAGGCACGCCAGGTCAAGGTAACAATGTCCCCGGCCAAGATTATTCCGAACCCTTTGTCCACTACAACGCAATGAATTGATGGATGGGTTACGGAACAGATGATATTTGGAAGACAGTCTGAGCAAGTTCTTTGAGGTCCAGTCGACTGGTCTATTACCTGGATACGTACACGAGGAGTTGTGGTGGAGTTGCCCAAACCACTGAATGCCGATGCATGATGGTGTTGGCCTGTCGGGATACTTTTCAGAAGTATCCCAGATGCATTTCACATCTTGTTTACCAAGCAGATTCACACTGGTCCAGCTTCCAGCCAAGCAGAACCCTGTGGCGTTGATAACTGCATTGGCAGGGTTGGTGAGCCTCCAATATCAAGGCCGTGACCGCCTCTGGGTGCGCATGTTATCAAAGGCTCCGAGTTGTGCAGACGGCGCCGAGACCGAAGTGTGACTGACGGACCTGACGGACGGGAACCGGATTGGATTGGATGGCGGGTGTGGCCGGCCACGGACATGTCGTCCAAAGGCGACCAAGATCATCGGCCGAGTGTGCCTGCTCTCCGATGTCTTTGGTCCGGCGAAGCTGGTCCCTGTGTCTGATATGCTTTGTCTATTTTTTTTTTTTTTTTTCGCCTCCTTTTGTGTGATTATTCCTGCCGTGGTTGTCACTCGACCCTATTCACAGCTCTGACACTTCAACATAATTCTGGTATACCCTCCATACCAGGTATATTGGCTCAGCTGTTGGTCCGATGTTGACGTCATTAGGATCGGCGTTGCGTCCGTCGTCCGAGGAAGAGGTGTGTAGTGTAAGCATTGTCAGAGGATAAGGGATAGGATGGCAAGTCATGTGGTAAACCAGGATCGAGGACGACAATCTTCATGGCGAATATACGACTGCTCAGGATGCATTTCATGACTTTTCTCCTGGACCCCTAAAAGCCATCAGGCCACCGATACGGATAAATCGATCCGTCTTCATCCAATGGGTTTTGATATCTAGGATACATTCGATTCTCTGTGCAACCGATCGCCCCTCACATCCATCTTCTTGTGTCAGCCTCTTCGCGTATCTGGCTTACTTATCACTGACTTATCACACAGCATCCGCATAATCATCGTCTTTCACATTCAATCCTTTATCTCGAATCGGTCAAGATATGTTCATCGCCGTCAAACCATAAGCAATAACTAACATTACCGGCCAAGCGGCGTCCTCTCCTCGTTCGCTCGATAACCGTTGGGACTCGATCGCAATCTGGGGTCCGACAGTTATCAACACGCACAAGTGCCCGATTCGTTGGCGTTGTGCTGACCAGCAACATGTTTTTCCCTTCCTTTTTGTCCTCTGGCATCAAGCGGTCTCTAACACATGCTTGAACGGGAAATCGCCCCCGACATTCAATCCCAAATAAGCCGTCTTTAAGGTTCCAAAAACAAAACTTCCTCAAGTCGATAGAGCATTACTAGTTTGATACTAGTTGCCTAGAATGGGGACCTTATCCGCTGTGCAAGACTTAATTCAATTGGGTTGACAGTCGAGTCTCAAACGGCACAGGCTACGGCCGGCGGACAATACCTCAACACAGCCACCATGGTTACGGATTCGGTTCCTGGGGGAACCCAATGACTCCATATAGGCAAGATGGCGAACAGATAGTATTGAAATGTACGAGGGAGGTTCTCGACAACTATGGAGTCAGGAACAACGGGGCAAGCAGCGTCGCTCTTTCTTTTCATTTGCTCGAATCCCTGAGCCCTACTGTCGCCTCATGTGGTTCTTCACCTTCCCCATTTCAACCATGTATCCACCCAAACCATGTGTTATTGAAGCTGTTGCATGCATGGGAACAATGGAGAATACTCCACTTTTGACCTCTTACCTCCCTCCTTGTCTTCTTGGGAAGACGGCTGGTCAACTGCTGACAGCAGCTGATATAGGGTCCGGGAGGTGTATATAAAGGAATGGCCCACACAGGTATGCGTCCGTCCGATTTAATCTACCTAGTCAGACCAGCCCACCTTTCTATCATCATCCTTCTTCCTGTCTTTTACACTCTCCACTTCACTGGTTGGTGGCGGAAAACAGTACCCTTCTTGTTCGACTCTGACCTTCTGAGGACAGCTTCATGCAAGAAATCTGTTCAATCCCTCTCTTCTTCATCCCCTACCATCCGTACACAACTTGAGAAACAACCCAACTCATGATGTCTTGTTCACTCGCACCTCAGAGACCGGGTATGCCCGCCCGTCAGATCTCTGCCAGCAGCTTCGCTGAAGAGTTCGACGCTGCTCGAAACCAGCTTAACAAGCTGGACTTTGAGCAAGAGCAAAATCATGATCAAGAGCACGAGGACGAAAGCCCCATGGCCTCGCCCTCTTTGTCCTCAAGCGACTCTCTCACTTCCGAGGAGCCATCTCCTCTCGGGAGCGATAACGGAGATGATGATGTCACTCCCTTCACCCCCATGGTGGACCCAGACAGCGACAATGTGGCAGACAACTTTACCTTTGCCTTTGACATTGACGGCGTTTTGGTGCGGGGCGGGAAGCCAATCCCCGAAGCTATTGAGGCGATGAAGGTGCTCAACGGTGAAAATGAGTTCGGTATCAAGGTGTAAGTTTCAACAACACCCCTTGCTTCTTGTCCCTACGGCATGTAGAGGTAACTGAACTACATCCAGACCCTACATCTTCCTCACCAACGGCGGCGGCAAATTCGAATCCGAGCGGTGCGCCGACCTCTCGCGCCAACTCGACATGACCGTCTCCGAAGGCCAATTCATCTGCGGCCACACGCCCATGCGCGAGCTCTCCTCTCGCTACCGCGACTGCTCCGTCCTCGTCGTAGGCGGCGAAGGCGAAACGTGCCGACTTGTCGCTGAATCCTACGGGTTCCACGACGTCATCACGCCCGGCGACATTCTCAAAGCCAACGCCAGCACCGCTCCCTTTCGCCGGCTCACGCCCGCCGAACACGCTGCCTCGCGCGACCTTTTGTCCAGCCGCCGCCGCCACCGCCGCCCGGAAGTTGTAAGAAAGTTAAGCGACATCGTCATTTCCGCCGTCTTTGTCTTTGCCGATAGTCGTGATTGGGCGTCGGATCTACAGATAATCTTGGATGTTGCGCAGTCGCGCGGCGGCAGGCTGGAGACGCGGTCGGAGACGTTTGATGAGGGCCCGCCGATTTATTTCTCGCATAGCGATGTGGTGTGGTCGGCGGCGCACGAACACGTGCGGTTGGGAATGGGCGCGCTGCGCAAGATGGTGGAGACGGTGTTTGAGGAGACAACGGGCGGGAGGAAGTTGGTTACATATGCGTTTGGGAAGCCGCAAGTGGGCACGTTTGAGTTTGCTGAGCGCTTGTTGAGGCAGTGGCGGGCGGAGAAGCATGGGCTTCCATTTGGGATTTTACCTTGTGGACGATCTCAAGGGCCGAAGACGGTGTATTTTGTGGGGGATACGCCGGAGAGTGATGTCAAGGGGACGAATGCGATGGATGAAAAGAGCGGGAGGGAGGGGACGGAGTGGTATTCGATTTTGGTCAAGACGGGGGTGTATCAGGAGGGCACGGAGCCGAGATACAGACCGAGGAAGTTGGTGGACAATGTGCTGGATGCGGTTCATCATGGGATTAGGAGGGAGATGGCGAGGAAGAGGACGGCTACGGAAGGGAGGTTGTTGCCTTTGGATGTGGACGGGTTCAAGAAGATGGGGGAGGGGAGGATGCCGGAGGTTGTGGAGTGAGTGGTGATGGGATTTCCCGTTCTCGTGATGCTTTTGGGTATGGCTGTGTAGCCATTAAGAAGAGGGGTTCAAGTGATGTCGTCTTCATGATACTCGGAATAGATGAGCAATAACTCGATATTTCGCACTTTGGAATCAACATCTATAGCATGTTTTGACAGGTTAGGCCGTCGGTGGTGGTTTATGTATTTTGTTAGTGTTATCGCAATAGTATGGGCTTTACACTAACAGAGCGGATACTAACGCACGCACTTCTTATCTCATTCCATCTAAGTCATCGACCCCACCACTTTCCAGCCCACCACGACCGTTCAACATCTCGCGATACTGCCATCCATCGTTTCTTCCACTTGACGTTACCTAGCTTGCCAAAAACACCATACTACAACACCCCTCACTTCCCGTCGTCTCCCCGCAACGTGCGTACGGTAACACTGGGCGGAAAATGGCCGTGCAACATTGGAATGTGGTGGTTTCCCCGCATAGCTTGACCACTTGGATCGGCATGTCTTGGATACGGAGTTTCTTATTGCTCCGCCAGAGACACGCGATCGTCATCGGCCGGCTGCAAGTCTCCCGTCGTTAGATTGCTTGCATGGAATTCCAAGGAAGGGAGCTTGCTTGCACCAGAACATGCCATCTGGTATGGTTGACCGTCTTTTTCGAACAGAATCCCCCTTCGCCAGCCCGAAGAGGAGCAAATGTGTTGAGACCAAGACGAACTCAGGCCCCGAATAGCTTCACTGAGTCCCAATTCACCACAACAACCACCACCACCACCAAGATGAAGGGCCTGTCGAACCTCATCACCCAAATTCTGGGCTTTGTTCCAACCCGCCAATCCTCACCGAAACCACAACTACAGGCCCAAGCCCAGATCCAACCACCCTCGTTCTGCCCCGACTACTCCTCCTACGCCAAAACGCGCCATGAACCCTTTTCGACCGGCCGCCATGCCCTCCCCTACCAACGCCCCGCTCCCTCATGCCGAACCTTCAATTCCTCCGTGATCGAGACCTTCATCAGCAACATGTCCACCATCATCACCGACCCGGACCTCTACCGCCTATTTGAAAACACATACCCAAACACCCTCGACACGGCCATCAAATGGCACGGCAGCGCCGCCAACAACTCAGCCGAGGAGCTCACCTTTATCATCACCGGCGACATCAACGCCATGTGGCTGCGCGACAGCGCCAACCAGCTCGCTTCCTACCTGCCCTTCTTAACGGCCTCTTCCTCGCGCGACTCGCTTGCCTCGCTTTACCGAGGCGTCATCAACCTCCAAGCGCGCTACCTCCTGACTTCACCTTTCTGTAACTCCTTTCAACCTCCTTCCGAGTCCGAGATTCCGCCCGCCACGAACTCTGCTGCTTCGTCTGATACCGTCTACCCGCCTTATGACGCGGAAAAGGTATTTGAGTGTAAATACGAACTGGACAGTCTGGCTTCCTTTTTCCAGATCTCCGCTCAATACCACGCCGCGACGAACGACACGGCTTTCTTTGGCCGGTTCCAGTGGCTGGAGGCCGTTCAGACGGTGCTGGATACCGCGAAGGCGATGATGACGCCTACGTATGGACCCGAGGGCCAGGTTTTGGACAGTCCGTATACGTTTACGCGGATGACGACGCGCACGACGGAAACGCTGGCTAATGACGGGCTGGGCAATCCGGTGGCGAGGGATATCGGACTGATTAGAAGTGCGTTCCGGCCCAGTGACGATTCGACGATTTTTCAGTTTTTGATACCGAGTAATATGATGTTTGCCAAGTACGCGGGCGATGTCGCTTCCATCGTCCACGCCGTGGCCTCCTCCTCCTCCTCCTCCTCCTCTTCCTCTCAACCTGGACTTAAAACCCCACCGGCAAATCTATCCACCTCCCTCTCCTCTCTATCTACTTCTCTCCGAGAAGCCATTGCCAAACACGCCATCATTTCCATCCCTAGAAGTACAACCCTCAACTCCTCCACTTCCCCCGAAACCGACCTCGAACAAATCTACGCCTACGAAATAGACGGCTACGGCTCCTTCTCCCTAATGGACGACGCCAACCTCCCCTCGCTCCTCTCCGCCCCTCTCTTCGACTACTTCTCCTCCTCCTCTTCCTCCTCCAATTCCTCCTCCTCCTCCTCCTCCTCCTCATCCATCAAAACAGACCCCATTTACCAACAAACCCGCACCCACATCCTAGGCACCAACACCAACCCCTATATGATGCGTGGCCCCGTCCTCAACGCCGTTGGCGGACCGCACGCCGGGCCCGGGATGGCGTGGCCCATGGCAAGTATCGTGCGGATCATGACGAGCGAAGACGACGAGGAGATCTATGCGGTTCTCAAGGAATTGGTGGGGAGTACGGATGGGTTGGGGCTGATTCATGAGAGTGTGAATAGTTTTGATAGTACGAAATGGACGAGGGAGTGGTTTTCGTGGGCGAATGGGTTGTTTGGGCAGATGGTGTGGGATCTGGTGAGACGGAATAAGGGGAGGGTTTTGCGGGGGAATTATCAATAGGCCATGTTCCAAGTAGGGGTTCTGTGTTTTAATGGTACAGTAGAGGGATATATGCCCGTGAATTGAACGGAGGCAGGTCAGTAAAGTTCTCAATGATGGTATAGATTGATAATCTACCAAAGTAGTTCAACGCCCTCTTGAATTCCTTTCCATTTGCCCCTAATATCATGATCCTAACAGATCAAATGCAAAAAAAAGAAATTACAACGTATATTCCAAACATACAATGTACAAGATAGGCTTCGACGCTCGTGTATCTTGACCAAAAAAGTCCCGTCTCCTACTATGTACAGTACCATACAGTTTTCCCTTGAGACATCAGTGAGTGCACGCATAAGTGTAACAAAAGAAGGGCGTGATATAGACATTAAAGATCATGACAGGTCGTCAGACACTACCTCCCACTCACTCATTCACTCACTCACTCACTCCCCTCTACCCACTACAAGTCCACCAAGTCACGGTCCAGTCGATTTTCGTTGTGAGACCTGACGAGTACCACCCCGTTTGCCTTCTTCATATTCATCTCGCCCTCCCAATCCCCTCCGTCAAACTCTCCCGATTGATCCTCACCACCGTCCTCCCTTGCTCCTCAAAATCGACATAATGCGGCGCCGGCACCGGCACCGGCCTGCTCGGCACCTTGGTCAGCGGCACACTCGGACTACTCGTGCTCGCCACGCTCGGGGGCATGGGCCAGTTGATCTGCGACGCCGTCATCATGGCGCTGTGCACGCTGAAGGTGCTGACGCTTTCGACGCTATGCCGACGACCGAGGGTACCGATCTCCTTTTCCTCATCTGAAAGTAGGGGGGATGGCGGTCCCATTACAGCTGGCGAGACGGTAGAGATAGGCGAGACGGCGCCAGGAGCAAATGCTGAGCTGATGTGCGTGGGCGGAGGAGTGATCATGGATAGGCTGAAGTTGCTGGAATGGGAGGAGGACGGCGGTGGAGGAGGCGCAGAGCGAGGAGCGGTGTAAGGTGCTGTTCTAGATGAAGATGATGCTGGGACGAGATATTGAGAGTTGTTGTTTGTCTGCTGCATTGAAGGCGGTTCTTGTTGAGCAGCAGATGTGTTGCGGACCGTGGAGGACGCGTCTCCAGCTTGTCCATGTCCATGTCCTCCACCAGACCTGGCTCCTACAGCGGCAGCACCGGCGCCAACGGTGGCGGCTAGTCCATTATCGAGCAGAGAGCTGCTGGCTTCTTCTGGGTGGTGTTTCCCGTAGGGAGAGTTGTTGCCGCGGCGCGCGAGCTTGCGTTTTCGATGGAAGAAGAGGGCTACGAGGGAGACGACGAGCACGAGGACAACGCCGACTGGGGAAATTACGGGTTAGCTACAGCTTTGTATGGTAATGGAAAACGGGGAGAGAACATACCGATGATACCGGCTATAGTACCACCTCCAAGCCCACCATCCAGATCTGCACCCTGGTAATTGGTCGTCCCATTTGCGCTTCCGCCTTGTTGGTTATTTGAGGCCGAGTTCAAGTTGTTGTTGTTGTAACTTCCGGCGCCTGATGTCGGCAGAGGCCCTGATGAGAAAGTGGGGGCATGCGTGTCGATTGCCAATGTGTCATAGTCGGTGTACCTGGTTGCAAACGTCGTTTCGCCCAGGACGACTGTCATGGAGCGAGTTGAATCCGAGATAGTCGTATGAGCTGGTTGCCCTCGGTCAGGTTGAGTCGGTTGTGTTCTTTGTCCGCCATTGTCCCCTTGAGCATATGTTGGTTGCCCTGGTGCTGGTGCTTGTGTCGGATAGTTCGTCTGTTGTCTTTGTGTTGTGTTGGGACCGTTTGCAGTGGGATTCGTAGTCTGCTGAGCAGTCGGTGCTGGTCTGTACGTAGCTGTTGTCTCAGTGTTGCCGCCGTTGTGATTCTGATTTCCTCCATTGTCTCCCTCCCAACCACCATCTGATGCTCCGTTTCGTAGATTCAACCTCGGATTCTGATTCTCGTGACCTCCATGACCAAAGGGCCAGGTTCTTCCTTCATGGTTCGTTTCTCCCATTTGCCTTTTAGCCGGCGTTGATTTGGTCTGCGTATGTTGGTGAAGTATGTCTTATTTTTTCCCGTCCATCCGTGTCAATTCGATTCGTCTTTGTCGAAGTTGCCGAGTTCGAATGACGTCGTCCAAACAGTCGAATGATATTCCAAGTCGATAACACAGCGTCTTTGTGTAATATGAAGGAGAGAAAAAGACCAAAGGTTAAATGGGAGGGATAGAAGCTTCCATCTTGGAAAAGGCAGGGGAGCAAACAACATTTGAAGGCAGCAAGGGTAGGAGTACGACATGAGGGTTCGGCGGAAGAAGAAAGGAAAGAAGTTTGATGGACCGGGGCCGGGGTCGGGGATGCTCCCTTGGTGTCCCCCTCATCCTGGTGGGTTGAAGCCGTTCATCGGCAGGTTTGGCGCATGTTTGTTCCGGATGGTGGAAATGGACAAGATCTGCCCTTTCGTCTTTCTACGGAAGGATACCTAGGAATAGGAAAGGTGAGGTGACACTCTGTTATGGTGACAGTAGCCGACCTCTATGCTTCCTTTTGGCACCTGCCTGCCGGACTGTTTATCCCTAGCACACTAGTCCTGCAAGGTACAGGGACCTGGCACAGGCTGTTGACTGACACCTGCACAACCTAGTGGAAGCTGCGGGGAAGGGACCCGACCCCTGTGCGACCCCAAAAAAAGTCCGATGGTTATTTCGTTTCAAGCCCTGTGGTTGACGTGTTGGTCTCTGCTTTTCCGTCTACAAATGACCCGGACTTGACTTCCGATATCAAGGGAAATCTCTCTTGTTCTTTTCTTTCGACTTGAGTTGTTCTTCGGTATCCTCCGTCATCTCATTGTAAACCCCAACTGAGATACTTTTATAGTTCCTTCAAGTCGCCTTCCTCAGCCGTTGGATTGATTGTATGGCTGGCTCTCTCCACTGCAGATCTTAATATTCCATTCCGTCCCGTCTCTGTGCCGCTCATTCTGTTGGCAGGAGGTAATCACTACCTATCCGTTGCTTGGGTTACACGACTGCAATGCTAAAGGGAAATGCAGAATTGGATGCTGTCGTCAGCTTACGGCAGTCAACGGAACCTAATCTACAAAGACCACCATCATGGGGGCGTTGGCGCTAACCAGCCCTTCAGTGGGGTCCATCCGCAAAAGTTAGTGTAGTGTAGAGTACACTAAAGGGACCGATTTTAGCGCATCTCACCCGGAATGCTATTTAGGTGCTAACAATATAGAAGGTAAGGAAGATACTTGTTCAGCGGTGATCACGATCGCCAACGCCAAACCCCATGTGGTTCGATATGTCTGGAGATAAAAAGACGGTTGAGGCTTACGAAATGCAGGTGCCATCACATTTGAGACATTTCCCTTTTTATATGTTTTTTTTTCGGGGTTGAAGCCGAATCGCGAGACTTTCCCAACTGAACTCCTACAGTGTCTAAAGTCAATCTCTTGACACAAGGCGGTACCCTGCTCTGTTAAGGTAGGTAGTATGGTAGTGTTGTAGTGTACACTAAAAGGGGCTTCGCTGCGCCCCTGCCTGACCAGGGCCAAAATCCCACATGTTGTTAGCACATGACTTGGTGATGCTTCATCACTCCATGTCTATATCTACAACACTCAATTTATCCCTGGGAAATAAGGTAGGATTGATGTAGATCCGTTCTTTGTCCTGTTTTCCAGAATGATTTGAACCGAATGGAGGCCTGGGTACGCCTCTGTACCCGATCGATGAGGATGATGCCGGTATCTACAAAACATGCGACACCAACACAGAGGTAGTACTTAATCTCCCCCGGATCCCCAATCTCGTTTACCTACTCTCGACAACGCAGAACTCCAGTCACGGGATTCCTGTTGTGGAAGTCTGGTCGGAAGCTTTGACGTCTGGCCAACCGTTCGTGAAGGTAGGTAAGATCATTGAATTGGGAATGCTGAAAATCCGGGAAAATGCTTGGTTCTGGGGAGGAAAGGATGGGGGAGCCATGAATATGGCCATACCTACTCTGGCTATCATTGGCTACCTCCTCCACGCTTGATGGCTTCCTGCTCTGACTGATGGTAGCCTCTTGCCTTCCTGTGACCGGGGGTTGCCTTTTCTAGAGGCAGGTACAATGGGCCTTCCTGCCTGTAGGTCGTCCAACTTTCATGCGGCCACCACACCACACCCACCGGTTTCTCGGCAGCTGGAGATATGTAGAAGCCAAAGAAAGAAGCATCCATTGCAGCCCGCATGTTCAAGAGAGGATTCTAATGCAAAGAACTTGGAAAGTCGGTCCTGCCACTTTGAGATGACTTCCGGACTTTCCCCAACGCCGGTCCGGGGTATCTTAACATCAACAGAACGGCCAAAACCTGCACACAATGTTCTCCTGCTTTGCTCATCCAACTCATTTCATGACAATCAGATTTTTGGTCGTTCGAAAGCCATGTCACACGCATCCAACATGGGCAAAAGCCCCAATGACCCCCGGTACCCCAACGGGTGGCATATGAACGACAGGATGCCCCATCATGACTCCTTTCAGCAGCTGTGGGAGACCAAGTGGAAAGATCCGGTACGGTCTTGTCTTCAAAATTCCATCTTACCTACGTACCTGAGGTAAGGTATCTACTGCGTGCCAGATTGCTGATGCGGTACCTAAACAGTGCTCCAAGGGCATCTACCCCTTCATGTTCGGTTCCATCAAAGACTTCCAGCCCATCGCCGAGCACATCATTGCCAAAGGCCTCAAAGAGCCCTACAACTGGGACGAGTACGCCAGTTGTTTCTTTGGAACCGCTGAGAAGCTCGGCCAGACCGCAGCTGTTGCTCAGCAGGAAGGAGACACGGACAAAGCTCGAGAGTATTACCTGTCAGTACCTACCTTTACCTCTACCTCTACCTTCACCTATCATCCCAGGAAAAGCTCCCTCCCAGGCCCTCTCATAACATGGTGCACATCGAAACAAAAAGAAAACACAAAGTAACATGATAGAACCCATCTAGCCGAGCATCAGCAGTCTACCGCATCGCCCGCTTCCCCGCCCCTCGCTCCCCTCTGCAGCAGCAAGCCTGGACAAAGGGTAAAGAAATGTTCTACGCCGGCGCCAAGCTAATGGAACATCCCATTCACGAAGTCCTCATCCCGCACACGCACGCCCCAGCAAACTCCAGCGAACAAAACGCCTTCATACCCGTTAACTTACTCATCCCCCCTTCTTCTTCCTCCCCTTCTTCTTCCTCCTCTTCCTCTTCCCCTTCTTCCTCCCCTTCTACCTCTGACTACCCCCTAGTCATCATAATGACAGGCCTAGACGGCTACCGCACCGAGCTGGCCGTCTGGCAACGTGGATTCCTTGATAAAGGGGTCGCCACGCTCGTCGTCGAAATCCCTGGGACGGGCGACTCGCCTGCTTTGGCTTCGGATCCAGAGAGCGCTGATAGACAGTGGTCGTCTGTTCTCGACTTTGTTGCGAAGGAGAAGCGAATTGATAGCACCAAGATTATCGTCTGGGGCTTTTCCACTGGGGGATACTACGCTTTGCGCGCGGCGCATACGCACCATGACCGACTGCTGGGGAGTATCAGTTTGGGAGGCGGGTGTCATCACATGTTTGATGAAGCGTGGTTGGAGAAAGTGAATAATTTGGAGTATCCGTTTGATTTGGCGGATACATTGGCGTATAAATTTGGGTATGGCAGTGATGGAGTGGAAAAGTTCAAAAAGGAAGGACAGTTGAAATTTTCGCTTTTGCTGGATGGCACGCTTTTGGAGCCGTGCTGTAGGTGTTTGGTGGTGAATGGCGAGTGGGATCGCATCTTCCCCGTGGAGGATCTGGCGCTGGCGCTGAAATTTGGGAGGCCCAAGGAGGCGAGGATCGTGAGGGAGAAGTGGCATATGGGCGAGCCGGAGAGTTTTGTGGTTATTCTCAGGTGGATTCATGAGTTGTTGGGGCTGGATGGGGATTATATGCATCATTTGAAGTTGTTGGGGGCTAAGGCGACGTGAACGCTAGACTGGAAGGACTCGAACAGAGTTAGAAGTATTCATTTGGAAGGGAGGTTGCAGGGTCAGTAAATCCAAGAGCTTCGAGATAGAGTGGAACACAGCAAAGGACTGTTTAGAGATTTCCAAACATGTTGCATTAGTGGTGACTTGTTAGAGAGGTGGGCATTTGCATGCTGAACGATGCTACATGTGTCATCAAGTCCAAAGACTGAGATAGACCCTTCCTCCAAACCAATCTGAGTTTCTCAAGTTCCTACGGTAAGTGCTCCTTGACGCCCGCTTTCGAATAACTCGAGTCTATGTCGCATTGAAATCGTGTTACCAACTTGTACACTCCTCGATCCTTTGAAGCAGTGTATCTCGAAGCAATAAAAAGCAAAATCCATCGAGGTTTCCTCATAACTGTGAGATCATCCATCTAACTGACCCCTGACTTTGGCCAACTGTGTACTGATCGGGACTTTGTAGAGGCAACCGCGAGTACACTTTCACACAACAGAACGTTTTGTGTACTTCAGTTACCATCATGGCGTACAGTCCCTTCCAGCCATCAAGTCGTATCTTTTGAACCCCCAAACATCGATGCAGTTCACAGTTCACTCCTCTTTGGCCTCGCCGCATTAAAAAGCAGCATACAACCCTCCACATGCGTCTCCACCACCTCAAAATTCTCCCGCAGTCCCTTCTCGAACCCCTCCCTCTCATCCGCCCAGTTGCCAAACACTCCCGTCGCATTGTACCACTTCATGACCGTCCACGTCATGCCCCGCTTCAAAATCGAAGGTTTCTTACTACTTGTTGTACGTCCAACACTTCCCTTCCTCACCGGCACTCCCGATCCCGATCCCGTGCCGCCGGACGAACTCGGACGAGACGGATTTGCAATGTACTTCCGTCCCAGGATCGTGCAACCAACCAGGACACCATCATCCGCCAGACACGCGGCGGCGAGTTTGAAGGCGCGGTTTTTGATTTCTTGTCCGCCTTGCGCCTCGGGAGCAGCGGGAAGACAGTGCAGCAAATTGAACATGCTGACTGACTTGAACTGTTTCGAGATTCCGGAGGAAAGCTTAGTACTGCCTTTGGGCAGGAGGAGGACGATGAGTGACTCATCCAACACGTCGGCTTGGATGGTGGTTACGTTGACAGTTTGACTAGAGGTAGTAGATGCCACGTTTGCCCTCCTGGCATGTCCATGTCCCGATTGCTCAGTGCCGCTGCCGCTGCCGCCGCTGCCGACGTTGCCGTGGCCGTGGCCACATGCTGCTGCTCTCGCTGCCTCGTGCTTGTTAACAACCCCCATGATCCTCCCCTTTGCTTTTTCGAGCGCCACTGCATTCAGATCCATCAAGGTAATCTCGATCTTGGGCTGGACCAGTTTGCTATCCTGGTCCCTCTCCAGTGGCATGAGATGCTCGTCCTTAGCAAGTCTCTCGGCCAAAGCGTCACCGATGAAAAAACCCGTACCAACGCCGATGTCGAGGTGTTTCTCGGCACGAAAGTTCTGCCGGAACAGGGGAATGAGGATGGTTTTCGAAGGACAACGCCAGAGATGGGTCATGCTGAATCCGAGGACATATTTGTCGTACGCGGTCAGCATGAGGGGTTTGCTGTAGATGCTGGCGCCCGATTTGGTGTTGATCTGCGGAGTTGAGGTGAGGGTGGTGCTGTTATCGGGGATGGTTATGGCGGTTGCTGTTGCCGCCGTGGGGTGAGGAGGTAGTGGTTTGGAAGAGTTGGTGGCTTCTGTGCCGCTGGTGTTCCTAGCTGGCGAGACCATCTTGAGAGACTGCCTGGTGGTGTAGATCTTTGACGAGATGTCTGTGTTTGGTTTGATGGCTTGGTGAGTGAGATGGAGTTGAAGGTTTGTTGACTTGCGCCGGTTGTCGAAGCTGTCACGGCTTACTGAAGACGAAAGAGAACGTTCTTGTGCGGCTGAAAGATGGCATACCACGCAGACGATGACTGAGAAGAAAGTGAGGCGAAGAGGCTGATTGAGAAATGCGTAGACTATATATAGATCGCCGCAGATTCGGTTGATGCAATTTCGAGATTTGTATGTCTGGCGACTATCACAGTTTCTTACTGCCGAGAACCTTCCGGAGGGAATCTTGACAAGCGCCACGAGTCTGTTTGTGCACAAGCCGGTCCGCTCCTTGATCGGGTTTTAATCTGAACGTGTCGATAAGCGAATCTCGACGGGTAACACGTGGAACAAAATAAAAGGACACGCGAAAATAGGGAAACTTGGCCTGTGAACGGAGTTAGTGAAGTTGACGAGAAGTCAAACATGCACGCACGCTCTATCGGGTCCGGGTTGCCAACAAAGTGCCTTTGGGTCTCACCTCAGTATCGGCAAGAGGGAGTAGAACCAGACAAGAGCCGAAGTCTTGTAGGGTGGCGTTTGCTATCACTTCATATTCTCGAGTTAGCCAGCCAAGTTGTGGACCAAGCAAAGACGTGAGCACAAACCAAACTGACACGGCGAGAGGCAGGTAGCTGGGTATACCCAACGTCTTCACCCCGAAAGAAAATGGACGGAACTGAGGTATGCTTCGTAGATACCCGTCAAGACTGTGGCAGGATGATGTTTGTGGATACCTAGGTACGTTTGATTGAGAGGTGACAATGATGTGTAAAGGAGTAATCAACGCGCCGAGGTCAACAAACATAAAAATCTTCATGAGTGAGAGGTGGAAGGGAGAGACGCGACCTTATTCAAATTCCCCTGAGCTAGGTAGAGCTAGTAACAATGTCTAGAACCAGTCATGAGATACCCTCCCCTCATGTTTGCTCGATATTCCCATCTCGGTCTAGCGCGCCGACACAGGAATCGAGCCTTCCTTTCACCTTCGTGGCGGTAATCTCTCCCTTGCATTTCACTTCTCATAATCTCCACCGACCGTTTCTGCCCCTGTGGAAGTAGGTACCTATCTCTAGATAAGGTACGCCTCTATCTTGTCCAATCACGCCATCATGGGCATTGGATTAAAATTGAGGAAGGATCAAACCTCTAGTAATTGAATGACTAGAGTGAGGTAACTAGCAGAGGCCAGAGGGAGTCAAAGAACCTAGAATACCGCCATTGCTGATGTTGAAAGCTTGGAGGGCGAGTTCTCATATGACGCTACTGTAGGCAGGTTGGCGAGATCATTGCTTCTACTGGCTTTAATTCATCACGGTTCAATGAAATCGTTCCACGGACAAAGTCCATGATGGTTCTTTCCCGGAACCAATGTTGTAGACATTACGAAGTTATCGCACCTTCCTCCCAGTCATTTGAGCCAGCAACGAGCATCTGCACCATTTGTCCTCGTTCTTACTAACGATAGAAGAACCGGCGGGAACGTAAAAGAGCATTTGGGGCGCGAAGTCGCAAGGGGGGCAGTCGGTGACGTAGGGAATGGTGTCAAAACTCCAGAGTTGAGGGCAAGTTCGATAATATCACGAGACGACACAAGCGCGATCATCAAGTGTTATTCCCAAGTGATGTGAATCTTGAGTTCTCTAGACACAATAATGAAACAAAAATACAGAAAATTCGCAGGAATCGCTGTTAAAACGCCGAGTGATATGTCTGATGACCAGTGATCTCCAACTCTGTCTGCCCTTCCCTTTTTGTCGCCGTACTGATGTCGTAGCTTTTCGCAGCTGGTCCCAGCTTTACATGACGACGCAGTGCTCCGACCTTCCTCCAGAACCATTGTCCGTTAACAGTAATTTGAACAACAACGCGCGCAGGACAGACATTTTGTCTTATCCCAGACCGACCGCCATCCACCTCAAAGTACATGGCATGATTTCTCCCACGCCTACCGCAACTCCAAAACACTCAAAAATGTACACGAAAATGCCCCTGTACCCAGACAACACGCTTGTTCTCGTAGACGCCACCCCATACCGTTTGACTCTTTAAGTGTTGAAACCCCCTTTACAACGCTTGTGACTTGTTCTCTTCAAACTAAGTGGTCTCGCGACACACATGGAGCTTTAAGAACAAGCCCCAAGCGTTGCAAAGGGGTTGTCCATCCGGGTCCTGGACTCGGGAGCGCAGGTAAAGCAGCCTGGCCCACCGCTTTAGTACGGCTGATAAGGCGCAGGCGCAGGCGCGTATGGATCCGGGTAGTGGTCAGGCGGCGGGTAGTACTCCTCCTGGGGCGGCGGGTAGTACTCTTCTCGAGGAGGCGGATAGTACTCCCCTTGGTACTCTTGATGAGGAGCCGCGCCAGGAACCACGCGGGGAGCCGGGTAGTGAGGCTGCGGGGCAGGCGGAGGCGGGACGTCCGGCGCCGGTGGAGGAGGGCGAGCCGTGAGCGAGATTTGGGCACCCCGGCCCCATTTGTGGACGGCCAGGGCGACCGTCATCCTCGCCAGGGCCTGGTCGCCGTGTGCATTGACGTGGTGGTCGGCAATCCAGGTTGGACCATCGGCTGCCTGCAACGGACCGGCGCTGACCCAGAACAAGCACGAGGGACCCATCTGCCTGATGGCCAAGGTGATGAGCGGGCGGATGATGTCCGCTTCGCCTTCGGCGCTGATGGACTGGTTGAATATGGCAGCGTCTATGGTAGAAAGACCTGAGTTAGTTGTTCTGCTGCGGAAATGACGTTGAGGAGATGGCTCATGTTTGAGGTTAGCATACCGTAATCGTCCTCGGGCACGGGGCGAGCTTCAGCTTCAGAGACAAGCTTGGTTAGTTCTCATTCACGATGGGTGAGGAGAATGGATTGTTTATTGTTTACCAAGAACGCGGTTTCCTAAGTCGACTTGACCCCAGCCCTCAACATGGCGGATGTCAGCTGTGGATGCAAGCTGAGTTAGTTCTTATCCTCAATGAGTGAAGAAAATGGATCTTCCACTAAGTACTTACCCGGAGCAGCAGGAGCGCGGTTCTCGTGGTCTACGAGACCCCGGTTCTCAACGTGATGACCGGCAGCTGTGGAAGAAAGATGAGTCAGAGGTAGTTCTTGTTGTCGTTGAGTGAGATGGATGGATTCCTCAGGTACTTACCAAGGGGAGGAACGCGGTCCTCCACGCCCGCGGGGTTCGCAACGCGACCACGATTGCGCCTGCGGTCACGAAGGCGGTTGTGGTTGCGGTTGTGGTGGTGGTGGTGGTTATGGTGGTAGTGGTTGTTGTTGTTGGCGTTCATTTTGGTACCTAGAGGTAGGAAAGCAAAGTCCGAGGCGACTGCAGTTGTTGCTGAGGAGAGAAGGTGGTCGTTTGAGAGAAGAAATTTCTGAGTCAAGGACGAGAGGAAAGTTGAGGAAGGATTCATGAACCGATGGAATATTGTGGGGGCCACGGACCGAGAAAGAACTCGAAGGAAACAGTAAAGTACCAGGAGGACTGAAATTCATGAAGTGGGAAGGAGCGGAAATAGGAAGAAGGCAGAGTGACGTTTCCTCTCATTTATGTGCGGCCTGCCCGGTCTGGTTGCCCCGTAACAGACTTCATCCTTCCTCTCTCTCCTTCACTCCAACTGGGTGGCAGTCTAGGCAGAGGTAGCCTTACACTATCTCGTATATATAGAACCCATTGCCTTCATCTTTTCCCAAGTTCTCGTCCGGGCTGTCGGTCTCCCGATTGTATAGTGCTGCTGTTTCCAAGCAGTCAAGGAACTTTGCAAGTTCGGGGTACTGCTCAGGCTCAAGCTCAGGAGAGTAACGGTGTTTCAACTTGGTATCCAATGGGCCGTTCAGATACGGA
Source organism: Neurospora intermedia (assembly GCA_037102815.1). Lineage (NCBI taxonomy): Eukaryota > Fungi > Ascomycota > Sordariomycetes > Sordariales > Sordariaceae > Neurospora > Neurospora intermedia. Next base: position 466,289 of record BTPP01000007.1, read on the forward strand.
TCAGGTCTCAGTAAGCTCATCCTCTCTTCCTCGGATACACCAGTCAGCCGAGAAGAAAGTAGATCGACGCAACGGGTATCGAACGCCATTGCCTTATGCAGGGCGCTATCGAGACAAGAGAGGTACTGGTTCAATGTCGCGTTATGAATGATTTGAAACATTTCGAACACTCCCAGTCTTTCGAATGTTCCTTTTCGTGCCGATGATGTCAACGCGGGTCTTAAAACTAGTCCCTCAAGGTGCAAACAGATGGGGCGCCGGAACTGAACCTGGAGAGGCGCAAGGTAAATGATCGCTGAGTCGTGGGATTCCTTTTCATCCCACGATAGTTCCAAATCTGGTAGTGAAGCCCACATACCATCGCTTTCCTCACCCAAATCGCACCTCCAATCTCGTTTCAAAGTCGTGCCTCTCGCGGTACAACTAGCTCGTAACAATGGGCCTCTAATCCTAACCATTCCGCCACTTAGTACTCGGCCAAACAAATGTGTTGGTGTGACTGGAGAGACTATAGCCTCTAGGACTTCAGCAAGGCTGTCCACTATCTGGAAGGCCACTGGTAAATTGAATTCACATTTAGCGCTCATTGAAGCCCAAGACCAGGAAGGGGCTACGTCAGTATGTCGTCCGTTGCTCTGTTCAACATCCAGGCATTTCCACAGAAGACTCTCTCGAAGGCGGTAGGACCATAAGCCGGCAAGATAGGTAACGCCATTCCATCCATTGCTCAAGTGCTCTGCGAGGCCTGAGATGGCCACAAGTTTGTCTGACTGCTTGGTAAGTTTCCTACCGGAGTAGTCACTGACCAGCGATGCCCAGGCCTCCAGTCGTTCAGCGTCAAGAAGCTGCTCGCGCTGAAACAACTTCATCATCATCGGAGTAAACAATCCACTCTTTGTAAGTTCCCATGGGACTGAATTTGGAGAGTATTCGCTTGCCCTCACCATGGAGCATTCCCAGTAAAGTTCCTGTCGCCCGGAAATAAGAGTACGGAGGGGCAATATCTGCTCTTGGAGAACCCAGCCTCTTGTATATAAAATAGGAGTATCTCTTATATCATATCGTTGTCTTGTTATTATGGTGATGGGTTCAGGCCATAGGGTGCTGTCCCCAGCTACATGTCGCCTTATGGACCAGGGCACGAATGATAGTGGATGCCTTGGGAAAAAGAAGCCCCCGCTGGAGTTTGGCGACACACCGGCGGCAAGATTGAGGAACGTGTTCTGGTAAACAAAACGCATCTTGGCGGATTCTGCTTCCCAATCGTCAAGTGAGTCTTGAATGATACACAGGGAATCGATCCACAGGAATTGTACCTTCAGCCTTTGAGTTAGTAGAATTGCATCCGAGAAAGTCTTTGGTAACTCGTCGAGGGCGAACCCCTTCAATCGGGAATCATAGTTGTCCAAGAGAAGGCGGGCCTGTACTGAGTCGCCCCAGCAATGACTCAGTGTCATGTATCTTTGCTTCTGAAAGTCCATTGCGGTAGTTTCGGTAAGCTTAATCGTACGGCTGCCCGTACATCCTACATCAAGGAATCTCGCAGGATACTTCCCTTGTGAGTTCTCATGGACAACCTTATTGCATGACGGATGGTTGGACACACAGTTCTCAACCCACCGCAATACTTGATTCAAGCTTGCTTCGCTCCCCGTGTTTAGACTGGTTGGTATAGCATGAACCCGATGAACTAAAGAGAGAAGACCATTAGTAAGGTTAGCTATGGATATGGGAAACGGCTCACCATCCTGATGGGGAAGAATATCAAGTAGTCCCCCACTTGTAAGCTCAATGGGCTCACCAGCTTCACCCATAACACGGAAACATAAATCCATACCAACAAAACCATCGGCCAATTCACTATTTCCGATAGTAATACTCCTAGAAAGCCACAAAACGTTCTCGTCTCCGGTAGCTAATGTGTCGGTGGCGGGTTCTATCTCCATCCCTATAAACACCCCTTGCGAGACGACAGGTTGTAGAGATGGGTGAACTTGCTCATCGGGCTTCATGCCTCGGCCTATGATGAAGTGGGCGCTTTCGGACAATAAAACTCGAGCAGCCAAAGAACAACAACAATGGCAGCGACCCTCCGACGCCGAGCTCAATAATTCTTTCAAGGTGCAAAAGGGCACAGTATAATGGCTTTCCCAACGGTCATTACCACGGACGCTCCTGGCGAAATCAAGCGCGGTTTCTTCGAAGATGCTGTCGCATCTTTTGCAAAGATGATTGAATGCCGTCTCTGAAAGGTGTAACTCGCCCGACGGTGTCGTGTAAGTCGGGGGCATCTTGAATCCAGGAGAGCGTTCAGGTCGTGTAAAATTGATGGTGCTGTTCGGATGATGTGTGTTGATGAGATCTTGGTTGCTCTTGAGAAGGCATCAAGAAATGGTCAAGTGAGAATAAAAGCGGGGTAACGGTAATTGAGGCTGAGATAGTACACTAACGAGCGGTTATTCAATCTCCATTAGGCTACTAACAGCCACTCACAGCAAAAAGCATGGAATAACGTTTGATAACTAACTGCATATGCATGTGAGCCCGAGGTTAGAGACCGGCGAATGACTGGACCGTGATTGCCGTTCATCACGACAAAACGGACTGGAATCATCGTGGGCCGTCACTGCCACAAACTTCTCGGAAAAGAGCTAAGGAAATTCGACTTCTGCAGGCAGCATCACGGGCTTCATGGAACAAGCGCTGGCTGATGGATCGAACTTTAGGTGTAAGTTACCGTTGCCATCACCATCTCCTACGTCCTGCCAACCAGACCGCTGAATCGCGATCCATGTTGTTGTTAACCAAGATGGGTAAGGTAAGAAGTCGATATCCCCGAAGTCAATGTATGTATGTCTACTAAGAACGGGATCCCACAGACAGACCGAGCCGCTTGAACCCATGCAGCCAGCCTCCAAGAGCCGAAATCGTGCTTTCAGCCGCCCATATTTCAGTATGAGCTACGTGACTCATACCTACCCAATACCGGAACACAAGAGAGAATCAAACCCAACCGCGTTGGGATGTGCTGCCCAGTGACCAAGACGGAGACGTGGCGCAGCGGCACCACTACCACCAAACAGTCAGGCTCAATCTTGTTTGTTATTCACAGGTGTCTCATTTGTGCCATTATGCCATCGCCGTACAACATCTAGCCTGCGACGAGCCGCATGGCTTTGCTACCTGCTATCGGCCTTTTCTGGAACACTGCTTGACGGGGCAACATCAGTGCCAGCAAACACTTCGGCAACGATGTGTCACCAGAAGGACCAGACCAGACTGCGCTCGACTCAATGATGACAGTAAGTGTACCGACACAATTCCAGACCAACAACACGGACATAACACACCGCTGACAGTGTCACTCTCAAGCACCACATAGCATCTACCGCACCGGTTTGCCAACATCCTGAAGAGTGACACATGTACGAACAATCCGGCTAGAGGGATCAGTATCTCTACTAGGCGACATTGATCATGTCATTCTCAAGCGAGAGGACACACTGCTTCAGAAGTGAGCCCACCGCGGCATTTGTCGACAGAACATGTGAAGAACATGTTTGGTGCCAAGGTAGCACGAAAGCGGTAACGGCATGCATCTTGGTTTCGCAATGATGTCCGGCTCTTGGGGGGCTCTGCTGTTCATCAAACTCTGAAAGAGGAGTTGCGTGGTAAAAAAAAAAAAAAAAAAAAAAAAGAGAGAAAAGAAAAGAAATGAAAAGGAAAAAGACCGACGTCAGCACCCCTAGATATTCCATCCCCCATTTTGCACAGACTCCGGCTCATAACCCAATTTTGCATCACGTACAAATACATACGACCATACCCACTGGAAAACTCGGGATCCCGTCCGCTCTCCCATAGATAAGCCAGTGAGGGCCAGACTAGTAGTTGGGTCGGTGACGACCAGCGAATCCCTGGTGTTGTATGTTTTTCTTTACTCCATTTCCTTCTTTTTTTCTCTCTCCTCATGCTGTCTTTCTCTCGATCTCTGTAAACCTTTGTGGAAGTATACGCCTCGCCTTTGTGCCTATTTAAGGTTGAGCCGCATGGTTTCAACGCTTCTACTGAATAGCCAAGCATCTCTGTCCCCGTCGTGACTCCTCGTCGCACATGAGGTTACTTCCCCAACTCATATCTGTGGCTTAGGTAGGCATGGCATCACAGTGTTTGACATGTCGTGGTGGTATTGAACTCGGGAAAAATCATTGAAGTCCTCCAGTCAGTAGAGGTATAACAGTCGCCTGAAGAACCGGACCACATCTGATCATATTCCTTAACCTGAACTTGGGTCAAGATGCCACCCCGATATTTGAGCTTGGTGTATCCAGCTTGGAATTCATCGATCCTCCACTTGCAATAACATCATCCAACTTCCATTTTACTCCTCGCAAATCTCAACCATTGCAAAATGCCAGGAACCCGCCGCTACCCCCCAGACCGAATCCGGTACGCCACCTACATCTGGCCCGCAGATTGGCAACCAGAAAGTACATCGACATCAACCTCAACATCAACCTCAATAACATCATCTGATCACCACGACCTACAACAACAACAACGGCAGCAGCAACAAAGCTGCGCCTGCTGCATTCGCCCCTCCTCGTACTACTATATAACACCCAGCCCCGAAGCTTTCCAACGCCACCGTTTCGTGCTCTCTCGCTGCGAACAGCTCGATCCTTCGCTTCTTCATCGCCACGGCTACAGCCAACTCATAAGCGACGCGACGAGCGCAGTCCTCTGGGCGATTTGGACCAACCTCGTTTATGATGCCGACTTGCTGTACATGAGCGTCGATTATTTTTGTTGGTTGGTTGATTGGTTGTTGTGGAGGGTTTATGGTCCGTTTTTTTTTCTTTTTTTCTTTCTTCTTCAGATTCCCACCTCTAGTCCGGGCTGGGTTCGGGTTTCTTCATTCGAGTCCTCCATCTCTTTTACAGGCTCATCAACTCGTAAAGAACATGATCTGATAAAGAAAAACAGTCCCAAACGAACCCTTCCCCTTCGCCTCCCACCCGCCTATCAAAACCGGTCCGCCCTACAGCGACGTAGTGCAGTACTTTCTCTGCCGCCGTTCTGCATGCGACGACGGATTGAATTCATGTTTAGAAGGTATCTTCGCCACCAATATGAATACATATATGAACTGCAGTAGCAGGTACCACACCCGCTGGAAGATGCAGCAGGCCATTCGGGACATCTTCACCGGAGGAGGACAGGGGTATTTTGCGGCTGGTTATGGCGGGAATTCCACTTGTCATGTCTGCCGAGGACCTGGGATGAACTTGACTACGAGAGTGCACACAAACATGCCGCTGGCGGTTTCAAATTGTGCGTGTTTACTACCCTGGCCTGTATATGAGCCGGCTGTGGTGGTGAGGGTTGAGGAGAGGACAAAGTGGAAGAAGAAGACGAAAAGTAAGGAGTCGGGGTGTTTGGTTATGTAGAGGGAGGAAATATTACGAGCTGATGCTTCTTGTAGGATAGGTAGTGGTGGTTAAGGAAGGTTTGAAAGGGCCACATCTCTCTATGATGCTTGAAGGAACAATGTTTGAAGCGACGGAAAAAGCAGTTCAAAGCAAGCATGTATTGTATAGCGTAAATGTGTGCTTAGACAGCCAATAGTATCTTCATTACACAATATCATTAACAGGTACCCAACTACGTAACTTGTCGGAGGGATACATTGACCGACAAGGTACTAGTAGAACAGGTGTGTAGTAACAAAGTCTTCTGAAGTCGTGTGCACGAGGCGCGAGAACCCGAAGCTGATTAATTCCCTGCCCCTCTCCTTCCCCCCTTCTTTTCTTCCTCCATCAGTGTCGTCAATCCGTGTGCTTGAAATTGGATGATTTGTCATTGCCCAAGACATGACACTTGCTTGTAGCTCCTCATCACTCCCTTCCCATTTTTCGCTTCGAATCGTGCTCTTCATCCGTTTTTGTTCTTTTTTCCCTCTCAATCTAACAAAAGAGAAAGAAAAGAAAAACATCACCAGATCAGAATCCCCACGAGTCCGGTCTATCTCGCCAATTCGACGGACCCGCCTGCCCCTCCCTCGGTGCCGCCATCGACGACGACATCTGCGTCGACAAACCCGACTGTCTCATCGGCATCGGCATAGGCTGCAATGGCTGAAACTGCGTCGCCTGACTATGCGACGTGCTCGGCGGCAACGCCCAGGACGCGGTACTGTTGCTGCAAGCAGTTGAAGGCGGCAGCATAGAGGCAGAAAAGATGCCGCTGCTAGCAATACTGACGCCGCCGAGCGATTCGACGCTGTTGCCGCGCGAGTGGTGGGAGTGCGTCGGCGAGGGGGGTTGCGGGAAGTAATCGGACATGCTGGTGGACACGCGTTCGAACATGCTGTGACGGTTTTCATTGGGCGTCGGGGACCTGAGGCCGTGAGCCGTGTCGAGGCCGGACGGTGGGATGGCTTTGGTAGGGGCGCGGCTGGCGGTAGGGTTGGGTTGCGTGACAGGGGCGGGCAGGATGGTGCCGTAGTTGACGTTCTTCCCTTTCTCGGTCATGGTGGGTGACGTTGGCTCATCGTCCTCGAGGAGCAGGCCTTTGCCCATCGAGGATCGCTTCTTGTCACGCTTCGTGTAGGCGGCTACTTTCAGGGGGGTGTACTTGATTAGGAAATTCTGGACACGGGCGGTGCGACGGTATTTGTAAAGAAGAAGAAACAGGACAAAGAAGAGGACGACGATGGCTGGAGGAGATGAATGTTAGTGAGAATTCTTGGGGAGTGATGGTCGATGGGTTGACTTACTGATGACACCACCGGCAATACCAGATACAAGACCCGTGCTGCTGGTATTGGGCGAGTCCCCAGCGGGACTATCACTGTTTCCTGTGGTTGAGCCTCCACCCGCTGGCGTGTGAGTTGAGCCGGGGGTAGGATAAAGGTCTGGGTTGCCCTGTGAGGGGTCATCAGATCCAGATGCTTGCCCAGGGATGGTGCTTCCTACTGATGGGATGCTTGTTGGGGTGCCTGCGGCGATCCATGCAGTGGAGAGTGTAGTAGATATGGCTTGGCCGTTATGTTGGATTGCTGAGTTATAAGACGTGGCCGAAGGCTGGGAACCCTGCGCCCAATTATCCCCATTCCCCGAGGTACCATCCCCAACCGTGTGTTCGCCCGACTCGGATGACTGACTCGGGACTGCCATTGGGGCGGCGAGAACAACGTTTCCAGGAAAAAATGCATTGCCATCAAAGCTGGCTGAAGTAGCCGTGAGCTGTACTGCAGTCGTATCCGAAGTCACGCTCGGTGGTGGCATGGTGGTGTTGTTGTCGTTATCAGATCCGACAGATCCCGTGGCTCCCTTGCCAGAGTCGGATCCATCATTCCCCGCATTCCCAGCGTTACCCTTAACCGCACCATTCGAACCAGGGCCACTTCCTGATCCGTTACCTTGTCCAGATGCTTCACCCGATTTAGTTCCAGGATTCGATCCTGACCCTTGTTCAGCTCCCTTCGTTGGCTGCGGCGTGATGCTGGTTGACGGGGGCTTCACGACTGCCGGAGCAGTAGTGGCTGGCGGTACTACCACTACCGGTGGCTGTGTCACAACGGGAGGACTCGCGGGCTGGGTCTTTGTTTCGACTGGAGGTGGTGCTATAACTGCAGGAGGTGAAGTTGCGGCCGGTGCCGGTGTTGTCGCCGGTGTTGTCGTTGGCGTTGTTGTCGGCGTTGTTGACTGCGGCGGCGCCTCCACTGGCTCTTCTGGCGTAGGACAACCTGGTGCCTTGGGAAAGGCCTTGCACAATGGGCTCAAGAGCTTGTCAAAGACTTCCTGGATTATCCGCTTTTCCAAGCCATGGTGGAACCCATCTTGATTGTCCATTGTTTGGCTGGTCTCGGTGCCGTTCAGATCACAAAGAGTGTGATATGTGGACAGTGATATCTCGTCGAAGTTGTCCGCTGGTCATTGGAAATGCTGATAGCGAATGTTTTACTGCTGTCAAACGAGTGACATCCCAAACGAGTGGAGGGATCTGTTGCAGAGTGGGATGAAGTTAGGGAACAGAGAAGAGAGAAAAAGAACAGACGAGACGCATTTGGTAGCGTGGATCGGAGATCATGGACACTAGCAAGAGTTATACTAGCTCAGAGGTAATGAAATCAGGTCCTGTATAGAACCCGGTGTCTCTCACCAGGAGTCACATCCGTTACCTCCCGAGCTCAACGTCGACGAATCATGGAAGTCGTGGGCCGGGGGGAAAGCAACGGCAGTACAGTCTTTGATGCATGGACTGCACATTGGCCTCTGTTGCTGAGCAGTTGAGCCCTGTCACTGGTCTCCCTAGGTTCGGTAAAGATCGACGGAACGGCCCTTGTCAAATGGAGGTCTGTACCTGACGCTATACCCAGGGCGGGATAGCGCAATCTGCCCCCAATTTCAACTTCCCCGAGCTCCCGCTTGGCACCGATAATTCAGGGGCCACACTGGCCATGAGGCACCCCGAGCTCGACGACGACGATGCTACCCTGGACCCCAGTATCACATCCAAGTTCTTGACCATAGCCACGGCGGCAGCAGGGCGGACTCTCCGCGGTTTGAAAAGACGATATCTGGTCGGCGAGACTGTGCAGAACAGAAAGCCCGGCGTTGCAGCGGGCTGACTTGGCTGATGAAGAGACAATTTCCGGGGCCTCGAGTCTAGTGTACGCCAACAAGCTCCGCGCGCTAGATAACAAAAGGGACAAGGACACTTTATCCGGTCTTTTCGGCTCCTGTTTGCAACTTGGCGGTGCACTTCAAACAGTGTTTCGACTGGGATGGCATTAAGCTGCGTCGCGTGTCCTGGTCGCATTCTGTGAGGGCTTGTGGGACTTGTCCGAAAGACACGAGGAGCGGTAGGGCGAACAGCATTGGGCGGGAAGCGCACAGGTCATGGCAGATCCGAAGCTGATCCCATCAGTGATCCAAGGCCGATCGCGCAGTCTCGACGGGGAAAGGGTCAGCGCAGAGCACCTCGTCACCCACGCTCATTTCCGTCTCTGTATGGCACACGCTGATCTTTGACGGATAAGGCTAAGGCAGAAGCCCAAAAGAGTGAAGATACGAGGTGGAACAAAAAGAGGTTGGACGAGACAGACCGTGTTTATTGTCAAGTTTGCACGTTGCAAGTCGCTTCGAGCAATTACTGGCCTTGCAATATGTACACCACATGCAGCACAGTTTTCAAGCTGGGTTTTCCTTCGAGCTGTGTTTGAAGCGTGGGCCACCTGAATTATCTTGTCGTCGTCTCTTCGTCGACGCGGAGCCCGATCAGATAGATGGACAAGGTTCCTCGCTTGCATGGCTCTGCATGGCCCTGCATGGCGTTTTTTCGGAGTCGATTGGGACGCTTAAGGACCCCCACTTTTGCAATTGCGTGAAGGTACACTGAGCTAAACATCACATTGGCTTGTTCGTCTTTCCTGGTCCGTGCTGCCGCAAAGTCTCGCATTCAGGCCAAAGTCAGTTACTTTGTGGTTTTTGACGAGCTTGAAAAAAGACATCTTATCGGGTTGGGGCGAGGTTGACACCGTGGGTGGGACAAGTGTTGTTGAAGAGTTGCTGTTGGCCCCAGATTGTGGAATTGACCAACTTCGCGTATCTGGTAGACTGTAACAGGCGAAGAACCCAATGCTTCCGTCATAGTGCAGATGACGTTGTTGGCCTGCCATCCACACTATGAATAATATCGGGTATCAGCCCCTTGCTCTCTCCACCTCGGTTCGACTCCGGCTGAAGCTCGCCATCACCAGGCATACACCGTTGGGGGTACTGGTACCGCATTTGATGAAGCTGACGAGGTGGAGGTGACGCTTGTCCCTGACGAACTTTGTTCTTCGGGGAGTTGCCGACGAGCCATACCGACAATCTCCCTATCACGGGTCACCATCACACCCAGGAAATTGGATAACCACATGACTTGGTAGTCAGGGCTGGGAATAGTGACGCTAGGTCAGTGGGTGAAACGCTCAGAAAACCAAAGATCTTTTTTTCGGACATACCCGTCTTCACTCAAGTTTGCCGAGGTCCATTGGGGAGCTTCGACCTGGTCAAAACCACGATTTACCCGTACGTAGCAGTGTTGGGCGAGAAAGTAGACGGCAATGATAATCAAAACGCAGGGGAAAAGAGCGCCCATAATGTTCCATGATGATTGGAGCGAGGGCGGTTTGGACCTTGTGCTCAACATGTCTGTTTGAGGAGAACGGTTCGGTAGGGCCAAGGCCAAGGTCAAGCTGGACCACAAACAGCTGGCAAGGAGGATTTGGGTGGTGATAAGTGAGGACATTTTCTTGTCGTACTTGATTGGGTTATTTCGATAAGCAAGTGTTGGATGGGATCCAGCTGAGCAGAAAGGGTGGTAAAAGCTTCTCTCCTTTCTTTTTTTCTTTGAAGATTTGTGACCACAGCCGCGGAAAAGTTATGATAGCAGCTGACGGTATGTAGGCCAGATAAACACTCGTCTATCCATCCGTACAACCGTATGAAGATGAGAGCTTGTTGATGGGAGTTCACAGACGGCGAGTACCCAGCCCTCTGTTTTGAGCTCGGGTCTCCCTGTGTTTCGTCAAAGGAAATGCCACTGAGTTGTGAAAGGGGGGAACCGAGGATAGCACAATGTTTGAACGATGTAAGACGAGCAGTTCAGCGTCCGTTGTCATGAGGACCAGGAAGAGTATCGAAGCCAGAGGTACCACCAACGCACACAAGGGGCGCTTCTTGAGGCGGGTGGTGAGACAAAGTGCGCCTGTATCGTGGACGTCTGTCGCCATTATCTTCAGCCAATAATCAGATTTGCCGGGCGGTATTCCTAATGCCAACTTGACATATGGAAAAGCTCAAGTTTGATTGAGGAATCTTCGAATAGAGTTAGCGTCTCGAAGCCACTGGGTGGCGATTGGCTCTGGATCTTGATCACAGTGTAGTTCGTTCATCGACGGGGAGCTGAGCCACGAGAGAATTTTGTATTTGCCGGGCCGCATCTCCGTGGTAGGGAGAGACGTAGACCAGATATGTGGTGCGTCGTAGGACTTCAACATTGTCGTCGTCACACCGGCGCAAGGTAAACATCATTTGGCTGCACCGCGAGACGCCGTGCCTGGCGGTCGTCATCCATGACACGGTAGCTGAGTCAGAGTTGTAAGCGCTGCTTAATTTCTTTCGGAAGGTCACAGTACGAGTCGGGCTGCCGTGGTGTGGTGAACATATCGAGGGATTCCAGTCTGACTGGTGACAAATTGAAATGCGACTGGAGATGGATGAAGTGAGGTTATCGCAAACTTCCTTTACAAAAGTTGTGCCCAGGCATAGGTACCTTACGGAAAAGCCCATCTTCTACTAACACATTCTTACCCGTCTTGTCGCTGAAACTGTTAGCTCACGATAATCGCTGCCTGAGCGTTATCAATGCCGAGACCCGCGCACCTTCCGAATTGGGTCCTGTCGGCAGTCAGCCATTGGATGACGAATCGGCCAGGATGGGACGAGCGGGTACCTGGATTTGGGATTGGCCAATGGCGTCGCGCCAACTCGGTGAGCTCCCTCCCCCGCTTTATGTACTCCTCCGTCACAGCTGAGCTCCTTCTGTTGTTATTGTTTGGACCTCCAAGGTGAGCTGTCCGCGTGTCGCATCATCACGGATTTCAGGATCTGCAGGTAGCTGTAGCGCCCCTCACGTGCTACAAGTTTGGCCTTTTTCCCTCGGGTCGACACTTCAATCTCCTCCTCCACTTTCCAGCCTCCTCCTCCTTGTCCACCACTCTGTAACAATCACACGACGTGGGGAGACAACGGCCGGAAAGGTTTCACCCATCAGCAAAAACAAGACAACAAAGACCACAGCAATGGACGAGAAGGGCGGCGGGCTGCCCCCGTACACCGCCGTAGCGCCTCCCCCTCCGGCATGGAAGAGGAAGAAGATGCGCCGGTCCAGAGGCCTCAAGTTCCTCGCCGTCGCCTGCATGGGCTTCATCGCCTACGCCCAGTGGAGGCAGCTCCCTTCGCGCTCTGAGCCAGTTGGCGGCGACGTTACGGTTCACGGCTTGTCGGTGCAACGCTTGCACGACGACCTCACCACCTGCTCCAAGCTGCGCCAGAAACCCCAAGACCCCATCGGCGAGGGCCGCGAGAAGAACGCCCGCTACATTGACGGCCATGCCCCCACCCTCATCAAGAACGCGACTGTCTGGGTCGGAGAGCCGGCCAAGGGCACCTCTGCTGCCGATGCGCGCAAGGGCAAGGGCTACAGCTGGATCAAGGCCGACGTCTACCTCGAGTATGGCCTCATTAAGAAGGTCGAGTCTGACATCGCCGCCTCCTCTCTGCCCAAGGGCACCCACGTCTTTGACGCCAAGGGCCGCCCCCTGACCGCTGGTATCATTGATATGCACAGCCATGCCGGCGTAGACTCGTTGCCCAGTCTTGACGGAAACGAAGACACCAACGAGCTCTCGGCGGATATCACCCCCTTTGTCCGCTCCATCGACGGCATCCAGCCCAACGACCACCAGATCCAGGTCATCAAGTCTGGCGGTGTCACCACCAGCTTGGTCCTGCCTGGCTCGGGCAACAACATGGGTGGTGAGGCATACGCCATCAAGCTGGCTGTTGGTAAGCCCGACGGTCGCAACGAAACCAGTGCCACCGACATGCTGGCTGATCCCGAACGCAACTGGAGGTTCATGAAGATGGCCTGCGGTGAGAACGCTAAGCGCGTTTACGGGCGGGTCGGAGAGCAGGGCCCTACCAGCCGTATGGGCGAGAGCTGGGAGTTCCGTCACGCCTTTGAGCAGGCGACCAAGTTGGTGCGCGCTCAGGATGACTGGTGTGATGCCGCCACTGCAGTCGGTGTGCAGAACATGAAGGGATATCTCCCCCAGGAATTGAAGTGGGAGTCACTTGGCGCCTTGTTGCGCGGACAGATTCACCTCAATACTCACTGCTACACCATTCCCGATCTCGAGGCTTTTGTCGATCACACCAACGAGTTCAAGTTCAAGGTCCGGGCCTTCCACCATGCCCATCAGACCTATCTGGTTCCAGAGGTAAGTCACAGAGCCGAAAAGATGATCAGGCTATTCTGTTGCTGACGAAACGGACGACAGATTCTCAAGCGCGCCTACGGTGGTGACCCTCCTGCCTCTGCCATCTTTGCCGATAATATGTACTACAAGGCCGAGTCCTACGTCGGTTCCGAGTTTGCTGGAAAGTACCTCTGGGACAACGACCTGACTCCCATCTATGTCAGCGACAACCCGGTTCTCAACGCCCAGCACGTCCTGTTCGAGGCCGCCAAGGGCCACAAGTATGGCTTGCCCTACCACGCTGCTCTTGCCTCCGTAACCACCGCTCCGGCTGAGCGTCTCGGCTTTGGCAACAGACTCGGCAAGATCAAGCCTGGATTTGACGCCGACGTCGTTGTCTGGGACAGTGATCCTCTCGAGGTGGGCGCCACTCCTGTGCAGGTGTGGATCGACGGTACTGCTCAGTATGAGCACCCTATCGTGCTGAACAAAACCGTGCCCAAGTTGATCATTTCGGAGGAGAGCACCTCTACCATTGCTGAGGAACCTGTCGACATGAACTCGGTTGTCTTCACTGGCATCACCAATGTTCTTGGTGACGTTGAGATCCAGGGCGGAAGCAAGGACGCAAAGTCCTACAGCGCCGTCATTCGCAACGGCAAGGTCACTTGCGTCGGTGTCTGTGCCGAGGAGGTGCGCATGGCATCTACCTCCAAGATCCCAGTCATTGAGCTCAAGGACGGTCACTTTACCGGTTCTTTCACGGCCTTTGGCTCCCAGATCGGCCTAAACGCCATTGATGCCGAAGACTCCACCGACAACGGCGACAACGTCAATGTCTTTACCCGTGCCGAAGACGGTCTCTCCCTCGACACTAAGAAGCTGCACGCGGCCTACAAGTACGGCGTTACCAAGGCCATCACGGCACCCAAGTTCAACGGCGGCCAGACCCACCACGGCACGAGCGTCGGCTTCCTCACAGGTGCCACTAACCCCCTTGCCAATGGCACCATCTTTGCCAGCGACGTCGCCGTCCACTATAGCCTGAACCCCGACGCCAAAGAAGCCGAGGGCACGCCCTCTCTGTCCGCGGCCGTCGGCGCTCTCCGCCGCAAACTTCTCCAAGCCGCCACCAAGCTCAAGAAGAACGAGACCATCGAGCCGGCCGACCTGTACTCCGAGTCCACTTTCCTGCAAAAGGTCGTCAACGGCTCCCTCCCGCTCGTCCTGACCATTCACAACGCCGACATCATCGCGGCCGCCCTGCGTGTCAAGAAGGACGTCGAGTCTCTCACCTCCAGCAAGATCCACCTCGCTATCATTGGCGGCGCCGAATCGCACCTTGTCGCCGATGAACTCGCCGCCGCGCAGGTCGGCGTCGTTCTTGCCCCTCTCCAATCGTTCGCCACCTCGTGGGACCAGCGCCGCGCGCTTTCGGGCGCTCCGCTGACGAATGGCACGGCTATCGACGTGCTTCTCGATGCTGGTGTTACCACGGCGATCGGATTGGAGGAGGATTGGCTGGTCAGGGACTTGGGATTGTTGGCGGGTATTGCGTATGCGAATGGCGGTGGAAAGTTGAGCAAGAAGAGCGCACTGGAGTTGGTTAGTGGGAATGTGTATAAGATTCTGGGGGCCAAGGAGCCCAAGGTCGAAGAGGGCCACTTTGTGGTGTTTGAAGGAAGCCCGCTGAGGATTCAGAGCAGGGTGAAGGCAGTTTCCGGAGGGTTGGGCGTTGTTAGTATTTTTTGAGTGACTGAGTGCGACATGATGACTGATGAGGGTTTTTGGAAATCATGAAGGTTTGGACATGTGGGATATGAGGGATATGATGAGATAACTGACATTTGGATATAAGACGATGATTGATGACAAGGTATATACGAAGGAATGAAGATATTACTATGCTTTTGCAAATGCCTCTTGTGCATCACGACACATGAGGTAGTGTCTCCTCGTTCGCTCGTGCACCTTGATCACTGATCCTCGAGCAGTGGCGACTTTGTAGCTGGGACACCGTCCCCCACAAATCATGACTACATAGGCAAGAGTTTGGAGCTTGCAAATTCAACAACAACAGGTCCGATGGTGTAGTTGGTTATCACGTCAGTCTAACACACTGAAGGTCCCCAGATCGAGCCTGGGTCGGATCATATCTGTTCAAATTTTTTTTCATTCTTCTTCATTTGACATATTATGCTGGTAACAAGTGTCGACTTTTTTTTCCTTACTTTTTCTTCCTCTCTGATTTTCTTTCCGTCTCCCAAAATCACGTTCAGGACGGGAGCGCGCTATGCTACAAAGTATCTTGTTTCGTTGTGTGCTTAAAACACCGCTGAATGGTTGGTGATCTCTTCTAAACGTTTTCCTGTTGGAAGGCCGTGCCCTGGGCCGCCTTCACTGGCCTTGCCCATTCACTGGCACACCCTTCCGGGTATATCTAGGCTGCCTGGCTTCCGTTTCCCTCTTCCACCTAGACAACTCCAATCCATCTTTTCGTTGTCGCCTCCCTTCCCTCCGGTATTTCCTTTTTTTTTTGGAGGATGGTTTGAGTTCTCAGCGGGTGGTTATCTAGTCCTTGATACATAGTAAGTTAGGGCAATGCCAGAACATAGTTATCGCACCCCTCCGTTTTATTCTGAAATTCCTCATAGTATGTGTGTATGTATCATGGTTGACTGTTCCTTTCCTTGATGATACAACATATGCAGATGGCACACGATGCGGCACTCCTATCAAGTCAAGTCAGCAGCACTTTACCCTTCAACTTCATTGAAGGCCAGGCCAGGCCAGGTCAGGCAGGCCATGTACTCGAACTCGACTGCTTCACCTCGCCCGCCCAATATCTTCCATCTTTTCCGTTCCTCTAGGCGAAGAAAAAAACATTCGACTTTTCAATTTCCAAATCCTGGGGAATGCCTGCGACCATCATGCTCATCATCATGGACCAGACCCTGACGATCAGGTTTACCTACGTAGGTACCTAATAGTACCTACATAGGTAATCAACTCCAACCTCACTGATCTCGACCCTCATTGACACCGACCGACGCTATTGATGAGGCTATGGTCTGTTGATATTGCATCCGCCCGCGTCCACATGTAGAGAGGAAGCCACTACACTACTTACTGCAAAAGCTGGGCGGCCGAGATTTGTTCGGTTCCTGTGTTGGTTGCGAGATTACGAGCGATAAGAATCGCGTGTTAGCGATAACATTTGTGTGTTTTGTGTTAGTGTGTCGATTGCTTGACACATCCCGTCTCCGTCCCCTGTCTGCCCGCAGCGGCGCTTCCATGTCGGGTCTGATACGGAGCTGAGGGGAGCCATGCTGAACGCGGGGAGTGTGGACTGCCAGGTGTCCTGGGTGGTGCTGTCCCTGGCCCCTGCTACTATGTTCATACCTAGCGGACCTGAGGTTTATTAGTGTAGTGAATAGTGCTGTCACCGCTGGCAGTGCTGGGGCTATCAGCGCTGTGAACCTTCCCCCGGTGCCCCGGGCCGCGTGGAGTCCTTCCACTTTTCAGTGTCGGGCGGGTGTGGGCATTTCGTGGGGTTGCCCCTGCTGCCCCTGCCACAGCGCCCTGATGGCGTCTTTCCATTTTCACTTCCACTTTGCGTCTTTTCCACGTTGGGTGTTTCAGCCCGATGACGAGCAGGACAGCTCGCTTCCTTCATTCCATGCTTCCGCTTCGCTTCACTTGCCACTTAATGTCCCTTATCTTCCTCTCTCAATAGTGTATACAGTACACTACTAGAAGTAGTCGTCGGGCCTTCTTTGGCACCAAAAAAACCGTGCGCTTGGAACCAAGACCTACTGCGTCTTGATTGACTCCCTTCCGCCGACGAAATGACGATCCGGCACTCGGCAGAACAACGTGATGTGTGTGCTGCTGCCTTCCGGTACTCGGAATGCTAACCTTTGAAGGGGCCTAGAGCGCTTTCAAACTGCAACTGCATCACAGCCTCAATCAACACTGGTCTCGGAACGGAATCCAAAAAAGAAAGGAAGAAAAAAAACCACGCCAGGCGTAACATCGGTCGTTTTATTCGGATCCGGACGGACGGTATTCTAGTGTAGAGGCTTGGACATCTCTCAGGACAGTCAATCAGGCACGGTACGATATTGGTTGAATCTCCGCTGCCATACTATCAAAACAGAACCAACGACGACGACAACGGGAGGCGTTCCGACCAGACCCGAACCACCAACGACACCACTACCACCACCACCATTACCACCACCAAAACCCCGAAACTTTCTATGTGTGGTACACAGAGGTCATCTAAAACGCAGGCGGTAGTATTGCTACCTCGATGCTCCTGGGTGAGACCCGGAACTATCTGGAAAATCATTAATGCAGCCACACTGCACCGAGTCAAGCAACACGGGAATGCATAATGCAAAGACAGGGGCTTTAAGAGTTTAGTTCATGTCAGGAACCAAAACTAGAAAGAACGAGAACAGAACGAGAACGGAACGAACAAAAAAAATCATACAGTAATTCCCGCAAAGCATGAAGATCCTGTGGAACGCAAATCGTCACGATGTTCATGTCCACTACCACCTTCGACGCACATCATGGAGTTGCGGCAACCATTCAGATGGCAGCATGGGGGTGTGGGCTGGACTGGACTCCATACACCATGACCGGGGGCTTGGCGCCGGCTCGATGCTAGGAGGCCTTTCAACTGCAAAGATAGGCCAAAAGGGAAATAGCTAGGGAACATCGGGTTAGGATGGGTCCAGCCAGTCACAGGCCCGATGCAAGAGAAGGACTAGACTCGTGTGAACCAAGCCGTCTTTGGTAACCCGGCTTAGACAACCCTTTCTGGATGAGCATTGCATGCAGAATGTGACTCTATTTGAATGGTTCTAGCGCTGGCGATTAGAGGAAATCTCTAGTGTACTCGGGCTTCTCGAACCTGACCACCATCGACAAATGCAACTCGCTTCGGAAGCGAAGACTTTCCCTCCCGACACTCCTCGACACTTCAGCCGGTCAAACAGCCATGGTCGTCTGTCATCTTCAATCTACTAGGCCTCTTCTGGCTCACTGTCTGTGAGCGTGGACTTGACTCGGAACTGGACGACTGGACTTACACGGCGTGATACACGCCATCACTATCACATACGGACAAACTTGGTCTCTTCGTTCCTTACCTACCTTACCCACCACCGGCTCGACACTCCTTCACACTATCACCACCGCCATACATATCTGACAGCCACTCACTCAACCGACGATCATTTCCAATAACTATGCCATAACCACACTTCATAAAAAAAACAACCACACAAAACAGTCAGGCATGTCTATCTACACGGACCCACCGGCTTTACGGCCGTTCAGCGACGACAAGCCCATCCTGCTCGTGAGCTGGTGGCTCACCCTCTTCTGCACCGTCGTCATCATCCTTCGTGTGGTTGGGCGCTATGTGCGCATGGAAAAGCTGTTTCTCGAAGACAAGATCGCCGCTCTCGCCCTGATCCCCATGTACCTTCGAGTCGCATGTGTGCATGTGCTTCTCTTATACGGCACCAACAACGTCGAGCTCGTGAACAAGGAAGGGCTGCACCTGTCTGAGCAGGCCATCGCTAGGCGTGTAGTCGGAAGCAAGCTTGTTTTGGCTACTCGTTTCTTTTACTTTACCACGTAGGTTCTCTGATTCTTCAAGTGTTGGTGATGAAAAGACAAGAAATGCTAACAAGTCACGACACAGACTATGGACTCTCAAATCCATCACCCTCCTCTTCTTCAACCGCCTCGTCGGCACCGCCGGTCGAACCAAGTACAACCTCACGCTGCGCTTCCTCCAAATCACCATCGGCTGCACCTTTGTCGCCTGCTTCATCAGCAACCTCTCCGAATGCTTCCCCGTGACGCACTACTGGCAAGTCACGCCCGACCCGGGAGGCCAATGCCGCCAGTCCTACGCGCATCTACTCGTCGTAGCAGCCAGCAGCGTCCTGACCGATCTGTTGCTGGTCGTTTTCCCCATCCCAATCCTGATCCAGTCCCGCATCAAGCTCAAGCGCAAAATCCTCCTCGTCTCCCTGTTCTGTTTAGGGCTGTGCACCGTCTGCATCACGCTGTACCGGGTGCCCAACATCTTGTCAGAAAAAGGATACCAGGGCACGCGCACCATGTGGGCCAGCACGGAGATTCTCGTGGCCACGTTTGTCAATAACGCCATTGCGCTGGGCACGTTTGTGCGCGACACGGGCCCCAAGAAGAAGAAGTTCAAGCCGCAGCATCAGCATGAGCTGCAGCAGCATGGCTATGGCAATTTCTCGCGGGCGGAGACTGCGTACAACGCGTATGGGAGCTCAAGCAGGGATAGGAAGACTGTTTCTTCCATGAAACCCGGGTTTGGAAGCACAACAACGGCGACGATGAACTCGTTTGCTGAACGAACAATGCATGATAAGAGGGGGAGTATAAGTTACCAGTACGGCGTCAGCGCCGAGGCAGGGAGCGATAACAAGGCGGGTATTGTCATCCGCACAGATACTGCTGGGAGTATTGCCAGCAGCGGCCACAGCAACGATGAACATGTTCATGGCGAGCTGTCGTTGGAAGCCCGCGATAGCGTGGCTTCGAGCACCCTACCGCCGCCACATGAGAATAAACCGCGAGAACGGGATTCCCAGGAATCCCTGATCCCCAAGCCTGGCAGCGGCGGCGGCGGTAGCACAGAATATGGTGGTGGTGGTCATATAGGTCAGGCCATGTCGTCGTACTTTGGCACGGTCATGAAGACGACGGAAATCAGCGTCACGGTCACGCAGGCCAACGAGGAGGATCTGCGAGCGAAGCATGATGGGGGGAGAGTCCCGCAGAGTCCGATTTACGAGAATCATCATCATCATCAACATGATTATCATCATCATCATGAGCAGCAGATAAGGGAGGCGCCGAGGGTGATGACGGCGGGGGAGAGGGGTGTGGCGAGGGGGACGACCAAGTTGTTGAAGTCGTTGCCGGGCAAAGAGCACGAGGAAGGGGAAGAGGTTTGACGAGGGAGTTGGGGATTAGGTATCTATGGTGGTGCTGGATGAGGGTATATGGGACATGCGACGATGATGATGATGATGTTTGGAGATTTGATTGGATACCTAGAAATATTTTCCTTTGTCTTGGTTTATTCTTACTTGGTTACCTACCATACGGCGGTAGCATTTACAAAATACAAGCGGCTTCAAGTGCATCTCAGGTTCATACAGTTCAAAATCATCGTGTGTGTGTATGTGTTAGTGTTCTTGTTACTCCCATTTAGTGCAGTGCCAGCCGTGGTACATACTCCAGTGGGTGTTGAATGATCGCCCCGAGTCTAGACTTCGTAACATTGTCTGCCATCCGCAGTTACATAACAAACTTGCGTAAAGCATACGACAACATACTAAGACTTTGTACGAACAACCTCCCAATCGGAAGAGAAGGAAGGCATTGCCGACGGTAATTATCCCGGCGTTTTGGCGTAGCTTGGCTTGCATATCTAGTGTAGAGGTATTCATGGTATACTAATACCGGATGAATGCCTTTCCCTGGACAGGGTATGGAAAGATACCTCTAGACAACGAAGTGCTTACCGTTGTCGGCACTGCCTGGTCCTCAGCTGAGCCGTTCGCCGGGTTCGAGGCCGACTAGTACCTAGTCTACACTACTTGCCAAATCTACACTATCTGATGTGATTGATGGTTGCTCGCTCGGACTTTCTGTGGCTTTAGGTTCTTCGCTTCGTTGATGCGCTCGACTAGTAGGTAGAACTAACGAGGAGGTAATTGATTACCTTGGTTCTAGACGTTAGATATCGGCGGTCTTGGTGTATGGTGTATAGCTTCTTGTTGGCCTTGGGGGTTATTAGGTAGGTACAAGGACTAGGCCAGATGAAAAGCTATTCTGGACTTACCACTACACTAGTGTGCTGTACACAGTACTGTAACTTGGGGCGACTTTGCTTGCTTGGATTTGAGGTCGTCGCGGTCCCGACCCCGGACCGGGCGGGCAGGCCATCGCATCTTTCACAAAAAAACGTGGTTATCCAGGCGGCACAACGGAATTAGAGCGCACTGACACGGATTTCCGTAGCTCCAGCGCCGCGACGAGGTAGTGTAGCTTCCCGTTATCGGCAGCTTTCCCTCGTGGCAAGGAAGGGGAACGAATGGGTCCGAGTCCGAAGAGGAGGAACGGAAGCGAAAGGGGGGGGGGGGGGGGGGGTGGGGGGGGGGGGGGGGGGGGGGAAAGAGAGAGAACAAGCCCTCTGTCGACCCCGGATCCCAGAAAGAGGCATGAACAAAAGACAAAAGAATATGACGCTAACAAAAGTGACGACGCTGATATGCTGCTGACGATGCGTTAGGTAGCGCCTGTGCTTTCATCGAATGTCGAATGGGCGTTGATAAAGAACCCCCCGCCGGCCCCCTGGGTTCCCCCCTGGATGGTGACAGGGTTGGAAGATGGGCAAACCCCGGGTTCGAGGGGTCGAGGGGGCCCGCATCACCCCCACTGATTTTCCTAAGCACCAGCAAATGGACCACAGCGATTCCCAGGACTCTCCCCATGACGAAATCCACCCATCACTAAAAGTACAGATCGCCATTCCACCGACACGATTCAGGACGGGAGGTATACCTGGGTTTGAGGGAAAGGGATTGGTTTCTTGCTGGGTGATAGATGGGCATTAAGGGAGGATGGGTGAAGATGTTTTGAGCCATTGGGGATCCTTGAATGGAAGTCACCGAGGGAAAAAAAAAAAAAAAAAAAAAAAAAAAAAGGACGATTTGAGTGGCTTGGTGGCGTTTGACAAGGGCGATGAAGACATGCGATCGATAGATGTTTGCAAATCAATCGCAAAAAGTGCGCCATTCCCGTGCGGCAGAACGTTCCTTCTTTCTTTTGACGGGAGGGAGCATGGCATCGGTCCAACTTGCCGATTCCTCAGCACTTCAGTTGGCAGTGTAAATCATGTGGAAAAAAACGACCAAAAACGAAGAGGAAAAACAAAAAACCACGCACAATGAATGGACGATCAACAATCCAACAACACAGTCCTTTTAACCGACGACTCGCAAAGGTAGCCATCTCTGTGACTAGTTTCTTGCGCCATTTTTTCTACCCGGCCCATAAGAACATTTCATGACCTTGAGGCTCAACAGTCAGTCACCTAGCTGATAGGTCTATAGTGCGCTGCTCAGATACCAAACAAGTATCTTGAAGTCATTTGAAGACGTGACATTTTGGTGGTCCAACAACCTCATTGGCCATAAACCCCCTGTCGGGAGTAGAATTGCGCAAGAACCGGTTAAGAGATAAGGTTGGCAGCTGGAGGCCTGCTCTGGGGGACCCTTGATCACGGTCGGTCCCCAAAAGAAGGATGAAACTCGAAGAGGAAAGGTCCCTTGTGACAAGACTTCTTTCAAAGCCTCAACTTGAGCAAATCAAGGGCCATTGTGCGACAATGTGACATTGTTGGTTGTGAGTGGAGACTTCCTGTCACTTGCTCTTGGCGCCAAGAGAGCCCGAGGGGCGAGGTGGGCGTTTGATAGCGCGAGCTTTGGCCGAGGTCGGGGATGATGGATGTTGGGACAATTGATCAATTTGGGAACAAGGGAAGGGGGGGCGGGATGCTCCTTCACACTTTTTCCCGACGACTTTGCAAAAGTGTGAACTGTGCTGGATTCAATTGGTGTGGGGAAATTCCACTGGCATTTCATTTTTTGGAATTCGGCAAGAGTGACTGAGTGATTGATTGATTGCACTTTCAAAGTTTTGCCAATTCGCCCGTCCGCGTCCATCCATCGGCTTGCCGTGTCGCCTTTTTCACTTCTTCTTCAATTTCCAAGGAGAACCAGAGATTGACTAACTGTCAGACTGACCGGACACTGCAGCTATCCACGGCCCGTGATCCTGCCGTGCCGCAAAAACACAAAGCAATCTTCCAATAAAGACACACACACACACCCAAGCCCTATATTCAGGGGCAATAGACGTCTGACACGGAACACCGGATAGGAGGGGTGTGTGTGAACGAGCGAGAGAACTCGCAGCTCGCTTCTTCATCACCATCATCATCTGGGCATCATTGTGGAAGCTCCCGTGGAAGAGTGTCAAGAGGTCCAGCCAACCGCGTGGCAGCGATAAAAACCACACCAGGCTACTAATTAACACGTGCAGAAATCGTCCCAGTCCAAGCCAGACTAGACTGACCACTAGTTACCTAGTTCTCTACATTGACGCACAGCAGGGGGCGGACAAGTGCACACTCGGGAAGGAGGGGAACCTGGAAGGCTCCCAGACACTCGGAGTTCAAGATAAGACCAGGGTCAACTCGATTTCTCCCACACACAGCCCGATACATACACTACACGCAACCGAAGACACCTTCTGCGGGGCAAACACCAATTCGAGAGAAGCTTCTTTTTGTCTTCCAGAGAGACTACTCCGTACACTAGACCACTGAAGGGGATACACATCCGAGTCCGTCAGCCCTTTGTCATCATCAACACTTGGAGGAAAAAAAAAAGAGGTAGCATTCCCGTCTACCTGCTCAAACAACCACTCTGCATATACTACATTGACATCCAGCGTCGATCCGGAACCCCCATTACAATACCACCCGATCCCACTTCACACTGGGTAACTCACCCAAGAAAAAAATCCTCCATCCGATCCGTCAGTTCGGTCCTACCCCGGAGACCGGAACCAGGGCCCTTTGAGGCGTGTCATAGGCACCTTCAACCCCTTCCTATACTACCTATAACCCTGCCCATTCATCAGCTTCTGGCCTGCCGTGGACAGCTGTGGTTCACGGACAGTGTACCATAGTCTGTGTGTCAGGCCAAGCGATATCTCACTCCTTTGATATTGACTGGTCTCTTCTGGCGTCAAATCTGCACCCTTTCTCA
Source organism: Neurospora intermedia (assembly GCA_037102815.1). Taxonomy (NCBI): domain Eukaryota; kingdom Fungi; phylum Ascomycota; class Sordariomycetes; order Sordariales; family Sordariaceae; genus Neurospora; species Neurospora intermedia. The sequence continues at coordinate 490,232 of BTPP01000007.1, forward strand.
TCACAGATACCATACCATCACTCATAACATATTCCTTATGAAGGATACCCTCACGTCATCAGTGTCAATGTAACCGGCGAACCGATCACCCTCCTTTTTTTCCCCAAACATGGCAGGATTCGATCAGGATATCGAGCTCAGTGCTTACTCACACTCTCACGGACTTGGAATCAGTGGTAATGGTCGCAGTGGTCGACAGCGCAGCATAGCCGAGGCAAGCAGCTTCACCCTCGGCGGCGCCTCCCCTTCTCCCCGGACCAAGTCCTTTGCCGATGTCTCACCTGGCGGCAGTCATGGCCGCTCGAAATCCATTGCTGCTGCCAGTGACGGCGCCGGTGGAGGCTTCCACGGTACCATGAGCCGCTTCGTGGACTCCTTCCGCCGCGGCGACGGCACCATCAACAAAAATCTCGACTTTGACGACGACAACAATACCAGCTCACACGGCTACTCTTCCCACAGCATCTCGCGCGGCCATGGCGGCACGAGATACTATGACTTGCGCCCGGGAACTGGCAAAATAAACACGCCCAGCTCGCTGCTGGCTAGAGAGCTTAAGGGCCGGCATCTGCAGATGATTGCCATTGGAGGGTCCATCGGGACGGGTTTGTTCGTTGCCTCTGGCAAGACGTTGAGCGACGGCGGACCCGCGAGTGTGTTGATTGCCTATCTCATCATTGGCGTCATGTTGTTTTGCACAATACAGGCCTTGGGCGAGTTGGCCGTCATTTTTCCCGTGGCCGGATCTTTCTCAGCCTTCTCGACGAGATTCTTGGATCCAAGTTGGGGATTTGCTATGGGTTGGAAGTAAGTCGAGCCACCTTCCAAGTTCGTCGTGTAAAGGAGTAAAAAGAAAATACTGACAGACACTTTTTTCCTTTGCAGCTACGCTCTGCAATGGATCGGGGTACTACCACTTGAAGTATTAGCCGGCGCCATGACGATAGGGTACTGGAATAAGGAAATCAATAAAGCCATATTCGTCACCATTTTCCTGGTCATCATCTTCATCATCAACCTTTTTGGCGCAAAAGGATACGGCGAGGCAGAGTTCATCTTTGCCATCATCAAAGTTACTGCGGTAGTGGGATTCATGTGAGTTCATCCCCCTTTTCACCAGAACACACCCGTTCCACTCCCTGCATCCCAGACACCCACATCAACCTAACACCCCCCCTCAAAGCCTCCTAGGTATCGTCATCAACATAGGCGGCACCCCCACCGAAGGCTACATCGGCGGCAAATACTGGGAGGACCCAGGTGCCTTCCACAACGGCTTCAAAGGTCTCTGCTCCGTCTTCGTCACCGCCGCCTTCGCCTTCGCCGGCACTGAGCTCGTTGGCCTGGCAGCCGCCGAAACCGCCAACCCGCGCAAATCGCTACCCACCGCTATCAAGCAAGTGTTTTGGCGTATCTCGCTCTTCTACATCGTTAGTATGACGCTCGTCGGTCTGCTCGTCCCCTACAACGAGCCTCGTCTCCTCAATGCCCAAAACATTGCCGACGCTTCCGCCTCGCCCTTTGTCATCGCCATCGAATCCGCCGGCGCTACGGTCCTCCCATCCGTTATGAACGGCGTAATTCTCATCTCCGTCATTTCCGTCGGTAACTCCGCCGTCTACGGCTCCTCCCGCACTCTGGCTGCCCTGGCCGAACTAGGCCAAGCCCCCGCCATCCTCGCCTACGTCGACCGCCGCGGCCGTCCCATCGTCGCCATCCTCGTCACCATGGCCGTCGGCCTGCTCGCCTACCTGGGCGACGTACCCTCACAGAAAAACATCTTTGACTGGCTTCTGGCCATCTCGGGCCTGTCCTCCATCTTGACCTGGGCATCCACCTGTCTCGCGCACATCCGCCTGCGCAAAGCGTGGGCGTACAACCACCGCTCGGTGCAAGATATTGCATTTAAAGCACAGGGCGGCGTGATTGGTTCGTGGATTGGGTTTGTCCTCAACGTTCTGGTGTTGGTGACGCAGATATGGGTGTCGATCGACCCGCTTCATCAGGGAGACACACCGTTGACGACCAAAGAGCGGGTGCGCAGTTTTTTTGTGAGCTGCTTGGCGATTCCGGTGGTGTTGATTTGCACGATTGTGCATAAGTGGTACTATAAGACGAAGTGGGTGAGGATTGAGGATATGGATGTGGACACGGGAAGGCGAGATTTTGGGAGGTTGGGCATCATCAAGGCCCAGGAGAAGGAGGAGAGGTTGGGGTGGCCGAGGTGGAAGCGGGTTTATCGGTTCATGTGCTGATTTTGCAGTGCAGTGCCGTGCAGCGCAGTGGTTACTGCCTGTGTGAGAGTGGAGGAGAGGAAAGGCAGGCCCGCAGGCTCGGTGGGCTGGAGAGTAAGATACCCGCAGGTGATGTCCTGGACAGGATTTGGAGAGGAAGATCGGTTGAAGGAGTGTTGATCTGGATATGGGATTGGCTATGAACAGGATGCTTTGATATCAACGATGGGAGATGCATGTATATAGATGTAATAGTAATCACATATGATGATGAACAAGCAAAGGGACCAGTTCTTCTTTAATTGTGGTGATGATATGGTATTTGAGTTCTGTTGTACAAACATCGTGCCAGCTGCATTTTGACGTTACCTTAACGTTCGAGAGTAAAGGGCACATTGCTGGACTTCCTTCCTGCCCAACATCAAAGTCTAAGTGCATAAGATCATTCAAGTACCCTATGCCTCGGACAACAACGATCAACACACATGTACATGGTGGACTTCTGAAACCTAAAGCCTTCCCGAACAGACACCTGATGGCGTGGGGAGGACTCGAAAAATACCTGGAAATGGGGAGGGACATGGAATGTACCAAGAATAACTTGCTTCGGAGGGGGGCAGAGAAGAATAAGCACCTCTAGATAGAGGTAGATAGCCCGAGCAAGAAAAACCATATTCGACCATTAATCATATGTATCGGGAGAGAATGAGGGAAAATGAAATATGCGAAAGGATCATTCCGGGCTCCATGAATTGCCCACGATTTCGTGGAGTTACCTACCTACTCTCCAAGTCCGCGAAACTGTGATGTGACATGGATGCGACATCCTCCGCAAGCCCGTTCATCCCGCTGGTTCTTCCCAGCTTCCTTTTGAAACTCAGCCAAGCCAGTTTCGCTCTGGAGATTGGAGATCGTCGTAAAGCCTTCCACGTCTTGCTCAGGGACGTGGAGAGAGGCAAATGCCGGAAAACCTTCCAAAACAGACATCATGGCTGCTCCGTCGTCGAAATTTTACTTTCCCGGTGTAAAAGCATGAGACGGAGTCAAGTCGACGATGACATTGAGCTCATGTCAATACCATTGATCTACTGTAGGACATCACCTGGCGTGCTTGCTCCGATCCGCTCTTGCGAACTTTGGAAATGTGTTCCCTCAACTGGCAGACGATGAATACGTACTTTAGGTAGAGGTAATTGATCACCCGAGTTTGAGCTGGAGCCTGGGAATCCGGTACCGACTACAGGCATTTCGACAACTCTGAGGGTGCTGGAGGAGCTCCATGCGATAAGACAGGTTGATCGAAGTCACTGGCTGGAGTCCTGCAGTTTGTCGGGTTTCCTGCGAAGGCAACCAAAGTCTGCTCACCGCGTGCTCGCAACTCGTCTGGTTCAGTTCCCGCGCAGCTCTAACAAAAGTGGTTGTTGGGTGCTGGCGTGCTTGAAGAGGAGTGGTTATAGGCATACGTAGCGGGTTTCTGCAACCATTCCAGCCTCCATGAGACGGCGTTCGAGCCCAGCAACCAAAACTTCCACTTCATTGGCGAGGAAGCGAGTAAGATTGTCGATCGTCAAATGCTTGAATGTAGGTACTGTTTGGGTCTAAGTGTGGAATGCCCTCATGCTTTCGACATAAGAAACGGGCCGTCCAAATCGACTGATACCTAGTGTATCATTTTCTGGCCGACTTCGAAGAACGAATTCTGTTCCACTCGTCGCCCACCTAGGTACCTACCTGATCAGCCAGCCGCCTTCATGACGACACGCATTTTCTGTCTTCACGACAGTTTTCGGGTGACGAACGGCAAGAGCAGTGAACGTACATGGTACATCAACTTGCAGCAGGTGGTTCTTGCATATGTACCGTAAGCAATGCCGAGGTGCACGTTTGGTGGACAAAGCCAAAGCTCGAGAGGCACCTGTCATCTTACCGATGGCTTCAAACAACAACTAACCCCCTCTGACAGGATCATTTGGGTCGGTGCTTTCGGGGTGACTGTTACCACCCTATCGTCTGCTTAGCCAACTTGAATACTCCGAACGTTTGATACCCCACCTACGTACGTGTACCCGTGGAGTTGATGAAGATGGTGCGTTTCTCTCACTTACATACATACCTATGTACCTGCAACCTAGTAATCCCCACGTACTCTCCTGATTCGATGGGTACGGGATGCCAACTGGAAGTGTCTCACATGCGTCCCAAAACAAGGAACAAAGCGAGAGACAGACCAGACGTGGGTTGGGGTAGTCAAGTAGTTGGAGGGCATCAAATGATGCACATATCAGAAATCCGGGGAAATCATCAATGCATGACATACCAAATTCAGCCTTGAGGATACATAGCCTCCTCTTCCAGCGCCCGACAGGTACCTTATGTAGAGGTATGTAATTTAGTAAGTGGACCCGTAAGGAACTCTGTCTAGCTCCGTCAGATCGCGAATGATATCGTAGAGGTACCTATTCTTTTTTTTTCTTTTGTCAGAGAATAAACAAATGATATGTGACGAGAGAGGAAGCAGGATGACGTAAGGATCTAGAGTTGCGGTGGTTGAGCTTTGCCGAGCGGCACGGCACGGTTCTGACTTCTGAGTGGATGTCATGTACCTTAAGAATACGAATGCGGTACCGAAGGGAGTAGGTATGTACGTAATCTACACGTGTGTGTAAGTGTGGCACAGCGGGTAAGGCTGAAGAAGCAATGAATGGTGGACCTCGTTCGTCAAGCGAAAGGAGGGGGGAGAGGGGTGAGATTCAGGGACCGTTGACGTGCAGATCCCGTATTAAAGAGGAAAAACATCCGCGTCTTCACGTCCGTCTGGACGCTTTCCCGGAGACAGTGAACATGGAAGTATATATAAGGTAAGGCTCTCAATCACAGCGTGTAATACCTCTACAACCCTTGCAAACATTCGTCATCCCTTCAACCATCCAGCGGCTTCTGGGCCCGAACTAAGCGCCACTTGAAGTTTGCGTGTACCTTACGCTCCTTGTACTCCCTCCGCAAAATAGCAGCATAAATCAACGTCTCATTCTCCGTCCACCCCAACACCGTCGGGCAAAAGTACATCAAAAAGCCCTCGATATCCTGCGTCAGAAACGCGGCGTTGAAGAGCCCGATTTCCTTTTGCCTTTTATCCGCGGGCCACGGCGAGACAGGGGCAAGCAGGTCCTCCACCTCGATGTTAGTGAAGCCAGCTTCCCTAATCCCAGCGTCCATACAGCCCGAATCCACCATATTCACGACCAGGCCCGTCTTTCTCCCAATCTCGGACCAGATTTCGCCCCATTGGTACATGGCGGTGTCGGGAGGCATCGTGTCATCCAGACAGACCAGGTTGACTTCGGCGTCGATGTGCTCGAGCCAGCCACCTGGTTTCATACACTTATATACTTCTCTGTATAGAGCGGGCCAATCCTTGACTACGGCGGTAAGCCAGCGAATGTGGACGTAATCGAAGAAGTTCTCCTGGTAGGTCCAGGGTTTGGTTACGTCCTCGATGTCGAACCTGAGGTTGGGAGGCACCCAATTGGGTTGGATTGGTGAAATGTCGGTGCCGTATACATTACAATTGGGATGTTCGTCGGCAAAGTCAATTGCCCAAAGTCCTAAGAAGGATAAATGTGGTGATTAGTTTGGAACCCTTTTTCGCCTGACTGCTGCGATGTCGACTTGCAGGTGGGTACAAGGGTGCATGTTCCGTCCATTGTTTGTGATACATCAACTTACCGGTACCAGTGCAGACATCAAGTGCATTTTGAATGTTATCCTTGAGAGGGGCCGTATACAGCTTTCCGTCCAAGAACAAGGTCATGAAATGGTGGAAAATATCCAGCATCTCATTGGCGATCTCATCGTTTGGACCCCTGTTGTTGCGAAACAATCATTAGCATCATATGTCATATCATATCGTTGCTGCTTTTGGATCAAACATACCAATATTCTTGATCAGTTACAGCATCGCTGTGGTACGTACGGCCCTGAATCGTACGATATTTCAGGATGCTGGAGCTGAGTGAGGCTGTTGAACTCGCGACCTCGCTACCCAGCGCTGAGTCGGCATCATCATCCACCGGGTGTTCCTGTGCGTGTGAGACAATTCTTGTCAGTACTCAGGTGCCTGTGTATCAAGCGGCTCGAACTCTGGTGGATACCACTCAGAAGAAAACTGGTGTGGAATTCACGAACCTGTTCCGCCCAATGTGAGCCAGCCAAGAGGCCAACGGGCTCCGAGGGCTCTGAGGGTTCATCCGCTGGACCAGGAGTAGGCGATCTTTCCTTTCTGTTCGGCGACCTTGCCTCAGGTTCAGGTGATTGCGCCTTGTTGGTTGGAGAACTCATAACTAGAGACTGTATTTGGTTCGATGTTCAAAGTTCGAGCAATGGAGGAAAGTCGATTGTGCGTCGTTATTCGTCCTCCCAGTGACGACGATCCGGTAGATATACGAACGGTTGCCCCATCGCTGAGTCCATGGTGGCCCCGGTCCCTTCTGTGTCCGACTTTGAGGAGCGGTCAACAAGCGTGAAGGCAACCTCAATCCTCTGAATATGGCCTGAGCCACAGACAGAATATCGTCGCGGGGGCTGTCGAAGAAGATATACGGGGTGTTCCACAGCAGGCAGTTCACAATTGGCTACAATCATCCCATGCCACCTCAGCGACAAGTCATGCTGCGGGACTACATGTAACCCCGGCAGACCTTGGCAGACGCTTCTGGGTCAGGGCAAGTGGAATGCGGTGCAGCCAATGGCGGCTACCCTTGGGGAATGTGGCTTGCACAATATTGAAAGCAATTGTCAGGCAAAGCGAGGGACTGGACATGTGGGTTGCCGATTGAAGATGCAAGCGAAGAGGAATAAGTCCGAGAAATCCAAGTCCATAAAGCTTCGTGGACTGGTTCACATCGATACGGCAGGGGCAAGATAGGAGGGGTACTGTACCATCGGTCCGATCTGTGGTCGCGTGGCGCTTTGTCCAAACTATGTATTGCTTTCTTCGGCCGGCAGTGGCTGTCAACCCCTCTTTTCAGCCACCTGTTCGGCCATGCCACATGACACAAACCAAAAGGGCAAAAAACTCGAGTACATACCTATGTAGACTAGTGAGTATGCGATGGTGCGCACAAACATCAGAAATCATGTCGGGTATCGGTAAGTCTGGCACGGGTAAGGCTGAAGGAAACAGCAGTGAACCTTGTTCATCAAACATCCGAACCGGACCAAACTCCGGACAAACCACAAAAAGGGACCCATGACGCTTGACGACAATCGTGATAGAGACATTGATACCTACACTATTGAAGACGTCACACAAGGAAACGGATACATGTAATCCCCATCCCCATGTTCCCTGCCACTTTCACTACACGCAACGCGCGGCCACCCGCCCTACCACCGTTGTCTACACTTGTGATTTCAGGCGTCCAACGGCTTCTGGGCACGCACTACGCGCCACTGAATATTCGCATGGATCTTACACTCCTTGTACTCCCGCCGAAGAATAGCGGCGTAATTTGCCATCTCTTTGTCAGTCCACCCCATCACCTGGCCGCAGAAGTAGTTGAGGAAGCCCTCGACGTCTTGCGCCAAAAACATGTACTGAAAGAGGCCGATCTGCTTCTCTTTTTCATCCGTGGGCCAAGGAGAGATGGGAGCCTACAGGTTAAAAATTAGCCATTACCACTACCTTTGCGTTGAATCTCAGCCTTACGGCTGCACAGATATACAAGAAACCTACCAGGAAATCCTCGACCTGAATATTGGTGAAGCCCGCCTCCTTGATACCATTCTCCATGCAACCGGAATCGATTATGTCGAATATAACTCCGGTCCTCCTTTCAGCTTCAGTCCAAATCTTGCCCCATTGGTTGATAGCGGAATCATCGGGCATAGTGCCGTCGAGGCATTGAAAATTGACATTGCCATCGAGGTGCTCGATCCAACCACCTGGTTTAGTGCACCTGTACGCTTCCTTGTATAAGGATGGCCAATCTTTGATTGTACCAACCAACCACCGGATGTGGATGTAGTCAAAGAAATCGGGCTTATATGTCCATTCCTTGGTTGCATCGTCGATATTGAAGCTGAGGTTAGGAGGAACCCAGCTCGGCTGAATGGGCGAAATATCAGTACCGATTACTCGACAGTCCGGGAACTCATCCGCGAAATCGCTGTAGGCATGGGGGAGGGGAGTTGTCAGTCATCTGAGGCAGACTTTCGAAGAGTCCAGAAGTTAATCTTACACTGCCCAAAGCCCTGTTGGTAGACATCAGTTAGCAAATATTCTAGTCCAACATGCGTCTCGGACACAGACCGTGTAATATACTCGTCAGGGGAGAGGGTTACGGGAAGGGAAAGAGTGCTATTTGAGCCCTGACGAGTAGGTGGGTACGCCTTACCAGTACCGGTGCCGACATCCAGGGCATTCTTGATGTTCTTGGAGAGGGGGGCTGTGTACAGTTTCTCATTTAACATCAGAGTCATGGCGTGGTGGTAAATATCCAAGACCTCCATCGCCTTCGCGTCGTTTGGACCCCTAGATCAAAGGGCTGCGATCAGTCTTGATGCTCCGCGACATTCCTGGCCACACTATTTCCAAAACTGACATACCAATACTCTGAATCAGACACAGCGTCATTGTGATATGTCCTGCCCTTGATGGTACGGTATTGCAAGATGGTAGAAGAGATCGAGGCCGTTGAGCTCTCAATATCACTACCTAGAGTGGACTCATTATCGTCAGGAATCTCCTGTACCGTAAACTTCAATGTCAGAAACAGAACATCGACAACCGTATGCATGATGACTCGTGTCGCTATGGGAGTTACTGACCTGCTCGCCCCAGTGCGCGCCAGACAACAGGGCGGTCGGCTCGTGAGATTGGGCCGGCGATGCGGGACCGGGCGTGGGCGAAGCCGGACCGGGCGTGGGCGACTTCGCTTGTCCTTTAGGCGACTGTACCGTTGGCGACTTCGCCTCAGGTACAGGTGACTGTGCCTTCCTCTTCAGTGCGGAACTCATGGTCGGGAAATGCGTAAGCTTTTGAGCTCAGTCGGCATAGGTAACAGAGGAAGGAGGTCGGGTTCGATAGATTGTGTGTTCAAGTGGCAGCGGTCAGGTAAATATAATATTTCGACGCCAATTACCCCTCCTGCCCTCTGCCCTCCCACATTCCTTCATTGGAGCGGTCAAACTTTGAAGGTAGCATCGATCCTCTTCATGGGTTGCCGCCGGGGTCATTGAGCTTCTTGATGGGATTCGTCGCTTCGGTTCCAGTCGGGCTAACGGTGGCTACTTGAATTCAAGCAGTCACAGTACGGTCTTCTTGTTAGCCTCGCGAAGTAACTTGAGATACACGAACAAGGTGTTCGGATTGCATGACTTACAATTGGCTGGAACCCAAGCGCACACAGTGAACAAGCAGGTCAGAAAACGTTAAAGTCTGCGCATATTCACACACAGACAGGCTGGAATACAGATAGTTTCTGCGACGTGTCATCGGCCAAAGCCAGATGCAACCCGTGTTGAGCGGACATGATCCGATAGGAAGAAAGTCACACAAAGAGGACTGTTCGCGGCCGGTCAGTGCTTGCTCAAAACCCAAGCTTTTTTGGTCTTCAATATAACCCCAATCTTCAGTCAGCGAAAAGCTCAACAGGGCCGCAATAAAGGACATGAAGGACTACCGAGCCACAACGAATTTCTATTCAGTGTGAATGGTCTCGGGGACATACCTATCAACGCCGGCAGCACAACACCCTGGATCGACCCCGGCGGCCCACACAGCAGTGTTACGTTGTTATGCGCTGCATGCAGTTTGAACAGGCTCCGCTTGAGAACCCCTGCATCATCTTTCCCCCTCTTGCTCTTCCAGCCTTCCCCAGGCTGGCCTAAGACATGGCAAATCTTCATCTTGCCGCCACTGTTCTTCTTGAGTCTATCCAGTTCCTATTTCAGTAGGATGTCCTGCTCTGTTCTGTTTGCGTCAACAACACTGAGCTCAGTCTGGTCATCCGGTGTCATGAGGATTCTGGCCACCAAGGTGTACTCAGGCATCATACCGCTCCCACCCAGCAGGAGAGACACTCGAGCAAAGTGTCAGTCGCGCCCCTCAATAGAGAAGTGATCATATCCGTGGTAAATGATGTCACCTGTTGGCCCACGGATCTTCACTTCAGACCCGAACGGGAAGGCAGTCCAGGATATTGGATAGTGCGCCGCCGGGCTGCGAACGAGATGGGAAATAGGTCTTCGCAGCCAAGTCAATTGTTCCAGACTTACAGTCCATCAAAGGACAGTTACATGATGCTTGGGGGGCTTGTGGTTGTGTTTTCCCGAAGATTTGTCACCATGACCCTGAGTACCTTGGGCTGGCAGGAGTGGTCGTGAGGGAGTCTATTGCCGGATAAGCATCTTGTCACGGAGGTGGAAACTTATCTGAAGATGCTAGCAGGTCCTTAGGCCGAGAACAGTCTTTCCTACGGGAAGCTAGAAGGTATATGTGTTTGTATCAGAGGAGACTTGGCGTCTGTTGATGAGCTTGACGGGAACTCAGCGTCGTCTTTGGAGGGCAAGACCTTTCTGGATTCGGAATTGCTCTGCTTCCTCCTTCGCTGCTGCTTCTGGGCTCTCTGATCAAGTTGGCGGTCTTGCAGGTAACGCGACCAAGGCATTCAGCGAGTCACAACGACAGCCAGTCCGTACTGCTAACAAAACATCAGTTCGAGGATGCAGGTGACAAAGAACAACGACATCCCATGTAGCTTTTTCCAAGAAAAGTCATCGTGAATGCTGACAAAACCAGCCTCGATAGGATGACGGAAAAGATGGTGGACACTTGAACTCCGGACTTAGCGATCTCGGGCTTAATAATGCACCGGGAATCATTCATCGTGCTCAGGAGAGTCCATTTTGGCTTCTCTGGCTGGGTCATTTTGGACGCATTCGAGGCGCGGATTGTGATGCTCTTGGCTCGGAGGTGCTGCGAAATATCGACGTCGAGGTGCCAGTGGATCCAGGCCCAGAACTTGATTCCTTGTCCAAGGGGTGAACCGGAGAGTTCGCGAATGGTGTAGAGCCAACTGTCACATCCGTCGAGGGAGGCCTTGACTCTCTGGACCTCCCGACCACCGCCATTGTATGCGAATCCCGGGATACGGCTCAGTATCGGTCAAAGCGATGGTCTCGCCCTGGGCAGGCTTGGCAATGACCGAATTGAGGTCACGTTGTTTTCATAACGGGCGGTGCTGGGATTGTGGAACAGGGTCTCCGCAAACCTGCTATCTTTCTCGGTGACGAAGGAGGGCATCGGCACGTTGTCTCAAGTGTGGTAGTAGCCGTTGTTTTTCTTTGGGGCGATTTATGACGTTCATGGGGTGTTTCCGGCCGGTGCGGATGAGGTTGGGACATCATGGGAACCAGTTGTCGAGGGTGTACCGGTCTTGCTCGTGGAAGGCGATAGATGAGCGGTTGTAGGTTTAGGGAGACTTGCACTTGCCATCATTCTGCTTCAGTTGGGAGACAACGTCTATCTCGTGCTCGAGGCTGTGGACTCGGAGGACTGGAAAGAGAGTTCTTGCGGTGTAATTTAAGTGGAATTGGTGCTGTCGGTTTGCTCCTTCCTATCTTTATGCCCGCGCTCTTTTTCTCGGGACTCAGAGGTTGAGGCTGAGGTCTGAGGAAATGAGGGAGGCAGAAGGAAGAGGAGGAGGAGTAGGTGACGGTAGTTGAAGGTCGGCTTGTGGTATTAATGTGGGAGAGATGAGAGCGGACAACCTAACTTAACGGGCGGGGTGGCGGGGTCAGGTTCTGATGAGATGAAGGGGAAGGAGGGTTGCCTGATTATGTTTGGTTGGAAAGGAATGAAGCGATAACGGCGTTTTCGGGGTCTTGCGGAGGATAGGATGGGGTTAATCGGTCGGGGTTGGAGTCATGGGTGCTCTTTTCCTTTTAGTTCAGATTGGGTGGTATTGTTCAACGTCTATTGTTATCGTTTCATAAAAGGAAAAGAAACTGTTTTTTTCTAGGTAGTCCAATTTCTAGTCCATTTGGTTTGCGGCTCCTCTGGATGAATAGTGTCTTCCTGGCACTTCTTTGTTTTTGTGTTGGTGTTCGTGGCAATTTGATGTCGCTTGTCTGTGCATAAGACGCGGGACGTTATCACACTAACACTCTCCGGTCGGACTTTGCGGGATATCTGATAAGTAACTATCTCATTCAGTTTCACCAATCGAGGCTTGTGCGCGCTTCCCATTTTCCGACCAGGACAGTCACTTCGTCACTTCCTTATTGATCCTTTCTCATCATTATTACTCACTTTACATAGTTTCTTTCCGAATCCAGAATCGTCGATCTGAAACAATGCGCTATTTCTCCCCGCGCTGTCATCTTCGAGAGTATGGAAAATCCTAGGGGGATGGACAGTAATTTCATATCTATGACAGAACAACAAGGTCAACAGACCTGGCTACCTCTTGAGATCGTTTTTTTCGTCGATGAAAAAGATGGGTATTGAGTACATAGATAGGAACCTAGTAAGCTATAATCTACTGGTTTACTATGCCTGTCGTTTTATGTTGAGACAGACGCACGCTCGCAGTTGACGGGTTTCGATCTCGATGCAATAGTCAATGCAATATCTCTCTTTGAATGCTTCCATTGGCGGTAACAACTCGTATTCTCTGGATTTTTTTACTCGGTGGTAGGACAGTCTTGTTCAGAGTGCTCCAGATGCTCATGCCGTTAAGAACCATCCCACAGAGTCCTGATATTTGATATCTCTCCAACAGCAACCACGGTAAATCAGCTGTGCTGAGGAAAGTATCATTATATCCCATTCGCCTTCTTCTCTTGAAAACCAGAAGGGACTTCATATCGAATTTCAACCTTGGACTACGGAGCACCTCTCATCCTGGAATCCGCCATAGACCCAATTACCGTTTCACCACCCGTTGATTTCCAGGTTCTTGTCGTTCAGACAGAGACAAAACGGACTGGACATGACAGCACAAAGGGGTTAACGTAGTACTCATTCATCCTTGCTTTTGTTCCCTACAATCATCTAGATATTCAATTCTATCATTTACTCATACCAAACGAACAACATCCATGTCAATCCCGCCCCTACCTGCCATATCCCTCGCCAAAGCCACGACCGCACTAAACACCTCAACTCCCTCTCACCTCACCCACCACCAACCCACCACCTACTACTGACTATTCAACCAACCCTCACACCCCCCGGCAACTCCCCCCCTTCCAACACCCCCCTCCACTGCCCCTCCACCTTTTGTTTCAACCCCACAATCTCATTCTGCACCTCATTACTCTGCAAATACTCTTTAAACGTCCCACACATCTCGATCCTCCCGCCCGTCTCATTTCCACAGCGCGGATCTCTCAGCGCCTTTTGCAAGAGATTCACATCCCACCCGTTGAAGAAATCCGCATGGTATCCGTACCCCGTCTTGTCGCCATTAGAAAAGACAAACGGCTGTTCTCCCATTGACGAACTCCCTCTGAAAGAGTTAAACGCAGCTACGTTCCACGTCATTTCATATAGCAGGGCAGGAATGCGGTGGGGGTGAGTAGCAGGGCAAGTGCCGGTATCGAGGCGGGAGGGGTAAGTTACGTGGGAGGAGTTGTAGGCGCTTGTTGTTGTTGTTGTTGTAGAGTTTGGATAGGGGGAAGAGGAAAAAGTGCCGAGTCCGACACCATCCCAGCATGAAGGAAAGCGAATGCGGATTTGTAGACCGCCGTCGCAGGTGCGGTTGGGGAACCCGTGAAAGGGAGGGAGACCCTCCTGACCGTCAGTTAACAAGCAGATGAACTCGATTGCGCCATGTTCGACTTTAGAAGAGTTGAAGTCGCGGCGGGTGGTGTCGCCTGCCATCATCCGGAACCCGGGAGGGAAAGCGAGCAACTCGCGACCGGCGCAGTAATCGGTCCAGTCCATGCGTTCTTGGTAGTAGACGTTGATGCCGCCTACTTGCTCCACGGCTTCAAAGGAGCCGTTCGCATGGTGGAAGTAGACGGTGGGCACCCAGTAGTTGGATAAGTCCTTGGATACGGCGCAGGTGGTGCGGTTGGAAGTCTGGGTTTTGTTGTAGTCCAAGTCGAAGTCGAAGGCGGAGCCGCCCATTACTGTGTGGAGGTGCTGAGAAGGGCGGCCGGGAGAGACAATGGGGTCGAGACGGTCGACGGTGATGGGCTTGCCGCAGCCCATGACGAAGAAAGCTTGAGAAGTGGGTTGGGGTTTGAGACAGGACGTGGATTGTTGGGCGGATGTGGTAGCGAAGAGGCATGCCAGCCAGACGACGAGGCTGGTTAGGATCATCTTGGACTCTTGGACTGCTGGATTGAGTGATGTAACGAGTGGATGTGAGTGAGTGTCTAAAGAGATTGTTCCGTTGCGAGGGAAGAAGAAAGAGTGTGGGAGTTAAGTAAACTCGGCTGGAGGTTGAGACAAGGTCTGTAGTTGTGAGCAGGGAGATATGTAATGGGCCTTGAGCTGAACCTAACACCCCTAGATATGAGACCGATGAAACAACGAGAGGAACAGAATGCATCACGGTTAGACACCTCCAAGACTTTGAAACGCTGTGGCTTGACCGTTGGTGAATGTTGGTAGCCTTGGTGTTTGTGCAAATTAAAAGCTGTTTGTCGTTGGACCACACGGCAGTCATCCGCGGAGACCAACAGGCAACATTCCGGTCCAGTCAATGACTTGAGAATCGAAGACAGGATTCACCTATTCCTCTGACCCATGTTCCTTTTCTCACAGACATTGATTAACCAGCAGGCCGACACTCGAGCAAAGAAGGCGGGCGTATCGCATCGCTTGATCGCAAGTGGAATTGAATTTGAAGAGGTGAAACCGTCGCCCGTTAACGCCTTTGTTTGTCCCAGTCCCTAATCACGATATATCATATTTTCCTGTGACGTCGCTGTTTCAGACATGGCTCGTCGGGCGCAACCAAACACATGCGTTCATTTGTGATTTTCGTCTATCCCATCTGATATCATACAAGAGTCGTTGTGTGGACTGTGATCCTTGAATCCGCGTTCGCTTCCGCCATCTGGATCTGGGTTCGTGGGTATTAGAGTAGTACAGCGGATCGAGCTCGGGATCGGAATCTAAGTCGGCGTCGCGTGAAGGAGAGGCGATGAAGTGTGCGTTTATTGCCTGTATGATCCGTCGACGGTTAGGTTAGGAAACACGGGGGGACGACAGGACTGTGATGTGAAGGTAGGGGTATACGAACACAACGAGCATCTCGCCCCAAGAGCTGGAGAGGAAGGCGACGGCAGCCTATGATGAGGGCATGTGTTAGTACAATCGGACTGTAGAAGACTAGACAGGAATGGACCGGACAGGACCGGACGGGGCCGGGGTTCGGGCGTCGGAGGCCGGGTTGGGGAAGACACTTACGCCGAAGAAGGCGATGCTGCGGACAACGGAAGCGTTCTCGGAAGAGGTGAGGGAATCGTAAGTGGAGCGGATGAAGCCCTTGGACTTGCGGCTGCCACCAGGGCGCTCGATGTACTTGGCGGAAGGCATGGCGATGGAGTGTCTTGGGGGAGTTGTCGCGATAACGGGGCTATCGGTTGATGAAGCTGGGAACTGTGACGCCGTGACGAGACTCGCAATCGCAGACGGGACTGGGAACGTCGAATGGAAATTTTGGACTTTCTGGCAGGCAAAGAGAGGGACAGAGAGACAGGGGCAGCACGGGCCACGGGCCTTTGAGGTTGTTATCCAAGGTTGCTTGGCACCGTCATTGGCTGTTATCACTTACACGACGTGCCAGGAAGGGAGTGGAGCTTCAATGAAGGCCCACTGCCCCGCCATTTGCTATGTCATCCATTGTCATGTGCCGGCGTCTGCCACTAAACTCTCTCTGTCACCTTCTAGAAACCATCGCAATTCTTCTGTCGCAAACAAAACATCACATCTCACATTGTCCTTCCAAAGCCTCCTATAAGCTCTCAACATCGCTAATTGTCTTCAATCAACACCCACTCACAGCAACCGCGACACCTCATACACCCATGGCTGAAAACGAAACCCCCAATCCCCCGATCGCGCCAGCCCCAGGCGGCTTTGTGCCTCCCGCGATCCCTCCGAATTCGTTACCATCTCCAGCGCCCAGTTCAGCATCAGCGGCTGCCCTATCCAATCTCCCACATCCTCGCCGAACTTCCCTGCGTCCCGGGTCCATCAAGGAGGATAAAGTCCGCAACTATGTATCCGACAAAATGCTACACATCAGTCGCCGATACGTCAAGCACTTTGCCATTCCCCATCCCGACGACGAAATCACCGGCTACAAGTCCATGGCTGAACTATGTAAAGACGTGGACGACGTTATCAATATCATCTGGCTATCCGGTACTCGTAAGTGGCACACGGTTCAGAGTTCTTACCCGTCGTTACTGGTACTAACATCCCTTTAGCCAGCCTACAAATCCCCTACTTGCTCAATATTGCGAGCGAGTTCACCACCTGGCTCGAGGGCTTCCCTCCTTCGCCCCCAGCCACATTCGCGCTACTACGGAAACTCGACCACTGCTTCGCCAGTCTACTCTTCGGCTACGACATCGACACCAAAGAGACACTACCAGGCTTCGAAAACGGCCTCCGAGCCGGCCTGTCCCGCACCGACATGGTCCGTTGTAAAAGCGTAATTGAGCGCACTCGTGTATTGGTAGTCGAGGTCATGGCGAAAGAGCCAGCCGACGAGGATCCAGACGGCGATACTGGGGGCCAGGGTATCCAGACCCCGAAGCCGGACAACGATACCGAGGCCGAACCTGAGTCTGATCGTCCCCCCGACATGAGCGATTTCGATTATGGGGACGACGACGACGACGAAGACGAGCTGTTGCACATGAACGTTGCTCAAGTGTATGAAAACACTCTTGTCAAGTTGGGAGAAATCCTGGGAGATGGAGGTGGTGTGACGACCATGCCCATGTCTGTGGATTGATCTGACCTGTGGCCATACATACGACCGCTTACCATATTGGGTCCTTCCAGAGATGAAGGAGTACCATTATGGCGAACCGCATCTTTTTACCCCGCCTACAAAGAACCTCAATGAGGTCTTCGCCGAGCAGCCGGTTTTCGGACGCCGGTTCGACTACCATCATCAAGGGCTGCGGTGCCTACGGCTGTGCAGGGGTCGAAGCCAAGTGCAATGTTGCCAGTTCGAGTTTAGACCGTTGTATATTCAAGCAGTATAGTAGCTGGCATCATTCTGGGAGCTACACGCACTGCAGGCGTCTAAAGCACTTGTAGCTGACGGGGCGGATAGTGGATAGCGCGGAGCTGGCCAAGGCATGCGTGGAGGTATTATCGACGCAACTTTCGAGGCTTCTGCGGCTAAAGACGGAGATAGAGAGGGGGACGCCGTTGAGTGCGTACGGTCTCAATTCGATGATTGCTGACTGGGAGTTGCGTCAATGAAAGAATTAGGGCTGAGGTCAACACGTTGGACAACACAACGCGCGGTCGTTGGTTCCATCCTCTGCGAGAAGGTGGTTGAAAAGTTGGCCGATTGAGATGATGCAAGGGAAAGAAGAGACTTAGAAAGAAGCCATCACGACGGTGGCCAGCATGAACGAGCTCTAAGGAATTTACCCCAGGAAGGCGGGACAAAAGGTGTCGGGTTTGGTCGGCCCTTCAAAGTCCGAATCTCGTTAACCGGACAGTTCTTAACCACATCCCCTGACTACCGTCACCACCCGTACCTCACCATTTTGCGTCCAGCCTCCTCTTACTCAACTTCCACTCAACATTCCGCAACAGTCAAGATGATGTCGAGCACCCAACATGACGCCCAGCGTGGCGGCTTCCTTTTCCCTCGAATCCCGACTGTCTCTACCTCCTTCCGACTTCCTATCACCGGGAATCTGCCATCAATCTAGCAAGCTAAAGAAAGACGGAAAGAACCCCCATCGGTACCTCTAAAACCTTGTATTCCAGTTCCAAGGAGTCATCAGCTTGCGCATTCACAATCAACAATATCCACGCCTTCATCGCGATACCATCCCGCCCAATATGCCGGCTGTCCTGTCCAGACCAGAAGACGTGAGCCCACTCCAATCGAGGTGCTGGCACCAAGAAGGTACAGGTAAGTTGCAAAATTCCCGTATCTTGAGGATCATTGTGATATACTGACCTTCATCAAAGTCACGGCCAACGGTTATGTATTACCCATCATCACTTACGATCCAGAAGAGCAATATCGCACTACACATACTGTCATTGTCCTCCATGACCTACCCGGCTGCAACGATATCTTTGAACTCTTTGCACGAGAGATTTTCAACAACGATGCCAGGTTGACTGCCGTCTCTCGACACAATAGCCTTCGCGACCAGTTTCCAACTTTCAGATGGGTCTTTGCGGCTGGAGTCTCAGAAGCCAGGGCGATACTAGGTTACAGAAAAGAGATGCGACCCCGATGGGCTCGTGATACCCCATTACTTGAGGTCATGTTTAGCTGTCATCACGTGTTTTCCCTTGTTGAGGCAGAAGAACTTCAATATTCTGCAGAAGAGATTCCCAATCCTAGGTCGCGCATCTTCTTGGTAGGATTTGGGAAAGGCTTCCACATCGCCTCGGCGTTATTCTTTGGTGAACCACTGTGGGGCCTAGGTGGCCTAATTGGCTTCGCCGGCGTTTTGCCCAATATGCGAGAGCTTCTAGCACTGGGTCGTGCGCCCGATTCGGCAGACAATGAAAAATGCCGCCAGTTCCTAAAGGATCTTCAGACTTGTTATTTTGGGAGACATTTATCCCAAAGTCAAGATACCGCCAGCGCTCAGACAAGCAGTCAAGATGATGCTACACGCCCAGGTTAGATGCGCCCCGTGCCCGCAGGCTTCGAGGGTGGGCTCGTAGGAAAATTGAGAGAAACGCCCATTTTTCTGGCGCAAGACCCAAAAGCAGGGGCGGTGAAGGATCCCTTAATGAAGCGCGCCCTGCTGGTGAGCGCAGAACTTTTGTTGGAGCTCGGCTTCGAACGAGTCCAGTGTCACTATTACTCTCCGGAAACAATGCATTCGAGGGATGCGCTTTGGCCCCAAATGCTCGCTGCTTTGGTGTCTTTCATTCAAAGCCGCAGTTGTCAAATTTCTCTGCCTGCTCAGGTTGCAGGTAACGTGGCTGGTTGGTTGTGGCAATTGGGGTGCGAAGCGACAAGAACGTGGTGATCTCGCGAGACCCGTATGGATTGGGCATGTTCAAGTTGTCTTGCACAAATAGCGACACAGAAGTATTACATTATCAGAGCAAAAAGCGCATTTGACAGGATCATGGATTTTTATCAACACCCAAAGCAATCAGTCCAGAACGCCATGGCCCACAATCATGCCAACGCCTTTTGATACTTTTTTCCCACTCTACTTGTACCTGTTTTTTTCCTTCTTTGTAAATGGTAGACTTGGCAAGACTTCCCATCACCAACTTTTCCTTCCTATGTGTTCCCTTTTCTGAACTACCATCACTCGCATCTCATTCGGTTAGCACTCCTGTCCACCATTGTTTGCAAGAAGGAAGTTCACCACTAACCTCAACCAATCCCCTCGAGTCTACCAGACATCCCGCTTAACGACTGCTGTAATACGACGAACTGCCACCTCCAGAATAGCCAGAGCTACCGCCGCCACCACCAGAGTAGCTCGAAGAACCGCCGCTACCAGAGTAGCCAGAGCTACCACCGCCGCCGCCGCCGCCGCCGCCAGACGACGAGTAGTAAGACGGAGGCTCAGAGCCCGAATATCCGGACCGGCCATTAGAAGAGGTGTAGTAAGACCCGCCGCTACCACCAGAGGTCACGGTGTAACTGGGCGTGTCGACAGCGTAACCCGCGGTCGGGATGTAGTCGGAGTAACCACCTCCGCCGCCGCCACCACCAGACGAAGAGCCACCGCCCGAGGTAGAGGAGTAGCGGGAAGAGCCGCCACCTCCCGAAGTAGAGGAGTAGTAAGATGGAGGAGGAGCAGCACTGCCAGACGAGGAGGAGGAATAGTAAGACGGAGGCTCAGAGCCAGAGTATCCGGATTGGCCATTAGAAGAGGTGTAGTAGGAGCCTCCGCTGCCGCCGCTGGTGACGGTGTAAGAGGGCGTGTCGACGGCGTAACCAGCGGTTGGAATGTAGTCGGCGTAGCCACTGCCGCCGCCGGAAGAGGAGGAGTAAGTGCCGCCACCGCCGGAAGAAGAGTAGCGGGAGGAAGAGGAGCGTCTGCCTGAGTAGGACATGTTGGTGACGGTTTTGGGCCTTGTGTTAGGCCCTGTGTGTGTTGTTGTTGTCGTTGTCGTTCTGGTCCTTTGCTTGACCAGTTGTTTTTCCAGTCTCTGTCGGTGGTGCGATAGTGTGGAGAGGAAGAATGGAGGGGCACTCTGGAACGTAATCAGAGGGAGAGTTCTTTTATGGGTTCCTACGGAAGGGATAAACGAGCATATTTTCATCGTTGCAGAGTATTCACTGTGCGGTAGTTTCGTCACGGTCAAGGTTCGCCATGGTGGTGAACAGTGATGGTGTTGAGCATACCTTACCTCTTCACTGTGTCCGAGGATCAAGGTTACGACTGGGGACTATAAAACGGAGCGACTCTTCACGATACTCTGACCGTGGTGGTGAATGGGATGGTGTCTGTTCACCGGCCAGTGATGTTGTCAATATAAACTGGCGACAAACGGGAAGAGTCTTACCTCTAAGGTCCTCCATCATCAAGGTTGACGGTTCGGAGTGAAGGGACCAAGGGAGCAAAGTGTCATCCGGCAGAAGATACCTCTAATCTTCCACGATATCCTCGAGACGTTGTGGTCCGATCGTACGTCGTTTTTCACTGCTCTCTAGCAGAGATTATCCCATGGAGAACCGGGTTAAAGGTCGGACACAGTCATCCAACACTTCGGTGACGAACAACGTAACGAACACCTACTTGCCTTATGGATATACATATCTTATGGATATAATCCAAGTGAATAGGAGGAAATTTATGTCCCAGGTTGATGTCGAGTCGTTGATATACTTACCGGAACGGGCCCCGACTTGCCAGGGGGAATGGAAGAATCTCATTCACTGGGACCACATGAGCCCAGGTCAGCACCTTCGAAGAACGCCGAGTAGCCTGTGTGATAGGCGAGGACGAGGTTAACCTCTTAGCAGGTCTCCGGGTGAATACATGTAAGTACCTCAATGATCTTTCTTTTCTAGTCTTTGGGTTCAAACAGTAAAACGGGACAGTTCTGGGCCTAGCTGCTCAGTAGACTCTACATGACCTCGGTCCCCTGACTCGTCGATGGGTTGGTATTTCTTTGAAACAGATCCAGCTATACTGACAGGGGTAGACTGATGGCAGCTTGTCCAACTGGAATGAAGCTCGGATGTCCAAAAACTCGGGACATCACTCTAGGTACTTTATCAACACATTATCATGGAACAAACGAAGAAGAAGGCCCGATTTAGGGTGTCTGGATTGTGGCCGCTTCCACCAGCTCAGCGTGAAGAAGGTCCTCGCATACAGATATCAGCGACTATCCCTCGATGAGTCAATCACCTCAAGGAAAAACTGCTCAACCATTCAACTAAACCTCAACACACCCACCTATCCCAATAGTTCACATCCCATCAGCGGGCTATACATGTCCATGTCCATGCCCATGCCCCATCCCCATACCTCCCCCGCTCGGCCCTCCATTCCTCCACTCATCCTCCACCACCGTTCCAGGAGCCGGCTCGACCTTAAGGCTCCCATTAAACCTCTCACTCACCCACTCCCTGATCCTGCCGAAATCTCGACACGTATGCGGGCGATCCGAGTCGATATAGTTCTGTCCCAGCGCCTTGTAGTACCGCGACGGGATGGGCGTCAGGTCGGCATTACACAGGACGGTTTGTCGGAGGTGGTCGAGACAGTGGTCGCGGTGTAAGACGCCGTGGATGTCGCTGTCGACGGGGTAGTGGTCGGGGTAGAAGGCTTTGCGGATGTGGTCTAGGCAGTGGAGGGTGTGCATTACTTCTAGGCTGGTGGGGGTTAGTAGGTATCTAGGGGATATCCGGTGGATTTGGACAAAGGTCGGTTGGTTGTAAGTTGTGGGAGGAAGGGCACAAGCGATGGAAAAAAGAAGAAGAAGAAGAAGAAGAAGAATAAAGGAAGAAAAAGAACAACTCACGCAACCACATATCCCCCATGTTTAGGGCTCCAAAACTGCTTATACTCATCACCCCAAGCGCTTTGGGCTTCTTGTTCCGTCAGGAGAAAGAATCGGCCTTTGACACACACACGCAGCAGTAACCACCTAGTCAGCAATTATGAAGCAGCCCAAAGGCGGAAAGTGTCAAACTCACCCCAATGCAACAAAGCCCAATTATGATCAATCTCCCTCCTCGGCGTGCCGACGTACGCCTTGTGATGAGCCTCGCCATCATCATTCGGGACAGGCACATACTCCGTCCCGTCCTCCTTGAATCTGGGACTCCCGCCAAAGTCCACCGTTTTGACTTTTATCAGGTGTTTGGCTGCGTCTTTGTTTTCCCCATATCAACATCAGCACCACTCTAGTTCATCAGACGTCTTCTCCTCAATGTTGAGGAACCAGAGAAGAAAAGTAGAGGTGGGTAAACAGAAACTCACCAAGTTCGCTCCTAAACCCCTGTGCAAAACTTCCATGTTTCCTTACGGCGTGTAACTCGGCAGTTAACCAGGTCGTTGTGCAGGCGAAGAAGAGGGACATGAAGATCCAGAAACTTAGGGTTTTACCGGGCCAGAGGGATCGTTGTCTCTGTTGGTTCCCTTTCTCCTTCCGGGACTGAAAAGATTCAGTTCCATCTTCGGCTTGGGGGAGGCTGAAGTAGGGTTTGGATTTAGAGGAGAAGGTGGGGAAGAAGATGGTTGTCATCGTGTTGAAGTCTTCCAGGTTATTTTTCTTGGAGGGCGGGCGGGCCTATTCCGTCTCACCCATTTATTGCTTTCTGTTAGTACTCGACTCGGAGTGTGTTGGGGATGGACATGGATAATGAAGGGCACTGGGTGAAAGGGGAGGAAGGTGCGGATGGTTCCTTCTCACATTTCCGTTCGGTGCAATAGTCTTGGGCTTCATCACTATTACACCTGGCCATTCATTGATGTCCTCACTGGCCCAGAGGCATGTTTCATTGCGTCTCCGCTCTGAATTTGGCGTTTGCGCGCGTTTCGACTTGAACTTGAAGCGTTTGCTCAATCCTGACGCGGCGGCCGGTGCGGCTGATCTGCGTTTCGCCATTTGGCGCCGGCGCCTACCTCTATGCATCGCGGACACTCGCTAACCATTCAGCGCGGCAACACAACGGCCTGCCATAATCCTGACAGACACTTCCGCGACGAGTGTTTACATAGGTAGGCAATCTTTCACTCTACCGCCTCTCCTGAAAGTATTGTAACACACGATGAAGTTACCTGTCTGTTTCCGAAATCACTGATACCGATAACACAATTCCCCATTTTCCGTACTCATTGCCCTCTCCACCAACACGTCCTCGGTAAACCCTCCATACAGCAACACGTCCTTGACACTCGCCTCTCCCGGCGTCGAGTTAAACATGTGTTTGCCGCTGTATTCTCGCAGTCTGACCTCGGGATTTTCTCCCTGCCAGCGCCACCACATTCTGTCGAGAGAGGCGTGGTGGACGTAGAATAGGGGGTCTGTGTTTGGTCGTGTCATGTCAGCAACTTCCCTTTTTTCGCCCATTACCTAGCCAGCCAGCCAGCAAAGTTTGACACTACCTCGGCAAACAGGAAGACGAGAATAAGAACATACCATTAGCAGCAGTCATGGCTCTAAAATCCCCTCCCACACTCTGATGCAACCCATTATGCAACTTTTCCTCCACCTGCTTGCCAAACTCCTCGTACCCCTTTACTCTCAAGATCTCCCCGATCGCTTCGGGCTTATAATGGTCTCCCGGTATTTCGCCGCCCGTGCCCGTGGCTGTGGTGGCGTTCCGCTTGGGGTCGTTGAACCCCCGCGACAGACAGTGCGTGACGTAGGTGTGGTTGTAGATGATAGGCCTTAAATCGGCAAAGGGCCCGTCTAACACGCAACGGCCTTGTCCGACGCTAAGGGGGGCAGAAGGAGCACCGTCGGATCCGAAGCCGGTGGTGGGAGAGAAGATGGAGGAGGTGGAGAGGGAGAGGTGGTCTAGGGACCAGTCCCAGTAGCTGTTATCATCATTGTCGTGAGTTTAGTTTCTGGTGGTGGGAAATGGGGGAAAAGAACGGGCAAAAACTCACGGAATGGTACCACCCCTAGGAAACCCACATTTATCTTTGAGGATGTTCTCGAAAATGTGTAGAGTCCATCGATGCCATGGTAGGAAAGATGCTGAGCGGTGGCCTGTTTTTTTTGGTTGTCGCTTCCGTCAGCTTCTTCATTTCCAGTCTCCTCCTTTTTATTTCGGTCGCTATTATCAACAGAACACGGGTGAGGGGACATACACCAACTCCCAACTCCCCCATGCAAAATCGCAAAATCATCATAAACAGTCCTGTTATTCTCCCCCCACTTCGACGGCGTTCTCGCCAGACAATGAATGGCGTCCACGAACTCGTTCCTCTCCGTTTCCGTGAGAGAGCGCCATTCGCGCCGGGTGGCTGTGTGTTTGCATGCTCCTCCCCCTGGTTTTCTGTTCGTGTTGCTGCCCTGCCAGAAACTGGCAATTGGTGGCGGTGATAGGGGATCAGGGACAAAGAAGGGCAAGAGAATGAACCTGATTACTAGGCTGATCCAGGCTAGGGTGGTGATGAGGAGATAGGCTGTTAGGAGGTATTGTTTTAGTCTAGCAAGTGAAGAGAGGATTAGCTGGTGGTCCATAACCGAAAAGGGACCTGCACATGGGAGACCTACGTCGTGGCCTCTGCCGACTTTTGTTCCTCTTCCGGGGATGAGGAGGAGGATGAGGAGGTCTGGCTTTCGTTATCGTCTACAGGTGTGTATCGAGGCTCTCGCCGCCATGCTCCGTATGCGATTTTTATTGATTCGAACATCATCGGTAATCGATGGGGGTGGAGAGGTGAAAGTGGGAATAGCTTCACTTTTGTCTGTCGTCTACTCTTTCTGTGAGGTCGGGTGGTCAGAGTGAAGAGAGCGCTGTCAAAAGTTCAGCACAACCTCCAAACCCGCTAAAACAGCCTGGAAAGCGCACTACAGCGCAGTACAGCGCTCGACTCGCTAAGCTTAGGGCCTGCGCAGACGGAAAAAAGTGGAGCCCACGCTCAACCCTGGTGGGTCCCAAGGCGCCTCCTTCCCTTTGCGCCAAATTTGTGTTATGCTATTGGCTACAATTGAACGCCCACGCCCCTGATAGCGGGGATGCGCCTAACAATTGCCAGTCCCCTGCCGGACGTCATTCGAACCGGTCCTCAGCTGGAGACGAACTGGAGAGCCTGGCTTCCATTTTCTGTGAGCCGGAACCTCATAGCGAGTTGGTCATTCACTCGCTCTGCAGAACCTAACACATCGATCCTTATCGTACGTCGACGTCGACCCACAGGAAAAATGAAGAACCTCGCCGCCCTCGTTTCCGCAGTCTTGTTGCTGCCCTTTGCGGCCGCTTTGCCGGTGCCGATGCCCTTGTCCGTCCCAGCCGATGTATGTCCATATCCACCATCCAAATCTCATGGAGCTGGTCGTTGTTATAAACAAAATAAGAACTGACGGAACTCGCTTTATCTGTCCAGGGACTTGTTCCCCAGGAGCTGCAAGATAGTGCTGTAAGTCTATCTGTCTGACTACCTGCCATTTCCCCCTTCTGGAGACCTTTGCTTGAGGACCGTGGTAGCTGATATACTGTTTGTGTGTATTTGTAGTGTAGGTGATATTTTTGAACATCTTTTTTTTGTGAAAGCTGATGGTTTGATATAATGACTTAATTTACCTGGATATCAGAGTACGTGGTTTTCTTGTTTCACTTTTCTGGTCCTTTAGATGATGTATGATGACGAACACAGCTGACGGGATTCAATCAGCAACCTAGCGGACTTGCATGAGTTTGATAAATGATGGACTGTATGGCTCAAAGGCTGCAAGGTCTTTAGGCTTAGGACATCTAGTATCATGGGAGATAGGGTCTCAAATAGTTGAGCTAACTGGGAGTTGGAGCTCGGAGGTGATAACCAGTACCAGAACAACAAATATAGGATGACCAGAGAGATGTTGGAATGAAAAACGTATTAACATCCTTGGTAAATCCCTATATCAAATTCTAGACGAAAAAGACAGGCTCCGTCCTCCTCCTTCCCAACCATATCCCTTTCATCCAACATCTTCCCTTCCTCCTCCCCTTCCTCCCCCTTCTCCCCTTACCAACACCTCAACCCCTTTCCCAACTCTCATTCCCACTCCCACTTGCTCTCACAGTCTCACTACCCCACTTTAAACCGATTCCGTAAGCCTCCTCTCCTCCGCCCACCCCTTCAAAGCCCTATAATCCTTACACAAATGCACCGCCCCCGTCCCATCCGTCGCCGCCAACTCGGGGTGATTCAGATCCTGTCCTTCCAGCGCCGTGTCGCCGCAGCAGACGACGGACTGGCGGAGGTAGCGGAAACAGTGGTCTATGTGGTTGTGGTTGGTGTGTTTGGAGCTTGTATGTTCAGATTCGGATTCGTGGTGGTGGCCGCCGTCTCTGCGTGGGTGCCCGGGGGGTTTATGGTTGTGTGTAGCCGATGGAGCATCGGCGAGGGCGTTGTAGGCTTGCATTATTGTGTACTGATGAATTAAACCGGGGTGTTAGTAGGTACCTCTAGGCTGGATTTTGTTATGGGGGGATGAAGGTATGAAGGGGATCAAGGGAGGAGTGAAGCTTACAAGGCAATGAAGCTGATGAAACACGCTGATGGAGTAGACATTTTGGTCTTGAAAGTCGATGGGTTGCGGAAGGGTGTATTTGGAGGGGTCATCAACGGCTATGAATCCCTGTCCAACTGTGGGTTGTTTAAACCGTGTTAGCTGCCGGCGGTTTTTGGGTGAAATAGAATAGGTAGAGGTATATTGTCACGTACCAGGTTTATAAGACCGCCAGTTCTCCTCGGTGGCATTTGCTGATGCTTCTGTCTTATGATCCGACGTAGCAAGCGGATCTTTCCCGAAGATCATAGGCTTGACCTCGACTGTGTCGTGGACGACGGTAAAAACAAAAGGGTCAGTACATCTACCTACTTCATCACCTCACAGATCGAGAGAACAACGGAACTCACACTCAGGCACCAACCCATTCACTTCCCCAGCGAGACTGAACACTCTCTTCCCGGAATCCGTTTTTCGAGATCCTCCATTTCGTGGACCGCGCGTGTAAACAACAATACCGGCAATAGCAATCGCACCCAGAAAGAAACCAGCGAGGGCCAGGACCGGAAGGACGACAAGTTTGTACCATCGTGACCGTGACCGACCCGATCTTCCAAAGAGCCGTCGGCTGGCGATGTGTTGAAGACGGTTAGAAGTGGCGCTTAGAAGACCAACATCTTCTTCTTCGTGTTCTTCTTCGGATTTGTATGGCGACAAGGTTGGAGACATGGAAAGGTTTGAGCTGCTGAGGCGAGAGGGTCCCATGATGGGTACACAGGGCGGTCTGGTACTGGAGATATTAGGAAAGATGCTGTGAGTGATGGGGTTGTGTGAGGTAAGGTAATGGGAATTAGTCTTGGATTTTTGGAATACCCAGGGGCACTCATACCCGGGCGCTGTGGAATCTGATACGTTCTATCATAATTGGTTGATCAAATGCGGTTCGTTAGGTAGCTTGCGCCAGTTGCGCCTCACAACTTCATGCGGCTGATAAGAAAGATGGAGGTACACAGTGTGACACATCCGTGGAGATGAAAGATTGGGAATATGGTAGGTTAAAAAAAAGCAACCCTATCGCCATGGATATCTCTAAGTAAACCATGGTCTAGCCAGAGCACAACCGGCAACCGTATACAACTAATTCAAGCAGAAGCCAGAGATCTACCTACATACGTCCAAGATAGGTACCTACCAACTAGGTACCAACATCAACAGAATTTACCTCACAGACCTCCTACTCCAACTCAAACACGGCCCACCAAACATCCATACACCTCACCTTATCAACCCCACCCCTCTCCATCTCCTCATACGCCCTATTCACCTCCTCAACCACCCCCAAAATCTCCTCCTCCCTCTCCTGCGCAAACCCCTCCTCTTTCACTCTGGCCTCAAACCTCCCTCCCCGCACATACCTCGTCTCAAAGTGTCCCTCCTGATACTCTTTCTTGGGCGTGAACTTGCCTTCCCTAGCGACCTTGAACCCGGCCGCTTGTGCCGCCTTGGTGATGGCCTCAACGTCGGGCGCAGCGCGGACATTCAGCGGCATCTCTTCTTTCTTAGAGGAGGAGGAAGAGGCGTGACCGTGATGATCCTGCTGCTTCTTAAGTGAATCCGCTTCGGCCTTGTACGCAAAATACAACGCCTGTGCTTTTGCAGCGAGGATATGCGGCGTTTGTGTGACCGGAAAGGAATTTTGCTTGCTGTCGTACTCGGCTACGTAGACCTTGCGGATGCGGGCGGCTGCCAGTTCTTGAAAGAGCGAGATGACGGAGGCGGAAGAGGGGAAGTAGAAGAGGGAGTGGCAGGCTGTGGCGACGTCGAAGGTTTTATCACCAGCGGTGGTGGTAGAGGTAGAATTAAAGAAGGTGGCGGCGTCGACTTGGTTGTAAAAGGAGAGACGGTCACCGAGAGGAGATTGTAGGATCTTCTCCTGAGACTCGGAAATGTTCAATGGGGTGCCGTAGTCGAGCGGCGCGGTGTCGATGCCGGTGATGTGGCAGGTTGGACCGAGTTCCAGGGCCAGAACGAGTGTGGAGTCGCCTTGGCCGCAGCCAATGTCCAGGACGCGACTGCCGGGTGGGATGGACCATTCTGAGAGAATGGAGAGACGTTGGCGGAAGCGGGGGGCTTGAACAAGCGATGTCAAGGACTGATCGTGGGGAAAGCAAGTGATGAGGGTGGTGATTTTGGACTCTTCCTCGGAGCCCATTTCTGGGAGGGCCATTGTGATGATCTGGATGGAAGTGGTTTGCGATTTGGAGGAGAGAATGAGAAGGCGTGGAAGGTGTGGAAGGTAGAATGGCATGTAGCACCTTGTTGTTATCCCAAGATTTTGTAAGTACAAGTAATCTTAGCCATAGGAAGAATACGATTAGCTTTTTTCTTGGTGGCGTATGTAGGCGTTTAACGCGAATCGTGCACACTGTATGATAAGAGACAATATCAGCTTTATTGGATCAAAGCCGAAACGCTTGTTGAGATAGTCTAAGTGAGAGGCGCCGAACAAGGAACTGCTTTGTCGTCCGTACATGACAGTAAGATACGGGCTAAACTTGCGCCAAATACGAAGCGCTACAGCGGAGAAAGAGATGAGGACCATTCAGCTAACGCCGAACAGAGCCTTGCTCGTAAGGCGCAAGGGCGAGTCAGTGATAGTGCAACCAACCGTGCTGAGAATTTGAAACAGACTCGCCTCAAAAGGGGACACGAAAACACCGTAGAGGGAGTCATTGGAGACCCGTAGAATCCAATTCCAACAGTCATCGTGTTGATATATCTCCCAGTAAGCGCTTCACCCAAGACCTGCCGGCAATCACTGACGCCTCCCTTTAGACCTAGGCCATGGCAACGGGCGGCATGCGACAGTGGTGTAGCAACTTGATGGCAGCATTCAAGATGCCAGAGCTACGGCATGACCCTGGCCGGCTGGACGCAGACAGCGAAGATGATGAACGAGCACAGCTCAACAGACAGAGCCTCAAGCGGTGTGAATACGAAACTGGTGATGAAACGCCCTCGACGAAGCGACGTTTCTGGCTGCGGATTCTGCTGCTGTTGCTGGGGGCAGTTGTTGGAACAGCACTTTTTACCCATGTCTTGACTCGTCGCTCCGTATGCCAGGCCCCTCCCACAAGACAACACCAGTCCTCCCATTCTCCATCCACACATCATGGACACAGCCATGCCGAGGATACCCCACCGAGCCATAAAGGCGAAGTGAAGGAGTGCGGAACTTCACCGGAGGAAGCTCAAGCCAGAGGGTGTGTATTTGAACAACAGTTACCAGCCTGGGTTCCCAGAGCGTGCGCGTTTCCCGAAGTTGTCGAGGAGTACAAGGACAACTTTGGAGACATGATGATGGACTGGACTTGGTATTGGGACGTCAACACCACCATGCGAGTTCCACCGGAGGCAGTGCCGGATTTGCAGGCGGGCAACTTTTCGGTGATTTATACCAAGTACCAGGCTTCGCATGATTTGCATTGCCTGTATTGCTCCCGTAAGATCATCTATGCGCTGAGCAAGGGGATCAAGATGATGGATGCCCGGTGCCATCAGTTCTATCATGGAGGTATGTTAGCATTGTGGTCGAGTATGAGTTGTTCAGGGCAGATGTTGACCAGTGTATGTCTCACTTTAGCGCACTGCATACAACATATTGGAAATTCCTTGATGATGGCTGAGAGGGGAGAAAAGAAGAGGTTACAGACTTGGGTTTACCCGCTCATGTACCATAACTGTGTGCCACTGACTTCGACCCAAGAGTCGTGAAGTCGCCGATGAATGCGTGTTGAGGGAGGAGGGGAGATACGTAGAGGTACCTGCACATGTAATGTGTATGTAAAATTGATACGGGAGGCCCGAGCTTTTTCGCACTCAAGCAAGTCCGTCATCCAATCGATTTATTTATTTCTTTTTTCTTCCTACAACCACCAATTCCACAGTCAAATAGGATAACACTTGTCCACGGCGACGGCATCATTCCCCCACCAGTGCGGCATCGTCACATTGGGCAAGTCCACCACCAAGATCATGGCCATCTGCACCAGTTGCGCACCACAGTCTAACCCAGCCCCGAGCAGATAATTGTACTTGCGAAACCACACCGGGTGGTATCTGTACACGTACCCCATAAACACCACCGCCACCAGCGCCGATGTCGTCAGGTTCGTCGTCGGATAGATGGGAAACAGCGTTGCCCCGTTCAGCATCACCACCGGATTAACCACGCTCGCGACCTTCCCCCACTTGGGCCTCGCCAGTCTGTGTTGTACAAGCCACAGCAGCATCACCGCCAGCGGTCCCACGACAAACCCCCAGTACACCCACCGATACGGCGACTCGCCCCCAAAGAAGACGTGCGGACCCAGCACACCCCAAATCACCGACAGCGAAAAGAAGTTCTTGGTCTTCAAAGCGTTCCAAGTCGTCCCCGACACCACTTCGCCCGTCAGCTTCGGCCCCTGCGTGTCGATGATCAGCCGCATACAAGCCCAGTTGACAAACGGGCCCAGCAACGTCCCATACACCTGCGCCACAAAAAGCTCGCGCTCGGGGATCTTCATGTAGAAGCCAAACTTGATGTCGCTGACCAGGTTGAGGCACTGCTCGAGGATCTGCCGGCCGTACACTGTGCACGTGAGCACGGCGATGGGCTTGCCGGGGAACAGGAACCCGGCCAGCAGCTCGGAGAGGTAGTCCATGCCGATTTGCACGTTGGTGAAGCCAAAGAGAATGCCACTGGGGAAGGTGAAGAGGGCGGAGATGGCCGTGATGAGGAGGAGGCCCCACCAGGGGAGTTGCATGTCGCCGCCCGAGAGCTGGACAATGGCGATAACCAAGCAGAAAAGAAGGAGAGCGAGATACCACCAGTGCGGCACGCGGGGGAGGTGGGCGGTAAGTTTGAGGTAGGGGTCGTCAAACTCGGCCCGGTGTTGTTGAACATTCTTCTTCTTTCTTGCGAAGGGATTGCTGATGGTTTGCAGCGAGCTTCGAAGGGTCTCCCAAGATTGACGCCCATGAAAAATGACAGCATACGTCAGCACGGCCGTCGACGCAGCGAATCCCCAAAAGAAGTGCATCGCGTAACTGAACGACCAATAGGGCGGAGAATACTCCTCCAGCGCGGTCCTGTTCAGCTCATATGTTGGCGTCAAGATGCGCGAGATATTGTACCGATTCCCCTCGGCATCCCACGTCCCCGAGCTCATCGGCGCAAACTGCTGAGCCCCATTGACATTCAAGAAGTAGGCCAAGGGATACACAACCCAAATCACCACGGCCGCGCCCACAAACCGATTCATCGTCGCCCACAACGGCGTATAAAGCGGGGTCAAAAACGAAGCATAATTCCAATCCAGCGAAAAGTCCAGCAGTCCAAACCCATACGTCCCGCTGCCCAACACAAAAGCCGTCTTCTTTCCCAATCCCATCCAACAGACCACCGGCAACGAAGCCAACAAAGGCATCACAAAGCCCGGCAGCCACTGGTACACAAACGCCGCGGCCGCCACCACCCCGAAAAACCCCAGCGACTTCTTGGTCACGGACGGGTGTCGATGCATAGCATTAAACAGCGTCACGTTCGGGAGCACGCCAGGGTAGTACATGCCCGGCGGCCGAACCAAGACGTCTCGGTATAAGCCCGCAAAGCCGTACCCCATCAGTTGTGTGGTCATGAGAAACAAGACGGCCCACGGCCCGCTCATGCGCTTGTGGTAGTAGAGCTCCATGGCGGAGAGCGGGCCGAGACCGTAAGCGGTGTAGGTGCTGCCCCAGTAGGCGACGATGACGAGGGCGTGTTCTTTGGGGTTCCATGGGCCGGGGTTGAGGTTGAAGGACAGTTCTTTATGAAGAATGGGTAAAGTGAGGGTGAACTGTTTGTGTGGGAAGTGACGCGCCATGAGGGCGCCCATTCCCCAAGAAAGCAGTTGCACGACGTAGCCGGAGAGACGAACGGAGTAGGGCTTGAAGTAGTAGACGGATGAGACGGAGCAGCCGATGATGACCCAGAAGGTGGAGAGGATCCAGAAGCGGATGGTTAGGAGGGGTTCGCTGGGGTGGCTTGTCAGGTAGTGCTTGGTTGCAAGAGGACTGGGAGCATATAACTTACGTCTCGTCGTTATGCAGGTCGACGGTCTTGGCTACGAGGGGGATGGGATAGTTCCTGAGTCGAGGATCGATCACCTCGTCGTCTTCGTTTGGAAGATGTCCAATCTTGGTGTCTTCTCGATCATGGTCCGTCCATAGAGGGGAGGTAGGAAAGGATGACCTTTGGTTATTGTCTTTGATGAAGGCGTCGGACTCTGAAGCAAGTTCAGATGGAGCGATTACCAAGTCATCCTCCTCCTCTTCAGGAATTTCTGGAAGCAGCGAGCTGCTGCCAACGTCTCGATCATCCATGGCTTGAGTTTGATGTCGTTGTCAGGCTCGATGCGAGAAGGGGATTATCGGGCAGTGTTAGGGCAGGTGCTCAGGTGTCAGGATCCCACCACCTGCTGTGTCATATCTCTTGCTGCAGTCTTCTGCTTGTAAATGATATTACTTGAAGTTTCGCACGAGGACCTTCACGAGCCAGCTTTGGAGACAAGGTATCGAATAGTGTGTGCAGAGTACAAGATCTGAGTGGCTCGCTGGTGCCAAGCGCATCATGTTCTACCAAAGGGGAAATTTGGCGCAACAACCACTCCAGCGCTAGATGCATGCGATTGTCCACCAACGATGGGCAGCTTCTGATACCCAGTCTTCAACATTACCATGCCATATTGCCTATGGTAGCAAGCCAGCCTGTCTATATTACGATAAATCGATTGCAAGCAACCTCGCCCTACATTCCTAATTTCGCCGGCTTGCCCCTCTTCAGCTTCAGTTTCGTTAAACAAATATTGCAGATGAACATCTTCAAAAAGTCTTTTACGGCGAACAGGGACCATGAGGAGGTGAAGTATGACCCCATTGACGAATCCGAAAACGGCACGCCAGCTCGATCCAACTCCCCAAGCTCTCTCTGGTCAGCGGGCTTCGCGAGACGGCATAGTTCAATACTATCACATCCGGCTGTTGTCATCTCCCAAGCCGTAATCATCACGCTTCTCACCATATACGCATTTGTGATTTCACGGAAAGGTCCAACCGACTTGGCGTGTGCGAGGCAGTTGTCGCCGTATTGTAAGCACATACCTACTTACTTCCTTGTCCCACACAACCAAGGCGCTAACACCCAACCAGCACCTTACTTAGAAAGCGATAACCTACGATATGTAGAATTCACAGACCAGAACCACCTCATGCAGCCCTCTCCATACCGAGGCCACCCAACGCCAGAAGTAGAAGAGGCCTGGCTGAAGTTATGGCGTAGTGAGTTCCCTTCCCCCCCTTTTAATTGAAGTGTGAGGAAGAAATACTGATGACAAACGAAAAGTGCCAACAATCCACTTTCCCGAATCCAAACTCCCCCTCCTCAACAAAACCCCTCCCAGCGCCTACGTCCACGTCTCCCCCAAGTACCTCCTCTCTTCTTCCTCCGCTTCTCCCTCAAATACCGGCGACAGCAGTGAAAAAGAAGAAGTACTAGGCTTCCTAGACGTCTTCCACCAACTCCACTGCCTCAACCTCGTCCGACAATACACGTACCGCGACGCCTACGACTACAGCAACGTGACGGCCTTTCGGGCTCCCGAAGAGGTGGTAAGGGGACACATTGATCACTGCATTGAGACGATTCGCAAGGCCATTATGTGCACGGCGGATGTGACGCCCATGGTGTTTTTGAAGGATGAGAGCAGAAAGGGCGGGAGGAAGAGTGATTTTAATATGAGGAAGAAGTGTAGAGATTTTGAAAGGATAAAGGAGTGGGCGGGTGGGCATATGGGGTTTGCTGCGTGAGTGTAGGTACCTAGTGGGATCGATGAGAGGGGGGGGGGGGGGGGGGGGGGGGGGGTTGGGATGGGAGGGGAGAGGAAAGAAGGGACGAACCTAAGAAGGGACAAAGGAAGGAAAGTGGGTACCTAGGAGACATTCAAGCAATCTGAAATTCTTAGTCAAGTTCATGTACTCGACGTCGTGATCCAGATCTCAGAACTACCTATGATTTTGACTTGTATATACCCACCCACGCCAGGTAAATAGACCCAGATCAATGAAAACAGAGATGAAAGCGACGGCAAAAGCAAAATATAAGAAGCTATATCATTTAAATCCATCCAGGCACTAGAGATACCTACCTACCTACCTACCCACCTGTCCTCTTCCCCTTCCCGCTCCCAGAGCCAGTTTCCGAACCCTCAACACACTCACCACCCCCAAACATGACCTCCCTCGCCACCTCCCACATCTGGGCCGGCCTAAACATCATTTCCACCGTAAAGAACCGCCGACACTCCGCTGCCTCGTAAATGAACTGCGCCGGAACCGTCCCTACACTCATCCCCTTTCTCTTTCCCTCCTCACTATCATCCTCTTCTTCGTTTCCATCATCAAGGTAATACAAATCCCTAAAATTCACCCCTCCCTCCCCTTTCCAGCCCATCCTCAGCGGGAACCCATTGTCACCCACAGCAGCAGCTCCAGGAACAGGGTCAGGATCAACAGGCGCCAGCTCCTTTAATCTTTGCAACTCCTCTTCAGTCAGGATGGCAGAGTTACCTACAGCCAACTCCACAGCCCGCGAAACGTGCCGATAGATAGTCTTGAGAGACCAGTACTGCCCTCCCTTGACGCCTCCCACGGCTTGCATGGGTGCATTTCGAGGACGGCCGCCGAAGACGAGGGTGCGGACTTTGCCTTGGCGACGGAGGAGGGAGATGAGGAGGGCGCAGGTGGATGCGCATTCGCCGTTTGTTATCTTTTGTTTTTTTGCAAGCAAGTCAATGGCCAGTTACCCAGTAATCCCACATAAAAGGGGGTAAATAAGAAAAGGCTTACAACAACGATATCCTCCGCCCTAAACGGCCTGTTCCTCCCATCCTTAGTACTCCCCTTAAACGCCCCATACCCAAACAACGGATCCGTCTCCGTAGAAGCCAGTTCTAGACCAAAATGCGCAATCAACCTCGACATATTCCCCCCTCCTTTTCGTAGTACCTCCTCATCCGGCCCAAATATCTCTTCCCAACCCCCCTTAAACCTACTTTTCTGATCCGGTCTGACCACCACGCTCGCCACAAAAGGGGGATCAATCGGCACTTCTTCTTCTTCCACTTCTTCCCCTTTCAGATCTGTAGAGATATCTTTATAAACACCAGTATACACCATCCCCATCAACTTCACTATCTCCGTCGCCCGAAACCGCGTCGCCGTGCGGATTTTGAGGTCGGGAAATAACACCTTAAAAATATTGAGGCCGGGAATCACGTCCCCGCCAGGGTTCCCGCTTAGGTCGAGAATCAACTTCGTTTTGTTGTCCCGGTTAGCGGCGCGCGTGAGGAAGTCTTTTCCTGTTTGGGAAAAGGTGAGGCCAACGGTATGTTGGAAGGTGGGGATTTGGAGGATTGCTGTGTCGTCGTTGAGGTAGTACCCCCTTAATGAGTTTTGGTGGGTGCGGATGATGGGGTGCGGGTAGATTCCTTCTGCTTGGCGGGGGGTCGTTGTCAATAACATGTGGAGAGGAAGGAATGGCTGAGTGGGAGAAGCTGGAAAGAGAGGGAACGTAGTTTGGTAGACAAGCGGCTTTGAAGAGCGTTGTTCCGTCGGTGTAGTTCATGGGTCCGTTGGTGGCGGGCCAGGTGACGGCTGTGTTAACCTGGACTGTCGTGCCGTTGTGGAATTTGAGGAGGTAGTGGGCGGATCCTGGCCAGAGACCCTGGTAGCTTTGCCAGCCGCCTCCGGTAAGAAGACCGGTGAATTGGTTGGCGGGGGAAGGGAAGAGGTGGTTGTAGCGGGCGTCGGGGTCTTGGTGTTGGAAGGCGTTGGCGAGGTGGGCTTGGAGGAAGTAAGTGGCGGAGACGGAGTTGATTTCGACTAGGTGGGATACTTGTGTGTTTGGGAACCCGGAATACAACAATTTTGCGTCGCTCCATGTGTAGATTTTGGGTAACTTGAGGCCGTCTGATGAAATGGATACTAGGGGCGGGCTGCGTTGGAAGTGGAAGATTTGCTGGGAGCAGAGATTGATTTCTAGATGGCCTTCGTTTGCTCGGTGGATAAGGGACTTGATGTCGTTGTCGAATTCGTATTGACTTTTGTAGATACTTTTCTCAGCTCTTTGTCGAATTTTGTCAAAACCTTTTAGGAGATCGATGGAGGGTGACTTGTAGCCAGATGGAGGATCTATGAACATGTCATTTGAGTATTTTATTCAACACTCGCTTCTCACAGAGTCACTCACGTTTGAGAGAGTCTAGAGTCGACTGGAACTGGAGATATTTCAGGTACTCATCCAGAAACTTGACTGCCCGCTCAGAGTCAAAGGGCATGGACATAAGACAGTCATATGCCGTCTGTGCTGGCATGTCAGAGAAGTCTCCATGGCCTAACAAGGGGTCAGCTTCGTGAACAAAGCAATGGGCATGTGCTTCTACATACCGCCATTCTTGGTCCAGAGTTCATATGAGCGGGCTATCTGTAAGCAGGCGTTGTCGGTAACGGCCTCATCATGTGCCGCTACGACTGATGCCAGGGCCAATAGCACGAAGAAAAACATCATGAAGGCTGTCGTCGAGCCATGCGTGTTCCTTCGTCAAGGGGCTGGATTGGACACCCAGAGAGCTGACAGTTCACAATAATGCAAGGGAACCTATTGAAGTGTCGGTTAGTGGAAAAGCCCCTGTATACAGCTGTGCTAGGGGTATGGACTAACACTTACAGCAACCCGGACCATTCACGAAAAGTGGGGCGTACCTGTGTTTGATTGTGGGTCCCCCGGGGAGTGCTTCTGCCCGCTTCACTTCTTTTTCTCGCTGAGGCAAGAGACACGAGACCCAATTCCTCATTAGCGGTACACGGAACTCGATGGTTTCGTCCTTGCAATGACAGTAATCCCCAAAGTCGAGAGATCACAAATGGTCGGGACGGAACCTCGCCGTGGATTTGGCGCCAAGTTCGGTGGTAGCGCCCAGACGAGACGCGAGCGCTGAAGCGAGTGCGCCAAAGATGGACGCCCGGTCTTGAACGTAGAACATCGGGCAGGCGGCGGCGGCAGACTGGGCGCCAGACGGACTTCCCGCGATACGGCACTGCGCGCGCCCCGGATCCAAAGTCCCGCTACGGCTATTGGGTGCCGCTGGAATTGCCTGGAGGGATGGAGACCGTAGGGGCCTTAACCACCAAGCCATTGCTGACTTTCTTGGTTACCTAGGCGATTCACTACTTTCCACGGCGAAAGAAGACGACGGACCTTACTTAGGCGGGAGCTCTAAGAGACACAACCATAACCAACTTTACTGAAGACAAGACGACACCATGGACCATTACAGAGACGACCAAAGCAGCACCACCGTCCGGTCTTCCGCGTCCGGATCCCACATGGTCGACGACGACATGGAGGAGAAAGAGAACCTGCTCGATTCCAACTCTCCACGCACCCCAGGGCAGCGAACGAACACGAGGAGAGGCAGACTCGCGATCCTGAGTCTTCCATGCACCACTTTTTTCCTTGCCTTGTCCAACGTTCTTTTGCTAGCATCCTTGGTGGCTGTCACTCTACAGCCTATGACAACAACAGTACCGATATCTTCAACAACCGCAGAACAACCACCACGCCAATACCCCGAACAACCACCCTGGGAGCCCCAAGTGGATTTCCGAACCGAAATCTTCCGGTTCCAGACAATTTATGGCGCGGAACCAAGTGAGGACGTGGAACAGGCTTGGACTGCCATGATTCCTAGTATGTCATCATCATCTCTCGATCTTCCTATTTCACCGAAGAATGGTGTATAACTGATCAACAAATAACACAAAAAACAGAAGGCAAAGGCTTCATCCTCCTCCCCAACGAAACAGCCGACACGTTACCAGACCTCCCCAGGCTGGATAAATCCAACAAGCAACAACACGCCATGATTTCTGTTTTTCATCAGTTGCACTGTCTCGTGAGCTTTCCCCCCCCCCCCCCCCCCCCTCTCCCTCTCCCTTTTCCCCTTTCCCATCCTCTCAACAATTACTAACGCCCAAAAAGTACATGACCCGCGCGGGCTACTTTGCCGCCAAATCCGGCAACTTGGACGAAGTCAACACCCCTCATCTGACACACTGCTGGGACTACCTCCGGCAGGGAATCATGTGCAATGCCGACACCACCCTCGAATGGATCACGTACCCCGACGAGAGTGGGAGTACCGGGTGGGGATATCAGCATACGTGCAAGGACTTTGGGGCTGTGTTTGAGTGGGCTGAGCGTCATCGGTTTAGGGAGTGGAAGGTTATTCATTAGTTTTGTCCATTCATGTAGATATCTACCAGAAGATAGGGGGGTGGAAATGGATTGATAGAGGTGTCGATGGGAGCAAAGGTAGAGTGGTAGGGTCGAGGTTGGGTTCAGGTTGGTTGGTACCTGCCAAGGCGGTTGAGGTTGAATGGAATAATGATGGGGTTGCGATGGGGGATACCTACACCACATGGATTCGCCTGGTGGGTAGCACGATCGATCGTATATGTAGTGTAGTTGCGGGAGGGAACACGCAGCAGAGGTTCCATTGTCTCTTGTTCTCTTTTTTTTCGAGGGAAGGAAAGTGAAAAGATAATCACAAAGTAGAATATCTCTAGCTTACCTACCTTCCTTCCCCCCCCCTCCTCGCCTCCTTCTAGTGTAGTCCCAAGATCTGACCGAGTCCCAAGATCTGTGTAAAACCAGAGTTCGAATCAACCAAAATCTCCCTCCTCCTATCTTGGCTCTCTCCCCTCCTCCTCCTCCTCCACTTCTTCCGTTCATCTCTCCGCAAAAGTAACGTGGTACTACCTCTAACACCCCCACACACACTTCCCGCCAGATGGTGATACTAATCTCAAACAATCTCAGATTTTACCTACCTATTTACACTACACTACCTCAACCATAACCTACTTACCTTCCCCGGCCTAGACACACATCGTCATTCCCTAGTTCCGTTCTAGGTATGTGTTTCGCATGTCGTGCCCAGCAGAGACATGACGTCTTATTTTGCCGTTAAGTACATGCATTTTCACCGCTACTTCCCTTTCTTCTCCTCCCGTCCTTCACGTGAACCCTTTCGAGCGCCTCCACTCAACAATGAAAGGTCTCCCTCTCGCCGGTCCCGATCGATTCTAAGAGCAGTAGCGCTGGTGATGATTTGTTCCAGTTCTTCTGCTGGCTGCTGCATGGTTGCTACACTGGATGCAAGATACAAAATGCAGTATTGGTGAAAGAGTGATCGTAACTAGAGGTAGGGATTGGATTGGGCTCTACACTACCATAGGTACCTAGGTATTCAGTTACTCAAGCTAGGTGGCTGTAAACTGTCCTGGATGGAAGCTTCAGCTGTGACATCTTCCTCTACGCTATCGACTTCCCCACCCCCATGATCCTTCCCGCAAGTCAAGTGGAACATGGAAGCCGGGGACGGGATGGAGATGGTGGGGACCCCGCTTTCCCGCATATCAAGATCGGGGCGGGGAATAGGACCCCCGCTCGCCCCGTTCGGTTCCGGCTGGGCATCGCAGTAGGTAGGTAGCCTCAGGTAGGTAACCTTCTTGGGCGATTCCTTCCCGCGGCCCGGACCGCAACCACACAAGACGAGGCCTGTACCACTGCAATCTTCCGGGCATCCTGTCCATTCCTCCATTCATTCAGTTCCCATCACGTAAAAACCACCGTAGCACAACATGTGAAAATGAGGGGTCCAGCAACTGCAACTGCAACTCTTGGTACATACAAGTTAGTACACCACCACCACCGTAGTGAAACGATGGTGATGCATGCTTGGCGGCGTGGAAGCCCAAGATGGAGAACGGCTAAACCCGTGAGCCACGCACGCCCTTGAAGCATACCTCATATTATAACCAATATATAACCAACAATGTAGGTAGGTATATGTATGTTTATAGGTAGTCAAACAACCTGAAATCGAGAGCTGGAACTACCCTTGAACGAGAGAAACTCGTATGTGATGCCGGTGCGGTGAAATACGAACTGCTGGAGCAAGGGGGGGAAGGGGGGGCGAAGCGGAATTCGGTCACCGCTTTTACCGAGAGACATACAAGGAATGTTTCGTCGTGTGGGGTTGAACAAGTAGTGTTTCGTTTCGACGACGACAATGATGAGGGCGTGCAAGAGGGGGGGGGGACACGACAGGCGCCTGGATGTGAGATGTGATATTGGTTAGTGTCCGTCTCCTGCTTCTAGATTGTAGAACGAGAGATTCTCGTAATTCGGGAATTTTCACACTTGAAGTAAGTGACCTTTCCGTATATTCACCTTGTGGTTTAGGTACCTACTTACCTCGGTCGGCGAGCCTAGGCATCCCCATGAACACCTCGAAGAGTGGTGATCCAGATCTTCGGCCTGCTGAAACTCGTCGTGATAATTGTATAATCACTCGCATATCCTCTCTGAAAAAGGATAACGATGGTGTAAAGGTGCATCTTGAGTTTCAATAGTCTGAAAAGTTGTACGTCAGCCGTGACTACACGTTTGTGCATAATCCATACTACTCACCAATGGGCTGCTTGGAGTTGTTGTCTTAAAGCCTCCTCCACTTATGTAATCTACATAACACCGGGCTTTGGCCCGCTCCTGCCCCCATGCCAGGATCTGAATGCAAAAGAGCGGCTCGGCATCTAGTCGTCCCGGGACTGTTTAGGTCTCGGCCAATGAGACCAGAAGGTCACCCGCCCGGATCTACAGATGTGCGCTTGCGATCTCGGTGGTTCCAAACATGGTACGGGGACCTCGCGGGGGCGAGGGGGCTAGACTGACTGCAGAGGTTAGAGGATGACGTCCTTGTTCTTTTCCAGAAGGGGTTCGATACTTGGGAACCTCCCCGTCTTGAGTGTCGAATGAAGAGACTTCTCTTTCCCTCCCTCTCGAATAGTTCGGGATTCCAGGCCAATAGCCATATATGCACAAGGATCGTCTTGTCGGGATTCTCATCTACTTCCGGTCACTAGAGAATACGAACAGCCCTGGGCACTCGGTATTTAAGAGGGTCGCGTAACGAGTATACCACACATTCTCACCCCGATCCTTACAACCTGGGGCGGGAAGTGGCCATGATCCTGCAGGTCGCCGACTGTGAGAGAGCTTGGTGGTTACCTGTTAGCGTCACCCAACAGCCATCTCCGAAGACCTGCGTGGTGAAACAGCCCCACGAGCACTTACATAGCTACCATACAATGTAACTGGTCCTTGATCATGGAGATCCTCCATCACTAGGTAGCTTATGCATGACGTGAGTTCCTTTCCATTGGATGCCAATGAGCCTCCCCGTGTTTCTCTCTTTTGCTAGCCATCCGCCCAAAGTCCAACCCGAATCTCTTCGATTTTTCCCCATCAAGGATCCCTTGCCCTTCGAGAAACCCGTCGGGAACTCTCTGCAGTCCCATGATGGGGGTAGCCTCTCTTTACAAACGCTCAACCTTAGAGGTACTCAGTCCCCATCCACTCCCCGCCACACTTGGCGCAGCCGTTTTGGTCTCTGAGGTCCAAATTGTGTGACATTGTGGTTGGTGAGTGTGGGGTTAATGTCACACTGACTTGGACCCGTAGCGACCGGAAGCTCAGGGGCCATCGTAGGTGGGGGGTAGCTACCATTCCGGAAGGTCTCAGGGTATTTCCCAGCTTTCAGCTGTGCGGCAATGTCGATCATTAGACTGCTGAGAGATCTGATCTAGGCGGCTAGCGGGGACTCGGATTCTCATCTTGGTGGTTGATTGATGCTCTCCATTGCTGCTGCTGCTGCTGCTGTTGTAGTTCGCATCTCCCTGCGTGTACGTCATGTCAACAACAAATCAGTGTTTCGATGTTGACCCTACTACCTTCCACTCTGTGCTTCTAAGGGCCCTCCATGTTGAAACAGGAAAGAGTCGTCGAAATGAGACCGGGAAAAAAAAAGACATGAGACTGCCTTCGCTCTTCTCTCCCCCAATGTGACAGTGACACTTGGGACAATTTGTCAATGCCGTTCCCTCGTCTTGTAAAGCCAGCTTCTCCGTCTTACCCTACCCATCAATATCCCCGTCCTCAAACCTGTCGGTCTCAAAGTGGTAGCTCCGTTACACCAGGTTGAAGCCCCCTCCCATCCACTTTTGCAAGCCGTCACTCGTCAACCGCCACCATTAGCAACATCTCAACAACAAGCTGACGGGATAATTCACGCTTGCGGTTGCTCAAATTGCCCTTCTTCCTCCTTCTCCAATGCCGTCGGGACAACGAAGTAAAAGTGGATGTTGGACTTGTCGTCTGCGCCGCAAAAAGTGTCTCGAAGGAGGACCACCCTGTTCGAACTGCGAATCTCGAGGCATCTTTTGCCATGGTTATGGTCCCAAACCCAACTGGAAAGATAGAGGAGATAGGGAAAGGGAAGAGGCGAACAGGCTTCAACTCCAAACACGAAGACGTCGAAGATCAACGGCCACCCAAGGCCATGCCTCTAACCCATCCGTATCCGAATCGTCGACATCTTCCAGGGGCACTATCGACATCGGTAGCCCTCCCATCCCGGCTGCCGAGTCACCTTCGCTGTCACCGTTCTTGTCGTCCGACTTCTCGTTCGCCTTGTCCCCTTCCTCCGGGCATGAACGAAACACAGCGATAGAGTTCGAATTTCTCGATGCCCTAACAATAGCCCCCGAATCCCTCACTGCCTCTTACCACGATGATATCTGGACGAGTCATGGCCAAACGGATGCAGCGCTGGTCGAGATTTCACCCTTGGATCCCACAACAGCCCTACAGCGTCTTCCTGAAGTTTCGGAACACTCCAAGCAGCCATCAGAAGTGCCAACACCGCTCAGTCTCTCCTGTTTGGGCTCCGACAGTGGCACTGGTTCGGGGATGCATGGCCCCCCAACTTCAGAGAATGATATCGAGTTGGTCATGCACTTCATCGGCGAGACGTGTCCGTTACAACATGGTTCCTATCGTTCGTCATCAGCAACACAGAGGAGTTGGGCACTCTTCCTGCTGATGAGGTCTCCGACATTTTATCATGCTTCCCTCAGCATGAGCGCCTATCACATGTCACTGACTCTTGCCGGGCATAGTGATGCTCGCGCTAGAGCAGTCCATGACTACCAATCGCACAGGATGCAAGCTTTGGACAGCTTTTGTGAGCTTATGGACTCTAAACGGCAACGTTCTGGGGGAGTGTTTGGCGAAAGCTTGATATGCTCGGTACAACTTGCCCTGTTGGAGGTGAGTAAGATCAGCCGCTCACCCAATGCAAAGTTTTCAGGTGGTTGTTGTTGTTGTTGACTTTTACCCCAGGCTTTAGGCAAAAACATGCAAAGTTGCCACTCGTACCTCTCTTCGGCAGTCCAAATCCTCCTTGACGACCTGCGCCAGGCCTCCCCGGCGACTGATAGCGGGATCAACACATCTTCTATAGCTCCATCCCAGCAACAGCAACTCCCTCTCAATCTCCCATTAGGTACCAGTAGCCCAGTGTCACCTGGTCCTTCACCCATGGAACAAACAGCTCTCTCTTTCTTTCGTGCCATCCTGATCTGGAATGACATCCTCTCGTCCTCTTCCCTCAAGAAAATTCCTTCTGCGGCCGCCTCCTACCAGGACCTCCTCACCTCTTCACCCTCTTTCTGTGTTTCTTTCCAGTCCACCACGGGCTGTGAACCATGGATCCTCGTAGCGATA
The DNA here is from genome assembly GCA_037102815.1 of Neurospora intermedia. Classification (NCBI taxonomy): domain Eukaryota; kingdom Fungi; phylum Ascomycota; class Sordariomycetes; order Sordariales; family Sordariaceae; genus Neurospora; species Neurospora intermedia. Next base: position 535,065 of record BTPP01000007.1, read on the forward strand.
ATGGACGCCACTGCCCTCGAAGTTTGGAAGAGAGACCAGGAGAGTCAAGGCAACCTCAGTATAAGAGAGCTGGTCAACCGGGCTTCCAAACTGGAGAATAGAGTTGAAGAAGGAATCCAGCGCTTGGAAGGTAGCGGTAGCAACAACGGTCTTCAAAGCTTGGTCTTCTCTTACGCCTTGCTTACACACTTGCACTCTATTGTGTCAGGGCCACTGGTCAGTGTGCCAGAGATAAGCGAGAGTATTGAGCGTTCCCTTGCGGTCTGGAAGCGGATCCCCGAGTCTATAAGCCCCAGGAGTTTGGCTTGGCCATATTGCGTGTGCGCGAGTCTGGCAACAAGGGAGCAAAGGGAAGTATTCAGAGAGTTCTTGATCCCTGACCGCTTGTCAAGTGTTGACTCGACGCTGGGAAGTTTGAGAGAGTTGAAAGCTGTTGTTGAAGAATGCTGGAGGCTAGTTGATGGGGTCAGAACGGGATCAGGTTTCATGTCCGAGGAGAGTAATGGCGGTGGAAGAGATCGGTTGCTTTCTACCTCGTCGGTGAAGGTCGATTGGAGGGAAGTTATGCAGCGATCAAATTTGGGGCTGTTGTTTACTTGAGTTTCTGTAAGAGAGTGGTCCCAGAGACTATTAGGTCAGTTACCTGGGGCCTTTGTGGAAAGAAATAAGACATCCCAGTGAGCAACCGGACATGAAAGCACTGTTGAAGAATGCAACAGAGTGCGAAACAATCTCTTCAGATGCACTTGGCACGGGAGATTCGGACCTCTGAGGTGAACTTGATCCTTTATGCTCAAGGACCAGAGATTTTCTATAGTCTTCATATTGAAATGATTACTGGCGGCGAGTCGCTGACCGCGGCAGTTGGTTGGCGAGCAAACCCGTGGGTGAACTTTCGTAGTAAGGAAACCAACAGAAAGGCGGACAATTTGCTCCGGTTCTGCTCTCCTGCTCTATGGCTGTAGGTGACGACAACACCACAATCACACCGAAAACATCTGCTTCCACTTTCGCTCACCAACCAGACTTTCCAGATGATCCATTATGCGCTTGCCAAGACGCAGGATGCCATATGTTGAATGCCTTGGTGCACTGTTTCATTCCAGCAAATTTTCAACGAGGGTAGCGCTTGACAGATTGAGAGGACAGTGCCGTTCTTGACTTAAGAAAAAAACCTTTACGGCGGGTATAATGAACATGGCGCTACTGACACCCTCAAATGGAAAGGAACAGGGAAATTGGACGGTAACACCCTCCGGCTTGACGGGGTGGTGAAACCAACCTGGCCCCAGGTTCCTCTCTGCAAAAGTCTCGTAATTCGAGTGCCTTTCCTGCGTAGTTGTTCCTCAAAGCGAGGCGCTGGCCTACTGAGCCTTGATCGCAAGAATTCATAGAAGAGCGCGGCGCTTGAGCTGCGCCAATGCGGAGGAAAGGGGGCAAGCGAAAAGATGTAACAAATGCACGAAACGGAAGTCGTGACCCTGTTCACAAGGAATTCTCTACCAGAATACACGCTGGATGGTCAATAGGGGAATATGGAAGGCATCAGATATGTGATGCCGCAGGTAAGTGTATAGTGAAAATAATGCCCGCAACGATGAACTGCGTTAAACGCCGGTGTGAGTGCCCGAACTTTCCGGCGCGGTTCAATTGCCTGCTCACAACATGCGCCCTAATGCTTGACGGACACGGCTTTGATAATTCGTCGTCGAAGCGGATCTGGCGAGCGATGCGTTTGTGTCGCGCTTGTCGTTCGGTTCGGCTCGCTGTCGACAACGTGCTGCCCAAACGCTATCTGGCGAGGAGCATCTTGGAGCAGGGTGAGGTGACTCGGAGGCGCCACGATTATAGTCGGCAACGATCGAAGGAGCCTTTTTGGATATAAGTGATCAGGGAATTCTCTTGTAAATGATATTCCAGGTGTCAGTGATCAATCAGTCACACGTCTCATCACCAGACTAAGAGCAGACACCCACAACTTACTACGCCATCCAAAATCTCCCCACACAATCTCGAGTCAACACGCAACCGTCGCCATGAAGTACTCGAGTTCCATCCTGATCGCAGCTTTCTGCGTTAGCGTCCTTGCCGCTCCTGCTGCTAAGGTCAGTCTTTCACAGTAAGAGCACCGTGTTTTGATGCCCCATGTTGCTAATTAGAGAGGGCAAATAGCGTTCATCCGTTGAGGATTACGTGATCGAGGTCGACAAGCGCTCGTCGGTTGAAGACTATGTCATCCCCATCGACAAGAGGTCTTCAGTTGAGGACTACGTGATCCCAATTGACAAGCGCCACAGCTCTGTTGAGGACTACGTGATCGCGGTCGACAAGCGTGGTGCCGTTGAGGACTACGTAATCCCCATCGACAAGCGCCACAAGTCCGTCGAGGACTACGCAATCGGAGTTGACAAGCGTGGTGCCGTCGAGGACTACGTGATCCCCATCGACAAGCGCCACAAGTCCGTCGAGTACTACGCAATCGGAGTTGACAAGCGTGGTGCCGTCGAGGACTACGTGATCCCCATCGACAAGCGCCACAAGTCCGTCGAGGACTACGCAATCGGAGTTGACAAGCGTGGTGCCGTCGAGGACTACGTGATCGAAGTCGACAAGCGTCACGGTGGTGTTGAGGATTACGTGATCCCCATCGACAAGAGGTCTTCGGTTGAGGACTACGTGATTGCCGCCGACAAGAAGCGCAGCTCGGTTGAAGACTATGTCATTCCCATTGACAAGCGTGGTGTCGTCGAGGACTATGTGATCGAGGTCGACAAGCGTCACGATGGTGTTGAGGATTACGTGATCGCAGTCGATAAGCGTGGTGCTGTCGAGGACTATGTCATTCCCATCGACAAGAGGTCTTCGGTTGAGGACTACGTGATTGCCGCCGACAAGGCCTAAACGACCGCCTGGGACAGGTCAGCACAATGAGATTTGGCGAGGGATCAGGCTGGAACGGGGGTCCGACATGGGATGCTTGGAGGACTGGAACTTGAATTCTCTCTGATGATTGCTTTGGGTCTGGGAAATGGTGGAACGGGCACTGAAGGCAACGTGTTACGACTTGTGATGACGACTTTTGGCCTGGGGGATGTTTTGGACTTATGATGTGGCGTTTTGACGTACCTTCACTCTTTTAGCTAGGAAATTGAACACAGTGATGTCGTATCCTTTTCATTCGTCTGATGTGCTTGCTTTTCTGTCTCTGATATGGCGACTTGGCGATATTTCCCATGTTGATGGCCTCCTTTGTGGCCTCCTTTGGAGACCAAGATGGAGGAAACAGAGCTGAAGCTGAATCCACGAATGGCAGAGACCAAAGTACTAGTACTCTGCATTTAAAAAGAGATGAGCAATAAGCATTGCTTGGAAATGTTTGTTACCTTTGAGAATCCAACTCAAGGAATTCATTGCCGACACGGACATGGCTGCAGTGGCTGAACTGAATGTGCAAAGGAGACGAAACGAAAGGGACAAGCCCAACTCGAGAGGCAACAGCGCACCTAGACAAGCATCGGCAGTGAGATGTTGAAACGCCAACCGCGCTTGCCCGCATTCACCTACTGTACGCCACACAGGAAGGCACGGCAGGCAGAATTAATAGGACACTGCGACGGGAAATGAAATGACAAAAACCTTGTTATTGCTATGGAAGGAACGAAGACAACACCCCACTCTTGAAATTTCTTTACAGTACCTGTCCTAATCCACCCGTCGACAGAATGGACTTCCCCTCTGAGACTTCAACAACCTCAGCGCTTCCGTGTCTTTTGCTTCCTGCTCTCGCAATCTCCACAGTTCCTTTTTCCTGGTCTCTGGAATATGTTTGGCCCATTTTTTGGCTTCCTCTTTTCTTTTCATCCTCTCCATCCATCTCTTTCTGTCCTCTTCAGTCCAGCGCGGCGGGAAATAATCGTCCAATCCGTTCTAGGGATGGCGACGATGTCCATATGACGATGTTGTCGGTAATAGCTCGTCACTGAAATCCCGGCGACGAGGGCGACGCATGTTGGCGGTAGGACCAGAGACATCTCGTGGTGGATGAGGATCGGCGGATGGGTTCACGCGGTAAGAGGGAACTCGATATACGCGATGGGTCGGATCCTCGTTTTCAGGTTCTTGCTGATAATGACTGCTAGCATCCGACTCAGAAACAGTCACGACGGTTGGAGGAGGGGGATAAGGTTGATGACACGAAGCCTGGGGGCGGGTGGGGACTGGTTCAGCAGAAGGCGAAGCATATTCGACCCCTGAAGGCCGTTCGTGTCTCCAAGAACGTCTTTCCAGGTATGCCTGACGAGATGGGCTTGGGCATGCGTTTAGCTCTCCTATGAGCTCGGCCGTGTTCCTCTTCGAATATCTTCTCTTTGGTAAAGTCCGTCCGCGATTCGAACCTCTGGATGAACGAGAGTAGCTGGAAGGGGGTGGAGTTGGAAGACTGGATCTATTCCCAAGGTTCAGTCCCAGAAATGATTTCCATAAGGGCGCTGGTGCTGCCTCGCTCTTCATCTCCATACCCTCCTCTGCATTCTTCACCTTTGGCTTAGACCGTCGGTTATCGGTAGCTGGGTTTCTCCCCAGCTGCATGCTATCCATAAAGTCTTCCAGCCGCCGGAGTATTTGCGACATCCGGCCTCGATCATCACCAGCAGTATTCTCAGTGATAACACAGGCAGAAGACGGCCTAGATGACTCTTTGGGTGAGCATGTATCCCGCGGTTCCTGTTTCACGTACCGTTCTCCATTGATGAATATCTCTTCCTGCTTCTCCTTTTCATTTCCATCTTCCTGAATCCCCTCTTCTTTCCTTTTCCTTCTGAACCTATCCCAACTCTCCCTCTCCCTCCTCGCCTGCCCCTCTAATTCCGTTTCGTCCACCGTCTTGTGTTGTACATTACTCTGCCTCTGAGTGAATCCCGCCTAAGGATCCTCTCGCAAGGAGCGCATGTAACGTTCATAGACGGTCTCGCGCTCATCGTTGTTCCATTCCCGCTTTGCAACACCATCCTTCCGCCACCCATAATTCGGCTTGAGCATTTCATCATGCCTTGCTTTCTCCTCCTCCCTCATATCCTCAAGGACGTGATGCGGTAGCTTCAACAACTCCTTCATTTTGGCGTCCAATCGCTCGGCCTCATTACGATAGCCATCATCATCATCATTATCATCGTCTCTGCTCTGGCCACTTTGATGACCATGACCGTGACCGTACTCCTCCTCCTCCTTTAGGTACTCCTTCTTGCCTATGTGCTCTCGATCATTGCCCTTGCCCTTACCCTTGCCCTTGTCCTTACCAGAGGAGGTTCCAGAGCCGCCACGCTTCTCCACGCTATACTTGTGCTTCTTGCGGTCCTCCCTGCCGATCGCGGCGCCGGCGACCCATAGCAACCACTCCGGATAATCAAGCTTGGGAGTATACTCGCCTTCCTTGACGCGCTTGCGGACCAAGAAGTTCTTTTCTTCTTTTTCCTCTTCTTCTTCGTGCTCGACCTTGACTTTAACCTTATCCTTGTCAACTTTATTTCGAAGGGGGGATCTGCGAGGGGATCTAAACCGGCCGTGGTGGTGACGATAACGGTAGTCGTCGATGTCGGGGTAAGGGTAAAGGTTATCCCGCTCTCTCCTGATATGAGTGCGGTTGCTGGGCATCTTTTGTTTGTGTGCCTTGTTGTTCTTTACATTTACGTACTTGCTGAGAGATGGGAAGACACTTCTTTCGTGTTTTGGAGAACTAGGGTTTGTAGGAGGAAGAGTGAGAATAAAATCGCAGTGCGGCGAAGAGAGCTAGCTGGTCATCATTCCCTTATATAGGACTTTGTGTGGCGAGTGGAATGTTGTTATTTCCATCATATCTTGGATTTAATTCTTTGTCAATAACCTTGCATACACTACTATGGAATGAAGTATGGTTCGGGATTGATTGCAGCTGGTCAATACCTAGGCAAGTCAATATCGGGAGAAAGAACAAAGACATGGTCGGTCCACCGCGATGATGGTGGTGAAGGTCCAGCTAGTTGGTGTTGGTGTCGGTACAAAGCAACTCTGAGAACACCTGCGGCACAATAACAAAGTCGATAGGTTTAGATGAACCATATCATCAGACATGCGCACAAAAAGGTCTCAGATCATGAAATGACAATCTTGCTCACTGCCCGGTCAAGGTTGATATTGCCAAAGCAGCTAGCTACCTGGATATAACTTGAAATCTCGAACCGTTCACGCGCTGCTTAATGATCTTCTTTCTCGTACCAGCAGGTGTTAAAGGGGAGAAAAAAAAAACCCCAAGTTTGAGTCAAGGTTTCAACGCCATAAGGGGGGGCACCTGCGCTAGAGGTACATACATGTTCATCCCATATCGACAATGAGTGACACCGACCATTTTCTGCGCTCCATCTTTGACTCACCTGTCAACCACCTGTTCGTCTCATTTTGACAATGGATGGTCACATCCCCTTCATCCACCAACTTTCTTCGCTAAAGCTAACAAACAAACATGATACTAAAGCAGTCCAAGACCTATCCCCATTGATCGTGAAGACTTAAGCCTTAACGAAGAAAAACTCAATTATTTCGCTTGAGTGAAAACAGGAACTTTGCGCGTGCTCTAAAAAAAATCGAATAAAGGAGTGGCCGTTTGTCATGGTCGAAAAGAATAAGCACATAACAGGCCGGGATGGGTGGAGATTGAATGAGATGCATGCTTATTACCTTTCCAGCACGATTAGCACTGCTAGAGTTAGCGTAATAACAGCCATACTTTGCGCACTACCCAACAAGCAACATCCGAATTCAGGAAACGCCAACACAACAACTTCATTGAACAGAGGACAGGACGATGGCACGAGGAATTAGGTACTAACGCAGATGCTCATTCGTATTTTATTTGTTAATTACACTACTAATCCGAATAAACCGATTGCTAACTTTGCTCGTACCAATATCATTCCAATTCATCTCAATCGTACCATCATTCCAAGTCGCCTCAATACCTGCCGTTCCGGTATTGACTTAACACGTCTTTCAGTACTCTTTCTGTATTTTCTGGACGCGGTAGCGCACCCAATCCGGAGTCCCTCCACTGCTCAAGGTCGTCCAGTGCTCTTTTGAACCAGCGCAAGACCTTCTTGTAGTGATGTCTTTGAAGCCAATCATCCCAATGATCCGCTCGACTAGCCTCCATCCAAGCAATCCGCCAACGCAACTTTCTGCTGTACAGCAGTACCTGATCAGCCTCCTAAAGCTTGGGGGCATTCTGGCCCCGTCCCTCCTGCTTGAGATCGAACCGATCAAGGTTCATCACCTTGTGCCAAGCCGCCACAAAGTCGCGCTTGAACTTCTCCTCGCCATCCGCCGCAGCATACACCTCCGCAAGCGCGCGAAGCTCAGCATGCGCTCCGAAGATGAGATCGGCCCTTGTCGCAGTCCACTTTTTGTCGTGTGTCTTGCGGTCATAGCCGATGAAGACCTCGCCCTCGTTATCCGCCGCCTTCCATGCCGTGTTGGTGTCCAAAAGGTTGACAAAGTAGTCGTTGGTAAGCTTGCCGGGTGTCTTGGTCAACACACCGTAGGATGACCCATCATAATTGGCCTCTAGCACACGGAGACCTCCAATGAGGGCAGTGAGCTCGGGAGCCGAGAGAGTGAGCAGCGCGGCACGGTCAATGAGGAACTGCTCGGTGCGCACGCGCTTGGTACCCTTGCCGTAGCTGCGGAAGCCGTCGGCGTGAGGCTCGAGGTGAGTGAAAGAGTGCACATCGGTCTGCTCCTGAGTGGCATCGTTGCGGCCTGGGGTGAAAGGGACCACCAAGCCAGAAGCCTGCTCAAGGGCGGCGACACCACCAAGGACGATGAGGTCAGCCAAGGAAACCTTCTTGCCGCTGGAACTGTCGTTGAACTTTTGCTGCACAGACTCAAGAGCAGCAAGGACCTCGCGGAGCGTGGAAGGGTCGTTGACCTTCCATTCGTTTTGAGGAGCCAGACGAATACGGGCACCATTGGCACCACCGCGCTTGTCAGAGCCACGGAAAGAGGAAGCCGAGGACCAGGCAACAAAGATCAGCTTCTTTGGAGCGACACCGGTGGCCAGAATCTCCTTCTTCAAAGCCGCGATATCGTTATCGTCAATGATCTGGTAGTCTACGGGAGGAATGTAGTCTTCCCAAGGCAAGATCTCAGATGGGACCTCGGGACCGATCCAGCGAGTACGCGGGCCCATGTCACGATGAAGAAGCTTGAACCAAGCGCGGGCAAAAGCATCGGCGAACTTGTCTGGGTTCGCGAGGAAATCGCGGCAGATCTTGTCATAGGCGGGATCCATGCGCAGGGCAACGTCAGTCGTCAGCATGGTTGGAAGCTTCTTCTTATTGGGGTTGTAGGCATCTGGGATGATGGGCTCGGCGTTCTTGGCCACCCACTGGTTGGCCCCAGCAGGGCTCTTGGTCGGCTCCCAGTCAAACTTGTAGAGGTATTCAAGGTAGCCCATGCCCCATTTGGTAGGAGTCGATGTCCAAGTGACTTCAAGACCACTGGTGATGGTGTCGGGACCCTTGCCCTGGCCAAAGCTGTTCGCCCAGCCCAGACCTTGGTGCTCGATGGGAGCAGCCTCGGGCTCCTTGCCGACGTGGTGAGTGGGACCGGCGCCGTGAGTCTTGCCAAAGGTGTGACCACCAGCGATCAGAGCGACAGTCTCCTCGTCGTCCATAGCCATTCGGCCAAAGGTGACTCGGATATCCTTGGCTGAGGCAACGGGGTCGGGAATACCGTCAGGACCTTCGGGGTTGACGTAGATGAGGCCCATATGGGAGGAGGCAAGGGGGCTTTGCAGATCACGGTTGTGGATGTCCGTGTGCTGTTTCTTGGACTCGTCGCCTTGGACGACACCATGTCCCTCGTGGCCTTCCTGGCCCTCGGAATAGCGGTCCTCGTTGCCCAGCCATGTGGTCTCGGCACCCCAGTATACAGACTCGTCAGCCTCCCAAGTATCGGGACGGCCACCGGCAAAGCCAAAGGTCTTGAAGCCCATGGACTCGAGAGCCACGTTACCGGTTAGAAGGAGCAGGTCGGACCACGAGATCTTGTTGCCGTACTTTTGCTTGATAGGCCACAGAAGACGACGGGCCTTGTCGAGAGAGACGTTGTCGGGCCAGCTGTTGAGAGGAGCAAAGCGCTGCTGGCCCTCACCACCGCCCCCACGGCCATCCGTGACACGGTAGGTGCCGGCGCTGTGCCATGCCATGCGGATGAAGAGACCGCCATAGTGGCCGAAATCAGCAGGCCACCAGTCTTGCGAGTCGGTCATCAGTTTGGTGAGGTCCTTCTTGAGGCCTTCATAGTCGAGGCTCTTGAAAGCAGCGGCATAGTCGAAGTCTTTGTCGAGAGGGTTGGAAACGGGGGTATGTTGGCGGAGGATGTTGAGCCTAAGCTGGGCGGGCCACCAGTCGTGGTTCCTGGTGCCACCACCGCCGACGTTGGACTTGCGGACGGGGCACTCGGACATGTTGGTTGATGTTGTGTTTTGTTGTTTTGTTGATCTTTTGTTGTGTGTTGTTGATCTTTCGAGACGAGATACTGATTCCAAGTTGAGGGAAGTTCTTTGCTGATGTGGGAGCTGAACAGGCGAAGAGAATGTGCACGTTGATGAGAAAAGCGAAGAAATAGAAGACAAAAGCGAGACCGAAGACAGATGATATCAGAGAGCGGAAGCACCGGTATTAGTAAGGGAACCTAAGAGAGGGGCCGGGGTTTGGCAGTGGAGGGGGGTGTGGGTGGGCGGGAACGAAGGCGAGGTTGATATCTGAAATCGCCGAGAAGGAAGAAGGGAATACAAAGGAATTATTCTACTACCCCGCTTGATTGTCACCTTTGGAGGTGGTACGGTAGGTCACTGCCCGCTCCTGTCTCTCTTGTGAGTGTGAGCTTCCTCGAATCATGATTGCTCGATCCATCCCGGCTTCCACGCATCGCGGTGAACCCCTAGGGATGGGATGCGAAACCTCGTACTGTAATTACGTAAGGTAACGTACCTGCTTACAGCATCCCTGCATCTACATAGTATCTCGTCCTTGGCTCTGGCTGATGTCATCCAAGTTGTTGCTCATCGTTCTATGAACACTCCAGATGGCGATCATATCGTGAAGGTATTGGGCATCTTTAAACCCTTCAATATCCCTTTTCTTTGGTGGCAGTTTGATTCATCCAGACCGAACATCGTATGATGCTTGGAAGTGTAGGTGTTTACTGTACATGTATGTAACACAGTACATATCCATGTATTGACAACTCGATAATGGAAACAAGTGCCGCCCGTGATCCTTCCGTTGTTGCTCGACCCCGCACAGTAAACACAGGAGGGTATCGATAGCAACTGCAACTCCAGACTCTGAGGGTGCAACTGCCCCTGCAAGCAGGATGGATGGAAACGGGTAGAAAAGGTGGTACAGGTGCATGAACGCAGGCTGCATTGATTGTTGTTGCCCTTTCGCTGATTGGCGGGTGGGGAATGTGACTCGCACCTCGGAGTATTCTGCCTTTTTCTGGTTCACACTGGAAGCTTGACGGACCTCACCTCACGAACATCTCCAGGCACCGCGGTGGCGAGAACCTTGACGGCTTCCAAGTTGAACGGGAATTGATTATGAAGGTCTGGTTGGATTTCCATATGGTCAGTGGAGATTCTGGAGAAGGAAGTCATGTGAAGTCGCGTTAGCTAGTACATGGAAAGCGCGGTGCTATCGGGATCAATACCACCTTACAAAACTGGAACGCGTCATCTCAGAAATGCCAAGAACGGTGGGAGAAACATATCGAAGCGGGGCAGGCAACCCTTCATTGTGCTCTCTTGCCATCCAATTACTAATATTGCGTGATGAACCATTTTCACCAGTGAATAGGTTTTTCCCGCCGGCTGTTTTTGGTTCCCCGTGTTTGTTGTTGCTGTTGTGTCGTGGCGGTGTCTGCTACCTCTAGAGTCGCACATGTAACCCGACTCTCTAGTACAAACATCTACCCAGAAATTGTACACTATTCTGCCATGTGTGTTCTTGACTTCCCATATCCATCAAGGTGTCCCGGGCCCGCTTGTCCCTCCGCTTTACACGTGGGGAGAGGACTGGACTGGGAAAAGGTCGAGATCGATCTCGGCCACCTCCTCCGCCCTGGAGCTTTCCCCGCTGGCGGCTAATCCCTTTGCGGGACCAAGTCATGCATGCCTGACAGCTATTTGTCGAGCTAGGTGTCTTGGCCGGCTCATTGCTGACTGTCGAACCATACGACAAGGAGTGATCACGATGAACGACATGGTGGTGGGGGTGAAAGTCTTGATTGATCGAAGAAAGGAAAGAAAGATGAAGGAGGATGAAATCCGACTCCGACTTATACAGGGTAGCCACAAGTGGATCCTATCCACTAGTGCCAAGAGAATGCCAAGAACTGATGATGGCTTCAACACTGACCAGCGAGGTTTGTGAATTGATGTCATCTCAGAATTGTCGCATTGAACAATGAAAACCAACAGACAATAAGTCTTTGATGCAAAAAGTCTGGTTGATGTAGGGAAAAAATTTCTTGGTTTTCTTTTCTTTTCTTTTTTTTTTTTTTCCTCTTTTTTTCCTTCAAAAATAAAGGAGCGAGTGAAAATAGAAGGTCGTGGGGTGACCTTTGGCACCTGAGTGAGAACCTCTCTGGACACCTCAGCCACCGCATCAGATAGACTGACGTAAAAAGCAGTTTTATATGGACGAACTCCCACTCCAAAAAGATCGAGAGCGAGCTCGGATTAAAAACAGCCCAGGCTGTCAAAGAAGACATAGGTATTGCTTGGCAATTCGATTTGTGTCTCTGCAACCATCAATACGGTTCATAGGTAACAATCGAGTACGCAATCTCCAGCACCGAGTCTCCTGACAGTCCCAGCACACCTACACCTGGCGACCTCCATTCTCTGAACCTCAAGGCCCTTGAACATGGCAGCACCTTGCGACCTTGCGAATTCACGCTAATACCTAGTCTACCTCGATGATCTCCTCTTCACTGGTCAACTGCTCGACCCAAGTCACCGACGACTTGTTACCTTGGCTGGCCTTAACGAAACAACGAAGCGTTGGCATCAGAAAGTATCAAGTTTTGATCCATTTACGAAGAAAGGGTAGGTAATGCAAGCCATGCCACCAAGCCAGACCAGACGACCCCCCCCCCTTTAGGTAAGGTAACAATCACCCATGTACACTCACCACCTTCGTCTCGTCATCCTGCCTTGTCTAATAATACAGCCAAAAGAATCTCACCATCTCCGAGGCTCACTGGAAATTAGGGTATCACACTATCACTCCATTGTTCATCATCTCTCTTCTCTCCCTCCTCATCTCAGTCTCAGCTTAAAACTTCATTACCACTTCCGTCTCCGTCTTCTCATCCCTCCCTCTCCTTATCTCCCCCATCCACCCTCTCACCAAATCCAGCACCACCAAACACCATGGACATGAGCACCGCCGGATCCCAGCCCTACTCAAAAGACCTCGGCTTCGTGACTCCCAACGGATCAGGCGACGGCATCCTCTCCTCACTCCTAGTCTCAATCGTTCTCTCAACTCTTACTCCCCCAAGCGGTGGAGGCAGCGCTCTCCTCCTCCCCCTCTCGACATCTTCATCATCATCATCATCATGATTATGCTCCATGACCGCCTTCTCCGATGACGCAAAGGGGTAACCATCGTCATCTTCATCATCTATCCTCGCCAGTTCGCGATCAAAATGGTCGACGCTCGGATGGTGGTTCATGCCTTGGTTGTGTCGTCCGTCGCTGACAATGTGAGAAGTCACGCCCGTATTACGACTCTGGTAACCAGGAAAAGGAACAGGCGGGAAGTTGGGCATGTTCATACCCATAGAGTACTGGTACTGCGTCGTCGTCGTCGTGGCGTGATGAATGCCTGGACTCGGGAATCCCGACGAGTCATTGCTGGCTATGGTGGAGTTGGTCATTGTCAAAAGGGGTCGTTGGCTTGAAGATGCCGAGCTGGCCGTCATGCGTTTTACCTTGGGGAGACAGCTGATACCGCTGCAGGCGATGGAGGAGGAAAAGTTGTTGGTGGCTGCTGTGTTGTTGTTGTTGTTGGTGGGAGGGATGATTCCTCCTCCGTTTTCTTTGTCTTTGTGGCGGCCACCACTGCCATCACCACCACCACCAGCAAAACTCAAATTGCTAAGCGGCAAACTTCCATTAAGTCCAGAAGAAGCCTCGAAAGAGTCAGGCATGTATCCCCTCGTCGCAATCCGTTGCGCAACAAGCGTGCCCAGCGGCAAGACAATGACGACGCTCGTCTGGGTAAGCGAACCGCTTTCAAACCCGCTGGCTGTGTCCAAGAACTCCAGCCCGGCAAACAAGACAGGGATCAGCATCAAGATGGAATTAGTAATGATCAAGACATCCATGGCTTTCAGTCCCTTCATACTCGGCAAGATACTCCTGTTGGTCCACATGTGCATGACCAACCTAATCATGAACAAGAACGTGAACCACGAAATCGATCCCGTCGTCAACGCCAGGTACAGCTTGCGCACCCAATACGCAGGCAACGGGTCCGCATACAAGATATTCTTGGCTTGAAAAATGCAATTGGCAAAGGACATCGCCACGGTCGCCAGCGAAAGCAGACCCGAGACCAAAACGACCAGGGCCCGCCATAGCGGTGTCCAGAGCTGCATCATGCTCCACGCTTGCACCATCAGCGCCGACAGCAGCAGGGCCGTCACGGGAATGCTGAGCACCGTGGCCGCCACGCTGATTTGCATGTCGCTGGGGGGTACGAACTGCCAGTCGCCCGAGTACAAGACGTAGAAGTCGGTCCAGTGCGAAGGGTAAAAGAGCGCCAGCAGGACGACGCGGATCAGGTTGATGCAAAGTGCCAGGAGGCTGATGATGGTGGGTAAGCGCTTGAAGCGGCGGCGGGGCGTCATGAGCAGCATGATGGCGAGCATGATGAAGGTGGCGCCGATTTGGGTGGCGTAGTTGATGGTGATGGAGATCATCATGTCGTTGAGGGCGTCGATGTCGGCGGTGGTGACGTTGAGGAGGTGGCCGTAGTTGTCGAACAAAAAGAGCATTTGGTTCTCGAGGTGGTCGCGGTCGGCCGGGGGGATGGGGAGGGTGAGAGTGGCGTGGGTGGAGTTGAGGGATTGGGTTATCCCGCTGAAGATGTCGGCGGGGAGGGAAGAAGAGGAGGCCATGGTGTTGATGGATGACCCGATGAATGGGTGGATGCTGTGGATTTGATGCGTGGAAGGGATTCAGAGCTGGAGAGGGTCAGTTTGGGGACTCGGATCGTCGGCCTTGACTTTGCAACATACCGTATCTACACCTCAACCGACCAAGGGGAGGGAGACGGACAGACGGACCCTTGTTGGTGGTGCTCGAGTCAAGCGAGCTCTTGTACGAGTAGGTGAGTAGGTAGGAAGCTGATCAAGAACCAGAAAGCCCAAAGAGAAGTAGAGGTGTTGGTTGATTTTTTTCCCAGGCGGATGAGTGAGTGCCGACGATGTTTGTTAAATGAGTGACGATCTTTCAGCACATGATTGTTGACGCCAGGTTAGAGTTGATTACTACTTTGGTTAATGGGGAAAAGAAAAGTTCAGTAAGACACGCTTCTGATAACAACGACGACGACGGTATATTGGACTGGGTTTGGAGGAGGAGGAGAAGCCCAATTTCCCTATTTTTGCGAGTTGTGATTTTGTGGTTGTAGTCGCGGGTATCCTTCTTACAACAGAATAAGAAGGAGTAGTAGCACAATTGTCCATTCTCGACCAAAGTGTCTTCCTATTCTCTGGCATCACCACGAACGGTTGGAGGCATCATAATAAGGAACCGATAGGTACATCATATTGTTGTGCTCGCGGCGGAAGATATAAGTGAGTGAGAGCACGGCAGTGGTTGGCGGGAGAGAGGAGATAATAGCACGGGTCTGGCTGGCTAATTGTGGGAATGTGAGATGTTGATAATATAAAGAAACGGGATGTAGTTGTATCTGTCTCTTATTGTCCCTTTTCTCAGTTGGGGTGGAAATCCTCCTCATTGCAGGTGTAAACGACGGGATACGGGAGGGGGGTTTCAATTGAGGAAGCTTAAGTTGGGAATATGAGGCCAGGGGCGTCTTAGCATTGTTCGCTTCCGAGAGCTTAGTATTGTTGTCCAAACACATCTGGCGTGCGCGCGACCCACTTTTCTTTTCTTCTTCTGATTGCCCCAAACATTATGCCATGCAAGAGAATCCCCGGGATCGCACGTGGTGACAGGTCAAAAGGGTGTGTGATGCAGTGCGAGGTGAGATTGAAGATTCGGGTCAAGGTAGTATAATATGAAGGCGGGTATGCGGATGTTTTATGTTTGGGGAATAAAAATAAAAAAAAGTTGAGATGAAATATCCGCAGTCTTGGCCATCATGGGTCGGTCGGTTTGCGGTTTCCAACACCTGAATGTTGCTGAGGCCGATGTTGGTAAACGACACCGCTTTCGATATTTGGAAACTCTTTTGTTCTGTCCTCATTTATCGTTGGCTTGCCATCAGTGATGAACCTTCCACTGTGTTGTAGGTGGTGATTGACGCAAAGGGTTCGGACATGGACCGGTTCCTGGGGTGACGGTTCGTGGCCGAATAAGGGAACGACGGGGGAGGACTGGGCCGGGGGTTGCAAGTTATTGCGTCAGTATCCCTAAATATACCTTCTAGCCGTCGGGGGAAGACCTGCCGGCACCGAAGTTCTCCTTCAACGCATTACCGACGAATCGGGTCGAAAGACTGTCAATCCGGACTCTGTGATGATTAACCCAGATGTGATACGACCATGGGGGAATCCCTCCAGGACCATGTCAAATCCACGCTATGCCTAGAGGTAGTTAGCCTCCCTCGGCTACACTTCCGGGTAGACATCCCTACCAAGAGTCAGCCAGTCAGCATCACCTCCAAGCTACTTCCTTCTTCGACTTGCTGATGAGCATCAGTAATGGGACTGGGGCAACGGGACACTTACGTCCTTCTCCTCAACGGTACCTCCGCCCTAACCTTCTTCACCAGTTCAAGATCAATGGTAGCCGTCGCAATCTCAGGCTTATCCGCCTTTTCTCCCACACTGGCAACAATCCTCCCCCAAGGATCAATGATCATGCTATGGCCATAGCTGACCCGCTTCTCGTTATGTCTACCGACCTGTGCCGCAGCAATGACATACGACTGCGTCTCAATCGCCCGAGCCCTCAACAGAACCTCCCAGTGCGCTTGTCCAGTGGGAACAGTGAATGCAGAAGGGTAGGTAATGATCTCGGCTCCTTGCCTGCGGAGAGAGATACCAATCTCCGGGAAACGGAGCTGAAGTGTAGTAGACAAGTCCAGTCAGCCACATACTAGTCCAACTTTTTGTAGAGTAGAGTGAAGTTGAGAAGTGAGGGATAAAAGGGATGAGAGAACTGACATCAAAACAGATAGTCGACGCCACCTTACCAAAGGCCGTCTCGAACGGCGGCTCAATCTTCATCCCGGGCTCCACGCTCTGGCTCTCCTTGAGGACGGGACCGCCCTGGATGTCCACGTCAAAGAGGTGGATCTTCTGGTACCGGTGGGCGATCTCGCCCTGCTCGTTGATCCAGAGGACTGTGTTCTTGATGCGCTGCTGCGAAGAGGTCTGGCTGCTGGGTTCGTGGACGCCGACGTGGATCGGCAGCTTAAAACGGCGGGCTTCCTCTTGGAGACCTAGGACAAACTCACTTTCTTGCACGGGCTTGACGAGGCTGAGGCTCTCTTCGGCAGAGGAGGAGATGTAGTCTGTTGCCTCAGGGAGGAAGAGGGCCTAGCGGTGCTGGTGTGGTCAGGATATGGACACATGGTGCCGGACAATTCTCCGTCTTCATCAGAAAAAAAAAAGACTGACTGACCTTTGCACCAGCTTGGACTGCTTTCTTAACCAGAATCTGGCATTGACGGAGGTTGTTGGCCATGCTGGCCGTTGACGTCAACTGACCAACAGCCTGATCTCTTATCATGTCAGCATGGAACCTGGGCTGGTTATCGGCACATTATCGTCGTGACCATGGTGCCAAACAAAGGTGGTAGGAGTGAGAAAAACATACGACAAGAGCCATTGTGATGATCTCAATGCAGTTTTAGCTGAATTTCTAGGAAAATGGAAGGACTTGGATGGTTGCGCAGGCAGTTAATGAGGAGTGTCGTCCATGAGTCTCTTGGCTGATTGTTGTTGTTGCTGCGGGGTTTGTTTGACGCTATCGCGAGTGCCACAGTAGCAGCCTATCGATGGCGTGTTCCAGTGCAGTGGTGGATGGCAACTGCACTAACAATTTCAACCCTAACCCTGACAGGACGACCGAGCTGGGTCTTTCCAAACTCGCCACCAAAATAAGAAAAAATCTGAAAAAGGGAAAAAGAAACATCAAACTGATGAACTCGATCCACCCAGGGGTCGAACCTGGAACCTCCTGATTCGTAGTCAGACGCTCTGCCATTGAGCCAGCGGACCTTGTTGATATCTGATATTCGAAATATAGCATTCATATCGACGCACCAGTTCACACAGCATTCCCACCATGCAGATATCTACTTCAGCACACCAACCTCCTTCCACGCATCTATAACCGCCTGAACGTCGTCCTGCTCGATGATGGGCGTTTTGTCCTTCAACAAATTTTGGGCAGCTTTAACTGTGATAGTAGCCCAGCCAGTGATTCCGCACTTTGATGATCCCAACGTGCGCAGTTTCTGCAGCGCAGCATACCAGATCTTGCCCGGTTTCTCCCAAGATTTGGAATCTTTCCCCATCGCCTTTGCAACAAGGTAAAAAGCCTTGTTCATGATGCCCATATTGACATAGATGCTCCTCACATCTCTCTTGTCCTCCATCATTTTGCTCATATGATCTACTTGGGAATCCTTAATCCCTAGATCCTCAATCTCATATGCTGTCCCCGGCGCCCTGACGGACCTCAGCGCAAACCCTTGCAGATCCTTGAATTGTTCAGCGATAAGGTCCTCGCCAACCAGCCAGTCCGCATCGTCAACAGTTTGATTCTTATGCCACTGCTCACACATCATCCCAAACACATCAGCAAGGTGCTCATGCAGCGATCCGCTCTCCTCCGTCGTTTCCAGCCTCAAGAGCGAGTGCACCATGCCATGCGCCATCTCGTGTGCTACAATCTCCAAGCTGCCGACAAAATTGCCGAAGCAGCCTCCATACCACTTGGTCGGCTGGTTGTTCTTCCAAGGATCCGTGTCCCATCCGTCGCCAAAGATGAGGCCAGGGACAGAGCCTTCGTCCTTCTCGTCGCGCTCATGCCACCACGCATTGGGAAAGTAGAAGTCGTAGTGGACTATGCCGACGAGAGGAATACCCTCGCCCAGGATGGCGTGGTTGCCAAACACTTCGCGGTAAAAGTCGCGCACGATGCCCATGTGGTCGTAGCATTGGTTCACTGCTGGGTCACCTTGGCGCTCGAGGGCGGGTTCACCTTCGGATCGCATCAAGACTCCTGGGAAGTTCCAGGGCTGCTTGCAGAATTGGAGATCGAAGACGCAGCGAGATTGCTCTATTGGCACCGAGGCAGGGAACTTGAGGTCATCTCGTGGGATGCGGATCGTCTCGCTAAGCGTGTTCTGACGGGGTGTTAGTATCATTTTTTGATGCTATTTACGGGACACCAAAAGAAAACGTACCTCATAACCATCTCTGACTGCCTTGGTGGGAGTATAGGCCTCCTCAACAGGCTCTTGTACTTCTTGTGCTTGAATCTCATTGAAACTTTCTATGACAAGCTCGTTCGATACCGCAAAAAGTCTCAAGTCCTCGTCTTTGGAGGCCTCCTTGCGCCAAGAGTTGGCTCCTCTGTAGCTTGCATTTGCCTGCAAGTTGCTCTTCTTTGGCTCTTCTACCTTGTTCGCAACGGTATTGCTGTTTGTGGTGGGTGTGAAGATGTGATCTGGTATAAAGAAGCATAGCGGTTGGGCCATTTCTGCGAGCGATTATGGTTAATGACTTGTGAGAAAATATGTCTTGGAGGTATCGTCAAAAGTGAATCGAAGAGGTGTTGCGAATGAGGAGGGGGACTGGTGTCTTCTTCAGCATCTCTTGACTTGCCATACAGTGAAGCGCCAGAGTCGAACGGCGAGAACCGTCTTTATCTGCAAATAGCATAATGTTCATGCTCTTGGGCCCTCGAGACGTCACTCCAATGAAGACTGAAGAACTGAGGCCGCATGCGAGGTCCAGACTATTGAAGGGAATGGCGCTAGTTGGTAGGCTGTACTGTCCTAGTGTCCAGCTGAAAGACCACCAATGCAAGGGTATGCGTGCCAATCTGGGGAACCACGCACCACGCTAGCATGCAAATGCCAGCCACGTGGAGAAAGTCAACGGCCTGGACCGCCGGGCACTTCAGCTCCCGGCGCTATCGCCGGGTTCGATAGCCAGATGCAAAGCCTACTGCAACCTCAACGGCGGTTGCTATGACCTTCGCTTGCCAAGCTGATTGGGAAATACATTGGACTCTTGCTTCTTCATTGACAGACTATCGATGCTTTGCTGGGCTGAGCTGTCTTTGGCGATAGCTGAAGGACGGATGAGGAAAAGCCAACATCAAAGCCGAAGCTGAGCATGCGAATCGAACCATACAGGAGTCCTAGGCACGCGGGGCGGATCATGTGCCCAGGTCGAGGCAGCCCACGATGTAGATGACGGATGATTGATGGTCGGTGGATGGGTATAAAGACTGTCATGTCTCGGTCAATCTCTGGTGTCATGACAGCAAGCTCATCACAGCCCTCAGAAGAACCTCAAGCACATCCCACCAGCCCTTTCTTTTTGCCCTCCATCCTTCAGTCACCATGGGCCGCCATTTCCCCGACGTCAACCGTGTTCCAGCCGGTGAGCCCAACATCAACGATGCGCCTCGCAAGGTTTACATCGCCTCCCGCTTCGTCGGCGGCAAGCTCGGTGCTTGGACTTTGGGACTCATTGCCGACATCATCAGCAGCGGCCACTATCTTGGTTCGATGCCCAGCCCCAACTACCACTGGTGTGTGCTAGTTGGTGACTACTACCATCAGCTTCAAGCCACCAAGCAGGACGGCAAGCACTGGAACTGGTACGACAACAACGTCAAGGACTGGACCGACAAGTGGGAGCTGTATGAGGTTGGCGAGACCAGGTTCAACGACAATGCCATTGCTTCAGCTGGTAAGAGTACTCCCATATGAGCAGCTTTTCCGCCGCATGCTGACTGTGGCCGCCATCAGGTATCGAAGCCATCCAGGACATGGACGAGGTCTACAAGCTGGTTGACAACAATTGCCAAAAGTTCACGCTCAAGCTCCTCGACCTCATCTGCGCCGATGGCCGTAAGAAGGTGTACACCAGCTACTCTCGTCACAAGCTCAAGGCCGGTTTCATCCCTGGCGAGCTGCTTGATGAGAGTAAACCGGGAGAGAAGGTTGAGGTTGAGGTGGCCTTTGTCGAGGACGGTGTGGCACATATCGAGCTCTTGGACAAGGCCTTTGAGCTCATGGACGAGAATACGCCAACGCTCGCCGAGGATGAAACGGTCAAGGAACTTGAAAAGGAGAAGGACGCCGAGAAGAAGTAGAGGTAGTAATGAGGAAGACCGAGTGGATCGAAGACACCCGGAAAAGGAAAGAATGGTGCAGTGGGTAGTCGAGTAATGATGAATGAATCAAAGTGACAGTTTTCAGATCGGGACCGAGAACACATGCGGTAAGTAGTTTCCAGTTCCCGTGCAAGTTAGAGGTAAGAAGTGATCAAAGTCGCAGGTAGAAGGAGTGTTGGCTTTCCCCAATGGAGAAAAATTGAAGCGTGGAGTTGGCGAGGTGGATGACAAAAGGCGTCATGATTACCTTGTCGCTCAAACTGATGAACTGGAAAGAAGCAAAAGGGGTGTGAAAACGGAAGCATCGAGGGAAGTCCGTTGTCAGGGACCGTCCTGTTCTTTCCCTCCAGATGCTCAAGTTTTTCGGAAGTGAGGGTGTCGAAGGAGGAGGGTGTCGCCTATGACGATTGGTAGACCCAATGGACTTGACGGGCGGAGAAGAGCACTTTCCGCGACAGCGTTGAGAAGTCGAACAAGACCAAGTGGAAGTGGAAGGAAAGGACCATCACCTCACTAGTAGTAATCTGGATCCAATCAAGATCCATTTCTCACCCACCTCATCCAACTCATCACTCGAGGTCCCTCTCCATTGAGGCGAGTCTGTCATCCCCTTATCGGTGACAGCTCGAGTCTGCAGTATACGACTGTACTGGTGGTATTTGGTCCTCCAACTCCAACAATCCCTTCCTTGAGATCTTTTTTCCCCTGTCCCTTCATAGCCCAATTCAAGTCCAGATCAATCTCCCACAATGGACGCCGGTGGGGAAGAGCCAGACTCACCGGCCCAGGCCGACTTCACCGACGCACAACTTAAGCCGGCTCCTCTCCGCTTGACGAGAAAGAGTAACTCGAGCGGCGGCCAAAGTAACAATAGCCTATCTCGAGGCAACTCATCGGCCACCTCGGGCAGGACCCCCAACAGTACCAAACGAAACAACGGGGAAAGCCTCAACACCATCATGCACAGAGCTGCAACCCCATCCACATACCGAACGGCTCCTAATCAAACATCCCCCAAGCTCGCCTCTCTGGTATCCAAGTTTGAGATACTGGATGTCATGGGTAATTCTGACACCGGAGCCTTGCAGCTTCCATCTCCAGACAAAGGCCAAAAGCCAACCGCGGTCCCAACGCCAACACCAGATGACGCAGAGTTACAACATGTCACACAGCATCAAGGTCATCATCTGACCGAAAAACGGTCAAGCCAGAAACACGTCAATATCTCCCTACCCAGGTCGTCTCAGGCCCACCGAGGAGCTCGTTCCAAGGAAGTGGCTTCTGATGTCAAAGTCCCCATTGCCAACGGACCTCAACATTGGGATCCGAGTAATGTTGCAGCGAGGCGAAAGCTCTTTGAGTCAGGAAGCGCTGGTATGTTGCTGTCTCATCAACTGTTGCATAGGTCCTTGATTGGGATCAAGGCTGACGTTTGTAGTGCCTCGACCTTTTGATAGCCCAATTGTCACTCCGGTCGTCACCCGTACGGTTGCACGTGTCCCTTCACAGGGTGAACAGAGGCGGGATTCAGAGATCGTCAATTC
Organism: Neurospora intermedia; assembly: GCA_037102815.1. Classification (NCBI taxonomy): domain Eukaryota; kingdom Fungi; phylum Ascomycota; class Sordariomycetes; order Sordariales; family Sordariaceae; genus Neurospora; species Neurospora intermedia. The sequence goes on from BTPP01000007.1 coordinate 557,268, forward strand.
TGATCAGCCCTTCACGGTCTCGGCGCGGCGACCCGTTGCTGCCAAAGTCTCGGCTCCTGTTCTATCCTCTCAACAGTCGGTAACAGACGGCGTGAAACCCGAGAGAGAAAGAAGGAAGAGTGTTGCTGCCCTTCGCATGTCTTTTGAGCGCTCATCTCTTCTCGATCTCCGACCAGAAACGCCAAGCTCTACCCAGCGGCCGTTCCGCCGTACTCTCACCCAAGGCCTATCAACAACCACAGAATTCCCAACACCAATAACACCCAGGCGAGAGTCAAAGGATCCTATTACACCGACGAGGGTCAGAACCCTTCGTTCTTCAGAGGTCTTTGCTCAGACTTATCCTCGCCCAGGACAGGCGGCAAACCAACCAATTCATATATTCGACAACAATGCCTCATCGAGCCTAAAGCAGACACAGCTTCACAGCAAAGCCTCTCGCCTTGTCGGGTCGCATGATGGTAACGTTTCTGATGCTGTGGTGGACTCGCGGAGGCCCGTCAACCGAAAGAACAGCGACACCCCAACCAGGACATCAGCGCATACGTCCACACGCCGCCCCAGCTCCCGGCATCACTTGCTCCTTTCACGCACCCTATCCGTAAAGGTCACTACCGGTCCCCAAACCACAGTAACCCTTCAGCAGCCGTGGGTGAGTCACACGGCCTCAGGGCCCCAGCCCCTCACCACATCCCACAGTCACAGCCATTTAGACCAGAGCAAGCCCAAGTCAGGCAGTTCCAGTGAAACTTCGACATCAGCACCACTCGCCCCTGCGAACAGAGTCAAGGATCTGCAAAAGGTGTTTGACAACAACCCCGCGGGCCCAGGCTCGACACCTTTCCTGCCCTTCATCCAAAAGCGCAGGGCGCAGACATTGACCCTCGGGGTTCCCATGAAGGCCAACCCTAGTGCACCCATCATGGTATCGACCACCGTGGCCGTGACAACTCGAAAGACATCCCGTCGCTCGTATCAGCAACAGCAACAGCAGATGCAGCAGCAGAGCTCAGATGTAATTCCCGAAACTGCCAGCTCAACTACCTCGAGCGTGGTACGCACACGCAAGCGAAGCAAGACTCTACCGTCGTCACTCGGTGAGTACCGGCGTAAGACCTCGGGCCCAGCTGCTGGTACTGGCCTCACCAGCTACTTCCAGCGTAGGAAGATCAAGAAGCAGCAGAAACAGGACATGAAGAGAATCGCGACTGAAGAAGATTCACCCGTCAAGGAGCGTATTAGTCTCTTCGAGCAGCTCGGCGGCGGCGGCGGCAGCCCCACCCACGGTCACTCAAAAAACAGTCGGAACGGATGTGGTAGCATAGTGAGCCTGCCACTGTCAATGCACAGCAAGCGGAAGTCGTCGGAGACCAATAGTTCTTCTCAATCCCTCAATGATGGTTCATCTCGAGATGCACATTTGGCTGCCTTTAGCCGGAAGGGCCGTGGAAGTTCATCTTCTGGGAGCAGGGTGATGAGGGTGCTGTCGTTTGGCACGAGCGGGAATCGGGACAACGGCAACCGCGGCAGCAGAAATGGTAAGGCGTTTCGGGCTGCGGGGCGGAAGATCAGCAATGTCGTATTGATGTCCATGTCCATGTCCAAGAGGAAGGATAGCAGGGGCGCGGGCACGAGCGGCGGCGAGGGGAAGGGGAAGGGTAAGCTTAAAGTCAGTGACGGATCCAAGGCGAAGCCACTTGTCATGAGTTCGACAAACAAGGAGACGGGCGAGTCGACGTTTTTCGTAAAGGGCGTGTTGTGGAAGGTATCAGGCTCGCACGGGGATCTTGACTTGAATGTTGCGGTGGCAGACGGCCAAAGCAGTCCAGAGGGAGAGAAGCGCAAGCGTGGTGAGTCAACCACAGAAACTACCACCACATCGTTCCCGAGCACGAGGGCATCTGCCTCTGGGTCTGGATCGGGATCGTCGGGGTCGACGGGGGCTATTGCTCGACACCCTGTCTTGCAGCAATGGCCGCATCTGGAGAAGGACAATCGAGCGGTGCCACACCGCCATGACTCCAAACGCCACGGGTCTGTGTCTCTTGAGGATGACAATTTAGCCCCGGAATGGCCTCGAGACCAAGAAGATGATGATCCCTTTCTTCAGCCGGTCCAACTACCTGCAGTTGTCAGAGGCAGCAGCAGTAAAATCACCAAGAGCGCAACGGCACCAACCGATGTCGGCAGCATTGTGAGCCGCAAGCGAGGCTTTATCCCAATTAGGAGATCTCATGGAGATGTTGTCGAAGCTGCCCGTGACCCCTCGACTTCTCTGAGGAAGAGCTTCACCATGGCTGTACTGCCTCGTCTCTCGAGCGGGAACAGCAGCAATGATGACTATAGTAGCCAGGATGGTGACCGAAAACCGAACAGTAACAAGTTGACCAAGCAAAAAGGAAAGGAAGCAAGAACAACATCGTTCCCGCCCTCCTTCATCGATCAAGTGCAGTCGCGTCGGCAATGGAGCATTTCTTGGGGACAGAGAGCAGCGGCCGCTACGTTTGGGATCGGCCAGAGATTGAAGGAACGTAAGGGAAGCGGCCGGTCGTCGTCATTGTTGGGCAAGGGTGGTGTCGAGACTGGTTCTGGTGCTGATGCGGTCACCGCCGGGAACAGTAATACCCATAGTGACGTCGCTGTCCCTACTGCCACCGCTGCTGCGGCTACTCTTCCCATTCCCAACAGTGCTATAACCACCGAGTCGCTGCGTCATGACGAGTAGGACGTTGTGGTGGCGACGCCCAAGGATGGGCTGCAGCATCCGAGGCCGGCGCGCGTGTTGAACTTGAGGAGGATCGAGAGCTTCAGTGATGTTGAAGGTAAAGGTAAATTCCGGCTTGCAGAAGTGGCCAAGGATGGGATGTTAGGATTGTCAAGTGATGGTCCGGAATCGACGGTGGTCGCCGGGCCTGGAACAGCGGGAAAAGCTGGAAAAGCTGGAAAATCGAGGAGTGTGCTTCCGGCAAAGTTGTAAAGGGCGATCAGTCATGTCAGATCAGGTATAGAGTAGTTGCCTATGGTAGGCATTGTTAGAGCAGCGGGCAGACGTTTCTGGTTTGTTGTTGTTGTAGTTGGATCATAGTTATTGGGCCCTTCTGTGGTTTTTGTTCGGCCTTCAGATGTTATGTTAGGCCATAAAGAGGGGGGTTGATGTGATGGTTGATAGTGATAATTGTTAGGAAAAGAATAGTTGATTCCATCCTCTTTAGTCTCCGTCGGTGTAACAAGTAACAAGTCTGCTGAAGGGCAAGTAAGCATCCGCGATCCAAAATAGGCAGCAGAAAAAGAAATGAAAAGGGGTTCTTGTTCATAATCATCCATTCATCTACATCGCATTATTACTTTCCCTTGTCTTCCATTCTCGTCCGCATTACTGTTACTGACTGAGTCCCATCCCGTCCCCAATCTTCTTCACCAGAGCCTTCTTCAAGTACCATTCCCTCGCCAACCCTCTCACCATCTTGGCATGCGTCCCGGGCGCAATCCTCCCCCTCTCCACGGCCCGTCCAAGCATGAAAATGGCATCCGCCAAGGCCCTCTCTTCCGCCACCAGCTCATATAGCTGGTTGCCCACCACCGTCGGGGCAACCAGCAACTCATCGATATCCGGCTCCTTGAGTGATTTGGAGTTCTCAATCACGGCATCGGCTTTCCTCAAACTCTCCTGCAGAATGGCCGTGTTGGAAGTTAGGAGAGCCGAGAGCTGAGAAAGCTGGGCGTACTCGGCTTGGAGGGTGGTGGCTGCTTGGTTCATGGCTGCTCGCTGAGCTTGGAGGCCGGCGAGGGAAGAGTCGTTTTGGGCGCGGGCGTGCTGGCGGTGGGAGTGGAGAGTGGAGGCAAGCTGTCGGAGGAGGGCGTCTTTTTCGGGGTTGGGAGGTGGGGGAGGAGGAGCGTCAGGAGAGGCAGTGGTTGTTGTGGCGTTGGCGCCGGCGCCGGGAGTGGAGGAGGGAGGGGAGGCGGGGGTGTCGTCGTCTAGGAGGTCGGGGGGCGGAGGGGGTTTAGGTTGTGGTTGTGGTGGGAATTGGTGTTGTTGGTGTGGAGGTGGTAAGGCTTGAGGTGGGTACTGTTGTTGCTGCCAGTTGGGTGGTGATGCGTGGTGTTGGGTGAGAGTGTGTTGTTGGAGGGTTGACATTCTTCGTGGGTCCATTTGGGAGAAGGGAGGTTGTGGTGGTGCCTGGCTGTGTGGAAGGGCGGCGGGCACTTGAGGAGGTGATTGGTATGGCGCGCCATGGGGTGGTTGAGGAGGCTGCTGCTGTTGTTGTTGTTGTGCTGTCGGGTGTGGAGGTAGAGGGGGAGGAGCATCGTAGCGAGAGGGACCTGGTCTGGGGGACTGTGTCGTCGATGCTCCGGGACCGCCGTGTTGACTCGTAGGTCTGCCGGGATGTGAAGGATGGGGAGGCACCGGAGGAGCAGCGGCGTAGGATGGTGCCGGAGAGGGCTGGTGTTGCGGTATGGGAGCAGCAGCAGGGGCGCCGGGCTTCGGTGGTGGAGGTGGAGGCCTTGCCCCGTCTTGCTGGGCCGGTAAAGGTACTGGAACCGGTGACCTCGCGGCTAGTTCTTGGGGAAGTGGTGGCACTGGTGGTGGTGTAGGTACCCCAGGTGCTTGTGGTGGCTGTGGTTGTTGCTGCTGCTGGGGTGGAGGTGACCGGACCTGCCCTTGAGGAGGTGGACGAGCAATGACGGGAGGCTCTTTGGCAAAAACATCGCGCAATATGGCCAGAAAGTCGAGAATGGTGGACTTATCCCAATACGTTGACCAGCCGGCAAGGTAGGGATGGTAGACCTGACCTTGAGGATCAACGTGCTGGCCTGGCCGTACCATGATGTGCTCGGTGGGGGTCACGTAGACCAAGGGGGCCTCTCGGGGATAAGCGTGAGGAACCCATACTGAAATTGGGAATCGGTACGTGGTGCCGCGAAAGACGACGGGCAGTGTTCCCGAGAGGTGGACGAGGAGGGCGGATGCGCCGTTGGGGAAGGCTGTGATAGGAGCACATCGGTCAGATAACGGTCGGGATAGTGGCATTGATGAAGGGCAGCGTACTGTGGACATCGGTTCGTGGAGAGAGCGATGGGTAGTGGGAGAGCACTTGGGCTACATCGTTGTATGTGCGGTTGACATCGTGATATTCCTGAAGGCGGAGCAAGTCAGTTATCAATAGAGGGGACGATATGGTAGTGGACATCCCATGGGCATGACATACACTGGTCAGCACGCTATAGAGCCAGTTCAGGATATGTTGTTGGACAACCATCTTGTCCAAATTATTCAAAGTGACCAAACCTTGGGGTTGTGGTGGTGTCACTATCGTCGCATCTCGAACTGAAGAGTGTGTGTGTACGTGTGAGGACGTGGCAGGAATGAAATCCGAGGATCGCCAGTGTCCAGTTCTTGGTGGTTGAGGTGCCCTGTGGTTGTTGGCCAAGCTCACTCCAACGTTCCCGCACTCGATGTTTCTTGGCGACATGACGAACTGCGCCTGCGACCGACCAACATCGCTCATGGAGGGAGCTTGGACCACCCGCCCGACTCCAAGAAGACTCCCCGCCAAGAATCCTCGGCCGCGGGGTCAATTCGTTACGTACTCCGGCACGTGGAGATAGAATTATCAGCGCCTGCCTGCCCCGCCGATCCCGCCCGTTGGAATGATCAATTGGGGACCTTGAAGACTCGCTCGTCCACTTTAATTTTTTTGCCCCGCGTTCATCGTCGACATCAATGACACGACATGGGAAGTATCAACCCAACCGCCACTGTAAACTATTCTGGCTGGCTGTCCATTCAAGTTGATGTCTTCTTGATTGCTTCCATCTCTTTCAAATCATCTCCAACGGTTTCCTTCAATGTACTACTGTCTGTTGACGACACACGCCAAAGCCTTCAAGGTACTGTACGCTACCGCCGTACGACGGCATATCGCGTGCCATTCAATTCCTTCATCAATTGGTTGCCTTATACCAGTGCTTGATGGCACACCCATGATCCTTTTGTCATGCGTGGGTCTTGTGCCTTTTTGACTTCTCAACCTCTGAGCCTCTCTCATGGTGTCATACCCACCCCGGACCTCGGGGTTCAGGGCATCGTGTCAACGCCATGACCTTTGAAACGGAAACAAGACCAGTCGAAACAAACGTCTGTTCGCTTATTAAAGCTCAAGGTTGTTCACGGACGAACATTGACCCAAGGACGGAACTCGGCGTTGGCATCATTACCAATCCTCAGCTCCGTGCATAGCCGAATATCTGACATTGTTCATGCCCGTTTCCTACTCAGCATCTGCCCATCCTTCCGCAGTCGGAGTTGATGATACCACTCTCAGTGCCAGAGTGCCCAAGACATTTTCAATATTCCCTGTCCATCCCCCAGTTAGGTCTTGCCCATCCCTTTGGTCTCATGAACCAGGGCATCAGGTCATCCCACCACCCAACCCCCGGCTCCACCCTTTGATCAAAGCCCCCGATCGGGATTTCAAGCGATGGTCGGCTGGGAAGAGTCTCGAAACCCAAAAATCATTTTCTTAGTCACTGGCTTGGCGTAAGAAGAGGGGGCGAATTTTTCATTCTCTCTTTTTGGTATTTGCGACTAGGTACGAGTACCTTTTGCATATGTTACACACCAAAAAGGTACTTACTTACCTTTACTGTTCCTCTTCCCAACCAACTCATCTAAGGAAAAAAAACAAAAAGAACAAAGCTTCCTCTTTTTTTTCTTCAACCTTTTGTCTTTCCTCTTCCTCTCACCACCATCTTCACCACCATCGAGGTACATGCGACACGCTACACAGAATATCGCACGGCTGAGGAGTATTACAGAGAACATTCTGTATACTCCTTGCGTCAGGTCTTTTTAGTTCCTTCAAAAGAACCATCATCACCACTGAATTACTATCTTCACCTAGGCTTTATCCCTAGAGGATCACTCACCTAAGCAACTGACTCCTTTGTTCACCATCACCATCAAAACAAAAACAAACCAAGTCATGCTTCCTCCCATCCCCGTCTTGGCCGACTATGGAATCTCTCCAACCCATGGCTTCCTCCCCGATGTCCTGCCGTTGACGAGACTCCCGGATCCCTACTATAACAAGTGGGAGGCCATTGCCGCCAACCTGCAGGCTCTCATCCTCAGCAAGCGACTTCGCGGAGTCGTTGATCGTCTCCCTGTGCTCGACACCATCGGTCTGGAACACGACGCAGAATGGCGCAGAGCCTATTCGCTGCTGTCCTTCATGGCCCACGGCTACATCTGGAGCGGTGATAGCCCCAGTGACCGTCTGCCGCCTTCCATCGCAGTCCCTCTGCTCAAGATCTCGGAACATCTTGAGGTGCCGCCCGTCGCCACCTATGCAGCCGTCTGTCTTTGGAACTTCAAGCCTCTCTTCATGGACGAGGACATCGACAACCTCGAGAACCTCGCCACCCTCAGCACCTTCACCGGCGCCATTGACGAGTCATGGTTTTACCTGGTCTCGGTTGCCATGGAGGCCCGTGGTGCGCCCATCATCCCGCTCATGCTGACTGCCATTGCCGCAGCTCGCGAGGATGATGCCGCTACCGTCACTCGCTGTCTGCACACGTTTGCCGAACGTCTTGACGATCTCACTACTCTGTTGCAGCGCATGCACGAGAGTTGCGATCCCAAGATTTTCTATGACCGCATCCGCCCTTTCCTCGCCGGCTCCAAGAACATGGCCGATGCTGGATTACCCCATGGCGTCATTTATGAGGACGGGTCCGGAAAGGAGGAGTACCGTCAGTACTCTGGAGGCAGCAATGCCCAGAGCAGTTTGATTCAATTCTTCGATATCGTCTTGGGTATTGAACACCGACCCACGGGCGAGAAGCGTGGCCGGCCCCAGGAGCAAGGCGAGGGCCATGCCCCGGCCCCCAAGCACAACTTTTTGTTAGAGATGCGCAAGTACATGCCCGGTCCCCATGCCCGCTTCCTCAACCATGTGCAGTCCGTGGCCAACATTCGGGAGTTTGTCGAGGAGCACCGTGACGATCGCTCGCTGTGCATCGCCTACGACGCCTGCTTGGCCATGCTGCGTGCTCTCCGCGACAAGCACATTGCCATTGTGACTCGCTACATTGTTTTGCCCAGCAAGGAAGTGCGCACTCGCAGCCGCAGCCGCAGTCCCGAGGCTGTCCGCCGCAAGGTCAACCTGGCGACCGCGTCACGCCAGCAACCTCCCGGAATTGCCTTGGACACCAGGGGTGACGGAAAGAAGGACAACCTTAAGGGCACCGGTGGAACGGCGCTCATTTCGTTCCTGAAGCAGGCTCGCGACGAGACGGGAGAGCCGGCCGTGGAGGCGTGGGCTCACCGGTTTATGAGTCGCGTGATCCGCACCGAGGGTCAGAACGATTTCTTTGCTGGAAAGCCTGAGGAGGGCGCTGGCTTGCAGGTCGCGTCCCAGACCGAGGAGGCTGTGATTCCCGGTTTGGCCGCTTCGTGGACCGTGGATGACGATGTTGGTGGCATTTGCTACTACTAGACATTGATCGTTCGGATAAACGAATTCCGGGTTATCCGGGTTATCCGGAGGAGGTGTTGTTGATGGGATTCGAAAGTTACCTGCCTACCTCCCTTTAGCGCATCCAGTTTAATATACCCCCAATGATCTCGCAACTCAACAGCCCCCTTATCTGCTTGTGTCACTTGAAGTTGCATTGAAGTTCTGTGTAACAGCGTCACATGGCCTTGATTGCATATGATTGCCGAGGCGCATTTCAATACAACAATTCCATTTTTGCTCCAGTTTATTCCCTTGGCTCAATTTGGGCAACTAACACCCGTCCACCAATATCATTCGCGACATCGGGGCCGGTTCCCGAACGGATGCATCTCGCACCGACATCCTGCCTTTTTCCCCCGAGATGTGCCAAACAGATGCGCATTGAGCCGCTTGGCCCGCTTCCCACCTCCCGCTTGGCATCCTACCTGTCTCGTTCAAGTATAAGACCGTTGAAGCGTCCCAATCGGAAGAAGCCCTACCGATCCCAACTGGTATAGATTGATTTCCTATGCAACAAGTGCCGGATATATCTTCCACCGTTATTCTAGACGTTTCTTTTTTCTTTTGACGTTTCCCGATCGGGTGCAGCCAGATCTATCTACCACCCCGGATGAAGTCAAAATTACGTGGCCAATGTTAGCAGTCAGACACTCATTGTCTTGCATTGTGTGTGTATGAACTCGATCTAGTGCAGATGGAGATGGGATTCCGGGTTCATGGGTAAACATGTGGAAATGCTTGGCTTGGGATGTTTGGGTTGGTCGGTTGGATAATATCCAGAGTTTTTACGGAATAGTGTCAGGTTTAATACCTGATTACCCTAATTAGGTACCATGGAATGAATGAGAAAGGGTATATGTAGTAGGACGATTGGATGTAACGTGTTCTTCATGGTAACTACTGTAGATGGATGGACGTATATAAAAGTTGCTCGCTCCTCTGTCTTTTTAGACACTAGGATCTGGTAAAAGAGGCGACAGACACTCACACCCAGAACTATTACCACCACCACAGTCGCCCTTCACGTTTGGCTAGGTAGCCAACCAACCCATCAAGATGTTTTTCCCTAATCTCATCCTCAACTCCCTCGCCCTGACGTCGGCAGTCCTTGCCAGCCCAATCGAGCTCGCTGAGCGGCAGACGACGCCGCAGAAGCTTCGCATCAGTACTTTACCTTTTTCTTTCCCCTCTCCTTCCCTTCCCTTCCCTTCCTCCTCTCCATCTCCTCCCAGCCAACTAACCCCCATTAACCCCCTTCTAGTGCCCCTAGGCGACTCCATAACCGAAATCACCTGCTGGCGCGCCCTAGTCTGGGACCAACTCGCCGCCGCCAACCTCGCGTCGTCCGTGCAATACGTCGGCTCCCAAAACTCCAACCCGCAAAACTGCCGACCAGCCACAACCAACTGGGACCAACACCACGAGGGCCACTCGGGGTGGCTGGCCGTCGACATTGCCAACAATTACTTGGAAGGGTGGCTGAAGAAGACGCCCGCGGACATTGTCATGTTCATGCTGGGGACGAACGATGTGACGAGGGGGAAGAGCACGCAGGAGGTGATGGAGGCGTATACCAAGATGGTGGGGATTATGAGGGGGGCGAATCCGCGGATGAAGATTATTGTGAGTTTTTTTTTTTTTTTTTTTGGGGGTCCTGGTTACCGGGAACGAAGAAAAAAAAAAAGAACAAAAAAGAGAGAGAAAAAAAATGATAAAACTAATGGGAAAAAAAAGATCGACCAAATGATCCCTCTCTCCTACGCCAACGCCGCCGTCCAGGCTATCAACGCCCAGATCCCCGCGTGGGCAGCCAGACTGAATACCACCGAGTCGCCGATTGTGGTGGCGGATTGTTATACGGGGTTCAAGACGTCGGATCTGAGAGATGGAGTGCATCCGAATGCGAATGGGGATAAGATCATTGCGAGCAGGGTGGGGCCGTTGTTGTTGAATTATGTGAGGCAGAGCTTGGGGAAGTGAGTGAATTGATTGAGGTGTTTCTGGAGTAGGAGGAGGAGAGGATGAGAGGATTGGAGTGTGGAAGAAGATCTATTCATATGGTAGGTGTATAGATGAATGAAAGTGGAAAAAATGGGTTGTTTGAAGATGGTTCAACGCCGATGTCTATGCGACGAACTGATTGTAGGAATCAATTAAGCGAATATCGTGTATCGTTGAAGAAATTGATACATTCGTTGTGCTTTTTATGTCTTAATCGACCGACAAAAGAGAGAATGTCAAGAGACGGGGGAAATGACTGCAATGGAAACCTGGTAATGTTTTGTAATCTTACTTAGGCGGTAATGTTCTTCTACGCCTTTCGTCTGTCTCTTGTCAGGTCCACCATCTCTGCATGACGAGAATTATGATAAATCCAGAGCCTCGATGGAATAGATCAACTTTTAGTAATTTAAATGATCCTCGGAAAACGCTCAAAGGACTAGAAACATGTCACCGTGGTTGTGAGTGAAAGGGATGTTCACAATGTAAGAAACCCATTGTCTGAGGTGGGGCTGTCACGGATTACAAGTTACAAGTCACAATCTACCTTCCTTACTTAGGTGCAAGACAAAGATCACAACTTGTGTGTTCTACAACACCGCTATTCGCTGCTGAAAGGAGGAAGTATCATATGCGATAGGTATACAATGGTAACAAAGCATCAAGAGCTATCTAACTTCCACTTGTTCAAACTGACCAGAGTGGTACAAGATGTGTCTGGGTTAGGGTTGATAGTGTGTTCCTGAATTTTGGGTTATCTTATCGATGATCGGAAGCTTACCGGCGCCGTACCTGACGGGCCTGGAACCTCAAGAGGCGGGGGAATTGACCAGCCCAGGGCAGCGCAAGGGAAAGGAACCGGAGCGCTGCGACTGATTGTCCATTCAGTGAATGGTTCCTACCTTGCCTTGTGTGTGTCTATTGCAGGCGCAAACCCAACGCCCGCTTCACATCCCCTCGCAGGAAGGAAGCAGCATCTGATCCCCTCCATCCCCTCCATCCCACCAGCCATCCCACCTTCCCACGCCGGCGCATTGGATGTTGTTCCCCTCTCGTTCCTCCAATCTGCATCGCGTCCAGTGGCAGTCCCCCTTCCTCTTCTCATTCCTCCTTCCCTCCCCGCCCCGCCTGGTCCGCCTGCTGTCTCCTCTGAATCGCCTGCCTTCGCTGTCCCTGCCGGCTTCTTTGAACGCCCACGACGCCAGGATTGGATCACCGGGATTGCGCTGCCTGTCGACGAAGCGCAGAAAGAAAAACAAAACGAAAAGTGAGACATCGCAAAAAGAGACAAACAAAGAGTTATCGATACATCCCCCGGCAGGTTTCTTGGACGGCTTCTTTCGCAGTCACAGGCTCAGGATCTTGACCGACGCTTATCGACGCTTTAAAGCCCAGCGTCCGGCGCTTCAATCTCGTCATCGCAAGAGCAAGACATCCATTCTACGAGCCGCACAACCACGAAAACAATCCCGTCACGATAAGATTCTCAAACTCGTCGGCAATAAGCTCCTCAGCCTCAACATAGCCGTTAATTTCAAATCACCCGTCACGATGCCTGCGCCAAAGAGAAAGATGGAACCCGAGACCAAATACTACGCCGTGCGTGCTGGCTACAAACCCGGCGTTTACACCAGCTGGGCTCTTTGCCAGCAGCAAATCACCGGCTTCAAGGGTGCCCAGTTCAAGTCGTTCACGAGCTACGAGGACGCTTCCGCATTCGCCGCTGGCCGGCCCGTCGCCTCTGCCACCTCGACTTCATCACCTTCCAAGTTCTACGGCGTCGCCGTCGGTCGCACGCCCGGTGTCTACACAGACTGGTCCATTGCCCAGCAGGAGGTGGTGGGCTGGAAGAACCCCAAATACAAAAAGTTCGAGACGCGCGCCGAGGCCGAGGAATTCGTGCGCCAATGGAGTGGCAAGCCGTCCTCCCAAGCCGTCAAGGTACCACAAGTGGACGAGACAGATGACCTGCAAGTCATTGCTCTAGAAGGGCCAGCGAAGAGCTCCAGGAAAGCTAGGAAAACCGGGGCCACGCAGTCTGCTCACCAGGCTCAGGAAGCCCTTGATGACGCTAACAAGCCCGTCATCATCTACACGGACGGCAGCGCCAGAGGCAATGGCAAGGTTGGCGCCATGGCGGGGGTGGGTGTCTATTTCTGCGGTGGTTTCAGGGAGTAAGTCTGCAGTCTCACGCCAAAGAACGGCATGGTGGTTCGTTTTTCTAACACGTCTCCCCAACAAACAGAAACATCTCCGAAAGACTCCAAGGCCCCGTCCAAACGAACCAACGCGCCGAGTTGACCGCAGTCCTACGAGCACTGGAAGCCATTCCGGACACACAAGACTGCGAAATTCGTACCGACAGTCAATACACAATCAACTGCGTGACGTCGTGGTACAAAAAGTGGATGAACAACGCATGGAGGAACACCAAGGGGGAGGAGGTCTCCAACCTGGATCTGATTTTGGCCATCCGCAAGAAGATCGATACGCGCGATGGGAGGGTCGCCAAGACCAAGTTCGTCTGGGTTAAGGGGCACGGGACGGACGAAGGCAACATCGCTGCGGATATGCTGGCGGTCAAGGGCGCGACAATGATGTTCTGATGATACCCATTTCTTATCTTCGTTTCTTATTTTCGGTTTGTTGATTTGTTTGCAATTAATCTCTACTTATCCTTACTTGCCTGGCGCCATGGGTAACTGTAATGCGGGTTCGTTAGCAAGGTCGTGGTATACACATTGAAGCGATGTTCCTTGGAAGGGCGGCTGACGGCTTACGTACAGTCTATGGTATTTTTGTTAATCTCCGATGTGTTGATATGGTGATTTGATTCTGGCTGGGAGCAGTCATGGACTTGCAATCAACTCTCGGTTCATGACACCATCGGTTCCCTTCCGTCCACAAAGTCGGAACGTGATGCGCAAAGGACGAGGTTCGCGACCGTTCGATGGCGACAAGGTTGGCCCGTTGAAGTTTAATAAGCTTCAGTTTCCTTGTCGACTACCTTCCCTCCGTCCCATCATTGGATACAAAGCAGACTTGTTGACGGGTAGTTATGTAGGTCCGTGACCAGCCGGATGTTGTACCATAAGTGACTGGCCTTCGAAGAATACCTCGAAGACTCCAGTCGCCCATGGAGTCCATCTCCGGGAAGCGCTCGGTGTTCTTCACCTCCTCAGCACACCACGCAATGGCCGTCACCGATACGTCATATGCCAACAACCCTTTGCGCATACGCCAGTCCGCCAAATAAAGGGTAAGAGGAAGAGGTATAAGGAAAACGGGTGTCCTAACAACTCTCGCACGCCTTTGATAGTTTCCACGGTCTTAGTTTCCTACGTTTCACGATTTGCTAACTTTGAAAACACTCCGGAACCTCGTAGCCAAACAACCACAACAACCACAACAACCACAACAAACAAACCTAACAGGCAAGAAATTTCCCACCGAGAAACACTGTCACGATGCCGACCTCTACGCTCGCTCGTGTCGTTCACAGAACGGTCCTCCGGCCCACTGGCATTCGCGCCGCCGCCACCGTGATCCCCCTCCAGCACATGCGCTCCTCACCGTCGTCGCAGTTTATCCAACAGCGGTTCGCCGCCACCTCAGGCGACACTTCCAAACGCGGCAGCAGCAACCGTGGCTCTCGCTCTTCTGGTAGCGGTGGTGGTGGTACCGAAAAGACCGAGCCCGAGATCCTCGCTGCTGACATTGATGCGGAACTCGATTACCCGATTTCTGCGATGGATGAGCAGTACAGCACTACTTCGTGGTCTGATACTCCGGCTGGCAAGTCCGCGGCTGCGAAGATGGCGTCGGCGGCGACGAGTGCGGGTGCGAGTGCAAGTGAGCAGCAACAGCAGTCGACGTCTGGGGGAAAAACGACGACGGCGAGTGGAACTAAGCATGAGACGTTGGTGGGGAAGGCGGATAATACCTTGTTGTAAGTCGTCCTTTCTTCATCCTTTTACCTTCTTCCACATACCAAATGAAACCAGATAACTAACAACCAAACCACCCTCTTCCCCTCCTCCTCCCCTTTTACTTTCCCTTTCCCCCCACCCCACCCCGGGGTCCGGGGGTCCGGGGACCAAAAGGGAGGGGAGGGGGGTTTCTGGGGATAAATTTGAAAAAAATATAGCTACCTGGCAATGGGATTCCTTGGTCTAACTGGCGCTTACCTCGTACTTAAGCCCAACCCACACCCGTCGGTCACCAGCGGTGGTGTTGTTGAGCCGCGCGTTGACGCGAAAAGCAGCTCCTCCCAGCCTCCTTCTACTCAGATGCAGCAAGGAGGTTCACCACCAGCATCAGTCCGCCGAACCTAGAAGAAGGAGCACGGGGTGGTGGTGATGATGATGATGACGAGGAAGATGATTGGCAGGGGTGGTTGATGGATCATTTTGAGCTTTGGTGAGGTGTGGTGTTGGGATGTGGGAAGTGAAGGAGAAGGGGTTGATGCTTGATGGATTGGTGGATTGAAACTTGGATAATGGAAGCTTGTATCGGGGATTCGGTGTTATGTTTCTGATCTTGGGAGGAAGGTTTGTTCTGATGGGCAAACCGTTGGGATGGAAATTGTACCATGATGCGTGGGACATCAGGTGTGTTGGTTGTACGATGCGTGTATGGCTGCATGACGACTGTATAGATTAGTGGTCGGGCTTGGATGGATGGATGTAAATTGAACTTTTTGTTGTTGACTGTTTGTCGATGCTGCGAGATCTGCCTGATTTTTGTTGTGCTCGTCTCAAGGTCTGAATGACAAGGCTGTCATGTATCGATGTCGAAGGAAATGCCAAGATTACAATGAAAGGAGATACCTCAAAAAAAAGGAAATCGTATGGACGAAAGAAGAGATAAGAAAGAAAACTGGAAAAGGTTTGTGAAGTGACAAAATGAAGCGAAGACCATGTTAGGATCGATATGCGAAAAGGAAAAAAAGACAAAAAGAAACTCCGGTACGGGGAATCGAACCCCGAGCTTCGCGGTGAAAACGCGATATGTTAACCGTTACACTATACCGGATGTTGTTGAAAGATTGGATGAGTGTTAGCTCTATGTAGCCCACTTGCACTGTGGTAACGCAAGATAATCGCAACCCCGACCATTGTGTCGAAAACCTTTTTGAAAAAACGCCAGATATCGTAATGATCTTGACTGAAATGAAACCCTAAAGTCCCGAATATTACTGTCCGGGTACACTTAGTTGTTTGTACATGAAATTGAGCTCGGTGCACCCCCCGAGTGAAAAGCAATCGCCCAGTGTCTCTCCCCTGTATGGAATGGACCTGCCACCGCAATCCCCCCCAAAAAACACGCCGACAATATTTGATGACATTTTGACATTAGGAAGGCGCATGCGCCCCACGCAAGGTTTTCATCTGTACAGAACTCATATAGCTGGAGCTGGCACGTCCGTCGTTTCTTCAACTTGGTAAGCCACCAATCGAACAATTTTCCAACTGAACCATTGCTCTCCTTCCTTCCTTCGTCTCACATCACGCACTGTTTCATGTCTTATGATCATCCAGTTTCCTGAATCACAATACCCACAAACACCATAATCACCGCCGCATATGCCAGCGTCGCCGCAAACACCCCATCGACGGTTTCCAAGTAAAGGGAAATCGAAATACCAAAAGCCGCGATACACGCCGTCGCAACACCTAGGTTAACAAACAGGTTCCTCTGCAGGGCCAGAATCCACATGGGAGCGATGAGAAAGGTACCGCCAATCAAGGCAGCGCCAATTCTGGTCCAGTAGGCTCGCTTCCACGCCTTGGTTCGAGTGCTGATCAGTGTACGGGCTGGCTTGTCGGTGTTGTCGCGCTCCCAGGGCCCGGTGGGGGTCGAGTATTTCTTGAGGCGCTCGATGAGTGGGGTGGTTATTTCGTGCTGCGGGAGTTGTTCATGCTGCTGTTGAGGTGGAGGTAGAAAGTCCCCGGGCACTTTGTAGCCGTTCTTCTCCATGGCTGCTTCGAGAAAATGTTTGTCGTAAAGCCGTTGGCTGGTGGCGATGAAGGGGTCGTTGGAAGTCCTAGCATATTTGCCCATGTACTCGTGGTCTCTTACTGCTTGGACTGGGGGCGTGACGTAGGCTCTGTAAGCTTTCTGGCCGGAGCTTTTTTCTTCTTTTTTTCTCTATTTTTTTGGGGGTCTTCAAGGTATGAAAATGAAACTTACTGTATTCCTTGAGTATGTTATTGAACTCTTCTGCTTTCCCTCCCGGTCTCCAGTCATCATCATTGAAGTGCGCGGAGACTGCCAGATTTACTAGTTTGCTGTGTAGATACCGCATATGTATCCTTTGCAAGTCGCCAATGTGAATACGGTAACCGAAGTCGGCGTCCGACAGATTGTTCTGTTTGTTTGTCACCGATGCAGACACCCTGTCAAGGTAACCGAGTGGCCCAGGCCGTTGTGGTGATATGAGCTCAACAAGGTTCTTCTGGTATAACTTTGCTCGCATATCTTCCCATATGTGCAAATCATCCTTTGTATCCCACTTGTCAACTCCAAATGTTGGAGAGGACACGTGTTGGGTCTTGTTGCCAGACTCATCCGACCCCGGTTTTGAGGTTGATGTACCCTTAGTATTGTTTGAAGCACCCTTGGTCCGATCGTCAGTTTGCGTTGGAGGTGGTCGGCGTTGTGCCTGACTACCTTTAAATTGATCGACAGACTTGAGAGGCGGTTGCACTTCATGCTGGGGAGCGCGAAAAGCGGTAGGTCGTGTGCGAACACGAACCTCTTCCTCTTCTACCAGGCTTCCGGACGAGGTGCTACGCCGCAGTGTCGTCTTATTTGCTGGCACAACCTGGGCAGGATTTTCACTCCCACCGTGCTGCGAACTCTCCACGCTAATGACATTGGAAGTTGTGGGTTGCTCACGTACTCCGACTGGCACCTCTACCTCCATGGCTTCGAGAGAGGAAGCATCACCTTCTTCCTCATCGTGTTCCAACATCTTGGTTTCAGTTGCCCGGGGTACACTAGTAGCGGAACTAGTCACACCAGACATTGGGACAGAGACTGCGGTTGCTTGATTTCCCCCCAGCGGACTCCTGCATGGCGTCATGGTTTCGAGAGCTGGAAGCTTGTGCCTGCCTACTTACATTCAATCGGTTGCAAGTGTTGCTGAAGGTTGAATGGAAGCGAAGACAGGAGTGATGGCAAGTGCAGACAAACCAAATACTTCAATGCATGAGTAGAGGTGTAACTTCGACATCCGTAGAGTTGAGGTGTGGATAGGAGGATAGAGATATTGAACTTAGGGGCTCAAAACCAACGTAAATGTTTCGCAAGTAGCACACGAGTCAAAAATGAATGACGCCCTGCAAAAAGCAATATCAAAAAGTTAGCAATCTTGAAAAGGCTGTGTAGGTAGTACAAGTAAAGCCACCTTAACATCTGAGTGGCATTATTTGACGCATTCTACCTACGGTTCCGGCCCGGCCTTTCCTCTGCACCATCACGATAATGCCTGCAATGATGTCAGCCTGCGCCATGCGGCTGAGAATCTAATAACAACACCATTGGACTGCGTCGTAAGCGAGGTAACACAAATACGTAGAGCTCTGGGTTTACACTTTATCTTATGGGTCGGACTGGGCGGGATGGGTTGCAATCGGCTTCGCAATGCCTTAGGCTGCGGTCTCGATCCCTGTGGGATTGATGCCCCCAGTTGCGGTTCCATGTCAAGATCCAGCTATATCAATTCCCTCATACCACCTACTTACTTAGGTACTCAAATGTTTCGTGTTTTTCTTCTGTTCCATATGAATTCCATGTCTTCTTGTAACTTATTATTTGTCCTCAGTTATTGAAAGCATCAAATTTACCAGCAGTGGAGCTGTATCTGCCAAGGAGCATCGAGAAACAGAGAGTTTAGGCATTGGGACAGGAACCTTCATGGTCTTGAGTCACCTCGGCGAATCGATTCCAAGACAGAGGTAGGTACTGATGTTCCCTCTCGTTCGAGGTCTGCAAACACCAACGCGCAGCAGTTGCTAACTGTCGCTTGATGCGTAGCAGGTATCACCCCAGCAGATACGGATCAAGGAGCATCACCATCTCCTCAGTACCCACCTCTCACGTATATCAGGAATTTCGGGTCCCCTTTTCTCTCGTCACTATGGTGACCCTAAGATGGGAACTCTTTCCTACGAAATCCCGTCACGGAACCTACGATCTGGGTATCGCATACGAGATTCCTGATCAGCAGACCGACGAGGAAATGAAGGAAACAGCTTCTTTCCGCCGTCGCCACAAACAATGCCTTCGTGACAAGATACCCAGCAAGGGATCTCTCAGGACCGAAGAATGGGAGAATGGCAGCCTTGTGATCAAACGCGCACGTCTCACAAGCCTCAGTACAATTATGAAACGGGCCAAATACTCAGGAGCACCACAAATCGTGTCGTACAAGCTTTATTTCCAATCCTCTGAGGATGCAGAGAGGCTTGCCAATGTGGTTGGATGCGGAAGTAGGGTCAGTATGGAAAACGGAAGCTGGTACTTTCTGATGCCAACAAAGATACGAGATGATAGTGACGAGTGGAAGAATCTTGAAATCCCAAACAGAGATGTGCGACATTCGTCGAGGGTGTGACTGGGAGTCCAAGGGAGCGTTTGGCGGGTGATGTATCTCAACAGAGACGGGTTCACGCCGGTGATACCGGTTGATATATCCAAACGTCGAGAGTTCCTAACGGCTGCCGCGACAGGACGCCAAACCATCGGGCCGCTGCAAGGCCCTAAATCATGATCTCAAACTTCCATTTGGTAAGAAAAAATGAATGTGGAAAGAAGGAAAGACGGGGAGAAAATGAGAGAAAGAGTAAGAGAGGAAGCGAGAGACGGAAGGTGCGAGAAGGGACGCAAACAAGGGTGATGACCGCCCCTGGAACAGGAAAATTTCCGGAAGTACTCCGATTTTTTGGGAATCTGTTTTCATTTTCTCTCTGTTATTAACTTCCTAAACTCCACAATCCAATTCAACGTATCAATTTCCTTTGATTCTTGTTCAGAGAAACGCGGGGAATTCCCCGTCATTGACATCATGCCCCTTTACCACCGGCCTCCTCAAGCACGACACCCACAAAGACCATAATGACCGCCGCATACGCCAAAGTAGCAGCAAAGACTCCGTCCACCGTCTTCAAGTAAAACGAACACGAAAGTCCAAACGCAGTCACGCACGCCGTCGCCACCCCGAGATGGACGAGCAGGTTCCTCTCCAAGGCCAGAATCCACATAGGGCCAATGAGAAATGCGCCACCAATTACTGCAGCACCGACTCTTTCCCAGAAGGCTATCTTGGCAGATGCAGTTCGTGTGTTGACAAGGGCAGATGCAGACTTGCGCGAACTTGTGCCATCGCCTGTTTCCCATGGCCCTGTGGGGATGGAGGCTTTGAGAAGGCGCTCTATCCATTCTCTGTGCCGCCGTTCGCCTTCTGTTTCTCCGTCCAGAGGCGCTGATGAGGGCTGGGTGTCCTTCCCTTCGTTGGACGCCCGAGATAGGTCAGCGGGAAGAAAATCCTCCAGGTCTAGCCCCTCGTTGAATAGTGCTGCCTCGAAAAAGATGCGGTCATTGTGCTTTCGGCTCGTAGCGATGAACGGATCATTACGCTCTAGAGCAAATTTGGCCATGTACTCGTGATCTCGCACGGCACGAACTGTCATTTGAGTGTAGGCAGTCAGTTGATGTCATCGTCTAGACAGAAGGCAGGGCACATTGGTAGAGGACGGGAGCTTACTATATTTTTTGAGCACAACGCCAAATTGATCCAATCCTTCCACCACGCCCTCTGAGTTGCTTGAAAGGCCTTTTTTCCGCACCCTGACCGCCATACTTATCAGCTTGGCGTGCATGGACCTTATATACAGGCGTTGGACATCGCCAAAATGGATCAAGAATCCAAAGTTAGCTTCTGAGAGAGGTTGTCGGTGATGAACGTCTCGAAAGCCAGAAAATAAAGTATCTATCCGACCCAATACTCCTGGTTTTTGTCTTGAAATGATTTTGATGAAACCTTTGTTGTATGTATCGCTCAAGATCCTCGAAATTAGATCATCATCGTTTCCTTCGGTTGCCGTTGGTGCTGGAATATTATGCATCTGGTCCATTGGTTGCCCGTTCGTAGGTTGGTCATCCATGGCTAGAGGTAGGCCGCCTGCAATTGTAGAGGTTGTGTTACCAGACTGACGTATTATCGAGGGATGGAACTCTGCTCTATTCTGAATTCGTGTAGTGACCGATGCTTTGTCGAAGAGCGACCAGGGAGTAGAATTCGATCCCTAGGGAATTCTATCACAGAGTCACAAATTCCTCTCTCTTATCTTCCATCTGTTCCCTTGGTAACTATCCAGAAGTCTTCGGGTCCGCCCATTTCGAAAACGAAGCCTCACAACCAACATTGGGTACTCTACCAGTATGCCTTTCCAGTACCGCTTACCAGTCCTGCCCCTAGAGATTCTCAACATGGATGCATCCCCTGCGCTATTGGTCAAAAGTACCTTTCGGTTCTCTGCCGTAACCAATTGTCTGGCCGTTTCCTTGCTTATTCTACTCCATCACTAAAAGCTGAAGGGGGCAAGGCACCAACAACACCACAAGGCTTGCTACGTAGTCCATGCTCATTGGTCAGGGCGATCATCAAACCAGCCCATTGATAGCCACTGGATTGATAACGTAGAAGGATTGGCTACTTGTAAAATGCCTAGCATGCAGCTAGGTACCTCTACAGCGTTTAGGTGAGGCAGTGCCACGCTCCGCCCTCTATTTTTTATTCACTACTTACCTACCTACCTCTACCAATGTGTTGAAGAAGAAAGTCATGGAAGAGTAAGGTAGGTAACAAAAGTACGTGTAGCCGTTGGGCTATAGAACACAAGGTCCTCGCCCTTGCACATGAATTCTGCTTCCTGTTTCCTCGTCTGTCAGCCCCTCCAGACGCGCTTGTGCTGCGTTTCTTGATTTTGTCACAGCAATATCACTCACGAAATTTACTCTTCCATCGCCAATATAAGGTCTTGTGATACAAAGAGGTATATATCTCATCACTGAAATCACAACCAGATGTTAGCAAAGCTGATGAATCAATGTAGTTTATAATCTACCTACCATGTCCACAGCACCTCAGGACATTTCGTCCTCTGACACCAATTCCGACGGCGCAGTACGACTAATTTTATCAATGGATAAGCCAGAGCCGCCAGCCAGTACATATATCAATCAAACTTCGAGGTCCACGAAGCGCACAAATCGCATGTGGATTATCTGGAACAGGGTATTGGGGAGGAAGCCTCCCCAACGACAAGACCGGCCGAGTACTCCGGACACGGGGGATTTGGTCATCCGATATCCCATCCAAGGGACGCGAAGGTTACATGTGTGGTATATGGTGGAGCAAACAATGTCTGGGGATAAGTTCATGCATGGCGTCTACCCTGTTGACCACAGTGCGATCGCTGTCAAGCTCAAAGGTCTTCCGATACGAAGTGTTCACGAATTAGTGGATGGATTTCAGGTCACAACGACAAAGCCTGAAGATGCGGAAACACTTCGGAAAATTATAGGCTGCGGGGTTGTGCAGGGTTGTGTCCTGGAATGTGTTCCACCGGTAATGCCCGAGGTGGTAAAGCCAGTGTTGTGCGGGACCAAGTCCTTCAGAGCTGGAAGTCGTTTGCGGTTCGAGTCCCGTGAGACAGCCCAACTTGATGACCAATACGAAAGATCCTGGTGGCCGAAGGTACAGTGGAGGCTCCGGTGGACATGGAAGAGGGCACAGTAGAGCACCGTAGTGGGAAAATCTGTTTCCAGACATGCGTTGTGGTTGTTGGACAATAACCACAATTGATGTTTAAAAAACAATGCATGTTTTCTACAGGGGGTAAGTGCTGTAATATAGTGTCCTTGAAGTCAGGTCCGAATTTCGAAATTTCTCAAAGTTAAAGTCCAACCTTCCTTCCTCCCCCCCTTCCTCCCTTCGCGACCTTTATCAACGGAAAGAACCGGCCATTCTTCTAGAAATAACCAATTGGCTCAGTGGCCAAGTGGTTAATGAAGTAGTTCTTCATTTTTATTCTTGCTCGTGACCTTTGTTCGATTCCTGTTCGTGACCAACTTTTTGTGAAGCTATTCCGGAAGATTATCTATCCAAATGCCCAGCCGACACCGGCCTTTACCTTAGTACCTCTAAAAGGCTACTATTAAAGACTACTAAAGTATAGAAGGTTATACCTTATACTTTTAACTTCTAGGGGCTTGAGAAACAATCAATGTTTGAGAGACAATCAATATTTGGAAAACAGTTCTTGTTTTCTTTACACGTATTGTCTGCTAGCCAATGCTTGTTTAGAGCCCGGGTTTCCCGCTTCGGCATATTCCTACCTATGGACGTTTTCAGCAGTCAGACACTGCCTGCTTCTTGTGGATGCCATATCAAGCTGTAGTAGAGAGCACCATTTCAGTTAGTCACGCAACCTCGAAGGAACGGTTACTGTGTCTGACGGCCGCCTACGCCTTCTGTTTTAGAGCGTAAATACCTGAATTTACCAAATTAGAAACAGCCTTCGTTAGAACGCCCTTCTGCTAGAAAGATGTTCCCGTTACGGTAGATTATTAGTTGCGGTCAGGTCTGGCGCGGCCCAAGAAGGTGGGAGCGAGGCACGGGTAGATACCTCCGTATACACCCCATCGCGAGATTGACATCCTCCAGATGGACGAACAAGTTCTTGTGCAGGGTCTCCAACATTAACGTAGGACCAATTTTTAGCTATCCAGTATACTCGCTTCCACGCCCTGGTTCTTGTACGCGGGCTGGCTTGTAGGTCTCTTGACGTTTTCAGGGACTCAGGGAAAACCTGGGGTGATGGCAATGACAAGTTCCCGTCATCAGTTGTGTCAGCATATATTTGCCATGTACATGGGGTCTTTCACTGCTTGGAGTGTCTATAATACCTACTTGTATGAGTTGCTACTCACCGCCGCTGCATAGAGTGATTGCAAATTTTTACTTACTAAAACCAAAGGGACGGAATGTGAAGCTTTGGAGGAGGTCGTATGATGGTACCCGCTTCATCGACGAATGATGTACCGTAGAATCGTCGGATTCAGGGACTAGGTAGGTACCTTAGAGTAACAATGAAGTAAGAACATTATTCCTTCGGCATCAAGCCAATGTGAAAGACCACCCGTAAGTCTCCAGCCCGTCGAGACATTGATGGAGACGGGACTGGGGCGGGTACCACGACCCTGCAGATCGCCGCCGCTCCGGTCGCAAGCCGATTGGTTAGCGGGTTGGTTGGTAGCGTTGATTGTGGACAGCGCTACTTGGCGGGGATTGGAGCGCTTCATTGGGCACTGAGACCCAAACAACGCCTAACGTCCTCGACAATGATGGCATGATTGTTCCTTTGGACTTTACAAACGCTTTTCTACTCCTTAACCTTGACCGGGAAAACCGTGAAGCAGGAAGCTGTGGCGGCGAAGTCTTGATTTCTTGTCTTGATCAAACTCAAACCCCCATTCCTACTGTATCCAGAGTTCTCAGCGAGTGTCCACGGTGAGTATCTGATGTCCGTCACCGGCCACTGTCCCGCTCTCCACACCGCCCGCCCGCACCTCGACCTGCGTCTGCCATCTTCATTAGGCTGCGTGCCTTGATCAAGCATCCCGACTAGCCAAAGCAAAACGTGTGTTCCCGCGCACGCTACATCATATGCTAACTCGATTCACTCAAGCCTCAGACTCTTTCGCTCGGTATCGCGCCTCTCTCTCTTCTCGGCTGCTTCCTAGCGTCATACCTTATCCAGCCACTTCGACCGCCATTGAACCCGCTACACTACTCGTCCACGCCATCACCACCATCATCAGCCACGCAGTCCAACCCAGTTCACTCGCGCGCTGTGCGCAGCCACGCACCTAACAACCGAAGTTCACCTGTCACTACCACTACCACCATAAACAATAAAAAAAAAAAAAAAAAAAAAAAAAAAAATGCCGACCCTAATCCTAGACCTCTTCAAAATCAACCTCCAATCCCCGGGCCGCCGCCACCTCGGCATCAACTACCTCGTCCCCTCCTCCGCCGGCGACCGCGAACGCATCAACCTCGCCTCCCTCCGCCGCCAACACATTTCCGCCATGCAATCCCGCCTTTTCCCAGCAGCACCACCACACATGATATCCTCCCCCTCCCCCTCTACTTCCTCACTAACAAGGGGTGGAGACAATCATCAGGGCGGCCTCGGCCTGGAAACCTGGGACGACGGCACCGTCGAGCTGCGCGGGTTCCCCATTGAGGACATCCTGGTGGTGCGCATGGTCAACAAGATGACGGGCGAGACGGACACGAGTTACGAGCTGCATTTTGAGTATGTGTTTGATGCGGAAAGGGTGGCGGATGTGATTGGGTTGGCGGTGGGACCGCCGGTGGAAAAGGATGAGGGGCCGGGCGGGTGGAGGGGGTGGGTGGTGACGGTGCCGAAGAGGGTGCATCATCGGAGTCAGATGTGGGAGAGGTGTATGGAGAGGGAGAGGGTGGGGGATAGGGACTTGAGGGATCGGGACTTGAGGGATAGGGAGAGGGACAGGGAAAGGGAGTTGAGAGAGAGGGAGCTGAGAGAGAGGGACCTGAGGGAGAGGGAAAGGGAGAGGGAGCGGGATTTGAGAGAGCGGGATCTGAGAGAGCGGGATCTGAGAGAGAGGGATCTCAGGGATCGGGAGCTGAGGGATAAAGAGCTGAGGGATAGGGAAAGGGATCTAAAGGAGAGAGAGAGAGATTTGAGGGAGAGGGACCGAGAACGGGACCTGAGAGAAAGAGATCTGAGGGACAGAGAACTCAGGGATAGAGAACTGAGGGAAAGGGATAGGGAACGGGAAAGAGAGCGGGAACGAGAAAGGGAAAGAGATAGGGAAAGAGATATGGAAATGAAGGGTGTGAGGCAGGTGGAGAGAAGGTCGATGATACCGGTCGCCATACAGACGCCGCGGGATAGCAACGGAAACTTCAAGGATGTGGAGAGGAGATCGATGATACCAGTCGCGATTCAGCCGCCGCATCCGGAACCGCCGAGGTTGAAGGTCAGGAAGAGTCAAAAGTTTTGAAAGGGAACGGGGAAGAGGGTTAATGTTGGTTTATGAAGTATGAGGTCATGAGTAAAGTGGGGATGTTCTTGCTGGGAGGCTGATCTGGAACTGGAAAGATTCAGTTGGACTATTTGATGCTGCTGGGATCCATAGCCTGCGTGCCTGTTGGAAATGGTTGTTCGTTATTGTTGCTTGGGGAAAAGAACTGAAAGGCTCTATCTGTCTGGGATTAATTACATCACTAAGTCTCACTCATGGTGTCGGCTTCCACTCGCTTGCTTTGTTGCCTCCTCCGCTAACTCCTTTTCCAGCTGTTCTACCTCGGCTATCAACATCTCTCGTTGCTCAGTGAGGGCCTTGATGCGCACTTTGGCCATCTCCAGCAAACTGGCCTTGTTGATACTCCGTCCCCTCTGGCGTTTCTTGACTTGGCTTGGTGAAAAGCTGGAGTCCCTGGTGGTGTTTTTGTTGTGGCTCTCATTGTAGTCTTCCTCGGGGTTCTGCTGCGACAAGAGCGCCTCCAGATTCTCAAATTGTTCGTTGAGTTTGTTTCGATATCGTTTCCCAATGCTGTTGTGACGCTCTCTGACACTGACGTCTTCCTCAGCTTTATGTTCCTTTTTGTTAGGCTCAGGCCCCTCCGGCTCTTCCGGGCGTGGTGTCTCGCCGGTTGGCTCGTTCAAAAAGTCTTCGAACCTGATTGGCGACAATCCTGTTATGGTCGAGGTGTTTTGGAAAGCGGTGAACTGAAAGTCTCCGCTGGAGGTGCCACTGGTAGATGGAGGAGGTACAGGGTCGGTCTTGGCTGTCTTGGCATTGAAGTAGTGATGCTGGCCTTGGTGTTGATACTCCGCGGAGGAGGACCCGGTATCTTCGACGACACGACGTCGTTTGGTTGCGTGTGAGTCAGGGTCCATCTTTGGGTTGGGTATGAAGCTGATGTGTGCCATGAACTAGCGTGCTTCAATCTGCCGGGAGGTGAGGCTCTTTTTCATATTTACTTTTTTCTCATCCTGCCCTGACATTTCTCACTGAAATAACTCAATCCTCCACATGAGATGTCTATCACGAGCTGTTGGATCGTGGGGGAAGAAACCTCCGTGGGGGACCCTCTGGCCGATATCATGAACTTTTCTCCTCCCCCCCTGTTCCCCGGGGAGCCGGTGAGCGTGCCGTCCCGAATGTCGGTTTCCGTTTTTAATCCCTGCTGAGAGCGACGATCAATACACACATTCTCTCTAAATCCGATTGCCGGATATTGCATGACGTCGGAATGGTGCCTGAAATCAGCTGATTGTCCAGCAATCTGTCAATAGTTTCTTGGACTTATAAGCTCTAGCCCCCCCGTCCTCATAGCAATTGTCTCATTTCAAACTCCGCGCGGGTGACATTCATCTTCCGTGTCTCTCTCTCATCCATCACTGGCTAACCATAACTCTATAGCACCGTACCCATCGATATACGTCGCAAAATTCATCGAAGATCATCGCGACTCACGCGCCGTTTTTGTACGGCAACCGCATGCGGAAGCTGAGAATTGCCGGGAGTTGCGTGTAATTTCGGCTTGACTCGACCCTGCCCTCTTCCCTGTCCTCTTCCGAGAATGCCGGTTCCTCCATGGCATCCATGACGAGACCGGCCTGGAAGAAGGTGGTGAAGAGCTCATTCATTGGGCGGTGAAAGTAGAGCTGTGTTTGGTTAGCTCGCTCGCTCGCTGGCGATACTCCGGTCTCATCTCGGTCCCATCAAACGGTTTGGGCAAGTCAACAAAAAACGGAACTCACCTGTCGCTTCGATTGTCCAGGAATGGCAATGCCCTTATAAGGTGGAATGTGGAGGTAGTTCTTGATGACTTTGGTCCTGACGACTTCGAGGTCACCGGTTTCACCATCGTACCGGAGATCGACATTGCGAGATGCTCCGGAGGTCATGAACACGGGATGGAGAAGGGTTGCGACGAAGCTGGATGGGCAGGTCATCAGTCAATGCCACCGGTTTCAGTCTCCCGAGATGAGGTCGACATACACTCCATTCGGCTTCAAGAGCTGCGGAAGTGCCTGGACGAGTGGCTCAAGCGTGGAAACATCCATGATGGCCATGTTCATGAGGACGATATCGAACTTGTTCTCGCCCTGTTGGCCGCCCAGGAGCGCTATTAGCGATCAATTGTGCCGTGGAAGCTTCCCAAGATTGGAAACATACAGTGGCAGCGATGAAGTCGTCAAAATCCTCTGTCTGTGTGACATCCAACTTGGTGAAGTCAGCACTGTCACTCCGCTCTTCTCCTTTCATCCAGTTCTTGGCTATCTGGACCATGTTCTCGCTTCCGTCAGTGGCGGTCACTCTCGCTCCGTGCTTCGCCAACCATCGAGCGCAAATCCCGTTCCCTGTCGCAAGGTCAAGCGCACGGCAGGATTCTTGTTTAAGATGATCCCCGAGCAACCGACGGAGTGACGGCTCTTGCAGCTTCTTCCAGTAAATGTTGCCATCTTTTCCAATGGACTTGTCCCAGTAGCTCGCAATGGTTTCCCAAGTGTCGAGAGGCACGTCGTTCAACTGCTTTACCGAGGCCATGGTGAGTTGAGAGAGTGTTCTGACTACGTGGTCGAGGAGCAAAAGGAATGAAAGGTTTCGGTTCGCACACACCGAAGGCTTGTTGCACATACCTCGGCGCTTTATTTACATGAAGTTGTCGTCTCCTACCCCTAGCTCAACCTCGGCGAGCTGACTCACACACCGAGGCAATGACACTTCTTGGCACACTGCCATAGCTGCACTAAATTACCGGAAGAGGAAGGCACCAAAGTCTAGGCAGATATGTGATACTCGAGACTAGTACCTACAAGGTTAAGGTACTACTGTCTAATCCCTGAACACAAGACAACAATTGAAACAACTAGTCTACCCTTCTCCTCCAAATTTTACACCAAACACATCACCACCACCTTCAATAACCAACCATAACCCACCCGCCTCCCCCTTCCCTCCTCCATGTCCTCAGCCTACTTCTCCTACTTCTCCTACTACTGCCTTACAACCATCCACCTAACCCTCACCCCCCCTTCCTCCTTCTTCTGCTCCCCCTCCACCCAACAATCCACCTCTCCCACAGCCCCCAGCCTCCCATGTCTCTGCTTCTGCAACCACGTCCCCAAATAAAACTTGAGCTCCTCCACTCCCCATTTGACCTGTTCTGCCTTTTTGTTTTTGTCTTTGTTGTTGTCGCTGTTGTCATTTTTTGCATCACCACCCTCGCCAACCTCCCCATCCTTGATCATCCTAAACGCACAACTCCCGTACTCGATCAACGTAATCCCCTTTTCGAGATCAGACATCTCAAACGTCCAGTACCCGCGGGGCTGGGTGTCGTTGATGATATCGAGGATGTGCGCGCAGTCCGAGGCGAGAGGGGCGGTGGAGAGGTTGTACGAGAGTAATGGTTGGGGTTGGGTGAGGGTGTCGTAGGGGCAGAAAGAGGGTTGGGCTTGGGCGATGTCGAGGGAGGTGAAAGGGTTGGAGGTGAGGGAGTGGATGGGTATCAGATCGGAGGAGTTGGAGGAGTTGGAGGAGTTGGAGGAGTTGGAGGAGTTGGAGGAGTTGGAGGAGTCGGAGGAGTTGGTGGGGCCGGAGGAGTTGGTTGAGTCATTGACAGAAGTACTAGTCGAGGTACTCAAAATGGTGTCGCGGGAGACACGGACGGAAACGGGGATGACGGCTGCGAATATGGAGGAGGTGAGGGCGATGAGATAAACGAGTCGTAGTGCTTGCGAGATGGAGTGCATGATGAGCTATGAAAGATAGAAATGCTGAAGTGGTTGTTGTTGTTGCTGTTGTTGTCTTCTGGAAATAAATGGAGGTACCTGATGTATGTATGGTGAGAGAGGCAGCTAGTTGATCGGGTTGTGTACCCGACAAGGAAGTGGAGGAGTGAATTGAAGGATGGTGGGAAGTCGTCCAACACGAGACTACCTAGGTTGTCACTTTCCAGTTTTATGAGAAGGATACCTCTACCTGCCTTTGATCTAACCGTGCTTGCCGCTTTCACAATTCTGTCTCGGTGAATTCTTACAGGTAGGTAAGTCTGTGCAAAGTAAATAAATGAGTTGAAATAGTATCAATTGACGCCCCTGCTTGCCTCTGCACATGGCTTCTGGATATTGTACCTGTCAACCGCCTGCTTGGACTTGTCCCTGGATACTTCCCTTATTTCTAGGAAACGATACGGGGATCTAGTTGGGGTAAATATCGTTGGAACTTGGAAAGAACGAATCACATTTTACAGAGAACTACTGGTATATTAACTCAAAATACTGCCACGAGTGTATTGATGAGCACGTTATTTGGGTGTTAGCAGGAAGATGTTGAGGACTGCACAAGTCTCGCAAAAACTGCTGGAAGCATGATTAACATTAACGGTGCATCGTACATACGTGCTCGCTCCTGCTTGCTTTCAGGTACAGGCAAGACGGTAGAATGCGAAAGCTTATGCCATGTACAGTCCGAAATTGTTTGCGTGCATAATACCTCATTGCTCCCTACCACCTGCACCCCAACCGAAGCCCAAAGACTTGGACCAAGCACGACGTCCCTTTCTTCCCTTTCACCTCACTCAATAGGCAATATCCCACCTCAATAGATCCCGGGCGCGCTTCTTAGAAAGGACGGCACAAGAAGCTGGCAATCTTCTTGTCCATGTTCCCCCCGCATTGGTGATTCGAATTGGTCGGGCTCACCGTCGTCAAATCGTCAATGGGCGAAGTGGCATCATAGTGTCCGCAGTTGTCCAAGCTGAGATCCTGGCAGTTGGCGGTCCTATAGGTAATTTCCGAGAATGTCTGTCAATCGACGCTCACAACGTTTCCAATATCCTGATACCAAGAAGGAAAGAAAGAAAGATAGGTACCAAAAGAAAAAAAAAACGTACAGGTAGTAAGTGCACCATGACCTCTCGAGAGGTTGGATCGAGGAGATCCCCTTGCGTGAGAGATAAGAGTCGACAACAACTACGTACGTACGCACAAAAGGGTGTTTGTTCATGTTAGTAATTGACTTGCGTAGGTGGAAGAATAGAGATCGGGACGCACTGCACTGGTTGGGCTTCAGGCCATCGGCCACGTTGGTAATGGTCTCGCAGTTCCCTGTAAAGTTGACGTCGGTGCAAAGCTTGGAACCGAGTAGACCATCGCGGGTCACGAGGTCATTGGCGCCCTTGACGGCTGAGGGAAGCGCGGCGGCGACCGTGAAGGCGGCCAAGGTAGTGAGAACAGAGATGAGCTGCATGTTGGATATCTGGTGACGTGGACGAGTTGTAGCTGTGCTGTTGATGTGTGAAGGTGAGGTCTTGATATGTTTTAGTGCTGAAGATGGGTGTGCCGGAGGGCGCCAGAGACGATTCAAGTCAATACTTGCACCACTCTTATAGAACATCTCGCTGATGGCATTGGATGGTCATCTCTTGGGTTGCGTAAATAATGGATTTAACCGCCGTCTGCCTCGTTGTTGGGTCCTGTGTCAAAGAGGACTGAGTGGCGTTTGTTTCCGTTCGGTGGGAGATATCACCGAACGGCCGAGCTGGAAACAAACGATGCTTTCAGGCCGGTTCACTGTACAAAGGCCATCGCCCGTTGAGCGGTTGGTTTTGGGCCCGTTGACCTGTGAATTGTCAGTATTTTCAAATGAGATGATTGAGGGGTATTGAAAGTTGCAAGAGTTCTAGACCGGATAACAGGTCGCGTGGTACGTTAAGCATGAGAAAAGGAATACCACGAGTTGCACAAACTGATACAGGATCGCCAGCGCTGATAGACCTGAAAACTCCCGTAAATACCAGTGGCAGCGTAAGAAATGAAAAAAAGCAGATTCATAAAGAAATATCAAACGTCCGTCTTCCCTCATGATCCGTGATCCATGTACCATGTCTTTCCTCAAATCACTCAGTGACCTTGCCTGCTGCGCCCGTCACCCGTTTTGACCGCCCGCGGCTTGATGACCCGGTTCACAAGGCGGAAGCCGTTCAATGTCCCTTGATCTTGCCGCAATTCTGAAACATTATGCATCAAACGCGATGGATGAGCCATGACAGGGCAAGAACGATCGGTATCCCACCAACAATCAAGGTGAATATGGGGAGGACACCCCTCTCCCGCGGAGCCGGACCGTCGTCGGCTTCAGACACACCAGTCGTCCCCTTCCACCGAGTCTGTACAAGAATCAGGTTGGACTGTGATGCATCAAAGCGCGTCAGCACTGGACAGTGTATACTCTTGCAGCTCCCAACACCAGGAGTGGTGCATGGCCTGTTTCGTCTTGTCCGCCGAAAAGACACGACGGCAAGGCTGAGCATCCTCGATGTGCAATCTACAGCCAGCCCTGCTACTGCCTGGGTCGCAGACCAGATTCTCCAGCTGATCAGGATCACCAAGGCGGGAACGGAACATGTGGAATGTAAAAATTGGGTCTTTGTGCAAAGATTGAAGCCTGACACAAAGATGAATACCTTTCGGCAAGGCAAGACAGAGGGATTGCAGACGGTTATCAAGCATTCTCACGAGTAAGAGAAAATGCTTCAACTTGACTTCCAATGGATCTGGCTTCAATCCGCGCTTTGCTCTTTATAGCGTAATAAGCTCACCACAATCTTTAGTTTCCCCGAGCTGAATGGTTCCGGCATCGTACGTTACCCTCTTCAATACCACCCCCGCAAACACAGCTCTATGCCATCAGGCATTTCGTAGACAGCACGTCCCTCTTTCCACCCTTCGTGATCCGCAATTTCTAAACCGCGCTTGGGCTCCAGCTTAGGACCCGCCAGCTCTGGTTTTGCGGCAACAGTCATGAGAGTTCGCAAGGTGACTACCTCGTCGGGCCCCAACTCTTTCACTCGGCAAGACCAATCCCGAGACACAACCAGAAGGATTCGTGTTTGATTGAGGCCTTTACGATTCAGAAAAAATGGATCGAAGTTTAGGGCGGCAGCTGCAACGGTGGTGTCTGGATTGTACAGCTCTGTGGCCTGCTTGTGGACTAATTTGTCCATAGGATGGCCAGCGCCTGACAACATGCGATGCGGAGGGAGAGGCCCAGTGACGTGGTACGACCACCAATCTGGTTTCCTTAAGCCTGCTCCCCTGGGCCACATGGAGAATGCAGAACAGGATGTCGCATTATATGGACAGCTGTCACGCAAAAGCGTAAAGTACATGCTGCCCAGTGGTTGGAAGGGATACATCAGCTCCAGGCGTAAAGTGCTTCCCTCCTTCTTAGTTGCCAGCGGATGTTCGAAGTCGAATATCAAGGGTTTCGTGACGTAGTTAACGGAATCCCATATTCGACGATAGCGATCTTCGTTGCGGATGCAAATACTCATTCTCTCTGCTGCCGCGGAGGAGGAAACGGGAACCTTGCAAGGAAGACAGAATGGGCTTTGCACGTACTCGTCATCGTGGCCGGCTGATGCCGCATCTATGAAGAATGCGCGGATCAATGGGATTGCAATCAGGTAGAATTCTTCCGTTTTCACCTTGGGGCTGCAGGCTAGTAGACCATAGACGATGTGCTCATGCGACCCGTCTTTGACTATGGGCAGACTGATCTCGATTCCACGCTGACTCATGGAAAAAGCTGGCCGCTTGTGTCCCGGTATACCGCAAGGCTCAAGGCCTCCGGCCAACCTGAAGTCCTGGGGTGAGGTTGCAAAGAGGGGCCTTGGCCGGCCACCAGCATTATGGCCGCCAAGATATCTGTGAAGTTTTCCTTCAACCAGCACTCCACCTCGGGGACCAGTAGTTACATCAGCATAAGCGCAGCTTGGAAGGTGAGGATATTGGAGAGACGTTGGGCGTGTCGGAACGGAGGAGGTGCGATTCTTGTCCTGATGGTGCTCGTCACAGCGGCAACAGTGACAAAAGAAGGGAATCTCTGAGACTGGGGCTCCAAGAAGCGGCTCGTTGTAGCCCCATGCTAGCAGAGTGCAGTCATCGGTAGACTTCATGATCTCTTGTTGTAGCCGAGCAAACGCCTTTCTGCCTTCGCCGTAAAGCATGGGCATATGGATACCGAACAGGCCGAGCAAGCAATACGCTTGGTCCTCGATCCGAGTCGTCTGCCTCCCAGCGGCCCATGACATCTTTGTCGCCACACTGGTGTCTCGAAGAACGGCTTCAAGATCCCATGTTTTGCAAGGGTCCGGCTCGACTCCCAGAAGGAATTTGGCATGAATGCCAGTGGCTTTGGAGATGTCGCTCGCCCACTCGGAACGCGAACCCAGATCCTTCCAGTTG
The DNA here is from genome assembly GCA_037102815.1 of Neurospora intermedia. Lineage (NCBI taxonomy): Eukaryota > Fungi > Ascomycota > Sordariomycetes > Sordariales > Sordariaceae > Neurospora > Neurospora intermedia. The sequence goes on from BTPP01000007.1 coordinate 591,175, forward strand.
ACATCGAAGAAGACCAGATGATCGGGGGCCAGGAGCTCTTGTAAAGTCCAACCTCGAGTAAACCAGCGGCAGAAGAGGGTGGCATGACCCTGTAACGCTTGATCGAGCTGGAAGTCGGATTTGTCCACATCAGACAGGAGGGCTAAGCACAGGCTCGAGTTGCGGTACCATCGAAACATGGAGTTGATGGCTTCTTGCAGCTCTGCGCTGTTGGTCTTGTCAATGCAGCAGCTGTCGATCCAGATGTAAAACAAGCCTTTCTGGCATGCCTTTCTGCAGGCGTCGTGGATTTTCTTCCAATATTTATTTGGAGGATCACTTTTTTTCAGGATTCTTTTCGCATTCGACTGTAGCATATCCTGCATGGTGACCTCGTTGCCGTCCCACGTATGGGATAGAATGGCGTATTTAGGAACCGCATTTTCGGGGAATTCGTGGAACGTAAACTCTCGAGTGGAAAGCAGGCGCATGACGTACGAAACAAGTATTATAGCGCGAAAGATGATATTAGCAAGCGGACGGCGGATGCCACAAGGTGGAGGTCAGGGAAGGGTTTGTGAAGGGTGAAGAGGGAAGACACCAAGACAAAGATCACTGAAGGATAAGCATGCAACGAATGCGAGGTGAATAGGTAATTTCCCGTCCGGCATCCATCAAGCTGAGCGCGGCAGTGCATTGTGGTAGCCTATGCCGTGTGCTCGTGTGGAAGGTGCATCAATCATTTCCCCTCCTGTACTCTCACTTTGTCTCAATTGTTCCTGCCGCGATACCGACTGTCAGCAGTCCTCACCAGTCAGTCGCAGCTGCATTCGGCAATCTCTGACACCTGACTCGACACAACGAGCGGCCCCAAACAATCCGAGGACAATTCGTTACAATACGGCGCCGTTACACATACACATAACAGAATGGCCCTTCCACCACACTCATCAACTCCCTCAACTTCCTCCCTGGCCCCGCCGCATACCCAAAATCCACCACATCATCCAACGTCGTCTCGCCGCTCTCGGGAATATTCAAAAACGTCCTCGTCCCCGCTACCGCCGTCTTCTCGCCATACACTCTCTTTTTCGCATCCACCATCTGCCACATCCACCACACCCGATCAATCATGGCGTGGTGCAGATAAAAGGCCGGATCGCCCGGGGACGTGCTCACATCACGGCCCGGGTCTCCTCCCAGCGAGTAATGTCCTCCGCCGTGCACGCCAATGTCGCCGGACCCGGGGATGCCTTGCATGATCATCTGGAAGTTGGCGACCGTCTCTTGGGAAAGGACATGTCGGATCGAAGAAGCGTTGGCGAAGCGCTGGTTCACAGCATCGCTTAGGTCGCGGCGCAGACACCGTGGGTTGTAGGCAAATGGACCAACCGGATTCGATTGCTGCGGTCCCCCGCCAGGGACGTCGAGGGCAATGGGGCCAAGGTTCACGCTCATGTTGGCGAAGGGGCCCGAGGTGACACAGCCGCCACCGGTGCCGGCGGGGAGGTAGACAGGCGGCAGTTTGCTACCCTCGATGCCGCCTAGGACAATGTCTCCCTGGTTGGGAATGTAGACACCGTTGCCGGACATGGAGGTCGCGCTGCCGTCGAAGATGGGAGAGGCGGAGAGGCCAGTTTCGGCGGTCTTGGCCCAGTCCCAGTAGGGCTGGGTCCCGCGATAGCCACATTCTTCGCGCAGGGCTTGCTCGTACAGCGAGATGAAGTAACGGTGCAGGCCGAGGAAGTTGCCGGTGTAGTGGGCGGTTTGGGTCTGGTTGATGTGGGTGACGACAAAGTCATCAAAGCGCGACCTGGCGCCAGGGGCTAGTGACGAGGGATATCGGGAGGGTTTGGCCTGCAGACATTGGACGGCTTGAATGTACTCGAGTCTCTCTACTTTGGTGAGTGCTCCCCTGGACTGATGTTAGCGTCGGGATATTCTGGGTTGCAGCTTAGGGGCGCCCGTGAAGCTTACCATTCTTTTCTGATCTTGATCTTCTCTGGTGTGCACTGCCGTCCCTTGGCCGCTTTTAGGGTCTTCTGAAGAGCAGAGCGGGCAAGGACTCCGATCTCTGCTGTTGCTTTCGCAATGACTGGGTCTTGCGAGCTCGGACTCGGGAGTCCTATACATGTGCTAGCGGCCTGGAGAACCAGGAGCGATAGGGTTGAGAGCCTCATCTTGCAAGCTCACAAGTATTGGCAGGGAAAGAAAATGGTGTATCGATGATCTGCAAAGAAGGTCGCGGGAGAAGAGCTGAAATATATGACAATCAAGCCAACCTCGGGGTTCAACCACCTGGTACGACGATACTCCACGGTGCCGAGACACCACGATGCACATCACGTACAGTGTGCACGAACAAAAGAGGGCCTTTGACAACAAATGTCAACTAGACTAAATGATGACACTTTCAATTTAAGCGACTTGCAACCTTGTGAGTGATGTAACAATGGGATATTCCTACACATAGGCCTTTGGCACGTAGTTGTAGGTAACGGCAAGAACTTTGCAGCGATAGATGTCCGGCTCATTGGCCTGGTAATTGGATTGCAACCCAGCACTTGGGCTATCTCGAGCCGGTTTCCAGATTGCCGGCGTCGGTTCCAGGACCAACCTTTAGTACCAGAGACGAAGGGAATGGTAGCACTATGGAAGCGATGTCAGCCTCATAGATGTATGCTTATATCGTGTAGTAATTGTATCACTATGAAGAACATTGTGATTGGAACGCTGCGGCTAATACGATAATCCCAGTCCATGTAACATGAAAAAGTTTCTGAACGGTCTGGACCTGGATCTATGGTAGCGAGTGAGTGTCCAGTCAAAACATTGTACTTAACGACTCGGCCAATACCACCTTCTTCAATTCCTTCCTCCTCCTCCTCCTCCTCCTCCTCCTCCTCCTGGCGCTCCACCACTATTCTAGATGGTACCTTCCGTCGACATCAGAAAGTTCCACATGTTTTTGGATCTGGTTTCCGCAACTTTTCATATGTCCAACCTATCGTAGATTTCTTATCGCGCTGTTAATTGCGTTCCTACATAGGTTGTGGCGGGGGGGGGGGGGGGGGATCCCATGAAGGAGCAAACCCATATGATATTTTCTTGATGAATTTGCCGAGGACTGCTCTTCGTCGGGGAAGGTGGCAGTGGAGGTGCTTTCCATCGATCTTCTTCCAAGGCAACATCGTCCCCCCCGTTTTGAAATGCTTTCTCGCTTTTTTTTTCTGCCACCGCAATCCACTCGTCCAAACAAGTTCCTCTTCGCTTTCGCTTCTTCACATGTCCCCGCAGCACCTTGTTGCGTCTCGGCTTGATCCTCATCTTGATAGGTGGCTTCGCTCTCGGACCCGTTTCCGAATACCTGCCATCAACAAGCTGGCACCTGGCATCAAGTCAGAAGATGATTTCGACATCCGCGTCGTAAACCGAAGATCCGGATTTTTGGTGCAGAATGCGCGAAAGTGAATGCAGGTAAAGTAACGCACATTGTGACTTTCTTTCCGGTTTTGTATTGTTAGATGCTGGCAGCTTAGATGGAGCGCTAACTGATTCCTGACAGAAATGCCTGCGGTTCGGTTAGCACAGTATCCTAGTACCTACCATGGGGAATTGCCAACCCGAGACGCCGGATGCCACGCAGCAGCACGGCAGCACCGCATCGGCCATGTTCCAAGTCTCCCGGTCGGTCACACAACGGCTCTCAGAATGGCGCCGGCTCCGAGTGCCCGGTCCGTACAATGATATACACCACACCCGCTCGAACTGCCCAGCCTTCACTTCGATGAGAGACTCAACCCTGAACACCTCGAGGTCGCACTCAATCTGGTGCCCGTGGCCATCGCTTCTGGATTTCTCGGGCCATACTCTCCTGTCTGAAGGGGCTCATCAACGGGCAGTGTTATTGAACGACTGTGATGCTTCCAGTCAGTCAGGTGTCTTTCTATGGTACGAGGATACCTAAGCCACCTTGTAGACATCATTTCAATATGCAGGATATAGGTACTGTCCACACCTTGGCCAAGGTAAACAACAGTAATCATGCTATGCCATGCGTTGAAAGCCCCAGAGTTGGATATGGACAGCAAACACGCATTCCATACATAAAGGTGGTTTTCAGGACCTTCAGTCCTTATCTCTTCCTCCCCTGAACACAACTTGCTCTCTCTCTTGTCCAACAGATACACATGCCCCCATTTGGACACCATGGTTCTATTCAAGCGCCCTCCCGATGAGAAGGGATCCGTCTGGTTCTCGGTTCTGATCGGCGTCTTCGTGGCCTTTGGTGGTCTTCTTTTTGGCTATGACACCGGCACCATCAGCGGCGTCATTGCCATGAAATACTGGAACGAGCGTTTCTCCACTGGCTACATCGATGCCGATGGGAAGCCGGCCATTAGCCCGTCGCAATCTTCCCTTATTGTCTCTATCCTTTCGGCTGGTACCTTTTTCGGTGCTTTGGCTTCTCCCTTGCTGGCGGATAAGATTGGTCGGCGATGGGGTATCATCATATCCTCTTGGGTCTTCAACTTTGGCGTGTCCATGCAAGTCATTTCTGTCGCCATTCCTCTGTTTGTGGCCGGGAGATTCTTTGCCGGCCTAGGTGTTGGCTTGCTTTCGGCTCTTGGTGAGTGATGCATCTTTTTTCCTTTCCATAGAGTCATGGCCGTGGTATGCTAACTCCGCTCCCTTCATAGTCCCGCTCTATCAATCTGAGACCGCTCCGAAATGGATCCGTGGAATGATCGTGGGCGTATATCAACTTGCAATCACCATCGGCATCCTTTTTGCCGCCATTGTCAATAATGGCACTCATAAACGGGAGGACACCGGCTCGTACAGAATCCCCATTGCTCTCCAGTGGCTCTTCTCGCTCACTCTCATCATTGGCATGCACTTCCTTCCCGAGACTCCCAGGTATTGCATCAAGCGAGGCGACATGACCCGTGCCACCCGGGCCCTGGCCAGAATCCGCTGCCTGCCGCCCAATGATCCCGCCATCCTTGCGGAGATGGAAGAGATCCGTGCAAACTACCAATACGAATTGTCACTCGGTAACAGCAGCTACCTGGACTGCTTCCGTATGGGCATGTTGAAGAGGATGCTCACAGGCATGGTACTTCAAATCCTGCAGCAACTTACCGGTTCGTCTTTTCGTCTCCCCTGTTTTCCTTGCTGTTCCACCATGACCGTTTTCTAACTTCAAGAATTATACAGGCGTCAACTTCATTTTCTACTACGGCACTCAATTCTTCGAGAACTCCGGCATCTCGAATTCCTTCTTGATTAGTATGATCCTAGCCACAGTCAACGTTCTCTCGACGGTCCCCGCTGTCTTCATGTTCGACAAGTTTGGTCGCCGCCCTTTACTTCTGTGGGGTGGTGTAGCCATGCACATATGCCACTTTATCGTTGCTACACTCGGTACATCAACAACAAGTCAGACTGCCACCGGGGTCATCATCGTGCTCAACGTTGCTGCTCAAAAAGCATCAATCACTTTTGTGTGCTTGTTCATTGCCTTCTTCGCGGCAACATGGGGTCCCTTGGCGTGGGTGGTAACTGCAGAGTTGTACCCACTGAAGCACCGGTCGCAGATGTTGAGCATTAGCACAGCTACAAACGTGAGTTGTTCCTCCCAATGTCGTCATTTCGAGATCAGAGCGGCTCGCGTGAGATTTAAAAGCCCTCCTCAGAACCCCAAATCACTTTTCTTCTTTGCTCCTTCTCTCTTAACCACACATCAGAAACATGTTCCTTCATTTTCAACTCCGGATTCTGTCTACTACCATGACATTCTGGGGGTAAGGTGGAGGATAGAAGAGAACTTTTCAAGCCTTTACCCTCTACCTTTGTTCCTCTCTGTCGATGAGTAGAGCAATCCGTGCTTTGGGACATTTCCACACCCTTTGCAAAGCCCTGATTATCTGAGACTATGGCGTCTGCCGTTGGCTTGTCAGCGCATCGTTATGTGTTGCGATATTAGTGTCACTGGCGCGCGCATGATGGACCAAATAAGTCGATGACCTGAAACAATGCACTGCTCCGGATGCATATTTGTACCTTGAGGATTCGCGCGTTCTCAGTCTCAAATCGCTAACCTTCTGACCCAACAACAGTGGTTAGTAAACTGGGCCATCGCCTACTCGACCCCATACCTTGTCAACTATGGTCCCGGGTACGCAAACCTCCAGTCAAAGATCTTCTTTGTCTGGGGTACGGCCTGCATGCTCTGCGTCGGCTTTGTCTATTTTTACATCTATGAGACAAAGGGTCTATCTCTAGAGGAGATCGACGAAATGTACCAGACGCCAGGTCTCAGGGCTAAGGACAGCAGCAAGTGGCGGCCGAGCGTCCATTTCCGAGAAACCCCGCTCACGGAGATCACATACCACAAGGCTACTGGTGGAAGTCCTGCTCAAGCCCAGGCTGCTCCAGTAGCTGAGACTGCGGAGAGAGCTGAGCGCGAGGTTGTTCCTACCCTTCCCAATCCTACTACAGCTCCCGTGATTGGGCCTCCTCCTCCTGAAAGTGATGATGTCCTGAAGACTCTGCAAGACGCTGTCCTTCGTCCTGCAGAAGCTTTCACTCACCCTGCTACGCTAAACCCGGCCTGGAATTCCCATTCTCCCTTGTCCGCACAAACTGCGCTGTCGAATCTTCCGTCTTCCTCTCTTGCTTCCAACAAGTCCGCTCCGTCCCTGGGCACGACTCCAAACGAAGGAGGAACTAGTTTATCCCACCCAGCGCGAAGAAGCTTCGGGCGTTGAATGTTGGGGGCGACAAAATGACTTCCCACGCTCACGCTATACATGTCATCAGTGGGGTGGCAAAGCCCCGGCATGATCTAGTGCCGTTGTGGAAAAGCACCGTGACGGCTTAGTGGGAATGCCTTGATATCGGGAGTCGTTAGGCAGGCATGAAGCGACCAGTCTGCTTGATCTTCCGTGCCTGGGGAAGTTGTTTCGAGGACTTGCAGGCTGTGAGACATGGGATGAGGAGAATGGTTGAGTCATTGGTCAAGAACTGGGCAATGGCTTCGATTGTAAGGATTTATGGCGGGTTATGAGATGTAGCTGTAATACGTGGGCTTCAAAAGAGACTTGGCCCCGATAGAGAATGGCGTAGGATGCTGCATCGACAGGGACACACGAGCGCGGTGCTTAACGTTAGTTTACTTCTTATGGTGGGAAGGGATATGGAGGACTTCTCATTCTTGCTAATGGTCAAGGGAGGTGAATTTCGATTTATTTCAGTGGTATTTCAGGCTTTGGAAAAATAAATTTCTTTTTCAATATTGCTACTTGTTTGAGGCCTAGACTACCTAGGTTGCTAAATAATGGATCACGAGGTGTGAAAAAAAAAAAAAAAGGTTCGCTCGGACAACACGAATATACAGCGACGCGGTAACATCCGAGTTCTAGTTTTTTAGGAAGTCTAGTTTCTGCGTCAGTTCAAACCAAGCAAATGAGTGTCATACGTGAGGGCGTGAAGCGCGCAATTCCAACGCTGGATTGTGTAGGTGACGTAACTAACACAGTTCGCGCAAGCTTATGTCGATTTCTGTTAGTGTCAACCAGCCAGCCAGCCGACCGCCTACCGGTAGGTATTCCAGATTAATAATTAGCGGAACTCGAGGGGATGGCTGTTCAAGAAAACATGATATATGATCTGATCTTCAGTTGATCGAAAGGAAACTGCTTAACATGTTCCAGAAAGGAGACAGAAATGAGATAGAAGAAAAGAGTAGAGAGGTCGTCAAACCACAGGCACTGCAGTCCCTCTCTTTGCTGTGCCAGAAACTAATGTGACCTAGCGATCAAATCCAGGCTGCGTGGACGATGAACAATACTTAGGTGCCCGGTCGGATTCGGAACTCGGAAGCCGGAACTCGGAAACCGGAACTCGGAAACCGGAAGCCTGCCGAGTCTCTAATTGAACATGCAGCGATCTGTTCAGTTTCGAGAGGTTGTGAACAATGGGGATTGTTAAGTCCTGTATTGAGTCGGGAGTCGGACAGTCGGACATCTTCCCGGGAGGAGGCTTAGTTTCTTGGAAGCTAGTACAGCTTCGCTCTTACCTCTCCAATTAAGCCTACCTATTTACTTAAACAATCAATCCATCCATCCATCCATCCATTCAGGGCGGGACGAACAATGGTCGGAATTCGGAAGCCAAGTCCCTCATTGAAAAACAATCTGTTCCGAAGCAAAGAAGTTCTGAAGAATGGGCATTGTTCGGCGAGTCCTACTCGGATATCTTCCCGGGAGGAGGAGGGCTGGAGGAGGCTTTCCAAGAAGGAAGCCGCAGCTCAGCTACCAGCCTAATCGTCCAAACCTGTCCAAACCTGTCCAAACCTGCCTAGTAAGTGATCAATCCATCCAGGACGGGTGGGCGCATGGTAGTGCGGATTGATGATGAACAACAATGGACGGGGAACTCGGAAGTCAGATCCTTGGACAAAGAAGTCTTTTTGTAGGTAAGTAACAGACTCCAAAAGAATGGGATTGTGCTCAAGTGGCTTGGATTGGATTGAATGGGATTCGGGTGTCTTCTCCGGTCTTCAGGAGAAGCCAGAAAGGTGAACAAAGAAATCCAGGGGAGGAGTACCTTGATTGGATCGGAAGACTCCCGGCTGTGGAGAGAGAAACAGATAGGTATGAAAATGACAGGAGTGAAACAACAACATGAACAACAGGAACAACAACAACAACAATAAGAAGAAGACGTGCTATGTAGTGAACTGCATTTTTGATCGAGGAACTCACGATAAATGATATTACTGAACGGATGTCTGTACACGGAAGCATGTATTTATTTATATGGTCGTCGGACCCCCGACGTTGTCTGACTTGGAATGACCATCACCAACATAACCATTACCAAACCAAATCAGCAGGTTTCAGAAGATATCAAAAACGTCAAGTTGACTACCTACCTACATACTCGAAAACAAACACTAGGTAACCAAGTCAATTTCCAGATACACCCACATAGGTACTCGCCCACCCAAAATCAAAATGTGCCACATCAACATCATCCACTTCTCCCACCACCACAACTTCTTCCCTTCCGCCGAAGAAGTATCCAACACCTCCTCCTCCTCCAACACTTCCTTCACTAGCAGCACCCCCACCTCCTCCTCCTCCAACACTTCCTTCACTAGCAGCACCCCCACCTCCTCCACCTCCACGCCCACATTCAACAACTGCAACCTTTCCAACCCTACTAGACTAACCGAACAAGAGGAACTCATCTCCCTCCAACGCCTACCTCAACACCAATTTTTCCGTTGCCCAACCCACACCAATCACCGCTGCGTAGTCTACAAGCAGACAATGCCGTGTCTCTTGCAAAGGTTTCATTCTGCTGCTGCGCCTACTACTACTCCTGCGGAAGTCAATGCTAATGCTAATGCTGATTCAGAGGAAGGCAATGACGGCATAAACATATCAACCTGTCCCAACCTACAACTTACAAATGAACACCACCCCTTGAGTCTTCTTCTTGCTGACAATGACAACAACAACACCTTCAACAACACCATCACCACCACCAACATCAATTTCAACAACATCAATAACAAAAATGGCAAGTCCATCCCAGGACCCATCCAAGTCGTCCAACCCTTCCACACCAGTAACACCACCACCACCCTATCACAAGCAAAAACCACCCTCATATCCACCGCAAACGAAATCCACCAACAGACAATCAAACTAAACACCCACATCCTCGAAACTTGTTCCCTTCTGGAATTTCTTTTCCAAAAGCTTGCTGCTCACACCACCTCTACTCACACTCACACTACCTCTACTCACACTACCTCTACTCACACTCAACCGACGCTCTCCCAACAACAACACCAGCCAGCGCAACACCAGCCAGCACCCCTCAACCTCTTCCGCGAAATCGAAATCCCACTCCAGCGCGCTACCAAATTATGTCAAGAAATCAACCAAGCCGATGCAAAAATCCGTGAGTTGTTCCAGACCTTTTTGCAGAGACGTCAAGAAATGGTTGATTTGCTTACCTCTATGGCTGCACTTCAGCAGGAGGGCCTTAACAATGGTGCGTATCCGTATACTACAAGCAAGGCAAGGCAAGATCTAAGGGAGTTATCGACGGAAAATATAAGAGAGGTGTGTGAGGAGCCGATGAGGAGGGGGAGGGAGGTGGTGCGGGAGGTGGTGAGGGTTTTGGAGGGTGTGGAAAAAGGTATGTTGCATATGGGGGTTTAGTTGGGAGGTGTGTACCTTATCAAGGGGAGGAGGTAAGTTAGCGGGGGCAGGTAGGTTGAAGGGGAAGTGAGCATAGATGGATATAATCTTGGGAGGGTACGGAAAATCGAAAGGATTTTGGAAGGAGTATGTAGTAGGCTGACATAGCTGATGAAGAAATGGAATGGAATTGAGATATGAGAATGGGCAAGTGATGGGCTGTGATGTGACTAGAGTGTACTTGACAGAAAGTAGGCATTGCTGCCGAAGTGTATGGAGTAGAGTACACAAAGAGCCTAGGAACAGCCTATAATAAGAAGTGGAAGCCGGGGTAGCAATGAGCTTGCGTTCGAATTGTCTTCATGACCAGTGTGGTACGCTACGACCCAACCACTTCTACTCAAGTACCATGGATGGTGCGCATCCAGTGCCAAGCGAGCAACAAGGTATCATCCCGCTTGTTGTACCAGTTGGGGAAGGAAGTCTGGAGCAGAGTCAGGGAAACGAACCCCCTCCTCAATTGGTACCATCCCAGGGTATGATCATCCTGGTATCTGATCGTGACAGACGGAAAAATTACTTCCCATAATTGCATGATCGTATGGGGTCGCATTGGCCGGTTAAAGCCTCAACATCATTCCACGGTTCGTCAAGTGATGTCCAAGCCCGAACCTTGAACATCAGAATGTCCTCCAGTAAATAGAGCAATCCGCCTCAGGATTATCGTATGGAACCATCCTAAACCTTAACTATTTTCCAACCATGACCAAACATTCCAAAACAGCAATAACCACAGCCCTCTACCTACTAGCAGCCTACCCCTTCTCCAGCGCACTCACCTTCACCATTCCCAACAAAGTCGGAACAGGAGACTACTTCTACACCCCTCTCGACCCCGCGCCCATCGGCATCTCATTCGAGTTCTTCGCCTTCCCATCTTACTTCACCAACGTCACCGCCACGCAGCAATGTCTAGCAAACTGGAAGGCACTAACAGGTGTGTGGCCGCCCATTCGCATCGGCGGAACGACGCAGGACAGAGCGCAATATGACTCCAACACGTCAGCCTATGTCGTGTACTCGGTAGCTGACGCAAAGGATGCCCCGGCTGCTTTGACGTTCGGATCTAAATTCATGACGCTGGCGGGGACGTATGAGGGGAGTGTGGTGGTTGGGCTGAACAGGGGCAAGAATGAGATTGAGAATACGATTGCTGCGGCCAAGGTTGCCGTTTCCGAAGTCAAGAATCTGCTGGCGATTGAACTTGGGAATGAACCTGAATGTGAGATGCAAGCATTCTTGAAGCTGATGGCTGTGCTGACTTCTGTATAACAGACTGGGTCAAGGACGGGCAACCGATCACATCCGGCGTCAACTGGACTCCAGCTACAGATGCCGCATCGCAAAATAACTGGAACATCCAAGTGGGTAGCGCGGTTGGCAAAACCAACATCATTCAGGCTGGGAATTGGAATGAGGCGCCGCCCAAATGGGGAGCTGCGCAGCTGATAGCGACCGAGAACGCCACGGCGAAACCCTATGTTCGACACTACGCCCACCACAATTACCCCGGTGGAAGCATTCAGAGTCTCATGAGCCATTCGGTCATTTCAAAGAACATCCACACCTTTGACGCCGACATAGCTGCAGCTCGAGCGATCGGGAAGCAGTACGTCTTTGGCGAGACTAACTCGGGTATGTGCCACGTACCCCTTTTCCCTAGAGGAAGCTATCTTGACTGAGTTTATATTCCAGTATCCGGTGGAGGAGCAGCTGGAGTCTCTCCGACGTTTGGGGCAGGTCTATGGACCATGGACTACGCTCTCCGCGCCACTTACAGCAACATATCGAGGACGTACTTCCATCATGGGACTGTCGGCAACTGCCAATACTGCTTCTGGGGCCGATACAGCATGGGGGCTCCGTACTACGGGGCATACGCAGCGGTAGCCTTGATGGCCGGCGCAAGCCACTTGACGGCTTTGGATAGCGGTTCGACTAACTATGCGGCCTATGCCACGTTCGACTCAAGGGGGCTTCCCCTGCGAGTGATGTTATACAACTCGGATTATTTCGCCGGCAGCGGGACAAGGACTACTCAGTCCTTTACCCTGACCGGCTTGACCTCGTCAACGGTCAAAGCGAAGAGGCTGACGGCAGCAAGCGCGACGTCTAGAGTGGATCAAGGAAGTCCTCCGTCGTTCGGGGGCCAGCAGTTTGACAATGGATCTTGTGCCATGAGCGGGACCGAGACGTTCGAGACCACGCCCGTTTCTGGTGGCCAGGCTACCTTTTCGGTCAAGGCAACCGAAGCACTTTTGGTGTACCTGCAGTGAATGCGGAGCTGGATCGACCGGTACCCGAACAAAGCGAAGAAAGGTCAGAATCACATATATCGTGATTGGATAGGCACTTGAGCATCGTGAAAATTGGTGTTGTTGGACGGTCTGGTCGATAAGGGTGATGGATGAGGGCGCTTATCCAGCCATCGTGAAGGCGATATGGAAAACTATAAGAGAACCGTGAGATATTCGAACAAGATAAAGCGTTCAGTGCGGACCGACAATATCCAAAATCAAAGATGGCTTGTCGTCGAGTTCACTTGGTGTCGTGTGTTCATCGGCAACTTCGGAGGCTCCCTTGATAAAAGGTAGGCATCATCCCAGTTTTCTCGCCGATCGATTAGCGATTCCCGCGCTACCGGGGTGAGCGGGTCTTTTTCCGAAAAAATTTTGGCCGAATTTTCTGCATGGCTAGTAGCAAGCTAGGGTAGTTCCCGCGATTGCACCACATGCCCTGTGTCGTCCTCACCGCTTGGTTGTAGTGTAGTGTAGTTGAGTTACGCTGAATCAGACCACATCTAGGTGGCAGTTTTGGGTTCGTGGTTGAGGCCAAAAACAGGGAAAACAACGACGAGCTGGAGCCTATGTACAGATGACTATGTACGCGGCTGCTGGGAAAGAAACGGTCATCATGCAGAAACAGACTCAGCGTAACTCTGGGTACGTCTCCAGCAAATAATCAGCAATTCCGAAGTTTTGGACGGCTTTGTAAAAAAACGCATTGCATTCTTGTTTTTCGTAGACCATGCATTGATAAGCCCAGTCGTCACCGTAATATTATGATCGTCGAGATCCATAAAGCTTGGCCGAACGTGGCAGTCCGGTAGCATGGCAAGATAAGGCGGACTGGGGAACGCAGCCATGCATTCCTTCACATTCTGTCCTTCCCGTTGGGCATAAGAAGACGTAGCTGTCTCTTCTGAAGGCATTCCTTTGTTCCTCTTTTGGCCATTATCCATCATCATCATGCGGTCTTTCTCGTGCTGGGCAGCTGCTGCCCTGCAGTTGGTTCACTACCTAGGCCCGGCTACCGCTGCGGCCGTCCATCACCATGGGAATCACACGGGAAGAATAGCCCCCAAGGCTTTCATCATCAGCATGGTGAGTGACGGAACGCAGAGCAGTGGCAGAATACGCTGGCTGGATGACGTGCTAATTTGAGCCCGTTCTAGTTTGAGCCCGAAACGGACGGCTGGATGACAAACATGGTGGAATCGGGCACCGGAAACTTGACCGACATCAAGATCGACGTGCCCGGGCTGTCCATGCTGTACCCTCAGGTGGCATGCACGGCGGACAAGTCTGTATGCCAGTTGACGGCCGGAGAGAGCGAGATCAACGCGGCAGCGAGTATCATGGCTCTGGTGCTCTCTCACAAGTTTGACCTCCGTCAGACATACTTTGTGGTTGGCGGCATCGCGGGTGTCAACCCCAAGTACTCGACCCTTGGCGGTGTTGCGCTCTCTCGCTATGTCATCCAGGTTGCTCTGCAGTACGAGCTGGATGTGCGGGAGATGCCGGATAACTTCAGCACGGGATACTTTGCGTACGGCACCAAGGGACCGAACCAGTACCCTTCCACCCTCTATGGCACTGAGGTGTTTGAAGTCAACGAAGCGCTGCGCGACGTAGCGTATAAGTTTGCGCAAAAGGCAAAGCTGGCTGATTCGGCAGCGGGAGCCGAGTACCGGGCCAAGTACAAGGAGGCCGGGGCTGAGTACACTGCCGCCACCGAGGGGCCGAGTGTTGTCAAGTGCGACACGGCCACCAGCGATGTGTACTACTCGGGTACTCTGCTCAGCGAAGCCTTTGAGAAGGTGACGCGGGTGTGGACGAACGGCACCGGCGATTACTGCATGTCGGCGCAAGAAGACAACGCCGTGCTCGAGGTACTCGTCCGCGGAGCCATCCAGGGCCTTGTCGACTTTGGCCGTGTCATTGTCATGCGAACCGGATCTGACTTTGACAGACCTCCGCCGAACGTCACATCCTACCAGCACCTGATGACAGACCAGAACGGCTTCGAGATTGCCACGACCAACCTGGGCAGGGCGGGCGTTGAGATTGTTCGCGGCATTCTGCAAGGTTGGGGGCATACGTTCCGGAAGGGCATCAAGCCCACCAACTATATCGGCGATATCTTTGGCAGCTTGGGAGGACAGCCCAACTTTGGACCGGGCAGCCAGACCAATGGCACCGGCTATGCGGCCGCACCCAAACAGGCGAGGGCGCAACTGAGGGCAAGGGGATATCGTGGCCCTTCTGTCGTGCGACGTCGCATTTGAGGATCTGGTTCGTTGTTAAGGTTGTGGTGCCACTGGACAAGACGGTCCTCAGGACACCTAGCCGAGCCAGATCATGACTTTATCCGCATCGGAACCAGATGGAGGTGAAGGGACGGGAGGTCGATATTGCACCTGCAGAGCCAAGAGATATTCGGGGCCATTTGCCGGCAGTGTATTACGTAGCATACATATATCCAACACAATATAAGTATATGTAGAGGAGAGTGGAGAGGCAATTCAATTGTTTACAGCGACATGGTGGGAAGAGGAAAGTTGAAGCTTTGGTCTGTGTCGTGTCGGTGTTGACTTTCTG
Organism: Neurospora intermedia; assembly: GCA_037102815.1. Classification (NCBI taxonomy): domain Eukaryota; kingdom Fungi; phylum Ascomycota; class Sordariomycetes; order Sordariales; family Sordariaceae; genus Neurospora; species Neurospora intermedia. The sequence goes on from BTPP01000007.1 coordinate 606,317, forward strand.
TTTTGGGAGACACTGAATGTGACGGAGTGAAGTCATCGAAGAGCAAAACAATTGTCAAGGAAATTGTTAAGGAAATTGTCAAGACACAGGCAGTTCTCAAAGGCCTTGTCACACAGCTGACGGTGGCCTCGGCTGCTCCCGCTTCTTTTTGCTGGACGCACTATACTAGAGGTACCTTAGCCACTTGGCTTCTAACCGAGAATGATGACCAACCAGGGTGCCAGGGCTTTAAACGCCACTTCCCGTTCCATCACCGGGCCTTGTCTGGTGCGACGCAGCTGCTAAAGTTAAGGTAGGTTATATTAGCTTCTATATTCGCTAGAAGCCCAGTTGCAAACGGCCAAGCATTCCCAGCAGACCAACCTTGTGATTGAATAACCGTCCCCCCGCCGCTCTCGGAACTTTCCACTTCTTTGACACCTCCACCGACCTGCATCTCCCATCAAGGTTCCCAATTTCCATCCCCGCCATTCACAGCTTCGAGCAAAGACGGGAGCTTTCGACCATTTCGAGACGGCAACAGCGACAAAGAACACAAAAGAAGAAGAAGAAGCAGAACAGACGCTCAACTTAACCGTCTGCGTCACCACCAAGAACACGGCGATTTAAACCCATCAAACAGAATGGGCGTCCACTCCATCTCCAGCTCCAAGTCCTGAGGACAGCATCACCACCACCGCCACCACCACCACCACCACCACCCAAGCAGCAGTCGCCATGTCACTCATCCCATACCACCCCCGCGAAGGGCGAGAGATTGTGCTGTACGTCATGCCATCCCACTCCTCACTTACTCGATCTCAACAATGACGCTGACATGTTTGGGCCTCTGTCCCTCAACAGCCGCCATCGCAATGCCATCGTTGTCCGCGATCCCCTCACGCAGCGCCTCGAGATCCGCGGCCTCCAGCTTCACGAATGCCCCACCTGTCACCAGCCCCTGCGAACGTCTCCCGAAAGTCATGTCGACGATGATTCGGACCGTCGCGAGTCCTACGTCGACCCCGACTACTTCCGTATGTTGCGCGACGGCCACAACGGCCAGACTCCGTCCAACCCTCGCCCGCCCTCGAGCCCCATCCGCCGCTTGGTCCGTCCGGTCCCCGCCATAGACGATCGTGGAAACGAAGTCGGCGTACAAAATGCCGAGTTCGTCAGCAGCGAGCCTGTGCCCTCCGAGACTACCCGTATCAAGAAGGAGGCTTTTGCCCCAAACTACTTCGAAACCTTTTTCCATGAGGAGCGTACCCTCGGCCGCGGTGGCAAGGGCGTCGTTATGCTTGTGCGCCACGAGATTGACGGTTGCAACCTGGGTCACTTTGCTTGCAAGCGCGTGCCCGTGGGCGATGACCACGCCTGGCTGGGCAAGGTGCTTGTCGAAGTCGAGTTGCTCGCCAAACTGTCGCATCCAAACCTGGTTTCCTACCGCTTCTCGTGGGTCGAGGATGTCAAGATCAACAAGTTCGGCCCCAAGGTCGCATGTGCCTTCATTCTCCAACAGTACTGTAACGGCGGCGATCTGCAGCAGTATGTCATTGGCGACCTGCTCAAGGAGCCAACCATAGAACAGATCAAGGCTCAAAGACGCCGCCGATCCAAGGGTTTCATCGAACGGCCTAGCGTGACCCAGCGCCAGTTGCCCTTCAAGGAGATTTTCTCGCTGTTCAAGGACATCACCTCCGGTCTTGCTTACCTCCACACCGCCAACTACATTCACAGGGATCTCAAACCCAGCAACTGCCTTTTACATCGCGAGGGTGGTCGTACTAGCTGTCTCATCAGTGATTTCGGCGAGGTTCAGCCCGAAAATGCCGTCCGCGTGTCAACCGGGTCGACTGGCACCATTTCTTACTGTGCTCCCGAGGTGTTGATCAAGGACGCAAGCGGCAAGTACGGCAACTTCACGACAAAGTCGGACATCTTCTCGCTTGGAATGATTCTCTACTTTATGTGTTTCGGGAGGTTGCCATATGCCAATGCTAATTCGCTCCACGAGGAGCTGGAGGATATTGATTTACTGCGTAGTGAGATCACGGACTGGAAGGGTTTTGAGGATGAACGACGCGAGCGCCCCGACCTTCCCGCAAAGTTATACCAGCTGCTTAAGCGGCTTCTTGCTATCAACCCAGCCGAGCGTCCGAGTGCAAATGAGGTTTTGAGTGCCATGAAGAACGAGTCAAGCTTGGACGGGTTGGGAGGGAATTCTACGGGTTCTGTCCCATCGATTGGCCTAGCCGGGCGGAGAATACAGGATCTAGATTCTCCCATGCCTCCCAGCACGCCTCTGCCAGGTCAGTCACCCGCCGCGTCCTCCTCGGATGCGCCTTCGCTGACCGTTTCTGAGCAAACAGACCACAGACATGCCAAAGTGTCTTCATCTCCAGACGAGGATCTTCCTTCGTCAGTTGATGGTTACCCGCCAGTATCCGATACCCGCCAAAAGGGCGCATCCGATATGCTTGAACTTGGCCCAGTTTCTAGGAACGGCAGCGTCGTTGCCCCGCACCCATCTCCACCAGCCATCACAACCCCGTTGCTCATGCCACCACGTAGCACCCGGCTTGAGCAGATGAGGCACTGCGCAGTGCTAACACGGTATCAAGCTGGGATGTGGCTGGACGCAAATGGACTTTCCCTTGGAGTGCTGCTTAGGCTTGCTTTTTTGGCCATCAAAATTTTTTCGCTGTCGTGGATTTGCTGGCCGTATGCTTCTAGTCTCAGCATTCTGACATCAGTCTTTGCCCTGGCAATTTTGGACCTGCTGCACCCAGTTGGGAGGCCGGAGCCACGAAGAGGAAGCAATGTCATGCTTGGGGTACCTCCTCCCGGGAGTAGGCGAGGAAGCAGCTACGAGCAAGCAAACAACCAGAATAGCCAGTTGCATGACCATAACGGGCACATGGTTAGGGCCTCTCCCGACATTGCTCCTATCTACGACAACGAACAGTACAGGAGAGCGGGAACGGTGGTAGGTTGGAAAACAAGTGTTTCCCTGTTGTTGTTACATTTCGCAATTCTATGGGTCACAAATCACATGGGCTTGCTCTGTGCTGTGAGTAGATGGTCCCACTGGCCACCTCCTGATCTGCCACACGATGAGATTGTTTGATGGCCACAACCACCACTTCTGGGGTTATCGGCTTACTATTATAGAGAGCATCTTGTGTCACAGCAAGGCAAGAAATAATCCGGCGTTAGGGGAAAGGGTCACACGGATGATTTGGGGTCATATTGCAACGGGAAAACAGCCAGTTTGCTTTGAGTTCGGGTGCTTAAGCAGAAAAGGAAAGTTCTATCAGTCAAGTCGAATCATGGTGGCCCGGCAAGTATTCCTGCATGCATTTGTTTTGGCATTTTAAAACGGTATGTACTCAGTACGAAGAAGAATTATTTACAAGGTGCTGTCCCGTCTCCATCGCAAAGGGCGATTCGACATGTGTACAGCGTTTTAAGACCGAGACCTGCCGGTCTCTAAAAAGAAGAGAATCACCCTGCCACCAACATCCATCCCACATATTCAACTTCCGTTCCTTGTTAACGGCATTACCTCATACCGTACATCCAGCTCCATTCAACCCTCGACACCCCCCTCTTAGCACCCAGAGGTCTTAAGCGCCGCAACAGCACAAGCAGTTCCGCTGGGTCCGCTACCAATCTTCTTGGGCTCCTTGCTGTTGTTGCTGGTTCCCTCATACAGCCAGCAGACGCTCGAGTCCTTGATGCACGAGTTCTTGATGGTCGTCTTATCGCCATAGTTGGCGTTCACGCCAGCGACCACCTTGGCGCCCTCGACGTGGACATTGGTGAAGGTCGACGACCGCTGGTGCTGCGTCTTGCAGTTGCCGCACGACCGGTACAGCTTGCCAATGTCGGTGGCATAGAAGTTCTTGACGGCCACGGTGCCGCCGCCGTTGTGCTGCAGGACCTTGTCGCTCGCGTGACGGGCGCCGCCGCCGTTGACGTAGGAAGTACCGGAGGATTGCTTGAATGTCGCGGCGTCTTCGCAGACGTCTGTCCACCAGCTGTTTTTCTTGAGTGTCAGTAGTCTGTTTGCTGCCGGATGGCTGCTGGTATATAAAGGGAGAGAAAGGGGGAGAGTGGGAATGGGTGGAAGAAAAGGAAAGGAAAGAAAATCAAAAAAGAAACATACATATTGTTCAAAGTACACCTCCCCTTACAATGCACGCCCTCGCCGTTGTTGGGACCAATCACCACGTTGCTCAGCGTGGCGCCATCTTCCAGAATGAACACGGCGTCCTTGTCGCCGCCCTCGGACTGTTGGTTGCAGGTCGACGGCCAGCGGTCCCATTGGTACATGCCGCCGTCGAAGCTGCCGCCGGCCGCGATGGTCTTGACGGCGGGGAGGGCGGTGGTGCCGGAGGGGGTGGGGAAGGTGGTTTGCAGGTTGGTGTTGGTAGCGCCTGCGGAGGCGAGGGAGGCCACGGCGAGGAGGGAGAGGGATTTCATGTTGAGAGACATTGTGTGGTGTGAAAGATGTTTCTGGTTGGATGGTGTTGATAGTGTTGGTGTTGGTGGTGGTTGTTGGTGGCCGCCCGGTTGGTTGGTTGGTTGGTTGGTTGTCAAGATGGTGAGATGATGAGCTTGAGCTTGAGCTTGACTGATTTGATATCGTCGATGGAAGATGATATGTCCTATCCTTTATATGTATGTTATCAACATCCAACTGACTGCGTATTCGCATCCCTTACCCACCCCATGTCGAGGATCCTTTTTTTTCGATTTTGTCCAAGTGTCGGTATGATGTTTGACGTCGTAATCGCTGGGGTATGCATACTCCATCCATGTTGTCTGTTCCGTCCGTCTTCCGATTGCGTTCCCGAAGTAGTGTAGGCCCCCCCGTTGATCCACACGTTCGTCCGTTCGATTATGTACTCGGCGGTTTCAACGCCCTTCCACCAATCCCAGAAAAGGTCCTGATCAGGGTTGTTTGTTTCGAAACTTGATCCTGTCTGGGGGTTTGGAGTCGTAAGCTGCTGGGTAGGTATCCGCAACCGCCTGATGGTACCTACCTGGTCCCTGGATCAGAAGTACATAGTGTATGTAGAAAAGGAAAATGATCACGCTAGTGCGGTACCTTAGTTTTTACTCCATTAAACACAAAGGTTTACAATGATCGCTGTACTCGTTGATTAGGTGAACTCGCTTTCCTAGAAGGACGAGGAGAGTCGGTTACCTAGCTGGCTGGGGAAGCGAATCCATCTAACCGACGAATAGTCTAGGTACCATGTAGATGTAGAAACAAAAGATAGGTACCTCTACATAGCATGTCAGTCAGCCATGAGGTGAGGATGGAGGAGGAACGAAACATGCGATAATCACTACTGATCCACATTTTTGCTTTTCTGCATAAGGACACCACGGAATGACAAGGTGCGAAGCATCCCAAAAGAGCAAAGTTCAAAGTTGAAAATGGTTAGTAGGCTTGCGTAATGCAATGCATGCATGTACCCCAGATTCCCTTCATTTGTATTTGGTGCAAGTTTACAGCCAAGTTTGTGGTGTTACGTAGTCTCGTCTTGGCTTTATTTTACGGTGTTTCCGGATTGCTTGGCTTTCGTTCGTTCCCCCTTGTTGGACTTTCACTGACCCTTCTCCATCTTTTGCTGGTCAAAACATGAAGCCCTGAGACTCGACTCAACTTCAACACCGCGCGCGCAAATCAACAAAATACATGCTTTATGAGTCGCCTGATAAGGAGACTGCGTGAAGCACCAGAATATTCACGAAGCGATAAACTAGTAGATGCCCTTACGATCCTCCACGATTAACCCCATAGAAGCCGATTCTCCAAAAAAGTGGATTGCGGATATGTATCCCCCCCCCCCCCCCCCTCGGTAGGCCCTATACTCTACATGTCCCCTCTGATGATTTATTTGAATCTTGATATGATCTGATGCTATCATGGGTATCGGCAGTTGTCCTGTCCTGCACTGCACCGACTGGCGACTGCACCTTTCCTTTCGCGGTTTGCAGTTCGCTTCGTTGTGGTTCTTAGTTCTGGGGTCAAGCCGCATTGACGTTCGTCGAACGAAAAAGGTCGATCGAAAAAGGAGAACGCAGCAGCAATTGAATGCAACGTCTTGGCAGCGAGCCCCTCCTCCGCACCGGGTTGGTGGGATTTTGTGGTGGTGAAACTTCTGGAGCAACCAACCAACCCCTTGTCTTAGTGTAGAGCTCAGACATATCGAAGAACATGGATTCATATCATAACTTGTGGAATGATGGGAGAAGCCGCGGAAGTATGTCCAAAGGTTACGATAGGTTCGGTCGGTATGTTGAAGGAGCCCGCGGGAACTAGGTGTGGTAGGGCAATGAAAAGAGGGTACGTAGGTACATAGCTAACCGAGATCTAGTATATCTCACCGCTGCTCACGGTTACATACGACACAATGCCACGCGTTTTTTCAAGGTTCGGGGTTACATACATACGTGGTTCTGGGACTCTGTGGAACTCTGGGCAGAAAGTAACTGAAACTACTAATAAACGAGATGAAAAACGGACGGAGAAAGTTCGGTTCGTACTCGCATCATTCACTGTTCTCCGCGTATTCGAAGGAAAAATGGAAGCTGGATGGAAAACTAAAAAGATGGAAGAAGATGAATTGGAGGGAAGAGAGAAAACATGGGTTTTGACTGGTGGATTCTTCCTTCAATGCGCAACCCACCCACCTCACAAGCGCAATGTTCCTCGACCGACCGACCGACCGACGGACTTTTCAATCACCATTATAGAAATAAGATTTGACAGTCTTCACGATATTGTTGAGTTTCCAGCAGCCATATTGATTCTCTTTTCTTGGAGCCGTTCCGTAACGACTGTCTTCTTTTCGCAAGACCAGATCAAGAGTGTAGTGCCAAATATCCTGGCTCTATAAATGCAACCGTTGCCGTAAATTGCTAACAACAACCCCCTGGCGTGGTGGCAGAGTGGTCTAATGCGCAAGACTAGAAATCTTGTTCCTTCGGGAGCGTCTGTTCGAATCAGGCCCACGTCGCACGATGATCACCAAAAATTTCTCTTTTTTCTTCTCTTTTTCTCCTTTTACCAATTTATTGCGACTGCGCATCTTCCTTTTTCTTGTTTGTTTTCCTTTCATTTTTTCGTGGTCATTGTTCCGGTGATAAAGGGAGTCACGAGACAAAAAGGGGATGGATATATCAACAAAACCTGTGGTGCTTGCGTGAGTGAATGAATGATCACAGGTCCAAGACAGCAGCACTTTTGTGATACCTGTACTGGGTTTTGTCAAAAGAAAAGAAGATCCTGAGAGAAGGCGACAGGCAGACGAGGCCTCAAGCGGGACGCAGAAGGGTTCACCATGTGCTGGACTGACATCGCTGCTATGAGAAACCACCAGGCCGTGCAGTATCGCGAACACCTTATGGTAGGGGGCAGGGAGCCATGGGTCTGTATAAACCATTGTTGGGGTTTGACTTAAAGCACTCACTCTGAGCCTACAAAAATTAAGAAGACCTGTCATGTACTCCTATTAGCATCCTGCTCTGCGTACCTATCGTCGGCTGGCTTACAGTAAAACTGCTACTCTGCCAGCACCACACTTCATCACACATGTTGCAATGTCCACTGCTCGCGAAGGCGAAGGAAGCCCCCCCTCCCATAACATCCCGGTGGTTTTGCTTACCAAAGACGAAGCTCGTGGACGCGATCGCCGCACAGAAGACCGTGACTTATACTCATCCGGACAACTATTTCCCGTAGAAATCAACACGGAAATCGGAGCCAAGAAAAAAGCCGACCGCATCTTTCATGTCATCAACAAGCTCGGGCACGGGACCTACGGCACCGTCTGGCTCGTCGAAGACACCCAGCCCCCCGCCAATGCCCCCTCACGATGGAAAGCCATCAAGATGCACCGCCAAGCCACTGCCGACACCGACCTTCGCGTGTCCAAGGAGTTCAAACGTGCCGGTATCAGCCCCGACAAAGCGCTATCCGAGTATCAGGTCGCCATTCCGTACGAACAGTTCCCCATCAGGGGAGGGCCCGGTGGCAAGACGACCTATACTTGCTCGGTGCTCCCTCTGCTTGGGCCAAGGGTGGATAATAGACAAGTTCTTCGTCTTTCGTCGAACGAGGAGGAGGGTTCGTGTGGCTCTCGGGACGACGGGAACGGGAACGGGAACGGTCAGGCCAGCAGCAGCAGCCTTGTGTTTGCCTGTCGACAGATTGCGCTGGCTCCTCAGAAGCTGCATAGCATGGGCATCGCCCACGGGGATTTCAGGCCGGCCAATATCCTGTATTACCTACCTCACTTGGATAAGCTGAGTCAAGACGAGATCGTGCAGGTGTATGGTGGCCAGCCGGAGGCAGTCAAACTCGAAAATCCTGAGCCCTTTAAAGAACCAGATCACCTCGTTTTCCCTGCCAAATGCGACGTCTACGCCCTCAAAGAGATCCTGGCGCATAAAAACTTGAACATAGGCTTTATAGGACAGGTCCCTCGCGCGACCGTAATTGACATGGGCTCAGCCTGGCATCACGCATGGGAGCCGCGTCACTCGCTGATTCCCGTGCATTATAAAGCGCCAGAGTGCATCGTACGCCGTCACGGGCACATGAGCGTAGAGAGCGACATATGGGCGCTAGGCTGCTCTATGGTCAAGATTTGCGCGGGGAATACTGCCTTCCCAGACAGCCGGGAATCGGTCGACGGGCGCCTCGAAACCGACGTGCTGGCTGAGATGGAATACTTTCTTGGCCCTATCCCCACACCGTATCGGAATGCATGGAAGGAGCGGGATGAAGGGAAGAAGACCGTGTTCCCGTCCAATCCGGCGCATGTTGGATTTCTTAGGTATAGTGCGCTAAAGCAGTGGAGGAAGAGGCATAAGAAAGCAAAGAGCCCGCTTCATTTGGCGGTGATGCAGAGCGAACTGCCGAAGGAGAAGGCGGATATGTTTCTGGACCTCTTAAGGGGGATTTTTCGGTGGTTTCCTGACCAGAGGATGTCCCTTGAGGAAATCTTGAGGCATCCTTTTCTGCAAGTGATTGATACGAGCTTGGAGTGAGTCTAGGAAGATGAGACTGTTATGGCTGTGCCTATAGAGTGAATTAAGCGCAGTATTAGGAAGGAAGTTGGCATGGCATCGAAACACACGAGTGATTTAGACAGAAGCGGCCGTGAATTTTTGAGCCCATCGTCGGATGTTGGTCCAGATCCAACAGGTTTACATTGGTAGGCGCTCTTGATGGGCGGTTTCACCTGTACTGTATCCTTCGAGGTTGCGACCAGGAAAGATTTCCAATGAAGCCATGGTGACATGAATCCATATCGGAAATCCAACCGACCTGTCGAAATCTGAAGACGTCAAGGCTGGTCCACGACGACTTGATGTGGTAAATTTGATGGGGCGGTTGTTCCCAACAAGCGGAGAAACTGAACAGGAAGAGATCTGGCCATTCTCCTCCATTGAATCCCCAAATGACGACAACTATCGGCGAGGGACGACTTCTCCATGGAAATGGGCCTCGGCGGAAAGAGCTGTTCTTGACACGCAAGAGCGGCACAGCTCGCTGGCAGACGAGAGGCACTTAAAGTTCACGTTAACCCAACTTTCTCGACATCAAAACTTCCATAACGCGCCTCTAAACATCAAACTCCACTCCAGCCCTGTCCATCGCGATGAGAAATGCATGTGATTACCTTAGCACTGCTCACACGTCACAAACAAATTAACAATGGACTGGATAATCGACGTCTATCTAATAACAAGCACGAAGCTGCTCAATCGCAACCAACTCGGACTTATATCTGATTGAAACATTCCAATCAACCGTCAAAACAAAATGGACAAAGAAAGCAGGAAACTCTCAAGGCCGGATTGGAAACTAGCCGGTAGTAGTGAGGGGTTGACGACTTCATCCGGTGCCTGCTTCCATTGAATGTTACATTGTGATCAACCCCTCCGCCCCAGTTGAAGTGAAACTTGTCCATGACTTGACAGCCTCTCTGTTTCCTAAGCAGCAACTCTACAACTACCTACACTACCATCAAAGGCGTCAATCATCATCATCATCAGTTCAAAATGACTTCCCACCCGGAATTCAACGAGCGGACAACAGGCACCGAGGTCGCCAGCGCGTTTGCCGATCAAATTCGCGGCAAAACCAGTAAGGAACTCTCTAACCCCTGATTCCTCATGATCTCATTCCTGACCATCACTCCCGCCAGTCCTCATCACAGGCATCAGTCCCAAAGGAATCGGGGCATCCACCGCCCTTGCCTTTGCCTCGCAAGCGCCCAACCTGCTAATCCTCGCCTCACGCACCAAATCCAAACTCGAAGCTGTTGCAGACCAAATCCGCACCACCAAGTTTCCCCATCATAGTACCAATACGCGAATAGAGCTAGTTTCCCTCGACCTCAGCTCCCAGCACTCCATCCGTCAAGCCGTTTCTGAAATCACTCGCTTAACTGGCGGCAACAAACTCGACATCCTAATCAACAACGCCGCCATCAACACCACCACCCGGCAGACCACGCCCGAAGGTTTGGAAATGACATTCGGCACCAACCACATTGGCACTTTTTTGTTTACGAACTTGCTCTTACCACTACTCTTGCACAACACCGCCGCATCACCAAAGGGTGCAACAACACGCATCATCACCGTCTCCAGCGCAGGCCATCGCCTCTCCCCTATCCGTTTTAGCGACTACAACTTTTCTCACCCAGAAAAGGCAGTCCCACCCGAGGAGGACGACATTAACCCCCTACCTGGTGCCTTCGCAAAGTGTACAGAAGATGGATACAACGGGATGGTGACGTATGGACAGTCCAAGACGGCGAATATTCTGTTTACGCTGTATTTGCAGAGACATTTGAAGGGGAGGGGGGTGGGGGCTTATACGTTGCATCCTGGGAGTATGTCTTTTTCTCTTTCCTTTTTTTCTTTTTTACCCCTCTACTGGGGGCTATGGATGAGAAAAATGTTGGATGAGATAGGTAGAGGTATTTGGTGATTGGATGAGATGAAACAACGACTGACATTTGTTGTGGTTAAAACAGCTATCGAGACCGAGCTGGGAAGGGATCAGGATCCCGAAGTCAAGGAAGAGTTTCATAAGATTGAGGCGTATTGGAAGTCGCTGGATGAGGGGTGTGCGACGACGATGGTTGCGGCGTTGGATCCGGCTTTGAGTGGTACGTCTTTTCTTTTCTTTTTTTCTTTTTTCTTTTTTCGGTTCTTTCAGCTTGTTCAGATCTGGAGTGAAAAAGCACGTTTGCTAACCGAGGATTACCCCAGAAACCAAAGGATTATACCTGGTGGACTGCCAGATCTCGGATCCACACCCGCATGCCAAATATGAAGTGGCCGCGGAAAGACTTTGGAAGCTTAGTGAGGAGATTGTTGGGGAGAAGTTTACTTTGGAAGACTTTTAGCTGGTTGGTTGGTTGTTGGGTAAGGAGGTTGTAAACCTCGGGCTAGGTAGGCAGTGAAGGGCTCTAGCTGTCTGATATGGCCCCGCGAAGGATTTCCGAGGATGAAGTGAACCACCTACCTCCCGAGGTACTTGCCTAAGAATATTGAGTAGAGTTGGTCCCTGACAGTCTCACACTCGAAAAGTTTCTAAAGGCTGAGGAAGTCAATGGCTATAGTGAATGAAAGCAAGACAGTAAGTTTCTGACCTACCTAGATCCTAAGACCTTTCCCAGTTATATATATAGACCATAGTATCTCCTTCCCGTCCCGCCCGAAGACTCATTCTTTCCTTCTTACCTCCCCAGCGGCATATTTTGAATCTCCTAGCTTGCCATAATTTACTTTTTATCACAGCGTCTGCCCCACTTAGAGATCGCGTGGGTCTACTACCCCATTGTGTGTCTGAACCCTAACCTCCTGCGTCTGCGAAACCCCCCTTCGTTCCCCGAGGGACATTATGAGTATATGAACGTCCATGTACATGTCCGTCCTGCTCCTGCTCCTGCTTGATTCTCTTATCATGGGCCCGTTCAACCCCACCCCCAACCTCAGAGGTACCCCCAAGCAACCCGGTATAGCTGCTGACGCTTGAGTTTGATCGAGGATCAGTCGTGGCCGCCGCGGATTTGGATGTGAATCTGGAGGTCTCTTGACCGGTTGTCATTGATGGTCGTGGCTGAAGTGCTACTGCCGCTGGTGTTTCAACCGCACCAGCCCCAGAGCAAGAGCCAGTACCAGAACCAGAATCATGGCTTGTTTCAATATGTTTTGCTTCGACGACATGATGATGATGCTGCTCTTGCAGCTGATGCCCGTGGGTGCTTTCTTCGTGCCTCCGATGCGTGATGATGACAACCTCGCGGGCTAACACGCGGAGTTGTGGAATGGAGGCTGCGCAGATGGTTGTGGCTACCTCAGCGGCGCCCCAGATGATGAGTCTGTACCCGTGGTCTAGAATGTTTGAGAGAAGTGTGTGAGTATCAAATGTAAGGCTGTGGAAGGAGCAAGTGAGAAAGGCATTTGACGGGTACTCTTGGGTTTCAAAGCGAAGAGCCACTAACAAGAGAAGTCACCGTCTATAATTTCCGGAACCATGGAGCATTTGACGAACGCTGTGCAAGCTGCACTGCCGGGGAGAGACACCTGCGGTTAGGTTTGGAACTGGTATCGGGGGAGGGGGTTGTGAGCTCTCTTACAAGAGACCCATACTCATAGCAATACCGATTCCGATCTTTTCCTTTCGTTGCATGTGAAGGTCCCATATCAGCCACCAGGGCAGGATGGCAAGCACGATGTCCATCAGACCCGAGTATACTGCACGAATGGATTAGCACGACGGTATCGAACACACCCAGCCACCCATTGTCAGGGGGCTTGATACTCACTTCCAGCGAACATCATGGAAGAAGCCGTGAATTTGATGCTCAGGCAATTCGGTTCGTCGTCTTCATTCCCATGCTCGTCAACTCCGCATTGTATCCATACCGCTATCACATTGAAGATCAAAAACGAGTTCATTGTTGCAATGATGATCAGGACCAGTGCCCTAATCTTTGGTCTGTCCCGTATAAGGCGTAAAACCGTCAGGCCAAATGAAGTCTTGCTCCAGACGGCACCTAGCATCATTACCGTGGTGGAGAGGTGCGTAAGAGTGTTGATATGCTTGAGGTGGTCGGACTCTATGGTATCCCTGTGTTTCCCAAAACCAAGACGAATGTTGATGGTGTTGACGGTGGCATCGAGTATAAGGCAAAGCTACGTGTCGTGGAAAGGAGGTTAGAGAGGTTAGTGGCCGACAACAAAAGACCTATAAGAAGTGTTCCAGGCATTGGTGGTACAAGCGTAGGGGCGCGTAGTTGGCTTACCCAAGCGGCAACGAGAACATGATCGTCCCACCACAGAGATGTTTTCCGCAGAACCTTGCTGTAAATGCGGAGGCCGAAGAACAAGGCCGAGACGCAGACTAGTAACCAGTCGGCAATGATGATTTCGGGCCCTACAGATACCGTGGCAGAGCCGGCAGTGCTCTCTGACCGGCCGAATCGGAAATTCTGCCTCTCAAAGATAGGCATCGTGTGGTGAGAGGTAGTGAGAGTGCCAAAATGGGATATTTTGGTGAACGCCCAAAACAACGCTTTGGGAAGTGTACCAGATGGGGCAGTCAGTACTGGTGCCTTGCCCAGTGACTAGACTAGGTGTTGAACCTCGAGTGATAAACCAGGCATAGCTCATTGGCATGGGGCCCAAGGTATTGAGGATAGTCTGTGTCTCACGAGCAATCTCACACATAGTGCTAGTGGCCAAGAGGAGAGATGCTGAGTTATGGTACCACGAATGTGCGAAGGACTACCTTCCGTCTGGACTGATGGTGGAAGTTTGCTTGCTTTTCGTTTGAAGCATAGTCCCTTGATAGTATGAGATCTGCTTGGCAAGCATGACCACTGATAGCCAAATTGGCCAAGGGGTTGTCTTCCAGGCGAATAATACTCCGTGTGATTCTCGGACACTCATCATGACAATGTGGCCATGATAATATGAGGAGGATGGATTCTTGGGCACGCCATTCCCTGTTACTTCATGTTGTTCCAGCTGAGCCAACTCGTCTCCTATCGCCGGGCAGATGTATGGTAAGTTCTGGGAGATGGGGGCTTATAAGCTTTGCCAACACGTGTAGCCATGGGTTGGGAGGTGATCAACGCGGAGTGCATATCTTGTCTTGATCTGCCTAATTCCCGAACGCCACGGGCCACGGCCTGTGACACGCGAACGCGCACTCCCACTCGAGAGCAGCGTGTCATCTTCCTTGGAAGCCGGTTGTTGTGCCAAGGAGGACATCAGACTGTTTGCTGTTTGGTTGGAATTAGAATACCGAAGTGTCAGGTGTTTGGCCATTTATGCCGTCCTTCTTGACTAGAAGCATGTCGTTGACCACCTTCATTTGCCAGAGTCGAGTTTCGGGGACACAAACAGACCATCCCGGATTGTTTGGTATCACACCAGTTTGTGGAACCTGAAGGAATGGGAGTTGACGCTTGCGACATCGTGATTACCAGGCAGAAATGGCGTCCACCAAAAGATGGAGTTTGGGGTGTACCGTAGTAGTGTAGATGTTGAGAAGAAAGTGGTGAGTTCCCATGGCGAGTGGAAAGAAAGAAGAAGGAAGGAAAATCCCATGACGAGATGAAGCAGCACGTCGTCGTTTAGCGTGATTAGAGATACGCTGGGATGGGGCAGAGTCTGGAACCTCACTTAGTGCACAAGTACACTGCACTACAGCGGGCTTAACAGGGGTACCTAGAGGCAGTGTACTACAAAAACATCCAATGACGTCACTGCATCTATTCGTCCTGGGTAGCAGCCAGCTTTTCAGGGCTGTGAGGATGACCGTTGTGTCGGTGACTATTGAATCCCGTCCAAGGTCCTTGCTTCCACTTGGACAGGATTGTTTGGATTGGGACGGGGGCAGTGTTTTTACTTTACCTGGTTTTAAAGTTCTGACAGTGATCCCGTTTGTCGGTGTTCGTCCCATCTCCCGATCCAACTTCCTACCTACTCTGCTTTCTCGCTTTGGACTTTCTTACTACAGTAATTCATGTCCTCCCTTGTTACCTTCATTACCGCGACTCGGTTTGCGACAACTTTTATTGCCGTTGCTGATGATACCCTTAAATAGTCGCTCATACCCACCTATGCAATCCAACATTTAACGACCTTTGCTTGCACATACATACCTCTACAGACCACCTGCAACTATGAACTGCGTGCGCATGCGGCTACAATGCCGCTTGATTCCATCTTCCAATACTCTGGCCCGCTGGTGTCTTGAATCACCCCAAAAGAATCTCACCCTTCACCGTCCTAGGATATCCATTGTCGCACTGAGACAAGCCTCTACCTCGGTGTCGCCCAAGACCAGGGAAACAGAAGCCGAAGCAAAAGCCAAGAAATTGGACCAGAAACGGCTCGATGAACACGAAGAGGAGGTCAGGGCGCGCGAGCAACAAGTAAGACGCCCATGGCATCGCGAAGGTGCCGATAAGCCTCCGGTCGAAGGCAATACCGAACCCATAGCAAAAGGTAATAAGCAACTGCGGACATGGAAAAATCCTTGCTCAGAACCCATCATTGACCATATTCCTCGCTAGGCAAGCTCCTGACAACGCCGACTCGCCTCCTCAAACTCATACTTCCTCTACCCCTTCGTGTCGAAAAAGACCAAAAGAACAATGGCCGCAACAATGAGTACGGCCGTTCGATATCACTCAACAGCGACATCCAGCCACTCGCTCTGCTTATACACCCACAACAGCCACTTTCCTACGTCGAACGCCTGGTCCAAGCCGAGCTTCCGCCTGTGGTCGAAAATGGTCAGGAGAAAATCCCCAACGTTTACTTCCGAGCCGAAGATTCCGAACAAGGCGACCAGAAACCCACGAGCCGCGCCGAAGCGAGATCCAAGGACGAAGACCGAGAGCCTAGCGAGTACAATACCAACCTGTCACACGTGGCCTCCTATTCCGGACTTGGCCACCGAGGCCCCAAGCGGAGTTCCCAAGATAAGAGATGGGTGCGGTGGAGCAGTAGTACCGAAATGGGCGACTTTATTCGGGACGCAGCGCGCGGCCGAGAGTTTGCCATTGAAATCGAAGGCTATAACATCGAGATGCGCGTGAGCGTTCCCTCGTTCGGGGACCGGACCTACTACATGCGCCAGCGTCTGCGTAAGATGAGCTCCGAGATCGACGGGTTGGCCAAGATCAAGCACGAGTGCGATCTTTTGGCACACCGGAGCGCACATCGCCTAGCCAAGGGCGGGTTTGGCCTACTTGCTGGGTGGTGGGGAGTGGTGTACTATGTGACGTTCCATACCGAGTTTGGCTGGGACCTGGTCGAGCCGGTGACGTACCTGGCGGGACTGACGACCATCATGGGCGGTTATCTGTGGTTCCTCTATATCAACAAGGACCTCAGCTACAAGGCTGCCATGAATGTGACGGTTTCGAGAAGGCAGCATGCCTTGTACGAGATGAAGGGCTTCGACATTGAGCGGTGGGAGCAGTTGGTGCAGGACGCCAACGCGCTGAGAAGGGAGATCCGAGTGATTGCGGTGGAATACGACGTGGACTGGGATGAGACGCGCGACGTGGGTGAAGACGTAAAGGATGTCCTCGACGAAGAGAGGTCAAGGAGAGACGACGAGCACCGATCGATCGAGAAGGAGAAGGACGAGAAATTCACCGAGGATGAAAAGAGGAAACGCAAGAAGGAGAAGGGGTCCAAGGAGGAGTCGGGAGATTCATGACCCGGTATATACCTATCTAGAAACGAGCGTTCGGATTGGACGGGATGTTGTTGTTAGTTGTCCAAAATAATCTAATAAAATATGATGGCTGAATGCCAGGCGCAAAAATTATCGTATTCTGTTCTTCGGCGATGTACTGCGCAGTGCATTGTGTGATGCCCTGTGGTCTGACCATGTTCCTGTCACTCAGTTAGACAGTTAGTGACTTGCCGAGGTCCAGCCCTATCTTCTTACCTTTCCGGACGTATTGTGTTAACAGCGGGGTTGAGGTGGATACCCATGTGTCATGACCAGGATGGAGCTTTATACAACTCCGTGAACGGTGCCCCTCCTTGCCCTTCGATCTGTCGTTCCCGTTCTTTCAATTCCGAGAATTCGATGCTTCGTCCCTGCTGCTCGTACCTTTTCACGGAAAAGCCACCATGAACTAACCGAGAGTACATGTAGAGGCTCTGACTCAATAACTTCACATTAGCCGTGGCCTTTGATCAGTTACATGAACTAAACAGCTCCAGATGACCAGGCCATGATCCCACATATCTCGTGCCATCTCGCCATGTCGTCCTAGTCCAAGGCGATATGGAGTGATATCGATCCTTCTTCCAGAACACTTCTTCCTACGTTCGTTGAATACCTAGCCTACCGGATCACCGTAATTATTAATACCCGGTCATACAAGGCGCGTGATGGTGTCCAGGCTCCCATTGCCGGATCGGCGCCTCCGCGTCAACGATCTGTGCCCATGGTCTCCATTTTCCATGCTACCTTTCCCGCCTGTTACCCCACACTAGCTATTTCAACCGGAGCTCCCCCTGCTGTCCTGCCCGTTTGCCGCCCTGCCTTCAGTTTCAACCACCTCGCCGGCTTCGCTTGACTATCTCTACAATCTTCACGACAGCCTTCGTTTCATCTCCGAGTCTTGCGAAACACTGACATCCTTACTTACCCCTTCCATCCAGAGACAGACAGACGATTTCGGTCCGATGGGACCCCAAGTCATTCGATTGCCCGACGGGCAGCTCATCAGCGTCACTCCCGTGTTCGCTGGCCTCTTCTTCAAATCCCACGAACTTAGTACTCCCCAGCACGCTATCCCCGCTGGCTGGAGCATCGTCATACACACCGAAGATGATCACAAGCCCGGCGATTCCTCCAGCCACGACCCCAAAGAGGGCGACGAGCACAGCGCCGAGTCGAAACCAGCCATACACACGTACACCAAGCCCACGCTCCAGAATGACAGCCTGTTCATTTCTTCGGTTTCGATGCCTGCTAGCAGCGAGTTCAAGCCCGCAGCCAGCCCCACGCGACTGATTGCCATGATGCTGTGGGTTACCCTGTACTGGTACTTCCACCAGCCCGCCCCTTCGCCCATCCTACGAACCGAAGCTTCCAAGGCCACACCCACCGCTGGCCGCCCACGGGGTGAGTGGAAGATTCGCATCAAGAGGGATGGTGTCCTGCGCGGGAGGAATCTCATTGCAAAACTCGAACGCATGGGTCTTATAGCCAGCGCCGACTCCTCTGTCGGCACCGCCTTAGATGATTCGGACGAGCCGTGGGCCAACATGTTTGTCTCGCGCAAGATGTTCTGGCAGATACCCGGCCGTCTCTTCCTCTTCTCCCTCCAACCAAACTCGAATAACCTCAAGTCCCACCCCGGCTCTCCAGCTGTCAGTCGGCCTGGGTCCCCAGCCGCCCAGCACGGCACCCAGTCTCAGCAATCCCAGATCACGGACGTATCCGAATCCCACGGCTCCTTGCCTCCTTGTTCCATGCCGTCCTACCCCATCGGTCCTTTCTTCAGTGCCTCCTATCTCCCGACATATTATCCCCCTGCGCCCCTGCAGTACACAATCACCAACCATGTGCGTCACCCCGTTCGACCAAAGCCTCCTCGCATGGGAGAGGTCTTTTATACACGCTTTGTGCCTTCCGTTGGCCAATACCTTGCCTTTCGCGTGGCTTCTCTATCTCCGCAACCGGTGCCTTATTTCGGTCCCGTTGGTCCGAACCCACCTCAGGGACAAAACCATCTTACCCGGATGACGGATTTGGAACTAATAGAAGCCTGGCATCAAAGCCCACGCGTCTCTGCTTTTTGGGGTGAGTACTCGGTTAACTTCTTGACCAATGGCCTCAAAAGTCGACACAGCTTCCCCGTCATTGGCATGTGGGATGGCGTGCCCTTTGGTTACTTTGAACTCTACTGGGTCAAAGAGGATTTGTTGGGTCGCTACATTGGAGGGGAGGCAGCAAATGACTGGGACCGTGGCGTTCATGTCCTGATAGGAGAGGAGTGGGCGCGTGGGAGAGTACAAACTTGGCTTAGCGGTTTGGTGCACTATGCTTTCATGGCAGATTATAGGACCATGAGCATGTGTGTCGAACCCAGGGTGGACAACACCAGGTAAGTCGATGTCGTGTCAAAAAAGTCTCGCTGTCTCTAGACGGATCATGGTTGCTAATTACTCATCCTAGGTTTATCCAACATCTTGAATATGCCGGGTTTACCAAAGAAAAGGAGGTGACGTTTCCGCACAAACAAGCATGGTTTGGCCGGTTGAGGAGGGAATGTTGGGAAGGGCCTGCACTTTGAGTTCAATTTCCACGCAGTATACCACAATTCTATCGGACGGCAGGTCCCTCTTTACCAGTAACACGCTCCCAGACCACAACGGCTGTCGATGCGTGGATGATGCTCCCACAGACGCTTCACCCACTCAGCCTTTCATGTCCCTGTTCACCACTTCACGCCGCAGCAACGGACTACCGCTGTCAGCGAACACTATACGGCTAGCTACAGGCCGTTCGTCCCTAGATCCTGACCTGCCAAGCCTGCCTGAGACAGGAAGCCTTGTCTTGGACCTTATCCATCTTCCTTCCAGATTTGGCAAGTTCCCCTACACAGAACATGGCTGTACGCAATGACTACCATCAACAAGCTGGCATAGAGCAATATGTGAGCCAGGATTCTCCCCACCGGCGCCTGTCAACTCAGCCGCTACCACTCGGCTTGTGCTTCTCCAGGTTGTTGTACCACGCGACGCTTCTTTCCAGGTGTTGAACGTTGTCCAACGCACAATTCTTGCACAAGCCAGGCAATATGTTTCACCAGACTCATTTGGCTCTCTTTGAGTGATATTCGTTCCGCTTGACGGGGGGATACAAGCTCGGATAGGCACAGCCAAGCTGAAGTCCTTGGCCGATGTTTCACGCGAGTGGCTTCTTCCCGTCATTGCACTTCCGTTCAAGGTACGACTTCCTGTCCAAAGCAATGAAAGGCCCAGACCGTGTGTGGCTGTCAGCCCTCCTTGCTGTATATTGTCACTTGCTTCCCGATTTTTCTTTGTTATACCGGCAATGTCCGTCCATGTTGAGCGGCACCGCAGTACAGATGATATATAAGGTTGCACCTATTCTGGAAGCCAGCCCTGCTATCTTCCAACGTACAGTTCTTACCTATCTCCAGTGCTACACTGGTATACTTGGGAGTTCAATCAGCTACATGTATGCCTGTCTCACCAACTCCTCCATACGTCTAGTTATTGCCGGGACGTGTGTTCATACCCCTAAATTCCCACAATGAGGCCCAATGTCTTCTGTCTCGTTGCGATCCTGAACACACAAGCAGCAGCAAATGAGGCCACCTCGAATGAGGATTTACGCCCATCAATATGGTGCACGGCAGCTTTTCTTTACCCAGGCCAAGACCGTCTGGGTAACATCGCCCTGAAGAATATTTTTCACGGATATTGTGGTCTGAAAGGTTACGAAGTTTCTACTGACATTGACCTCAACCAATGCTTGGAAAACAGGAATGGGCAGATTAAGTGGAAGGAGAAGTAAGTTTTTGTTCTCTATCTTGTCGCTAATCACTCTATTTGTTTCACCGCGCACGTTCAAGAATGATCCACACACCACACTTTAAGCCACGAACAAAGACAAAAGAGAAAAACACGAATTAATTGATCAGTCACTAACTCCGTCCAACTTATTAGCGGAAACGGAATCGGTACCTGTGAGTGTAGAAGCAAGAGGAACACCCCTTTTGTGATTGAGTGTCAATGCCCTGATGACAGGGGCAACAAGATAATATCAAGCGTTAATCTCAGTGAGTCTTTTGTCCCCCATCGAACACTTCCTTTCTTGTGGCCCCGATACAAATAAAGCGTCTTTCGGTTTGATACGAGATGGTCACGGAAAACTTGCATACTGCGATTGAACAGAAGCTAATACAAGTCCTTTCTCTACTGTACCAGATGAGCAACTGAAATACGAAAACGGCACCTTCAAATGCTTTGGCACATCGGGAACGACGGAGGATGTGTCTTATCGATTACCTGGTACATCGGGACAAGGTGGGGGTGAGAGATTGGAACTTGAATCGAATCTGATACTTAAGAGAGGGTGAAGTTGATGGCTTGAGGATGTGGCTACCTAGATGTGCCTATGGATACAGGAGTCATTGTACCCGAGGGAGAACGATGGTCTGGAGGTCTGGGGATGTGAGGTTCGCAGATACATTTGGGGTCGTGGTATGCGCCCGTGGTTTCGAGCAAAAGAATCCAATTTGGCTTGCTTTGGCTGGGCAAGGCTTCTGCAAAACTGTGAAAGGGATTACAGGTTTTGAAAACATATCGGCCACAATCACTTGGGGGTACTTCCCTTCATGGAACTATGCTTTGATGTATAATGAATCGGTATCCATCTCGGTTAGCGAATGATCTTTCCTATCTGCCATCCTCTTTGTTCGAGAGTCCATATATAACCCTAACCCCGTTGAGGCCCAAGGTACTTCTTTAGGCGATCACGTGCGAAGCTCTAGCTGGGAGTGTGCAAATTCCCCAACCCCCCAAAGGCGTCATTCGGCCATTTCAACAAGTAGAACTTTGAACGAGGATTCGCTTTCGGAGCCCGATTACGTTCTGGATTGCATTGGCTGGCATTTCTCTAGACCCCTTGGGATTATTCTCTGAATGCGACAGCAGCCCAGGTAGGAGCGCCAGTTCCACCGCGATGGCTCCCAACCCCCCCTACATGTCCTCGCTCTTCGAGCCAACTTCCGCACCCCCCGAGCCCGGGCATCCGCAATTCCAGCAATCACAACCTCAACACCCTGGCATTTCACAACAGCAGCAACAACAACAAGCTGCTCAGCCTCAGCAAAATCAACCGCGGCAGAAGCAGCCACGCAAACCCCGCCAGCCAAGAAAACAAGCTCAACAGCAACAGCAACAACAGCAACAACAACAACAGCAGCAGGTCCACCACCAACAACAACAGGTAACCGCTCAGCAGCAACCTCTGGTTTCAATTGACGCCCAACGGTTTGCTCAACTTCAAGCCGAGGTTGGTCAACTTCACCAGCTTGTACAAGGTATCATCCATCGTCTCGATGCCTACGGCGTCCCATCCCTACCTGGCGGACATCATGCACCCCTTCTTCTTCCGCAACAGCACGCCCCAGTCTCGGCTGCTGCGACTTCCACCCTAGTGGCCACATCTGCAAACGCGGCAACCAACAACATCAACTTTAATGCTCTTCTCACAGCCAGTCAATCCCACGATGGCGGTGGCGGCGGTGGTGAAAGTAGCGTAAGCGGCCTCGTCAACGGCGACCATGGTCATCATCACGATGACGGCTCCGCTGCCAACGTCGGCGTCACCCACCACCAAGACGGCGGCGGCGGCGGCGGCGGCATGGACCACGACGTGGACGACGATGACGACGACGAAGAGTCTCGCCAACTCCAGCTCCTCTCGGCAAACCTAGTAGGCGACCAATCCCTTCCCTCCGTCTCCTGGGGGGTCGGGGACAACAACAACAACGGCGGTTCCGGACCAGGAGCAGGAGCAGGAGCAGCAGGGTTCGACATGGCCTACCCACCTCAGGGGCACATCTTCCACATCCAACTCTCCACCTCGGCAGGTGGTAAGAACTACGTCGGCGGTGGTCCCAACGGGGCCTCAGTCGTGGTGAACAACTGGACGCGCCAGCACGGCTACCGCGTCATCACGCGCCGGTCCAAGATTAAGAATGATCGGTATCACTTGACCATGTCGTGCGCGCTCAGCGGAAACAAGTACCGACCTGTGCCGGGCCCGACGCAGGAGCAGATTGAGGAGGCGAGACGTAATGGGCAGCGGAAGCCGTACCAACGGAGGATTGGGACGGATAAGTGTAATTGCCCGTTTAGGTTCGTGTTGAGGGAGACGGCCAAGCATAGCTCGACGTTTGAGGTGAGGTGGACCATGGTGGGGCCGGATCAGCAGCCGGCGATGCATAATCATGGGCCAGATCCGAAGGCTTTGATGGGGGATGAGTAGTATACTACTCGCGTTTGGGCTTCGAAGAAGTGGGAAGCTCGACTGTGAGAAATTACGATGACGGGGGGAGGCTGAGGCGAGCAATGGAGGGGTTGAGGATCCAGAGGAATGGGAGGGTTGAAGGCCGAGAGCCAGAGGATGATACAGTAGACTGCAAAATGCTAAAGGCGGTCCGGTCTCATTGCCCAGCGTCGGTTGTTGGCTCTCCCCCTTTTCTTCGATGGACATGGGTTATAAACTATACGATGGAACCCAGTTGTGGTTTGAACTGGTCATCTGGAGAGATGATTCGAAGAGGTCCATGTAACAGGCCATTCATACGTTTTCTTTGTTCACTTTCTTATCTCTCAGTGTGTGTTTTACTTGTAGTGTTTAATGTGTATGTTTTCCGAGTTGAGTTATTCCAACGAAAAAGAGGACATCAGCATATTCCTGGACTATTTCGACTGAACAAGCTTGGAGGTACGATCGCCTTGAGTGATATGCAATTCAACTTACTGTCCACCTAGCTTGTGCTGACAACCTGATATATAGCGGCGTAGTACACCACACCTGATTGGCTTACCTCTAGGGCTTATCATTGTAAGATTACCTTTTTCGTCATATCTACACGCTTCTGTCCTAGCTAACTCAGGTAGCGTTTGAGACTTGCGATGTAACCTCTCGCATCATTGTTTTATACAAATATTGACCCAGGCGCTAGAATCTCCAGGTCTTCATCCTCTAACCATCACGCTCACACAAACATACACTTTTCACGTTTCCCATTCCAGTTTTAGACAGCCAACCAACCCAAGAACAATGCCCAACGAGATTCCCATTCCCACCAACGACCAAGCTCCCCCAGAGCCAGAGACAGAGACGCAAAAAGCCAAATCATCACCCACCTACACCATCCCCGAAGGCGAATTCTGCGTTTTTGGAAAAGTCCGTTCGATCCCCCGTTTTCCTTCCCTCCCTCCCTAACTCCACCCCTGATTAACCCCACGCAACACAGGTCTACGCCCATCCCCAACACGCCTCCGCCCTAGCCCGCGTCTACGAAGAAACCACCCGTCTCGCTGCTTCTGAGCCAGGCGTGATTTATTACTCTATTTCTCAGGAACCAGAACCGGAACCAGAAGACACCGACACCACCACTGACGACGCGAGAGGTAGCGGGAAAAAAGGAGAAGGGGAAGGGGAAAGGGAGAAGGAGAAGGAGAGGTCAAGGGTCTTTTACTTTTTTGAGCAGTATACGGGAAGGGAAGCGTTTGAGGCGCATAATCGACAGCCGATTATTAAAAAGTTGTTGGAGGAGGATAAGTATATTGAGAGGGTGGAGGATGTGGTTTTTACGAGGCCGCTGAGGCCTGGCAAGCCTGGTGGGAATTAAGAGAGGGGGGCGGGGAATACAATGAGTTCTGGGGATGGGATGGTATGCCTTTGTTCAGTTACTTTGGTTAGGACTTAGGAGAGGCCTTTCGGGGGGAGGGGGGGGGGGGGGGGGGGGGGGGGGGATGAAAAGTCGGAAAGGACGGAAAATATTAGGGTGAAGGGTTGACGGAAAGTGAGGCCGTGGTGAGTGATGAGAGAAGAAGAGGTCGTCGAGAGCGGGATGATGAAACTACGCAAAAGATAAGGCCTCTCGCTCCTTCCTCACATTTGTGTGAGTGTACGAAACCCGCCTAGCACTTTTCTTCTTTTGTCAACATGAGCGTTGCTTAATTGGCATTGCACTCGAGGTTGAGGATATCGGGTACAGTACCATACGTGGAAGCACTGGCTCTTCATGTGCATCATATGTGAAGGCCAACACTCAGGTTTCGTGGGCAAACGCCTTCAATGACCACAGCGGTGGTAACGTTTTCATATTCTTGGAAATGGATCAAGCAATGCCCCCCGAAACTCCAACTTTCGGTCACCAGCATGTACACTGGTACCACATGGAATGACGATAAGATACCCTAGTGTTTTGCTCCTTCCCAATCCCGCCATTGCTTCCCCGCACTTTACTAGATTTGCCTTCCACCACCAAATCCAGGCCGTTGCTGATCACTATCTATCTAACCCTTCCAGACCCGACTTCCTACTATCGAATGCATGTAACGTAGGACACAATCCAGACTGTCTTCAAGATTCGGAGTTTACTTCCCTCCATTTGCGGGGAACGGGTTCATCAACACTGAGGATGTCTCTCTTTGGCGCCCCCGCATTCTCATCCCTTGCGCACTTCTCAAGTATCCGGCGGCTGTCAGATGTGCATATCACGCTGCTCATGTGGCTTGCCCGTCGAACATATAGGCCCAGCAGACAGATGTGAGTTCAATCGTCACTCGACGATACCCTCATCTCAACTTTTCATCCGACTAATGCATTTGCCTACGACAGTCAAGTTGTGGTCAACGAAATTCCAATATCCCGAATGACGCATTGCTACAACCACCATGCAACCCCCAAGCCCAACCGTTGAGATCGCCGAGGATGTCGACGGCGGCACCAAGCGACGCGTGTCGAGTCATGACCCAGAAAAGATCCAGTCGAGCGCCGGCACAACCCACAAGTTCAGCGAACAGATCCCACATGAGATGCTCGAAGAACTGGCTCCCAACGGGGAGAGCGACTACATCTGCGAAAAGGTCGACAACATGACTGAGGAGGAGGCCATCGCCATCGTTCAGGAATCCGTGAGGTTTCACGCCGACGACTGGAACTTCCCCTCGGAAATGCGAGAGCGCATGAAGCGCCTGCTCGACGGCCCCAAGGCGTATGGAGAGTTTTACGAACGGGACCTGCGAATCGATGCCACTCTGATGCGTTACTCGTCGCCTTATCCTGGAGTTCGTGCGGTTCAAGAGCTGAAAGATGACCCGACTGTGCCGATTGAGACTATCAGGGCCTACTTCTTGGGCGTGGCGTGGGCGGTCATTGGTACTTTTATGTCTACCTTCTTCAACAGCAGATTTCCATCTATCGGTATGTTGGATGTTGTCTCTGGGACTCACTCTTCTTTCAAGATTTGAACATTCGAACTGATTACATCTGGCAGGTCTTAGTGGCTCGGTCATCCAGATCTTGTTATTTCCATGTGCCAAGTTCCTGGAATGGATGCTCCCCGATTGGGGCATAACGGTCTTTGGTGTTCGTCACTCGCTCAACCCTGGACCGTGGACGTTCAAGGAGCAGATGTTTTCCACGATTTGCTACAATATTGCCATCTACACCACCAACTCATATGGAATGGTACGTTTCCGGTCTGGCGATGGGGATGATGTAGGCTGACTTGTTGGACAGATTTTGGTGCAAAGGCTAGATGTCTACTACGGGCTCACGTTTGTCAACTTCGGATACCAACTCATGTTAACGCTTTTCGTCCAGCTCATGGGCATGGGATTTGCTGGATATCTACGAAGATTCAGTGTTTACCCGGTCAAGGCGCTATGGCCGACAATCCTTCCCACAATCGCCATGAACCGAGCTCTGACAAGACCCGAACCGAAAGAAAACATCTACGGATGGACCATTTCCCGTTACCGCTTCTTTTATATATGTACCCTGACTATGGCTATATACTACTGGTTTCCAGGCTATCTGTTCACTGCGCTTTCAACGTTCAACTGGATGACTTGGATTGCCCCAGATTCCGTTGTCCTCTCCCTTTTGACCGGCTCAATCACAGGTTTGGGATTGTTCAACCCCATCACTACGTTCGACTGGAACGTTGCCACGAGCTCGTATGCCGCACTCTCTCAACCTTTCTTCGCCACTTGCACCATGTACTTTGGCGGCATTCTCGGCGGTCTCATCATTCTGGGCATATACTATAAAAACATGAACTATACAGCTTTTCTACCCATCAACTCCAGCTCAGCATTTGCCAATGATGGGACGCCGTATCAGGTCCAAAAGGTGGTGGTCAACAACCAACTGGACCAAACCAAGTACCAGAACTATTCACCACCGTTTTACTCGGCTGGATATATATTAACTGTAGGGGCAAACTTTTGCTTCTACCCAGTGTAAGTCAACCCTTTTCCAGAAAGCCCATTGTCTTGATCTGATCATTCTTCACTGTTAGCTACTTTTTTTATATCATGGTCAACCAATGGAAGACCATCGGCCAAGCCTATGTAGACTTTTACCATGGTTTGCGGTACGGGAAGGGCAACTATGAGAACGCCATGGATATTCACAGCAGACTGATGGCTCAGTATCCCGAGGTTCCAGATTGGTGGTTCCTCATCATCCTGGTGGGCGCCATTGTCGTATCCGTCATCTTTCTCGAGATTTATCCACTCGATACCCCGATCTGGCTTGTGTTCCTCGTTATTGGGATCAACCTAGTCTTTGCCGTGCCGTTATCGTTCCTCTCGGCAACGACTGGCACGAACCTCGGACTGGGTGCATTGATCCAGGTGATTACCGGATTTCTGCTACCTGGGAATACCAACGCCTTTCTGTTTGCGCAGACACTAGGGTCCTGGGCTCTTGCGGGGTATGGCGACAACATGGTCCAAGACCTGAAGATGGGACACTATGTGCGGATTCCGCCCCGAGCCGTGTTTCGAAGTCAAATCGGGACCATCATCATTACCGTCTTTGTCGCTGTCGGGACCCAAGACTTTATCATGACCAACGTCAAGGACCTTTGCACCCCCAACCAGCCTTCCCGGTTTACCTGCGCCAACGACGGGAATCCCCTCTACGCCAGCTCTCTGATGTGGGGCCTTCTTGGGTCGGACCGCATGTTCAACTCGCTCTATCCGCTGTTCAAGTGGTGCTTCCTCATCGGAACCTGCATCGCCCTGGCTTTCCTGTTTGGACAGACCTACGGCCCCCGCTACCTCCCCGGCGTCAAAGACCAGCTCCGCCAGCGTCTCTCTCGGCGGATGTTTTCCCTGCTGGACCGCACATTGTTCCCTTTTGTCGCGAGCCTCCTCTGGCTGAACCCTATCCTCGTCATCCAGGGCGTGCAACACTGGGCGCCGAGTAACATGAGTTACAAGACGCCCGGGTTCATCCTCTCGTACGTGTTTATGTACTGGATGCCGAAGCACCGGTTGGCGTGGTGGGAAAAGTACAATTACGTCTTGTCGGCGGCCTTGACGGCTGGGGTGGCGGTCAGCGGGCTGATTATCTTCTTTGCGGTCGGGTATAATCCGAAGAAGTTGGAGTGGTGGGGGAACACGGTGAGTGGGGCGGGGGTGGACGGGAGAGGGACGGGCATCTTGGAGATTCCCAAGGATAGAGGGTATTTTGGGCCGGAGAAGGGGACGTTTCCTTGAACAAAAGAACTTTCATGATACGAGTGAAAGTCAGTCATTATGGGTGGTTGGGCGTGGCTAGTATCTTTGATCAAGGGTTACGGTCCACAGTGGCCAACCACGGCGGCCGGAATAGTGCTGGGAAAGGGTCCAGTTTCAAGTTTTGACCTTATTTAAAGAAACGGATCGACAGTTCTAGGCGTTTATTCGGCCTGTTTCATGACTGCACAATGTACGTCAGCTAGTCCCACATTGGAGTTGAAGATTTCGGGCGGTGAGCCGGATTTCCAGGACATGGCTCCTTCTTCGGATGGCTTTGGTTTTTCTGGGTCGGCTTTCTGCAGGGTCCATCCCATTGTTAAGGAACCCATTTTGGGGGAGTTGACGTTGCCGATGTGCCGTTGCGGTGGTTAAGGTTTGTTTCGAATTCCCTGATGTTCGTTCGGATGGCTGCTGACGTATGTAGTGGCGGGTTCGTGAACTATTCAGCACAGCGAGATATACTTCACTCTGTTCAACCACCCGACTTGTTGACAAGTACTGCAAAAACTGGAATCTCCTCGAAAGAAAAGAGTTCCTGACGAGGTTGGTTACGAGGCCCGGCCTGGCCCGAGACCCGTCATCCTGCGGCGCCGTCTGGGCTGAGCTGTTCGCTAGTGGGGCACACCATGTACTCTACAGCTTTGCGGTGCTGTGATTGGGCCAACCCCCCGGATTTTGGGGCTGAAGGTGCATGTAAGTCGATGCTTCAGGGCGTACCTTACATAAGTACGGTGAAGAAAAGACGCAGAGAAGTTTCTATATCTTCTTTGGTTCCCTTTGGTTTGTCCGACTTTGTAGAGAAGACCTTCTTGAGTCCTTTATTGATCTATTATAAAACAAGACGCTACACGGAAAGGTACAGCGGCACAACTGAAACCCGGCTCAGGCACCGCAGCTTAGGTTCCTGAACGTTGCCCGGATCTGCGTATCCACAATTCACTTCGGACGAACCAGTCGACCCCACCTTTTGCGCATCCTCCCCAGACAGCGCGTATTGTTCAGCCTTCACCTTTTTCAAGTTTCTTTTTGTTTCGACAAATCGACGAACACGAGGCGACGAGAAGCAACTGGGTTGAAAAGACTTGTATCGGCCCTCTCTCGCTTGTCTCGTGGTTGGGTTGCAACGACAAAGCTTCCAAACCAGGAACCATCTGCGCATCGACGTCATAGCAGTCATCAGGGTCCTTGAGAGCTGACGCGAGGGACCTGTTGACCGCCAGACCCAGACGAGGCAACCTCTACAAAGGCCGGAAAGCAGAAAGAATAAGCAAAGAAAACAAAAAAAAGAAGGGCGACACAACGCGAAGCCAAGCAACGTGAGCGACAGCCAGAGAAACGGGGCAAGCAACCCACCAAAGCTCCGATCCAAGGCTCAAGCAGTTCGTCACTCCCGATTGGCAGAGCGAGCGCCGTCCGTCACCAGACACCTACGGGCTTATAACCTTTTACGCGCCCCAGACCAGTTCTGAATTCCCGACCAACCCTCTTGCGACTGTTTGCGACTTTCGACTTTCTATTCGCGCCCTTCAATTTCATTATAAACCCCCGTCGCATCTCCTCTCAACGAGGATTTTCCGAATCGCCAACTCTCTCTACACCCGTCTTCGACCAAATCCACTGCTCAGAGAGCAGAACACAACCACAAGATGCTCTTCGCAATGATGTTCGCCTTTTGGCGATTCCTCGAAATCATCACCCTGGTAAGCAACAGTCATTCCACCAAAAAAACAAACCCCAACAACGATCTAGTTTATCTAACGCTTGTTCACCAGATACCAACAATGGGCATGCTCGCCTACTTCGTCGACGGCTACGTCAAAGCCAACCAGCTCACGCCCACCTACATCCTCATCCTCTTCATCGTCTCCGTCCTCGCGCTGGCCTGGTGCATCGCCACTTTATTTTCCTACCACCGCTCCTCCACCAACGCGCAATTCGTCTCCTTTGTCGACCTCGCTTTCGTCGGCGCCTTCATCGCCG
Organism: Neurospora intermedia; assembly: GCA_037102815.1. Classification (NCBI taxonomy): domain Eukaryota; kingdom Fungi; phylum Ascomycota; class Sordariomycetes; order Sordariales; family Sordariaceae; genus Neurospora; species Neurospora intermedia. Next base: position 636,680 of record BTPP01000007.1, read on the forward strand.
CCGTCTTTTACCTGCGCTGGATCGGCAACGTGAACTGCACCTCCGTCGACCGAGGAAACCCTTACTTTGTCGACTTGGGCGCTGTCGGATCCGCCAACTTCAACACGTTCAGAATCAATATCAACAAGACGTGCGCCATGTTGAAAGCTTGCTTCGCTTTTGGTATCATGAATTGTATCTTCTTTTTCATTACCAGTCTGTTGGCGTGGATTCATGGTGGACATACGGCGCGGGGCGAGAGGGTTTACACGAGGAAGACGACGACTCATCACCATCATCATCACGGTGGACATGGGAGGAGGAGTCATAGTGGAAGCCACAGTCGTAGCAGGAGGTCAAGGTCGCATTCGAGGTCGTATGTTTAGGAGAGATGGGACATTGTTTGTGAGGTTTGGGAGCAGTGGCAGGTGCCGTTGCCGTTGGAGGAAGGAGAACGACGAGAACAACAACTACCATCTACGGGAAGGTTACGACAAGTTGCCGGCGGCGGTGGCCAATGACGTTGTTGAAGGGTTGGATGATGCACATGTTTCTTCAGGAAAGATGATGATGACGATGGATGGAGATACGGAAGGAAGGTCAAAGAGAGCTGCGCTCCTCTGCGAACTTGGGGTTTTATGACTGTAATGATTGCCATGTACATAACTTGATAACGACGATGATGATGAGAAGAGGAATCACGTACGGCAGATAACCAAGCTTCTCCTTATATAGAATAAACGGCCAGTGGCCAACGCTTTTTGTATCCATAGACCCTTGCTTCGGGTTATGTGACACACTCGCGTCAGGAAGGTCTTTTTTGTTTAGATGAAATTGAAGATCTGATTTCTCCGGGGTTGGTGTTTACGTTCAGTGTTGACTTTGGTTTTTGTCAAGACAGGGTGAGAACCTAAACCCGAGTCACAGATCACGCCCAAGTGCTACTGTGAGTATTGACTGATGCACGCCCGCGATACTGGGGGTTGGCCATCATCAAATTCGGTTTTTCACATATATATAAGGAGAGGTTTGAACCCTTCGCTGTGGACTGTACCACCAACTTTACCTTTCGCGTTCATAATCTTACTGAATACAACGAAGGACTGAGGCAATTCAGTAACCGATATCAGCGACAGCATTCATCGAATACGACATATACATCCTAAGCTGCAATTCCCGACGGCTCATAACAATGGGCGCCACACTCTCACAGCCATACATCCCTATGCCCCCAAAGAGCATCAAAAGCAAGTCCAAAAAACGCCCTAGATACCTGTTTCGCCTTCGAATCCGGTGGAAAAAGAAGAGAACCCTTCCAGAAATCCACGCTCCTTTTCCCAACCCAGGCCGCCATGACCATCGAAAATCCTGCGGCTCGAAGCTCTACGATGGTAGTAGCACAGGTGGTGAGGAGAAGTCTTCCTCCCACCAGTGCCTCCCTTTCACGTCTGCAACCGAAAAGCCCTTACCAAAATTACCTCTAGTAATTACCTCTGCGGATCAAGTTCCTGGCCAACAGGCGCAAACCATTTTGTCTGGCGAACTTGAAGCCACTGAAGCCGTACAATTCATCAATGCCATCAACGCTTCTGTTGAAGCCCCCAAGCAAGAAGAGGACGATAGTGGAATAGAGCACGATACCTCAGACTCAAACTTCCAACCAGAGATAGAAAGACCGCACACCCCACCGCCCTGGGACACTTCTCTGCTTGGCTACGGCTCCGTCCTCGAGGTTTCTCGTCCGTACAGAGCCAGACGCGTGTTTGAGCACCCGCTTGTAGAGGGACACTTTTTGGGAAGTTATAAGGGGGTTGACCTTATAGGTGGTGGTGGGGGCCCAATAGCTTCTGAGGAGAAGAGGAGGGTGTGGAGGGTGTGGGAGTTAGCAAAAGACAAAGAAAAAGAGAAAGCAAGAGAAAAAGGGACAGGGAAAGGAAAATATAATGAAGTGCACGATAATTGGAAGAAGGTGGAGCTGAAGAGTGGAAGACAAAAGGCGGTAGAAAAGGGAAGAGAGAACAAAAGGGGGAAGTTCACGAAGGCAAAGACAAAAAGAATGTCTGAGTGGAGAAAGTGGAAACCGTTACCTAGGTACCCTGCTTGCACGGGTGTTCTGGTAGATACGCAGAGGGCTTGTTCTAGTACGTGGGCTGCTTCTGCCGCTACTGCTGCTGCCGCTACTGGTGACAGCGACAGCGCGTGGAGAGAGGTTATTGAGGAGGCGGAAGACAGGGAAAATCAGGGAAGGGATGAGGACGAGGAGGAAGAAGAAGATGAGGATTTGGAGGAGGAAATCAAGAGGTTTCTGGAGATCAAGATCCCAGTTGACTTGAGCAGTCTACGGCGGTTGAGAACCAGTTTTGCGGAAATTGCCGGGGAAGATACAACGACTGGTGACAGTGGGACTGGGGAAACTGCGAAGAAAGATTCGGAGAAGGAAGTTTTGGAGAAGATCATGGAGGGGGAGCAAAGCCAGTTATCACCAGTCGAGTCGTTGATGTTCTCGGACACGGACATTGAGGGCTTCGAGTTTTTGATTGAAGAGGAGGACGAAGGAGGTGGGACATGGGATTCGGGAACAGCTGTAGAAGCACAGAGCGGGAGGGTTGAAGGAAAAGGTGAAGCCTGCCATCTGGAAGTGCCAATTGGTGGCTTTGTAGGAGGAGATGCATCCAGAGCAAAAGGTTCTGAAGAAGACGCTGCACACAACTTGACAGTGAGGACAGCTTTCAGCGCCACGCAACGATTGAGTCGGTGGAAAGAAAGGAGATAATGGGAGAAGAGAAATTACATAAGAAAAGGGGTTTGGGAAAGGAGAGACTGCGGTTAGAGCCAGAACCAACCAGGAATAAGGAAGATCTAAGAACGGGAAAGGCAAGGAACCACCGACTACCTAGAATAAAGAGTAAGAGAAACGCAGGGCAAACATTGAACCCTCCATAGCCTGCCCAATCAAGGTACCTAATAACCAATCAAGCCTACCTCTAGGTTGTCTTTCTTCTTTGGCCAATTTAGTTACAACAAATCCAATGCCACTAGTTTAGACTGACCGAACCGGCCATGGTATTTATCTCAACAAGGATGGGTTCGGGGTTATGACCTCCCGCTCTTACGGACCCTCATCTAAAGATCTTGCCAAAAATACCACCTTGTTACGGAAGGAAAAATGCGCTACTGAATGAGACACAGGAACAGAACGCTATGGACCAACTACATTCAATGCTACCTATCGTGTCACAACAGCACCATGTGGAGGCCCGAGATGCATCCCACCTTTGTAAGCCCGACGGCTCGAACGACATTTTAGCGAAGCTTGAGCTCAAACAATAAGTAGAAAAGCTGGAAGAGAGTATCTCGTGATGAGTAGCTACATACCTACCCCACAACCAAGCTCTACTGCGTGCGGATCAATCACCATGAGTGGCTAGGTCTTGAACGGTGGGGTGGGTGAGGTGGTACAAGTCTGAAATGCAAGGTCAGTAAACCATATGATGTGTGAGACAACCCTTGAGGAATGACTTTACCAAAGATACTTACCTAGTCGTAGAGGTATAAAGACGAGTAGTCACCATGCCCGGTAGACCGTTCAACTCCCCTTTTATGTGTCCCGCTTCAACCCCTTTTATCCCTTCAACTAGTCACCCCCAGCAACAAAGCATGAAATTCATATCATCAATCCTAGCCCTAGCCCTGGCATCAGCCACTCATTCACTTGCTTCTTCCAACGACCCCAACGACCCCAACGACTGCTCAACCACCACCTCCAAGGAAAAGAGTGGATCAGACTTCAAACTCACCGAGAAAGCAGACAACGTCACCAACGTCGCCTCTCTCTCCAAGATCTTCACCGCGGCCGGCAATAAAGTTGTTTCGGTCGCCGACGTCTTCAACGATGGCAACCACCAGATGACCACCGACTCCTTAGGACGCAAGCTGTGGCAGCACACCTCAGACTTTAACGATGAGAACACGACCAAGTGGGTGCCGCAAGGAATTACCTCGACGGCCGATGCGCTTGACGCGGGCACCTACGAGGGCATCAACGGCTGGATCGTGAGCTGGCACCGTGATGATGATAAGAGCGTCCGCGTCACGTTTGTGAATCGGGCCCAGGATACCTACCGCCATGCACTGCTCGTGTATCCGCATACTTCCGACGACTTTAGAGAGGTGCCGGTGCATGCAGGCGGTATCATGTGGTATGGAAGTACCTTGTGGGTGTTGGATACGTATAATGGTATCAGGGTGTTTGACTTGACCAATATCTGGCAAGTTGGACCTGGCGATGATGTTGGCAAGGTCTCTAGCGGTGGCTACTCGGCCGCTGGATACAAATACGTGATTCCTCAGATTAGGTCAGTCGTTTTCTTATCATTGTTGGTCGTTTCCAACCTATAATACTCCCGCACTAACCCTTACCGCACTCACATCATGCAGATGGTACAAGTGGTCCTCCCCTTTCAAGTTCCGCCACTCCTACATGGCCCTGGACCGCACCACCACCCCCGACAGTCTCATCATCGGCGAGTACCAGACGTCAACTTCTGACCCCATCCGTCTGGTCCGGTACGAGCTCGACTACACCACCCGCCGGCTCAAGACCGACAGCAGCGGCGTTTCCAAGGCTGTCTGGGCCTACTGCGTCAATATTGAGCGCATGCAGGGAGCCGTGTCGGCGAACGGCAAGTTCTACCTCTCACGAAGCAACGGAGCATCCAAAGGTGATCTCTGGGCCTGGGTTCCCGGCGGCGCGGCCAAGAAGAATGCCGGCTTTTATCCAAGAAGTCCCGAAGATCTGAGCTACGACAAGAGGAATGGCGGGCGTCTGTATACCGTGACGGAGGCCGGGGGCGTGAGATATATCATCAACTCGCCTATCAGCAGTGTTAGCTTTTAGTTGAAGCCACGGGCATCCGAGGACAGATGGACAGAGTTCGATGAGGAGATGGGTGTGGGAGGTCGACTGGCGGTTGCGTTGAAAACGAGTCAGAATGTTTCGTCAGTCAGATGGCGCTTTCAACAACAAAAATAAACATCAGAGGAAGTTAGGCATCAAAGTGATTCCGTGCACTCAACCAAACCATGATTAATCCATACCTCTGAATCTTTTTGCAGTATTGCTCATGGCTCATGGGCATGCGTTCAAGATAGGCCACCCTCCATTGCCGTCCGTTGGAAGTCTGTGCCCTGGGCCGTCCATTCACTGGCCTTGCCCATTCACTTTCACTCCCTTCCTGGGTATTTAGGCTGCCCTGGTTTCCGTTTCTCCTCTTCCGTTAGACAACTCCAATCAAGCCTTTTTCGTTGTCGCATTTCCAGCCTCCAACACCGTCTCTTCTTTGCTCGCCTATTAAAGTCACATATGTTAAACGCGTCAACCGTCCTTACCCACATCCCTCAACTCAACCTCCCCATACATCCCCTGCCGCAGCGTAACCTTTATCCCCATCGCAGCTTCATTCCTCAATCCCACCCTTTCTGCCTGACAAATCTTCGCCTTGCTCTGCTGATCAAGCCCATGTGCTATTGCCGCCAAAGCGTCCTCTTTCCAAGGATCCACGCCGTACATGCGGGTCTGCCAAATGGTAAGCCCAAGATAGAGCGCGCTCGCCACCATGACCGCCACAGGAACGGTGACGAATGGCCAACGGATGCAGAAACGGAACTCCCATTTCTTCGTGTCGCTCTCCATTACCCATATCCCTTGGTTCTCGCGGATCCAGGCTGTCATGCTACGGGCGACGTTGTTAAAAGTCATGTTGAGATTGGTAGATTTGGCAATGGCTCCGGCGACGGGGTTACCGTAACCGATATCGGCTGTGGCTGGATAAATCAGTGGCTTGGGGGCAAGAAAGTGGGTGAACCAGTCGATTGTGGAGGCCAGGGTAACTTGGGTGATGTTGAAGTAGGGGAGGCGGTTGGAAGCCGTGGTAGCACCAGGGTCGTCATGATGCCCGGGGTCGAGACTCGGGGATGTAGCCAGGAGTAAATCAGATCGCGGAAAATCCCATAGCTTTCCATGTAGACCTGAGCCGGCTGGACTGCCTAGTGTGTGGTTGAAGGGATGCATCCATTCTTCACGTTGTTTTTTTGTGGTGATGTTGCTTTCCAGATTTTCTTGAGGCAGCAGCGACGGATGTGACCACTTGTCCCACGAGTCAAGAACGGATTCATGGAGTATGCCCTTGCTGACGCTCGAATTATATCGGTTGACGCAGAAGGATAATCCGCATTCCATGGCGAGTGGAAACGTCGTATTCCAAGGCGAAAGGTTGTTGACAAATTCCGGGGTAGATTGAATGATTCTGAAAACAATAAAGGTGGTAGTGAAGTTGGCAAAGGATATGGACTCGGACCGGTTGGCTATGACTTTGACTACGGTTTGGTTTGGCGATAAGCTCGTAGCGGCCGATGGTTGATTCGTATCTCCATAAAGCCGCCTGTATATTGAATTTTCTGTGGGGGGTGTGTATACATTCTCCGGTGGCTTTGCGCCGTCCCAATTGAGAATTTCCAAGCCATATGGTAGTATGTATTGTGTATATGTAGTTCCTCCCTTGGGAACTTGCTCTCTTCGGATATGATCTGACACATTGAAGCAACGGCTGCAAATTGCCAATGAGTCGAAAATTTGGAAGGTGCAGTTGCCGGTCTCGCAAGAGAAGGATGACTGGTAAGGATCTGTTAAGGCCGAGGACTTGTTGACGAATCCATCGTAGACGGCAAGCGTCAAGCCAAAGTCCGCTATCAGCGCACTTTCCTGAAGGACCACTGTGTCGGGTCCCATTGAGCCATTCTTGTTCGTCAAAGTAATCTGTTTTCCTGTTGTCTGCTCTTCGCCTACGCAGATCCTGTTTGATGCCCTGATCTTGGCCCTCGAGCTTCCTGTGAGTAAAATCTCATTTCCAGAGGTGTCGACTATGGCTTGGACGAAGGGGTCGTATCCGAACATTACAACCGTTACTAGAGCGCCGAGCGAGGCGAGATGTCTATCAGATCATTTTGTTAGCTGCTGGAGGACAGGTGGCTTCGACCGGATGGCCCTACAACCCTCGCAAGTGACACAAACCTACCGGTACTTGAGCTTCCAGAGCAGGTGTAAGCTTCCCAAAGGCCCTCGACTTGCTTCATCAAAGGATCTGAAGACCAGAACGTCGTCTTCTCTTTGTGAAAACCAATTCCACTTTGCCTGCCCCAGACAGGGCGTGATGGCGAAGGCAAGAGAGGTGCGAGAAATCTGTGCCAGGGTCGATATGATTGTGCCCAGTGACAGGTAAAGGGGCCACGATTCCAAGGGCTTACCGTCGAAGAAGTAAAGAATACCCAGTGTCAAGGCCAGGGAGAAACAGCTGAGTGTCATTGCTGCTATCTCCCAGAACCAGGAGGATCCCCATCGTTGCCACGGGCTGTACTGGGACAGCTGTGTGTTGCTTGGCAGGATTCTCCGAGGAATGATTTTTTGCGGTATGATGCAGTCCTGGTGCGCTTCATATTGGCCAAGTGGGAGACAGTCCTGGGTAGAGGATTCTGGGGACAGCGGAGTGGAGTCGGATGGTTCGTATGTCGAAGTGTGTGAATTCATGCCTCTAGTGGTATTTGCAAGAGAGTTTGAAACCGACTTGGGATGGGAAGTGCGAATGGGAGGGGATGTTCAAATACAGATTCACGGACGAAGACAGGTCATGCCCAGCAGGCTATGCGCACCCTGCTTGGTATGAATCGTTGTGCAACGTCGGAAGCCGCAATCGCCCAAATTGTAACAATGATCTCAGCCACAGCGAATGAGATTGGCAAACTGTTGTGTTACAAGCGAACGAGCCTTGAGATGGTCTGCATCGCCACAGTACTCGTGTCTCACAAGGAAGTCAACTGATGGGCTTGCTGGCTGAGAGTATTGATCGCCCTTGTATCACACACCAGATGCCGGGGGTGTTGAACCATTCCAAGGACTCTCGAGGTCCAATATGGTTTGTATTTTGGCAAGATCCAGATGTCAGTAATGATAGGCCACGACAAACCGATATATGATGGAAAGAAGATGGCAACGCGGATACTACTGACGTTCCCTTGATATTGTAGTCTTGATGGATATAATGGCGTACTCGGCTTGAAGGTTTCATTAGCATTTGTATGTGGCCGATACGAGATTCAAATGGAAGATGGTGGCAGAAGGGTCCCTGGTAGAAGGAAAATTGGATACTCACCTCTATGGACTGCAATGAACTTTTCAGCGCGCTCTTCTCAAGAGAGGCACTCACGGTACCACTCATGATTGCTGTTTCCTTCTTGGTGACGCCACGACTTGCAAGTTGTATGCTGGAAACTGGCAGGAGTGGGGCAAAGTTGTTAAGAAAATGAAAGAACATCTCAAGAAGAAATGGGGTCATTGTCAACCTAGCGCCCATCCGATTCGTCGCCCTCCACTCACTGGATATCGCGGATACTCAAGCGCTGAGTTCCTGCATGATTTGACGATGGATGAAAGGAGCGGAAGCTTGGCTATTTCTTCTCTTTCGAGCACAAACACGATCGCTAAACGTGCTAAGCGATGACTCCCCCGAACCCCCTACTTCCATACTACTTAAGCTCAAGAGGCAGCGGTACCGCCTCATCCACAATCTTCACCTCATGCCCCCAAACCATGGGCTTTTCTACCCTTTCTCTCTGACGGGCCTTGGCCAACACCTGGCGCGCCAGCTGAATCGCTTGATTACCTTCGCTTACCAGGCTTCGCTGGAGCTCATCCATCTTGTGCCGGAGGACGTCGATCGGCTGATCTTTGTTTTCGGCAAGAAGCTTGGATAGGCCGACTGCGTCTTTGATTGCGTGATTTGCACCTTCCCCGCGAGCTGTCCACAAGAAAGAACAAGCAAAGAAAAACCTGGTTAGCTCTCCCTCTCGGCAGTCTGAATTTGCAAGTGGTCGTAGTAGAAGATTTGAGCAGAGAGAGGACTTACCTGGCGTCATCGGATGAGCGGCATCCCCGATCAAAATGACCCTATTGACTGGAGGGATATCCTCAATCAGGGCATCGTACCAAGCCTGGAGGATACTATTGTCAGTGAACCTGAAAAATTCCCCTCGGTTTGCAAAATGTTGTTCCATCACAGTCAAGACATACCACCACCTTCTTCAAGCCATCCACCTCCGTCTTTTCCACCGTGACTCTGAACTTGGGATCCAGCGCCTGTATCCTCTCCTTCGACTTCCGCAGCCTCTCTTCCGCCGTGCCCGTCTTGACCCAGTGATCATCGCCCACCTCTCGACTTTCCACCATCATCCAGTAGTAATCCCCATAGGATCCATCGTCGCTGACGCGATTGAGACCGCTGAAGAGGATAAAGTCCGGGCCATACGCGACGTAGCACGAATAAGCCAGTTGAAGCTGACGTTCCATATCAGCACGGTTAAGTCGACACTCGCCCATGGTGAGCGTCGAAGAGGTTGAGACCTCCAAGACCTCCGAGTTGGGTTTCTGGAGAAAATGTGGGCGGACTGTGTTAATAGTCAGCCATTTCACCATCCACATCCGTTTCATCACCATAGTCATAGGAAGATGATGAGCACAAACCAGCACTAAAAGTCCCATCAGCCCCAATGAGAATAGTCCCCTCGGCATGTGTCCCATCCTCAAACCAAACCGTCACCTTATCCTCCCCCTCCTCGATCCTCTGCGCCCGTTTACCCCACTGGATATCCAAATCGCGAGCCAAAGCCTGCCTCAGCCGTAACCTGTGGGCTCGCAAGCAAGGTGTTTCCGGGCTATCTGTCACGTACCCTGCCCGCCCATCCGGAAAGAACATGGCTAGACATGACGGCAGCTGGAGAGGAAGGAGGTGGCATGATGATCGGACGGATGAAAAGACTTCATCAGGAAGAGAGCCACCAAAGAGCTTTTCCGGACTGCATAGTACCAGGTATGTATGTCAATATTTATTTTAGGTATGGTATGGCCACCGGAAGGTAGCGTAGGGGGTAAAGGGTGAGGTGTTTACTCGTGAAGTCCAACGGCGTATCCTTGGCCTCTTGATTCAGCGCTGGCGTCACGCTCAAAAATCTGGAAGCTGATGCCCTGCTTGCGAAGACCTTGGGCAAGTGTTAAACCACCAAGGCCGGCACCGATGATCAAGACGTGCAACTCGTTGTTCATGGTATAAGGAATTGTTTGTGCCCGCAAAGAACGGTGAGAATGAGAACACGGGTTGAGAGAGAGTGATGCTGAGCGTGATGAGGATCCGTGTCTGGCCCAACCCGGCGCTTTCTATGTATGGAATCCAGCTCCGACACTCATATCCACCTCGGCTTCCCGGATACCTACCCCTCCTTCGAATCCACCGGCGATCCATACCGTGCAGTGCCCTCCAGTAGAATCGTGCGACATTCCTTGGGATCGTTGGTTTGCTGCAGTAGCATTATATCGCTTGTAACCGTGTGTGCCTGTTTCCGAACTGCCCCTCACCGACGGTGTAACCATTTAACGCCGATGGATACCCTGGCTGTCCAAACTCCTTACCATAGTTTACCTGCACCGAAATAGCCACGTGGCTACCCATACAAGACCGAAAGGTAGTACCAGGTTTGATATTTAAGCAAAGAAGAAAAAATCAAAAAAATGAACATGAAAAAGGGAAAAAGGGAACAAGGTGGTGAACATAACACAAGCGGCGGGAAGATCCCCCAGTAGGAAGTCATCCGAAAGCGTCCAATCAAGGCTGTTTTGACCGTCACTGTGCTCACACATATTTGGAAAGAAAAAAAGAAAAAAGAAACCTTGACATTTTTTTGTTTCCCCAACGCCGTCTAATTGCCGTCGTTTGAACAGGAACACCCATGATGAAAAACAAGGGAAGGACGAGCTATAAGAACTCGGCACAAGACACTGATATCATCGCTCCGTGTAACGACTGCCCGCTTTGTAGATAACATCTTCAGGCTAGAGTTGACCCATGAATCCCCCACTTTGGTAGAATCGCATCTGGTGCTCTCGCAGGTCCGCCCAGCTCCTGAGTTCCATCTCTTCATCCTGCGGAGTCATGGTCCCGTCACCCCGGTCCGTGTTCCCTGGTCCAGTCTTCTCCAGCCTCATGAGAATGTCTAGAAAGCGGGTGAGAGGCTCTTGGGCCTTGGTGGCCATGGGCCCCTTCCTTCCAGGAGCATCGTGGACGAGAGTGGAAGCCACCTGGCGAACCTTATTGATGAAGGATGCGCCATTGGGCTCCATGTTGCGTTGAGAGATGGAAGCCAGCACGACAAGGAGGTTCTGGACAATCAGCTCACGCTCGGCTGTCATGTTCTCGTCAATAGGATCAGATAACTCCTCTGTAGCAGCGTGTAAGGCAGCAGCCGCAACGCTCTTATTACTATCATGGGAAACTCCATTGCTACCGTTGACCCCATTTTCCACGGCCGTGACGGCAGCATATGCTTGTGCTGCTTGATTGCGGGTATGTTCGCGATGGGCATCGCGAAGGTTCAAGTAGCGTTCAACAAAGTATGAGCGTGTTGCGACCTCCGAAGCATAAATATTTGCCTTTTGGATCTCATACTGAATTAGACGCCGACCATGATCGTTATTGACGATATGCCGGATGTCTGAGGCCGGCTGATGTGCAGGATAGGCGGGTGGGCAGTACTGGAATCCACTGTCGCTAAGAGCGCTACGCGACGCCGGAATTCGAGATAGCTCACTCAGGCTTGTTGGCACACCGTCGGCGGGATTGCTGTCCAAGTCTAGAGTGAGTTCTGGGGGCATGCCTTCCATCACCTGCTTCACAGCTTGCACGCAATCTTGTAACATGACCTTTTGATCCTGAAAGGGTAGTGTTGAGAGGCCGTATGATAACTCGATGCTGACCAACGGGTTCATGGTCATGTAAATCTTTATGGCCTGAACGAAGCCAGTCAGACGTGACACGACAGACGGGGGCTGCACCAGGATTTGGGAGGGCAGAATGAACTCGTCGTCCACCTCGACTGGGAAATCGGGATACGGCTCGGCAGGTGTCGGTGGAGGGAACACTACATCGCCACTGGGCCCGCCGAGCTGCATCATTGAGCGGACACCCAGAAACAGGACCCAGAAGACACGCTTGCCGATCTGGTCCTGTACATGATCAAAGGCAGGGCCCCGGTAGGTGACTGCAAAAAAGTCACGCTGTTTATGGTATCCCAGTTCTCTGATGATGTTGCACGTTTCTGACATGAAGCGGCGACACACCTTCCATTGCAGAGTGTAAGCAGCAGCCAAGCCGAGGAGATAGCTGGTGACAGCGTCGTAAACCGTCATGTCTTCTCGGTTATAAAAGTGAGAACCACGGGCTTCCATGGCCACCTGGCGACATCGGTCGACGAGATAAATGGCCTTGGGGAACAGATTCAGGCCATGCTGTGACTTGAAATGCAACCGTGCGGTCCTGGGAAAGGAGGCAACCAGGCAGCCAACCATGCTTGCGAGTAGGGCCAGAAACTCGCGGCTCTTTTGGTCTTCACGGTTGGCCAGTTGCTGACGGAAGGTAGGCTCGTGAGGGAAGGGCGTCAAGGGGTGGATATAGGTGAAGAAGTCGTCAACGAGGAGAACCAAGACGGACCATGGGGCTATCGATTCGGCATCGAGCATAGTCTGAGTCTGCCCATGCGCCTCTGAATGGCCGCCTCGCGGGTTGCCGGCGATGGAAATCAAAGTCTGGGCGGCGTTGTGAGGCTGCGCATGGTGGCCCATGTTGTTCGGCAAGGCAGGTTCGAGTCGCGGACGCTTCGCGGCTCTGGCAGCCTCTGCATGCCTATTGGGAGGGCCTCGACGCCTCATTTCCCGGTTAAAGGTACAGTCGACCTGAAGATCGCGACATGGCCGACAAGGATGAGTCTCATCACACTACAACATGAGAGCAAAAGGTCAGCTCTATGACATAGGCACGTAAGAGTTCTGGATAGCCCGGCGTTACCTTGACTTTCCTTGAACTGCACAGGTCACAGGCCCTCCGCAGGCGAGTGGTCTTGGACTGGGGTTTCGGCGTGGTAGCGGATGCTGGAGAAGGTGTCTGAGAGGCCATTGGAATTGCCTGTGTATACATGGCCACTGCTTCAGGCGGATATGATTGAGGGTTTGCAACGTTGCCTGGTTCAATGGATGGTTGTGGTGGTGCTTGGCTAACGGCGTCGGGAGCAACTACAACGGCAGATTGAAGGGCTTGGTGGTCATCATGGTTGGCAGAGGCATGATGATGGGCGGCAGCGGCAGTGGCTGCTGCTGCAAGGACAGTGGGGTGAGCATCGACATTGAATGACGGCAAAGATATTGTCGAGGATTCTTGTTGTGGTTGTGATTGTGGTTGTGTTGGAGGAGGAGGAGGATGAGGAGGCAGTTGATGGTCAGTCGATTTGGGTTGTTGGTGGGTTGGTGGGTTAAAGTGCCCGCCGTGGTGCTCTGTGGAGACAGCGCTTGTAGCTGTAGCACTACCGGCAGCCGTCGAGGTAGATGTCGAGTTGGGTGGTCTTGATTCTGTTGCCTGCTGGTGATCAGAATAGTGGCCAGTCGAGTGACCAGTTACTATATTTGATAGCCTTGCTGCTGTCGCATTACCAGCAGTAGTAGTAGCAGTCGTGGCATTTATATTCGTGGTAGTGGATGGAGATGTTGTCAATGGGGGAAGTGGAGGTTGTGTTATCGACATTCTGGACGAGGGGACGGGACCTGCCAACGGAGACCTGGCTTGTGACTCGGTACACTCATACACTAGAAACCGTCGTGAATGAGTTGCGTCGATGTGTGGAAAGGTGAAAGGGCTCCACAAGAGCTCTTACTCATAAGAACAGCGGATGATAGGCCCTGCTCGTCCATGACAAAATTGAAGAGACGGGCATTTAACCGTGGTCTTGGCAGGCCATCAGCCAATTGCGCCAAGCGAAAGATCACACGAATTTTCGACAGAGTGGTGCTACTTCCCATACCTAGCTACAAAGTACAAAAGACTGCTATAAATCTATTTGTTTTCAAGAAAAGAGAAGTAGAAGCATTAAAACGATGTCCCTGGAATCTATGTATTAGTGATGACGTATTCTGTGAATTATCACGACTACTATCATATCCTAGAGGTATTTAGCCAGCCAATTACCTAGGTCAGCAATGGTATCAGGAACGAATGCCACGTGACTTTACCGGAACAAGCCGACCATTCATTTCAGTTCTCCACATAACAGCCTCTCGCATTGGTCAATTCCTGCTCATTCCAACTGTTCCTTCCAATGTCACTTCCTGTCGTCCTTGCGGTTGCAATAATCATCGACTCTCAATTGCCTTCAAAATGAGCTCTTGACAGTTGATACTAATGGCAGTCCATTTAACCCCACGTCGCCGTTATCGGCCATCTTCAAAACCAATAAAAGGGTCTCAGTATACGTACAAACTGAGCGATGCACTGGCGGACTTGACCCCGACAAGGGCAAACCCCAGAGGCCCAGACTCCTCCTCGAGAGACCGAGGCAACTTGAGCATTGAACCAGGGCAGCCAATTGTCTTGATCCAATGGTGGGATCGACGGAACGAACCCCGGGCTGTTCACGGTTACGATCCCGCCTTTCCGCTCTTTGAAAAGACCGTGAGAAGCCGACCCTTTCTGTTCCGTCTGCGGACGCACAAGCACACAAAGCTGAACAGACAGGACCTGGCCAATTTGCACCACATCGTAACATGCTCTGGAAGCGAATCCCGATTCCACGAGGTCGTACTCGGTCTACCGGCAGTTACCGAATGAGGGTTAGGGTTTCTTTGAGTCACTCAGCTATCCATCCAAACGCCCCGGAAGTTGTCCCTGGACCCCTGATAGCGCCCCGATGCTCCTCCCCCATCCCCTTGCTCACATCCCATCGAATGTCAACCTGCCGTGATGGCTTCCACTTCTCAGCCGACGCTAGGCTGTCGACCACGAATGAGTCGTTAATCTCATTGTAACCTTTGAGTCATGGCAGTCAGCCGCAAACCAACGGGTAGGCCGACGATCTCAAAGTCAACAATCCTAATTCATCACGGATTCTTGCTTCTTCGTCTCGCCGAGACCGGGCACAATTACGGTAGCCTACCCACATTAGTCTTCCTCGGCAAGCATCCGTGGGGGTGGACCCCCACAACCTCCATGTCCTACCCCCACCGAAAGACCAACAGCTCGACGATAGTACCAGACCGAGGGAGGTCAAGTTTTTGAACTCATGAACATTGAGAAGTTACATGAATATCCAGGTAATCGAGGCGTGGATGACAATTACATACCAAACACAGCTAGATACACCACCATCTCCACATCGATCCACGATATACATAGAGTAGTCTCTCCTATCGACAGAGTAGTTACACTTCACTACACCTTGGTGATCAGTGTACTTAGTGTACATCACCCCCCGGTACAGGCCTTGTGCCGCACATGGACATTCAGGGAATATTTTAGCGAACGGAGCAACGCCGCTCTGTCTCATTGGTTAGACAAAAGTGGTCTGCATTAGACATAAGGCGCGTCGAATCCTCAAACCCCACCTCCACCAGTCTTCTCGTTTTCTGTATCGTCTACACACCACGGCCAGCCCTTTTCGTCACCTACGGATCCGGCGCTACCATCAGAACTACTTACGTAGGAGTCAGCAACCGGCGGCCTAGAGAAGGCTTGACGGACCATTAAAGGCTGGTACAACTCATCTTCCATTCGTTCCGCCCCGGGCCCCATTCCGAATCAAGCAAGTGGCTTTTGCCAAACGTCTCAAAGGAGTCTTCAACCCTCTTACCAAGTACTCGCGAACCGTACTATTGCACGCCTCCGACTTTCTGGAAGCCCGCGGGAAGCAGACAACTTTTGTTTCAACCTAGAGATTGGTGCTTTTCGACTGCTGATTCATGCCTTGGCCCGCTTCAAGTTCGTCAGACCTGGCCCGTCGGCTACCGGATCCGGCCTGCGCCATGGTTAGCTCGGGAGCCATCCATTCCAAGGAGGAATGGGAGACATGGAAGAAAACAATCACACATCTGTACCTGTCCGAGAAGAGAAAGCTCCGAGATGTGAGGGAGATCATGATACAGAAACATGGGTTTCGCGCGACGTGAGTGGAGATCCCAAGTTTTACGCACACCTAAACCACCACGGTATGCAATGGCTGGCGGAGTCTGACTTGCAGTTACCAATGTAGCATACACCAGTACAAGATCAGACTCCAGCAATGGGGCCTCGAGAAGAACAACAAGGTAAGATAAGCAAGTTCCGGCTGGTACGGGTAATTATGGCCCAGCTTTGCTCACGCGGACGTTTCGTTTCCTAGGAGAGTGACATGAGATACATGTCGGCCAAGGCTGCTCAGAGAGCTGCTCAAGGCAAAAAGTCGGCCTTTCGCGTCAGGGGCAGAGAGATATCACAAGCTGAGCTCGACCGATACTGGCATCGCAAGCATCATGGCCATCAAAAAGGTTCTTCTGCAGGGATCGGAGAAGACATTGACCTGTCCTCCATGCCGGAAGAAATCGAGTGCTACACGCCTGCGAGCAGTCGTCCAAGCTCTCCAACTCCGCCCAGTCTGGACCCCCCACAGCCGCCCGAGGCAATCTACCGGGATTCCGCCGTTGGGACCAACCAGTCTGGCGGGACACCTATTGACACGCCTGTCTATATCACGACACCCCCAGCAGCGCTGATATCACCACCCAGAACAGAGCTGGTCAGCCCTACGAGTGTCAAACCAATCAAATCACGACCTGAATCACCTCCCGAAATTCTGCTCCTACGACAGCAACAGCGGAGGAAACCACCAAATGTGAAGACGGAGGAGGAGTCGCCCGAGAGCAGTCCCGACAACTGGCGCCGTAAGCGCAAACTCACCGATTTACACCCACTCACACCACCAGGACACCTCCTCTCGGTCCAGACGGTGGTAACAGGCACGCGTAACTTTTACGTCCGTTTCGTGCACTCGCAGGTAGACGCATCGGACGTGGTCAAGCAGCCGCCGCACTGGAACCTGCGGCGGTTCTACGAACTCGCCCTTTCCGTATCTGCGCAGCTCTCTCTGCCTCAATGGAACGATCAGCGCGACAGCATCGTGACGCTCTACAACGACACGCTCGACCAGATCCGACCCATCATCACGCCCGACCCGAACCCGCTGCTGCTGACGTGCATCTTCCAAATCTGCTGCCGCTTCTGGCAGGACGGCAAGGCGCAGGCGCTGCACTACCTTCTGAGCTACATTCGGCATGAGGTCGGCCAGATCCACGGGAAGTCCCATCCGCTGTACGTCATTTGCGGCTCCCTGTTGCGCAGCCCCGAGGTGCTCTCGGACTTGGTCGTCACCGGCCTCCGCTGGGCGGTCAACGGGCTGGCGGAACGGCTAGGCGAAGAACACCCGCAGACGCTGGCGGCGGCGCGCGGACTGTACTCGGCTTATTACGCACAGGGGGACATGGTTTCGGCGAAGCGGTACATGGTTGCGGCCGTCGAGCTGGAGGAGAAGTTTCACCCGCAAGACATTCACGGCCGACTGGACTTGTTGTTCAAGGTCATTCATTGCGAGCTGGGCATGAACGACATTACATCGGCGCTGGAAAACCTCAGAATCGTTGAGAACACGATCGATAGTCTGCCGGGCGCGACCGATTGGCGGGTGCAGATGTGCTACTTGAGGGCGAAGGGCGAATTGTTGAGGCAGCAGGGAGATCCAAAAGCAATCGATGTGCTGGAGGAGCAGCTGAGGTTGGCGAGGGAGAGTAGCCCGTTGCAGACTGGTTGGTGGGCGTTGGTGTCGGCGGAGAAACACCTGGAGTATGCGAGAAGGTCGGTTAGGACGCAGGACAGGATGGTGCCTTACCTGGTCCCTTGTTGACAGCTTCTTTCATGCTGCCCTCTCCGTCCTTTTTCTGGATGATGGATGGCTCCAAGCAGGAATAATGTCTTTGTTCTTTTTGTTGTTTTGTGTTTTCCTTTTTGATGGAAAGAGCGGAGGAGTTTTGAGGAGTTGGGACTTGGCTTGTAATGAAGACATGGTTACCTTGGACCTACCTATTTATATGTCGTCGCTGATGTTTGTCGCTCGGTGGTTTGTCGGAGAGTCGGAGAAGGTCGATCCTGCACCAAACTTCTGTAAGGCGCGGGAAAGGTGGGGACGGCTTCAGGCTTACGTAACGGGCGCAATAATTGTAGGACCTAGTGACGGTTAGTGGTGTATACCATATCACTCGAACATAGACGCGAGGGTACCTTGATGGGCATCACCTGAGTACCTCTATTTGATCCATAGAGTTGTTTACCAAATGAATTATCAATCAAGAAAGACCCGGAACGTCGACGCCGAAACGTTACCAAGAACCAAAACAGCCCGAGATGACGGGAAACCACCCGGGCCCCCAGGTCCACCAGTCCAGGTGCAGTACCTAGCACCTGCCCTAAAATGCCCTAGCGCTGCAGATTCGTGTGTCAATGGAGGCGCCGGCACGGTCCCAGTGTACAATTCCAACCACAGTCAAGCAGACGAAGTTGTTCGTGAAAATAAACCAAATAGTATCCAAGTAAAAGACAGCCCAAAACAGCGCGCGTCAGTTCGTTAGGAAACACTATTAGAAGACAGGTAGTAAGAAATACCTATATTTCCAATACACCTTGCTTAGAGGCCCTTGGACGTATAGGGTTTCTTCCGTTTTAGTTGGCTTGAAAATCAAACTTGAAAATATTCCAAATACCTACGCTGCTGGGATGTAGAGTGAGGGTGTACCTAAGGTGTTAAATATACTATACTGACTAAAACGTATTCAGGTTTATTCTTTACGACTATTCGGTAGGGACATACGAGTATGGGGACATACTTGATCTCAACATTGCGGTAGGTAGAGGCGAGCGGGAGACTGATGTGTGTGCAGGTGGCTTGTCGGCGGTAGTAGTCCACATAGGTAGGTTGCTGACCTGAGCACCGGTATCGCTATTTTCAAGAACAACCAACCTATACAGGCTGGCACATATAATATAGACGTATTCATACAGTATCTTGTCTTCATGACCTGGTGTCAAATCTGGAAACAGACATGCCTGTTGTACAAATACGGACTTCAGGATACTATATATCCAAGCAGCAAGCCATCTTTGGACAGTTTCCGTGTTAGGAGGCCTATATCTAGGAATCTACACCCCTCCGTCCCCAGTTCAAGCAAGGGATATGATATGTATAGGCTACTTCAGTTGTATTCCCAGATACAACCTAAGTGTATCTATCCTTGAAGAGGAAAACTGAAGCATCAAAAGCGCCTAAGTACTCAGCACAAGGTGGCTGGCATCCGATCCGATGCTCCTCATGTAAATCTTTCTGTCGCTATAAGCCTTCCATGGGAGAGCAGCCCTCCTTAAAACGTCTTACATCACTCGCTTCGCTTGCCAAGTTGAGGGCTCGTGTTGCCGCACCCGAGGTCACGCGTCTGAAGCAATCCGGAGGCCTGGTACAGAGCTACTGTATACGAACAACATGATCACCATGCTTATGTAGGCGTAAGGCAGTGCTCATGATCCAGCACTTGTTCTAGATGTCCGGGTTCCCTCCACGACAGAACTTGCTGTGGACCGCACTAGGGTATACTCCTGGGTGTTTACCCCTGACGTGGGAAATGCTCCGAATGTTGGTTTGACGACCTGCGAGGCCGTCAGGTGAGATATACCTCCTCTTGGACGTCCTTTTGCGTCCTACCACCGTTGCTTGGGAGGTAAGAATCGATGGGATGATCAGTCTACGGCAAGATAGCCATGGACTTCTACCCACAAAAGAAGGAAGA
The DNA here is from genome assembly GCA_037102815.1 of Neurospora intermedia. Lineage (NCBI taxonomy): Eukaryota > Fungi > Ascomycota > Sordariomycetes > Sordariales > Sordariaceae > Neurospora > Neurospora intermedia. The sequence goes on from BTPP01000007.1 coordinate 656,439, forward strand.
ATCCGTTCATAGGTTCTCCTTAGGCACACCCGCGCCCTCCCCAGCTACTCTTTGTCCAGGCAGACCACCAGGCGGCATCCTAATCCCCAACGCCGCCATCCTCGCCGCCACGGCAGCTGCCCCACCGCCGCCGCCGCCGCCGCCGCCGGGCCCCCTACCGGCACCACCCGGATGCGGCGCCGACGTCGCCTCGTCCACTTTGCTCTTCTGCAGCGAGAACGCCGGCGCGATCCAGTCGCCACAGCTACATCTAAACCCTTGCCACGTGTACCTCCCCACGGACGCCAGACACTTTTGGTTCGGACACGTTAGTCTGCCCTCCAGCTCACCCTGCTCCAGCGTCGGGCGCATCCACGACAGGGCTTCGACAAAGTAATGTCCGCAGTCCCTTTCTTTGTTTCCTTTCCCCTGGTGCGGGACAATAAACGGCTTCGTCGCTAGTGTTCTTCGACACTTTTTGCATCGTAAACTTAACGCCGCACCCCCTTCCGACTCTTTGTTGTTCTCAGAAGCAGCAAGCTTAGCAGCCTCCTCGTCCTCGAACCGGATCCAGTCCGGCACCCGGCCAATCCTCGTTGCGTCCTCCACCTCGCGCTTGTACACCCATCGCTGGTAGGCAGGGTGGTTCTCGACCGCGTCGTCTCCTGACTCGAGGGGACAGCCCATGGTCCACCATAGCTCTAGCTGCTCCATGAACCCGTCGTTGGGCTCGGCGATGGGTCGTGTCTGTCGTACCCAGTTGATGGCCTGCGTGACGGCGCGGCGCGCGGGCGTGGAGGGGTCGGACCGCCCGAAGCGGTGCGGGTGTTTCCAGAGGAGGTAGGCGACGATGGCGGAGACGGAGCGGGACTTGCCCATGGCGCAGTGGACTAGGACAGCGCCGGGTTTTGTTTGTTGTTGTTGTGATGTCGCGGTAGTAGTTGGTGGCACGGCGGTTATGGCCTCGGCGTCCTGCGCTGTCTCGTCGTCGCCATCGATCTTTGCGCTCGCCGCCATCGCGGGCGTAGTTGCTACCGGCGCATTATCCCCTCCGAATGCTATCGAAGCTGCTTCGTCACCGTACAGCCCGCGCTCGATGAAGCGGACCATCTTGGGGAAATGAACCAGAATGTCGGCCTCCTCCACGTCGTCGATGTCGATGCTAAGATGTTGGACATTGCGAAACGCGGGGTCGGCGGGGAGGGTATAGTTGATGACGGATAGAATATGCGTGATCTTGTTTTCTTCGATTAAGCGGGCGCGGTTGACACCAAAGATGCTGTTCCCGAAAAACAACTGTGTCAGTTCATTTCCCTTCTCGCAAGTAAAACAAAGAAAAAAAAGCGAGGTAAGCTTTTTGCGACAGGAGGATGGGATGGATGGACAGAGAGTCCGGACGGAGATTGTCGCGTGCGACTTACTTACCCTCCTACGAAGAGATCTTCGCGCCCGTTGATGCGATTGAGCGCCATTACGACCGGTCTCTCGTGTCACTTTTGGAAATTCCGAAGGGCTTTGGGGTTCTGTTCGATTTGGCGATACCCAAGAATCCAGCACGTCAAGTTTGTGAAGCAATCGCAAGGCGAGTTTCTCGTCCAGCTTCTGTCGCGTAACAGTAAATTTCGAAATCGTTTGTTGCCCCTCATCGCTGCGGGATTCCCGAAATGGGTTGGTTACCGTGGATACGAACCATGTACCGTTACAAAGAGAGCTACATAGAACGGCGTACCGTACAATGACCGTATTGAAATACGTGGTTCCTGCCTGGCGAAAGTATGTATTATCCGTACATATCTTACAGCCACACGGTATTGTACCCTTGACTCGGCATGAACGGGCAAACACACTATGACCGTTTCATGCATCCAGTACCGTACGATTGTTTACCTATCGGCGAACCTTGGTCATTCAATCTCCATCCGATACAGGCGTTGCTTGCTCGGGCATGGGCAGTTGTACCCCCAGTACCATCATGCGGGTACCTTGGATTCTGTGTGCTGACACAAAATGTGACAAACAGAAACCCTGGGTGTCAGAGGACGACGGATAACAGAGGGGATGGCCCAGGGCAAAGGACAAACAGAAAGTGACCGACTGCCCTGCACGAATCAAGCAACCAACCAACCAACCCCCCAAATTTTCAAAATCCATCACAGACATTTTTTTGGTAGGGCTGTGGCAGTGGGGTAACCTGACGGCGCCCGCTTCCTTGTAGGGCTGAAAAGACATGCAAGTTGTCTCACATTCCGCCCACAACAAACAGACAATGTAGAGGTACCCAACCGCCGCCTGAAAGGGCATCCATAGCAACATAGTCTTTCCAGACTGTACCATAGGTAGTCCATTGTTCCTCCAAATCACTCATGTTGACATGATCACATTTCGCTACTACAAGTCTTCCCTCTGACTGCTACTATTCAGCCGCTGGCCGCTGTCAACTCTCCCATAAAAGTACATCGATTGCTGCTCCTGACCATGATCACACCAGAGACGATGTGTCAACTTTTGCCTGCGCCTTCAGAGATATGTCCCGCACGCAACGCCGCAACCCTACAGCTGAAAACTTCACACCCAAACTCCGATAAAAATCCTCAATCCCGTAAATGCTCCAATTAGATGACGTCCTTTCCCTCCACGGCCCCTTGTGCCGCATGATCTGAAAACTAATACCGCTCTGCATGGCGATATCTGACCTGACCAACATGTCACAGCCATAAATGATACCATCCATCACCCCCAACCGTTGCCCCTCCAAATAGCCAGACCCAGTTGCTTGTATCCAAAATCACAACATATTGCTTTCCCGCTTGGCCGCTTCAACGAGGGACTGCTGGTCCTTCGTCCATCATGCAAGCGTTTTCGAGCATATTGGTCCATTTCCCACTCGTACCGGCATGACTGTGTTTGAGGTGTTGCCGGAAGTGGTCTGCGCGGAAGAACTTCTTGCTGGCATTGCACTCGCGGAACTTGTGCACGTCCTGTAGATGCCGGATACGGTCCTCCCAATCTTGCTCACTAGCAAAGATGCCTGCAGCATTGCGTCCAGTCCGGGCAAATTCCTCACCACAATAACCACACGTATCAGCCTCGCCTGGCCTCGTGCTGCTGTCGTGGAATGCACGATCGTATGTCTGAAGCGCTGAGCATGACCAGCTATGACGACGGACGTGCAGCGAATTCTGATGGCGTTCCGCCTCGTTCTTGTTCTTGAACCTGTTCCCGCAAAACGAGCATCCGTACTGTTTCTCTGCTTCGTGTAGCCTGGTGGAAAAAAGTGTCTGGGTTAGTAACGTGCCTCGCTGGACGGAAATGATGCAAAACCTACTTCAAGTCCTCTTCCGTGTCGAACTTCTTGGGCTTTTTCGGGCAGCATTCGCACATGTATGGGCCCTTGAGCTTAGCCGCTACGATATTGCTAGCATTTTTCGGAATCTCGGCAAGTTTCCTGGAAATCCCAAGCGTCCTATTGGACTGCTCAACCGATCTTTGCGTATAGTCACCCGAAATCCTAGGATGCGGCGACTGTGCCGCACCTGTCCGGCTGATCGACGATCTTGGTGAAGCGGTGAGGCTGATGGGTGTGGCATACGGGCTCCCATTACCCATCACGTCTGTCGGCGACACCCCGCCAGGAGATACACCGTTGGGAGACAAGCGGCCAAGCGAACTGTTACTTGCTATGCTGCTAGCAGTCAGATTGCCAATATAACTTCCGCTGCGACTAGCAGCCGACAAGCTAGAGACAGACCCTTGTGAAACGACAGTCAGCCTCGGGGTAGGCGATCCCCTGTTCAGGCCTGACGTATCACTACATCTATCAATCGGCGTGGGCGAGGCGGGCCGCTTCTGACCGGATTGATAGTAGCTTCTTTCTCCGCCCATGTCTCTCCCCGCATGGTACAGCTGCGATGGCGAATAGTGTGATGATGAAGTCTTGTGTCCTCGCTGCCAAGACCCGCTCTCCAATTCTCTTTCGTTTTCCCGGTGCCTTTCCCTCCACGAATCTTCGATCTTCAGAGTCCGCATGCGTGTCGTCTCCTCCATTGGAAAGTCATTGTCCTCGTCGTCTTCGGTATTCAAAAAGCCGTCATCCAGCATCAACGTGCTCTTTGTCCTGCGCGCTCTCAGTGGCGGAGCACGGTTAAAGCCGCTGTTGTCAAACCCGTCAGTAGGGCGAAACCCGACAATAGCTGGGCTTGGTTGACCTGTTTGAGAAAACGGGCTGGGAAGCGGAGATGCCGTAGTGGGCGACGAGGCAAACCCAGATGTAAACAGCCCTGGCTTTGACCGGTGTGGGAGGGAAAGCTGTGGCAGACTGGCGTGGCTTGGACGAGAGCTATGTGCGTCGTTCAAGGAGTTACTGAGTCCGCCGCTTTTGTTTAACCTGTTCAACATGGTCTGGTCGATCGCTGCGGTACTGGGACGAAACCCTTTCATGGCGTGGAGGCCGAAGGAAGACGATAACTGCGATGATCTAGGAAGAGTCACAGACAAGTTAGTTTCGAGGCAATGGCAAACGACGATCATGGAAAAGCAAAGGAATCGCAGTACCTGACACTATCAAAACTCTGATAGCCCTCGTCATGGGGGGTTTCGTGTTTGTTCGGAAGCGCTCGCCGTTCAAATTTGAATGATTCGCTCTCAAGGCTGTTGGGACCGTCATTGCGCATGAAGTCGGAGTCTCTGTAGTGCTGTACATTCGGATCGACGGGGCCATCGACAGGGGCAAGTCGTGGAGGAGGTAGCGGAGGAGGCGCATTGGTCCCGTTTCCTTCTGAGCCGTGGATCGCCATAGGGGTCGAAGCGGTCGAAGGTGAGAGATTATCGTTTAGTGGGATGCCAAAGGGACGACTCGCAAAGTGCTCCCGAAAGCCACCATCGCGGCTTGATATAGAAGGAAGGGGCCCATCGTCAAAATCCCTCGCGGCACTGGTATAACGGGGCTGCGTCTGCATTGGTACTGCCCGTGCTGCCATGGCAAATGGCAGAGGATACGCGCAACTATGCACAGGGACTGCTAATGCCACAACCGGGAAGCTGAAGTACGAGGCGATGTAGCCGCGTCGTTGCCACCGTTAAATACGAGCCAGCTCGAGCCAAGGCAAGGCAAGAGAATGCAAGGCAACTGCAGATGCGGCTGTAATGCGTTAAAACAAGCCGTATAAATCCAATGTGACGTTTCGCGAATCGAAGGTCTCAGCCCTGGACCAGACAGGCGCGCGGTACAATGACAAGTGCTGGCCAAGAAAGAGGCGTTGTTGGAATTGGATCGGTGTTGCCGATGCAGCTGGTGTTGAACGGGATGCGTTAAGTATGTAGCGGGCGATTGGGATTCCCGACAAATACACTTCAGTTGGTGCGGTAGAATAATGCAAGAAGAAGCGGATCGCCTTCGGGTGTGGAAGACAGGATTGAGGATGATGACAAAACAGACCAGGAAAACCAACTCCACCTCGTCGAGACAGCCGGTGGGTGTAGCTAACAGGGTGCTTGGTGATACATATATAGGTGGTTATAGTCCGGGTGGTGGGCGGACTGGCAGGCCCTGGGGACCGTCGTCGTCGGCTCCGTAATGCCAAGCACGACAGGTACCTCGTTTGGGGTTGCGTGCTTGTGAATGGTGGACGCCCTGAGGTCCTGGACCTTGTATGAATATGTCGGTAGAGCGTGACTGTAGGGTTCCAGGTTGGCGGCGGCGGCCAAGATACCAGCAGACAGCAGCAACAGACTGCGCAAGGTACGGTCGGTACAGGCAGTTAGTTGACACTGCAGGTTTATTGCGCGCTTGACTTCAGTTATCCCGCACCTCAGGCGGCTGGAGACTGGACACAACCAAAGCGGTGCCGTGGTGGTGGTGGTCTGGCTGAGGCGATGGACGACTAAACAAACTCTGGACTGCTGGAGCGGGAGGACGACTGGCGACGACGGGAGGATTCAATTGGGCTGGAGGGGGGGATTTAGGCCATAGAAAAAGATTTGGCGGAGACGAGTTTCCGGTGGAAGAGGCCCGAGGCCATAAAGAGGAAGGAAGTCGGATTACGGAGAGGCTGTGGATACCTCTGGGGACGGTTCCAGTCGCCGTTGCTGGCAGCTGCTTCTGGTTGGTCAGTTGTCCTTGCCCCTGGGACCGTTCCAGCTGGCCTGCCAGGGGAGCGAAGGGTCGATACAGCGTGTATTACGGGGTATTATCCGGAATGCATTAGCGTAAGGCAGGTATTCACGTGTATTGCCTTTTGACAGAGTTGGTAGCGGAATCGGCAAGTTTTAAGTGTGGATTCTGGGGACATGGTACTTGGTGTAGAGCCAAAAGTACAATGACCTGTTCGTTTACTAGTTGTCTGACGATATGGCCGCGTTACCCGACTGCTTGGGACGGTGAAGCAATTGCCAAGTTGTACATACATCTGTACAATAACGATCAAATAGGTAGGTATGTCAAGGACTCAATTCAAGGTCAGGATTCCTTTGTCGTGCGCGAGGCCCAGACAGTCAAGCATGGACATGATACCTTGGCCAGAATCAGAGGCCGAAACGAGGGGAAAGGAAGGGGGTCAACGGTAGGTAGGAGGGGACTACCTACTAGGTATGTCTCTGAACCTTGAATCATCCTCACCATTCAACTTATCCATCCCCCGCACGCGATGGAAGAGAGATGCAGACTGATAAGTGCAGAGGCGTATCTGCGCAGGCACCCTTGACGCGGGCATTCCCACGCTTTGGTTTCTGCCGCAAACTGAAGTCCAAACCCCGGTTGGCTCTGTCTGCAGCTTTCAGCCCTGGACAGGAGTGTCCAACGTAACATTACAGGGTTTCCATCTGTTAGCGCTTTCCCAGCGTAACATCCAAGCACTCCCTTTTCCGCGCCATTTTCCTTCGGTTCGCTGGTCGCACCTGCTCCACTTTTGCACTCGCTACGGCATTAGTTCCACAGGAAAAATGGATCCCGCACGCCCTAAGAGGCTCGCACAGTGATACTCACCCCCGCCAAGTGTACGGAATACACATTTTACGTGCAAAGTACCGCTTGCCCTACCAGGTGCTTCTCTTTACCCCCTGATACGTTTACCGTTAGCCGTACGATTCTGTAAAGTGGGAGCCATTCATTCTGTTATCTGATCTGGTAAGCGAACAGAAACCTGGGCGAACGGAAAAGTTTCCGGTCCCTTTTTCATGTCCATCTTTTCTTGCACTAGTGTACAGCCTCAGCGATCGGCGGTCTGAAGAGAAAAGATGGAATGATTGTTGCTGTTAGGGCTGTCGTTGATCCAATCATATTTGTCTTGTTGATTCAGCGTTGTCGCTTGGCCGAGAGTTGGCAGTACTACGGTTGTGGTTTGATTTCCTTCCACTTGGACGGTATATGCGTACTGTACGTGTAAGGGAATGCTTTTTTACTCCTGTGGTAACGTAAACCGGGCGGCCTATCTCGATGGCAGCCTCAACCGTTTTGTCCACGGAGTTCTCCGCTGCTGTCTCTTAATATCTGCTGATTAATGTCCATTACTCTTACCCTCTGCAACTTGCAACTGGAGTATGGCCGACGAACAGCTTTCCTAATTGAATTTTTTAACCCCCAGATCTTGGTCAAGATGGCTTCTGCCACCGCCATCGACTCCAGCCTCGCCGGTCGAAAGCCAAGCATCGAGTCCACAACCCACATTCTGTGTCTCATGGTCTACAGTCACATGAGGATGAGACTAAAGCTGATCGACACACAAGCGCCGGAGAAATGAAACGCCAACAGCGCAATTCAGTCGCTCGCTGGATGCCAAAGGACAAAGGGTTTCACAGCTGTCTGGTCCTCGTTCGGTTCACCGACATAGCCGGCCGATCTTGAGGAGGGTCGGCACTGGCAGGGCTGGCCTTGGCAGACTGAAATTGGGCACCTTACATAAAAGGCTCCCGCGCCTCCGCAATGAGCCGTGGACGCGTGATGGCTTCCCGTTTACATATTTGCGGAAGCAACGGCCTATCTGCCTGTGTGGATGACATGCTGACCAACGCTTCATTGTACCGTCCTTCTCCGTGTCCGTATGTAACCGGTGGCCCGACTCGACCAGCTCTCGGGCGTAAAGCGGATCACTCGGGATCGTCGGTTTGACCCGCCAACGCGCACTTATGGCGTGTCCTTATTCCCGGTGTTTACACACTAAACACGATGGTATCATTGAAATCAAGATTTATCACTACACGGTAAAGGTATGTAGATCGGCACTGGAGGCGCTTTGCATGAAGAATCCCGACATGGTCAAAGGTGGAAATGACGGGAGTCAAGTTTGATACCACAACGTCCAGCCTTACCGGGCTGGCTGCCTGTTTGGCTTAGGTTGCCGTTGGACCCCTTTTTAGGCGTTTTGGGGCGCAGCCTTTCCCGTCAACCCGTCAACGTCACGGGCGAGATTATGCCCCTGTAGGGCAGATGATGACGGTCGGCCAGTTGCAGGTTTTGCAGGGCTTGTGTTGCAATGCGGTTCCTAAACAAGAAAAGAAAAAGGAAAGAAAGAAAAAAAAGAAAATCTTTCCAAGACTTCGGAGGGTTCGCCAACCAAGGAAATTGCATAAATGCCGATGGCTTCCCCCACCACCAGCCGATCTTATAACCGTACATTTACAATCATTTTGGTCCGCCCTACCTAACCACCAGGAACACTCTGACGTGGGATGGGAGGCCTCTTCTGATTCAAAACTTTTCCTTTACGTTGACGAACGTTGACTGTGTGTGCGTCCTCAAGGCATGATGCCACAATACCTGTCTAACAAGTTTTCTCCTGAGCCTAGTTCTTGTGTGATTAATCCATGACGCTTTCTGTACTCGGATCCCAGCTATAGATTACATATGCTGACTTTCGAGTCTCAGCCCTATAAGGTGTGCCATCCAGCTCAACCTCGGCCGTTGGTGCTGCTGCTGGCCACGGCATACACTAGGTAGATGAAGACTTACAGCTTACATTGGAAGCCTGGATGTCCAACAACTTTGCTCCGTGGTCCAATTTCCATACTTATTCCCGAGAGCCTGACTAGGCGTAATGCGGGCCCTGTCAGGCCTGGGCACACATGGACACTGAAGCGAAGGCTATCTCCGAGGAACGCGGGGTTCGCCGTTGGAAAATCCGTTCCTCGACTTTTTCCAGCGGCTGTGGTACCACACAAAGTTCCATTCGCATGTGTCCAACCAGGAACACTTCACACCCTCCACCTATGAGGTGGTTAATGTCATGCAACAAACAAGTCACCATGGGCATGCTACGTTTTAAAAGCTGTTATTGTTGCATACCTTGGATTCGAAAGACTCAATGCAACCACAAGGTGAAGAAAGCATGGAAGTGATCAAGATGTCTGTCTGGTAACGTCCAAAAGTCCGCGATGAGCACAAAACAACGTACTTCGAAGTTGCCGGAGGCGGCAGCAAAGTCCTCTGCAGAGACACTGATGGATGAGACCTCCAAGGTGTCACCTCCAGCGCATGATGTTACATGTTGGCAGACGTCCTTGCTACTAAAGCTGAGATGTTTTTTTCTGTTTTTTTCCGACCTATCTCTTTGTTTCTACTTTCGCTCATCACTATAACTTGTCATCATTCATTGTGGATAGGGCGTATGGCGCCGTTGAATCTCCTTTTCAAAAACTGGATCTATCATGCGGTCTAGTACATAGATCGGGGAAAGGACCTGCATGTCGAAGCGCCACTATAACAGACTTAGCGAGACCACTTAAGACGACTGGGTAGCAAGTTCCAACGTGCGGGTGACTCGCAGCGGATGGCGGCGGTATTCTATCCATCGCCAGGGACTTTACATGCCTTTTTTTTTTTTCCAACGTTGATGCAGTTCTGGCCAACCTCGACACTCACGACACGACCAATCGTTAACATCGGCCAGAATGCAGTGCCAACTTGCTTTGTGGTATGTGCCATGCACGCAATCTCGACATCGGACCTTATAACCCCGACCATCATCAGCCTCTGGAGCATTGTGTCCCTTACTATAAAGGTCTTTATGTATGTTGTCGCCGCTGTGTCAAATCATTCCAGCTCAACAAGCGCGCTCCAGGTATCACCGCTAACCTGCCGAGCCAATGATGCTAGTTAACCGCTGTTAATTACCACCTCGCCATGTACGCGCTGCTTTGATTTCCGTCTGACACAAATGAAACACCCCGAGCGGTTGCCATCAAGCAAGCGGTGGCAGTTGAATGCCGTGTCACCTTCCTATATAGAGGTGGTCATGCGAGATGTCGGATGGAATAGTGTTTAGTCGGTAAAGCGTCGAAGTGGAAGCATTCATTGCCTTGTTGTCACCCCTCGCTGGGATCATACCCCGAAGTTCTCACTCAGGTACCGGCTCTTGCGGTATGTGGCGCATGAAATGCCGAACTACAGTGTGTGAGGCCAACCAATCAATATGGAGGTAGTGTATAACATTTGTTACCATCTTTTTTACAACCTTCCTCACGGCGCCTAGCAGCTTGAAGAAATTAAACACGCCCTTCCTCTTATTACATACATAGATCTCCATCACTCCCTACAGTCACGCGAGAGTGAGAGAGGGGGTCTGCGATTCCATGGAAAGGAACAGTCGAGCGATCCAGGTCCTTCCCTTTCTCCACGATATGATATGCCGCCATCTCCAAGGCGCATTGCAATCCGGGATGTTCCTGGTTCAAGTCAGCGACCTTGGTGTTGAGTTCGTCAGCGCTGTTGCGCTAGCAGTGTGGGGTGGGAAATATGGTCTGCGCAAAAACAGAATAGCTAGGTACCCTTCGGCTAGAACAGGGCAATGCTAGCATAAGCTTGATGAAGCTATTGATAATATATTACAGATTCTTGCCTAGCGTGGATCGTCAAGGTTATACACTAGCAATAAGGTTCCAGGTGACTTCGGACGTAGCTCCGTGTCTTCTGACCGCCGCCGCCGCTGCCCGGGCCCGGGCCCCTCTACCATACGACGGGGAATCCACAGAGACAGAAACAATGAATACTGCACTGTGAGAGAGACGGCTTGACGGGACTTCTAACTCCGTTCCGCTATCCAAAGCTCTTCCTTCGTTCGTCTTGATGGGAATGAAAGGGCCAAAACATAGCTCTGTGAAGAGTAGCTCCTTCCTTTTCCCCTATCCATGCCTTACAGGGCGATTACAGAGGGATATATACAATATGACCAACGGGAGAGAGCATCCTTTCCAGACAAGCGAGAAATACCATACTAGCCGGCCCCAGTGGGTTGTGACTGAAGTTCCACACGAAACTAGAGGTAACATACCGTTAATACATACACGCATACCGTTGGCGAGTACAGGGGGCCATACGCTTCGAACAAACGGTTCAAGTAAAACCCCCTAAGTAAGCGTCACTCTCATTTCCGGTCACCCACCAGACATCAGCCTTACAGTTAGCGGTACGTAAGGAATTTGATAAGGATCATAGGGCTATGGACAGGGAACGGAAGGTTCAATCCCGGGAAATGATGTCTTGCTGCGGAATGAGAGCGGAACTGAATGCGGCTCTCATCCCAGTATGTATTACACCGACCGACGTGGTGTTCGTCGCAAGATGAGATGAACTTGAAGAAGAATACTACCTACCTACCTATATCTCTACACGATACTGTATACTACGCGGATTACAGCATTGGTCCTTCCATGCGACGCATAGATAGGTAATCTACCCTAAAAGTGCCATGCTCATTGGTCATTGTCAGCCAGCGGAGCACCGTCCGCGCCATCGGAACTCGGAACACGAACTGCCACGGGGTAGGTCCCAAAGCAAAGCCGGGCATCATTTGGGGTCCCGTCAAAAAGGAACAGGTCACCGAGCGAGCGCCCTAGGAGGTCGCCTACAGGACACTATCGTGCGTCGGCTGGATCTCGCGTTCGACAAAAAGCTAGATCGACAAAGGACGATCTTATCTCTCGGGAATTGTGGCCCGGGGCTCTCAATGGGTATTAGCAACTCCTTAGTGACCCTATAGGGGTGCGTCGCGTGACTTGATTGACTGACCTTGGTTCGAACAAAAGCCGAAAGAAAAGATGGTGGCGTATGTACCAGCTCTAGGTAATTTCTTACAGACCGCCTCTTCGGCCCCCCCTCCCCCGAGAGAGGATTGATTCATTTCCCCATGAGCCAAGAAACATCTCGACGCTTCCTTCCTCCCATCCAGCGGCACTGCGGCAGTGGCAGCAACAGCAGTCGAGATGCATGAAACCCTTTTCGTCTTTTTCAGCCCTGACAAATGTTCTCTCCTTCCAGGGCGAGAAGCCGTGCCGCAAGAAAAAAGCATGGCATCTCTGCATGTAATCACTTTGATGTGCGAATTTGGAATTCCTTGTGATGGCGGGAACGATGCCGTGCATCAATCAACTTGAAAGAAGATGAGGCTGAAAAGCAGGGTCATGTCTTTCATCTCCTCCTTACCACTGCATTGCTCGACCCGATGCAACCCTTCCCGGCGTCTATATTGAAGAACTGTGAGGGCAATTCTTTCTTACTTTGCGTTGACTTCATCTTCCACACGCACACACACAAGATTTATCTCGTCCTAGCTGTCCATTTCCCATGCACTCGCCAGCGAGTTGTGTAATTGCTTGGCTCATTAGCTGCTCGCCATCGCTGCGACCCAAGGAACCCCCACCCACCACCTGAAGCCAATGGACCTAGAAACCCCCTCGAGCCCCTCCAGGAAGAAAAAAGACAGACCCCGAAGCACTTCCTCGGGCATGGGTCAGCCAGCCAAACAAGGATCATCATAGAAAAGAGAGATCACTTGTTCGCACGATCCGACTGCCGATCGCACGCACGCTGCCAGCCGCTGCCTCTGTCAGCACCTTCTTTTGCTTAGCCTATCATGTCTAATTCAGACGTTGTAACATCACCATGCAACACTCCCCATCCCCATGCATGGGAGCCCTCTCCATGTAACTAACGAACTCTCTCTTGTTGGTCTGTCTCTCTTCTGCGCCAACAACCGGGCAACAAGTCCAAGTCAGAAAGAAATGCTACCTACCTACCTTTACTGTACTGGGGAGGCGGACGCAAATTATTCGTTACCACTCAGTAGTGTAAATTCTTGATACGAGTGGGAAAGATAGGTAGGTATCGATCCAGGGAAACAAATCTCGTATGCGCTTCGTAAGCTTCATACATAGCCCCCCATCCCATTTTGCTGCTGCAATGCTACAGTACCGTTTTTTGGTCTGCCTGCAAACTGATAGCCGAGAAGATCATCGTTGTCGTCGTCAGAAAGTTCAGGTCGTCAAGTGTGGCTGTGTTCAGCATGGCAGGGCAGGGTCGGCATGGCAGGGCAGGACAGGGCGGCTCTCGCCGTCGTCAGGCCAAGGCAGCAAAAAGCCGAGATATAGTGTAAAGTGGTAGGTAGGTAGGTAGGCAAGGCAGGGTGGCAATCGGACCGGTAGTGTAGTGTAGTGTAGTGGTATCAGACCTTGCTTGGTAGGCTGTGAATGAGCTGGTTGGTGGTTGGTGGTTGGATGATGATGGTGCTTCACACAAAGTGCCTAACAAGGCGGCTGCCCGGCCGTGATGCAGATGTTACCGGCGGGATACTAACATACCTACATACATACCTACCTGGGTATGTAGGAGGCGGTTACATGGTGGTTAGCTAGTTGGTGCAGTTGGTGTTACAAAACCATGTCTTGAGTGCCCTGCTTAGGTTGGAACTGGGAAATTGTATGGTCCGTTAGCCTGTCAACACCCCAGCCGCCATCCATCATTCTATACTACAGTACCCCTGACTGGCGACGACGACTCCCCCAAAATCAGCCCAGTTGCAGTTCATGTGCTGCTCACAAGCAGCGAACATGGAATGGAAAATCCCCTCGTGTCGTGCACGTGGATGACGGAACCCCCGAATGATTCGTTCGTTAGCTCTTCCTTTTTTGCGTTGGAGAGAAAAGGAGGTCGAAAGAGACGGACCGGAAAAACGCCATGTTTCTTTTCTTCTTTTTGCTAACTCCCGAGCCTACACGTGTACACTATGGATAGAGCCGCAAGTACCAGCTCCACTTGGGTTGGCCCCTCGATCGGGAGTTCCTTCCGCGGGTAGGTTAGGTTGTGAAGCCGGGGGGTTGGGGGGCGTTAAGGTCCCAACGGTTATTTCACTTCAGTCGGTTGTATCGAGATGGATTCATGGAACAGCCGGGCAGCCCACGAGGGAGCCGGCATGCCATGCCATCCATTCATCCATCTTGCCATCTTCTCCCACACCATGCGTTCGGCTTCGTCTCATCTCATCGTCCTGATTCCTGTTTCACCGGCCTCTAGTGTCTCCCTCCTTCTTTTTCCCTACAGCGGTACGGACGCATCGGCAATCCCATATCTGCCTTGGCATCGAAAGAGAAAAAAAGGGGAAGCTGTGAGGGAGCTGAAGAAAGCTTAATGATGCCGTAAACCGAGATACTCGCAAGTTTGTCACTTGTTGGGTAAAGTAATCACAGAATATCAATTTCGTCCTCCTCGGCCCAAATAGTACCAGTACCAGTGGGTATCTGTATGGCTTCATCATCCTGCCCGGTTTGTGATGATGATGCCGATGACAATGGACGAGGGACTGGAGGTGAAACACCGGACCAATCCACTCTGATGAAGATCGAGGTTTCAAGCGTAGGCGAGCCCGTGATAGGGGAACAATGGGTGGAAATGTCTTCCAGGGCACCTAGGTACCTACCAACTCACTCTAACAAAAGCCAAGTGCTAAATGTTCTTCCGTAGGAGATGGTGTCGTAAGTTTTTTTTCGAAGCACTGCCTTGCTGTCCCTCAAAGTAGTGTGTCGTCTGGACACTCAGCTTCCTTTCCATCGAAGTCGAGATTCGTTGCTTCTTCTTCTACATGTGTATTTCGGTTGGCAAGGGGGGCGTAACGGTGAAAGTTACAAACGAAGTCGCTGTACGTTCTTTTCTTGTAACAACGGTACAAAAGCGGTCCGTTTGGTATCGTAAAAAAACTGACGGACCGTTCCACGCAGCATTGATACGGTACAAACTGCGTGTTTTTCGGCCGACCCTCGGATGCCCGTTGAAATCCACGCAGACCACGGTACCTCGTGATTGGTCTGTCGCAAGGACAGAATCCACATTGGGGCTATTACTTTCTTTCCATTGGCTGGCCTTATACCTGCCTCCCTCGTAGGGCTGGTTCACATGAAGGTTCTTGTTCCGTTGTCTGCCCTGGTGTTGGCGGTGAGCGGTTGTGGAGACTTTTTTTTTTTTTCCATCTGGAGGAACCCCGGGCATGCTCCCATAAATCAGTTCAGGCTACATTCTTGCATTGATGCTTGTACCACGCTGCTGTACTAGTGTACATGGAACCCGGATGACTGAGTGTTGGCAGGAAGAAGATAGTGAAATTTTCAGCGGTGTGTATTGCGCGTAAAGTACTTACCTACATACAGTATGTACTGGGACGGTGCGGAAGTGCTCCGACGGACCCCCTTACTCAGCACCACCACCACTACCCAAACCCGGAACAAGGCATCGTGGTCCATGTTTGTTACATCGAGGCCTTGGACCAGGGCGCTAGTTCAAGATGGCTACATATCTGCTCCACCGATTGCCACGACGACGACGCCGGCGGTGATGAAGAACAACAACCTAACACACCGATTCCGGACCCGGACTTCATGCCAAGGTTGCAAGCGTGAACATGGGCATATTGGCAGCAGTCTAGTCATGACTTTGGAGTTAAGTACCAGAGGTGGGAAGAGGACTTGGCAGTACTCAAGCATGAACTAACACCACCGTATTGGCGACCATCACGGTCACGGTTCAGGAAACGAAACGGTCCGCAGACCGAAAGGGATTCCTTCCAGAATAAGTATCTCTGAGGAAAGGCCGGGATGATTAGCATCCAGACCGTTTTAATTGACCGGACTGGATAGATTGGAGACTGGATACATATAAGCATGGATGGGTAAGGGCAAAGGAACATAATACCCGATATCCGATGCAAAACTTATGTCAGCGCCGTCATCATTGTCATCGATTGTTGGGTCAGCCTTACAAGGAAAGGACAGAATTTTCCGTCGGCAGCCAAGCGGTTGATCCTGCAAGCGAAGGTTAACAGCCCCTTCTTCTATCGTCTATTGATGAGATATCATATTTTCCAGTCTTCACCACATCCGGGTATCCGTTGAAGGCAGCAACTTTGCGACTGCCTTAGTTCTAGGTGTCCATCCTCTTTCTCTCTAGTCTACTATGCCCGAGTCACATAGGCAACCCACACACGCGATTATAAAATAGACGGGACAATATCGGGAAAATCGAATGAAGAAAGCCCCGAACGTCAAACGACGACAACAACGACAAACGATCTCCATACCTTCTTCAGATTTTGATTCCCACAACGATAGATAGCAAAAAATCAGGGACTGCACTATACATACATACTTACCTACCTTCCCTTTTCTGCCCTTCCCCTTTCTCGTTCCCTTCCCCGCAATCCAGATCGACGCTCGCTTAACACACTGTATAACCATGTATGAAGATAATGTATACGGCGTGATTCTCTAGGAAGTACTATGTGGTAAGGGATTGTAGAAGGTACTCTAACCTTATAGGTAGGTATAAGTAATTATTGTAGTACGAGGAGCTATAGAAGTAGAAGGGGGAAGAGTCTAACTATAAATATATGCGGTTAGGTAGATTCTTGATAGTACTCCCCTTTCTAAAGCGCTATTCGTCTCGAATAGCCGTTATAGCCCGGTAATACTTCTAACGATAGGTCTATAAACTATTCTTTCCTATATACAATTTTCTATAATTTTTATATACTATTTTGTTTTCCGCCTTTTTTAGTTACACTACTTTTATTAGAGCCTTTCCTCCTTCAGAATAGTACTTTCTAATGTAGGCGGCTAGTCCTCCTTTACTTTTATATAGGATATTATTATTATAAATATTATATATTTACCGTTTATTATTATAAATATATATTTTATATTATACTAACTATATAGTACCTTTTAATATTATTGGGTAGTCCTTATATTGTATTTTAGTATATAGCTGGTTCTAGTATCCGGCGAGCCTATTGGTAGACCGAAGTTATATTAGGTATTCGTCGTATAAGAATATTATATTATAAATCTATATTATATATATTTCCTACGGACGGACCCTCTTCTACTTTAAGTCGTATAGTATATATTAGTATTAAAATTACGTAGGGTCGTAGGTCTATTTATACCTATTTTATTTCTCCTTTTTATAGTATTAGACTCTATAATTATTATACGTTTATTCGCTATAAGTATAATTTAGGTAAGTTAGTATATTATTTTTACTTCCTTATTCTTTCTTATAAATAGGGTAATTTAAACGTATTATTACTTCTACGGTTATATAGTCTTTTAGGGCCTCTTTACTAATAAAGATCCTTTTATAATAGTTATATTTAAGGTGTACCGATATTCTTCGTTTTGGTTTTAATAGAAGCGCTAGGGGCGGGGTATATTAGCTAAGTAATAGTAAATAGGCTAATAATAGTACTAGGGGTAGTATAGGAATACTTTAGTTAAATAAGGGTAAATCTTCGTTATTAGGTAGCGGCGGGTAATATAATAGTATTATTAGGGGCAATATAGGGATATACCGGCTAAATAGCGGTAAATAAATTAATAATAATATTAGGGGCGGTATAGGAATATTTTAATTAGGTAAGGGCGGAACGGGGTCGGAAGATAGGTTTTTATTATTAGTCTATTTTAAAAAACCCTTCCTCTCGGGCTATAATTATAAAATATAAAATACTAAATATATAATTAAACCTATAGCTTGGGGCAACCTCAATATATATATACGTAGGTAGATTTTTAAAATTTTATACGGGCCTATCTATTTGAAATTTAATTTATTAGGATTTTTTACTCTTAACTATACTTTATTTCTAATATAATATTTAGGTATATTATTCTAGTTTACGTTCGCCTATATCTAATATTACTCTATAGCCTTATATATATTATCTTTTAGTACTTTAAAGGTTATTTTAATATATTAGACCCTATTATTAATTTTAGCGATTCTCTTACCGTCGTTTATATTCTAAATAACTTTAGGAATTAATAGTTTAATTCTAATTAAGGGGTTGAATCTATAATTAGCGTAAAATAGGGATATTTAAATCGTTTCTAATACGTAATTATTAATTATAAATTCGGCGAAAGGTAATTAATTAATTTAATTATTCTTTATTTTTAATATAAAGCTACGAAGGAACTATTTTAAAATAATATTAATAATTTTGGATTGGCCGTTAATTTACGGGTAATAGACAATAAATATTTAATATTTAAATTCCAATTGTTCTAATAAATATTATATTAATATACTATTAAACGTATTCCTTCTATTAAATATTATTATTTAGGGTACTCTATATAAGTAGAAAACTCGTTCGATAAATAAATTAACGAATTTATCCGTACTAACTGTTTAATAAAGTATAAAATATTATATTTTAGTTAAATAATTAACGATTATAAGGATATATAAATATATAACGCTATTCTTTTTATAAGGGGGTAGCGGTCCGATATAATCAATATAGATTTCTATCTATAATTAAAAGGGTACTCCTAACGGTTGGAAGTAACCGGTTGGTCGTTTATATAATAGTTTCGACTATCGGTATATATAGTAAACGTATACAAATATTGTAATTTCTTTATATATATTGGGTTACCAATAGTATCTTCGAATAAATTCGTATATTTTCGTATTACTTAGGTAACCGGCCGTAGGAAGGTTGTAATATCGATATATAATTTAGAACTTTAGCGTATTATTTAGTAGTATAAATAGTCTATCCTACTAATAAATACGACTATTATACGTAGAATATTCGGTAAAGGGTACCCGAATAGTATATTTAAATTTAGCGGGCTAGCTATTAGTATATAGGAGGGTAGATATTATATTCTAAGTATCCTTAAAAGCGTTATAGGCGGCTTCAACGTAGACTTCGAAGGGCTAAGAAATATTTAGGGCGTAAATATATATAGGTACTATACCTAGCGATAATCTATCGTCCGTAAGGATTCGGACTATTCGTTTTATAATATAATCGTCGGATATATTACGCTTAAAAGCGGGGGAATTACTTAGGCGGCGGTTTAGAACGTTAGGTCTAATAATTTATATACTTAGTCGGTAAATAATACGAAAATTAAATTGGCTTAAGAATTCGGACTATTAAATTTATTATTAATTAAATAATTTAATTATTATAAAATATTAGAGGTTCTTATAATTAGTAATAACTTCTACTAATTTATCTACGTTGGTCCTTTAAAATTCGGGGTACTATTCTTCGAAAGTTTTAATAATTGTAAGGAATTCTTTATTATAAATTTTATAATTATATTTAATAGTAGTATATTTATTTAAGAAATAAGTTATAGGGTATAATCGATTTTCGTTGTTATATTAGAATAGTACTCCTCCGGAGGCCTAATCGGAAGCGTCGGTTTCGACTACTATTCTATAGGTAGGATTAAAGTAGGCTAGTATCTCTACGTTAGTAAAAGAGTTTTTAAAGCTTTAAAATACAATTTAGCAGGTGTCGGTCCATTTCTAAGGGTTTTCTTTACGAAGTAGTACCGTTAGTAATTTAATTATTAATAAGAAACCTTTTATAAAGCGTTAGTAAAAGTTAGCGAATTTAAAGAACTTCTATAAATTTTTTACTCCTCTTAGGGGCTCCTACTCAATTACAACTTTTACTTTCTCTAGGTCTATTTTAATATTATATATAATAATAATCAATCCTAAATATTTAGTCTTTTATATATAAAATTCGTACTTCTTAATATTAATATAGAGGCTAGCTTTATTAAATTTAGTAAGAATTATTCTAACGTATTGGATATATTCCTTTTTATTCTTCGAATAGATAATAATATTATTCAAGTATATTAAGGTATAACGGTCGAAATAATTATATAGGATATTATTAATAAAGTTTTAGAAAGAATTTAATATATTGTAGAGGTTAAACGGCATTACTAATATTTCGTATAAACCGAACCTTATAATAAAAACAGTTTTCTAAATATTTTTTTCAATTATATAGACTCTATTAAAGGCGGCGATAATATCGAGCTTTATATAAATTTTTATATTATATAGGGAATCGAGGGTCTTGTGAATAAGTAGGAGTAAATAACGGTTTTTAATTATAATATTATTCAATCCTTAATAGTTTTAATAAATCCGAACTCCTCCGCCGGGTTTCTAAACGAGAAGTAATAGCGCGGCCGTATAGGAGGTAAATAATCGAATAAATCTTTTATCGAAGTTATTATCCAATTACTTTTTAACGTATTAGAATTCGGTTTAAAATATTAGTCGGTTTCTAGCGGTAGACGGGTCTTTTCTAGGTTCGAAATTAATTTTATAATTATATAATCGTAATAGCGGTAGGTCGTCGGCGGCGCGGGCGATAAAAATAGTAATAAGGTTATAGTATTCTTATAATAATTTAACTTTAATTTCGTCTTCGGATAAGTGAACTTTCGGCTTTATAAATTTATTTATATCCTCGTTATTAACTTTCTATATTAGGAATTACTTATTATAGTAGAAATCGAAGAATTAATAAAATTGTAGATTCAATTTAATTCTAAGCGCTTCCTTATCTCCTATCCCTTCTAAAATATTATAGAATTCTTCGTCTAAAAGTTTAGGGCAATCGAAATTATTATTAATATCTTTATCTAATAGCTCTTCTAATTAATTTAAATAAATATATAATATTTAGACGTCGTTTTATCGGTAAAACTAAGTAAAATTAATAGTAGAGAGTATTTTAATATTATCTAATATATTAATTTTCAGGGACTAAATAACTAGAAGGCGTCCTTTTCGTCTATCGGGGCAGTTATAGCGGTATCCGCCAATTTTAATAGCTAGGAGGTTATCGAAATATAATTGGTTGTAAAATAAAGAATTGAAAGTAAATAAGCCGGAAGCCTAATCGATATAAGGGTTATAAATTTTAAACTATAGTAGGCCGAAAATAATAGGGTTATTCAGACCGAACCTTATTACGAATAGGGGGATTTATTCGGTATATATACTAATTTGAATAATTAAAATAGTAAAGTATATAATATTTTCAATCTTCTTATTATCGGCTAAGTGTAATATCTTTAATTAGGGAAATTTATAGAAGTTTAATTATTTTTCTTAAACGAAATTAATATTAATAAAGGCGAAGCCTATATAGCCTATATCTATAAATACTTTAGAATTAAATTGTACGACTATAGACTAGGAGAGGGTAATAGATAGGAAAAGGGAATTTATATATACGCTAGGACCTAAGGAATTGAATTTTAATTCCCTAAAGTAGATTTCGTCTAATAGGTCTTTACCGTTCTAAGGGCGTCTTTATTTAGAATTTACTCGTTTCCTTAGTCGCTAGTCTATTTATTATAGTTTTTAATTTAATTGTAGTAATCTTCGTAGTCTTAATTGTAATTGTATATTTAGTAATCGAAATAGTTTTAGTCCTCGAGAATTAGTAAGTCTTCCTCCTCTTCCTATCCGAAGGCGCGGATATAATAATAATTATTATTATTATTATTATTATTATTATTATTATTATTATAATTACCGGAGTTATTGAACGATAAATATTAATTGTCTAGCCTAAAGCCTCCTTATATAGGGGGGCGGTTACTATTGTAATATAGGTTATTATTGCCGGTATTATTACTATTATTATACTAATTACTATTACTATTATTATACGTATTATAGTTAGGGGACTAGAAGCGCAATTAAGAGGTAGGGTTAGGCGAAGTATTTACTAATACAATTTAATATAGTATATTATTATTATTAATTGTAATAATAGGGTAATTATATTTCGTATATTTAGGCTAGCTATAGTATAAGCACAATCCTAGGGTAAGGCGGCGTTCGCGTTCGTTGGATAAAATCCTATTGAATTTTAAAGTATCGAATTCTATAGCGTTAGGATTGTAGGCTAAAGGGGGTATAAATGCCGGCCGGGCGTTGTATTTAGATAATCTAAATTAGAAGTCCGTTTAATTCTTAGATAGACTATAGTAGAAGATAACTTAAGTAGTAAAATTCTTGGAGGAGGGTTAGGGAAAGATATTAGCTACCGTATATTATAGCAATAAGCTAACTTTAGTCTTCAATTATAAAATGCGGTATATATTCTATATATTTAGTTCAATTATAATATAGATAAATTCGGCGATAAAAATATTAAAATTAGTATTTCCCTAAGTAAATTCTTCTATTTCGCGGGCGGCTTAGGCGGCTTTATTAATTGTATTATATATTTACTATAAGTATAGGAATAGATTGGAAATAATTTACTAATTCCAAATTAGGGGGTTCTCCTTATTATTTAGAATAATATTGATATAGAGCTAAATAGAATTATAAATTCCGCCGTCTAAGTAAAAAACGATATAGAGAATATAATTAAATTTAATAAAGTAATTATCCTTCTCGAACTTAAGCTTCAATTCGTAACCGGAACGTTAGGAATAAAATTAAATTTATTTTTTCTTAAGGTTAATCTTATTGCCGGAGAAGGTATTAGGGTTACGGACTTTATTTTACGAATTATAGTAGTAATTGCCTAGGGCGGCTTATAGACCCTATATTTCGCTAATCTAACGAATAATAGTTTTGCGGAGGCTAGCTATTTAATTAGTTAGAAAATTGTTCTACTACTATTCTTAAGTATTAGTTACGTTTAAATAATTGAACGTAATATTCAAATTATTAAAGAGGTTATATAAAACGCAGCTAATATTTAATATATTACGGAAGGCTTTAAAGAGGGCTTTAATATCCATAGTATAATTACGTTCGAATAAAGTCGATAAAATAATTAGGAAATTACTTACAAGGAACTCTTCGACGTTAAAAAGCGTATTATAGGTAGGGGGGGCGGGGGTATTATTATTTATAATTATAATCCTATTTAATAATTTATATTTTTATAGTTTAGGAATATTTAAATAGAAGTAATAAAAATATTAAGTATAATAATATTTTAAGTCTTTAAAATTAGTAGGCGAAGGGGGGTCTTTATCTAATAATCGATAGGGTTAATCTTCGTTATAGATATAGGGTATCGTTAGGAGGATTACAATTGTAATTATTATAATAATAGAGGCGGTAAATCCTATAAGGAGTTATTTATTTTTCGCTTATATAATATCTTAATAGTTTTCTTTTAATTTTAATAAGAGTATTAGTCGGTAAGTCCAATTTTGTAATATATAATTTTAGCTTTATTAACTATATAGCGTTCTTAATACTATAATCTATTTTAATTGTCGGATAATATCCTCTTATTATCGGTTAGTATTCTATTAATATAATATATACTTTTTTCTTTATAAAGGTATTAAGTATTACTAAAATTAGGATTAAAATATTAAAATACTAATTAAATCTAAAGTTGGGACTAAAATATTAATTAAAGTTAGGACCGGGATTAGGAAGCTAGGATTGAGAAGTTAGGACCGAAAAGCTAGGACCGAGAAACTAGAATAGCGAGGGCCTTTTAGAAGTATTCTAGAATATTTGTAATAAAGGTCCGAATGGTTATAAAGTTTAAAAATTATAAATAGAGGTAAGTAGAGATGAAGGGTAAACGCTAGTGTATATTGTTGTAAAGGTGCTACAAATTATTATAGCGTAACTCTCTAGGAAGTTAGCTCCTCGTATTACAATAATTACTTATACCTACCTACAAGGTTGGAGTACCTTCTACGATCCCTTACTATATAGTACTTCCTAGAGAATCACGCCGTAATAATTTGTAGCACCTTCACAATAATATACACTAGTATTTACCCTTTATTTTTATTTACCTCTATTTACAATTCTTAAACTTTATAACTATTCGGACCTTTATTACGAATATTCTAGAATACTTCCAAAAGGCCCTTACTATCCTAGTTTCTCAGTCCTAACTTCTCGGTCCTAATTTCTTAGTCCTAACTTTCCAATCCTAATCCTAATTTCAATTAGTATTTCAATCCCAATTCTAAACTCAATTAATATTTCAATATCTTAGTCCCAACTCTAGCAATACCTAATACCTCTACAAAGAAAAAAATATATATTATATTAATAGAATATTAGCCGATAATAAGAGGATATTACTTAATAATTAGAATAGATTATAGTACTAAGAACGTTATATAATTAATAAAGTTAAAACTATATATTACAAAATCGGACTTACCGATTAGTACTCTTATTAAAATTGAAAGAAAATTACTAAAATATTATACAAGCGAAAAATAGATAGCTCCTTATAGGGCTTACTACCTCTATTATTATAATAATTATAATTATAATCCTCCTAACGATACCCTATATTTATAATAAAGATTAACCCTATCGACTATTAAATAAAGACCCCCTTTCGTCTATTAATTTTAAAGATTTAAAATACTATTATATCTAATATTTTTATTACTTCTATTCAAATACTCCTAAATTATAAAAACGTAAACTACTAGATAGGACCGTAATTATAAATAATAATACCCCCGCCCCCCCTACCTACAATACGCCTTTTAATATCGAAGAATTCCTCGTAAACAATTTCCTAATCGTTTTATTAACTTTATTCGAACGTAACTATACTATAGATACTAAAGCCCTCTTCGAAGCCCTCTACAATACGCTAAATACTAACTACGTCTTATATAACCTCCTTAATAATTTAAATATTATATTTAACTATTTAAATATAGTTAATATTTAAGGATAGTAGTAGAATAATTTTTTAACCGATTAAGTAATTAGCCTTTGTAAAACTATTATTTATTAGACCGGTAAAATATAAAGTTTATAAACCGCCCTAAATAATTACTGTTATAATTCGCGAAATAAAGTCCGTAATTCTAATACCTTTTCCGGCGATGAAACCGACCCTAAGAAAAAATAAGTTTAATTCCGCTCCTAGCATTCCAGTTGCGAACTAAAGTTTAAGTTCGAAAAGGATAACTACCTTATTAAATTCAACCGTATTTTCTATATTGTTTCTCGCTTAGACGGCGGAACCTACAATTTTATTTAGCCCTATATTAATATTATTCTAAATAATAAGGAAAACCCTTTAATTTAGAATTAATAGACTATTTCCGACCTATTCCTATATTTATAATAAATATATAATATAATTAATAAAGCCGTCCAAGCCGCCCGTAAAATAGAAGAATTTATTTAGGGAAATACTAATTTCAATATTTTTATTACTAAATTTATTTATATTGTAGTTGAATTAAATATATAGGATATATACTGCGTTTTACAATTGAAAATTAAAGTTAGTTTATTATTGTAATATATAGTAGTTAACGTTTTTCCTTAGCCCTCCTCCAAGAACTTTACTACTTAAATTATCTTTTACTATAATTTATTTAAGAATTAAATAGACTTCTAATTTAAATTATTTAAGTATAACGCCCGGCCGGTATTTATATCCCCTTTAGCCCGCAATTTTAATGCTATAGAGTTCGACGCTTTAAAACTTAATAAGATTTTATCTAACGAGCGTAAACGCCGCCTTACCCTAGGATTATACCTATATTATAGCTAGCCTGGATATACGAAATACGACTACCCTATTATTACGACTAATAATAATAGCGCGCCGTATTAGATTGTATTAGTAAATACTTCGCTTAACCCTACTTCCTAATTGTATTTCCAATCCCCTAACCGCAGTACGTACAATAATAGTAATAATAACTAATATAATAATAGTAATAATACCGGTAGTAATAATTTATACTATAATAATAATTACCCCCCTATATAAGGAAGCTTCAAGTTAGGCAATTAATATTTATCGTTTAATAACTTTGGTAATTATAATAATAATAATAATAATAATAATAATAATAATAATAATTGTTATTACGTCCGCGCCTTCGGATAGAAAGAGGAAGAAGACTTACTAATTCTTAAGGATTAGAACTACTTCGATTACTAAATATATAATTACGATTAAGACTATAGAGACTATTACAATTAAATTGAGAACTATAATAAATAGACTAGTAATTAGGGAAATAAATAAATTCCGAGTAAAAACGCCTTTGGAATAGTAAGGACCCGCTAGACGAAATTTACCTTAAGGAATTGAAATTTAATTCCCTAAGTTCTAGCGTACATACAAATTCCCTCCTCCTATTTATTACCCTCTCCCAATCTACGGTCGTATAATTTAATTCTAAAATATTTATAGATATAGGCTATATAAACCTCGCCTTTATTAATATTAATTTCGTTTAAGAAAAATAATTAAACTTCTATAAACTTCCTTAATTAAAGATATTACGTTTAATTAATAATAAGAAGACTAAAGATATTATATACTTTACTATTTTAACCGTTCGAATTAATATATATACCGAATAGATCCTCCTATTCGTAATAAAGTTCAATCCGAACAACCCTATTATTTTCGGCCTACTATAACTTAAAATCTATAACCCCTACATCAATTAAACCTCCGGCTTATTTACTTTCAATTCCTTATTTTACAACCGATTATATTTTAATAACCTCCTAGCTACTAAAATCGGCGGATACTATTATAGCCGCCCCAATAGACGAAGAGGATGCCTTC
This sequence comes from Neurospora intermedia, assembly GCA_037102815.1. Lineage (NCBI taxonomy): Eukaryota > Fungi > Ascomycota > Sordariomycetes > Sordariales > Sordariaceae > Neurospora > Neurospora intermedia. Next base: position 683,072 of record BTPP01000007.1, read on the forward strand.
CGGTTATTCGGTCTTTAAAAATTAATATACTAAATAATATTAAAATATTCTTTACTACTAATTTTACTTAATTTTATTAATAAAATAATGTCTAAATATTATATATTTATTTAAACTAATTAAAAAAGCTACTGGACAAAGATACTAATAATAATCTTAATTACTCTAAACTCTTAGATGAAGAATTCTATAATATTTTAAAAGGGATAGGAAATAAGGAAGCGTTTAAGACCAAATTAAGCCTACAATTTTATTAATTCCTTAACTTTTACTATAATAAGTAATTTCTAATATGGAAAATTAATAATAAGGATATAAATAAATTTATAAAGCCGAAAGTTTATTTATCCGAAGACGAAATTAAAGTTAAACTACTATAAAAATACTATAACCTTATTACTATCTTTATTGCCCGTACTATCGATGATTTATTGCTATTACGACTATACAATTATAAAATCGACTTCGAACCTAGAAAAGACCCGCCTATTATTAAAAACCGACCGATATTTTAAACCGAACTCTAATATATTAAGAAGTAGCTAGATAATAACTTCGATAAAGGGTTTATTCGACTATTTACCTCCTATATAGTTGTACTATTACTTCTCGCCCGGAAATCCGGCGGAGGAGTTCGGATTTATTAAAACTACTAAAGATTAAATAATATTATAATTAAGAATTGTTATTTACTCCTATTTATTTATAAAACCTTCGATTCTTTATATAATATAAAGATTTATATAAAGTTCAATATTATCGCCGCCTTTAATAGAGTCTGTATAATTGAAGAAGACGTTTAGAAAACTATTTTTATTATAAGGTTCGGTTTGTATAAAATATTGGTAATGCCGTTTGGCCTCTATAATACGCTAAATTCTTTCTAAAACTTTATTAATAATATCCTATATAATTACTTCGACTGTTACGCCTTAATATACTTAAACGATATTATTATTTATTCGAAGAATAAAAAAGAATATATCTAATATATTAGAATAGTCCTTACTAAATTTAATAAAGCTAACTTCTATATTAATATTAAGAAGTGTAAATTCTATATATAAAAGACTAAATATTTAGGACTGATTATTATTATATATAGTATTAAAATAGACCCGGAGAAAGTAAAAACTATAATTAAGTAGGAACCTTTAGGAGGAGTAAAAAATCTATAAAAATTCTTCGGATTCGCTAACTTCTATTAACGCTTTATAAAAGGTTTTTCGTTAATAACTAAACTATTAATAATACTATTTCGTAAAAAAAACCCTTAGAAATAGACCGATACTTACTAAACTATATTTTAAAACCTTAAAGACTCTTTTACTAACGCAGAGATATTAACCTATTTTAATTCCGCCTGTAGAATAATAATTAAAATTAACGCTTCCGATTAGGCTTCCGGAGGAGTATTATCCTAATATAATAACGAAAACCGATTATACCCTATAGCCTATTTTTTAAATAAATATACTACTACCGAATATAATTATAAAATTTATAATAAAAAGTTCCTTACAATTATTAAAACTTTCGAAGAATAGCGCTCTAAACTTTAAAAGATTAATGCGGATAAGCTAATAAAGGTTATTACCGATTATAAAAACCTCTAATATTTTATAATAATTAAATTATTTAATTAATAATAAGCCCGATAGTCCGAGTTCTTAAATTAATTCAATTTTCGCATTATCTACCGACTAAGTACGTAAACTATTAGACCCAACGCCCTAAACCGCCGCCTAAGTAATTCCCCCGCTTCTAAACGTAATATATCTAACGATTATATTATAAAACAAATAATCCGAATCCTTACGGACGATAGACTATTACTAAATATAATACTTATACGTATTTACGCCCTAAATATTTCCTAACCCCTCGAAGTCTATATTGAAACTACTTATAATACTTCTAAGGATACTTAGGATATAATATCTACCCTCCTATATACTAATAATTAGCCTACTAAATTTAAATATACTATTCGGGTGCCCTTTACCGAATACTCTATATATAACGGTCGTATTTATTAATAGGATAGACTATTTATATTACCGAATAATATACTAAAGCTCTAAATTATATATTAATATTATAGCCTTCCTACGGCCGGTTATTTAAATAATATAAAAATATACGAACTTATCCGAAGATACTATTAATAGCCTAATATATATAAAGAAATTATAATATTCGTATATATCTACTATATATACCAACGGTCGAAGCTATTATATAAACGATTAACCGGTTACCTCTAACTATTAGGAGTACCCTTTTAATTATAAATAGAAATCTATATTAATTATATCGGACTACTACCCCTTTATAAAAAGAATAGTGTTATATATTTATATATCCTCGTAATCGTTAATCGCCTAATTAAAATATAATATTTTATACCTTACTAGACGGTTAGTACGGACGAGTTCGTTAATCTATTTATTAAACGAATTTTCTACCTATACGGAATACCTTAAATAATAATATTTAATAGAGGGAATATATTTAATAATATATTAATATAACGTTTATTAAAACGATTAGGATTTAAATATTAAATATCTATTACCCGTTACCCGTAGATTAACGGCCAGTCCGAAATTGTTAACGTCGCTTTAGAATAGTTCCTTCGTAATTTTATATTAAAAATAAAGAATAATTAAATTAACTAATTACCTTTCACTAAATTTATAATTAATAATTACGTATTAAAAACGACCTAAGTATCCTCGTTTTATACTAATTATAAATTTAACCCTTTAATTAGAATTGAATTATTAATTCCTAAAGTTATTTAGAATATAGATAATAGTAAGAGAATTGCTAAAATCGATAATAGGGTCTAATATATTAAAACAACCCTCGAAATACTAAAAAACAATATATATAAAATTATAGAATAATATTAAATATAAGTAAACGTAAACTAGAACAATATACCTAAATACTATATCGGAAATAAAGTATAGTTAAAAGTAGAGAATTTTAATAAATTGGATTTTAAATAGATAGGCCCGTACAAAATCCTAAAGGTCTACCTATACGTATATATATTAAGATTGCCCCGGGCTATAGGTTTAATTATATACCCGGTATTTTATATTTTATAATTATAATTTGAGAGGAAAGGTTTTCCGGGATAAACTAATAATAAAGACCTACCCTCTAACCCTATCCCGCCCTTACCCAATTAGAATGCTCCTACGCTACCTCTAATATTATTACTAATTTATTTACTATTACCTAACTAGTATACTCTTATATTACCCTTAGTAATATTATTATATTACCCGCCGCTACCCAATAATAAAGACCTACCCTTATTTAACTAGAGCGTTCCTACGCCGCCCCTAATACTATTACTAATTTATTTACTATTATTTAACTAATACGCCCCGCCCCTAACGCCTCTACTAAAATTAAAATAAAGAGTATCGGTATACTTTAAATATAATTATTATAAAAGGATTTTTATTAGTAAAGAGGCTTTAGAAGATTATATAACCGTAAAAGTAATAATATATTTAAATTACCCTATTTATAGGAAGGAATAGGGAAGTAAGAATAATATATTAACCTACCTAAACTATATTTATAACGAATAGACGTATAATAATTATAGAGTCCAATACTACGAAAAGGAGAAATGGAATAAGTATAAACGGACCTACGACCCTATACAATTTCAATACTAATATATACTATACAATTTAAAGTAGAAGAGGGTCCGCCCGTAGGAAATATATATAGTATAGGTTTATAGTATAATATTCCTATACAATAAATATCCAGTACAGTTTCAATCTACCGATAGGCTTACCGGACACTAGAATCGGCTATATACTAAGATATAATATAAAGACTGCCCGATAATATTAGAAGGTACTATACAATTAATATAATATAGGATATATACTTATAATAATAAACGGTAGATATATAATATTTATAATAATAATATCCTATATAAAAGTAAAGGAGGACTAGCCGCCTATATTAGAAAGTACTACTCTGAGGGAGGAAAGGCTCTAATAAAAGTAATATAATTAAAAAAAATAGAAGACGAAATAGTATATAAAGATTATAGAAAATCGTATATAGGAAAGAATAATTTATAAATTTATCGCTAGAGGTATTACTGGGCTATAACGGCTATTCAAGACGAATAGCGCTTTAGAGAGGGGAGTACTATTAGGGATCTACCCAACCGTATATATTTATAGTTAGACTCTTCCCCCTTCTACTTCTATAGCTCCTCGTACTACAATGATTATTTGTACCTACCTACAAGGTTGGAGTACCTTCTACGATCCCTTACCACATAGTACTTCCTAGAAAGTCACGCCGTAACAGTTAAGACCAGAAAAAAATCCTAACTCCTTCGTATCCCTTTCATTCTACCTAGGTAGTCTATGTACATAGAGGTACTCTTTCGAGATCGTGAACACCCCCCAACCACCCCTTATAGAAGAACGATAGGTATGGACGCCTATATGTACATAGACACATACTGCGTACGTCTTGATAGGTTTAGCCAAAATTCGTCACTAGGTACCGTCTGGCTGACGGAGGTAAGTAAATTAGCATGTAGATAGGTTACTGTTCGGGCCACGGCAGCATCCAATGTAAGTAGAGGTAGGCTTCTACCTAGCGGCAATGCGACGTTCGGAAGGAAGAAAGACAGAAAGAAAGAAAGAAAGGAAGAAAGCGGAATGTTCCATGTCGGCGGCCTCCGCGGACGAAATAGAGAGAGGATTAAAAGCTAGGGGATGGCGTGATACTAATATCCTTCGTCAGTCAAACGGTGCTACGTAGGTGCCTAAGTAGAGGTACAGTACTTAGAGGCAGGTACTCTTCGGATAAATAACAGTGATGTCAAAATAGAGGTATGTAGGTAGTATTGTAAACGGTGTAAGACTCGCTTGTCAAGATAGGTAGGTACATCCATACTGACTGCATCGGCGAACGGGTTGCCAGATTGGGGGAGATGTTGCGATGTCACTTTCTTCTGTTTTTTTTTGGCCTCATTCCTCTCTAACGAGATTTGTCTGGATGATACCGATTCACGCGCCGAAGTTCTACAAGCCAATCATTTGCTTGTGGAAGTCATATATGTTTTCGGATTCGGAAAAGAATACCAGACTCTATTTCCAAGGAAAGGCCAATTTGATAGCATGTGAAACAAGAACTCTATATCGGCCTCTTAATGGTATAACATTTTGATGGACCTTCCCAGGAAAAAGACTGAAAACGCTCTACAATTCAAGGTGGTTATTCTTCACCCTCTAATCCCTCGCCCATATCCTCATCTTCATCCTCATCACCCTCTCCTTCGCCATCCTCCTCCTCCTCATCAGAACTCGACCCTGAGCCTTCACTCTCCCCTTCACTACCCGGATCATAATCCTCCTCCTCCTCATCTTCCTCATCCTGTAACCTCTGCTCCTCTTCCTTCTGCGCCCTCTCCAGCTCCGTCAACCCATCATCAGCCTCACCGCCCTCACCACCCTCGCCTTCTTCGCCATTGGCCGCAGCCTTCTTCGCATTCTCCGCCAGCTGCTTCTTCGCCTTCCTCTGTTCCGCCATGCTGCGATCCGCCAGCCCGTGTCTCCTTACATAACTCTGATCAATCCCTGCATAATCCTCCTGGTCCAGCATGCTGAACTCAATCTCCTGTCCTCCCTCTTCACTCCCTTCTCCTCCTTCCAGCTCCACCACTATGTTAAACGTTCTTTGCAGCACGCTCGTATAACTAACCGCCACAATCTTGTCCAGCGGCAAAAAGAGCAATGGTTTCTTGAACCCCCACAGGATGCCCGTCGGCAAAAAGAACAGAAACCCGTCCTTGCTGCCGCGGAACGCCTTGACGTGCACCGCCTTCTCCTGCGGGCGGTACGCCTGGCGCGCCACCGAGTGGAATACCTTGGGGTCGGACGACACGAGCTCGCACGCGTGGTTGCCCGCCGCGTGCAAAGACGTTGTCAAAGCCCAGTGGAAGAGTGTCGCGTAGCTGTCGGAGATGGGGGCGGCGGCGGCGGCGGACGGACCAGTGATGGTGCCTGGCTTGGGCGCGGTGGAGGGGATGGTAAACACGAGTGGCTCGAGCGGCGCAGTGGATTGTTGTTGGGTCTGCTGGTCGGCGGATTGTTGGGATTTGGTTGTTGGTAGGTAGCTGTTGCGCGGCAGGAGCACGTAGTTGTGTTGGACCTGGGATTTGTCGGGTACGGGGAGGTAGAAGGCGTGTTCTGTTTTGTGTGGAAACCTGTTAGCAAATGATTATCTTCTTCGTGTTGAAATGAATGGAAATACGAACCAATGTCTTTCCATGGGTACACAATGCCTTGTACAGGCACCGGAGAGCCTGAAGCACGAGCGTAGAGAAAGTTCTTGGTAAAGCATAAGTCGTACTTCTTGCGCTGGGGTACAGAGACGGAAATGTCCTTGATCTCTAGGAGTACTGGCTCGGCGGCGGCGGCGTCTGCACCGAGCACTGCTGCTTGTGAGCCCGCAATCGGGTGAGCTGCGCCATTGTGACCGCTTGTTTGTGCTTCGACACGCCTCCTCTTGGTGGCTGGTTCTTCGGATGTGTTGTCCGCTATCCTCTCGTACACGAAAGATGCGATGTTGTTGAAAAGATCGATGCGCGCGGGAGAGTCTATATCAGACAAGGTGCCATCCACATTAGCCAACAGGTACAAAGCTATTGTGAGACTGGTCACAAACTGCTGGCTATAATTCTGACCAGGTCGTAAAAAAAGAGAAACACACCAGCAGCTTCTTGAATGCCCTTCAAAATGTCGGGTCGGCTTTGGAACACGAGTCCCAGCAGCTGGGAATCGAGGTTGGCTGCCATAGCAGCGGTTATGGAAGTAGCCTGATTATGGAAACAGCCAATTGAGGGTGTCGTAGAAAGGAAAGAAATTGTTCGTGTGATGTTCAATGACTTAATTATGCGAGCTCGACAGAATTGACAATGCAATGGCGATATCTGCGCGAAAGGTGTATTGTTTTCCGTGTTCTGGGTTTGAATTGGCGTTCGTTACGTCAGCTTTTGACGCGTAAATGACTTGCTCTATTCCCTGTATGCAGGCGAGTGTTACTTCGGCTGCTACAAGGGTTAGGGTACAAGCTTCATCACCATGTGAACGATGCCTGAATCTTCCTGGATCTCAACCGGACAGATTTGGGAGCAATCAGGGGTTCGGAAAGCCAAAGTAAGATATGGCTTTGAATTGAATAAACAAAGCTTTTATGTTCAACACTATAGCGCATCATAAATCCCATGCTACAAGTTGCCGCTATGTCAAGATCCTTTTAAACCCATAACGCTTCATCATGTCCCAGTTCATAGCTATTGTACACCGTAAAATCGCAGCATTTTGTCCGGCTGCGTGCAAAACTCCATTAGATCCCTGATACACAAAAAAAACACGGACTGTCCAGACTCATCATCTAGGCAATCATGGACTTGAGAACCTGGATTTGCTCCTGGACGCAAGCCTTGCTGGTGCCGCCCTTGGCAGAGCGCATCTCAACGCTCTTCTCATAATCAAACACCTTGGAGATATCCTCCTCGAAGCGGGCATCGATACCCTTGAGCTGCTCATATGAAAGCTTGTCCATGGGAATACCGGTCTGCTCCGAGAGGGCAACGCAGCGGCCAGAGATGTGGTGAGTCTCGCGGAAAGGAACACCCTTGCGGACCAGGTAGTCAGCAAGGTCGGTTGCGAGCATGAAGGGGTCCAAGGACTCCTTCATCTTCTCGGGCTGGATGCTGAGGGTAGCCAGGACACCGTTGGCGATTTGGATGCTGTCAGAGACAGTCTTGACATGGTCGAGCATGGGTTCCCAGCTCTCCTGGAGATCCTTGTTGTAAGTGCTGGGAATGCCCTTCTGGGTCATCATGAAGCCAGCCATGTGACCGAAAGCCCTTCCGGCCTTACCCCTAAGCAGCTCGAGACTGTCGGGGTTCTTCTTCTGGGGCATGAGTGAGCTGCCGGTAGAGTAGGCATCCGCCAGCCTGACGAAGCCGAATTCGCTAGTAGAGTAGATGATGAGATCCTCGGACCAGCGAGAGATGTGCTGCATCAACATGGAACCCCACTGGAGGGTCTCGGCAACAAAGTCACGGTCGGCGACAGCGCCCATGGAGTTCCAGAGGAGGCCATCGAAGCCAAGCTCCTTGGACATCATCTCACGATCAATGCCGAAGGGGTTACCGGCAAGCGCACCGCAACCGAGAGCGCTGCGGTTGACGCGCTTGATCACCTCGCGCAAACGCTCGAGATCGCTAGCGAAAGCGAAGCCGTAGGAGAGCATCCAGTGACTCCAACGGACGGGCTGAGCGCGCTGCAAGTGGGTGTATCCGGGCATGATGACATCGATCTCCTGCTCGGCGCGGGCAGCAGTGACATTCAGGAAGTCCTGAAGGTGCTTCTCGATCTTGCGAAGCTCGTCGCGGAGCCACATGCGCATATCGGTAGCTACCTGCTCGTTACGAGAGCGGCCGGTGTGAAGCTTGCCAGCAACATCCTTTCCAATGATCTCGCCGAGACGACGCTCATTGGCAGTGTGGATATCCTCGTCGACACCGGGGACAATCTTGAAGGTACCGTCCTCCCACTCCTTCTTGACAGCCAGGAGACCCTGCTCTAGCTTGTTGAATTCGTCCTGTGTGATGATGCCGGCCTTGGCGTTGGCGCGCGCAAAGGCAATGCTGCCGGTGATGTCCTGGGCGAAGAGGGCACGGTCGAAGTGAATGGACTCGTTGTACTGGACCATGAGGGGGTCGAGGCCGCCTGCGAGCGTTTATATTAGCTTATGAGCTCTCCCATTGTGTTATGAAGCACTGCTATACAGCATCCAAGAAGTCAAAGAGAAGAGAAGAGAGCGCTCGAAGCATACCGGTAAAGCGACCTCCCCAGAGCATGTTCTCGGTGGGCTTGGCCTGTCCACTCATGATTGCGTGACCTTGGACCGGATTGTGGCTGTCAATTGGGATGAAGTTGGTGGGTACGAGCTTGCCGTCGCTTGAAGTTCGAGCTGCGGAACGGTTTGCAATGGAAAAGGGAAACGTGAGTTTGACAGATGTAGAAGAAGACTGGAGAGGAAACGCAGAGAAACAAACACAACAGGAATAAATAAATAAAAAAAAAGTTAGTCAACAGCGGACGCAAGGTACGTCGGGTTTGTACCCGCCGAACATCGCTGGATGACTCAATTGCGTCGGCACTCCAAGGTGGAGGGGAGCTCTTTTACTGGACCGGCACCTCCCGACAGCGATAACGCTCACTGAAGCTCCCAGTATCAGCCCTACGGCGGGAGGCACAGGGACCACGGCAACGGCTTAGCGCAATTGAAAACTGATAAGCTTCCCCGCGATGGAGCGGGAGAGCTGTGGACGACTCCACTCAGGTACAGTCACAGTGGAGGCGCGGGGATTGGGAGCTCCATCTTATGACTCCGATGAGTATGTAACCCTAACCCCCGACCAGCTCTGTCTGTGAATGTTGGCAAGTGACGACGGCTCGGCTTGAGATGATTCCTTGGCTGGCAGCTGAACCCCGCGTCACTCACTATCAGCCGTCCATGTCAACTGCCTTCAAGTCCATTCAACACGAGACACAACGAACCGCCCTCATCATCATTATCTATCTGTTAATAGCAAGCGAGCATGTCGAGCATGTCATTTCCAAACCTTTATACACACCGCAAGGTGGCCGAGACAAAGGCAAAGTCATGCGACATCTGCTACCGGCTCAGCACCAGCGTTCTCATCACTGCAGACAACAAGGATTTCTTCTATATTTGCCCAAGCCATCTTAAGGAGCCTGCGTTCTGCACACCCAAAATTGACACCGAAGCTATTGAGGCCCGGAAGAAGAAGGAGCTGGAAGAAGAGATTGAGAGAGTGAAGAAGGAGTACGAGGAGAAAAAGAAGAAGAAGGAAGAGGAGAAGGGGAAGGAAGCGGACAAGGAGAAGGAAAAGGATAAGAAAGATGGTGAAAAGAGCAAAGATAAAGATGAGAAGAAGGATGAGAAAGACCAGGAAAATTCCAAGGGCTCTAGGGTTTGTGCACCATACAGCCTCCTATCGTCAGCCAATGTGTTTTCACTGTCTCATACTTACTGGGTGACATGATGGCAGAGCACAAGTAGAGAAGGGACCAAATCGCCTCCCGTGGAAGAAGAGCCAAGGATCTTTGAACTCAAGCCGTTCGTTCTCTTCTCCCTCGCCCGAAACTGCTCAGTATGTCTCACTAATTCGTTCATCACAGTACTTTCTATCAACAACGCCTGTTGAAGAAGAGGCAGGCTGAAATTGCCAAGCGCAACCGTGAAAGACTGCAAGATCCAACCTTCTTCCCCTCGGTTCCCAAGAATCTTCCATGATTGCGTCCTCTCACGCTACCAGAAATACTTTAGGTATTTTGCCCTTGAATCACCAAAGCGAGGGTCATGTTGTTGACTTGCTGCACAGACGGACAGACATCGTTTGTTGATACCCTTTGGCTTTAGTGATTGGAATATCTTTTAGTTTAAGCGTCAATACAGCAGCACGAACACCAAACTTACCAACCTCAATGTCACAACACATTGGACCTTACAGGAAGATGACAATACGTTACAACGAGCCGAAAGGGTCCGTTTTGAGAACGATGAGCAACAAAGTCCATCTGCATCTTGCCCCGCCATTCAACGCACAGTGAGATTCGAATTCACGCCCATTCTATTACGCCAGACTATCTCGCAATGCTGACCTCGACCACGCTAGCGGGACCAGCCCTGCGATGGATGACGGCATATTATAGTCAATGACCCAGCGGTGTTTGTAATGGGTGGTAGGACGATGCAAAAACCCCATACCCGGAAATCTTTTCTCCCCAACGCATGACAACCCTGGCGCACCTACCAAAGGTCAAAGCAAATAGCCACGGTTCTATACAGCCAGTCAGTTTTGACTCCATTCTCACCACTGTGCCTTGCAACCATGGTCTCCCTCCTTGAGCTACCGATCCCCCGCTTGCAGTAACAGGACAGACGGGTACACATAAAGAACACTTCCCGTCTACATGCCCTATGCCCATGATTTGTTGTTCTCCAGTGGAGTGTGCTTCGCTGTGCCGTTGTCAGGCATGGACGCAACCCTTGGCTCTCATCTCATTGCCCTTCAACATGTCTATGGTTCGTTCGGTCTTCCACTGTGCCGCTTTGTTGCAGTTGCTGACAGACATGAAGTGTCCTTATATACGGAATGGGAAGATCCTTTCCCGTCCAAAGATCGGCTGTAGGGTTACGGGTAGTATTGGAGCGGCACCGAGTCGGGAAGCAAGGTGTCGAGTCCGTCAGCTTATGTTTGGGTACAGTTTAGGAGCAAACTGGAACTTCGGCTAGGAAGGGGAAGCGAGGGAGCCAATAAGCCAGTGAGCCAACCACTTCCAGTACGAGAGCAGTGGCAGCAGTATTGGAAGCAAAGAGATCCAGAGGTTGGGCCATATTCTGCATACCAAACATTCTGACTGTCTGCCACTGAGTCGTGTATGTAGGCCCCCTCTCGCATCCTGTTACCCGCACTCGAAGATGTGGGTAGACGACCACCCAGACTTTTTCGAAGATCACCAAGTTGACGGCCGATAAATAATGTGATCGTCAGGAAGGCAAGAGGATGGTAAGCTGGGAGCGCCACCACATCCATCAACCATTGATACAGTCGCTTAGGCGTCTAGTTTCGGCCAGCGGCAGCTTCAAATCGCATAGTTTCACGGCCGTCTTCATGGTTGCAGAACTAGTGCTTACATTCTTGTTATAAGGCTGGCTGATGGATATGATAACACATGGTCCTGGGTACTTGCAAACTAGCCGGACAGTCATACGTACAACCAGCAGCGGGTGTACCAAGGGGTCCCTTGCTCATTGACATGTTGGTGTATTACTGTCGAGGGCAAACTCTACGGTGCAACTTGGAGTTGTGATAACATTGTGTATTCATGGAGAGCGGACTGATACATGTAAAATTTTCAACTCACTTGCGGCCACAAAGTGCTCAGGTGATCACCGAAGTGGCCGCACTGGAAGCCGGGATGGAAGCTGGAGTCGAGGTGGAAAACGGACGGAAGCCGTTTCTCAGGAAAAGACGAGGGGTGAGTCTGACAACCTAGTACATACTGTAGGAAGTACTACCATGGCGCGCGGAGGGGGTTCCAGGAAATGATCTCCAGGATACTTTCAAGTTGCAACTGTAAAAGGTCCAGTACAGATTTTACAATTCGTCTACAAACTAATTGTAGGATGATATTGGAACCGATGTACGGCTACCTAAGGATGAGTACTTCTTGGAAAATAATCCTGGAGGATGAATTGTCACGAGTTGACTTATGAAAGAGGTCGTATCTACAGTCATCTTGAAACAAGTTGATTGTAGCTCTCAAAATTATTTCAACCCGAGACCGTACCTAAGATCATCCTGGTAAGTGTAAAATCTGTGGAAAATTGTCCTACGATTATTTTGTGATGAACATCATTTCCTGGACCATTCTGTACGAGGAAAACTACCTATCCTGCTGATCACTTCTTGGAACCCCCTTCGCGCGCTATGGTAGACTTACTCCCAGGATAATGTGATCTCCGTTTCTTGGTCGTCTTGTATCGATTGGTTTCGACTTTGGCGGTTTGGCAGGCAAGAATACCTTAAGAACTTGAAGTGCCTGCCATCAAGGTTCCCATGGACTCAGGTCGTTGCTGACATTGCTGGAGCTCCAGTACTGTAGCACCTTCTCCAGGGCAGTCGCAGTCGTGTAAACGCACTGTCCTCGGCGGCCGAGTGTAACCGTGCACCTCCCGGCAGGACTCGAGACATTCACTGTATTTTAGTGTAGTGACCCCTACCAATCCCTCGGCAGGCCCCGTTCCCTGGCATTTTAAGCTTTCCGGCAGACGGGATCTGAAGGGAGCCCCACCTGCACGAGTACACTGCTGCACGCGTTTCCATACCTTGGGGTTACCTCTACATATTCACAAGCACACACTCCTCATCTTCAGTCTTCACATTCCACAACAACATCCAGGACATCTGCGCGAAGAACAAAGACAATACGCAATCCGTGCCACTACCATCCCAACCGGCTGGGCCATTCAAAATGGCAACCGACTCCTCGTCAGACGAGTCCGACCATCAAGATCATTACCTGGACCAAGACACACACAATTCGGACGCGAGCAATGACAGCGAGTCCGGGTCCGACTCTGGCTCTGACTCGGCGTCCAATTCGGAAGCCGCTTCGAACTCGGAAGACTCCAGCGATGAGGCCTCTTCGTCAGAAATCTTGACACGTAACAGTAGGGGCATCCAGCTTCTGGCGTCGATGCTCGACCTTGAAGCAAGTGAGTCCCACTCAAGCGAGGATGAAGATAACGACGACGACGACGACGACGATGACGACCTTGCCGAACACACCTACGAGTACCCCAACTCTCGCCAAGCCAGGCGCAACCATCACCAGTCTTTCCCAAAGTTTGCCCTCTTGCCTTATGAACTACGCCAGCGCATCTGGGAGATGTTCTGCCCCGACCTGACGGCAAAGTCACGCGTTTATGAGTTCCGTATAGTCTTCCAACTGGCTAACCTGCCCAACAATCCGTTGGATGTTTGGGAGAGTCATATACTTGAGCAGCAAACGGCCCCCGCCCGTGTCATGTCGGCTGTTCACCGAGAAAGCCGCGAGCATGTGCTCAAGAAATTTCCCGACGTCCTCACCTTCCGCAAGGGCCGAAATACGATCCGTTGGGATTGCAAGAATGACGTCGTGATTTTAGGCGGCAAAGCCCCCCCTCCCTTTTGGCCAATACCAGGCTTTTCAGATCAAATTCGGAACTTGGGGCTCGACGTCGAGCTTGGCCGCTTCCTTGATGGCCATCTGTTAACGCAGACGGAGCGGCCTGAATACGAACAATACTTCAAGGAATTTTGCCCTCGGTTGAGCAGGGTGTTCTGCGTCCTTGACGATGCCGATTTCCCGGCAAGGGTTTTGCGCTGGTGCGCAAACAGAGAGAATCGCCATTATTTTGTGCGGACCCAAGAAGAGGAGCCAGGCGTTGGAGAGGATGCTGAGTACATGTATTGCTGGCGCAACCCCTCCAAGACCCGCGAGTTCGCTGTCGACGACAGCATTCCTGGAAGTCTAGGCGATTTCGTTTTTCGATCACTGGATTACACACAGACTGAAGGCAATGACACGGAAAATATATTTCAACCACTGATACGCTTCTCCTATGAAACCGGCCTCCGGCGCTTTGAGAAGATCGTCCAGAAACAAAACGATAACACCGACTGGAGTTTCTCTGACAATGATTTAGACGACGAGTCTGTGAATGAGGAGCCCGATGAATATGAGAGCTCAGGGATCGATGATTCAGAAATCAGCGAGGATGGGGACACGGGGTCGGAAAGTGGAGATGATCTTGTCTTCGTGACAGATGATAGCGACCAGGAGGAGGAGGAGGAAGCTTCGAGTGATGAAGAACAAGGGCCATTCTATGCAGCACGTTTAGCTGGTTTTGGCAATGGCCCGATTGAAATCCTTGACGACTCCGATGATGCCTCTCGATCTGGAGACAACGTCCATCACCATCCTCACCTCGGTCCAAGCGACAGTGCTCGCTTCTCCAGCATGGAGCCATCAGATTCCTCGACGATGGATCATGAGTCATCTTCACCACCCCGAGCTGGACCCTCTCGCTCTAAGGGCTCCGGCAGGAAACGAGTTCTGGAATCGGATTCGGAACAGGAAGAGAAGCACGATGAACCACCCAGGAAAGCGGCGCGTATTAGCAATGAGAGTCGACGCCGTGCCCGCGCTACTGTTGTGCTTTCGGATGATGAGGATGAGGATGAGCAGATGGGCTACGAGTCGACTACAGAGAACAGGCAAAGTCCTGGGGGCAGTAAGGCTGGTGAAAGACCCAAAGACCACGTGGTTATCTCGGATGACGATGAAGACGAAGAAGAAGAAGAAGAGATGGTGAGGCGACGACGCAAGCAGAAAGCTAGGCATCGTCACAACGTCGTATCAGACGAGGAGGACGACGACGAGGAAGATGAGGAGGAGGTAACGAGGCCTAAGAAAATAAGATCCCGTCGCCAATTACGGCCTCCGGCTTCCGAAACAGATGATGACGAGGACGAGGACGAAGAAGACGAATCATCCACGAGCGATAGTGATGACTCGGACTCGGACGACTCCTCGGACGAAGAAGACCCCCCCGCCAGGCCTTTGACTCTCGCAGAAAAGCTGGAACTCCATCGCCGAAATAACCCTATCCCGGACTCAGACGATGATAATGACAATGACGACGATGACGGCAGTGTTAGCGGGGATGATTACGATGGGGGGAATTATGCGGATTTCCAGGATGACGAAGAGGGGAATGAGATATCGGGTGAGGATGATGACGAGGATGAAGATGACGAAGGCGGGCTCATCATAGATATGGCGGACGAGGAGGACGAAGAGGACGAAGAGGATGAGTATTAGTTCGTGTTTGATACAGGCGTCACCGCAAGATGGACTCTGTGCTGATGCTCGTCGTCTCCACGTTTGGCTTGTGGGGAGCATGGATCTTTAAACTGGATATCCTTTTGTTGAAAAGACGCAGCGCATATTGATCCGTCAGGGCATCATCACATCGGTTTCGGCCGTCAAGAGGAGGATAGAAGATATACATATCAATGCTTAATAGTTTGTTAACGCGAAACTTGCAACGTCTTCAGACAAGGGAAAGAAGTAGGGATTATAGCGCTGCTATTGGCCCACACCACGCCAAAACCAGGCTAAGAACAACTGTTGATCATGTCCCACCAGGTGTCCCACACTCATGTACCAAAACTTGACTCCATTCACAGCGGTCAAGGCTAGGAATACTACCTCCAAAGTGGTCAATAGCCCTCCACAAGTACCAAACCAACAAAATCTACAGGGGCAAATTAAGTTAACTGAAGTAATTTGGGCAAATCGTCAACAAATGGTAAGGATAACAGAAATGTAGTTAATGAAGCATCATCACCATCCCCCGAACATCATAGTCAACTGTTTAAAGGGGGATGGAAGTTGCTATTATAACAAGCCTTGGCTGCCTGTCATTTAGGATCTACACAGATGACTACCGTATTGGTGAAGAGATCACGGTGAGCCGAGGTTCCACTCTCGACTTCCCACCCACCACGTTGGCGGCTCACGCTTACTCCAGTATAAGAAGCCGTCTGACCACCCCCATACAATAACCGTCAGCTTGAAACACAGCATCATCATCAATTAGCATTCAACCGCCCACAATGACCGAGTCTGTCGAAACCTACAATTTCTATCCCGCCCTGCAACGGAACGTAACGCCCACTGCTTCCGGCTCGGAAGTGGTGAGCTACACCTCTGACCTGGGCAACGGCGGTCCCATCCTCACTCTCATTCACGGATATCCTCAATCTTCATTCATGTATGTGAATACTTTACCTCCTGATCACCTGTCCTGTCCCGACATGACATGCCATGACCTACCTCACCAATTTACTTGACAACACTTTCCTTGGGTGTCCTGGTCCTTGTCCACACCGCCCATCCCCCCTTCTCCTTCAAGGTAGAACTAACTAACTCTCCTCACCCACATCACAGCTGGCGCCACCTCGTCCCCCTCCTCCTCCCCAAAGTCTCCCTCTTCATCCCCGAACTGCCCGGGTACGGCATCAGCACCCCCATCTCCGCCAATACAGGCGACCACACGAAGCGCGCCGTCGGCCACGCCCTGCTCGATGCTCTCGCCCAGGTGTTCGACACCAACTCCTCGTCATCACCATCATCACCGACCCGACAAGTAATCCTAGCAGGCCACGACCGCGGCGCCCGCATCTGCCACCGCCTCGCCGTCGACGCCACTTCCTCTCCCTCCCTTCCCGAACCAAAGTCCTTCTTCTCCCACCACAACCTATCTGTGACAGGATTAATCATGCTGGACATCCTCCCGACCAAATCCCAATGGGACTTCTTTTCCACCCCTTCCCTCTCGCAGAACTACTTCCACTGGCCTTTACTAGCCAACGTCGAGCTCGCCGTGCCGATGATCACTGCGTTTGGGATCGATAAATGGGTGCGCGGCGGGCATTTACGACTCGTTGGGTCTGCGAGCAATAGTATTGCCCGGGTTATGAGTGATGGGGCGGTGGATGTGCATGTCAAACTGTTTGAGAGTGGGAATAATGGGGAGACGATAAAATGGACGTGTGAGGATTATAAGGCGGGCGGACAGAAAGAAGTGGATGAGCAGGTGGAGGATTTGAGACAGGGGAGGAGGGTGGAGGTTGATACGTTGGTTATGTACAGTAGAGAGAAACTGGGGAGGGGTGGGGGGGTGGATGTTGAGGGGGTTTGGAGGGGGGATGTTGATTGTAGGGAGGAGAGTGAGGGGGAGGGGGAAGAAAAGAAGAAGAAGAAGAAGGGGGATCAGTGGGTGGGGGATGGGGTGGAATTGGAGGTGGTAGGTGTTGAAGATGGGAGGGGACATTTCTTGCCGGAGGAGGCGTATGATGTGGTTGGGGAGAGGGTGGTGAAGTTTTTGGAGAGGTTTGGGTTGTGATTTGGAGGTGGATGAGGTCAAGTCACGCTGGAAGAGATTTGAAGATGGGGGAGGTTTGAGCGGGCGTTGATGATGAAAGTGGTGGTGGTGGGAGTTGAGCAGGGAAGTGAAAATTTTCATCAAATTACACTGATTTGTGAGGCGCGCGTATGTACGTGAGGGCATTCCCAGTTTTGAGCGAGGCGAGCATTCGACTATTGGAGCTTGTTGTAGTGGATGAAATATCACTCACTGTGGTTGCCTTGAAACGGAGTTTGGAATACTCCGCCATTTTTTGATTCGCCCTGCAAATCATGGTTCCGGAATCCGGCATGATGGGTTGAATGCCCCCGCTCTCAGATTATCCACATGCTTGATGCGGAGGAGGAGATTGGGTGTCTAAGTGGGCTACAAAAAAACAAGGAGATCAGACCACTTACACGACAACTACGGCCCGGTATAAACCGCTTTGCCCGATGTGACTGGGTCTAGATGGGCTATATGGGTAAGATAAAATGTGATTTGACTTGTCGCTTCTGATGAAGGCGCAAAGTCTGCCCTAGATTCGGGATTGTGAGCAAGTGTTTTATTGTTCTGCCCGGTGTTTGGTGATTATCAATTTTTGTACACTACCGAGCTCTCTTGGCATGGTGGTGCGCGGAATTGGAGTCATCGATTGCAGTGATTGATCGACGGCTTCCAGGTTCAGGTACCTAATGGAGGGGGGGGGGGGGGGGGGGGGGGGCACATGATGCCGTGAAATACAGTGTACTGTTGCAGCCCTAAATCTGCCCTGGACCCGCCCTAAGTGCCGAGCGATCTGAGTGAGACAAGATTCACAAACCTCTTTCGCTTCTCCGTGATGACTCTCATTGTTGTGATTGTTGGCTTAATTTTTCTTTGAGCAAGCAAGCCCTTTGACTGTTTAGATGTTCGTGGAGGACTTTCAGCGGAGAGTCCCGCCACTGACTGTTCAAGGACGCAAGCGACTAAATGAAAATTCTTTTTTTTTCCGGGAAGGGCGGTTGTGTGAGTCTTCACCGATCAAAGTTCCGCAGCTTCCCGGAATGCAAGAATTGCAAAGCTTGAACTCTTTCAGGTCGAGATCTGCGCACCCTGACACACACACACACACACACACACACGCACAGAGAGAAAAAAACACAGAGGAACCACCCCGGCCGGAAACGAAACCGAACGACAGAGATGGATCGATGCCGCCATCAATGCCATGGTCCTTGGGCCTTGGTCCGTGGACATGGATATGAATGCCCCGCTCCACCATCCCTGCCGTGGTTCAGACTGGTTGTTTCTGGTCGTCAACGTCGACGCATCCATCAGCGCATCCAGACCAAGGTGATGATGCACATGTACCAGACCAGATATCATCATGCGATACCCTCTTTTTTTCTTTTCAGGATGAAGAGGATGGGCGGTGTCATGACACTAAACCGCGTCATGGGAGCAACACGCCATCAGAGTTGCAGAAATCAACGTCACCGTCGCCATGTACCGCTCGCGGGTCGGCACTCGTCCGGGCAGATGATCGGCTTTTGCAATGGTGAAAATGCGATAACGGCAGCCCAAGGCGGCGTGATATGCTCTACACCCCTGCTGTTAGCAAGTGATAATAAGACGAGTGAAAGCGAATAGAGCGAGCAAGTTGTTGTTCGATGTGTGTGTGTGGTGGTGGTGGTAGTGGTTGATCGATGAATGCCGCAACCAATCGCAGCTATTGGTCAGTTGAATGATTGTTTGACTGCCCCCTCCCTCTTTGTGAGCTAAGCAAGCATATGCTTTACGGGTTAATTACGGTCAAGGTAGGGCGCAAAGCTTAACCTTCAAGAAGAGCAAATCGATGAGAAAAGATGTACCCCATAAGAGGATGATGGCCTCTTCCATCTTCGTCAACACTCTGTCACTGTCGGCAGTGTCAGCAAAACGTGCCGTCAGCAAAACGCGCCGGATGTGGTCGGCACAGTTGGGTTGGGTCCATGATTAGGTAGGTATTCCATTTACATGGCACAGTCACAGACGAACTAAGAAACAAGGTGGGTCCTCCACACAAACATTCATGCGTTCGGCTTCACCTTGACGGCTTGACCATCCGGACCACATCCACCCACCCACCTCCGCTCCTCGCTCAAGGGTGATGGAATCACCGAGGCGGCATGAGCAAAGCTAGCAAACGCCGCCTTAGGGCCCCATTGGAGATTAAGCTCTCGCTCGCCTTTTCTTTTCAACACCCCTGCTGCCGATCCGGTCCCAGTGAACAGGGTGACAGCTCAGTTCGAGTAGGCAACCCCCATGTCAGGCAGTCTCGGACTTCATGCAAACTCTCACGACAAACTTTTCTTTTTCGTTTTTCTTTATCTCCGTGTCTGGTCCATAAAAAAGCTCTACGACCCTCCTCTTCGGCCCTGTTATTTCGTCTTGCCATTTTCCCTCTTTGTCACCAGTTCTCGTCGCCCAAGCCATATACGCACTCGTCAAAGCAGATTACCTTCCAAAAATAATCTCACCCACCAACACACGGCTCTAGCCGCACGAATAACCAACTGTATCGTCGACATAGACCGAGCCAGGTTCTACATCAAATCAGGGATTATTGTCCACAATCTCAACCCACCTCATCATCAACTTCACCTCGAACACGAGGCCCCATCATCTCAAGTCATGTCAAACCTACCCAGCTCCCTTGGAACTCGCCAAAGGTCTTTCCTCCGAACCATCTGCACTCGACCAAGTTTCTACAGCCGTGCATCCCCACAAAATTCCAACGAGGACGCCATAACTCCGTGCCCAGTCGAATCTCCTCACGACGACGAGGAGCACACGCCGCTTTCCAGATCATCCTCCTCCAGCTCACTGCGAAGCACGAGATCCCTGCGCTCCAGCATCGAAGACATGAGAGACTACAACGAAATCGACACCCAGCTCCTCTGGCGGCGTATGCTTGCCATTCAACGCACTTTTGGCTGCTACAACTCGACACGCATGAACATTGCCATTGAGATTGGCGAGCAGAACGCTTCTGTCCGTACGTGTACACTGGTGAAAACTCCTAGTTCATGAAATGATGGTCTAACACTGTTTTTTTTAGCGTCACGAGTATGTCTGGATTTGCTGAATGATAGCATTGATACTCTTCCCAACGATATCAAGCAGCGAATCGAAGACTTCCTCGCATGCGAAGACGTCTCTAGGTCATCATCACCATCCTGCAGCAGGAGGAAGTGGAGTTGGAGGCATCTTTTGCATGCTTGATTATCATTATTCGGTGAAACCAACTAGGGCTGGACCCAAAATTGTTTTTGGGGTCTGTTGTTCATCCCTCTGTTGAGAATGACTGGGTTGCTTGGTCGGGCCTTTTTTTTTTTTCCCCTTTCATGATATATACCCCTTTTAGAGATACGCGGATGCACGGGAATGGCGCAAACGGTGGCTTTTTTTTCCAGACGCGTCATGTTAAAGATTGGCACGTTGGTCCGGAAGTTTACGGGAAAGGGCTCTGCTTGCGGGAATGGTTTGTCAAAGAAAGTTTACAGAAGCATTAGATGGGGAATTTGGTTGGAGGAAACGACAAATACACCAAAGTTGCACCCCTTTTTGCTGAATGGGTGTTTTATTTCACTATTTCCAATCTCCAATCTCCAATCTTCAAAAGAAGCAAACCACGAATGAGGTTCCAAGCGAGTTGTGGTTGGATATCAGGTTTACAGCTGTTATCTCAATTCTTGTGGCGTTTGATAGCTCTGACAGCGACGATAACAATTGCCTGAACACGAGATGTTTGGCCCCCAACCAACAATCCCAGAAGCAGCAATTCAGAAAGCGATCGACAGACAGTGTTGGTGAAGCCAAGTCAAACAAACGTCTTTCCCCCAATGTACATCGTATTGTTCTTTCTTTTCGACGAACTCAAAATATGGAGCCTTTCGTCTCCGATCTCCCAACACCTCGATTTGATACCGAGCTAGGTCCAGCATAAAAAAACGACTTGTGAAAAACATCCTATAATGCAACCAACTAAAACAAAGGTCTGTTTCGCATTGCCGTCAAACCCAACAACGGTCGTGTTTGTGCCATTCTCGGCTTTCCCCGATTCGTAACGAACCGATCCATGACCCATGACCCCTGGCCCCTGCCTGACCCAGACAGTAAAACTCCCCCCTGGAAAGAAAAACAAAAATAAAACCACAGTTCAAACCCCCGGATCGATCAAACAGCATACACAGTAAATAACCCATCAGAAGAACCCCCTTTGTTTGTTCTGCTCCGTTTCCATTAGTTTTTCCCCTTCCACCCCAGGGCAGTCAGTCTCCGATCTCAACAACTCCAACAACCATTCTCAACCCCCATTCATCTCTCCCGTTGTCCTTGCCATCTTATCCTTCGACCATAAATTTTTTTTTCCCTCTTCCCACCTCGAACCACCAAACCGCCATTCACAACCCCATCACAACTACCTTTCCCCGAGTCCAACCACCCCCAAACCCAACCCCAGAAACTCACATCCCAATCTTGGTAGGAATATCCTCATAATAACTCATCCTCCACTTTTCCTCCCGCCCTTTCATCGTCTCCTCCATTCCCTCCTCCCTAACCAACACCCTCGGCACCTCCATCCCCATCCCCATACCCATCTCTATACCCACATCCATCTCCCTCCCACCCCGTCTCGGCACCTTCTTATTCCCAAACCTCTCCTTCGCCCCTTTTGTCGTCCTAACAGCCACACAATAATTCTCCCCTGTCGACGCAACAGCATGCACCAGCACGTCTTCTCCAAATGGCCATTGTTGTGTGTCTTCCTCCTCCTCCTCCTCCTCCTCCTCCTCTGTTGCTTTTCCTGCTTTTGCTGCTCCTGCTGCTGCTTCGCGCTGTTGTTGTTGTTGATGTTGATATGTGGATGTGGAGGTGGAGGAGGGGATGAGAAAAGACCTTGGCAGCTGTTCGCGCTCATCATACTGGACGAACATGCCCGATTCCTTTTGGGCGTCGAGCAACTGTCGAGCAAAGTCGACGGCGTCGCGCTTGTGAGGGAAACAACCTTCGATTTCGCAGGCTTGGAAGAGGCGGGTGATGGATGAGGAGCGGCGGCGGCGGCGCGGGGGGTGGTGGTGGCGGTGGGTGCCCTTGGTGGTGGGGGGTTCGGGTTCAGGCTCCTCGAGCTCGTCCGGCTGGCCTGGTGCTGGGGTTTGGTTGTAGTCGGTTTTGGTCTGGATTACGTATGAGAGTTCTTCTGTCTCGTCTGATTCGGCTTCGGCTTCGGCTTCTAAGCCAGCAGCACCAAGTGGCTGCCTTGCTTTAAATTTCAACTTGGAGGAGGCAGTCTTGCCCGGGCGTAGCAAGGGAACGTTCCCGTACATGGCCCCCGCAGAAGCCAGATGCTCCGTATTCGGCTTCTCAACAACCCCAACGAGGAACTCCTGACCGCCGCTGCGCGCCTTGGCGTAGACGAGCACTTCATCGCCGTACGGCCAGACCTCAGGAGGCCCACCATTTTCTTCCGTGTCCGAGGTGCCTGTGCTGGTCGAGTACCCACTTTCGTTTTCCAACTCCTCCGCCGCCAGTTTCGCTGCGGCTGTTGTGGGGGGTTTGGGTGTCTTTGTTGCTGCTGCTACCGCGGCGGCTACTGCTTCTGCTGTTGGTACTTGTTGCCCTTTTTTCTGAAGAGGAGGACCTGGTGGAGGAGGCATGCCACCAAAGTTCTCGCGGGTGGCGTAGATGGCAAAGTCGTAGGGTTGGTAGTTGAGCGAGCGGAGGGCGTCGTGGTAGGCAAAGGCCTTGGCGTCCGCGAGAGTGGTGTGCGTGCCGAGGACCTGCAGGCAGGTGGTGGCGCCGCAGGTGGTGGCGTGGTGGTCGATTACCGTCAGGGTCGTGTGGTAGAGGTTTTCGGGAACCACCACACCGGCGGCACCTTGATCCGCGGGTTTTGTTGATGGAGGAGAGAGGGTGGCGGAGACGCCTTTGGCCTTTTGGTGACTGGCCATGGTGTGTGTGTGTGTGTGTGTGGGATAAGCTTCCGTTCGGCGGTTCTTTGGTGATCGAGTTTTAGCTCGGTATACACGTTCGGGCAATGATATTCATGGAATATGCTGACGATTCCTTGCTGTCAACAGGTGAGTCCCTGGCCTCGGAGCTCTGAGTTTCGACGGGAGATATATCTACTGGCAAGCAGCAATACAGATGGCACTTCGAATGGCAGTTTCGTGATGCGGCGGACGTGTGTCTCATGGAAAACGCTCAAGCGTTTGGGATTTCGGTTTCTCTCCAGTTTGATCACCAGAGTAAGCAAGTCGTTGATCAAACGAACCAGAGTTGGAAAGGTTGGTGAATATCGTTATATATATAACAGTCCTAATCATGAGCTGTTGTATTCCTAGTGCTCTGAAAACAGTCGAGTTAAGAGACCAACGTCGACCATAGGAGATATCCGTGTTTTTAAGCTTGGTGATGAACGCGCGGTGACTGGAAGATGACGCATGGACTACAACTCCTCTCATAACGTCACCAGCTTTCTGCCACGCACAGACTTCCATATACAACGGGGTAGAGGAGAAGACTCCGCCATCGGTGATGTGACTGTGGTTCAATTCTCCATATTCTTTTTCGTTCAAGCTTCAATCATGCCCGCCGCAAGCGAGGGCAGCAACTGGTAGCCAAAGGTCCGTTGACTTGCTGATATTCCCATGTCAGAGTCCCGGTCCCAACTCGAGACATGTCTCTTCAGACATGAGAACTCCGGCATTATTCAAATTTACAATTGTATAAAAACAAGGGACAAGAAAACTGATATTCTCAATAAACCCCGTCCTGGATATCCCTTGCCCACGCACCATCTGTCTGTTCATCCCCTCCGCTCGTAAACATCCCTCCCTACCTACCACCTCCTCACACTACCCCCCAAACACAAACCACCTCTTCTCCTCCGTATCATACGTCAAATTAGTCGTCACCGTCTCCCCCCTCTGCAAACTTCCAAACTCCACCTTCCCATCCACGCTCGCCACCATCTCCTCCCCATATCTCTGTAGTCTATTCTCCCCATCCTTGACCGTAAAGTTCGCCAAAGAAACCTCAAACCCGTTCCTCGTCCTAATATCCGGCGCCCCGTAAAACCGAGCAGTCACCCCTTCATACCCGACACACAACTCAGTGTACCCCCTATAATACAGATCCGTCCACTGCAGCTCCTTGTTAAAGGTCGTCAACAGACTCGTGTCCGTGTCCGTCTCCTCCATCGTGACATTCTGTCCCAGCGGACTAGGGCTCGAGACCGCGCTGACGGCGAACTCGACGCCGATGGCCCCTCGGCCCGTGATGGGGTCGTATTCCCCCCCTAGTTCAATTGGCTTGTCGAGCCAGACGAGATCAGACGCCCACGACGCGTGCGAGTCGCCTGCTAGCATGATGTTATTGTTGATGCTGTTTTCGTAGAGCGTAGCAAAGGTGCGGTTGCGGTTGGCCACGTAGCCGTCCCAGGCGTCGTAGTCGTAGGGCAGGTTCCTGTCCTTGGTGACGATCAGGTGGCTGAAGATGATTTGGTTGCCGATGAGCCGCCACTTGGTGCCGCGCTGGGAGGATTCCTTGAGCGTGCGGTAGAACCAGGCTTCTTGCCGGGGACCCATGAGAGAGCGGGAGGTGTCGTTGGAGATGTGTTTGATGTATCCTGTGTTCTACAGCGCAAAATGAAGCATGTCAGTACAGTCGACAATGCAGACTCGGGTTTGGGGCGGACAGTATGGTAACGGCTTACAGTGTATAAATTGGTGATGGATCGGTCATACTGCCGCGTGTCCAACATAATGAGGTCGAAAAGGTCGCCGAATTCGAAGTTTCTCCAGATGCGCAGACCGTCCTCCATGTCTACCTGACGGATGGGCATCCATTCGAAATAAGCTCGAACGGCGTTTGCCTTGCGGCTATCTGTCGACACACCGCCGTCACTGATAAAAGAGTCCTCGTTGTTCTGCAGAAAAGAGCTTCCATCACGCCAGGTATTGTCCGCCACCTGCAAATTCACAGTTATGGTTAGCAGGCTGTGTGCTCCGAGGCAACAATCACTTTCACATACCTCGTGATCATCCCACACCTGAATCCAAGGAAACTTCATGTGGTTGGCAACCAGGTCCAAGTCGGTTCGGTACGTCGCAATTCTCCTTCGGTAGTCATACAGGCTAGACACATGTCAGTGACTGAAACATACCTAACTAATAGACAAAGCGCCGACATACGTGTATGTTACCCGGTCTGGCTGCGGGATGCGACCAAGAGCATCACCCCAGCCATACTGTCCGTTCTGGAATTCGTAGATATAGTCACCCAAAAAGACAACAAAGTCGACCGAATCCTTCCTCACTGTGTTTCCAAACATGTTGAAGAAGCCCTGGGCTGACCAAACGGTTAGCTGAATTACCAGATGAGCCAGCCAATATGGTAGACCTACGATAGTTGCTGCACGAGTACACGGCAAGTTTGATATCAGAAGGAACTTTCTTGCCCCTTGCCGGGAGTGTCTTGGTCCGACCGACCGGCGACTTGTTGTAGGAATCGCAAATGTTAAACTGATAGTAGTACGTAGTGAACGGGCAGAGTTTCTTCGCCTCGACCTGTTGAAATAGGTAGTTAGCATCTCATCGACTATGGCGTGCCATCCCAATGCTGCATGCTGCTCTTCTCACCTTGACAGTAAAGTCAATGTCCGAACTTGTCCACACACGTCCTTCATCTGCTACTTCCTCAAACTTTTTATCCGTGGCAATCTTCCAGTCAACACACACTTTGGACTTGCTGAAGAAGACAAATTCTTCGGTCTCATGGCTGAACAGCCCTGTGGTTCCGCTGACCGTGGTATTGGAGTGGTCATTGTCCATCGTTGGTGCCGCCCGTGTCCAAAGAACAACGCTGTCATCGTACGGGTCTCCTGAAGCAACGCCGTGTGTAAAGTTGAGCTGCTCAGGCTTCCATGATATGCTTTCATACGTCCTTGCCGCAACCTTGGGAATCGAGATACCCAGGGATGGGTGACGGAGAGATGGCGAGAAGTAGTTGATATTGCCCGCGTAGAAAGCCGAAGCTCCCGTAGCGAACAAGAGAATGCCTGTTGTCTGCTTCATCGTCATTGCTCGAGAAGGAGTATGAAGTGACGTTTCCACTTGGCTGACTCGGAAGCAGAACAGTTACATTTCATGATGACAGCATGGAGCATCTTGTTTATAAATATCCTTATCCATCTTCTCTCACGAGCTTTCATCGTGTTGGTGCTAATGCCTCGGCAAAAACTGGCAACTGATTAGCAAGCTTCCATGCAAGATGCACCACCTTTACTCATTTAAACCAGTTATTTTAAGCCCAGGAAAGCCTTTATCATAGGTAGAGTTCAATACCACAGTTCAAGGCATGCAGGTACAGCTGAGATCGCGCAAATTTCAGCTTTCGCTTTCAAGGAAAACCGGGTTGAGCAAGTAAAATCGGTACTGCTGCAGCCAGCTTGAGGGGCTGGATTACGTATCATGCTGGCCAGTTGGAGCATATTCCTTGGCCAAGGGTACATTGCCTGGGCATGAGCTTCGTCACAAAGCAGAAGGTGTTGTTTACCTACCTGGATTAATAAAGAGTCAAAAGCATCTCGGAAGTCGTTGACAGGGTCATCTTAATGGATGCTGCTATGCACAGTCCGGGGATCGAGTAAGCAGCAGATAACCTTGCGAGGAGACCACAAGAGCAATAATCCCGTCATGTTTTTTCCAATTCATTGGCAAGAGTAAGCGAGCCTGGACATTTTTTTGAGATGATGCATATATTGAGGGCTAATGGAAAAATCTACTTCCCGTAGCTGATATACCCTAAGCATACATCCGTCGAACCACCGCAGCGGCGGCGTTATTTGTGAATCTTCTCTTTCATCCAGCATACCTCCCACACGATATGTTATACTCCGCGCACCAATATATGAGCTGGATTGCCCCTCATCCTTTGTACCACAAAGGCGAGTATGTCGGAGCAGCTATCGATTGCGGCTTGAAGGCTTGCAGTGGGCATTTGTTATCGTGGTTCATCTGCTGGTGGTTTCCTTGTGAGCGTGCTCTTCAAGGCCAATCTTCTCCTCTGACGAGAGAGTATCGTTGTGCTCCTGCTTGAGCGTAAGATTGCGAGTATTTCTTGTCTTCCAAGCGGGGGTGCCGATGTACTTGATGGCTGTGCAAATGGTTTCGGATTAACGTTTGACCAGCAGAACAGGGCGTCTCAAATGATGGAGTGATAACTTACCTCCAGGCTTGGTATCGTCAAAGATTTCCTCGACTTCCTCAAGGGGCTTGTTGGCGGTCTCGGGGAACATAAAAAAGACATGGATGAACATGGCTGCGCAGAACGTAGCGAAGATGACGTACGTTTTCCAGGTAATGTTAGCAAAAGCAGGAGGAACAAAGTAAGCAAGGGCAAAGTTGAAAGCCCAGTTGGCGGAAGTGCAGAGGGCAACGGCCTTTCCACGGAGACGAAGCGGGTAAAGCTCCGGGGGATAGGTCCACGAAACAGGACCCCAAGTGGGCGCGAAAGATGCGACGAAGAGATAAGTTGAAGCAATGACGGCTTTAGCGGGAGCGCCAGTAATAGCCATGGACTCGGCCGGGGAAGTGAACTCGCCAGGGCGGGCAGGTCGTGAATAGACAGCAAACAAGCCGGCATTGACACAGAGCCAGAGGCACATGAAGAATGCACCAACCAGCAGGGTCGGACGACGGCCCCAGCGATCCATCCAAAGAAGAGCCGGTATCGTCATGACGACGTTAATGACGAACTGGATACCGCTAGGGAGAAGGACAGCATTCTCGCTTCCATCGGCAAGACCGGCCATTGTGAAGACGTAGGTTATGTAGTACATCTGTTGGTGGTCAGCGATGACTTTTGTGAAACATGGAGCAAGGATAGGAAGACATACCATCACATTCATACCGGTCAACTGAGACCATATCTGAGTAAAAACGCCAATCGAGGTGCGGTTGATCATGTTGGGCTTGAACAGTTCGAAGTAGCTGACATCAGCATTGGCGCGCTCGAACTCGACCATCTCGCGAATCTCTTGCATCTCACGGTGCACCCACGGGGAGTTGGGATTTCCTTTTCCGTGAACCAAGGTAAGCACATCCTTTGCCTCGTCCCATCTGTCCTTCTTGCAAAGCCAGCGGGGTGACTCGGGGAGGAAGACAAGGCCGAGAAAAAGGAGGGCGGCGGGGATGGCCTGAAGACCCCAAGGAACTCTGAAGGCGGCCGTTCCCTTTATGAACGAGCAGCCATAGCAGATGAAGAACATGATCAGAATGCCCCAGGTGATAGCCCATTGCTGGAAACCAACAAGGCGACCGCGCTTCGAAGGAAGGGCGATCTCGGAGATGTAGACGGGGACTTGAGCAGAGCATATTCCGACCGAAAATCCGTTGATGATGCGGCCGACAACCAACATGGGAATGTTGACAGACGCGCAGACGATGACGGAACCAATAATCCTGCAAGAAAGGGTTAGTTGTTTGGTTCTCGTGAGGTAGTCAAGGCGAAGACCACGTACCAAATCACGGAACCTATCTGAATGGAGCGTTTGCGGCCGAAAGTATCGGAGACAAAACCAGAGCAGAGAGCGCCGAGCCACGAACCACCAGGCATGGCAGCTGTGATACCACCCTGAACATCGTTGGTAGGACCGAGGCACAAGCCCTTTTCGTTGTGGCCGAGCTGATTGAACTGGCAGAGGTACGGCTGGGTCGAGATGATAGCTGACATGGAAGAAATATCGAAGCCAAATAGCGCGCCGCCTTTTGTCCCCTAGTGGTTAGCTTGAACTGCCGCCTGTTGGAGGGGATGGGTCAGCAGTGGTGAAGGATGGACTCACCGATGACGGCGACGGCGGCGATAAAGTAGATGTTGCCGATTTTGTACATCGTGTCGTGGGTTTGCCCAAGGCAAGGCCCAAAATCGAATATAGGATTCGGGCGGGTGCTATGGAGGCATATACCACGAGGGTCGAGGAGGTAGGCGGTTATCAAGGTCGGAGGAAAGCTGATAGTAGCGATACTTTGTGGGCGCTTTTGTAGGAGGTGTTTCGGCAACCAAAAGAGGAGTGTCAAAAACAGAGGTGAAGGGTAGGGAGTGAAAGCCAAGGACTGACTTGCGGTAGGAAACTAAAAAAGGTGGATGAGGAAGAGGAAGAGGGGGAAAATCCAAGGAGCTTTAAAGGAGATGAAGCAGACGAAGTACGGCAGCAAGTGAAGCCTGGACCCTGGGGCTCTGTACCTACGTACGGAGTTCTGACAAAGTGAAGGGGCAACCAAGTGAAGGTCCGGGCAGGCCCAAGGAAGCGTGACAGCGGGTTCCACTTGCTTCAAGCCTGAAAGAAATCAGGCAGGTTGAATCTGTCTCTCTTGGGCATTCACTGCACTCATCTGGTGGGTTTGGTGTATCGACGTGTTGCTCAAGGCCTTTTGGGAAGCGGCACTGCAATAGGGAAGGAGCGAGGCTGCGAGCTGAGATGTCAACCGGGCTGACGATTACAAGGCCGACTGTGTCCAGTGAAGGTAACCCGGAGACTCAGACGGTCTGGGTGCAGCTATACAACGGGCATAAAGGTAGACGTCAGGTAGGGAAGAATAAAAGCGGTGCATGTGCGATTGTAAAACAACACCGGTTGCTCTCTCCCATAAATACTCAAGACCACGGCTGCCCTGCTCATTTCTATTAGGTGAGTTGGATGGTACGGGCTTCCTCGATATTCGGAGCTCTGCCACTCTGCAGCAGCCCATGGTAGCCAGTCACGGAAATCGAACCAACGGCTTTGACCACCTCGCTGCCGGGTGCTGCACTGCAGCCGATCGTGACCGAACAAGGAAGTTGGGGGAGGCATAACCGTTCACATAAATTAAAAGTGGTAGGGATTGTACATGCAACGACCCCATGACCTGGACTGGGAAGGGACATCGATGTCCAGGAAAATCACTGCATTGGATTTCTTCGACTACTCTCCAGCCTCGGGTTGCCCAGCAGACCGGCTTCGAGTCTGGCGGCAATCTTCCACTTGGAATGAACTTGTCTCGAACCCCTCAAGGGCCTTTCATGTTGCTGACTGTCCACCTTTCCCTCATTTCTCTTTCGTTGCATACCTATTTCAGGAACGAGTAAAACCTCGACAGCTCACGCCTGTGACTGGTGGTCTTCCACATTGTCAAAGGCAGCTCTTTTTGCAAGGGGAAGGTTGGTTCGAAACTCTGCGGCGCAGCTATTCGTGACCTCACATTCGGCATGGGCTGACTGATTTGGAGGCTAGAACTACTAGGTTCCCCAGAGCGGCTCAAGCCATCCGAGCCGTCCCCTGTCATCCCCATGGGGTTTCTCACCCACCAGATCGAATATTTGTGCTGGTCCACTGCCTGATTCTGCGCCGAACTTCCGGTTCCCGTTGCAGCTGGGATTCCTTCATTGCTACCCCATCACACCACTCAAGCTTTGGTCGGTTGACCTGATGCAGAAGACAAAAGCACCTTTCCCAAGTGGCCGGATATGGCTAATTTCACTTGGAACACCTGACCAGATCGCTGATGTTCTTCCGTTGAGGCAGTATCTTTGGGGGGGTTATACGGTGGTGATCAGGAAAGACAATCAGTGATGGCAAGCTCCTCAGTCCTGGCCCTTCGGTACTTGAGTGCTTACAGATGTCTACCTTGGGGATTCCAGTAAAAATAGAGGTACCACATTCTTGGCGATGGTTCTTGACGGAAGCAAGTGCTCAACCGTCGTGAGCGAAACAATGTAAATGCCAAGAAAGCTTAACAAAGAGTAGGGGTCCTCGAATGACGTCATAGGTTTGCCAAGAAGATGTTGTCTCGTCCTCTCCGAACGTCTTTCCGGCGTCCAAGGCAGTGTAGATATCGCAAGTTGAGTATCTATCAGCGAGACCACGAACCGAGATTCGCCGTCTGAATGAGTGAGCTGAAAACGAAAGGGCCGAATCAGACAACCAACAGTTTGCGCCACCATGAAGCTGTTGCGTAAACAAGCACAGCATATGGCCGTTTCTGGGTGTTGTGCATGGTGAATTCTGACGGCACTGTGGTAATCCCAATGGCACATAACTTGAGCGTTTGAACGAGGCTTGCTGCTCTGCTGTTGGGATCGGCAACATAGGTAAACCACCCAAACCACCCAACCTGACAGACTGGTATGGCACAGGACACGTTACAGTCCTAGATCCTTTAAGGAAGAGATGCGAGGATGGTGAGCTCAAATTTCGTTGATTCGTAGGCTCGGTAGAGGTAACGTCAAGACAATGAGCGATCCACCAACCCCGGGTTTCCGGCACGTCGAGCTGTGATTCAAAGTAGAGAAGACTGTCCATATTCCATGTCGCCCAAGGGTAACATGGCTGACGAGGAGGTGGTGCGCTGCTGTCCCCTTCTCACTCGTCTGGGCCTGCACCGAGACAAGTTTCACGACGTTTATTACTCGGATTGGTCGGTCCTATCCATCCTCTCTTCTGGCCCGAACACTGTGCACCGTTGTACCCCATGATCTCTGCATATAAAGTTTTATGCTTGTACCCGCGTGCGGGTTTTCTTCGAAACGGCACCGATTTGCTGCCTTACGAGGTGCGACTCGTTTCGAAGACAGCCCACTGGCGAGCGTTCAACAAAGCGCTCTTGGGGGATCAAGTCTTGAGGCTCAGGATGGAGGGTTAGCTTACGGGAATCAGGCGGTGCATACGGCCCTACAACCGACGGTGGACAAGGTGAGGATGGTGCTCAGTCGCACTGGTGAGCATATGAATCTGTAAAAGGTTGTTCTTCCATAATCCTTCTGCCGCGGCAACTTGAAGTGTTCAGTACACTTCATCTCTCCGGGTTTCCGGCGCTGATCTGACGGCGACCGCGCGCTGATACGGGAAACATAATTTCAACCAATTCTAAAAGCTAGAATAGCTGTGTGTAACGAAAGCTGGTGGCCAAAATTGGCAGGAGCTGGCAAGATACTAGGTGATGGCGATGTATGTCATTGAACGAGATGCGAAAAGTGTAGTGTTGAGCATTGTAGTGTAGTGTATACCTCTGCAGGGGCATGAGGGGAATTGTGGGTGGTGTTTGGCCAGCGAATTTCCACAGAATAATCCATAGAGTCAGTGCACCACAGCGAGCACTGTCTTTGTTTCCTGTAGGACCTTCAATGCACGCACCACCGCGGCTCGTCACATGGTTTCGCTCCTAGCGATCCCCTGCTCGAGCTTCGACAGGCGCGTCTCTGCATCACCCATGGGACAACTCACGATAATTCGACGCGTCTGCCTATGCCCGACCACTTCCCCTCGTTTGCCCACACCACATCAGTTCGGACGATCATTCTCTATAATTCAAAAGGCCATGGCACCTACAAAACGTCCTGCAGCCGAAGGCGATCGCTCCATTTCTCCTCCGCCCTTGAAGCGCAAAGCCCAAACCGCCATCTCAAGTTCGCCTTCATTGCCCGTAATTCCTCTGTCATGCAGTGAGCGCATGCGCTAACACTTCCTGCGCAAAATTCAGAGAGCGCGGTCGCAAGCTTCTTTACCCCCGCATCCCAGAAACCAAAGGACCGAACCACTTGGACGGAGAAAAGCCCCGATGCCGACTCGCCTGCCACCCTTCTTGTAGCCAAGTACGTCCCGGAAGGATCGCCGACGAACGATGAATCAGGGAATAAAACAGTCAAGAGGAGGAAAATTGCAGCCTTCGATCTTGTAGGACCCTAAAATTCTACCAGCAACCCGGCGTACAGTCATTCTAATTCAATTCGACAGGACTCGACCCTGATCACATCCGCCTCTGGCAAGAAACATTCCCACGACGCAGCCGACTGGAAATGGTGGCACCACTCGGTTCCTGATCGCTTGCGAAAGCTGTACAACGAAGAAGGGTGCGACCTCATAACCACCCCAACCCATCATCTCGATCAAAGAGCTAACCTTTTCGGAAAACATCAGATACCAAGTCATAATCTTCACCAACCAAGGCGGCCTAACCCTCCACGCCTCTCCCCCCTCCACCTCCAAACCCAAGACCCCCAAAGCCCAACTCGACCGCGTACCCCAATTCAAGCAAAAATGCTCCGCCGTGCTCTCCCAGCTCGACATCCCCACGACGCTCTACGCCGCCACAGGCAAGGACATCTACCGCAAGCCACGCCCCGGGATGTGGCTAGAGATGAAAGCCGACTACAACCTGATCAACGACGACGACATCGACCTCGAGAACAGTATTTTCGTCGGCGACGCCGGCGGTCGCCAGTCGGAGCTTCCACCAAATGGCGGCAGTAGTGGGCGTAGTAAAGCAACCGCAGCAACTCCCAAAGACTTCAGCTGCTCAGACCGCAACCTAGCGCACAACGTGGGCATCAAGTACCAAACGCCCGAGGAGTTCTTTTTGGGGGAGGAGCCGAGGAATTTCACCAGGGATTTCGACCTTGTCAAATACCCTTATCCCTCCTCACCTACCACCACCACCACAGACTCCTCGAAAAAAGAAGAAATCCTCTTCACCAAAACCTCCCCCCAGGAACTAGTCCTCTTCGTCGGCCCCCCCGGCGCCGGCAAGTCGACCTTTTACTGGCGACACCTGAAACCGCTTGGTTTCGAGCGGGTCAACCAGGACGTGCTGAAGTCCAAAGACAAGTGCCTTAAAGCGGCGACCGAGTATTTGAAGGAAGGCGACTCGGTGGTGGTGGACAACACCAACCCGGATCCGGATACCCGCAAGCAGTGGGTTGAGCTCGCGAAGAAACAGGGGGTGCCGGTTCGGTGTGTGTGGTTTCGGACGCCGTTGGTTGTTTGTGAGCACAATGATGCCGTGAGGGCGTTGAATAAACCAGTGAGTTATGTTTTTTCTTTCCTTTTTTTTTTTTGCTGCTCTTTCTTTTTCCCCTCTTCCTTCCTTCCTTCCTTCCTTCAGCTAGGTAGCTGGTAGTCGCTGACCTCTCTCTCTCTTTCTTTCTTTCCCTGATCAACAGCTTAACCCCGAATCCCGAACATCACTCCCGAAGCTTGCCTTCAACAGCTTCAACGCCCGGTTCAAGGAGCCCAAGGTCAAAGAAGGCTTCCAGGACGTTACCGAGGTGGACTTTAAGTTCAGAGGAACCAAAGAGGAATACGAAATATGGGGGAAATACTGGATTTAGGCTTTAGGATAAGTCTTGATTTTGCGCATGTTAGCGAAATACCCGACGTTTTCCTCAGTGGTTTTAGTTTCGGCCTTGTTCTTGCTTGATTCGATATACAGCCTCTTGAGCTTTGGTCTGCTAGGTAGGCAAAGGCCTTTCTTCTTTCTCATCATGCCAAGACACGTCTCTTGAATTTGAAGTGATGACGTGGCTACCTACCCTTGGCCTAACCTACGTAATATATCATGATTTTTTTTTTCGTCTTTCCTCATCGTTCATATATGCCCTCCTTTATCTGCCGTCGTGGTAAGAAGGAAAAGAAAAAGTCTGCACGTCTCTTGCCGCCATTTCTGTGTGAGAAGAAAATAAAAGCCAAACCTGACCCTCTTGACGGAATACCCTGTACCCCTTCCATGACCCAGACACCTCGCTTTGGCCCCCCTTCTTCTTGTTTCCCTCGTCCCATCGTATAATGCATGCGTCCACGCCCGGTTGTTTTCCCTTCATGTCTTTTTTTTCTGTGATATCATGTCATACCCCTCCTATCATTTCCTTTGTTCCCTCTTTCTCCCTTTCGTGTTACATTAAATGCTTTTGAGTCGTAAAAGTCGTTCGGTCGTTTGCACATTCGTTCATTTCCTTGCCCCGTACCCTTGTTCGTCCATTGCATCCCTTGGCTTGGTAGAATCAGGTGCAGCGCACCCGCATCCACCCCGCAGCAAACCTGCCTGCTTTTCATTTCAAATCCCTCTTTAGCTGCGAACTTTTCCTCCTCCTTTCCCCCTCCCAGTTTTTTTTTTTTTTCAAGCTGCAAATTCAGCCTCGCCGGGCCCTCTTGCTGTTTGGCATTACGAATCCCCGTTCATCTTCACCTCCCTCCTCCTCATCGTCCACATCCAAATACCCTCGACTCCCATTGCGAGCGTTCTGCATCATGGCCATCCGACTGTACTGATCCTTCATCGACATTAGAACCGGCACAGACTTGGAGTGTTGGTGGTGGGGGTGCTGCATGACTCCGCAAACACTTTCTCTGCCGCTGCCAATGCCGATGCCTCCGACGCCTGCGGCAACCATCGATCTGGGGACCCCGCTCGGAACAGACGGGTTGTGCGGCAACGGTAACGACGACGACGCCGGTCTCGTGGTCGAAGACCCAAACGAGGCAGTCGCCGCCGCCACCGCAGCAGCAGAAGGTTGCCGAGCATCGAACCAATCCCTGCTACAGAAACTGCCGCCGCCGACTACGACGCTGCCGTGAGTGCTGCTGAAGCTGCTAGCAGCAGAAGTGGGCGCTTCATCGTCGTCATACTGATCATCTTCGTAATGATCGTCATCGTCGTACTCGTACTCGGTCGCACCGTGTTGTTGGCCCTGAGTGTGGACTCGGTATTGGTCTTGACGTTGATGTTGGGAAGAAAGGGTGAATAGCTGTGAGCTGGTCGGGTTGTGGCCGGAACTAGTGTTGGGCCGGGATGTGGGGCTGGGGCCAGATGTAGGTGAAGAAGTCCGGAAAGCCGAGGATGGGTCGGGTCCGGTCGCAATCACACCACGGAGAATCAGAGTCGCCGCCTTTGCGCTTATCATGTGGTCCCGGTTGGGACCGTGGAATTCGGAAGAGTGCGGATGACCATGACCATGGCCGAAGCCGGGCCCGAGGCCATGCTGGTTTTGGTGGTGTTGCTCCCTAAGCAGACCGTTGAGAAGTTTGGACATTTTGAAGGTTTCTCGAAAGGTAGGTGGTTGATGATTTGGCCGAGTAGTAGTCGCGTGCAAGATAATTGTTGTCGTCAAGGTTGTCAAATTCGATAAAATGCCGAGACGATACTTGATTTGGCGCCGGATAAATGAGGGGAAAGTGGATTGTTGCCTGGACGTCGTCGGTTTTCGTCGAAGAAAAGGACCAGGCTGCGACGGTTTAAAATGTTGTTGCAAATGGAATCGTGTTAAGCCAAGACTGGATCTTCACAGCCAGCGGGTGCTGGTGCGGTGCAATATCGATTGGTTATGGGAATTGATGGGCGATTGAATGACGTGGAGATGTTGGAAAGCTGAGAACCAGAACCAGCGGCCTGATGAGTAGGTAGTGAGTGGTGAGTGCTACTCGCTGTGAATTGTAGAAAGTAAGGGATCGTTGCGCCAGCGCCAAAGGAAACGTGGAAAGTATGAATATTGCTCTGTGATTCCTGCAGACGTAGTGTATTGTGGTGTTACTAGTAGGCTGAGGTGGTCTTGAGTTCTGGAATGGCTTTTGAGGATGACTGAATGAACGATGAGATTATTCTGAAACTGGGTGCAAGGGAGGAAAATTCCTGTTGCGAGCTGAAGTGCAGGATGACGGCAGCAGCTGTGTTTGTGAAGCGCCAGCTCGCGCCAGCTCGACTGGAGTCGGCGGGACGATGGACGGTCCAGCGCAGCTCAACGGACATGGAACATGCTTGTTAGTGGCAGTTAGTACGCCTCACTTGTAGTGCTGTGCCAGTGGCGTGAAAAAGTGAATGTGGCTAACATTCACCAAACAGCACGGGTGCATTTGTCGGAGTGACACAGTCACAACGCAGCCACGCATCCAACATCAATACCCGAGCGACATCCACATCAATAGTGCAATGGAGGGAGGTGATAGGAAGATGATCAAACCCAGCCAGTGGGAAAGCCATGGCATCAGATGTCATGTCGTGCTCCTATCCGCGACTCGTCCAAGTTTGTCCGGCCGTGCCCTGGTCAACTTTTGTTACCACTTGGTTCAGTTGCTTGGCCTGTAGCGTGCGTCGGTGGCATCCCGTCTCCCCCCCCCCTCCTGAATATCATACCTGAAAATTGCCTTAAACGCCGTCCCTGGGCGGGCTCCTGCGCCGTTTCAGCCAGGGCAACGCCGTGACCCCTACAGTAATGTGCCCTGTTAATGCAAGGCCCCCCTTATGCAAACACATACAAAGCTGCCCATTAGATGCAAACGATTTCTGTGCCCGGATTCCCAGTTTTGTATGTGAATGAGGTACCCCTTAATGCAAAAGCCCCCTTAATGCAAAAGATTTGAGCCGTCCCCCATAGTGCCGGAATTAGTTGCATTAACAGGGCACACTACTGTATGTATGCACTCGCATTCCCAGGTCGTACCTAACTCCAGCCTTCAGCCAGCCAAACTGACAACACCAAAAAGCGCCAGTAGCACGCGACCCGGAGGGACGGTGTGAGCGCCCAACCAAGGTATTCCCTCATCCCAAGGTGATGCTCTGGCTCTCTGTTCCGGGTCGTCCGTCGCGTGTGCTGCTGTGTGACCATGCGACGTTCAAGTTTGATTCTCTCAACTTGTGCCCAGCAGGCGGTATAGGCGTGGCAGGATTTCCCACTCCATACCAAATGGGACTTGGGATGGATGACAGATGGAAGACAGTGGCACTTGGCGTCGCATCGGCGGGCTCAGTTATCAGCTCATCGGTGCTTTCTCCGGCAGACCTGTTACGTGCGGGGCGACGGAATTGCCGCCAGTGAAATGAAGGATTGAATACACGGCGGAATGGTGGAAACGGGTGGAAATGGATTTTGGATTCGCCTAGCCAAAGGCTCGCTTGACTCGCGTTTTGTGTTCAGCTCCTGTCGTCCACACAACGAACCGAATTCGAGTTCGGGGAGTAGCCCAGAGAAACTAAGAGGAAAGTGAATTGAACTGTGGAAATGCGTAGTCAGAGACGCCAGGGTATATGTTTGTCTCTGTCAGTGATATTTTGAAAGCTTTCTTCGTCTGTGGTTGCGAAATACATAGTACAACATGTTGTTCAAGTTGAGTTGTAAAGATGAAGATGCGAGGCGCGATCGAGGTGCAATGCCGACGTAGGATAAACTGACTGTGTGGGGTTTACACTACAAAATCGTTGGCTTTAACCCCACCCGACGAGCTGGGCATGTCTCTCGCGCGCAGCGACTATCTCCCAAAGTCATCATCTCAAACCACGACAACGAGACGAACTCAGCTCGGATTCACATCGTATAGAAAGCTATTTTTTTTTCCCTCCACACGCGGGGACCTCTCACCGCCCCTTGCACTCCGGACCTAATCCCAACACTCACTGACCCTAACCTTTGGGGAAGCCCGTAGAGGTTGTAGACAGGCGGAATATCAATAAGACGCAGTCGGGTGATCCTCCTCCACAATGCCGAAATCAGCAGAATGGAGCAGTCCGTCTTGAGGTTTTCAGGTGCGCAATGCGCGGCGTATAGCCTATACTGTGTAGGTAGGTAGCGATGTATCGCACCAGCCGGCAGGAGCCACTCAGCGGATCGATGCTAGCACTGCAGTGCGGCTGCTCCCAGGAGAGCCAGCGCAGGCACGCCAGGAGCTGCCGAGTCGAGATCCACCCTAAAAGTACTTGTACTGTGTAAACGTCACGGCTTGAGGACTGGAGTCTGGAGCACTAAGAAAGGTACTTGAACAGGGGCATCGAGTCCCGCACGGCGTTCCATTCCACGGCAATCGCATCTCGATTTTTTTTGTTCGTCATCCGACCACATCCCCGCAAGCCCCTTCCCACGGCTATCCCACTCCTTTCCAGATTGTCTTCGAACCTTCACAATTCTTTCTCGTCATGAGCATCTGCGATGTGAACGAAGCAACTCGTTTACGCTAGACGTACCAATCCCGACTCGTAAGGAAGGATCGTGAAGCCTGCGAAACACCCGCGCGCATCATCATCGCCTGATGCCGTGCGGGGAGGTGAGAACTGAAGGGTCGCCGCGAGGCTATTCTGAACCGACTGACTTCGGCTAACGAATTGAACCACAACAGTAGTTGCCAAACCGTCTCACATCGAGCTCGGACTCCACGTGAATAGTGTACAACGGATCTCGTCCAAAACGCCAGCACAAGCCTACGGCCCCCATCGCCGGTCCTGGCGCCATGCCTCGCTTCATGTGACCAAAATCGGGACATCAATCTGAGGTGACATCATAATCAGTTTATGGGCGCTTCGTCGACACACGGAAGCTCCCGCTGAAAAGAAATACACGATGGGCGGCTGACATCTCGCCGGCGATGTGCCATTGGTGATGGTAGCAAAAGTAAGATGCCAAAAAGGGGTGCCGTGCCCTGGGCCCCCTCATGCGTTGGTTTGGTGCCCTTCCAGATCCCGATTTGGTTGGTGTCATGATATCTCTCGTCGCGACAGCTCCATAAGTTTGGAATCGGATTTGCGAGAAGCAAGGTGCTGGGAGCATCTTATTGACCAACTCGAGCGCTCAACCCAACTCTTAACATCTGTTGGAGTTGCTTTTGATGGATGTGACGAGAGGTTGGTACACAGGGGCAGGTAAGACATTGTAGGAACCGCGCAAATATCCCACACCGCATACCAGGCATGTGCGAGGATTCAGCACTCAACTTCTTCCCCCTTTCTTCCTCTGCTACATGCGTACTATCGGTCCCATATGTGGTGTAGATGAGGGTATACCTCCCGTCTACTCTTTCTTGGTGCTAATCATAGCAATCTAATTGAATGGTCTCTCCTGAAAAGACCCTCTCTGGCCCCACCTCCCAGCAGGATGGGTCCCCGGTCTTGGCAGCCGGTCTAGAATGGAACTCCCCGGACGGCAACACGTGTCGGGTTGATGCGGCATGCAGGTCGTCCACCACATGTCTGAGGGTCGCCGCGGTATGCGCTCACAAATGGAGAGTCAGGAGAAGAAAGGTCAGGGAATATGTGATTTGGTTCGGGTTGATTACCTGCTTTCACACAACATACCATACAAGTAACCAAAGGACAAGGTTGTAGCATTCATCGGGTATATTGCCGCCGCCGTCCTGGTCGTCGAAAACCGCCGTGTGGATAATCATTAGGTTCGGGGTCCACGCGCCTGTGTTGATACGGGAGTTCGTCGGATGGCTCTACATACACTAAAACTGAGTGGATCACAGCTTTGATTCTGGGGTATGTAGCTGCTGGACCAGTAAAATTGCCTCCGTCTCGGATATCTACACATCGCCAAATGACAAATCAGGAAGGTAAAAGCAGTGGGGAATGAGCCAATTGTCAAAGAAGAAAACCCTGGCCTTGCTGGGTATCTTTCTGCCGCGGCCAAGCGCTGTGCATGCCATTCCCATCATGGAGCGTGACACGTGCATAATGAAGTTTTCCGATGTTTAGTATCAAGCTCTTCTTGGAGACGTACGCTGTTGTCGGCAGCACCAATGATCCAGATCGTCCTTGTTTTCCAGAATGATGGCGACGGTGACAGTCACAGCAACAGCAACAGCAACAGCGACAGCTCAGGGGAAAAGAAAGAAATTGACCAACGACCTTGTCCAAGCTGCTGGGAGCCAGACAGGCGTCATGTACTGCGACGTTATCAGGATGCAGCCCTGAAGGGAATCAAATTACGCGGCCCTCCTATCGTGTGCATCGATCATCACTCCCGCCGTCACTTTTCACCAATCTAAAAAGATTGGGCGTTGCTGACGGTGTGAGAGGTGGCATGCCCGTGGATGGAAAGCATTCTACGCCACGCCCCGAGAAGGTACCTATCTGATAAGATGCCTGCTGCTATAGATACCCGGGGACGGGACGACTACCTCGTTGGTGAGCATGCGAGGCATCCATGATAGGCTTCATGGCGCGGGAGATAAGACGTCGTTGATACCAAACTGCGTGGGCGAGGGACGGGAGGAGGTCTGGCGAGGTGCATGCCATGCAGGTAGGTAGTGAGTGTACATAGAGGCGAACAAGGCAAGCCACAGTGATATGTCGATGAATGTTTGGGTTTTTGGCCGCCCTCTGGCCGAATGAGTGCCCTCAACACTACACTACACTAGTGTAAAACAATCATCAACCGTTCACCAACCCCGCATTTTGACGGTTTCCATTCTGATTTCTACACTCTGGGGTCGCCAAAACCACACGATGCCGCCACCTCCACAGCGATATGTCACTCCAACCCGGGGAAAGCAGGTCATCGAAATTAGAATGAGCTTGGATCGCAATCATCGGTTTTCGGGGAAGCTTCCCTTTTGCTTGTTGGCCTCGAACCTGATGACCTCAGCTGCCAGCCTTCGCCTGCTCTCTCCCCGGGCCAGAACCTCAGATATGCTCGCATGAGCGTGGACAAAAATCCCAAAGAAGAAGGTGAAAATGAAAGCAGGCCAGCAGGGTGCCACGGTGCACAAGGTCTTGGCCCGTCGCCGGAGGGTGGACATGAGAGTGGAATAGCGTTGCGACGGAGCCCCAATAGTGCAGCCGGCATCCAACCACTCAGTCTCCGTCCCGGCCTTTTTCTATCCGCATTTTTTGAATGGGGGGGCGATTGTCAAGAAGAGGAAGTGGAGGGGGCAGATCCGCCAAGGTGCCGAGTATGCGAGAAACGAAGAAGAGCCTTGCGACTTGTACACTACGGCTTTTGGTTGACCTTTGGTGTGCTCCCTCGGGCTCCTTCCTCAAGACGTCGACAGGCCGGTCCCAGCATCTTTTTGCCTCTTGGAGCGGGTTTGCGGCTTGTGATTGGTCAATTGGCCAACAATTGGCCCGATGAACTAGCCAAGAACTTCCCTTCCCACTCGCTGGACTGACTCGGAGGTCGGGACATGGCAGGTGGAGTGGCCACCAACGGGAGTGGACGCTCATGGCAAAGAAATAATTGAAGCCGAGAGGAGGCTTGGGTGGGCCCAGACGAAAAAGAACTTTCTTTTTTGCATTCTTCTGCAGAGAGGATCATCTTCTGCCCGATTTGGGCAAAGACACACACGAGCAACAAGTGCGACGACGAACCGAAAGATAACGGCGGCGGCAAGTCAGCACGACCTGCTATGTATCCAGATCTATTCGCCAACAACAAAGTCTCACACAGGTCGTACCCAAGCCAGACACTACTTACGTAGTAGGGAGGTGGATTACACAGGTGGCTGTCTAGCGGCCACGCCGAGCTTCCTCTTCCGTTGGTGACTTCCATCTCGACCTTTGTTGTCGTAATAGATCTGGAACAACGCAACGCTCAGAACGGTTCGTCGGTTTTTTTCCCTATCATTTGTCCAATTTTGTTTTTATCAGTCTTGTGGGCATTTTGTGCCTTTTTCCACCCCTGCCTTCATCCCAGCATGATCCAAGCTTAAGCGAAGTACACACTGGCACCTCTCTTCAACGCAGTACACCACACCTACCAGACCTAACTACTATGTACCTCTCATGAACCCTGGCTGCCGCCCCTCGTCCCCCTCCATCGTGCGCCCCTGGGCTAACCCCACCCCTCCATCCAGTTTTTTTGGGACGCACTACTCTTTTGATAACCACCTCAGCCGGTACCTTCACCGCACTGAGATACATACCCTACTCCAGTTACTATCACTCTTTTGGAGCTAGGATCGAGACCCTGGCCTGATACCACAGATACCCGAAGCTCGACGAGAGGGTATTAAAGTTTGCACCACCCCAGACTGCCCCCCTCTTTGCACCCACCTTCTTCTACCTCTCTTCCTTAGACCAAAAGCCAGACTCAACGTCTCGACAAGCTGAGCTCCCGCCTCCCTTGGGTCTCTAGAGGTCGTCTTGGAGCCTTAGCCGGATCTCCACCACTCCATCGACCCTCGATATTCCCACATGTCATCGGCCGATAACAGAGGGCACGCCGACCTGGACACGATTCAACCTCAGTACCACGACGTTTCGCGCAGTCCCACAATTGACGCCATGTCTGCCCACGGCGACCCCAACAACACGGAGATCATGGGCTCCCACGCCCACGAGAAGCCCGTGATCTCGAGCACCGACTCCGATATCAAAACCACCATCCCGGCCGGTCAATATGTCGACGCCGAGAGCCAACACCAGGTCGGTTCCGTTGATCATGCGGAGCAGCAACCCGCTAAGCGCTACACTTGGGCCTGGTTTTACTTCAACTTCAGGCCTTATATTCACGCTGCCATCTGGGCGCTTTTCACTGCGTTCGTATTTCCTGCTTTTCGAGTGTGTTCCCATGGGGATGCCTGGAAATGATCACTGACGAGGTGTTTCGGTTCTCTCTAGATGGTGGATTTACGGCGCTCTGATAAAACACCGTCATGACCATCTTGGATGGCTGAAACCCACCCTCGTCTATCTCGCCATCTGCGCGCGCATCATCTTCTGCTATCTCCCCACTAGCATCGTCATGCGCCCTGCCAGAATCATCTGGATGCACACGGTTCACAGGGGTTATTCTATGATTCCCCAGAAGCTTCATCAGCCTCTTGCTGCCCTTGGTACCCTCGGTGTCTTCCTCCTCGGCAGTATGATTCCGGAAGAGACCGGCGACAACACTCGCGCGAACCGTGCCATCTCCATTTTTGGACTAGTCGTCATGATCTGCCTTCTCACTGTCACCTCTCGCGACTGGAGGAAGATTCCCTGGCACACTGTCATTGGTGGCATGCTTACCCAATTCGTCATTGCCGTTTTTGTCCTCAAGACCAAGGCTGGTTACGACATCTTCAGCTTCATTTCCGAAATGGCCCGCACTTTGCTCGGTTTCGCCAACGATGGTGTCAAGTTCTTGACTGACGACACGGTCCCCGCCAAAGGCTGGTTCTTGACTGGTGTTGTTCCTCCCATCATCTTCTTCGTCGCCCTTGTCCAGCTCTGCTACTACTTGGGATTTATCCAGTGGTTCATTGGCAAGTTCGCCGTCTTCTTCTTCTGGACCCTACGCGTCTCGGGCGCCGAAGCCGTCGTTGCTGCTGCCACCCCCTTCATCGGCCA
Organism: Neurospora intermedia; assembly: GCA_037102815.1. NCBI lineage: Eukaryota > Fungi > Ascomycota > Sordariomycetes > Sordariales > Sordariaceae > Neurospora > Neurospora intermedia. The sequence continues at coordinate 727,567 of BTPP01000007.1, forward strand.
GGGCGAGTCGGCTATGCTGATCCGTCCTTTCGTCCCGCACTTGACGCTTGCCGAAATTCACCAGATTATGACTTGCGGCTTTGCCACCATTGCCGGCTCCGTCCTGGTTGCTTATATCGGTCTTGGTCTTGATGCGCAGGCCCTTGTGTCTAGCTGCATCATGTCCATTCCAGCTTCTTTGGCCGTCTCCAAGATGCGTTTCCCCGAGACAGATGAAACTCTTACCTCTGGCAATGTTGTTATCCCTGAGGATGAAGAGCACAAGGCCTCCAATGCTCTTCACGCTTTTGCCAACGGTGCCTGGCTCGGTATCAAGATTGCTGGCATGATTATTGCCACTCTTCTCTGTATCATTGCCATTGTTGCTTTTATCAACGGCCTGCTCGGCTGGTGGGGCAAGTACTGGGGCTTGATGGGTCAGGACGCCCAACATCCTATGCTCTCACTAGAGCTTATTCTCGGATATATCATGTATCCTGTCGCTTGGCTGCTCGGCGTCCCTAAGCAGGATCTCCGTCCTGTTGGCGAGTTGATTGGCGTCAAGGTCATCATCAACGAATTCGTCGCCTTCTCGTCGCTCACGAACGATGAGCCCTACAAGAGCATGAGCCCTCGTTCCAAGCTTATTGCCACCTATGCCGTTTGCGTAAGTTTTCTCTGCAGACCTTTGCTTGGTTTCGGTGCAGTACTAACGTTGAATATATATTAGGGTTTTGGCAACATTGGATCCCTTGGCACCCAGATTGGTGTGCTTTCTCAGCTCGCTCCTGGGCGTGCCGGTGATGTCTCCAAGGTCGCGATGTCGGCTCTTTTCTCCGGTGTCCTGTCCACCTTGACCTCTGCCAGCGTTGCTGGTATGCTTTACACTGAACGATAAAGAGCTGGTCTTGATGTGCCTATGAGGGAAGGTTGATGTACATGAGTAATGTGTAAGAAGAGATGAGAAAGCCAGTTGTGCGAGTGCGGGACCATGATACCCTTGATGCCGATTAAAAGATTAATAATGCCCGAGGTCGTGAATGAACGTCGGCCAGAAAAAACTGGTTCGAGGCGTCTTCGACTCAAAATCTAATGAACAAAATTTTGAAGTACATTTTCTACATTTTCCGCACGTCGTTGTTCTCATTATGACGAGATATTTGTGTCATCTCGTCCCTTGGATTCTGTGCGCGATGATATCGGACTTCTTGATACCATCTAATCAAGATATCGGGACTGGTGACTGGCTTTCCCGATATTTTGCCTGGTGTTGGAAATTTTGTCTGGCTAACAATCAGCTACTTGTTCAACAACCGTCTTACAACTGTCCTTATCATGAAGCGGAATCCAACCGAATTCGGTTCGTTCGAAGCTCTATTGTAGCGTTTCACCATCAGCTCTCTCTCTAGTTCAGCTCTTGTCTTCTCAGACTGTTGAAACTGGATTGGCGATGGTTAGGCGCACTAAGCGAAGCGCGGCAAAGGGAATACTTCATTCATATAGGGATGCAGTACCTCCTTGAAGGTAGGTAACCACTCCAACTGTTTTGTTTGTATGACTTGAAAAACAAATGGGAACTTTGCTTTGGAATAAATCGCTGCACTGTTGGATTCCTGGGCGAGGCTCGAGGGGACTCGGACTGGACTGTGTTGGTAGTCAATCTTAAAATCTTGGTGATACTCACAAGATCCTAGCTCCCGTGACTTCACGGCATTCAAAGAGGTAGGTGGTGATCGTATGTTGCTGTCTACTTGTCTACCGTTTCAGCGGCAACAACAACCCCAGCTTGTCGATTCGATCTCTCCATTTTTGGAACGCTCTTCTGGTAGGTACTCATTAAAGTCGGGGTACGTAATGATGTCGTCGGTCAGCAAGCAAGCTCGGGGGGGGGGGGGGGGGGGGGGGGGGGGATCCAGCCTGTGTCGTGGTAGGGAAAGACAAACAGCAGATGCTGAGTAGTCATCGGTGAGAAAGAGACGAGACGAGAGTGCGAACTAGGCGAGTGCGGATTTTTTTTTTTTCTTCTGGGAATCTTGGTCATTACTGCTTTGACATGTTCAACGGATGGCAGCTAGGTATGCTGCGGATCAGAACGATTACGGGTCGCCTGGTATCGTAATCGTAGTGGCAAAGGATCGGTACAGTACAGCAAGGCTACCTAGTTGAGTGAGTGTTCAGTTGTCTTTCCTATCGATGTGCAGCGTCAGTTCTTAGTTTGAGTCTCTCAAAGGAAAAAAAAACAAAAAGAAGAAAAAAAAAGAAAGGAAGAAAAAGAAACAGGAAAAGAAGGAAGAAAAAGAAAAAGAAAAAGAAAAAAGAAAAAGAAAAAGAAAAAGAAAAGGAGAAAGAAAAAGAAAAAGAAAAAGAAATAAAACCGACAAAAATATGGCGACTATATCTTGGTCCTCCAGCACAGTCAAGACCACGTTCCTCAACTTAACCTTTTTCCCAACCGACGACTCAATCTATAACCCAACCACAACCAGCATCAGCACTTGTTCGTCATCTTCTGGGTCTAGGGATATAGATCGGTGGTAAGAAATCCATCAACATCGGTGCAACTGCCGGCGTCGCCGGCTTAGTGATCCCCTGAGGGATTGCCATTTTGTTTCGTGAGAAAATCGAAAGAAAACGCAGGACCTCAGAACATGTATGGCATTTAGATTGGCATGGAAGAAGTAGAGCGTACTGTGTTCCCTCCAGGAAACAAGAAATTCGTCGCCGTTGAAAAAGGCGATGGAGGTTTGCGTCGGTCGCCCCGGACGCCCCGGAAGAGCTTCCGACGGATTATAACCATCACTGAGAACTTGTGATGGGACGGAAACGCAGATTGAGAAGATAGAAAGTAAGGGACAGGTTACAAGTGAGGGATGGTAGGAAGATTGGTCTGTTTAAGGGTAATTGTTTAACGCCAGAATGAGACATTGAATGCAAAAGAGTCTGGAGACCGTCTTCTTGAGGTCTTGACTCATACCGACGGTGACTCGCGCAATTGTGGTTGTCGTGGTAACCTCCTCATTATAGCGGTTCCACTCGAAGGTAGGTGTTGTTGTTTGGTTTTGTGTTTCTCTACCCCTGAACGAAGGGCGGGACGACCGAGCTAGAGCTGAGATGACCCCACCGTTTGGCGTGAGCCGAACGTGGAAAAGTTACACTACACGGAACACTGAGTCAAAAGTAATCATCGATCTCAACCGTCTTTTGTTGTCGAGAAGTCTTCTAGACACTTTTTTGCTTTCTTTTCCGTTTCCTTTGGTCGTTGAGAAGTGCTAGCCATGTCCAAACACTCAACATTTGCAAATGTTAACGGACACCTACATCGGCTTCATGCGTTGGGACGCGGGGGACTGGTTACTCTATTGCAACCAACCGCGTCGCGTTTGGTGTTTTTCTGAGGATCTCGGCATCGTTGTACCGACCTTGATGCCAGAGTGAGAGACTGATGGGAGGGTTAGGGACGTTATCGCAGTGCGGGGATGTTTCCTCTTTGACTGGGAATTCGTCTGCATCGATGGTTGCATCGGTCGGAGAGAGTAATGGGGGGAAGGGGGGTTTTGGGAAGATTGATAACTGCATGTCTGTCAGCTGTCTGCGTTTAGTGAACCAACAGCATGTGGAAAGCAGATTGTGTTGTATGATGGAGGGGGGAGGAACTGCTTCGACCCGAACGAAGATACGAAAGTTCCGAGCGAAGCGGCCGTATTATTCCGGAGTTATCATCTTATATACTCCTTATCACTCACACCGGCCGGCCGGGCATGACATCCAGCTTCCGTTGACAGTACCGGACCGGAACTGATCTGTGAAGTGTGAGGGACCGATCAAGACCTAAAGTCGGAGGTCCGAGATCCGAGCCTGACACCGACCGGTTCGCCATCTGGACCTCCATCCATCAGCGAATTGTACCCGGACGTATCAGTGTCGAGAGAGAAGACCAGGTGACATGACTTTATCAGGGTCGGTCAGTGGTAGCAGGGATAGCTCTTTCCCCGGGGACATTCTGTTCACGTATGCTGCCAAGGATTCTGGAAGAGGCATAGCCACAGCGCCCCCGCCCTTGCCCGCATGCCAGCTTCTCTGGGCAGGAAGCTCGGCGTAGTCGACAATGGCACTTTACTGGCCACTCAACCCCGATAGGCCATGATAGGTCACAATATTTCAACCCGCCCCCTCAACTGACCATACTGGCCAGGAACTGCATGCGTATTTCCAAGGGCTTGGATAGCTTGGGGGGCTCTTGGCTGATATACCAGGAAGAGGGAGCAGAGAGGGGAATGTGTCGAGATTGTACTTGTGGTACTCTGTCGTTGTCGGGCTGTGGTTGGGTGTGCTTGATATGCTCAAACAACAACAGCAGCGATGTTGTGTTGTGTTGAAGCAGCGTGGCGGGCCGCATATGGCGCGGAGAGATACTGAGTGAGGCCGGGCATCCGGCCAAACAAGTGACAGAGGGAGGAGAGGAGATCATATCGATGTGGATGATACCGTTTGATATACCTTCCCTTTCCGTGTATGGACGCGGATAGGCTGATCAACAATGCAGCGAGTGAAGCTCCTTCTCGGCGTTGTGAGGTACCTTCCTCTGTTTGCTTCTTTGGGTGGGCGGTCACTTCCTCATTGTTGATAAAAGCCCCCCGCATATCCCGTCACACAAGAGGCGGCTGTTCTCGGTTTCCCTCTTCCTTATCTTTCCCCCCTCCTCCCTTTTTGCTTTCCACTACGTACATCATTAAACTTCGCTGAAGTTCAACCGGCGAGCATCTCACATACACGGGATATTGAATGGGGACAGAGATCGAACTTGACGTCGAGGGCCAGACGGAGCCTCCTATATGTGGCTTCAAGAGTCCAACAACGTCTAAAACAACCACACGGTCCCCAACTTTGACTACGCTCAACACCGGGACCATCATCGGAGAAGAATGTGAATACCGGGCCGACGACGACGCCACCACTACTACTACTACCGGAACTGGACCCGGCGATCTCCCGTCCTTCACGCCTGAAGCGGCCCACACCCTTTCGGTGCCGGACGTCTGTGCTTTTCTCAGAACCGACCCTGAGTAATTCCCCTTTGATGCCCTAAAGCAGACATGCACTGCACTCAAAAGTTTGGTCACTTATTTAGTCTTGTAGAGATGGAATCGACATCGATGAAGCTGCCCGTCGTCTGCAGCACCATGGCCCCAACAAGGTTGAGGGTGCCAAGGGTTTATCCCTTTGGACGATTCTCTTAAGACAGGTCTCCAACAGCTTGACTCTTGTCCTCGTTATTACTATGGTATTGTCCTTTGCCATCAGTGACCACATCGAAGGCGGTGTCATTGCTGCGGTCATTCTTCTCAACATCATAGTCGGGTAAGACTGAACCAAGCTTCATTTCATGTCCTTGTTGCCCCCTTGTTAGTCAAGATGCTAACCACAACCTCGTCCGTCAGCTTCCTCCAGGACTATCGCGCCGAGCAAACCATCCAGGCTTTGTACGCCCTCTCGGCGCCCACCTGCAAAGTCATCCGGTCCGGTGTCACTTCTACCATCAAAGCTGAGACACTTGTGCCCGGCGACATTGTCCGCCTCGGCGTCGGCGATGTGGTCCCCGCCGATCTCCGTCTCGCCACCGGCATCAACCTCTCCACCGACGAGGCCCTGCTAACTGGCGAATCCCTTCCCGTCAGCAAGCATGCTGAGTTAGTTATGGCCCGGGACCGTGATGTCCCTCTCGGCGACCGTTCCAACATGGTTTACTCAGCCAGCACCATCACTCGCGGACGCGCCACGGGCATCGTCGTCTCGACAGGAATGAGTACCGAGGTAGGCAAGATTGCGGGCCTGTTGCGCGACAGTAACGGCGGGCGCAACAAGAAGCGCATCGACACAGAAGAAATGGGAACCCTCCGCTCGCTGACCGTCCGCGCCCGAAACGGCATGCGTGTCCTCCTTGGTCTCGACGGTACGCCACTGCAGGTCACGCTGAGCAAGTTTGCTCTGCTGCTATTTGCTCTGGCCATTTTGTTGGCCATCATCGTCTTCTCTGTCAGCAAATTCGACGTCACGGATGAGGTACTCATCTACGGCATCTGCGTCGCCGTGGCCGTCATCCCGGAGTCACTCATCGCTGTGCTGACCATCGCGACCGCGCTTGGCACCCGCGCCATGGCCCGTGGAAACGTGGTAATTCGCAAGCTAGCCGCGCTCGAGGCGGTCGGCGGGGTGACAAATATTTGTTCTGACAAAACGGGAACGCTGACGCAGGGCAAGATGGTGACCAAGAAGGTCTGGCTTGCGGATGGCACTGAGGTCGAAGTCCTAGGGACGACGCATCCTTTTGATCCTACCAGCGGCTCGGTTAACATTGGAGAGCAAGTCTTTAGCCTCGCTGATCATGGCATGAAAGACCCCGAAGAGGCCATTGGTGAAAAAGGGGAGAATCTCAAGGTTTTTCTGGAGAGCATTGCTCTTTGCAACAACGCGGCTGTCACCAAGGCCGAGGAAGCAGGTACTTATTCGGCTATCGGTGAGCCAACCGAGATTGCGTTGCAGACCTTTGCAATGCGGTTTGGTATGGGAAAGCCGAGTGTGTTGACTGCTGTTGATGGACAATCACAACAGCAGCTGCTCTCCGAGTACCCTTTTGATTCATCCTGCAAGAGGATGACGGTCGTTTACACAAGCACAGAGAGCGGCGGCGCTGGTGATGCTTACGCTTACACCAAAGGCGCGCTCGAAGCTCTATTGCCTTTACTTGACGCTTCCGACGAGCAGAAGGTTGAAATCGTGGCAAAGGCGGAAGCCCTTGCTGCCCAAGGCCTGCGTGTGCTTTGTGTTGCTAAGCGATCCGTCAATGGAGCCCTCTTCCAGGCTGGGGAGGACGTCTCTGCTACTCCCGAAAAGGAGAAAGCGTCGGCGTCAAATGTTCCCGAGAGATCAAGCGTCGAAATGCATTTGACCTTCCTTGGTTTGGCTGGTATCTATGACCCTCCCCGTCTCGAGTCCGCTGCAGCGGTTCAGAAGTGTCAGGCAGCTGGTATCACGGTTCATATGGTAACGGGTGACCACGTCAAGACTGCAACGGCCATTGCCTGCGAAATTGGCATTCTCAACTCGGACAGATTACAGAATGGGACCGAGGTGATGGTGGCCAACGCTTTCGACAGTCTCACAGACGCCGAAATTGACGCCTTGGCTAGTCTGCCCTTGGTGCTTGCGAGATGCAGCCCAACGACCAAGGTTAGAATGGTGGAAGCCATGCATAGGAGAAAGGCCTTTTGCGTCATGACCGGCGACGGCGTCAACGACTCGCCCGCCCTGAAGAAGTCAGACGTGGGCATCGCCATGGGACTAAGCGGCAGTGATGTTGCCAAAGAGGCGGCAGATATGGTTCTCACTGATGACAACTTTGCTTCCATCGTTACCGCCATTGAAGAGGGAAGAAGGCTGTTTGATAACATTCAGAAGGTACGTACCTGATTGAGCAAGCGGACGGCATGAAAACGCCATGACTAACACGAGCAACCCTAGTTCCTCCTCCACCTCCTGATCTCCAACATTGCCCAAGTCATCCTCCTCCTCATCGGTCTCTCTTTCAAGGACAATGATGGTATCTCCGTCTTCCCCCTCTCGCCCCTCGAAATCCTCTGGGCCAATCTCGTCACCTCTTCCTTCCTCGCCCTCGGCCTCGGTCTCGAAGATGCCCAGCCGGATGTGATGCAACGCCCTCCGCACGACCTGCAAGTTGGCATTTTCACGCGCGAGCTGATTGTCGACAAATTCGTCTACGGCACAGCCATGGGCGGTCTTTGTCTGGCGGCCTTCACCAGCGTGGCATACGGCATGTCAGGCGCCGACGGACTCGGCGAGGGTTGCAATGAGGACTGGACGTCTGAGTGTGGCGTGGCATTCAGGGCGCGAGCGACGACTTTCGCTACGCTGACGTTTCTGTTGCTGGTCACGGCATGGGAAGCGAAGCACTTCACCCGGTCGCTGTTCAACATGCATCCCGAAAAGTACTCGGGCCCACTATCCGTTTTGAAGACGGTGTGGCAGAACAAGTTCCTGTTTGGCGCGGTGTCGGCGGGGTTCGTGATCTGCTTTCCCGTCATCTACATCCCCGTTATTAACCATGTGGTGTTCAAACATAATGCCATTACGTGGGAATGGGGTGTTGTTATGGCTTGTGTGGTTGTTTACGTGGCCATCATCGAGGGTTGGAAGGCTCTCAAGAGGCGAACTTTGAAGACGAAGATGGTGACTGGGGTTGGTGGAGAGGGGGTGTAAGGCCCTTGAGTGATTGAGGGTGGACAGGAAAGACGTTTGACATGCTGTCGGGGGCTTGGTGAAGAAGTCGCCTAGGTGTGGCACGTCAGCGATGGTTATGTGTAACGGTTATGAATGATGCGTGTCACGCAGGGTTGAGAGAGAGGACAACAGATTGTCATTATTAGTCCTAGTCGGGGTTTCGTTCTCTAAAGGCGTATAGCTACCTCTGGATTGAAATAAAGTATGCTATGCCATAAAGACAGCATGTTTCCGACGTCGACTGATTGTGAGGAAGGATCTTGCACTTCAGGTTGTCACGGCCACCCGGCCAAGGGTTGGCGCCTGAAGTTTGTAGTGTGCGCCCGTTACAGCGCTCATCCATTGAGCCGCCAGTGCTGCGTATATTGGTGTTGAGGGTTAGGACTTGGGAAAGGGATTTGTATACCGGACAGAAATTCAAGACAAGATCTTCAGTTGAAATGACATCAAATCAGCATGGATATCTCACAGCTTACTCTCTCTCTTCCTCATCGGCGTAGCAAACCCTCCCTCATTCATGTTCCCATCCTGCGCCATCGCCGCCGCCGCCATCGCCTCACTAATCGCATCCACGCTCCTCAAAATCCACTCACACCCTTCATCACTAGCCAATCTTTCGATCCCCTCCGCTTCCTCACTTTTCCTTTCTCTTTCCCCTTCACCTCCCTCACCAGACTGACCAGCAAACTCAGGCAAATGCGCCCCCTGCTCAACCGCCTTCCTCAATCCAAACACATGCGACAACACCTGCGGCCCCACGCCCGTTTGCGCACGTAAACACGCAATGGCCACCACGCTCGTCAGACTCCTGCCCACTTTACTACTCCCCTGTCCATATTTCTCAGGGGGATCACTGAGTAGCGGACCATAATGGCTTTGGAGGATATGCACGGGTAAATCGGGGTGGGCCTCGGATAGCTTGGCTTCTAGTTTGGCGTCGAGGGGGGTGTAGATGGATTCCCAGAGTTGACGACCGCGGGCGTGGACGGAGGAGATGTTTTGGGGGGTGGTTTGGCGGGTCGGGGTGGTGGATAAAAGGGGGGAGAGATGGGGGTGGGACGAGGAGAGGTGCGAGCGGAAGGCGTTGAGGGTGTTGATTGTGCGGGGGATGCCGTTGAAGGAGATGCATTTGAGACCGATTTCGCGGATGAATTCGGCGGGGGCGAGGAGTGCTGAAGGGGAAGAGGAAGATGAGGAAGAAGAAGGCCATCGGGAGGAGGCGAGTGTGAGGAGGGGTCCTAAGGAAGAGGGCGAGTTGAGGGTGAATGTTGCTGCTGCCTGGTTTTGGATGTTAGTAATTTCATGAGCAAGAAAAAAGACTATATGGATGGTCTGAAGAAAAATAATGAAAAAACATACAGAAAGCGCAAGCCATGGCTTCTCGCCGTATTTCCTCTCGCGACCCTCATCTGCGATCTTGGTGTAGACGGCCTCAATGTTGCGCGGCGCCGGGGTCGGGCCAGGCCGCGCAAAGGGCGCGTTGATGAGACCCTTGAGAGAAGGGGAAAGCTTGGACATCTTCCTTCTTTCTGCGAATGTCACTATATTTCTCGGGCAGGCGGTTTTAGTCTTATAGTATCTTTCAAGTTGCGATGCCCGGAAGAGCTGGACGTCGTCGACGTGGCGGCAAGTGGAAGTTGAGGTAAGGCAGGTACTAGAGAGTAGGTTTTCCAACTTTTGTGATGTGAGAATTAAGGCAGATGAGGTGATCTAGAAAGGTTGCTTCTTGGCACTTCCCCCCGCGTTTATATCGTGCGTTCCTTCGTTTGTTTGGATGTGTGTTGAAAGGGGGATAGTTACCTACCCCGGACATCGGAAATGTAGGTTGATAGGTGACCGAGGCAGTGGAGTTTCATCCCCCCCCGTTTCGGCACCTAGAAAATATGCCGAAGCTGTGGGTGTTATCTACAATGCCCCTGAAAGACACCAACATGATCCCTGCAGATAACCACACCACCACAAAGTTCCCCTTCTAGAACCGGAAGATTTCTTCTGTTACGATGGGCTATTTTTGACAGAAAGGAAACACATGGTTAGAGTTTCCTTGACGTTGACTAACAGCTAAGTTTCCCCAGGCCTGCCTGAATGTTAAATGCCATCATGACCATGGTCTAAAATTGAACTAGGAAATCAATCTGACACACTTGTCCGATTCTAAGCTTCTCTCGCTTGTCAACATAGTCGGGTAGAAACATGACGTGATAGAGATGGTAGTTGTTGTTGATGATGATGCATACAACGACTACTTCTGCCTCCCTGATGCCATGATGTGCGGCAAAAAAGTGGGATTGCCAGGAATCGAACCTGGGTCCTCTCGGATCGCTGTGAGAAACCACAACGAGAAGTACTGACCACTATACTACAATCCCCGATATCGAGATGATATGTGTGGTGTTTGCGAAACCCTTAACATGCAGGGTAAACAAAACATACGAACTTAAAGATGGCGCTCTGCATGCCGAATGAACCCATACCTGGTTCTATGCATAGACTGCTTGAATGCTCTATTCCATCGTCTTCAAGTCATCTGCCACTGAAAACACTGCATCCGTCTTTCTCCTCACTTCCTCAACGTCTACCCCCGGCGCAATCTCTGTCAAGGTAAGCGTACCCTTCTTCCGGTCAACCTCAAAAACGCACAGATCAGTGATGATGGTGCTGACAACCCTTGCACCCGTCAGCGGCAAGCTGCAGCTCTGCACCACTTTGGACGACCCATCCTTGGCAACATGCTCGGTAGCCACCACGATCTTGGTGTTGTCCGGATTAGACACCAGGTCCATAGCACCGCCCATTCCCTTGAACATCTTTCCGGGAATCATGTAGTTTGCAAGGTCGCCGGCCGCGCTGACCTGCAGCGCTCCGAGGATGGAAACGTCGACGTGGCCGCCTCGGATCATGGAGAAGGATTCAGAGCTATCAAAGGTGGCGGCGCCGGGGACGAGGGTGACGCTTTCTTTGCCGGCGTTGACGATATCGCTGGGAATGACGGTTAGTACGCTATATGATAATCTGATGAGGGGGGAATGAGTACTCACGGATCAACTTCGTCGGGCAAGGGGTACGGACCCATGCCCAGAATACCGTTCTCAGACTGGATCCAAACTTGATGTCCAGGCGGCAAGAACTCCGGAGCCAAGGTTGGGATACCGACCCCGAGATTGACATAAAATCCATGTTTTAGCTCCTTCGCCGCGCGCCTGGCAATCCTGTTCCTCCGTTCCTGCGCATCCGAACCCCCTGATTTGGCCGCCTTCGCCTGGTTTCCATCACTACCATCGTCTCGCGACCGCGTCTTGAGAACCTCGACCTGGGATGGTTTCGTAGCCGGCACAATGCGGTCGATGAAAATTCCAGCAAGGTCCACGTCGTTGGCGTCAATTTCGCCAACCTCAACAATGTTCTCTGCCTCGACGATGGCCACCTTTGCGGCCTTGGCCATTAAGGGCGCAAAGCCCTTGGCCGTGTAGCGGAAGACGCAGTTTCCAGCTTTATCAACCTTCCATGCGCGGAGAATCGCTACGTCGCCCGGTAGAGCGGTTTCCATCAGGAACGGTTGGCCGTTGAAGATCCTCGTTTCTCGGGGCTTGCCGTACTCGACCACATTTCCGTCGGCGTCATGACGAACGGGAATCTCGCCTTGTTGGATGAACGTGCGCCCGCCAGTAGGTGTGAAAAAGGCCGGAATACCACTGCCAGCAGCTCGTATCCTCTCGGCTATTGTTCCTTGGGGGCAAAGCTCGACAGCGATTTTGCCAGTGAGATACTTCTTTTCGAGGATCTTGTTGGATCCTAGATGGGACATGATCATGCGATCGATCTGGCCCGACTCGATAAGGAGAGCCAGGCCTCCGCGACCTTCGGCGCCCGCATTGTTGGATACCGCTGTTAGGGAGTGGAGAGATTCTGGGCCTCTTTGTCGAATTGCCTCGATGAGGGTTTCTGTGACACCAACCTAACTTAGTATCCGTAATCACAGAGCTGGAGTGCACTGGACACATGGTCGCCTGCTCACCTGGCACACCACACAAGCCAAAGCCCGAACTCAAGATAACAGATCCGCTCCTGATATCCGCCACAGCATCGTCGGCGCTGGCATACAACTTGGAATCGCCACGGGTTACTGTCGGGAGAGATTGCGAGCGCCAATGTTTTGAGTAGGACAGACTCCGAACGCCATGCCCTGTTTGTATACTAATTCGTAGCGAAAGCTTTGACGAAGGTCTGGTGGCGGCAGAAGTTGATACAGCCCATTGGCGAGCAACGAGAAGTGCCGGCGCGCTATGTCGTAATGCCCGCGGAAGGCTAGCCATTATCGCCGTTTTTGTTGGTATTGAAATAGTACGAAGCGAATATTGTGTTGGAGGCGTGTCAGCAGCTCCGAGGAAGCAGAAGCAATGCGCAAGTAAACCAAAGGTCAACGGCTAACACGGCCGGCGATTCGTCCCGGTTTCTGAGACACGAGCGGCCATCTGGATGTGTTGGGTGTTGCGCATGCGATTGCGCTCGGCAATTGATTTGGACTCCGCGAGGGGGAACCTCCAATGGCGGGCGATTGTCGATCAACGAAATCAACACCGCATTTGGCGACATGGCGCCAAGACCAGAGACGTCACGCAGCGGGGCCGAAGTTGACAGATTCATATGCTACCGATTCCCATTCCATTGCCGAATCGAGGGAGTCAATTGCAGGCAAAGGTGTTCTGGCGGTGGTCTGTCGACAGATGAAGCATCCATCTGATGCGCAAGAGGAAACGAGAATAAAGACAGCGAGGAGGAAGACGCTTGGGTGGGGGAAAACGGACGGGGGACTTCAATGTGGCTTATCGGCATACGGTACCTTATCGCCTTGTCTTATTCTTGTAAAGGTGTATTAGTGTCATCCAATACACAAGGTCCAAATGCCTTCGATTGACGAGAAGCTGTAAAGTAACAAAGGCTCACTTCGTGTCTGGCTTTCTCGTAAAAGGCATTCGGATGGCGCACCTCTATAATACCAAGTCCCAGACCCATACTGCTGTTCAGTACGCAGAGGTCCTTATCTTACCTTACCATGGAGTGACGTCATAACCAAAGCTCCGTCCGTCGTTGTTGACGTCCGACATACAAACACAACTGAATGATCTCCAACTCGGTCGTCAACACATTGGGTGACTACCACTACCGAACCCATTTCTCGAGAAAAACTGAACCTTCTCTAGTGACACATCATCACCTCAGAAAGAAAAGAAAGAAGAAACCACAAAATGTCCAGAATCTCAGACGCCGTCAAAGCCGACCATGCGCTCATCACCGAGGCGTACCACGCCATTAGCAGCGCCGAACCAGAGGATCGTCACTCGCTGAGAAACAAGTTCATCTGGGCACTTGACCGCTACCTGCGTGTTGAGGACCTCGTCTTAACTCCGGCATTGGAGCAGCATCTGGCAAGTCACGGCCACCAACGACGTCAAAGACTGTCTGATGATTTCGAAAGTGTAAGTCTATCGAAAGAGAGATCTAGAATGCTTGACTGAAGATTCTGACTAATATCTCTGACAATACAGATAAACTCCAAGCTCCGACACATGCAACGCTTCGATCCCGCCCAAGAAAGCTTCAATTCGTCCCTACACGCCATCTGGGTGGACCTACAACCACATGTCCTCGAGGAGGAGCGCAGCGATCTCCATCGGCTGGAGGACAACATATCAGAGACCGAATCCACCGAGCTCAGCAACAAGTACAACAGGATCAAGGACATGTTGCAGAAGCCATATGGCAAGGACGGAGCACCCGATTCAAGGATTTTGACAGCCATTTTGGAGATGCCCAGACAGGACCTAATTGTTAAGCTTGGGTTGACAGAGTGATGGAAGAGTTCTGATTCTTGTTTGCGGCAAGCGTAAGCTTCGGGTCTAGACTCCTCAGTGATGCACGTTCTTTTCATGTGTAAGTAATTGCTGTTCTTGGCAATCAAGATGCCACTCCAACTTCGCCTTCTCTGGTCTTGTTCATTCTTTCCCATCTCCGAACTCAATAATGGCAGAATTCCTGACTTGTGCTACACCAGGAGGATTTGCCATAGACTACTACTGCCCGCTCAAGAAAAGTACAAGGATAACTGGAAGCTTCGATGACGTCCTGCCTCCTGGTTGCTTCGCGTCAGTTGCCCATCCATGAGACAGACAAGAAAACTGACCATGTCTTTGGATAAACCACAGCACAAACTTTCACACAGGTTCACGATAGCTTTGCTACAGTGACCATTTTTACCATTATCAATTGCCCGCATACAATCAATACATTAGCGAAGCATCCAATTTCTCTTCCGACAATGTGGTCGGTAGTCCAATATCGACGTATCGCAAAACAAGTAGAGGCTGAAGTCGAATCAGGCCGTCTACCAGGCTTGTACCTGAATTCTGGAGCACATGATGTCGAAGCACCCGGAGACTAGGAAGACACGAATACTGAAGACACTCAACCGCGCAGCAACAAAGAAGACCTCATTATTGTTTCGACAATCGGCGATAATGACCCCATCGACCCCAGAAACTGGCCACTCGCAGCCCGATGCAAGAACATCGCCATCCTGTTTTTCCTCATCTTCGCCCAGGGATACTCAGCCGGCGCCGAATCAATGGCCAACGCCAACATTGCCGAAGAATACCGCGTGGACCCGTCCCTCGAAGCGCTCTCCACGGCCATGTACTTGTTCGGTATGGGGTCCGGTGCTCTCTTTGCCGGACCGCTATCCGAAACCTTTGGTCGAAGCCCAGTCTATCTGACCTCTACTTTCTGTTACATCTTTTTCGTCCTTGGCTCCGCCCTGAGGCCGACATTTGGTGGACATGTTGTATGTCGGTATTTTGTTGGCTTGTTTGCGAGCGGAACTCTGGGCAGCAACGGCTCGAGTGTACAGGATCAGTTCAGTTTTGTTGGGAGGACATTCGCTTTTCCTGTAATCGCTTGGGCAAACGTTGCAGGCAAGCCTCTCCTTTTCCACTATCCAACTGTAACTCACTTGGCTAACATGATAACAGCTCCGGTCATCGCACCAATTGCAGGCGGATTCATCATCGCGGACCGATACCTCGGCTGGCACTGGACAGAATGGGTAACGCTCGTCATCTCCGGCACCGCTTTTTTGGTCTCCTTCCTCTTCTTACCCGAGACTTATCTGCCCAAACTGCTCGAATGGAAAGCCGAACACCTCCGCCGCCTCACCAACGACCAGCGTTACGTGTCCGCGCATGCTCAAAACCTCCGACAGAAATCCTTTGCCAAACGCCTGAGAACTCGCCTCTCGCTTCCGCTCAAGTTCATCCACACCGAGTCCGTCATCACAGTCCTGGGAATCTATCTCATCCTGCTTTACACCCTTCTCTTCACCTTCCTGTCAGGCTTCGACCAAATCTTTCGCCAAGCTCATGACCTTGACGAGGGCCAAACCGGCGCTTGTTTTGGCGCCCTTGCGGCCGGTGCCACCTCCTTCATGCTCGCAGTACCGGGTCTCTATCTCTGGGCCCGCCGCCGCGAAGCGCGTCTCACAAGTAGTACACAGAATGCGAATGCCACGCTCGATCCCGAGTTCCGGCTGTATCCCGGCTTTGTGGCCGGCCCGCTGCTCCCGGCCGCCTTGTTCTGGCTGGGCTGGACGGACGTAGAGGCGATACCCATGTGGTCTGTACTGGGGGCATGCTGCCTTTTCGGTCTGGTCTTGATGGCCCTCTATACCAGCAGTTACGGGTACATTGTTGATAGTTATGGAGTACATGCTGGAAGCGCTCTTTCTGCTATCACGATGCTGAGGTATATCATTGCTGGTGGCATGGCTTTGGGGACGAGACCGTTGTTTACGGTGCCGGGTTTTGGGGTGAAATGGACCATGACGACTCTGGGATGTGTGGCAGTTGTTCTTGCTCCGGCGCCGTTTGTGTTTTGGAAGATGGGGCCAAAGTTGAGGAAGAGGAGTGCGTATGCTATTAGTCCGTGTGAGAAGTAGTTGGTATTATGGTATACCTTGAACCTTTTGTTGTTGTATACGTTTTGATCAAAATTATTGATATTGGACATTCACTTGAAAGAAGTTACACTGTCGTCACAATAGGAAACTAAAATCAACAATGATTACACCTCACCTTGAAGATATCGCATCGAAATCCCCTCCACCCTGCACGGATGTCATCACCCCCGAGTGATTCTCAGTTCCTCACTCGTGATAACATGGTGCTATCACTTCGCCCGATCTCTGAATGGTAGCCAAACTGAGAGGACAAAAGGTACCTAACATATATCCGGTGGAAGTTTCAGAAGAGTGACCTTGACATTGGAGCCACCAAACGACGTGATTGAGGACATAGAGAGATGCTACATCTTGAACACGTTTTTCTCTTCTTCATCATACAGAGTTTCTCTTGCAGCAAGGTCCTCACATCTGAGAATGGCCTCCATGTCGAATTCCGTCGTAACCGAGCTCTCCGAGGCCTCATCAGCACCACCACCACCACCAACAACGACAACAGCAGACAGCCATTCCTAACATACCCCAAACCTGATCAGCAGTCAACTCAAACAACAAAGACTAGGTAGGTACCTACGTACGACCTCTCAACCCCCATTGACCCTAAGTCCCTTATAGCGGGGTCGGCCTTCGTCAAAAGCTCACTTCCATATTATCCTTCGACCACGTCGATGTCACCGTTATTGGTTGCGGTACGGGGCCCCTTTGTTTGTTTATCTTCGGGTCTAGGGATGTGCTTGAGTAGTGTACCTGTAGACGTGTTGGAAGGCAGAGGTACATGTACTTTCTCATGTCTCGAAACAACACGACCTACCGCGGTGGGAAAAAAAAACAGAGACTGTAACACATGCTGACCTTGACTGACTGTGGCTATTCCAAACTACCTAGTAGACAAGAGAACATAGGTACCTACTCTCGCAGCTGCAACATGAAGTTACAACCCGGGGCGCGACAGTCGAATACCATTAGACGAATGGCAAAAAAAACCTCGGCCACTCTTGAGGAGGCAATAATATACCTACAACCCAAATCCTCCTACACTACACTACATACCTCTGCTATGTAAGCAAATGGATGGCTGCCTCTTCCTTCCCCTCCCCATCCCAGCTAAGTCAGGATCCGAAAGCAGCACATGGCAACACATGGCAGAACACTAGATACCTAGGTAGAAGGAATTATGTCATAGGTAGTGTAGTGTATCGCAATCCCATTCCAGCTGAAAAGACCAGACGACTCAGACAAGAGACGTCGTTTATATGAACACGAACCTTGTGAAGCTTGAATTCAATTGAATTGAGCTTGACTTGCCAGAGTGAGGCTGACAAAACTCGCGCCATCAACACTTACCTACACTAAAACCTAGACGTAACTGAATACCTAACAAGGCAAAGTAAGGTTTTGGGGAGAAGATGAGGTAAATGAGGATAGGAGGGGAAATAGTTTCACGTGCAAGTTTTTAGTGTACTGCGTATGTATGTAGTTCAAAGCAGCCAGGCCAGGAACAGGAACATGGAGGAACAGGAACAGGAACTGCCCCTGGCCACAGGCCTCGATCAACGAATCGGCGTGCGCCGTTCCACTGTTTCTGGTTCAGCTCCCCCATACTATGGTACATACATACGGGTTGAGCCATGGTGCTAATGCAAGGGGCGGCAGCAGGTACACTACACTACACTAGGTACACTAGGTACACTACACTAAGGTACGGGCAGCATGGTGAGCAGCAACAGCAGGCTAGCAGCAAGCACTGCTCAGCACTCAGCAAGCACTACTCAGCAAGAAGCAAGCAAGAAGCAAGCAAGCAAGCAGCGGACGATGGACGGAAGTGAGATCGGCCCTCGGCGAGATCTTCCGGAAAATCTTCACCCCAACCCCCAATTGCCACACTACCAATGAAAAAGGATTCCGAGAGACAAGCCAGGGGGGGTTTTCCCACATGGCAAATTAGACATAGTCCGTCATTGAGAGAGATCTGATTGACGAGCTGTGGTGTGGCATGGTGTGGCATGGTGGCTGGCGAGATGGCTCAAAATTCTCACAAAGTTGAGAAGTGCCAGTTTGGTGGTGTTTTGGCTGGATGGCTACTACTGGCTACTGGCTATGGGTTCGGTATTCACATGTCCGTCCGCCGCCCGAATCTGTTATGGTGTGAAAGGTAGTGTAAAAGCCACAAGCAACTGAGCCCAAGCAACAAACAATTGCCGGCAAGGAAGCCGAGGAGGCGTCATGGACCTGCGCCGACGCCGGCCGGCCGAGCTTCGGAAAGGTAGGTATTTGTAAGATCGATACGAGGCACACGACGTAGAATGAAAGCAAGGTAGGTACGATACATGTATAGTGTAGTAGTGGACATAGTCGATGATGCCCCCGGCGTCCTTTCTGTCACGCCCGTCTCTGAGTCCCCTCGACTTATAGTTCCATGGTGTTGAGTAATGAGATGAGGGAGTTGGAAGAAGAAGAAGAAAAAGAAGAAGAAGATCGGCGGCTGCTGGATCATCCCACCATCGATCGATGCAAAAACAGGTACCGAGCTGGATTAATCAGATCTGCGCGCAGCAGGGCAGTTTATGACATGACCGATTCAGATGATATTCCGACTGTGTTCGATCGCAATCCAACTGTGTGGGGGATCTTCTAGCCAATGACGGAGTTATTTTGTCGGCTGTACCGGGCTGCCCGGATGTTAAGGGTTAGGGTTATATAGCGCTAATTGGCATTAGGTGTTGGGGTCAGTTTCATGAGATGCAGGAGGCTGGGGGGCTGGTGAGAGGTCCCCCCTTCCCCCCCGCCGGCAAGAATGGTTCTGTTGCGTCACGAAGAAGTGTTCATCTGGTCGTTATTAATGCAATGTTTGAATGCGCATTCGGGCAATGGTATGTCATATGGTACCAAGTACTTGATGATTGTAGCAGAGATTAAAGACAGCATATGCCAAGCTTGGTGTCTTAGATATTGGCGATCTGGCAGCGAGGTTCAGCAGGTGGCTGACCCCACACAGTCGGACTGAAATTGAACACAGTCGGATTACCTATCTTGGTCAGCCATACCATCTGATGGGCGAGCAGGGACGGAACGACATTCTTCGGGAATATTTTTTTTTTGTCGGGTCATTTATCGGAATTTTTGTTTTTTCTTCTTTCCTTTCTCTCCATGTCGAAGGCGAAATTCTTACTTGAGATCGACTTCCCAAGCATCAGACAAACTCGTGGAGCTAACATGTACAATTCGCAGAGTTGGGATGGTGTCATGGCAAAGTATGGTTGGTGGTTGGTGTTGTCTTTTCGATCATTCTTCAAAGTCATCTTCTCCTGCCCTGGAGCCGATGCACCTTTCATGCAGGTACTGCCGCCATGTAGTGTACACCATCAAGGTAACGGTGACGGAGCAGGAAGGACCGATGATCGAGTGAGGGAGAGGCAGACTGGAGGGACCCTTGGCCCTCGAGCGAGAGCTTGGGCGCAGTGGGCGCAAGCGAGGAAAGGCCAGACTCTTGTCACTACTAGTGCAGTGTAGACGACCAGGTACATGCTTCTAGGAACATTCTGGTTCTGCTGAAGATGCTTCGATTGACGATCGCGAGAACGGCATCGTCGGAGCTCATCTCCTCATCGGGTAGTTGATCCTTGGTGGAGAGGGCTTGATGTACTTATGTACTTTACACATGCTGCCAAAAAAAACGGCTGAATGGACGAATCACGGATGGACTTTAAGGTTGTTTCCGCATTGCAATCCGCCAATGCTCCGAATACATGGCCTCCGCGGAATGAGTTTGGAGATGCCCGAGTCTTTTCGCTCCTCGGGCGTCCTCCGCCATCGGATATAGTGGACGCGTTAATGTTATAGACGCGAGAGTGGAAGCGATGGCTCAAGATTACCTAACCACGCGGCTCAAGAGAGGTTTGCCTGCCGCTCATTACTTACGGCAATAGTTCGGAATTAGGGAGAGCCGGTGTCCGGAGGTTTTGAGCATGAGCTGAGGCCAAGGTAGGTGTAGTGTAGGAAGTTTAGTTTCTTGGAAACACCGGCGGCTGAGTGCCCGGTATGAAAAGAAGCTGTGATGGGTCATGGTCATTAAACAGAGAGCTAGAATTGCACATTTCTATCGCTCCTTAGGTCTTGTGTAGGTAGCTACCCTCCAAACCGCGGGTCAGGGAAGGTGTGACCCGTCCCCCCGATCCTCTGAGTCGCGACTAAATCTGAGTTTTCAGGGCACCCTTTCGTCCCTCTAATCGATGCTATCGGGAATAAGCCCGTTATGTTAATTCTCATTCCTTTTTTTTCCCTTTTCATCTTTTCTTATGTTAAATTTTTTTTTCCTTTTGTTGGCGTTGTGATGCAGTTGCATAATTGGATGCTTGCAGACCCTGTTGACCCCATTATCACGGTCGTGTAAGCGATTCGTTCCCTCTGCTAAGACTTTTTAGTCTCCCTCAGTGAAGTACACTAGCAGCAAATACGCACTATGCGCAGCTGACCTGCTAAGCAATGCGCACCACTGCATACCACCGCAAAATCCCAGCTAGCTCAGGCTTCACCGCAATGACGAGCATGGGGTAGACGACATGACCCACGATGCCTCGGATGCTTCTCTATAACACTTCCAAATTTCCATGTTGTAGTCTCTCTCTCTCTCTCTCGGTGTCGGAGTTTTGCAATCCACCATTTCCAGGTCGGCCGATACTTATATCAAAGTCTAATAAGACCTTGACCTTCGTTTGTGGGCCCGAGTTCTAGATCCAACCACTGACAATGGCCGACCA
This sequence comes from Neurospora intermedia, assembly GCA_037102815.1. Classification (NCBI taxonomy): domain Eukaryota; kingdom Fungi; phylum Ascomycota; class Sordariomycetes; order Sordariales; family Sordariaceae; genus Neurospora; species Neurospora intermedia. The sequence continues at coordinate 748,606 of BTPP01000007.1, forward strand.
GAAACAGATCGGAATTGAGTCGAGTCACAGCCGAGGATGAGGTGCGAGTTGGGATGGGTTGCAGTGAGAATACCTACTCCAATGCGACCATCTCAGCTACATATGTAGTGTATGCAATGTGAAGAGAGTCTGGACGAATTCCGTCTGATGTGACAACGTAACATTAGCGTTGCACCGCGGGCGGACGCTATTCTTCCCCGCCATCACCGCCGTACGCCCCAGTCCTTGACAATGACCGTTGATCAGAATGCATGCTGCTTGGGTTGTTGGGGTGTGTGGGGTGAAATTTCTGTGGTGAGGTTGAATTTCAGTTGGCTTGGGGATGCATTCATCCATCAAGGGAAACATGGCGCAAGAACGCCTCGCGGCTGTCAATCGTCATCCCACGCCGGGGACTGAATCAACCTCAACTCAAGACCAACCTCTGGTGAGAATTCTCGTTGCGCATTCTGATACATAACTTGGACTACCATTATCTCCTCCACTTTCTTTATCGGTCGCCCAATTTGTGCTGTTTTTGGCCGTTGTCATTGCCCTGCCCTCTCTCCGTTGGTCTGTTATCTTGTGATCCGTTTGGTTGGCTGCAAGAGACGGACTATAGTTCGTTTGGCGCCTGATTGTGATTGCCGGCGTCGTTGGTCACCGTGGCAGCTTCAAAGGATCAAGCCGTTCGTAGTCGTGAGCCTTGTCATTCTTTCCTTCTTTCTTTTCTTGCTTCACCCCTCATGGTCGGGCCAACATGGACAAGTCCTAACCCATCAATTGGTAATCCGGAATCTGTCAGTCTCTTGTTGACCGGGGTGTGATTCAAGCTCAACGGGCCAAAAGATACAGCCCACCCGTCCAGCCATCCGTCTGGGGAGGAAGTCTGGAAGCCCAGTCAGCCAGGGCCTAACAAGCACTCGGTCTGGAGCACCTGATTACACGTGGTACCAGTCCTGCACCAAGTCACATTGATCCTCCATTGATAAACCCTGGTACCACTTTCGCTCCCACTGGGGACTAGATAGGGATGGATCGTGGAAAAGGTGAGTGTTGCCATTCAAACCATGCAGGCGCGCGCCAGTCGCCAGAAGCCTTGGAGTAATCGGTTGTGGCTTGTGATCACGGCATTGGGAGGACTCGAGCAGAGGCCCTTGCTTGCAACACCAAAGTACCCAAGACACACGGAAGCAATTGTGCTTTTGATCGTGAGTAACACGACCGAATTGACGGAAGGCGGACGAGGAGGGGAAGAGGGGAATAGGACCGGGGGGGTGGTGTTTCCTTGATACTGGAGCTGCCGCGGGGGGAATATCGACGTCAAAGACGACTATACATACAAAGAAGGCTGGTAAAGGGACGGCAAGAACTTGGAACCATAAGACAAGTTGCTAAAGAGATGGCGGGTGATTCTCGCCAACATCTTGTTGGCTGTCCACGATAGAAAGAACGAAACGAAGGGTGGTGTTTTGATTATTGCGTAGATGATGGATGAAAGGATCGGCAGCAACGTTTCCCGCCGCCAAGCCTTCAAACCCCAGACGAGCTGCCTGTCGTCGGTCCCGTCGTGAGAAACGAGCAAGACCACCACAACGCCAGCGTCTCGTCTCTCGCACGTCACGTCATCGCCGTCACTCTTCAGTGTACCCACTGACCTAATGTGCAGCGCCAGTCTAACCGCCCCGGAGCCGCCGTCCAGTCTTGAAGAACAGTCAGAACCTTGACTTTTGGCGCAAAAAGCGATCTCCGGGGCTCTACACTAGCAATTTGTCCGTTTGTGTTTCCGAAATGCACTTTTTTGAATCCTCCTCCACCGTTCGTCTCTCGTCAACTTCGGGCTCCATCTTTTGGTTGTCCAGACCAACGGGTGGGCCTAGTCTGGCTGGAGACCAAAGTGGACACACACATGGGATGCGATCGCGGAAACACAAAATATGATCAGATCCCTGCAAGTATGAGTTACACTCTATGGAGGCAGCAAGGGGGGTGCGGTGTGAGTAGGTAGCAGCAAGAACGCAAAGCTGGAGTTGAACCATGACAACTTTTTTTTTTTTTTTTTTTTTCGGGGAAATGCACTAAAAAAAAACGAGAAAAAAAACAGAGTTTTACCAACTGGCGGCGGCGGAGGCTGGGACCCAAATTTCCTCCCCCCCCACTCCAAATGCAGTCCCGTCACTGGCAGGCGCTGAATTGTGGCCCGTGTGTCTCCATGTCCCGGCTTGTGTCTCTCTCCGCCCGCGGCCATGGTCCAGTGGCAGCGACGGGCAAAGTGTCGTGACTGTCGTCCACTGGTGGCCCAGCTCTTGTGACCGACCTCTATCCGACGACGGGCACGCATGTACCTAGGTAGAGAAGTGAACCTAAAGCAACACATAAGTCAACTACCCCGCGCTCCCTCCCGTCCCGTCAAACTGGAACTTGTTGAAGGCTTGCAAAAAGAGCCCAGTCCAGTCCAGTCCCGTCCCGTCCTCCGAGTCGGTAAAGCTGGGCAATTTATATTTTGCACACAACTAAGCGAACTGCCACCATCGTCACCTCACCTACCTACCTACCTCCACAACTCCTGTAGAATACATAGGTCAAGGTCGCGGTTGTTTCGATAGCCTGCCCCCGGCTACACCACCTCACCTACTCACAAACACATACTCACCATGCCAACCCGACTTCTACCATTGCAACTCCCTCAAAAGGTGGAAAGAGAAAAGGCTCGGATGCTGGAGCTCCTACAGCAAAACTACTACTACAACAATGACGCCGATCACTCTTCCATCTACTACACCCACACCTCCAGCTCCTCCTCGTCCGACATCGCCTCACCACTGCCCATCACACCAACCTTTTCGCGCCCCAGCCACTCACGTTGCTCTGGTTCGACCTCTTCGCTCGAGAACATCATGTCTCCGACTGCCTCCTCCGAGTGCCCCATCTCGCCATTACAACAAACGCATACCAACAAGACCAACAAGACCCAGCTCCCCGACGTGCAAGAGTCCCCTTTGGAAAGGAATTCAGTCGACATCTATGGGGACGAGGACGAGTACGACCTTTACTCCGGTGCAGACGAGGCCAGCCTGGGGGGTCTTTACGATTGCCTGTGTAGGTCCTAACAACAACAACAAGATATTGTCCGTCCCCAAACTCAGCGTAGCTAACACGACCATGACTAGGCGACGAGGCATGCGACCACCACCACAACGATGTGGCCCGCCCTTCCATGACTTCAGAGTCCGACTGCGACCTCAGCCTTTGGGGCGAATTGGAATCCAGCGATAGTTTAGGGTCAAAAAAGAGGAGGCATGGATCAGATGCCGGAATGTCGTCTTGGAGTTCGAGAATAGGGTCAAAGCTCCCGAGCTTTCCAGGGTGGGGATCCACGTCGAGGCGAAACCAGTTTGCTTCTGCACCCCCCTCCGTCTCGTCGCTTGTCCAGCGTCCCAGCATCTCCCGAACCTTTTCCCGTGCCGCCTCGAGCAGGTCATCGTCGATATCCCCTTCGATGCGACGCCCTTCTGAGCAACTGCAACAGCCACAGCAACAACAACAACCGCAGTTCACCGAATCACCTCTTCCCACCACCCCTGCGCTCTCTTTCTATGGCAGCGCCGACGAAACTGTTTCTCCTGCTTCCCCGCTTCAGGATGCGCAGGTAGCCGCTGGAAAAACTCTGGAACGGGAGCGTGCCTTGGCTGCCACTCCTCTCCTGCCTCCTTTATTCACCGAAAGTCCAGTAGCCCAAGGCAATGCGCATTCGCTTCAAACATCACCTAACCCCCAGTACTACCCTACGCCACCGCTGAGTTCCAAGGCATCAGTAGCATCATTTCGCCGCGCAACTGCGAGTACCATCAGTGAACTGCCTTCACCGCTTCCCTTCCTTGAGGACCAGGATGCTTGGTCAGATCGTCTAGGACACGCCAACTTTACGATTGAGCCCAGGCCCTATGTACCAGACACGGCGGATTTGGCGACGTACGAGGCCTTCCGTGCTGATTGGAACCAAGCCAGGATCAACTTCACCAAACACCTTGTCCGGACTGGGGAACACTACGGCCTGACGTCAATCACGTACGGTTATACCCAAGAAAAATGGGCAGAGTTGGAGCAGGAATGGAACCGGGCTGAGGAGGATCTCATTCAACGACTGGAACCACAGTTGACCAGGGCGACTACAACACTGCTCCGTCGAGCTACTGAAGATGTGCTCCCCGCTGCCGTCCCCGAAATGTTGACGGATGAGGGCAAGTTTCCGGACCGCGGCGATGTGGACATTGTTGGGCCAATGGTCCGCGATGCCGTCATGGCCGGACACGATGATAAGAAGAACAGCGCCTCCCTTTGGCTCAAAAACATCGTGGACAAAGTGGGGCGCCGAAAGTGAAGCGAAGGAAGGAAAAGCATCATGTGTCGCCCACGCTGAATAGGGAGGCAGAGTACCGAATCACCTTTGGAGAAAGTCGTTGGATACTACCCCCTCTTTATTGTTTTCTTGGTCGATGGATGGACTGGAAGCGGACAAAGAGCCTGCTTTTTACTACCTGGACCGACGCACACCTCACACGCATTTTTTTCTTTTTTTTTTTCTCTAACGCTGTTGACGACTTGATGATACGTGCCACGACACCATGCTAGATCTCTTTGGGGCTGGTCTCATTTTTTGCATACCAGCCAGTCCCCATTTTGTCTTTTTCTTTTCTTTTAATCTGCTGTCAAAAAGATACCCCATTAGCTTTACGACGTTTTGTCTCTTTTTATTCCAACCAAGAGGTGTTCATACATACATATCCGGGCTCTACATTACCCTTGTAATTTTATATTTTTTTTATTTTTTTTTTTTTTATTTTTTTTTTTTGTTTGCCTATCAGGCCGGGTAATACATACACACTCTTTCAACCTGCCTGTCTGCCCCTCACTTTTTCCTACTGTCTCTCTCCCCCATCGCATCCCTCAATGCTATGAAGTGGCAGGTTTCACACACACCAGGCCACACACACACACGCATACACATGTGTATCACGGTTACACATTCTCTACACTCTCGTCTCATGTACTACACACACTTCTTTTGAGCCAAAGAAAATGTTGTATCTAGATAAACTACTTTGTCTTCTTTTTCTGGATAACAGGCTATGTATTAGTCTAGAGATAGTTAGAGGAAAGACAAAAAAGATGACAATATTGTACATTTACCCTCAACTTGTTCTTCTCCACTTGCTTCTTGACTGCTACGAATCATTCTAAATACGAACGTGATTTGATGCATAATGCTGGTGGTGGTGGTGGTGGTGGTGGTGGGGACTTTGAGAAAAGATAGATACTGTGAGTTAATCGAACTGCTCGGAACGGTCCGTCCGATGTGAAAATGTCGTGGTACATGTTACTATGTACGTACAACCGCATGAACGCGGGGAGAGAGCCAGCAGTCGTCAAGTCCAAATGAAAACCATGTCTCTCTGCCTGCCTGCCTGCCTGCCTGCCTGCCCTATGGTTAGATCATTGGTCGTTCAACACTCGCGCCAAGTACTATAGACAGACAGGGAGACACAAGGGTGTGGGAAGTGAGAAGGAAGGAAGGAAGGAAGGAAGGAAGGAAGCGGGGTTCGTTATGTGTGTGTGTTGCTGTTGCTGGATGACACTCAAGGTACGTAGTCAGTCAGTCAGTCAGTCAGTCCACAAAGGATCATACGTACGTAGTGTACTAGTGTTGTGTAGGTAGGTAGGCCACGATACATTAGGTAGGTAGGTAGGTACCTCTAGTGTTCAGAAGGATATCTAAGGAGTATTGTACCGTGCTTATCAATTCATCTACTAGTACTAGAACTACTACTATTTTAAACATTGGTAGGAATGGAGAGCTGAGCAATGGTCATGAACCTTGAAGGGTGCTGCTACATGCTACATAATGAACAGGTGTCGAGTCCAATGCCGACCTACCCTTCCTTCCTTCCTCCCTCCCTCCAGCTCTAGAATCGGGATCGGGATCAGGATTAGGATCGGGATCGGGATGGGTTGGCGGCATCGGAATCGGAATCGGAATCGGGGGGACGGGATCGGGAGTGGGATCAGAATTGGAAAGTGGGAGTGGGAGTGGGAGTGGGAGTGGCAGTGGGATTGTTGGATCAAATACTTACCTTCCTCTGCCTATGTATGGTACATGCTCGGGTTTCTCGCAGTTTTAGGTATCTTTTTTTTCTTTATCTAGGTAATTTTCTTGAATTTTTGACGTAGTCACTCCTCACGCGTTCAAGTTTTCTTCATATCTACTACTACTAACCTAGAAACCGGTAGGATATTTCGTTTGTAGTGCAATAGCCCGGGCTAGGTGGCTGAGCAGTGTTAATGGTTATCCACGCCGGTCGGGGGGTTGTGGTGGTTTTGGTTTTGGTTTTGGTTGTGGTTGTGGTAGTGGTTGTGGTTGTGGTTGTGGTAGTGGTCAGTACCTAGTAACTGAACCAAGTGAGGTACAGGTAGGTAGGTAGTACTACCTACATACCTACATAGCAGAGTAACACCAGCGGTAGTGTAGTACCGATGCGGGAACGGCAAGCACCATTGAGGCACGTTCCCGTGGGGCACAGGGCATCCATCCATGGGATGGAGGAGGGGGGGACAGGGCAGACACGTCGATTACTAGGTTCTATGGAGGGGAAGGGGAAGGGGGAAGGGGGACACAGGCGGCCGCTGCACGGTAGGTGGGTAGGTAGGTAGAATAAGTGCACTATGGTAGTAGTAGGTACCTCTAGAGGTAGTGGTAGGTAGGTAGGCAGTCAGAAGTAGAGGTAACTTGGGTTCATTGCATGGACGCAATGGAGTCTACGTCTACCTACCTAAGTGGTGAATTGAGAACATACATCAGCTACCTACATATGGGGTAGAGACCTAAACTACTACCCCAAGCTGAATCGAGATCAGTTAGTGTAGTAGAGTGGGAATCGTGTGTTCCGTGTAAGGCATGATCATCATCATCATCAAAATTGGTCCTCCAAGAGGTGGGTAGGTGGATGTGTACGGTACAAGGTGGTATCGATGGCACCCTGAGTCGACTCGAGTCGAGTCGAGTCGAGTCATCTCTCGTGTGTGATAAGAAAAAAAAAAAAAAAAGCAAGAAATTATGTGCCTGCCGTGATTTGTCGTAGCCATTACAAAAATATATTCTATTCTATTCGATAGGTGTGGGAGCAATCCGGAAGGTTACGTACGGTAGGATGAAAGGAAAGGAAAGCAAGTAGGTAGGGGACTTGAGAGAGTAGAGTAGGTGGGTAGGTAGGTGGAATGTACGAATGTCCCAGGCATGAAAAGCGGGCATCACAATAATAACTGTTGACAGTGACGATCAGGGTTGGTCTGGTGTTACTTACCTACCCTTGGCCACCCTACATTGTAACTATAGCTACCTCTACTCTAATGCGATACCCTCCTACTAAGCGAGGTGACTGGCAGAGATGTTCGAGCATAGTCTGCAGTGTTTTCTACTGACAAATAAAGACACGAGTAAGTGTGGTGCACTTTGGATAGCACCAGATGCTAGAAACGATAAGGAGAGGAAGATAGGTAGATATAGAGGTGGTGCTACGGAGAAAGCGCATGTTGGTAGCTTCAAGCTACGTACTCAAACTATCTTATTGGGAATTTGCACAAAGTCAGTGGCATGACGCTTGGCCTGCTGGCGAGTGTCTATGTCCGTTGAGGTATAGATTCTCTGGAGTGCACGTGGCTAGAGTGTTCACAATGTCTTCTTTGTCTGTCTTAAACTGAGTTAATGTCTCTCTGTGTTTTAAAATAGTTACCTACAGGTATTTACGTAGCTCTAGCTTCACCTACACCAAGGCATTGACGACCCTTGGGCGGCTTGTTCCGTCAACATTCAAGTGCACTTGAAGCATCGGAACATTGAAATTTAGCTCGTCCCTCAGAGTCTATGCTGGTCCTAATCGGACACTCTCTGACGGGATCCCCTCGAATTGACGAAACTCACATCATGCCGCAGCTTTACCTGGTCAAGGTATGTATGGTCCAGACTTATTCTACTTCAAACAAACACCTCCATCCAAAAATTGCCGACTACATATTGGCCAGCACGTGGCTTTCATATAGCCTTTTTAGAATTGATTGCCCGCTACCTTGTCGACTTGCTACCGGGCACAGTATGTATAACCCATTGGGAGACATATAAAGACGACGAACGACGAGACACGAAGCACACGAAACACGTGGCGTCCAACGACACTCCTTTCCGCTAACCCATACATGTCTGTACATACCTATGTACACCTATACCCCCAAATATCTCAACGGCTGCCGGCATGATTGGTGTCACGTCATTGCGCGTGTGTTTCCGGTAGATTGTCACTCAAACATTTCACAGGCCAGGCAGGGCTGGAATGGGGCGGGCGGGCGCGCGCGCGGGGAAAAGAAGAGTCTGGGGCAGCGGCAGCGGCAGGGCAGGCATGAGAAGCGTATGCAGTGGCGTTTTTAATTTCGACTTCCCTGGCTCGAAGCAGCAGCAACATGATGGCGGAGGCGAAGTAAAGAGGGAAAATGTATGTAACGCACGTATGTATGTAGGGTATCGGCCTCGGAAGAGGAGAAAGTTTACGGGTTCCGGGTTGGGTATCCGGTGGCCTGGCCGGCGGCTGGTACTGTATGTGTGTGCCAGATATTGCGTGCGCGAGGTGACGCGTAAGAGTTTCCATAGCAGGAAACTGGAGGCTGACTGGTCCTTCAGCCCCTCATCCTCAAGCTGGTCGGTCAAATAGGGTGACTCCAATCGAAATCGTGGATCTCGGAAAGCCTGACTCGGCTCAATGGCATGGTTTGGGGTTTCGTGTGGTTCGTATCAGAAAAATAAGATGAGATTGGAGACGGGATCGGGATCGTGTGAGAGCCTTTGGGGGTGTGGTGCGGCTGGGTCTCATTGGAGTAGGTAGCTTATGGGCAGGATGAACGTGGTTAAGGGTACTGGGAGATGGAGAATGGAGTGTCGTAATTTGTTGTCTCTTCCCTTAGGACGGCTATCTTCAGATTCATCGTCATAACTTTCACACTACTAGAAGAATTGAATGCTGGATTGAACCCCTCAACCATGACAGGTCCGTTCGGACTCGAGATCAAGGTCGATGCCGGGTCTAGAAGGAGGGATCGACAGCTTAGCCATGTGGTAGTAGCAGATATCAACTTTTCTGTGGACTGTCTGTCTGTATGCAGGACCGGCTTAGCGAGTCTCCAAGACAAGTCTGTCCTGTTCTGTGATACAGCCGTCAGGCTCCGCTTGTCGATAAGAGAGGAGTTGAACAGTTGGATAACCACTTGTCCTATCACCGTACCTGGTCCACAGTCATACGACAGCTTGTGTGTCTCGCTAGTGTAACACGACGGTGGTCTGTGACAAAATACCACCAAGGCAGATTGTAGTACTAGTGCTCAGTGGTAGGTTGATTGACGTGTAGTCAAGCGCCATATTGGAACTTGATTACCGGTTCGCCAGCCAATGGAGGGTTGGTCGAGTATGTACATAGTGTCAAGTCAGTACCGTCAGTTTCCCGTGAGACATGAGCGTCACCAGGGGCTCAGTCTACACAGAGTCAGCGAGAAACTCGGCATCTTCCCTGATTATTTCTCAAACATGTCTCTGATGTGAAGTTCCCGAGGAAGGCCTGGCATGTTTCAGCTCGTCATCTTTTCTGCAACTTGCAAGTTATACCGAGAGCTTATGGAGTGTTTGAGTCTGTTGTCTCTCAACCCGGTCAGCCGACTTGAAGATGTTGACGATGATACATATTCAGAGATACCAGACCAGCTCGGAGCTGAAGCATTTGCATAACAATAGGGTAGTTATGACGTTGAGTTGTAGTCATTGCTGGATCTGCAGCCGTCCACTTGTGGGTTCGTGAATCAACATCGACATCCCGGCGAGACCAAAGACAAGACATAGCTTCCATTGTTTGCAAGAGTGAGACTCGGACTCTTAGACACCATGTCACTATAACCCCTTACCCATGAATTTTCGATGAGCGTTGTGATGTCTAATTGTGGCATTGGCGTGGACAAAAATGTGATCCGTATGCATATAATTAATGTTGGGTGAGGTTGAGTGAGGACGATAAGTAAGTGGGAGGAATATCAACTGTTAAGTGATAAGACAAGTGGGCAGAATAGAACTCTATCAAGTTTCTTGGTGGCAGAGTGAGAGAGTTCCTGGCAGAAATCAGATGTCGGCATGTTGAGATGGTGATGGATGCGGCACACGGCAGAGGTCAGAAAGCGGGCGGTTCGGGCCATGACGGAGACGGAGACGGGGACGGAGACGGGGACGGGGACGGGGACGGGCCAGGCCGCCGATGCTCTTGAGGCGCTAGCTCACTCTAGCTTGGCGCCTTCAGGGTCCTCTGGCGGCAGGCAGACAGAGCTCCAAATCTACCTGTAGCTGTACTAGTGTACATAGCTGGAGGTTCAATGACCCCACCTTTGCCCCGCTGGAGAGCCCCGCCAGAGTGCTGCAATGTATGGAGAGCTGTTGCTGGGGGAACACAATTGAAAGGGGGTCTTGGTCTCTCCAGCTTCATTTCCCAACTGTTCTTTGTTGACCGCCCGCTGACCAACAACCACCAAGCAACCACCATCGCGAGATTGCCCTTCTGTCCTTTCTCTTACTTCTTCTTTGCGACCTGTTCTTTCCATACGCCTCTAACGATACCCCTTCGTATAATCCTATAACATATTCATAATGGCTTCCGAAAAGGTCTACCGCGCCAGCACCACGGCCCCCGTCAACATTGCCGTCGTCAAGTCAGCCCAACTTTCCTAATACTCGATTGATACTTCGGACGAACACGTGGAGAAGAGCATCTGAACTGACCCCCGTGATTCCAGGTACTGGGGCAAGCGCGACACCAAGCTCAACCTCCCCACCAACAGCTCTCTCTCCGTCACTCTCTCCCAGGCCGATCTCCGCACCCTCACCACCGCCTCCTGTTCGGCCTCGTACCCCGAAGGCGACTCCCTTCTTCTCAATGGCGAGCCCTCTGATGTGTCTAGTGCTCGCCCCCAGGCTTGCTTCCGTGAGCTGCGCGCCCGTCGTGCCGCCCTCGAGGCTGCCGACCCCTCGCTCCCCAAGCTCTCCACCATGCCTCTGCGCATCGTCTCCGAGAACAACTTCCCTACCGCTGCCGGTCTCGCCTCGTCCGCTGCTGGCTTCGCTGCCTTTGTGAGGGCTATCGCCAACCTCTACGAGCTCCCTGCCTCCCCCTCGGAGCTGAGCTTGATCGCCCGCCAGGGCTCCGGCTCCGCCTGCCGCAGTCTGTTTGGCGGTTATGTTGCCTGGCGCATGGGTGAGGCTGCTGATGGAAGCGATTCCATGGCCGAACAGGTTGCCGAGGCCTCGCACTGGCCCGAGATGCGCGCCCTGATCCTCGTCGCGTCTGCCGCCAAGAAGGGTGTCAGCTCGACCTCGGGCATGCAGCAGACGGTTGCCACCTCGGGTCTCTTCAAGGAGCGCATCACGTCGGTCGTTCCCAAGAACATGGAGATCATGGAGAAGGCAATTGCCGAGCGCGACTTTGCCGCGTTTGCTGAGGTCACCATGCGCGATTCCAACTCCTTCCACGCCACCTGCGCTGACACCTATCCTCCCATCTTCTACATGAACGACGTTTCGCGCGCGGCCATTCGCGCTGTCGAGGCCATCAACGCGGCTGCTGGCCGGTCCGTCGCCGCTTACACTTTCGATGCCGGCCCGAACGCCGTCATCTACTATCTCGAGCAGGATACCGAGGCCGTTGTTGGCAACCTCTACAGCGTCCTTAGCGAGGTGGATGGCTGGAAGGCGTCCGCCGTTGAGGGCCTCAAGGCCAACGTTTCCTTGGACGAGAGTGTTACCGGCTTGCTCAAGAACGGCGTCAGCCGTGTTATTATGACCAGTGTCGGTGAGGGTCCGGTTGCGACACAGGAGTACCTGGTGGCTGAGGATGGCACCCCGGTCAAGAGCTCTTCTTAGAGGAGATGAGATTGGAAAGGGGACATAACGCGTAAGCTGCTGCGCAGGTTGGATTTTAATACTGGAGAAATATTGACCTAATAATGTACATACCCGGCTGTGGACACACTACCAAGGAAGGGCAAGGTAGCGAGAAGCTATGGACATATCATGATAACGACAGGGCTGGCTAACTGTCCCTGGAGGACAGACAGCATTGGCCAATGTCTGAAAGGGCTAGCAGGCTGTTGCAATGACAAAGATGGACGCAAACCCTGTCCGTTCCTCATTCGGTTGTACTTGGTGCTTATGTTAACCTCCTCCATATCTATTCTTCTAGAACTACTGATTGTCGATGCAGGATATAGCACCTTCAAGCCTCTAGTAAGGAGGTTCTAAGATACCTAAAAGGGGCCCCGATCGATGTCCTGTTTTATGGCGTACGGACTTGAGCATCAATGTCGGCGGTTTGTAGCACATACAGCAATCACGGCACGGCCTTACGTCAGGATATGGCTAAGGGGGGGGTTTACCATCGCTTGGCGCCATTCCTTTCCACTTGCGACCATTCAACACGCGCACTACACCCTCATGTACGACGCACCACAACGCAGCTTTGGGCGCTCTTACGCGCCATTGCATTATCGGGAGCAAAAAGAATCATCGATAAAACTGGCTGAATAATTATATGTTCTGGCAGACCTTTAACCGCGCAACTATTTGCCACAACCCGCGCACAGCTCCCTTCCCCTTGGACACAAGGTTTCGACAACCAACGATACCAGAGCTTCGTCAACGTAGACAGCAATCGAGACGATGAGCAGGAACATCTACGACATCGACCCAGCGGGCAACGTGCTCTGCATATATAACGGCGAATCACAGGAGAGTCTAAGGGCTGTATGTCATACCTGATTCATCTCTCTCCATCCATCCTTTCATCAATCTATCCATGGATCGATCCATCCGTCCATTCGCTCTTATCCTATTCTGCCCTCTCAATCAAGTACACCCTCAGTATTATATCACCATCATCACATCTCAACCGCATCCCTACCTACCTCATCCGCTCCAACCTCAACCCATCCATTCATTCTAACTCTTGCAAAGCACCAAACCAAGCTTCCCCCCCTGCACGCCCTCCTGAACGCCTTCCTCCCCGCCGGCTACCCCCACTCCGTCTCCCCCGACTACCTCCCCTACCAAACCTACGACTCCCTCCAAGCCTTTTTCAGCAGCATTTCCTCCTTGCTCGCCAACCGCGCCGTCCTCGAAGGTTTAGGGGTCGGGGACGCCTCCTCCTCCCCCACTGCAGCGCTCATTCTCAAAATCGCCAGCGACACCATCGCCCGCTTTGCCACCATCTTATTCGCCCATCGACTGGGCACAGCCATCGAACCGGAATGTAAATCTTTTAGGTTTCTGGCTGATTTGTTGAACGATGCTGCGCAACTGTTGGATCTGGTTATGCCCGCCGCCATGGTGGAGACGAGGTATGGATTGAAGATGGCGGTGGTGGTGGGGAGTGGGGTGTTGAGGAGTTGGTGTGGTGTTGCGGCGGGGGCGAGTAAGGCGAGTTTGTCTGCGCATTTTGTTACACGGGGAAGCAGTTTGGGGGAACTGAATGCCAAGGAGGCAAGTCAGGAGACGGTGGTGAGTCTTTTGGGTATGTTGGTGGGGAGTCTGGTTGTCAAGGAGGTGCAGGATCGACAGGTGGTGTGGGTGTTGATGGTGGGATTGCTGGGGGTGCATTTGTTGATGAATTATTGGGGGGTGAGGAGTGTGAGGTGTAGAACGCTGAATAGGCAGCGGGCGACGATGGTGGTGACGAGTTGGTTGGAAAATGGAAAGGTGTTGGGGCCGGAGGAGGTGAGGAAGAGGGAAAGTATCTTGCAGTTGCGGACAGGATTTGGTAGGATGGCGAGCAAGTCGGGGGAGTATACGGGTACGTGCGAGTTTGGGACGTATGGGGATGTGAAAGCTTTAAAGGGGTGGAAGGGAGGGTATCATGGCTATGAGTTTGAGACGGAAGGGTATTTCATGGGGATATGTCATTGGGGAGGGAATTTTCGCATGAGGATCGCGTTGAAGGAAGAGGAGGAGGAGGGGCAGGAAAAGAAAACGAGTACAGATGCGCGTGCAAATAGTCCGTTGGAGGCCTGGTTTGATGCAGTTAGCCACGCCTATCACTTTGACTCGGCCCTCAAGGATGGGTTGGAGAGTCACTATGAAAACGAGGTGCCGCTGCTGGGATACACGTCGGAGGAGCAAAAGGGGATTGTTTTTGCGGCACTGGCGGCTGCTGGGTGGGATCTAGAGACGAATGCGTTGGAAACGAGATCGCCTGTGAGGGTGAGGGTCGGGGATGGGAAGAAAGGTATGTGTGGCTGACTAGGTGAAATTTTATTGTCTCGTGCCCTTTGCTAATATGTAATCTCTCCTTTCCAGTTCCAATCCCGTCTGAAAAGGATCTTATTCGACAATCACAGGTGTCCAAGAAGGATTGAGATATCATAACATTAGGCGGGTGGGAAGACATTGCTCTTCCACTCGGAACAGTCGGATACTTAAACAGTAACAAAACATCTACAAAGTTGAAGTGACATGTAATTTATAGATCCAACACCCAAGAGCAACCAGCATCATCAGAAGAGTCGACTCTATGCAGCGATTTTCCCATGTCTATCATTCTCTATGGAACCTCTCCCTTTTCTTGTATCCTGATGCGCCATTTGGACGGCCGTTTCTATGCCAGATATGAGCGAGATGCAATATTAGACCAACCAATACTAATAATACAACGAAACATACATGTCTTACAAGTCCAGTAAGATCTCTCTATCCTATGTACCAAGTCTCCTCCATTCCAGACCTATTCAACAATTCTATACACCAAATACCCCCTTCACTTCACCCTAGTTCATCCCCACAAACCTCAACGCCCTCATCTTCACTCCCTCCCACGTATTCAACTTGGGCCTCACATCCAAATAAAAGTTCAGCTTCCCCATCCCAGCCTTATCGTTATTCCTCCCCGCATAAAAGTCAATCACATAGTCCACCCTCGTGCCACAGCGGTCCACAATCCAATCATGCCGATCGAACGGCGCCGTGTATCCCAACAAGGTGTTCAGCCTCGCCTTGGGCGTCATCCGCTTGCTCTCGCCCATGAAGCTCTGCAGCTTGGGGCCCTCGGCGCATCCACACCCTTCGCCGGTGAAGGGCTTCTCCCACCGCAGGATCTCGGCCCACGCGCGCTCGTTGACGGCGTTGTGGATGGGCACGACCGTCTTCATGTCGGCCGCGCTGGCGCCGTCGTGGCCCTTGCGCTTCATGGCCTCGTAGAATTGCTTTTCCGAGGGGTAGACCCAGTTGCCGGTGGCGGTGTCAGCGCCCGTTTCTTGCTCGGCATTGGAGGGGCAGGCCGAGGGACCCGTGGTGGCGGCGCGGGGGATGGAGGAGATTTCGCGGTGTTCGCCGAGGTTAAGCTGGGGAGTAGCGGCGGTGGTGCCGGGAGAAGAAGTAGAAGAAGAAGAAGAAGACATGAAGGGGAGCCATGAGGACCAGGATGATGATGATGATGATGATTGTTGTTGCTGCGAGGTAGGGATCGCTGCGGGAACTGCTGTTTTTTGCGCCGGCTGGGGGATCTGAGTCTGGGGAGCCGGTGTTGGTGATTGCTGGGGTGCTGGTGCTACTGGTGTCGTAAAGGCATTTTCTGGCGACGGTGCCGTCGAGCCACCCGCCGCGGCCGCGGCTTCTTGTGCGGCCTTTGCCTGCTTTGCTTGTTGCAACCAGAGCTCGCGCGTCTTGTGGTCGACAGGGCACTTGTCCTCATTGCCAGCGCCGACCTGTCCTGCCATTTCCTTCATCTTGAGAGCTGCTATAAAGTTGTAACTATCGGCGAGGGTTCTTGTCGTCGTTGTAGGTCGTGAGGTGTATAAGGATCGCTAACAGGGATCCTCGTCTATAATCAGGATGCGACGATGTCGACGAGTTCAGACGATGGCAGTCTCGGGGTTTTGGCTTTGCGACAATTTGTTCCAGGGTGGTTTTGTTGCTCGTCGTCAAGGTCCAAACCAGTTGCTGGGACCGGGGGAACTGAGCTTTGAAAGTAAAGTGAGAAGAATCACCGAGCTCCCGATTGGGTCCGGCGTCGTTATCGTTCGTCAATTCGTCAGCGCAGTGGAGGTCCGGGTTCCGTTGCCAGGAGCTCCCCTCTTCCATCAGCGCAGTTCAACTTTTTAGCGGGGCTTGGGCGATCAATTGGCCGGTCCTGTCCAGTTGTTTGGCAGCTGACAGCCCAAAGACCTTGTCCCCCAGCTATGAACCCGGCCCCCACCACCTAAGTTCGTCCTCACCGATGGTGGGTGATTACAGGTGAACTCAGCAGCACAATGGCACATGGATCAATTCAAAGCCCCCCGGCGGGCAATCTCGCAGGGCTGATCACTTTTCCCGTCACAGTCCGCTTGCTTCTTTAGTTTCTCACATGTGAGGTCATCTCCGTAGAAGCCGAAATGTCGCCTGTACACTAGAGGATTTGACTTGAACGTCACATATCATATTCCCATGATGAGATGTGCTATGAGCTGGGCGCTTCCGAGCATGCCGAGGTGACTGAGCAACCCTGAGCAGTTGGTGTTGGCGATGCTGTTTTTTTCCTGTGTATTGATGGTTAAAGCCTCGACGCAGCGCGGGCCAGAGGCAAATGTGCGTGGCTCATCCCATGTCGTCATTCTCGGCATTTGTAGACCAGATACGAGCAGCGGTTGGTGTTCATAGTGTTTATATGTTATTCTGGGCTCGCGGGCTGACAACCAACGCGGGGATTTCGCCCGGCTTTGGGAGTAGCCCGTTGCACTGACTATATACACAAGACCTGCATTCGTTCCCCGGCCACTCAAGCCCGGATGTCCGGACAAGGCCCGGCCTCCTCTGAACGACCTTCTCCCCCCACCGATCCGTTTAACACCGTGACATGCAGACCAAAAGCCGCAACGTGTAGTTCTAAAGCCAAATCCCGGTGAGCTTTTTGTTTGTTTTTTTTTGAACGCCAATGCATTGCCGTCCATAGATAATCTGATATGCAGGCTTTTGCTCGGTTCAAAATCGCGTGAAGCATGGGTGATCATACGCTGTGTGTCATGTGTGTGTGTGAGAGGGCAATAGGGATAGATAGCTTTAGATGATGGGGAATCTCAAGTGTAGGCCCATTCCTAGGTCAAAGGGGCGGCGGAATTGGCAATTCTCAAAGGATCGCTGCGTTGTGTCGGTCGTTTCGGACTCGATATCGATTTTGGTAAACGAACTGTCTAGTCCATGTTGATTCATTTCTCTCCCGTTTTTAAGCAAAGCCACAGCCGGACTCAATAGCCTCAATCTCGGCCTCGGTGAGAGGCTGGCGACGGAAGCGGGCGGGGAGGTCGTTGCGGTCAAAGTAAAGACCCTGGGGAGGGTTGACGGAGCCGAGAGCGGCACCGGGAGAGCCACCAATGCCGTCGACCTCAGGGCGGATGGTCTTGCGAAGAGGGCCGTGCTGCTGGGCGTGTTGGCGGTAGGCGCTGAAGGAGGGGGAAGAGCCCCAGTTGGGCGGGAGCGAGTGGGTGGGAGAGGCAGGGTGAGGCTTAGGGGTGTGGTCGACGGAAGCTGTTGGACAAGGAGCAGGCTGTCAGCACGTCATCCGAAAAACACCAAGGTTCGCGAGTCAAAATGGCAGATGCACCACACCGGAATGCTCGGAGGCGCAGGGCGAGGAGAAACATACCGGGAATGGTTCTGCGACCAAGGAACTTGATGGAAGGAACACGCTCAGCGTGAGCGGCAGCCTGGCGGAGGACTCTGGTGGCGGCGAACATGGTTGCGATTTTGAGGGTTGGGTGTGTTGGCGTTGGGAAACGGTGACAACGGTAACTCGTGTAGGGCTGCACTCGGAGGCGGAGGCGGGAAAGCTGGAGGTACGTAGTCTGTCGACTGAACCGATTGACGAATTTTCTCGTTTTTCAGGGGCTATAAGTCAAGTGGGTAACTGCGGGTGTTGTTTTTTATTTGGGTATTCCACCCAAAAAAAAAAAAAAAAAAAAAAAAGACAAGACGACGGGCAGTGTGACGATGCGGTTAGGTTGCGGACAGCGGATGGAGGTAGGTCGAAGGGGCGGGCAGGGACGGTTGGCGAGAATGGTCGGCTACGTTCTGAACGGTTGGACGGACAATTGGCAGCGGCCGGGGCGGAGGAGATGGGACCAAAGGGGGGGTTGAAGTTAGTTTGGACTCGACTCTCGAGACTCGCGGCCAGGACGGGACTGTAGCGGACAACGGGGGGAGTGAGGGCGGCGCGAGATTTATCACTGTTTGTGGTTAACAGTTGGCTCTCTTTGCTGCAAAAGGCACTGCACACCTTTGGCAGCCCACTTTTTCACAAGCTGCCGAAAATTGGAGAACAGGCTGCATAGGAAAAATATCCCACCTTCGTTTCAACCAATCAAGGCTCTTTGTGCGGCGACCTCCGCTTGCCCCGCCCCGTGTTGGTGGTCCATGGACGGAGTAGCGTAGTAGCTCTTGGACATGGGAATAGCACTAGATTTGTGCTAAGGTGTCACTACCGAGTGACAATACCCCCGAGAGCCGGAGGGAAGAGCTGCATTCGTCCTTGATCACTCTTTTGGAGCGGGATGATGCATTGTGAACAGGCCATTTTCTCACCAGCATTCCACTTTGTCCACTCTATTTCCGTTGCAATTGCACCATTTCCTGCCTCTCCAGTTTGCTACTCAGAGGAGACCAAAAATCTCGTCGTTGCCCGTTGCGAAGCTGGGGTATTCTGTAATGAACTACTCTGCTTCCTAATCGGGCACACAAGGCCAGACAGAAAAGGAAATCTATTCAAGATGGCGAGCGCTAGACTGGCCCGAGTTCCGTTGGCGACGGCTTGACAAGCATTGCCAAGTTCCTTGGAACGTCTTCACTGGAGAGCGCTAGAGGTTTGGTGGTGTCGTGCTGAAGGGCTCTGAATGGCTGGGTTGTGCTGTCCAAGAGATAAGATTTAAAAGTGTTTGTAACATGTGTGAATAATTCGGTATTCATCACAACTGAACGCCGCTGCATCTCCGGATTCTCGTTGCACATCGATCTTCCACAAAAAAACAAACCTTTTTCCCCAAATTCATCGGTGCCGCTTTGGACCAGCATCATTAATGTGTTACAGGCATTTGTTTCAGCAGTCGACGACCGTCTAGACCGGGGGAAAAAGTAACATACCTAACGACCGGGGCAGACCGTCGTCGCCCGCAGGGGACGGCGCAACCGCCGATAAACATCGCCCCCGCTGCACCACCCCCCCGGCTTTCCTTTCCCGTGAATTTTATTGCCACCTTGGCTGCGGACGGAACCATTGGGGCTGGTGCCATCGTAAACCATCATGATGCGATTTCGGGTCTCACAACCAGAGCATCAAGAACAAGTCCCTCTCCCCCCGGCCCCCGCATGTTCTCCAGCTGTGCGCCCTTACAATCACAAGTTCACAACAGTCACATCCCGCATCCCCAACCCGGAAGTCGTCCACGCGACTGCCATGGTTCCGAATGTCATCAAATCGACCCAACCATCGCGGCCGCCTGACCTCACGGCAATAACACTTGATCACACATCACGCTTTATAACCCGCCCAGTGCTACCGCAATCGGATTCGGACCTCGCCGACACAAACCCTTTCTGCAGACTTTCGAGGCCCGTAAGGCCGATGGGTACGGGCAGTTGTCGAAGCACGCGGTATGTACATCGTGTAGTGTAAGTGGGGGGTTTGATATGTACTGCGTATAGACCACGCACAGAGACCAGGCATAATCTGCAAGTAGGTATACTGCCCGAATACATGCATTTTATGCCCGCTAAAAAGGAGCAGGGGAGATGGACGTATTGCCACCCCGGAGCACTGTAAAATTCGATTCTTCTACTAATATCCTAGCTTTTCCTACCTGTCTGTCTGTCTTCAAAGAGCGCTAGAAGTTTAGAGACATCGAAAAACTATCTATCGTGTTGGATCTCTGGTGGTCATGAATGTTGTAGTACATATACTTGCAAATTACCTATGCTTGATTTCACAGAACGTGAAAGTCTAACCACTCGAGTTCATACGGTAGGTAATTCTACTAGGAGGTAACATAGTAATCACACAAAATACACAAGCGGAAGTACAGCGTTGGCTTCCCTCTTTTGATACTTACTATCACAGTATTTAGATTTCCTTTGTTGCGCTTTCCATCATGTCCGTTCATACCTTACGATACGTGATACCGTGGATGATTGTGCGCCACGCCACTCCGTTTCGGGAACCTGCCGACGATTTCGAAATTTGGGTTTCGGGACTCGCGACCTGCCTGTTGAACTTAGCTGACAGTTCAATCCCCGCAATGCTTCATGTCAGTGCGTTTGTTACTTGCCTATCTAGCGACCGGCCAAAACCTGCGGTGTTTACGTTAAGCCCGCATCTCATTCAGTTTTTCTCCACCATCCCCCCCAAAACGGAAATATCAACCACCTAGCCCCAAGCATCGTGTACTTCTTCACTTGACTTGGACCTGCGTTGAGTTGAGGTATCTATCGATCGATCGCGGTCACTCGCCAGCCGTATCTGAACTCTAAACTTGTTCATTGGGAGCCTGCCTGGGCTTAAGTCATCATTGAGATTGCGATGATGAATATCGTGCGCAATAGAGAGAGAAAGGGTGAGGGAGAAAAAGAGAGGAAAAGAGTGTGCAACAGGCGTGACGATATACCGCAAGATGGTGAAAATGATAAAACACTTCCTGAAGTCCCGGCATACAAGTGCCATTTCCCAGATGTTGCTTCTAACAACCAACTAAAAGTGCACCGACTGGCGGCTCAATGGCCAGGTATTGTAAAGGAAGCACACTGCACCATTAAGCGCCAACTTATTGGCCCTAGTTGGCATAAAGAAGGTCTGAAAGTGCAAAGTCCCCAGGTTCAATTCCGGGCAGAGTCATCGTTGGTGGTGCGTGTTATTTTGTGCTTTTTAAAGTGTTCTGTTCTATCCAACTGCGGACCAACTACCAGCCGTTGATCCATTAATTCATTCGCTATTGACTCAGGATCTTCTCCCCTCTTGCACATCGCTAAGCATCTCATAAATTCTTACACGTCAAATCCCCTCCCCTTGCCTCTCACCTTCACGCCTCCATCGAGGTCCAGCCTAGTCATCCTCTCAACCATTCGTTCCTCGATCAGTCACCTAGTCACCCATCTTAGCCTACTTCACACCCCAAACTCGGGTAAGTTCGCCGAATTCAACCAATCCGGCAGAACCCCGGTATCATCCCACAGTGACGACAGGCCGGAGCCACCAACATGGTGTTGGTGGTGGTACATGCTGCTGTTGCTGTTCGCGTTGGAGTTCGAAGCCGCCGTAGCCGGATCCACATGAAACTCGTTATTCAGCGCTTCTAGGACTTGGTCGTCGGACATGGATGAGAATTGTAGCAATATCGGTTCTGTTGCTGCCCAGAGGGAGGATGATGTTGATGATGAAGGCTCGAGATATGCGCCGGCGGATGTCGCTGACAAAGCAGCACCGGTAGGGATGCCGTAATTAGTATTGCTCATGTTTGTGGTGCTAGTCCCTTGCTGCTGGCTACTGTGTTGATATGTTGCTAGTGTTGATGATGATAGTGATGACGATGCGGATGGCCCACCGTGTCGGGAGAAGGCCACATGGGGTGGGCCTCGATCCGCTGTCATTGCTGTCTCGTTCCTCGGCCGCACTGTTGAGGCCATATGCTCATACGACGTCGCCGCAGCAGCTGCCGCCTTCTTGACAATGTACTTCAGATACTTTCCATACAGCGTCGACATGCCATTTCGATGGTCCGTAGCGGTGCCAATCCGTTCCAGCACGCCCGCTGTCTCCTCAATCAGAGTCCGGACACTGGGCGCCAGGCTGGAGGTCCCGCCGGAGAGCTGGCCGCTGAGGCGCAGGGCGAAACAGGCGGCAAAGGAGATCATGATGGCTGTGTTATTAGGCATGCTCGAGAGCTGCTCTTCGCCTTGTATGGCTGAACGCATAACGTTCAGGGCCGAGGAAAGGCCGGCGGCGTGGAAGAAGTGGCGGACTTCGGTTGGTGCGGTGGGATGGTTGATTACAATACTGTAGATGGAGAGGCGGGTGTGGGTGACGAGGATTTGGACGTAGGGTGGCAGGCGATGTTCTTTTCCCCGGTCGGTGTTAGGAAGACAAGATAAATTGTTTCGCAAGGTGACGAGAGATTAAGTGACTTACGAGGGCCGGTGCCAATGGGTATGGTCCATTTGGCATGCCATTGCTCGAAGAACTTGTCGACTGACATTTGTATCCTGGAGAGGTGGTCAGAAAGACGACTTGTAGTTAGAAACGAAGAGGAGGAGGAAGGACGAACGACTGGGCAATAAGGCCGCCGTCGGCCAGTGTGTCGCGAGATCCGTCACAAACTGCCCTGATAGAATTGAACAAATCGTCCTGATTAAGTCAGCACTTGCGTTGCAGGAATCGTTGACATTGGGATCTCACCAAGTCTCTCCTCAAGACAGCCATGGACACCAAGTGCCCGTCCATGATATCCGCAATATCTGACATGTGCCATTCATCGCAGCGTCGAAGAAGGGGCGTGACAGGCACGGTATAGCTTCTTCCTCGCGCTAAGCACATTCCTCGCTCTAGAACAAACAAGGCAATCCAACATCTCTCCCTCCGTCGCAACAGCCGTCTCCCTAGTTCCGATTCCGAATCAACGTCGCCAAACCCATCGAGAGACAAGGCAACCTTGGGCTCAATGCAATCTGCCCGTGCGATACCTCCGTTGTAACTACCGTCTCGTATGGCATCTATAGCAACTACAATCTTGTGTAAGAACAGGTCCAGGGCCATGGTGGTGGCCATGGAGACGTACCAGCACGTCTCGTCATCGGTGCTATGTTTGCCAGGAAACATCCAGGGAACGTTGACCATAAAGGCAAGGACAATTTCGACGGACCGGTATCGATCGACTATGATTCTGTTGACCAAGGTTTTACAGTGATTAGACAACCGCCGCGAAAGGGCTCCCTGTCTTGGCATGAAGAGAGCGGCGGCTGCACATATGGAAGTGAAGAGAAAGGCCGAACGCGAGCGGGTAAAAGAGGCCGTATACAATATTGGGTCCAGACCCCATCTCGTGTGAGCAAGACTCTTATGGAAGAAGTCAAAGAGGGACTCTGCCTCCTCCGTGGTAAGTAAGCCAAGATCGATGGGATCCAGTTCAGGGCCGCAGTCAAGGGAGAATTGAGTGAATTTGAAGAACTTTTCGACCTCGGACAGCTTCTCGGTTTGTTTCTTCTGGCGCGGGTGTTGATGGCTATGGGTTATCTCAGCTGTAGAAAGCTCGCCAACTGGCTTCGGGGAAACATGCAAGTCAGAAGCTCGGGCGAGAAGTTGAAGAGGATTTTCGGCATCATCGACGGCAAGGCTCTCATCTGCCACATGGCTCTGAGATGGCGTGGAGTTTTGCGGGATGCTCATGTCGTCATGATCCGACATGGAGCTATCGCCTGAATCTTCGGAAACATCCGCCATGAGAATTTCACTAGGCCTTCGTGATATGGCCGAGGATGTTCTTGTCTGACCATTGCTGGGTTGTTTAGAGTCATCATCGGCGAGAGGTGTAAGTGAGCCGGCACCTAAGATTTCTTTGAGTTCGGAGACGAATTTGGTGGCCTCAATACCGTGCAGACTAGCTCCTGATCGTTTAACAGCCTGCTCGACTTGATGGAGTGCCTTTTCCAGCCCGGTGCGCTTACTGAGGAGGTGGTCAGTAACAGGGCTTTGCTATGAAGAACCAGCAGAACTTGCTTTTTGACACCTTTCCTCCTGCCCACATGGAATTCAGGGCGAACGCATTGTACCCCTAGCTGAAGACATCGTTGGCATCGGTCATCATCATTATGCCGGCTTTTCCCCTTTTCGCACCGAATCTTGGACCGCCGACAGACCAAACATGCGGCAGCTCTTCGACTGTTGCTGTCTTTTCGCGACTCTCGAATGCTCTCGGACGGAGCAGCAACCGTGACATCAGGCATATTCATGAAGGTGCCAATGATGGGGTTATACGTAGAGAAATATGTCGGTGAGTCCAAATGCTACCTGTTATTTGTGCAAAACAAGCACTACTCCTCATTCAGCGTGACTTGTGAATCGCAGTATGTGATTCGCACCCTTTTCCTTCCCAGACCGAGAGCATTGGCGGGGTCATTGACACCGCGAGCTGGCCGATGTTCAACCCCACAGTAAAAGAAACCCCAGAACGGTGGCGGCAGCTGTTTGGCAGGCTTTGACAGGTGACACGGCGTTGTGTGGTGCTGGGGGCTCAAATGAGAGAAAGCCGTTGTTCAAGAGGAGCCCCCGTTCCGTGATGTGATGAGTAAAAAGACGGACGTTGATAAAAGTAAACAAAGCATGGATGCGAGGAAAGCTTTCGCCTCCGCAACACCGTTCTTCAATAGCTCATTTCCAGGCTTGTTTATTAAAGTAGCCTTATTCAGACTTTCGGAACGACGAACTTGCATCAGTCAAGTGTTTCTCTGTGGAACGGTAACAACCAGCCGTTGATGGATTGGTGACAACGGAGACGGGATACGTCTTTTCGAAATCGTAACCCATTTACCCGTGTCAGCTAGATGAGCCGATTGGGTCTTCCGATCTGGAGGGCATTTTGGATATATTTGACCTTGGTACTCCTGGATCGTCACTTGGCCCAGTTCCTGGTCTGAAGAGGAGGACGAGGGTGTCATTCCCAGACTCAACCAGACTCGCTGCGCCCAGTTTCTTCCATCCGCCCGTGCCTTGGACCTTCCTTGAACCTTCCGTAGCTGGACGACATCGAAGGTTGGCGGTTGGAGGCTCGGTATTACGACAACACTTGTTGCTACCTATGTCCGGAGGCAGGTGACCAGGAGACTGTTGAGCTTGGATGGGATAATGACAACATAAGCAATGAGTAGAAATACCGGACGATCAGATCATCGGATGCCACTCGACAATCCCTTGTTCAGGCACGGCAAATCCAACCTGGAAACATGACAAACAGGATGAATCGCATCAACCTGCGCGGTCCAGTGGCTTGATTAGGTGCTTCTCACTCCACGCCATGAGCAGTCGACGAGGTAACTGATCGAATTGGTCCATCAAGAAAGAAAAGTTGATGAGGATCGATGTTGTTGTGAAGGCATGAGCTCTTGGATGTTCGGGATGGTCGCTGTGGAAAAAGATGTCGGGTTGATAGGCAGAGAAGAGAGGAGTCAACAGGGGATCGCGTCAAGACCCCACAATAAACTGCGCGGGACGGGATGCTTTAGCGGGGCACTCAGTGGGTCGTCTTTCAGTGATCCGGCACCTGCAGCCGGACACGGACGCGCTTTCCCTAGCAACCTCTTTACGCGTCCTTCTTCTTAGGCAGGTGGTCAACCTCTCAAAGAGGCACCTTCCAATTCCAATTCCAATTCAAACTCTGTCCACGAATCTTGTGAAAACTCTGACTGCCTGTATTTCTTGCTCCTTCACTGTCCCCCAGATCTCCCTCGGGCCCTGCCTGTTATTTCCACCAACAAGCCAAGTCGGCCAGCTGTTGGCGCAAAATGGGCGACAGAACTTCAACTCCGGCGCGCACTCCGGCGAGGACCCAGTCCAACGTTAAGAGATCTGGACTGGCCTCGACGGGCAGGCAATCGAGTATCCTGGGCTTCTTCTCCAAAGCTGCCTCCTCCGGAACTCCCACGAACGCGGGCGCAAATACCAATGCCAGTGCCAATGCCACTATCGCCGCTTCCAGTCCAGCTTCTGATGCGACAGCCACGCCTCGCGCTGGCCAAAAGGAAAAGTCGCCAGAATGCCTCAAGGAATCCACAAAATCCAACTCGATTCTTCCCCCCAGGCGGCGGAAAAGACTCGACGAAACGCCAGTCCCTAGTAGTGACGCCGTTCTACCCCCGAGCTCCCAGGAAAACCCAGGCACTGCCTATTCCAAGGATGATGACACCAGGACCATCATGATGCCCAGCAGCCCCATCAGGCGCAAGGCGAGTCACCAGCTCTCTGTTCCAGACCTCCATCTAAGCTAACCCATTGTAAATCCAGGCGAAAGCGGTTGTCAACTATGCCGAGTCATCAGACGACGACGGCGACGATGTCTTTCTCTCGTTTTCCGGGAGACCCAAAAGCTCTCGTCCATCACGCTCTCGATCACGACCCCAAGTTCTAGATGAGGACGATGAAGACGATGCTTTCGAGATAGACGATAATGTAATCAACGAGGAAGAAGACGATGACATGGCCGACTTTGTCGTCGATGACGAATCCGATGAAGGGCCCTCAAAGTCCAAAAAGAGAAAACGACCGGCAGCACGCCCGAGCGCCCCACGCAAAAAGTCCGCCTTATCCTCTCCGCCCAGCCCTCGAAGATCGTCAAGGCAAGAGGAGGATGACCAAGATGAGGAGATGATGGATGATGTTCCCAGAACCTCGACAGCCCTGAAATGGAAGTATGATCCGGACAACATTGAACCAACCGAACCTCGATCTGCCACTCCTCGTTCCGCACAAACACCATCAGCCATCAAGCAAAAGCCAAAGGCACACACAAGAGAGCCTGAAGAGAGATACCCGTGGTTGGCCGATATCCAAGATGCAAACAGGAATCGACCAGGCCATCCGGATTACGATCCTGGCTCCGTTTATGTGCCCCCATCTGCCTGGAGACAGTTTTCGCCGTTTGAGACGCAGTATTGGGAGATCAAGAAGAACTTATGGGACACGGTGGTCTTCTTCAAAAAGGGAAAGTTCTACGAACTCTATGAGAACGATGCCACCATCGGACATCAGCTCTTTGACCTCAAGCTCACTGATCGAGTCAACATGCGCATGGTTGGCGTGCCCGAGAGTTCGCTAGACATGTGGGTCAACCAATTTGTGGCCAAAGGGTACAAGGTTGCCCGGGTCGACCAAATGGAGTCTGCGCTGGGCAAAGAGATGCGGGAACGTGACACTAAGGCTAAGAAGGCGGACAAGATCATCCGCCGCGAGCTTACTTGCATCCTTACCGGTGGTACCCTGGTGGACGGTAGCATGCTTCAAGATGACAATGCCGTCTACTGTGCAGCCATCAAAGAGTCCGTCGTGGATGATAAGCCTGCATTTGGCATAGCCTTTGTAGACGCTGCTACTGGACAGTTCTTCATCTCAGAGTTTGAGGACGATGTCGACCTGACCAAGTTTGAGACCTTTGTAGCCCAGACCTCCCCACGGGAATTGATCTTGGAAAAATCGCATCTGTCTACCAAGGCTTTGCGGATTCTCAAGAACAACACGAGTCCCACCACCATTTGGAACTATCTCAAGCCGGGAACCGAGTTTTGGGACGCTGACGTCGCGAGGCGCGAACTTGACTGTAGCGGCTACTTTGTGTCTGACCAAGGTCAGGAGGAGGTCTGGCCTGCGAAGCTCAAGGAGGCTCGTGACAAAGACCTCTTGATGTCCGCACTCGGTGCTCTGACTCAGTATCTGCGCATGCTCAAGTTGGAGCGCAACTTGCTCTCCCAGGGCAACTTTGCCTGGTACAACCCTATTCATCGGAACGGCACACTTATTCTTGACGGCCAGTCTCTTATCAACTTGGAAATCTTTGCCAATACAGCCAATGGCGGCCCCGAAGGAACCTTATTTCATCTGCTGAACAGGTGCATAACTCCCTTCGGAAAGCGACTCTTCAGGCAATGGGTCTGTCACCCTCTCTGCAACATACAGAAGCTCAACGAGAGACTGGATGCCGTCGACATGCTCAATGACGACCACAGCCTTCGGGAGCAATTCTCGTCTCAGATGAGCAAAATGCCGGACTTGGAGCGGTTGATATCCCGGATCCATGCTGGGGCTTGCCGACCCGAGGACTTTGTCAAGGTCTTGGAAGGATTCGAACAGATCGACCGTACTATGGAACTCCTAGAGTCCTACGGTGGTGGCAATGGGCTAGTTGATCGTCTCATTGCTTCAATGCCTGACCTCAAGGAACCCTTAGGATACTGGAAGACCGCCTTCGACCGAAAGAGAGCCCGTGATGACAAGCTTCTGATTCCTGAGCCCGGTATAGAAGAAGACTTTGACCGTAGCCAAGCAGAACTGGACCGGATTAAAGGAGAGTTGCAGGAGCTGCTTGAAGGGCAGAAGACTGCTCTACGATGCAAAACCGCAAAGTTCACCGACGTCGGCAAGGAGGTCTACCAGATTGAAGTTCCCAAAACGGTCAAGGTCCCCCCCAAATGGCGCCAAATGTCTGCAACATCGGCGGTCAAGCGGTACTATTTCAAGGAGCTTGAGGACCTCGTTCGTGAGCTCCAGGAAGCGGAAGAAACCCATTCTCAGATCGTTAAAGAAGTCGCCTCGAGATTCTTCAAGCGCTTCGACCTCGATTACGAGACATGGTTGCAGGCAATTCGCATCATTTCACAACTAGATTGTCTCATCAGTCTGGCCAAAGCTTCGTCGGCGCTTGGTCAGCCTTGCTGCCGCCCAGTGTTTGTAAATGACGAGCGGACCGTTGTCGAGTTCAACGAGCTACGCCATCCCTGCATGCTCAACACCGTTGACGACTTCATCCCGAATGACATCAAGCTGGGTGGTGATGAGGCGAACATTAACCTTCTTACCGGCGCAAACGCTGCTGGCAAGTCCACGATTCTTCGAATGGTAAGTGCCTGCCTTGGCCGTGGAGTCATCCACCTCTTCTAATGCTCTTCATCTGCTAACGCCTTCTGTACACAGTCCTGCATTGCCGTGATAATGGCCCAGATCGGCTGTTATGTCCCGGCTGTATCCGCTCGTCTGACCCCCGTTGACCGGATCATGTCCCGCTTGGGCGCAAACGACAATATCTTTGCTGCGCAATCCACGTTCTTCGTCGAGCTGTCTGAGACAAAGAAGATCCTGTCAGAGGCCACACCCCGTTCACTCGTTATTCTTGATGAGCTCGGACGTGGTACATCATCGTACGATGGTGTCGCAGTTGCCCAGGCAGTTCTGCACCATGTCGCATCACACACTGGTTGCGTGGGTTTCTTCGCCACGCATTACCACAGTCTTGCTACCGAGTTCGAGAATCATCCCGAGATCCGAGCTAGGAGAATGCAGATCGCAGTGGACGAGGAGAACAAGAGAATAACATTCCTGTACAAGCTCGAAGACGGCGTTGCAGAGGGCTCCTTTGGCATGCATTGCGCAGCCATGTGTGGTATTCCCGACAAGGTGATCCGAAGATCCGAGGTTGCTGCGAAGGAGTGGGAGCATACGAGCCGGCTGAAGGAGAGTCTGGACAGAGCAAAGACAGGCTGCTATATTCCGCTCGGAGTGCTGAGTGATGTGGCCAGTCTTCTAAGGAGCGAGACTGGGAGGGAGCGAGAAGTTGGCGACAGGGGCGTGGAAGTGCTTTTGCGGGCTATTGAGGCTCTTTGATGGGCAGGGACAAGCCCAAGTCCGAAGTCCGCTAGTGTGTTTCCGCTTGATGATCATTAGATTTGCTCGGTGTACGGCGTCCAGGTGAGGACTTCAATCGTTGACGTGAAACCCAATTATCTCTAGATGCCGGACGGCCATAACACATGAGGATAAGAGTCATTCTTTTATTCGCCCTGTCCGTCGGAGGTTTTCTCAACCATGATTGTGCCAAGAAGCCGAGCTGCTCAACCCCAGAAGGCTTTAAAAGGGGTAGTCTAGATGATCGGGTTGTCCGCCTTGGCTTTGACCCTAACCCTCCAGACTCGCATGGCTACATACTTTTCATTCTAGGCCAACAACAAACCGAACAAAGGAAGCCCGCAACAAGTTGTTGAAGCCGGAGATTTTGGGAGTGAGTTACAGGTACAGGCTCTTTCATGCTAGTTCAGATCTGGGCTTCCGCAGTCCAAAACATGCCTGGCGATGACTCGCCTAGTGTTGGTCCAGTCGCATATCGTACGCTCTACTCCGTCTACAAAATGATCACCTCCTTCCCCATGATTAGCCAAGTGGTGTGTTTCACATCATGGATAGTAGTGTATACATTGCGACGCCAGCGAAATGGGTTAGGTTAAAAAAGCAAAAACGTTGGACTGAATCCGGACATCCGATATTCACGATGGGGTCAAGTGTCTCGCTTAACCAGGTTGCCGATGATGAGCGGAAATTAGGATAATCGTTCGGTTCGCGTATTTTGCGGCAGTGGCGGCCTCACCTTCCTATTCCCCGTCCTATCCCCTTCCCCTTCTCATCAATAATCAACCATCATCCAATCCGTGACGCGTCATGGATCCCGGCATTTGTTGAACTTTTTTTTTTCGCTTTCCCCTTTTTCTCCACCCCACCCCCCATGGCAAGTCCAGTTTGGGGAGGTTCCATATCTTCCATTTCATGTTCCATTGTTTTTCCATGGCATCGGTGCCCACTATTCTTCTCTTTCTGCCTGTCCGTCCGTCTCTTTGTTCCTTACATTCGTTTCATCAGCGTCGTGTTGAAGGGGAACAGGACTTAATCAAGCCATAGACGGAGAGAGGGGAAAGAAGAGATATCACTGGACTCGAAACAATGGCCCGCTACGAGTCCCTTCATGGGAATCACGATGATGAGGAGGAGGATCATGTAGCACATAATGAGGTTGGAAACCATGATGAGGATGACGGGGGGCGGCACACTGGAAGTTTGAGGAGTTCAAAATCATCCTATACGGCTGTGGAGCAAGACGATGAAGAAGGCAATGCCGCCAGTAGGGCTGTCTACGCCGCACTCTACGGGGGAGGAGGAGGAAGCCCACCTTCGGGAGGCCCAGTCCATGTCAGCGGCGATCGGCAGACCGGGA
Organism: Neurospora intermedia; assembly: GCA_037102815.1. Lineage (NCBI taxonomy): Eukaryota > Fungi > Ascomycota > Sordariomycetes > Sordariales > Sordariaceae > Neurospora > Neurospora intermedia. Next base: position 779,455 of record BTPP01000007.1, read on the forward strand.
CCGGAGACGATCATCACCGCCAACACAATACTCCTCCTCCGGTCCTTCAACACCCCGGGCCTTTTGATGCACCACTCATCCCCCCGAAAAGCCCAGCCAGAAGCACCAACAACAACAACCCGTTCTTGGCTAACGTCAACGCCACTAACACCACCACCACATCGACGCCAACGAGCAATCAGCAGGCCACCGACCACCAAACCCATGGCTCAGGGCCCTCCCGCAACGCATCTAGAGAGCCAGGAACAACAAGCCGCTCAGCCTCCCGCGACAGCACCAACTACGTGAACCAGTACTCCCGCTCATGGAAGCCCAGCTACGGGCTACCGCACTCACGAGACCATCATCATCCAGGGCACTCGCCATTCTCGCCACTGCCAGAAACCGCAGAAGTGGAAGGGGACTATCACCACCACAGGGATGATCATCATGACTACCATGATCATGACCACGACAGTAGTGATGATCCTCATGATTTGGATCAAGATGATTACATCATGTACGAGAAGGAGACAGGCATGCGTGGTACTGGTAGAGGTTTGGGCCCTGGGACGGGAAGCTTCAAGGAAAAAGGCGGCAGTGGCAAGGGCGGTGGTGGTGGCAAGGGCGGGATGAGGAAACTAATGCTGGTGGAGAGGACCGACACGAAGCGGGGGAGGGGGAGACGAGGGACGGAGATGAGTGAAGTGTCGATTGATGCGACGGATTCAATATCAGTTAGAGGGCTGCCGACTCATGGCAGCGGCGGCGGCGGCGGCGGCAGCGGGTCTCCTAGTGCTCTTACGCCTGGTGTTGTCGGTGGTGGGATAAACAGGAGCGAGCAACATTTGTCGTACTTCCACTTTGACTCGACCGAGACGTTGGTGCAGAGTAAGCAGAGCATGCTTGGGTGGTGGCTTGAGGGGCTGGGGGTGTTGGGAGGATTGTTGTGTATTGTTGGTATGTTGCCTTTTCCTTCTTTCCTTCTCTTTTTGTTTTTTTCCTCCACATTCTCATATCAACCTTCCCCACCCCTCTCTCCCCTGTCTCAATCGAATCTCAAATACACAAGTCTTGCAAAACGCCACAAGACAAGCCAGCTAACATATCAATTCATCAAGTCATCGGCCTAGTCCTCAGCATCTACGACCACAAACCTCCACCAGCCACCTGGCCAGGCGGTCTCAACCTCAACGTCTTCCTCTCCTTCATGACCACCCTCGCCACAGCCTGCTACATGATCCCCGTCATCGAAGGCCTCGGTCAGCTCCGTTGGCTCCGTTATACCGGCGGACGACAGACCGTTTCCCGCCCAGCAAGCGACTTTGAAGCCATCGATCAGGCCTCAAGGGGCCTTCACCACTGCTGGAGATTACTTGGTTTTCAAGGAGGGTACGTTGTCCATTTCCCCTCCTTTCCCCTCCCTATTTATTTTGCCCCCCTCTTCCCCCCCTTCTTTCCCCCCTCTCTTCCCCCCTTCTTTCTCCCGATTTCCACTAACCCCCAAAACAACACAGCCCCCTAGGTCTCCTCGCCTCCCTCATCACCCTCCTAACCCTCTTCACTCCCTGCCTCACCCAACTCCTCATCACTTACCTCCCTCCCCAACCCCACCGCAACTCCCCCGGCGAACCCTTCGACAGCAACCGCTCCGCGGTGACGCTCGTCCGCATCAACTGGTCCTGGCTCTCCTTTTTGCTCGTGCAAGTTCTCTTATCTGCCACTTTCCTCACCATCATCATCGTCAAGACGCGCATGGAAGGCATCCAGATCTTCAAGACTTCTGCGCTACCGGGTATGACGGCTTTGGATGGGCAGGCGAGGAGTAGCTTGGGCGGCGCCATGATGGGACAAGGGGGGATCATGACGAGCGCGGCGTTGGGGGAACGGGCGAAGAAGACCAACCTGAAGCTGGAGAGGAGTAGCGGTGCGACGGGCGGAGGGGGGAATTATGGGTTGGTGCAAGGGTTTGTGGTTGATTCAAGTGCGGGCTCGAACTCAGGCTCCCATGGATCTGGGTCCGGGTCTGGATCTGGGTCTGGATCTGCAGGGTTGGGGTTGCGTATGCCAAAGGGACTGGGATTAGGACTGGAACGGTTCCGTCATCATGATCATCAGGTGCTGCCTTCGTATGATAAAGAGGGAGGCGGAGAGGGATACGGGGCACATCAAGGGTTTGGCAGTGGCCCGGCTGAGAACTTGAGCTTCCCTGCTGCTGCTGCCGCTGCGGCCGCTGGGTTTACGCCGCTGCCGATGCCCATGTCCAAGGCGAAGCCAATGCCGATATCGACAACGGTACCTGCTTCAACGGCAATGTCGGGGAGGAGAAAGATGAGGTTTAGCTTGTTTGGAGGAGCAGGGAGGGGGGAGAAGCTGAAAGTGAGGGGCTCACCTGTCCAAGCCAGTAATGGCGGCGGGCAATTTTGAGTAATGGGACTTGATCAACAAAAGCAAGGGAAAGAAACTGTGATTAGGCTGCCTAGCTGGTTTGAAAACTAATGTATAAAAATGAGACAAGGTACTAATGACTGCTGATACCGTACCCAAGATAATCATCGCCCCTGTGATAACCCTCCTTAGTTCCCGAGTTTCCGTTGCATGTTTTTCTTCAGATCCGCCAACTCCAGGACAATCCCTCCATTTCTTTCGTATCCTTCGCGGTCCTCGCTGGCGTTTCTCGCACCCGAATCACAACGGCTCAACGCTTCAAGTTATCCTGTATAACTTAGATTCTAATCTTCTAGGTTTTTGTATTAAAAATCTTTTTTCATTATTCTTGATAACTTACTTTCTTTCTTCTAGATTTCATCAGGCTACTAAGTACTTACAGTTTATACAAGAGGTATACTAGATGAAGAAAAAAATAAGAAAAACTATCATATACTTTACTACCCTCTACTAGAACTCCAAAGGTACAAAAAGATATAGTCAAATTTCATTTTTTGCCCCCCGTGCGAATAGAGTTTCTCTTTGAATATTACAAATGGCGTATCCAAGGTAAGATCACGCATTAATTAGCCATGAAAACGCATAGGAAAGCTGATACGAGGTCTCGAACTAACAAACAAACCAGTACTGGATTGTACAAGAGCCACTGTCAGTTGGCAGAGGGCATGGTCGAAGCCTTCTTGCAAGCGTTCGACAGCGATGTGCCTGAGATCAAGGGAAGCGACGGGAGTTAGCAAGGGCGGTAAGTAGTATTCATGTTTGAAGCAGACAGCCGAAGGAAGGCGATGCCACTATGATCGTTGTCCGTCATTTCTCTGCCCTGCCTAGGTAAGACCCTGGAGGAGCAACCTCAGCGCTATGGGTGGAATGACAGAGAATGTCGAGTGTGGGTGACAGAAGGAAGGTCTGGTCAAAGGATAGCTGGGGAAGTCCAGCTCAAGTTGGCTGCTCAGCGAGCGGGGAGTATCTCGAGAGGGTTTCCATTTTGATCGCAGCTTCCCGATGATACGCGATGATATGTCACGGATTGGTTCGGGTGCAGCTTCGAGTCGGTTGAGCGAGCAGGTGCGTGCGTTGAAGCAACTGAATTGCCTAATCCCACTGAGGCACGGCAGGGGCAACCTCACCCGTCCTCAATGTCCTCCGTCGTCTCAACTTCCACTCTTTCTTGATGGAACTGAATGAAGCAACATCATCTCGCACTTTCCCCGGATGCCGAGACTCAGTCGACATCGACACTCTGTTTGACAAGAAGGAGTATGTACCTACGTACCTACCGTTCCTTCTCCACCCTTGGCTCTGATAACAGAGTATGTGGACAGGGTTAGGGTCACTATCGGCTGTTAGTCAATGACGGTGTCTCGGTTCCTCTTCGGGCAACAGTCACACAGAATTTGTCGCATCGGCAATTGCGCGCCAGTTCCAGACCCTCGATCCACGATCCACACATCAGGCCACAACCCACCACCCTCAACTATGCTTAGCACACGTCTGGGTCTTTCTCCCCTGCTTCACTCCTCCAAGCAAGCATCATCAGCCCTATCACGCCTCGCCGTCCCGAGAACGACGTCGACTCCCCTGCCACGCCTCCGTCTCACCACCGTTCCGAGTGCTACCCCGCGCCGAAGCTTCTGCAGCTCCCACACCGCCGACGATAAAGACCGCAGCAAGAAGGACATCACCATGTATCTCCAGGAGACGCACGACAAGGTCTTTGAGAACAACAAGTCCTGGGCCGCCGAGCAGGTCGCCAAGGACCCCGACTTCTTCAAGAAGCTCGCCGCCGGCCAGAACCCCGAGTATCTCTGGATCGGATGCTCCGACTCGCGCATCCCCGCCGAGCAGATCACGGGCCTGCAGCCCGGCGACGCCTTTGTGCACCGCAACATTGCCAACCTGGTCTGCAACACGGACCTCAACGTTATGAGCGTCATTGAGTATGCCGTCAAGCACCTCCAGGTCAAGCACATTGTCGTCTGCGGCCACTACGGCTGCGGCGGTGTCAAGGCGGCCATGACCCCCAAGGACCTGGGCCTCATGAACCCCTGGCTGCGCAACATCCGCGACGTCTACCGCCTGCACGAGAAGGAGCTCGACGCCATTGCCGACGAGGAGGCCCGCTACGAGCGCCTCGTCGAGCTCAACGTCTACGAGCAGTGCCGCAACGTGGTCAAGACGGCCGCCCTCCAGCAGTCGTATGCCGAGAACGGCTTCCCCATCATCCACGGCTGGGTCTTCAACTTCCGCGACGGCATGCTCAAGGACCTCAACGTCGACTTCAAGACCATCCTCAAGGATATCCAGAAGATCTACAACCTGACCAACTAAGCTATCGATATCGATATGGTTGGGGTCCGGAGGATTTGGTTGTGTGTGTATTGTGTATGTACTGTAAAGCGAGTTTCATGAGCGATTTTTTGGAGAACTGGGCATGGGGGGGGCTATAGACACTGGCTGGTGTGTTGCACCGGGGGTATGATCTGGTATGATCATATATATACAAACAAAATAAAATATTGTATACCATATATGGCTCGTCTATTTCTTCAACTCTCTCATATGGCGTTGCGATTACATGACTCCATGCCTATCCGTCACAGACTCGCAATTCGGATGGATGTAGATAAGTGGGACCGTCCATGCCTCTGAGGTTACTGCACGAGCATCATCCAAGGAAGTGCGGGGCTTCCCGGCCGGTAGGGCTGACATGCACCAACAACCAATTTGGCTTCACGCCTGATTTGCCATTGCCAAAAACCCCAATATGCATCCTGCACTTGAGCCTCCATCGTCTCGTCTCGTCTCGACATTTCGTCCGTGCTGTTTCCGATACTTTACTCTTATCTTTCATTGGATTACAAGCTCCCCGAACCCAGGGGCGATTTAGTACGGAAGTTCAGACGAGACGAAAGGAATCCGCTCCATCTGTTTTCCAATCGTGGATTGCCGAAATCAACCCTCTTCGTTGCCCGATCTTACCTCGTAGGTACCTAATCTCGAAGTACCAATCAAACCTTAACTCCGCCTTTGGACCAGACTCCAAGTTGGTAACGAGATGGTCCCTTCTCTCTGTTGAGAAGCACAATGTTACGTCGAAGACACTACGGCGCAAAACCCCCAGCCCAGAGCAACCTCGTCATCCACGACGATACTGTCCTCTGAGTTATCATTCCTTCCCTGGTTTCGGCACTGACCCCGGGTTGCTGGTAGAGAACAGACGGGGTAGGAAGGCGGGTAAGCGGCCACTACTACGCTGATGGGACACAGTTGAATGGTAACAGCACCCGAACGTTTACCCCGCAATTTTCATTCCCTGCCCTGGTCTTCGTTTCTCCAACTTCCAACGTCCAACTTCCAAGGAAAGTAAGTCCCATCTCGGTCGGTGATGATGAACCGAACGGACTGGACTGTGAGTATTCACGTTGAACTCCATTGTACTCCCTAGGTAGGTACCTAGAAGTAGGTGTCATGCAGTATCACCAGGGCAGCCAGAAACATCCATGTTTCACGTGACATGATATAACGAGCTTGCTCTTTCCTAACTTCGGTATATACACCCCATCCCTTCTCCCCTATAACGTGAAGTGAAGTGAAGTGAAGCCTTTTTCGTTCCGTCCCTCGTTTCTCTTTCTTCTCCCTTTTTCTTCATCCCGGCCTGGTACCAGCATCAGCATCAGCATCAGCATCAGCATCAGCATCAGCATCAACATCAGCATCACCGGGACAACCCTTCCTCGACATGGGTGACTCGCGTTGCCTGGTTTTTCCAGATGCGAGTTTTGCGTAGTCCGTCTCTTCCACTACAGTACCATCCAGGATATTGTGTGGCTGGCTGTCATTCAACAGAGTAAGAACGATGCCGCGTCTACGATTGGTAAGTATGGTGCGAGCTTCAGTGTGGCTTGAGGTATAATTGAAACAGGAGAAACGCTTACTATACCCGTATCTCGACATTCTCAAAGTATGCATGAAGCAAACATCCTTGGAATGTCGAAAGCATGAACCTCTTTGATACATGGACTGGTCGTGGTCTGCTTTCCGTGTCTTCCCCCCCTAGTGCTTTCACACAGCAGTCATAAGTGAAGGAATAAAGGCAAGTATAGTAGGTAGGTATCTGCATTCACAAGGGCACTTCATCCTCACGTGTTACATTTATAAAAGTTGTTTCCCATCTATTAACTAAATTCGTATGATGACTACTAGTAGTATATATATACACAAAAGAATAACCCACTACTACTACTTGAGTGGTGGTAAAAGGAAAACGTTGCTAGTTTACTCCCTTCGTGACAACGATGATGCGATCGATGCGTACAGTAATATCTCTTCTCTTTGATCCTTCCCGCATTTCCTTCTTTCCTTCTTTCCTTCCTTTCCTTCGTTTCCCCCTTTTCGCTTTCTATAAGTACTGTAATGACGCCGCAAAAAAAGATCGATCTACAAGACAAAAAATGACAAAAAGACGGACCGACGTGATGATAAGGAAAAAAAAAAATGGTTAGCGGATGATGGTATCTCTTTATCCAAACTGTGACAAACGATGATCAATCAATTATTCCCCGTATTTTTATCACTTCCTCTTCCCAACATATACACACATACGCTCACACACACCACACACATATACGCTGGCATTCTTCGAACAATGATGGAGATAAAACAGAAATATATATATATGATATGTGAATAATATGCTTTGCGCGTGAGAGTTGCCTTGCGTATGTGTGCGTATGCGTGCGTGTATGCGTGAGAGTGTATGTATGAAGACGTTTCACACCACCGGTTTCACCACCATCAACGAAATCCACCATCACCACATAAATAGCCTGTGACCTGTGAAAAATACCACAACTCCAGCCAAGCTTCGCCGCAGCAGCAAAGCCGCATCGTACACCATCAAATCGCCATCAACACTCAACTCCGCCATTAAATAAGAGATGTAAAAGTTCGTTTATGGCTTCGCCACCTGTTCCTTTCTGAAGAACTTGAAGAATCCAACTGGAATGATCAGCTGGAAGATCAAGCAAACCCAGAAGTACGGGCTCGCAATACCGGGATACAAGCCCTGCGAGAAATCGGGGAAAGTCGTATTGGGCGACAGCGCGTTGGGGCTTGTCGCGCGTCCAATCAACGTGAACATGGAACCAATCACTTGGGCGCCAATCAACACCACCAACACGTGTTGTCTCGTCAGTGTCGCCAGCAGCATCATACCGAGACCGACGCCCTGGATGTTATCCAGCAGGCCCAGCCACAACCAGAGACACCTGGAGAGGACGGCCGAGCCGACGGGGCCGCCGGCCCACGGGAGGTACCAGCCGATGCCGCTGCAAGCCCACATCTCCTGGGCCCAGCGAGGAGCGCAGAGACCGATGGCGAAGATGGGCAGGAGCCACGTATGTTCGTCCGAGAAGTAGGAGAAGCCGTAGAGGACGATGCTCCAGAGCACCACGAAGAAACCGAGGGCCATCAGGAAGATGCCCCAGTTGGGGATGAACTGCGTCGAGAACAGGAAGCTCCAGCTGCGGCCATAGGGCGCCGACAGCCAGTAGTTCTGGAGGATGATCATGACGAAGAACCAAGGCACAATCTTACGTCTGTACAGCGAGATGTAGAAGCCGGGAATGGTGGCCGGAGACTGACGGTAGAAGTCTGGCAATCCAACATACAGAATGGCTCCAATCGCCCAGAGGAAGATGGCAACCGGTACGCAAATGACAAGGGCCAGGGGGACGCCCGACTCGCCAATGAACTTGGTCATGGTCTGAGCCTCGCTCGAGACAGTCGCACCCCAATACCAAAGACCAAGACTGTAGACTTGAGCGATACCAGAAACGATCAGGGCACGAGTAATCCACTGCCTGGTAGGAGCACCACCTTCGTCACCAAAGTTGAGGGCGAAAGACAAGGCACCATGACTGGCTCCGGCCGCGTAAAAGGCGGTAGCCGCGCTTGTCACGCTGTCAGCCACCTTCCAGTCACCAATGAATGGCGCGATACCGAGAAGAAGGAAGGCGAGACCGAAGAAGAACCAGGGAGCAGACAGGGCGTAGACCGACTTGAAGTTGCGCTCCATACCCCACCACATGAGGGATGTAGCAATGTACACACCACCGACCGTGTAGAGCTTCTCAGGCGTCTGGGCTTGCGAGCCGCTCAACAGGACGATCTGGTAAGAGTTGACAGAGATGATTTGACCAAGAGCGAGGAAGAACGAGTAGAGCGGCCAGTCACCGATACGAACGGAAAGGGTTTTCTTGAGACCAGTGGGAGCCTGGTAACCGTCACCCAACAAGAACTCATCGTCGTAATCGCTGCGCCCACCCGGTGGCGACTCCTCAAAGACAGACCTAGCCAGGCCACTGGGGGTAGCGCTGCGCATAGGTTGGCGGCCACGGCTGACAACCGACTCGCTGCGATCCCCGCCTCTCGACTCAGGCCTGCCACTACCACCCCGGCCCATACGGCTGGCGTCTCTGTGGCGACCAAGCTTCGCGTCTCTGTACCTAGCAAACCACTCCTTTTCACTCCTCTTCAAGAAGGTTTCAATGCAGAGGTCACTGGAAGAGTTGCTGGCGGTCAAGGCCTCAAGCATCTGCTCGAATTCCGCATAGTATTCGCCGTTGGTATCGTTGAAGAACTGATCAACCTTCTGGAGCTTAAGATCGTGGCGGTCACCGACAACGTCCGGGAGACTGAGCAAGCTGCTGTTGCGGTGGGCTTGCGTGAACGCAGGACGAGGGAAGGCAAGGCCGCCATCGGGACCAAGGCCAGGCGACATGGGTCCTCCATTCTGGGCACGGATCGCAAAGCTGTCTACACTCATAGTACTCTCACGAGCACCGCCGGGCTGCAAGTAGAAGTTTCCAGCAATGGAGCTCGCAGTCGAGTCGCGGGCTCCCGGTGACTCAGACCTTCCGCCTGCCCAGGGGGCACCCGGCGTCGGGAGATCGGGAGAAGCAAGATCGCGGAGCGTGGGGGTAACAGGACGGGAGGGAACGGCGAGAGGACCAGGAGACGAACGACCGCTGCCAGGATCAGCGTAGCTAGCACGCGACGAGGCACCGGGCACAGTAAGACCCGGGCTCAGGACTTCCAGCTTCTTCTTCTTCTGCTCCTTGATGTGGATACGGATAGATTCGCTGTACAAGTCGTCGAGCTGCTTAACCCACTGGGCGACCGGGAAACGCTGCTTGGCGGACCACGCACGCATGACAGCTCTCTTGTTGTGCTTGCAGGCAAGGGCGGATTCGATAGCCTGTCTGAACTGTTGGATCAAATGGGAGGGCGTCATGGACTCGACAGTGTACCAGAAACCAGGCATTTGACCGAGACCACCGACACGAGCACCGACACCCAAGGCACCCTTTCTTCCGAACTCGACAGCGACCAAACCGAAGGGCTCATCACGGGAGGGGATAAGGGCAAACTCAGCACCGGTGAAGATGTAGGGGGGAAGCGAAGTGAACTCGGGCTTGCTGAAGACACGCTTGGGGTATTTCTGCATGAGCTTCTCCAGCTTGAGGGCAGCGAAGCGACCGTAGAGATCAATGACGGGACCAACAGCGATGAGCTGCGTCTTGGGGTACTATTACACAATTCTGTCAGCAAACAATATACAGGCACCGACATGTAATGGGGCAGCGCTGACTCACCTTTTCCAAAATGCTGGGAAACAGATCAGCAATCAGATCCACACCCTTCTGAAGAGACCATCTACCAACGAAGACGAAAAGCTCAGCCGAAGGGTCAACCTCGAGACCAGCCCATTCCTGTGCCTGGCGACGGTACTCTCCTCTCTTCTCCTCAGCTGCCTGGTCAACCTCAACGCCCTTGGCTTGGTCATTGGCATCCTGGCTGGGATCCCAGTCGGCGGTATCGGAAGGATCGGGGTTGGGAAGCTGGCCAATGTTCTTTAAACTCCAGAAAATAGGGTAACGAGCCAACGAACGATCACCGTACTTGCGGGACACACCGACAGCACCGAAACCACGCTGGTGAATACGGAGATAACTGGCGCCAGCGTGCAACAAGTTGAAGACGGAACCATACTGAACGTAATCCTTGACAACCTCAGGCGGCAGGTTGAACACCTCGCAGACTTCCTTCGCTTCCTCAGGGGTACGCATCGGCCACATACCCTGGAATTCGGCGTTGTGGAGCGAAAGACAGACGGGGATGGTCTGGGGCAACAGATAGAGGGGGGCGGCGGCACCGTGGTAATCGTTGATGTGGTAGATATCGACCGGGAAGCGGCGGATGGACTCGGCGATACAGTAGTTCCATGCAGCGTACAGGATGGCACTTTCAATATCGTCCATACGGGCAATGTAAGGATCGGCCTTGGTCTGCTTGCGGAAGATGGGAGCATCGAGAAGGACGTAGGTGATGTTCTTGACGACATAGTAGTAGACCTCGATCTCATAGGGTTGGCCCATAACATCGACGTACATGGGCTCGGCCTTTTGCATCTTCTCAAGAGGATAGTCAACGTCGCCGACCACAGGAATGACCCAAACGATGTCCATATGGTGCAACGCGTTCGCCATGAGCTGGGCCATGACACCCAAACCACCAATCTTGATCTTGATCTTGAAGTCATCAATGTTGTACTCCATGGTGGCAATCAACACGGTTCTCCGGCCACCGGCAGCACCAAGGGGAGAAAGCGCACTGCTCGGGGGCGGTGGGGTAATGGCGTTCATCTCAACGCCCTTGCCGACGTTAGCGATGTTGAGCTTCGAGAGGTTGCCAATCTTGAGTGGCATCCAGCCCTTGGTCGCGAAACCAGACTTGTTGACCTTGACTTGGTAGAAACTGGTGACGTAGATCCAGCCAGCCAAACATGCCAGTGCCACAGGAAGGATCGCGAAGAGCCAGAAGAGAGCAATCTGGACGTTCATATTGCCAGCCGGCTCCAAATGGTACGTCCAGGTCGCGTCATTGTAGAAAACTTTCCACGCAAGAGCTGGCGTCGGGGGAGGATCGGTGATGTTGATGACGTTGTTGGCAAGACTGCTAGGGGGAAGGCGGTCCACAACGTGGTCACCATCAATATCGCCAAAGATGAAGGAGACATCAGGCTGGTTGTCCGGGTTGATACCCCAGATGTTGAGCTGGAAGTTGGCTGGCCATTCATACATGTAATGCAACGACCAAGTGTTGTGACCGACAAGATCCATCGAGCCCGGCAGGCCGGTGTCGTAACCCCACTTGTTGAAGGGACCGTGAAGCTTGATGTGAGGGAACACACGCTGGTAGTCGATACCCTTGTCCGAGTGCTGGATGAACGCCGATGAACCCAAAGGCTTGCTGAAGTATTGAACTTGAATATGCTTGCCCTCCCAGGCCTGCAAAGCAGTTCCCGACCACTGCTGGCCGGTAACCGAAGTCTCTTTGCCGTCATAATCAACCCACTTGCTCCACGTAGATCCAAAGTTGGTGCTGTAACGCCATTTCGTTGCGCCAGGGGCGTTATGCTTGATCCTGTACAAGTTGTTGCTTACGCTCTGAAGAAGGTCCCAGTTGTAGGTTGCATCCATTCCCCACACAACCGGATTGGAAGGCTTGCCAAGTCTGAGCAAGAAATGATCGCGAGTGCCTTTCGTCACCTTGCCGCCCTTCGCTGCGGCGGTAGGATCGAGAGTGAGCTTGATGATGCCGTCAGCAACATTAGTCAAAGTAGCATTCCACCTCCAGGCCGAGTTGATTGCTCCCGTGTACTTGATTTTGTCTGCATCTTGGGGTGTAAAGAGCTCGCAGTTGGGCTTGGTCCAAGAGAGCTGCGTGGGGTCGTTCACGCCATCTTGCGTCAAGTTGACAGTGAGCGCCTTAGTCACGCTATCGCAGTCCATCTCAGTATTGAACTCGAACGAGATGTCAATCCGGCCGTTTGCTTTTGTCGAGTCAATAGGCACGTCGTGTCCTGGCGTAAATTTGGTGATCATCGGTGCCGGCTGCATCCACCGGTCCTCAGGGTCATCCACGTAGACACGGAACTCGAATGGGTTCAAGGTGACCTCCGAAAGACAGCCCATGTTCTTGCCCGAGTTGGTATAGTTGTTCTTGACGTTGGACGAAGACAGTGTAATAACATCGCCATCGTCCATCAGGTTCTTCACCTTGGTTCCGGCATCAAAGGGCGAGAGGAACGCGCTCTCCCTCTGGTCACAGTTGAACTTGTACGTCGTTGTGTTCTCACGGTTATGGTAAACAAACCAAACGGGTTTGTCCTTGAGCTTGTCTTGCACTCCAGGGAACAGTCCACGGACGACGCTCCAGATGCCACGTTCCGTAGGGTCACCGCTGCCTTTAAGCAACGTGAAATCGGTCTGGTTGGAAAGCTTTTCAAGCAGCCAGCCGTGTTCCAGGACACCAAGTTGGGAAGAGTTGCGCATGGCGAACATGTTCTTCAAGATGTTGCGCACGGGCGCAGCAGGATTGCGGTGATCCCAGCCGACGGACTTATCTTTGCAGCCATCTTTGGCCTTCGTGACGGGCCAATCGACGTAAAGATCATTTTCCAACGAGAAACAGCCGTGGGCCATCCATGCTGGGCTGGGAGCCATAGCCTGACGACCGTAGACGTAATTCTCGGCCGTGCCGTCCAGCGCGTATAGCTCCTGTTCTTCACCGTAGTACATGAGGGGGGCGCCTGGCAAGAGGAAGGTGGTGATGAAGTAGGCGAGAAGCATACGCTCGGTACCCTTTTCAATAGCTGGCCAACGGAACACGTCCTGGTTGGATGTACCGTAGAGATGGCGAGGATCGAATTCACCGGTGTTGGCATTCCAGAAGTCGTTTGTTGCGATCATTTCGTGCCAGGTTTCGATCCAGTCCGTGGGCAAATCGTAGCCGGCTCTGAGGTTACCGCTCATGCCCAAGAAGCGGGTCATGAAACGATAGACGGAATAATGGAACGCGCCAGCATCCAGGGCACTGTTGCCCTTCTCGCGAACGAAGTACTTGGAGACATCGGTAGTCGCGTTGCCGAGGGTCAGAGCCTTTACGGGGTCATCCGAAAGCTCCTCGGCTGGTTCAGGCTCGCGACCGCGACCAAGGTAGATAGATCCAAGAGTGTTACCACTTGTGATTTCTCCGACGACGATAAAGTTGTCCTTGTTGAACTTTTCCTTTGCGCACTTTCGCATCGCGCTGCTAAAATGCGCCTGAGCATCAACCGTAACCTGGACGGCCTTGTCGATACGGAAACCGTCGACGTCCAACATGCCGATGGTCATGCAGGAAAATCGGGCGAGTCGAGCAATCACGTCGGGCTTCCATTCGCGGAGACGATCCTGGACGGAGGCGAACTTGGCAAGCTGACGTTGCCAATCAGGGAAAACACCGAAGGCTTCGATATCACCATATTGATCGAAGTCGCTGTCGTAGCATCCCTTGAGCCCATCAGGCTTGATCCGCTTGCCATCTTCGTACCAAAACTCTGGATAGTCGCACGTCTTGTTGTATGTGTTGCCGATGTCGAAGTCCAGATAACGCCGATCGCTCTTCCACAGAACCTTGTGTTCCTCCACGAGGAAAGGCGTACTTGTGTTCAGGTAACCCTCGAAACCAATGAGATCACCCATGCTACAAGTTAAGTCAGCCATCACCGCCACCGGGAGTAAAGAGCTTGGAACCACGCTTCACTTACGTTGCCATAGTGTTATCCATGATGACCCACATGCCATGGTCGTGGATGGCGTCGATCGCCTCCTGCCATTTTTTGATATTACCGAAATGCTTATCAAGAAGAGTCAAGTCAAGTGGCTAGCAAGCAGAAACGGTCAGCTTTTGGATCTTGTCGTCGAGAGGGCCGGGGCTGAAACGAGGAGAAACCTACCGAGTACGAATCCGCACCCCACGGTTGGTTGATAAAGGGGGAGCCTGCAATGTAGATTCCCTGTGATGGTCTTTGTTAGTTTGCGCCATGGTTACGGTTCTAGCAGTCGGCTCGTCCGTACCTTTACTCCCTGTCCCTGAATGTAATCCAGCGAGTCGATGATTCCGTCCACGTCACCGCCGAATCGGAGCTGATTGCTCATGATATCGGCCTCGAAAAGCGTGCCATTGGCATTGTCGTTGTCTGGCTCGCCGTTTACCCAGCGATCAACGAAGACGGTGTAGAAGGGTACTCGCCAGTTTTTGGGCGAAGGGAAATATGTAAAGTTCGGGTCATCCTCTGTTCGGTCGCCCCAGTAGTCAAGAGGACTTGTGGCGGTTTTGTTCCGGTTGAGATTGTATTCTATCTCTTGGGCATCGTATCGGAGGGCGTCCGTGAGTGTAAATGTTGTTGCTATTGTGAAGAGAGCGCGAATCGAAAACAACGCTAGACGAGTCATCGTCACCGTCGCTCACCACTTCATGGGGAGCGACAGGAAAACTCGAGTACTGTAACGAGAGACAAGATAAGTAGTAGTAGCAGTAGTAGTAGTAGTAAGGGCAGGTAGGTAATAGGCGTGTAAACGTGTGTAAAACGAACGACGACGACGGAACCGGCCCAAGATCTCCAACACAAGCCACGCGAATGAAGGACGATACAGAATATGGAACGTGAGTTTGAGAAGAGGAAAAGATGTGCTGGCGGCCCCAAGGTGTTGGATACGTAACGAACGGATCTGGCCGTCGGTGGCTGGCAACCCCACGACATGAACATTGAGCTTTCAAGAAGGCCCACCAGGCAGAAAGGGGCTTCAGCCATTCTGGGGCAACTCTGATGGCTTGCCAAAGCTCGGATGCGTTCATGGTTGTTGGCATATCCGTGTCTTCCGACCCATTCTGTGATGCACGGTGGACAAGGGGCTGTCGACCAGTAGCAGCCAACAAAGGGGGCGCGATTGGGGGCGCCAGCTGGCCCACTCGAACGTCAAGCGACGTGGTGCCGTACTGTGCGGCCCCTATTCGGCGGTGTCTAGGGTGTCATGTCGTGTGGACGGCCCACCAGCAAAACGTTCCAAGGAGCCCAGAAAAAGGAGGCACAACGGCATTCTCTCACCCGTCCAGGTGGTATCTGCGACGAAGAAGCCGTCCAAATGGCCCAGTAGCGTTCCTCGTCAGGCGTCAGGGCTGTTTTGGAGCGTTTGGCACCTTGCTTCTCGACTGGTTATCTCACACATCACAGCGTTTAGTTTAACGCAGAACGCCACCGGATCTCCATCAGACAGGGCGGCATGGGCAAGTTTTGGCGCGGCTTGATGGGGGCGGGGCGCGATATACTATGTGTTGGCCCTACAGTAGGAGGAGGCCCTAGGCCCCTACACTACAACCATAGAGGCTAGTATAGGCGGGCTACTGTGTACCTAGAGATGGAGGCTAGAGATCAAGAGGGAAATGCCAATACCTACCTACTGTACCATATGTTGTTCTGCGAGACGACCAGAAGGAAATGCTTTGTTCGCTGGATTGCCCATCATTTCGATTCGTAAACTTTTCGCCATGTCCGCGACATGATCGGCAATGCTGGCGGCCAACAATTGCGCTCGCAACAATTGTCGTGTTGAATGAGGGGCCTTGGTTGTGGCCAGGGCGAGAGCAGGAAAGTGGAAGCCGGAAAAGGTTCCACGATGAGGCGACACCATTTTTCCAGTGCTTTTTTTGGGTTCTTTCTAGGTTCTTTGAGCGTCCACCCGGACGGCGACCCCCCCTGCTCCGCCGCACTGACCAGGTCATCCACAGATACAGCGTACGTACCGGTACTAGTCGCGTGTCTGGGTGCGATACGAGCAACCTAGTGTACACTAGATACTGGGCACGGTAGGAAATTTTGTAAAAGGTGGGTGAGGTGGGAGCTGGGAGGAGTCCAGTGCAAGGGAAGTATAGTGCAGTGTATGCAAATAGGGAAAGCTTGGCAGCCCCTGGCAGCCTCCATCCACCTGCAGTGGTCGGAAAGAACATCAACCGATTGGGCCAATCGGGAGGCCTAAACGCTCAGGAACAACCACACCGGCTGGGCACTGAACCACCACCACCACTACCCACCATTACGACCATCATCTAGTGTACTATGTAGTATAGCAAATAGCAGTGTGCGGCTCTGGCCTTTCAGTGTTTCCCTAACATTTCTGTGCCTTGTGGCTGCGTCGGCACATGGTTGTGTATGTTGAGGTTATAGTGTATATCGGCGCGGTAACACATAGCACGTGGGGTCAAGAGGGACGAGTGACCATGTAGTGTACATAGTAGGTAGTGTATAGCGAGGTTCACTTTGTTGCTGTTTGCTCCATTGTCTGGTCCGGCACAAGAAGAGTCAGCCAGCATACCACACGATGTCGTAACAAGGTCGAGAACAATGACGGCAACAAGAGACAGCAGCCAACAACAACAAGCCTGGTTGCTGGAGCCCGGGCAGGAGAAGGGGAGTACCTGGCAGCCGATGGGTTCAGTTTCATGGTACGAGACTGAGCCTTGTTTGCTGGATCTCGCTGTCCTTGGCAGAGGGGTGCTAAGGTATTCTATTCTTCCATTCTTTTCGTGTTCGAATCGCTCCCGTCGCGTGTGTCGCGATACCTGGCGTCGTCGCAGAGCATACCCTACAAGGTAGGCCGGCCTGCTACCGTAGGCAGGGCAGGGCAGGGCTCTCTCTTTCCCTCTCTCTCTGTAGTGTAGTGTAGTGTATGTAATCTGTGAGATCTGCACTGCGGTGGTGTCTCGCCGTGATGCTGCCCTGGCCGTGTTCTTCCCAATCTTTGGCAGTGGGGAGGTGGCCATCTGCAACATGCCAATGATAGGGACGGGAAGTCGTAGCGTAGAACATGGAAGCTGTCGAACAAGATGCCCTGGACGGCTTTGCCAACGGTATGTGGTGTATGGAGTCGGGATTGGCTCAAGTGGGCGCTGTCCCGTATTGGGAGTTCTGGCTGGACCGACGACGGAACGAATAGCCGGGTTTCTGATTGATTGGCACAGAGTGGTGGAAATGGGTGGGCTACAGTGGGCTGCCAAGAGGGCTGCTTTGTGGATCGGACAAGCGGTAGTCGAGAATCGGGAAAAGAGGGAAAGGGGCTCCCCTGGCCGGCCAGAGCTGAGTGGGCAGCCGCAGTGGACAGGAACAGTGGGTACCTTACCTTCAAGTGGAGGTGGACCGTGCTTCTCCGCCCGGGAAAATTCGAGAAAATCTCGCGTAATTCATAGCGCCTGAACTACGCCGCTCTGGGTTTATAAGACCCGACGGCAAGGACGGTACGACGACTGCTCGTATCGATCCCTCTCTTAGGTTGCTGGTGGTTTAAACCCCTAGATCCCGCCGGCGTCGTGAATCGCATGATGGCATGAACATTTCAACCTAGTGCGCAATGGGCCGGGTTGGACAATGCCATGCTTACCTAGTGTCCATATCTTCAAGTCCTTCAGCTCCCGTCCCGCATGATACATTGACCTCTGGATGCAATAACGGTCGTTACGCGGCTTACCTTTTTTTTTTTTTTTTTTATTGTTACATGACGCAGGTACACACCTACCTTTAGGTACTGTGCCACCACACTGCACCGTGTCAGTCTTGGGTAAGGTACTGACTGAGGTGCCGGGTGGTCAGCGACTTGTTTGGATAACTTTGGATGTGAACTTTGCCCTTTGTACCAACATTGGGTGAACACCCACCACTGCAACGTTTGACACTAGCAGGCTGTCACCCTCCACCACGGTCACCAGGCACCTCGTCTCACCGACTCTTGCCATCAATGCAGTGTAGGAAACAATGGGACAACCAAAGCACTTGAAGAGAAAAAGGGACCTGCATCACTGCTACATACCAACACCAAGTGGGTTCGCTTCATTTATGGAAACCCACGAGGATTGAATTGCCCTCGGATTTGATTGACAGTGGGTGTCGGATCAATCACAGATTAAAGCAATACCGGCAACCCTGGCCTGTTCATTTATTTTCTGGTCTTGGCTGCTCCATGATCCTCCCCCCCTCAGTCGCTTCGCCCCTTTTCGCCCACCATCACCACACTCCCTGCCCTGGTGCTGCCCTCCTCGTCCAACCCTAACGGCCCTCAGCTAACCCTCACTAGTGACCCATCTCCCTGTCCGTTCTGAAATGAGACTTGTTGGGATCTTCTTGGGCGACATGAGACGCTTTTAGAATGCTCCCCAAAAGGGTAACCCCTTCTTACCCCCTGGCTGGCCTTCTCCACGATCTGACTGCTGTCCTGCCGTCCTTGTGCCGTTGTCCGTGTAAGAAAAAGGCCGCTGTCGAGGCTATCGTATAGCGACTGGAGTCCTCGCAATTGCGGGCTGGCAGATCTCAGCAGCATAAGGTTGGTGATTTGCAGGTGTGGTGGGCTTCTCTGGGTCTCGTGGTTCGCAGCATCCTCGAGCAGGGTCGGCGTTCATCCCTTCCGAGGTAAGAAAAAAGGCACCACCAGCCAATCACAAGCCGTGCCTGACCTCGTACCTTCCTTGTCACTCCTCGTACTCTGGACGACCCTTCTCCTAGCCATCCCAACCCGGACTCATCTCCCGGTCCGTCTTCTTTTCTCTCTCTCTCTCTCCACAACCAAAATCCCGTCCTTCCGGTGCTAGTCGCTTGTCGCCGCCATTCCACCAGTCACTCATTTTGTAGTATATCGCGAATTGAATCCCATTTTTTATTTGCCTGCGCTCTTTCTTTCGGTCTTTCCATCCATCGGTTTGCCCGTAGACACTCGCTTTTGTTTACTCCCCTCTGCGCCATCCCTCCCCTCGTTTTCCGGACGGTGTCGAAAGATCGGAGAAACAGCCACTCTTTGAGAAGGAAGAAGGAAAGAAAGGGACCAGAAAGAGCCATTCGTTGAAAATAAACCCGTTATTCACAACCCGCGTTGACCAAGACGACAACGACGACAAACTCAACATCCATCAGAAACACACAACAACATGCGGTCATCTCTTTTGACGGGCGCCATTGCGGCGGCCCTGAGCTTTTCCGGTTATGCTGCCGCCGCCGACGCTGAGGCGTGGAAGACCCGATCCATCTACCAGGTCATGATCGACCGTTTCGCTCGCGACGACGGTGGTTCGGTCGACTGCAAGCTGTACGAGTTTTGCGGTGGTACTTGGAAGGGCCTCACCAACAAGTTGGATTATATCCAAGGTAAGTTTGGCCAGCCTGTCTCCTGCCCGTTTTGAGAGCCCAGCAGCCGACAGAATATGTACAGGTATGGGCTTCGATGCCATCCAGATCAGCCCCGTCATCAAGAACGAGGACAAGAACACCGCCGTTGGCGAGCCCTACCACGGTTACTGGTCGCAGGATCTCACCCAGGTCAACCCCAAATTCGGTACCGAGGAGGACCTCAAGAACCTCATTGCTGAGATCCACAAGCGTGACATGTTCCTCATGGTTGACGTTGTCGTGAACCACATGGCGCAAGAGTTCGACAACGTTGTGCCCCCCAAGGTCGACTACTCCGTGTTCAAGCCGTTCAACGACAAGAAATACTTCCACCCGTACTGCAACGTTACCGAGTGGGAGAACGCTACCAACTACCAGGACTGCTGGCTCTATCCCTACGGCATTGCTCTCGCCGATCTCAAGACCGAGTCCCCCGATGTTGTCAGCCTTTTCACCAAGTGGATCAAGAACCTCGTCTCGACCTATTCCATCGATGGTCTCCGTATCGATGCCGCCAAGCACGTCAACGATGAGTTCCTGCCCCAATTCGTCCAGGCTTCCGGCGTTTTCGCTCTCGGTGAGGTTTTGACCGGTGTTACCGAGGACATGTGCCGCTACCAGAACAAGTCCAAGAACCTCCTCCCCGGCATGCCCAACTACCTCGACTACTACCCCTTGAACGCGGCCTTCAACGGCGGTTCCTTCGAGCGCCTCGGCGAGATCCGCGCCCAGGCCCAAGACAGCTGCAACGACACTCTTGCCCTCGGTACCTTCATTGAGAACCACGATATGCCTCGCTTTGCCAGCCAGAACCAAGATATGGCCCTCGCCAAGAACGCCATGACCTACGTTATCATGAACGACGGTATCCCTACTGGTAAGACACACATATTTGTTTTCGCATTTTTCCCTTTTCTGCGCATCAGAAAATCACTGATCTGACACAATCAACAGTCTACCAAGGTCAGGAGCAGCACTTCACGGGCGGCGCGACCCCTGAGAACCGCGAGCCCCTCTGGACTTCCAGCTACAACACCTCGGCGCCCCTCTACGTTCTTGCTCAGACCCTCAACAAGGTCCGCAAGAACGCCATCAAGCAGTCGCCTACCTACGTCAAGCAGACGTCCAATGTCCTGATCGCCGACACCAACCACTTCTGCCAGCAAAAGGGCCCCGCCGAGAACTCGGTCGTGTTCTGCGTCACCAACAAGTCCTCCAAGGGCGACAGCTACCAGATGCCCGTTGGCGGCTTCCGCGACTCTGACGAGGTTGTCGAGGTCCTCAGCTGCGCCACGACCACTGCCGACGGTCTCGGCCAGATCACCGCCTACATGGGCGCTGGCGAACCCAAGGTCTGGGTCAAGAAATCTGCTCTTGAGGGCACCGATATCTGCACCAAGACCACCGTTGACGGCCCCAAGGAGGAGAATGGCGCTGCCTCCAAGGGCGCCGCCACCGGTGTCCTGATGGCTGCCGTTCTCGGAACTGCTAGCTTGCTCCTTTAAATTTGATGTCCAAATTTAAAGAGACAAAACAAGGAAACGCAAAAAACTAGAAAACAAACAAGCTGTAGTCATGTTCTGATCTCATCCGATTTTTGAATCGGAACTACTCTTAAAGAGGGGTTCCTTTCGAGTCGGTCCGATCATCTTGGAAAGCTGAGAGGGAAGTTGGTGATAAGATACCCCCAAACGCAAACGCAAACACACTTGACGGTTGAAAGTCGCATTAGAAGAAATGGCAAACGTTGTTGTTGAGAGCATGAGAGTCGGGCCACGCATCGCCGTGTACATACGACACAATTGTATGTCGGCTGTCAATATATTTTTCTGGATAACGGCGTAATGGCTGCTCGATTATCTACATACATTCAAGCGCATCTATATACGTACCAAATTTTAGTATACATCATTTCTTTATTTTCTTAATTCATACTATGAGGCGAAATCTTGTGAGCCTTGCGTGAGAATCCAATGAGTTGAAGCCGACGTTGACTCGACTTAACTGAATTTTACCTCCTTGTACCTGTAACGAACCTTTTGCTCACAATCTTACCAATACCGTATTCTGGCAAAAGATTCCATCATCATCAGAGCCTGCCGTAGCCCAATGCAACACATCATGTCGCTAGGTACTCGTCTTCTTCCAGAAGGTTAATCCAGCCCTTTTGTTTCACAATGTCCGAGTTTCGGTTCACAACAGCGATGTTCCCAGACATGAACAGCCCATCTGAAACCTTTGGACGGTAATAACACCGGATTATGTATGACGAACTCAACCAGCTGAATGTAATGAATCAAATACATGAGTACATGTGGTTTACATGATAATGACACGGGTCTGACGTGTATCAGTCTCATTTGAGAAACGCAAACAAGAGGGAGAAGATTATGTGTAACTTTACCTTGCAAAAACAGGCAGACAAGGCAAGGCTGTCTTGTCCAAGGTATCTTGTCCCTGTCTTGTCCTTCCTGGTTTCCTCCCCTTCTTACATATCATGATACTACACGTGAAAACTTGGGTCTTGATTCCTCAAGCTAAGTGGATCAGGCAGAAGAAAATGTCTACAGCTGAGAATTAATTTTTTCTTTCTCATCATCCCTAGGTATGTACCATAGAAAAAAAGAAAAGAACACATCGCGCTTCTGTACCTAGGAGATGTCTTGGTTCATGTTGGTCGTTGTTACACAACACCTACCTTTTCCATGGCTCGGCGGTGGTTGGAATAAGCTTAAAAAGGCTGACTGACTGACTGACGTTGGGATGAGATCACCGACAGAATGTGCGTGTTATTTTCCTTGGTCCGAACTTCTCTTCACCTTTCGTTCCGTCTCACTACCTACCTACCTACCTCCCGTCTGATCGGTCGGTCCCACCGTTCATCTACATACTGTACATACATACCACGTGGTCCTGTTGACGCGCGCGTTATGTAACTCGCCGTTTGTTTTGCCCGTCCAGATCCCCGCGACGATCGCAGTGTTTGTCGGATACATCGATACTTGAGTTTTGCCAACTTGGCTGCTGCCGATAGATATGGTACTTGGAAGATACTCGAAGGAACTTGCTGGGAGCACGGAGGAGTACAGTCAATGGTTTCAAGCGAAGATTATGAAAGACAAGAGGAAGAATGAAACGGGTGAAAAGAAAGAAAGAAGATCAAAGGGAGGTAGGACCCTAAGAAGAGAGTATCAGAGAAAATGAGATAAAGAAAACAAAGAATACCTAAAGAAGAAGAAATTCAAGACGATATGCCAGTGGTTTCGATCGCTTTGTCACTTTAGTCTTTGTCTCTTTAACTCGTGATCATTTCTTTTTATCGGCTGCTTGACTCAGTGCTGATGGTGTCTACACTACTAATGACGGTCGGAGGTAATGTGGTTGGCATTGAAGACTGGAGAGATAATAATGCCATGTCCGCGCTATCGCTTGACTTTGTCACGTGCTGAAGCTGATGCGCATCCGTTTGTCCAAATTTCGCTGCGTAAATGACTTCATTGGCCTCATCTACATAAGATGGAAGCGAGATCTTTCCGTTCTTACATAGTAGATGATCTTCGTCGATGGCACTCCAAGCAATTCGGTTATGATATTTTCTTTGTAGGGGATGATATCGCCTTCTAACCACCTTCTCCCCCCCGTGGGATGTGACCATGGCCTGTAGACATCGTAGCGGGCCGAGTGAAAGAGCAAGTCAGAGTCCCTGTACATCAAAACGGAAGGCACAACTTCCTTTTTCGCTCTTACAAGTGCTCATCTTTACCTGCCCGATTCGTGAACGGGACCGAATAGAGGTGAGACTTGTTAGGCGTCTCGTCAGACCGCTCCAGGGGGGGAATGATCATACACTGACGACAGGCAGTCGGTTCAATTGCACGTTCCATGTGCATTCGGTGATGTGATACATACACACAATAAAGACAAGCTGGAAAGAGAGAGAGAAGACCACACCATCTAGTGTAGTACAAGGGGCGGCTTATCGTAGAAATGATTGTACATAAGACGATTCTAGGTTTGGTCCGTCCGGAGCCAGAGACCGGCTCCACATTTCCCACGATCCCTTGATTGTGGAGTAGTTTACATATGTACTTGCTGTGATTGGAACGTTGGAGCCCTGCATTCTGCGGATACGTCATGGGAAACTTATCATGGGACGATCCTCCTTGAGGGGCTCTCGAGAGGGGATGAGAATGGGCATAGGCAACTGAACTTAAACGAAGGGGGAACCGAACTGTAGTGTAGGTATACCCACCGTTTCACCAAAGCGAGGGGCGCCTTTGACTTTGGCTTTCTTGGAGATAAATGGTTATCTAAAGCCTACGACTTGCACTCCAGGAAAAGCCTGGTCAGTTATGAACAGAATTCAAGCTGTTGTAGGCATAGGTATTGATTGGAGATTGAAGATGCAACTCCAGGTCAACAATTGAAGCTTTTGTTGATCGATGGATCCCCCAAACGGTAATGCGCATGTGGTGTAATGTACCCTTAATTCTGTCACCCCCTTGACAGGCTACGTACAAGCCGCTGCAGCTGCCTCCTCTTCTTGACACTGTCACCGCTCCTGCATCCCGAGTGATCTCGCCAACAAGGGAAGGAACGATCGTTTGTTAGGTTTCCGTCGGGTAGGTACGCACACCCACGGCACCCAAGGTCACCTGGTCGCTGTCACACTGTATCGCATATTTTTTTAGTAATATATCGATCTCTGTCCTCTCGAGCGAAACCTCTCCTCCAAAACATTTTACCATCTATCGACAAATCAATCGCATCAAGTAACTGAAAGGACAGTCAGCTCGATCTACAAGCCTCACGATCCCATCGAACATCAACACATCCCCACAACAAACGAACACCAAGAATCACAATGACCGGCGCCACCTCGAACCCCCAGGTCTGCCCTGTGGTTGGCACAACCAACTCGACTCTCCCTCCCAGCCACCCGGACATCGATCTCTCCCAGCCCGGCCAGACATGCCCGGTCGTGGGGGCCTCAACCGATCACCACCACAACCTCCACAAGCACCCTCAAGTGTCCCAGCCCGAGGGTCTCAAGCGCTTGGACGACGCCTCGGCCTGCCCCGCCCTCAACAGCCGCATCGTCAACGAGCCCAAGTCCAAGGAGATGGACGATGAGGTCTGCCCTGTGGTCGGCACAGCGACGACGGTTCTGTCCCCCGATCATCCCAACATCGAGGGCGCGCCGGAGGATGCCGAGTGCCCTGTCACCAAGGCCAAGGTCGCACATCACAAGGGCAAGGTCCACGAACACCCGGATTTGAAGAGCGCCAGCGAGGGCGCCGTCTGCCCGGTTGCGGGGAAGTACAAGAGTGAAATGGCTGGTATTGGTGCTTAGGTTGTTGGGTAGTGAGAGAGAAACAAACGGTTACACGGCCTCTATGTCAGGGGACCAAGACTGAAGGATAGCAATGCAAATGAATATTGGTATCTAGGTATCGGATCAATCAGTGCCTTCACAAGTTGCCTGGTAATGATATTCCGTGGTGGTGTCTTTTGTGGACCTCGTGCACCCAAACCCCTTGAGCTGTGAACGAGCGAGCCCTCCAAGAGAGTCGGCAGGTCTCGAAAAGGAAGTTAACCACTGCAAGGAGACAACACAATTGAAGCTAGAACTTGCAACTGGGTACAATGGCCATCACTGTCACACCTCAACTAAGCGGATTGATCGTTGAAAAAGAATTTCTCCTCGTCAACTGAACTTTCGAAGGTGGATGGCACGAGTTCGGAGACACGCACAGTTCTAGCCATGCAAAAAGAGAGGAATGTTTTCTGGGACACAATACACAATTATATCCTTTTTCTTCTTCGTCCTCTGCCAGCCAAGTCCATACACTATTATCCCGTGGACCCTAGGGCTGTGGGAGAGCAGCTGGATGTCCGAAAAAAAATGCCAGCTCGAAGTCAGGGTTCTCAGGTTGGTAACCCACACATCTGGACGAAGCTACCATCAACTGCCCCAATATCAGCGACTGCCACACCCAACAACAGAACCAAACATGAGGGTGTCTAACTTGCGTTTAGCACCTGCACCATGGAGCAGGATCGCCACCCGGCCAAACACAGCCTAAACTCAAGGGTTAGCCGCAAAAGAGCTACGTACTTCCAATGTAAAGGGTGAGGCGCTTCACTTACAAGCTCTCCCGCATTGTGCAGACAGTACCCACTGACGACCATTGCAAACAGCAACACTGTTGAAGTCCCTGGTGCAGTCGTAACCAGATCCACTGCACGACTGTCCAAGGAAGACGGTTCCCTGGACTGAAGCGACCAGAGTCGCCACGGCCGAAACAAGATGGAGAAGTTGCATACTGGATGGAGGCTTGAAAAGGGGGTCGACTAAAGGTAGTATTGGAGGAAGGTCTTGAGGGAGGAAGGCTGATGGATCTGGAAGGCAAGGTAGAAAGAAGTGAGCTGTTGGCAAGTTGCAGGAATGAGGGCACTTTATATACTTCTTGAAGGCTTCATCATCATGAAATTGGCGTACTGGTTGCTTCTCTTCCAGAATTAACGGCTTCGCGGCATCTGAATACAACGGGAGCTATCCGCAAAGACTTCATGATCATTCGGTATGGGTTTGCTGATCACCCCCTCTCTCTCAATACGAGGTTTGGTAAACCTGTAAGCATGAGGTTGCATAGAGGAAATCTGGCGTAGTAGAGAAGGATTTTGGTATAACCGGTCGGACTCCGCATTCAAGAATCGTGATGCATCCTGAAGCTAGTTGATTGTTTCTGGGTGTGAAAAAGATTAAAACATCCTGTCATCGAGCTTACATGTGCCAGGTCGAAATCACCAACGGTTCGATACCTCTACGCTATGTGGCAGCTGGATATGTTAGAACTAGTAGAGTCAAGAGCTCGCTCTAGTTGATGACCTCAATTCTTTTCTCCTTTACCATCTCCTCACGATTCATTGGGTAACTCAGAATCTCGCCGTACACATAGTAACTCAAATGAGAGTCTCTTCGTCCTGCTGGACCAGAATGAAGGATGATCTCACCGTAGGTCTGTGGCAAAGATACCCTAGGTAAGGTTCAGTGGGCCAATGTTGCGTCTTACGTACGCTCAAGAGAACATTGAAAGGAAGGAATGCAACCCGAAAATATCGTACGAGCCAAACTCTCCTTTGACATGTTATGTCAATCGCAGACTGGAACCGCAACGCCGAGCCATGTCGGTTTAGATAGTGTAGTAGGGAAGTGACGACGTGCATTGATGAGCCTCCAACTGCCCAATTACATGCTTGCAACTTTTGCCTTGGTGATGATAACATCAGAGAATCGAGACTTTGGGAAAGAGCAATGTGTGGGGAAATGGTTATGATAATTGGCGGGCTTGATACACCTCACTGCAGTGAGAAGAGGAAACCTGGGTGGGGTACGTACGACTTCCACTCACACCTTCCAGAATCCAATGTTTACAAACCCTTGGTCACCAGCACTGCGTGCATGGTCGAACCTGTTACTCTCCTCGAGTCTCTGGTACTAGACTTTGACATGAAGAAAACTGTACTCGACAGAGAGTAGCGGCCCAAGAAAAATGGTAGGGGAACATGATATTAGCATTGACGACAAAGACAATGCCCAGGCAGTTCGTCGTTGCTTGGTGACTACCTCTAGACACCACGAGGACAAATCCACAACCGATGCAATATTACAGATACAAGTCTTGACTGTTACCACCGATATCCCCTTCGGTTCATCCTTCAGGACTAGGTCCCGATGATGTGGACTCTCTTGATCCCTTTCATCCAGAACACCTTTTCCCCTCCTCCAGCGTATACGTTAGTTGGAGAAAACATGAGTGAAACCATCACTGACTGTCTCCAGGCTATACACCGTGCCTTTCGACCGGGGTCAAATAGACCGGAAGCGGGTGTTTCTCCCACAAAGTATAGATATGTTGATCCAGCCAGTCCTTGTCAGGGTTTGCGAGCTGCATATCGAAGTTATAGACGACTTTGGTAAGGATGAGCCTCATCTCCGCGATGGCGAGGCTGTGATGAAGGAGGGTGATTCGTCAGCCAACGAACAAGGAGAAGGAGAACAAAGTGCCGAAACATTAAGGAAAATGATTCACTCACCTCCGACCAATACAATTCCTTGGTCCAACACTAAAAGGTTGTACCGCGTCCAACCTGTCGTTGGCAAACCTGGGATCCTGCATCCACCGCTCAGGATGGAACTCGAAGGGTTCGACGAAATGCTGCTCATTGTGGCTTGTTGCCCAGTGCCATACAGCAACAACGGTCTTTGTCGATAGAAAGCAAGAGTTTGGTCAGTCTATGGCCGCCATGATACCAAGCTCTTCTTGGGAGGGTGTGACAACTTACACCTTCTGGAACGAATGTGCCCGCAACCTTGGCACCGCCCTTGGGAACAACTCGAGGCATACCGATAGGAACAGGAGGATAGAGACGCATAGCCTCGTTCAAGCAGGCCAGCATGTACTCGAGGTTGCCCACGGACGAAAGGGTGATTTCTTCCTCCGATTTGAACGTGGAGCGAACTTCCTCAGTCAGCTTCTTCATTGCTTCGGGATCCCTCAGCAGCATATATGTTGCTCCAGCCAAGAGTGTTGCAGTCGTTTCCGAACCGGCGACAATCAACAGACTTGCATTGGCCGCGAGTGCGTCCATGTCTATGCCCTAGAGGTTGTCGAAAAGTGAACTTGTCAGCATCCATCATCATCATCACCAAGTTTTCGGACTTCAGTCAAGGTAACCACCAGCAGAAAACAGGGGGGGGAACATGAACTCACCCACTCCTCTCTCTTCTGCAACAACCCCTCCAAGAAGTCCGGCCTCTCCTTCGTCAGCTTCACCCTCCTCTGCAACTTATCCATCGTTCTTTTCCGATGAAACCGCCTTGCATTGCCGCTTAGTTTCCGAACAAGCGGACACACCCAGTCCTCCAGCCCCAAAAGCCTGAGGGCGAACATGACGCAGCCGAACCGCACACTCTTCCCCACCGCGTCCACCCACGGATCGTACTCGGCCTTCTCCAAACACCCAAACGGCTCGCCAAAGGCCAAGTCGCCAATGATATCGAAGGTAGTCCAGTTATACCAACTTACCATGTCAAGCGGTACACGTTCACGTTCATGTTCCTCCTCTTTTTGGTTCATGTTCTCCGTTTGCTGCTTCGTGGTGTTGTTCTTCATGTTTATGACCGTCGTCGTATCCCTCTCCTCCTCCGACACTCCCACGTCCTTCTGCTTCCCAGAAGAACGACAATTGCCCCTCAACCCCCTAATCAACGCACTCACATACCCGCCAATAATCCCCTCCTGCGCCCTCATACTCCGATCACTGAACCCATGCGCCATCAACTTCCTCAGCGCCCCGTGCGCCTCCTTCGTCTCGCTCAGCAGACTCGGCGGGCTGCCTTTGATGCGGTAAAAGAGATTGAGCTTGGCAAACTCTTCTTCGCCGTGGGGCCGATGGCCGTAAATGTCCTTCCAGGCTTGCGGGTCGGCAAAAGACAAGGCATTGGGCGAGATGCGCACCACGGGCCCGTACCGCGCGTGAAAGTCGAGGATGGAGCAGGGGAGCGTGCCGGTGATTTGGCGGTACAAGTAGGGGAGGATGGAGGCGCGGTGGAAAAAGGGGCCCGGGTGGCGGGCGAGAGGGTGCAGGGTCAGGTTGTAGATGGCGGAGAGGAGGATGGAGGATAGGAGGATAACGGTCTGGAAGGAGGTGTTAGTAATTGTCGGATGTCAAGGGCGGGAGTAAGGTAGGTAGGATAGAGGAACTTACACCGATGAGGAAAATCCCTAAAAGACTGGTAGGACTGGGTAGAGGTATCCCCAGTGGGAGGAGGTGTGAAAGATTCATCATCATCATCATCATCTCTTCTGTGACATGAACTACGGCTGCTTTGTTGAGTACCTCTAGAAGTAGTAGAACGCGGCAACCAGATAGAGGTGTTGAAGAATGACTAGAGGTACTTCAAGTCTGGTCCTGATGTAAATAGGTAGTTATCCCAGAGATATTTATACGGAGCAAGTCAACCAACCCCCTGAGTGATATACAACTCGACTCGAGCATCATTGTAGTGTATAACACGGAGATTCCGACACAGTCCAGTCCAGTCCCAATCGGACACTTTTTTGTTTTCTTGACTTGTTCCTGGTTCATGTCTCAAGAACAACTTGAGGAAGAAACAGAAAGAAACAGAACCCCCAGCCCCGATTTCTTTTCAAGATCCTGAGACAGACTACCTAATAACCCATTACCCGGACGGATGCTATGCACCAGTGATTCACTCTGCTGTCCTTCTGCTGTCCTTCTGCTGTGTCTGGTCGCTACATGTATGGTCGCTACATGTACATGTATGTGGGCTCTGTCTCTGTCTTTCATTGTGAGGGAACGTGGCCTACCATAGAGGTATGTACAGTACAGTCCGAGCAACAAACAGTGCGTAGTTTGTTGAGCCGTCACGAACTCGGCGGTCCAGTCATCAATCGGCCAGTGAAGTTACCATGCCATGCCATGGTTTATGGGTTATGGATTTGTACCCGATCGCTCCTGCGTCTTCTTCCGCTGTGGGACTCTCTTTTTTTTTTCTTCTCACCTATACTACATACATAGGTAGTGTACATCTCTGAATCGATCGGAGATTTTTGTCGAAACCCCTTGCACTAGTTCAGTTAGGTAGGTATGTAAACGGTCGGTCGATGATACCCTGCGGTACGAACGTATGTGTAGTTAGGTATCGATGTCACTCTGCTATTTTCTTCCGGATGGAATTCCCGCCGCTCGTCCAGTCCAGTCCAGTCCAACCAGGGTATGTATGTAGTGTACCTACACTACACTAGTATCAAGCAATATTCCAACCATGTAAGACACTGAAACATCCTCTAAAAACACTTGTCAGCTCGGGAATGGGATCAGCCGTTTTTGTCGCGAGCTGTGCTGTGTGCAGCAGTAAGGTTAAAGTACCTACTACGGTAAGTAAATCCAAATGTTTGACTTCTTACATGCGTTGGTGGTGGTGGCCGTTGTTGATCAAAGTATGTACAGTGGGTGCCGGAAAAAAACGCCCAACTGGTCATTTTACCGCAAAACTCGTACAATTCACGTTACTAGAAAGTAACACCAACGAAAGTATGGTAATCCCAGGATTATATTGTATTGAGTACTTTACACTACCTTTAATACTAACCCTTTAATATTGCATTTACTACATAAATACTTTAGAGAGAAGGTTTCAAAGTTAGTACTTAGAGAACTTATTAAATTTTACCCACTATAAGCCCCTATAAGCCCACTATAGCAAATTTTCTACTTTGTATTTTATTTTACATCCGTAGTTCACTACCATTTTAAGGTAAAGATATTTAACCAACTTACTTTTAGTATAAGAAAGTAAATAGGAGCTTCGAAGAAAGTTTTACCAATATTTGGGAGAATGTACGGTGGTGAAATCAATGAGTGACGATGATGACTTTTGGCTGTTTTTGCGGGGAAAGTTCGAGTTGGGCGTTTTTTTCCGGCACCCACTGTAGCGTGGTGATCGACGGCGCGTGGCTCCGCTTTTGCCATGAGACCCAAACAACACAGTTCGTTGGGTTCCAGTTCGCTTGGGGGCCTGGAGCTACGGTATGTAGGAGGCGGTCAAGCTGGGGTGATGATCAATAGCACGTGCCTCCTAGTATCGAAAAAGAGAACGGTAATAGCGAGACAAACAAAAGAAAACATGAACGGGGAAAGATTTGTAGTCGATTATCTCGATATCCGAGGAGAAGCAGGAAGATATGGATGGAAGTTGGGGCAGGCAGCACCTCCTTGGGACCTTGCATGCGATGCCTCTTCTCTCCTTCGCCTATGAATTCGGCGATATCATTGGGGATTGAAAGAGCCGTTGCTCTTCTGTCATCTTCATCTCAAACCGTGACAGCATAGTGCGAGAAATATGGTGGTATCAAAACGTGCTACATATACAAGAAGAAGAAGAAGAAGAAGCCCCCCCCTGTACATAACGCCGGCCCATTATTTACCCGGTCTCATACCAAAAGAACCCAAAGATGTGAGTATACAGAATCATGAGCATATCTGCACATACATCCTCGTCTCCAAACTCTCATTCATGGAAATCATCAACTCAATCCCCCAAGTTCATAAAAATCCAAATTGCAATACCTCCTGCTATCAGCAATATCGTGCACATAGCCGCCCCAGCCTTATCCGCCGTAGTGATCGGCTTTGCTGGCTCGGTAGCATGCCTACTTCCAGTTCCCGCGTTTGGATCTCCCTTGCTGGTACCACCCGTCGTGTTCGTCACTGGCGGGTCGGCTTCATCAATAAGGAGACTCGATACAGCCGCGAGAACATCCATAGCCTCTCCCGCACCGGTAGTCTTGTCCACGGCGGGATCGACAAAGACACCCCCGGACCAGTAGAAGCCGCACACTCGCCCTGTGGCTCCGCCCGTGCATTGCTTCGCTGCCGCTTCAGCTGAGGTTTTGAGTACAGGGAGGATGGTGTCCCGCGTAAAGGGCGCGATCTGCGTCACCATTGCCATCCAGCGGTGGACGTACCCCTTGAAGCTCACCATGTCGGGCGTGCAGGCGCCCTGGCGGCCCTCGCAGGCGAGTTCGAAGGCGATGCCTTTGGGGAAAAAATCGCGAAAAAGACCTTCGGTGAGTTTCTCGATGCGGGTTTTCCACATGTCTTGGGTGGCGGCGTCACCTTCCGTGTAGTTGTACATGAAGGCGGCGCCCTGGACGAGTATGGCGGCGCTGTAGCTGAACTGCGCCTTGTTGATGTCCGTGCAGTTATGCTCGACGTGCCCGCCATCGTAGACTTTCCAGGAATCGTGGTCGATGTAGTTGACGTCGTAGATCCATTGGAATTGTTTGGTGGCCCAGGTGGCGTAGGTGTCGTTGCGGGTGTAGCGGGCGAGACGGGCGCCCATGTTGAAGAAGCTAGGGGGTTTAGTTAGTCAACCAGGCAGCTCGGAAATTGGTTATGATATTTATACTTACATGGCATTGGCAATGGTATTCTTGTAGTCGTAGCCGTTGTTTGTAGGGGGAATCTGCCATCGCAAACCACCGTTACAGGTATCGTCGTGACGGTCAGGCGCGGCTTGGGTGGCCCAGACGGCCTGAGCAAGGGCGAGCCACTGGGGCTGGTCAGCGGGCGGGTTGGGGAACTTGTTTTCGGCGGCAAGCATGGCGGTCATGCCCCAGAATCCTTGGTCGTCGTTGCCAAGCGAGGCCGTGAAGTTCAAGGGTTGAAAGTCGCGATTGTCGCCGACTTGGTGAAGAATACCCTGGGTGATGACATCGTTGTAGGTGGTGTCGCCGGTCAAGTGCCAGTAATCAATCATGGTGCCCATCAGGGCGCCGCCTTCCCACCAGTAGTAGTCGCCTTTTCCATCGGAGGGCGGACCGGGCAGGATACCTGGGATTTGGCCCGACTGGTTGCCGTTGTAGAACTTCATCAAGTCGAAGGCTAGCGTTTTTGCGGAGGCACGGATGTTATCTGCAAGGCAGTGTTAGCTGCGTCTGCAATGTACACTACAGGCTGAAGTGCTCAAGTGGCCGCTGTACCTGTGGTATCGATAGCGTAGCCTTGGGCATTTGCTGCCGGCAGCATACAAGCTGCGGCGGCGAAGAGAGCTGTGAGCCATGTCGCCCCTCTTGGCGATGATGTTGTCCTCATGATGTATGGTATGGTGTTTTCGGTTGAGTGGCCGGCCCGCCGCTCAGCTCGATATCTGATGCTGCCAAGACTTTTTCGAGTAATAGCATGCGCTTAGTGAAAGGGTACCTCAAGATGATGCGAAAGATAGACAGAGAGCGATCAAATGCCAAGTCCAGGAGATTGTAAGAAAGAAGGAAAGGGCGCGACGCTTCAACGAATGACTGACTGGTAGTGCGAGACCGAGGTGATGGGGTCCAGAGCCACACTGCCTCGCCCTGAACAGTGGACACAACAAAGAAGGATGCGCTACGGCGGGAATAAAAAAAGTTGAAGTGAAGAAAAAGACTGAATAAGAAAATCTGGAGACGGTTTCAGACATGGAAGTTGGGAGAGTGGGGACCACACACGATGACGCGGAAGTCAAGAAGGCCTGACCTTGTCCTTGGGGAGAACTATGGTAGAACCTTGGTAGTTTCCATTCCACGCGACAAGACAGGTACTGTAGCTGAAGCCGGCGAGTGAGCGGGAGCAGTGGGCTGTGCAATTTGTGCGTGTGACGAGTCGTGTGTGGGATGGTGGGCGGGCACTCAATCTCCAGCTCGACCCCCCCTTCAATCCTCAATCGAGAGCGCTCAATGTGCGTGCCCGGGCCTCTGGTGGAGGGTGGCTTGTCGAACCTGAAGATCCCGTCTCGTTCCCATCAATAAAGGCATTACCTAGTGCGCTGCTGTGGTGAAGTGGAAATCCATTCAGGTACGCGATTCAGTTGGATCGGCAGTCGCGCATGGGGCTTTCCACTTGCTGGCTAACGTGTTGTGGATTTCAGCAGATCGCCTAGTGTAGGTACTGTACTGTCTGTCTGTCTGTCTGTCTGGAGATAATGCCCGAAGAGAGACCTGTGTCGAAGCATCACCGGCATCTCTTGATGTTGCGGAGATGAGACTGTGTGTGTGATGTGTTGCAGAAGAGAACTAAGTCGAGGGTCGTCTCAACCTCTTCCATTTCAATCATCCGCCATGCATGACATCGATGCGCACCACCACCCTGCTCGGTCGGTGCTGCTGTAACACCGGGCAAGTTCCCTTGTAGCGCTAGGCCCTATGTTACATGAAATACCGTATCTTGAAAATTACGTATCACCAATCAATGGGCCAAGCGATTGTGTACCACAGTACACAACAGGTAACGAACCTCGACAGGAAATATTGATACGACAGATCGTCACCCAAGTCCGGGGGATGAAACCGATGGGGTCTGGCAATCCCATCTGAATTCTGCGTGGGACGTTCAGGGTCGATTAGTTCTGGACTAGGTTGGAATGGCGGATGACATCTTTTTTTTCTTTTCCCTCAAGGGAGGCGATGTGCTACCTTATTTGACTTCTCGAAAGCTCGAGCGGGGGCAATGCGATGTTGACAGAGTGGTTTGCCATATTAAGGACACCCGCACGGGCATATCGCAGCTGCGAGGTACAAGCGCCGTACGTAACGTCCAGGCACCTAGGATGCCCGCACTGCCATGCCGCACCGAGCATGCACCCTGCAAATCCAAGAACCTTTAGTGTAGTGTAAAGTCCTTGGCGCGCAGTCCGTTTCATGACATTCACATAGTACTATCAATAGCAGCTTCTTACCCTTCAGGTAAGCATAGGTATGGAGTCCTTGGTTAACCTCATTCAAGAATATCAAGAATATGCCTAGACACTTTCAGCGGGTTTGACCGATATGTACAAGTACGTAGCACGGTACTATGTTCGTTACGCTTGAGCGCCGTGCTTTCTGCCTGTAGGTACAGACATGTAAAAATGTTACATCCACATACTGCGTAGGGCATGTGCCCCACAAAACCCCCTCAGCTTCCATTCACATCAAACGATCATCTTGGACTCCCGCCGTCAACATCGAAGGAGCGAGCCACCGGTGCACCAGAAACGGAAAGAATAAGTTTGTCCTCCCCAGGCGTGGCCAATGGAACCCTGGATTGACAATCTCCCGTGGTCATCAATTTTCCAATCTGGACGAATGATTGAAACCCGGCCTCTCAACTTGGTTCTTGCAACGGTCGTCTTCGATACTCGACTTCCATCCGTCCTCAATTCGCTTATCCTCCTGCCGGCAGAACTACTCACTTCGAGACGAGACTGCATATCTCTCTCGTGATGGTGACAATCCTCGTTTCCTCGAGTCCAGTGTCAGAGTGAAACTGTTTTGAACCTTCAAAGGGGCTTTGCTGAGACATATCACCATGAGTGCGACATGGCCATCAACCACCTATTTGAGCATGTCCTAGCAGTAGCATGTACTATGCCCTGCAGAAGGTGATAACAAGCCTTCTTGGCGCTGTAGGCGAAACAACCCCGGATTCCGATTCCCGCCCTAGACGTCCATGTGGAACCGCCGACGACGCTAACACGGTTCCGCTTCCCCAGCCCCAGACATGCCAGGCCGAGTCTCGGCGCCGCTCTCCCAAGCCGCCCGCCCGAGGGCTTCTCTATGCCTTCCGCTTCCGCAGTCCGAGAGACCACCTTTCCATTCCATGCACCGGGTCAGGCTTGCTACAGTCCGGAGTAAACTCCGCTCCCAGGCTACTGTCGCATCACCCCAAAGATGGCGACACGCCGAGTGCTTGGCTTTCCAGGGGCACGGCTCACTCTCACTCCCCAATCCCGACCTCTTAGTTCCCCGATACAACGACAATATCGTCCCACTTTTGCTCCCCAGGCATATCAGTCAACACGATGGGCATCACACCGATCCAAGAATATCCCCCAAAGGCCTGGGCAGATCTTGTCCAGTCCGCTAGGTCTGTCCAGACAAAGCTGGATCATCCTTGCGTTATCGGCGATAATCATTTTGGATGTTTCGAAAACTGTCTTGAAGGACTCGAAGAAGGAAGAGCGTTCACTGGCAAAACCGACCTACGCAAGCCACAAAGAGATGCTTGACGCTGCGAACGAGATTGCTCGGATACTGGGACAAGACGCCGTCACCTACGATGCCCATGTTCTCGAACATCACGGCCATTCGGACTGGTCGACGTCCAACTCACCTGGGCGTGCCGTTGCCGTAGTTTACCCACGCACGACTGACCACGTATCTGCTATCGCTCAGATATGCAATGCTCGTAATGTCCCCATGGTTCCCTTTGGCGCAGGTTCCAGTGTCGAGGGCAACTTCTCCCAGCCCTATTCCGGCATCTGCATCGACTTCACCTACATGGATAAAGTCATCGCCTTCCACCCAGAGGACATGGATGTCGTCGTTCAACCTGGCGTTAACTGGGTTGACCTCAACAATCAGATCGCTCATACAGGGCTTTTCGTACCTTTGGATCCCTCGCCCACTGCCACAGTTGGTGGAATGGTCTCAACCAATTGTTCCGGCACCAACGCCATGCGCTACGGAACTATGAAAGACTGGGTGCTCAATCTGACTGTCGTCCTCCCGGATGGCCGCGTTATCAAGACACGTCGGCGTCCTCGTAAGACCTCGGCTGGCTATAACCTGACTTCTCTGTTTGTCGGCGCCGAAGGTACTCTGGGAATAGTAACCGAAGTCACCCTGAAGCTCGCTCCCATTCCAAAAGAAACCAGCGTCGCCGTTGTTGCTTTCCCCACCATCCACTCTGCCGCAGCCGCAGCTTCCAAGCTGATTCGCTCCGGGATCCAGCTCGCTGCTTTGGAGCTCATGGACGACGAGCAGATGAAATTGCTCAATGCGCACGGAAGCGACGCAGTTCGTAAGCGCGTATGGGACGAGAAACCTACCTTGTTCCTCAAGTTCAGCGGGACTACCAAAGACGCCATCAAGAGCGATGTGTCCCGCGTAGGCGACATCCTCAAACCCTTGACAGACAACAAGTTCCACTTTGCAAAGACGAAACAGGATGAGCTGGACCTCTGGTCCGCGCGCAAGGAAGCCCTCTTCACCATGGTAAACACTCGGCCCAAAGGCACCGAGATTTGGTCAACAGACGTGGCCGTGCCCATTTCACGGCTGGCGGAAATCATTGAAATCTCAAAGCGGGAATGCGGGTCTCTCGGCTTGTTTGCGAGCGTGGTTGGTCATGTAGGAGATGGAAACTTTCACGTCTCCATGATGTACGACCCAACAAATTCGCAGCAAAAGCAGGCTGTCGCCAAATGTGTCAAAAATATGATGACCCGGGCGCTAGAGATGGAGGGTACTGTAAGCGGGGAGCATGCGATTGGTATTGGCAAGAAGGAGTGCTTGGTGGACGAACTCGGAGAGGAGACGATTGGGCTCATGAGGCAGCTCAAGGCTTCGGTTGATCCCAAATGGGTCATGAACCCGGGGAAGGTGTTTGACTGGATGGGGTAATAAAGCGGTCAACCCACGGTGGTTAGAATGTTTTATTCAGAGGTCAAGGCTCGGCTCGACGCCCAACTCTCGACACTTTAGCCTCGGACGGTATTTACTCCGTCTTATATGGAGGTTGAAGGGGGGTTATTCGCAGCGCGGGATGCCAAGCCGCTACCATCCAACTCAACAGGTGACAAGCGGTATGGCGGAGGCTGAGGAAAAACATCACAAGTTGAATGACAGTTTGTAAGACTTGACGTGAGCCAATAGCGTGGGATGCCGTCCACTGACAGGTGAGGTTGTCATCAAGTCTCCTCAGCCCTACGGCAAGGTCGGAGATCGGACTGGTCCACGTTGGCCAAGAATGCTAATTTTGACATCCCATTACATACCTAGCTTCCTCGGCCAAGGAAGCCAAGCGAGTGGGGAGTCATGATGTTCGTATTCAAAGCTTCTCATGTGTTTCCGCGAAGCTTCCAGCAACACGAAAGTGAATATAAAGGCATACAATTCCCGGGTCTTTCTAGATACTCGTAAACTCTCACATCACTAAATCTTCGGGCTCACGTTGCGAGATCTTTTAGTCGGATACAAGTACCTCTCAAAGCACCATTCGTTTCCATTCTTCTTCCAACTAGGCTCCTTGATCTACCAGGTCTTCAATCAAGACCAATACCATCACCACTACAAGAACCACACCATGCAACTCACCACCCTCCTCACCGGCGCTCTCGCCGTCCTTTCTATTGGCACCACCTCCGCCTTGCCCGCCTCCTCCTCCTCTTCTTCTTCTTTCTCATCCCAGTACAACAGCAAGCGCGTCCCCACCCTCGGCGGCTTCCGCCTCT
Source organism: Neurospora intermedia (assembly GCA_037102815.1). Lineage (NCBI taxonomy): Eukaryota > Fungi > Ascomycota > Sordariomycetes > Sordariales > Sordariaceae > Neurospora > Neurospora intermedia. The sequence goes on from BTPP01000007.1 coordinate 817,812, forward strand.
CCACCGCCGACACCTGTCCCATGGACCTCAACTCCCAAAACTGGGAGTTTTACACCGTCAACTTTGGCGCCGCCTGCGGCAAGTGCACCGTGCCCAAGAAGCAGTTGACAGGTCCCGTCATGGAGACGTTCGACGACGCCCGCACCATCAGCGACGCCTACCTCAATCCCAAGTGCCAGATCACGCTGTTCCAGAAGACGGACTGTTCGGATCCGGGTGTCGTGAGCGGTAGTGGGTGCTGGGCGCCCGAGGGCGGGATCAAGGCTTATAAGATTGCGTGCCCTTGGTGGGAGGAGCCGACGGTGGCGGGTGCGGAGGAGGGTGAGGGTGGAAGTTGGTTGAGGCCTTGTTATGATTAGACTGGAGGGTTTGTTTGTTTGCCTGGGATGGAGGAAGGAAGGAAGGAGAGAGGACAATGGGCTCGGTTACCTGTTTGACATGAGGAGACTTCTTGATGTGGGATTATTCAGGACGATATGTCTCTGAAGATCGCTATACAATTGATCCTTTGCTTCTTGGTCACTCTAATCCTTGAGATATCTTGTTATCTTCTCCATCTTCCCTATCCACGATAAGCTTTAGTTAACAATAGTATCGTCCATTTTTGCCAAGCGAGCAATATTCGGTTTCTCTCTCCTGAAGTACGCGGAAGTGTCCAGCCAAACCCGGTTGGTCATGCAGATCCAATTCGCAAGCCACTTTCCGGTGCAATGCGCAATAGAGGTCCCTGAGCTGGCGAAGCCGTCGACTTGTGTCAGGCCGGGGGTTCCATCTGAGTCGGGTTTGATGAAGCAATGAAGGGGTGAAGGGGCTTGGTCTCTGTAAACCGCGGTACTAAAAGAAGGCAAGGCGAAGCATGGGGAACTTGGCTTGAGCTACTGACCCGGATCTGGGGTGGGAGCTATGTATGTATGAACGGGACCCGCATTCATCGCCGATCCGTGGGTGGGGACCCGGCACTTCGGAGACGTCGTGAGTGGGTCAGGGCCGGTGTAAGTCGGCGCGGGCTTCCGAGCCGTGGGCAGCACTATGTAGGCCATTCACAGCGAGACCGGGTTTGTCTTTTGTTTGCGAAAGGTGAAATTTTGAAAAGGGAAAGGCAAAGGCAAAGGCGAGGTCAATTGCAACAGCGAAACAGTCGAAAATCACAAGCCTGAACCCTTCCACTTCCCCTCTCCTCCGGACGAGGCCCTAAAAGCCCTTGTGCGGGGAAGTGCTTCGAATGCACGTCGCGCGCCAACGGTCTTTGAACCGAGGCAACTGAGTGAAACCGAACGTGTAACCGCCAACATAGGAGCCCATCATCATCGCTGACAGGTTGACGGCTTTCTATCAGTGTCAGCGTCAGCATCTGATCCATATCTTCTCTTTGGCATCTAACTGCAGGAAGACATCGCTGTAGACCACCAAAAACACAGTGAACGCAGCAAATCAACCATCGACAAACCCCGTCGCAGTTTACTATCTTCGAGCATCACCTCTCTCCCTCGATCTCAATCCCAATAACCACACCCACCATCCCATCCCTCCACGACCTCCCAAAACCTCGCTCTCAATCACCACCATGTCCTCCCCACACCCAAGCTCAACCTCCCCTCCACATCCCCTCCCCACCCCCACCAAAGAAATCCCCATCATCATAATCGGCACCGGCCTCTCCGGCCTCGTCGCCGCCTTTGAGCTCTCGCTCGCCAACCTCCCCTGTCTCCTTCTCGACCAAGAACCCCGCTCCTCCTTAGGCGGCCAAGCCTTCTGGTCCCTGGGGGGTTTATTCCTCGTCGACTCCTCCTTCCAGCGCCGCATGGGCATCCGCGACTCGCGCTCCTTGGCCCTGCGCGACTGGCTATCCTCTGCGCAATTCGACAAGCTCGAAAAAGAAGATTACTGGCCGCGCCGATGGGCCGAAGCTTTTGTGAATTTCGCTACGGACGAGATGGAGGAGTATGTGAAGGCGAGGGGATTAGGGTTTTTGGTGAATGTGGGATGGGCGGAACGTGGAGATGGAAGGGGAGCGGGGGGACATGGGAATAGTGTACCGAGGTTTCATGTAAGTTGGGGGACGGGGCCGGAGGTCGTCAGGGTTTTTAAGGAGCCGGTGGAGAAGAAGGAACGGGAGGGGGTGGTGGAGATGAGGTTTCGGCATTGTGTGGATGAGATTGTGGTTGATGGGGATACGGGACGGGCGGTCGGGGTGAAGGGGAGGGTTTTGGAAGAGGAGGAGGAGGAGAAGGAGGGGTTGGCGAGGGGGATGAGTAGTTCGAGGGTGGCGACGGGGGAGTTTGAGATTCGTGGCGCGGCGGTGATTATCGCTAGTGGAGGGATCGGAGGCAATCTGGAGAAGGTCAAGAAGAATTGGCCTATTGATCGGCTGGGTCCCAAAGTGCCGGCCACCATGGTCATGGGCGTACCGGCGCATGTGGACGGAAGGATGATTGATATCGCGGAGGGCGTGGGCGCGAGCGTGATTAACAAGGACAGGATGTGGCATTACACGGAAGGACTCAAAAACTGGGATCCCATCTGGCCGGGGCACGGAATTCGAGTGCTGCCGGCGCCGTCTTCGCTCTGGCTGGATGCCACAGGCAAGAGACTGCCTCCGTTCCTGTTCCCGGGTTGCGACACGCTGGGCACGCTCAAGCACATCTGCAGCACGGGGTACGATTACTCGTGGTTCATCTGTAACCGCACCATTGCAGCGCGGGAGTTTGCGCTTTCGGGATCGGAGCAGAACCCGGACCTCACCAATAAGAGCATCGTGCAGACGCTGTGGCAGCGCGTCTTCAGCTCCAACGGCACCGTTCCTGTGCAGAACTTCATCAAGCACGGCGAGGACTTCGTCGTGAAAGATAACCTCGAGGACCTGGTGGCTGGGATGAACGAGCTCATAAAAAAGACGGGGGGTGTCCGTCTCGATTACGCCGCAATCAAGGAGGAAGTGGAGGCACGAGACAGCCAGTTTGACAACCCGTACTCCAAGGACGCGCAGGCGATGCTCATCAACAGCACAAGGAATTACTGGCCGGATCGGAGAAGCCGTGTGGCGCCGCCGCACAAGTTGTTGGATAAGAAGCACGGCCCGCTGATTGCGGTGCGGATGAATCTGCTTACGAGGAAGACGCTGGGTGGCATCGAGACGAACCTGAGCAGTAATGTTATGCGGACGGATGGCACTCCATTTCCGGGTTTGTATGCGGTTGGAGAGGCGGCTGGGTTTGGGGGTGGTGGTGTCCATGGCTATAATTCTCTCGAGGGAACATTCTTGGGAGGATGTATCTTCTCTGGCAGAGCGGCTGGTCGGGCTATCGTTGAAGAGGTTCTTGGAACAGTTGGCTTGCAAGCAAGCTCTAATTAGGATCTAGGGGGATCGCAGTATCAAGGGTGAGTTCACAAAACATTGGAAAAAGTCACTTCAAATGAAAGTTTGGCATGGTTTCACGTTACGATGAACTTGGCACAATAAGGAAAGAAGCGAATTTTTTTTTTCAATTTTTTGGGGGGTTTTAGGAAAAGCTTTCAATCTAAGAATATTCGAACAGAGCGAACAGAATAGCAAAGCGATATGAAAATGAGCAGCAATCCGAAAGTCAACTTCCGCCTCACAACCGAATTATGCCCTCCAACTTGACCTTTATCCTTCTCGTATCCTACTTTACAGTACTGCTATTAACCAATCTTGCCCGTTTTCCAACTGCCGCACTCTTCATTCTCGTCCTTCATAGTTCCTACTCATCCGCGATGCGTCATCTCTCCTTGCCTCCCTGGCCTCTCTCGCTGAAAAGGCTACAACATCTCAAAGCCTTTGAATGTGTCTCCCCCCTTTTAGTTGGTAACTTCTTTTTTTTGTGGTTGTTTTCTTTTTTTGATGGATCAAAATGGATGACGCCTGCGTGACCGTGGTAGAGAGGATGGGAAGAGCGTAAGTGATGGGAGAAAAACAAGGTAATTGTGAAAAAGTAGGTTCAATTCATAACAAGTTGGGGGTGAGCTCGAAGACATCAACCTTAGCGACAGGTCGTGTATTTTGACTGCAATCGTGGGGTCTGTTGACGAAGCATCTTGAGAAGTCCGGCTCGACTGTGGAAGGAAACAAGCTTGAGATCTCTCTAGTATCCATCCTTGGTCTGGTCAAATTGCCGTCGTTGTTCCCTGGTTGGGTATCTCTGGACCTCCTCCCATGAGACACCGGCATTCATCGAGTCCGGGAGTCGTACAAGTTTGAAACGCTTGAACACGCCGCCGTTCTTGTTCGTACCGAGCTTTTGATCAACGACCTTGTAGAGCCCATCATATCGGATGCCAACTGTAGGGTAGATGGGGCTGCGGCGGGGATCACAAGTGGTTCCTGCATGTCGCAATACCCGCACTGGCTCATGCGTCGAGAGCGCTTTCTCCAAACTTCTTGTCGCGTTGCTGATTTTGGGGTTCAAAGGGTCGGCATTCTCTACACTTTTGTCCGCGCTGTACCAAAGCTCGGTGCCCTTGTCCTCGTTCAGATCCCGGTAGACTGAGGTTGCCGATACAACAATAGAGTAGGTTCCCAGATTAGGGTTGCCGGTAATGCCCGCCTGAGGCGCACCGTGAGCTCCATGAAAGAGAGCAGCCTTCTGGTACGGCCACCAAGCACCGGGAGTATGGTCGTTGTGGCCAAAAACCTTTGCATTGCGTTTCTTGTTGTGGTAGCGAGGATCCAAAAACAAAACAGTTCGACCTTTCTTGGTTGTCTTGCGAGCCAAGCCGTGCATGATGCCCTCGAGGCCCCAGATTGGATGGGAACCGGGGGGGAGTCTAACAACTTCTGTGAGATCGGAAGAGCTGGGGTCATGGCTTTGTTTACCCTTTTTGCTGGATGTCGCAATAGCGGGACCCATATCATCTGCCTCGATTCCTTCTTCTTCTCCGTCATCTGTGAAGCCCTTACCCCATTCTTCAGCGTTATACTGCTCCAGTATTTCTTTGGCCAGTAGCAACAAGTCTGGAGCTACTTTCTTCAAGGGTTCCATCTCGGGGCGAAAAATGAATTCGAGCGTCTTATCGAGACCATAAGTGTCTTTAAAAAGAGGCTTTGGCTCTACATCATGCTTGAGAAACAGCATGAAGGCACGCATGTATTGAATATATCTTTTTACTTCTTTTTTGGAGGGTCCTCCCCGCCGCTCCTTGTTTACCCTTGTCATGGAGTAAAGCTTTTTGAGCTGTTTGACTCCCTCCTCAACAGAGTCAACCCAGACACTAGCTGTGTTTTCGTCTGCGAGGGTAGCTTCATTCATCGGCTGAGTCATTTCAATGTCCTGGTTGGTATCGTTATCGGTTACCGGGGAAGGAAGATGTGTCGGAGTGGTGTTTGAAGGTAGATTTGAAGCCCGGGGAGTTAAAATTTGGCCAGAAGCCTCACCGGGAGACTCCATGTCGACTACCGGAACTCGAGTTTGCACTTGCGGTGCTGATGATATGGTAAGACAGGCGCCGACTGCCTCCGACGGCACTTTGAGTTTCGGCGCAGGGCGTATTTTCTGTTTCTGATACGAGTTAGCAAGGATAGGATTGGGTGGATGGTAGGGGCATGCATCGAACTTGTAAAAGTATGCGCATTCCTCCAAAAGAATCACGGGGGGGTAGGATGGCGATCGAATGAAGAAATTGCACTGATGGGTGGGCAAGCCGGAGTGAAGGGTAATGATTTTGGGAGAAGATGAAAGTAAAGTGATGATGGAGTGACTTACGTTTGAAGAATTTTTGGTGCCGGTACGTCCACGGTTCTTGGATATCATTTTACCTCTAGACGAGGTAGGTGACAGCAACGAATGCTTCCTTTTAGGCAAGTCGCATCCAAGCTTGTGGTTTTGTTTAGGTTGTTCCTTCATTTTTATTTTTTTCGGAAGGGGTTTTATTTGTAGTGGAATGCTGCGTTTTTAAAGTCGCAGTTTAGTTGTAAGTGCAAGAGCGATTAGAGTGCCGCACTGAAGTTGCCGTGCCCGTGGGATGATTCAAGGTCGTCTCGGCAACAGGCAGAACCGCAACGCGTGAACAATCAGTCCTCTTGATGTGATGAATTGATGCGACGGAATAGTATATATCGTCACTCGTCAAGCGACGGATTGCGTATGTAGTTGAGCAATTGGGTTTTATGTGTTATGGACGAATTGCAGGTCTCGAGTGTACTCGTTGTATATATATAAACTCTTCTGTTTGATGTTCGCGTTCCTACTACCGAGTACGGGATGATGCTATCAAATGGCAGGCACCTTTCAAGTCGACAGGAAACGCTCGAGGATTTCACAGTTAAAATGATCGATATGTTATCTGACCTTTGTGGCAGCTTCTCATGTCTTTGTCATGTAGAAGCAATGCTATACATGTGCATGTGCATCTAACGGTTCTGAATGCAGACGTCAGTCGTGCAATTGTGAGCGATGACTCTCCAGTACTGATTTATGCAATGTGGTGCGTGAATGAACTTGGATGGGTAGAGAGGAGTGTGCTGCGATGGTTGTGTAACGGGCGCGATGAGAGGGGTTTGACAAAAGGTAAGATGCGACGGAAGGTGTAATAAAGGATGCAATCGGGTTTGAAGAATGAGACGAGATGAAAGAAAGAAAAAGGAATGGAATGATGGGAGTAAGATGCGGGATGGGTCGGTAATTTATACCCAGAAAAAGTGGGTAATGTAACGTTGCACTAAATTTTCTTTCTGATTTGTTTAGCTATTCAGTAATGCAACGTTGCATTAAATGTTTTTTCTAAAAGGTTAATTAATTTAAAAGTTTTAATTTTAATTATTAATTGACTAAATTAATTAAATAAATTAATATAATTACAATATGTCACTCTATTTAATTATATTCTAGATTTAATTAATTCTAACGATCAAGAAATAATTCAATTTAATTCAATCAATTTAATAAACTTACTTTGTTCATTTAATTTAGATAGTTGTATAAATAATAAACTGTATATTAATTAATTAATTCTATATAAATTGAATAACTTTAATTGACTTAACTACTTAATTTACCTTAACTTAATATATATATTTAGATTTATAAGAAAGTTAATTACTATTATCAATTTACAAACTTTCAATTGAAGCTTAATTATTCTAATTACTTAAACTTAATAAATTAAGCTAAATTAATTTAATTATCTTAGCGTTATTATCCTAATTAATTAAACTGATTATGCTAATTAATTTAATTTAATTATTAAATTCAATAATGAACTAAGATAATTCAATTTATTAATTAATATTTATTAAATTATTTAAAATAACTAAATATATATAATTTATATTAGGAGGCTAAGAGCCTATGTATAGAAGCACTCCAACGGCTATTGCTCCGCCCTATCGGCCGAAGCGGTAAATTAATAACAGCAGCGCCTATATTAGGTCGGGCTCGCGGGAAGGATAATCCAGCACCGCGTCGGGGCGCTAAATAAATATAGGACTTTATAATATTCCTTAATAAATAAATAGAGTTTGTACAAAGTATAAAAGAAGTTTAACGAAGCGTAATTTATTATAATTAGTAACTATTAATATATCTTTAAATTAACCCCTAACTTACCGTCCCCTACGTATAACTACAACCGTAATTACTTTAACCTATTTTTCGCCTACGTTCTTAATAAATTAATAACTCTTCCTCTAGGAATTAAACCGGTATTATTAAGATATATATACGTAGTAGCCGGTTTATTTTTCGTACTACCGAAGCTATTCCTCGCCCTTTTTATACTATTACCTTTATAATTACTATAATTAAAACAATTTAACCTCCCCCGCCTTTATTATAATAATACTAATTTACTATAAAATCTATTAAAGAAAATAATAATAAAAATTACCTTCTTACGTTGCCCCGGGTTCCCCGTTCGTATCCTTAAGCTTTAAAAGCCAACGAATTCGTACGAAAATAATAATTATTTAAATTTCAATTCACTATTATTAAACTCCTCCTTAATTATTTCCCTTCGTATATATCCTAATAAGAGTAATTCGCTTTCGTAGGCTTCGCCGAATAAAATTTAATAGGAAACTACCCCTCTATCCCTACCGGGTTCTAATATTAAAATTACCTCTTCTATAATTAAATTTATATTTCTATTATAATTCCCTTTACTACCCTTTTATTAACGGCCGTCGCTATAATTATTCCTTTACTAATTATAATTATATTAGCCTATACTAAATACCGTCCTAAATATAATATTACTAAATTTACTAGCGAAAGTTTCTTATAATTATAAAATTATTTCTACAATATCGATACGTACTTTTAAGAGTACCCCCGTATTTCCCTCTCGTTTACTATTAATTATATTAAAGGTAATTTTAAGAATATATAAATTAAATATATATTAGCTCTCTATAGTAAACTTAGGTATAATACTATTTGTAATACGCTTATATAGAACAACCTCCGTACTTTTTTAGAAACTAAATATAATAGTAATATTTAGGCTATTAAACGATTTATACTTAATAAATTCGAATATATATAATAAAATGCTTTTAAAACCGTTCGTAACTTTTATAACCGCTATTATACTAAAGAATTTAACCTATTATATAATTAATTAGAATATATTCGGGTCGTTACTTAAACTAATCAATTGCACCCCCTTTTTAAATACAGTATCCTTTCGACGGCTAGTATTAATATAATAAACGAAGTAATAATATATATAGAACGGTTAAAAAGCCTAGAAAGTATCGAACCGTCCGTATTATATTATTAAAATTAAATATTTTTAGGGTATATTCCACTATCTTCTTCGTTTTTATACTTTCTTACTTCCTCTTCGAATATTCTTTCTTAATTATCCTATAGTATTAACCCCCCCGATTTTCCCTATTACCCTCCTACTACTTTTCTAATAAATCCTAATTCTATTTATTCCCTTTATTATTAAAAAGGTTATACGTATAACTATTATACTTAATTAAAACTACTAAATACCTACTACGAGTATAGTATAATAGGTTATTTTATAATAGTGTACTAGAATTAAATTTATTACAATTACAACTAAATTAACTATTTAGTATAGAATTGCTTTATCCCTATAAGTACCCCTTTATACGGAGCGAACGCTAAGCTAATTATAATTAGAATAGTAATTATAACCGCCTAGGATAATATAAGTAAATTATAATTATACTTAGAAATAAAATTATTAGTAAGGATTTATAGAGATTAATAGAGTATATAAAGGTTAATAAATTTAGGTATAGAATTAAATTTAATTAGTAAGTATTTATTCCTATCGAATATAAAAATTAATTTAATATCCTATTGTTTTATTAATTTCTCCCTTCGATTTATTCTTATATATAGTACAATTACTTATTTTATTAAAATATATAACTCCTATAGTATTAAACGAATAAAGTAAATTACTTTTACTATAATTAAATCTCCGGCTATAGAAATTATTCTTAGTTACTTTTAACTTTATAAATAGAACTCCAATATTAATTAGCGGCGACGGTCGTTTTAATTTCGTATTGAGGTTAACGACCTTATATTAAGCGTAGTACTAGTAAAGGAAGTATATAATACTATAGCCGTCCTAGCAGGGCTATAGTAGAATTTAATTTTACTATTAAACTTTTGGGAAATAGTAAGAATAAAGGAGGGCTTCTACCCTCCTACGTATATAAATATTCTATTCGAAATCCCCTCTTCCTTAGCGTTAAAATTTATAACCCTACTTATTATATTAAAATTAATTAAAATACTTCTAATCCCTACTTCTTTAATAAAAGTCTTTCGAATAGTATTTAATAATATTTACTTTACTTTAATACCCCCTACGGAACTAATATTACTATAACCCCTAGAATTACTAAAGGAAATAAAAAGCGAGTTTACTATCCCCGAACTAATTATTCCGCTAGAATATAAAGAATTCTAATCGGTATTCGAAGCTTTGGCTATACTCCTACCCTAATATAATTAATTAGAATATTATATTAATTTAATTAAAGGGGAATCGGCGCTTTAAGGGCCGATTTATACGTTAAATATTAAAGAATTAGAAATATTATATAAATAATTAGTAGAAGTACTTTAAAAAGAATAGATTTGTCCTTCTATTAAAATAGCGAGAAAACTACAACAATAATAACAACCATACTACTACAACCAAAGTAATGTATAAGGACCGTAGTTCTTAGTTGTCTGATTTGGTAGAGTAGTAAGTAATTTTCAAACCTTTCCAAATAGTCGAAATAGGAGGCATCGAGCCAGATATAATTCACTGAGGTCTTGTGTCCGTTGAATAGCTGAATATTTAATCGCTGCTGTAAAATAAAGATAGCTAATAAATCTTTTAATATTTTCTTCCTATAAGTAAATAGAGAAACGAATATACATTCCCTCTAGAGGGATAAAGGATTATTTAGTATAATAAAATAAAAAGAGGCAAATAATTAGAGATTACTAAGAACTATTATTTTATTTAACTAAGAATATTGAATTAAAACTAATTATCTAATATAATAAAGAAAAGAATATTATAATACTCTATTATCCTATTTCCTAAAGTTTAATATCCTATTTATCTCCCTTATTTCTTTTCTTCCTCTATTATCCCTATTTTTCTGCCTTTTCTAATCTATTATTTTATTAAGTTAATCCTATATTCTTTTATCTTCTATTAATACTAATTGTTTAGCTCTATTTAGTCTAGAAAATATATCCTCTAATTTAGTACCCTTACTAAAGGTTCGAAAAAAATTATTACAGAAAAAATCAACGTATATATTCCCGTATACCATCCCCAAATTAAATCTTCCCTTTAAGTCTTATAATAAATCCCCTAAGCAAACTTATTACTACTTATATATATATATATAATTAGCGTCTTCCCCTATTATTCTTATTCCCTCTATATCCCCTTTTACCTTTGCTAATTAAATCCTTTTCCTTAATACCGTTAGTAAGGAAACGATTATTTATATTTCTAATAATATCGTTCTAAATTATTCTAATAATCGTTAAAGGTCCTTATAGCCTTAAATAAATATTTAAATTAAACCTTTCTTTAAATTCTATTAGAATTTAGGTAGGGTTATTCGGATTATAGTTAGGAAGGCTATTCAATTTATACTCTATACGGCGAATAAAATAGACTAAGGAGTTTACTATAAATTTATAAGAATTAAAATTAAATAATATATCTATAGCTATTTTATTAAATATTAAGCTTCGGCCTACAATAGGTATTTCTCTTACTAAATAAAAGTTTTTAAATCCAATTATTAAGGATAACCCTTACTACGAGATAGGTATAGGGGTCGATAGTATATACCTATACTAAAAGGAATTGGAGGGGGTAAACGGGTTCGAAGTCCTCCTAAAATTTAAAAGGATTAGGGATTAATTAATCCTCTTTACTTAAATAAGTATTTATACCAAACTTATAGGTAATCCCAAACCACCTAGTAAATTAATACTTTTAAAAACCAATAGAGTTCTATTTTTTAATAATAGTTTAAAATTTCCTATATTCCTAGGCGGTAGAGGAATTCACAATTATATCCGATTTATTAGAATATTAAAAGAAAGAGCATCAATTCTTCTAAAAGAGTTAAATATAATTAGCATTAAACTACGGCGTATTTAATTATTAATATTCAATTAAATAGAAATACTCCGTCTCTTAATTGTCATAGCATAACTGGACGACCCAGAGCACTAGCCACTAGGCAACGGGGTGCCAAGGCACTAGAGTATATCGGATAGAAGGAGGCTCTAAGTTCTTATCGATAGACGGAAAGGGAAGGCGGTAACGAGTGGCAGTTCTGACTTATATGTCCAGAACCGCGATGCCTTCGTTTGCTACCTTCCTTTCCCTCCTTACACTTAATATTACTTTAATTTGTAGCTTCTAATCTTATAATTTATTTCTCGTAGGATTACGCTTTTATATAATATTAAGTATTATCCTTTCTTTAACCGGGGACAGTACTATAATATCCTATTTATAATTAGCGCGTTTAATAATAGCCGGTCTAACGTTTATATTAATACGCTACTGCAATTAATCTTTTAATTATTCGAATAGAGGATTACTCCAATTTTACAATTAATGTACGCTATTACAATGAAGTAAACAATTTCCCCTCTACCTCCCACTTTAAATTAAATTAATTAAATAATATTTAACGCCGGAAGTAATAACAATAAAACTATTATTTCTCCTAGCCCTAATTCGAATTTAAATAGTTTTATTTCGAATTTTAGCCTAAAAGAGGAAATTAATCTATTTAATTAGACAAATAACGATAGAGGGTTTATACCGATAGTTAAATTCTATAACCCCCTAATATAATTGGGCGGCTAATAAAAGGATTCGTTTAACAATAGTCCGTTTAATATAGATTTATTTAAATTAAATGTAGCTTCAATTCTAAAAATAGAATATAACCCCTAGGGAAAAGCGTAGGATAAAAGGAATTAATAACCATCTACCCCTACTAAATAAACTAGGACCTACAAATTACCTTTTATTAAAGAAGTGAACGACTCCTTTACCTATATCCGAAGTAATAAGAAACCCGCGCCTCCCGACGTCGACCCGCAAGCGGTTTTAAAGAATATTCGACGGCGATTTAAGGGTAAAGAGAAAGCGGTAGCTAATTCGTTATTCGGAAAGCCCTTACTTATACTACCGCCTAAAAAATCCGAATTCCTACTCTCAATCCTCGAAAGATTCCTACTATTATTATCGTAGAAATAAGGTCGATAGGTTTCCTACTACCTAATATTAAATCTAAATCTACTTTTTAATACCGAACCCAACCGATTTTATTTAATACTAAATATTCCGCTATAGTAAATAGTCAACCGGGATTAATATATACCAACTCGGACGGACGCAGAGACTACTATAATTAAGGACGAGTAAATTAACGGCGGAATAATAGTCTCTATATATAAAAGCGAATATTTAAAGAAATTATACCTTTATACTAAATTTCTTTATTAGAACTTTAAATCAAAGGATTTTACTACTAAAGTCGCCCGAAGAGTAGACGTAATTTATATTAATTAGGAAAATAAAAGCGCGGGGGGAAATATAGTCTATTTTAGACTAATCTCTAAAATTATAGAAGGTAATAATAAGCTCGGTAAATAAGGATTATAAATTTTCAATAATTTTATAAATAAAAACAAATTCTATCGAACGTATTAGGTAGACCTAGAAGTAATATAGTAAGAGTTTAAGGGTTATATTATCTTTAATAAAATATAATTAAATATTATCCGTTATTTCCCTAAAGTTTTCGAATAAGTTAGCTAAAATATTATAAATCTTAATACTTAGATTATATACTTCATTAACTAAATTTACTAGCTCTATTAAGAAAATACCCAATTCGGTTATAATTTATAGAAGCTATATATATAATCTGAAATCTATAAAGCTGAAATCCCTTTAGAATTCGAAAATTAATACCGAATATTCGAAGAACGGAATAAACTCCTAATAAAGAAATTAACGGTTATACTTCCTACTAATATATTAATAAATGCTATTCTATTTATAAAACGAAGGGTCTTATTTATTCTAAATATTAAACGTACTAATATAGGTAATTATAATAGCGCAATATATTATAGGGCTAGCGCCCGGGTTATAGACTCTAGTCTTTAGACTAGAACTGTCGTTAGCTATAGTAGCGCAGAGCGCGCAGCCCCGATAAAAACCTTTACGCCGGTAGATCTATATTTTAAATAGACTTTTCCCTCCTTTATAGAACCTTAATTAAATTATACGACTAGTACCCGTATTAACTGTATTATCCCTATTATATTAAATTCTATTAACCGATAGAACCGATAGATTAAAATATACTGCAATTGTAATAGTAAAGGTAGTAGTACGCTATATCGAACGTAGAAGAAATAGTATAATAGGCTGAAGCTTAGCGAATATAAAGAGAGAGAGACAACTTTATTAAAAGTATTTTTACGAGTACGGCGTTCGCCGACGCTATTAAAACCGCTATTAGCGCTCCGCCTACAACTTAGGGAACGTAGAGTAACCTTTAAGTAATTACTTATATAGTTACTATTACCCTTAGTATTATAATTGGTATTACCCTAGAAACCGCCCCTACTACCGCTCTTAGTACTAAACGTAAAAATATCCGGTGGCCGAAGTAGGATAAATCTATTTCGACCTTCTCCCTATTCCTTATGTAACTACGCTTTATATATAAAGAAGAGAGAATAATTAGAGCGATTTTTAATAATAAATTAGAATAGCTAATATTATTCGATGTACTTCCTAATAATAAAATAATTAAAGTAGAGGTTTTCTAGCGCTATAGTTGCACCGACGATTTTTACCGTCCTATTAATTAATTTAATTATTTAGAGTTAATCTTTAATAATAAGAATAAAAAGTAATTTATATTAATTCGCCTATGAACTATTTACTAATACGAGAATTAGAATTTCGCCAATTTCTTCCCGGTCTTTAAAGAGAATTTTATAAAAGTAGGAGGTTTAATATAGGAGGACGAGTCCCAACTCGCCTAATTAGATACTTCTATATTTAATATTCTATACAATTAATTAATTTCGGTCTATATATTTAAAATTTACGACTAATATATAGAAAACCTAAAAGATATTATTTAAAAGTTCGAAGCGAGCCGAGCTTTCCGCGAACTTAGTAGAAGTAATAAGGGGGCCGCTAACTACCGTTAGAGGTCTTTCCCCCAACGAAAATAAACCGCAGACCTACTTTTAAAGAATATTAATAGTAATATATTAATAATAATAGGCGCTACTAAGATTAGGAACGAGAATTATAATAAGGATACGAAGTATATTAAATAGGTTTTTTAGGAAGAATATAATAAATAGCATTTAGCCGGACTTTATTTATACTATAATATTAATAGATATATAATTAGTAGCTATATATATAAACCGGCCTAACGTTCTAATAGAATTAGTATTAAAATTATTAAATCTTATATCGACCTATTATTAGAAAATATTAAAGATTCTTCCTCGGAGGGGTTAGGAAAAGAATAGCTCCTATATAAAGCTAAGTATAGGAATAGATAAGAGTACTAAATAAGGAAGCGGGAGCTTCGAACTTCCCGGGTCCTATAAAAATAAATGTTATTAAAATCCCTATTACTATTAATAATAAAGATTAATTCTATACCTTCGTTAATAAAGGTTGTTAGTACTATACTGTAATTAGTAAGAG
The DNA here is from genome assembly GCA_037102815.1 of Neurospora intermedia. Lineage (NCBI taxonomy): Eukaryota > Fungi > Ascomycota > Sordariomycetes > Sordariales > Sordariaceae > Neurospora > Neurospora intermedia. Next base: position 833,049 of record BTPP01000007.1, read on the forward strand.
AGTAATTGAGAAATTAAAGATTTTAATAATTCTAATTCTCCGGAGATAAATTAGAGGCGCTTCTATTAAAATAGAAGGTATAGAAATTAAGAGTATTATTTATTTTAAAGTAGATATTTATAGTTACGAATCGGTTGTTTGCGCTTATATAGTTCCTAAGTTAGAATTCCTTGTAATATTAGGAAAGCTGTAATTAATTGTAATAAAAGTCTATTCAGTCCTATATAAATATAAACTCTAGTATAGAATAGCCGGATATTAGATCCTATATTTAGGATATACGTTTAAAGGGTCTTCCCTTTGTACAATAGAGATTAAAGAAGCTATTTACTATTTAACTACTATTTTCGTAGCTATATTAAACTGGATTAAAAAAGAGAGTAGTAGAGAAGTAGTGGAAGTAATAATATTTACCGTTAGTTTATAAAATATAGAGAAAATTTTTAAATTTAAGGTCGACCTTACCGACGAAGAATTAAGGAAGAGAATTCCTATTAATATATATAATTTACTTTACGTATAGAAATAGTCGGAGGCCGATAAGGTTAACCTATATTATTCTAGTATCGACTATAAGGTAGAAATAAAAAAGGACGAATATAGTAAAGAAATGCCGCTACCCTACAGACTGCTCTATAATATATTAAGAAACGAATTTTTAATACTAAAGAAGACGCTTAAAGACTTTTTTAATAAAGGGTTTATCTACGTTAGTAATTCCTTAGTTATAGTACTAGTCCTTTTTATTCGGAAGCCCGGTAGAGGGTTACAATTCTATTATAATTACTAAACTCTAAATACTATTATAAAAGTTAATTATTACTTACTACCCTTAATTAAAGAGATTTTCCGTATTATAATTAAAGTGAAGTAGTTTACTAAAATAAATATAATATAAATATTCTATAAAATCCGTATAGCCGAGGGAGAGGAAGGGAAGACGGCCTTCTGTACGTAATATAGCCTTTTTAAATAGTTTATAATACCCTTTAGATTATTAAGAATTTTAACGACCTTCTAATAGTATATTAATAGTATCCTTAGTAATTACTTCGACAATTTCGCCTTAATTTATATAAATAACGTATTAATCTTCTTGTCCGGGTTAAAGAAAGACTATCTAGAGAAAATTTATAAAGTAATAGAACGGCTAGCGGTTATTAGGTTCTATTTAAACCCTAAGAAGTATAAATTTATTATTAAAAGTATAAAATACTTTAATTTTATAATTATCGTAGGCGTAGGTATTTAAGCGGACTCTAAGAAGATTAAGGCGATTATAAACTAGGAAGCCCTAATATCTTAGAAGGGAGTAAAGAGTTTTCTAAGCTTTACGAATTATTATTATATATTTATTAAAGATTTTTCTATAGTAGTAGGACTATTAATAGTATTTATAGGGAAGGGGGTCCCCTTCGAATATAATAATATTCTTATTCCTAAACTATAAACTATAATACCCTATTAGCATAGGGTCCTTCTCCAATTCTCTAGAGGGGAAAACCGTAAGGCGTTAAGCACCCTTAAATAAAAACCTCCAGCTCTATCTCGGTCGTAGTTCACTATACCGTTCCTACTTTGTTTACAGCTATAACGGTTCTTATCTACCGCTATAGCGAACATAATTTCGTCTCTTCTACCGCTATATCGTCCCAATACTAAAATAATAGGAATAATAAGAATAGGACTAAACTTAATACGCTACTTCCTTCGCCGCCTCTCTATTTTATTCCCTACTACTCCCTCCTTTACCTTCTCCCTACTCCCCTATTCTATTTTCCTATTTCCTACCCCACTCCTTCACTTCCTTCCCCTATTTATAAATATTTCCGCCCTATTATTTACTCTCCTACCCTATAGCTTTACCCTTATTTATATCGGTATAAGGACCCCTTCCTTCATTTATATAATCCCCCTTATAACGCTCCTCTTAATCCTTCTCCTTCTTCTTCCTTATTATAACTTCTATTAAAATAATTTCCTCCAGCTATTATTATCCTAACCCTATCGATTTAACCTCTAATACGGAAGGTTCCTCCCCTATTATATCCCCAGGCCTTACATCCTTTATAATCCCCTTAATTATACTTTTAAAGTTTATATTCCTCGCTTATATTCTTTATAATTTTATTAGTAATTATCCCCCTTAGAATTAGTACGGCTTCTTCCTCTTCTTCTCCAGTCCTTATACTAATTTAATTAGCATTATTTATAAAATCCCCTACTTTTATTATACTTTAAATTTTACTTCCGTCCTACGCTTTAATAATAATAGGCCTAATTCCCTTAATACCTTCTAAAAGGTTATTACCGATAAAATTTATTTTATTTCGTCTATTAGTAAATTATTCGTCCTCTATATTTCCTTTCCGTTATTTAATTCTATTCTTAATTAATAGTACCTAAAACGCTACTTACAATTATACTTTTAGTAAATATATACTAAATATTCCTACTAGTCTCTATAATACCCGTAATACTATTTAAGCGGTAATTATTATTATAATAGTAGGTAGCCAAAATAAATTCAATTTTAATTTAAATATCTTCGTTCGTATCGTTAACGACTTTACTAATTATATATATACCCGTTTAGAGCGGGACGGCCTTCCTACTAATTATAAGTATCTTCTTTATACTTTAAATTATAGTATTACTAAATAGTAATAGAAGGGTTACTATAAATTAATTGTAAAAGACGTTTATTATAATTATATTCCTTCTTTATCCGACGGTAATACTATAAATTTAATTCGGATTATATCCGGTTCTAATAGTAATACTATTATTCCTATACGTATTATATCCGGCGGTAGTAATTATACTACTCCTATTCGTACGGTTTTTAATTCTAATAATAGTAATAATTCTACTTCTAATAGCCCTATAACCGTCGATACTCCCGGTTATACCCTTATAAATAATAATTAGATCTAATAGCGCTATAAGGTTACTATAAACTAAGTTCATATAATAGAACTATTTAAATAACTTTTTAAATATAATTAAATATTCGTTAAATAATATTTTTCGGTTCTTACTATAATTATAGCTTAAATAACTCCCGTAGTTAATATAAATATTTCCTCCTCGTTCCCGTTCTATTATTCTAATATTATTAATATTCTATTTTCCTCCTAGGAGTACCTCGCAATTTCTTTACATTATTCCTCCTCTAATTCAATTATTAAATAATACTCTTTTAACCTCCCTAATTTCAATACTTATAATAGAATTTTTTCAACTTTAATTCTATTGTCTAAATATTCCTAGAATTCTTCCTTCATTAATAATTAAACTTCTAAATTCAATTAAAAGATAGTATCTATATTAAAATAATTTAGGATAATATAAGTAAATATCTCTTTTTCGAACTTATAGGCGCAAATAGGAATTAGGACGTCCAGTACTTTCCTCCGGTAGAGGAAAGTCCGGAAGCTAATAACTTCCGTTCTAACCTAAATAAGGAGGGAATTCTTCATTTTAATTAGTAAGTACGGCTCCTCTTTAATTTCTTCTAATTATCGGCATCTTCCTTTCTTCTTCTTTATACTAACTATATATTATTAAATAGCCTCTCCGCTAAATTTAAGAGTAAGGTTAATAATAGTAAATTTGTACCGTCGCTCTAATTTTACTATTACTACTATTAAATAGTAGTTATAGTACAATACTTATTCCTAATTTATTATATCCTTTAATTACTCCTCTCTATTAATAACTATTAACTTTAGAATTTATAATAATAGTAATAATTAAATCTCTAATTCCGAAGGGGGGCTAATTACTATTATTAATAACTTCTCTATTAATACCTATATTTCGGCCTACCGAACCTTAATTATACCGCTCTCTAATTTATTAGTAGATAGCCGACCTCTAGTTCGTTATATTTAAATACAATTAAAGACCCAAATTATAGTCTCCCGGACGAATTAAGCTTAATCCGTCCGGGTAAACCTTTCTTTAAAGGCCCGGACCTTTTTATTAAAATAAAAATCGAATAGCGGATAAAAGGTTTCTATTTTTAAATTTCGTACTAGTATAATTTTATATACTTTAGCAATAATTTTTAAGTATTTAATTTAGTATTTTATTAATTTAATTACTATTCTCCGAAATTTACTATAGACTTTAATTAATTAATAAAATATTAAAGCTCTATATATAATAGCGTTATAAATATACTTAATATATATTTCCCTTACCCGAATAAAGGAATAACCCTATATTTTCGCTATTAATTTTATAAATATATTTATTTATATTATTATTTTCTTTTTTACCGCCTCCGTATAAACCTTATAATTAAATTTATAGTCTAGCCAAACCCCTAGGAATTATATCAATTCTATCGATTAAAGTACTATTTCCCTAAATTAGAGAGTTTCCGTCCTTAGTACCCTCGTCCGTATAAAGTATATTAATTCCGTTTTAATTATTTTAAATTCTATACCTTTCGCCCCTACTTATTCCGAATATATTTTCTATACTATTTATAATATCCGGCAATTTTCTTCGGTAGTACGGACTACTATTATAATATTAGTATTATTAGCGAAACCGATTATAATTATATTCGGGATTATTACTAACTTCCAATATAATAGAATAATAAAAAGAATAAATAAAATAGGGGAGAAGAGGGAACTTTATAATATTCTAATAGTAATTATATAGGAGCGGGAGGTTTTATCGTCGAAGAAGAAAAAGCCTCTTCTTCCAATAATAAAACTCGCTACCTACCGAATAATCTATATTAGGAATTATATTTCCTATAGAATATATAGAAACTACCTATAATTAATTCTATTGAATATTCCTTTTAAATCTAGGAGTATAAGGGACGTTACAACCCCGAATTTCTAAATTATATATATTGCATTAGTAATTACCCGGACTATAAATTCTATCGAACAACTTACCCAATTATTTATTTAACCTTCTAATAGGAAATTAAATTCTTTAGTTACTTATATAAACCTTTTAATTATAAATACTTCGAAGATTTTTCCTACGTTATTAAATAACGATATTAGCCTCTATACGCTTACTAGCTTCTATTAGGTAGCGTTCTTCCCGGGCTTTTTAAAGATAATTACTTTTACATCCTTAAATTATTATAGGAAATATCCGAATCGGAGGTTAATAAATATTAAATATATTATAACTTACTAGAATAATTATTTATATATCTTTAAAAACCTATTTAAATACTAATCGATCCCGGGGGCCTTATTAAACATTATCCGGGAAAATACATCCTAAACGTCCTCTTCGTTAATTAATTCGCTAATAATTATTAGTTCAACGCTATTTAGTAATTCAATCCAATCTAGTAGGTAATTTATTAGGACTTCTACTTTTAGGAAAAAGCAATTAATAAAAATCTCAGCCTTACTACTATAATTTCTAACTTCTATTACCCTTTTATAAATTTAAAGGGTTAATAATTTAAGTAGGTTTATTAATTTATAGCTTCGGGTATAGGCCTATCGTTCTAAGGGTTAAAATCGATTCGGATTCTTCGAAGCCTTAGCAACGCTATTATACTACGTAATTTATTAAACTTTCATAATTATCCTCTTCTTTTTTATTATAGTTTCGACAAAATTCCTCTAATTTAATACTATCTAGTATTTAAACTACTTTTAATATATCCTCTATACTTCTTTTATTATTATTTTACATCCTAATATTTACTAATTTACTTTCCTTCTTCGATTTTTCTTCCGGTATAGGACAAATTCTTTTATAATATTTATAAATTCTCCGTTAAACCTATAAAAAACGAATTTAAAATCCTTTACTATATTAATCCTTTTTAAAACTAATATTCGTTTCTCTACTATTTCCTTTACTTTTACTATATTTATAAGATTCTAATTATATTCTCCTTCCTTTTCCGCTTTTTTATTTTTTCTTTCTATTTAGACTTAAATTTCCTAAGGGTAATAGTCCGAACTAGTTTATTCGTACTTTTATACTCCCTAATATTCGGCTTCGACCCTAGGTAATAGTTATATATAATTAATTATTCTATCCCTCTCTCCTTATATCGTATTTCCGAATTTTATTAGTTTATTATAGGGGGTAAATAGACTAAATCTCTAGCGTTATACCTATATAAAAAAGCGAATAACCCCTAAATTAATCCTATTCTCTAAATCCTAATTGGGATAATAGAAATTATAATCCCTAATTACAATTAAATTTCCTACTAGGGGCCCAACTTTAAGAAATTTAAAGAGTAGTAATTCCTACTAATATTTTAGTATTCTCTACGTAAGGATAGGAAAGTAAATAGAAAAGACGGTCGTTAGGTCCCTTAGGCTTTTAAACGTTACTATAATCTAATCCTTTCTAATTTAGAAATTTAGGTCCTTCAAATTCCATTTCTTATTTATATATATTACTACCCTTCCCTTCTCTATATAATTAATCCCAAAATATTTTCCGCTTCTAAGACGGTAAATATCCCTATTTAAATTTCTACCTAGCTCCTAAATCGCTACAACGTTGTAAGTCTCCTCTTATTCGAATAGAAGCTTCCTTCTTTCGTACAATTTCCCTACATTCTAATAGAATATCTTTAATTGGATTATTAATTACCTTAAAATAAAGTTCCTTCTAATTCTTCTATAAAAAATAAAAATATTACTTCCCTAAAGGGGGCTATAATTATATAAATACTATTACTACTATATAACCGACTCCCTCCTATATTTTAAAAGTATATATAAATATCTATCGGACCTTAAGGGTTTAATAATTTTAATTGGGAGGATAGGCCGACAATCTTCTTCGGCTATCCCCTCTTTGTAATTCCTCTAATATATCTCTCTAAAGTAGTAATAATATAGGAATTAAGGGGAGCGTCCGGAAGGACGCCCTTATTTATAATCTCTATTGTCGGCTCTAATACCTTTCCGATTAGGTTTTTATAGAGGGTAAACGCCTACGGCCTTTCGGCGTATATAATAAACGTTTTTATAATTACCTTCCGGAGAATAGGGTACTCCTTACAATTATATATATAATAGCCCTTCTTCTTATATAATTTATAATAGACAAATAATTTATTATTATTAAACGGATAATTTACTTTACCGAAGTAATCTCCTTCGTATTTAGCTTTACTATAACGGGCGTAAATATTTTCTTAATAGTAAAACTTTATTGTATATCCAATTCTCTAATATTTAAAATATTATTAAATATTATTCGAAATTTAGAATAGTTCGTATAAATATACGCCGCTATCCTAGAGGAAAAAGTTATCCTAAAAAAAGTATACCGCCGACGCAATAATAACTTCTACTAAAAGTAAACCTCTATTCTCTCCGTCCTTTCTCTTCTATAACCGAACTCTAATAATAGATACCTCCGGATTCTTCTCCTTTACTATATTCAATATAACTTCTATTATAATATAATTATTAATACTATTCTAAAATACGCTCCGAACCAGTATACCTACGGTACTTATAGTAATAAAAATATTAGGGCCGAAAATTTCTTTAACCTATATTTAATTATACTAATATTAATTACGTATAAATTCGTTAAATATAATTATATAGTCTCCGGTCGTTAGTATTCTAATAGCCGCTCGGATTACTAAATTAGTATTCTTTTTACTTAAATATATAATTAAAATCGTCTTCGTATTTTTATTCGAATAATTTATAAATTTAGCGGCAATCGTTACTCCCTTAATAATAAACTACCGCTCGAAGTTAAAAGGGATAAACTTCTTAATAATAGTAAATAATTATTAGAAGGTAATACTAATTTTATTCGGGCTAATTTTTACTACAATATCGGCCCAACGCTTCGGCACTTCCTAAATACCTTTCTTAATTTCCTTTAGAATATCCTTCTTCAAATTATCGAAATCCTTCTTAGTAATAAATTAGTCGGTTCTAACCTTACTAGCTTCGGGTCGTATAGACCTACTTTTTCCAACATATACCTTCGCGAATTCGAAAAACAACTCTCAAACCCAACGACGGTCCTCGGTCGAAATAGTATTGTAGTCCGCAAACTTATTCGCTCTAATAATAAACTTCTTCAATATTTCATCGTCTTCCTCCGTTTTATCCAAAATCTTCGTAGTAAATACGGCTTTAAGATTATTATATACTGAAATCTCCGCGAACGGGTTATAAACGCTACTTTCGAATTTACAAATACCGCTATCGATGGCCATCGGCAATAACGATACAACGCCGTCGCTATACTCGTCGTAGGATATCGTAAGGGACGTAAACGACCCTCCTAAATCGATTACCGTTATTAATTTTCGTTTTGGAGCACTCCTCGACTAGAAATCGGCGTTTCCGGTTTCAAAACAGTTTTATTCGTTTTAGTAAATTAAATAGTATTATTCAAATTATACTACAATACTACTAATATTAATATCCAAAGAATAATACTAGTTGTATACTATATACAAATAGCTATCTTAGTAGTCTAATTCGTTCTTTCCAATTATCCGTCCGTCTAAGCGTAATAAACTATTGAAAATAGTAAATTAATAACTAATACTTCGAAAATACTCCTCTAAATAGTAGAAATAAATTTAGGATTTTGGTCGCTAATAATAACTACTAGTAAACCCTAATTACAAAGCTATAAAATCCGAAACAATACTTTAATTTATTCCTATATACTATAAATAGAATAGTTAATTATTAATAGCACCTTCTTACTAAACTTATAAGTAACAATATATATAGTATTAAATTCTAAGAAACCTTCTAGAGCCTATATAGTACCGGCCGCTTTAATTATCGGCATATTAGTAATAAAATCTATAGTAATTATATAAAATAGCCTTAGGAACGTCCGAATTAGCAATAGTTCTCTAAGGGTCGGTTACCTATCCTACTAATTTTAATGGCAGACTTTATAATATTTAATATACTTACGTACTATTTAAGTCTTTCTCCTTATATAAAAGTACGCTAAATTATTTATTATTCTATTAATCCTAAAATAATATTTCTTATCGTATACTAGCTCTAGCATTTTTTATATATAAATCCGAAGAATATATAACTAATATATATTTTAATAATTAATATAATAAAACAACCTATCCTCGAATAGATAGGGGCCCGCTAATAGATTTAGGCGCTTTCTTAATTATTATATATAAATATACCCTAGAGCGTCAATTTTATTAATTAGCCGGAGAACCCTAGTATATTTAAGATCCTCAAAATAAGCCTCAATCAACTATTAGCGAAATTCCGGTATAATAATCGGCGAAACTTAACGTATATCTAAGATAATTTTAGTATATATAAATAAAAAGGCGTTAAAACTATTCTAATAATTAATATTCTATACTTGTATAAAATTAAATTAAATATTGGCCAATTTATCGGAAGTATCGTTCTTATCCGTAGTTTCGACGGTCGGTAGTTTTAATAATATATCCAATATAATATTTAATAGTCTAAGAATATAAAATATATTCAAATTAAATTATAACGCCCAATTGGCGGTATTTATAAGTTTTAAGTTAGCCTTAACTAGATCCATCGTACGTAATAAGGTATATTTAACAATCCTAATAATAGAAGTATAATTAATAATAATATTAATCCAATATTTATTAAATTGAATTATTTTTCGAAGTTTCTATAGGGCCTAAATAATAGCTACGATTTCTATTTCCATAAAGCCGTATTTCTTCTCAGTTAGGGACGTCAATCTTAACAGGAAATATACCGGTTTAATTATAGTTAATAGGATTTTACTTATTCCAAAAATAAATTCCCCATCCTATAGGCACTTAAATTGGAAAATATAAATATTATAGGCTAAACTACTAGTATTAATTTTAATAAAAAGTATATTACTTTTTATATAATAGAAAAGATATATTTAATTATACAAATTTTCCTATATAATACAGAAGGTTTCGCATTCTTCGAGTATTAGCTCGAATTTAACTTTAGAAATATATACCCATTGTACTTACTTTATCGAACCTACTTACAAATTACCCAATTCGCGTATTCGCCTTAATAATTCGGTCTTTCTTCAATTAAATAATTCCTCCTTAATAGTAAATTACAATATACTTTAATATAATTACCCAATTATATTAAAGTAGATTTTAAAATTATTAAATATATTAGGAAAGATTAACTTTTAAAAGGCTTTAATATAATCTTCCGTACGTTTATAACCTTTTCCGTCAATAATACTACTTAATAATTATACCGAAGGATACCCCGCGAAAGATTTATTAATATTAATATAAATATAATATTTATTAAGGAAATCTATAATAATAGCTAAGTAGGCGAAGTATTCTTCTTAAATATTATTAAAAATAATAATATTATCGATATAAGTACATACGAAGGAGTAGTATTCGAAGAATAATCTATTTATAAATCTTTATATAAATACCGGAGAATTCTTAAAACCTATTAATATAATATTAAATTATTCAAAACCTTACAGGCTAATAATTACTATACAATTATAATATTTAATAAAAATAGGTAATTAGTAGAAGAATCCGGCGGTATCAAAGATCGAAAAGAACTTCTTACCGACTATAGTATTAATAATATTTTCTTAGTCGGGTAAAGAATATATATTAAATATAATAATACTATTAAATAGGCGAAAATTAATTATTATACGCCTTTTATTAACTCTATTAACTTTTTTCTAAATAATAAATACCGGGCAAACAATAGGAATTAATTATAATATAAACGATATTTTACCCTAGGCGTATATCTTATTATACTTTTTATTAAGAAATTTATAATCCTTAATATTTAAAGGGTAAAGTCTAATAATCCTTTACTAATTCTACTATCCTTCAATTAAATTAATACGTATTTTATCTTCTTCTTTTATTAGTACAATCCTTCTATTTCTAAAAATATCGATATATTTATTTAGGAGGCTCTTAATTTACTCTAAAAATTCGGGATCCGTATTATAAATATTAATACCTACTTTAGAAAGAATAATTTTAATATTAATAGGCTTAATAATTCCGTAGGAAGGTACTTTAAAAGTACTTTTCTTAATAGCCTCTTCCTTTTTATCTTTAATTACCCTATTAATAAATATAATGTATTACTCTTAAGTAAATCTAGCTTATACTTCGGGGATAAAAAAAACTACGTCCGAAGTATTAATTAGTATAGTAATTTTACTAACCTTATACAATAGTCGTATAATTATACCTATCTAAGTTCCTCTAAGAATAAATACTAATTCTTCGGATTAATTTAAATATAGTACAACTTTACGAATTTTACTATTTATAATAGCATCTAATAAATAAGGATATTACGTATAAAAATTATAAGTAGAATATTCACCTAAACTATACTAATTATTAAATTAGGCATTATATTTTACTAGGATAATTCCTAACTACCCTCCTAATAATAAAGTATTAAATTTAGTAAAAACTTTAGTAATAAAAACGTCCTCCCCCCCTTCGATTCTTTTAAAATAGATTTTACCCTAAACTTTTATATTAAAAACCGATTTAAAAGAATATAGAACGGTATTAAAGTCCAACTTTACGCTATAGTAATAAAGGAAATCTATTTCTAATAGTATATTCGGGCTTAATTTATTAATAATTAAGGCGGATATTTAAAAGTACCTATTAATTTTAATACTATTAACCTTTCCTTCTATATAAAAATTAAATTCTGCAACTGTATCGATAATAATCTTCGAATTAATACCCTTTATAACGCTAAATAATACTACTTTATATTTTACGTTCGGTAAAAACTCTTCGATAAACACTTTATTTACTACTATTAATAAATAACCCGAATTAAAATATATAGTAACGATAGATATACTAGGATTAAATTTAATATTGACTTATAAATATAATATAATTTTTCGTAAATTTATTTCCCTATTCCTAAGAATAATATCCGGAATTACTTTAATAATTTATCCTTTAGTAAAAGTAAATAGCGTATATTAACTTTTATACTATACTTCCGATAAATCGGGCTTCTGTCTATTTATTAATATTAATAAACTTACTTAGATATCTACTTTCCTTAACGTTCGGACCCGGCTAAACGGCTTTTAATTATTTTCGGTAAAAGTTATTCGATTATTAAATAAAGGATCGAACGACCTATAAGACGCTTAGGCCTTCTCTAAATATTTAGGAATCGCTATAAATTTAATATTAAATAATAGATTTAATAATAAAGGTTGTATAAGCCTATTAGAATTAGTACTTCTAATAGGAACCGTATTAAAAATAACCGCCGGTTCGTTAATTATTATATATAAAAAAATATAAAATAACGAAATACTAGGAGATAAAAGTTTATTAGGGGCTAAATAGCCGGTAAAATAGGTAGAAGGTTTATTATTATATTCAATTTCGGAAGTATTTACTATAGACTCTTCTATTTCTTCCTTAAAATCTCTAATAAAATAGTAACCTTTATTCTATAAATAGTAAACCTTATTATCTATATTAAAATTGTCTACGAAGACTATTGTAGCGGAAGTATAAATATAATAGCCGTCCTATAAAACCTAATAGTACTTAAATCTTTTACCCCAATAACGTTAACGGCTATTATTATTATCTAACTAGCTTATATTACACTTATCGAACTTATTACTAAAATTCTTAAATCCTTTATTAAAATAAAACTTCCCGCCTATCTTACTATTAAACCTACTATTATAAGAAGAGAAGTTCTTTCGGAAAAGTTTACTATTATTGTAATTTCCCTAAAAACTAATATAGACGTTAGAATTATCGTTTTCATTATCGGAGCCGTTAATAATATAATAAATTAACCGTCCGCTCTTTAACGATTCGAGAAGCTAATAGCGTATCGGTTTAGCTTTCTATTCGATTTTACTAATATAATCGCTAAAACGAACGTTCTATTCCGGAGGAACATACACAATTTACATCGCTAGGTACAAACTATTCTACAAGCGAGTATAAAATTAAAAGTCCGACGTATTTCCCTAAAAATAGGTATATTGAAATAACTAAATTAAATAGTTATAAAGCGATAATATATTAGTTTTATACAATTCTATAGTAAATTTATTCGTATTTAACTATTTCTACGCTTTATATAGCTTAATTCTAAAAATAATACTAAACGTATTAAGAATTTTATTAAAACTACTACGAAAATTATTATATTTATCTTTAAAAAGGGTAAAATTCTATTAATATAAGACGGTACTATAGAATAATTAATTAAAGTTATTAGTAATAATTTAGCGTTTCTCTAAATAATCCTTTAAATACCCTTTAATTATATTATTAAATCCGTAAAAGGTAGTATAAATATTAATCTTACCATCCTAGTAAATACCCTTCTTTATTTTATTAGGTTTAATATTAAGGAAGTATATTCTAATATCCAAAACTTTAAAGGGTTTTTCCTTAACCGACTAACGGACATTTATATTAACCTTTAAAATAGAATCGGCGAGGGTTTAATTCCAATTTTCCAATTCCTTAATATAATTATAAAAATTTTTAAGTATTTCGTAGAGCGTTAAATTATTTATTATTATATTATCGCTATTAACTTCGACTAATAGGATAGAAGTATTAAAACTAATATTGAAGCATATAATTTAGGGATTACTAATAGGATAAGTATATTAGTAGAAAATTGAACGTATAGAAGGTATAAAAGCCCTTAGAATAACCGAAGGAAAATAACTACTATTACTTAGAATTACTAGCAGTAGTCCTTACTATTCTACTTACTTTTCGCCTACCGGAGCCCAATCTATTAATTCTTTAAGGTTTATCCGTAGAGTTTAATTAGAAATATTACAGCCGATGGTCGGAATTAGTATATATTCGCGAAGGTAAATAGGAAACTAATTAATATTTTCGAATAAGGGTTGCCGGTTAGTACAATCAATATAAAGATTTTTTATTTAATTAACTAGACTAACGGTATTATATAGGTCCTTAATGCCTATTATAGCCGTTTTACTAATAGGATTAATAAGACCGCTAAAATGCCAATTATAATAAATAGTAGGATTCTTATAAGGCTAAGAGGTATTGCGCCTAATAATAGCGGGTACTAGAAGACTAAAACCGGGCTTTACGCTATTTTAAATTAAATATATAGTATTATAGACTAATTAAATAAAATAAAATAAATAATTCGGGGATCTACCTCCGGTCTTTACGTTGCATTAGGCAAAGTATATAATATTTTAATTTAAGTTAATAAAATATATAAAAAAGGGGTTAGTAAGAACTATTCTTAAGTACTATTTTATTTACTCCTACTATTATTTCTATACTAAATATAGAAGAATTTCGGTTTGTACGAAGTTTCTAAAATATTTAATAGTAGGATTAGTAACTAATTATTAAATAATACTAATAGTAATTTTAATAACCGAACTTATTCGAGAAATTATTAATTCTATTAGCGAGAAGGGTCGTTAAATCGGGCCTAACTAAATGTATTACTTAATAAATATAAGTAATAAGGAAGGTGGTATAAGAATTTATACTAGGTTAATAAAGGTTAGTATATTAATTATTCTAATAATATTTAAAAAATTTATTAGAAAGGAGTAAACGCTTATACTATTAGTACTAAGGGGAATAGGTATTTGAGCGGTAGTATTAATAGTAGTGTTACTCGCTTTAATTCGGGCTATAAATTATTTCTAATTCTTCTTTTATAATTACGACGATACTCCTTCTTTAATTGTAAAGGGCTAAATTTAGCGTATTAGAACGGGATAATTAGCGACTAATTAACGATATTTATATAGAACCTATTAAACTTTGCAGTTTACTACGTCCAAATTAACGATCTATCCTCTATTATAGATATTATTACTAATATTAGTAGCCTAATTGGGTTTAATTTCGATATAACTAGTTTTTCTATTTAAGTGCAATTATATTACCTTAATAAGTAGCTCGGCGGTTAAAAGTTAAAATCTTTCCTTATAGTAAAATTACGGCTCGTAGGTAGTAAATTTAATAATCTAATGTACTTTACGTATTAAATTTTCCTCTTAGAAGTTAAAGGCCGCTTAAGGGTTTACCTAATCGGTCTTCAATATTATTCAATTTAGCCTTTAAACCTAAATAAATAGTAATAAAGTAGTAAAGAAAGGGGATTCCGAAGAGTAAAAATATAAATACTTAGTTTGAAAGGGCAAAGCTAAATAATAATTAAAAAAATCTAATAAATTGTTATTAGATCCTAATATATCTCCCCCTTCGACGAAAGGAAGAAATATAAAGAATAATAAGGTCGGTTTAAAATTGAATTATAGGTACTACTTATTACGCAAAGATGTGCTTTATAAGTAATAATAATAGAGAATAATAGAATAAGTAATTAGTTACTGGATAGAATAATAATATATAATAATTAATAATAATCTTATTAAAGGAAGTTAAAAATAAGACCTATCGCGAACCTCAACCTAGGACTTCGTACACGACTTCACTAAGTGTGAGCAAGATAGATATAAGGTTAGTATAATATAAATTAATAATCTATTAACCTTAATAGAGGTTGACGGGACGAACACTCTTATATAATAAACTATACACTCTAACGAGCAGTTACTATAATAAGATAGAGCATTTAAGTATCTACTAAGAATACCCTATAATAACTTCTAGGTATTTACTATTAAAATATAGAAGGATACCTTCCGATACTACTCTACCTAATTTAGAATAGACTTCCCCAATATAATCCTATTCGCTATTAAAATAATTAGCGTTAGTTCGTAACTTATATTTTATTTATATTATTTAAACGTTAAATAATATTTTATTAGTATTTGGGTTATTATTAAATATATTAGAATCTACTACTTTTATAAACCTCTTTTACCGCGGGACTACGTTTAGTAGTCCTACCGGGGTATAACTTCTACCTATAGATAGTATTAGTAGTATAGGGTTTAGAGGGTTATTTCCTTTATAATTTTTATTAAAAGAATTATTATTAGAAGGGTTATCTAGGGGATTATTATTAGTACGGGTATAGGTCCGGATAATTACCTTCTACGTTAATTAAAAGACGGCTACGCGCCCTTATAAGCCGCTCCCTTCTATTATATAACGGGGACAGTACGGTTAATACAGGTACTAATCGTATAGCTTAATTAAGGTTCTATAAAGGAGGGAAAAGTCTATTTAAAATGTAAATCTACCAGCGTAGAGGTTTTTATTAGAATTATACACTCTACGCTACTATAGTTAACGATAATTCTAATTTAAAGACTAAAATCTATAACCCGGGCGCTAGCCCTATAATATTACCCCCCTCCTCCCCCCTCCCTATCCCTCTCCTACCTACTATTATAGTCGGTCTCCTACACATTCGCAATTTCTATTTCAATTATAAATTTATCTCCTATACTACTAACTAACGTAATCGTACCTTCTATTTAGTATTATAATTATAGTATTAGACGCTAGAGAGCAGTAAATAGTAATAGGTAGTAAATAATAATTTGAATATATACGCCCCGTTTAAACGTTTGCGCCTACCTAAATTCGTATATATAATCCCCCCTTCCTTCGCTTTTCAAATTTCTCCTTCTTCTCTTCTTTTCTCTAACGGCGGTTTAATCCCTTAAAGTAAATAGTATTATCCCCTTTTCTATCTAGTACCTATTTATCGCTTCCAACCCCCCTAATATTCTTAAATACCCTATTATATATTATTTCCCCCCGCTCTAGCTTCCGGCCCTCTAATATCTACTACCCCTCCTAACTCTTTACCCGCTAACCCTCCCTCTATTTACCCTAATATTTCGCCCGCCGGCCCCCCCTCCTAACGCCCTTTACCTACCGGCTCCCCCTCTTAGCGTACTTCGCCCGCCGGCCCTCCCCCTTAACGTTCGTCTCCCCTAACGCCCCCTCCTTAAACCTCCGCACGTTCCTCCCCTCCCGCCGTTATTCCCGCCCCCCGCCGTTCCGCTACTATTACCCCTTCTAATTTAAAGATTATTAAAAAGTATTAACGAAATATAAGTTTTTTTTTTTTTTTTTTATATTCCGCTCTCCCCGAATCTCTATTCCGCCGTTATTTCGTTACTAACCCCTTTATTATAATCGGATTGCAAGGAGTCGGTTATCCTTTATATTATTTATATTAATATAGAGCGGGTATATCTTATAGTACCCAATCGCGCTATATATATAAATTATTATAATAATAGTAAATAATACGACCGGGTATTGCCCCTAATTATATATATATTTACTATTTAGGAGGCGGTAGCAGGCCGCTTAACTAAAGTAATAGTAAAAGATAATTTAAATCGCTATATAAATATTTAAAGGAACGTTACCGAATTATATAAAAAGGCCTTTATCGACCGGTATATTACTCCTACCCCTTTCTTTCCGTTTCTATTCCCTCTCCAAAATATTAGTACTAAATTTTTTTTTTTTTTCTTTTTAATTACAAATACCTTTATTATATAGAAGTAGCGTCCCCCCTACCCCCCTCCCCTCTATTAGCGGCGACTTCCCTTTAAGAATTATAAGCGTTATAAGTAAATATAGCGGTTCTATAAACGAGAATAAATATATTAGAGGCTAATAATAATTATAAGTAGAAGAATTAAAAGAAATAATAAAATTTAATATTAATATTATCCCTTTCCCTCTCTTTTACAACCGACGCTATTACTTTTTATATTCTATAATAAAATATTCTACTAGATTATTATTAATAATAGTTGAACTATATTTAATTTCAAAGTAGTTTAATACTATAGCGTTAACTATTATTTATAAGGGTTCTTAAATTTACTCTACCTATCCTACCTACTTTACTAACGCTTTTCTACGCCCTTTCTTTATTTAATAGTATAGGATCTCCTCTATAAAGTACTCTTTCTTACTATTAATTATAATAATTGGGGGTTGGGGATTAATAATAATTTATTTTAGTAGGGGATTATCCCGAATATATTATAGGAGATTTATATAGAATTTATTAAAGACCCCCGTAGTAAAATCGGTGAATTCTACTATATATAGGCTAAATACTCTTAAGACTATATATTTAGCGTATATTTAATTTAATTTCTTTTTAAGGCGTTTAGTTTGGAAGTTCTTAAAGTTTAGTTAGACTTTATCCCCCTCTTTAAATATTTTAGCCGGTTGTCTCTTACAATTCGTAAAATACTCCTAATCTTATATTAAAACGGCTATTCTCGCTTAATAAAAATCCGTAATTTATTACAACCGTATAATAAAACCTTTAATTCTCTTTTGGGGGTCTATAAGCTTAATTCCTATAAGTTAAATAGCGATTATTATAGGGGACTACGGATAGTAACTATAGGTAGTAAAGAACGGAGATATTTTAATTATAGTACTTACTCTACTATTAATTATTAATTATATAGTAGAGTACTAACAATCCTAATTATTTTATATATAATTTATAAAGATTCTTAAAAATATTTATACTTTTTAATTTATATATTCTAGTCCGCCGTCGGTCTAGGGGTAAAATACTATATTTAATTACTATTTTACCCTAAAGAGGTTGTAAAAGTATTTTTAAAAGTTATTAATCTAATTAGAATTTTTATTACTAATAATAGATTTAAATTAACTATAGTAGTATATAAAGTATTGTAGGAAAGTTTTAACGATTATTCTTACTTTTATAATAGGTATAGGCTCTAAAATTACTATTTTATTAAGCCGGTTTTTAATTACTAAAAGGTTTACGCAACTTCCTAAGGGTAGTAAATTAATAATAAAATTTATTTAAATATTTTAGAAGAATTAATTTAGGATTAATAGTAGTCTAAATAGTCCTCTCTTTTAATCTCTTTAATACTTTACCCTTCTACAAATATCGTAATTAATTATAAACTAATAAATATAAATATTTATTAACGGTTAGTAGAAGTTTTTATTAATAGTATAGATTATACCTTCTCTCCCTAGGTGGCCGAGGGCGATTAAGTCGTATATCCTTTAAATAAGGCGCGTACGTAGGATATTTCTCTCTAAATCCTTTAATAATATATAGAGGGTAATTACTTCGGTAATAATTAGGGTACTAGAGATTTAAACGCGGCCTCTATAATATAACCTTCTTAAATTGTTAATTAAATATTCGCCTAATTATACTTTTAAATTTTAGACTACAGTAAGTAAATTTCGGTCGCTATTAATAATAATTTAGAGGACGCTTTAATAAATTGTATTTTATTAGGCTACCTTTTTATAGAGCTACTATAAATCCGAATTCTTAAATACTTTTACGCCCTCCCCTATAGCTACGGAGGAGGCTACTATACGAATATAATTCTTAAGAGCTTCCTAAAGGATTAATTACATCTCCCTCGCTTTTATATTTCCTTCGTTGGGCTTATCCTAATCCTACCGAAATAGAGTATTAAGTATTATAGTAAATTTACTTAAACGGTACTAAATTTCGAAATTAAACTTCGAAAGTAGTTTAACTTAACGTACTTAGCGCTTAAATAGCTTTTACCTTTTTATAAAATATTTAAAATTCCGATAGTTAATTATAATAATAAATTTTTTATAATTCTTAAACTCTACTAATTATTCCTCCAAATATTAAATAATCGCTAATATCTCTTTATTATAAATAGGGTAATTACACTCAGCTAGCGTAAATTTCTAGGAATAGTATACTACCGTAGTCTTCTTACTATCTCTCTCTTAAGTAAAAATACTACCCAGCCTATAGCCGCTATAGTCTATTTTTAAAAATATAAGTAAATCGGGATCTTATTATATAAGAATAAGGGCTTTAGTAAATAATTTCTTTAATTTTTAAAATATAGTATTATATTTAATAATCTATTCGAAGGGGACCGTCGGCCCGTCCTCCCGACCGAAGCCGTTAAACCCTCAGGGTCCGATGGACATCTATACGCGCTCCCAGAGCGTAGGAGGGAGTCGGTCGCGTAGCGGCAATAGCGCTCATACAACCACAGCCCCCCCTAGGGAAGCAACACCCTTATCCTCCGTAGAAGGACTAGAAGGAACCCCATCTCAGGGTAACTAATAGTCCAATTGAAAATACTCTATTAGAACGTAGGGAAGTCGTACGAGAGAGGGAAGCTTCTACTCAAATAAGAGGAGACCTACAATATCGTAACAATCCAGGAGCCGGATAGAAATTTAAATAGGGATATCTACCGTCCTAAAGGCGGGAGATATTTTAGGATCGATTGTATAGAGAAGGGAAGGGCAATAATATATATAAATAAGAGATAGAATCTAAAAGACTTAAATTTCTAAACCGGAAAGGATTAAGCTATAGTAACGTTTAAGAGCCTAAGGGACCTAACGACCGTCTTTTCTATCTACTCTCCTATCCTTACGCAAGGAATACCAGAATATTAATAGGGATTACCACTCCTTAAATTTCTTAAGGTTGGGCCCCCAGTAGGAAACCTAATCGCAATTGGGGACTATAATTTCTACTATCCTAATTAGGATCTAAAGAATAGAACTAGCCCGGAAGCCGCTCACCTCCTTATATAAATATAATACTAGAAACTTAGTCTATTTACCCTCTATAGTAAATTAATAAAACTTAGGAATATAATATAAGGAGAGAGGGATAGGATAATCGATTATATATAATTATTACCCGGGGTTGAGGCCGAATATTAGGGAGCGTAAAGGTACGAGTAAACCGGTTCGGACTACTACCCTTAAAAAATTTAAGTCTAAATAAGAAAAAAAAATAAAAAAGCGGAAGAGGAAGAAAGATATAATTAGAGTTTTATAAATATAATAAAAGTAAAGGAAGTAATAAAAAAATAGATATCAGTCCCGGAAAGGATTGATATAATAGAGGATTTTAAATTCGCCTTTCGCAAGCTCGACGGAGAATTTACAAATATTATAAAAGAATTCGTCCTATATTGGAAGAAAAATCGAAGGAGGAAAATAAATTAATAGATATTAAAATATAAAACGGTAATAAAAGAAGTACGGAGGATATATTAGGAGTAATTTAAATACTAAATAATATTAAATTAAAGGGATTTTATTGAAACTATAATAAAAAAGAAAAAGATAATTATAAAAATTCAATAGGCTACGTAGTATAATAGTATCGCCGAAGCTTCGAAGAACTTAAATTGACTTTAACCCCTAAAATAATAGGCCTGTACCCGAAATTATAAATTAATAAACCTGCTTAAATTATTAGCCCTTTAAATTTACAAAAGGGTAATAAAAATTAGAAATTATAATAGTAAGGCCGAAATCCTTACTAATTACTTCTTCCCGAAAGTAAAAGTCCTAATAAATTACCTACTAGACTAAATTAAACCGCCAAATAGCGCTAAATTAATAATTATTAACGAATTAATCGACGAAGAGGATATTTAGAATGTATTCTCCCGGATAATACCTAATAAAGCCCCTAGGATTAATTAATACTCAAATAAATTTCTAAAAATATATAAACAACCGTTCTAGTAAATTATAATATATTTAATATCCGCCAGCCTCCAACTCGGACATTTCCTATAATAATTTAAAAATACGAAAGTAATTATCTTTAAAAAGCCTAGGAAGAACGCCGCCTAATAGAAATTAGCAAACGTATAGAGGCTAATATCGCTACTTAGTAATATAAGAAAAATCTTCGAAATACTTATAGTTAAAAGGTTTACATAAATAGCCGAAGAATTTAACTTCCTACTAAAGGGCTAGATAGATAATTGGATAAACCGTTTAATAGAATTTATAATCCGGGTAATTACCGACGCAATATATATAATTTAGAAACTTAGGGCCGTAACGTCCTTTATACTCCTAAATTTAAAAAGAATATTTAATAAAATTAATTATAAGTAGCTTTTATATACCCTATAGGAAATATAATTCCTAATATAAATCATTCGGTAGGTAACGAACTTTATTGCCGGAAGAAAAGGCTCTCTCTTCTTCAACGATAAAACCTCCCGCCCCTATACAATTACTATTAGAATACTATAAGGCTCCTCCCTTTCCCCTATTTTATTTATTCTCTTTATTACCCTACTATACTAGAAATTAATAATAATTCTAAATATAATTATAATTAGCTTTACTAATAATACTAATATTATAATAGTAGTCCGTACTATTAAAGAAAATTATTAGACGCTATAAATAGTATAGGAAGTATATTCGGAATAGGTAAGGATAAGAAATATAAAATTTAAAGTAATTAAAACGGAATTAATACACTTTATATAAATAAGGGTACTAAGGATAGAAACTCTCTAATTCGGAGAAGTAGTACTTTAACCAATAGAATTAATATAATTCCTAAAGGTTTAATTAGACTGTAAATTCAATTATAAGGCTTATACGGAGGCGGTAAAAAAGAAAATAATAATATAAATAAATATATTTATAAAATTAATAGCGAAGATATAGGATTACTCCTTTATTCGGATAAAGGAAATATATACTAAATATATCTATAGTATTATTATATATAAAGCTTTAATATTCTACTAACCGATTAAAATCTATAATAAATTTCGGAGGATAGTAATTGGGCTAGCGAAATATTAAAC
The DNA here is from genome assembly GCA_037102815.1 of Neurospora intermedia. Classification (NCBI taxonomy): domain Eukaryota; kingdom Fungi; phylum Ascomycota; class Sordariomycetes; order Sordariales; family Sordariaceae; genus Neurospora; species Neurospora intermedia. The sequence goes on from BTPP01000007.1 coordinate 855,657, forward strand.
TAAATATTTGAGAATTATTACTAGGGTATATAAAATTACGCCGGTACGAAATTTAAAGATGGAAACCTTTTATCTATTATTCGACCTCTATTTTAATAAAAGGGTCCGGACCTTTAAAAAAAAGTTCGCCCAAATAAATTAAGCCCGGTTCGTCCGGGGGACTATAATTTAAATCTCTAATTATATTTAAATATAATAAATTAGAAGTCGGCTACCTATTAATAAACTAAAGAGTAGTATAATTAAAATTTAATAGGCCGAAATATAAGTATTAATAGAAAAGCTATTAATAATAATAGCTAGCCCCCCCTCGGAATTAGGGATTTAATTATTACTATTATTATAAATTCTAAAATTAATAACTATTAATAAAGAGGAGTAATTAAAGGATATAACGAACTAAGAATAAGTATTGTACTATAACTACTACCTAATAGCGGTAGTAATAAAATTAAGGTAATAATACAAATTTACTATTACTAACCTTACCCCCAAATTCAATAAAAAAGCTATCTAATAATATATAGTTAGTATAAAGAAGAAAAAAGGAAAACACTAATAATTAAAAGAAACTAAAGAGGAGCCGTACCTATTAATTAAAATAAAGAATTCCCTCCTTATTTAAGCTAGAATGGAAATTATTAATTTCTAAGCCTTCCTCTATTAGAAGAAAGTACTAAATATCCTAACTCCTATCTACGCCTATAAATTTAAAAAGGAAATATTCGCTTATATTATTCTAAATTACCTTAATATAGATACTATCTTCTAATTAAACCTAAAAATTTAGCTATTAATAAAAGAAGAACTCTAAAAATACTTAAATAATAGAATTAAAGCCGAAAGGATTCTATTATAGGTATTAAAATTAGGAAGGTTGAAAAAGTACTATCTAGTAATTAAATTAAAGGAGGAATAACGTAAAAAAATCGTAAAGTACTCCTAAGAGGAAAATAAAATATTAATAATATTAGAATAATAGGACGGGAACGAAGAAGAAATATTTATACTAATTATAAGAGCTATCTAAACTACAGTTATAGTAAGAATTAAAAAGTACTATCTAATGAACGCCTAATTATATTTAAGAAATTATTCGAATAATTCTATTATACGAACCTAATTTATAGTAACCTTATAATACTATTAGACCTAATTATTATTTATAAGAGCGTAACCGGGAGTATTAATAGTTATAGGGCTGCCGGGAACGGAATTACTACTACTATTAAAATTAGAAACCGTATAAGTAAAAATAATATAACTACTACCGCCGGATATAATATATATAAGAATAATAATATTACTATTAGAACCGAACGTAATCCGAATTAGATTTATAATACTACCGCCAGGTAAGGAAAGAATATAACTATAACGAACGTCCTTCGTAATTAATTCGTAGTAACCCTTCTATTACTATTTAATAATACTATAATTTAAAGTACAAAGAAAATACTTATAGTTAATAGGAAGGCCATCCCGCTCTAAACAAATATATATATAATTAATAAAATCGTTAGTAATATAAATAAAAATATTTAAATTAAAATTAAACTTATTCTAATTACTTACTACTATAATAACGGCTACCGCTTAAATAATATTATAAACGTTATAGAAACTAGTAGGAATATCCAATATATATTTACTAGAAGTATAATTATAAATAACATTCTAAATACTATTAATTAAAAATAGAATTAAATAATAGAAAGGAAATATAAAGGACGAATAACCTACTAATAAATAAAATAAAATAAACCTTATTAGCAACAACCTTTTAAAAAGTACCGGGGGAATTAAACCTATTATTATTAGAACGCGGGACGGAAACGGGATTTAAAATATAGTAAAAGTAAAGGATCTTACGAACAATATTAATTAAATTAATATAAGGACTAAAAAAGAAAAGGAAAAAGCCGTACCAATTCTAAAGGGGATAACTACTAATAAAATCGCAAAAAATACAAACGAGGAACGCGGGCTCTAAAGGCACAACCGAAGGGACTGCGGGAAATATAAGGCTTAAGGATATAATAAGGGAGGAACCTTCCGTATTAGAAATTAAATTAATAGGATTAGGATAATAACGGCCGGAGGAAGCTATTTTAATAGAAATTATAATAGGGAAGAAAGAAGAGAAGAATTAAGAAGGGCACTATAAGGGGGATTATATAAACGAAGGAAAGGGTCTTTATACTAATATAAATAAGGGTAGAATTATAGGGTAAAAGAATAAATAATAGAGCGGAAGCATTTATAAACGGAGGAAAAAAGTAAAGGAATAGGGTAGGAAATAGGAAAATAGAATAGGGGAGCGGGGAGAAAGCGGAGGAGGGAGCGGTAGGGAATAAAATAGAAAGGCGGCGAAGGAAGCAACGTACCGGGTTTAGTCCTATTCCTATTATTCCTATTATTCTAGTATTAAAACAACGCAGCGGTAGAAGAGACGAGATTATATTCGCTATAGCGGTAAGTAAAAACCGTTATAACTATAAGCAAAGTAGGAGCGGCGTAGTGAACTACGACCGAGATAGAGTTAGAGGTTTTTATCCGGGGGCGCTTAACGCCTTACAATTTTCCCCTCCAGAGAACTAGAGAAGGACCCTATGCCAATAGGGCACTATAGTTTATAGTCTGGGAATAAGAATATTATTATTATTTAATTTACTATTAAATTATCGCTAAATAAGTTAGTATACAGCTTTAAACTATAGGCGGCCTTTAATCTACTTATACTAGATAATTAGGAAGTTATTATAGCGGAATTTTTAGTTATTATCCGTTAAGAATATTAATTTAAGGTTATAAAGTTTATTAATTAGATTAGGATAACTATTAAGGAATAATATAATTCTAAATATTCTCTAATAATATTCAACGTAAATAATAAAATTTATTTACGTTTAGGTAAAGGTTATTATTTATTTGGAAATTTAAAGAAAAAGTAGTTAGTAGAAAGAATAGGCCTTTATTAAATTTTCGACAAAGTTAGCCTACTAATTTATAAATTCGATTTATTTAGTACTTAATATACTTATCCTATTATCTCTATAGTATATTTTTATAAGCTAGCGTAAGGTTCTAATCCTTTTAATTGTAAAATTCTACTACTATTACTAATTAAAATTGATGGTTAAGAGGAATAGGAGGTCGAAAATCTTGTAATTAAAAGTTAGGGACCGTTAAATATATAGTATTTAATTAAATAGATTAGGTACTAAAATAAGGATAATATATAGGAATTATATAGTAAATTTATAAGGAATTCGAAGGAATTAGTAAAGGATTTTAACGTAGAATATCCGTTAAAATTGCCGTTTAAAAGTAATTATAGAAGGGTAGTTTAATATATTAGTAGTATAATCTTATAGAGGTATCGTTAAAATAGATAGAGGAAGTGACTATTTTTTTACTAAAAGAGGGGGAGGTTACCGGAAACTATAAGAATTTAAAAGTTTTTTCCTTTATTTTATATTTTATTTTTTTTTTCGTTAGGTATTTCTATAAGAAATTATATTTTCTATAATTTTCTATTAAAATTTCTAGAATTCTATTCAAAAGTACGCCTAAGCGGAGGTAAGCCTAGTACTAATAATATATAGGATAATATACCACACGCTACTTATAACTTCAATTAAAATATTTTCTATTTTAATTAAGTAGGTACGTACGGTCGTACAAAGGTAATAGTAACTACGGTTATACATAGTAAATAGCCCCGGTAAGTAGGTATTTATAGAGGAAGAGTCTTAGTACGTATATATAATTTTTAAAAGAAATTAAAATTATCTAACTATTTTTACCCTTTCTCCTTTTTACTTTAGTAACCTTACTACTACCTACCCTATCCCTATAACGCTTAACTCTATTATAGCTCTCGTTATATAATAATTTTATTAAATTAATTATTATTTATTAATCTACTTTATCTTATATTCGCTAATTATAACCTCGGTATATTAAAATAGCCGACGTTAATATAGAATCCCTACCGCCGGTTAATAATATAATTGCTACCTTCAACGATTGGATTAACGGTTCTAATTACAACGGTAATTTATATAGTTTTATTGTAGACCGGCAGTTCGCCTTATAATTACTCGAGTATAACCCCCGGTTCGGTATATTAGTTAATATAGTAAAATATTTCAACTATTATACTATTAATAGTATTCCTAGTAAAATTATTAATTTAGGAATTAATAATATATATATTATATTACCCAACTTTGTAGCCGACTTTATTAAATAAATAGATATAATCCCGTTCGGACAATTCTTTAATTACGTCCGTTATAAATATATTATTAATATATTTAATAACTTTAATTAAGACTATACCCCCTATAATCCGCTTACTCGCCTCCCTAAGTCTTTTAGTACTACTTAGGGCGTTTTAGTATATAACCCTAAAAAGGCGGATAATAATAAATGTATAGTACTAATTTTAACCGCTAATTATTTCTTTATACTATACGAGAATAAATTGTATTCTATTTTATATAATACTATTAATTATATAAATAAATTAATTGATTTAAATATAGTAATTTTATATTCCCTTGAGGGTAATTTTACCTACTTTATACCCGTACTCTTATTAAACGGATTGCCTAAAGATTTGATTCCTAATAATTGCTATAGACCTTAGTAGGAATAGGTGTTTAATATTATTACTAGTTTTAATAATACCTAAATTTGGGAGTTGTATTTTAGCGGAGAATTCGATTTAATTTATATAATAGTAGTTAAATTCGGTAATATTATCTTCGAAAGAGGATATATAGAGGAGTTCGTTATTATTAGCGAGCGCTTTTAAGCGTACTTCCTATTGGCTTTCTATACGGTTTACCCTAACGGCTATATTATTAAGAGTAATAACTTCGATTTTTCTAAAATTTAAGAATATAGGGAGATTATTTAGTTAATTAGTAAGGTTTGTAAAGTTTTATAATTAGTAGCTAGACTAGCCTTTATTCTATCTTATATTAAAATTCTAATTATTAAAGTAATTCCGAAAAAGATATATAAAGTTCTAATCCGAATTATATAATCCCGCTTAACTATTGCTAGTAAAAGTAGTAATAAAGGAAAAGTATATCCGACCTTCGCTAATACCCTCGCTAATTATAATAAAAATTGTATTAATTTTAGTATTAAGGTCGACTAAGAATTGTATATAGAAATTGAGAAGATTATTAAAGTATATATAGAAAATAAGGAGGAATATAAGAGATAGTTCGCCGGCAATTATTCTTTTTTATAATATAAGTTGGTTCGTAATATTAAGGTAGTTTTTAACTTCACTTTTAATAAGAGACGCGATAGCGATACTAATTTTATTAATTATATCCCTTTAAAAGTAATATTATTCGCTATTTAGTACTCTAATTACAATATTAGACTTTCCGAATAAATTGGTAGTTTACTAGGTAGATTTGGCTATTTTTACTATACTTAAGTAGTACCCGCCAAGTTGGCTTTGAATAAGTTTCCTATAATTAAGAAAATAATTAATTATATTATTGAAATTAGTAGAAAACTTATAATACTTATTAATTTTATCTTTTACGAGGAGATTAAGGGAATATTAGCGAATATTTCGGAGAAATAAACTACGGTATTAATGGCTTCTAACGAATATTAGGGAAGAATTATATAAATAATATAAATAGAATTAACGTCCCTTCGTACTAAATTTAAAGAAGTGTAAGAGCTTTATATCTAACGCTATCCCGCTACTTCGTTTACTAATAGAATTCGTATACCCGATACTCTTCCTAGTATTATTATTCTTCGTAATATTCGTTCCGGCAACCTTTCGCCTTAGCTTATACCCGGTTTAACTAGATTATCCGATAAACTTTATATTATATCGGCTCGCTTGGGCTCTTACTTTAATACTTTATTTTTTACCCGCTCTCCTTACTATAGCTACCTTCCTACCGACTAAGAATAGGAAGACTCTCTATTAGGATATAAATAGTCCTATTAAAATATATATTATATAAACGAGAATAATAAGATAAAGGAGGATAAATTTAACGATTATTTGCTTCGTTATAGATATAGTTACTAAGGGATTAATATTAGGTTATCGAATTATATACTCTATTTAGGTAGGCGTATATTTTTATATCTGTTAGCTAATTTGGATATAGGCGAATGGATAGAGATTTTGATAAATAACCGGATCTTTTATATATATAGTTAAACTTAATAATATTATGTAGATAGCGAGTATTCTTCTCTTTTTATTGAGGGGGAAATGTTATAGGGTATTCTTGGTAGATACCTAAATATTCTATTTTATTATAGCAATTGCTCGTTAAAGTATATAGTCTATTATATAAGAGTATTCGTCCCGTTAACTTCTATTAAAGTTGACGGATTATTAATTTATATTATACTAACCTTATATCTATCTTGTTTATACTTAGTAAAGTTGTATACGAGGTCCTAGGTTGAGGCTCGCGATAGGTTTTGTCTTTAGCTTCCTTTAATAAGATTGTCGTTAATCGTTACGTACTATTACTCTGTCTAGCAACTAGTTACTTATTCTATTATTCTCTATTGTTATTACTTGTAAAGCACATCTTCGTATAATAGAAGTTATTAAGATTATAAACGTATTACTAGAATACTTATAGAACGATTATTATAGTTATAATATAAAGGAAATAGTAGTCTAAAAATATAAGAAATTAAAGATAAAACCGTCGAAACGATTCTAAAATTCTAAAATAATATTCGTAAGGCTAATTAGCCGCTATATAGTACCTAAGTCCCTTTAGAAATAAGATATATAACGTAAGGTATTCTAAAAATTTATAATTCCTACCGAAATAATATATTTGAAGAAATATAAGACCTTCGAAGACTATTACCTATTATTATAATTACTTAACCCTACTATTAGGAGGAGCGGTAAAGAATAGTAATAGAAAAATAGGAAAGCCTATATATAAACGTCTAAACCCTATACGACTAATAAATAGGCGTTAATATAATATAATCCTATTATAATCCTCCAATTTTATTATCCTACCTTCAAAGAAATAAAGAAATTGTAGGCTAAAAACTATTATTTTAATTACTATAAAATTAGCTATTAATTACCGGAATATCCGGAAAAGGCTAAAGTATCTTTAATTAAAGTTTCCCTAAAGGTAGAACTGAACGTAATCGCCGATTAGACTTAGGGACCTAAAAAAGAGGAAGATAATAATTCGTAAGATCCGCTAATAGGAAAAGGAGAAGAGGTAAAGCCCGGGAATAAAGAATCTAATAAGGATTTAGAAAACTAAATACTCTAAGAAACGTCTCTATCCTAAGGGAGGTGTCCATCTAAATTAATAATGTTAATGTAGGAGATTTGATTAATAGTAAAACCTACCCCGAATTTAATTTAAAGGACTATTTAGGGGGAGGAATAAGATTTTTAATTAATTGTACTATAGTAAATAATAGATTATCTATTACAATACAACGTATATTAATAAATATTAGAATAGACGGTTCGATTCTTATAAATAAAACTTTCGCTAGTAAATTAAAAAAACGACTAAAATTCGAAAGCTATTCGGATTTTACTCCTAGATTAGTTACCCCCTTTAAAAAGGCTTAACTAAATAAAATTAAAGAAGTACTCAAAGGATATATACAAATTAATAGCGTAATTTATAATAATAAATAGTTACTTATTTTACCTATTCTAAAAATCGATATTATTATTAGTAAAATATAGTTAGTAAAGTACAATGTATTACCTAATTATAGAAAGAATACGCTGCTATTCCTACTAGAAGTAGTACTGGTCTATATAATTAAAAATATCGATATAGGAAATAATATACCCCTAATATAAGACCTATTATTTTAAAAGGACGTCGAACGTCGGGAATAATTTATAAAGGAGGAAAATATAAGGCGGAAAGTAGGAAAAAGAATATAGGAAAGGAAAGCCTAATAATAAATATTAGTTCGATTATAAAAATTAAAAGTATTCGTACGCAATTTAACCTAGCTTACTACCCTAAATAAATTATAAAATTTACCGCCGGTAGAGGAAGAGGAAATAGAATAGAATATAATAGATTAGCGGCCAATAGAATTAAATTAAATATTACTATAAAGAACACTATCGTCCTACTACCGTATATAGTAATTTAATTATATAGACCGCGAATTAATTAAGGTTAAAACAATTATCGAATATAATTGAAATAAGCCTATTACTATTATATAAATATACCCGTTGAGGGACGAAAAAGGGCCTTATAAATTAAAAAAGGAATAGGAATAGATAAAAGATAGATTAATCAATTTAGCAATAGTCGATAGTAATATTTTTAATATATATTTGAAGAAAAAAATTAAATTAAAAACAATAAATCTATACGAAATTAATAGGCTTATCGAAATTAAGTAGGTAAAACGCTCCCTTAAAAATAATAATAAAAATTTATAATACCTCATTTTTAAAAAAGTTCTAGAAGACTATTATAGCCTAAAAGAATTAGAAGTATTTAGTAAAGTATAATTAAATACACTTCCTAATTCGAAAATAGGAATTAATTACGAAATTAAAATACTCGAAAACTACTAATTAAAAGAATTAAAAGTCAATCCTCTTTACCGAATAATATTAGAAGAGTTGGAAGAATATTATAAATATATTATAGAGAATTTATAAAAAAAATTTATCGAAGCAAACTTAACCCTATAGGCCGCCCTAGTATTATTCGTACCTAAGTTTAACAGCGGAGGATTGTACTTTTACGTAGATTATAGAAAATTGAATACTATTTTTTAAAAAGACCGGTACCCCCTACTACTAATCGAGGAAACGTTAGTTCGTATTAAATACACAAAAATCTTTACTAAAATCGATATTCGTTAAACGTTCTATTATATTCGGATAACGGCCGACTAAGAAGACCTAATAATATTTAGGATAAACTTCGGAATATATTACTATAAAATATTACCCTTTAAGTTATATAATAGCCCTTTTAATTTCTAACGGTTTATAAATAACGAATTTATAGGGTATTAAAACTTCTATAGTATTTATATTAATAATATCCTAATTTTCTCGAAATCCCTAACGGAATATAAAGCCTACGTAAAAAAGGTCTTAAAACGGCTAAGGGAAGTTAGACTATAGGCTAATATTAAAAAATATAAGTTCTATATAATTAAAACGAAGTTTTTAGGGTTTATTATCGGTATTAAAAGTATTTTAGTAGACCCCAAGAAGGTTTTAACGGTAAAGGATTAGCCAAGGCTAATAACCCTAAAAGGACTATAAATATTCTTAAGCTTTTATAACTTTTATTAAAAATTTATAAAGAATTATAATTATATAGCCCAACCTTTCAATTTAATAATAAAGAAGGATAAGGTATATAAGTAGGCAAAGGAATATTAAAAGGCCTTCGAAGTATTAAAGGAAGCATTAACCTAGGTATTAGTCCTATTTTATTACAATTTCAATTGCAAAATATAATTAGAGACTAACGTATTAAATAGAATATATATAAATATATTATCCTAACGAAACTCTAGGGGGGACTAGTACTCTACTATATTCTATTCGGAATTTATAGTACTTATAGAATTCAATTACCCTATTTATAATAAAGAGTTATTAACGGTAGTAAAAGTAATTAAACTATAGAGGCCGGAGTTTAAGGGTAGTAATTTCGAGATTATTATAAATTATTAAACTTTAGAATATTTTTCTACGAAGAGGTTACTAAATTCCCGTTAAGCCGGATAGTTAGAATTACTCTCCGAATTCAATTTTAAGATAATTTACCGACCGGGAAAAAATAATATCGTAATAAACGCCCTATTAAGAAAATCAAAAGAATTAAAAATAATTTTATAAAAACGAAACGACCAACATACGTTACGCCTACTTAAGCCTACGATTAAAGGATACTTTATTTATATAGGAAATAAAGAAGAAATATTTATAATTATTCTAAATATAATTTTTAATATTAAAAAAGAGGAGAGCAAAGGATTAACTACTATTTTAGTAGATAAAGTACTTAAAATTAACTAAATAAACGAATCCTTATTAATCTATTAAGCAAAAGCGGAAGGCAGGGATAAATATTTTATAATAGAGAATAGGCTTCTTCTATATAGCGTCTAATTAGTAGTACTAAATACTAAAGAAGGGAAGTTCCGTATATAAATTATTAAATTGTACTATAATACCCTTCTTATAATTTACTTAGGTAGAAATAAAATAAGGCGGCTAGTAAATAAGTAATATTAATAGGTAAGTATAGCCTCCGATATTAACCGCTTTATAAATAATTATTAAATTTATAAATTATTAAAAGCGCTACGAAACAAGACCCCGGGCCTGCTACACCTACAAGAAATTAAACCCGATAGCCGGACGTAGCAATCTTTAATCGTCGATTTCAAATTAATACTAAAAGGGGAAAACGGTTATAACAACCTTATAGTAATAGTAAATAAACTATCCAAATTATTATAGTACGTACCCTATTTTATTACTATAACGGCCAAACAAGCAATCCAATTATATTACAATTGTCCCTATAGAGTCTATAGTTTCCCGAAGGATATTATAAATAATAGAGGTCCGCAATTCGTTATTAAATTTATATAGGAATTAGCTTAAATTTTAAATATCGAATGGAAGTTAAGTTTAATTAGATACTCTTAGATAGCAGGCTAAGCGGAGATTATAAATTAGTATATCGATTAAAAGTTTAAATTATTTATAAATTATAACTAAAATAATTAGGTATAGGCAATACTAATATTCAATATAATCTAGGCCTCGCTACTATATAATAATTTTAAAGGGCTATCTCCCTACGAAATAACGCTAAGTTACCCTATAAACTTCCCCTTCTATTAAAATAAGAGGATAATTATAGTAAAAGATAAACTACTATAGGACGAAGTATAAATATTAGTAAAAATTCTCTATACCTACTACGAATAGGCCTATACCGTAATAAATAAAGTATAGGAGTAATAAATTAAATAAATTAACCAATACCGTCGCAAACCGGATTTCGGAATAGGGAATAGAATATTTATTATTAAAAAAGGGTAATCGATTACTAAGCCTAATAATAAGTTCGACTACTTATTTACCCAAATACTATATAGGATCCTAAGGATAAAAGGAGTATCCTACGAATTAAATTTACTAGATAGTTAGAAAGGGAATAGAGTTTATTACACTAATAAATTAAGGAAAGACGTAAATAATCCTTTACTAGGGTAAACGAACGAGAACCTAAGGGGTATAATTCTGAAAAGCGATAAAGAAGGCGAAAAGGAAGTAGAAGAATAGGAAATAGAAGAAATTCTAGTATTTAAAATTACTAAGGGGAAGTTAATATACTAAATTTAATAGAAGGGATGGGACTCCGATCTAAAATAGTAATTCGTAGAGAATTTTAAAAATATAATAGAAAAATTATAAGAATACTATAATAAAAACCCGGACGCTCTTAGGCCGCCGAGGCAATTAGCGAATTAGAAATATATAATATAAAACGACTCTATTTCAAAGAAGTATAAAGACAATAATTTAGCAATAGAAATATCAACGTAGGTAAAAGTACAACAGGGGAAAAAAAAGTAAATAATAAAAATTAGCGGTTAATAAGGGTAGAAGGTCCTAAATTAGAATAACGGGTATAGAATAATATATAGTATAGTAGTATAGAGTAATAGCCCGTACTATTCGTTGTACTAATTTAACGTATTTATCCTCTACCTAAAATATACCCGTTCGAGACCGACTAGAGGGAATTTTTTTACGATTTTTTATACTAGCGATAATTAAATTAAAAGTATAGTCGCAAGGCTTAGTATAGAATTTTAGGTTCTTCCTTTTCAGGTTTATAGATTTTTATTATAATACTATAAATTAGACCAACCGTTGCAATGGGTGCGATACTTTTTATACGACTGGCAATTCCCTATTATTTTTTCTTTCTTTCGGCTCTAGAGCTAAGCCTTCTTTCGAAGGGGGGGGTAATATTATAGTATAGCTAGACGACCTAGAATATTAACTACTAGGCAACGGGGTACTAAGGTACTAGGGTATATCGGATAGAAGGAAGCTCTAAATTTTTATCGATAGACGGAAAGGGAAGGCGGTAACGAGTAGCAATTCTAACTTATATATCCAGAACCGCGATACCTTCGTTTACTACCTTCCTTTCCCTCCTTATATTTAATATTACTTTAATTTGTAGCTTCTAGTCTTGTAGTTTATCTCTCGTAGGATCACGCTTTCATATTAATTAATTAAGGATTTAAAAATAATAATATCGCTAAACGAGACGAAGCTAGAGTAAAAGATAATTAATTCGTTATCCTAGAACCTTATAAACGAATTATAATCTATCGAAATAAAATTAGAATTAACTATTAAAAAGAAATTGTAGGCGGGGATAAATAAATATTATTAGAAGAAGAAGTTAATCTTCTAACTTTTTTTTATTATATTATAAAAGTAAGAGAAGAGGAGTTGGACAATAATAAATTAGAGGATAAAGAGCTTTCGTTACTACTTTTATTAATAAATATTATTAATATATATTAGAATAGAGGAAGGTCGATAAGGGTATTAGGGCTATTATATAACTAATACTAAAAAAAGATCTCTATACCTCCTAGTCCTTCTATATACCGCCCTTTATTTAACTCTTTATTATTCTTCCAAGTAAAATAATTCCTTAGCCAAACAAAACGCTAAGGCCTTTTTTTATTATTATATATATATTTATATTATTAGGATAGGAAGTTGACTAATCTATTATTAACTATATATAGTACTTTAAATTTAGGTTTATAAAGTAGGCTATTAGGGTACTATTATTTTATCCATAAAGTATTATAAATTATTTTTTAATATTATTATATTATAATATTCTCTCTCTATTCCTAATTAAATACCGTATAATACTTCTATACTATACTCTATTACTAAATCTTTAACTTTAATATCCAAAAATTTAGATTATATTCTACTAATTTTATTTTTATAGCTTCTACTACTATTAATCTACAAATCCAATTAGAAATTTAGGTAACGAATTTAATTTATTGAATAATAAGGCTTAAATTAGTCTTAAATACTTTCTAAATATTAAAATTTTAAAATAATAAAATTAAGGCTACCTTTATATCCTATAATATAGAACCTTCAAAATTAAAATTATAGTAATCCTATTAACCTACTAATTAATTAAAAATAACCACCGAGAAATAATAATTCTTAAAGTAGAGAAGGATTACCTAAAACTTCTTTTCTTTTATAAGTAATTAAATATTACTTAAATTACTTATAAACCTCAGAATCCTACTATTAAATTAAATATACTTATTTAGAATAAAGATTATTCTTACCCCTTTTCTAATTACCTACAAAAGTAGGGTAACCAAATTATTAATATAAGTATAAGTATATTTATCGATACTATACCAAAGGTCGGCCAGGCGTACTATAATTCGTTTCTAATTATAAAAACCTTTTTTATTGAGTAGGAAAACACTTACCTAATTAAATTATAATCTATTATAGAAGAGCCTACCGAATATTTTATCGGATTCTAATTCCTTATAAGGTATTTTGAGGTTGTATTACCAATCTAACTAAATTCTACTCAATTCGGAATACTTTAGAGGTATATATTCGTTCTTTAAATTTAAATCTCAAGGGGGATTAAAATATACTTTATAATATAAGAATATATTTTTATATTTTAGGACCTAATTATATAATTAATTTATTTTTATAATATACAACTATACTTTAATCCTTTATAATAAATTAGGAAAAGCTCCCTAACAATCTTATATATACTAATTAGTAAAGCCTTAATATATTATTAATATCGGCTCAAACGCTTTATTCGTATTAGGTCGAAGTATTTAGTTAATAAACGGCCAGTTAAACGTAAATTTAATAGCTTCTTTAATCTATTTCTACTAAAAGGTCGATAATAATATAGTCGCCCGGCTATTAAGCTAATTAGCAATCGGCACTTTACTATAACTATATAAAAGTTGAATACTACGAATAATAATAGACTATTAAGGCTACTTATTATTAATATTACTAAATTTAACTATATTACTCTAATTTAGAATAGCCTAAAGTCTTTTACTTTCAACTTTAATAAATCTACTAATATTATTATTAATTAAAGTAATTTTAACCTTATTATTAGTAGTAGTACGGTTATTAAAGGATATAATTATATTTTTCTTTAATAAATGTTTAATCTATATATAGTAGAAAGGAAGGGTTAAACTAATATTTAAATTGTATTAAATTGAATTTGGAGGAGGAATAAAGGATATAGGTTGTATTGGATCGAAATTATTATAATAGAGAAGAAAGTACTTTACAAGTTTTAGGCTTTTTAATATCGTTATATTAGGAGAGGAAGGGAAAAGAAGGAAGGAGGTAGAGGGAGAAGGGTATTATATAAATATTTTATAAATTATCTAATTGGTTTACTTAATTACTAAAAGTATTTTTCTAAAGTTATTACTCGCCTAGCTTATAATATAATATTTAACTTCGTAGTATTTACCTTTTATATAATAAATTTATTCTTTCTTTTAAAACTATTATATAAGCGGTAGACTATAAGGGTTAAAAGTAGTAGTAATCTTTTATCTCTTCTTTTTCCAACAATTACAATAACTTTAATAGTTATTTAGTATAATAGGCTTTCTCTAATCAATTACCTTCACTTAGAATTATAAATAATAGATTAGGCGTCGATAATAATCTATAATTTAAGTATAAAAACCTACCTCCCTTGGTCGGTCTTTCCCTTTTTTGCCTTTTTCTTTTTTTAATTAATTCCTTATTTTTTTATTAACTTCTTTCTTCCACTACTAATATTTATTATTAAAATATCTACCTACAGTTCCAATTAGCCTCAATAGCGCGGAAATCCTATATAATTTCTTCCTCCTACTATTATTAATTAATTAACCGGAGCTTATTAAAATATTTATAAGAATAATATTCTTCGGGTATAGCTAAATAATATCTCTCTTCTAGCTTACCCTTTTACTATCTCTTACTAAATTTAGTATAATAACCGTCCTAAAATTTATAAATATCTTTATTTACAAATTTAATAGTAGATTAGCCTTGGAACTTTACTTATAAACGTTATTCAAGGAGCCTATTGAAATGGAGCAAAAACCACACCAACAAAGAAAAGCGCCCTACTACACCTAAATGTAGCGAGGAGTAGATCTAGAGTTGGGTATAGCTTCTGTCCTTAGGAATTGAAATAAAATAATAATGTTACAGTTCGTCAACTACTACCTAAGACTAACGAGAAGGATAAGACCCTTCTTATTAGTCCTAGCTGGTTGAATAGGTCTAAAAGTTAGTTTTATTACAGGAAAATTATTGAGCTTACTATTACTAGAATGTTTAACGACGATTCTATAGTTTTTTGGGAGCGGAACTTCTTAGTTTATTTTCGAGGAAAAAGTATTATTTAATTAAGAGTGCCTATCCTTCTCCCTATTCTTAGCTCGGGATTTCCTCCTTATATCCCTTTCTCTACTTAGTACATTCCTAGGGTCCTAACCGACTAATATAATAGATTTGCTCCTTAATATATAATAAGCTAAGGCCCTAATACCTCCACTTATTATTTAAAAATAAAAATTTAAAGTAAGAAAAGAAAAAATAGAAAAAAAGAATCAACTACCCTACATTAGACTTCCCTTCGAATATTCTTTTATAATCTTTTATAAGAATATTTGTATATTAATAAGTAAAGAAAAAAGGAAAGAAATAATATAATAAGGCCCTTAGTTAGGTAGGAGATTTGTATTAAAGAAAAATAATAATAATAGAAAAGACGAATTATTTACTACGCTAGCAATAACTTTAAGCAAATAATAGGGTAGAAATCTCTTCCCTTACTCCTATCCTCCTCTCCTACGTTTTTTTACACCCCTAGTAGCGATCCGCTCTCTCTTCTTTACCTCTTTCTCCCTTTTCTTTCTCTCTTCCGCCTCCTTTTTAAGCAAATCCTTTATTTCTTTTAAGTTTATATTTAATAAGTTTTAAACCTTATTTATATTAATTACTCTAAGTTAGGATAGCTCCTACTTTATTCTCCTTAAAAAGGTTGGAATATACTTCTATTCTATATTCGTTATAGAAGTACCCTTAATACATCTAATTTTTAGTAAATCCCTTATAATTAATTTTTTCGTTGGGAATATAAAATAATTAATTAGAAAGCGATTATAGTTTCTAAATATAATTTTTACTGCCTATATTTTATTACGCTTTATTATCCTCTTTTTTTAAAATTTTAAAGGGGTAGGAGGATTTAGTATACGTCTTTTCTTTTAGGGAGTCTACAGCGTTTTAGGTTTAGGAGCGGATCCCTTCTTCTTCGGTTTAAGTTTAGGTTCTAATATATCGTCGGGTATGAAGGAGGGGTCTCTACCCTTATTTTCGATATTCCTTCGTTCGGCTTTGTCCGTAGCTATATTATTCTAATTATTTATAGATATTAAGATAGATAGTTTAGACCCCTATTAGACTAAATTGTAAAAAATTATAGGATTTCCTATTATTATTTCCTTCGGCGGGTTTTTAGTAGTAGGTAGTTATAGCTCCTTATTATACTTATATCTATTACTCAATCCGTTATATAAAGCTCGTACTAAATCTTTCCACTATTCTATATTTAATAATTCCTCTATATTACTAATTTACTATACCCTAATATAATTATACGTAGTCCGTATCTATTATTTAACTATAATTTCCTTTAATTACTCTACATCGTCGATTTATACCTAAAGTTTCTAATAATTACCCTCTTCTTAAAAGATAGGATTAACGTAAAGATATATATTATTAGAAATATATTAATTTCTTTACTTTATTTCGATAAAGAATATTTTAGCTACTTTAAATACTTAGAGGCCGCAATTATAATCAAATTATTAATAAGGAAACGAATACTTTAAGGTAGTTATCCGAACCTTCGCTTATTTTCCTTCTTTATCCCTATATACATAATTCGCCCGGTATATAATTTTGAGTGCCCTTTTGATCTGTATTACCCTCTCCTTAGTAAAATTTGAATCGTATAAATACTAGATACTATCTATTTAGTTAATAATTGTTAGGGAAAAATAGTTGTCCGCCTAGATTGGTAAGTACTATTATTATATCTTCGCTAAAAATTCTTTTAAACTTTCTCCTACTATTAGGAAGTATGGATTTGCAGTATTTATTATTAGTATATTAGGTAGAATATAAATTTAATCTCCGAAATTTCTTAGTATTTATATTAAACCTATATATATTTTAGTACTATTTAACTACTATTTTTGGTTAATATAGTACTATAAATTTATTATCCTTAAAGCGTATATATACTATAATATTCTACCGGGCTAGTAGGATCCTAACTAATTGTTTAATAGGAAGAAATCTACTCTTATAACCTTCTTAAAGGTATCTTTATCTTTGTCCTAAAAAGTAAGGACGTACGGTAATTCGGCTACGCTATATCTATCTTTATTATCCTTTAGAAAGCGTTAATTTAAATTGGGAGGCAACTTCCTAGGTAATTTAGAATATAGCGGACAAACTTCCCCTAATTAAATTTCAATTTTTCTTTAATTTATAATATCTTACGTTTATAATTATTTTATATCCTTCGTCTACTAATTTATTTAATAATTGCAGTCTTTAGGTATAATAAGGGAGATTTTTAATAATTCTTATATAGGGCTTAGTTCTATAATATTTATAGGTAGATTTCCTATAAAATTTAATATATTAGTAATAGCGTTTTTTTCTTCGTTTTATACTTTATTTGTAGGTAGGATAAGACTATTAGTAATAATTAGTAGTAATTCGGATAGTAGACTTTATATAGGATTTAGTTCAGTGATATTTATAGGTAGATTTACGGCGGGATTTAATATATTAATAGTAATAATCTCTCCTTTATTTTGTACCTTATTTGTAGGAGGGATAGGGTCTTTGGAGGCAATTAGCGGTAATTCGGACGGTAGTACTTATAAAGGATTCGGCTTAACGATATCCGTAGGTAGATCTATAGTAGGGGTAGGGCTTTTAACGGTAGCTAATAGTAAAATAGTAAATTTAACTTCTTCGGCGGGTAGTTTTAGTAGCTATTTAACCTTTACCTTACATCGATATATAAATTCTTCTTTACCCTCTTTTTTATAGAAGGTAGAAATTTCTTCGTTATTATTATTATTACTTTTAAACTTTTAGTAACGAATATAAATAATCTATTTTAATTTTGTATCGTCGGACGGATCTTCTCCTATTACGAATTGAATAATATTAATTTTATAGCGTCCTAGGGGGCTAATTACGCCCTACTTTAGCGATATTTCGAATTACTATAGGTATTTATACTTAGATAGAATCCTAAAGACTACGGGCTATAAAGTTAAATTATATAAATACAACGTTTTTATAAAGTCCTTATTAAAAGGCCTCTTAAACTATAATTCCTTAGGCTAAATCCGTAGTACCTCCTCCTTATTTATTTATATAGATTATTAAATAATAGGCTATAATACCCTAGGCTAGGTCTATAATTCCTCTATTTTTATATAGGTTATTAAATAACAGTTAGTATAAATCCATTTTTAATAACGTAGTAAGGTAATAGTAATTACTAGTATATATCTTTATTAAAGGATTTTATTTCTAATATAATTAGTAATTTAACCGTATTATAAGGATTAAAAAGATTGCTTAAATATCGTTTTATAATCGTAATCGGAGTTTAAAGTACTTTTTAAGTATAGATCCGCTAGAAGGGTACTTAGTATTCCGTTTATTTATTTCCTAACAATATTTTTCGTACCTTCCGTCTCTATTTAAAACCTTCCTACCTTCATTATTTAGGCGATATATATTTAATTAAACGTATTTTATTTACTTCTTCCCACTTCCGTTGGTAAGTACCTAATTTTTCTTTACTTCTTTTATCTTCCTCGCTTCTTCGCCTATATTTCCACCAACTTCTCCTCAATAATTAATTGCAAAGTATTCCCCAACTCTTTCTTTTTAAAAGTATAAATCTATATTATATCGGAAAACTCTCTTCCTAACGCTTCCAACCCTCTTTAGGCCGCAATTTAAATAGGGGAGATCCCTCTTAAACTTTAAGGCAAGAATCTTTAGCCGAGCGCTAATATCCTAGAATTTATTTTTATTATTAATAAGAAGCTATCGGTTCCTCTATTAATTAACCCTATTTTTATTTTTCCTTTAAAAATTAAGAATAATCTAAAATACTTTAACGAACGCCCTAATAGTAAGCGCTAACTTCTATTAAAGGTTTTTATTAATTTATCTTTAGGTCCGCTCCCTAAAGATAATTTTTAAAGGATAGAATATAATCCTTACTACTATCTTTTCGCTAAGGAGGTAGAAATCTTCTCTCTCAAGCATTCTACCGTAGCTAATTTAATATATTTTAAATAGAAGCTCTCAAAGGATATTAATAATCTCCGCCGCCTTATATTAACTTTTAAAATAATAGATAAGTATCGTAAAGCGATTTTCTCCTATATCCAAAGCTCTAAGATTAAAAAATATCCCCCCTAGAAGGTTTTTATCGAAAAGAAAGACGGCTAGCCTTGGGGGTACTATATTAATTCCCTCTATATTAAAAAAAAGCGTATCTTAGTTTTATTTATCTAAAGATTTAGTATTCTGTACGGATTTATTCCTCCTTAATTTATGTCTTCTCTTTGTTAACTACTATCCTTCTTTCTAAGAACCGATATATTTATTCTTACTATTTCGAACAACTTTAGAAAATGTTTATATCAATCTTTATATCCGCAAATAAATAGGAGACCCCTAATATTTGGTCACCCTTCCTTAATTATATCTCTATAACTACGAATATTAAGGGAGGAATTTGTAGTAATTGTACCTAGTTCGGCAAATCCGCTATTTAATATATATCTTCTATAATTAATTTAAAATATTTAAAACTCCTTACCTAGTATAAGCTACAATATACTAATCTTTATCGAACGTTATTAAATAACCGAAGTTAAGGCGGAGATTTCTTAATTATTAACGATATTAATTAATCGGACTAGGTATCCTTTAAGGATTAAATCCCTTTTAATAGAAAAATATAGTCTAAATACGCTACTTTCGAACGTAAATAGCTAAACTTAAAGGGAAAAGGAATTATTATCCGTAGTAACTATAAAATATCGAAGTTATTTACTTAGGACGATTCTTTATTTTAGTAGGGTTTTAATAATAATTCTAAGGAGGACGATAATATAAATAATAATAATAGAGAGGAAGGCGTAGATTCGTACAAAATTAGCCCGTCCGTAATTGAGAGTAACGCTATTCCTCCTTCTATAGTTCTAAAAGGCTGTAAATTAGCCCATCTTAGTAAGAAGTAAAGTAAAAAGGACGTTAAGGGGGTAGGTACTACTATTATAGCCGAAGGTAGAGGTACAGATTCCTATGATACAAACGAACTTATAATTAGAATCTAAGTAAATCTCCCTTTATTTATCCCTAAAGGTACTAAATTAGGATATTATAGTAGTAAGTAGGATATAAAGGATAGTAATATAGAGGTTAATAATACTAATTTAAATAATAGTACTTTAGATAGTCGTACGGATTTCAAAATTCTATTCCCTAAAACTCCTCTTCCTAAATCTCCGAAGTTCCTTCTAAAGGATTAAGTCTCGGATCCGTTCGGATAGCTGAATATAAACGACGATGTTTATTTCCCTAAAGATTTTAATAAGTACTTTCCTAGTATTAAATCTAATAAGGATAATAATAAATAATATAATACAAATTCGTAACCTACTATCGGTTATAAAGTTTCTCCTTTATATACGTATAATTCTAAGGATAAAGGAGATCCTATACTTATCTCCTCGTTTAATAAAAGTAATTTATAAAATAGGGAAGGGGCGGATTTCTTACTATATTATATTTGGGTTAGAATCTTCCTTTATTCCCTAGTATATTTATAGTGTCTGGTCTTCCTTTCGAAAGTAGTAAGAGCCTAATCTACTACTTTCGCTAAAAAAATATATAGAATAAAATATATTAACTATATATCCTCTAAACTACTAATCCTTTAATTATATAGTACAAATCCGCTCCTTACCCCTTTTTATAATATTACTATATAGTACTATTATATTAGGGTCGGCTCGATCTAATATCCTTTATATTATAAAATTAGTAGGGACTTCCCTTTATTAGAAAATAGAAAAATAAAGTACTAAAAGTAAAAAAAATATTATTATAAGTATATAAAGTATAGATTTGCGAAAAAAAATAAATATAAGGAAAAAATATATAAAGAAAAGGCTATATAAGGAAATAGTATTATCGCTTCGGTTTCGTCGTAGTATATTAATTATCGAGTATTAGGTACGGATTTGCCTATCCCTAGGGTACGTAAGCGGAGCGTTAAATTAATCCTTAGGATTTATCTATATTCCTAGGGGTTTCCCCTTAGGGATTATAACTTTAATTCTAGTCCGAACTAGATCTTTCTATATCCTATCTTTAAAAGTATTCTACCTCGTCTTCTTTTTCTCTACAGCTATACCTTCTCTAAATTTGTATTGTAATATCCGTCCTAGAGTCTCCTCTACGAATAATTTATTATTAGCCGGTTTAGGGTCTCTTTAACCTCCTCCGTCCTCGGGTAAAATCTACTCCCTACTAAATATTATATTCGGATTCTCAATATCCAATATTACTCTATCCCTAACTATAAATTTTTTAATCCTCCTAGTATTTATAGGTTTACTA
This sequence comes from Neurospora intermedia, assembly GCA_037102815.1. Classification (NCBI taxonomy): domain Eukaryota; kingdom Fungi; phylum Ascomycota; class Sordariomycetes; order Sordariales; family Sordariaceae; genus Neurospora; species Neurospora intermedia. The sequence continues at coordinate 877,555 of BTPP01000007.1, forward strand.
AGCTATATCCCATCTAAAGTGCTAATATAGTATACACTTCCCGAATTAGAAATCCGGTATACTCTGTAGGGGCTTTACTATCGGTATAAAAACTTCCTTATAGAACTTATATCAATCCTTTTAACGTTATTATACTTTAGAACTAAATCGCCGATCTTAATCTAGGCGTTTTTAAGTCGCATTTTCCGCTAGTCTTATTTATTACGGTAATTAACTACTACTTCCCTTATTATAGCGACTTTTTCTATAGCCTATATAAATCTATACTTAAAATCCTTATATATTTTAGTAACTATACTAACTAATTCCTCCTTAATTATTATTCTATTATTATTCTTCTAATTAATAATTTATTAAAAGGGTAAGTTAAATTTAATTAATAATATTAGGTTATAACTATATACTAATTAAAAGGGAATATACTTATAGCTTCCTTTAATTATAGTCTAGTTTGTAAAAAGAATATAAGGCAAATACTTCTTCTAATTAGTATTACTTCTACCAATTATCTTTATAAATAAAGAAACGATTGTAATATAGCCTTATTCGTTTGTACTATTAATTTATAAGTTATAGGGCGCGATAGATTCTTTAGGGATCCTTAATTAGAGTAAGTATTTAATAATAGCCTTTTAGAATTCTATACCGCTATTAATTAAAACTATTAGAGGGTATCCCTACTTTAAGAATAAAAATTCAAAGAAGTCCTTTATTTTATTTAATAAGGCTATAGGGAGTAGGGTAGTTTCTATATAACTTATTAAATCGTCCCTAGCTTCTAATAGAGGAATTTTCTTACTATTTATATTTAGGAGATATTAGATATCTAATATCTACTTCCTAAAGGGGTAGGAATTCGGGTAAATTTATTAGTAATTATCTTCGAATTATTTGGGGTTAAATATTTAATAATTAAAATATAAGCGGATTAGCTCCTCTATCTAAATATATATTCCCTTCTAATAATAGTATTCTATAATACGGCGGTATATCCCTTCTCGGCCTTTATATCCTACCTCGTTATAGTAACAGGATATAATTTATTAGTACTCCTTTAGATTATCAACCAATCGTCTCGGACTCTAAGTCGAATTTGTAGGGCGTAACTAAAGGACCCTATTATATACTATAAATTTAATAATATTAATTTGGAATTAACGTTTTATAGTAGCTCCTTTTAATTTTAAGGGTATTTCGTAGGTTAGTAAGTACCTAGTAATCTCTTCCGACTTCTTAGACTATTCCTTTTAGAGTATTAGCTAAGGGTTGTCTATATATATAACGAAGATAGAATAGATTTATATATTTATAAAGTTATTAATATTTTCCTTATATATTTATTCGTAGAGGTTAGTAGGCTTAGGAGGTTTACGGGACAAGCTGTTAGCTATTGTATTTTTATTTCCTAAAATATATTTAACGTTAAAGTTAAAGATTTTTATTTAAGTAATTTATTGTATTAGTAGTGCGCTAGGTATATTATTTATAGCCCTATTTAATTAGTGAATTAGAACTATAGCGTTGGTTTTAATTATAAAGTAAGTATTAAATAAATACCTTTTTAAACGTTTTAAAGTATAGAAGAATCCTCGAAGTTCCCTTTTTGTAGTATTATATTTCTTTTTAGTACCGGATTAAATCCCGCTCTCGAACCGGTATAAATATCGCTTTCCGTCCGGGCCGATCTACTTTAGAATTGTACCTTAACCTTCTAATAATATATTAACTATAAGGAAAATTGTCCTATAATAGTTATTATTATATATTAGAGTAGCGAGGATTGGTATTGTAGTAACTATATACTATAGGTATTCTATTGCGAACTGCTCGTTCGATATTTATTGAAACTTAATATCCTTCTTAGTTAGATTATAGAGGGGGATTGCAATAATTCCGAACCCTCTAATCTAAATTCTATAGTACCTTATAATATTTAGGAAGGCGCGGATTTATTCTAGCTCCTTTCCTTTTTTATTAGTTTAATATTTATAGTAAGTTTATTTATTAATTTTTATAACCTTATTTATAGCTAGTACCCTTCTATTTAGTATATATAGGTACCCTACTAATACTGCTTCCCTTTGGTACTACTAGGATTTTATGGCCGCAATTATCCCTCCTACTAATTCTATATTAATAAGTATTTTATTAATATTTATAAAATATTCTAATACGTACTTCCTAATTCCTTTTGTACTGATCTATTCCTCTCTATAATTATTTCGAGGCCCCTTAATATAAATATTATTAAGGTAAGGTTAATAAATATTAGGAATTAAATTGTATAGTATTCTTATTATTATTCTTATAAATTGGACAATGGAGTTCGTGCCTCCTTATAGTAAAATAATTATTCGGAAGTAGCCGATAGGGGTCGAGAAAGTAGTAAGGTTACGATTTACTTCGTTGAGGGGGATCTAGTTATACCCTAAGAAAAGGTCCAATAGGGATATTATTTTATAGCCTCCAAATATTTTATTAAACTCTTTGTAACCTAGGAGTAGATTAATATTATAGAGAATTACTTTATTAATCCGCTAAGCGTTATTAATAAGACGTAGGCTACTGTCCTTCTTTATAATTAGAAACTAATTGTTTCTATATACCGTATAATTCTCTTCTAAAATCCCTTTTTTAATTCGGTCCTTCAATAGGTTGTATACCTTATTGTAGAGGGTTTTCGGGATTAGAATAGCTTTTATTTACTATATAGAATGAGGGATAATATGGATCTCCTATAGTAGGATGATATTAGGGTCTAGTTTTCTATATTTAGTAAAGTTCTAAGCTAGAGTTTGCTCCCTATTAAAGAGGATATAGGTAAATAATTCGATTTCTCCTTCGTTTAAGGTATTTTAGATTATTTTTAGTAAGGTTTAGAGTTGTTCTTCTATTAGGCGTAATTTTCGAATTAATTCTATAAACCTTAATATTATGTAGTAATCCTATTTTGAATTATAATTTTTGAATGTAGAAGCGATTTATTCTTTTATTACTACTAACTTTTTTTCTTTCTAATTAGGGTTTCTTCTAGGTTTTAATTTATCCGATACGATATTATCAATTGGGTTTACTTTTTATACCGCTCGTTTATATATTATATTAGTTTATATAGTTATATATTCTAATTTTCCCTTAGTGCTCTCTAACTCCTTTTAAACCTTCCTATATTCATTTAACGTAGGTAAATACCCTACTAGCGGGAAATTTTATTTGATAGTCCTTATTAGCTTTAAAATAAGTTTTTTCTAACGATAACGAGCCTACCGAAAGATATTTAGACTCTGTAGGCCGATTAAGAAAGTCTATTCCTTCTCTAAGAAAATTATTAAATCCTCCGCTATTTCGTTATTAAGAGGGGTAATCCGTTTATTATCTTCCTTTAGGATATTCTTTAACCGTTATCCTTTATTTACTAATAAGGTAGTCTCCTCTATATAATTTTCGTTAGGCCTATTTCTTTACCCTTTAATATATAAAGCTATTATAATAGTAGGGGAATTAAACCTTTTACCCGTCGCTTTACTTTCCTTCGAAAATTTCTAAATTAATAACTAGGGTGGTACAAATTACTACTCCGTCGAACGTTATAACTACGTAGTTCCTTCCGCCTTCTTTATATTTTATATAGACTTTAGCGTTTTAAAAGAACGGTAACCCTAAAATAATATTATAGTTCGGTAAGGCTTACTCTATAATAAAAAAATAAATTTTTTATCCCTTATTGAATAACTAAATTTTTTCGTAAGTTTTACTAAAAAACCCCTTCCTTCCTCTATTACTATTAATATTAGAAATATCCGTAGTAATATTCTAAAGTCCTAACGAATCTATTAATATTTTATAAATAGTATTATATTCGGTATTTATATTTAATAGGGCGGCGACCTTCTTTCTTCCTTAGAATTTAATTAATATATAAAATATAAGTAAAGGGGTAAGACGTATAGTATTACCCTCCGTAAAGGGGGATTTATTAACGAATTTTATTTAGTTCGTAGCGAGAATTAAGGTATTCTAAGGAGAGACGATATATAATAGTATAGATCTATTCTTTCTTTAATTTTTAATATTTCGCCAATTAAATAGAAAGAAAATATTATCTTCTAAGGAAGGTCGGGCAAATATAGGGTTATTGTTCTTTAAAGCGATTTTAATTAGGTTTACTAATATATTTATCTTAGGCTCTTATTTATTTATAGATATACTATAAATTTACGCTTTATTAGGCCTAATAGGAACGAATTTATTAGTTTCCGAACTATTATTAGGGGTTGTACTATTATAGTACTTAAATTGCGCGGTAGGGATCCTATCCTTATTATGAGGAACCCCGGAGAGTTGTTTAATTTAATTGTAAATAGTTAGAGTATTAGTAGGGTTATTTTAGATAATATCTTTAATAGTAATAGTAATTTTAGTGTTTATAAATTTAATGGCTATAGGGTATATCTCCTTTATATTTAAAATATTATTTCGAACTCGGATATCCTTTATATTTACCTAATTTATTCCTTCCTCTTTTTATATAAATAAAACCTTCTTAGGTTATAATTCTAGTATTTTACTAGTAGGGGTAGATAAGTGCGCTTGAATTTTATTATTTAAAGTAGTTTTAAATTATTTAGGGGCTAATTTAAATACTTCTATAATAGATAGACGAAGGATTAGGGTAAAAGGAGGGGTAGTTATAGAGCCTAGTACTATATTATTGGTCCTAGGCCTCTTTAATTCGCTGGTTATTACTATAATATTTTAGGAAGTAGTATTAATTTCTTTTTAATTTATATTTATATTGGAGAGTTCCCTTATTTTAGTAACCTTATTAGAATTAGCGATAATTGTATAAATTTAGGCTACTTATTTTCGGGTAAGAGAGGATATTTTATACAATTCCTTAAACGCCTCTATCGAAATATAGTTAATAGCGATAGTAGGGGAACCGTTTTTGGCTTAGATCTAGTCCTAATATTATTTAGCCTACTTAAGATCCTAAAGTAAATTAAAGACTAGGATAAATAGTATATTCTATGGGTTATATTATTATTAGACCTTAAATTCCTACTTTTTAAATTTCTAGTAGTTAGGGTAGTTAATAGCTAGAGCTATAAGGGAGCGGATCGCATCCCCCAGTCGGCTTAAATTAGATGTTCGAAAATATATATCCTTAGGGACTTTATTAGTATAGTCTATCCTAGAGCCTATAAACGCTACAGTATTCGTACTCCTATTCTAGTTAGTAGGCTTCTAGCTAGTAATATTGTAATTATAATCGACTTCCTTTTACTCGTAATTATAAATATAATAACCGAATAGACTATACTAGTAGTACTACTATTAATACCCTCCTCTATCGTCTTTCCTTATACTCTATCCGCTCCTAACTCTTCTATATAAAGTATTAATTTGGATAGTATTAGTTTAAAAATTCGTAAATTAAGTAGGCTAGCGAAGGGCGGGCTATTGAGGGAGAGGGGTTTATTACTAGACTTGGGGGGTAAAGGTAGTATTTCGGATAATTATTAATTACTCTATATAATTAATTAGATTATCTATAGTCTTTTTATTAAGAATTAGGGTAACCTTAGTAGGGATTTACGCTTTTATAATAATTTTCTTAATAGGGACCTTGGAACTAGCATCTTCCTCGGAGGATTTAGAAGAGCTATCTAAGTTAATTACGCGCTTAGTTTTATACTTACGCTTCTTAATAGATATCTCCTCCTTACTACTATTACTAGTATCCGACGAAGTACTAGAGTTAATATTATTGAACTATTCTACTACGAGCTTATTTAAGGACTAAGAGAACTTAATTTATTCTATAATATAGAATTCCTTTTTTAACTTCTATAAGAAGGTAGTAATTATATATTTCGTATTAATATACAATTTCCTATAAAAATTCTTAACGGTATTATAGTTAGCGCTATTCTAATTTTACGCCTTTTAATAAGTAAATAGTACTGAATAAATAAGAATAGTATTGATAATTTTATTTATTTAATAAGGGACGCGCTTAGTATAGAACTTCTTTAGGGTAGTAAATATATTATCCGTTTGTTCGGGATCCTTTACTTTATAGATAGTTTTAAGTTTTTTAGTAAATTCTTCTTAGGTAGCGGTATTTTTAGTTTTAAAATTACGAAGGAAACCCTTACTAATATCCCTAGGCTCCTTCTTATATTACTAAAATTAAGTATTAATTTTAAATTTATTATTTCTAAACTTATAAATACTAACCTCTTCCTCGAATAATTCAATATATTTAGAGACTCTTTTTCTATCGAACTTTTTCTTTAGAAGAATTTTTCGAATAGAAGTAGTATTATTCGTAAGGAGGGTAGCGATAGTGTTAAGGGATATTTTACTCGGGCGAGTAGGAGTATTAATTGAGGGGGTTTTATTAGTAGGAGTATTATTAATGTCCGATATAGTAGGTAGTTAGGATTTATAGGGATTTTAGTAACGGTTCTATAATTTATAGTATTAGTACTAAATAGTAATACTCTTTTCTTCCTTTCTTAGTAAAGAGTTAATTTAGTATTTTTTTTTAATTTTTTCTTCTCTATATAAGTATTTTAATAATTATAATAGTTAATTTTTAAGGTTTTATATAGGTACTAAATTCTAAGGGTTTAACGAGTAGTATAATTAGCGAATTAGGATTATTAATACTATTTCTTCGCCTACTTCGCTAGTTTTATAAAACGTTACTTGCGTTGCTCTAAAAATATTAAGTAGGGAGTGGAATAATATAATTATTAGTCCTATAATAATTTCGGCCGCTTAAAGTACTAGTTTTGTATATAGTATATAAATGTTTGAATATTAAATATTATTTAGTAAGGGGTAGATTTGCATAGACCTTCTTTTCGACCGTCGTTCTTTATTTAATTTTTCTTTCTAAGTATTATTTGGGGTTTTTCTAATTTGATTTTATCTTCTTTCTTTATTGTAATTAGTCCTAAAATTGTAAAGTAAGGGGTTTCTATCCTAGTTTTGTAAATATAGTAGTTTAAGGTATTTATAGTTTATTGTTGGTAAATTATGGATTGGTTGATGAGGCGGAGATTTGGATATTTCTGGAATTAAAGTCTCCGTCGAATTAAGTAAGAGGCTCCTTTACCGGAAGAATTGACTAGCTCTTTACTATTTAATTTTTAGCGCTTAAATTGGTATTTTAAGGTTTTCGAGGATAACCTTTGCGTTGTTAGGAATTCCTTTCTAGGAATTTCTTGAATTTGTATTAGTTAGTTTAGTTGGGAGTTTGAAATTTATTTTGTCCTTATTACTATTTAAAATAGAGTAAAAATTATACTAATAAAGAAAAGCGTTCTACTATATTTAGATGTAGCGAGGAGTAGATTTAGAGTTGGGTATAGCCTCTATCCTTAGGAATTAAGATAGAATAATAATACTATAGTTCGTTAATTATTACCTAAGACTAACGAGAAGGATAAGACCCTTCTTATTAGTCCTAGTTGGTTGAATGGGTCTAAAAGTTAGTCTTGTTATAGGAAGATTGTTGAGCTTACTATTACTAGAATATTTAACGACGATTCTATAGTTTTTTGGGAACGGAATTTCTTAGTCTATTTTCGAGGAAAAAGTATTGTTTGATTAGGAGTACTTATCCTTCTCCCTATTCTTAGTTCGGGATTTCCTCCTTATATCCCTTTTTCTATTTAGTATATTCTTAGGGTCCTAACCGACTAGTGCAGTAGATCTACTCCTCAATGTATAATAAGCTAAGGCCCTAATACCTCCACTCATTATTTAAAAGCAAAAGTTCAAAGCAAGAAAAGAAAAAACAGAAAAAAAGAATTAACCACCCCACATCACTATAAACCGATAGAGGGTATAATATTAATTATTTCTTATTTAAGAATTTATATTATATAATACCCTTCTTAAGTATTATACTTTATACTACTATAGGGATTCCTTAATTATTAAGAAGCCTTCCTATAAATATTTAGTAATTTTAAGGCTAAGGTATAGTTTCTTAATTAATTTAAATAAATTATAGCTTCCCCTAATATAGTACCAAAATTGGTTTAGGTTAATACTAAAGGTAGTTAGCCTTTTAATTACTATACTTATTTTATAGTTTAATAGAATAAGCGGCTTAAAGTACTAGTTATTTAAATCTTTAGTAAAAAATATATATCCTTATTCTCTAATTAATTCCTTACTAATCTTTTCTCTAAATATTAATAATTCCCTATAGTACAATTATTGTATTGTAATATTTTAAAAGGAATATATATTAATATTCTATAATACTTCCAACTAATTCGAATAGATTCTAATTATTAGTCCTTTTACCGAATATCGTTCGTATCTTTTACCCGGCTTTAAGGATAGTATTTATAGTAATTGTATATAGAATTGTAGAACAGTTAAAAAATATACTATAAATTCAGTATTTTTAACGTATATTCGCAATTCGGGTATTCCCTATACTAATAAATTAAACGTTAAGTAGTATAGTAATTAAGAGGAATAGATAATTACTAATATTCCTCCGTTATAATTTCGTACTAGGGTATTCTTTAGAAGGAAAATTAAATTTTAATTTAAATATCTTCGATAGGAAAGGGGGTTAGAAGTTAGGAGTCTAGGGCTAGATCTATTTAGTATATCCTAAATTATAAAGCAATTAATATATTTATACTATTTTTTAGGACGGGAATTCTAGGGTAAAAATATATAAAAATTTTCTTAGGATAGCTACCTTTAGGTATTGCTAGAAGGATCGTTATATTCAAATTTCATTTAGTAGTTTAATAATAAACATTTTAATTATTTCAGTTTTTTTCGTATTATAAGAAATATTTTTAGTATTGTAGTATATAATAAAGTGTAAGCTTTCTTATCTTTCTCTTCCCTTTGAAAGGAATAATAATATTTATTCGGTTCCTTTCGTACAAAATAATAAATAATCAAAGTAATTAATTTTATAATAGTATTTAATTATATAGAGTATTAAAAGTTCTTATTCCCTTACCTATATATTAGTTTTTAATCTTTAGGTTTCCTTCAGGGCAAAATAATTTTAAAATTTCTATTATACTATTCTATTATCCGCTATATTTCCCTTTCGGTATTCTAATTAATCGTATAATCTATAGCTTTCCTTATAGTATCTTTATTAATTATGGGTTCCTCTAAAGTTTCTTTTAAGTATAATAAAAGAAGCGTTTCTTAATTAATTATATTACAATCTAGTTTTAACTATATATTATTATATAAAAAGTACTTCTTAATCCTTTTAATTGGGTAGGAGGTAGTAATATTAATACTATCCAAAGTTTTTAAGAAGTATTTATATTTGGAAGTAATCTTTCTAATTCGAAAAGGACTAAACTAGTAGTAAATTAATTTTTTAATTAAATTTATATTAATTCGTCGAATATAGTTATAAACTAGTACTAAATTTCCTATTTATAATTTTATAATATCAGGTCTAATCTTACCCTTATTTATCGAATTGTAGTATTTTATAGTCTTCTACTTTATTATAGAGATTTGTTCGGCTATAAAATTAAATTTATACTTACTATCTTATAATAAATAGGCTCTAGCAAATATTAAATCGAATTAGGCTTTAAATAATTTATTATCCTATATATTACCCTATTGTATAATTCTCTAAAATAGTAAATTAAATTTAATTGGCGAAATAGGATTATATTTATAATTAAAGTAAAAGGAAATAAAACTATAGCTTCCCTAGACTATAGTCCAATTTATAAATAAAATATAAGGTAGCTAGGGCTTCTAATTACTCCCTATACTACTAGTAAACTTTACGAGTATTGCTATAATTAAAAAGTATTTAAATTTATTTACCCTATTTATTTTGGAGTTATAGGGTAAAATCTTTATAAAAGGGATATTGAACTTCCTTAGTAGGTTATTGTAGTCTTTCCGGAATTCCGAACCGCTATTAACGACGATTAATAAGGGTAGGCCCTATTAATAAATAATTTGTATCTTAATAAAGTGAACTATATACTTTAAATTTACTATAAGGAGGATATCTACCTCTATATAACTAGTAAGGTTATCCTGTACCTTAATAATCCCGATTCTTTTACTGTCCTTCCCTAGTATATACTAAATATCTAATATCTATTTATAAAAGGGTTGTAGTAACGGATTAATATATTGGAAAATATTAATAAACTGCTTAGGATTTTATTTCTAATAGTTTGGGTAGGACCTAATACGTCTTTCTATATAGGAATAAATACCCTTCTACTAATAGAAATTAGTAATACAGTAGTAAATTGCTTTTCTTCCCTTATAACTAACTTTATTATAATATTTATAAAAGATAATATTGTAATTAATATTATTATCTATAAATCTGTGTAGTGCTTAATTAGTATTCGTAGGGCGTAACTATAAAACTCCTTTATAGAAGAAGAATTTTGGAACTTTAGTTTTAAAGTACTATTATTCTAATTTAATAATTAAATTGATAAGTAGTTCTAGCGTTTGGAGGTACTTAATAATTCTTTGAGAATTATAAATTTATTAATCCTTTAAGGGTTTTTAATTTTTCTTCCTTTAGTTTAATATTTTATTAAATTTTACTATATAGATCTATTAATTTATAAAATTATTAATATCTTCTTCCTTAGCTTTATCCCGCTAATTTACTACTAAAGGAAGTATATAAGAAAGGTTATTAATAATAATATTCTTCTTTCCTAGGATATATCTAACTTCGAAATTAAATAATCGAATCTAAATAATCTAACGTATAATTATTACTATTAGGATATTAAACGCTACTCTATTTAATTAGTAGATTATAATTTAAATATTAATTTTAATAATAAAGTAAACGCCGAATAAGTAGCGCTTTAATTGCTTTAAAGTATAAAGTAGTCCGTAAAATTCTTATTTAGTAGTATTATATTTTTTTTTAGCGTTTAATTAAATATTACTTTCGAACTAATAAGGGTAGTACCTACTATTTAGCCTAATTTATTTAATAACCGCCCCCCAACCAATTAGTAATATATCTACTATAAGGAAAATATCTTTATACCGGTCGTTATTATAAATAATAAATATAAAATAAAGAACCGATAAAACCTTATACTATAAGTATTCTAAGGCAAATTATTTATTCTCTATCTATTACTATTTAGTATTTTTTTTTAATAAAATATATAAGGGTTAAGCTATTATAGCGAAGTCCTTAATCTAAATTTAGTAATACCCAATAATCCCTAAGAAGGCTCTTAATTATTAGAATTCTTTACCTTTCTATTTAATAAACTTATAATTTTCCTATTAAAAGATTCTAAAAACTTTGTAGGGGGAAGGTCGTCTACCGTCTTCTAAATAGAAGTATCCTATAAATTCAACTTCGGGCTAATACTATTTGGACTTTTCGGCCGTAACAGTACAACTACTAAGCTCGATATTAATTAGGACTTTATTAATATTAATTAAATAATTAAAGACGTATTTACGTATACTAGGTCTAATCTCGAGTCCGTTATAATTTATAGTAGCTAATTTAATATAGATATCATTTAAGTAGGGTCGATAGATAGTAGGAATTAGATTATATAATACCCTAATTATTACCCGAAAGAATTAAATAATAGAGTTCGTTCTTCCTTAGGGTAGTATAATTATCCTCTTTACTCCTATTATACTCTAAAAGGTAATAATTGTGAGAGCGCACACAATTACGAGAGTAAGCCAGTTCAAGAGGGTTGTAGTGCAATTTAAATATAATATTAAAGCTAAAGAGTAAAAAGGGAAAAGTCTAAAGGTAGGCTAACTGTACGAGGTTTTGTAGTATGCGCGCGCCAAACTCTATTAAAGTATAGTGGGGCGCGCTATAAAGGCGCGTAACTACGTAACTTCTAGTAGACTAGGCGGTCGAAGGTACGCAATTATATAACTTCCAGCACTTTAGGTAGTTATAGTTCTAAGCTATAATATTACCCCCCCCTTCCAATTAAAGTTCAGCCCTAGAGCCGAAAGTAAGTAATATACAAGATGAAAAAAGAAAAGAGGAAAAAACTTTTTTATATTGATACAAGCCTATTTTGAATCTGCGACGCTTCATTTTCTAAATACGTTTATCCTCGGGGTAGGGATAGTAGTTCCGATTATATTATTTAACCAATCCTATAATTGCCGCTAGTTTATTATAAATAATGCGACTTGGCCTCCGCTTATACAGCGTAGTGCCAGAAGTCTGTGTGCACGGCCCACTTTCAAAATCCCACGAACCAAACCCCTGGGTTCAATCCCAGTTTTCTTAACGAATAAAAATCGAGTAAAAAAGCCAATAGGTCCAATGGAAAGATCTGATTCGTGGCTTCAATATTTGGTATACCAACCCCGGGCCCGGCGAACGGCTGCCAGCCGCCGAGGAACCGACTCTACTAATCGGTCAATGAGGTCCTGAGGCACCCATTCCCAACATTGGACCAAAGCTCGATGAAAGACCTTGATATTGGCCTTATTATTGGTCAATTCCGAGAGCCTAGGGAACTCTTTTATTAGGATCTCTTTCATCTTTTTCCAAACGTACTCAATAGGGTTGAGATCCGGACTATAGGCTGGCCAATGAATAGTCCAAATCCCGTACTCCTCCAGCTACTCCTTTATATTATTAGCATTGTAAATAGGGGCGTTATTTTACTAAAAAAAGGTCCCTAGAAAATAATTTGGAAGAAGATCATCCTCGAGAACCTTTATATAGCTCCAAGAAGTAAAACTATTCCTCTTTACTTCCGGATCTCTCTCTATTATTACTAAAGGTAATTTTCCTCCTTTCCAAATCCTTCCCCAGACTATTGTCTTTAGTGTACACTTCCCGTAGACCTTCAAATTTACTTTATCTTTATCCCATTTCTCTTCCGGAAGCCGGAAGATCCATCCGGCACTAGAATTAGGAGTATTTTAAATAATAGACTCATTAGAGAAAGAACCCTAGAAAAAAAAAGGTGGGTTAGAAAAACGGAAAAATAAGAAGGGTAATTACTTTTTGCTCTACCTCTATTATTTCTTAGTCTCTACCATCCCATTCTTAAGAAAAAAGAAGCCTTTCCCTTACTCCTTTAGGGGTAAGCTTTATTCTTTTCTGAAATCTCCATTTTCGCCGATAGGCCTTGGGAAGAATCCTCCGAATGGTATTAATGCCTAGGTTTCTAGGGATACAACCTCGAAGCTTATTCCAATTTGACCGGAAGCGTCTCTTAAGGCGAGATACTAGCCTTCTTATATTTAAAGGCTTTATTTTCTTTGGCCGGCTATTCCGAGGGCGAGATTCAAAGGTTTAGTAGAATTGGAAGCGTTTGATAGTATTACTAATAGTGTTGCGATAGCAATTAAATTTCTGAGCAATGGCCTTGTGGCTATGGCTAGCTACGTGAAGGCTATAAATAGCCGCCCGGGACGCTTCGCTTAGTTCGCCATTTAGCCGGCGACCCCTAGTTAGAATGCCGCCAATTTCGTCCATTTTGCTGGTGGTTACGTTGATAAATAAAAAAAAGAAAAAAGGGGTAGTAAATAAAGAAGGTGGTGAAAATTCTGGATGTGGGCCGTGCACACAGACTTCTGGCACCCCACTGTAAGTTCTTTCTCGTAGCGTCCCCTTCTTTAATAGAAAAAAATTTTCTACATTTTCTATTAAATCCGTCTCTTCTATATTATTTTCCTTATTTAAATTAGTACGTTATCGTCCGGGTAATTATTATAGGAGCCTTATAACTATTACTATAAATGTTTCGGCGGTTTTAACTTTTCTAGGTATTCTTTATAGAATCGCTTTAATTCCTCTATTATATTTTTAAAACTTTCCGCTAAATATTATTCGGGGTCCGGATCTTATCTTTACTATTCTATTTAATACTAGAATTTCCCGTCCATTGTTTTTAAAAATAATATTTAATATATTTCCTACTCTTCTTCTATACTAGTACCTTCAATAATTTCTCTATTAGGGTTCGTCTTTATTGATTTTAGTAGTTGGTTTTTATTATTTTTATAAAGGTGCTCCGTATAGAATACTTTACGGCCCCTTTATAATAGTAGTAAATTTAATTCGTAGGAGTAGCCTTTTATTATCCGGATCCAATAAAGGATCCTTATTTGCGGAAAATCCAATTTATTATTAGGATAGTCTATAAACTAGTTTTTTTTAATAATAAAGATTTTATTACTTACGCCGAAGTTTGGTACTCGTTTGTAATAGTTAGTTTACTTTATTTAGCGTTCCTACGCCCAGTTAATTATTTTAAACGTTATATTATAAAGGTTTTGTAAAAACTTCGCTACTTCTTATGCTTCTAATCGGTTAATCTTTTTTCTAACGGGTAGTCCTAAAAGGCGGGTTCAATTTTACTAATCGAATAATATAGGCATTGGATAACCTATAATTATTTTATATAGGGATAGGCCGTCGAAGTTTTTGTAGGGTAGGGTTATTTGTGTCGAATCTAGTATTAAAATAGTTATAGATTAATTATTTTAATTATAATTAACGAACGGGCGCAACCGTTAGTTGATATACTAATTTATTACCTTTATTTAATTGGCTATTTAGGAGTGGCCTGGGCTACTAAGCTTCTATATAATGCCTAAAATCCTAGCTAATTCCTATATAAAGTCCAATACGAATTAAGGTCCTTTATTACTAATAATTTTATTTAAGCAATTAAATATCTAGTAGGGGCCTTAATAGTATAATTCCACTACCTGCCTAATTATAATTGTATTTTTATAGGGGATATACTATAATATTTTAAAGAAGCGATTTATTATAACGAATATATTATTATACCCCTTCTTATCCGGAAGTATCGATTTAAAATCGATTATAATACTCCTCTATAGTTAATTATTAAATATTAAAATTGAGTATATTTTATTTAACGTTTTATTGCATAAGTATTTCGAAGTTTTATAATCCTAGTAGTTTACTACGTATCGGTCGATATCGGAGGTTATAGCCGGCTACTAATATTACTTTTAAATTAGTTTCCTAGTTTTTACTTTACCCGGATAAGTAATAGGTATTTATAAGTAAATATCTTTTATTAAGTAAGTACGGGTATTTTCCTCCTCCGGTATAATTAGTTTACTTTTATAATAGAGTAGCCTATTTTCTAAGGAAAAGGAGGTATTATTTTGTACCGCTTTTTCTCGATAAGGGGTTAGGGAGGTAGCTTTTCGATTTAGGGTTAAAATTTTATTAATTAGCGCTATATTTATTAAAGTGGTAAGGTTATTACTTATTATAATAGGTATTACGATAATGTTCGTTAATTTAATTATAGAAGTTACTCTATAGGATAAGAGAGTATACAAATTTACGGTTGGAGTATCCTTTTTATTTCTAGCGAATATTAAATAACTTTCGTTATTTAATTTTAGAAATTGTAGAATATATTAATCTTCTTTCTTTATTTTAATAATCTTTAAGTCTTCTAATTTCCTAAATAGAGTATTGGCTGCTAGGTTTTCCTTATTTGGTCGGTACGTTATACGGAATTAGTATTCCGATAGTAATTCTAATTAGTAAATTTACCGGCCGTTGAATACCCTTTTACTACCGAAGAATTCTAATACTTAGTAATCTATAATTATAACGAACGGAGCAATACCTTTTAATTCTGGCCTCTATTATTTAATAGTTCAAATAATTATTAGTAGTTCTTTATTATAAATAGGATAGTTGAGCTCTATTAGACTTATAATTTCAAAATAGAAAGCTATAGGGTACTATTCCTTATTTTTCTATTTCTAACTTATTATTTTAGTATATACGCTATTCGAGGCGTCGGTTTCTAATTTAATTTCTAGGTTATAATTGAAATAGGTTAATACGGGCGTTGTAAGTAGAACCTCCTTTAATTTTCCGAAGGATTCTTAATAATATTCTAATTAAATAAAGGGGGATTCCTTTTTAGTGAAGTTAGTAAGTAGTTAAATAATTCGGTTGAAATTTTTAATAAATTTTCGGTAGAAATTGTAAAATCTAATAAAGGTTTATATTCTTTTTATTGTAGTAGGTTATTTCTAGTCTTTAACCGCTGTAATTTTTTCTAGGTCGACGGATATACTATTAGTACTAATAATGAAGCTTAAGAATTTTATTTTTATAATACCGAATTTATATTTTTTAATATCGGCTTGCAAGCTGGCCTTTTATAGTTTTAATAATACTTTCCTTATATAATTATTATATTCGGCGATATTTTCCGAGTAAATTAGGATATTATTAATATAGGTGCTATAGAATATATTTAAATAATTAACTAAAATATTATTAATAAACCGTTGGAAAGAAGATAGACTATTAGTAAATCCGAAGGGTAGGACTTTATATTTATAAACTTTATACTACGTTCGGAAAATTATTAAATCTTTATAGTTTGGGTATATCCGAATATAGTAGAAGGCTTAATAGATGTCGATCTTTAAGAAAATTTTAGCTTGTCCAATCCGTACTAGGGTTTCGTTAATGAGAAGTAATGGGTATCGGTCCTTTTTCAATAGGGTATTAAATTTCCAATAGTTAATGTAAAATTATAATCCGCTATTAGTTTTAGGGACGAATAGTACGGGGGTGGCCTATAGCGCTGAATTAGCTTCGATAAATCCTTTCTGGAGGTTCTTTATAATATATTTTCGATATTCCTCTAACTCTTCTAAAATTATTTTATATAACGAATTGTACCCTAAATCGCTAGGGGTTTTACTTTCCTTAAGAATAATCTAGTAGTCGACCTTATCCTTATAAATTAGTAGAGTATCCGAGTCGAATTTATTGAATATATCGATATAATTATAGTATTTCGTAGGGAGCTTCTCTAGTACTAGAGCCCGATATTCTTTATTATCTATTAGTAAAACTTAGTTCTTTAAATTATTAATTAAACTATTAATTTTATATAAATTAGTAGATTCTACTTTAGCGCCTTATTATATATAGTAATTAAAGACTATAGCGTTAACTATTATTATATCTTTAGGTCGTTCTTTAACCTAGCCGAATATTTTCTTCAACTAGTAAGGACCCTACTCGTTATATAGTAGGTAGGTAATTTATAATCGATTTATCTTTAACTTCTAGATTATTAGCGCTAACTATATAACTTCGGCTTTAAATATATATTCGTATCGGATACTATTGTATAATTCCTATTCTATTTATTCTAATAGAGAGATTTCTATTCCCCGGTAGCGATATTTAATTATATATAACTCTTTTGGACGCTAGTCGGAAGGTAGAAGGCCGTCGTTAGAGGAGGTTATAAGTTTTTTAGGTAAGGAACCTATAGTAGTTTCCAACTCGGTTATACGTCTCTATAAGGCCTTTTCTTCGGGAGAGGCGTTCCTAGGACCGAATTCTACTACTCCCTCTTTTATATACAATTCCTCTTCTACTTTCAATATACTAAGACCTCTATTACCTATTTCTATTATAATTCGATCGAACTCTTTTATATCTTCCTCTAAATTAATTTTACGTCGGACCTGCGAGAGAGCTCCGTTGGATCGTCGTTTGTCTTTATAGGTTATTAAAGCGTT
This sequence comes from Neurospora intermedia, assembly GCA_037102815.1. Taxonomy (NCBI): domain Eukaryota; kingdom Fungi; phylum Ascomycota; class Sordariomycetes; order Sordariales; family Sordariaceae; genus Neurospora; species Neurospora intermedia. Next base: position 895,138 of record BTPP01000007.1, read on the forward strand.
CCGTTAATTTATATCCTCTTAATACTTAGGATTGTTCAATAATTTAGTTTATTTTATCTTAAAATTATGGGTATCCGGTATAGGAATAAGGGAGTCGGGGAAATAAAATCGCTAATTATAATAATTAGCGAGGATTTTATATTATTCTAATTAAATTTACTTAATAATTATATTACAATTTAGTTTAGGGAGGATAATTATTTATTCGTTGAAGAATTTATAACCTTAAATATATAAGTATCCTTTTATAGTTTAATTAATAATATCCGGTATTAATTTTTTATAGGGTATAACGAAGCCGGGTTTAAAATTATTATATATCTCTAATTATAAATATTGTAATTATTTTGCAAAGGTATTGCTTATAATAAAGTAGGTATTTACTCTTATATCGATTAAAGATTTATTTATAGAAATTAATAATTTATTTTATATTATTTTATATTTGACTAGAAAAGAAGATCCTTTGCTTAGATAGTTATTTAATTGGAATACTGATATTATATCTACCACTTATTTTAATAATACTATTATTATTATTTCTTTTTTTTTTAATAATCGATACTTTACCTAGGAAGGAGGCTATTTGCCTTAGGGAAATTAGTTTTTTAATTCCTCTTCAGTTTAATTAACTTCCTCCTTTTTCGAAGAATCTTCAATATCGGAATTAATTATTATAACTCTATTGGGGATATCCGGCAGGAAGGCTATTATAGTATTAAGCTAGGAGGTTTTATATTTTTTAAATATTCGCTCTATACAGGGTCGCTCCGGACAATCGGACGCTCGGTAGCCCTCCTTTTCGTAAATAAAATACTTGCCCTCCGTCTAGAATTGTCGGTACTTTTTAGTATTCGGTTTTTTATAGAAGAAAGACGATTTAGGAAGGCGGTTTTTACTAAGGTTAAACGTAGCTATAATTAATATCTTAGTTCTTAGTTTATTATAACGGGGCTTCTTAGAATAGGGGGCCGTTATCGTATTTAATTAGTAACTCTCGTTAATAGATTGGATAATAGAATAATAATTTTCGAATATCTTCCCGTAGTTGAGATAAATTATAATAGTAGAATTATATAATCTCTTTGGCAATTTGCGTTTAAGGGTAAACTTTTAGTAGTGGGCCGGAATATATATTTATTTAGTAAAGCGTACGAATTTAATTTTAAAGTTTTAGAAGCGTTCGTTATTTTTTATAATTAGTTTTTCGAATTCTATATTAATTTTCTCAACTATATTCTTATCGAAGTAATTCTCCTTAAAATAATTTAATAATTAGTTAATAATAATTAAATAAGGGGGTTCGCTATTATATTTATAGACGAAGGGAAGAATAGCTTTAATAGCCTTACCTCCTAATCGGCTAACTACTATATTGAAAGTAGTACATTCTATAGTAAAATAATTAGTATTAACTTCTAGTATACTATAGATTTAGTAGAGCTACATTTCAAAAGAAACCTTATTTTTATTAAGGTCTCTATAGAATAAAAGAATATCCAAGACTTTAATAGACTTCTTTCCGCAATTACCGAATAAGTAGGAAGATTACTCTAATCTAGGGCGAAGGGAACTACTATTTAGGGTATAAGAAGGTTACTTTCGACCTTAATTATTGCTAAATAACTTCCTCTTAGAATTACTTAATGTTACGGGGCTGGCGCCCAGAGGTAATGCCTGGCTTTGAGTATAAGCTAGGCGCGCCTTCTAATTGGGTGTATCGGCGGGTCGGCTATCGGCAGCCGTTTTGGCGCCAGATGTACTGCGTGCCATTAGGTACATCCCTCGGAGCGCCGTACGGGCTATATTTCTGGCCTTAACATTTCTAGTACTTTCGATTCTACGCATTTCGTATATTTAGTTGGAAGCTCTGTACCTTACTAGTATAGACCTCCCTTTTCCTCTTTATCGATTATTTTAAACTCTTTACAAGGCCTACCTACATACAAACCTCGTAGTTCCCTTATATTATAATCGACCCTCTTTTTAATACTCTAACTCCCTAACGGTCTCTAACATACTCGCTACACCGGTCCCTCCAATTGCCCGAAGAGTTCTCTAGCCGCCAACTTTTTTTACTTTACTATACTACTATAGCTTCGATTCTTTAGGCTTAGAATACTTTAGAACGCCAGTAGCAATTCGCTATAGTTATCTAAATCCTTATTAATAAACTAGCTACTTTAAAAGCCTCTAATTTATCTAGAGAGAGCTTTAACACCAAGCCGGTACTCCCGTACCTTAATAAATATACTAGCAATAAAAAAGAGTTAGATTTATAAATTTATACGGCCGAAGTTAAATTTTATATTAACGGCTACGCTATTAGCAATTTGGAGGCCTAGTTTTATTACCTATATTTTAGCCTTTCGTTTACTATCTGCCGGACTCTCTTCTCCTTTACATAGTTTCTAGTAAACCGGACCCCGGCTAGGCTTCTCGAAAAGTTCCGTATTAATTACAGTAAAATTAATTAGGATAAGAAGGTTAACTTCGAATTTTTTACTTTATAGTAGAAGTCTCGAGAATCTATCTCTACCTTCCTTACCCGGTTTAAAGAAATACTTTATTAAGCTAAAGTTAATACATAGCTAAATTAGGCTATTATTAACTTATTAATAAACTTATTAAACAACGAGTAATTCGGGCGCTTCTATAAACGTCCGGAAGCTCTAAATTCCTACTCGGAACTCTATAGCTACCTTCGGCGCTTTAACGGTAATAATTTTCTTAGGGGGAGTACAGGGTACTCTAGTACCGCCGCCTATATCGATAAAAGGGAACTAATAGATATTACTACTACCTAAATTAATAATTCTAGTAGTTTAACGGAAATATAGCGAAAGAGGTGGAAGAAGAAGGGTATTTATATAATTTATAACTTACTTGCCTATTGGGCTAAGGATTACTCAAATAAATAGAAGGTTTAAATCCGGTATATCCGAATACCCGAACCGGAAGGGGGCCCGGAGGAAGATAATAAAATTAATAATAATAGCGATAAGTATTGAGGTATAAATATTAGCCTAATAAAATCCGAAGAGTAGACTTTAGAGTAGAACCAGTAGTTTCTAGAAGTGCCCGGGAAAACCACGCGTACCCTACTTGCGCATTTAAAGTAATAGCGAATTTTACTAAAAGTATATATACTAAATATCGCTGTAGGGTAATAGCGGTTATAACGTATAAGTTAAAGTAGGGCGATAATCTTTATAAATAGATAGAACTAGGCGTTACAAGGTATTTAAAGGATACCCGGTACGGTAGCCGCTATATAGCCCGGGGGTATAGCCGGTACTAGCGCATACGTAAATAATAGGTATTAAAGTGACAAATAGGACTTTCCTAGGGAGATATACTCGAATACCGGCCGTTGATTATTTATTTAATTGTTTTCTATTATAAAAATCCGGGTAGTAAGGCGTTGGGAGTATTCGAGAGCGCTAGGGTTATTAGAGTGCTAGATTCTTTTTTTTTTTACTATATATAGCATTTTTGGCTATTTTTCGAAGGGGGAGGTGGGAAGTAATATTACGGGGCTAGCGCCCAAAGGTAATACCTAACTTTGAGTATAAGCCAAGCGCGCCTTCTAATTGGGTATATCGGCGGGTCGACTATCAACAGCCGTCTTAGCGCTAGATGTACTGCGTGCCATTAGGTACATCCCTCGGGGCGCCGCACGGGCCACATTTCTGGCCTTGGCATTTCTAGCACTTTCGATTCTACGCATTTCGTATATTTAGCTGGAAGCTCTGTACCTTACTAGCACAGACCTCCCTTTTCCTCTTTATCGATTATTTCAAGCTCTTTACAAGGCCTACCTGCGTACAAACCTCGTAGCTCCCTTACACTTAATTAATTTAAATTAAATTTATTGTCTAAAGAATTAAAATTTCTAATTCTAATTACTAGGCTATTACTATTCCTTCTACTATTACTATTATCTCCTCCTTTTAATATATTAATAACTTATAATTTTTTAATTAATACTTTATTATTAAGGGGTCGGATTCGCATAGGAACTTTATTAATAGTATCGCTAATTTCTTACTCGGGGGAGATACGGATTCGGCGTTTCTAATAGAATGTATTCAAAGTAGATTCTACGAATTAGTTGGCGAATTTCTATTTATTATCCTTAATCGAAATATATAAGATAGGAAGGTCGCCGGCTACTAAGGTCTTTTTAAGTAATTTATTAATCTTTTCTAATTGAAGGACCTATTCCTTAGCGGTTTTTAACTTCTATCGGGTATAATTTACGAGAGAGTCTATTACTTTTTTCTCTTTATATAGAGGGATAAACTCGTCCTTTATTATATTAATATCTTTTTCTAATTCAAAGATCCGTTCCTTAAGCTTATTGGTTTAGTTAATTATAGAAGACTTATAGGGGTTTTGGAGGGTAATTATATCCAATTAAATTATTAGGGTATTAATTTTACCCTTAAGGCGGACGATCTCTATTTAACTCGTAGTCCTCTAAACGTCTAGCCCTTCTATATAAATTTTAGTAGCTTTATTAGATCGGAGATTATAGTTAGTCGCTATTTTAATTAGGGATTTATTATAGAATAGGCGGATCCGTTTAATTTTTTTGCGCTCTTTATATAATTCGTCTTCTAAATATTAATAAGCGGCCTTAGATTTAATTAAACGCTTTTAGAGATTAACGTCTCCCTAGGAAGTTTTGGTTACTATATTGTATTTATCCTTAATACGCGCAATTATAGCGTTTTATTCTTTTGTCTTCTAAATAAAATAAATAATAAATAAGTATATTTTACGGACTATAGTATCTATATACTCCGTTATTTCTATAATATTATTAATAAATATATAGAAGGTTTATAAAGATAAAAAGCGGATATAGATCTCGTTCTATATAGTAGTAGGGTCCTTATTATAAAGATTAGTAAATTAGGCTAAAGTTATTATCCCTTTCTAAGGGCCTAAAATTATAGATTTCTATCCTTCTTTAGTAAAGGGTTAGAAATAGGCGTAGCCGAAGCTTCGATATATTTTAAAATAATCGGTTATATAATTAGCGCAATTAATAACGTCTTCTAATAAATTGTCGAATAATAGAGCGAATTATTTACCTCTAATTTTAAGTACTATATTTACGAAGTAGAAATCCTTTATTTATTATAGTATATATCTAGCAAAATCTTTTACCTTAGGGTCGGACTTATTTTTAGGGATAGTAGGAACTATTTTATTAAGCTTATAGGTATTAAGCAATATCCGCTTTATTAAAAAGAGATTAGAAGGAATATTATTTTATAATTTGTAAAACAATTTAATATTAAACCGTATCTTACAATAGCGTAGTAGTTAAGCTTCTTTAAAGGGTCCTTCGTTCTTATTCTTAGAAGGCGGGCGGTTAAGAGTGCCTTATTAAGTAGAAATACGTTTTCGTAGAGCGAATAGGTCCTACGTAGAGGAATTGGGGGATAGACGATTTTAATTATAATTATTAATAAAGGGAGTATAAAGTTGCTTTTCTATTAGAAATAGGTTTAAATAGGCGATAGTAGGGGAAGGCATTTCGGCCTCTTCGACGTCGGTATCGGTATTATAAAGGGTATAGGTATTGGTCGTCGGGTTATTCTTAAGCTAGCCTCTAAAATTATTATTCGTTATATTATCGGAATTTATTACTTTCGACCGTAAGAAGTACAAATCTTGTAGTAGGATTTTATAATATTAGGTTCTCGCTACAGCTATAACTTATCGGGTTTTCGCAATTTAAGCAGTCGGGTATAGTAATTTTAAGTGTTATTGGGTTCTTGCCGATCGATTATAATTAGGCAACTTCGGGTATCGAAATTATTTAAGTTGGGATATTATAGTTATTATCCCCGGTTGTATAATGGGTTTTAGCTTTAATATTATGTAAGAGCGTATATAATTACGAGAGTAAGTTAGTTTAAGAGGGTTGTAGTGTAATTTAAATATAATATTAAAATTAAAGAATAAAAAGGGAAAAGTCTAAAAGTAGGCTGGCTGTACGAGGTTTTGTAGTGTGCGTGCGCTAAGTTCTATTAAGGTATAGTGGGGCGCGCTGTAAAGGCGTGCAACTACGTAACCTCTAGCAAACTAGGCGGTCGAAGGTACGCAACTACGTAACTTCCAGCACCCTAGGTGGTTATAGTTCTGGGCTATAACAATAATATCCCTACTCTTCTTATTAAGAGGGATTTAATCGTATCTAAAGAATAGGTCAAAAAGGGAAAATATTTTAAATCCTCCGAATTCTTTACTAAACTCTTTATAATTAAGAAAGATATTAGAATTATATAAAATAACTACATTAATCTATTAGGCATTATTAATTAATTGAAGGCCTCTATTCTTTTTAAATACTAGGAACTAATTATTCTAGTAAGTAATATAATTATTTTCTAATGTTCTTTATTAAATTCTATCTAATGCGGAAGTAGTAGAGTATGTAAAAATATTATATTATAAAGAGTAATACCCTCTAAGAAGGTTCCTAAGACAAACTACCTTTGAAGATAGGATTAATATATCTTATAATAGTCTTATTTTATTAGCTATCTTATTAGGTATAAGAGACGGCCCCGGTAGGCTAGTGCCTACCGGGGTGGGGTAGGTTTATAACCTTTACTACTAGAAATCTATATAAATATATAGGTCCGGTATTAAATGCCGGCCTCGTAAAGGAAATTTTACTATCCTCAATAATTATCGCCGGCGGTAAACAATCTCAAAGCCGTTACAGCAACATTCTCCTTATCCTTCAATTCCCGCGCTTATTCCGTCTATACCTCTCCTTTTACACGTCTTCCTTTACCTTCTACTATACCTAATAGTCTTTTAATAATTCCTTAACCCTTCTCAATTGCTTCTCTATCTTCTATTCGTTATATTTATAGCCCTATCCTTTCTATTTTACTAAGAATTTTATAGGCCCTCGGGCGGGTTGTTAATATATAATAATAGTCTTTAGTTCGTATAGCTGCCCCTCCTCTTCCCTTAATAGTTAATTATCTTCTATTAGTCCGGGCGGGGGTATTTATTAGTAAAAGGGGTTGGCGTTAGTTATAAGTACTAGGGATAGATAGGCTATTAAAATAACGGAATATATACGTTTTATAGTAGTTAGAAGTTTAAATTTGTAAATTAATTATCCTATTCGTTAAATAATTTCGAAGGAGCCGCTTTATTACTATAACAATTTACGAAGTAATTTACCGGGAAAGTAATATCTATAGTATAATTTTAAAAAGACCCGGTTACTAATATTAAATTCGATAGTACAGTAGTTCTAGTTATAGCGCTATTTAACCGTAGTAGTAGTAAAGTTTATAGTTAATTTTATATTTTCTCTAAAATAATTGTACAAAGCCTTAATCTCTAGTTCGGCTATAATTTATTAGGTAATAACATTAAGGGGTCCTACTAATTTAAAACTATAGATTATTTCGTATAGTAAAACTTTAGCTAGGCTAGAGTAGGCGCTATTAAAGTTCTATTAAAGTAATAAGAGTATATAATCCTAGGCTACCCTTAGGTTCTTGAAGTAATAAAACCGGATAGTTATCTCTATAGTTTAATTCTTTCTTTCTAATAATCCGTCCCCTTAAAGGTAATAGGCGGTTATTATTAATAATTTGGTTCCTAATTGCTTCTATATTCCCCTTTATAGTTCTAATATAAATTTCTTATCCCTATCCGAAATAATAGCTCATAGAATTCCCTAATCAGCTAATAATAATTACTTAACTAGGACTTCGGTCTATTCGGCGGCTACGTAAGTACTATAGTTAAAGATAAGTAAAGTCCTTTTAAATATTAGGTATAATACTATAAGGAGGCTATTAAAAGTATCTTTATTTAATATTTTCTATAGTAAATTAATTACCAAAACTTCTAGTAGTTTAATAATAAAATTTAGGGTAATAATCCTTATAAGTAATTACTCTATAAGTTTTATCGGCTAATAATTACTATTAAATAGGTTCCTTTCAATTTGGACGAACTAATAAACTGGGTAATAGCGTACGTATTATTTAACTTAGTACGTTTTATTATTAATAGTTAACCTACGGAGTTCGTATATTATTGTTACGCGAAGATGTGCTTTACAAGTAATAATAATAGAGAATAATAGAGTAAGCAATTGGTTGCTGGATAGAGCAATAGTGCGTAACGATTAACAATAGTCTTATTAAAGGAAACTGAAGATAAAACCTATTGCAAGCCTCAACCTAGGACTTCGTATACAACTTCACTAAATATAAATAAAATAAATATAAGGTTAGTATAATATAAATTAATAATCCGTTAATTTTAATAAAGGTTAACGGAATAAACATTCTTATATAATAAACTATATACTTTAACGAACCGCTACTATAATAAAATAGAGTATTTAAATATTTACTAAAAATACCCTATAATATCTCCCCCTTAATAAAAGGAGAAGAGTATTCGCTATTTACATAATATTATTAAGTCTAACTACATATATAAAAGATCCGGTTATCTATTAAAGTCTCTATCTATTCGCCTATATTTAAATTAGCCAACAAATATAAAAATATACGCCTACCCGAATAGAATATACAATTTAATAATCTAATACCGATCCTTCAATAATTATATCCGTAATAAAGTAAATAATTGTCAAATTTATCCTCCTCTATCTTATTATTCTCGTCCATATAATATATATTTTAATAAGAATACTTATATCCTAGTAGAAAGTCCTTTTACTCCTAATCGGTAAAAAAATAATTATAGTAAGGGGAACGGGTAGAAAATAAAATATCGAAGCGAAAGCCCAAGCGAACTAATATAATATAAAATTTATTAAATAATCTAATTAAACCGGGTATAAACTAAAGCGAAAGGTTACTAGAACGAATATTATAAAGAGTAGTAATACTAAGAAGAATATTAGGTACGTAAATTCTATTAATAAATAAAATTGTAAAATAACGTCAAATATAAAATTTTTATACTTTTTTAAATTTAGTACGAAGGGACGTTAATTCTACTTATATTATTTATATAATTCTTCCCTAATATTCGTTAAAAGCCGCTAATATTATAATCTACTTTTCCGAAACGCTTACTAATATTCCCTTAATCTCTTCGCGAAAAATAAAATTAATAAGTATTATAAATTTTCTATTAATTTTAATAATATAATTAACTACCTTCTTAATTATAGGAAGTTTACTTAAGGCCAACTTAATAAATATTATTTAAATATAATAAAAATAATTAAATTTACTTAATAAATTACTAATCTATTCGGAAAGTCTAATACTATAATTAAAATATTAAATAATAAATAACGTTACCTTTAAAGGAATATAATTAATAAAATTAATATTACTATTACGTCTCTTATTAAAAGTAAGGTTAAGAGTTACTTTAATATTATAAATTAATTTATATTACGAAAAAGAATAATTATTAACGAATTATCTCTTATATTCCTCTTTATTCTTTATATATACTTTAATAATCTTTTCGATTTCCGTACGTAGCTTTTAATCGACCTTAATACTAAAATTAATATAATCTTTATTATAATTAGTAAGGGTATTAGCAAAGGTCGGATATATTTTTCCTTTATTATTACTTTTACTAGTAGTAGCCGAACGGGATTATATAACTTAAGTTAGAGCTTTATATACCTTTTTCGGAATTGCTTTAGTAATTAGAATTTTAATACGAAATAAGATAGAGGCCGGTCTAACTATTAATTATAAAACTTTACGAACTTTATTAATTAATTAAACAATCTCCCTATATTCCTAAATTTTAGAAAAATCGAAGTCGCTACTCCTAATAATATAACCGTTAAAATAAACCATATAGAAAACTAATAGGAAATACGCCTAAAAACGTTCGTTAATAATAATAAACTCCTCTATATATCTTCTTCCGAAGATAGTATTACCGAATTTAATTACTATTATATAAATTAAGTCGAATTCTCCATTAGAATATACTTCCTAAATTTAAATATTATTAAAATTAATAATAGTATTAAATACCTATTTTTATTAAAGTTTATAATAATTACTAAGAATTAAATCCTTAAGGAGTTTATTTAATAAGAATATAGGCGTAAAATAAATAAGATTACCCTTAATAGAATATAAAATTATTATATTTAAATTAATTAATTCGTTAGTACGATCGATAATACTATATAAAATAGAGTATAACTTATTTTTATATAGTATAGAAAATAATTAGTAATTAAAATTAATATTATACGTTTACTATTGTCCGTCTTTTTAAAGTTATATACTAAAACGCCCTAGGTAGTACCGAAAGACTTAAGGAAGCGAATAAGCGGATTATAGGGGGTATAATTTTAATTAAAATTATTAAACGTATTAATAATATATTTATAACGGACGTAATTAAAGAATTATCCGAACAGGATTATATTTATTTACTCAATAAAGTCGGCTATAAAATTAAATAATACAATATATATACTATTAATTCCTAAACTAATAATCTTACTAGGAATACCGTTAATAGTATAACGGTTAAAGCATTTTACTATATTAATTAATATATTAAACCGGGGGTTATACTCGAGCGACTACGGGGCGAGCTGCCAGTCTATAGTAAGACTACATAAGCTACCGTCGCAGTTAGAACCGTTAATTTAATTATTAAGGGTAGTAATTATATTATTAACCGGTAGTAGGGATTCTATATTAATATCGGCTATTTTAATATACTAAAATTATAATTAACAAATATAAAATAAAATAAATTAATAAATAATAATTAATTTAATAAAATTATTATATAATAAGAATTATAATAAAGTTAAGTATTGTAAGGATAGAGTAAGTAGTAGTAAAATTATTAAAGTAAAAAGGAGAGAGGGTAAAAATAATTAAATAATTTTAACTTCTTTTAAAAATTATATATATATACTAAAACTTTTCCTCTACAAGTACCTACTTACCGGGGCCGTTTACTATATATAACTATAACTACCGTTATTTCTATACGATTATACATACCTACCTAATTAAAATAAAAAATATTTTAATCGAAGCTATAAGTAACGTATAATATATTATCCTATATACTATTAATATTAAACTTACTTCCGTTTAAGTGTACTTTTAAGTAGAATTCTAGAAATTTTAATAAAAGATTATAGAAAATATAATTTCCTACAGGAATATTTAACGAAAAAAAAAATAAAATGTAAGATAAAGGAAAAAACTTTTAAATTCTTATAATTTCTAGTAATCTCCCCTTCTTTTAGTGAAAAAACGGTTACTTCTTTTATTTATTTTAATAATACTTCTATAAAATTATATTACTAATACGCTAAATTACCCTTCTATAATTGCCTCTAAACGGTAATTCTAACGAATATTCTACATTAAAGTCCCTTACTAACTCTTTTAAATTCCTTATAAATTTACTATATAATTCCTATATATTATCCTTATTTTAATACCCAATTTATTTAACTAAATACTATATATCTAACAATCTCTAACTTCTAGCTATAAGATTTTCAACTTCCTATTCCTTTTAACCGTTAATTTTAACCGGCAACGGTAGTAAAACTTTATAATTAAAAAAATCGGAACCCTACACTAACTTATAAAGATATACTACAGAAATAATAGGATAGGTACACTAAATACTAAGTAAGTCGAACTTATAAATTAGTAGGCTAACTTTCTTAAGAATCTAATAAGGGCCTATTCTTTCTATTAACTATTTTTTCTTTAAACTTCTAAACAAATAATAACCTTTACCTAAATATAAATAAATTTTATTACCTACATTGAATATTATTAGAAAATACTTAGAATTATATTATTCCTTAATAACTATCTTAATCCAATTAATAAACTCTACAACTTCGAATTAATATTCTTAATGGATAATAATTAAAGACTCTACTATAGTAGCTTCCTAATTATCCGGTATAAGTAAGTCGAAGGCCGCCTATAATTTAAAATTATATACTAACTTATTTAATAATAACCTAATAGTAAATTAAATAGTATTATTCAAATTATATTATAATACTATTAATATTAACGTTCAAAAAATAACGCTAATCGTATACTATATACGAATAGCTATTTTAATAGTTTAATTCGTTCTTTCCGACTACCCGTCCGTTTAAACGTAGTAAGCCGTTGAAAATAGTAGATTAATAGCCAATACCTCGAAAATGCTCCTCTAAATAATAAAAATAAATTTAAAATTTCGGTTGCTAATAATAACCACTAGTAAACCCCAATTACAAAACTATAAAGTCCGAAATAATACTTTAGCCTATTCCTACACACTATAGGTAGAATAGCTAGCTATTAGTAGCACCTTCTTACTAAACTTATAAGTAATAGTATATATAGTATTAAATTCTAAGAAACCTTCTAGAGCCTATATAGTACCGGCCGCTTTAATTATTAGTATATCGGTAACGAAATTTATAGTAATTATATAAAACAGCCTTAAGAACGTCCGAATTAATAGTAATTCTCTAGGAGTCGGCTACCTATCCTGCTAATTTTAATAGTAGACTTTATAATATTTAATATACTTACGTACTATTTAAATCTTTTTCTTTATATAGAAGTACATTAAATTATCTATTATTCTATTAATCCCAAAATAGTATTTCTTATTATATACTAACTCTAATATTTTTTATATATAAACCTAAGGAATATATAGCCGATATATATTTTAATAATTAATATAGTAAAATAACCTATCTTCGAATAAATAGGGGCCTACTAGTAGATTTAAACGCCTTCCCGATTATTATATATAAATATACCTTAGAGTATTAGTTTTATTAATTAGCCGAAGAACTTTAATATACTTAGGATCCTTAGAATAAACTTTAATTAATTATTAGCGAAATTCCAGTATAATAATCGGCGAAATTTAATATATATTTAGGATAATTTTAATATATATAAATAAAAAGGCGTTAAAACTATTCTAATAACTAACGTTCTATATTTCTACGAAGTTAGACTAAATATCGGCCAATTCGTCGGAAATATCGTTCTTATCCGTAGTTTCGGCGGTCAATAATTTTAATAATATATCCAATACAATATTCAATAATTTAAAAATATAGAATATATTTAAATTGAACTATAATACCCAATTGGCGGTATTTACAAACTTTGGGTTAGCCTTAACTAGATCTATTGTACGTAACGAAGTATATTTAATAATCCTAATAGTAGAAGTATAATTAATAATAATATTAACCCGATATTCGTTAAATTGAATTATCTTTCGAAATTTCCGTAGGGCCCAAATAATAATTACGATTTCTATTTCCGTAGAACTATATTTCTTCTCGGCTAAGGACATTAATTTTAATAGGAAATATACCAATTTAATTATAGTTAGTAGGATTTTACTTATTCTAAGAATAAATTCCCCGTCCTATAGGTATTTAAATTAAAAAATATAAATACTATAAGCTAAATTACTAATATTAATTTTAATAAAAAGTATATTACTTTTTATATAGTAGAAAAGATATATTTAATTATACAAATTTTCCTATATAATATAGAAGGCTTCGTATTCTTCGGGTATCGGCTCGAATTTAACTTTAAAAGTATATATCCATCGTACTTACTTTATTAAACCTACCTATAAATTACCCAATTCGTATATTCGCTTTAATAATTCGGTTTTTCTTTAATTAAATAATTCCTTTTTAATAATAAATTATAGTATACTTTAATTTAACTACCTAGCTATACTAAAGTAGGTTTTAAGACTATTAAGCGTATTAAGAAAGGTTAACTTTTAAAAGGCTTTAATATAATCTTCCGTACGTTTATAACCTTCTCTATCGATAATACTACCTAATAATTATATCGAAGGATATTCCGCGAAAGATTTATTAGCGCTAATATAAATACAATATTTATTAAGGAGATTTATAATAATAGTTAAGTAAACGAAGTATTCTTCCTAAATATTATTAAAAATAATAATATTATTAATATAAGTATATATAAAGGAATAATATTCGAAGAATAGCCTATTTATAAATCTTTATATAAATACTAGAGAATTTTTAAAATCTATTAATATAACGTTAAATTATTTAAAACCTTATAAACTAATAACTATTATACAATTATAATATTTAATAAAAATAGGCAATTAATAGAAGAATTTAGTAGCGTTAAAGATCGAAAAGAATTTCTTACCGACTATAGTATTAATAATATTTTTTTAGTCGGGCAAAGGGTATATATTAAGTATAATAATACTATTAAAGGAATAAAAATTAATTATAGTACGCCCTTTATTAACTCTATTAACTTTTCTCTAAATAATAAATACCAAGCAAATAATAAGAGTTAATTATAATATAAATAATATTTTACCCTAAACGTACATTTTATTATACTCCTTATTAAGAAATTTATAGTCCTTAGTACCTAAAGGGTAAAGCCTAACGATCCTTCGCTAATTCTACTATCCTTCAATTAAATTAATATATATTTTATCTTCTTCTTTTATTAGTATAATCCTTCTATCTCTAAAAATATTAATATACTTATTTAGGAGGCTCTTAATTTACTCTAAGAATTCGGAATCCGTATTATAAATATTAATACCTACTTTAGAAAGAATAATTTTAATATTAATAAGTTTAATAATTCCATAGGAAGGTACCTCAAAAGTACTTTTCCTAACGGCCTCTTCCTTTTCGTTTTTGGTAGTCCTATTAATAAATATAGCGTATTACTCTTAAATAAATCCGGCTTATACTTCAGGGACGAGAAAAATTACGTCCGAAGTATTAATTAATATAGTAGTTTCACTAACCTTATATAATAGTCGTATAATTATATTTATCCGAATTCCTCTAGGAATAAATATTAATTCTTTAAATTAATTTAAATATAGTATAATTTTACAAATTTTATTATTTATAGTAGCGTTTAATAAATAAAGATATTATGTATAAAAATTATAAGTAGAATATTTACTTAAGCTATATTAATTATTAAATTGGGTATTATATTTTACTAAGATAATTCCTAATTACCCTCCTAATAATAGAATATTAAATTTAGTAAAAACTTCGGTAATAAGAACGTCCTCCCCCCTTTCGATTCTTTTAAAATAGATTTCACCCTAAATTTTTATACTAAAAACTAATCTAAAAGAATATAGAACGGTATTAAAATTTAATTTCGTACTATAATAGTAAAGGAAGTCTATTCCTAACAATATATTCGGGCTTAATTTATTAATAATTAAAATAGATATTTAGAAATACTTATTAACCTTAATACTATTAACCTTTCCTTCTATATAAAAATTAAACTTTGTAACTATATCGATAATAATCTTCGAATTAATACCCTTTATAACGCTAAGCAATACTACTTTATATTTTATATTCGGTAAAAACTCTTTAATAAACGTTTTATTTACTATTATTAATAAGTAACCCGAATTAAAATATACAATAACGACGGGTATATTAGGGCTAGATTTAATATCGATTTGTAAATATAATATAACTTTTTGTAAATTCGTTTCCTTATTCTTAAAAGTAATATCCGGAATTACCTTAATAGTTTATCCTTCGGTAAAAATAAATAGCGTATATTAACTTTTATACTACACCTCCAATAAATTGGACTTCCGTCCGTCTATTAATATTAATAAATTTACCTAAATATCCGCTTTCTTTAATATTCGGACCCAATTAAGTAGCTTCTAACTATTCTCAATAGAAATTATTCAATTATTAAACGAAGGATCGGACGACCTACAAAACGTTTAAGCCTTCTCTAAACGTTTAAGAATTACTATAAATTTAATATTAAATAATAGATTTAATAATAGGGGTTATACAAACCTATTAGAATCGGTACTTCTAATAAGAATTATATTAAAAATAACCGTCGGTTTATTAATTATTATATATAAAAAAATATAAAATAATAAAATACTAGGAGATAAAAATTTATTAGGGGTTAAACAGCCGGTAAAATAGGTAAACGGTTTATTATTATATTTAACCTCAGAAGTATCTACTATAAATTCTTCTACCTCTTCCTTAAAGTCCCTAATAAAATAGTAACTTTTATTCTATAGGTAGTAAACTTTATTATCTATATTAAAATCGTCCGTAAAGATTATTACGGCGGAGGTATAAATATAATAGCCGTCCTATAAAATTTAATAGTATTCAAATCTTTTACCCTAATAATATTAACGGCCGTTATTATTACCTAACCGGCCTATATCGTACTTATTAAACTTATTATTAAAATTCTTAAATCCTTTATTAAAATAAAACTTTCCGCCTATTTTACTACTAAACCTACTATTATAAAAAGAAAAATTCTTTCGAAAAGGCTTACTACTATTATAATTTCCCTAAAAGCTAATATAAACGTTAAAATTATTATCCTTATTATTAGAACCATTAATAATATAGTAAATTAACTATCCGCTCTTTAATAATTCGAAAAGTTAATAACGTATTGGTTTAACCTTCTATTCAATTTTACTAATATAATCGCTAAAACAAACATTCTATTCCGAAGGAACGTATATAATTTATATCGCTAAGTACAAATTATTCTATAAGCGAATATAAAACTAAAAGTCCGACGCATCTCCTTAAAGACGGGTATACCGAAATAATTAAATTAAATAGTTACAAAGCAATAATATATCAGTTTTATATAATTCTACAGTAAATTTATTCGTATTTAACTATTTCTATACTTTATACAGCTTAATTCCGAAAATAATACTAAGAATATTAAAAATTTTATTAAAATTACTACAAAAATTATTACATTTATTTTTAGAAAGGGTAAAACTCTATTAATATAGGGTAATACTATAAAATAGTTAATTAAAATTATTAGCAATAATTTAACGTTTCTCTAAATAATCCTTTAAATACTTTTTAATTATATTATTAAATCCGTAAAAAGTAGTATAAACGTTAATTTTACCGTCCTAATAAATACCCTTCTTTATTTTATTAAATTTAATATTAGAGAAGTATATTCTAATATTTAAAACCTTAAAAGGTTTTTCCTTAACCGACTAATAGATACCCGTATTAACTTTTAAAATAAAATTAACGAGCGTTTAATTCCAATCTTCCAACTCCTCGATATAATTATAAAGATCTTTAAATATTTTATAAAATACCGAATTATTTATTATAGTACTATCGCTATTAACTTCGACCAACGGAATAGAAGTATTAGAACTAATATTAAAGTATATAATTTATAAATTACTAATAGGATAAACGTACTAGTAGAAAATTAAATATATAGAAGGTACAAAGGCCTTTAGAATAGCCGAAGGAAAATAACTACTATTACTTAGAATTACTAACGGTAATCCTTATTATTCTACTTACTTCTCGCTTACTAGAATCTAATCTATTAACTCTTTAAAGTTTATTTATAAAATTTAATTAGAAATATTACGGCTAATAATTAGAATTAGTATATATTCGTAAAAGTAAATTAGAAGTTAGTTAACGTTTTCAAACAAGGGTTGCCAATTAGTATAATTAATATAAAGATTTTTCATTTAACTAACTAAATTAGCGGTATTATATAGGTCCCTAGCGCTTATTATAACTATTTCGCCAGTAGGACTAACGAGGCCGCCAGAACGCCAATTATAATAAATAATAGGATTCTCGTAAAGCTAAAAAGCATTACATCTAGTAGTAGTAAGCGCTAAAAAACTAAAACCGGACTTTATACTATTTTAAACTAAACGTATAGTATTATAAACTAATTAAGTAAAATAAAATAAATAATTCAGAAATTTACCTCCGGTTTTTATATTATATTAAATAAAATATACAATATTTTAATTTAAATTAATAAAGTATATAGGAAAGAAATTAATAAGAACTATTCTTAAATACTATTTTACCTACTCCTACTATTATTTCTACACCAAATGTAGAAGAATTTCAACTTACGTAAAATTTTCAAAATATTTAATAGTAAGATTAGCAATTAATTATTAAATAATACTAGTAGCGATTTCAATAACCGAACTTATTCGAGAAATTATTAATTCTATTAACGAGAAGGGTCGTTAAATCGGGCTTAACTAAATATATTATTTAGTAAATATAAGTAATAAAGAAGGCAGTATAAGAATTTACACTAAATTAATAAGGGTTAATATATTAATTATCCTAATAATATCCAAAAAATTTACTAGAGAAGAATAAACACTTATACTACCGGTACTAAAGGGAATAAGCACTTAAATAATAATATTAACCGTAGTATTACTCGCCTTAATTCGGACTATAAACTATTTTTAATTCTTCTTTTATAATTATAATAATACTCCTTCTTTAACTATAAAAGGCTAAATTTAGTATATCGGAATAGAATAATTAACAATCAATTAACAATATCTATATAGGACCTATTAAACTTCACAATTTATTATATCTAAATTAATAATCTATCCTCTATTATAAATATTATTACTAATATTAGCAGCCCAATTAGGTTCAATTTCAATATAACCAATTTCTCTATTTAAGCGTAACTATATTACTTTAATAAATAATTCGGCGGCTAAAAGTTAAAATCTTTCCTTATAGTAAAATTACAATTCGTAAGTAGCGAACTTAATAATCTAACGTACTTTATATATTAAACTTTCCTCTTAGAGGTTAAAGGCCACCTAAAGGTTTACCTAATCGGTCTTTAATATTATTCAATCTAACCTCCAAACCTAAATAAATAGTAACAAAATAGTAAAGAAAGGGGACTCCGAAAAATAAAAGTATAAATATTTAATTTAAAAGGGCAAAAGCTAAATAATAATTAAAAAATCTAATAAATCGTTATTAAATTTTAACGTATCTCCCCCCTCGACGAAAGGAAAAGACGTAAAGAATAATAAAGTCGGTTTAAAATTGAACTATAAGTACTACTTATTATACGAAGATATACTTTACAAATAATAATAATAAAGAATAATAGAATAAGCAACTAGTTGTTAGATAGAGTAATAGTATATAACGATTAACGATAATCTTATTAAAGGAAGCTAAAAATAAGACCTATCGCAAGCCTCAACCTAGGACCTCGTACACGACTTTATTAAATATAAGCAAAATAAATATAAGGTTAGTATAATATAAATTAATAATCCGTTAACCTTAATAGAGGTTAACGGGACGAGCACTCTTATATAATAAACTATACGCTCTAACGAGCCACTACCATAACAAGACAGAGCATCTAGGTATCCACCAAGAATGCCCCATAACAATTATTCTATCTCTTCCGAAGTAGTACTTATAATTATATACTTCCTCGAGGATTTATTATATTTAATTAAATAGTATATATAATACTTTTAATCCGTCGGCTTTAATATTATATAGTAGTCTGTCCTTAAATTCGAAAGGGTACCTAACTCTAGAAAAGGTCCTATTAGCCTTAATAGGTTTACCGGTAGTTAAATCTTCGATAATAGATCGATATTTCTTATTATTTGTATATCCTTCTATAAATATTTACTTCGTTAATCATTCTATTTACGCTTCTACTTACGCGAACCAAACTTCGTTGAGGATTGCCGGTCCTAGTCGGGGGTCGTTACTATCTATTACCCTTAATTAGCTTAGTACGTCGGGGATAATATTTAATTTTCCGGGTAGGTAGTATATTATTAAATCGTACTATAATAAATATATTAAAGCGTTAATTAAGTATCTATTAGCTTGGTCTATTAAAGAAGTATTTAGCCTAATTCATTTAACTATCCCTTTTATTGTAGTGTAGCTTATTAAAATTACTACTGGTAAATCCGATAAATATATTATTATCTATAGGCGCTTAACGGCCTATACTAAATATACTACTTCCAATTCCGAAGGTCCGTATTATATTTCCGGCGAGGTAAGGTATTTATTTAAGAATATAACTAGCAATACTGCTATAAAGGGGATAATAGCGCCCGGTATCTATATATAGTTATTTTTTAAATAAAATACTATAACGTTAAAACCTTATTTTAAAGAGCTATTTACTTAAATAAACAATTGCTTTTTAAGGTTATAGTAATATAAAATCGCTAGGTTGTAGATTGCCTTTTATAAGGTATTGAAGGTAAGAAATTCTTCGTACGTAGAGTCGTAGTACTTTAAGCAATAATAATTCAAACGTTTACTAGGGTTATTTAATTCTAGACTCCTATCCTTTCTTCCTTCGGTTAATATTAATATTTTTCTTTTTTATAAAAATTCTAATATTTTAGTATAATACGGTATAAAGTGGCGTAGGAAGCCAGTACTACCGATATATTGTTCTAATATATATAGTTACTTAGGGAATTCGAGGGACTTAAATACTTCGATTCTATCGGCTATATTAATTAATCTTAGGGAATTGACTCTAAACCTTAATAGTTCGACGTTAGGAAAATTTAGAAATAATTTTTTAGGCGAAATAGTAATGCCTTTTTATTCGAAGAATCCGAATATTACTTTTAAATACCTTATATAATCCTCTTCCGTATCCGAATATATAATAATATTATTAATAAATACTTTGCAAAAATTAAAGCCAGATAGTAATCGATTTATAAAGCGTTGTACAAAAGCGGGCGAATTTTAATACCCTATTAAAGCGATTATAGGTATTTTTAATCCTTTTAAATTTATTAGCGTTAACCGGTTATAGTACGGGGGTTATACTCTAAATTAGTAAAAAAAGGCGGTTGCGTCAATTACTATAATAAAGTACTTTCTTCGAAGTATTATAATAATATCGAATTATAATAGTAGAGGGTAATTATTAGGAATAGAGACCTTATTTAACGTTTAGAAGTCTATTACAACCTACGTTTTTAATTCTCTATATACTATTCTCTAAATAATAAAGACGGAGTAAGAGAAAAGTATCGCTTCGTTTCTCTAAATTATCTTCCCTTAATTATAAAGGTCCCTAAATACCTTATTAATAACCTTACAGTCTTTTTTATTTAAAAGGTATACTCTTAAACTTATATACTAATTTTACTACCCTTCGACCAATAGAATCTTTATTATCTCCAATTCCTTCATCTTTACTATACTGCCCTCTTTCTAAATATTCGGGAATTTTAATACCGTCCTTTTCAACCGCTTAGCCCAGCTTTAATTAGCCCCGTATATATATACTCCTTCTTAGGTCTTTTCCTCCTCGTACTAGTTAACTATTCTAATCTTTAAAATAAAATACTTCTCGGGTATATTAAGCGGGCTCGTTATATTACTATTTAGTAATATTATATTATAAATATAATTTATTAAGAGTATTTTAGTAGGTATATTTTTACGGGGTATTATACCCTACTAAGCCAATACCGTCTCTAGTCCTACTTTACCTACTACTACCGCCCTAAAGGATAGGGATAAATTAAATTCTTTATTTAATACTATATTAACACTTTACTCTACCGCGGTTAAGGAGGGGGGTTGTAGCAGTCCTACCTAAATAGCAGCTCCCAAGGTTATAACTTTTAGAATATTAATTTATAATAATACGAAGAAACTACTATTAATAACCTTATTAATAGTATTAATATATTCGTTCTTCCTAATTGTAATTGTATAATTAGTTGTATTTTTAGTAATGAAAATTCGGGGGGTTTTTGTATTCAATTAGGCGTGAGGAATAGTATAGTACTTTAAATTAAAGTTAAATATCCTTCCTTTTAGTAATAGTTTATAAATAACTGGGATTATTATTTTCTAGCCGGGTAAGAATATTACTTTCCTCTAATATATTACTTTTCTTACTATGGGAATAGTCCTAATTTGGACTTTAAAAGGCACTTTAATATTCGTTCGGTTTAAATAAACCGTCCTTAAATTATAATTAATTATTCCTCCGAATAGTACTATAAAGTTATTCCCTAGTAGTAGGTTAGGCGCGAGCTCGTCTACTACCCAACCCGTCTTATTAATTTTAATAAAAATAGGCTTATTATATTCGTCTATACCTAGGATATATATAGTAAAGGTCGCTAATTTATTAATTTTTACAATTTCTTTACCAATTCCTTTTACTTTAATAGATTTATATATATTAATATAATTTAAGGTTTTTAGGAAGTTTCTCCTAATTAGGGTTTTACTAGTCCCTAGATCGATATAAATATCGGTTACTTTTATATCGTTAGAGGATATTTTTATTCTAATATATAAATAGGTATAGTTGGATAGAGGGTTCAATTCGTTTACTATATTAAAGGTAAGTACTTCTAAGATTCGGGGGGTTTAAGGGATTAATATAGCTAGAATTAGCTCTATTACTAAATTTACTTATAAGATATTATATAATTTTACTATTAGGGTTTTATTAGGTATAGTATCTTCGTTATTCAACTTTAGAACGATTTTTCTATCGATAGTATATAGGTAAATAAATAAGTATTTAAAAAGCTCGTTCCTTAAGCCTTAAATCTTATAGCAATATCTATACGTACGTCGGCTGGGGTCCGTAGGTGAAGGTGTAATAGGGGTCGATTCCTTTATTACTTAGTCGTTTAAATAGTATTTTTTTATATACTTAGTCGTATCTTTTTCGTATTTGAAAGTTCAATAATACTTATAATATATTAGGGCATTATTTATTATAATATAAATTATATTTAACTTAGCGCTTAAGGAGTACCTATTATTAGATTCCTAATTTAAAAATATACTATAAGCGTCTTCGGCTTATAATTTATCGTTATTTCTATTATTATTACTTCCTTCGAAATAGTAGGCCCGGTTTGTCTATTTACGGTTATAGTTCTTATTATTACGTATATAATAGTTGCAGTTTCCCTAACTACGAATATTATATTTACAATATCCTCGGTTATAGTTACTTTAATTATAGTTATTCCAATTACAATTGTCTTAATTATAGTTATTCCGGTTATAACTATTACGGTTATTCTAATTATAACTATTACAATTACTTTAATTACGTTGGTTATAATTATATTTATTGTTGTAGGAGCGTTCTAAGTAGCGGAGGGAATAGGATTCTTTATATTCCTCTCTAAAAGTGGAGAGAATTTAGGTAATTCGGTTAGTTCCCGGGTTTAATCGTACGTACGGGTAGTATTGCCTTACTATAATAATAATAATTTCCTTACTATTAGTTAGCTCCCTTATATATTATTAGTAGTCCTCGAATTGGAATAGCGCGTATAAATATTATTTAATCCTTAAGTCTAAAGCTATCCAAATCTATACTATAATACTTTACCAATTGGTTTATTGGGTATCGATTAAACCTATAGCTCTTACGTACTTTAACTTTTTCTAGAAGTATAGTATAAAGTTTAAATTATTTTCGGTAATATATTGTAGGGTTAATTTTATTTAAGTAAATTAGCGGATAGCCGTAGCCGTATTTAACGCGAATCGGATATATAAAGCGTCGATAATTATAAAAATACCTCCGGCCCTTATATTAAATCTCTAATCGGATAATAGTTTAATATTCTACTATAATATAATTTATTTAATTAAGAGTATTTAAAATATAGCTATTAATTATAATATTATTTAGTCAACGGTAGTAGGATCTTCTAAGAATATTTAAATCCTATTTCTAAAAGTAGTTATATCGGTCTAAATTACCTTAGTACCGTTTTAAACTATATTAATATTATTAGGGTCTCTAATCTATTAGGGATCGAAAATTCTAATTTCCTCGCATTTAATTTTAAATTTTAAATCGTCGTTTAGTATATAAACTAATCCGGCTTATAATTGAAAAACTAAAGCGCTAATACTTTACTAATATAGTATAGTAAGGGGGGTAGGCTTTAAATAACCTCCGAAGTACGGGAATAATACGAATCTCCTAATTACTACTACCGGCTAACCTATTAGGTTTAATCCGGCCGCTATTCCGGTTAGAATTCCGGCTGCGGTTATATACAATAAGGCTACTTACTAAGAGGACTATTAAGTAAGTTAAATTATTAATTAATTTCTTTAAACTATAGTCGTAATTGTCGGTGGGGGGTTTAAGGAGCTAAATATATTTAAGAGTAGTAGAATAGCCGGGGGGTAAAGTAGGAAGTTTAAAATTGAAGTCCCTAGTAGGGGAATATCTATTATAGTAACTATTAGCGCCCTCTTTCCTAGGGAAGAGTACTATAATAAGTAATATAAATTGGTAATCTAAGAAAGAGAGGATCGAAAGTTTTAATTATCTTTCAAAATTTAATCGAGGCCGGTTTAGAGGCTGCTTATAGAGGATTTTATTATACCTATCTCTCCTTTAATACCCTTTAATTCCTTAATTAAAGTTTAATAATTATTTAAAATTATAATTTCCAAATATTTAATAATATCCTTATTACC
The DNA here is from genome assembly GCA_037102815.1 of Neurospora intermedia. Lineage (NCBI taxonomy): Eukaryota > Fungi > Ascomycota > Sordariomycetes > Sordariales > Sordariaceae > Neurospora > Neurospora intermedia. The sequence goes on from BTPP01000007.1 coordinate 919,565, forward strand.
CTCTATTTTAAATAGTCTAACCTATAGTTAAACCTTATTAGGAGCGGGGTCTAATTATTTACCTCTATTCTAATTATTTAAAGCCGCTAGTTTACTACTTCCCGTCGGGTTGGTAGTAAAAACTTCGTCTTCCCCGGGCATTTTCGATATAGTTCGTAATATAATATATATTATTCTTAAGATTAGTAACTTTAAATTTAATCTTCTATATTTAATACGGACGGATATTTTCGTAGTTCTATTAATTTTAATTTCTAATATTATTTTTTAACCGGGGGCGGTTAATAAAGTACCGCCTTCGTTATTTATTAAGGAGGTTAGGCTATATAGTAGTATAATTACTATTATATTATAGGGAGTCGGTAGTTTTAATTATAATCCCATTGGATCGGGTAATAATTTACCGGATATAGTTTCCTCCGCAATTCTACTAATATACTATTAACTCTTCTTATTTAATTCTACGCACCTTCTAACGAGGGTTTTTAAGAATACTAGCGTTTTAACGGAATTTCGTTTGTAAAGGGGAGATTAAATCGCTTTAGACGGTTACTTAAATTCGCTATAGGAGGGGGGAAATTTATAGCGTTAATTAAGGTTGGACGGATATTTAAATTCGCTATCTATTCCAAAATTAGATTAAAATATTATAGGGAAACCCAATCGTAAATTCTCGTATTAAACGAAGGGGTAGTATAAAAGAGTATATAAACTTAGGTAATATTCTTTTTAAAGGTCTTCTTAATCCCCGCGCAAATACTTAAATTCGTCGCGCTAATTTCTCGAAGGGTAGAGGATTAAGAGGTAATTATAAATTAGGCTCGTTAGAAATCGTACGCAAATTTAAATTGTAAGAAGGTTAATCGAGGGGTTATTACGTAAAGAGCGTAAAGGGTCTTATTAATTGTATAAAAGTAAGTAAATATATCGCGTATTGTCGGTACGAGTGAATAATCGATAGTAGTAGTAATATAATTTAATTAATTAAATCTTTTAATTGCAACTACCATTTAATACGGAAGTAGTAAAGTATGTGAAAATATTATATTATAAAGAGTAATACCCTCTAAGAAGGTTCCTAAGATAGACTACCTTTGAAAATAGGATTAATATATCTTATAGCAGTCTTATCTTATTAGCTATCTTATCGGGCATAAGAGACGGCCCCGGCAGGCTAGTGCCTGCCGGGGTGGGGTAGGTTTACAACCTTTACTACCAGAAATCTATATAAATACATAGGTCCGGTATTACTATCTTTCAATAATTCGTAAATTCTCTAGTAATTAGCCTTCGGGATAGGGATTGATCTATATTGCTACGCCGAGTATAGAATAGTTCTAATTTTTTAGGGAGGGAAAACGTCGGGTTCAATCTTTCCTACGTAATTAAAATCCTATACGAAAGCTACTTTACAATTTCGAAAAATATAAGCAAATATCTCTTACTCTTCCTTAATTAAATTATTATATAAACCGTTAAATATAGTTTACAGGCGCTCGGGGGTTAACCGTTCTCTTTTAAATATATTTAAAAAACGTAGTATAATAACTTTATCCTATAGCGATAGATGAATCTTTTATTATTATTCCAATCTATTTTTCAAAGCTATAAGACGTTGCAATTTCCATTTTAGGTTTCCTTCTAGCTTTAAATTATTAGAAGGTACATTATCGACTAGTAATACCTTCTAATTTTTCTACTTATATATAATATAAATAGCGAAGTTCTTAGAGGGTATTATTTCGTATAGTAGTAATTAATTAACTTTTACGTTGGTAGGTATAAGTTTGCTACTTTTGTAGTTTTTCTCCCTTTTATCTATACGCCTCAACCATTATACCGACGCCTAATACTAGATAAAGTTATATATTTACCTTTTAAATTCTATAGCGAGCTCCTTTTCTTCTACTATAGAATAGAGAATATTCCCTATAATTATAATACTAAGTACGTTACCTAAATCGTTATAGTTAGTATTATTAAAATCTTTAAATAAAAGTCTTTCAAATTATTTATTATTAAATAGTTCGTCCTATAAAAACTCTTAGAAAAATTCTAAGACGGCCTTCCTTAATACGTAACATCTTTTCTAAATATCCTACAAATAGTCTAACAATTTATTAATTATCGAATTTTCGATCTATTTAAGAATTTTATCTTAGGCTTCGCTATTATACTAAATAGGAGCTAATACATTAATTCCAAAATTAACCCCTAAATAATTAGCGAGCCTATTTAAGGTAGACGGCTACTTATCGAATTCTTAAACATATAGTATTATTTATACACCTAGCCTCGTTCTTTCTTTCGGAACTAGTATAGCCTTAACAATTATCTCTTCTATTAATATATTTACTAATTCAATACTATATATCGAATAATTCAATTTTACTTAAATATTTTTAAAGAATAGCTACCTAAGTATAATATTATAATATAATAAATAAGTACTAATAATAAAGAAGTATATTTCTTATAAAATATTAGCTAACTATATTTAATTATAAACTTCCCTAATAAAATTTCGTCTACTTCCGTTACTATTTATATTAAATACCCCAATATTAATAATAATTAAACTATACTTTTTAACTATATCGTATATAATTATATTTACCTCCGCGCTTATATTAAAGAAGGCTCTAATCTTTAACCCCTTTTACTATAGGGAGATAAATAAAATTAGTAGAATAAATATTCTAATCGCATCCCCTAAATACAATAGGTAGGAAAGTTTATTTAAATAGGTATATAATTATATAGGAGTAATTACTTTTATTGTATATTAGAAAGCGGACTTTAATATATCTTCCCGAATAAGTTCGGTTGTACCGTTTAATTTCTAATTTAAATAATAAATAAAGGTTTCAATAGAATTCTATCTTTCAGTTATTTTACCTACTATCTCCTTAATAAATACACTATTAATCTTATATTAGGTTATAGGAATAATTTAATTCGCTTCCTTAAATTAATTAACTATTATACTACCTTTATAAAAGATTCTAATAATATTATCCTTATTTAGGCTAGCTTTATACTAAATTAAAGTAATAAGTACTATTATAAACCGTCGGTTTATACGGTATAATTCCCTAATTTAATAGGGAATATTATAATTAATAATCTTAAATACGAAAAGGTATTATTCTTTAATCCTTTTAATAGCTTCCTTTATAATAGCGTTAATATTAATAATTCTAGTAAGCTTTATAGAGGATAAAGTAGTAGGTTTTACGGATATATTTTCCTTATTAGAATCCGAAGTTAGTAAATTAATTACTTTATCTTCTACCGTTAGTTTAAAGATCTTTATTAGCCGGGTTGCCGGAAGCGGCTAATTAAATTTTAGGGTAGGGGGTTAAGGTATATTATTTTCGAATATAATAGTACTATTATTAATAATATCTATTTACTACGGCCGTTTATTAGGACGATTAGGAAAAGATATTTCCCTTATAAAGTTTGTAAACTATTTACTAAACTCTATAGTACTAGTCTCTTAATTATATAGCCTTAAATTAAACGCTATACTAACTATCGTTTAACAGGTATTTTTAATTTAATAATTTAAGGATTAAAGTCTCTAGAAGAAATTTATATAATCGTCCCTTATTCTATATATAAATTATACCTAAAAAGTAGAAGGATTTTAATATTTAAGTTATTTAATAAAAATTATAGGAGTTTCTATATAATATAAAGAAGAGAATACTTATCCGGCAGCTATAATATTATTTACTAATTCTAGTATTCCTTCGGGAAGTGAATTTAGTAGGCTATTAGTTAAAGGTAGTATAGGTTCTATAATTGTAAGGCTAAATTCTTCTAAGACGTTCCTTAGAAGTATTTCTCTAAGTACTTATCCTTAAAATAACGGTTAAATTAAATAATTTTTAATAGTATTAGCTATTCTAGTAAAGTAGGTACTAAAGGTCTAGGGGTATTCTATTAGTATTTAGCGAATTATAATAATTTTATATTTAATTAGAGATTTTCGGTAGACTTTTTAAGTAATATCTAATCTATTAGCTATATAATAGTAATTCAATAAATTAGTACCCATTATATTTATAGAAGTATTTAAATTACTATTCTTTTATTACTATTAGCTATATATATTATTAAGTAATAGAGAAAATTTTAGTTCGAATTAGTATTTTCTTTTTAGTACCTATATATTTTTTTCCTAACGATCGAAAATAGCCTTATATTCGGGAAATATCCTATAAATTACTATCTAGGATTATATTAGAAGTCTTAACTTCCTATCTTTAATAATTAAAATTATTATTTTATTAGGAATATAATCGTTATAATCCTTTCTATTACCGATTGCAATAGTTATTTGCAAAATAAGCGTAGGATTTCGAAGTCGATAAATAGCTAATTTACCCTTTTGAATATTATCGATTATTTTTTAATACTAATTTTAATAATAATTACTACTATACTAATAGTAACGGATTTTACGGTTCTAATTTCCTCCTCTACCGTTTCTTCTACCGCTTCTACCTCTCGCGGAAGAGCCGCCTATATAGCCTCCTCCTTCGTTAATAGTATAATTCTATTTAATTATCAATAAGAAATTAATTTAAACCTCCTCTTTTTATTTCTTTACTAACTTTTCATCGAATTAAAATTATATAATCCTTATTTAATTAAATTCTTTAATTATCTTCTTAATATTTAATTTTTCAGCTAAATAGGATATAGTAGGCATTAAAATAGTAATTTAGGTCGTTGAAGGAGTTTTCTTACGCAAAGGCTAATCAGAATTACTATTTAATCCGATTAAACTACTTTTCTTATTAGTAACTACTAATATCCTCTTTTTAATTAATATTATACCTAGACTATCGTTTAATAAATTATCCTCTTTATTATTAATATAAGTATTATCTTCGAAGTCGAAGTACTTATAAATAGTCTTTATTATATCAATATAAAATTATAATTAAGTTATTTAGTAAACCTTTTCCTTAAATCCTATAGTTATTATAATTATCTTTCTAATTCTTTTTATAAGCTTCTTATAGAAATTGTAAATAGCTATAAATTGAATAAAGTCCTTCTCTTTTTCGGGTTACTTTATTAAGAGTACTAAATATTTAAATACGGTTTTAATAATCTTTTCTCTATTATAGGGGATAAATTTATTATAAAAAACCTTTAATATAATAATTTTACTATCTATTTAATTTAGGTCTAATACTAAAAATTCTTACTTAAAACAACGATAAAATTCTTTCTATATTTAAATACCCTTAGTAGTAGCATTATTCGCTATTTCTCTATAAATCTTTCGGGCGTTTAGTATATATTATTAGTATTAAGTATTTAATTTAGCCTTATTAGAGATGTAATAGTTTTAAACCCTATTATTAAACTCTTCTAAGTATTTAGAGACGTACTTCCCTTTAAATTTAACTTTGGGTATATAATCTTTTACAAAGGAAATTATAAGAATTTTAACTATTAATATTTATATTAAGTACGTATTAAATAGGCCTTTAAATAGGTTTTTACTTAATAAATCTTTATTTAAAGTTTATTATACTTTATATTTAGGTTCTTACTATTAATTAGGTTATATAATTATAATATTAGGTCCTAAGAATTTTAAAGAAGGACCCTAATAATAATTAGAAGGAGTAGAAATAAGAGTAATAGAATAGGGATTTTAATAAGTAAGAAAATACTATTTAAATTCAAAGCCTTAAGAATAATTAATCTTTAATTTAGTACAATAAAGTCTTAAAAGCAACTAGATAAATCGTAAAAAAGTAATACAAAGAAATGAATATTAGGTTCGAAAATTAAGTATAGAGGCGGATAAAATATATAAGTATAAAGTATAAATAGGACCGGGTTAGTTTAGTAATAAATTCTTAAAGGGGGTTAATAATTAATTTCCTAATTAAATTAATAAAGGAGTTAGAAATTAATTAGGTTTCGGAAAGGGGAAAAAGGTAATTTCTAATATAGGGGTTAAGGAAGGAAGAGCAGAATTTAGGAAGGATAATAGGAATAACTTTAGTACTAATATAAGAAGCTAATTTAATACTTCCTAATTAATATATAGAATTAGAATTATAAAAATATTCTTATTATTTTAAATCCGGTTAGTATCGTCTATACTACTTTTATATACTAATTAATTTATTTTTCCCTTCTTCTCTTCTTCTAATTTAGAGGTCCCCAATCCCCCTTTTTATTTACTTTCCTACTAATTAGGTATTATTATACTATTATACCTTCTCTAATTAGAAATTTCTAATTAATTTTCCTCTTTTTTTATTCTTTCAATATTCCTTTTCTCTTTTTTTCTTTAAGTAAAAGGAACCTCTTTAATTTTTACCCTCTACCTTTTTTACCTCTCTACTTCTATTATTAATATTCGAGAATAGTAATTTTTATTCTATAATAATAATATTATTATTAAAGCCCTTCTAATAAGGGCTTATAGCAATTAATTACTTCCTTTTAACTCTTAAAACGCAATAATAGTAATAATTACAATCCTAAGAATCTATTAATAATAATTATTAATATATTACGTAAAGGAAGAATTCGGAGGTAATAATTAATACTCTTCCCTTTAAGGAATTAATTATAAGCCTTTAAAGAAAAGGGGTCTAAATATTATTTAATTTTTCTACGCTTACGTAAGGGCTATACATTATAGATTTAGGGATATTAGTCCCTAAAGGTTTAATATTAATACCTACCTTGGTTATCGGCGGATTCTTTCGTTATTTATTTTTCTTCGGATAGTTTTTCAATTAAATTACCGTTTAAATAGCCTATTAATCGTTTATTCTTACTATTATTCTAATACTATTAATTAAATATTCGTTTATCTATCGGATTATATAATTGAATTATTATTATTTAGTAGCTTATTTATCGTTTATATTTACTTATATTTAATTATTACCGCTTAAATATTTATTCCTCTATTTTTTTTATTAATTACTTATATTATTATTCGTACTCTAACGTTATATCCGAACAATAGTCGGATAATTACTAATTAATTATATTATCGACGATGGTAGTACAATTACTAATATAATTATATATTAAATATTATCGAAGGCCCTAAGCTATAGTAAATATCTAGTACTAAAAATCTTTATACTTTTCTAAAATAAAGTTATTTAAACTTTTTTATAACGATTAATTAGACGTCGCCGGCGAATATCGGGCAAACCTTAATAAGGATAGGAAGTTATAAAGTCCCTATATTCGTTTTAGTTAATTTAGTATAGGGTTTTAATACCTATTTCGTTCTTATTACTAATTTAAAATAGTAAGAAAACTATAATAATAATAATAATTATACTACTATAACTAAAGTAATATATAAGGACCGTAGTTCTTAATTATCTAATTTAGTAGAATAGTAAGTAATTTTTAAGCCTTTCTAAATAGTCGAAATAGGAAGCATCGAACTAGATATATATATAGTCTTATTCCTTATACTATAAACTATAGCGCCTTATTGGCATAAGGTCCTTCTTTAGTTCTCTAGAGGGGAAAACCGTAAAATGTTAAACGCTTCTGGATAAAAACCTTTAACTCTATCTCGGCCGTAGTTTACTACACTACTCCTATTTTATTTATAGCTATAATAATTCTTACCTACCGCTATAGCGAATATAATTTCGTCTTTCCTACCGCTATATTATTCTAATACTAAAATAATAGGAATAATAGGAATAGGATTAAACCCGGTACGCCGCCTCCTTCGCCACCTTTCTATCTTATTCTCTACCGCTCCTTCCTCCGCTTTCTCCCCGCTTCCCTATTCTATCTTTCTATCTATTACCCTACTTCCCCGCTTCCTTCCTCCGTTTATAAATACCTCCGCCCTATTATTTACTCTCCTACCCTACAATTTTACCCTTATTTATATTAGTATAAAGGCCCCTTCCCTTATTTATATAATCCCCCTATATAGTACTCTTCTTAATCCTTCCCTTCCTTTTTCCCTATTGTAATTTCTATTAAAATAATTTCCTCCGGCCGTTATTATCCTAACCCTATTAATTTAATTTCCAATATAGAAGGTTCCTCCCTTATTGTATCCCTAGGTTTTACGTCCCCTATAGTCTTTTTAATTGTACCCTTAGAATTTATATTCTTCGTTCGTACCCTTTACAATTTCTTCGGTAATTATCCTCCTTAGAATTAGTATAATTTCTTCCCTTCCTCCTTTAATCTTTATATTAATTTAATTAATATTATTTATAAAATTCCTTATTTCTATTATATTTTAGACTTCGCTTCTATTATATACTTTAATAATAGGTTTAATTCCTCTAATACCTTTAAAAAGGTCGTTGTTAATAGGATTTATTTTATTTTATTTACTAGTAAATTTCTTATCCTCCTTTCTTCTTTTTTACTATTTAATTCTTATGTTTCTAGCTAGTAGTACCTAGAACGCTACTTATAATTATACTACCGGTAAATATATATTAAATATCCCTACCGGTTTCCGTAATATTTATAATACTATTTAAATAATAGCCGTTATTATAGTATTAGGTAGTTCGGATAATTTTAATTATAATTTAGATACTTTCCATTATATTATAAATAACTTCTCTAATTATATATATATTTATTTAAAATAGGATGGCCTTCCTATTAATTATAAGCGTTTTCCTTATATTATAGGCTATAATATTACTAAATAGTAGTAGAAGGGTTACTACGAACTAATTGCGAAGGATATTCGTTATAGTTATATCCCTTCTTTATTCGGTAGTAGTACTATAAACCCGGTTTAAATTATATTTAATTCTAGCGGTAATACTATTATTCCTATATATATTATATCTAGCGGTAGTAGTTATATTACTCTTACTCGTATAATTTCTAATTCTAATAGTAGTAGTAATTCCGTTCCTAATAACCCTATAGCCGTTAATACTCTTAATTGCGCCCTTATAAATAATAATTAGATTTAATAGTATTATAAGGTTATTACGAATTAGGTTCGTATAATAGAGTTATTCGAATAATTTTTTAAGTATAATTAAGCGTTCGTTAGATAGTATTTTTCAATTCTTATTATAATTATAGTTTAAATAATTTTTATAATTAGTATAAATATTTCCTCTTTATTCCCGTCCTATTATTCTAGTATTATTAATATTCTATTTTCCTTTTAAAAATATTTTACAATTTCCTTATATTATTCCTCCTCTAATTCAATTATTAGATAGTATTCTCTTAACCTCCCTAATTTTAATATTTATAATAGAATCCTTTCGGCTTTAATTCTATTGTCTAGGTATTTTTAAAATTCTTCCTTCGTTAATAGCTAAACTTTTAGATTTAATTAGAAGATAGTATCTATATTAAAGTAATTTAGAATAATATAGGCGAATATTTCTTTTTCGAACCTATAAACGTAAATAGGAGTTAGGACACTTAATACTTTCTTCCGGTAGAGGAAGGCCCGGAAATTAATAACTTCTATTTTAGTTTAAATAAGGAGGGAATTCTTCGCTTTAATTAGTAGGTATAGCTCCTCTTCAATTTCTTTTAATTATTAATATTTTCCTTTCTTCTTCTTCGTACCGACTATATATTATTAAATAGCCTCTCTATTAAATTTAAAGGTAAAGTTAATAATAGTAAATTTATATTATTACTCTAATTTTATTATTGCCGCCGCTAGGTAATAGTTATAATATAATATTTATTCCTAATTCGTTATATCCTTTAACTATTCTTCTCTATTAGTAATTATTAATTTTAAAATTTATAATAATAGTAATAGCTAAATCTCTAATTCCGAAGGGGGGCTAACTACTATTGCTAGTAGCTTTTCTATTAGTACCTATATTTCGGCCTACCGAGCCTTAATTATATTACTCTCTAATTTATTAGCGGGTAGCTAACCTCTAATTCGTTATACTTAAATATAATTAGAAATTTAAATTATAATCCTACGGACGAATTAGGCTTAATCCGTCCGGGCGAACCTTTTTTTAAAGGCCCGGACTTTTTTATTAAAGTAGAAATCGAACGGCGGATAAAAGGTTTCTATTTTTAAATTTTATATTAGCGTAATTTTATACGCCCTAGTAATAATTTTTAAATATTTAATTTAATATTTCGCTAGCCTAATTACTATTTCCTAAGGTTTACTATAAATTTTAATCGGTTAGTAGAATATTGAAGCTTTATATATGATAATATTATAGATATATTTAGTATATATTTCCTTTACTTGAATAAAGGAGTAACCCTATATTTTTATTACTAATTTTGTAAATATATTTATTTATATTATTATTTTCTTTTTTACTATTTCCGTATAAACCCTATAATTGAATTTACAATTTAACTAGACTCCTAGGAATTATATTAATTCTATTAATTAAAGTACTACTTCCCTAAATTAGAGAGTTTCTATCCTTAGTACCTTCGTCCGTATAAAGTATATTAATTCCATTTTAATTACTTCGAATTCTATACCTTTTACCCTTATTTATTCTAAATATATTTCCTACGCTATTTATAACGTCCAGTAATTTTCTTTAATAGTATAAGCTATTACTATAATATTAGTATTGTTAGTAAAATTAATTATAATTATATTCGGGATTATTACTAACTTCTAGTATAATAAAATAATAAAGAGAATAAATAAAATAGGAAAGAGGAGGGAGCCTTGTAATATTCTAATAGTAATTATATAAGGGTAGGAGATTTTATTATTAAAGAAGAGAGAACCTCTTTTTCCGGCAATAAAGTTCACTACCTATTAAATAATTTACATTGGGAATTATATTTCCTATAAAGTATATAAAAATTACCTATAATTAATTCTATTAAACGTTTCTTTTAAATTTAGGAGTATAAGGGATATTATAACCCCGAGTTTCTAAACCGTATATACTACATTAGTAACTACCCGGATTATAAATTTTATTAAATAATTTATCTAATTACCTATCTAACCCTCTAGTAGGAAATTAAATTCTTTGGTTATTTACGTAAACCTTTTAACTATAAATATTTTAAAGATTTTTCTTACGTTATTAAATAATAATATTAACTTCTATACGCCCATTAACTTCTATTAGGCAGCGTTTTTCCTAAGCTTTTTAAAAATAATTACTTTTATATTCTTAAACTATTATAAAAAATATCTAAATTAGAGGCTAGCGGATATTAAATATACTATAATTTATTAGAATAGTTATCTATATATCTTTAAAAACCTATTTAAATGTTAATTAATCTTAGGGGCCTTATTAAGCGCTATTTAGGAAAGTACGTCCTAAATATCCTTTTTGTTAATTAATTCGCTAATAATTATCGGTTTAACGCTATTTAATAGTTTAATTTAGTCCGGTAAGTAATTTATTAGGACTTTTACCTTCGGAAAGAAATAATCGGTAAGGATTTCGGCCTTACTACTATAATTTCCGACTTCTATTACCCCTTTATAAATTTAAAGGGCTAATAATTTAAGTAGGTTTATTAATTTATAATTTTAGGTATAGGCCTATTATTCTAAAGGCTAAAATTAATTTAGGTTCTTCGAAGCTTCAGTAATACTATTATACTACGTAGCTTACTAAACTTTTATAATTATCCTCTTCTTTTTTATTATAATTTTAATAAAAATTCTTTAATTTAATATTATTTAATATTTAAACTATTTTTAATATATCTTCTATATTTCTTTTATTACTATTTTATATTTTAATATCTATTAATTTACTTTCCTCCTTCAACCTTTCTTCCGGTATAGGACGAATTCCTTTATAATATTTATAAATTTTCTATCGAATTTATAAAAAGCGAATTTAAAATTCTCTATTATATTAATCCTTTCCGGGATTAATATTTATTTCTCTATTACCTCCTTTACTTTTATTATATCTATAAGACTCTAACTATATTCTCCTTCTTCTTCCATTTTTTTATTTTTCCTTCCTATTTAGATTTAAATTTCCTAAAGGTAGTAGTCCAAACTAATTTATTTGTACCTTTATACTCCCTAATATTTAGCTTACACGGAGGCGACACGGGGTACTTACGGAGGAGAGGTGGTTATTGAGGTTATTCTGCCGGGCGCGGACCGCTATTAAGCTCTTACCAATGCGTATAATATTAATAGTAGCCGTATTAACCTTTTTAGAAAGAAGACGGATAGTATCCTCAACCTAAGTAATATAGAGACGAATTATAGCAATATCGTTGCGGAGTATAGTAATGTCCGTAGAGGAGTCGATAGTAGTATAGGTAAGTTTTCTCTTCTTAATAGGGGATTTAACCGCGGTTAGCGAATCCGAAGCCGGAAAATTGCTAATAAAAGAAAGTTTAGTACCGATATAATCCGCTACAACCTATATAGCGTTTATAACCTCCACCTTACTAATAAAATTTTTAAAGTTGTCCTTAAAGTTAGTTTAGGTAGTATTGTAGCTACGTAGAGCCGTAGTAGCTTCGACGAAAGTATATACTAAGGGAATAAATTCGCTTTCTAAGTATTCCTCAATCCTCTTCTATATTCGATATTTGCGGTAAAGAATATAGAGACGGACTATTTTACGGATTAGAAACGAAGACGCTATAGCGATAAAATGGAGATTTATAGGGATTTTAGAGGTATTAAGCCTAATTGAAAGTAATTTTAAAGTTAAGTAAATCCTAGTAAATTATAGGGAGGATACATATAAGATTATAAATATAAGATTTATATTATTTATAATTCTCGGGAGGCCGGAAGTACCCTATAGTAACGCTTTTCTTTTCTAATATCTCCTTTAATAAATACTTCCGAACCTTTTCGAAGGTAATAAATTTAATAGGGGCGTTGCTTTACAATAAATTATTAGGGCCGGTATTAAATACTATAACGTCCGAAATAACGCTACCCTTTAAATCGTTAGGGAAGGCTATAACTTTCACTACTTTAGAGCTAAGCGTTTTTTTAATAGCGTTAGGGGGTTTTTTATATAGTATAGCGAAGTATTAATAATATTAAAATAGGTTAAATATAATTGTAAAGTAGTGGTAGATTTGGTAGTAGAATAAATATAATATAGTAAGTACAGTAGTATAGTATAAAGAAGAAAGAAGGGAAGGAAGGAGGAAGGCGGGTCGAAGTTTCCTTTATAGGAAATTTAGGCGACCTAGGATAATATAATTGAAGAAAGATAGGATAAAAAACTACTAACCGCAGGAAAATTACAACGAGAAGGATAAGGACGGGATAGTAATAAACCGGAGCCGGAACAGTTATATATATAATATAAATTTATAACTTCGGTTATAACAGTAAAGTTATACTAAGAAGAAGAAAAACGGGACGGTACGGAGCCGATATAGCGCTATTACAATAGCGAAGCAGAGGGTTTTCATCCGACTATAATAGTACGGTTTTTCCCACCAACTACGAACGAAGCAGCACCGCATACCCACTGGGCGGACTATATATATAGTTAGCGTATATAAGACTAATAATAATAATATTTAATTTCAACCCCGGGTAATAATTATATATAATTAATTATTTTATCCCTTTCTCTTTATATTATATTCCTAAACTTTATTAATTTACTACGGAGGGTAAATAAATTAAATCTCTAGCGTCGTACTTATATAAGGAAGCGAATAGCCTCTAGGCTAATTCTATTCTTTAAATCCTAATTAGGATAATAGAAATTATAATCCTCGATTATAATTAAATTTCCCGTTAGGGGCCCGACTTCGAGAAATTTAAGGAGCGGCGATCCTTATTAATATTTTAGTATTCCCTACGTAAGGATAGGAGAATAAATAGAAAAAATAGTCGTTAAATCTCTTAGGCTTTTAAATATTACTATAGCCTAATCCTTTCTAATTTAGAAATTTAAGTCCTTTAAATTCTATTTCTTATTTATATATATTACCGCCCTTCCCTTTTCTATATAATCGACCCCGAAATATCTCCCGCTTCTAGGATAGTAAATATTCCTATTTAAATTTTTACCCAACTTTTGGATCGCTATAATATTATAAGTCTCTTCTTATTCGAATAGAAACTTCCCTCTTTCGTATAATTTTCCTACGTTCTAATAGAGTATTTTTAATTAAATTATTAATTACCCTAAAATAAAGTTCCTTCTAATCCTTCTACGGAGGATAAAGGTATTATTTCCCTAGGGGGGGCTATAATTATATAAATATTATTACTATTATATAATTAATTCCCTTTTATATTTTAGGAATATATATAAATATTTATCGGATTTTAAAGGTTTAATAGCTTCGGTCGGGAGGATAGGCTAACGATCTTCTTCGGCCGTCCCCTCTTTACAATTCTTCTAATATATTTTTCTAGGGTAATAATAGTATAGGAATTAAGGAGAGCGTTTAGGAGAACGCTCTTATTTATAATTTCTATTATTAATTTTAATACCTTTCCGGCTAGGTTCTTATAGGGGGCGAATACCTATAGCCTTTCGGTATACGTAATAAACGCTTTTATAATTGCCTTCCGGAGAATAAGGTACTTTTTATAATTATATATATAATAGCCCTTCTTCCTATACAATTTATAATAAACAAATAATTTATTATTATTAAACGGGTAATTTACTTTACCGAAGCGATTTCCTTTATATTTAGTTTTACTATAGTAGGCGTAAATATTTTTTTAATAGTAGAATCTCGCTATATATTCAATTCCCTAATATTTAAAGTATTATTAAATATTATTCGAAATTTAAAATAGTTTATATAAATATATACCGCCATCCTAAAGGAAGAGGTTATCCTAAAAGAAGTATACTACTAATATAGTAGCGACTTCTATTAAAAATAAATTTTTATTCTCTCCGTCCCTTCTCTTTTATAACCGAATTCTAATAATAAATACCTTTAGATTCTTCTCCTTTACTATATTTAATATAGTTTCCGCCGTAGTATAATTATTAATATTATTCTAAGGTACGCTCCGAATTAATATACCTATAATACTTATAGTAATAAAAGTATCGAGGCCGAAAATTTCTTTAACTTATATTTAATTATACTAGTATTAATTATATATAAATTCGTCGAATACAATTATATAATCTCCAATCGTTAGTATTCTAATAGCTATTTAAATTACTAAGCTAGTATTTTTCTTACTTAAATATATAACTAAAATTATTTTCGTATTTTCGTTCGAATAATTTATAAATTTAATAATAATTATCGCTCCCTTAATAGTAAATTACTATTCAAAATTAGAGGGGATAAACTTTTTAATAATAGTAGGTAATTATTAAAGGGTAGTACTAATTTTATTCGGGTTAATTTTCGCTATAATATTGGCCTAACGCTTCGGTACTTTTTAAACGCTTTTCTTAATTTCTTTTAGAATATCCTTCTTTAAATTATTAAAATCCTTTTTAATAATAAACTAATTAGTTCTAACCTTACTAGCTTTAGGTTGTATAGACTTACTTTTTTTAATATATACCTTCGTAAATTCGAAAAATAATTCTCGAACCCAACGATAGTCCTCGGTCGAAACGGTATTATAGTCTATAGACTTATTCGCTTTAATAATGAATTTCTTTAATATTTTATTATCTTCTTCTATTTTATCCAAAATCTTTATAGTAACTGCGGTTTTAGGATTATTGTATATTAAGATCTCTGCGAGCGGGTTATAAACGCTATTTTCGAATCTACAAGCACCGCTATTGATAGCCATCGGCAACGACGATATAACGCTATCGCTACGCTCGTTGTAGGATATTGTGAGGGACGTAAACGACCCTCCTGAATCGATTGCCGTTATTAATTTTCGTTTTAGAGCACTCCTCGACCAGAAATCGGCGTTTCCGGTTTCAAAGCAGTTTATCGAGCTAGATATAATTTATTAAAGTCTTATATCTATTAAATAGTTAAATATTTAGTCGCTATTGTAAAACGAAGATAATTAATAAATCTTTTAATATCTTCTTCCTATAAGTAAATAGAGAAACGAGTATATATTCCCTCTAAAGGGATAAAGGATTATTTAATATAATAAAATAAGAAGAGGTAAATAATTAGAAATTACTAAGAACTATTATTTTATTTAATTAAAAATATTAAATTAAAATTGATTATTTAGTATAATAAAGAAAAGAATATTATAATACTCTACTATCCTATCTCCTAAAGTTTAATATCCTATCTATCCCCCTTATTTCTTTTCTTCCTCTATTATCCCTATTTTTCTACCTTTTCTAATCCATTATCTTATTAAATTAGTCCTACATTCTTTTATCTTCTATTAATACTAATTGTTTAGTTTTGTCTAGTCTAGAAAGTGTATCCTCTAATCTAGTACCTTTATTGAAGGTTCGAAAAAAATTATTGTAGAAAAAATCAACGTATATATTCCCGTATACCATCCCCAAATTACTATTAATTTAATGGGCGCTTCTATTATCTTTATTCTAAAGAAGGGTAAAAAGTTAAAATTCTATATTAATTTTAAAGTATTGAATAAAATTATAAAGAAAAATCGGACGGCGTTACTCCTTATTTAAAAGATTCTAAATCGGTTATCGTTAGTTAAAGTTTTTATTAAATTAAATTTAAAAAACGTATATTATAAAATTCGGATTCGAAAGGGAAATAAAGAGAAAATAGCGTTTCGTATAAAGTATAAGTACTACGAATTTTTAATTATATTAATAAGGTTAGCGAACGCGCCAGTAATATTTTAAATATATATTAATAATATATTAGCGAGGCTAATAAATATAATATATATTACTTACTTTAATAATATTTTAATTTATAGTAAGAACGAAAAAGACTATATTAATTATATTAAAGAAGTCTTTTAATAATTATAAAATGGGAATCTTTATATAAATTTAAGTAAGTATAAATTTTATATAAAGTAGGTATTATTCTTGAAATATATCGTTTCTTTAGAAAGTATATTAATAGATTTAAAGAGGGTTATAGCTATTATAAAATAGGAGGCTCTAATAAATATTTATAATATTTAGGTTTTTTTAAGATTTATAAAATTCTATTAGCGCTTCGTAATATTATATTCCAAAATAACCGCGCCCTTAATAAAATTATTAAAGGGTAATAAATAGAGGCCGTTCGAACTTATAAAGGAAGCGGACGAAGTATTCGCAAAATTTAAAAAATTATTCTAAGAAGCTCTTATATTATATTATTTCGACCTAATATTATAAATCCGAATAGAGATGGATATATTGGACTTTATAATTAGGGCGGTCCTTATATAGCTTTATAGGGACTAATAGTACTTAGTAATTTTCTTTTCGAAGAAGAAATCGCCGGAAGAAATAAAGTATAGGGTTGGGAATAGAGAATTATTAGTAATTATAAGGGCGTTAAAAGTATAGAAGTAATATTTATTATATATAGATAAACTATTCCTAATAATTATAAATTATTTAAACTTATAGTATTTTCGAAATAAAGAGCGGGCTAATATAAAATAGAATTAGTAGGCGTTAGAATTAATAGTATATAATTTTAGGATTAAATATCGTCCGGGAAAATTAAATCCGGCGAATAGGCTATTAAAGAAATTATAATTATAAAGGGAAGAATTAGAAATAGAAGGCGACTATTTATTAATAAAAGTTATTAAAGGGAGCGAAAAGAAAAGTCGGACGATAAAGGAAAGTTAGGTATTAAGAATATTAGTAAGATAGGTAATTTTAATTAGAAAGGAGGTTTAAAGGACGGTAGCGGAGGAGAGGGAATAGTAATAGGATATAAGTAAAATAGAGGAAGGTTAGGTATTAGAGGACGAAGGAATTGAATTATAGGAGGAAAGGCGGAAATTGAAGGAAGAAAGCGAATTAAATAAAAAGGGAAGGAAATAAAAGGAGGTCGAAGGAAATAATAGAAAGGATAGAATAGCGAATAAGAGAATTAAAATTACGGACGAAGTTATTACTAAATTAAAGAAGGAGGATAAAAATATTATAGTAAAGAATATAGGCGGGTATATAGTAATAGTAAGGGTACGGAAGGACGAAAAATAATTATTATTATTAGAATAATAATTATTAGAAATATAGAAGGAAAATTTATTTATTATTAAGGAAGTATAGAAGAATAGTGAAGGAAGGAGATAGGCGAAGAATTAGAAGATAGGGGAAAATAGAATTCTATAGTATTAATATTAAATCTATATATTAGAATATATATAGGCCGAACTATTTTATACCTACTATAATATAATAATAGCCGGATACCTGGGTTAAAGGAAAATATTAAAATATATTAATTAATTCTATTACTAACCTACTATAGTAATTAATATCGAAGTATACGTCCGCGAATATCTAATATATTAGAAGGCTAAGCCTTATAATTATTAACTATATAAATTATTAAAGTTATTATTTATTCCTACTATTCTCTAATAAAATATTTTGTATAATTTTATTACTAAATTATTAAAATTATTCCACCCCGTATCTAATTGGACTTATAACGTAATTTTTATTAACTGTTTTACTAAATACGCCCTATATATCCCTACGTAGAAAACGATCGATATTTAATAATTTATATTCCTCTTCTAACGAAACGTCTTTTAGTAATTTAACTTCCCGGATTCTATTATATTAAATAGAAGTAGCCTTTTTACAAACTAATTTTAGAAGATTTATTATAAATTTTTAAATATTTATAAACGCTTTAGTATAATTTAATACCCCTAAACGGACGGATAAATGGAGAGGTAGAATTAAAATTTAGAATTATACTTTCGGATTTTTTATAATATAGAATAAGTTAATTAGGCCGAAAAAATTATACTTATATAATAGACGTATAATAATTATTTTTATATTACTATTAGAAAATCCCTTTTGGAACTACTCTTCGGGTATTATCTTCGGGGACTTGCGGATTTAAAGTGGGGGCGAAAAACGGTCCTTCCTATAGTAATTACTAATTAGATTAATGAATTACTTTGGGAGTAATTAGAAATTGTAGTAGCCTTAGAGATTATTAATTAAAGGTATATAAAATAGTATAATAAAGTTTGGAAGTTAAAGGAATTTAATATTAGGAATTAAATTCTATTTAATATAAAATATATTAAATAATATTACCTAAGTATTAAATTAGTAAATAAATTTTTAGAACCCTCTTAAATTATTAAAATTGTTAAGGAGAAGAAGATAGCGTACTAATTTATATTCCCTATATATTACCGAATTTACTTAATATTCCCTATTATTCTACTAAAACTATACTATAAGGATCCTATTATAGTAATACTATAGGGGGAAATTATAAATATTAAGGAAAATAATATTTAATATAAAATCAAAGTAATTATAAAGTATCGTAAATCCGGCTACTAATATTAATTTTAAATTAAATAGAAGGAGTATCCGGATAATAAGAATTTATAAGTATTACAAAAGGATATAAATTACCCGGACTTTCTTAAGGAATACAAAGTTAAAGAAACGTAGTAGTAGCGTACTAGCGGCGGGCTGATTATTAAATTAATAAAAATTAATTAGGTAGAGGTAAGAGAATAGTAATTATTAAGAGACGTAAAGTAAAAATATAAAATATAAATATAAAACGTAAAATGTAAATGTAAAATATAGATGTAAAATGTAAAATATAAATATAAAACGTAAATAAGAAACGTAGACGTAAAATATAAATGTAAAATATAGACGTAAGACGTAAATGTAAGACGTAAAGTAGAAATATAAAATAGAAATATAAAGTAGAAATATAAAGAGGAGATGTAAGTAAAGATATTAAAATAGAAATATATATTATAGGACTGGCGCCCGTTAAGGCATTTGGCTCTAACTGGCCAGACTTGAGTGCCAAGACAGCAACCCGCATTGAAACTGCCCAAACGACCCGGGCACCGCACTACAGCGCCCGAACCTTCTAGAATATTCCCTAGCTACCTTAGGCTACTAAGCAGCCAACGTACAACTATTTAAACTCTAGCACTCAAACGACCCGGAGGGTAGCGTTTTCTCCTTTCTTTTTTTATAGAACTTTAATATATATATATAAGGCCAATACCTATATATCGCTCTACTATCCCCTTATATTAAGTTTTACCTTCTTATTAATTAACTATTAAAAGGAAGGATTACTTATAATTAATAGCGCAGTATATATTAGTATTAAAATAGTCTCTTTTTCTATACCGAATAATAATAATAATACTAATACTAATATAGAAACTTCTTACAATTCTTTAATAATTAGGAACGTTAAAGCCTCCCCCGATACTACTGGCTTACTCGGAACCCTATTCCGAGCTTTATAAGCAAGCCCCGAACTAAAGGGGAAAATTAAATTTATAATCCCTTTCTCTATTTATTCCTAACCTACCCTTAAACTTAAATTTATATATCCTACTAAATAGGATTTTTCTAATAGTATTAATAAGGATAAAGGGAGGTCTAAAACCGATAGTAGCGCCAATAAAGAGTCTAATAATAATTCTAATAAACTATACCAACGGAAGCTATTCGAATTTCCTAAGTAGGACGGTAAACCTACTACCTTTCTCTTCTATTATAATAAATTAATTAAAATATATAATACCGATTTTAAAGCTAGCCTATATACTAATTCCAACGCTACATAAATTGAAATATTTAATACCCTACCGATTAATAAATAATAGAGATTAAAGGGTTATTAAACCGCTTATACCCTCTCCAATAATAAAGACCTAACCGAATTGTTCGAATAAATCCGGTAAATCTTTAATACTTACTATATTTAAAACTATACCCTCGATAACCTTGCTAAAATAAAGTAGAGGGACGGCGAATTATTTTCCAAATTCTTTACTAATTTCAATAATAAGCTTTTAAAGGCTAATAATTATAATTAGAATAACTATACTAAATTAAAATTCCTTCGTTACGCTATTAATAAGAAATTTAATAATTACCTCTTTACTATTACATTCTCTAATAATTATTTTACTTATATAGAGCAATTCTAAAATATTGCTTACAAATATAAAAAAATTATAAAATTCCAGGCCTTCTACTAGAACTATTTATAGAATAGTAATTGAAATAATTAGCAATTTAAAATATATATCCCTATTACTACCAATTCGGGTTGCTCCAATTACTAATACTAAATCTAAGGTTCTTCCGCCCCGTCCTCTAAAATTTAATATAATACCAATAGTAATATTCTTATAAGTACGATTAATATTCGTAGCGCTCGAAGTAAAGGTTCTTCCGCTCTACAAAAGGGATAGGCTAAATAAATATCCTAAGAAGAAAGGAATAAGCGCTATACTAAAGGATAGTATATTCGTTATAATACTACTAGCTATATTATTATTAAATACTTATACCTCCTAATTATAAACCCTTAAAGTAAGGGAATATATATTCAAACTATTTAAGTAGCCCCGTTATTTAACGAAGAATTTCGAATAACCGAACTCTTAAATTCTAAATTAGATTAAGGAAAAGAATAGTTCTAGTACGAAGTCGGGTACTAGAGCCTACCCCCGAAGTATTAAATAAAGTAGAAGAATTCAAACCCTAAATAGAAATAGGACTAACTTTAATACTAATTATTATTAATTCTACTAATTTATTTTACACTTTTATTAATAAAGGTTATTAATACTATACTACTATTAGTAAAAATATTATTTAGGATTTTTAAATCCCCGTCGTTCTAATCCCGGTTCGGTAAATTTAAAATACTATAATAACTATAGAAGGCGCCTCTATCTAAAATATTATATATTTCCTTATAAAGCTTCAAAATTATATTTTACTAATCTATATATATATAGTACTAGAATTCAAATACCCCATTATTCTTAAGAAACTATAACTAATAATTAACTAAGCTTATTTAATTCCTTACGAGAAGCGGCTTTAGTATAATATTACCCAATTTTAGGTAAGTTATATTAACAATTCTAAATTTAAAACTCTATTCCTTAAAGAACTTTAAAAAGCGGCGTACATTTTCACTACTACCTTTATTAGCTATATTTACTATATAAATAAAATAGAAAGCTAAGTTATTATAGAAGCTTTTATATTCGCCGTCCGGCTAAAAAATATTAAGAAAGCTCTAATACTTAAAAGAGTCTAAACCGACAAAGAGCTCCAATAAATTATCCCTAAGGATTTCTAGGACTTTATTCCCCTTTTTAGGAAGTAGGAAACTAATTATCTTAATAAATATAAATTCGGAGTTAATTTAAAAATCGAATTAAAAAAGGGGCCGGATAGTAGAAACCTCCTACTTCCTTTTAGCCCGCTATATAATATATTTCAAAAAGAATTCTTAGTATTTAAAAAGACCCTTCGAAATTTAATAAATAAAGGCTTTATTTAAATTAATAATTTAATTACTAAAGTACTAATCCTCTTTATTCGGAAATTAGGCAGAGGCCTTCGCTTTTATTATAATTACCGGGCTCTCAATATAATTATTCAAATAAATTAGTATCCTCTACCGTTTATTCGAAAAATATTCCGAATATTTAAAGGAATAAAATAATTCTCTAAAGTAAATATAATATAAGCCTTCTACAAAATTCGGATAGTAGAAGGAGAAGAATATAAAATAGCGTTCCGGACCCGCTACAACCTATTTAAATAATTAGTAATCCCTTTTAAATTATATAATATTCTAACTACCTTCTAACAGTATATTAACTAAATATTATAGGAATTTCTTAATAATTTCTATTCGGCATATATAAATAATATATTTATCTTTATAGACGGGTCTCGAGAAGACTATATATAAAAAGTCTGTATAGTATTCGAATACTTCCGAAATACTAAATTTTATTTAAACCTAAATAAGTACGAATTCGCCGTTAAGAAAATTAAATATTTAAAATTCATTATTTACGCCGGTATAAGTATTTAAACGAACCCTAAGAAAATTAAGGCTATTCTAAAATAAACTACTCTAATATTATAGAAGGGAGTTTAAAGCTTTTTAGAATTTGTAAATTACTATTGGATATTTATTTTAGAATTTACTACAATAATTATACTACTTATAATATTAATTAGTAAGGGGGTTCTATTTAAATAGTTAATAGCGTATAAAGAAACCTTCTAACTATTTAAAACGCTATTTATTTAAGTACTAATATTGATTAAGTAGGACCCCGAGCGCCTAACCTTCCTTAAGACTAATTATAGTAATTTCGTATTCGGAGGCTATCTTACTTAGGAGGTAAATAATTAGTAATATATAATAGTATTCTATTTAAAAAAGTTAAAGCCGGCCGAATATAACTACCCTATTTATAATAAAAAAATACTAGCGATTATTAATTATCTATAGGAATAGTAAATTAAATTCTATAATTATAATAACTTTACTATCCTAACGGATTATTATAATTTAGAATATTTTATAACCCGGCAATATTTTTCTAAGTAATAGGCCTATTAGGCCAAATATTTCTCTAAATTCTCTTTTAAATTTTAATACTAGCCGGATAAAGAAATAGTAATCCTAAATACATTATTATAGAGGGACTAAAATCGATTTACTAAAAACAATAAAGAAATTTAAAACTTCTAATTTATCCCCAAATCCGCTCTATATAATTATATCCGTATTTTAGTAATAAGCCTTCGGGGTTCTCGGGCGGCCTAAGGGAAAGGTATAAAAATTTTCGAAGATCCGGATTTATAATAGCTTTAGAATATTATAATAAAAAGGGACGTTATATATTAATAAATCTTTAAAATAATAAAGAATAATATAAAAGACCTACCCCTTTCTTTCAAATTTAAAATATAAATTACTAACTATTCTATTAATAACTTTAAGCATTTAAGATATTAAAGAAGGCTTTAAATCCCCAGGTACCCAATAATTACCGAAGTAGAAACCGTAAAATTATCCGACTTTAATTAAAAGTTTAATACCCTCCGCACCCGCATTATTTAAATTATATACAATTCTCAAATATTCGGATACTCTAGTAGAAAAGGTACTATTACAATTTTCGTTCGTTATTTTTATTAACTACTACTTAGAATCTATATAAAATAGTTCCTACGTAACTACTATATATATAATTCTATTAAATATTAGAGAGCCTAAAGGAAGGGGTTACTCTAATTAATACTAGTACCGGACTAATTCTTCCGGGAAATCCAAATAGACTTTATTACGGATCTCCTATTAACTAGAGGGAATATTTACTTACTAATTATTAAGGACCGCCTTAGTAAGAACATTATATTAGAATTAATACTATTAATAAATATTAAAGTATATATTAAAAAGTTTATAAACTGCTTTATAAGGTATTATAGGTAACTATAATCTATAATTAGTAATAGGGGCTCTAATTAGACCGGGCGGTTCTAAAGTAGATTATACGAACTATTCGGAATTAAATAGCTTTTTAATACCGCCTACTATCCCTAGACTAATAGCAGTCTAGAATAAATAAATTAAAAAGTATAAACCTTCTTAAAGGTATATATTAATTAAATATAAAACGATTAATATAAATAGTACCCGCTAATATAGTTCGCTATTAATAATTATATTAATACTTTAATTAATATATTTCCCTTCTTTACCGTTTACGGATTTAACCCAGAATTAGTAGTTCTAATAATCCCTAAAACTATTAGAAACTCCCAAACCCCCGCCAACGTCCAAGCCCGGCAATTCGTTGAAAAGCTATTATAAATTATAGATTTATATTAAATTATAATAGCTATAGTAGTTTAAAAGTAAGAGAGGTTCACTAACCGCTCTCGCTAATTTATAGAAAGATTCTAAGTAGGAAATAAAATATAATTTAACCTTAAGAATTATATTTTGCTAAAACCTAAGAAGAAGCTAAATTAATTATATATAAAATATATAATTTTATAAATACTTTTACTGTTAATAGTAGAACTCTTAGGGCTCTTAAATAATATTTACAATATTTTTTATATTAATTTACTTTAATAGACTACTAGAGACCCTTTACCCGGCTAAATCCTTACCGATAAATAACTACTACCGGTAATTATAAATAGAAAAAAGGAATATTATATAAAAAAGATCTTATATATTAGAAGAACCCCGAATAATAAAATAATACTAATAAAATAAAAAGGTTATTATAAACCTTTATAGTACCCATTTAAAAACTTCTAAAATACCGAAGCGTTCGAACTCTTTAAGAAATAATATAAGGACGTTCGAATTAATAATAAACCTATAGATTAATTTATAAAAGAAAAAGTATTAAGGAAAATATTAATAGAATAAAAAAAGTAAATAAAATTAATATTCAAAAATAAAAAGTGTGGCCGCCTACCTAAACCGCTGCCGCTAATAGCCTACTATATTTAAGAATTTCTAATACCCAACGCTACCCTAATATTTAAAGATAATAATACTATAATTATACTACTATAAAGAGTTTAAACTTTTTTCTTCTTCTTCGGAGGAAAAGTAATCTCCCCTACTGAATCCGAGAACTGAACTACCCTCTTTAATCGCTATTTCTCTTCTAGTATATCCCCTTCCTATTATATTATTTCTATTAATCCTACTAAATCCTCTTCCAATACTTAAATATCTACTACCTCCTCCCCTAGTTCTACCTCCTCCTCCTCTAATTCCTTAACACCTACTACCTCCTCCCTATTAAATAATAGATTTAAATAAATATATAATTCCTCCTCCCTTAGTAATACCCTATCCCCTTCTATTATTCTATACTATTCTTCTAACTTTTCTATTTAATTTTCTAATTCTATAACCAACTTATTAAAAATAATACTTACTACCCCGGCCGCTACTCTTTCTTAAAAGGTCTAAATTATTCTAAATATTTGGGTATTAATCCTAGTAATAAAGGTATTTAAATAAATAGTAACTGTAATAATAATATATTTAGTATCCTAAGTAAATACTATAATAATATTTACTAAAACCTTTAACCTAATAAATAATAATAATTATAAAGCTATTAAACTACCCCAATCCGTACGAAAAACTTAATAACTCTCCTCTAAAGCCCCCAATTTCTCGAATATTTCAACCGAAGTTAGGGCTAAAGATAAAGGAATATCCGGAATTATAGCTAAAAATACTATAGTAATAGAAAGGAAGGCCGGCGGTACTTTACTAATAGGATAACCGAGTATAAAATAAATAATATTACTAAAATTTAAATTAATAATTAAATTAGAGCAAAAGAATTTAAAAATACTTACGGAATAATATAACTTTTAACTATTAATTAATTAAAATTACGGGCTGTAATTACTGTATATTAGAAGGATTAATAAAACGGAGTTTTATTACCTAAATAACCCTCCTCTAACTAGGAGGAATACTATTCCTAAATAATAGAAGGCTACCGCTAATAAGTAATAGAATTCTTTAAACGTATATAAAGTATATAATAATTTTTACCTTTATCGGGCATATAAGTGTCGGGGTCCCCTAATACTATATACTAAGAATATTAATCGATTATAGTACCTTCGATAAGGCCCTTAATAAATTTATAATAACCGCCGCCGCCGCTATTACTACTATTAAGGGTCTAGGGTACTAGAGAGATTAATATAATAGGACTAAGATTAAACGCTGGAATAATAATAAACGCAAATTTAGGAATAGGAACGGGCGCAAATATAAGTATAGGGGCGGATTCGGGCGTAAAGACGGGTATAAGCGTAGGAATAACTATAGCCGGGCGATAACGAATTAAAATAGTAGGCCGGAACCTAAAAGGATCTTTATTAGAATAGATACTATAATTAAAAATTAGCAACGGCTATTTAAAGGTATTCTAAAATAGAATTAAGGGTATACGTACAATATAATTACAATTATTTGTTAAAGGAGTAAAAAGGAAAGTAAAAATTGTAGAAGGGTAAAATAAAAGTAATATAAATATTAATTATAACGTACGATTATAGTTAGAGGGAGAAGGGGGGGGCTAATATTATAGGATTAGCGCCCGTTAAGGCATTTAGCTCTAATTGGCCAGACTTAAGTACTAAAACGGCAACCCGCATTAAAATTACCTAAACGACCCGAACACTATACTATAACGTCCGAACCTTCTAGAATATTCCCTAACTACTTTAGGCTACTAAGCAACTAGCGTACGGCTATTTAAACTCTAGTACTCGAACGACCCGAAGGGTAGCGTTTTCTCCTTTCTTTTTTCGTAGAACCTTAATATACACATATAAGGCCAGCACCTACGTATCGCTCTACTGTCCCCTTATATATAAAGTAGAAATATAAAATAGAAATATAAAATATAAATATAGGAAGTAATATAGAAATGTAAAATATAAATATAAAATATAAATATAAAATATAGAATAGAAATATTAAACGGGACGAAAAATAGGGAAGGGAAGTAGTTTAAGTTCTTTGTAGAAAATTAATAAGGCGTTAAAAAGAAGTATAACCCGTATTATCTATTATTATTCTAAATAAAAAATCCCTAATAACGTCCACTATTATTAATATAGGATTAGAATTTACAACTTTAAGAAAAATATTCCTACGTACTACTACGCTTATTAATAATATTTATAGATATTACCTTATATTATTTATTTATAGTCCTCCTATACGAATTCTAATAATTCCTCTAACTTTCTATTTAGTAATATTAATTTTTTATTTACCAATTAACGTTAGGGGCTATAGCTACGATTGGGGGAAGGGGGGATATAGGTAGGAATATTCGGTATAGAAATATATATAGGAGAGTTAGTAAGGGCTATTAAATCGGTATTAGTATTAGTATTACTAATATTATAATAGTTTAACTTCGAATAGCCCTTATAATTAAAGTTGGGAGTGCGAAATATCCTAAGTAATATTGTAGGGAGATTATTATTAATTAAACGTACTTATATAGTTACTTAAAATACTATTACGGAATAATATAATTATTATAAGAAGGGGGTAGGTAGGGGGCCTTCGGTATTAGTAAAGCGTATAATTTTAGCTATTATATTCTATATAGTATTTTATAAATTATAAATATTATAGGGGACTTTGAGTATATAGCGGTGTAGCGATAGCGAATATTGCGATATTTCGTTAAACTTTAGAAGGAAAAGATATTAGCAAAAAAAAAAAAAAAAAAAAAAAAAAAAAAAAAAACCTACCTTTAGTCTAGTAAATATTTAAGCCAATCTATTCAAGAGCTTCGCACAAGTTTAGGGCTAAGGCATTCGCGAATATTTAAATTAGAGCGATATTATATTTTAAATAGGTAAGGGGACGGATATTATTAGAGAATAGGAAAGAGAATAACCGAACGAAAATTAGTATTAGGTATAAAGCGAAAGGAAAGGGAAAATAGAATAGAAAGAGGAGAATAGAAAAGGGAAATAAACGTATTAATTGGGTATATTAAAAAAGTAGGGGTTAGTATATAAATATATAATAATAAAGTATATATCCGTAGGGGGGGCGGGCGCGGGCGCGGGGGAGGTAAGTATAGGCGAAGAGGAGGCGGGTATAGTAGTAAAAGTAAAGATAGGAAGAGGAAGAAGAGGAAAGGCGAAGAAAGTAGGCGGAAGGGATATTATATAAATAAAAGAAGAAATCCTTATATAAATATAAATTAAAGTAAGTAAATATAATTCTAAGTAAATAAATATAAAATAATATAAGGTAGGAGAAATAGTAAATAGGCGTAGGAGTAGTAAGAAAGAATAAATAGGAGGATAAAACGAAGGTAATAGTTAGAAGGGGAAGGATAGGATAAATAAATAGTAGGGTAACTATAAAAAGGTAGGAGAGAAGGACGAAAAAGGGAAGGTATATAATTCGGATTATAGTAGGGAAAATAAGGGTTATAATTAAAAATTATACTATTAGGATAAAGGGAGTAATATAGAAAGTAAAGCAAAAATAATAGGAAAATATTTAGGAAGGTATAACGTCGGTGAAGGGGCTTAAAGTAAGAATAATATTTAAAATTAAAAGAGGCGAAAGAAGGAAACGAAAATCCCGGGGATAGAACTTGTAAGGAGGGGGATCGTATTTAAATATTATAGTAAACTATAATAAGTACGAATTATAGAGAGTATTATATAAGTAGAACTCCGGGGATTATTAGTAATAGTATTCCTAAAGTATATAGAAGGTCCGGTAAAAAGTATTTTGGAATATAATTATATAAATATTCTATAGTAAGTATAAATAATAGAAAGTATTTTACGAAAGTATTAAATTATATAACGGATATTAATAAGGGAGAGTATCCTACGAGAAAAATAAAAGGGTATAATTATAATAGTATTTTAAAATACTTATTAATACTCTTAAATTTAATATAGTACCTATCGTTAAGCAAAACGATATTCGCTACTTCGTACGCTTATTAAATATTAGTCTTAATAATAGTTGGGAATCCGGCCGTATATTAATATCCTAAAGTACTTATTAATACTCCAGAATTTAATATAGTACCTATCGTTAAGCAAAACGATATTCGTTACTTCGTACGTTTACTAAATAACGAGCGGGAAGCCGGTTAACTTTTAAATTAAATATCGGTTTCGTACCCGTATTAGGAGCCTATAGAAATAGATATTATAATACCGATATTCTAACGGGCGGTTTACTATATTTAGAATTTATAAAAATAGATATTCTATTACTAATATTCTAGCGGACGGTTCGCCGCAATTAGAATTTACAAAAACGGATATTATAATACCGATACTCTAACGGACGGTTCGCTATATTTAGAACTTATAAGAATAGATACTATAAAGCTAATATTCTAGCGGGCAGTTCGCCGTATTTAGAATTTATAAAAATAGATATTAATACCGATATTCTAACGAACGGCTTCGTATTTACATTTAAAAGCCTATAAGAATAGATATTACAATACCAATATTTTAACGGACGGCTTCGTATTTATATCCGTATTAAGAAGCCTATAAGAATAGATATTATAATACTAATATTCTAGCGGGCGGCTTCGTATCCGCGTCGGGGGTATAAGAGAATAGATATTATAATATTAATATTCAGGCGGGCGGCTTCGGGCCTATATATAGAATTTATAAGAATAAATATTATAATATTAATTTTCTAGTAGGTAGGCACGTATCTATAGTTGGAATTTCTAAGAATAGATATTACTATACTAATATTTTAACGGGCGGTTCGTAGACGGAAGAGCGGCTATAAGGGCCGGAATATAACGTCGGCGACCGTTACAAGTAATTGTAAGGGGACAATAGAGCGATACGTAGGTGCTGGCCTTATATAGTATATTAAGGTTCTACGAAGAAGGAAAGGAGAAAACGCTACCTTCCGGGTCGCTCGAGTGCTAGAGTTTAAATAGCCGTATACTAGCTACCTAGTAGCTTAAGGTAGTTAGGGAATACTCTAGAAGGCTCGGGCGTTATAGTGTAGCGCCTGGGTCGTCTAGGTAATTTTAATGCGGGTTGCCGTTTTGGTACTTAAATTTGGCTAATTAGAATTAAATACTTTAACGGGCGTTAGTTTTATAATATTAACCCCCCCCTTCTCCCTCCAATTATAATTGCGTACTATAATTAATATTTATATTACCTTTATTTTACCCTTCTACAATTTTTACTTTCCTTTTTACTCCTTTAATAAATAATTATAATTATATTATATATATACCTTTAGCTCTACTTTAGAATACCCTTAAATAATTATTATTAACCTTTAATTATAGTACCTATTTTAATTAAAATCCTTTCGGGCTCCGGCCTACTACTCTAGCTCGTTATCGCCCGGCTATAACTACTCCTATATCCGCGCTTGAGCCTACGCCTACGCTTATCCTTACGTCCGAATTTACCTCCGCTCCTACGCTTGCGCCCGCTCCTACTTTTAAATTTACGCCTACTATTATTCTAATACCTACTTTTAATTCTACTACGCTAGTCTCTCTAGTACCTTAGACTTTTAATAATAGCGGCGGCGGTAGTAGCAGTTATTATAAATTTATTAAGGGCCTTATTGAAGGTACTACGGCTAATTAATATTCCTAGTATATAGTATTAAGGGACCCCGGCGTTTATATACCCAATAAGGGTAAAAATTATTATACGCTTTATATATATTTAAAGAATTCTACTATTTATTAGCGGTAATTTTCTACTATTTAGGAGTAGTATTCCTTCTAATTAGAGGAGGGTTACTTAGGCGGTAAAGCTCTATTTTATTAATCCTTTTAATATACGGTAATTATAGCCCGCAATTTTAATTAATTAGTAGCTAAAGGCTATATTACCCTATAAATATTTTCAAATTCCTTTATTCTAATTTAATTATTAATTTAAATTTTAATAATACTATTTACCTTACATTCGATTATCCTATTAGCGAAGTACCGTTAGCCTCCCTTTCTATTACCGTAGTACTTTTAATTATAATTCCGGACGTTCCTTCGTCCTCGGCTTCGATTTCGGTCGAAGTATTCGAGAGATTAGGGGTTCTAGAGGAGAGTTATTAAATTCTTTATACGGATTAAGGTAATTTAATAGCTTTATAATTATTATTATTCGTTAGGCTAGAAGTTTTAATAAATATTATTATAGTGTTTATTTAGAATATTAAATATACCGCCGTTACGGCCGCTATTTATTTAAATACCTTTATTACTAAAATTAATATTTAAATATTTAAAATAGTTTAAACCTTCTAGGAAGGAGTAGCGGCCGGGGCGGTAGGTACTATTTTTAGCGAATCGGTTAGGGAATTAGAGAATTGGGTAGAGAAATTAGAAAAGTAATATAAAATAATAGAAAGGGATAGAATATTATTAGGGAAGGAAGAATTATATATTTATTTAAATTTATTATTTAGTAGGGAGGAGGTAGTAAGTATTAGAAAATTAGAAGAAGAGGAAATAAAATTAGGGGAAGGGGTAATAGATATTCGGGTATTAGAAGAGGATTTAATAAAATTAATAGAAATAGTATAGTAAAAGGGGGATATTTTAGAGGAGAAATAGCGGTTAAAGAAAGTAGTTCGGTTCTTAGACGTAGTAGAAGAGGTAGAGTTTCTTTTAAAAAAGAAAAGGAGATTGCGGGTTCCCTACAGTAGTACTATTATAGTATTATTATCTTTAAATATAATAGTTAGGTTAAGTATTAGGGCGGTGTTAGATATTAGAGACTTTTAAATATAGTAGACTATTAGTAGCGGCGTTTTAGGTAAGCGGCTACGCTTTTTACTTCCGGGTATTAATTTTACTTACTTTTTTTACTCTATTAATACTTTCCTTAATACTTGCTTTTTTGTAAATTAATTTATAGGTCTGTTATTAATTCGAGCGTTCCTATATTATCTCTCAAAGAGTTTAAACGCTTTAGTATTTTAAAAATCTTTAAACGGGTATTATAAGGGCTTATAATAGCCTTTCTACTTTATTAGTACTATTCTATTATTTAAGGTTCCTCTAATATATAGGATCTCTTCTATATAGTATTCTTTTTCTCTATTTATAATTATTAGTAGCGATTATTCGTTGGTAAGGATTTAGCTGGGTAAGGGGTCTTTAATAGCCCGTTAGAAAAAATTAATATAAAAGATATTATAAATATTATTTAGGAGCCTAGAGAATTCTATAACTAGCGGTGAAAGTACTTTTAAAATAGTATATTTAATATATAATTAATCTAATTTCTTCTTAAGTTTTAATAAAGTATAGTTCTTAAAATTGAATTATATTTTATTACCTATTTAAAACCTCTCTACTAATTAACGGGTACGGTTAGTAAATTTCTCTTACTTTTAAACCGCTATAATTATTATAGTTTAATATAAATCTATAATTTATAATAGCTTTTTAACGAATTGCCGGGCCCGGACGTCGGCCGGGGTTCTAAAGTCTCTAATAGCCTTAGAGATTATTAGGACTACCGACTTTAAGTTAAATCCGTAGACGGTAAAAAAGGGGGATATACTAATTAAAGTATTAATACGGCTATTAATCGCTAATTATATTAGTAGGCACTATTTATATTAATTATTTTATATTTAATTAATATACGCCCTTAAGAAGGCCTATACCTCTTAATTTATTTATTCTAGGCCGCTATTAGTTTAAGGGTAGTAGGCGGTATTAAGAAGCTATTTAATTCTAAATAGTTTATAGAATTTATTTTTGAATTGCCCGGTTTAATTAGAGCCCCGGTTATTAATTATAAATTATAGCTACTTATAATATTTTATAAAGTAATTTATAAACCTTTTAATATAAGTTTCGGCGTTTATTAATAGTATTAATTTTAATATAATATTTTTACTAAAACGGTCCTTAATAATAAGTAGGCAAATATTCCCTCTAATTAATAGGAGGTTTGTAATAAAATCTATTTAAATTTCTTAAAAGAATTAATCTAGTACTAATATCGATTAGAATAACCCCTTCCTCTAAATTCTCTAATATTTAATAGAATTATATATATAATAATTATATAGGAACTACTTTATATAAATTCCGAATAGTAATTAATAGAAATAATAGATTAGGGCTATAATAGTACCCTCTTTATTGGAGTGCCCGAATATTTAAGAATTATATATAATTTAAATAATATAGGTGCGGAGGGTATTGAATTTTCAGTCGGAGTCGAACAATTTTGCGGCTTCTACTTCGGTAATTACCGGGTACCTAGGGATTTAAAATCTCTCTTAATATTTTAAGCGCCTAAAATCGTTAATAGAATAATCGGTAATTTAAATTTTAAATTTAAAGGAGGGAAATAAGTTTTTTATATTGTTCTTTACTACTTTTAGAACTTATTAATATATAGCGTCCCTTCCTATTATAGTATCCTAGAGTTATTATAAATCCGGATCTTCGAAAATTTTTATACCCTTCCCTCGGGCTATTCGAGAGCCCCGGAGATTTATTACTAAAATACGGATATAATTATATAAAGTAGATTTAGGAATAAATTAAAGGTTTCGAACCTCCCTATCGTCTTTGGTAGGGCGATCCTAATCTCTTTGAAATAATATATTTAGTATTACTACTTCCTTATCTAACCGGTACTAAAATTTAAAGGAGAACCTAAAAAAGTATTCGGCTTAGTAGGCTTACTATTTGGATAGGTACTATTAGGTTATAAAGTACTTTAAATTCCGGTAGTTAATTAAAATAATAAAGGTATTGTAATTGTAGAGTTTAATTTATTATTCTTATAGGTAATCGATAATCGCTAGTATTTCTTTATTATAGATAGGGTAATTATATTCGGCTAATTTTAATTTCTTTAAATAGAATACTATTATATATTATTAACTGTCTATTTTCTAAGTAAAGTAGCCCCTAAGTATAAAGCTACTATAATTAATTTTAAAGAAGGTTGGACGTTCGGGGTCCTATTTAATTAGAATTAGTATTCGGGTAAATAATATTTTAAGTAATTAAAAAACTTCTTTATATACTACTAACTATTTAAATAAAACCCCTTTACTAATTAGTACTATAAGCGGCGCAATTACTATAGTAAATTCTAGGATAAATATTTGGTAGTAATTTATAAATTTTAAGAAACTCCGGACTCCCTTCTAGGATACTAGAATAATTTACTCTAGAATAGCCTTAATTTTCTTAGGGTCTATTTAAATGCCTACGCTAGTATAAATAATAAATCCTAAATATTTAACCTTTTTAATAGCGAATTTGTACTTATCCGGGTTTAAATAAAGTCCGGCGTTTTTAAGGTATTCGAATACTATATAGACTTTTTATATATAGTCTTCTCGAAACCTATTTATAAAGATAAATACGTCGTTTATATATACCGAGTAGAAGTTATTAAGAAATTCCCGTAGTATTTAGTTAATATACTGTTAGAAGGTAGTTAGAATATTATATAGTTTAAAGGGGACTACTAACTATTTAAATAGGCTATAGCGGGTCTAAAATACTATTTTATACTCCTCTCCTTTTATTATTCAAATTTTATAGAACGTTTATATTATATTTACTTTAGAAAACTATTTTATCCCTTTAAATATTCGAAACGTATTTTAAATAAATAGTAAAAAATACTAGTCGGTTCGAATAATTATATTAAAGGCCTAGTAATTATAATAAAAGCGAAGGCCTCCGTCCGGCTTCCGAATAAAAAGGATGGACACTCTAATAACCGAATTATTAGCCTAAATAAAACTTTTATCTATTAAGTCCTAGAGAATCTTTTTAAGTATTAAAAATTCTTTTTGAAATATATTGTATAGTAGGCCGAAAGGAAGTGGGAGGTTTCTACTATCCGGTCCCTTCTTTAATTCGATTTTCAAATTAATTCTAAGCTTATATTTATTAAGATAGTCGGTTTCTTACTTTTTAAAGAGAGGAATAAAATCCTAAAAGTCTTCAAGGATAATTTATTAAAATTCTTCGTCGGTTTAGACCCTTTTGGGTGCTAAAGCCTTCTTAACGTCCTTTAGCCGGATAATAAATATAAAAACTTCTATAATAGCCCGGCCTTCCGTTTTATTTATACGACGGATATAGCTAACGAAGGTAGTAGCGAGAATATATATTACTCCTTAAAATTCTTTGAAAAATAGGGTTTTAGGCTTAGATTCGTCGATATAGCTTACTTAGGATTGAATAACGCTATATTAGAGTCTCTTCTCGTAGGGAACCGAATAAATTTAATTAACCGTTAATTATAGCTTCCCAAGAATAATAAAATATTCGAATTCTAGTACTATATATATATAGATTAGTAAAATATAGCTTTAGAACTCCGTAAGGAAATATATAATACTTTAAATAGAAGCGTTTTCTATAATTACTATAGTACTTCGAATTTACCGGGCCGGGATCGGAATAATAGGGATTTAGAAATCCTAAATAATATTTTTACTAATAGCGGTATAATACTAGCAACCTTCGTTAATAAGAATATAAAATAAATTAGTAGAATTAATAATAATTAATATTAATATTAGGCCTATTTCTATTTAGGGTTTAAACTCTTCTACTTTATTTAATACTTTTAAGGTAGGCTTTAGTACCCGATTTTATACTGGAACTATTCTTTTCCCTAATCCAATTTAGAATTTAAGAGTTTAGTTATTCGAAATTCGTTATTAAATAGCAAAACTATTTAAATAATTTAAATATATACTCCTTTACTTTATAGGCTTATAACCGGAAGGTATAGGTATTTAATAATAATATAACCAGTAGTACTATAGTAAATATACTATCCTTTAATATAGTATTTATCCCTTTCTTCTTAGGATATTTATTTAGCCCGTCCCTTTTATAAAGCGGAAGAGCCTTTACTTTAAGCGCTACGAATATTAGTTGTACTTATAAGGATATTATTATCGGTATTATATCGAATCTTAAATAATAGAGCGGAGGAGGAACTTCAATTTTAATACTAATAATTAGAACGACCTAAGCTAGTAACAATAAGGATATATATTCTAAACCGCCGGTTACTTCGGTTACTATTTTATAAATAATTCTAGTAGAGGGCCTAGAATTCTATAGTCTTTTCGTATTTATAAATAATATTCTAGAGCTATTTTACGTAAGTAAAATAATCGTTAGAAAATTCAATAGTAAAAAGGTA
The DNA here is from genome assembly GCA_037102815.1 of Neurospora intermedia. Lineage (NCBI taxonomy): Eukaryota > Fungi > Ascomycota > Sordariomycetes > Sordariales > Sordariaceae > Neurospora > Neurospora intermedia. The sequence goes on from BTPP01000007.1 coordinate 956,194, forward strand.
GTTATTAAACTTCTTATTAATAGTATAATAAAGGAATTCTAATTTGGCGCGGCTATTCTAATTATAACCGCTAACCTTTAAGAGCTTATTATTAAAGTTAGTAAAAAATTCGGAAAATAGTTCGCCGTCCTTCTACTTTATTTTAACAAGGTTATTAAGGGTATAATTTTAAATATAATAAGTACTAAAGATTTACCGGATCTATTTAAATAATTCGGTTGGATTTTTATTACTAGAGAGGGTACGGGCGGTTTAATAACCCTTTAGTCTCTATTATTTATCGATTAGTAGGGTATTAAATATTTCGATCTATATAGCGTCGGAATTAGTATATAGGCCGGCCTTAAAGTCGGTATTATATATTTTAATTAATTTATTATAATAGAAAAGAAAGGTAGTAAATTTACTATCCTACTTAGAGAGTTCGAATAGCTTCCGTTGGTATAGTCTATTAGAATTACTATTAAATTCTTTATTATTACTACCGTTAGTTTTAAATTTCCTTTTATCCTTACTAGTACTATTAGAAAAATCCTATTTAGTAAGGTATATAAATTTAGGTTTAAGGGTAGGCTGAAAATAGATAGAGAAAGGGATTATAAATTTAACTTTCCCCTTTAACTCGGGGCTCGCTTATAAAGTTTGGAGTAGGGTTCCGAATAAATTAATAATATCGGAGGGGGCTCTAACGTTCCCGGTTATTAGAGAATTATAAAAAACTTCTATATCGGTATTAGTATCGTCGTTTTTATTCGGTATAAAAAAAGAAATTATTCTAATACTAGTATATACTATATTATTAATTATAAGTAGTCCTTCCTTCTAGTAATTAACTAATAAGAGGGTAGAATTTAATATAAGGGGATAGTAGAGTAATATATAGGTACTAACCTTATATAGTATATTAAAGTTCTACGAAGAAGGAAAGGAGAAAACGCTACCCTCCGGGTCGTTCGAGTACTAGAATTTAAATAGCTGTACGCTAGTTGCCTAGTAGCCTAAGATAGTTAGGGAATGCTCTAGAAGGTTTAGGCGCTATAGTGTAGCGCCTAGGTCGTTTAGGTAATCTCAATACGGGTTACCGTCTTAGTATTTAAGTCTAGCCAATTAGAGCTAGATACCTTAACGGGCGCCAGTCCCATAATAGTAATAATTTACTAAACTAGTAAGTAAGGATAATAATATAGCCTAACAATATAGTTTAATAATACTATAATAATATAATAATAATACCTTCTATTATTTAACGGAATTTATTACGAATTGTAAAAGTTCTAAGGACGGAACTTATAAGGGGGGGAATCGTATTAGGAAGCTAAGAGCTTATATATAGAAGTATTCTAATAACTATTACTCTACCCTATTAACTGAAGCGGTAGACTAATAATAGTAGCGCCTATATTGGGTCGGGCTCGTAGGAAGGATAATTTAGTATTACGTCGGGGCGCTAAACGAATATAAGATTCTACAATACTTTTTAACGGATAGATAGAGTTTATACAAGGTATAAAAGAAGTTCAACGAAGCGTAGCTTATTATAGTTAGTAACTATTAATATATCTTTAGACTAACCCCTAACTTACCGTCCCCTACGTATAGCCACGACTGTAGTCACCTCAGCCTACCTTTCGTCTACGTTCCTAACAATTTATTAACTTAATTATTAAATATATATAAAAGTTAATTTATTAAATATAAGTAATTTAATTAATTACTTTATATTATTCATTTTATATAATAAAATAAACTTGGAATTAATTAATTTACTTAAAGAGTTTCTATATCACAGGGCTAGATTATATACCCTATACCTTACTATAGTACAGCAGATTACGTACTCTATACCTTTTTACTATAGTACTAGTACTAGCCCGGGCATTAAGGCTCTGTATAACCTACTCTACCGGGCCATACAACCCTACTTATAAGCTTAGGCTAACGTACACTCTCCTCTTACTTCCTTCGTATAATAACGAATATTGTAGCTTACCTATAACGGTACCCTTACCCTAGGATAATTTATTATACCTTCAAGATCGCGCTGCGCATATACAATAGGTAACTATTATTGTAGCTAGTAGGCTAGTAATTAATTAAACTAGAAGTTTAGCCCTTATAGGACAAAAGAATAATATTATAAATAACTTCAGCAACTATTGCAACTACTATATAAATTCAATTACTATAACTACCGGCCAAAGCTATTTTAATTACCCTAAGAATAATAATAATACCGAATCGGTTATTAATAACTATACTAATAACGAGACTAAGTTTTTAACCTTTAATAATTATCCTAACTTTCTAAATAAAATACCTATTGTCGATTAAGCGACGACGTTTAATTATAGTATAGCTAATAATTAATTTATTCCTATTAAGTAAGGCTCGTAGACTCCCCCCCCCAATTATCTACCGGGTTTTAATTTCTATAGCCCGGATTTTATATTCCTAGGAATAAGAATCCTACCTTATACCGATCCCGAAGGAAGGATTATTAATAATAAAATAGTAATATTAACTCTACGTTTCTACAATAATAATAATAATCGTAGTATTGCTTAGGCTTACTTTTATAATAGACTTTAAACTAGTAAGCTAATTAATATGTACCCTATTGTTTTTTATTAGTATACCTCTAATATCGTACTACTACTAATTTTTAGCGCTATTATTAATATTATTACAAAAGCTTTCAATACAACCTGTATTAATTATTATTAAGAAATACTCCGTAAGGAGGCTAATAAATAAATCTATATTTAAATATAGAAGGACCTCTAGAATAACGTTATTTATTAGAGAACCGAAGCCGAAGGATAATTTAACGAATTTAAGGCTAAAGAGGTACGCTATACTAACTATAACGTTAAAATAATAAAGCTTCTTAACGATAATACTATTCTTAAGGCTTAAGTACGCTTATTATAAAATAAAGTCGTTATATTCGAAACGGTTAATAATAGCCTTAATATTATAATTAAAAACCTAAACGCTAATAATTAAAGTAGTTTAAGTAATAATAAAGGCGGAGGATTTAATAGTAGCGGTATAGGCGGCGAAGGTATTAGTAATAGAGGATTCCCTACCGGTACTAGCTATATCGAACCTATTAATAATATACGTCATTATATATTTACCGACCTAAAGATATTCGACGCTTCTAATTCAAACCCTAAGGATCGTAATACTATTTATACTACCTAGCGTACTAAAATTCGCCTATATTAGGCCTATAATAGATAGTATTTCCCTACCGAACGTAATAAACTTATATATATCTTTATATACCTAAGTAAAACCCTTATATCTATTATTAAACCGGATATATAAATAATTCTCGCCGACGAATACCCCGAATTATAAAAGTAAAAAACGGCCGAGGAATTAATTAAATACTTTAATAGTCGGTATAATACTATAAATATAAAGGTAGAAGCCGACTGTACTTTATAGAAGCTCTAAATAAAATTGTTGTTCTAAAACTTCGCCGATAAATTCGTCCTAAACGCCGACCGCTATAGTATAGGTAATACTATATGTATATTCCTACTTCGCTAAAAGGTTATAAATTAATTTAAAACCTTAGTAACCTATTAATCTAATATCCTAAGTAGTAAAGACTTTTAAGGATAGTTTATATTATTTAATAAATTAATTAAACGATAGGAGGAAAAAGCTTTTTAAAAGAAGATATCCAACCTATCCTCCGGTAATAATAATAATAGTAATAATAAGGGTATTAATTCCGAAAACAAAATTGTATTTTAAAGGGGTAATTTTATAAATTTAAATAAGTTTGAAGTTATTAATAAATATTTAGTACCCTAAATTCTATAGAAAAAACGTTAAAAATTAAGTAAATACTAATAATACAATAAAGTTAATTATAATTAAAAGAAGTATTGGAACTTCATTAATATTAGAAATAGTAAAAGAGGTATTAAAGGTACGAGGATTAATCCTATTTTAGAAGGTACTAAGAGGAAGAGAACCGGCTAAAATAGCTACGGTAATAATATTAATAATTTTAACGCCGCCGACGCCGCCGGTACTAATCCCGAAGCTAATAAATTGGGAAATACCGAACCTCCGCGTTAAATTGTAAATGGAAGTAGTTACTACGAGAAGAGAAGAGGGAAAGCGAGGATTTAAAAGCGGAGGGATACCCAATTAAATTAGATAGGGAGTTATACCGGAATTAAAAAGAGATATTAGAATTATTATTTATTAATTTAGTAACAACTAAATTAGAGAAATCTATCCTCCTTTTAAATTACCTTCTTTATAGTAAATGTAAAATATAATACCCAACCCTAGTTAATAGTAACTATACAAATAAAGGCTTTATTAATACTAAATTCGTTAAAAGAAATTAAATAACTATAATAAAGTTTAATCGACTAAAATTACTATAGTTAGCTAATAGTAATATTAATACCTATATTACTAATTTAATAAAAGTTACTATATAAATTAGATTGTACAATAAAGAAATCAAATTACTTATTTTTACCCTATCCTCCGAAAACCCTATTATTTTAGGCCTATTATAGCTATAGTAATATAACTTATCTATAAATTAAAAGAAGGGAGAATTTAAATTCAATTATAAATATAAGGGTATTTATATACCTATTACTACGCTAAACTTCTAAATACGAACCTCTAAAGTATTAAGGGAAGTAATAATTAGGAATATTATAGAATAAACCGTTAAAGCGGCCGAAGAGGAATAAATTATCGAGGCGGCCGAAGAGGAGTAAATTAATAAAATAGCCGAGGAGGAATAAATTATTAAGGCGGCCGAGGAGGAGTAAGCTATTGAAGTAACCGATGAAGAATAAACTATTAAGGCGGCCGAAGAGGAGTAAAAGTAAGTTTTCGAGGCGGCCGAGGAGGGTAATAATATTAAATAATATTAATCGTTAATTCGTAGAGCTTTAAAGCGTAGAAAGATTAGGTTACTACGCCGAATTACTAAAATTTATAGAATTAACCCTAAACAATTCTAATTTACTAAATTACTTATAAATAGCTAAATAGTAATAATCCCTAATAAGCTACTATAACCTAAAATAAAACCCGCCCTATATAGGACTGTTAGTGGTAAACGAATCTAAACTTTAAACCCTAAAAGGAGACCGCTAGTACTATTATTCGTAAGACTTATAGACGTTAGTAAAATTCCTATTAACCCTAATAATATTTTAATATTTAATATAATTAGTTTTAATTTTGTAATTAAATTAGAGAACCTTGAAATTGTAATAACGATTAAAGGGGAAATTGATAAAATATTGAGAAAATTGGAAGCGGAGGTAATAAACGGGTATATAAATTTAAAAATAGATATTATAGAAAAGATATATAATAATATTTGTATAGGTAATAGTATAGAGTATAAAGATTAATTTATAAATTATTTTTTTAATATATTCTAGGGCGAAGTAGGAAAGATTATAGTATGAATTATAAAGGAGGATATTAAAAAATTTTATAAAAAAGCGGATAAATTTCTAGCTACTAAATAAGAGATTAAATTTAAAATACTAGTATATTATTATAAATATTAGAACGTAGCGAACCCTAAGGAAGTAAAAGTTATTCTGTAATATTAGTCTTATAATTATAAAATTGAATTAATCCCTAGTACGGAGCTACTTAACGCCCGGTTATAATTATTCTCTTCTATAAAGTTAGGCGTTATTAAAAAGTAGTTAGATAATAATATTAAGTAGGGCTTTATTAAATTATTATAATTATTAGTAGTCTTATTAGTCCTATTAATAAAGAAGCCCGGCGGTAGTATATATATTTATATTAATTACCGCGGTATTAATAATGTAATATTAAAAATATAATACTTACTACTACTAATTAAAGAAACGTTGGACGTAATTTATAAAACTAAAATTTTTATAAAATTTAATATTATTATAATATTTAATTGTATCCGAATCTATAAGGATTATAAATAACTAATAATATTTATTACGAAGTTCGGCTTATATAAGTCCCTAATTTGCCCCTTTGGCTTACAGGGAGTATTAATTATATTCTAGAACTTTATAAACGATATATTATATAACGCTTTAAATAAATTCGCTATAGTTTATTTAGATAATATTCTAATTTATTTGGATAATAAGGAGGAGTATATTAAATATATTTCTAATATCCTTAACCGCCTTAAATATTTAGGTTTATAAATTAATATAAATAAATATAAATTCTATATTACTAGAACGAAATACTTAGGGCTTATTATTATACTAGGGGGGATTGAGATAAATATAAATAAAATTAAGGTAATAACGGAATAGGAAGCTTTAGAATCTAAGAAAGCGCTCTAATTATTCCTTAGGTTCGCGAATTTTTATTACCGTTTTATTAAAGACTTTTCGAATATAATAAAACCTCTTTATAAATTAATAAAGAAGACCGTTAATTGGCAATAGAATATTAAATATTAAGCCGTATTTAATTAATTAAAAACTGTATTCACTATTATACTAATACTAAAAATATATAATTAAATAAAAAAAATAATTATCGAGACGGACGCCTCCAACTAGGCTTTAAATAGTATACTTTCGTAGTAGGGGGATAACGGCATCCTTTACTTAATAGCGTACTTCTTAGTAAAGTATATAATAGTAAAATATAATTATAATATTTATAATAAAAAGTTATTAACTATTATAAAGGCCCTAGAAGAGTAATTACCGGAGTTAGAAGGCGCCTAAGAATAAGTAGAAATTATTACCGACTATAAGAATTTAAAGATATTTATAACTACGAAATAACTTATACTAAAGTATATATGGTAGTTAGAGTTTTTTAACCGCTTTAATTTTCGAATTACTTATAGGAAGGGGCCTAAGAATGTAAGGCCCAATATACTAAGTAGAAAATTGGAAGATAGACCCCGAAATATAGAGGACGAACGGCTATTCACTAGAAAGAAGTCCCTTATTAACCCGGACCGTTTCAATTTAGCATTTTTCGACGATAAGGATGCGCTAGATATAGTATATCTATACTTAAGGGCAATAAAAGGTATTTATCAGGGTTAGGACGATTTAAATTTAAAGGACGTTAAATTCTACAAATTAAAAATAATAAAATTAATAGACAATTTAATCGACGATAGTTACTTAAAGTTAAATTTAATATAGGGGATAATCTCCTATCTATAGAAAGAAAATGAGAGAAATTAAACCCTAGAAATTAAAAAGTATTTTAAAAATATATTTGCGGAATATATAATTAAATAAGGATAGGTATATTAGCGGAAGGGTATAGAAGAACGAATCTTTATTAACCCTAATAATAAAGAAACTTAATTCTAATTTATTTATAAAATATATATAGTAAAGCTAGGCGGGTATTCCGGGCGCGAAAGAATATATAAGATATTTAACCGATCCTACTATTAATTAAGAATATATTAATCTATTAAGGAATTCTATAAAAATTATTTTATTTATATAAAAATTAAATTATCAAAATATTCGCTAGTAGGCTACTTAAAACTATTCCTAATCCTTTTTATATTATAGTTATAAATTTCTATAAATTATATAACCCTTATAATACCCTATACTAAACGAAGATATACCTATCGTTATATTATAGTTGTAGTCGATTGTTTAATAAAAATAAAATATTATATTCTAATAGAAATACTAGAGATCGAGGAGCTAATTAAAAGATTTATTAAAAAAATTTATAATATTTATAGATTACTAAACGAAATTATATCGGATAGGGGTTCCTAATTTATTTTAATATTATAGAGAGTATTGTATAAGAAATTAAACGTAATAGTAAAGCTATTATTAACCTTCTACTCCCAAACTAATAGGTAGACTAAAAGAATTAACGTTAAAATAGAATAATATTTAAAGCTCTATATTAATTAGGTATAAAACGATTAGGTAAATTGGTTACCTTTAGCCGAATTCGCCTATAATAATATAATATCCGAAATTATAAGAATAAGCCCGTTCTATACTAATTATAGTTTCTATCTTCGGATAGGAATAGAATTATTAAGGCTATACCCCCCCAACCTTTCGGAAGTATAAAAGAAGGAATTTTTTAAAGCTTTAGAAATAGTTAACTGCTTCTAAACGGTTTTAGAAAGCGTTATTATACTTTTTAAATAAGTATAAAACTAATACAAAGCGAAAATAAATAAGAATTATATCGATATACTTAAATATTATATTAGTGATAAAATCCTCCTTAATATTAAGAACCTCGCTATTAGTAGACCTTAGGCTAAATTAGTACCCAAATTTAAAGGACTATTTAAAGTATTAGAATATAACTCTTATAGAGTAAAACTTTAACTTCCTAAGAATATAAAAATTAATCCAGTCTTTTACGTTTCTATAATTAAATTCTAAAAGATAATTAAACTCCCGGGATAGTAGGATATTAAATAAAATATTATAGTAAATTAAGGTAGAACTATAATAAGGACTAATAATAATAATAATAAAGAATAATAGGAATAGGAATTCGAAAATATTGTAGGATATAGTAAAATAAACAATGGGCGTTGGATATATTAAGTTAAATAGAAGGATATCGATAAACCGATTTAGTAACTTATTAAAGATTTAAAGGGATATAATAATACTATTTAGAAATATTACAATTCCTACCCTAATATACTATTACTATTATTATAAGTAAAGAAAAGATAAATTAAGGGTAGACTAAGAAAGAAAATTTAATTACCTTTAGATTTATTAATTACTATAATTCTACTAATTTTAATAGCCAATATTAATTCCAATTCAAATTTATATTAACTATTTTAATATAGTACTCGGGTCGCCCAATAAAAAGGATAAAACTAATAAAAAAGATAAGGAGTTCAGCGCAACTTATTCTGCGTACCCTAATCGAATATTTTATAGTATACCCTTTTATAGAGTAACTATTAATAGTACTGAGAGATAGTACGTTTTACGGCGGTTTTACGTCTCCTATTCTCTAAATTAGCTATATACATAATTAATACTAAAATTTGAAGATAAGAGGAATTTAAGAGTCTTTAAAATTAGTAGTACAATAATTAAACGTTTAAAGAAAAAATAAATTATAAATAGGGAGTTAAATATACAAATTTTTTAAACTTATATTAATAGCGGTTACGGGCGTCCTATATAAATTACTATACTACGGGCGTCCTTATAGTACCCCCGGTAGGGTTAGTAATAGTAAAAATTATTAAAGTTCTTTATATATAATAATTAGAGCGTTTTAAATTGATTTTTAGCGTATAGATAGATTATTAAGAATAATAATAGTTCTTACGGCGGAAGGGTCGGATTTAGCAATATTTTAGCTAGTATTCTACCTTTAAGAAGGAATTGGAATACTAAGTAGCCTCCCGTCTTAGTACGGGCGCTGAGACTTTTTTACTACAATTTAATTAGGTATACCCTAGAGGGACTCGGAAGGCCTACTTTAGGCAAAACAATATATTTAAACAATTTTTTTATAGTAGGAGCGTTTTAGGGGGAGGTAGTATTATAAGGCTAGATTATATACCCTATACCTTACTATAGTACAATAGATTACGTACTCTATACCTTCTTACTATAGTACTAGTACTAGCCCGGGTATTAAGGCTCTGTGTGACCCACTCTACCGGGCCACACAACCCTACCTATAAGCCTAGGCTGGCGCACACTCTCCTCTTACTTCCTTCGTATAATAACGAATATTGTAGCTTACCTATAACGGTGCCCTTACCCCGGGATATTCTATTTGTCTAATTAGCAAATGTATTTATTTTAAAAAATTTAATTAATTGGAATCAATACAATTAATATATCCTATATATTAACTCCTATAATTTAATAAGTTCGTATTATTTATAAAATGTATTAAGTTCTATTTGGTTTGTTATGTTTAATACAAATTGAAATAATATAATAAACTTAATAAAATAGCGAGAAAACTACAATAACAACAATAACTATACTACTATAACTAAAGCAATATATAAGGACTATAGTTCTTAGTTGTCTAATTTGGTAGAGTAGTAGGTAATTTTCAAACCTTTCTAGATGGTCGAGATGGGAGGTATCGGGCCAAATATAATTCACTAAGGTTTTGTGTCCGTTGAATAGCTGAATGTTTAGTCGCTGCTGTAAAATGAAGATAGTTAATAAATTTTTTAATATCTTCTTTCTATAAGTAAATAGAGAAACGAGTGTATATTCCCTCTAGAGGGATGAAGGATTATTTAGTATAATAAAATAAGAAGAGGCAAATGATTAAAGATTATTAAGAATTATTATTTTATTTAATTAAGAATATTAAACTAAAATTAATTATTTAATGTAATAAAGAATAAATATTGTAATTTTCTATTGTTTCGTCTCTTAAAGTTCAATATCCTACCTATCCCCCTTATTTCTTTTCTTCCTCTATTATCCTTATTTTTCTACCTTTTTTAATCTATTATCTTATTAAATTGGTCCTATATTCTTTTATCTTCTATTAATGCTAATTATTTAATTCTATCTAGTTTAGAAAGTATACCTTCTAATTTAGTACCTTTACTAAAAGTTCGAAAAAAATTATTGTAGAAAATAAATTAATGTATATATTCCTATATATTACCCCAAATTAAATTCTCCCTTTGAATCTTACAATAGGTCCCCTAAGTAAATTTATTACTACTTGTATATATATATATAATTAACGTTTTCCCCTATTATTCCTATTCCTTCTATATCCCTTTTTACTTTTATTAATTAAATCTTTTTCTTTAGTATTATTAGTAAGGAGACGATTATTTATATCTCTAATAATATTGTCCTAGGTTATTCCAATAATTGTTAAAGGTCTTCGCAATTTTAAACGAATATTTGGATTAAACCTTTCTTTAAATTCTATTAGAATTTGGGTAGGGTTATTCGGATTATAGTTAGGAAGGTTATTTAATTTATATTCTATACGGCGAATAGGATGGATTAAAGAGTTTATTATAAATTTATGAGAGTTAAAGTTAAGTAGTATATCTATAGTTATTTTATTAAGTATTAGGCTTCTATTTGTAATAGGTGTCTCTCTTATTGAGTAGAAGCTCTTAAATCCGGTTATTAGGGATAATTTTTACTATAAGATAGGTATAAGGGTCGATAGTATACGTTTGTGCTAAGAGGAGTTGGAGGGGGTAAATAGGTTCGAGGTCCTTCTAAAATCTAAAGGGATTGGGGATTAATTAATCCTCTTTATTTAAGTAAGCGTTTATATTAAATTTATAAGTAATTTTAAACTATTTAGTAAATTAATACTTCTAGGAATTAATAGAATTCTATTTTCTAATAATAGTTTAAGGTTTCTTATATTCCTAGGCGGTAGAGGAGTTTTTAATTATATTTAATTTATTAGAGTGTTGAGGGAAAGAGCGTTAATTCTTTTAGAAGGGTTGGATATAGCTAGCGTTAAACTATAGTATATTTAATTATCGATATTCAATTAAATAGAAGTATTCTATTTCCTAATTGATTAAGGATTTAGAAGTAATAATATTGTTAAACGAAACGAAGCTAGAGTAGAAAATAGTTAATTCGTTATCCTAGAGCTTTATAAATAAGTTATAATCTATCGAAATAGAATTAGAATTAATTATCGAAAAGAAACTATAGGCGGAGGCAAATAAATATTACTAGAGGAAGAAGTTAATCTTCTAACTTTTTTTTATTGTATTATAGAAATAGGAAAGGAGGAGTTAGACGATAACGAATTAGAGGATAAGGAACTTTTATTACTACTTTTATTAATAAGTATTATTAATATATATTAGAATAGAGGAAGGTTAATAAGGGTATTAGGGCTATTATATAATTAATACCGAGAAAAGATCTTTATACTTCCTAGTCTTTCTATACGTCGCCCTTTATTTAACTCTTTATTATTCTTCTAAGTGAGATGATTCTTTGGCTAAATAAAACGCTAAGGCCTTTTTTTATTGCTGTATATATATTTGTACTACTAGGATAGGAAGTTGGCTAATCTATTATCGACTATATATAGTACTTTAAGTTTAAATTTGCGAGGTGGGCTATTGGGGTACTATTATTTTATCTATAAAGTATTATAGATTATTCTTTAGTACTATTGTACTATAACGTTCTCTCTCTATTCTTAATTAAATACTATATAGTACTTTTATATTGTATTCTATTATTAGGTCTTTGGCTTTAGTATTTAGAAGTTTGAATTATATTCTATTAGTCTTATTCTTATAGTTTCTACTACTATTAATTTATAGATCTAATTAGAGATTTGGGTAACGAATTCGATTTATTGAATAATAAGGCCTGGGTTAGTCTTGAATACTTTCTAAATATTAAAGCTTTAAAATAATAAAATTAAAATTATTTTTATATTTTATAATATAGAACCTTCAAGATTAAAATTATAGTAATCTTATTAATTTATTAATTAATTAAAGATAGTTACCGAGAAATAGTAGTTCTTAAGGTAGATAAGGATTACCCAAAACCTTTTTTTTTTTATAGGTAATCGAATATTATTCGAATTACTTATAAACTTTAGAGTTCTACCGTTGAATTATATATACTTATTTAATATAAAGATTATTCTTACCCCTTTTCTAATTACTTATAAAAGTAGGGTAATTAAATTATTAATATAAGTGTAGGTATACTTATTGATACTATACTAAAGGTCGGCTAAGTATACTATAATCCGTTTTTAATTATAAAAACCTTTATTATTAAGTAGGAAAGCCCCTACCTAATTAGGTTATAGTCTATTATAAAAGATCCTACCGAATACTTTATTAGATTCTAGTTCCTTATAAGGTATTTTAAGGTTGTATTACTAATTTAATTAAATACTACTCAATTCGGAATGTTCTAAAGGTATATATCTATTCTTTAAATTTAAATTTCGAAGGGGGTTAAGGTATATTTTATAATATTAGAGGTTATTCTTATATTTTAGGATCTAATTGTATAGTTAATTTATTTTTATAATATATAATTATATTTTAATCCTTTATAATAAATTAAGAAAGGATCCTTAATAATTTTATACGTATTAATTAGTAAAGCTTTAATATATTGTTAATATCGGTTTAAGTACTTTATTCGTATTAGGTTAAAGTATTCGATTAATAAATAGTTAATTAAATATAAATTTAATAATTTCTTTAGTCTATTTCTACTAAAAGTTTTTTAATAGTATAATTACCCGGCTATTAAAATAATTTATAATCGGTACCTTACTATAACTATATAAAAATTAAATATTGCGAATAATAATAGGCTATTAAGGTTGTTTATTATTAATATTATTAGATTTAACTATATTACTTTAATTTAGAGTAGCCTAAGGTCTTTTACCCTCGGTTTTAATAAATCTACCGGTATTATTATTAATTAAAGTAATTTTAATTTTATTATTAGTAATAGTATAATTATTAGAGGATATATTTATATTTTTCTTTTGTAAGTGTTTAATTTGTATGTAGTAGAAAGGAAGGGTTAAACTAACGTTTAAATTGTATTAAATCGAATTTAAAAGAGAAGTGAAGGATATAGGTTGTATTGGATCGAGATTATCGTAATAGAGAAGAAAGTACTTAGAAGTCTTAAGCTTTTTAATATTATTATATTAAGAGAGGAAAGGAAAAGAAGGAAGGAGACGGGGGGAGAAGGGTATTATATAAATATTTTATAAATTATTTAATTAATTTATTTAATTATTAAAAGTATTTTTTTAAAGTTATTACTTACTTAACTTATAATATAATATTTAACTTCGTAGTATTTACCTTTTATATAATAAATTTATCCTTTCTTTTAAGATTATTATATAGGTAGTAGACTATAAAGGTTGAAGGTAGTAATAATCTTTTATTTCTTCTTTTTCTAGCGGTTATAATAACTTTAATAGTTGCTTAATATAGTAGGCTTTCTCTAATTAATTACCTTCATTTAGAGTTATAAATAATAGATTAAATATTAATAGTAATCTATAGTTTAGGTATAAAAACCTACCTCCTTTAGTCGGTCTTTCCCTTTTTACCTTTTTCTTTTTTTAATTAATTCTTTATTTTTCTATTAACTTTTTTCCTTTACTATTAATATTTATCGTTAAAATATTTACCTACGGTTCTAATTAGTTTTAATAATACGGAAATCCTATACAATTTTTTCCTCCTACTACTATTAATTAGCCAACCGGAATTTATTAGAATACTTATAAGAATAATATTCTTTAGGTATAGCCAAATAATATTTCTCCTTTAATTTACCTTTTTATTATTTTTTACTAAATTTAGTATAACGATTGTCCTAAGGCTTATAAATATTTTTATTCGCAAATCTAGTAGTAGATTGGCTTTAGAGCTTTGCCTATAAATGCTATTTAAAGAGCCTACAAACTGATAGAGGGTATAATATTAATTATCTTTTATTTAAGAATCTATATTATATAATACCCTTTTTAAATATTATACTTTATACTACTATAGGGATTCCCTAATTGTTAAGAAGCCTTCCTATAAATATTTAACGGTTTTGGGGCTAAAGTATAGTTTTTTAATTAGATTAAATAAATTATAACTTCCTTTAATATAGTACCGAGATCGGTTTGGATTAACGCTAAAGGTGGTTGGCCTTTTGGTCGTTATATTTATTTTATAATTCAATAGGATAAGTAGTTTAAAGTATTGGTTATTTAAATCTTTAGTAAAAAGTATATATCTTTATTCCCTAATTAGTTCTTTATTAATTTTTTCTCTAGATATTAATAATTCTTTATAGTATAGCTATTATATTATAATATTCTAAAAGGAATATATATTAGTATTTTGTAATACTTCTAACTAGTTCGAACGGATTCTAATTATTAGTCCTTTTACTAAATATCGTTCGCTTTTTTTATTTAACTTTAAAGATGGTATTTATAATAATTGTATATAGAATTATAGAGTGGTTAAAGAATATACTATAAGCTCGGTATCTTTAGTATATATTTGTAATTCGGGTATTCTTTATATTAATAAGCTAAATACTAGGTAGTATAGTAATTGGGAAGAATAAATAGTTATTAATGTTCCTCTATTATAATTTTATACTAAAGTATTCTTTAGAGGGGAGATTAGGCCTTAGTTTGAATATTTTCGACGAGAAAGGGGGTTGGAGGTTAGGGGTCTAAGGTTGGATTTATTTAGTATATTCTAAGTTATAAGGCAATTGATATATTTACGCTATTTTTTAGGATGGGAATTCTAGGGTAAAAATATATAAAAATTTTCTTAGGATAGTTACCTTTAAATATTATTAGAAGGATTATTATATTTAAATTTTATTTAGTAGTTTAATAATAAGTATTTTAACTATTTTAGTTTTTCTTGTATTATAGGGAATATTTTTAGTATTATAGTATATAGTAAAGTATAAGCTTTTTCTTATTTTTCTCTTCCCTTCGAAAGGAATAACGATATTTATTCGGTTCCTTTCGTATAAAATAAGAAATAATTGAAGTAGTTAATTTTATAGTAGTATCTAATTATGTAGAGTATTAAAGGTTCTTACTCCCTTACTTATATATTAGTTTCTAATTTTTAAGTTTCCTTTAGGGTAAAATGATTTTAAAATTCTTATTGTACTATTCTATTATCCGCTATATTTTTCTTTCGGTGTTCTAATTAGTCGTATAATTTATAGCTTTCCCTATAGTATTTTTATTAATTATAGGTTCCTTTAAAGTTTCCTTTAGATATAGTAAAGGAAGCGTTTTTTAATTAATTATATTATAGTCTGGTTCTAATTATATACTATTATATAAAAAGTATTTTTTA
Source organism: Neurospora intermedia (assembly GCA_037102815.1). Lineage (NCBI taxonomy): Eukaryota > Fungi > Ascomycota > Sordariomycetes > Sordariales > Sordariaceae > Neurospora > Neurospora intermedia. The sequence goes on from BTPP01000007.1 coordinate 972,068, forward strand.
ATTCTCTTAGCCGGGTAGGAAGTAGTAATATTAATACTATTTAAAGTTTTTAAGAAGTATTTATATTTGGAGGTAATTTTTTTAATTCGAAAAGGATTAAGTTAGTAGTAAATTAGTTTTTTAATCGAATTTATATCGATTCGTCGAATATAGTTATAAATTAGTATTAGATCTCTTATTTGTAGTTTTACAATATCGGGCCTAATTTTGCCCTTATTTATTAAATTGTAGTACTTTGTAGCTTTTTGCTTTATTATTGAGATTCGTTTAGTAGTAAAATTAAATTTATATTTATTATTTTATAGTAAACGGGCTCTAATAAGTATTAAATTGAGTTGGGCTTTAAGTGATTTATTATTTTATATATTACTTTATTATATAATTTTCTAAGATAATAGGTTAAATTTAATTGGTGAGATAGGATTATATTTGTAATTGAGGTAGAAGGGAGTAAAATTATAGTTTCCCCAGACTATAGTCCGATTTATAAATAAAATATAAGGTAATTAGGGCTTCTAATTATTTTTTATACCGCTAATGAGCTTTACGAATATTATTATAATTAGGAAGTACTTAAATTTATTTACTCCGTTTGCTTTAGAATTATAGGGTAAGATCCTTATAAAAGGGATATTGAACTTCCTAAGTAGGTTTTCGTAGTCTTTCCGGAATTCCGAACCGCTATTAATAATAATTAATAAGGGTAGGCCCTATTAATAAATAATTTATATTTTAATAAAGTGAGTTATATATTTTAAATTTATTGTAGGGAGGATATTTGCTTCTATATAATTAGTAAGGTTATCCTATACTTTAATAATTTTAATTCTTTTATTATCCTTTCCTAGTATATATTAAATATTTAATATCTACTTATAAAAGGGTTGTAGTAATAGATTAGTATATTAAAAAGTATTAATAAACCGTTTAGGATTCTATTTCTAATAGTTTAGGTAAAATTTAATACGCTTTTTTATATAGGAATAAATACCCTTCTACTAGTAGAAGTTGGTAATACGGTAGTAAATTACTTTTCTTCTTTTATAGTTAATTTTATTATAATATTTGCGAAAGATAATATTATAATTAGTATTATTATCGATAAATCTACGTAGTACCTAATTAGTATCCGTAGAGTATAACTATAAAATTCTTTTATAGAAGAAAAACTTTAGAGCTTTAATTTTAAAGCGCTATTATTCTAATTTAGTAGTTAAATTAATAAATAGTTCTAACGTTTAAAAGTATTTAGTAATTCTTTGAGAATCGTAAATCTATTGTTCCTTTAAAGGTTCCTAATTTTTTTCCCTTAATTTAATATTCCATTGAATTTTACTATATAGATTTATTAATTTATAAAATCGTTAATATCTTTTTCTTTAACTTTATTCCGCTAATTTATTACCGAAGAAGGTATATAGGAAAGGTTATTAGTAATAATATTTTTCTTTCTTAGGATATATTTAATTTCGAAGTTGAATAGTCGAATCTAAGTAATTTAATGTATAATTATTGCTATTAGGATATTAGATATTATACTATTTAATTAGTAGATTATAATTTAAATATTAATTTTAATAATAAAATAGATGCCGAATAGGTAGCGCTTTAATCGCTTTAAAGTATAAAGTAGCCCGCGAAGTTTTTATTTAGTAGCATTATATTTTTTTTTAGCGTTTAATTAAATGCCGCTTTCGAACCGATAAAGGTAGTGTTTACTATCTAGCCTAATTTATTTAATAACCGCCCCCCAACCAATTAGTAATACGTCTACTATAAGGAAAATATCCTTATACTAATTATTATTATAAATAATAGGTATAAGATAAAGAGCCGATAGAACTTTATACTATAAATATTCTAGAGTAAATTATTTATTCTCTATCTATTACTATTTAGTATTTTTTTTTAATAAAGTATATAAGGGCTAAACTATTATAGTAAAATCTTTAATTTAAATTCAATAGTATTTAATAATCCTTAAGAAGGTTTTTAATTGCTAGAGTTCTTTACCTTTCTATTTAGTAAATTTACAATCTTCTTATTAAAGGATTTTAGAAATTTTATAGGGGGAAAGTTATTTATTATCCTTTAAGTAAAGGTATCCTATAAATTTAATTTTAGGTTAATATTATTTAGACTTTTCGGTTACAATAGTGTAACTATTAAGTTCGATATTAATTAGGACTTTATTAATATTAATTAAGTAATTAAAGACGTATTTATATATATTAAATTTAATTTTAAGTCTATTATAATTTATAGTAGTTAATTTAATATAAATATCGTTTAAGTAGGGTTTATAAATAGTAGGGATTAGATTATACAATATTTTAATTATTACCCGAGAGAATTAAATAATAGAGTTTATTCCTCTTTAGGGTAATATAATTATCTTCTTTATTCTTATTATATTTTGGAAGGTAGTAATATCCTTATTCTTCTTATTAAGAGGAATTTAATTGTATTTAGAAAAAAGGTTAAGAAGGGAAAGTATTTTAAATCCTCCGAATTTTTTATTAAGTTTTTTACAATTAGGAGGGATATTAGAATTATGTAAAGTAATTATATTAATTCGTTAGGTATTATTGATTAATTGAAGGCCTTTATCCTTCTTAAATATTAGGAATTAATTATTCCGGTAGGTAGTATAATTATTTTTTAGCGTTCCTTATTGGATTCTATTTTTTAATAGTTTGTAAACTCTTTAATAGTTAGCCTTCGGAATTGGAATTAATTTATATTATTATACTGAATATAGAATAGTTCTAATTTCTTAGGGAGGGAAGATATTAGGTTCAATCTTTCCTACGTAATTAAAATCCTATACGAGAGCTACTTTATAGTTTTGAAGAATATAAGTAAATATCTCTTATTCTTCCTTAATTAGATTATTATATAAACCGTTAAATATAGTTTATAAGCGTTCGGGGGTTAGCCGTTCTCTTTTAAGTATATTTGAGAAATGTAGTATAATAATTTTATTCTATAGCGATAGATAAGTTTTTTATTATTATTCTAACCTATTTTTTAAAGTTATAAGATATTATAATTTCTATTTTAAGTTTCCTTTTAGCTTTGAACTATTAGAAGGTACGTTGTCGATTAGTAATACCTTCTAATCTTTCTGCTTATATATAATATAAGTAGTAAAGTTCTTAGAAGGTATTATATTATATAATAGTAATTAATTAACCTTTATATTAGTAGGTGTAGGCTTACTATTTTTATAGTTTTTCTCTCTTTTATTTATACGCTTTAACTATTGTACCGATGCCTAATATTAAATAAAGTTATATATTTATTTTTTAAATTCTATAGCGAGCTCCTTTTCTTTTATTATAGAATAGGGAGTATTCCTTATAATTATAATATTAAATACGTTATTTAAATTGTTATAGTTAGTATTATTAAGGTCCTTAAATAAAAGTCTTTCGAATTGTCTATTATTAAGTGGTTCGTTTTGTAAAAATTCTTAGAAGAATTTTAAGACGGCCTTCTTTAATATATAATATCTTTTTTAAATGTCCTGTAAATAGTTTAATAATTTATTAACTATTGAATTTTCGATCTATTTAAGGATTTTATTTTAGGCTTCGCTATTGTACTAAATAGGAATTAATATATTAATTCTAAAATTAACCCCTAAATAATTAGCGAGCCTATTTAGGGTGGACGGCTATTTATCGAATTCTTAGGCGTATAGTATTACTTACGCGCTTAGCCTCGCTCTCTTTTTCGGAATTAGTATAGTTTTAATAATTATTTCTTCTATTAATACATTAATTAATTCGATACTATATATCGAATAATTTAGTTTTATTTAGGTATTTTTAAAGAATAATTGTCTAAATATAATATTATAATATAATAAGTAAGTATTAGTAATAAAGAAGTGTATTTCCTGTAGAATATTAGTTAGTTATATTTAATTATAGGCTTCCTTAATAAAGTTTCGTCTACTTCTATTACTATTTGTATTAGAAGCCCCGGTATTTATAATAGTTAAATTGTATTCTTTAGCTATATTGTATATAATTATATTTACTTTTGCGCTTATATTAAGGAGGGCTCTAATTTTTAGTCCTTTTTGCTATAGAGAGATAAATAGGGTTAGTAGAATAGATATCCTAATTGCGTCCCTTAAATACGATAGGTAGGAAAGTTTATTTAAATAGGTATACAATTGTATAAAAATAATTACTTTTATTGTATATTAGAAAGCGGACTTTAGTATATCTTCCCGAATAAGTTCGGTTGTACTATTTAATTTTTAATTTAAATAGTAAATAGAGGTTTTAGTAGAGTTCTATCTTTCGGTTATTTTATTTACTATCTCTTTAATAAATACGCTATTAATTTCGTATTAGGTTATAGGAATAATTTAATTCGCTTCTTTAAATTAATTGGCTATTATACTACCTTTATAGGAGATTCTAATAATATTATCCTTATTTAAGCTAGCTTTATATTAGATTAAGGTAATAAATACTATTATAAACCGTTAATCTATATAGTATAGTTCCCTAATCCGATAGGGAATATTATAATTAATAGTTTTAAATACGAGAGGGTATTATTCTTTAACCCTTTTAATAGCCTCCTTTATAATAATATTAGTATTAACAATTTTAGTAAGCTTTATAGAGGATAAAATAGTAGGTTTTACGAATATATTTTCTTTATTAGAATCCGGGGTTAGTAAATTAATTATTTTATCTTTTATTGTTGGCCTAAGGATCTTTATTAGTTAGATTATTAGAGGCGGTTAATTGAATTCTAGGGTAGGGGGTTGAAGTATATTATTTTCGAATATAGTAGTACTATTATTAATAGTATTTATTTATTATAATTATTTATTAGAACGATTAGGAAAAGATATTTCCCCTATAAGGTTTGTAAATTATTTACTAGGCTCTATAGTACTAGTTTTTTAGTTATATAGCTTCGGATTAGATATTATATTAGTTATCGTTTAATAGGTGCTCTCGATTTAATAATCTAAGGATTAAAGTCTTTAGAGGAAATATATATAATTGTCCTTTATTCTATATATAAGTTATATTTAAAAAATAGAAGGATTTTAATATTTAAATTATTTAATAGAAGTTATAAGAGTTTTTATATAATATAAAGAAGAGAGTATTTATCCGGTAATTATAATATCGTTTATTAATTTTAACGTTCCTTCGGGAAATAAATTTAGTAGGCTATTAGTTAAAAGTAGTATAGGTTCTATAGTTATAAGGTTAGATTCTTCTAAGATATTCCTTAGAAGTACTTCCTTAAATATTTATTTTTAAAATAGTAGTTAAATTGGATAATCTTTAGTAGTATTAGCTATTCTAATAAAGTAGGTATTAAAGGTCTAGGGGTATTCTATTAGTATTTAGCGAATTGTAATAATTTTATATTTAGTTAGAGATCTTCGGTAGATTTCTTAAGTAATATTTAATCCGTTAGTTATATAATAGTAGTTTAGCAAATTAGTACCTATTATATTTATAGAAGTATTTAACCTACTATTCTTTTACTACTACCGGTTGCGTATATTACTAGGTAGTAGAGAAAATTTTAGTTCGAATCGGCATTTTCTCTTTAGTACCTATATATTCTTTTTCTAGCGATCGAAAATAGCCTTATATTCGGGAGATGTCCCGTAAATTGCTATCTAAGATTGCGTTAGAAATCTTAATTTCCTATCTTTAATAATTAAAACTATTACTTTATTAGGAATATAGTCGTTATAATCCTCTTTATTATTAATTATAATAGTTATTTATAAAGTAAGTATAGGATTTCGAGGCCGATAAATAATTAATTTACCTTTTTAAATATTATTAATTATCTCTTAATATTAGTTTTAGTAATAATTATTATTATACTAGTAATAACGGATTTAACGTCCGTCCCTACGGTTTTAATTATTTCTTCTATTATTTTTTCTTCTACTTCGGCCTCTTATAAAAGTGCTGTTTATATAGCCTCCTCTTTTATTAGTAGTATAATTCTATTTAATTATCGATAAGAAATTGATTTAAACCTTTTCTTTTTGTTTTTTTGTTAGCTTTTTATTGAGTTGAGACTATATAATCCTTATTTAATTGAATTCTTTAATTATCTTTTTAATATTTAATTTTTCGGCTAAATAGGACGTAGTAGGTACTAAAGTGGTAGTTTAGGTCGTTAAAGGAATTTTTTTATATAAAGGTTAGTCGGAATTACTATTTAATCCGATTAGGCCGCTTTTCTTATTAATAACTATTAATATTCTTTTTTTAATTAATACTATATTTAGATTATTATTTAATAAATTATCTTCTTTATTATTAATATAAGCGTTATTTTCGAAGTCGAAGTATTTGTAAATAGTCTTTATTATATTAATATAGAATTGTGACTAGGTTATTTGGTAGACCTTTTTTTTAAGCCTTATAATTGTTATAATTATCTTTTTAATTCTTTTTGTAAGCTTCTTATAGAAATTGCGAATAATTATAGATTGAGTAAAGTCCTTCTCTTTTTCGGGTTGTTTTATTAAGAGTATTAAATATTTAAGTATAGTTTTAACGATCTTTTCTCTATTATAGGGGATAGATTTATTGTAAAAGACTTTTAGTATAGTAGTTTTACTATTTGTCTAATTTAGGTCTAACGCTAAGAATTCTTATTTAAGACGATAATAGAATTCTTTCTATATTTAAATACTTTTAGTAGTAGTGTTATTCGTTATTTCTTTATAAATCTTTCGGGCGTTTAGTATATATTATTAGTATTAAGTATTTAGTTTAGCCTTATTAGAGAAGTAATAACTTTAAACCTTATTATTGAACTCTTCTAAGTATTTAGAAATATACTTCCCTTTAAATTTGGCTTTGGGTGTATAATCTTTTACGAAGGAAGTTGTAAAAGTCTTAATTATTAATATTTATATTAGGTATATATTAAATAGGCCTTTAAGTAGGTTTTTACTTAATAAATCTTTATTTAAAGTTTACTATATTTTGTATTTAGGTTCTTACTATTAATTAGGCTGTATAGTTATAATATTAGGTCCTAAGAGTCCTAAAGAAGGATTTTAATAATAATTAGAAGGGGTAAAAATAGGAGTAATAGAATAGGGATTTTAGTAAGTAAGAAAATACTATTTAGATTTAAAGTTTTAAGAATAGTTAGTTTCTAATTTAGTATAATAAAGTCTTAAAGGCGATTAAATAGGTTGTAAAAGAGTAATACGAAGAAGCGGATATTAGGTTCGAAAATTAAATATAAAAGTAGATAAGATATATAAGTATAGAGTACGAATAGGACTAGGTTAGTTTAGTAATAGATTCCTAAAGGGGGTTAGTAATTAGTTTCCTAATTAAATTAATAAAGAAGTTGGAGATTAATTAGGTTTCGGAAAGGGGAAAAAGGTAATTTCTAATATAGGGGTCGAAGAAGGAAGAGCGGGATTTAAGAAGGATAGTAGGAATAGCTCTAGTATTAATATAAGAGGCTAATCCGATGCTTCTTAATTAATATACGGAGCTAAAGTTATAAAAATATTTCTATTATTTTAGATCCGGTTAGTATTGTTTATACTACTTTTGTATATTAATTAATTTATTTACCCCTTTTTTTCTCTTCTTCTAATTTAGAGGTCCCTAATCTCCTTTTTTATTTATTTTCCTACTAATTAAGTATTATCGTACTATTATACCTTCTCTAATTAGAGATTTCTAATTGGATTTCCTCTTTTCTTATTCTTTTAATATTCCTTTCCTTTTTCTTTCTCTAAATAAAAGGAACCTCTTTAGTTCTTACCCTCTACTTTTTCTACTTCTCTATTTTTATTATCGGTATTCGAGAGCGGTAATTCTTATTCTACGATAATAATATTATTATTAAAGCCCTTCTAATAAGGGCTTATAATAATTAATTACTTCCTTTTAGTTCTTAAAATATAATAATAGTAATAATTACAATTCTAAGAATCTATTAATAATAATTGCTAATATATTACGTAAAGGAAGAATTTGGAGGTAATAATTAGTACCCTTCCTTTATAGGAGTTGATTATAAATTTTTAAAGAAAAGGGGTCTAAGTACTATTTAATCTTTCTATGCTTATGTAGGGGCTATATATTATAAATTTAGGGATATTAATCTTTAAAGGTTTAATACTAATATTTACCCTAATTATTGGCGGATTTTTTCGTTATTTATTATTCTTCGGATAGTTTTTTAATTAAATTACTGCTTAAGTAGCTTATTAATTGTCTATTCTTATTATTATTCTAATACTATTAATCGGATATTCGTTTATTTATTAGGTTATATAATTGAACTATTATTATTTAGTAGTTTATTTATTATTTATATTTACTTACGTTTAATTATTACCGCTTGGATATTTGTTCCTCTATCTTTCTTATTAATTATTTATATTATTATTTATACTCTAACGTTATATCCGAGCAGTAATCGGATAACTATTAATTAATTATATTATTAACGATCGTAGTACAGTTACTAATATAGCTATATATTAAATACTATTGAGGGCCCTGGGCTATAGTAAATATCCGGTGCTAGGGATCTTTATACTTTTTTGAAATAAAGCGATTTAAACTTCTTTATAACGATTAATTAGACGTCGCTGGCGAATATCGGGCAAACTTCAATAAGGATAGGAAGTTGTAAAGTCCCTATATTCGTTTTGGCTAATTTAGTATAGGGTTTTGATATTTATTTTATTCTTATTACTAATTTAAAATAGCGAGAAAATTATAATAATAATAATAATTATACTACTATAATTAAAGTAATATATAAGGACTATAGTTTTTAATTGTCTAATTTAATAGAGTAGTAAGTAATTTTTAAGCCTTTCTAAATAGTTGAGATAGGAGGTATCGGGCTAAATATAATTTACTGAGGTTTTATATCCGTTGAATAGCTGAATGTTTAGTCGCTGTTGCAAAACGAAGATAGTTGATAGATCTTTCAATATCTTCTTCCTATAAGTAAATAGAGAAATGAGTATATATTCCCTCTAGAGGGATAAAGGATTATTTAGTACAATAAAATAAGAAGAGGCAAATAATTAGAAATTATTAAGAATTATTATTTTATTTAATTAAGAATATTAAATTAAGATTAATTATTTAGTATAATAAAGAATGAATATTGTAATCTTCTATTGTCTCGTCTTTTGAAGTTCGATGTCCTGCCTATCCCCCTTATTTCTTTTCTTCTTCTGTTATCCCTATTTTTCTACCTTTTCTAATCTATTATCTTATCAAGTTGGTCCTACATTCTTTTGTCTTCCATCAATGCTAACTGTTCAACTCTGTCTAGTCTAGAAAGTGTACCCTCTAATCCAGTACCCTTACTGAAAGTTCGAAAAAAATCATTGCAGAAAATAAATCAACGCATATGTTCCCGTATACCACCCCAAATTATTAATTAATAAAATTAACTAAAGTTTATAAAGAAGACAAATTCTAAACTTATGTATCTTTTATAATTATTAACATTCTTTCAAGTCTCAAAGTATAATTAAAATATCCAAAATCCGAATAAAATCGATTAAATTCTTCATTCTTCCTCTCTTCTTAGGCTTCTATAATTCACAAGCCCACGTTGACGCTCTTTGTTCCTATTATCTTCTGTCACATTTCAGCGCGATCCAAGCTGTGCGTCGCGCTCTTTGTTCCTAACGCAAACATATTCGTCAACTCGCTCTCCCTTGAAAGTTTTAATCACAACTTTATTTATCTCCGACAAGGTGTTCCTCGACTTCACTTACGCGCACACCTGCAGTCTCATCGTCTTCTTACCGCACTGATTCGCCACCCTCCATGTTTATATACCTGCCTGTGGGAGTATCAAATTGATCCTTCACCTAAACAACGGTCGCTTCGAGCACGTATTCTTATTTCTTCAACTCTCGTAGCGCTTCCACCGTATTGCGTCCCCATGGTGCGATTGCCTCATCTTCACGAGTTGCTCACTACGGAGTGTAATGTCTCCGTCTGCTCAATTGTCTACCATGACAATCCATTCAGGCTTCGATCTGACTGTTTGCTTGGGTCAACTTGGGCAGATCAACACCACTGGTGTCTTCCCCTTCTTATAACCCTAATCCCACGCAATCGCCACCCAACAGTGTCACTGACACCGCTCGTCCATCAACACATCTTCTCTTGTCTCCTTGTCGGCTTCGAGCTACAATAGGCACAATTACTCTGATACACGGCCAGGACACCAGTTCGCTCTGCCATGATACATGACCCTGCATCTATGTCAATACCAAGCGGTTGGGCCCTCGGGGTGTGACTTAATTGGGTCTCATACCGGGTATCCAAGATCAGTGATGTGTCCCTAAATTTCTGTGCACCAACTACCACCATGTGCGTGGGAAACATTGTAGGGTCATAGAGGTATCAAGTGGAACGAACATACAAGTGTGCGACTCTTCCACAGTCCTGGCGCGACTGGAAAGCCCTTGCGCAGTGCCATAGATGAAGGGTATCGTACCCCCTTTATATCTCGGGCCGTGATACAGCAACCTAGGAGGCATACACACGGCTAGGCAGTCACGACATCTACTTTATACTAGGCCTGCTTGAGTAACGCGTGGCAGATGGACCCTCTAAACAGATTCCCCTCAGTCCGTCACATATGGAATCGGAGTAGTTACGCATCAACCTCGCGATGCGATGCCATGCCATGCCATGCTACAGCCGCCGGAGATCTGGAAGCTCCAAGTGAGTGATGATCCATCCGACAGTATCGGATGCCGGCTCAGTTTGGCGATGACCAACGTGTTTCTGTCTCACGTCCTTTTTGTTGATCAAGAGACGAAGAGCCTACACTAGGAACTACATTCTGCCTTGGGAAAAAATCGAGACAGTAGTCGGGACCCCAACCACATGTGAGAGACTTTGCCTCATCCGCTTTCGGAAAAGGCGTTTGCACCATGATTTTGATGGTCGCAGTCTAGTGGCTGGTTGTGTGATAGCTTGGTTTCGGCCGAAACGATCTGCATGACTCTGAGGCCGCAGACAAAGAAGGGGAATGCTTTGTTTTGTGCCAAAGCTGGTTGGAATGCAACGACTCCAACCGATTGTTGGGCCTTGGTGTTCAGGAAAAACACACAAAGGTCATCAATCGACGTCCAAGAACATCCCGAGGTCCCCATAAACAAATCCGCCGGGAATGTACGATATCGACCAGTACGTATTTGCGTTCGATATGTTATACAGTAGACATTCATCGCAGAGGGGCTTATTGTTGGAACTTGGGCTCAACCAATCAGACATCTAAATGTTTGATTCGGTACCTTATTTCCCGATGTCTGGATCTCAATTACATTGAGCCGTTCCAATCAATCAATCATGTAGCCAACGGACTTTGACCGTCGCTAGTCATGCATAACAATCTACACCAGAGCCTCTCTTTGGCCGCTTCCCGCCTTCGATGGGACCAGTCACCACACGATTGAACCAGGACTAGCACAGTTGTCAACATGTCCCGCTCAGGACGAGTAACCCCGATGCTTATACTTCATAGCGTCATTTGCATGGTCACGACACGGATTCTTAAGGTTTTCAACAACTTGTCCCGGTCCAGCTCCGTACTCCAGTAGGTTCCATCCGAAGGGATGGAATGGGGTCATGAGTATCGTGGGGTAAAATCCGGGGTTTGGCGGAGGCGGTGTCCACCAGTAAGACGGGTGTAACGTCTTCAAAGGGATAAAGCCGTTGGTGTTGGTCATCATCGGTCTTGGCTAGCTTCTTTGAGCGTGGTTCTCCCGTGGTTGCGCTTTTCAGTTCATCAGAGTCCTGATCAGTCCCTTGTGCTCCCGCCGCCCCTTTTCTCTGAGATCAGCACGGCGAACTGCCGAAACGACTCGACTCTTGGATGACATGTCCCCCAACCCGTCGCTTTCACATTTGAAGTTGGAGAAAGAGACGAAGGCCTACAAGCGCACCTATCATGGCCCCGGACCGTCTCCGCATCCCCGCATCCCCGCATCCCCGCACCCCGCAATTCTCGTCTTGCGGCCCTGCTTCCGGTCGGCTAACCATGCTCCAAGGCAGGGTGGCCTGGACTCACATGCCCTTGATTGGAGGAACATCCAACTTCCTCTTCTGTCTCTTACAACGACAGTGACCAGCGACCAGCCGCCTTGGCTTGTCTCACTCACAGTCTCGCACGACTTTCCCACTGCCTTTTACCGCAGCCGTACTACTTGCCCCCTTCCTTCGCTCCAATCGAACCAATATCTTCTCGGCCCTACCAGCACCAGAACACAGCATGGACCCCACCTCCCCGGTTCCATTGCAGGCCAAACTCAACCCCCTTCCGGGGATGCCTGCATCCTTCGCGCGAGTGATGCAACATGGAAACGTTTCCAGGCTGACGGTCCTCCTGGGATGAGGACTTGCTGGCTCTGTCTCGGGAAAAACATATGTATAAGGGGGACTCCCAGTTCTCTCGGAGGATGGAAGAGACCAGCGTCTCTGTTCCAGGCTTTGTTTCTCTTCAACTCCTCGAGATATCCGTAGTCAGCGCAACTGCTACGGCAAACAGTCAAGATGGGGCTCGGGCTTAAGCTACCGACAATCTACAATGTCCACCTTGTGGCTATCATTGCCACCTTGGGCGGTGCACTGTAAGTTTTATCCCATTCTTCTACTCAACTAGGCTATCTGGTTACACACAAGCAAACAAAAGTAAGAAATGACTAGATGGATGCTGATTACTCTTGATACTCCAGCTTCGGCTTTGATATCTCTTCCATGTCCGCCATCGTCGTAACCGACCAATACCTCACTTACTTCAACAACCCCCATGGTATCATCCAAGGAGCCATCGGCTCTGCCCTTGCCGCCGGCTCTGTCGTCGGTTCCGCCATCGCCGGTCCTCTTTCCGACAAGATCGGTCGTCGTGACTCCATCTTTTTCGCCTGCTTCTTTTGGCTCATTGGTACTTCCGTCCAGGTTGCGTGCAAGAACTATGGCCAGCTCATCGCCGGCCGTGTGCTCAACGGCTTCACCGTCGGCATCACTTCCTCCCAGGTCCCCGTCTACCTGGCCGAAATCGCCAAGGCAGAGAAGCGTGGTTCCTTGGTCATCATCCAGCAACTCGCCATCGAGTTCGGTATCTTGATCATGTACTTTATCGGCTACGGCTGTGCGTCGATCGAGGGCACTGCTTCGTTCCGGACCGCTTGGGGCATCCAGTTCATCCCTTGCTTCTTCCTCATGCTTGGTCTTCCCTTCTTGCCTAGGTCGCCCAGATGGCTGGCCAAGGTCGGCAGGGACCAAGAGGCCATTGCTGTCCTGGCTAATATCCAGGCTGATGGCAACGTTGATGACCCGAGAGTCGTTGCCGAGTGGGAGGAGATTGTCACCGTCATGAACGCCGAGCGTGAGGCCGGTAAGGGATGGAGGAAGTTTGTCAAGAACGGCATGTGGAAGCGCACCATGGCTGGTATGACTGTACAGGCTTGGCAGGTACGTTCTCTTCCATGTTTCCCTTATATCCCGTCCCACCATCGTCACCAACCAGTTCACTAACATCCCTTCTCTCTCAACAGCAACTCGCCGGCGCCAATGTAATCGTCTACTACCTAACCTACATTGCCCAAATGGCCGGACTCACAGGCAACGTCGCCATGGTGACCTCGGGCATCCAATACGCCGTCTTCATCATCTTCACCGGCGTCATGTGGCTCTTCATCGATAAGACGGGTCGTCGCACGCTTTTGGTTTACGGCGCCTTGGGAATGGCCTTCTGCCATTTTGTCGTCGGCGGCGTCATGGGCGCGCACCACGACAACGTTCCGGAGGGAGTCGGCGGCAACGCCAACATTGTCATTAGCGTGCACAAGGGCGCGCCCGCCAACACGGTCATCCTGTTCTCGTACCTGCTCATTGTCGTCTACGCCTTGACGCTCGCTCCCGTCTGCTGGATCTACGCCGCCGAGGTCTGGTCTTTGGGCACGCGCGCTACGGGTATGTCCATGGCTGCCATGTCCAATTGGGTGTTCAACTTTGCGCTGGGCATGTTCACGCCGCCGGCGTTTGTCAATATTACGTGGAAGCTGTTTATCATTTTCGGGGTGCTCTGCGTCACGGCGGCGGTCTGGTTCTGGTTGTTTTACCCGGAGACGTGCGGTAAGACGCTGGAGGAGATTGAGATCCTGTTTGGTGAGCAGGGACCTAAGCCGTGGAAGACGAAGAAGGGCGAGTCGAGACTTACGGCGGAGATCGAGGCTGTCAAGGCGAGGAAGACGGTGGAGCACGAGATTGAAGTGCATGAGCATGAGAAGGTTTAAGATGTGAAGGAGTCTGCAAGGTGTGGTGGTGATGTAGCGTTTGAGAGTGAGGTAAGGGGAGCAAGTGTCAGTGTGGTTAGTTTTTTGTTACTTAGCAAGATACCCGGAGCAGAGTTATGATTAATGCGAACTATACGCGTACATGTCAGCACAATTTCACCAGTGTCTTGCCACTGAATCGTTGATTGTCGATCAGTTACTTCTTCGCTTTACTACGCATACATCTGCTGTTGCTGCTGCCATGTTTTCATTTCTATCTTAGGAGATTCTCAACAGCATATAGGCCACTCTCTGCTGTTCAAGTGATAAACCCATATGATGTCTCCATGTGGCCAGGGCCGTCATAAGTCGTGCCGAATATATTTCTAGGTGACTTCCCCCATTGGACACTCCTAGGCACTGGGCTGTGACATCAAAAAGTGTTGTTTCAAAGCAGCTGGATGTTTCATTCACTACCTCTAGTTGTAATCTCATACCAGCCCTCTAAAGAAAGGAAAATGAAAAGATGTGTAGCCGCCGTTACCCCCATCAACCCCCACCTCCAACTGTGACCGCTATAGTGCGCTCAGTGTAACCGGAGACGTCTCTTCCGCACTACTTCAGCCGCCGTGCGGTAAGAGATCGAGGCTCGCGGTACTCAATACAACTAATGTCACGGTACGTTCCATGTCATTGCACGAAATGAAGGACCAGTGTACAGAACAAAGTAGCCGCGGTTGATGAGTAAAATCGGAGGCCGGGGGCGACGGAATCTTCCATGCGGAACGAGTGATGAGACTGAAGTGTCTTCCAGTTAGGTGTGTGACGACGCGCTTTAACACGACGAGCCGGCCGGGTAGCCAAGAAGGAACGAAAGTGCAACCATTCCATCGGTTTTCCTCACAAGTTGCGGTGATCACCATCATAGCCAAGTGACTTGACTGTTCAGAGTGATGTCAATGGTAATCGCTCAGCTACAGCGGGTACTTTACGTTGTACTGTTGAGGTTACCGCTTGTTGGAGAACCAGAATTGCTCAGGTGCGACTCAGGTGCGAGTTCGGATTCCGCGCTCGTCCTCCGGTTATTAGCACGGCACAATACGGAGAGGCTAAAATAAGAGGTCGGGATAATCTAGGGTAGGTAGTCAGTGAATGACCGGCAGATGAATTTCTGAAAGGGTTCCATCCGTCGTTGACTTCGGAATGGCGCTTTGAAGGTTTATCGACAGAAATTGTCTGTCAGACATCAAAAGAATCGCCGAGAGATGCTTTAAATTCCTCAGGTTAGCCGCAGAACTGACTGTATCACACAATCGACTTCTTTCCACTGCATCCACCGCTACCCCTCCATCAACCCAGCTGAGAAGAGTGAAATCCCAATCTACACCCGCCCAAAATGCTCTCCCCTCTTTTCCTCCTCACCACGACTGCTCTCCTCGCCAGCCTCACCACTTTAACCACCTCCTCCCCCGTGCTCCAAAACAGTCCCCCGCCCATGACCACCTCCATCCCCACCCCAACGACCTTACAACCAGGCGCCTACTGGATCCGCGCCGTCGTTCCGCCCAACTACCACAAATACCTCCAAACCAAACCCGCCAACCTTCCCGGCACCGCCATCCTCGACTCCTACACCACAGCAGGCCAATTCAACATTGTCGACGGGCAGCTGGTCAACAAAGTAGTGTCCAACCCGCCTCTGTATCTGTGGGTGGAGGAGCCGCCGACCAACTCATCGCCGCCAAGGACGCTGGCGACGTGGTTCAATACCACCAGGAACCCCTTTGGTACGTTTGCCTGGCAGGGAGACTCGCTGACGTGGAGCGTGGCGAGCATAAAGAGGCAGAATGTCGCGGCTTGGTTGGTCTGTGAAGGTCAAAAGCTGTTTGTGAATACGGGCGCTTATGGGTATCAGACGCCGAGCGGGTGTGCGGATCAGACGGTAGGTTTCGTGGTACTATCCTTTTTTTTATTTTTATTTTTTTTCTTTTTTTTTTTTCTTTTCTCCCAGACACTCTCTTGCTCCATGCATGATCGTGTTAAACGTGAGTAGATAGGGCGGCTAACGGATGAAATAGATACACTACTACAACGACAAGATTGCGAACAGCTAGGAGAGGGCAAAGGAATAAAAGGACTTGTGTATGTATGGTGGTGGGAGATGGACGCGATTTTAAGACTTTTGGAATATTTCGTAACCACGCCACACCAGATGTAGCCTGACTTCAATAGGTGAACAAGCAACGGACAGGCCTTCATCTCCTTCGCCTCTTATGCCAGCCGATATCCTGCAGGTTAAGGATTGGATTCTGTCATCGTTTCGTCACGAACCCTTCCTTTCCTTCGACTCAAACGCTACCGCATTTGGAGAGATGATGTGTGTAAGAGTTACAAGTCGTATTCTTATGTGGTGTCGATGTGTACCTCATGAAAGGGTAGAGGTAATGCTGAAGTTCAGTACAGGGTGAGAAATTGTTTGTTCGGTTGGAGGAAGTCCCGCAACTGATTCCCTTGAAGCAGAGAATCCTGCAACTTGCGCACGATCCTCTACCTAGGTATGTCCGGGTACGGTCACTAAGTTAGTTCACGACTTCCTCAGGATGGGAAACAAAAAGCCAAGTTAGGAGTATTCAATACGTAACAAAAAGTATCAGAAAATGTCTGATTTCATCGATCATGTTCGAGGATTTTCACGATCAACACGGGGTATTTTGATGTGCCTCCATGGCCTGTTTGATGGTGATTTCGGCTATGTTCACGAACCGCACTAACAGACTCTCTGTAGATTTGTTATTCATAGTGCATGACAACCCCCATATCCAAACGCCGACGCTCCATATATCCTGCAACCCAAAAGAAAGTGACAACCAAAGACAACAACGACATCAAACCATGAACATGCTCCCAATGGATGTCCCACACAATCAACAATACCCCAAAGGCGTGACACCCAACCTAAATGGCCTCTGCGCTTTCTTAATCCTCTCCAAATCCGGCTTCCACACCCCCTTCGTCCGTTCACTAAGCAACTTCAGCCCCGTCCCCTCCGTCAACCGATGAAACACCTCATGCTCCTCAGGCTGCACGCTCTTGAAGAACAGAGGCTCCCACACGATCCCCCGCTCCTTCTCCTCAACCCGCATTCTCCTCTGCGCCTGCTCGATCCTCGTCTTCTCATTCAACACCATCCGCATATCCCCCTCCGCCATGCCCCTAAACACGCCGTCCCACGCCCTCCTCGACTCCCACGGATCTTGCTCAGCCAGTGAATCAACCACAATCGGCACCGGCTGGTTCTCGGGCGCATCAATATCATACACCTCCACCGTCTCGCCCATGCGCGGGTTACGCACCGTCCACCCGCCTTCGCTCCAGCACCCCTTGACTTCATACAGCGTCTGTTTCGCGGCATCATCTCTATGGAACACGCGCGCTTCAAACGAGTTGCGCTTCCCCCGAATCATGCCCTCCCCTGTAAACTTGACCTCGGCCTGGTACCCGCTGCTGCCAATAATGGAATACGTGCCCAGCACCTCCGGGTACATGCAACCCGACAGGATCCCGCGGACCTTAACGTCCAGCAGAGGGATCAGGTAGTCCTCGTCGAACCGATCGATGTGCAGCACGGCGTTGCCGACCTGGCGGATATTGACGGTGCCGTTGAACGTCATTTCGACGCGCGCGTACCCCGTCGAGCGGATGCCGTGCTCGGCGTCGCTGACGTGCATGGCGGTGATGGGCGGGTGGTGGCTGACTTGCTCCGAGACGAGCGTGGTGGTGCATTTCTTCTCGGCGTCGGTCCATGAGGCCAGAAAAAGCTCGCCTAGAAACGCGTTGAGCGGTTTGCGGATGCTGCTGCTCTTGGAACCGGTAGAGCCGATGTAGAGCTGGCTCCGTAGGGCGATGAGGAACCACCGTAGAACGAGGAGCATGCGCTTTTCGGGGTCGGATTCGAGCGAGGGCGCGGCGAAGACGGAGGGCCGTTGGGCCCAGCAGTGGCCTACTTCGACGACGGAGGATGGGGCCAAGAGGTGCGGCGGGCCGGTGATGTTGGAGAGGTCGCCTTTGACTGTTGATAGGAACTGGAGTGGAAAAAAAGGTGTGTGTTAGTGATGGTGGTCTTGGGAACGAACAGTGTTGGCAAGTAGTTGGGTGAGTAGGAAGGAGTGGAGGAATGCGTACCTTGGCAAGGTCTCGTACTCGAGACGAGACTGATTTGGAGTCCATGGCGAAGAATTGAAGTTTTGAGGGTAGGTTGATTACTAGACGTTATGGTGCGCAGCACAAAGGAATTATTAGGTTCGATGGGGTTTATATTAAATCAAGTGATCGACTCGTCGTTGACGTGTTGTATTCTTCTTCCACTTGGGCCTGCCAAGAGTATCGCCTGCGCTTGTCAAGTGATCTTGGTCGCTTAGCCCCGATCTTATTGTGCGTGTTGATTGCTGAAGTATCGGTTGGCGGAAAGGGTACAGTGTGGACGAATTAATGTCCAAAGGAATTGGAAGCGTGGCTATGGTGCTAGGAGTTGATGTCGTCTTCGTTCAGTTGCTGAATGGTGATTCGCCAAGACAGCATGTGTAACTGATGTGCAAGTCGATCTTGGCAGCTATTCCCGATTTTTGTGTAAGTGTGGGTGGTGATGCATCGACGTTGGTGCGAAAATCGAAGGAGTCGGTTGCTCAGTAGAACGCAGAGAAACAACACACCACAAAAAACAACAGAACTAAAGAGAAACAAGTGCTGTTTTTATTGTGAAGACAAAGTTTGTCCAAGAAGAATCAGTTCGGAAAGAGTTTCAACGTAGAATTATAGGTATCTAGCTGGTAGGTACTTTGTGCCTTGGCGACTCGTGGGTAAGGGGGATCAGATCGAGCTTGTTTCACATCTGTCGCGACATCTGTCGCAGCTCGGACACACGATAAGGAATTCCGTTGTACCTTGAGATACTTTTAGGAGATTGGGATTCCTAGCTAACCAGTCCAGTATCTAAGTGTTTCGTTTTTTTAACATTGTCATTCTACAGTTGGGGTGCGTAACCATCATCCAAATATCATCATTGGAAGTCCAGATGACTTATACTGCATACCTCTACTAACAGTAACAACGACGAGCTCTCGACATATGTACTTATTGTACTCTGACAAAGTGCTTGACCGTGACACAACCGTCGGCACATCGCTCATTCTCCCACTCTTTGTACCATACGTTGTGGCATTTTGACAGGTGCCCGAACGTGTTTCGGAAACCGTTTTGCGACTGACTACCCGGATCGTGGGAATTCCGGGCGCATCGTGCAGATGTTACTTGCTGTTTGATGAGATACACTGCATCCATGCATGCATCACTGATATGAGTGCCGCATAGCCTCTCGCTTGCGTGGTGTTGGTGGCCTGTATGACACAAAAGAAGCATCTTGGGTGACTTTGTGAAGAATGAAAAGGGTTCAAGATGCACTCACTGTATATGAAGCGACTCCTTTCATCAGTTCATCCAGGTTATTTTGGCTGTCTTGAACCCCCGACGACCGGCCCCCGATACATAGGTATTCGGTGCATTGGCTTACCACAGTAGTTGTGTCGGTCCGGGCGTCGTGATACGCCGTCATCCATCCAGAGCGAAATAGATCTTTCCGGAATTGACGTCATCAAGGTTGGACCCTGACCCCCCACCCCCCAAAAGCTTGAACCATTTAAGCCCCTGAACGCTAGCACTACACAGTACATACACCATACAACAATGGAGTTCAGTTGCTGCGCCTCAGGGGCAGAGGACGGACACGACCCGAGCACAACTTGAAGCTCGACTCAGAACCTCAAGGAAACGGAACATGGGAGTTTAACGCTGAAACAACTAACAGCTTCACCATGTCGTAGGTGGGGGAGTCGACCAAAGTACACTAGGGAGCACCGACCCATGGTACATACAACAAATGGATTCTGTTTGTTCGTACTTGGGGTCATTCCGAGGATCCAAAGGCAACTTCGTTCGTCCTATTCACCAGCCACCATCCGGATGCTCCGGACATGTGTCGTTGTTTGCGTTCATGAGGTCGACTAGCTGTGGTATCTTCGGACGGTGCCCATCTCGCTAATCGTGTTGGTTCAATCTCATCCCCAACCGCCCGCCCGCCCGCTCGCCTGCCCGGGGCCGCATATCGAATAACCACTCAGGTCGTCTAGCCCAAAATAAAATGATTCGGCACTGTCATCACTTCGTTGTGTTCTCGATGTGGAAAATAAACCAAAAAAAAAAAGAGAAGATGTTGTTGAACATCGGGAATTGAGCCCGACGTGGGGGTCGAACCCACAACCTTGAGATTAAGAGTCTCACGCTCTACCGATTGAGCTAGCCGGGCAGCTGCGAGCTGCCATTGGATGTTGAAAATTTGCCCAGTCGTACCCCTTAAGAATCATCACCAGCCTCAGTCAGTTGTACTTGGATGTCAATTGAAGAAGAAATGCCAATGTTGAATAACATGAATGGACCTGACAGATAATTAGAATTATGAACAAGTTAGTGATTCCAACTATCTTTTGATTATCGTATTCGTAATGCAGATGTGTCCGACAATGCGCTATATCCGCTTGTGCTATCCGCTTTCCCCATGGCAAGAGTAACCCCCCAAAAGCACCATAACGCCCTCTATCCCTCTTACCCATGATCCCCCAAGTCCAAGGCAAGTATTACACATTCGAAAAAAAAATCCTCCTCATGCCCAGATTATCCCAATCCGATGATATCTCAAGCGGATTTCTTCCTTATATGATCAAGTACACTTCATGACCCTCGTGATCCACTTTGTTATGCAACTGCTGCGGACCGAGTTCTAACACTCATTCTTTTTCGAGGTCGTTTCCTAATGACCACTTGCCTGGTGCCTCCTCATTGTAATGGATACCCGACGTTCGAGGTCAAATCAACTGCGACTGTCGATACCCTCCAAGTGCAACATCCGAGGAATGTTATGCATGTGCTTGCGCGCCTCCGCACCCGAGAAATGCGTGTGTGGAGTGACGGCCACTGAAAGCCAGCTTGACGCAGGTCATGGGGCGATGGCCGCTATGATCCAAATATGATGCGGTTTTTTTGGTTTTTTTTTTTTCCTTCGAATGTGCCCATTTAGCTAGAGAGGTTCGGCCACTGGATCTTGTCACAGACCTTCTCCCTTTCGGTCCACTCCTTGATCTTTTCGACATCCCAACCACTGATGCTTTGCTTGGCCCCTTCTTTCTTTGGTACTGGCTTCCCCAGAATGAAGGACCTGTGCATGGCACACTTTCCATCCTCGTACTTGTATTGCACGCAGTCATCAGGAGGCAAGCTCTTGCACGCCGCTTCGCAGTCGGAGGCTGATCGGTGGGCGACCTTTTCGAGCTCGTTGTATTCGTTCGCCGGCTTCATGCGATGGAGGGTGCCCTCGTCCCATTGTTTTGCGGAAATGTCGACATAGAAACGATCGTCGGACTTGTTATCCCAGTCAAGCTGCTCGCGCTTGAGCTTGGGTTCGAGATATTCGTGGTAGATGTCTTTGATGAGAAGGGGCCGCGGCTTTCCGGATGCAATTTGCTCTCTGCGGAAGCGGCGCTCGAACTCCCAAAACGTGTTGATCTCTTCGCTGTTCATGTGATGCATTGTCACGATTGGGTGGCACCAATGCCAGGGACCAAACGGGAGCGTTGCGGGCTTCTCGCCGTTGATGGTCGGCCACTGTGAAACACCTTGGTTAGTACAATGAATATGTTCTCAATTCGTGCGCACAGAGAAACTCACCATTTGTTCGACAGAGACATCGGCGTTATCTTTGAGCGCCAAGGCAAAAACGTAGTCTCCGCAGCATTCACGCTTCGCACGCAAGTCGTACTTTTGTGCCACGCCCGGATTCCCGTCGACGAGCGCCTTCATCGACGCCTTGCTGACGATATAACCCGACCCGCCATGACCGAATCTGAAGCCCTGGATCAAGGTGACACTGCCAAGATAGTGCTTCTTGTTCGGGTTCAGTTTGCCTAGCCAGTGTACCAGGTTGGGCCACAGGACATATGTGTCGGCGTCTACAAAGACGTACCAGTCGTAGCCTGGGCGCATCTTATACGTCTGTTCCGCCATGTGGACATTTTTATACTTGTCGAGATTCCAGCCTTCGGTCGCGGGGTTGCCCTGCTTGTTGCAGCCCTCGACATCAACAGGGCACGCCTTTTGGCGGCGGTACAGGTCAAAGTCCGGGTTCCCCTCCATGGCCTCGGTTGACACGTTGGACAAGCTGTCGTACACCGGGTATCCGCCAATCTTCTGTTCCATATCGCTAAAGATGAGGAAGTCGGGTACACATTTGAGCACCGTCATAAGTTGAGTGGGCACGCGGTTGAAGGATTCCGACGCGCCCGTCTTCATGATGACCAGAATGTTGTCGGGAATCGGGTAGCCAGCGCAGTCTGGGTTCTCGGAGGGATGTGGCCTAGGGCCAGGACCATTGTGTCCCGGTGGTGGTGGGGGAGGATGGTGGCCATGGCCACCAGACTGGTAGAGAGGGTCGTCAATGGCAGTCCAGCCGCCAAGACGCCTCGAGGTGGCCAGAAGAAGAAGCAGACTGATTGCCGCACATAGGGCGATGGTGATGGATTTGCGCGTGAACATCCTGGGCAGCGTGGGGATGAAGCAGAGGCTGTCTTGGCCACGACGGGGCGACTTGATCATTTGAAGGGAAACAGATCAGGTCGCAGGCGTAGAAAAAGAAAGATTCATTCGCGATCAAGAGAGAGTGCAGACGTCATGCCACTCTCGAGTTCCCCATGGAGCTGAATGATCCACCAGGTTCGACGATCGCCTGGAGAATCACGAAGAGGTGGGTGGAGGTGTATCTTTAGTGCCGTGAGTGGAGGGCAGCAGGGGCAGCGAGTGGAATCGGGATCAAGTCAGTCTCCTGTGATCGCGTAAGCCGGGGATCCCTCAGGTGGGCTCGGCAAGGTTCAAACCTCTGCGCCGGACTCGCGGAATGCAGGGTTGGTTGCAGGGCGGCTAAAATAAGGAATGGAGAAGCGTGGGAAAAGGTGGCAGGGTAGACGCTAGACAGGGCTGAAAGAGGAATTAATGGGCGACTAGAGGTACCAAATACGAGCCCACCATACCGGGACCCGTTCCTGAGTGGTAGCAAAAGTTGGGGATATCAATGGCTCAAAGACACCAGCCAGACGGTATGGGAAAAAAGAAAAGTCCAATGTTAGGGGCTTTCATGCATCCATGTTGCTTGTTCGAAGATGGCAAACCAAACAAATGTCAATCGGTAAGGTACCTAGGTATCTACCTCAGGTAGTAGGTGAAGCAGACTCGCAGGTAGAAGGAGGACCTGCAACGCAGGAGGAGGCAAAGGAGTGGAGGGAGGGGAGGGAGGGGCGGTGTCGACTCGAAAGGAAGGGCTCTGACATGTCATGTCTCTGATCGGAGGTTGAATGGAGCACACGGTAGAGTAAATGAAATAAGCTGTTTTTGTTCTGTCTCATCGCATTGGGTCGTGGTATGGTGGCTCTTCCCTGCTAGAGCCTGAACGGGAAACCCAGGGCAGCACGGGACGCCATGAGATGGGATGAGTCGTCCTTACTTACCTAGAGGCATCGAACCGACTCGCCGGTACGTCTTGGTTTGTGGAAAAAAAAATGAAAATGCGCAGGCTTGGGATACACAACTCGACCGTGACATACCTACTCGGGGATACTTGGTTCTGCAATACTACCTATCGTGTTCTGGTCAATCTGTTGAGAAACTGTGGTGAAGGGAAGTGAATGACTGAAGATGGAATCCCAGCATCGGCGGGCGTGGGATTAAGCCGAGGTACCTCTAGGGTACAAATGCCGCAGCATTGCCAATCAAGGCATGGGCAGCAATGTGGCTGCCGTTTACTGCTATGATTCGCATGCAATCGCCAGATACTTGGATGATCCCCTCTCGATCCACTGAAATTCCCGGGCAGACTCTCAGGGGAAAGCAAGGCAAGATGAAGATC
Source organism: Neurospora intermedia (assembly GCA_037102815.1). Lineage (NCBI taxonomy): Eukaryota > Fungi > Ascomycota > Sordariomycetes > Sordariales > Sordariaceae > Neurospora > Neurospora intermedia. Next base: position 996,379 of record BTPP01000007.1, read on the forward strand.
CCGAGGCCGTTTTAAACCGAGTGCTTGTTTCAGGACGAATGTAACTGTTGATCGTGTTGATGCTCATCAACTCGATGTTACACTCTTTCATTTAGAATGACAATTGCGCGATAAACCAACCTGATGATATTCAGGGAGCTCATTATTCCATCCTCTTCGTCCCTTCCCTTTACCCTCTTTTAGAGATTCCACTTGTCCTGGTGCAATGGAGATGGATGTTCTAACGCAGATGCAACCGTTCCTCGGCAGGCCCAGGGTCCACACCCACCCCGCGGCCACTCCTGCCAAGCAAGCCGCCAAGCTGTCAGACATCCGTGGGTTTCTTTTCCACTTCAGGAACGACGGGACTCTAGAACTTGGTATCCATATCGTATTCCGAGACAACCTACCTACCTACGAGTCCAGAAGAGCATGATAAGAGGTATTGAGACATACTCTTCAACTTGAGACAACCATGATGCCTTGATCAACGCTTTGCGTTATGTGAGTGTCTTCCAGCTTCAATAATTTCCACACCAGACTTTTGTGAGGGGATATCCCTGCAATTGGCCAAAGCCGGAGAAGGTCTGGACTGCACCAAAAAGGGGGCACATATGCGCCATCATTCTGATGGTGTCAAGTGGCTGCTTCTTCCATCCATCACAATCACATAACGCTACCTACCTCTAGGCCTAGTCCAGTCAGAGTTCGATGCCATCCTGACAAGAATACATAGTACAGAGGTATGTACGAGCGGTAGAAGCACAACAACGATCAACAAGTTTCCATCCACATTCGCGACGGAGGTTCATCGCCATAAAAACCTGTCGTCTGCAAGGAGGGATCGGGAGGCCGTGTCAATAACCTCAAAGACCAAAGACAAGGGCGGGCGCTAAGCTGCATCAAGTTGGATCGATGCCAACCCAACTTCATGACCAACGCCCGCCGCCGCCATGCCTTTGAGATCGATGTTGGAGCGGCTTGGCCAGGCAGCCACACCTATCTCCCGTCGAGACAGTGAGGAACCAACTGATTGGAAGAGGCCCGTGCTAGGTACCTAACCGAACTCGTTAGTGGGCAGCCTAGACCGTCATGGCCCCAAGCTTCAGGGCAACGCTAGTGACGCTGGGCAACTCTAAAATGCCACACCCCAACGACACTTCTTGGCTTCATCCGGCGACCATGATGAGGATGTGATCCATGAAAAGGAATTCCTAACCTGTTCTCTATGCTGTGCAGAAAATGGTTTTCAAAGAATTAGAGGGTTTGGGCGAAGATTGCCAAGCAGCATCCGTAGAATAACTGACAGTCCCTGATGCGCCAGCTAACAACATCCCGCGACAGCAATGGCAACGAGGACGGCGACAAAATAGAAGAACATGAATCGACAATACATATCACCATCACAATCACACTCCTTGTTTTGCCTTACAAGCAGTAGCTGAGCAGCGGCGAGATCTCATTCCACCTATGTAGGCCCGGTCTTGGGTCATCGAACTCCCGATCTAGATGGCGGTTACAACACCCGTCAAGACAAGAGCAACAATCAAAGCCCACATAGACTTTCCCTTGCCCATCCCTGCATTCTTCGCAGCTATCCAATTCGTAGTATTCGGCGCTTTAACACAAGACAGCCAGCCAGCACTATCATGAACCTCCCCGCTGGAAGAGAAGTGTGTCCACGTTATCACCACCGGCCATACCACGCGCTCCATAGCCACAAGCGCCGAGGCGTTGTCTTTTCCAGCTGGGGCCGAAGCCCCCACGAAGAAGGAATACCGTCGGTTGCTTTGATCGAAGTTGCTGCTATCGATCTCTTTTCGTCTTGTTAGCACAATATCACCATCTAGTATAATAGTCCAAGATGTACATCTCTCGACACGCACCACCAGGTCCACGCCAGTGTGGACATTCCACACATCATCCAGAGATGGAGAACTCACCATACCCAACCCCAATCGTCGTCCCCCCAAAATACTCCAAACAAGCATCAGGAACCGCCAAACTCCCACACGCCCCTAGATCATCCTTGTCCTTCCCAGTGTTATTCGCCACGCTATTGATCTGTAGTCCCTGTATACACTCACTCGGCAACAACGCCGCACAAGTGCCGTCCAACCTCGCCGTCTGCGCCGTCTCCGTCGTCTCGGCCGATAACCCCCCGGGAAACACGATGGCGCACACCCGCCAGCTTTCGGCGTCTAGACTTAGTCCTTCCTGTCGGTGGGTAGAAGAAGGAGGGGGCACAAGCGATAGGACTGCCGCCTCGATGAATTTACTCTTCCTGTCTTTTGCCGATATGGAGGATGCGTTGGTCAAAGGTATGTTGGCTGCCACGCTGATGGAGAGATACCACCCGGGAACTTCACTGCCGGTGGCGTCGGCGGGGCCGGCGGGGATGGAGACGTTGTAGCCTGTGGTTGGAAAGGAGGCGTTGGAGACGGGGTGGGCGATGGCGAGGGCGAAGTCGGAGGGAGGAAGGCCGAAGGGGGGGTTGGAGGGGGAGCCGATAACGAGGGATAGGGATTGGGCTGATGATGATGATGATGATGATGATGATGCCACGGCCACGGAGACGTGGAAAAGGCAAAGGAAGAAATTTAAGAGGTTCCTAGTGGCCATTTTCGTGCAAGACCGAGTTCGTGATACTAGATGTTCGTTGACATTTTCTTGGTTGCAAGGAAATCGTCCTGGCGGGGACAGGGCAGATTGAGAAGGTAGGTAAACACACGAACGTAAGAAAGAGGAAATGCAAGGCGCACGCAACTAACCAGGGGCAGGCAAGCTTCCAGAGGTAAGCTCCGTCGTGCCTGCTAGAAGCACACATGCTGCATCCCCAAGGCAGCTCACTCACCTGTTTCCCATGCTAGACCAATGAGATGAACCCAAGATGCAACTATTTTCGGTGTTGGATGACGGAACCCGTCCATTTATGGAGGAGAAAGAGGATGCGAGCTTTCCACAGCAGAACTATGAAACGGGAATGTCGATAGATGCGAATGACGAAAATCCCACCTACGAGCACATATTGAAGGATTTTCCAAGGACAGGAGGCTTGAGTGATGACTAGAGTAAGCTACCCAAGATGATACGGGGCCAAGCCAGTACTCGGTACAGCTCCGTACTCCGGGCTCCGGGCTCCATATCCTCCGATCTCCGCTTGCACTGGTCCCCACCTGATTCCGAAATCCGGATCCGGATCCGGCTCAAATTGGGCTCCGTTCGAACTCGGGCTCGTTCGTCGGAATGCCTTCGACTTGTTTCTCTTGCAGTATGAGTACAATTTCGTACGCAAGCAACTTGTTTAACCAGATGTCGATGTGGTCTAGCCTTTACCTATGCTTAGTCTCTTTATAGATACTATGAGAGTTAGGATACTTGGAAAGTGAAGAGACGAGTAACATCCTCGATTCGGTAGGTATGTAGGTAGGTAGGTACCACGATGTAAGACACTTGACAAACAATCTCCTCTTACCGTTCTTATTACTTTCTTGTTTCTGTCTCCTCTGTCTATCTCCTCATTGTCATGTGCTGTACATATTTCCCCTTGTGTCGGCATATGTTTGGTGCTCAGGTCCTGGAAGGAATGAGTGTTAATGTCAGCGATGAGCTTTTCTCGAAATATAGGGAGACTTTTGTGGCAATATACGTATCAATAACCAATTAGCGCCAGTGGTTTAGTGGTAAAATCCATCGTTGCCATCGATGGGCCCCGCGTTCGATTCGCGGCTGGCGCAATTTCTTTTGCAGTTTTTTTTCCTCTTCCTTTTTTGTTTCTTCTTTCTTATCTATATCGGTCTTTCTTATCCGTATAGATACATACCACCTCGTCCCATGTGCATAGATAGCATGGTATAAATGAATAGAAAGTCGCATTTTTTTGTTGTTGTGTTTTTTTTCTGTTGTTTAATTTCAGATCAAAGATACATCGTAGCAGGATAATCACCTACGTATCATCTAGTATGCTTTGACATTTTGTTTATCACTCTTCAGAATTGCCAGAAATCGGACGGATGACAACTCCGCTAGCGTGAGCCACCGCCCGAGCATCTCGGAACGAACCGTTATGTTGTGCATTGACGTTTGACATCATCATGGAGCAGTAGCATCTTGGTGTTTTCGGAGAGCGGAGGAGAGCACCGGATCACGATGACAACTGAATATGATGCTACCAGGACGTTGGCCAAGCACGACAGAATTCATTGCGTGATAAATGAAGATAGTATCAAAGTGATTTTATTCAAGACGGCTTGCTTACAATTCCTGCGCCGAATTCTAGAAGCCCAAACCCGAAACTATTCCACCTGGTTTTCTATAGCAGCAACCAACTGTATCCGATTGAATAGACTTTGTTTGTTCGTCTACCATTTGTCTTTGTATAGATCTCAACCGAAACCGGGAGAGACAGAGACATGAATGAGGAGAGAGAGGGATATAGAAATTGAGATGAGATGAACGATCTATGAAAAAGCCTAAAAGGAAAACAAAACATTTATCGACATGACAAAAACTTGAAACCCCGTTTGACCTTTTTCCATACACTATATCGTGGCCCATTGTCTACCACTACCATTGCCACCTCGGCCGCCGCCGCCGCCGTTGTATCTTTGATAATACTATCATTTGGTATCACATCCGTCATTTCAACATGCCTATCCACATTAGCATCTTCCTTACTCCTGCACCGACATGTTGCGGGGAGGCCTCGCATTCGCAGCAGCCACGTAGTGACCCCAGGTGATGAGCTCCTTACTGCAATCATCCTGATCAATCGTGCACTCGATCAGCGTAGGACCCTCCTTGTGGCTCTCAGCCACCTTGATAGCGTCAGCGAGCTCGCCGGCTGTGTTGGCCAGCAGACCCTTTGCGTGGCCGTCGGTGCTGTTGAAGGCCTCCACCAACATGGCGTAGTCCCAGTTCTTGATCTTGTTGTAGGAACCGTCGTGGATCTCGACCTCGATCGTGTAGCCGCGGTTGTTGATGAGCATGATGGTGATGGGCACCTTGAAGCGCACCATCTGCGACACCTCTTGGGCCGTCACCTGGAAAGATCCGTCGCCGACCAGCACGATGGTGTGCCTGTCAGGGTGGCGCAAGGCGTAGCCAAAGGCCGCAGGGATCGACCAGCCGATGTGGCCCCATTGCATCTCGATCTCGAACTTGGCGCCGGGAGGAAGCTTCAGCTGGATGCCGTTGAACCACGAATCACCCGTGTCGACGAAGAGGCTGGTCTTGTCTGTCAACATCTCCTGCACCTGTCGCGAGATCTCCTTGCGCGAGAGCGGCTCCTCGCGTTCGGCCGTGTGCACGTGCGGGGGGTCGGGCTTGAGGCGCTTGTACTCGATCATGGTGGAGTCGTTGAAGGTGACCTGGGTGGCCAGGTGGCTGAGGAATTCGCACATCCGGACGCGGCTGAAGTGTGCGCCGGGGAAGGTGACATGATCCATATCGACGGTCATGAGCGGGATGTTGGGCACGGCAGTCCATCCGACCGTGCTGTAGTCGTTAAAGACGGCGCCGACGCAAATCATGGCGTCGGCCCAGTGCACCATGGCGTCCGCGGCATCGGAGCTGACTTGTCCCCAGAAGATGCCGACGAACTGCTTGTGATCTTCGGGGAACATGCCCTTGGCGGCAGGTTGCAGGGCAACAGCACAGCCCATGGCCTCGGCGAACTCGATGAGCTCCTTCTCGGAACCGGCACGGCCAGCTTTAGGGCCAACCAGGATGACGGGCTTGAGCTTGCCGTCGAGGTACTCGGCAGCGCACTTGGCGGCGGCCTCAAGAGCGCTCTTGTCGCTGGTGATGGGGTCGGTGATGGCGCTGATGGGGCCGGGGCGCACGCAGGTAGCTCCGGCGAGGTTGGTGGGGATCTCGATGTAGCAGGGCTTCCGGGCAAGGATGGCGGCGCGGAGGGCACGGTCGATCAGGCGGGGTGCATCGATGGCGCGGGGAATGGCCACAGCGCAGCAGGTAATCTTCTTGGCCATCTCATACTGGTAGGTGTAGTCCGGGTGGCCGAGGGTATGGTGAAGGATGTGATATTGACTGGGGTCGTTGGTGTTGGGCGAGCCGCTGATGAGGATCAAGGGGAGGTTCTCTGCGTAGGCACTGCCGGTGCCGTTGAAGGCCGAGAGGGCACCAACGCTGTAAGTGACAACGCAGGCGGAGATGCCGTTGGCACGGGCATAGCCTTCGGCGGCAAGAGAGCAGTTGAGCTCGTTGGCGCAACCAACCTCTTTGAGATCCGGGTGAGCTTGTAGCTTGTCGAGGAGGATGAGGTTGTAGTCGCCGGGGACGACAAAGTGATGGCGGACGCCGACCTGAGCAAGACGCTCGGCGAGGTAGTCGCCCACCGTGAACTTTCCTTGTTGTTGGGCTACCATGATGCTCTCTCTTTAGGGTGAGATCTGGTGGTGAAGAAGTGTCAAAGACTGGAGGTGGTAGTAGTAGTGGTAGTGTCGAAGCTGTACTTTCATGACCATGCAGAAGTCCGGTACACAAGAGGACGGCGGGCTGCGAGAAGCCTTTTATTGTCCTGTGTTGACCACGGTGATGTGATGATTGGCTCAGAGAGCTCGTCCCGATGGCCTGCTACAGTATTGCCATTGATGGCTTGAGGCCATCTCCGCGATGACATGTCCCCGAAGACGCTCCGGGCGTCTCGCCATGGGCCAAGGGACAAGGAAGGTGTGCTGATGGATGCTGCATGGTGTCGTTCGTTGGGAGCAATGGCCAGACTGTCGCCAGTTGCTTGGACAGGGGCCCATCAGGACCAAGCGCAACCACGGTCGGCTGGTGGTGTGAACATTCTGTTACGAGGTTGTGAAGTCAGAGCATGCGGGCAATGCATCATAGACAGAAGTGGGGGACCATCGATTACGACGTTGCACAGGGCCATCCGCTCCTGGGCTCCGGTTGTTCGACGTCGGTCGAGATGAAGTGTTGTAGGGAAAGATAAGCGGCCTCGTTCGGTCCGATATGCAGCGAGCATTCGACGACTTGATCAGACCACCGCCGCAATCCAGGCACTCGCACCCAAGCCACACCGGCCCTTCCCATTGGCGGCTGGTGGGGTTGCGCCCCAGAAAAGCGGACCTTAACCGCGTCGGCGACATGCCAGACACAGATCGCCTCAGGCTGGCCTTCCGAGACGGCACCATCCGGCGGTAAAATTTCAAAACAGTCAGCACCATTCGGCTCCGTCTGCCGAATGGCAACGTGGGCTGAGCTCATGTCGGTTGTTCTGTTTGTTGAGGTTTGAGGTCGATGTGGTCAATGCTCGGCGTTGACATGAGTTCGAAAGTTACCTCGAGGCTACCCAGGGTCCCAGGTCCCCTGAGGGTGGTGGGTGCGTTCTTGGGTCTGAGCGCCAAGGGCATGAGGATAGAAGATATGGGACAATTTCTTAGCAAGGGGCGAATAGTCAGAGACGCAACCCAAGTGCTGGAAAGCCTGTTAACCAACAGACCACCAAGCTCCATTCAACCACTTCTTTGTTGTTATTTTTGAAAATTCCAAGAAACTTAAGATAAGGGCAGAAGATTCAGAAGAAGAGAACTTGCAAATCGTATCATGTCAAAGTCGTCTGACTTGGAAATGAGGATTCGCCCTACTGCGACCTAACACTTCTCTCTTGGAAACGCTGCCTCAACTAAGGCAACGGAGATGAGAGCGGCCACTTGTCTACCACATAAAATCCAAACAAGATCTTTTGAGCTCAAAAAACCAAAGCTGGTCATTGAAACTTCCGTCTATGAAAAGTGCATGAGAACACAGATATTTCTGGTACAGGTTTCGTCGATGAAAGGTTTGGCGCAAGCTTGTATTTATAGCTGAGTACCAAATGAGCCTATTGAATTAAACACATGTGCCATATCTACTACAGTGAGAGGGGTGAAAAAGCCTTGGCGCCCAGCCAACAAAAGGCACCCACCACCCCTCGTGTACCCATTTACTCTTCTGTCTGCTCAACCTCCTCCTACAATCGCGAGATGTGACAGAATGACGACCATGGAATTGACCACTTTATCGCCTTTTGGCCTGCTTCACGATATGTTCATTTCACCATGACACGCACACGTATTCTGAGTGTGAGGCTGCGGATTGACCGAATCACCTCGCCGTCCTACGAACCAAAGCTGATGTCGAGAGAACTGAACACTTTGTCTGCCTTGTCTCCTCACCTCCTCTCTGTTTGGTACCAACATTAAGATATTTCGCCCTTCCTTGCCTGTCAGAAGCCAGCGCAATCCTGGTTGCTCATTGATGGCTGATAGCCAGGCGCTCAGCTTGATGCAATTGGGTGTTGTGGCAGAGCCGTTCAATGGGAATACTTCGGTTCGACATGGCATTCGCGACTGGTCGAATGGGAAGCATCCGCGTTTCAGCTCTCTGGAAATCGGGCACTAAGGTATTCAGCACCGCCGCAGCCCAACAGTTGGCTGACCAAATGAGTAAAATGCTAAGCCTTCGCTCACAACCGAATAAGTGAGCTGGTCGAAATATCATATATTGCTACCATCGAATGCCCGTCCAGTCTCCAACAACCTGCTCGTCTCGTTCATTCCGCTCGTCACGTCGTCCTTATGGATCCATTATCGTTCACGGCTAGCCTCATCGCCGTAGTCGGCCTAGCAGGAGAAGTCGCAAAGACCTGCAAGAGCTACATTGACGGCATCAAGAACCATCCGCGCGAAATCCGAGTGATCTTCATCGAGCTTAACTCGCTCACGTCAGTATTAGAAGGATTGAAGATACTACGCGAAGAGGATTTCGAAGACGCACAAATCATCAGACAACTTAGAGGACATGATGGACCGATACAGGGGTGTCAAGAAACGATTCACAAGTTACACAGTCTTCTCAACCTGAACTCGGCCTCTGGCACAGCTGCACCTGGAGGTAGCCGTTCAAAGCGCAGACGGTTGCAGGCGAGGCTGCCAACTCTGGATGAACTGGCCTGGCCGTTTAGAAAAGACGAGGCCGTGGCTTTACTGAAGGCGATTGCGACACACAAGCAGACCATCGGTGCAGCTCTCACTGCATCTGTATTGTACGTATATTACAATTGCAGTTGTATACATGGTGATATCTAATTCAGATGAACAGATCCGAGGTTCAGTCGATCAAAGCGAAGCTCGATCGGGCCGAACAGGACAGACTGCACGCCTGGCTCGTCCAAATCAACCCTTCTTCAGATCACAACAACGCAAATCGCCTCTATGAGACGGGAACCGGTGACTGGATCTTCCGCTCCCAAGAGTGGAACCTTTGGGTGAACAACCAGTCCAAGGAACGCGCTCTTTGGATACACGGCATCCCCGGGGCAGGGAAGACCATTCTTGCCTCTCATATCATCGAGCAACTCATCCAGACCAAATGCTCGGGCAACGTGGCTCTTGTATACTATTACTGCTATCACGGCCACAACCGCGATGAAGCCTTTTCGTTCCTCCGATGGCTCATCAGCCAACTCTGTCGGAAGACTGACACGGTCTCGAGCTTGACCTACGATATTTACCGAAGCGGCCAAGATCCCGACATAACAAAACTCCTTTCAGCGCTCCATGCACAACTTCATGGTTTGGACACGGTATATGTCGCGGTCGATGCCTTGGATGAGAGTCAACAGCCACGAGATAGATTCCTCGACGTTCTCCGTACACTGGCTACCGATCAGCGATTCCAGAAGATTCAACTCTTGACCACTAGCCGTGAATACGCCGACATTGAGCGAGTCATGGCTCCCATCTCCCTTTCCGTGCCTACTTCACATGAGGAAGTGGAAAAGGATATTCGGGTCTTTGTCGAAGGAAGGATCAGTCGAAGCAACAGTTTCAAGTACTGGCCCGACGATCTGAAGCTTGAGGTGGTTGATGCACTTGCCAAGGGAGCAAAAGGCATGTTTCGTTGGGCGGTCTGCCAGCTGGATATTCTTCGTCGTCTCCACTGCGCAACGCATGAACACGTCAGGCAAACTATCAAAACTCTGCCCAAAGACTTGGACGAAACCTACATGAGGATCTTGAATCTTATTCATTCAGATGATCTCGAACTTGTCCGATTCACCATCCATTGGATCATCTATGTGGAAGGTCTGGATGACTACAATGGCCGTCTCTTGGATGTTACCGAAGTCTTCAGCGCCTATGTGTTGCATCGTTATGGATCCTCAGACGAGGCCAACCAAATCTCCATTCCTTGTAATCTCGACAAGCTTAAAGATTGCTGTGGTTGCCTTGTTTCTTTTTCGATGCATGGCCGTTGCAATCTCTCCCACTATACCATTAAAGAGTTCCTGACTTCCGATCGATTCAAGCCATCAGACCAGCTCAAGTGTCTCCATCTTGCAACGATGAAGACTTATCTGCCCAATGCCATTCTCCGAATGGAAATTCATCGCAACAAATGCGATGACATACGCGATTATAAATTTATCTCGGATACGCGATTTGTCCAATATATTTTGCATGATGAAGAATTCTTGGATCCCCAGCTGGTATTCCGTTTTCTCCTGATTTATAGGCCCGCAGAACGTGATGACCGCTCACGATCCCTACCGTTCTCTGCCATAGCAATTGTCTATGATATTCAGTGGTTTGGGAAGAGACCGTCAGACGAAATCATTGTTTTACTCCGTCTTTTAGTCATGGGCGCCTTCCATCTTTCTCGATCTCTGCTCGAAACGGCTGGCAGTCACCTCCTTTACTCACCCTTGAACTTGATGTGGCATGACCCTTACAGGCCCAAACTCATAGCCTCGAGAAGAACGTGGTTTAGGGGCAATTTTGTCGAGTTTCTAGCTGCCGCGCTCTTCTTTGACCCCCGTCCATTGCTGTTTCTGCTGGAAAATTACTATGACGACTTTGCACAACATGTCGATCTCAGTAGACATGTCGATCTCAGTAGACATGTCGATCATAGTAGAATCTTACGATCTTGGGGACAAAAGACCAGTCGCCTCCGCGTACGAATGGCTCGGAAAAACCGGGTGGTGCCTGTTGAATGCATGGAAGCCTCTGTGAAATTAATTCAGAAGCTTGAGGATTTGGGCGCGGTCTCGATGGATGAGAAGACGAAGTTAGGCTTGGAGCCAGACGACGACTCAACGGCATAAATGACAGTAGAATCAGGCATGGAGTCTCATCATCAGCCAAAGAGGTGACTTGATTTTGTCTTAAGGAATGAGAGGGAAGAGAAGATTGGGTATTGAGGTAACTGTCACTCTCCTATAGCGCAACACACCAATAGACTGGTCGATAGGACACACAAGACTGAAACAAAATATATCCGTCATTACAGCTCAGTGATGTTTTTTACTTCTCCACATCCTGGTCATTCCTTCCTAGCTGTACTTCATTTGCCGAAGATGCCTTTTTCTTCTGCGAACCGCCGTCACTTCCAGCCGAGCCGCGATGTGGACGAATCGCGGTGCCACCCAAAGGGCGACCAACAGCATCATGCGTGGCATCCCACTCAGCCAACTTAGCAACCGGCATCTTGACAAGTCTGTGACTCTGCGCACCATCCTCAAGTTGCAGAACCTCCTGACGAATGCGATAGCCCCGCAGCTTCGGGATCACGGAGATCCAGAGGTAGTAATAGATGGCGCATGCGATCAAGCTGGTGCCTGCGTCAGTTGACCACTCATTTTCTTCAAACCGCGGCGGCTTTCCAAAATGAAAAGGGAAACCGAAAAAACCTGGACTTACATTCCCATACCCGTGACCACATAGGTCCCGTACCAAAAGCTGACATCGCCAGCATACGCTCCTCCCGCGGGCGGATACCACGGCATGACGATCAGGTACAGCTGCACCAAGATGTTGAACACGACTACGAGGTCCCAGGCTTTGAACTCAGGGCGGGGAAGGTTGAGCCGAGACCGTCGGTACCGGACGACGTACAAACCTATTCCCATGATCAACTGGAAGAAGGCTGAAGGCAGGACTTGGAGATCGGTAATGAAGTTGAAGGCATCACCAGCGGGAGGCGCCAAAATCATGAGGATAGTCAACGCCCATTTGACGAAGTACGGTCCAAGCGGAGTGCCAAAAGGGCGGGTAGAAGCCCAAAAGCGTGGGAAGGGGAGCACGCCTTGCCTGTTATCACGGAGGCCAACGTGTCAGCAATCACGATGAGCATGACCGACAAACAGATTCCTCGAGACTTACCTTCCGCACTCCCTAATCAACCTCGACGACCCAATCAACACAGCAATCAGATTCCCAAACGAGCTCAACGCAATCAGGAAATTCAACCCCCTTACGGCACCGCTCGACCCAAACACCTTGGTAAAGAACAGGCTCGCCGCAATTTGCTGGCTCTGCACCAGCTCATCCTTCGGCACCGCGGAAAAGTACGCCACATTCGCCAGGATATACAGCACCGCGACGATGAGCAGCGCGACAAATCCGTTCCTCCTGATCTGCTTCACGGGGCTCTTCACCTCGTTGACCACGTTAAAGGCATTTTCGAACCCGGCGTACGAGAATATGATCTTGTACAGCGCGTTGGTGACGCCGTAGGGCGTTGCTTGACCGGAAAAGGCATCGCGAAAGTTGATACGGGGTCCGGGGATCCGAGTGGTGGAGACATGCCCGCCTAGCACGACCAGACCGGTTATGGAAATGAAGATGAGGGTGAGGACTTTGATGATTCCAATGCCGTTGGCGAAGAGGTATGAGAGGCGGGTGTGGAAGGAGACGACTGGAATTTGAAAGGGAACGAGTTAGCATTGATAGGGTCGGTGACATGGGCCAGCGCGGGATTGGGAAAGCGACGGGACGTACACAAAGCGGCGACGGTGTACCCAGCTACAGCTACGCCTTTGAGTTCCCAAGCTGTTGGAGAGTGGCCGTTTATTCTGAACAAGTACTGTGCCAGAACTGCGCGTTGTTCACGTCAGTTAGTCCAACTATCTTTTTTCCTGAACATGTCAGAGACGGAACAAGCGAAACACTCACCGATAGCATTACTGCTACTAAACGACAACGCAACCGACTGGAACGCAAACGCCGTCGGGAACAGCCATCTCGGTCTTGGATATGCCTGTTCCAGGTACACCACCTCGGACCCCGATCGATTCGGGAAATACGCCGCATACTCAAGATACACCGAGAGATTCGCAACCGACGTCAAGAAGCCGATAGCCCAGAAGATCATGGAGAGGCCCACAGATCCGGTACCTCGAAGGATGTTTGATGCTGTATAACCGTTTCCCGAAAGAACAAGATCGAGAAGGGACGCAGTCAACACCAGCCCATGATAGCACGCACGGAAAACGCAAAAGAAGAAGGGAAAAACTGGAGGGGTTGCTCACGAGTCGAATACACGCCTGTACCAATCATCTTGCCGATGTTGAGCATGATGATGGACAAAGGGCCGACGGAGTATCCCAGCGGAGAGTTGACTTCCACCGGCGCGCCCGTGGCTTCTTGGTACGCAGGCGGGGAGTCGTTGCCGCCTTTTTCGACGGTGTACTGGAGACTGCCGTCGCTGACGGTGCCGCCATCGCCGTCGAAGGGCCCATTGGGTCGATAGCCGGATTTGCTCTTAGCAAGATCATCGCCTTGCCGGCGAGTGAAGGGCCGTCGCCAGTTGAAGGACATTGGGATGTATAGACGTGAATACTGGAACAAATGCAAAGAAAGACTTGGGCGGTGTTGTCTTACGGCATGAAAGACAAGATAAAAAACCAGGAACCTGTTGTTATTGTAAAGGAAACATCAGGACAGCCAACAGATCCATATATGAATCCCGGCACTTCCAACAGTCCCATTCCTTTATTCCTCTCACCCCACGCTCTGGATCCCTTCACACGCCTTCTCTGCCTCAAGCGCTCTCGAAGCGTCGAGTGTGTGGTGGTTGAGTGCCTTCGCTCGTGATAAATGGTCGATATTGCATGTCCTTGGCGGCGGCTTGTATGGACAGTTATGGCTAGCAAAACCGACTTACCATTATTGTTATCACATCGATCCAATCCCACGCCTGCCGTACGAGGAAGGCCATCACCTGCAGAGTCACGACGAGATACATGGCCAAGCACAGCGGCAGACAGCCAAAGGTGGTAGTGGTAACGCTCGTCATCTTGCCTCATCGCTTTACCGTTGGCAGGCTTTTGGTATTCTTGGTGTAGTTTACAGCATGCCAAACTCTCGGTGATTGTCGTGCTTTGAAAATGGGGGGTTCGAATGGTGTCATAATGGCGCATATGGTGCTATAAGTGCGAGAAGACCCCACGCTGCGTTAACAGTGTGGCTTGATGGGGACATTAAAGGCGATTTTTTTTCATCTCTCGAGTATCACTTTCATGGGAAAGCCACATGTGACAGTATTCCCCATAGGCAACCTCGAGGCAGTCGAGAACAGTTATATCCGGTTGAGAAACAGCCTTCATATCTGAAGCCTCCACATTAACTCGAAGAATCTAATGCCATTCAAGATCTGCTTACGTTGAACACAACAAACTACCCAGATATTCAAGTTGTCTAATAAAGCTACCTCATAATCAACACCTCTCAACCTCCCTCACCCTGCGTCCCCACGCTCTCCCCCTTACTCGCGCTCCTAATCTGTGGCTCAAGCGGAAACACCTCCCTCTCCGGACTCACCCCGCCATACACCCTCTCCCACCGTTCCCTCAACGCCTCGGGCGTCTCCCACGCATTCTCCGGATCTCTCAACCACAACCTAACCAAATGCCTCTGCTTCTCCCCCTCATCCCTAAACCCCGCCCTCGAATGAAACACGCTCAAGTTATTCACAAACTGGACATCCCCCTGCCTAAAATCCAGCGCGACCGCGTACTTCTCCGCCGTAAAATGCAGCGCATCCAACGCCTCCGCCTGCGCCTCCGTAATGGGCGGGATATCCGCCGACCGCGGTAATCCCCAGTATCCCGTGAAAGTGCGGCGGGCGTACTGGATAATGAGCCGTTCTGAGGGCTTGGACTTTGGCTTTGGCTTTCCTTCTCCTTCCCCAGAAGCAACAGTAGCGGGCTGGTAATGCAAAAGCGGCCGAACAGAAAACTTCCTCCCTTCTTTCCCAAACTCGTCCGCCACCCACGGCTCCGCCAGCGTGCGAATCAAATCGGGCCGAGTGGCTGCCATCTCGTTGTACACCTTCCAGCTGCTGGACAGGTAACTCTGTCCGCCCTCGGCGGCCTCCCCTAAGCAAAAGAGGGCGACGATGTCGCCTGCGTCGGTGTGGAAGACTTGTTTTTCGGTGGTGTAGGCGGGGGCACCGATTTTGCTTATGTCGGAAACAGTGGTGGACAGGTCTTTGATGTGTGCTAGGACTACGTCGGCTGGGTGGCCGTTGTGCTGGTTGTCCTGGCGGCCGCGGATGGGGGCGACGTGCGAGGAGACGCCGGCGTAGATGATGATGTTTTCCTCGCGAGTGTGGGAGGTGACGGGGAGGCCGCGGAGGACTTTGAAGCCGTGGCCGTGGTGGAGCTCGTGGGAGAGGGAGCGGAGGGTGTGGTGCAGGCGGGGGAGGGGGAAGGTTTCTTGGGAGATGTAGCCTAGGGGCTTGTTGAGGCCTGTCATGCGGTGATGGTTAGTCGATGGCTTGATGCCTAAGAAGGGAACTGATAGGAGAGGAGTTCTCGCGGAGCTGGCTGTACTAACTCTTGAAATGTCGAAGTGCGGACTCGATTTCATCAATGTCCTCTTCTGTCAGTCTGTAGGTCCAGTCGTAGGTCTCGGCAAGGGTGTTGCCGTCCCACACAAGGTCCGAGTCTAGTTTCCGAGGGAAACCTGGCGGAAGAGACGACTCCAGTTTTTCGTTTTCTCGTCGTCTTTTGACTCTTGCGAGGTACTTGTCATGATCCGGCGCGTACCCGATATCTGGTTGTCCGACCGGAGCTGGGACTGAAACCTGAACCGCTGCCGTAGCCATGTTGCGTTGATTGGAGGCTTGATCCGGAGAAGTTGAGATTTTTGATCTGTTTGGAAAGGAAGGCTTTTGTTTGGAAGCCTCGGGGGTGTAGAGGGAATTGACAGTTTCGCTCTGTTCATCCGCTTTCGAGGAGAACCTCTTTACTTCTATGAGGTCGCGATGGACAAGTTGGCGATGACCTCATGTTTGTGCTGTTTGGCGTGATGGTGGAATGGTGGTGATGGTAGGTGATCTGCCGTGCGGAGGAGCGGGGGAGACGCATCTCACTCGCGCAATGCATTTCTCAGATGTCGCCATTCCACCATCCTCCATGCCACCAAAGTCACCAAAATTGAGTGTTGTTCAATCCGCCTTCCGTTCACGGCTTGGGTGTTGTTGACTGTGTTTCTTTGGTTTTGGTCATCTGGCATTCAGTGGCTTGAGACACTGCGAACCATCCCAACGAGACAAGGCAAAAAAGCATGCAACACGACCTAACTCATCGATGTTAAGTATTCACTGCCTGCGATGATTTGCATTGGATATTTGGATGAGCGGTCTGAAGAATGTGACGAGATTCGTAACGCAAGCAAAGATGTGAAGAAAAAAAGGACAAAAAAAAGAACAACTTTCCCCTCGACCGGAATCGAGCCGGTGACCTTTCGGTATACAATCTCGCAATTACAGCCGAACGTGATAGCCAACTACACCACAAGGGGATTACTTGTTGTTATTGTTGGAGTTAGCGCTTCAACAGGTAGAGCTATAATCCACAAAAGGAATTGCTCTTACACGCGTAATCATTTCTGTGGTTTTGAAGGCTTTTTGCACACAGTATGAACCCGAACAAGATTATTTCGAAAAGTGATGGCCCACAAGCCAGCCAGCTTCTTATCAGTGTCAGGTGGGGCTTCTTGAAAGCATGACAGCTGGTTTGAAGCCGTCAGGGGATTAAGGGGTAAGTAAACAACTGATTCCTTTCACTGGTACAGTCCAGGACACGGCGAAGATTCACAATAGACAGATCGTAGGCTGAATTTGAACTGCAGCTTTGGATGTGAATAGCTAGAAGGTTCAGAAATAACTCAAAACCTTGACTTCGCAACCTCCCTTAGGGCAGCGCAAACATGGTTTGGTTCAAAGAGTGAGGTGGTCAAAGACTTTGCAAAGGTTGTTGTGGCGGAAGCTTTGTCCCGCAGAAAACCATAAGGAGTGTTTGAAGAATCCGATAAAAAAAAAAAAAAAAGAGCAAAAATTGGGAAAGAGGGAAGTTCCCGCTGGCCAGGCGGGAAAAGAAAACAGATAAACGGACACAATCGAATACCTAGGTATGAAACAAAAGATCAAGAGCTCAAGATCATTCCCCACCCCCTTGCCTGCCCGTCCGCCCCGTCCGCCACGCACCTTTCCGCTCCCTCCTTCCACTCCCTCCTTCCCCGACACCTATCCGTCCCGTTCCATCCCTTTCCTCAGCAGTATCAAGCCCCTCACAAGTCCCCCACCCCCATAACGTAATGGCCTTCGTTGAGTCGTAGACCCTAAACCCAATCCCAACTCCCCTGCACCACCCCTATATCCGTGTTCGCCAACACCGAAAACGCCGCCGGACTCAAATCCAATCCACCATACGGACACCCGGCGCACCGATCAACCAGCGTGACTGTGACGCTCCTGCCGTTGGCATTGACTCTGATCCGGCGGCCGCACAGCGAGTTACGGTTCGGGTTGCCGTTGGGCGTGGACGGATCGAATTGGTCGTGGTTGAGCGCGACGACGAGCTGGCCGTCGTTGGAATAAGTGCCGCAGGCGCCGAGACCGGTGTAGTACCAGGTTATGCGCGAGGAGAAGGAGCGGGGGTCCAAGGTTTCGGTGGTGGTTGAGATTTCGCGGATGGCGATGGGGGTGTCGGGGACTGGAGCGGGAGCGGCGATAGTGAAGCCGAAGGAGAGGGCGAGAAGGGAGAGAGTACTGGTGAGGATGGGTTGGAAGAGCATTTTGACCTTGCTTTAGAGTGCTTGGCTGCTTGAGGAAGATTTGGTGTTGGTGAATCAAAGTTGCTCTTTTGGGTTGACCTTCAGGAGCAGGATGAACTTGGCTCTGGGGGTGGGTGCCTGTGTTTCGAGATGGAGTTGAGAGACTCTGGGTGAAGTTATCGTGATGGCTTTATATGCATCTTGAAAGCATTTCGACTACGACTCATCGACATTGTCGCTATCTGAGAGAGTGTAGTCGTGATAGCGGCATGAGCGTGCAAGTTTCAAGCCACAAAACCAGTCTGTCAACGCCGGACGGCACAAGATGAGGGGAAGAAGAAAGAGTTTTCAACCATCATCACCAACGAGCCGCGCGAATATCGACTATTGACTGCGGGCAGAATATTCCCCCGAAGCTTTACATTGTTTAATAGCAGGGCTGGCAGAGGGATTTGGCTAGCTTGAAGCGCCATTGAGAAGTTAGATATTAAGAAGAGGGGGAAGTGTTCCGCGATTCAATATCACATTCCTTTCCCCGGATTCGAGAGCAATCCATGCTCGCTCACATGGGTGGTTTCTATGCTTCACCGGACGTCTTGGGCTGCGGCACGGGTGGCCATTCAATGCGGCAGGTAACTGGTTGAGCTTAAGATATGGAACAAAAGCGGAATGTTTGCATCTCGTGCTTTGATAATCAGCACTGTGGACAATGTCAGTTTCCAACTTACAATTAAATGAGCGGCAGCAAGGATACCTGTAAATGTAAAAGACTGCCCGATTGTTAGCCAAGATGTGAGCTTTCAATAACACAAGACGGAATTGGGAGACTTGCTGCTTGGTGCTGGGCTACCGTAGGATCTGCATGAATCCAGAGGTGTTTGTCAAAAGAGAAAACAGGATCAAACTATAAGCTGAGTAGAATGAATTGGGTACAGAGAAGAGGGGAAATGCTCATCAGCATCAAGGATCACAGTTCCTGACCAGGAGCGGGAACTACATCAAAGGACTTCTTCACTGAGGGAGACTGGACGTTTTGAGGACGTTGTGCATAACAATTGGCGTCAGCCGCCTTGGTGAATCGACACTGTTGAGACAGAGGAAGATAAGAGCGAGAGAAGAGCGACTGAGGGCGTGAACATGTGCCTCAGATCCGACTCATACGTAGAGGTACCGATGACTGACCATGCTCAACGGACTCGTGAAGTTCCTCTTCGGTGGACAAATACGGTTCTCTTGATTAGGGTAAAACTGCTGATCTCTCATGAAGCCCACCTCATACTGCAACCTCATAACCATCACTCAACGCGCCTCAACTCTGCCTCTGTTCATGACGCATAGCCCCATGCCTCAGTTCTAAACTTTCTCAGCCCAACCAAGCGTGCTACTCTTGGCATTCCAAACCGTGTAATAAGCCTTGATTAAAGGGCTTCCAAACAACCACAGCCGACGGCCCTCAATAGGCTCAACCAAGGGAGGATCCCAATGAGAGAACGCCGCCTGACAGACTCCCTTCTTGCCAGGATACTCACCCAGGTTGAATGCACTCTTCGGCATAGTCACTTCAATCACCTCGCCTCTGGTTTTCGTCCCGATAGTGAACGTGATGTCCGTCGCCACTTCATCCAGCGTAGCACAACTCGCACCCCATGATCCCCTATCATTGAGGGGGACGATGTCCTTGGAAATGCCCGAGTAGAGATTCTCGGCTGCTTGTTGGTCAGGAGCCAACATGTAGGCTGTCCCTGAGTCGATGTAAGCAACCCCGGGCACGAGTGGCTTGTTGCCGTTGGTTGAGTTGGGCCATACTCGCTTGTTATTTCCGGAGCCGATGTAGGCAGCTTGTACATCTAGTGTAAACAAACTCGAGAGAGTGGTGAGCATTTCATCAACACTGACGTTCTTGATACGGCCATGATAGCGCGCAACGTCGACGCCGCCGATGGAGGCTTCAGGACCGCGCTGTTGCTGGTTCTGGCCACCAGACCCGAGGGCAAGGCCAACGATCCTGTTTGAGAGCTGTCCCTCACTGACAAGGTTGGGGAGAAAGGGAAGATAGGTAAAGTTCCCGCTTCCGTCCCAAGCCGAGATATCAGCAGGACCAATGCCGAGGATTCCGTCGGCAAATTGGGAAGACAGAGTCTCGCCGTAGCTATGACAAAGCAAGAACTCCTGTTTGGGGGCAGAAAGACCCTGTATCGAGACGGTGTCGGTGACGACTTCGCATTCGGCTCGGCCGGTCTGATTGAGCGGGATAGTGTCTGCACCAGTGCCGTACTCGATGGGTCGAAAAAGTGCAGGTTGGGGGGAAAATGATGTGGATTTGGTTGGGTTGAAAAGCGAGTGTTTGCCGCAGTTGGTACAGTTGTTACGAGGGAGGACAAGAGCGATTGATCCAGTGTCTACAACGACTTTACTATGGATGGTGACGTTAGCCGTCCCCTTGTTCTGCATAGGGATGCGTGTTAACTTACAACGTTTGAGGAGGGGTGCCGACCGTGATGGTTGCCATCCATTGGAGTTCAGTTTTTCCGTTATTCCTCGAGTCAACTTCCAACGGTACTCTTGTGAGGCTTTTCTTCCCGGTCTCTTGTCGACGGTCTGACGAGCGATGCTTGAGACCTCCCTCGAGATGGCCGGTGATTGGCTGGCTGGGGCGGAAAGCCGTTGTGCTTGAGAATAACAAGCTGGCTATAAGCGGCATCAGGGACTTCATGTTGATGGAATGGAGGGATATTATCAATAAAGATGATATGAATAAACGTAGGAGGGGAATGATCATGACTCGATGAAAGGAACAAGCAGAAAGATTTTGCTCTTTTTATCCTTAGTCTCACACCTCTTTAGTCTCGCGTAACTGAGAACTTGATGTTGATGGGACGGGACAGAAATGCGGAAGCAGCGCGACCATGACTATTGCCAATCGTGAGAGCTTGCTACGTCGTCTTGGTGAAACAAGCAGCCAGGACCCGAAGCTACTCGCTAAGCCATGGTAGCAGGTAGGTTGAGTTAGGACATATGGAGCAACATGAACCATGGCGGCGGTGTTGGTTCGTGTGGAGCTACCTTTCCTTTCTAACATAAATAAGATTGACGATAAATTTGTCTGGTTGTTGTTCACCAAGGGCTGTTTGATAACTCCCCTTGCAGAGACCACTTTCTGCCAGCTAAAGTAGGGATGTTGTGTGTGATGAGGTGTACGCATCTCAGCTCGGGCAGCTGCGCCTTCGGGGAACCATAGAGGTAGCTACCGCCAAATACTAATGATCTCATCGAAGGCCAGATCGTATGTGCAAACCCTTGGTCGTGCCATGACTACTCAAAAGCGTCACGCCAAGACATATTAGCGATTATGTACGATTAAAATCTGAGTCCTGGTACGCTGTTAGTCCGAACTGAGCCGTCAGAACAAGCACGCGTAGGCGTCCTGTCAGATCGGGAAACTGTTGGGAAAGGGCTAGATGGGAAGGCTTGTTGGGGAATATTGTCTCCGATCACTTCGTGTAAGCTAGTTGATCAACTTGGGTCCAAGTCTTCACTTTGTGTCGGATGAAGTTTCCAACCAGGTCGGAGTCTGGTTTTCAGAGATCCCGAACTCGCGTGACCTGGATCAGTGAACATGGAAATGGAAGGCGAGGAAGGGGAATGTGGCCAAGTGAAAACCGTACTTTCCTTACCTCAGCCCAACCCAAGGTCTAGGCTTGGAAAGTTTGAACACCGCAACGGAAGAGAGAGAGAAAACTATCACGGTTGGCGACGATCTCCATCCGAACTTTGAAGCATCTACCCGAGTAGTTTGGCTCCGTGCTGCCTTCCATGTTGGTGGCAATGGCGGATCGCCGAGGTTCTCGACCATTCAAACAACGTAAACGCTCTTGCCGTCTTGACCAAGTCACGGTCATACTGTCACACAACTCCCCCACGACAATTACAACTCACTAGTCGTACTTGCTCGGTCGGAAACAAGGTGAAGATGTCGACACCGAGAATGGCAGGTCTGACCGGCGAGAAAGAAGCCTTAAGAACAGCCAGGCTGTCGGCTTCGGTTGGAAGTTCAGAGCCCGGATCCGTGAACTTGGTGTCCTGTATTGTTCGGTACCGAATTTGATACTGAGCAAGCCGGAAACATGATCATGAAGATTTACCTCTACTGGTGTGTGCTGCTTCTTGCGAGCTGCGCATCCGCCTTCGTGAATCGGGATTTGAAGTTGGGCAATCGGGACCCGTCGTCGTAAGTCGCTACCCTCCACACTTGAACCCAAAGAATACCTGGGTCATCCGTTGACCAACACTTCGAGTAGGCCAGCCAACCTCGCTCCTCCGGTCCTCACATCGACCATAACCGTGACCCCAACCGTCATTGCCACATCCTTGGTGCAAAACATCTTGCCAACCACCATCACCGTCACATCGGGCGTCAGCAACATCATCCCCAACATCCCGCTTCCTTCTTCCTCCTCAGTCGGCACTCAGCAACAACCATCACCAGCCCCACCGAGTAGCCCCTCCCACGGACCTCCTTCTCCCCAGTCTCCCGTCCAAAACGCCCTGCCCATCCCTTACAACTGCGCCAGCCCCGTGCCCGGCCTCTCCCCCCAGGACTGCACCTACCTTTCCACCATCGGCATCATCTCACAGGGACAAAACGCCCTTTCGGCCGCCTCAGGTACCGCGGGCATCTACCTCGGCACCAACGGTCCCAACACCTTCTCCTTCATCAACGGTGCCTCGGTGCCCTTGATCCTGGTGGTCTGGTACAACGCCGTAGAAGACGCACAATCCTCGTTTATGGACGCGCGCACCCCCAAGATCACGTACTCGCTCCCCACGCAGGGCAACGCGGTGGTGGTGTCGATTGATAACGAGGTTCCCGGCGGCTGGTCGACGCTGTACAATTACACAACGACGCTGACGGAGTACGGGCAGGTGAACAATACGTTTGGCGAGTTCAACACGGGCTCGTTTGCCACGACGGACGTAAGTCGGCTGGTGAACATGCAAGGACATCCGATGACGGTTGTGGTCCGGGGGAGCGGGTGTCGGTCGGATATGCAGACTTGTGTGTACACGTGCAGTGAGCCGGGAGCCGTTACATGCGGGAGGCAAAGGAGTTATAGATTGGAGAACTGCCAGGGCCAGCCGGGGGCAGTGGTGAGTAATGATGCCAATGGGAATCCGACGGGTGGATGTCAGGGCTGGAGTAACGGAGGGCATGTTGATGTCATTTTCACTTGATGTGCCAGAGGTAGAGGGACGAGGTAAAGGAAAGGACTGTGAGATGTTAGACGAAGCTTCATGCCATGTAAGAAGGAGGGAAAGGTATCGGCGTATATGATGGTCGATGAGTCCAGTTAGCATGACGGGATGTCCCGTAGCCAGAGAAACATTGATTTTCCGTGAAAGATGGACATGTCCCAAGTAGACTGCACCTGTCAGACATGCATTTAATTAACAGCGCATACCCGGTCCCTGCATGTATCCCCGTCTTGTCTCGATATGGTCCACCCTCTGATCCCGTCGTCCTCCGTCACTTCCATTGCACCTCACACTTGGGAAAACTAAAGGCTGAACTCCAGCCTATTCCCCGCATAATCCCTCGCAAAGAATCTCTTTGGGTACTCAACTCCCTGATGACCTAAAATAACGTTAGTATCAGCCCAATTTCTCACCACCCCCTCATCCCCCCTATCTCCTCCCCCCCTCTTCCAAAAAAAACAAAAAAAAAAAAAAAAAAAAAAAAAAAGAAGAAAATAAAACTCACCACTCCCCACCGTCCCCGGCTCATCACACTCCATCGGCGCCCCCTCCCCTCCCCGCTTATAATGCTCCCAAATCCTCTCCTGCAGTTCTTTCAGTTTCTCCGCACTCTCCACTCGGAAACAAGGATGTCTATCGGCATTTCGAGCCTCGGGCGTGAAATCGATATCGGGTCGACCTAGCGCTACGTGCAGCTGTTGTTGTTGAACACCTTCTGACTCCGACTCTTGCGAAGAAGAAAAATCGAACCAAGCCAAGGTGCCTTGTTGCAAAGCCGGGACGGGCCGGGGAATGAGGCCGAGGGTGGTTCCGTAAAAGAGGGTGGCGAGGTGGAGAGTGGAGGGGGGGACGAGGATGTTTACCTGTGGTATTATATGGATTGTTAGATGGGGATGGGGATGTTGTGAAGAAGGGGAAGGGGGTGTAAGTTGGGGAGAAACGAGGATGGAGAGAAAGAAAAAAGGGGGTGAGGGTAAGTTAGGGAGAAAGGAAAGATGGGATGGGATCGATCGAGTGGAATGATAAGAGGAGGACAGGGAACACAAACGTGATGGAGTCCGGTAATCATTATGGCGGATTTAGATAGAGAGTCTTCAAATAAAGAGGGGGTGTGAGGCTGTTGTTTGTTTATATGAAGTCTGTATGTCAAGGAGATGACGAATGGTAGCAAGTTGTGTTCTTTGTGAAAACATACAACGACCACATAAACGTCGAAGAGTGATGGTGGTGATGGAGACGACAATGATGATGATGGATAAATGTATCCGGTTTCAGCTTCAGGTTGGACAGAGTCACACTGCGGGGTCCTCATCGCCATTGGAGAGACCTGCGCCGTGCTTTTGATCTGCATCACACTAGGATAATGCACGACATAATGGTGCACTACAGCCGTGGTGAGTATCACGGCGTTGGGTTACCTCCGAAGCCTTGCTTGGTTGAGAAGACATGGGAATTTGTGTTGGTGTGACCGCCCCAGGTTCGGAAACAAAGGCCTTTTTGACCTGTTCTGAAATTTCTACCTACGCTGCTGAAACGGTTTTTTGGGCCCATACTGCCGGTATTAGTGAGATGTCGCCATTAGTTCTAGTAGAAAAAAAAAGATGCCTATCAGATAGGCAGTAAAGCGTGAAACATTAGTAACGAAGACAAGCAGCATGGCCGGACATATCACAGACTTTTCCCTCCCTCTTTTCGCTTCATACGTTTTGCCCAGACCAGCAAGACGTTCATCATCAAACATCCTTGGTCGCCGCATTACCTTTATGACGGGACCTTACGTCCTCTACTGGACAATAGGTGCTTTGCCCAGTGTCTTCAAGTCCGCGCCCTTGCCACCGTACTCAGCAGGGAGCTTGTCGCCCAGCCCGTCGACCTTGGTGTTGACAAACTCCTTTGCAAGGTTTGTGCCGCTAGACATAGGATGGAACTTATTCAACGTCTTCTTGGAGACAAACATCTTCATGAGGCCGTAGAAGAAGCCCATGATGGCAGGGATGTTGAGGAAGAACTTTTCCTTGAGCAGCTCGGGGTAGTTGTCGCCCAACACCTTGATACACTCTTTACTGGCCGCCTTGGCCACGTCGGTTTGACGCAGGAAACTGATGCCCTTGTAGTCATGGACCTGAGTCATCTTGTAGGGGTCGTAGTCGGCCGTGATGGGCTTGATGGCCCCCCCAATGTTGATTTCCATAAGACCAAGCTCCATGAGGGCAACACGCCACTCCACAAACCTTTGGAGCACCAAGCGTGAGCGACATGACAAGCGTAAAGCAGACAGCAGGGGATGGAGAAAGGTGGTATGGGACTTACTCTTGAAGGTTGCCAAAGGTCTCGTCGAGAGACTTGACACTACCGTAGAGGTTCCAAGTGAAAACCTCCTTTTGCTCGGGCTCGTCGACAGCAGGCTCGTCGCCGGCTGTGTAGGTGGTGACGTAGCCCAGACCATCAAACTTGGCCTTGGAAAACATCTTCCTGAGCAGCTGCTGAGGCTGTGTCTTTTGGCGCCAGTCGAGCGTCTTGAGCAGCTGATCCTTGGCCTTCTCGACTTGTCCATCGTTGGCATTCAGGAATTTCTGGAAAATGATCTGGGTCGGGATGTGTCTCTCGGGGTCCGAGAGGGGGACGCCCCAAATCTCGAAATGGGCATGGCCCTCGGCGGCCTTCCACAGCTGGGCGAGGGGAGAAAGCTCAGCCGCTGTTGTTGACTCTGATCCCTTGACATCAGCGGGAGAGTCGGTGTCTTGAGCGGGGGCAGTGGCGGGTTTGGGCTCGCTGTTGTCGACTGGTGCTATCGCCTGGGGTTCAGCGGGATTGACTACTTTCGGTTCCTCTTCGGTGTGCTTAGCAGCATCTGGTTCAGATCCGGTGACAGTGGGTGTATTGTCGTTGACGGCGTCAGCGCTGACGGCAGCCGGAGCGGCTCCAGGCTCCGCGTTGTCTGAGGGTTGGGTGCTCATCGTGCTTTGTGAATGAGATGGAGACCGATGACGTCGAGCTATTGTTAAAGAACGAGCTGGCCGTTCTCTTTTGATGTTGAAGGGTGTTGACGGCAAACCGGAGACTCGAGAGCGCGCCAAATCTCGTGGCGTAATCACTTGAAATTTGTGTGCTTCCGTTTGATGAATGACGTTTGAAGGGGAATGATTGGGGGTTGTCGTTGGATGAAACAGATAAGGTAAGCA
The DNA here is from genome assembly GCA_037102815.1 of Neurospora intermedia. NCBI lineage: Eukaryota > Fungi > Ascomycota > Sordariomycetes > Sordariales > Sordariaceae > Neurospora > Neurospora intermedia. Next base: position 1,022,648 of record BTPP01000007.1, read on the forward strand.
GCAACCTGAAGGGAAAACGTGGTTCACGTGGGGGGTTGGGGGGCTACGCGGCGGTTGTTGATCACCTCTAGGAACTGTGCGGGGGAGTGACGGGCCTAGCCGCCGTTAGCTTCAGGGCAGCGCCACACTGTCGCTCAGTGGGCTAGGCAAGGGCTGATGGCCTGGCGGGGGTTCTACCTCTACGTCTACCCCGTCTCATTCCATGTCCCACCTAACTTTCACTTCACTTCCTCTTCCACTTCCCGTCGAAAATGTCACCGACCCTTCATCCTTCGCCCATCCGCACTTATATTCGACGAGCTTCGAACGAGGCAGTGTCTGAGTGACTGACTGTTCATCTTTTGCTGAAGGGCTCAGCTCCTGACTTATACTTCCATGTCCACCTCAGTTGTTTCTGTTACTCGGTCCAAGGTGCTATGAGTACATCTACGTCACCCCATACGTTCTGCCAGATTAAGAGAGTCCATCAGGCTAACGACTTTCCTAGTCATCGGAGCTCGGGTGATGTCTGCCGGCAATGAGGCCCTCGCCTCTTACCCGACGTCTGTCTGCGCTCCATCTCCGACCTCCTGTCTGTCCTGAGGGTGGCTGAAGCACATCCGACTGCATCTCACCGGACCATGACCTGTCGATACATGCTTCTCCAAAGGCTTCGAGCATAGAAATCGTCTGAGCCATCTCATGCATAGCCACATTTCGGACGTCTCCGAGTTCATGACTTGAGCTGGTGATATGTGTTCAGATGATGAAGGAAAGGGCTGGCAACGCAGGGTTAAAGGTCTGCCGGCTGCATCAACAAGCACATACATACGGCCGAACGCCCATGGCAGACTTCCAGCCCTGCGTTGCCGGCCCGTTCCTCGTTTTCGAGCCGAGATTTTCTTTGTTAGGTCAGAGTTACGCAAAACTCCGGTTTCGTGATCCGTCAGAATCCACCAGTGTCGAGCGAATCCAGCATCGCAGACTGATCACCACCAAACCCAAACCAACACCAAAACTCTTCTAGGTTGCCTTCATGACTTTGCCATTGTTTGAGGCTGACAGCCTTTGCCAGACCGCGAAACCGAGTTTCAATTTATACAGCACATGTGAAGAACAGCTTCAGGCTACTCAACACCCGTTGTTGTCGCGATTTCACTTTCCTCGAGCTTCACTCGCCTGTGATGTGTATGCGACCTGATCAGCTTCGCCGCTGGGTCATGGTACAGCCTTCTCGTTCCCTACGCCACGATCTAAGCCTCAAGAGTGACCTAACACTTCGTCGCCCTTGGAATCATTCTCACGAAAGAGTGCATGTCAAGGGTCACATATATTGCCCCCCTATACCCTCTCGATGGGCTTTCTCCTCGGATCAGCCATTCGGTTTTTCACTCGGACGGACCAAAGGCTCCAACAAGCGTGCGAGCTCTACTCTAGCACACAATGGCCAGGCGTCCAACTAATGTCGAGACTCGTTAGCGACTCGAACTAAAACAGAAGTCGGCAGATGAAGGTTCAGATGTCGCGAGGTACATGGCCCTACGTGCACATGGTTGCATGGCCTTGGAAACGAAACACTTCGGTAGTTACTCATCAGTCAAGCTCTCAATTTGGTAATACTAGGTATACCGTGCCAATGATCAGAGCGAGCTGTCTTATGAGTGCTCGTCTCTGCACATGTTCTTTCCAATATCACTTGAAAGCTCGGGTCCGCCACGCATTGGTCGGACGTAGTGGTTTGGAAGGCACCGGCCGTTCCTTCACCGGGCAGCGCAATCCATCAACTGTCCGCGCTAGAGCAAGTCATGGTTCGCGTAGTTTCGCGGCCGTCCTGGCCATCTCGCCTTATTATGACACATGATGCGCAGATCACGCACTGGTGAGAGTAGACTGCAGGAAACAACGACTTCCTGAGCCTTGCGGAAGCGATCTCGAGCTATATGGGTCAGTTATAAACTATTCATGGGTGTTGAGCTCACTGATCCTCATGTCTCGTCCCTGTTGGTATCCATGTTACCCGCCGGGTTTGTTATATGCCTGGTGATCCTCTCCCTACCCCAGGCCCTTCACCTCCAACCGACGCATCCGCCAGCAAAGCCACTATCCGCATTTCCTCACATTCCGGGATGAAGTCAGCGCTTGGTTGCGTGTTCAGTGCCCTTGCGGCGAGTGTGTCTTCATCCTCTCTCCATGCTCTACGGCAAACACCACCACAACTCGACTACAAACTCCTTCCTCGGGCCGCCTGTGACAACACAAACAAATCACGAAACTGTTGGGGAAACTACTCCATCGATACGAACTATTACGATGAAACGCCAGACACGGGAGTCACTCGCGAGTATTGGTTGTCGGTAGAGGAAGGAGATTGTGCGCCAGATGGCTATGCTCGCCAATGTCAAACGATCAATGGGACGGTTCCGGGTCCTACCATCTTTGCCGACTGGGGTGACAGTCTGATCATTCATGTTACCAACAACTTAAAGTCCAACGGCACAGGCATCCATTGGCATGGTCTTCGTCAATCTGGTAGCAACATCTACGATGGTGTTCCAGGGATCACTCAATGTGCCATTGCCATCGGGCAGTCCATGACTTACAGATTCAAGGTCAGCCAGTACGGGTCAACCTGGTACCATAGTCACTTCAGTCTACAGTACGCGAACGGTGTTTTCGGTGGCATGATCTTCAACGGACCCGCGACTGCCAATTACGACGAGGACCTGGGCCATCTCTTTCTCTCCGACTGGTCCCATGTTGATGTCTTTACTCGGTGGTTTGCCGCCCGGAACGGTCAGCCTCCAGCCCTGGAAAGTGGTCTCATCAACGGAACCAACAAATTCGACTGCAGTACCTCATCAACGGACCCGAATTGTACCGGACGTGGAGTCAAGTTAACAACTGTGGTTGAGAAGGGCAAGAAGTACCGTCTTCGCTTGGTCAATGCGGCTGTCGATGGTGTGTTCCAGTTCAGCATTGACAAGCACAAGTTGAAGGTTATCGCTGCTGATCTTGTGCCCATCAAGCCCTACAGCACCTCTAGCTTGAAGCTCACAGAGGGCCAGCGGTACGATATCATCTTCCATGCCAACCAGGCAGTGGACAACTACTGGGTACGTGCCGGGTGGTTGAACGCTTGTCAGCCAAATGTAAACCCGGACAGCATCACCTCGGTCCTTCGATATAATGCCAGCAGCACGTTGGACCCGACCTCGACCAGTGATGTCACCGTCAGCAGCGATTGCCTTGATGAACCTCTGGCATCGCTTGTCCCCCATCTCAAGATGGATGTCACCAATATCCAAAAGACCTTTGACACGTACTTGAATATTTCAACGACAAATTACGTTCACTGGACCATCAACACCAGCAGTTTGCTCATCGACTGGAACAACCCGACCTTGAAACAAGTATTCAACGGCGAGAGCCTGTTTCCAACCGACTACAACGTTCTCGCCATCAATGTAAGCCGCTTCCTCTTCTTTTTTTTCTCTCTCTCATCTCTCCCTCCCATCGGACACACCCCCGACTAACCCTGTCATCTTCTTCTCCTCCTCCAAAGAAAACCACCACCGACGATGAATGGATCGTCCTCGTCATCCAAGACCAATCCAACCTCGGTCTCGAACACCCCATCCACCTACACGGCCACGACTTTTGGATCCTCGACCAATCCACCGGTACCTTTGACGCCGCCACCTCTCCGCAGAGCTTCAAGACCAAGAACCCCCCGCGCCGCGACGTCGCCGCCCTCCCCGGCAACGGCTACCTCGCCATCGCCTTCATGCCCGACAACCCCGGCGCGTGGCTCTGTCACTGCCACATTGCCTGGCACGCCAGCGAAGGGCTGAGCCTAGAGTTCCTCGAGCGCGAGGCGGACATCCAGGCGGACGTGAGCGATTCCGATCGGACGCAGTTCAATGATATTTGTCAGACTTGGTCGGATAACGTGGGCACGCAGGCTTTCCCGCAGGAGGATTCGGGGATTTGATCATAAAAATGGGAGGTCGGGAAAAAAGAAAAGGAAAAAAAAAAATGAGAATGCGATACCTAGGTACCTGGCGGGGACCAGTCAGTCAGTCTGTCAGTTGATGTTTGAGTAAAATTATTATCAATCTTTCCTTTTTTTTTTCTTCAAGGGGATCCAAATATGAGGGTTACTGAACTGCACCGAAGATGCAAAATCCTATATGACTCATATTGTATATGTGTATTGAAACTCTTTGGTTATCTCTGTGGGATGGATGTAAAGTCTGTTACGGAAATGCTTCTACCTAGTAGATCCCAAGACTTCCCCGTGTACATCCATCCAATCATCCTCACGCGTACTTAATTAATATACCTCCGGAGCCTTCTTTTAGGTTGGCTAACCCGGTAATTTGTTCTCGAATATGGGTATTGTGAGCTTGGGTTGGCAAAGGACGCACACTAAAGGATTAGCTGGATTTGGTGTTTTTGCAATGGTTCGTTCTACAGCGCCTCTTCGGTGGTGACTTCCCCTGAGCACCCTACGACTAGTGAAGTCGCCGGCTATACGGTTGGCGACGGTCCCAACTTTGCTCTAAACGTGAGGAGATGGTCAGCGTAATGTATTATGTCGCGTTACGAAGGTATAGACTAAAGTAGGTACCAAACACTACCTCTAACCAGGGATGTAGCGATGTCCTTCGGGCGATCTTTTGGGATAGGGTATACTTGGGTCCACGGTGCGTGACAGTAGCCACCATCCCGAAGCAGGTTGAGCCGCCGTTTGGTCCTCTTCCTGCTCAATTACTTGCATACCCATCGACCCGCCCACAAAAATTGCCTTGCTAGGGACATGCCGGTGCAAAATGACCGGGACTGTAACTATGCCCGGCGGCACCCTCTTCCGATCAATAACAGGAAACTCGACACCGTCTAGCGTCAAGCGACGACATGTGGGCCTCGACATTTCCGAGCGAGGAAGGGAAATGGATGGAACGAGGGTAGGAGAGGGTGGCGTCAAGCGACCAGAACTGAGCCTCAAGGAGATTTCGAGCGAGCGAGAGAGGGTGCAGCTCGGGATTCTCTCGCCACCAGCCCCCCACCAACAAAACGTAGTCAACCACCCCGACAGGTTTGGACTGCCACCAGAGTATCTTGCTGGCGTCTCATGAACTGTGCGTGCCCAAAAGTTCTTTACATCGGCCCCGTCTGGAGAGTCGAAGCTGGCTACCATGTAGCTAAGGACTTTAGTCAGCCGGATGGTCCAAGCGTCCGTCTCCTCGTGACCAAGGGTCTCGAACCAGGCTACACGCCTGAGAATATCCGCCCAGTCGCTTCTCTCTCCTAACAAGGTGACCGACGGGAGGCCGCAGCCGTACCGCACCATAGAGTTGAAATACTCCTGTGTAGCGCCTAGGAACGCTATGGCGGCTACATCTCGGTCATGTGGCGTCGTGGTAGTGAAAGTGGGCAGAAGGGTATCGGCGATGTTAGGGTCCACGAGGCGCTCCTTTACCATGGCCGCCAGCCGTTGGGCAACAGCCCCCATGTCTACAGCCCCGACCGAGGGGGCATCGACAGTGACAACGACATCCTGCCGACCTTGATGGGGAACGAAGTGATGACGGAGCGCCTCGGCGTTCCTGTTGAGGAAGAAAGTAAACTGGGTGAGAATGGCGAGCCACACGTCGTCGGGCCGGATCCTTAGGTGCAGGTCTTGCTGCCAGGCGCGGATGACGGTATGGACGAAGCCATTCTTGTTGCCAACAATGGAGAAGGCGGGGTTCGTGGAACCACTAGGATCGTGCTGAGAGCTGAACGATGAGTGTAGAATGGGTAAGCGGGTGTGGGCGGCCGAGGTGTGAAGGAGTAGGTCTAAGGGCGACGACGTAGCCCAGTCGCGGTTCTTGCCGCTTTGGGAGTCCGAGTCCGGCTTAATCACGACGGGCATGGCGGTATCTCGGGCTTGCTATTTAGCTTTTGGCGAGCTTGACCTTTGTACCAATTTTGAAGGGTGAGGGACGAATCAATCTGTCGCCGCGCCCTTCTTTATAATGGTTTTCTCAGCTACACCTCTGCCGGGATATGAATGTTAGGGCGAGTACGTCAATCCTACCATACATTACAGAAAGTAGGAGAATAGAGGTTAGCGGCTGGGCACTTTTCTGTAAATACCACCTCTGGGTAGATAAGCACTCGTCAATGGTAAGGAAATGCGTGCCCCAAGGGAAAACAAGCCCTTACCACCCACAGGCACTCCGGGAGCCTCGCCCATAGGTAGAGAGAGGTACCTTATCTAGACGGGATTTCATCCATCATGTTCCACCACTTCCAGTCCTGTCCATGAGCAAATACTTCAGATCACACAAGTCACTCATTAGGTAATCATTGTTCAATAGAGGTATTCCAATCACCCCCCGCTCAACTTCCAAAGCGGCTCAGGCGGCGCCAAAGTCGCACAACGATATCACCAAATGCCTATTCACCGTTCGTTCGGCGCTTGGGGAGACCCACCTCTACTACTACGCTATGCTACACTACAGCTGACGACGACGTATTCTCAACCTTTCCTTTTCACTTTGCTACCTCTACTCACTCCGGAAAGTCTTTCGACTTCCACCCCAGTCTCATACTAGTAAATCTTCCTGAACTCACCTACCCTTGCCCCATCTAGCTGAGCAGTTCCTACAGCACCCAAACCACCTAGTTTTCCAATCGAAGGCAGACAAGATGATATCCCCATCCTCCGGCTGCCCAATGTCTTCAATCAACAGTAACACCTACACAGTCTCCTCATTATCTCATCTAGATCCCGGATCAAGATCCTACAAAGGATCCTACGAAGTAGTCCGCGAGTACTTCACCTCCAGCTCCCTCCCTCTCCTATCCTACCTGCAATCCTATGACTCTTTCGTCTCCCACTTCTTTATCTCTACAACCGATAAAACAGCCACATCTCCAGTCTGTGAACAAGGACTTACACTGAAATGTCTTGCCATCCTTGGATTTCTCCAGGCAGATTGAGATTCGTTGCTCCACGGCAAAGTGCGTTTCGTCAAAAACATAGAAGTCTCGGACCATTGACTCGCCATCCGCCATACCACATCCGTTCATGTTGGTAACTCGCTCCCGAAAATTGTCTAGTGCCGTTTCGACATCTTCCCTCATTGTCTGGGTGGTCTTCCCTTGCAATACCTTACCGAGATTATCAATTCCTATCGTCATAATGGGAAGCTCTATCAGATGGGACGAACACGATGGTAGGGAGGGCACGGAAAAGTTTTTGGGGGCTTCATCAAGATGCTGGAAGTCCATATGGCGACAGAAAAACTCTGGGTCGACAGTAAAACAGGCGCCTATGTTTTTGATCCATGCTGCCGACATATAACCGCGAAGAAAGATGATGCCACTTTGACAAATATTGGAGCCTTCATTTTCTCTCTTTTTTTTGTTTTTCTTTTACACAGATGGGGCATGTATCCCCACGATGTGATAGGTACTTACTATATCCATGGAAAATGATCCGCGGATGTGGATAATGGGCAAATGTCGTACTGCACGTCTCATCGGCGACATCCGTGAAGACAGCCCGATGTACATCGATATACTTGATTAAGATGACGGTTTGAAGTAATCTGGTGTACAGCAAGTGTTCCATACGAGACTCCTGGAATTCAACCTACCAAGGGCCCTAAAATATCCGAACATTTGAAGATGCCCGTTGCAAACCTGAACATGGTCCTCAGCTGCAGTCGCAGCTTTTTTGGTCGGACCCAGCGTACTACTCCGCCGACGCCGCGATGTCGTTCGATAGCAGTGCGACTTCATCATATTCATACTCATACGACTACCTACAAATGTACATGAATGTGAATGGATTATAACACTCTAATCAAACGACACTGCTACTTACTTGCCATGCAGCCGGACGGCAAACGCCAGAAAGAAGACGAAGTGTGGTCAACAGGGCGATGGAGAAGAAGCTAGAGCAGGATCGCCTATTTACTTTGTATTTATAAACAGAAATTGGATGACCAACAATCACATACGACCATACCCACTGGAAAACTCGGGATCCCGTCCGCTCTCCCATAGATAAGCCAGTGAGGGCCAGACTAGTAGTTGGGTCGGTGACGACCAGCGAATCCCTGGTGTTGTATGTCTTTTTCTTGTTTTTTCCCGTCTTTTCTTTTTTCCCTTTTTCTTTTCCTTTTGTACGCTGTCTTTAATGAAAAGCAATAAGAGAATAGCAAGGAAAAGAATAAAAAAAAGAGTCGTGCCTACGGAGTAAGTAAGACTTGGTATCTATGGTGGGGGTGATATGGAGGTGGACGGGGAGGAGGAGAATTTTCCGGACCAAATGTATGCTTGAGGGCCTGGGTCGAAGGGTCCCAAAGGTTGTGACACTTAACTGTTGTCAGTACCTGGTGCGAGATGCGTTCAAGGGCGAAAGGTCAGCTACGGAGGAAAGGTTGATTGATGTACGACGCATGGAAGACTGGAAGGAAATCTTATAGAAAAAGCATGTATATTGGCAAATGCGCTGAAAGCGATACAAGCACAGTAAGAAACAAAATATACATCCGCTACAACCCAGCTGGTTCATAGTACTCCTTGAACCGATCCGATTCCTCCAGATCAAGATCCGCAATCACTTCCCAGCATTTGATCAGAAGGTTGGGAAAGCGTGTCGTAAAGAAACCGAGGTATCCTTCCGGCAATGGCCCGACCATCTTCCTAAGCTGGGGAGTAAGGTCCTCGTAGTGGTTCTTCTTGTTGCGTAGCGCCCGCAGGAGATCAAGCATACGATTGCCAGTGTACTTGCGCTGTTTGCCCAGTGATTCAACAAACTCCCTGGGCAAGGTCTTGAGGAAATCACCGTTAGTAATTACGCAGGAACTCTGCTCCTCTAGCAACGCAAGTGCTCGCGAAGGAGGATCACGAGGTTCCTTTTCAAAGTGATCCGAGACGTCGCAAAGGAAATTGAGGCGCTTCCTAGGACTCCAGAAGAAGGGATGAGCCATGACGCCGATCGCAGTGGGCCGTTTCTTGGGGTTGCTGTTCAGCATGCTCTCAATGAGATCTTTGGCATCATGAGCGTAGTCGCCGAGGACTTCAAGGAGTTGCAAGTCATATTTGCCTTTGCGAATGTTCGACTCGCGCATATACCGATCACCAAGGTCAAAGGGGTGATGTCCCTTGGTAAGGACATAGAAGAAGACCAAACCAAGAGAAAAGATGTCGATCGCTCGGGTGACGCGGCGCACATTGACACCAGCTCCCACAACTCCAGAACCTGTACCGGAAGCACTGTGCATGCTGGAACCAGGGTCGGTAAAAGTCATCGTGGCACCTGGTCCAGGGCCTCCATCGTCGTCAAGCAACAGTTCCGGGGCACGCCAGCCTGTTGTACCAGCCGCGTGGGCGGTAGTAGCGCCAAACGACGACTGTCCACCTTCCAGCTTCTTGCAAAGGCCAAAGTCAGAAACGAGAATGCGCGGGCGACCATCTTTACCCATGTTGACAAGGATGTTCTGGGGCTTGAGGTCACGATGAACGATCCTAAGACTGTGCAGATGGCTCAACCCCTTGGCGACCTGGTACAAAACTCCCGGCATGTCGCGCTCACCCGCCTGAGCGAGTTCACGGAACATACTGGGCCGCTGAATGACATCTGCGAGGGAGGCCTGGCAGAGTTCGAGAGCAATGTAAAGGAATCCGGCAGACTGTTGTTGAGCAAAATACCGGATGACTGCGACAGTTAGTAAGGGTGACATGACCGATCAAGTTCACATGTTGATACCACTCACCGTTCGGATGATCGTCACTCTCTCTCAGCAACTTGGTTTCCTGGCTGGCAATCTCATTGAATTGGACCAGCATGCGCTTCACGGCAACATCACGTCCATCCCACTTTCCGGCGAAAACGATGGTACCGTTGCTTCCTATGCCGAGCTGTTGCTCCTGGTTGACCTCCAGACTGCCCATCTTCAGGATAGGACCAGAAACATTGTCGACACCATTTGGAATGGTTATAACGTCTGGCTCCAACTTTGGCTGTTGACCGATCTCTTGAGCCTTTTTGACGACTTCGTCCACAGTGGGCTCAGGGGGTTCGTCATCACGGGACTGGGTGTTCTCATTTCTAGGACCCTTTCGGTGCTTGATACCGCCGCGGCGACCTCTGTGAGCCTTCCTCTTTGGCTTGACAACTTCAGCAGGAGCGTCATTTGTATCACCGGGCGGTGGCGTCTCAGATGATTTAGGAAGGTCGGCAAACGTCACTTCCTTCTTTGCCAGCCCTTCATCTGAGCCAGAATCCCCGGCGGATGAGTCTGCCAAGGAGGTATCGGGCTTATTGCTTTCCTCCTTAGCCGCCTCCAAGCGCGGCGTGATATCAGTTACGGTTGGTGTCGGCTCTGTACGAACAACGTGAATCCTGAAGCGCGTGAGGTCCACAACCTTCCTCCCGAGCGTTCTCATGAAATCCAGGAAACCTTCCAAGGAGTAGCCGTTCTTAGATGACTGAGGTATCCAGGCCCTTGTCCACACGGCAATGACAATCACGATTCCAACCAGAAGAGTAAAGGGGTTGAGGAAAAAGTCAGAGGCTTGCACAGGCAGTGCCGTAGCAGTATCCGGTGCTGGTAGGCCGGGCAGTGCCCCTGCTGACGAAGGAACCGTTGGGTTACCAGTAATAACGGCGTCTCCGGCGGAAGAAGGAGGCGCATCTAAAAGTGGCACTAGGCGGTTGATCTCCTTGGGGATTCGCCAGTCAGGCAGATCATGAGTGCCGACGAGTGCTTCGGACAGTTTGTCTTCGTTCAAACCTTCCAACGACCAAAACTTGTGAATGGGGGCAGGTGGGGCATGGAGGATGAGGGGATACTGAGTTCCCGAAAGAGCATACCAGCTACCCTCCTCGGTATGATTGACGAAAACCTTTGTGCTGCGAAGGCGTGAAATTGCGGGATTAACAGGGAAAAGGGGCTGGGGAAGGATAATCAGGTCGGTGTCGCTGCTGCCGGTCGGATTCCACTGACGACGCAGGACATCAAAGACACGAGCAACAGGGGAAGTGAGCTGGTGGGAGAAGAGCGGCCGATCTCCATTCTCCCGATCAAGGCCAAAGCCAAAGAAGGTTCCGTCTGGTTTGCCAGTGATATAGCGCTTGTCTGGTGTAGCTGAATGTTGCTGGCCCAAGTCGCCGTCCAACACATTGGGGGCCCACTCGGAATACTTGAGGGATGCAATGGGGCTGCCGTCAGTGCGATACACACCAACAATGTATTCGGTGCGGCCGAGGGTGATGGTCTCTCTGTTGCTGCACTCGCTGGTGATGCTGTTTCCGAGGGCGTATTCTCTAAGGCATCGCTCGGACTCGACCGTGTTGATGTTGACACCTCTGGGGCCCAAGTTTTTGATCATGGCGCCGGTCGCGGCGTTGAGAGTCACCATGTTGGTCCTCTTCTCACCCGTGTAAACGATCCCGTTCATATGGAGGCCGCTGTAGGTTTCAACCAGCTGTTTCATGGTCATAGTCATTTTGGTCAGCTGGGGGCCCGAGTCGCTCGGTCTCCAGATGTATATCTCGCCGTCTCGTGTGGGCTCCACTATCCAGATCCAATGATCCATCTCGTGGAAGTCCTCATCGACGGGGGAGCGAGAGGTTCGGAAGTGCCGAGTTTCCACCATGGGGTGGTCGGCCTTGAAGTGCCAGCGCACCTCGCCGCGAACGCGGTCGGTGGCATACAGATCTCCGTCAACGGTCGCCAGAAGCACAAAGTCTTCCACTTCCCAGTCCTCCAAGCTCCGCGCAATCTGATGCTGCGAGAGCTCGGCCCCCAAGGAGCCGACCTTGTTGGATTGGGTCAGAGGTGCTCGAACGGACGAGTCCGGAGCAAGAGCGTTGGCGCGCACATTGTTAGAAATCAAGTCGGCGTGGTTGTTGTTGTTGGTGTTGTCGGATTGGGCATGGTAGCTCAATCGGATAGATTCGGTTTTGGGCCCGTCGGCGATCTCGACTACGGTCCGCTTGCCACGGCCGTGAGTTCGGGGCGTCTCGATGACGGGTTGGGAGCGACCTCCTGTCAGGGTAGACAAGGTAGCAATGTTGGGGACGGCATGATCGTCGTCCTCGCGAGGGGACCTCGCGTGACGCTGCGGCTGAGCATCAACGAGTTGGAGCCATTGCAAGTTAACTAGGAGGAAAGCGAACGCCAGGAGGACTTCGGGCCGGCAAGCGACGTGGCCGGACGGCCGTCGCAACATCTTGGGGACAACAATGCGGATACTGATAGTGGTAAGGCCGAAGCAGACCTAGGAATACATCCAAGGCAAGGACTGCCTATAGTCTTTGTTGGTGTTTTCTTTTTTCTTTTTTTTTCTTATGTGTGTGCGCGCGTAGGAATATGCAAGTCGCGGGGTGTGTTTCGGTGCGTGGAAGCCGTCGGTCGGTCGTGTTGGGGAGTGCGGTCTAGATATGTAGAGGCAGGCGGTGTCGGGTGGTTGCCGTGAAGTCCGTATGCGTGCGTCTGCTGGGCTGCGTGTGTTGGTGGGTAGAGTCTTAGTAGATAAATAATACCGGGTAGAGCTACCTCTAAGTACTGTTGCTTGTGGATGTTGGTTTGGCGGAGTCGACTTGGTTAGGTTCAGTTGTGCGGTCTTGGCGCGGTCCAGAGCTCAGACCAAGTGTGGGTTTGTTTTGGCGGTGGGAAGAATTGGGGAAGAAGAGAGAGAGACCTGGATGGTGAAAGGCCAATGGAGGAAAGGGTGGCAGATGGATTTGTATGGAAGCAGCTGGATTCCGGCCCCTTTGTTTATGTGTGCCCGTGTGTGTGTGTTGTAGAAATCGGGTGGAAGGGAAGGGTTGCATGCAGTCAACAGGACATCCGATCATGTAGTACCTTTTGGCGTGTTTTATGCTAGCGAGATACTTGTGGCCGTGACGTCCTGCAGTGATGGGGCGGGTGAAAGGGAGAGAGGGGGTGGCTGAATAGCTGGCCGTTGAATAAGTAACTGAAATCACCCCATGCTTATAACGGAACAGATGGATGGATGGATGGAATGGCTCCGATATAAAAAGCGACAATTCAACCACCATCTCCAACTGAACTCCCCACAATCACGTTCCGACTGCAGTGCCTCAAAGTTCGCTCCCGGTGCTGCCTGTGCCCTGATTACGCAGCGCAACGACGACTTTTAGTTGTAAGGGAGTCCTTGATAGCGAGCCATGTGTCCGGGCAATCCGTGGATCCCTCGGTGCCTTTCCTTCGTCAGGGGACCCCTTCGAACTCCCCATCCAGCCTACGATTGAGACCCCATCTCGGATCGGCCCCAGCTATTGAAAACAATATCAGTTGATTGATTGATTGATTACGACAACGAGGTTTATCGTCTGGACTCGTCATTCCGCGTACGTATTAAATCCATAGGGCGTCCTAAGCGGCACTCAGCAATAGGGTACGCGATAACCCACTTCTCGAGGCTTAAAAGGTAACGAAGATACTAAACGGCTGACCCGCAACCTCCCGTTTCGAAAATCACCGACGGCTGGCTAGACAGAGCATCAAGATGCGCCATGTATCACACTCCTGAGGATACTGGCCTACTGTGCTCTTACTGTTCGTATCCTCCCATTGCCCTATGTAGCAGATCTTGATTCTCTCTCAACTATAGAAAGCAGAGAATCAAACGGTGCATGACCATTTCTGAAAAGTTTGTGCTCGATAGTACCTAGTTTTGCAGCTCCTGTAAACGACAAAGAGGGACGGATGGTGGGATGAAACGTCATTGCCCTGCCCTTGACGGAGGAGTGGTCCGGCGTATAGCTGAGGCCTGGGACCACCTCAGCAAGAGGATTTGAGCTACATCTACTACCTAAAAAGCGACAGAAATCACTGCAAGACGGGACACTGACCGCCCGAACCCCCCGCCCGCCCTCAACTGAAGTTCCCAAACCGCCGGTCCTCCGTTTTTGAGTTGCGTAAGCCGGGCACTCGGCACCTTTCCCACCCGCCTTTTAACTGAATCCCAGAAAATGTATCAGGTATCATGATTGACTTCAAAGACAACACACATTGCACGTGGGTGTGTCAGACATATCTTTTTTGCTTTTCAGTATATTATTAAGCTACCTTTGGCCCGGTTTTCTGTATTTTCTTATTTCATGACCTACATATTTCAATCTCGTCAACAGTTCGTCCAAGCATCGTGACCCGACGCAGCGGGTACTACAGTAACAAGCACTGCAAGAACTCGGACGGTGCCCGAGCTTTCGACGGGAACGGGAGCGGGAAACGGCTGAGGGGGGGAAAACGGGCTCCACAGGGAGGTTCTTTGAAAACGACCGGGCTAGATCCGGGGACGTCGAACAACCCCTCGCTCTCAGACCCTCTCAACCCTTTTTCGAGTTTTGGACGGTTCGTCGACTTCTGACAGTACATACTTAGGTTCTAGGGCAAATGCCCGACCGGCCGGGAGGGGGAGGCTACATATTCAACGAATCATGATCCTTCTTTTTTTTCTTCCACTTCCGACGAGACAAGGGACGAGACGAGTCGTCATCACGAAACCTCAATCAAGCCCTTGCCTGCCCTTGGTTTTCAAGTTGTCTTGAGTTGCTACATAACTTGCAACTGCTGAGACAGTGACCCCTAGTGACAGTTTGGTGGTTTTGTAGGTATGAGCTGTTGTTGATCCTCACCATAACCATTCACTCTTCACCCGGGTTATTTATTCTTTGTGTTTAGCAGCCAGATATCATCATCATCATACCTAGATACTATACCGTTGGGTACACACACACATATATGATGATATGTAATCTTCCAAAACCCGACTCGGAGCCATGCTCCAGTTGTTCGTCCACTCTCCATCGAACACGCATATCAGCAGCGACGTTCTGCAGGTTTTAGTCTTATGTGTAGGTAGCCCCGTCGAAGAATTGGAAGCGGGTCACATGTCTCATGCACATGGATGTTTACCTACCTACACCTCCTTTTCTTTTTTCCTTTCGGCCTTCAGCCTTCAACTGGGCCAAGCAAGTACTTGGAACTTACCTGTGTGCATATGTTAGCTAGAGAATTGTTGAGATGCAAGACAATGAATGAATGACCAACCAACCAACCAAACTACCCGAACACACAACGAAAGGTGGAAAAAAAAAGCATGACTGTGAACCAATGTAGGTAGTCCCAATGACGTGACCTTTGCTTTCAGTTACTTTGCTTTGCTTTGCTTTTTGTTCTGCTTTGGCCCGCCCATCGATGCTTACCCAAAGTCGGAGAAATTCTTTTTTACTTCTTTATTCCGACTTGCCAGTTCGATTCCGAGACCGCTCTTCCATCACAGACATTGCATCAAGCATCAAGCAGAAGCACAAGCAGTCACAAACACATGCATACCTACCTAGAGCATATACATACATATGCTTGTTAGTAGGTAGTTACCCCACTTGACGCATTGTACCTACCTGCCTACTTTTCATTGATTGCATCGATTCATCCCATCTCCATTCATTCATCCCACCCCGCGTCGGTCTCAGTCTTGCGCTTTTCTTTTCTTCTTGTCTTGCCTGTATTTAATCATCCAATACCAGACATCAACTCCACATCATAGCATTAACAATCACGTCCTCATGAAACGGGGAATATTTTCCATCTGATTTGATCTCATCTGATCCGATCTGATCTGATTTCGACCAAACCCCCCGCGTTCCTTGTCCCGATGATGATTGATGAACGAAAATGTCTACTACCTACAAGTCAGGTATACACTAGATGCACCATAACCTAACATCCCCCCCCCCCCCCCTTTTCCCTGATCTGTTTCCCCATACTCCCCATACTCCCCATCATCCCATTTTCCATTTATTCCGATACATATCCTGACTTCCGAATCGAAAACTTGAATCATGGCTGCTACATATCCCGCCCTCGACTCTCCCCACACATGCCACATACACATACACATACACATACACATACACATACACATACACATACCCGTCAACAACCATCATAAAATCGAAGCATGACGGACTCCCGACGATCTAGAATTCTATAGGGTATCGGTATAAACGGAACACAACGCAACGCAACGGAGTGGCTCGGGCTCAGTAGGCAGCCAAAACTGAACAAAAGACCTCTGCTCATTCGGGAACAAAATACTGACACATATCTCTATTGGCAACAGCGACGTTGTGTGACTTGACTCGATGCGATGCCCTGGAGGGTGGGTGGGTGGTACATAATTCAAGAAAGACAGCTGTCAAGTTCGTTTTCTTCCTCTCTATTTCGCTGCCTATACTACCTACCTACTTATCTACCTACATACTTACGTACCTACATGGGCAGACAGACAGACGCGCGTATTACATACGTATGACTGACTGGCTGTCACCCCGTCATTAAACTCGTTCCTGCATTCGTGTAATCGTAGATCATCATCCCTCACTTCAGTTCTTGGTTACAACTCGGTAACCGCTTCACAACGAAAGAAGAAAAAAACCCGGGGTACATCATCGTCGGTACTATGCTGCAAAAGGATTTCGTTCGCTACTTGGTCCCCCGCTATGAATGGTTCTTTATTTCAATGCTATGTACGCTTGGTTTTGGACCCCCGCTTCCTGTCCCCTCCTCCAGAGCGTATGTGGTCTCAGTCTTTGTAATATCTCCAATCGATACTTTGGACATCTCTTTGCTATCAGGAGTATATGCTTCAACCTTGGATGCATCCTCCCACTACATAGCCACCCATTTACTACCAGCATTCACATCTGATCATTCCTAAGCTGAGGAACTTAACCCCACTGCACCAAAACCTGCTTCTTCTGCTTCTTCTTGCCCTTCCCACCACCAGCGCCATCCGCATCGCCTTCACCACCAGCCTGTTGAGCCGAAGACGAGCCTGACGCACCGCCGCTTCCGCCTCCGGCGCTCCAGTTGAATCCCGTCTCCTTGGGCTGACCAAAGTCTCTCCGTACCGCACCTCTGCCGTAACCGAACAGAGTAGTGGTAGGCTTGGGCGCCGCAGGAAGTGCCGGGAAGGCGTCCTCGTTTCCGGGCTTCTGCATACTGCCACTGCCGCCGGCGACCTTCCTGGCGATGGTGGTAGCCGTGCTGCCGCTGCTCCGCGAAGCAGAAGGGGCAGACACGGGAGCGGGACGAGATGATGAGGACCCACCGGCTGCGGCCGCAGTAAAGCCTGACAAGCCTGATGTGGTGGCGGGCTTCTTGGCTCCTGGAAGAGCAGGGAACGCCGCCGAGTTGTTCACGGTGGGACGAACCTGGGCGGCGTAGGCGTTGGTACCAGGCACCAGTCTGCTCGAGCTGCTGCTACTCGATCCACCGGCCTGGAGAGAGGCGACGGTTCGCTCCAGGCCACGCTCGCTAGCGCCACCTATCCTGGTGCTGTTCTTAAGCTTCAACACGTGGTTGGAATGTCGTGACTGGGCGTTTGCTAGACCTCCGTTGGTGTGTAAAGTAACTGGGGTCGCCGATGCGGCAGCCGCCCATCCGCTGCTTGCTGTTGTAGCTCCGTGCATACCACCAAGGCCAGGAAGACTGGGGTAGTCCTCGTTGATGGTGCGGTGGTTTTGCCAGGCTCGGTTGAGAGATGCGCCCTTGTTCTTGTCATCGAAAAGCTCAGCAACCTCGCGTACTAGAGTACCTAGTGCATTGGACGAGGTCTCGGAGAAGAGGGCGAAAAAGGCATCGATCAGCTGGTCAGCAGTCATCGAGCCCTTGTTGAAATTCGAGATATAAGATCGAAACTGGTTGATCTTGGTGGCGTCGTTGCCAAGGAGGTTCGAAGCACGTTCGATCACCGCACCGTGCCGCGTAAGACTAGCGCGCTGCTCAGGAGTAAGAGACGAGAGTTCAGAGACACTAAGGTTTTGCATGGCATCAATAATGGGCTGTGGCTGTTGTTGCTGCTGCTCCCGCTGCTGTTGGGGTCTGGACGGTCGTGACTGAACCACAGAGGTCTGTCCGGCTGGGCGAGTCCCGGAAGAAGGAGCCGCGCTCGGACGAGCAGAGGATGCTGACTGGGCAATAGCCATTTGCCGCTGGAAAGCAAGCTCGTCTCTTCGTAGAGGCTGAGCAGTACTGACGGGCAACGCCTCGGCATTAGGATCCCGACCGCGTGCGCCTCGTCCGTCTCTTCCCCCGCGACCTCTGCCGCCACTGCTGCTGCCGCCACGCTCCTCCTGGTATGAAGACCTGAAGTCGAAGCCGGAGATATCGACCACGCGTGCGTCTCTCCTTACGTCCTTGGACAACGAGTTTCCGTGCTCGCTCAGCTGGTGAGCCTTCAGATCTAGCTCGCTGTCGAAAACGACAAACTTCTTTTCCAGGCATTCCCGTTCCTGGCATATATAATGATCCTGCTTGAAATGCTCCTCCAAAGCATCGTAGTTCCGGTAGTAATGCGGTTGGCGAGAGTCGCGACGGTCGCAAATGAAGCATCTCTCATGCTTGCTGCGGCAATGTTCGTAAAGCTTGTCGTTATCATAGAATCTTTCGCCGCAGAAGCCGCAGAGCGGATGTCCCTTAAATCCAGTCTGGTCAACAGCACCAGGCTTATCGTCACCGCGGCTCATGTGGTCGCGTAGCTCCTTATCGGTAAACATTTCGTGCTCGTGCGTGAAGACCTTCTTGTTCCTCGTACACAGGTCACAAAGCTTCTTGTGGTGAACAGAGCGCACATGGCGATGCAGATCGGGCCAACCAAGACCGGCAAAGTCACACTCTCCGCCCGGGCAGTTGTACCGCAGGAGAAGGACAGTATCCCCAACAATGTGCTCGCCTGCGTACTTGATCCCGATGTTGTCATCCGTACTTGTGATCTCCTTGCTCGTGTACTCTTCAAAGCGTTTATTGGGGTCGTCGGTAAAGATAACGAAGGGAGCGGCAGTCTGGACGTTTACGCATGTCAGCAGCTACCCAAAGCGAACGGAACCTAATGTGTCTCGAATGACTGTACTCACTCGGCAATGCGGGCAATCCTTGTTCTTATAAAGTGCCCTTAGTCGCAGGGCGCAAAGATGGCATGTCGAATGGCCGCAAGGGGCAACAGAGTGGTGGGTGATGGGGTTGGCACAGATAAAGCAGACCTCGGCGTCGTCGTCGTCTTGTGCTTCCTGCTGTTGTGTCTTCCACTGGGTGGGGTTGCTGTCGCCGGATGAGCTATCCTGCGCAGGTGTAGGTGCCGCACCCTGTTGTCCTCCACCTCTGCTCTTCCCACGGCCAGCGCCACCGCGACCAGCACCATCACCACCACCACCACCCCGATTACGGTTGCCTCGAGCTGCTCCGCGTCCTCGGCCTCTGCCCCGGTTGCTGTCGCCTCTAGGTCCCTGAGGGGTTGCTTGCTCCGCTGAAGACATGATTTCGAAAGATTTCGACCGATTGAAGAAAAAAAAAAAATCGTCACTGCTACCCTGTTGTGGTGATGGTGTGCTTAGAAATGGCTCGCTGTTGGAAACTCGTGGGTATGAAGGGGGCTCTAGGATTTTCGCAGTCTTCGTGGGGGAAGAGGTTTGCGAGGTACTGTGAGAGGAAGAACAAATCCCTATAGCTGTTTTGAATAGGAATGATGTAACGATTGGGAGACAGTTGGGCCAACTTGGGTCGGTAGCAGAGAGAAGGGCCGGAATGATTGAATTGAAAGTGTTGACGTTGATGGTGGGGTCCGGGAGCTTCCAGCATTTATTCGCTTACCTAGCAAACCGCCGTGGCCCGATAATTTTTTGTAGCGCCTCCCCTCAAGTGCCGCCCCGGGCAAACCAAAACTCGTGCAAATTGCCGGGGAGTGCGACTCCGTCATCATCACAGGCGCGTACACAGTACCCCGAGAAAGCCAACATCCATGCCTCCCGTCGCGTTGCCTCCACGATGCTCGGTTCGTACCGGATACCAATCCTACCAGAAAACAAACAGTGGCTGGGCAGGGGTAGTTAGCGTATAATCATCTGTTTGGCGATCTTCAGGTCCATGACGGAGTGGCTCAGCTTCGATGGCATTGGCCGATTCGATCGAGACTACACTACGCGGCAACGAGCGTCGGGGAGTCACTCCCCGGATTTGCATTATCTGGCCTCTCGCATGGGGAATGATTCATTCTGATTTATACCGTATATGTAACGGCGGTGCCGACACCTATTTTGTTGGATACGGCGAATCTTTCTTGGCATGCTTGACTATGGCGACCGTATAGGGGCAATTAGTACATAACATACAAACCCTGCAGTCCCCTTTTTTAAGTGACTGGCTATCAGCTTCAGCCTCATGGTGATATTGGAAGTGCATGTGAGAAGGTCTGCTGTATTTCTCGAGGACGGACACAAAGGAGAAAGATCGCTGACGTCTCGCCATGCCTGTTTTCCCGTTCCCTATGGTAGGTCACCATGATACTAAACACCACCATAAAATGCTAAAGAGATGAGCTGATGAGGATATGCACCTCCCTTCTCCAGAAAGAAAGTTTGACAACAAACGAGCAGCCCTACCCAGCCGTCGACCGCCGGTGATAGGGATGACTCAAACTCGGTCACTGTTCTTCCTATTCCTACTTGTCGGTTAGGTGCACGCTATAAGCGAGGTACGTTAACCTAACCGGCAAGTAACCCTTCCGACTTACTCATAACCTGTATCTGCCTCCAAATTGGTATGACTGGGGTAAGAGAAACCCCCCTTGCGCCCCTGAGGAAGTCTCAAAGACAAACCCAGCAAATAGCAAAAACCGAGAAAATGCGCTATCCCTTTCATACACCTCTCCTCCTATCAACCCTCAAACTATGAAAACGAGACGTACTGTGGTATACTAGTAGTTCCGAAGCCCCAGAGATTTTCCAATGACGCCATGCACGCCCAGCCTACTGCCTAGCCCCCAATGACCCAATACCAACGGGAGGAACTCTTTCATCCCAGATCAGAACGTGGAATTCTACTCTTCAATCGGATACAGCTGGTTGCCGAGGAGCTTGTTCATTTGGAACATGTTGATTGAGCTCTGCTTGAATACCGCCTGAAGTTTTTCGTCGCAAATAATCTGTCGCTTGTCGCTGGGATCCTGCAACTCATTCGCTTTGATATGCTCCCAGAGTTTCTTGACTACCTGTGGGCGTGAGAGCTGTGATGGGGTTAGTTTCTGTTCACGGCCTATTGGACAATGACCACCAACCTGAGCTTCTCCGCAAACTTCCTGGAGAGGGTAGCTTAGGTTGAAGGGCTTCTGGAAACCGCCACCGGCCTTGCGCTTCTTGGTTCCTTCCACCTCTTCGGGCTCCATGTCACTATCGTCGTCCGACTTGACCCGTGTTGCGCTCTTCTTTTTTGGTGTCTTGGCCTTGGGTTTGGACTTCTTGGTCACCTTGGCTGCGCCTCCACCTCGTGTTCGGGGTCCGCGAGAGAGCTTGTTCTCCTGCGCTTGAAGTTCGGCAGCCAGGCGAGCGTCGGCATCCTCTGAGCTCTCGCGCTTTTGTTGCTTCTTGGGCCGGACCTCGATCTCGCCATCGGTAGCAGCGTCGTCTTCGTCGCTATCAGGAGTCGCCTCGGGAGTCGCCTCTTCGGGTGTTGGCTCTTGGGCAGCCTTGCGTGCTTGCGCGGCGTCAAATCGGGCTTCTATCAAGCCTTTGATGGCATGCTATACGAAGTCCAGAACTGTCAGCAGCTGATCGAACAACCGAAACCGGGGAGGGTGCTAGGAGAGCATTGGGGTTCTAATAAAAGCAGCAAGCCAATGCAGCAGACAAGGCAGGCTCTAGCACTGACCTTTTGGTCACTTAGATCCTTGTTTATGGCCGCTTCCATTTTCTGCCGAATGGCCTTGCGAGAAATTGTATCGAGGTCGGCAGTTTCGAGAATTTCATCGATAACGCGGGCGTAGGTCGCCTCCTCCTCGGGAGTAACTAGACCGAGTTAGCATAGTTCCATTCGATAGGGGAGACAAGCTTGGGCAATGTTCCTACATTGCGCGGACATGTTGCCGGTGGTGTAGCACAATACACCCACTGACGGGAGAAATTGGGGATGATTGGGTGCGGTGTCCAATAGAACCTTGTGGTGTTCTAAACTGAAGCTGGGCTGGCAGATGATGTAAGGGCTGGTAGCTTCAGTGGATGGAATAGCTTCGTTCCGCCCTGACGAGAAGTTCGGGTAGGAATAATTCTTGGGTGAAGGAAAGTAAACAGCTGCGATTAACAGGTCGCCGACTGTGGCCTAGTTGAACAAAGCAGGAAGTTTGCGGGCGCGACAGCTGACTTTGTTTCAACGCGACAACAGAATGGCCGTTCTTTGCTGTCCGAATTTGGACTTGAAAGACAGGATGCGTGTGGGCCGCGGTTTGAACAGCTGGGGGGGTCAGGACGCTCAAGATACCGGACAAGAGGCGCAAAGAAGCAGGCTAGGTTTGTCGCTCAAGTAGGGGCGCTTGGAGCAAAAGCCGGTGAAGATGATGATACGCTACGAGTTGGTCGCGAAAAGGGAAAGGATGAGTGACCGATCAGTGATGGATGATCGAATCATCCAAGACACGACAGAATTGGGTCAAACCTTGGGAGTTAGGTTGGAGCTGAGGGAAGAAGAAAAAAAGAAATATAAAAAAAAGGCCACGTCCTGCCGGCTCAATTGTGTCGAGTATATGCCGGATGTCCTGATGTGACAGGTATAGAGTAGGGATGCTGCGATGCGATGCGGTTGTGTGATGCCTGCGATCGCGTACGGTGGAGAGAAGGTGTTGAGTTGAGCCTCGAGACGTGTAGGCGCACAAGCAGCGAATTGCAGATTCAGCAGTTTCTTCTTCTGATGCAGATGGCCAGCCCAAGCATGGAAGCGCACGATGACCTCAGGTACCTGAACAAGTTCTGGAGTGGAGTTCTAGAATAGGTAGCTGAGAGATGCGATTTACCGTGACATTGCTGTCGCGGTCTTCTGTTCAGTTCATTGCAGTCCAGTGTCTTGCGGCGGCGTCCGGGAGTCTCAGTCCAGTGAGGTCGGTCGCGGTGTTGGTGGTCCACGGTCCGCCAACTGTCCGCCAAAACCGGAAGAAGTGAGGCTGCTTTGTGGCTGAACTGCGACTGTGATTGGTTCCACTTGAGCTTCAAGGGCCCCACCTACGGTTCCGTCTGCCGTCCCGGCTCGTCTGAGATGGAAGGAAAGTGGGGTGGTGTTCAGAGCGGCGATCCCATTTCTAGCCAATCAACGGACCGAATCGCCCACTACTTGCTCTCAGTTCGCGCTGCCGCAAATCTCCACGCCGGTGGCCGATGGCCGGAATGCGGGCAGCCACGTGATGCGGAAGCCAGTGTTCAATGCCGGAGGACCCTTCGTCTAACAACTCCCAAGACTTTCCTCTTTCGTCCAACTTACACAATCGAGGGAGAGTCGACTTGATCATGTTCACTCTACGTAACAATGTCCATCTGGATGGCACCATGGGATGGTAGAAGTCAGTTAACCCACCACGCCTATCCACTCTCTTGGAATGAATATCGACGTCACCCACCACCTTTGCTCAGTTGGCACTCGACAATCCGCGACAACCAGACTAGGCATATCGCAAAGTTTACGCCAAGAATAAGAAAGAGCATCGTTGCCAAATGGCCCGTCGTACGCAAAAGGCTCCAAGATGTAAAGTGGATTGGAATGTTAGATGGCGAGTGTTGATTCAGACCTCTGATACCGAGGTGAAGGTGTTCGATATGCTCGAACATCCCCAGGTCAATGCGGCGTGGCGGTGATATTTAGAACCAAGTTCTTGCATTGAGGAAGAAGGGTGGGGAGAGACAAGAGAAAGCTCTCCTGGAACCGACTCTTTGCAGAGCGTGGACGGTGATGCAGTGATATATCCGTATACCTCTACCTAAGCAAGGCTGCAAACACAACGACCCTCCTTTTAGGGAGGAAGAGGTCAGAAACGAGTGGCATTTCACACAAGTTCATCTCAGCTGGAAACCCTTTCCACCCATGTACTACTTGAGGACTTTGAGCCAGTCTTTTCTCGCTTGATGCGACACGAGCCTCATGTCCTACTTACTCCGAGAATGGGCGCAGATAGCCACCATCTCGGGACCGAGCCTGGTCGCCAATGACATGTCAAACAACCGACCCGAGCAAGAAGAAACGGAAGGAAGACTTCTTCTCTGCGCCCTTCCCCATCATCCGAAATCCCGGATTGGTACAATTGAGCTGGAATTGTCATTCCGTCAGTGCAAGATTGGATCTGCGCGCTCGTCTAACGTGCCGTCCCTTTCATCACAAAACTCTAATAATACCCGAGCATATTTTGCGGTGAATCTTCGCACAACATAGCCATGTTTCACATACTACAGCTCCTCCAGTGTCAAGGACAATTCGTCCACCATTTTGACTGCATGGTCCGTATGCATCCAAATTACACAGGAAGACCGGAATTGATTCTAGAAGACAAGAATTTTCACGACTTACGCGGCTTCAGGCGACTGAACAATGCTGTGCTTCCGGACTCCCGAATTCATTAGCGGATTACCCCACGGCACGACGGACTCAAGGCGAGGCGTAGAATTTCAAGGGGAGAGAGCAATTGGTAGTAGGTAGTCTTGTTCGTAACTACTACTACGGCGCAGCAATCTGCCTCCCGTTCGGTGACGAGGTCTTGATGAAGGTCCGGACTGCTGGGCCTCCTCCATGCCGTTACGGTCCCCGGAATCATCCCATCGTCCCGATTCGGTCTTCATCATGTCCCGCTCTCCGCCAAACCAAAAGGTTTCGAACCTTCCCCAAAATACTACTGAAGCAGCCAAGCAATTCGCAGTACCTGTAAGTGAGTAGCATTTGCTGTCTAAGACAGTTCGTTCGTTGCAGCTGTTTCCTTGGTCCGGGACTTCGGTCACCGGTGACAATCGTTACAGATTGTCCGACATACACAACAACGACGGGAACGACGACGGCTTTTCAAGCCTCACTCACTCACAACTTGAAGGAGAGCTCCAGTCATGGTCAGAAATGGCTTTAGACGGAGTAAAGCAAATATATAAATCCCCACGATGTTCCTATCCCAAGTACCTAGGCTTGCCCATCATCTTCTCTAGCAGACAAAGCACAGAATTATAGGAACAATCCCACCAACCCAAAGCTATACCCCCAAGTACAACTCACTACTTAGCTATCATCATGTCCACCGCCGCCGCAATCCCCATCGCTTCCTTCGGCAACAACCCCGAGGTCGCTCAAGCCATTCGCGAAAAGCTCCTTCCAGAATATGACGGTTCGTCCATCCCTTTCCCCTTTCCACTAAGTCCACACCCATTCCCCATTTGATATCTACATCCACCTCCTACATAGTCACCCCAACTAACCCATAAAAATATAGTCGTCCACACAACCCTCACCCTCTCCACCTCCCTCTCCGAACTCCCCCCTCTCTGCACCGGCACCTTCTCCCACCTCCCCTCGTCGAACCTCGGCTCCAACGCCACGGCCGCCACCCCCGCCGACCTCAAGGTGCCCAAGGCCATCATCTTCGGCGGCGGCGTGTCCCCTTCGGACGCCGAGCAAGTCAAAGAAGCGGTGCTGGCCAAGAACCCCGACATCAAGTTCGTCCGACTCACGCGGGAGGATATGGTCGCCGCGGGGGCCGAGGGGCCGGATCCCGAGGTGATTGGACGCTTGTTGAAGGAGAGGTTGGCCGAGGCTTTGGCTTGAGGCTTGAGGCTTGGGAAAACAACTTGAACTGAACCTACTTGGTTCCGTGTTTGGTGTGGTTCGGGATGGGGCTTGCTTGTATGCTGGAGATGATGGAAGAGGATGGAATGCTCTTCAGTGGGGAGTTTTTCTTACAAAGGGGATAGGTTACTAGGTTATGTTGGGATGGAGTGTTTGAAAGGGGGTCGAATGGAGGATTAGACGAGATTTCCTACCAGAAGCTGTTCCTAACGTGGACAATCATGGGAATATAAGACACTCCTTCTCTGATGTATCGTCGAATAACGTTGATTGAGGCAATGTCGGTATGCATCTTAATGGACGATTGGTAGATCTCACTGTGTCACAGAGATAAGAAATGATATTACGTACACGATGAAATGCTTGCTAATCAAGTTAGGCGGCAGACGTGAGATGGCGTGGTTATTAGTTTTAGGTCTCTGCTATATCAGTTGTGGCATCATTTGGCGCACGGCATGACATCGTAGTCTGACATCAACAAGAATCAAAGGTTGGGCTAATATTGGGATGGCAAGACCACACACCATCAAGCATTCAGCACTGCTATGCTCAAGGTCATTTACATAGTCTGCTCTCCATCAACTCCCCTCGTCCATCAAAAAGGTACGAGTTTAGTGCCTCTCCCGCCTCCTGGGGGCCGCTCTTATTATGTCATCCACACGCAGGAGCAACTATTCACGATGGTTAGCAAGCTTGGGACCGTATCGATCAAAGAAAAGGGGTTACATACCTCAGCGGCTTCACTGGCCGAAGAAACGACAGCCTTCTTGAGCTTGTAACTTTCAATAACACCCAAGTCTCTCATATCGGCGATACCGCCTCCTGGTGTCATGAGATCCAAACCATAGGTGGTCAGACCGTCATAGATGGCCTTGCGCAAACGGGCAACAAGGTCGCCAGAATCGAGACCAGCGTTGTCGGCCAGAATGGTAGGCAGTTGCCTGAGAGCAGTGGCGAAGGCAGACACAGCGGTCTGCTTCTTGCCCTCGACCCGAGTAGCAGCACCCTCAACAGCCTTGGCCATAACCATCTCAGCGCATCCACCACCCAGTGTTGTCCTGGACTCCTTAACGGTCTGTGAAAGAACGGCAAGAGCGTCGTGCAAACTTCTCTCGGCTTCGTCAAGCAGCTGATCGGTAGCACCACGGAGAACGACAGTGCAGGCCTGGCCGGCAGCCGTGCCGGAGAATCTGATAAGGGTATCCTCGCCAATAATAATCTCCTCAATCACGTCGGCATATCCAAGCTTGACCTGCTCCGGGTGGTCGAAGGTAGAAGCGATTTCACCGCCGGTGACGAGAGCTAGGCGCTCAATGCCATCGAAATCGGCATGCTCGATCGACATGATGCCAGCATCGGTGAACAGCTGCTCGGGCCAGTTGTAAATCAACTGCCTGTTGATGAAGCAGTTGATGCCGTGCGCCTTGATCTTTTCAACCTTGGCCTTCATCTTCTCCTTCTCGGCCTTCTCGAGCTCGGCGAGCTTGCTGGTAGAGTTGACCTTGACGCGCGCACCAAAGATCTTGACCTTGTCGGTATCCATCGATGTGTTGGCGATAAGGATCTTGGCCTTCTCGAGGCGCTTGGGCTGGTTGACACCGATCTTCTTGTCGAGAATAAAGCCATCGTCGAGGTATGATTCGCTGAGCTTGCCACCGGACTTCTTGATGATCTGGATGTGGCTAAGGTCGGCGGAACCCTTCAGGCGCAGAATGGCCTCGGTCGCGAGCTCGGCAAAGTGGTCTCTGTCTTGGGCAAGAATCTTGGAGCTGAGTGTCGTGCGCGCAATGGCGACAAGGTCTTTCCTGAACGCCTCGGGGTTGCTGCTGTGGTCAACGGCAGAGTCCTCGAGGGCCTTGAGCGCAGCCTGGCTAGCTATCCGGTAACCCTCGATGATAGTCTGAGGGTGGATCTTCTTGTCGACAAGCTTCTCGGCCTCGCGCAAGAGCTCGGCGGCAAGGACGGCAACCGAGGTGGTGCCGTCACCGACTTCGTCGTCCTGGACCTTGGAGATGTTTACGAGGACCTTGGCAGCAGCGTTGTCGAGAGCAATGGACTTGAGGATAGTAGCACCGTCGTTTGTTACTAGAATCTCACCGGTCGAGCTGGATGTTGTGATGGTGCGGTCAGCACATGACGGCGGCGTGTCAAGCATGTAGGCGGGGGGTTCGGTGAACAAGCATACGCAGACTGGAGGATCTTGTCCATGCCCTTGGGACCAAGGGTGCTCTTGACGAGGTCGCCAACAGCAATGGCGCCGACGAAGGCGCTGAGACGGGCATTCTCTCCCTTCTCTTCTGTGGTGCCCTCCTCGAAGATCTGGGTGGGGCTAAACGAGGCCTGGAGATGGTCAGGCGTGTGGTTAGTTACGGTGAGCTCGGAAAGATGCCCAAAGTGGTGTACAAATCAACTTGCCATGATGTAGAAGAAGCTTAAGTATTAGACAAAAGGTCGGGGATACGGGGTGCACAGGGGGTTGAGGTTGGAAGGAAAGAAGAAGCAATTGAAGCTTGGTAGTACTATATTTTGGGTGGACGTTATGGATACCCTGAACGCGAAGCCTCCTTTCTACAACAATCTGCCACAGCAGCGGGACGGTGATGCTCTTCTGAATTCCAGGCACTTTTTGGACGGCAGGCCACGGCAAAATTCCAGAGCTTCCTGTTCCTCCTTTACCTCACCGCCTGCGACAGGTGGCATAAAATGCTTGTCACTCGCATGCCAGGCCGTTTGCCCCTCCTTTGACAGACAAAATGTCCACTTGAGGTGGGCAGCAGGGGACCCCACTTGGACGTCTTCCGTGGGGAAGGAAGAAAGGGGGGAGGGGAGCTTTGGGCTGGCAGCGGCGGCGGTGGATAGTGGTGGACAGCGCAGCCAGACCAGCACTTTGAGAAGGAGCCCAGCCCAGGGGACTGCCGTCAAGGCTCAAACCACTTCTTGACTTCAAAGTGATGGCAACTTGAAACTTGTAAACTCTGCTGAAAGCGGACAGACGTTGCCATGGTCAATATTTGTTCCGTGCACAAACGAACAATGCTTAGCCCACTGCCTGCCGCCATTATCTTGTGAGAAAGAAAGGAAACCAATAAGGTTACCTAAAGTTGATGAAGAACAGCCCGAGACAGCATCGAGAACTTGACTTTCCCAGGCTGCGTGAGTGTTCATTGCAACTGTGCGATATCCATGATATCTGAGGCTCTTTAACCTCCATGGAAACCATCCACATCCCATCATTGCATTCACTGACATAAATTCCCATTTTGGCCATTCCAGAGAGAGGGGATCTGGTAGGGAAGCCAATCACCGTGCATTATCGCGCCTTAAAGTGGGGCATTTCCTTCACTGTCTTCCCTGGTTCTCTGGCCGTTCTCACTGAACCCCACCACAATCTGCGCGCTGCGCACAAATTCTCACAATAATCCTGACGACCGCATAAGCCAGCACGTTGTTCCGCCCGCGGCATCGCAGAAAAAATCCGAAGCGGCCAGCCCAGAATCCCGTCATCCACCAAGTCCAACCACCACCACCAGAGGCGCCTTCCCGACCCGTACATCGCCAGCTACTACTAATCCCCGGCACCCACCAAGCGTAGTAACAGATTGCCGATTAATTGCCCAGCATGGCGCCCTCTTTCGACCACCTCCGCGACGAGGACCTCGACGAGGATGACTTCGATGTTGATGAGGTCGACATTTCCGATATCCGCGAGAAGTACGAGGTTCAGCTTGAGCAGGGCTACGATGCCTTTGTCGTTGTCGATGGCCTCCCCGAGGTCAACGAGGAGCAAAAACCCAAGCTCGTCAAGTTCTTGTTGAAGAAGCTCAACACTGTTGGCAAGACCCGGGAGGACCTCATCTTCATGCCCATGGGCGAGGATGGAAAGTCGCTGAGGTATGCAACACAGCCGCCGCCTTCAAAATGATGCGCATCCACAGACCGGCCATCCATCGCTGCGCCCGAACCGCGATGTGTCCCTGTGCTGTGTATGTTGGCTCCCCGACCAGGCCACTGATATGAATTAATTCTGTAGGTTCGCCTTTGTCGAGTACTCGTCGCCCGCCGAGGCCGCTGCCGCCTGCAGACAGCTCGACCTCGTCCCCCTCGACAAGAAGCACACCCTCCGCGTCAACAAGCTTACCGATGTCGACCGCTATGGTCGCGAGGGCCGTATCGATGACGAGTATACTCCTCCCAAGATCGAGGAGTTCCAGGAGAAGGAGCACCTCCGCTCCTTCATGGCCGACCCCAGCGGCCGCGGCAGAGATCAGTTTGTCATGTTCAGGGGAGAGTCCGTTGGTGTTTTCTGGAACAACGAGAAGGATACGCCCGAGAATGTTGTCGACCGTCAACACTGGACCGAGACCTTTGTGCAGTGGTCGCCCCTCGGTACCTACCTCACCTCCGTTCACGCCCAGGGTGTTCAGCTTTGGGGTGGTCCCTCGTGGACCAGGCAGAGGCGTTTTGCCCATCCTTTTGTCAACCTTGTCGCCTTCTCTCCCAACGAAAAGTACCTTGTCACCTGGTCCAACAGGCCGATTTCGATTCCCGAGGAGGGTCACCCCGCTCTTTCTGTAGAAGACGACGGCAAGAACTACGTTATCTGGGATATCGAGACCTCCAAGCCCCTTCGTTCTTTCGCCCAGCTCGACACCCCCGCCGCCGCCGAGGGCGAGGCTCCCAAGAAGGCCCCCAAGTTCCCCTGGCCCGCGTTCAAGTGGTCTGCCGATGACAAGTACGTCGCCAGGCTGAACCCCGGCCAGTCTATTTCCGTCTACGAGCTTCCGAGGATGAACTTGTTGGACAAGACCGCCATCAAGATCGAGGGCGTTGTGGACTTCGACTGGGCTCCCGCCACCGTGCAGCGCGACGGTGTCAAGTCCTACGAGCAACTTTTCTGCTTCTGGACCCCTGAGATTGGCAGCAACCCCGCCAGAGTCGGCTTGATGAGCATCCCCTCCAAGCAGGTTGTCAGGTCACTGAACCTCTTCAGCGTCTCGGATGCCAAGCTCCACTGGCAGTCCGAGGGTGCTTATCTGTGCGTCAAGGTTGACCGTCACTCCAAGTCCAAAAAATCCCAGGCTACCACTCTTGAGATTTTCCGTGTCAAGGAGAAGGGCGTTCCTGTGGAAGTTGTCGACACCATCAAGGATACCGTAATAAACTTTGCCTGGGAGCCCAAGGGCGACAGGTTCGTTATCATCACTACCACCGAGCCTGTCGGCGCCACCGCGGTCCCCCCCAAGACATCGGTCGCTTTCTTCTGCCCTGAGAAGGCCAAGGGCAATGCTGTTGGAAACTTCAAGCACCTCCGCACTCTCGAGAAGAAGAACAGCAACGCCATCTACTGGTCGCCTAAGGGACGCTTTGTGGTCGTTGCCACTGTTGCCAACACTCAGAGCTCTGATCTCGACTTCTACGACCTCGACTTTGAGGGCGAGAAGCCTGAGTCCGACAAGGACCTTACCGCCAACCTTCAGCTCATGAACACCGCTGACCACTACGGCGTCACCGACGTTGAGTGGGACCCCTCGGGTCGCTTCGTTGCCACCTGGGCTTCCGCGTGGAAGCACTCTGTAAGTACCACTGGTATTCAATGAAGATGACGTGCAGCAGAAATCGCTAACGTGAGAGAAAAACAGATGGAGAACGGATATCATCTGTATGACTTCAAGGGTGAGCAGCTGCGCGAGGAGGCTATCGAGAAGTTCAAGCAGTTCCAGTGGAGGCCGCGCCCCGCTACCCTCCTTAGCAAGGAGGAGCAGAAGGCCATCCGCCGCAACCTCCGCGAGTACTCGAGAATCTTCGAGCAGGAAGACGCCGAGCGCATCAGCAGCGCCGACGTTGCCGTTGTCGAGGCCCGCCGTCGCCTCCTCGAGGAGTGGTTCGCTTGGCGCGAGGCCATCAGGCAGGAGGTTGCCGAGGAGCGCGAGATCTACGGCCTTCCGGCGGATCCCGTTGCCGACCTCATCAAGGCCAAGACCCCCGAGCTCGCCACCGACCAGGAGGAGCAGGTCATCGAGGAGATCATGGAGGAGGTGTTGGAGGAGACCGAGGAGATCGTTCAGTAAATGTGCGAACAGGCGGCGGCAGTAGTTTGATATGTTGTGAAGTTACATGGCGTACCGTTTTTTCCCGTTTTTCGAAAAGGTCATCTGAGGGTACAGTGAATAAAATGAACCGGGTTCTTTCATATCTTTGGGCCTTACTTTATTTTATTTTTGCTCTCTTCTCTCTACGTTGTACCTGTCTGGTTGTTATAAAAGCGGTGCATGCGTAGACTAGTCGGTGGATTCCAAAAGAGCTGTTTGGTTGGCGCTTTAGCATCACTCGGGTTTTCGTAGATCGGGGTCAGACTTCTTCTAATGACCAAAAGTCCATCTTGCTTAATCTTTGGATGACTATGTAACTGGTGAATCAGCCACATTCATTGTTTGATACCCCTAAAGAGCAACGACAAGACCGATCCCTTTGTGTTTCGCAAAGGACCGAACCCAAAAAGATGTATTGCAAGGAGAGCGAGCATATGATATCTTGTCCAACAATGGAAGCCCTTCGTGATGATTCCGCTTCAATCCCGATGGATTGTACATAATTGTAGTGCGTCCGATAAGCAGAGACAAAAAGATAGCCTGACCATCAAACTGTACCTTCCTTTGCGGAACTCCGGTAAGACTTACCAATGACCGATCGTGTCGTTGCTCTTAACCATAGGGACATCTACAACAACAATATAACTTGGGTATACCAATTACATCCCTACTTAGGTACAGTCTTTGAGGTATTGAACCTTCCTTCACTGCATCTAAACAGGATGCTTTTTTTTAGGTAGGTTGGTGAAATCTACGATTCTCTTTTTACTACCTTTTCATAATGTTTAAGTAGGGCTTTTGCCTTTTTGCGTTGTGCCTGCCGTCGTTCAGTTTCCATGGGAAGTAGAGCATTGATCCATTGATCCCTCCCTCCGATAGCCCTTCCCAGCCAAGAAAGACAAAGGGAGAACAAGAAAAAGAAAATACATATATTTAGAAAAACAAAATAAAACAAGGCGTATCAGCTCATGATATTTGTCTACAACGTGCGCAGTCCAACGTTCGTTTCGAGGTGCTCATTGAGTTGTGTCCAGAAGAGTTGAGTGGAATGATTGAAATACTTGTGTTAAGGCGAGAGTGTCTACCGAGCACTGACCGAGTGTTTGGAGCCAGATGAAATACGCAATCGCGGCCATTGCACAATAATCATTGATGAACTGGGATATTTGGGGAATAATTTGAGAAGGAGCATGCCTTCTATATCCCACTTACTTGTTGGTTTTCTTTTTTCTTTTTTTTTCTTCTTTTTTGAATTGCAAACGTTGGCCCATGCCATAAGTGATATCTTGCTGGAAACCAAATCAAGGGAACGATAGCCTGCGTGCCGCTCATATACATCTCTTGGTTCTACGTTTGATGACTTATCTCGTGATTTATAGGCTGGGTTTTGAACCGGTAGGAGCGAGCATGGTCAAGGTCCGGGCTGCAAGAGTACGTACGGATTTGCGTGGGTCGTTTTCGCTTGCGACACACGCGAACCCGAGGCATCGCACAGTAAACATCATCATCATCACCTCATGGCGTGAGCGACGGACTCCCGAGTCCCGCTTGCTGGGATCGGCCTGAGAACGAGGAAATGGATAGTGGTATCCTTGGCCTTACGCTAGAGGACTGAGATAAACGTACGCATGAGAACCACGGGTGAAAGAGGATGAGCGAAAAAGAAGTCGAAGATAGCACCGATCTGGCGATATCAAATCCATTCAAGTGGTTCGATCGTGTGATTCTGTGGCTCTTCAATGTGATCTCGGAGCGACAAATCCTGGCAACAAGCCGTATCCGGACTGGAGACCGGACCTCGTTCGGGGTTTGTTGTGGGGGAAAGCCGTGGGGATTGGTGACAGGCAGGCCGGACGGCGTGGACGGAAGTGGTCAAATTAGCCGGGACCGCCGCCGGGTTTGATGATAAAAACTTTTGGAGTGGCCCGAGAGTGGGTGGAGCTTTTTCACAAGCCCTGGGTCAAAGCGACGTGGACGAATCTCGTTGCAACTTTATCGGCTTTTTGCCTCTTGTGTGTGTGTGGGGATGCCGTTAACAGAGACTGAAAGCAATGTACACAGTGGTACGTACAAACCTCGGGAACTGTTTTGCCCAACAAAAAGAAAAATAACAAACGAATTATCTCTCCCGTTCCGAGAATTCCCAACAGAAATTCGAGCGCCGACTCCGATAAATCTGTCTTGTCGCCTGAGGATGAGCGGCGCGACAAGCACCCAAACCGTCCAATGCCATTTGGCCATCGCATCATGGCATGAACCCAAAAATGCAACCCCCACTCTGTGTGTTCCCTTCCAGCCGACGACCCGCATGAAACCTCCCCTTGCACCCAAACATGGGAGCGGGTGGCTTGGGGGACCCTGATGGTGTGAGAAAAAAAGCACAAAAAAAACACCATGTGAAGACCACGTCTCCAGGACGGGAATTCATGCTAACCATCTCAATCGTAGTATGTAAAAGGGAAGAGTAACAAAGATGCTCAGACTTGTGAAAACTGAAAGGCCTTGTTGACAGGGGCAATGGTTGAAGCGCACGTCCAGGTACGATGAAACACCCAGCCCTGTCCGAGTTGAAGTGAAGATGGCAAAACGAAGGCCAGCTCAGACGAGTCCAAGTCCTCGTCCTCTCGGTCTAGCTACCCCGCGCAATGCTACGCTGTACGAGACCAGGATCTCCACCCATCCTTGTACCACCTTATCTTGGCTTCACAGCCCCCCGCCCGGGCGGCGTCCAGCCGAGCCCTGAGTGCTTATCGATAAAGCTTCTTTTTAGGATTGGAGACGGCACCTTGAAACGATTTCATCCGAGCACTGAAATCAAAGGCGGGAATCTCATGAGCACATGACATGCTCCCAGGCCGGGGCTGGCTGGCCTCGAACAATCAATCGTTGCCGTCTAATCGAATATCGGATTTAATTGTGACCGGAGGAAGCAACGGAAAATTCAGCGCGCGAGATAGCTGCAGAATATGCCGAGCTAAGGTGGAACGCAACATGGACGATCTCCAGCCAGCCAGCCAGCCAGTGAAGTCGCTTTGTCCATGTCTCCAAGCTTACCGTTTTCGCCCCTCCCAGGGGAATACCCTCGACGCGACAACAGATGCTCTGCTTGTCACATGTGAAGGGCAATCAATCAATGCATCTGCGTGTCTCTCTTTTCGTCAAAACCGTCGTTGGCCAGTTTGTCGCTCTCAACCCTTTTCTCAGCTGGGTGCAAATCCCCTCAACCAACTGGACCTTTGTTTCAGCTCACAGGCTAGCATGTGA
Organism: Neurospora intermedia; assembly: GCA_037102815.1. Lineage (NCBI taxonomy): Eukaryota > Fungi > Ascomycota > Sordariomycetes > Sordariales > Sordariaceae > Neurospora > Neurospora intermedia. The sequence continues at coordinate 1,057,650 of BTPP01000007.1, forward strand.
ATGTTAAGGTGTACTTTAGTTGGAGGCCTGTAATATGTACTTTCGAACTCTACTTGGCCGTCAGATTGCCATACAATAATATTGGACCTCAATGCATCCCGATATCATTTCCTATTGTGCACTCAGTGGTGTGTAGCTTCCTACAGTGCAGTCATAAAGTGTAGACACGATGCACAATTGGCAGACATAACTCAACTGCATCAATGCATTGGCAGTCAGAGCCCACCAGCTTCGTTAGGTTTATCGTCGGGTCCCAATTGTTTTGAGAAAGTGCGAATGGTTCCTGGTGGTGGCCAAAAGCGGGAGGCGGTCCCTGTCCCTACTCGTTTGCCTGGACGCGTCTCGATCTTGCCTCATTGTATCCGCAGTCTGGGTGCTGCAACACTGAAGCGAGTGCATGGGCACCGAAATTGGGGCGACTTTGGTTTGCTACCAAATTCTGCTGGCATCCAAGGTATCGATCTTCAGGAATCGCATCTCCAATGGTTTCGAGAGTCAACGAGTCGGTAAATATATAAAACCTAGAAACAATCGGCCTCTTCAAACCCAAACGAACCCTTTCCTCTCCAGTGCCAGTCTCCAGGTTACATTCCCCCAATCCCGGACCGAGCCCCGTACCATCGGGAATCCCAACAAATCATCCCCTGGGCATAAACAATCGACCCACGCCTAGCACCCCATTTTTCCCGGGGTCTCTGCGAGACAACAAAGATCAGATTGATATTGATTTTTCTTCTTTCTTTCTTTTCCGCGCATTCTCCTTCCTAAAGATTGGGTTTACCACCAGCCTTCCTCTTCCCTGTGTGTATACTCCTGTTTCGGTTGTGTCTCCAACAACTGAAATCCTTGACGGTAAGCCTTTGCTCCATGCATTCCTTCCCGGTATCTTCCATGCACTCCTCCAACCTCTTCCTTGAACCTCTTCCTTGAAGAGTCGACCAACACCCCGACTGTATCCACCTCGACCATTGCCAACCACAAAAAAAGACAATAAACAAAAAAATACCACGAGTCTTTTTTGCTGACGCTTCTGTGATTCAGTCTGCTTTGTGATACCAGGCAGATAAAGGTTGTTGTTGTTGGGATTCGTCTCGACTATCCTATTCGGTTCTTCTCCCCCCACCGATCAATTCCACTTCACAAGATGGCTTCCGTCTCCTCTGCCCTTCCCGAGGGCAACAAGCCTGCCCTGCGCAGGACACAAACCGAGGCCACCTCCGACTCATACCCTGGTACCGCCGATGCCTCTCCCTTCGACTCTCCCCTTGAGCGCTCGGCCTCCAACACCTCGCTTTCTTCCCTGGCCTCTGACAACGTCAAGACCGACAAGGCCGAGTTCGGCAAGCTGCTCGACACGTACGGCAACGAGTTCGAGGTCCCCGACTTCACCATCAAGGACATCCGCGATGCCATCCCCGCGCACTGCTTCGAGCGTTCGGCTCTTCACAGCTTGGCGCACGTCGCTCGCGACATCGTCTACCTCACCGTCACTTTTTACGTCTGGAACAAATATGTCACTCCCGAGTACATCCCCATGAAGGCTGCCCGTGTCGTCCTCTGGGGTCTGTACACCTTTATGCAGGGCCTTTTCGGCACCGGTCTCTGGGTTCTTGCCCACGAGTGCGGTCACCAGGCTTTCTCCCCGTCCAGGTTGATCAACGACACCGTCGGCTGGGTCCTCCACTCTGCCCTTCTCGTCCCCTACTTCTCGTGGAAGTTCTCCCACAGCAAGCACCACAAGGCCACCGGCAACATCGAGCGTGACATGGTCTTCGTTCCTCGCACCCGCGAGCAGTTTGCTTCTCGCATCGGCCGTTTCGTCCATGAGATTTCCGAGTTGACCGAGGAGACCCCCATCTACACCTTGATCCACCTTATCGGTCAGCAGCTCATCGGCTGGCCCAACTACCTCATGACCAACGTCACTGGCCACAACTTCCACGAGAGGCAGCGCGAGGGTCGTGGCAAGGGCAAGAAGAACGGCTGGTTCACTGGTGTCAACCACTTCAACCCCAGTTCTCCCCTCTATGAGGAGCGTGAGGCCCCCTGGATCATCGTCTCTGACATTGGTATCGCCATCGCCGCCACCGCCCTCATCTATCTCGGCAACACCTTCGGCTGGTCCAACATGTTCGTCTGGTACTTCCTTCCCTACCTCTGGGTCAACCACTGGCTCGTTGCCATCACCTACCTTCAGCACACCGACCCCTCGCTCCCCCACTACACCCCTGATCAGTGGAACTTCGTCCGTGGTGCCGCCGCGACTATTGACCGCGAGTTCGGTTTCATCGGCCGTCACCTCCTCCACGGCATTATCGAGACCCACGTTCTCCACCACTACGTCAGCACCATTCCCTTTTACCACGCCGACGAGGCCTCCGAGGCCATCAAGAAGGTCATGGGCCGTCACTACCGCGCCGACGTCCAAGATGGCCCCATCGGTTTCATCAAGGCCATGTGGAAGGCTGCTCGTTGGTGCCAGTGGGTTGAGCCTACCGAGGGCGCTGAGGGTAAGGGCAAGGGCGTTTTGTTCTACCGCAACCAGAACGGTCTCGGTGTCAAGCCTGCCAAGCTCGCCAAGACCAACTAAGCATTTCAAGAAAACGATAGATGGATAAAAGTTCAAAAGAGAAAGAACGACTTGAGGCAGTGATGAAATTTTGATCGGTTTGGCATAGCCCGGTCACGCTCAGGACTACGTCCCCACAGGGGACATGCACGGATTGCTGTAGAAATCTGGAAAAGTATCATATCAACATGTTTCCAGGAAACCAACAAAAATGAGCGGTTTGGGTCTTTGTCATATCGATATGTGGGAATGGGAATAGGAATGGGAACGGGAACCGATGGTTATAAAATCGAATCGGAAAAAAAGGATACCAATCAATGAAGAGACGTTTGCAACTTTACTAAAGACATTGTTTTCTTTCTCACGCTTTTGCCTGTATAGATGTGGAATACATAGACAGCAGTAGAAAGAAAGAAACCTAGAGAGAGGTTTGATGGTCTGAAATGATGAGAAATAAAAAAAGAATTATCAAGTACTTAATGATTATGAGTTTCCCAGTGACGCGTGGGTATTGGTTTTATTCTTTGAATCGTCAAGCATGGGCATTGTATGGCATCATCGTTGGGCGATAAACGGAAGTAGATGAAGGATAGAATTTGAATTGTGAACATTATGGAGCTGTCTAGTCTGTACAGCACAGAAGTTTCGGATGAAAAGTGAACGAGAACAAATATGTATATGTTTTACAACTCATGATCTTTGCTTGTGGCCGTTGTCATCACTTCATCACAACGAAACCTCTCAGCTTCAACTGGAGCATTTTGGTCAAGCTGGTTACATATGATTTCTCGCTCACGTAATTCCAGGCGATCCGATTGGATGATTGAAGATGGGATCACCCAAGCACCACCTGAACCATTCAAGTCACAGTCACTTTTTTTCTCTTCGCTACGACTACACTACGGTACACTATGATACCACTACACATTCCTTACTGGATCCCCTCGCTATGGCACTAAGTCATAAGAATAAAGTCTGGTCGTTCCCACACTCCTTTTGTCGCTTTGCTTCTTAGCTATCCAACGACAATAACCCAACGAAATGTGTACTGCAAAAATCAAGTGCGGGGTGTCCGGCGTTCGGGTAGGTAGGTGATGTCGTCCTTTATACACAGTAGTGTAAAGTGGAAACCATCCATCCATCCATCCATCTATCTTCATCATCATGTGACACCGACAGGACACAAAACACGGACGGACACAGATAGATAGATAGACAGACACCGACACAAAACTAACCGCGCGGACTGGTGGGGGTCCGTATATATACTCGAGTTAAGTAAGTTCTTTTTGTTTGAGTAAAACAGAAATGGCAGGCAGAAATCTCTCTCTCTCATTTAGTGTACGTGTTCCGTTATAAAAGTGTTAATGTATATGTGACACAGCCAGCCAGCCAGCCTGTAGTACTTTACTCTTTGGTTGCCTGCCTGCCTGGCTTCCACAACGAAAATAGGTAACTACATACCTAAACTATCAAAACTACCTACCTACCTATAAAGAAGACTTGAGGCGGGTGGTGCCTGGATTCTTTCACTTGGATAACAAGTAACTAGAATCATACGAAGAAGCTGGTTGCTTTGCGATAAATAGATAGGAGCGTTCGGGGTGGGTGGGATACATACATACTGCGTACATACATGTATAGTAAGTCTAGATACCTGAATTACAAAGTGACGGATATCTTCTATTTACATACCTAGTATAGTACATAGCAGATATTCGAGCAACCTAGCTCGTATTGACTGATGTTACTATGGATTGTCATTCGACCGCCGCGGCGCTCTTACTACAGTGCATATCATTATACGTCATTTCAAGTTCAATATTTGCGCCAGTGAATAATCACCATTTCTGGTCATAGATGTTGGCAAAGGAACTCATACCTCGACTTGGCGTTGACGAAGAAGAGATCGGATAGACCAACCAACATAGCACACACACCTGACCTGACTGATACTCGACCTTTGACAGATCGTAACGGAGAAGGTAGCAGTATGTTTCGTTGCTCAGAAAAGCTCCTTGCTCTCCTACACCATGTCGATCGATCCCTTGTTTGTCGTTGCTATATATGGTAGGCACACGCCACAGATAGAGTTTGATTCATACTCGTTCACCAAGCCATTACGAGATGAGCATAATCTACCAACAGTATACGCGGAGAGAGATATGAACGAAAGAACGAGATATAGAACAAGGGAACATCCAGTTTCAACCAGGATTATATGATATACCACTCAACTAAATGGGGATATAAAGGCCCATTCAGTAATATCCACAGGCAGACAAAGTCAAAGATCCGTAGACACATACACACATATGAAAACCAAGTATAATCAAATCATCACCACTCTCAATTCTATTCCGCCCCATTTATGCCTGGCTGGCTGGCATTCGAAAATTGTCCAAAAAATATTAAATATACACAATACTCAAAACCGAGGTTTTGTGGTTGTTGTTTTGTACACGAGGTACACAAATTACTTCGGAACTGTGCCGAAGATGAGCAAGAAAGAAAGGAAAAACAAGATACCAGTTCCTCAGACGGTGTTGACAAGCCGGCGCAGCGCTATCCAACCTGGAGGAAAATTAAGAATTGAACAGTGAACAGAAACGCCGGTGGCCGCTGAAAAGTGGTTGGTGATGGCAAGTGGTGGTGGTGGTGGTGGTGGTGGTTGCTTATATGTGCGTATCGTTGTTGGGTATGTGACATGAGTAAAGACATGGTTGGTTTCTTTGTATGGTGACTTGCTTTCATGACGTATTTGCGTGCAGTTGGTCTTATGTTCCCCTCTCCTTGTGTGAAAATCCCTTCCCACCGCTTTATTGCAAAGACAAGGAAACGAAATATATATATCCGCTCTTTTTGTATGTTTGATGTTGTTTTTTTTCTTGTTTCTTCGTCGCTCTTTAAGCTTGCGCTTTCCCGGCTTCTCTTACAGCGCGCATCCAGCGATCTTCCTCACCGGTGCTGCGAAGAATGGGTGCCGACCTCAAAACGCCATCAGATGAGTTGTTCATGATGGCCCTGACCTCTTGAATAGACTTGGTACCCATAAGGGACATGCCCTTCTGTAGCAGAAGAGCAATGCCTGCACGAACGAGGACGGCGTCGCCTTCGAAAACGTACACGTCCCAGAGTCGGGTGGCCTCATCCAGAGCGAGGTGGCGAGTGAAGAGGCCAGTGAAGATGTCGCCCAAGTAGAGATCGGGATCATGATCGGGCAACTTGATCAGGTGTTCATGGAGGCTGGGCGACTTGTGTTGAAGGGTCTGGAGTAGCAGATTGTAGGCCGAGGACATGGCGGTTCTGTCGCACGTGTGAAAGCTCAGCGGCAAGGAACGGTTCAGGACGTTGGCAAGCGCAATGAACGCGTCGGTGGCGGAAGGGAGGTTGAGAAGCAGAATAGCGGCAATTGTCTAGTTGGTCTGTTAGTGTCTCTCTCTCACACAGAATACTTGTCAGAGAACTTACGTTGCAGCCCGGAACATATCCGATATCACTCCGATACATGCAGTATGCGCTAAGAACATCGACCAGGCTTTGGTGAAGGGGCCCTCCAGTCTGGAAGATGCGAAGGTCCGGGAAGGTATACTCTTCCACGTCCTTCTTGATGTCATCAAACCAGGCCGCAGCGTAGGAATCGTCGGTGCTGCCTTGTCCGTCGTTCACTCTTTTCTGGGCATCATTGGCCCGCTTCAGGGTAGCCCTGAATGAAGCATCAGAAAGTGCGAGCCCGTTGCCGATCGCCTTGCTCCACACAGCACCTCGACTGCGCGGCGCAATACCACGCCACCATAGCTCTCGTGTCCTGCGCTCACGGATGGCCTCGTCCCAACGAGGGATGATGTTCTCCTCCCAGATATGCATCAAATTGTCGGCTCTGATATCACGGCCTTCGATCCGGGCCTTCTTCGTTGCCTCCCGTTTACGCTCGGCCTCGAGGCTCTGAGCCATCATCCTCTGGTACTCCTTCAGATGGCGACGTTCCTCGGCGGGATCCTTTGGCGGAAGCCAGGAAGGACGAGTGCGGGACAAGACAGCTTCCTTTTCCTTGGACGGCGGTAGAGGGTCGATCATGACATTAGACTTGCGAAGCGGCGGAAGCTCAGGAAGACCCGATTTTACACGGGGCTTCCCGTCAGAGTTTCTGCGGACAGACGGCGTACTGGACCGTACGCCCTTTGCTTCCAACTCTTCGGCATGTTCCTCCAGCTTTTCCGTGAGCTCCTTGGCATCGGAGTTGAGTTCAGCCAGGGCGGCAGACCAGCTCTTGGATCTGGCGAGCTCCAGAGGGGTGACAATGGTGGAGGCAATGCTGGCTCTAGTAGGCACTGCGGTATCGGACTTCCATGTCGGCGATCTAAGGGATCCCTGGGCCGCTGCCACGGGTGGAGTGCCATTTCCCACACTTCGTACTCGTTTCTCAGGAGGAGCGCGTTCTGGTGAAGGGGCTTTGGAAGAAGGTTGGCTTATTGTTCGTTCCGAGGGTGGCCTAGGCGAAATTGGCACATTATCAAGCACAAGTCCGTCAGGGATGTCGTCTCCGTCATCTTCGTCGCACTCCCTTTCCAGCTGTCTGGCTGTCTTTCGCTCCCGGCTCGATTGCCAGCTACTCCTTCGTGGCTTCATGGGAAAGCTGGTCTGAAGGTTGGGGCTAATACTGCGTTGCCGTGTCGAGGAAGGCGATCGGTTTCCAAGGGAGCGCATAGGAAGAGGGGCAGTGTGAAGCTCGGGGGTAAGCCCCAAGCTCGCAACTCGGCCATTGACAGGTCGTAGATGACTCTGGATATTCGGAAGGGTCGGTCGGACTTTGCCCGTTGATGAGACATCCCGCTTCTGGCGGGTTTTGGACGGACTGCGGGAAGATCGACTGCTCTTGGAGGGTACTCGCAATTCGGAGGAAGGGTTAGAACTATACAGCATGGGCGAGGGCTTCAGGTTCTTGGTTAGCCCTCGAACATCGACATGGGATTCATCCTGGAGTCCAATGTCTTCAAAGTGGCTAGCATCAGCAAGCACGCTGTCATCATCTGAGGGTACCGAGTTCAAGGATGAAGACTTGGAAGACTTGGAATGTGTCAAGCCTGGCGGAGAGCTGGGGCCGGGGAGATCATGGACGGATCGCTCGTATAACATCATCTTTGCCACATATATTTGCGAACAAAAGCTGATAATATGTAACGGGTTAGAGGAGGTGAGGTTTGCTTCTTGGGGCGGGCCCTAGTATAGCTGGGAAGGGTCCTTGGTCCCAAGTGGCCTGGTTCAGAATGCTGCAGAAGGCGGGTTGATGCAAAGCGCAGCGCAAGCGCACGTTTTTGGGGATTGAGTATCGTCGGGGAGTTGCAGGGCTGGCTGGCAGCCGTTGGTTGGCTTACAGACGCGCGCACTTGAGGCTGGGCGGCAATTGGAGAAGAGGCGCCCCTGGAACAGACGTCGAATGTCTCAACTGATGCCGATGGTTTCGCAAAGCAATGGCCAGTTGGAGCGAGTGGGACAAAAGATGGCCTCGGGAAGTTTGGATAAGAGATATAGTTGTTGATGTCTCTTCAGGCGAGTCTCCAAATTAACTAAGCCTCTTGGGTCATGAACGATGGTGATGGTTGTCGTCGTTATCAGAAGCGAGGGTTGAGTCGGCGGTAAGTGGTGGTGTGATTATTGATGATGATGTAACGAATGTGAGGTTGAGGGGATGAAAGGTTGTTTGGTGGTATTCTGAAGATGGAATAGGCAGAGGGAGGAGAAGGTGCGAACTAGCAAAAGCGAATGAAGGGTTCGACACGGAGGAAATATCCGATCGATGAAGATGGATGACGACGGTGGTGGTCGAATGCGGTCAAGAGCGAGAGTGGTTGATGGTTGGGTTGAAAGAAAAACGAGTGTAAGGCAGTGTGAAATTGAACACACAGGCCGTGGATGTGCGACAAGGAAGACGCGAATCAATACAGGTCCCGAAGCCGAGATTGATGATGAATGATGAAAGACCAGAACGAATGACGGAAGAGACGTGGGCGGATAAGGGAAAGGAGATGCAGGCCTGCAGGATGGCTGGCAACTAGCAGGTCGGCATCGAACAGGAATCCAAGGAAGAGACGGACAAGGTGAGGTTGTGATTTGTGAGAATTGGACGAGGAAATAGCACCAGCAATGCGTTGAAGTGGGAAAATCAAGGCACGGACCTTTTTTCCCTTGTTTCCCCCCTTGGCCCGCCTGCCGCTAGTAACAACCTACTGGAAGTCCGTCCCAGGTTCCGCTCCAAGGCCCGCTTACACCAACTGCTAAAGCAGCGACAGTTCACCAACCGGGCATTGCAGCTGCCGGGCGTTGCAGGCCTGCCGTAGCCCTGGCAGAAGGGAAGTCCACTTTCCTCCACTTCTGCAAGCAGAAAAAAAAAAGACTCGGTCGAACTGGGACCCAAATTGGCCATTGGGCCCGCGAAATGGAGCTCACCACGTTGGATCCACCTCTTTAGCTGCTTCGAGATTCGAGCCAAGTTCGATCTAGGGAGAAGTGTAGTTTGCTGTACCGAAAATATCCATAGCAAAGGAGAAGGAAGTGAGGAATATCCAAACGAGATTCCCTTCTCCATCAATGGAATTCAACCCATTCGCTCCCGGGATCTCTGTCCCGCTGTCCGGCCACTCCGGCGCATCTTGACGACCAGCAACGTGAATTACCTAGAGGTAGTTGACGACTGCAGCTGTTAATTGCAAGATAACGAGATTTCTCTCTCTAGATTAATCCCGTGGCCGGCACTACCAACACCAGGGCCGGAGCTGCACTCCTGTCCCGGCACAGTTTGCGATAAATATGGTTCCCGAATGCAAGCAGGCTTTCCCTCTTGCCACCATTCATCATCAAGCAAGCGGCCAGCGGCGGACGGGAGCGAGCATGAGTCGTGCTAGAACGCTAAAGATTGCAGGATCATGACGGAACCCCATCACTCTACAGAGCTCTCTCCAGATCTCCGAGTCTGGCCCTTTGAAAAAGAGACGGCAAACAAGACTTGTCCCTGTCTGCCCGGCTAGTTGAGGAGCTGTCGGATATAAAACCAACTAGATAATGCACGTAGTGTATGAGGGAGGAGGATGACAAATGAGCTACAGGCTTGTTTGGCTCAATATCGTTGTGTGCATGTACATAACGCATACACGAGCGGTAAAAGCCAATCATGAACTTTCCTCCTCTTGTATCACCCATCACCATCTCAGTTACCATTATCATGACAAGGAGAGGGGAGATAACGAAGCCGAAAATATGTCGGTTAGACCAACTCAAAATCAAGTCATCACGGTCAGAAGTCTATTCTACCTCTGCTAAGAAGGCATTGAGCATTTGTTATCCAAGTGGGCGCCAGAAAAGATGCTTGAAGTTCAAGTTCGTAGGACCAGCCAGCTGACCAATCAGAAACCAGCTCCCTATAATGTTAATGCTTATGCCAGCGACGGGAAATGAGATGGTGGGGGCAACGGTCAATTAAATGCGGAGAACTCCTGTTTTAGATTTTCATCGTCAATGGAGCTTGCCGTTCGCCATCGCCAGGCGGCGGGATATTCACGGGAGCTGGAACCCCCCCCCCCTGGAATCTGGCATTCCATCGTGGATTCCCAAGACCACTGCCGAAAGGAAGGTCCAACGATCCTTCGAGAAGCACGACCAGAAGCACCACAAGGAATGACCCAAATGTAGGGCAACTGGGACTCGTAGGGAAGAAAAAGCCAAGACTGGCCAAGGCGAGCCAACATCAGACAAGCCCTTTAGCCCAGGGGTCGACGACATTGGATCGAGGTGAACCTCCACGGGGGTCTGCCACGAGGGAGGCCGGCTTGGCTATGGCCTCACGTTGGGGGCGGTCCGCCGGTAGCGGTGCGGGCCATCAGGGTCACTTCAGTTGGGCAGGTCGTTTGTCGATCCTTCAAGTCTCAATTACCCTCTGGCTCTTGCGGTTCTCCTCGATCCTCCTCACAGGCTGCCTCCTTCGATAGTCTGACGGATACCCAACATACAGTTGGCAAGATGGGATGCTTGAGCAACTCCCCAATACCTCCATAACACTCGTCATGTCACATCGAACAACGGGACGAAATGGTCTTAGTAACGCCATATTGTTTGAAACTTGAGGCCGATGAGGATGCTTGTCCACTTCGGTCATTGTGTTTTGGTCGATGGACAGCAGCATTCCATCCATGAGACAGAATCCCGCAACCGCAACCCCGCGTCCACATGGCTCCAGCCTGTTATTGTCGGGCTGTCAAAGAGATGTCATGCCCAAGAAGACATCCTAAAAATACATATGATGGCGAATTTATGAACAACCTACACTACAAAAGGAGGTAATACCCTCTAAGTCACCCCGACTTTGTTTCGGAGTGGCCTCAATCATAGTCTCAGTCTCGCTCACTGTCCTCCCCTCCCTGCCACTCGCCGCGTGAAGCTTTCTTTCCCCAGGTTTTCTCAGGTCGCCGGGGGAATATCTCTTGTTGCACAGGAACAGTCTTTTGCTTTTCTTCCTCTCTCGAGACGGGAGTCCTGTTATCCAAAAGCTTGCTTCGACAAACACGATATCACGCCGCTGTCATCTTCTCTGTTGACACTAGCTGATGATGTATTTCCTCGGATGAACAAAACAAACAAGTATCGTCATGACGTGCCTCCATCCAGGGGGGAAGGGTGTATAGGCTGAAGTAGGTCGTCTGTAGTGCAGACAGTTTGGCCGTGACGTGACGTCTACTGGTCTCGGTTCTATTTCAAGACAGTGTTTCCGTCTTTGTGAGACTGAATAGTATCGTCCGAAGATGTGGAATCTGACGCTGACTGACTTTGACACCATTCTCATAGTCTAGCTGGCAAGAGCAAACGAGCCAGGCGCCTTCCATTCTAGGTAGACGGGCACAGGGAAAGACTATCAAGGTTCTCACTCGAAAGTTTCGCCAATACACAGGCAGCAACGAGTGCGACACCCTCCATCCTTCCTTCAGCACAATGAAGTGAAAGATGGAGCTCATATCTCGCAAAAGATTTTTCAAATTTTCAGAGGCAAGCCAGACATACCAAGTCGACGCATATCCATCTCGCGATTTCTTCCAGCAACCTGTCCACAACCAACCCAAGATCTCAGTCACCACCATCACATCACCATCGACCTCTCATCAACACCTTCCACAACCCAAACAAACAACGAAAATGCAACTCTCCATCCTCTCCCTCGGTATCTCTCTCCTCACCTCCTTCCCCCTCGCCCTCGCCCTCGCCCACCCCACAGCTTCAGCATCTCCAACAATCCCCACACTCTCCAGGTCCTCCCTAGTAGTACCCCCTCTCCCTCCTCCTCTCCCTCACAACAACGACCACAGCAACGACAACAACGAAATAATAACCGGCGGCAACTTCTCCCGCTCCTGCGCCCAAATCACCCTAATGAACGGGTACTTTCTCGCCGCGACTTGCCGTCCTATCGAGCCAGCCGTTGTCTCTAGTGACCCAGAAGAGGAAGAACAAGTGGCAGGGAAGGGTGACGGAACATCCCAATCCCAATCCCCAGAGTTCAACCAGCTCAACTTAAATCTGTGTATCGGGTTTGACCAGGGGATCACCACCACCACCACCGCCACCGGCAGCGGGGGATTCGGTTCAAGCTATGATGTCTCTGGGAAGTTGATCTGGCAGGCGCTGTGAGCTTTTTTTTTTTTTTTTTTTTTTTTTTCTCTCTTTTATTTCCCCCCTTCCCCCCTTCCTTCCTTCCTTCCTATCTTCCTTCCTTCCTTTTCTTTTTTGCTTTTTTTTCTTTCCCACCCCCTCCCTCCCATGAGTGGCCCTGTGGTTGAATGCCGCGTTAAAGGAAATATCTATAGGCAATAAAGCTGACAAGTCTTGATCCTCCCCTCACAGAGGCAAATTCGCAAACTACTGCACCGATTGCAACCTCACAACAACTGCCAATGGCTCGCCGGTGCGCCTATCTGAACTCAAATGTAACTGTGGTCCGATGACGGCGGCGGCAAGGGGTTCTGATGCTACTGTTGTTACCGTCTTGGACCTTGGTATGTTTTTTCTTGTTTCTCCTCCTTCCTTCCCTCACAGAAACATACATACCGAGGACGAGGACAGCTCACGTTGGTTTGATAAAAAGAGAATCAGTAAGTGGCTAACGACGATATTTGTCTTGATACCCGCATTGTAGACGAAGGCGTGGAGAACAGAAATGGTACACTTGTTTGCCGTGGCGGAATGGGGTCAGGAATCGGCCCTGGTCCTTTTTCTGCCTAGGGCTGAGGACCAGACTGAGGAGGAGCGTGAGAAGAGAAGGAGACGGACGGGTCCTCCTTTTGGCTTTCCTTGCGACGCAAGCGATGCAAATTCGAACTTCTTCGGTGCATCGCGAGTTAGAACACATTTCTTACATACGCAGTGGTGAGCTTCTTGAATCTTGATATAACGTCAGTCCTGACTATCAATTCTGGAAAAAGACCTTTTGTGGGTCATCAATCCATCTGCAAGAAATTGTCTACATTTACACTCAAACAAAACAATCCGTCGAACGCCGCCTTCCATGATATGATGTAGCCGTTCGGCATACCCAATGCCGCCATTCCCAACCAACCCAATGATGCCAAGCCAGCCGGCTTAATGAATTGAAATCCCCCCTTTAATGCGTAGCCCCCAAACTGAAAATGTACAGCCCTTCTAGATGTTGTAGAGGTGAGATATCGTCTTGGTGTTGACCTCAAACCTCCCAAACCAACTCAATCACCTCATCCATGCTCTCGCCCACCGCCGGTCCAGCAGCTTTGTGCACATAAATCTGTCTGAATCTCTTCTTACCCTTCCTGGGTGATATCCATGCTCTGCCTTCCTTTGCTCCTCCGACCTCTTTCTTATTGGTCTTAGGCTGTGATGGTGGCTTTGACGATGATGATGATGATGAATCCTCCACCTCTCCAACATCAACATCCACCAATCTCCAACTCTTCTTCTCCTTATTCACCTGCAACCTCCTCCTGACCGGACCATAACTAAACGCCCACTTTTCCTTCCGATCCGCCTCCTTCCACGTTCCCTCCACCCTTGAGAGGTCAATGTCGTCGAGCCCATTGGCAAGGCCAGGGTATTGCGTAATCGAATACCCCAGACTCAGCAGACTTTCCTCCTCTTTTCTTTTCTTGTTGTCTTTGGAAGTACCAGTCCCGAACCGAACCCTCATTAAGAAACAATCTCCACAAACCTCCTTGGCCACCCTCGCCATCTTAGCCACCGGCGCGTGGTACCAACTCTTCCAATGATGTAGACTCAGCACCGGCCAGGTGCCGCTCTCAAAGAAACCTGAAGGGTCCCCTTTAATATCATGCTGATTCAGCCCCTCCACCAGCGTCAGTCGGGTTCTGGTGTGCGAGTAGATGCAATCCCGCAAGATTCCGTCGCCGGTCTGGACCGAGGCAGTGGTGATGCATTGCTCCAAGTGGGGTGCCAGTTGTCGCGCTAGGGGCAAAGACAAGAAGGAGCCGGCGCCGCCAAAGGCCATGAAGCCCCAGGCTTGCACGGCCATGAAGTCATCGGACAGAGCGCCTAGCCAGGCGGGGCGGGTGTGGTCGTATCGCGAGAGGGTCTGGGAGAGAGGGGAAAGGGAGGGGAAGAAGGTGTCGTCGTCTAGAATGGCGAGCCACTGCGGAGGCGGGGATGACTGGGACGAGTCGATGACGGAGAGGAGTTCCTTGATGACGAGAAAGTGGTGGTGCTCGACGGGCACAGGACGAGGGTCGGGTTTGCCGTCTTTGAGGTTGAGACGCTTGAAGACCTTGGGAGGGACGAAGGTGGCGATGATGCCTGCGGCGCGGTATTCCTCTTCGAGTAAGGTGAGGTTGAACGAGTTTCGGGTGCTGTCGTCTTGGTGCTCGGGCGGTACGGCGTCGGCGATGGTGCCGACCAGACGGGCGCCCGTGCCGGCTAGCCAGTGTGCGAAGGCTGGAATGGCTTCGCGCATGCGCTGATACTTGGAGGCGACGCCGAAAAGCAGGTGCGGGTACTGGGCGTCCTTGGGGTAGGGCATAGGCACCTCGAGGGCAAGCGGCTCGCAGGGGATGGGCTCATCGTGGGAGCACGAGGTGAGATCGAGGGCGGTGGTGTTGGTGACGAGTGGCCCGGCGATGTTGGTGATGGTGTTGCGGTCGAAATCGGCCTTGTAGACGGGCTTGATGCAGCGGCGCGAGTAGAGGATGTTGTCGGTTAAGCCAAGCTCGGGGCGACGTAGGAACTCGAGGTCCTTGGGACACTGGCCTGGCTCGAGCTTGGGTCTGTAAGGTCGTTGTGCGCCTTTCAGAGTGGTCTGGTCTGCTGGTGGCGGCGGGTTGCTCCCTCCTCTTCCTCTTCCTCCTCCTCCTCCTCCTCCTCCTTGCCCTTTCCACTCCCCTATGCCTCCCCACTTGTCAAAGGTGGTCGGTAGTAGAGAACCTTGATGACGTAGTCGGGCGATGCTCCACAGAACAATGAGGAAGACGAGGGTGACGATGATGGAGAAGCCCCGAGTTGGACGCTGGAATAGTAGTACCTTCATGGTCATGGTTTCGACATTTGAACTCCCACCAGTGACATGAACCCCAAATGATGTCGAGGAGTGTCGAGTCTTGAAGATGCAAGAGCAAGCGAGCGAAGCAGGCTCAACTGAGGAACGTTGGGTTCACGCAGAGGCGCGATCTTGAGCTGCAGGTAAGTCGGGTTGGGTCTGGGGTGCCTTTTGCCTTGGCAAAGGGAGGAGATAACGAAGGAAGGAAAACAGAAAAAAAGGAATGGAATATCGGGGATGAACAGAGAAAGAACAAAAAGGAGAAAAAGGGAAAAGAAGAGAAAAAAGGCAGGAACACTCTACACGGACTGGTAAAGGTGTAACGGACGGTAACGGTTACAAGTCACGGTGATCCCTTTCCCATGCGGGCTTCCGCAGGTATGTATTAGGTAGAGGTACTATACCTTTCTCATCGTTCGTCATTCGTTCCGTCCCGCAGTTCGTATATCAGTCAACTTTAGTGTTGGTGGAGTTCAAGTTCCTTGCGTGCGAGAACAGACCTTGTCCCCTTTTCCTCCTCCCGCCTCTCAGCTTCTTGAACGCAGCACCGTTCCAGTTTCGAGCCGGGAACTTGGGATGCATTTGGCGGCAAAAAAACAGGGATGGGAGGTTGAGAAACATTAGATTTGAGACGCAGCAACAGATCCCCGGAACTCTTGCGACTCCACAAAAATCTCCAGACGACGTTGCAAACCCGTTCCAGTGTGACTTGCAGTGCGTTGCATTTGCTGCTTTCAACCGCCAGTCGGCCGATCGCGAACATGGGAGTGTGGGCTTGCTGGTGGACCTGGCACTTTGTTGATCTGTCATATCGTGGTGCTTCAACCCTTCGATTTCCTGTTCCTGGTCAGCACCTTTTTCTATCCTCTTCCAAGGAAGATGGATGGGGATCGTTGGAGACTGAATGAGAGCCACTCGACTTGACAAGTTGCCCATATCCACACCGCCGATCAGATCATTATCGTTAACAATTTCTGAAACAAAATCTGTTGCGCTTTCTGGAGCTCCTTCATCCGCCATCTCTGGATGGTATGTATTCAAAGAGATGAAAATGATTTTAATTGCAAACGGTCTCTTCTTGGTTCGGTAGCCGTTGGGAAAAACCCCAGATAAGCATTTCCAGGGTGACAACGGCTTGTTCTTCGATGCATTAGAAGTGGACTAGTATTCCTAACAGCTTTACATATGAGCTACCAAGCGAGTCAGTTAGTGTATCCACTGTCCCACTCTAGGTGAATCCGCTTTTCCTTCCGCCTCCCCCACAAAGCCAAGTCCAAAGCCAAGTCGGCCAAGAGAGACGACAAGTCCTAGGGACCGACATCTTTATTTTTCAACACTCAACCAAGGAAGCGAATGAGAGATAATGATTTTGCACACAATGATAAATCCCTCAAGATAGTTGCAATATAAGGGGTATTTCCTCACGTCGTCAACGAGAATTACGCCCCACCCCAAGCATTATAGGCACCGGTCCTCATCCACACCAACGACCGGGGGCATAAAAAAAAGGGGGTGATCGACGTACATACCATCACTGCCACAAGATCAACCAGGAACAATCCAGGACACTACGGTGTTTACTAGCCACAAGAGTCCAAAAGCCGTTCTAGAAGAGACCCTGATTAGCCTGTGAGGTATAAGTAAAGTGCTGAAGAAGATTTGCGCAGTATCCATCAGAGGGGTATACCGCATAGAGTAAGCCGGGAATTTAGAGAAAAAGGTATAGTCAGGAGAGAGAGAGAGGGTGTCATTGTTGTTGCTGTTGCTGTTGCTGTTATCTAAATTTCTGCAAGAGGTCCTTCTACTAGAAGGGATGATCCTGTCCCGCGTCCTTCACCCATGTTTTGCATTTTTCGGTTTTATTCCTGAAGTGGTCGTAATGATGAACCGATCGATCATGGACTGTCCAACACGGCTTGCGTTGCGACAAAACCACCCATGCTGGGGACTACAAAAGTCGGGAACGCATCGGACAGAGTCCATTAGGGATCATTCCATTTAGAAACTGCTTCGGATTTATCAGGTTCAAGGGAAGAATCAAGATGATAGATGCGTAAACGAGTATATTCAAGGTATGTAACGTAATCTATTTGGTCTGCCTTTGTACCACCGTTCACCTAGAGGTACCTATAAGATACTTACAGTCAACCTAGGATGAGGATGGGTTAGTTGATGGTGACATAAAATGCTTAGACTCATTTCACTTAATCCCCGTTGTTGCAGACGGGAATCAATTAGGTGCAACAAGAGAAAAAGGTCCCCAAGACAAGCAAGCTGTCTGTCAATGCTCAACCCATCCATCATCAGAATATTTGGGTTGGTTACTCATCTCATCTCATCAGGTACAGCATCCCACCCCATCCGTCCATCCGTCTGTATCGAATTACTTTGTATTTACCTACTCTACTGCCACTGCCGTGTCATCTGTCTTTGTACAACCGCTGGCTGTGTCATTTTGCCCGTGTCAAACGCATGTATCTACCCGCTCCCGCTCCCGCTTCAGGTAGCATTCTCAAGACAGAGAGAGAGAGAGTAAAGTAGATGTAAAGTAGAGGTAAAGTATGTATCACGACGACGAACCAGCCAATCAGTCACTGTCACTAATATCCGAGTGAAGCGTCAACAGTTCGTTCGTTCGTTCGTTGATTTCGTGTGTCCTATTCTAGCAAAGCACCAGCTCGAAACGGGACATGCACAATCCCTCCCCTCCCCTTCCCTCCCCTCCCCTCAAAACCCCAATTAGTTTCATCGTCAGGATATTTTTCTCTTTTTCTTACTTCTTCTTCTTCGTTGGACTCTCCGGCCGCACAACAACAGAGAAAAAAAAAATCAAAAATCAAAAGTAATTAGCCAAATCAATATGCCCATCCGTCTCCAACAGCGGAAACAGATTGAGCGCTCCAAACGTCTGATCCGCATCCGAGTCCAGCGAGCCGCCCATGATAGAGAACTCGGGTGTGCGAGGAAGGGACTCGGTCATGCCGAGAAAAGTACTGGTTGCTGCTGTTGATGTTGACTCGTGTCCGCCGAAAAAGTCAAAGTGGTGATTCATGTTGCTGCTGTTGTTGTGGTTGCTGTTGAAGCGGCTGACGATGGGGGAGAAGGCGGTAGATGATGGTGTGTGTGCATGGGCGTGAGCATGGGGATGAGTATGGGGATGATAGGGATGATGATGATGATGGTGGTGGACGTAATTGTGATGATTGTGCGAGTTGTGGTGGGTTCCGGTGTGATATGATGATGGTTTGGGTGGTGGTGGTTGTTGTTGCTCTGGTTGTGTGTGAGTACTACCACCACCGAATTGTCCTCCTACCGAGGGGTTTGTGTGCTGGATGCTTCGTTGGTAGTGGGATTGTTGGTCGTACTGATGTTGATGGGAAGTGGGGGAGGTGTCTCTGAGATCTTCGTGGCTGTTGGTGATGTTGTGGTTGTCATTTGTAGTGTTGTCCCCGGAGTTTCGACGAGGTATAAGACCAAATAGTTGAGAAGAGCTCTCCGTTCTTCGAAGTCGGTCTTGCATCTCCCTCTTTTCTAAATAGGCCAAGGCCGTGTTGAGCAGGGACTTGGCGATAAGCGAGTACTGCACGGCGTGAGCATCGGCTTCGGCAAAGTACTCCAGCGCTGCGATGGAGGCACGGCAGTACTTTTCGATGATACGACCAAAGCCTCCCAGAAGACCTAGGCCCAAGACAAGCGAAGAGGCAAAGAGCCATGACCTAGATAGAGGGTTAAGATACATAAGAGCAAAATGATTCCAGGGTATAGGGGCCGAAGAAGATTGAGGAATATAACACGGAAACTTACACAATCACGGGCGCCCGCCGAGTCATCAAACCTCTTTCAATCAGATCCTGGATCGGATCAACCATCAAACTAGCAGCATCAATGCAGGCATCCGCAAGTTTGGATTTGCCCGATGTCACCAGCCCATCTCTTGCTGTGAATGCTTCCGCCGGATACCCCTCGGCCAGCCTTCGCCTCAGTTCAACCATGAGGAACGGCCTCGACACCAGAATCACTGCATAATAATACGAGGCAAGCACCTGACAAGCTCCATTAACAACCATTGCCTCCGACCCCGCTGCCGTCAGTAGCGGCGTCTGTCTCGAAGGGCTTGGCCGTGGTCGCTCCTCATCAATCACCCGCTTCAGCCTTTGCAACCACCTAGCCGACCACTCCCTCAGCTCCCTCGAGATACCCTCCGTCAACTGCGGCGAGATTTTCCGCCGCGAGTACACTTCCAACACGATTCCCTCGATGATCAAAAAGATCTGCGCCGACCCGTTCAGCAGATAGTCCCCACTGAATTCCGGATCCGTCTGCTCTCTCCCTTCGCCGTCCACGGCGTGGTACAGCACCGTGCAGTCAACATCACTGGTCGCGGGTGGTCGGCCCATGGACGTGCTAAGGAACAGGTCCACCACCCGCAGGCTCTTCCACAGCCGGTCGCGCTGGCGGTGGATCTCGGGACTGAAGCGTGCATTAACCTCGGTGCGATGAATTCCGATGCTGAAGGCCGAGCGCGCGGCGATGCCAAAGAAGATGAATGCCCCGTTGATCTGGCACGCCCCTAGCATGTAGAGCGTGATGAGAAGGAAGGACTGCACCGAGGCTAGGCCGAGGTTGCCGCTTAGGTTGGCGAAGGCGAGGTCGCGGGCGTGATCGAAGTAGGCTTGGGCGATGCTTTCGGATTCGGGGAAGGAGGATTCCGGCACTCCTAACGGCTCGGACCGGGGGGAAGAAGATGATTTGTTGTTGGTGTTGGTCTTTTGGAAAAGCAGCCCAATGGCGAGGACGAGGTAGAAGACGGCCGAAGTGGCGTCTCCTCCTGGTGGTGGTACGCCTCCAGTTCCTCCAGCTCCCATGAACGTCCTTGACTGACCAAGTTGCACCGCCCAAGAAGTAATATCCTCAATCAACTGCCTCGGCTGCTGTGCCTGGTCATCAAAGATATCAATGATCCCGGCCGTGCTTTGAAAGTACGCCGTAACAGCCGATTCAATGATGGAGGTTTGGACGAGAGGAGGTCCTCCACGCCCACCACCACTATATCCATCACCACCACCACCACCACCACGACCAATGCCACCACCATATCCACCACCATCACCACCAGGAAAAACACCACCAGCAGCAGCACCACCACCACCAGATGCCCTAGGGTAATACGCAGCGTTGTTGTTCTCCAAAGCCGAGTACCCGCTATTCTCAGGCGCAAAAGCATCGGGATCAATGCGCGAGGTGATCAGTCTCTGGACGGTGCGGAAGAAGGAGAGCGGGGCGCAGTCGCCGATGAAGATGAGTTTCCCTTGAGGGTCGACGAGGAGACGGCCTTCGCGGGGGACTTCGGTTTCTTCGTTGTGGGCTTCTGCCCCTGGACCAGGTTCTCGTGATGGTGGTGGTGGTTGTTGTTGTTGTTCTTCTTGCTGTCCATCTTCCTGTTGCTGAACAACATCGTGCTGGTTCTCTTGATGCTGCCGCCCCTGCCGTGACTGTGACTGTGACTGTGACTGTGACTGTGACTGCCCTACGTTGCCTACTACGCTGCCTCCAGTGACTGCCCCTGGCAGAGATCTCCGGCTTAGAATTTCCGACTCTTTTGTCACGACCGGCGGCGTCTCTTTGCTGCTGCTGTTGCTGCTTCTGCTCGAGGCCCGGGCTTGTGAAGTGGAGGCCGCTGGTGCTGGATGAACAGCATGACCCGTCCGAGATGAGCATGTTGGCTGTGGTGATGCCGAATGCGCACCACCTCCATCTCCATCTGCTTCAGATGGCTCTTGATGTCCTTCCTGTCCTCCCTGTTCCCCCACCTCCTGTAGTCCCCCCAACCTGCTCGCCCTCGCCCTCGCCCTCCGTTGTCTCGGAGGCGAATAAACGCACAACGAAGGACGTTTCCGGCTCACACAGTAACCGCATGGCGTGGCGCCGTTGCACTTGACCTTGCGGCGTTTGCAAACGTCACAGGCGTTGGCCACGCGCGGGCGTGGGGACGGTAGGAGGCCATGTCCGTGGTCGGAGGAGACGGGGGAGGCAACTCGAGCTTCCATCGATCCAGGTCCCGATTCCCAGGGCCTCATCCCATTGATGTGTGGCTATGTTCAGCGCCTTTTGTGGTTGTGTTGGTGGTGGATTCCATTAAAGTGGTTGGTTTCTAGAAGTGGAAATCGCGCCAAAAATGTGGACTTGGTGCATGCTCTCCTCTTTTAGGGCTACTGAAGACAGGTTGCACTTGAACAACAATCATAACAACAACAACAACGACGACAACAACAGCACTTGTCTGATGTAATTCTCAGTAATTTTCTTTGTTCTCTACCACTGACAATTGTCTGTCTGTGCTTCTGTGTCTCTCTACCTATGGATGCAATTAATTAATCCGCAGTTGAGAAAGGAAAGCAAAAAGCTACCCGACCGAAGCTCATGGACCAAAATAGGTACCAGTTCTCTGCTTGAGATCTTAATCCATGACAAACACCCCTTCTTTCTCATCTCGCTCTCCTTCAAACAACCCCTTGTCGACTTTCCCACATATCCTTTTTAACCCCTTTACCAAAGCCATTAACAAAAGCAAATGACTTGAAAGCAATCAGGGTATCATGAACTCCAAAGGAAGCCCATACAAACTCCATGCATGCAGACATCCACGCATCCATCCAATCCCTTACAAAATTCCAACAAGCAAGAAGACAAACCGAAGCACCCAGCAAAATCAGATTCTCCCTGATTCAGCTTGACCTGACGTCCTTCTTCACAACATCTTGAACAAATCATCAGCATACTTGACGCACAACCGTCCCTTGATCTCCGCCGTCTTCGCATCCATTGCGGCATTCAAATCCTCCGTGAATCCCTTCAGCAACTTGTCCTGATTCTTGCGAGCCTCCGCAATGACAGCAGTGCCGGTAACCTTGGCAGCACCAGTACCCGAAGCCGGCGTCTCACGATGATGGCTACTGACGGTCCTCTTCCCAAGCTTGGGAAGCGGAATCGGCGTGACGCTGTGACCATATGCCCGAGGACCAACGGTTGTAGCGCGGACTGAGCGAGCCAGGCGATCAGCCCGGCCAACGGGCGAAGAATCAGGGCTGCCGTTGATGTGGTGGTCATTGTGGTCGGCCTGAACCTGGGCTTCACCTCTGACATTGGGCGTGCTGAGCTTGTTGACGTCCATCGAAATCCGTTTCAGGGCATTGAACAAGATGTCCTGACGTATAGAGGCACGGAGCTCGTTGGCTTGAATGCGCTGCTCCAGGGCGGCGAGGTTCTGTTTGATGGTAAACAATTCACCTTGGAAGGTCTCGGAGTGAAATGAGAGATTGTTGTTAAACTTGACGACTTGCTTGGCAATGGAGAGCAGGGGATTGGTGGTCATGGTAGCAGCGACGTCGGAGGCGGTCATGGTCGCGGCGGTGTCCTCCTGCTCGGGCTCGATCTCTGGCTCCTGAGGCTTCGGTTCGGTGGAACCCCCCTCTGCCTTGCCGTCTTTCTTGGTCACTTGTGCTTCAGGTGCGGGCGAAGACTGGGTCGCAGCAGCTGTATCGGCAACCTGGTCACTCTTCGTGGACTGCTCAGGGTGGGTGACATAGATGGTGGGAGCGACAATCTCGTCGATCTCGATGATCTGGTGCTCCTCAACCTCGTCTTGGGTCTTCTTAGCCTTGCGGCCCTTCTTGCTCTTCTTCTTCTTGAGAGTAGAGGTGGGTTCGTCGACGATCTCCGTAACTTCATGCTCAGCAATGAGTTCCTTCATATCCTTGGGTGCCGAAACAGTCTCAGAAGCACCGCGGTACTCAGCGTCGTCAAGCTGCATGAGTTGCAAGTCCACCTCGGCTTGCGTGGTCTCGCCAACCATCGTGGTATCGTCGACTGGTGTCGTCACATCAAGGTCCATGGCGTTCCCGTGCTCCTCCTCGATACTGGTCTTCTTGGCCTTCTTATGTTTGGTTTTCTTCGCCTTCTTAGGGGTAGAGGCGGTGATGGACTCATCGTCGCCCAAGGCATTGGATTCTTCGAGGCGCCGCTTCTTGTCCTTCTTGGACTTTTTGCTCTTTCTCGGAGCAGTCTCAGCGGCTGAATCTCCGTGCTGCTCATCCTTGATGATAGTGGTCATCTCAACCTCTGACTCTTCGCCATTAGCAACGCCTCGATTGCCAACCGCAGGGCTGACGACGACATGCTCTTTCACATGGTGCATCTCGGTATCTCCGTGCTCGTCGTCGCTGTCGTTCTTTCCCATCACGCGATCCAGAATCTCATCAACGTCAGCCGGGGTGAGCGGATCAACTTCTGTTCCAACTTCAGCCCTGAAGGGAGTGCCGAGCTTGGGGGCAGCCGGAAAACCCTTGGTTGTCTGCAACGGGACCGGGGTGCATTTGTTCGACTTGGTGGGCGGAAAGTTGTTCGGCGAATAGTCGTACTGCATCGTCCTGGGAATCGGTCCGGGAGTCTTGAAGTTAAGAGGCGAAGTAGGCGGGAACTTCTGGTCCAGAGTGTAGTTCAAGACGGGAGTCAACTTTTGGAGCTTGTGAGGCGACCTGGCTTGCGAAGTGATGTTCTTCTCATCTCTAGCATTGATGCTGTTGACCAGTGACATCAGGGCAGCAGGATTCTCGACCTGAAGCTGGGAGCTTGGAGAGGGTGAAGCGGACCTCTTCGCATGCTCATAGAGAGGGTTTCGCGGAAGTGGGATGTGGCTGTCTGAACGAAGTGGAACGTTTTCCTTGGTCACTTCAGACTTTGCGGAGACCGGCGACTGCAAAGGAGTCGAATAATGCTCGTCTGCGACAGAGCCATCAGGTGCGACGGCCTCTTGGAGGACAGTAGCCATGGAAAAAGTCGGGCTTACAGGCTCCTGCTTGATCTTGACCATCTCTTCCTCTTGAGAATCAATCTCTTCGACGGTGACGACAGTCTCACCCTTGGCAGAAGTGGTAGGGCTCTCAGCGCGAGCCTTGGTCTTCTTCTTACCCTTGCTCTTCTTCTTTTTCTTCTCAGAAACGTGGACGCTCTGGCTCGGCTTGCTGTCGGGTGTCGACCTCTTACCCTCAGGCGATTTAGCGACCTGCTTCTTCTTTTTCTTCGTCACAGCATCTGTGAGCCAGTCAGGCTTATGAGGGGCCATTATGTGAGCCAAGCGCGAGATCAGCTTGAGGGAGTGACGATTGGGTGAATGTAGGAGAATGGAGAGATGCGCCTGGTTCGTGCTTCTCAGGGCTCTGATGGAAGAGTCAAAGAAGGCTTCGTGGGCAAAAGACCAAGGAGATAATTGTTGAGAGAGAAGTTGTCTTGACGTAGTTGTCAATGTGGTGGTGGTGGAAGGCTGATGTTTTGGATAACCCGTGTGGAAGTAGGGTGGTGACGGGCGGGGGGAGATGGAGGATGGAAGGAGTAAGAGCGGGAAGGAGGGGGGAAGGTGGAAGGGTTGGTCCAAGGATTGGAAGTGAAAGTGAATGTGGAAGGTACGGCGTCTCCCAGTGCCGGCCAACTTGGTGTCTGCCTGCCGGTTTGTGGACCATTCACCAGCAGGCGCTCTTCCACTTGAAAGGTTCGTCAGTCACCCCGAGTTCAGATTGGAATTACCGTGTTTGCCGGGTAACGATGGTAAATATTCTGGGTCGGTACCTTCCCCTAGGTAGTGAAGCAGGTCACTTGACAAGAGATAATACTCAGCCTCTTCTTACGTACCTAGTCACTCCCCGTCATAACTGCCAGATGTTAGTCATAGAACACTGGTTGATTACTGGGTATTTACACAAGATGAACGAGCTGTTGCTGATGTTTTCCATTCCAGCATTTCCGGAAATTGGAGTCCGAAATATCAAAGATCATCCGAGTACATACAGGCCGCGCCCACATAACTACGTCGACATTCCAAAGTTGAGATCCCAAGGCACGTTCTCACCTCGTGTGAAGGTTTCGATATTCCCGCTACGGTTGTTTCAAGTTTGGGTTCTTTGTGTTCCGGTCATCTTTCACTTGCTTCCAGCATGCACGTTTCCCAAGAACATGACCAATTGAACAAGTATAATGTCTGAATTTTGTATAAGCCAAACCTAGCCCAACCCGCTACCGAAAACGCCTGCAATGATGATAACTACAAATGGTATATGTAAACTGCCGGCTTGATCTCGGTGCAACCCCAACTGTGACCGCTCTGCCACCTTTGGCAAGAAAATAGATAAACGCTTGATATGTTTGTACGTTTTCTCCTGCTTAGTTCTGACTTCTCACCTCGCCTATCCCAGTCGCCAAAAAGAAGTACGTTCCCAGGATAGAGCACACCACAAAGGCAGTAAGCACTCCTGCGCCCGCCTTGTCTCTCTCGGTAAGCTCCGACATCGACATGACCGTCGCAGGCGTCTCTCCCGCATTGGGGTTGCCGCGACTCTGACCACCGGTGTTGTTGGTAACCAGAGGCTTGACGGCCTCGTGCTCCTCCGTGATCAGATACGTCGTGAAGGCGGCAAGGGCGCTCATCTCCTGACCGGCGGGGCCGTTGCTCACGTCACCGTCGTACTTTCCGACATTCCAACGGTAACCGCATGTGCCGTCAGGCAAACAGCTGTCGATAACACCCTCGATGTTGGTCTTGAAGGCCTTGACTATAGGCTCGCGAACGAGATCAGGCGCCATGAGGGCGGCCGTGGCCAAGGAGCGAAGGAGGTAGCCCTTGAAGGAATGCTGATCGATGTTGCAGAGAAGCCTGTCCGAGAGCTCGCAGGCGCGTTCAACCAAGATGCCCTTGGGGAAAAAGAACTCGAGGGTTCGGTTGACGAGTCCACTAAGGGGCTTTCCCCACTGTTCAGCATCTTCTGTCTGTGGTGTTGAGGCTATGTTAGCTACCAAAGTCCTGGTTATTCGGTCATTGGCCAAAAAAGCTTACCATGTTGTACATGATGGCGACACCATGAATGATGATGGCTGCGTTAGCTGACCATTGGACCTTGTTGATGTCTGTGCAGTTTTGGGGGACATGACCACCGTCGTAGATGTTCCAGTTCTTATCGATATAACCGACGTCTCTGATCCAGTTGAAAGTCTTCTCAGCCCATTTGGAGTAGGTGCTGTTGTCGGTATAGCGTGCCAGTCTTGCGCCGAGGTTGAAGAAACAGGCATTGGCGATGGTATTCTGCGCCATGTTAGTCACATACAGCAGCTTAAAGTGAAGCCCGTAGCCAACCCAAATTTACCTTGTAATCATATCCAGCATTGGAGGGGTAGATCTGCCAGCGCAAACCTCCGCCGCATTCGTCGTCGTGGCGGTCGGGGGCAGCTTGCGTGTTGAAGACGGCCTGGGCCATCTCAAGCCAATCAGCCTCGCCGGGGACCAAAGGGAAGTTGACTTCGGCAGCAAGCATGGCAGACATTCCCCAGAAGCCCTGGTCATCGTTACCGAGAGAGGCAGTCCAGTTGGGTGACATGAAGCTGTTCTGAGGCGCATCGGCTTGGAAAACGATAGATTGCTGGGTTACGGCATTGTATGTGCTGTCGCCAGTGTAATGCCAGTAGTCGATGAAGGTCCCCCACATGGCACCAGCCTCCCACCAGTAGTATGATCCATCGGGCGGGGGACCAGGAAGAATACCGATGGTTTGCCCAGGTTGGTTGCCAGTGTAGTAAGATATCAGATGCTTTGCGATGGTCTTTGCGGCGGATTTCACGGATGCTGTTCTCGGGGATTAGCTACCCGTCGTCTGGTGAAGAAACCTGGGTTAGTACTGACCAGTCTTGTTCAGGTCAACCTCGAATGTTGACTGTCCTGTAGTTGTTGTTGCTGTAGTAGTAGTAGCTGTTGATGTTGTTGTTGCGCCGTATACACTGCTAGCGGCAGCGAGCAGCAACGGTGCTACGCCAGCGATCCTGGTGGTAAAAAGCATAGCGAGTTCGAGACTTGATCCTATTCCAATTCCATCCACGCGTTTGTTTGCACGACCAATGATATGACGTTATTGAATCGATATTATTGTATGAATGTTTGCGTAGGTACGTAAGGTAGATGCCGATTTACAGAAACAAATGCATGGGGAAGCTGATTTGGTGAGCGAGGGACAAGCGTTGGGAAAGCCAGAAAGAAAGGCAAAGGGGTCTCAGATTGGCGTTGGTCGGGATTGATGGAACTCCCTGTAGCCTTGTATGGGTTGTGACCTCCACTCTGTAATTTGAAATGATCGTGGTCCGAGGCGGCGGCGGCGATGATGGCGGCGATGAGGGAGACCACGAGCGGTTTAACGGCTGAAGAAGAAAATAATAACAACAACAACAACCACCCGTCTCCTCCTCAGCCCTTCCTCTTCGCTCCTCGTGAAGGTTCCCGTCAAGTGACGCCCCCCCCCCCCCCCCAGTTCTCCCCGGGCTGACCTGACGTAAGGAAAAACCGTGTTGCCTGGATCTGGAGTGCATCGTCAAAGGGGGCCGAAAGGGGCGCTCATGCTAGGCAGGGATTGGCTGGGCTGCTGGTTTGCGAGAGAAAGGGGAACGAATTGGGCGAACATTATATGCTCCACTTATGAAAGCGACCAATAAGAGGGACAGCCGTTCCAAGCCAACGCCTGGGGTAGTATGGGAAGGATCGGACGGATGCAATGCGCGCCCTAGTGTACTGCAATGTCCTGGGCAAGCAAGTGCAATCCCTTGATGTCCAGTTCCTTTTCGGCCATGGGATCCATCTAAGCCTTTTTTTTTTTTTTTTTTTTTTTTTTTTTTTTTTTTTTTGACTTTCATTGCCTGCAGGCTGTCAGGTCACTGTGTTCCTGAGTTTTGTGCATCAGGTCACTGCACGAAACGAAGATTTGAAAAGGTGTGACAGCAATTGAAACAATGGAACGAAGCTGGAGCATCCCACCTATTGTGTACATGGCAATGCAAACAAGGCTCTACACACTGCCCATCACGATGATCAAATTCCACTTATTTGGTCCGTGTTTCCTGTTTGTTTCTTCCACTTCTTGTGTTGATCTCTCTTGCTGCCGATGGTTGCCTGTTGCCTGTTGATGGCCGCCTTTTCACCCCTTTCAGACCCTTTACCTCTCTCCCCGCCCTCTCCCTCAACGGGAGCCTCGGCCAGGTGCTTGTCTCCAATGGAAGTCAGGTTGTCTTCATCGGCCCATGTGAGACCCTGTTCCTGCTCAATGGGAAATGGGAAATGTCCGAGACCCCCCTCCCCCACTTCAGACTCCGCCTCAACGTGCGCGACATCGACCAGGCGGGATTGTAGTAAACTAACCCTGAAACTTACTAGCGTCTTTGTATTTTTGATCTTACAGGACCCACTTCTGCTGCTACTCCCGCATTTCTCTCCCTTTTGCCAAGTGAGGCTCCCGTCAACATTAGCTTCCAACAACATCTTTCCACGATTCCAGAACAACGTGAAACCTCAAACTCGACAGCACTGGAAGAGGTAGGGTAGACGTGGCAACTGAATTGGTGGCTAGTATCGACAGGCGAAACAGTGTGAGGGCCATCAACGTCTCTTCATGGTCCGTACTTGTAGTCGCCATGACAGCTATGAACAAGAGTCGGGACGAAATATCAGCCATGTGTATGATCTGATCACAGGAACATGGGCGTACTCTAGAGTTACCGGTAATGGATTGAATATCGACAGTGCCATCTGCGCTTTATGTATATCGAGCATAACAACCTAGTGGTCGATGTGCTTCATCTTCTTATATACAAGTACAGCTCGATGGCCTCTATACACGACACAAGTTGGTGAACGAGTACCGGATGAATACTCCTCCCGGACATGGTTCTTTGCGAGAGGATTTCGGGAGGTAAAAGAATATACGAATATGTCAAAGTGAGAAAGCCATATCACCCAACATACCTATTCTCTATCCGTCATCGGCAGACTGATGTTGTCGAGTGTCATGCTCCTTTCCACGAGGGGGTTCAGGGATTCGAGTATACCCCTAACCCTGACAAAGAGCCAAGTGAAAGGAAGACCCTTATCTTGTCGACCACTGCGTGCGATAAGTAGCTCACCCCACTAGACAGCCCACACCGAGGTGAGCTGCATGGTCTGTGCATAACACTTTTGGCTTCCCGTTGCCGGCCGGCGCGCGCGCGTCAGTTTCCAATTCCATCATTGTCCCGAACCACGCCGACTTGTCCGTTTCTTACTTTCTGCAACCTTAACTTCAAGTCCAGAACCACTGCGGTGCCGATCCCTTTGCTGCGCGACATCCGTATCCTTGCTCTGAGAGACAGGGCGCACCCGACCATTAACGACTTCCATACCTTGCCTCGATTCAACCGTTGCCGAGATACCTACTAGAAACCGTCGTCCGGGTAAAGATACAGCAAAACATACAAAGGAAGCACTCAGGATGGCGCAAGCTGGCAGTGAAAACAAGGAGCCATGGAACGAGGAGACCAGGGCCAAGTTTGAAGGGTATGTGCTGGTCTCTCTATCACACGGCATGACCGCAGACTGTCTCAGAACAGAGAGAAGAAGAAAGGATAGAATGGCTGACCGCGAAGTTGGATACGTACAGAAAGAGCCGAAGCGAATACCTTGATCCGTGCCAGGAGGCCGCTCAGCGGAGTATACGGTGTCTGCACCGCAACCAAGGAGATCGAACCATGTGCTCGGACTACTTTGAGGCGTACAGGGAATGCAAGAAGCAATGGGTTAGTAGTTCTTCGCTGATGGATTGGGATGTGAAAAAGTACAAGATATCGATGCTAACGGGTTGACGACTGGGGATACAGATCGAAAGGAGGCGGGAACAGAAGAGGAAGGCGGGTGCGCTCTTCTGAGCTACCGGACTTTTCAATGGAAGGATATAATATGAGAAACCACGACTAGAAGGAAGAAAAAGAAATCTGAGCAAGAGGAGGAAGATCATCGTGGGCAACATTGCTTTTTGCGTTTGTATAAATAGTCTTTGTAAAGCACTTGCATGGGTAGGCGTTTAGGTTACGGAAGACGCGGAGTACCTGTTTGATCGTTCATCAAACGAGGACAAGGAGGGAATAGAAAAAAAATGGGTGGTATGGTGACTGTAGAAAGGGGGCAAAAGAAATGGTCAGGTAAAACATCAAAAACAAATAAGCAAGCCGAAGTGAAGATGGTCAAGTATATATGATATATACCTATCTATATATATATTGACGGTGAGGCCCGAGCCACTCAGCTCGGTCACGGCGGGGTCCCCGGTCTCGATCGATTCACTGTAGGGGACTAGGGGTACTTCTACTTGTATAGTATGTAGTGTACATATGAGTGTACAGTAGGCACCACGTCCGCTCTGTCGCACGAGCCACTCACATTCAAGGCAACGCCAAGCTCAACCTTTAAAACCTTCTGAATCGACAAACTTACCAAGTCAACAACAAAAGTGCAGTGCAACCCGGTCAAATCTGTGGCCTACGGTAGCATTCTTTTTATGATCCTTCTTTTCAATCTCCTTCCTCTCTTTGGTCAACAATTTTTTTATCCAACGCCGAGATCGGTCAAGCAAGCACCCTGAGCAAACATCAACAATGTCTTATGGACGATATGGGCGCCCAGCCCTGAAAAACAGCGTCGACGTCCAGTTACAGACCGCCTTCACTGACAGCAACTGGAACACCGTCATTCGTTTGGCCGACAAGCGCTTCAAAACCCTCAAGGACCCTTACTACGAGGTAGACTCTTCATGAACTGCTGCCTCACACCACTCATAAGCCCAGTCACTCACTACTTCTCATCAGGCTATCAGAATCGCCGCCGAGTCTCAGCTCGATGGCACCAGTGAAAGGTGTACGGCACTGATCGCCATCGACGAGCTCGTCAAGTCCAAGGCTGTGCCCGACTATGACACTGTTGAACTGCTGGAGTGGGCTGCGCGAGACTATCTCTACGACACCGAGTATGCCGAGACGCTGGGTCCCCTCAGAGCCCGCTGGGTGAAGGCGAACCCTAAGAGCAAGTTTTCCGTGAAATGTCTTCAGTCGTGCCTGGAGTATTGGGATCTTGTGAGCGCTCAGCAGATTGCCACGACGCTGGACAAGGCCTTTGCCAACTCGGGAGACCGCCAATACATGTTCTGGAGCATTACTCTCACCTACCTCCTTTCAGTGAGTCTTCGCTATGCTATGCCCTGAGGGACCAGTACCCACAGCTGACATGTCCAGGTTAGCCCCCAGTGCAGTGAGGCCAGCAAAAAGGTGTATAGCCTTCTTGTGGTTAAGCAACTTGAGAGGGCGGCTGATATCACTGAAAACGTATGTTGCGCCCAGAGCTTCTGCATCATTCACACTTTGTCAGCCAGAAAGTGCCTAACCCCAGCTTTAGGCCGAGAAAGTCGAGTCTAAAGATCGAGGCCTGCTTCAGGAAGAGGAGATCTCTCTTTACTACCGTGTCATGCTCTCTCATGGCTCCAAAGAAGACTTCATCAGCCGCATGCAGAGCCCTAAACTAGGACCTCTTGCCCAGCTCAAGGAGGGCCGCAAGGACTTGTTCTACCAAGCCCTCAATGCCTATGAGTCGTGGGGCGAATGGGACCGCATCTATGACCTTTGCCGCCAGGCTCTCAGACTGGGCCTTGATGGGACGACACCGACCTTTTCCGTCTGTGATTACAAGGTGTGGAAGAAATTCGCCTTGGCTGCCAGCAAGTCCCAGGATCAGGAGACTGCCCTGGGCGAGGTGCAAAGCATCCTCAAAGAATTCATTGCGCTCAAGACCAACACCGCCATGTACAAGAAGAACATTGCTCTCGCCCTCCTCGACACCGCATTCCGTCAGCCTGTGGTACCAGGCAGCTCTGCTAACGACTCAGGCGTGACCCCGAGAGTTATTCAAATCGGCCTATATTTGGACAGCTACTTTGACAAATTGTCTGCGTTTGACGATGTCAAGGACTTTGTCGCAGAGCTCAGCTTCGAGGAGGTCAAGGGACTCATGGAGGAAGTCCTGCCCAAGATGCTGGAAGAGGTGAGTTCCCTTCTCATATCATTTGGCATGGCACCGTCACACTAACCTTTTGCATAGAAGTCTGAAAAGTCTAGTCAGGTTATTCTCAAGTCACTAATCTGCAAGCTGCGTTACCTGCTCACCACTTGCACACAAACACTTTCCCACAACCCCTCTGTGGTGGACGGCCAAGAGCAGGACAAGCCATACCAATGCCGTCTGTGCTCTACCCTCACGTCTCTACCATGTGAGAGCTGCTCGAGGAGCGTGGTTACCGAGGCCGCCCAAATATACCAGCAGATAGTCGACGACTCGGAGCTGTTGGCAGCAATCCCCCGTCTCGACAAGGACCCCCGTATTGACTTGGCCCTTGTCATGGGTCACTCGATCCTCAAGCTCTCTGGCTTGCGTCCTCGCACTTCGGATGTTGCTCCGGCACCGTTGCGGGATGTGAACCCATCGCTGTTCCTCCAGGCGGTCCTCGTCTTGGACACCCAGCTCAAGGTTACGCCTAGTGATGTCGCACTGCGCCTCCTACTGGCCCAACTCTACCTCCTTCTCGGATGCGCTTCCTACGCCTACCAGATCTGGACTCCTCTCGAAGTGAAGCGCACCATCCAGGACTCCCTCAGCCCTCTCTTCTTTGACAGGATATCAAGTTTGTCGCCAGGTCTGTTCACCGGTACCCGCCCATTGATGGAGCCGCTGCGTTCATACTACAACAACAGTCTGCACAGCAGCTGCCCCTTGCGGATCTGGGACGCGTTTAGCTCTGGGAGCTACAGCAGTATCCTGGAGATGACCGAGTTCGACAGCAAGCTGCGGAGAAGCTGCACGCTTATGATGTCCATTGTGGAAGAGCGACGGGCAACTCGTGCTTTTGGCGGAAAGATCGAATGTGAGATTGGCGATTTGGCACTCACTGGTACGTTGCCTTGATCTTGATCCATACCTTTGTCCCTAAGCAAAAAATTAACTTGATTTCCAGAAAACATCGACGACACGACTACCCTACTCAACAAAACCGACTACGGTTCATTCGTCAACCTCGAAAGTCCCCACGGTCCTCCCATCCAGGAGTTCCTTCGTATCGGCCCCGAGCTTTCCGTAAGACTTTCTTTTTTCCCAAACCCTCGCCTGCTCTTCCCAAATGCTAACCTCCCGCCAGAACGAGCGCGCTCACCTCTCCTTCCTCTCCGAGCAATATCTCGATCTGATCCACCACAAACCGCCCAAGGACCACCGCCCTTACAAGCCCAGCGAAGCGGCCCTCAAAGAGCGCGCCTACACCTTCGAGACGCTCTCCCAACTCAACAACTCGCTCACCAGCTTCATCCACCGTCCCACCACCCCCGCCGCGCTCACCTCGCCCGAAGCTACCTACTACACCATCATCTCCCTCCTCTCCGCCGCCGTGCTCACCGCCCTCTCCACCACGCGCGCCGACCCTTATCCGTCCGAGACCATGAGCGTCATCACCTCGTCCATCCGCACCGCTTTCACGGGACTACGCACCCGCTTCACATCTTCCTCCTCCCCTTCATCCTCTTCTGCCAACAGCAGCACCAACGGAGTAGTAGACGAAACCTTCTACTCCCTCACCGACATGCACACCCTCTCGCACGTGCGCGAAACCGCCCTGGCCATGCGTCACAGCGCCGCCTTTGTCCAGGCCTGGAACGACCGCGAGCTGGCCCGCGATCGCTCCGGTAAGAGTACGCTGCACAAGGACGGGCTGGCGGAACTCAAGGCGTTGGATGCCATGGCGGCCAAGACCATCACGGAGGTCAAGGGGCATATACAGAAGCTGAAGGAGCAGTTGGGCGCGGGAGGGTGGTTGGATAAGATGCTGGATTGGACTTTTGGTGGTGCTGCTGCTGAAGGTACTACTACTGAAGGGGAAGAAGGGGAAGAAGGTGAGAAGACTGCAAAAGTGAGGAAGGCGGTGGAGGATGTAGTGGGTGGAAGAGAGGGGGCGGAGGAGTGGGTTGGGAAGGTGGTGGAGAGTTGGGGGCAGGGGGTGAAGGGGTGGGGGCTGGTGAGGATGGAGTGAATCGATGGGTTTGGTATAGTTTAGGTAAGGTAGGGGTGTGGTAGGAGGATGGATAGATGGGTATGTAAATATTGGTAGATTTTTGGTAGAGAAAAGTATGGTTTAAGAAGTGCTATGAGAGATGGGAATCGTTGTTGACGAGGAATGAAACGGATTATTTAGATGCATACTATGCCTCGAGCCTGGTTTTTTCACCTTGCTCATCCAAAATATGTAAAGCCGAGATTCAAGGTAACGAACTGACTGCGCCTAGTCTAGGTACTCAGGCACCCAGTAAAGATATGTATTGACTAGAGGAGGCATTTGGCCCCTATAAACACGAATATACCTAATCATGATATAACATCGAGATATAACTATCTTCCATGCCACTCACTAAGTCAAGTCTTTCTTGGCTTGGACTTTTACCCATTAGACTACATGTCACCTAGCACATTACCGGCACCCTCACAATCTCAGTCCGGACGAATAGGTAGGTCTTTTGAACTTTCAACCTGCCTGCATCAGAGCGGTTTTCGAGCAAGTACCTAGCTCCAGTTAGTTCAATTTCCGATGAAGTCTCAAGCCAAAAAAAAAAAAAAAAAAAAAAAAAAAAAAAAAAAAAAGACGCGTTACGCTCTGGTCATTCCCGATATGACAGAAACATAAAAGCCTAACAAACATGGCCAAACCCAAGCCCAAACCCAAAAGTCTAGATTAAGACCTAGGTAGATCAGACCTTGTATAAATACCAATGTCATTCATTCAAGAGTTGATCGAACATCACATTTCTCTCGAGTTGAAAATGTGAAGTGGTACCAACCCAATCCTTTTTGAAATTTTACATTTCATTTTATATCCTTAAAAACCTCACAGAGTGCCTGAATAGTGAAGAAGACCATTCATTCTTTCAAAACAACAAACATAAAAGCCAAATATCCGCCGATTTCCTTTGCTGTCCCATCTTTCCTTCCTTCCTTCTTCCTTCATACATCATACATGTGATATGAACAACCCGCCTAGAGGTAGTTCCGTCATTCCAGGTATATCCTGAACCATGAATAAGAATCCACCCCCAGTCATATAGGGTTGAACAGCCAGACATTCATGTTGGTTTCGTAAACCAGTCAGTCCCAATCCATGGTCGTCCCCCTTCCCTTCCTTCCTTGATCATTTGTTTGTCGTTTGATAGACGGTCGTTCGGTTATATACCTTCATCCTTTAGTCTCTTCTTCATGTTCATCCCATCCATTCATCCATAATTCCATCCATTCCGTGAATACCATTCGCGATCGTCCTTTCTTTCGTCTCGGGTCGTTTTATGTCCGTTAGGTTGATTGTTCTTTTGTTGTGTCGTTGTTGCATGGTGTTTATGTGTGGTTGAGCGTGTGTGTGAGCTGCAGTGGTGGTGGGTTGTAGGTATCGTCGTAAGCGAAAGCAAGAAATCAAAAGAAAATAACATCATGACAAGAAAAGAAAAACAAGATCTCTATCAGCGCCTTTGCCCAGCCTCCCATATAGTGCGATGAGATGGACGAGAAAAAGAAAATGCGCCTCCCCCCTTTTGTTCAACAACAAACCCCCATCAAACCCAATAATCTACCGGGCCTTAGGCCATGAGCTCGCTCAAGACTCTCATACTCAATATCATGACCAGCAAACCAATCGTGACAATGATCAACAGCGTGAAGCTGAACCAGCCCAACACCATGGCCGAGCTGCCCACGCCGGCCATGACGCTCCCGTTGCCAAAGTCCTGAGCGATGACGGATGCCGCCACCGACGCCGTATGCTGCCACAGCACCGAGACCAGGACAAAAATGGTCGCGATAAATATGATGACGAGGGCGACCTGGCTGACGGGCCGCGAAGGGAAAGGTTTGACCTCGCGCTCGGAACCCTCCGAGTCTTCCTCTTCGTGCCAGCCGGGGAAGGTGGCGAGGAGGAGGAGGCAAACGAAGGCGAAGATGATTGCGATGATGCTGTGTTTTTGTATGCCTTGTTAGCATGTCTGCTCGTATCGCGACAAAAGCACGGATGAAATTTGCTTCTTACATCAAGTATGGAAAAACAATCATATCCTTGAACTGCGCAGCCAGCCAGACCAGATTCAAAGGATCCTGATCAACCGAGATCTCGTTGGCTAGCGTTGTCGCATTGTTGCTGCACAACCACGACCCGCCATCGGGATTAACGCAGATGCCAAAGAAACCAACGCGCGCCTGGAGACGGGCGCCGTCCACAATGTTGGCGATCGCAGTGGTGACGTCGTAGTGCACCTGCGAGGTGTCGGGGATGGCTTGGTAGTTTTCGTAGTAGAGCGACAACAAAAAGATATCGGGGATGACGGGTGACGAGGACGAGCAGCCTGCTAGGAGGAGGGCTGTGTACGGTGTGTTAATC
Organism: Neurospora intermedia; assembly: GCA_037102815.1. Taxonomy (NCBI): domain Eukaryota; kingdom Fungi; phylum Ascomycota; class Sordariomycetes; order Sordariales; family Sordariaceae; genus Neurospora; species Neurospora intermedia. The sequence goes on from BTPP01000007.1 coordinate 1,094,107, forward strand.
TTGATTTTCTATTTAGGAAAACAGACGGGGTTTCCTTACACAGTAGGATAATTGTGATCATGATGAGAATCATCAAGACGTGGTGATATCCCAGAAACGGTAGCCACCCTGGAGTTCATCATCATATTGTTAGCTCATTCCGTTGCCTACAACATGTCTGAGGAAGGGGAAGATGGAGATAGAGAGAAAGACATACGGTACCACCCTAATTGGAACCCGCTAGCCATCTTGTCGTATGTATGTTGCTTCCTTGTTTAACTTTCAACGTTTTATCCCTAATCCCTTCTTCCTTTCCGTTATTAGATACCGCGCCTGGTACCCACACCCGCCCTCCGCGAGGTTTGCGCCAGAGGGACGGTTGGGGACGTTTTGCGCGATGGCCGACAGTAACAAGATTGCCCTCAAGACTAATACGTCGTTTGGGTTCTTTTCGAATTCGTCGTTGTCGGCTTGGAGAAGGGTTGCGCCGTAAAACGATGTCTCGCTTGCTGGAATGGAAGGCGGTCTACCTCACTTGCTGGGTGAGGTACAAGTCGTAGGTATTTGGTAGGATGGGATCCTTGGAATGCAGTGCGCGAAGCAGTCCAGAAGTCTTCGTTTCTTCCCCACGTGTTTCCTTGTCTTGAATTGTCGGTATCCGTTTCGTCTCGTCTCTTGGTGTGCTTGTTAGGGCGCGTAGGTAGCTGAGGAATGCGGGAATGCGCAACAAGTTGAGTAGGTGTACGTGTGAGAATGTAGTTAGGTATGGATTGGCAGGCACCGCAGTGGGTGGGTTGGTTGGTGGAGGAGACGCAGAGGATTGTGTGCTCAAGTTCCTGCCAGATGCAAAAGCAAGAAAGCAGGCGGACTGGACCTAAACAGAAACAGGCAAGGGGCCAGGCACAAGGTTCGACCTTTCGTCCCTTTGGGTTCTGTCCCTTGTTTTTTTTTTTCTTCCCTTGTCTCACTAGGTGAATTGATGCTGCAGGATGAATCTGCAAGGCACCACGACCGGACCTGAATCCAAGGGTTTACTTTTTTTTGTTTTCTCTCCCCGTGCTGCTTGGAAGGAACCAAGCTAAGTAGGGTAGAGGTATGGGGTCCCCGCTTCGGTGAAGGTCAGGTACACGGCAGCTTGAGATGTAGTATGTAGCCTGGGCTGTAGCTGCTAGTATGGGACAAACGGTGGAGGTCAGAAAGACAGGCTGAGTGGTGGTGGTAGAAGGCCAAAAAGGATGCACGATCGAGAAAAGAGGGATCGTGTATTGGGTGACGTACAGGTTCCCGTTGGCTTGGAAAGGACTTCAGGACCGTGAATGAGGGCACCTCAGGAACGAAGGATTGAGAACAAGCGTGAGACTGGAAGAGACTTGTGCAAGTCAAGTCGTGCAAGAGTGCAGCTCAGTGGGACCGGTGACCTGCCTCTCCTCTCAACAGGCAGCGCGCTCGCGTTCGTTGCGGAAAAGCGGTGGCTGGTTTCCGGGCAACAGTTGGAAGTCTTCACAGTTCACACAAGGTCGCTACTTCTCACTACAAACTAGACCATCCAAAAACTACCTACCTAAACAGCCCACCAGCCCACTTCGCCAGGGCAGTGAACATTAGGTCGCTACACTACCTACCTATTTTGGGATCCTCGTTTGCAAGTGGACAAAGTGCTGAAGCCATTCAATTCCCTGCTTTTCACTTGGGCGGTCGGTCGGTCGGTCGGTACCTGCTTGTAAGTATCGAGCCCGTACCGTAGTGCTTGCAACGTCAGGCACGTCGAGATACATACGTACCATGATGACTGGCTGAGTGGGAGCGGCCTCACACACTTGGACAAGTGGAAGGGTCCGTCTCCGTCTTCCCCAACCTCCCGGTTTTATTTACTTGGAGCTTGGGCAGAGCCCGTTGTCCGGACAGTGGCAGTGATGATGACGAAGGATTGGATGCGACGAGGGACCAAGCTCCATTTTCTTGGCAGGGCAATCGCTGTGTTGAGTTTGGCGCCGTTTCGTCTGAACTCTGAACTCCACTCAGCAAGGCGGCTAGAGAGAGAGAGAGGACGGACTGGAGGCGCACGGTCCATCTTCAAAAAGGCACTGATTGCACAAAGGCAGCTTACACCTACCAACTGAAGTAAAGATGTCTCATCTTTTCTACTTACTCCAAGTCTTCCCCGAGGTTGGGATGGGCTGGTCTCCCGCCCTCGCTCCGTGCATCTTTCAGCTCACCCTCCAGCTGAGAATTGAAATTTTCCAACTCCCGAAAGAGCTGATCGAAAAAAAGAAAAACTTGTATACCAGAAGGCTGGGAATTCAATGCAATGGAGCATGGCCCAAGCTTTCCTGTCCAAGCTTCGCCCGACCGCGCGGAGATCATCAAAGCCCCGTCCGTACCTGACACGTGCCGAGGGCAATTTGCCGATCAATGGCTTCTTGTGTGTGACCTTGATGAAGGACGCCAACATCATCTGTCAATGCTTCATTCAATTATACTGTAGGTAGTGTATACATACTTACCTACAACACACCGAAACGCCACGATGCCATTCCCCGGATTTCTTTCGGCTGGGACGCCCCCGCTTTTGGAAGCAGATACATAGATAGGCTTTTGCCCAACCCCTCTTCAAGGCTGTGTTGAGGGTTTGTGGTACATAAACAAGATATGAGAGACAACGAATGTGTTTGTTCATTTACTTAAGATGGTCTCATAACTTGTGGAATCCCATCGACTGGAGAGAGTGCTTGGGACGACGAAGGCATTCCAAGCCGAGGTCGATTTATAAGCAGCCCCCTGTATTTCTCGCCTTCTTCATAACCCCTCCGGCTTCCAAATTTCGGGAAGGACGAGGGGTAACACGACATGTTCTTTGAGTAGTATATCATAACCTCGAGGCCTACGAGTTGAACTCATCGCCAACAATAATCCTCCGCCTTGAACATTGAGAATCTGTAATCCGACAATCCACTGTCCCATCCTACAACATGACACACTTTCAGATCAAAGTAGTCTCCGACATCATCTGCCCTTGGGTATGGCTACTACCCTGGCTACATCGTCCATCAAACGTGCATCACTTACACTAAAACAAATTTCCAGTGCTACGTCGGCAAAGCCCGTCTCGAGCGCGCCATCAAGCTCTACAAGGACGTCATCCCAGGCGGCGCAAACGACACCTTCACCGTGACCTGGCACCCCTTCTACCTCGACCCTTCGCTGCCCAAAACGGGCGGTATCGACCCCAAGGCCTATCTCGGCAAGAAGCTGGGCAGCCCCGACCGCCTCGCCATGGTCCATGCGCGCCTCAAGGCCATCGGTGAAGGCGAAGGCATCAAGTTTTCGTTGAACGGCAGGATCGGCAACACCCGCAATGCGCATCGGTTGATTCAGCTGGCGAAAACCAAGTCCAACGAGATTGAGAATAAGACGGCTGCGGCCCTGTTTCAGTTGCATCATGAAGAAGATGGCGATGTGTCGTCGAATGACATGCTGATTGCTGCTGGCAAGCGCGCGGGTTTGGATGGGGCGGAAGTCGAGAGCTGGCTGAATAGTGATAGAGGTGGCGAGGAGGTTGATCGTGAGGTTGCAGAGGCCCAGAGGAAGGGAATCCATGGAGTTCCCAACTTTACCATCAACGGACAGTCAGAACTCAGCGGGGCGCAGGATCCCGAGACATTCGTCCAAGAATTCCTGCGTGTCAAGGCTGCTACTTCGGATGTTAACGAAAGACCGTCTGATGGGCCGACTTGTTAAGGATTTGGTGGCTGGTCAAGACTAACCCTGAATATTGATGTATGGCAGCCGATAATTTGGCATCGCAAAGCCTTCTTTTCGTCGTAGTTCGAATAACCTTAGTAGCCTTTTGCGTGTATCGGACATTCTTGAGCAGATACTGCGCTCAAAACTCCATCAATCCATTGAGATCGCGCTCCGTCGCTCGCAACCTCGCTTGCAACTCCCTCCTCCTTCGATCCAGTTCGCGTATCTCCTCCTCTTCCCTTCTCAGATCTTCCTCCGTCATGACGTCGGCAGCAGCCGCGCTCTCTCTGCCAGCCTCTTCTTCCTCCTCTTCAGCATAACGGTCCAGGTTCAACCTGTCCAAAGCCTCTTGTTGCTCTGCCACCCTGGTCTCATAGTACGCCAGCGTGTTCATCAACTGTTCATTCTTTCGCCGCTGGGCCGGTATCCTCTCCAGCGCGCCCGGCAAGGGGTATACCGTACAGAGCTTCTCGGCACCGCGCAGTAGTACTTTGATGTCGAGTTCGCCGCCTCCACTTCCGGCAGGGTTGCGTCGCGTTATTTGTGCGTGAAGATCTCCGCCCAAGACGGCGGCCACGGCTGTGTTACGGCGCGTCGGGCCGCTGCTGCGCGTCGACTTGGCTGGTGGGCCTGTGGTGACCTCGCCGCCGGCAACGTTGAAGATGGTTTGTCGTCGGTTCGCGGGTTTTGGTGGATCGGGCGCCTGAGTGGTGGCTTTTGGGGGAGGGGGAGGGACGGAGAAGAGGGCGCGCTCGTGGGCTTCGGTGTCGCGAATCAAGGACGTAATGTCGTGGTTTGTGAGGAGGGCGTTGGTAAAGATTTTGGGAGGGGGGAAACTAGTGGTGATGCCCGGAGTATGGGCTGGATGTTAGAAGATCAAGACGAGATGCGGAGAGGGAAACGCTATCCAGACTTTGTGGAAGTGACTTACGGAAGGCTGTCGATGCTTTCGCATGACGTGGAGATTTGCTCCAAGTGCGCCAGGAGGAGCGACATGGTTCAAGAATTGCGACGCGCCACGTGTGGAATGTTCGTTTTAATAACTGTGAGAAGGTTGTATGGATGTAGTGATGTGCGACCGTCTGGGCGATCTAACTATCTGGTGTATTTGTTTTTCTCGAATGGCGTCGTTTGTTGTTGGGTTGGAGGGACCAAACTAAGTGAAGCTGTCGCCAGTCGGGTGATGTCCTGTAAGAGGTAGGTTACTGTCGTCGGGAATTGGTGCACCGAGTGTAAACAAACAGCCCCACCCCCGCATTCCAGGAAGGCATGTGGGCCTGGGCTGGGCAGCTTCCAAGTGTCTTCAGAACCGGTTACCTGCTGGCCGCGCCTTGGAACGCGTGTATACAAAGTACTCTATACTTCCAGAAAGTTTATTTGCTCACTGAGTTTTCGCGCTCATCCTCATTGCAAGTATCTTGCCATGTCTCCCCCGCCTGGCATTTACTTGTGAAACTTCTGAGCTCGAGTTTCTCAAAGGTCTAGTATATTGCCCATTTTATAGCACCATCAGCCACAGGCACCTATCACATCGTCGGGAATCTTCATCTGGTGAGTCTGGGATGAAGAGCCCGGAACGTAACCGGCAGACCCCATCAAAAGACCCAGCCCCACCTGCCGTGCTGGTACAGTCAGCGGGCATCCAGGGGCACCCGCCAGCCTTTCCGATTTCCGAATGGACGGCCGGCATCCCCGTCCTCCGTCGTTTCACGTTGACCGTGTCCGACTTCTGAGTCTCGCAGCTGACATTCAAAGTGGACAATGGCATTCGGCGGTGTATGTATTGTACAGCAGCGGACTGCCAGGTGCGGGCTGCCGAGCGTAGAGGTAGTCTTCCTTTCCACGTGTTTCGCCTCCGGAGAGCGCGGCGGGAACGGGAACGGGAACGGGAACCTCATCCGTTTCCTTTGACTAGAATATCACCGCTTGCCTTCCTCCGTCATCCCATGGCATTACAGTACATATTAAACCTCCCGGTATTGTCCCAGTATACATTGTGTATTAGATCCCAAATGTTTGCTCAAGTGAGCCCTCATCAAGGTGTGAAATGACACAGTTCTGCCCCAATCTGAGTGCGCCAATGCGTGCTTGTCAATGCTCAACGGGCGTGGGCATGCATCGGTGGAATCCACGATCTGTGATGCAACCTCAAGCCTCAAACACACAAGTTCACCACTCCCACACAGCACATAACCCCACAATCCACTTGTCCGCATCTTCCCCCCCGCCCTTTCTGCTCCTGCACTTCCATGCGACTTTCATGTCGTCTGTACCGGATGTAGATACATACAGGTACTGCGCGTACGGTGCTGCCTCTGCCTTGTGATGCATCCGCTACACCAATTTGTCGCCCTCATTGGCCATGTAACCTACGTACTGCTGTAGGTACGCAGTTTCTATCTTGTGTCGACCATTCCTCCCCAGGATTCGTTCCGTAATCTCCCTTGTTCACCAGCTCAACTCGCTCACTCACCCGAGAGAACCCCTGGAGGCAACTGCGCTGGCCATGTTATCTATCACATAAAGCCCTGGTCCCTGAATTGCGCTTTCTTGCGCCTTTGCGTATAGACGCTTGACACGACTGACAAGTGGATGCAGTACCCAAGTTGAGACATTGCTCTACCAGCCGGGGCACGGCATTAGCTAGACTACATACGAGAAGAAAGGGGAGTCTTCTTCTTTGTCCAAGGTATCTATCGATCACACTCCCTCTCTCCGCCGAAAGTCGGCCCTACCTGCCATTGATGTTTCTCGTCTGCATTTGTTTCACAATCCCGACATGGACTCATTCGGTACAGAATCCGGGGAAGAGTCAGGGGTACCCGGAGCATTGCTGCCCAAGTGGCCGCTATTCTCCCCGATAGCACTTGTCTGATACCGGGACGCCGAGCCGAGTGGTGGCAGACGAGCACATGTTGCGCGTTTTCTCGCTCGTAACACAATACCCAGATGTTATATGCTGACTTTCAAGAGCTCATCCAAAGCGTGTTATTGTACCTGGAAAATGGAGCCCATAACCGAGTTTGTGACTAAGTTGCGCTGCAGTCCACACATATCCAGAGTGGCAGACATACTTTCTCTTTTCCTACCATAAAAGCCGCTCGGGAGATAGTAACACTTCTTGGTATAGTGCCATCGTTCACCCTGCGGCTCTCCTGCGCCTTTTCAGGATAAGCTTTCGAAGATAGCCGATCCCAGCTTACACCGTGGGCAATGTTTGTCGGCCTCTTCCCATAGGCTACGGCTCCCGTCCCCGTAGGAAACAGGCCAACCGCAGGCATTACCTTGCCATCCTCCCGCAGCTCTGGGAACGGGCAAAAACGAGATTTCCATTGAGACATACATGGTATATCTCCCCATCATCCTTTCTTCACACCAAATAGCATCCGTCCTCAACTGGTTGATATTTCGATTGGACTTTGCATCCTCGCCACCCCCGTGGTGAAGCTTGGGCCCAATTTACATCAGACAGCACTATCATGACCAGCAATCAAAGGCCATTTCAGTCTCCTAGTCGGAGGTTTCTTCTTTGGGTTTTAACACCCTGACTCAACTTTCACTTATACTCTCTGTACTTGTGTACCACTTGTTCACCCCGGCGTCCAAGATCTTTTACCACCGGGGCGGCATCGTCATAGCGGCAATCATACCCCACAGCTACGGCGAACCACTTTCAACCAAATCCGGGCTCGTCATTTTCTTTTGAATTTTTGTAAAAGATAGCCACAGCAAACAATTCACCAAACTTCACCAGCATCAACCTGCCGAGCCTACCATGTGGCCGTCAAACCCTAATATCAAAGTCATGCCCCAGGGTGCGGCGCCTTCGTCCCCGCCATTGTCCCCGGGCTCGAGCCGGAAGGGCAGTCCTTGGCACGGGCCAATGCCGCCACAGTTTTCCCCTCCACCAATGCCGTCCATCGCCGTACTCCGGCCAGACGGCCTCTACGGCCCCAGCTTCAGTTTTGCCCGAGCAATAGACCCCGATCAGCTTTCACCACAGTCTCGCACCACCTCCTCGGCAACTTCCTCTGATTCAGACGACGATCCGGGTCCAGATAGTCTTCCGCGATCCATGCAGCCGTCGCCGTCGCCGTCACAATCGACGTTCCCACCATCAGCTCGCCCGGGACGCATTGTGACCAATCCCAACCTCATTATTGAAGAGATGAGCGACGGCAGCGATAATGATAAAGACAACGCCGGTGTTCCTGTAATCTATCCGGATGCCATTGAGTACGCCGAATCGGAACGAAGTCGGTCTCGGTCCCGACGTCATCGAGAGGTTGATGAAAGCGTCATGTACAACCTCGGACAACTGAACTGCAGTGACGATTCAGACTCAACCGACATGGAAGAGGCCGAGCACCGCGAGATCCTGAGGCGGCAGCGAGAGGAGCGGAGACGCAAGCGGATGACCTCGGGCAGCATTGGCAAGCGAACCTTCAGCGAGAGCATCGGAAGCGACTCCGACCGCGATGACCCTAGAGACTGCAAACGTTTCTTCAGTGCGGAGGATTTTGGGTCTTCCTGCGCACGCCGTATCTACCGGAGAGTCGGTGACCGCCGCCGCAGCAGCGTGCAAGTCCCGGATCCGCTGCCGCCGCCGAGGATCGACGAGATCGAGGAGCCAGAATCGAGCAATGAGGAGATTCTCTGTAATCAATCGATGCGGTCTAGGGAGCACCCCCACTACGAATGTGTTATGGAGATCGACTCGCCTTGATCGATGGGGTAACGACAGAATTCTTGATTGTGGGCTTGGACAGACAGCGGCTCTCAGGCACAACATCCTCACGACATGCATCAACTGAAGACCGCTTTGACGACTAGATGACAACAACGAACTAATGAACATGGTATAGAGAGAAGCACTTGGCAGTTATGGATACCCGTATAGACACGAGTGATGATGATGACCATGAATATGATACACCAAAACAAGAAAAAGAATACATAGGAGGCAAAGTTTGGGGCTCTTCGCTTTCCCAGAGCAGTACGAAATGGACAAGGACAAACGATCAACTTCATACAGCGCAACGGCTTTGCATTTCACAACCTGGCGTGGTTTCGAAGATGGTGATTTACTTTGGAGTACGGAGACCTGCACGATTAAAGAATCGTTTCTTATGGCTTCCAAAGGAGCTTATGGCTGTACACTAGGATTGCACAGAGGGAATGAATCAGCGTTTGTGGAGTTTGATGGCACTTTAGGCAATCAAGTGTGATGAGCTAGAGATCTGGGCAGCTACGAGGAGAATGGTATTGTATGGACTTGGAACATCTAAGCGTTGTCTTTTCTCGCTGTTACAGAATTGCTTGGCATTCGGGGTATCAGTGATATTAAATCTGGTTCATATACAACATAGTCAAAGCAAAGCGACATATATTATAGCTCTCTATTCTTGCATGGTCCAACTTGCAATCTATTATTTCTTACCATCTCTTCAAGATCCCCTCAACAGCGCACAATGGTATTTTAGCGAGCGGATTTCTTCATCAGGGCTGAAGGAATATGAAGTCAACTGACATGCCAGCAAACAACCCTTTTTGACAAAAATCACAAATGAGTCTCAGAGAGTGGTCAGGCGACGTGATTGGGAAGAATGATTGACCATGACGGTGAAGTTGAAGACAGAATGGAATGAGCGTTCACTTGACGCTTGGGGGATACAACGAGACCAAATGACGATGTTCCAATAACCAAATAGGAGTTGCACTTGATAACTTGACCAGCTCTTCAGAATAAACAACTAGCAGTTTTGTCCGACTCAACGTTGTAACTGAGCTGAGTACTGTACACTTAGCTCTTTGATGCCATTTCTAGGGAGGAGCGCCACATCCTTGTTACACTGACTACAGGGAAGATGCCGTAGAAATTGTGGCTTAGCCAATGAACACGTCGCGCTGCGCGCTCAATAGCGCATGAATGCCTGCGTTCAAGCCACATGCCCAAAGGGTAGGTCAGTGCAGTGGATGAGTACTTAGTGGCAGAGCCGATTGAGCATGCCATTCATCCAAAGAACAACTTCAGTTCGGATCGAAGTCCAACCGCCAACAATATCTTCCCGAGATCTTCCATCGAAACTCCAAAGCCACAATCAACAGAAGCATCCTATTCTCCAGCAGCTTGTGTAAAGGTACCAAGGTCCCGGGCACGTATTCCATTGCAAACACCTGCTGATTGCTGAGCTTCCTGGACTGTTAGTTAAATAACGTACCTTTCTACTACGTCGACGGAGCCACGCAAAACATATCTATATATTCGCAACTTTCGATCTTGCCATCCACCTTCGCCACCACACCACACGCCTACGCAGCAACTTCGAAACTCTGTCGTCGGTACTCTGCCCAATATTCCCGATTGTCCGATCACGGCCTGAACGAACCCGGGACACCAGACTTCGGTGCACAAAGCAACCACAATGAATCAAATGCCCGGTCAAGGCCAGCCCGGCCAAGGGCCGGCGCAGCCAAACACTCAACCTCCCGGTGCTGCTCCCAGACAACCGGCACTCTTGCGGCCCGAGCAAATGCGAAGTGTTGCGTTCCTGACCGCTGAGGAAAAAACTAGCTACGAAAACGGATTGGCCACATTCTGGAAGACTTTTGAGGAATCGCCCGAAGGATCGGCGGAGAAGCTCACGGCTAGGCGTAGCATCGAGCAGTTCGGCAAGATGTTGCAAGACAAGCTGAACCAGAAGAAGCAGGAACAGCAGCGCTACCTGCAGCAAATGCAGCAGTTGCGACAAAAACAACAGCAACAACAGCAGCATCAGCAACAGCAACAGCAGCAGAATCAACAAGTACAGCCCCAAGGACAACCTCAGGGACAACCTCAGGGACAGACGCAACAACAACAACAACAACAACAGCCACCACAACAACAGCACCAACAGCCTGGCCAACAACAGCCCGGCCAAGTACAGCAACACCAGCTTCAACAACAACAACCGCCCCATCACCAAGGCCAGGCCAAACCACCACTTCAACAGCAACAACCGCAACAACAGCCACAAATGCAGCAGCAACAGGGCCAGCAGCAACTGCCACAACAAGGTGGACAAACTCCCCAGCTCGGTAATGTTCAGCAATCGCCGATACCGTCGCAGATTGCTCCTGGCACACCCCAGAACACCGGAGGCGTTGCCCGTCCAGGACAGCCTGCTCCAGCAGCGGGGCAGCCAAACAAGCCTGCCATCCCCCAGGTTGTCCTCCAGCATGTCACGGCACTGCAGTTCAATATACCTCCAACCGTACCCGCTCAGGAACACAAGAAATGGGAATCCGAAACCAGGAACAAGTACATGAGGGCGTTCCTGACCCTCAACAGCAGCAACACGACGCTGGTAAATCTCTTGAGCCTGATGGAGGAACGGAGAAACAACCAGAAGCCTTTTACGCCTGAGGAGCAACAGAATTTGCTGAACCGCAAAGCGATAGCGGAGAAGTCGTTCAATGACGCCAAGAACTATTGCAACCAACTTCGTCAGACAATAGTGAAACCTCCTCATAACACCCCGCTGACGATTGCAATGCCGGGGTCTGGGAACAAGGCCGTCCCGATTGCGGCGAACACCACCCCGATGCAGAACCAAGCACGACCGCAACAACAAGGCCAACAACCTCAAGCGGCCCCTCAGCAAGGACCAACACAGGTCCAAGGTCAAGGGCAAGCCTTGGGTGCTGGAATGGCACCATCCACAGCCGCCATGAACGCCGCCATCCAAGCGGCCAAAAACGCTGGACAGATGGCGGGTGTGGGCGGAATGCCTCCACAACAAGGAGCGCAACAATCCCCTGCGCCCACTCATTCACCTCAAGTCACTGCCAATCAGTTGCAGCAGCATCAACAGATGCAACATCAACAACAGCAACCACAACAGCCCCAGCAACAGCAGCAGCAGCAACAGCCGCAGCAACAACAACAACCACAACACCAACAATCGCAAACACCCATTCAACCACAGGGACAACCTCAAGGGCAGCCACAAGCGCAGCCACATCTGGCACCTGCTACCCAAACTCCGGCCACCCAGACTGCTATCCCGCAACAACAGCAACAGCAGCAGCCAACCCAGAACCACATCAAAACCGAGCCTGGCTCGCAGCCCACTCCTACACCTGCACCCATCAACACGGCGATTCCTTCTGGCATGGTCGGGGTACAAGCAACTGGAACGCCCACTCAAATCTCACAGCGACATCAGACTCCGCAGCGGACACCCAACCAGCCGCTCTCGCACGCGGCGGCTATGAACCTCGCTGGACAGCAACGTGCTGGTTCCATCCCCGCTACTAACATACCTGCGCCGGTCGGCACACCCACCACTGCTCCAGGCAGCGTGGCGGGCTCAACTCAAGGACATCCCCACGCTCACCCCAACGCTATGCCCCAGACCATTCAGGCCTCAAAGTTCCCCATCGCCAAGACCCTGCCGGAAAAGGCGACGCAGATTCCTACGCCCGTTGCAGGCCCGCCTGGTCGCCCGACTCTGAGCGGTGGCACAGCCGGTGTCGGCGTCATGAATCAGCCGGTCTTGCAGAAGACCCCGGCCTATCAGCTTGAGGGCGAGGGTGAGAGGGTTTTGAACAAGAAAAAGCTGGACGAGTTGGTTCGGCAGGTGTGCGGTGGTACGGCTGAGGGCCAAGACGGAAATCTCTTGACACCTGAGGTTGAGGAGGTACGTTGTTTGCAACCTAATAATACTCTGTTTTTGCTTCTTCTTTTCGCGGAAGTCCGCGGTCATTCTTTAATCCCCCTTTAGCAAACTCATAAATTTGTCGTTACACAATCAGCTAACGTGGCATTCCTTTTTAGTCCGTCCTTGGTCTCGCCGATAGCTTCACGGAGAGTGTCCTCCACGCGGCGTCCCGCAATGCAAAGGAGAGAGGATCCAAGGTTCTTGAGATCCGCGACATCCAGCTCGTTTTGGAGCGTACCTACAACATCCGTATCCCTGGCTACTCTAGTGACGAGCTCAGGACGGTTCGCAAGGTGCAGCCCAATGCTCAGTGGATCACCAAGATGAGCGCGGTACAGGCCGCCAAGGTCATGCCTGGCAAGGGGGATCTTTAATGGAACGGTATTCAGACCAGAATGGACAGAGGTTTCGGGTCTCGCTTGTTTGCATGGATGTGGTAATTCTTTTGGGGTGGGAAATGGAAAAGGGTGGCGTACTGGATGAGTCGGAGGAAATACATTCATCTCGGGATACTTGTATGCTTATCCCTGGCATGAGCTTCCCATAATATGGCTTTGGTTGAAGCATCAATCCTTTAGGGGTTACAGTAACAAGCTCCAAATACAATGGTTTGCTAGCAAGTGCAGATTTGACATGACATGCCAGATCATGCAGGGTTCAGGAGGCATATGCATCGTAAACTAGTGATGATGCCATCTTGGGAATGCAGACAGAAAGCGAAAACTAGACATTGTATAGGCGACGGTTGTCAAAATTGCCCTCAAAGGAGCCATGTCTCACAAGACCGACTCGACTCAGTTGTGAAAGTCAACGTTGGTCGTTGAGGTAGTAAGATGGTTGGGATGTTGTCTACCCTACACTTGTAGTACTGTAATGTAAGATGTACCTAAGTACCTAAGTACCCTGCCTCGAGCCTGCCTGGACGTCGTCGACAGGCAGCACATCAACAACGTCAGTGACGAGCCGCAGTGGACCCATTCAAGACAATCTGGCCAATCACAATGGTTAGATGTTTGAAGCTCCTCTGGAGCTTGTCTCGCTGAAGGCCACCATAGCACTGCACAGGGCGGCCCTTCAGTTGGTCGTCCGCTCTTGTATGGCCCGTGTCCGTTTGGCGACCAACCGTGACCGGTACTTCCTTTCAATCATCAGTTCAACACTCCAACTCCCATCAAGCAAAACCGGGTCTGTGAAGCTCGAACTTTCCTTCCCTCCACCGAAGTCCGAGTACACAGCTTGGATTGAATTAGTTAGGTAGTATCGACAACGGCGACGAAGCACGTTGCCTTTGGTCCTCGCTCAATAACGCCGACGACGAGGTCGCACCCATAGGTACCTCTCTAGTGCTCCATTCCCCGCCTAGAGCTAGATCCACTGCGACTCTGCCAGCTGCTGCTGCTAAGGGTGCTTGCTCCAGGCTTGCAAAGAAGGGCGCGCTTCGCGAGATCGCCCCAAGCAACTCGAACTCATACCTCTACTCTATTAGGTTGCCCACCAAAACGGCGTCATCATCACCGCACCACAGCACTCCAACATCACCCACCGCGCCAACGCAACCGTCAACCCCCACCACATCATCACCCCGTTTCCCATCGACCATCGGGCCGTCACCAACACAGCAAACCACGACCTCTAGCCCAGCCAGCTTGTAACCCGGAACCGCTCCAGACAAGGAACCACTTGGACACGGAAGCTATTGGGGTGGAAAGGATCTCGACATGACGGACAAGGATACCAAGAAGTCGGGAAAGCAAGGCGAGGACGAAATGACCGTCGTAGTCCCCCCTCCCAAGAACAAGCAGAACTCTGCGCAACCTCCCAACGACGCCGATGGTGACGTTGCCATGGAAGACGACACCAAGGCCGGCGAGGTTGAGGCCCAGGTCGACCCCGTCGCCCAAACCATCAGCGGTACGATACCTTTTCAGTCCCCAGCTTCTATCTTTGTTGTGAGCTGGACTAACCATCACTCGCTTGCGCAGATATCAAGAGCAACTTTGCGCTGCTAGACCGTGCTGTTGCCCTGTTCGATCCCAGATTCTCTCTACGGGCACTGCGATCCATCTCGTCGATCCGGAAACGCCTGACGCCCGACATCGTCGCACAAGTCGTCTCAGAAACCTTCTCCGCGTCCTCACCCAATACTCAAGTTGCCGAGCACCTGCTGCTCGCTGTCGACCGGCCAAATGTGACTCTCGGCAGCAGCTCAGAGATGGAGATTGACTCGGGATCCAAGTCGCCAGCGAAGAACGGTGGCAAGAAGGAGCCCAAGGAGGTTATTCCTGAGATCGACATCTTCCTAGGCATTTTGGCGCAGGTCCACCTCTACGACACCAAACAGTTCCAGCGCGGATTCGCCCTGTCGCGTTTCCTATCCGAGCGTATCCAGTCCCTCAACCGCCGCACATTAGACAGCCTCTCGGCCAAGGTGTACTTTTACTTCTCGCTCTTTGCCGAGCAGCTCGCTCCCCTCCCGCCTTCCCCCCAGTCGCCGATTGTGTCGATCCGCCCGATCCTGCTCGCCGCTCTCCGAACCGCCGTGCTACGAAAGGATATCGACACCCAGGCTTCCGTCATTGTCCTCCTGCTCCGGAACTACCTCCTCACGTCGCATATCTCCCAGGCCGATCTGCTGGTGCAGCATACGCAGTTCCCCGAGAACGCTGCCAACAACCAGGTCGCGCGTTTCCTGTACTACCTCGGCCGTGTCCGGGCTATTCAGCTACGGTACACCGAGGCCCATGAGCATCTCACTGCGGCGACACGGAAGGCTCCCTCGAGCGCCTGCGCGCTTGGCTTCAGCCAGACGGCGACCAAGCTCCTGCTCGTCGTAGAGCTCCTCATGGGCGACATTCCCGACCGCGCCATCTTCCGTCAACTGACCATGGAAGCCACTCTCCACCCGTACTTCCTGCTCGTCCGCGCCGTGCGCGTCGGCAACCTCGAGGACTTCGAGACCACCATTGCCCAGCATGCCGACACCTTCCGCCGCGACGGCACCTACAGTCTGATTCTGCGCCTGCGCCAAAACGTCATCAAGACCGGCATCCGCATGATGAGTCTGAGCTACAGCCGCATCTCGCTCCGCGACATTTGCATCCGCCTCCACCTCGGTAGCGAGGAGAGTGCCGAGTACATTGTGGCCAAGGCGATCAGGGACGGCGTCATCGAGGCCACGCTCGACAGGGAGCGCGGCTTCATGAAGAGCAAGGAGGTAGGCGACGTGTATGCCACCAGCGAACCGGCCGAGGCGTTCCATGATCGTATCCGCGCCTGCTTGGCTCTGCATGATGAGAGTGTCAAGGTATGTTTCTTTTTTTCTTTCCCCGCCCGAATCCCATAACTTTTTCTAACCAATTTTTCTCTTTTCCAGGCCATGCGTTTCCCTATGAACCAGCACCGCCTCGAGCTTAAGAATGCCCAGGAAGCACGGGAGCGCGAGCGTGACTTGGCCAAGGAGATACAGGAGGGAGATCTGGATGAGGATGATCTCGGTGGTGACTTTGAGGGCATTTAAGAGGTTTAGTTAGACACAGACACAAACACAGACACAAACACACGAGTGTCTAACTACCTACATAGACCCTCTGCCAATACCTATAATTTTGGTCTTGGGAGTAGTCATCATCAATCATCCTTGTTGTATCTAGTAATCTGTTATGCAATCATGCTACCACCACCGGCTAAGAAATGAGAAATATGGACAGAGAAGAAGAAGAAGAAGGGAGAAGAGAGGAGAGAGAAGAGAGAAGAGACAGAGCCTTTTATGCTAGAGAAAATACGCTACAACCGTATACTACTTACTGCCTCACTTGTCCTTTCAACGTATCCAATGGTGTACAGGGCACAACCAAAGACCAATCCACATTTTATGCATGCGCTTTTCTTTTGTTCCTTATACAGGTAAAACCAACATAATTTCAAACCTGTTTATACTGAAAGTCTACGTTGCTACCGCCATATCATACCATATCATATTATGTCATTACAGAAACACAAGAAAGAAAAAATACTGGCTACCCTAAACCAACCACTTCACGCCTCTTCTCCAAGCCACTACCTAAGCAGCCCAAACTAAGCAACAACCCTCCCCCCTTCCCCCTCCAATCCCACCCTCTCACACTCCAACACCAACGGTCCCCCCGCCGGTCCGCTCGCGTCCAAGCTCAGCGTCACCCTCGCCCGGTCACTAATGACTTGCACCACCTCTCCAAGGTTCCTATTATCTGTTTCGTAGTGTCCCTGTGGTTGTTGTGCTTGTTGTGGCGGTGCTTGTGGTTGCTGTTGCTGTTGTTGTTGTTGTACTGCACCAGCCCCAGTCTGCCCTTCATTGTTTCTAGTCGGAGAAGTCGTCGAAGAAGAAGTAGAAGAAGAATGAGAAGCAGAAGTAGTAGTAGAGGGTGTTGTAGCTTTGACCTGCTTGATATCCACGCTTGGATACGGGAGGTATCCCTCTCTGAGCGGGATAAGCAGGAGAGGGATGTCGGCTTCTGTTTGGGGGGTTGAGCTTTCTCTACTAGTACTACTACTTTTCTTTTCCCCGTCTTCTTGATCTGTGGGGTTGCTAGTAGTTATAGTAGTAGTAGTGGTGGCAGCGGGAATAACAAAGTGCCCTTTTCGGCGACCGCCCACTAACCAAGTATCAGGCGGAGCGTTAATCTCGTAGCTGAATTCGAGGTCTTCGGAGCGTTGAGGGGAGGCAGGGTAGACGGTGTCCCAGATGCGCGTCCATTTGAGCCGGAGGGTAGCGGGGAGTTGTTGGTTGATTATGAAGGTTGGGTGGCCTTGGATGTTGTCAAGAGAGGTAGAGGCAGAGGTGGAGTTGATGGGTAAGGGAGGTTGTTGGAAGACAATGTCGGTGGTGTGGACGATGGTGATGGGAGGGATGTCAACGGGGATCAGGATGGTGCTGATGAGGGAGCTGTCGTGATTGGGAACGGATAAGGGGAGGACGGGGTTGGCGAGGAGCCAGGACCGGAGGAAGGCGGCTAGTTGGGCAGCGATTTGGTGGCTGTCTTCGCCTTTCAGAGAGGAACTAGAGGTGGGCCCGATGCCGGGGAATTGGGTTGCCCAGTTGACGTCGGATAGAAAAGAGGTGGAGAGCTCGCCGAGCAGAGTGCACTTCTCGAGTTCGTACGCCGTTAGCCGCTTTTGGCTCCAGGCTAGGACTTTGTAGACGATCAGCTTGGAGTACTGCCGAAGGGGTGTGTCTGCGAGGTCTTTGGTGAGGGTCTTGTCGAGTAGATCCTCGATCTCGTCTTGTAAGACGCTGTACCAGAGCTTCAGATAAAGAGTCTTCTTTGTGTTAGGGCCAATAGTCACCCCAGGTTTCTTGGTGATCTTGTACAGCAGGCTGGCCGGTTGCTTGGGGAAGATAGCGACTGGGTCGCTTGGTGGTATTCCGTAATGTGACTCGAAGAGCTCTGAGGGAATAAGCTCGCTCTTGTACAGCCTTAAAGGACTGGGACTAGCGGTGGAGACGGTGAACCGGGAGAACAGCGCCTTGTGCTTAAACACGTCCTGGACGTTGACGCCTAATGCAAGAGCAATGGAGACCGAAGAGGTCTTGAAGAATGTAAAGGTTCCCTTATCGGTTGAGTATGTTACTTCAACCTTGACAGCAACGTGGAGTACATCCTGCTCCATCTTAAAAGGGAAACTGATCTTGACGGAGCTGTCTCTTGTGATAGCACCAAACGTAAAGGTTCCACCCTCGGCTTTCTTTGACTTGGCTGCCGACTCATCAAGGATTACAGCATCCCCCATTAGGAGCCGCAAGCCTCCCGTTGCCGACTTGATCTTCACCTCAGCACTCGTAATGTCGTTCCAGCCAGTCATGACCTCGACCTCCAACATGTTATTTGTGTCTAGACGGATATCCTTGCTGCTGGAGAGGCGGACGTCAAGCGAGCTCGTGCGTTGGTAAAGCGTTACAACAGGGTTCTGCAGGACGGGGAACGGTTTCTCCACCACTTGTCCAAGCTCACGTTCAAAGTGCAGCAAGATATTGCTGCTCTTGATGCGGATCTGGTCAACCTCGTAGTTCCCTGGCATCAACATGTTGCTTTGTAGTGGAACCTTGTTTCGACCAGGCTTGATTGTCACGGGGCCTTTGGCCTGCACCCAAATCTCCTTGTTGCCGCCAAACCCGGGACTGGATATGCGAAGGCTGACAGACTCTGCATCAAACTCGTCAACGAGAAGGCTCCTAAGCTTCAGCGAGAGCGAGAAACTATCTTGATCATCGTCATAGGTTGGCGGCCCGTCAAGCTCAACTTCACCAAAGAAGTTGGTCAATGGTATCTTGACCTCTTTCTCTAGTGTTGCCGAAACGGTCAGCATATCGGCGAGGAAGCCAGATATCGCCGAATTTTCTGGGTACTGTGCTACAGACCCATTGCCAATACGGAGTTTTGACTTTTGCTGTAGCCTATCTCGCTCAGCTGCTGCAGCCTTTGTCAAGAGCTGACGAAGGGCCTTGGTGACGTAGTCTTCTTGTCTACCCAGCTCCTTCAAACACCTGGCATACATGACGAGCATGGACAGCTCGAGAAGACTCCACGAACATCCCCCAAAGAACGGAATTGTATTGTAGAAGTAATACTCGGCCTCCTTGTACTCGGAAAGATGGAATTTGAGGACCGCGAGGTCGGCCTTGGTGGCCTGGACTGAATGATCATACTTGGCGACAGAGTAGTGACGCATCGCCTTGTCGGTTAACGTTTCGTACAGTCGATAAAAATCATCCTTGTTGTCCAGTGCAGTACGTAGCAACTCGTTGCCTACACCAGCTACCGAGGCCTGAAGGTCAGAGCCGACCTCAGTTGAGGGTTTCGCTTCTGATGAGGGCTCGTCGTCAAGACTGATCTCTTGCAGGTCGGCGCTCTCTCCTACGATGGGTACCGCGGCCCAACCATTAGTCCAGCCTCGTCTTTTACCACATTCTTCGAGAACATTTCGAGACAGCGTGTACAGCTCAGCTCTTGTCGCAGCCAACTCCTCGAGCCCCGTCTTAAGGAACTGAGCCATGCCATACTCGCCAACGCTGTCTTTACGACCAGGCCCTGGAAAGCCAACAGGACTGGGCGGAGGACGTTGTATAGACTGGCGTAAGGGGATGGACGACGACCGCGCGGGATGCATCATGGTTTTTGGTTCCGGGATGGCGGACTTGTGTTCGCTGTCACCAGAGGTGGCCAGCATGGGGGCAGGGATTTGCAAAGACTTGGTGGAAGTCTGGGCAAGGATTTGCTGGGCAACGGAAAAGGCGAATGAGGCAACGATATTGTCAATGACCTCGGCCAGTACTGGGTCAATTTTTTGAAAATCATCACCAGCCCCGACGCCTCCCTTCACCAGTCCCAAGGCGGCTAGAATGTCCTTGCGGATGAGCATGGAGACTGCAGGAACAAACTCCAATGTCCTCCTGCAGATCTCGGCAAGCTGTGAGAGGTTCTCGGATTCATCGGATGCCTGTTTTGGTGGTGGTGCCCTGGGTGCAACGCCGCGGGGAGCCATGTCTTGTTGCTCCTTGAGTTTAGCAAGGAGTTCCTCTCTCGTTGACCAGGCGTTGCCCAGACGCAAAAGGAGGGCAACCTGCCGGGAGAAAATGTAGCATCGGAAGTCGAAGAGCGAAATGTTGTTGGCAAGAATCAGTTCGCGATATGGTTTCTTGGTTGAACTGATGGGAATAGCGCCGAAGGGATCCGTATCTTTCACCCGCTTGCTCGTCTGAAGATCAACAGTCTCCTCATCTTCAAACTCCATACTTCCTGAAAAGATCTGGCTTGCGGCTTGCTCAGCAAGAATCTTGAGTTCTTCAGTATAGTCGAGCAGAGCTCCACCGTGAGCTTCAGCCGAGCCAGAAATGGCTTGCTCCTTAATGATAGCGTCTAGGCCAATGCTGAGCTCGTCATAGCCAACCAGGGCGTCCTCTACAAGGCCGACGCTTTCAAAACCTCGAGCCAATCCTTCCTTCAAGATGAAGAAGGTGCAGAAGTTCCAGCCAGGCAGACCCCTTTGGGCATCTTTGTCTTTTATGTCCTCCTCATATTGGGTAACACGGATGTCGAAACTTGACAGGATAAGCTCTTTGATCTTTCCAATCAAGTCCTGCCAGGCATTTTCGCTGTCTTGCTCTGTCTCCTGGTAGCCAGTTGGTACGGCGGGGACAACGCGCGGAAAGAGATCGTACGGGACGTCATTGATGCCAATGCGGATCTGCCTCACGCGGTCAACGGCACCCTTGCCTGTACCGTTGAAGTCATTGCGTAGCTTCTCCAACAGAGTGCTAGACCCAGTCCGCCACTTGAGAGCTGAAGTCTTTTCGGAACTCGAGTCGGCCGCTTTGCTCCCGCTTGATCGCGGCTGGGTGGCGGCGACAGTGTTGGGTATAACAACGTGAACGATCAACCATTCAAAGGCGTCGTGGTTTTCAGCATTGCTCGCCGTTTTCCCCGGAGTCAACGAGTGAGTGTTTGCCTTGATCCATTCGCGGATCTCGGATCTTGTCGTCGACTTGTAAGCATCGTTGTCATCGCACCTCACGAACAGAATCTTGAGATAGGGAGTGCGCCGTAGACCGGGGATCTGGTGTCGCCGTTCTTTGGTGATTCCAGGCCCAGAGTGACGAATCGCGCCTGGAGGGCCGGCGTTATCAGTAGGGGTACCGCGACCACCGCCAATGGGTGCTGTAGAAAAGCCATCGTCGCGGCTGCTAGCGGTGCTTTCTCCACGGCCACGGCCTGGGGCTTTGCTATCGGGGGTGGGCGAGAGAACCGAAGACCGATCGACGGTGCCAGCTTGGTCGGCGGGAACAAGTTCGACGTGGAGTGTGTTGATGGATCGTACGGGGCCTGCGTGAGACTGCCAGTTGAGGTCGCGGAGGGGCAGTCGGGGAATTAGGCCCGGCGAGAGGAGCTTGTAGACATCGTGGGGATCGAAGTACTCGACTGTGGACGTTCGACATGCACGTCAGCGGTGCTTCTCTTTTGGTGTATATGGAATGCGCCGAGAAGCATTGGTTCCGTCATAGCAAGACAGGAGGGTAGGAAGAAGAGATGGATGGTGTCAAGGAGGGGACGGAGCTTCGTACCTGTGACCTTGGAGGACGAGAAGGGCTGTTCCATACTGGACAGCTCCGTCGTGGGGCGAGATCTATGGCATGACACTCGAGGTGTTATCTTGAGAGGTTGCTGGGTGGTCGCAAAGAAAAGGCGTCGTCGTCTTGGAAGCACTCAGTTCGTTCAATAGGTGGTTGTTTTGTTCAAGTTACCATACACTACAAAGCCATGTAGGTACTGTAAAGCTGTCAGGTCCCCGTATCGGTGTGACGGCAGCGGGTACCAAGTTCAAGCTCAAGGTACCTAACCTCCACTACTTGTAGGTACCTTGTCGGCCAGACCTTCCCGAGCCTGCCCCGCCCTAGGATCTTGAGGTAGCCCCAAATTCGGTTTAGCCCCTAATTATTACGCCTTACGCTGCTTTTCTTAGTGCACTTGGGCATGGATCGTCTCGGCCAATCAGACGATGCAATTGTGCAAGCGGTTTTGGGTGGCGTCTTTTTTTATCCTCAGTTTCTTGAGCAAGTGAGGACCCTGAGGAATAAGACGACGATACTTGGTGACATCTCTTCGTCTATACCTTTGATTATCTCTCCAGCCTATATAGGTTTTTTTGTGGTGTTTTATAGACCAAGACATTCGTTTGTTTTTGGTTCCTTCCAAGCTTCAGGCCTCTCCCACTTCAATATCAACAACATGTCTGCTCTTGAAGCCATCAAGTATTCCCGGGGCAAGTTGGAGGTCCTGGACCAGCTGAGACTCCCTCATGAGCACCACTACGATGAGGTCTCCACCAGCGAGGAAGCCTTTGACTGCATCAAGGCCATGAGAGTCAGAGGTGAGTTTTTGCAAAGCACTACTCTACACAGTGAAATCAAGTGACATCTGTACTGAACAAAAGACCCCAGGTGCTCCCGCCATTGCCATCGTTGCCGCTTTGGCTGCTTCTGTTGAGCTTCACAACGGCAGCTGCACTGCGACCGGCACCGAGGATGTCATCAAGTACATTGACTCCCGTCTGGACTATCTCTACGAGTCCAGGCCAACTGCCGTCGATCTTGGCAACGCCGTCAGATTGCTCAAGAAGACCGTTCGCGGTGTCAAGACGGAGGGCCTGACGGACGCTGAGGCCAAGGAGGCCATCATCAAGGCCTTCATTGAGGCATCTGAGGAGATTCTGGCCAAGGATCTCAAGACCAACAAGTCGATTGGTGCGTTTGGTGCCAAGTGGCTTCAGGAGCAGTACAAGATTACCGACGACAGCAAGATCACTGTCATGACCCACTGCAACACCGGTTCTCTCGCCACCTCCGGCCACGGCACCGCCCTCGGCATCATCCGTACCCTCCGCGACGAAGGCCTCCTCAGACACGCCTACTGTACCGAGACCCGCCCTTACAACCAGGGCAGCCGTCTGACTGCTTTCGAGCTTGTCCACGAGGGCATCCCCGCCACCCTGGTGACCGATAGCATGGCCGCCGCCCTATTCCGTCTGCGCAAGGCCGAGGAGAACATCGCCGCCGTTATCGTCGGTGCCGACCGTGTTGTTCGCAACGGTGACACTGCCAACAAGATCGGAACGTACCAGCTTGCAGTCCTCGCCAAGCACCATGGCATCAAGTTCATGGTTGCCGCCCCTACCACCAGCATTGACGTTGACACTGAGACTGGTGACGATATCGAGATTGAGCAGCGCAAGCGTGAGGAGTTGACTCAGATCAGCGGCGCTGTTGTTAACGCGGATGGCTCCATCGACACCAGCAAGTCTGTCAGAGTGGCGATCGCGGACCAGAGAATCGGTGTATGGAACCCTGGTTTCGATGTGACTCCCCACGAGTACATCGATGCCATTGTCACCGAGAAGGGAACAGTGGTGAAGGGAGAGGATGGCAAGTTTCACTTTGAGGACTTGATGCCTGAGAGATTCCAGTAGATATACGTATATAGACCTGGCGATTAGACTTGGCGATATGGTTTCGGCGTTGAGTGGCAGGCGTAGGGCACAGGTATTAGAAAATTCAGGGTTTTGATGTTTTACTGGGAAAGAGAACGCATGATATTCAATACTCCGAGTGTTGTAAGACTCGAGTATGATGTGGGTTCAAGCAAGGTCGGTGTGCTCGGGAATCAAAACACCGTCGTCACCTGGAGATGTTTGTTTACTTGTCTTGTCTTGGCAGGGCAACGCAGGGGTCGGCGATTGGGGAATCCCCCAACGCAGGCCTCTCCACTCTTCTCCAAAGTGGAACGAAGCTCTCCCGCTGCCGCATGCGGACCCGGCCGGGTGTGGGGGGTTCGACATTCGCAATTGCGGTCACAGCTCGCGACTTGAGATGGAAATATTTATCTGATAATTCCAAGTTTCCATTTCAATACTTTTTTTTTTTTTTTTTTTTCCTCTCTTAGGTTTCCTTCCCATGGACTACCCCGAGCAAATACCCAGCAACAATGAAAGCAACATCGAACCTTCTCCTCCTTTGGGGCACCTCCCTTCTGTCCCACACCTCTGCCCACGTCATCGACAACAACCATTACCAACAACAACAACAACCACTCATCGTCGATGATGCTTCCATCCCTCCCCTCCAAATCTCTACCTCATCCGCTGCCAACGATGGGCCATCCTACCGCAAGAACCTCCTCTCCCTCCACAAATCCCTAATCGAAATCCCCTCCATCTCTCGGACCGAGCAAGAAGTCGGCAAGTTCCTCCTCGACTACCTCCGTAACAACCTCGGCTACGTAGCCAAGGCCCAATTTCTCGAAACCGACAAGACCTCCCACGGTTCCGACGGCGATGACCACTCCCAAGGGCGGTTCAACGTGCTCGCCTGGCCCAGCTCGCACAACCTCTCCAGCCCACGCGTGCTAGTCACCTCGCACATCGATGTCGTCCCGCCCTTCATCCCCTACCACATCAACACCCCTGAGGATTCCGACCAAATCACATCCGACACCTTCATCAGCGGACGCGGCTCCGTCGACGCCAAAGCCAGCGTGGCCGCGCAGATCGTCGCGGTCGAGGAGCTCATCCGCGCCAAGGAAGTCGACCCAGCCGACCTGATGCTCCTCTTCGTCGTGGGCGAGGAGATCAGCGGCGACGGCATGAAGACTTTCTCAGCCGCTTACAACGATCAAGGCGACGCTGACAAGAGCAACAACAACAACAAGAAGGAGTTGTTGCCCCACTTGCATTTCAACGCGGCCATCTACGGAGAGCCAACAGAGAACAAGCTCAGCTGCGGCCACAAGGGCCACGCGGGCGGGTTACTCAAGGCGCAGGGAATCGCGGGTCACTCGGGCTACCCGTGGCTGTTCAAGAGCGCCACCGAAGTGCTGGTCAAGGCGCTCGCAAAGATCATTTCGGCGGACCTAGGCAGCAGCGAGCGCTACGGCAACACGACGGTGAACATTGGCACCATTGCTGGTGGCGTGGCGGCCAACGTGATTCCCAAGGAGGCGCAGGCGAAGCTGGCCATCCGCGTGGCGGCGGGCAACCAGACGACGGGCGCGGATATTGTGAGGGAGGCGGTGGATAAGATCTTGAAGGAGACGGATGCCGAGGCGTTCACGATGGAGTGGAACGGCGGCTATGGTCCTGTGGAGTGCAATTGCGACGTGGACGGGTTTGAGACGATGGTGGCGAGCTATGGGACGGATGTGCCTAACTTTGAGGGTGACCATGTTAGTTATTTGTATGGCCCTGGAAGCATCTTGGTGGCGCATGGCGATGATGAGGGGTTGAAGGTTGGCGATTTGGAGACTGCGGTGGAGGGGTACAAAACGCTTATCAAGCATGCCCTTGCTGCTTGAAAATGGTTTGTGTTTGATGGGTTCATGATTTTGATGAGATATGGGTTATGTACAATGTTGGATATGAGAACATGCAAACGAATGGATTCCCGAGTTGTCTCCATTATTTACTTTTCATCATAGATGGCACGCCCATCGCTCAGAGGTATGTACGCATGTATATGTCTTGACAAGTGAAAGCCTATTCCAACCAGATATTCATTCGCTATTGGTACGTTTTTGTGTTTTTTTACCTCCTCGAAAAGTGCAAACTTCAACCATCATCACCCATCTACCAACCTCAACTAATACCCACACGCCCCAAGCCACTTCGGTCTCTCCCCATCGCCCCTCAACTCCAACCCCATCTCAACCGCGTCCAACTCCTTCCCCCCATCAACAACAACACCCTTCCCACCCTTCTCGCCCTCAATCAGTCTCCTCCTCGCCCGTTCAATAACCCCCACCGTCTCCCTCGGCACCGCCAACCCGGCATCGAAACCCCTCACCTTCCCCCCTTCCCGCTCATCCCCCATCAGCCCCAAAATCGCCAGCCCAAAAAAACTATGATACAGATCCGGCGGACTCCCCGGGGACTTCCCAAACCCGCCGATCCGGTGCTGCATCTTCTCCAGCAGAAACCGTCTGGCGGCTTCTCTGTCCACCAAGGAGTCCAACCTCCCCAAGTTGGCGAGGGCGCCGCCCACCCACCAGAAATAGCACGTGTCTGCTACCTTGTTGGTGCGGCCGTTGAAGGCTACGTGGGTCTTGTCGTGGCCTTTCTTTTCGGCGGTTTGGGACAGGAGGCAGAGGAGGTCGGCGGGGGTGGGAGGTAACAGGAAGTTGGGGTCGTCGAGGTCGTCTTCTTGGTAGATGTAGGTGTCTGGGTCCTGGCCCGCAGCAGAGGGGGGAGGCGGTTCGAGGTAGACGAAGGGGCGAGAGGCCAGCCAGTGGATGAGGCCGGGGAGGTCGCGGATGGAGGAGTGGAGGAGGGGGGATTTGTGTTGTGGTACAGAAGAAGAAGAAAATGTGGATGTGAGAGGGCGGTCGAGGAGGGTGAGGGCTGCTATGGCGCAGTAGGCGTAGCCGGCGTGAGCTTCGTCTTGGGAATTACCGGCGAAACCGCGGTCGTATGTCTAGGGGGTGTTGTTAGTACCATTAGATACTCATGAGAAAAGTGAAGTGAAGTGAAGTGAACACATACCTGACTATTCAA
Organism: Neurospora intermedia; assembly: GCA_037102815.1. Lineage (NCBI taxonomy): Eukaryota > Fungi > Ascomycota > Sordariomycetes > Sordariales > Sordariaceae > Neurospora > Neurospora intermedia. The sequence goes on from BTPP01000007.1 coordinate 1,120,605, forward strand.
GATATACCTCGCCAACGCCTCCGTGTCGAAATCCTCCACCCACCCTGGGCTTCCCTCCTTCACATCCCCTCGCAAGATCCACCTGATGGCCGTAGCAATATAGCAGTAGCGCATATCATAACCGCCAGCAATAAACCGCCCGTGACCTGGCAAATCACTAAGCGCCTCTCCGAAACTTCCATCTTCGCGCTGAAGACTCTTTAGGAACCGCAGCGTCCCTACCCGGTTCACGCCCTCAAATACGTTTTCCCCCGCCGCCTCATCCTCCTCATCCGCCAAAAGAGCCAGCAGTTGCAGAGCGAACAATGTGGAGGTGATGTTGGCCAAGCCGGCATGATCTGGCTCATCCACAGTTTTGGTGTCAAAGTTATATGTGTCGTAGCTGTGAAGCGGGAAAACAAGCGAGGATGTGCCGCAGAAGCCGCCGGTTGGATGTTGGTGGTGAAGAACCCATTTTCTCATGGCCCGCTTGTCCTCACGGCTGATGAGAGGTTCCGGGGTCTCGGGCGTTCGTTCTGAAGGGGGCGGGGTTAGGAGAGTGACTGAGTTGACGATGAAATAAGCCAGAGCCAGGCGGTTGGATTCGTTGGAGAGGTAGACTTGAGGCAAGGGAGCTCGGATGCACATCTTCCAGTAGCGAAGATGTCGGTGGACGTCGAGGTAGGGCCATTCCTGCTCGGGCTCCTCCACATGGGCCTTGTTGTCGTTTTCCATGGTGGGTGAGTGTGAGACGCACACCGGGCGACTCCAATTAGATATTAGATCAAGGGGGTTATCTAATTACTACGTTATACAATCTCAAGTCTCATGCCGTGTGTGTAAAGATGAAGGCGAGTGAGTGTGTGACGTGGGTTCCAAGATGTTGTTGTTGTTTATGAATCCCGTCCCCCTGAATGAGTGAGAGGTCAACAGCTCTATCGATAACAAAGCTATAGCTGTACCCCGACCCCACCAGGCCATCAAGGTGTGGAAATGGCATGGGCCAAGAGCTGTCAGGGTAGCAGTTGTATTCAGAGGGTTAGGGTAGTGTAAGCTCAAATTACTTAGCTCTCTACACTAGGTACAGTACAGTGAGTACATCTCTCTGCGATACCGGGCACTGCCGGACGTGGGAATGTTCTAGCTTCATCAATTGGTCCCTAAAAGTCGAAAGCTGTCTTATCTTAGACACAAGAACATCTCGTTTTGAAAGGACAACAAACTTCTACGACACACAAAACAGCGGACAGACATTATACGTCGCGTCAACGGGCTTCTGGACATTACCTACAGCGACAGCACATCCGTCTACGCAGCATCCAGCATCCAACGCCCCTTTACCTCACGCAGCCCAGCCCAGTACCGTCCATCCCGTCAAGCCGGCGTTGTTGAATCGCGACAGCGAACCCTTCCGTCACCATGGGGCTCTTATCCGCCAAAACGATTTTGACCTCCATCTGCCTCTTCCACATCACCCTCGCCTTCTTCTTCGTCACCAATCCCGCCACCATTGCCGACCAGGGCGTGGTCTGGCTAATGGGAGAGGCCATGGGCCTGGTACGTTTTTCCCTTTTCCCTTTTCCTTTCCCCCCCCTTCCATCCGCTTTGCGCACGCAATAACAATAGATACATGATGCTAACCTTCGTCTGTCTGTCTTCTTCCTCTACAGCCTCACTCCCGGCACTTCGACACGCAATCCCCGACCGCCGCCTTCCTCGGCATCGTCCTCGGCCTCTGGGGTCTCACCGACCTCGTCTCGCTCTCCATGCCCGAGGAGATTTCTTTAATTCACCACTGGGGCTCGCAAGTGCCCCTGCGCCTGACCTGCTCCTTCTTCTTGACGCTGTACAGCTTCTTCTTCTCGGCTTCGTCCCCGCTGTATGATTCGGCCACCCCTTCGGGCGGGAAGTTCAGCCACCCGACGACGTCGTCTTCGTTTGAGGGGCAGTATGCGGCCAAGGAGGTCGCGGGCGATTGGGGCTGGGGAGGCGATGCGCTCAAGAACCGCGTGTTTTTTACCTTTATGTTTGTCGAGACGTTTAGCTGGTTTTGGGTGTACCTGACGTTGAAGGAGGAGCAGGTGGATATTTTGAAGAGGGCGGCGCAGAGGAGGGAGAAGGAGAGGGATAGGTTTTAAAAAAGTTTGAGGAGAGGAATGGAAGATGGACGTTGCATTGTATGGGGATAAGGTTTACGATAGAGGGGGCAGTTTTTAGGATATCAAAATGGCATTTCTTAAATCGGTTACGGCTGGCTTTGCGGGCAAAGCTTTTGCATATCGGTGACGGGCACGAAATCAGAGAGTGACGGGATCGGCGAACAGCCCGCCTGGCTTAACCACTCTCTCTCACAAGAAAACGAGGCAGGAAGGTTGAATATGCGAATTATATCGGAGCTGCCGCCTGCCCTGGATAAGCAACCAGTGCGGGCAATCCGCACTTTCACAAAGGCCTCGAGCCCATTCAACTAATTTCGACCAGAGACTTTCGAACACGATGAAACCGGTATTGGGCCTGGACTTGGAAATCTGTCAAGATATCACGGCGATGTAGTACCTTTCTTGAACCTGGATACCATAAACCACGGGGAAGTTTGTCCGGCCGGGCCTTGCAAAGTCAACTCAACTGGGGATCTGTAACAGCATGAATATAATAACTCTTCAAGAAGCTGCTCAGGTAACGAATGAACAGGGTTTGAGACATGGGGCAGGTAAAGGTTACAGCATGAGACAAATATATTTTCACCTGCAGGATGTCGGATCTCTCTATTTGTCCGGGCTAGCAACGCCCCTGGCGACGGACCTTGAGGGTATGAAAGGGCGTTTCTATCTCAGACTGGTAGTCTACTCTTCAAATCTAACCTTCACCCCTTGAACTTCTCAAGTCCTGCATGGTCTATGTCATCACTACAATGTAATATAAGACAAGATTCCTGCCGCTGAAGGAAGAGGATAGTGACTCTTCACTTCTATCTACTGCTTATTTCTCAGAGAGGAACACATTTTCCGAGGTGGGACAGTACGTAACTTTCTAAAAGTCAGTGTATAACTGACTGGCCTTCTAGTGCCATATTTGCCTAACCATTGACATCCTCGCACACATATTTTAATTTGTGACCTGTACAAACGCTCTGCTCGCCGTACGCCTTCCTTGCCTTGCCTTATGTAATCTCCCTCGAATGATTTGAATAAGAGATAAATGCCCAGATTCAGGGCAAACACTCGTCAAACCTGCCACATAGTCCAGTAACAGTCCCGTACGCCATACACCGCCTGTAACCGTCCTTACATTTTACAACCATATCCCTCAATTGGAAACATTTCAAACAATCAACCCGTCCACCATCACCACCCAGTGAGACGTAAGCCCTCCTTACAGAGCCTGAACACTTTTGAAAAACGGATTCCCCAATAACCTTTCATCCTTCTGTACCAACTCCTTCAACCTCGCCACCATCTCCTCTTTACTCATCTGCCCACTCTTCACCTCATCCTTCCATTTCACCAGCACGTCTTTCAACAGCGCACTACCCTCCTCCACGTCCTGCTTGCTGTACTGGACACCTAGACCACCCCCGTTCTCCTCGTCATGCTTGCTGGTAAAGTCCTCCAGCTCGTCCGCCTTGCGCTTGGCCATGCGCACCACCTTGTCTGGGAACCGAACCAGCTCGGCGACGTGGATACCGAAGCTCTGGTCGCAGATGCCGGGTTCGACTTTGTAGAGGAGGGTTACCTCGCGTTTCTTCTTTGCCTTTTCGTCTTCGTCGATGACATCAGCGTCGGTGTCAGTGCCGCTGATATGCGCCGTAACGTGCAAGTTCTTGACGTTAGGATACTGGTCTGCCAGCGCGGTCAATTCGTGGAAATGGGTGGCGAACAGCGCAAAGCAGCCGATCTCCTTGACGATGTGCTCTGAGATGGCCCAGGCGAGACCAAAGCCGTCGTACGTCGATGTGCCGCGGCCGAGCTCGTCGATGATGATCAGGCTCTCGGCCGTGGCCGACTTGAGAATGTTGGCCGTCTCCAGCATCTCGGCCATAAAGGTCGACACGCCCTTGAGCTGCGAATCCGACGCGCCGACGCGGGCGAGAATGCTGTCGAAAATGGTTAGTTCTGCTGATGAGCAGGGCACGAAGCAGCCGATTTGCGCCATGAGCGCGATCACACCAATCTGTCGGATGTATGTCGACTTGCCGCCCATGTTGGGGCCGGTGATGATGAGGAAGGACGAGTCCTCGCGCGTGAGGGTGACGTCGTTGGTGATGAAGGTTACGTCGTCTTGGACTTCCATACACGGGTGGCGGGCTTCGGTGAGGACGGTACGGCCGGTTCCGCGAGGGTGGATCTTGGGCCGGACATAGGAGATGGGAGCGTGGACGGAGCAGTGCGCAAAGGAGACGATGACGTCGAGGTGGGCGAGAACGGCGGCGAGCCGCTCGAGGACAGGGCAGTATGAGGCGGCCACGCCGACGACTTCATTGACGAGACTGCTTTGGGTGCGATTGTAGTTCTGGGAGAGCTGGTCGAACTCGCGGCGGAGGGATTGGAGAGTCTTGGTGGTGAAGTAGACTCCGTTCTTCTGGGTTGAGCACTCGAGGTAGCGCGAGTTGTTGCGAATGCAGCCAGCTTCGGTGCGGGTTAGACGCATGCACCAGCCGTGAACCTTGTGGTTCTCGAGGAAGATCTTCTTCTCGCGCTCCTGGCCGAGATCCTCGGCGGCTTCGGCGAACTCGTTGTCCATGTCTGTGCGAAGCCGGTCGAGCTTCTTGCGGATGATGCGTAGGCTATCGTCGAACTCGGGCTTGATAATAAACTCGTGATTGTCGAGGGCGTCAAGGTCAACTGTGGTCTCGACCATTTCCTGCAGCTTAACGAGGCTGTCTGAGAGCTCGCGGAGTTTGTTGGTGTAGACCTCATCAAGAGGGTCGCGGTAGGCTTCATCCATCACGCCTTCGAGGGTTCCAATAAAGCCGGGTAGGCGGATGACCACTTGATATGCCCTCACAACGTCCTCTAGTGTTGCTTTACCACGCTGGAACCGCTTAGACAGCCGATACAAGTCGGGGATGGATCGAAGATGTTCCTCCTGCATTGACTGTCGTAGCTCGGTGTCATTGGCAAAGGCCTCAACCAGTTGCTGGCGCTTCTCGATTTCCTCGGCATTCATCAGGGGCTGCTTGAGCCATTGGGAGAGTAGTCTGCTTCCCACGGGGGTCTTACAGTGGTTCAATAACCCATAAAGACTCATGTTCTTTGCTCCATCTCTAGCGCCAGGCATGAGGTTGAGAGCCTTTAATGCTGCCGCATCCAGCTTCATGAACTGGGCCAAGTCATGCTGGTACAGTTGATACTGGCCAAAATTGGACGGATCATGCAGTATGCCTAGGTACTTGATCAGGGCCGCGGCAGATCCCATGGCGAGTTTCAAGTCGGTTTGTGGGAGCAAGCTGGCAGCGCGCTCATCCTTCAATAGCCGCGACAGATCTTGCTCGATGTCCTTGGTGCCGAACTCGCCTGCAGACCTTTCTGCAATGGCAACACCGCAGTTGTCGATGATCTGCCTCAACTTGGCCAACTCTGGGTCCTTCTCCTTCTCGCCCTTGTCCTGTGTGACTATACACTCCTTGACGCCTAGTTGAATGAGTAACGCTTCGAAGTTGGAGTATAGATCATTGTCGAGGAACTCGCTGACTCCCAGTTCCCGCACACTGGCATCTGCAAAGCACACTCCCACTGTTCTGGCTTCCGAAGCCTTTGCCGAGATTTTGACCGCCAGGATGACGGGCGCTCCCTCGAACTGGCCACCTAGTTCATCCTCCACGTCCTGCAGGTTTCCCGGAGAAGCCTGCTTGACGACCTTCCAGTTCATGCGGCCACTAGGACTGGCCCATATCTCGATTCGCTTCCCTAGCTTGAAAAGGGCTTCACGTAGAAACTGTCGAAATACAGTAACGGTCATGGTAACTGATGGAAGTCCGGTATGATCACTTCGGCCTAGTTGGCGAATGACGGATGTTGTCTTGTAGACAGTTCGGGCAATAAAGGTGGCATCGTCGCCGTGAGCTGTGTACCAGTCGCCTCTGTCGAAGATCCTGATAGCCTCTTCACCAAGTTGGGGCAGGGACTTGTAGAAGCGAATGAAGCCATGTTCGTCGTCGACCTATGGACATCAAGTCAGATGGTAAGCAAGCCGTCTTCTATGGACTTTTTCCGTTGGAGTTGTTGACGAACCTTGAGCTCTGGTCTGGAGGACATTTTGGCCAAGACACTTAGGTCGCTGAAGTCTCGTCCGGTGTTAGAGTAAGGTGGTACAAAACTGGCGTCTCCCTGTTGCTTACCGGCACAAATTCCACAGGAAGAACAGTGGGAGGAGGGGGGCCGAGGTTGCAGTGGTGGTGACACCAGGCACTTTGTGCGAAAAGATGATGCCGCTGGCCTCGGCTGTGTGAGGTGTCTTGGGAGACGCGCCTCAATTAAAAGAGATGCATGGGGCACGCGTCTAGGCAGGGAAGGCCCGGGGGGGTTGCCTGTCACAAAGTTGCCGACAGCCCCTTTCACAGCACAGACCGCCTAAAAATAACCACTGCAATAGAGGGGTCTTTCTACGCTAGTTTCTGTCGCCCGCTTCCATTGACACGCTCCCGTCCGCGGCCTTTAAATCCTTTCCCCACTTAAACTTTTAGCTCGTCGCCTTCCAATTCCCAAAACTCGATCATCTTTCTCTCTCCATCTTGATCACCAAACAATATGGCGGACCAAACCCCCCAAGTCGCTGTGGCCCAAACAGAACCTCCAGCAGACACCATATCGACAGCTAATTCAAAGCGAAAGGCGGAGGAGCAGCTAACAAAAGAGATGGTCGAGCAACAACAAACCGAGCAGCCGGCTTCCAGCAGCAACGAGAAGCAGCAACCGACCGAGCGAACCACAACCGTGACTACCACCACAGACAACGCTCAAGAGCCACAACAACAAGGAGATGGCGACAATGTCGATACCCAAGCGACCGATGGCACCCCCAAGATCTCCAAGAACCAACTCAAGCGTCTCCGTCGCCAAGCAGCCCACGAGCAATTCCGACAAGAACGCAAGGAAAAGCGCAAAGAAAAGCGACACCAACAACAAGCCAAGAAGCGAGCCCTCAAAGAAGCCGTGGTAGCCGAAGCCCAAGCGGCCGGCCAGGACCCCGAGGAGGCTCTCAAGAAACTGTGCAAGGAGCCGTGGGTGGCGCACCCCGTTCCCGTGGCCTTCATCATCGACTGCGACTTCGAGGAGTACATGCGCGAAAACGAAATTGTGTCGCTGTCGTCGCAGATTGTGCGGTCCTACTCGCAGAACCGCCGGGCCAAGTACCAGGCGCAGCTGGTCATCAGCTCGTGGAAGGGCAAGCTCAAGGACCGGTTCGAGCGGGTGCTGAAGAACGCGCACCTGAACTGGAAGGGCGGCGTAAAGTGCATCGAGGGCGACTTTATGCAGGCGGCGGAGATTGCGAAGGGTATGATGGAGGAGGCTGATGTCAAAGAGGGCATGATTGATCTCCTCAAGCCGAGTGGAAATGGTGGGTTGTTGCTTCCTGAGCCGGAAGACGAGGAGACGGAGGAGGGTGCTGGGGGTGGTGATGCTGCTGCTGCTACGGCCCCCAAGCCGAAGCCCGAGGAAGAGGCCGAGGATGTGAACCAGTCGATTGTTTACCTGTCGGCAGAGTCTGACTACACCCTGGACAAGCTAGAAGCGAACACGTGCTACGTCATTGGCGGCCTGGTGGATAGGAACCGCGAGAAGGGCCTCTGCTACGGCCGGGCCAAGGCGGCAAAGGTGCGGACGGCCAAGCTGCCTATTGGAGAGTATATGGCGATGCAGAGCCGCTACGTCCTCACGACAAACCAGGTTGTAGAGATCATGGCCAAATGGCTCGAGTGCGGTGACTGGGGTGAGGCGTTCCTGACCGTCATTCCCAAGAGAAAGGGCGGAACCCTCAAGGCAGAGTCGTCGTGTGGTACCCCTGCTGCAGACAACGGCGAGGACGATGAAGAGGAGGAGAACGGCATCCAAGAAGCCAATGGTGAGGCTACAGCTCCCGAAGTCACAGACCAGACGACAGAGCAAGCACAAGATGTGCAAATGTCTGGGTAGAATCGCTGTCTCACCTCCACTAGAATCAATCCTTCGAATGCGAAGACGTGGATGACGGCTCTTTGCTCTGTAGGAAAAGTCCAGCGAAGGTTCCCCATAACATCCAGTGGCAGATTGGCAAGCCGTTGCATGGTTTAGGATAGCGGGTGCATCACAGGGCATATATACCCAATTATTTCGAGCCGCCAAACAAATACCCTTCTCAGTTATCAAAAGGGATCATGATGATGTTCCCATGTTCAAGCCAGCCGTAGACCTGCTAAACCTTGGCCTGCAAACGATATCCAGTCCCTACCATACAACGCCAATGACCCCTCACATCACAAGATGCACAAACATTTGACACAACCCTTCTATGGTTCCCCCTATTCCGACTTTTTTCAGTCCCGCATCAAAATTCCATGCTCTCACCTCCTCCTCCTCCTTCCTCATCTCGTTCTCTCTTCACCTTGATCTCCCTCTCATCCTTCATTAACCCAATCACGAAGCTTCTGAAGTACTCAATATAGCCCTTCAGACTCGTCTTCTCCCAATCCACCACATGCTTCTCCACCTCCTGCTCCTGGCCCCCTTCTTTTGGTTCCGGCTTCTTCCACTCGTCAATCTCCCTAATCAGACTCTGCACCGTCGGCACCCCCAACGGATCAAAACTCTCTAGTCCCCTCTTCACATCAATCGGCACACACACCCTCCCTGTGCCCGGGTGCACGACAAAGGGCGACTTGAGCAAATGGTTCAGTTTCTTGGACACTTCGATATCGAGGCGCGGGTACGTGTACTCGAGCACAATATCCTGCTTGGCGTCCAAGAGGGACTTGGTGTCAAAGTTTTTGGCGGTGGACGTCTTGGCCACTGTGTCGATGTCGGCCCATTTCAGGGTGGACGGCCGGTCGGGCGATGAGGCCCACTTGTTGCGCAGGGCGGACACAAGTTGCTTCTGATCCGAAGGTAAAAGGGCAAGCAGCTTCTCTTGCTGGTCCTCGGTGCGCCAGGGATCTTGGGCCTCGAGCACGTCCGACTGAAAATGCTGCTTGAGGATGTCGAGGGAGCGGACCAAGTGCGGGTGCAGTGGCCGGCGGAGGTTGACTTTCTTGCCGCTTTGCGCGCCGCCCCGGATGACTTCGAGGTAGCCGGCGATGGCGCGTCGCTTCTGGTCGTCCAGCGCCCGCGCACTCTTGTCGCATACCCACGCGTGGGCACCACGACGGCCCGAGTATACCCACATGATGTGCTTGAAGCCAAAGTCCTCGCGCAGAGCCGTGTCGACGACCTTGATGGCCATGGTGATGAATTGCCAGCACTTTTGGCAGATGTTGGCTTTGTCGCAGCAAGTACGGATGTCATCGTAGTCTGTCAAATCGATATCGAAGCAAAGTTCCTTGGAAAGGGGCCGGAAAGCTGACGAGTTCCGTAGTGTTTTGCGATCGCGGGGGTTGGCTGTGTAGACGGGGCCGATTTCGAAACGCGAGGGCATGAGGCGGAGGACATCTTTACGGAGTCTGTTCAGGTTGGTCGGGTTAGAAGATGGATAGCTGGAAGGGAACCGGATGGATAAACTCACAGATCCGAGGTGGTAAAGGATTGGTATCGTAGGTATGCGTCGTTCTGCAACGTAAAGGCGAATTCACGATGGCCGAAATCGTTGGTGGGTGTTGGGCTGTGGTTAAGCCACTGGAACAGGTATCGCCATGGGAAGAGACGCTGGTAGAATGTGCGCATGACTTCGGGATCTGAGGCTTCGTGGAGATCGATCTCCATGTCACTATAGATAGTCAGTGTCTGCTGTCCTGGGCTTGAACTGCATGGTTGTGCTACCTTTGCGAAGAGAGCAGATCGGGCGAGCTTGCTGGCTCCCTCTTTGCTGCCTTGGTGGTAGGAAACTCGTCATCGTGAGAGTCCATCTCATCAAATAGCTCTTCGAGCTTCACTCCTGTCGCCGGTTTGCTTTCGCTCGGCGCACTCGTGGCAGCCTCTGGTACTGGGGTGTCTTGATTGTTTGGCGTTTCTGCTTGGCTTTCAGCCTTTGACTCTGAGGTATGAGTTGTGCCATTTGTCGGAGCCGATGGAACTGCATTGGAATCTGTCATGTCAACGTCTTCGTCTGTTCGCTGTTGGGCTTCCGAAACTTGGGCGGTTGTGCTCTCAGCAACGGCGTTCTCTTGCTCTTGGTCAACATTGGCCATGGGTATCGGCGAGTTGTCTAACTCTGGTGGTGATTCGGAGTGAGGCATTGTGAAGTCGTTTGAATACGAGGGTATTTTCCTGAGATTGAGTAGTATCCTGTCGTTACATGGACATTTGTGAAGGTTTGACAGGGTAAGGATTGCCTCTCTTTTTTTTTCCAGTGTTGATTTTACGATTCATAGACCAACCTCAATTCAACGATAGTCGCGTCGTAAAACCGCGGTACGCGTAAAGCACTTGCAGTGGAGCGGGGACCATGCAGAGGGGCAGGCATGCAGGGGTGCACGCTGATAACAACTGCAACCTCGAACGTCCACTGACGGGAGGGGGTGTACTTTACACAGTAGATACGTATTAAACCCTAACCCTTCATCTCATGACAATGGCTCATCCTGTAACGGAAGTGATGGAACGAGTTGGGTCCGTTTGCGGTATTCGTCCCTCCTACATCAATTCTTCAGTTCCTTCTCTTCCAATCCCCATATACCTTCCGTATTCTCTTTCAAACTTTCACCAGCCTGGTTAAAGAACGGGCGGGGTGTATGCGATGGGGAATCGTTGAGCTGGCGGACCTTGGCCCACGCCCCCGTCTTCCCCGTATGTACCCGCCCAGTTCCCCCCGACGCTAAACCCCCGACGTCATTGGGGACGGGAAGGCCTAAACGTCGACCACTGACATGGAGCCGAGCAGGCAAAACATGGGATCAACGAAGAGCAGGCGGGAACTACTCAACACCGACCGATCATCCCAACTCGAAACTTTTTTCCCTGACTTTTCCTTGACCTTTTTTTACCTAGCACATAATCCATTAATCCGTATACTAGTTGTTATACCGACTGTCCATTACCTCGTGCATCATTGATTGATACATCGCCAACCAACCAGGCATATCACTGCCGCCACCACCAACATGGCCGGCTTCCGCCTCACCATCGAGAACGGCTCCTTTCGGGACGTCCACGGGAGACAGATCACGCTACGAGGCATCAATGTCGCGGGCGACGCCAAGTATCCCAACAAACCTGAGCAGCCTTCCCATGTTGGCGAGAACTTCTTCGATGGCGACAATGTCAAGTTTACTGGACGACCATTTCCCAAGGAAGAAGCCCACCTCCATTTTTCGCGTCTCAAGCGGTTTGGATACAACACCATCCGCTATGTGTTTACGTGGGAGGCCATTGAAGCTGCTGGCCCTGGTATCTACGACGAGGAATGGATACAGCACACCATTGATGTTCTGCGCGTAGCCAAGCGCTATGGCTTCTACATCTTTATGGATCCTCACCAGGATGTCGTAAGTGAATCTCTCTCTTGTGTAGTTGTTGGCCTTTGGAAGCTAACATTTGCGCCTCGCAGTGGTCTCGCTTCTCAGGCGGCTCTGGCGCCCCCATGTGGACGCTATACGCTGCTGGTTTGAACCCACAAAGTTTTGCCGCAACGGAGGCAGCCATTGTTCATAACGTCTACCCAGAACCCCACAACTTTCCCAAGATGATCTGGTCGACAAACTATTACCGACTCGCTGCCGCAACCATGTTCACACTGTTCTTTGCTGGGCGAGACTTTGCGCCAAAATGCATCATTGACGGCGTGAACATCCAGGACTACCTACAAGATCACTTCCTCAGAGCCTGCGCCCACCTTGCCCAGAGGATACACGAGGCAGGTGACATTGAGAACGATGTGGTGTTTGGTTGGGAGAGTTTGAATGAGCCGAACAAGGGAATGATTGCCTATGAGGATATTTCCGTCATACCCAAGGAGCAAAACTTGAAGAAGGGGACATGTCCGACCATCTGGCAAACCATACTTACGGGGTCTGGTCGGGCGGTTGAGGTTGATACGTGGGACATGGGCGGCATGGGTCCGTACAAGGTTGGAAGGGCGCTCATTGACCCAAGTGGTGAGCAGGCGTGGCTACCGGCTGATTACGACGAGTCTCGCTATGGCTACAAGAGAGACCCGGGGTGGAAACTAGGCCAGTGTATATGGGCTCAACACGGTGTTTGGGATCCAGCCACTGACTCCCTGCTCAGAAAGGACTACTTTGGCAAGCATCCTACGACGGGCGAACATGTCGACTACCCGTATTTCAGCAACCGCTTTTTTATGGACTTTTTCCGTAAATACCGGGACACGATACGAGCGATCCACCCCAACGCCATCATCCTTCTTCAGGGACCTACGATGGAGCTGCCTCCTAAAATCATTGGTACTCCGGATGGCGATGACCCTTTGCTCGTATACGCGCCACACTGGTACGACGGCATCACCCTCATGACGAAGAAGTGGAACCGAGTGTGGAATGTCGACGTGATAGGGATTCTTCGCGGTAAATATTGGAGCCCTGCGTTTGGCATCAAGGTTGGAGAAACGGCGATCCGGAATTGCTTCAAGAACCAACATGCCACCATGAGACAGGAGGGTCTTGATTATGTTGGGAATCACCCGTGCGTGATGACCGAATTTGGCATTCCTTATGACATGGATGACAAGAATGCCTACAAGACGGGCGACTACTCGAGCCAGTCGGCTGCGATGGATGCCAACCATTACGGTGTTGAAGGGGCGGGATTGGAGGGCTACACCTTGTGGCTCTATATGACCAAGGTATGTATCAAGATATGGTCAACTTTTGCCAACTTGAAGCTAACCGACGATTGTAGAACGACCATGAATTGGGAGACCAATGGAATGGAGAAGATTTGTCCATCTTTTCGGTGGATGACAAGCTTCTTCCAGAGTCACCTGTCCCAAAGTCACATAGTCGCGATGGGTCAAGCTCCAGCATTGCGACTCCAACAGGCACCAAAGATGATGACTTGGACGACGACAGCAGCGTAACCCCAGCTAACATCAAGCGCACGCTTACCAATCCCTCTATATCGTCAGTGAGCACGCAGCGTCAGCCGGAATTGACCAACAGTCCCGGGTACCGCGCAGCCGAGGCATACGTGCGTCCAGCACCCATAGCCACGGCCGGTACCGTAAAGAAATACGGGTTTGACCTCCGGTCATGCCAGTTCCACGTAACAATCCAAGCTCCAGAGGCGGCCAAGCCGGACACTCCAACGGTGGTCTTCTTGCCCGACTACCACTTCCCCAAAGACGCGTGCCAGGTGGAGGTAAGCTCGGGCAAGTGGGAGATTAGGAGTGACGAGGAAGAGACGACGCCGTTGCAGAAGTTGAGGTGGTGGCACGGAGAGGGAGAGCAGACGCTTCGGGTCACGGGTGTGGTCAAGCAGGTCAATGGCGGCTCGGGCGAGGGGGCCGAGGTGGGATATTATGACCAAGTCTTTAACCAGGCTAAAGGGTTTTTGGACGCTTGTGTTATCATGTAGGGAAGGGTGTTTGGGCTTTGAACTATGAAGCAAGTAATGCAGTGATTTGGAACGGGAGTCTCGTATGAATACGGCTGAAGTGAAGAATCTTTTGTCAACAAGCGATTGATATACCGTGCCCTTTCGTTGGTGTGGGGAGACTGGAGTAACAGCCTGGGGTGTTGAATAAGCTTTGAACAAGCTTTGAACATGGCAGAATCGATCAGATGCCGAAACCCAGTTTCCCGAGAAAGTGAAACAGGAGCAAAGTATATACGGGGGAGTTTTTGGGCGGGATCGCCGGTAACATGTACCTTTTCTGTTATTGGTGTCTTTACGACAGTTTCGAAAGAGTCGGTCGGTCGGTATCTGCGAAGGTTAGGTAATAGGTAAGGATGTTTCAGATGGTCGGGTCGGCATAGCTGCAGCCTTTCCCCGAATCGGTCCCAGGGTTGAAACAGCCGAACGACAACGGATTGTCAGGGAAGCCCGGGAGCCCGAAGTGGAGAGGTGAAGTGGAAGCACGGAGAGTTTTTTTTTTTTTTTTTTTTTTTTTTTTTTTTTTTTTTTTTTTTCTTTTGTGAAGAAGAGAAGAAGGGAACGGGGCCGCCAAGTCGGGTCGGGTCTGTCTATCAGATGCACGGGCGGGGGACGGGGGCCCGGTTGACTGGGGTCCTTGCAGTTAAAAGGCACGGATTAAGCGGAAGCCCACCGGTTTTGGTGTCTGTTGAATGTTGATCACTGCGTGGTGATATGAGCCGACAGCTTCCACTCACATGTCAGACTCCATTGACAAGGACATTTGAAGTTGGGTCAGGTCTGTTTCGTTCGATTAGCTGAGTGCCTGCCCGGTTTGTTGCTGGCGGCTAGATCTAAGTGTAGAGGTTCGCTTGTAGTGTCGGGTAGTAGTGTCCTCGGGTACCGATCTTGGATTGGATCTCGTTTCCACTTCCTATATGCAGACGGGACAGCCTGTTAAACCCCAGCGAGGTTACGACCGGCCAGGCGAGTATGGGAGCCTGGGTGTACTAATAGCGTCAACGCCGCTACAGTACAATGGAGGTACGTGTACACTACATACCGCCCGAAACAGCGCGGCGCTGCTACCTGGCTCTATGTAGCGGACAGTGGAGAGAGGAAGAGGTAAAGGTAGGTGGGTGACCCCGGCGACTGGACGGGCCACGGTGTTGGGCTTCCCTTCTCAGCTCTTTGCTTGGGTGGGTAATGAGCGGGCAAAACCGTAGTGCGGGACAATTTTCCCCTCACAGCACACACGCCCGAGCGACACGTTTTGGACCGGCTGCCATCTCGGGGAAAGGATCTGATCTGGATATACAAAAGACACCTCACCGAACAAGGCCTGTCGTATGGTATTCTTCATGCGCGACCGGAGTCTGGCCCGGCCGGGAAAAGATTGGGAATTCATCGCTGGACATGGGCAAGGGACGGGAAGGACATATGCCTAGGGAAATCACGAGCGGGCAATTCAGAAAGGGGTCATTTCACTCGGTCATCTAATTTCAGTGTCGTCCGATACCTTCCATTTTTATCCATCGGATTTTTTATTTTTTTTTTCCTTCATCGAGTCAATTCCCAGTCGGGCATTGGGTCACGATCTGACCAACTAATTACCTACTACCTTACCAACACCAACACCAAACAAACAAACAACGAAACAACTGAAGCTGAGCTAGACGCAAGACCGTGGTCGTTGACGTTGACGTTGTCGTACCACTCACTCACTACCACACAGTAACCACACCTCCTCTTTGGTTCGATCCGTCAAATTGTGTCAGTCAGTTCAGCCAACCGCACAATAGTACCTACCGTACCTGTCCACCGATCTCAACCTCGATTAGGTGGTTGCCATCTCCATTCCTCATTCAGCTTCCATCTGCTATCCATCCTGTCAGTCACACAGTAACACACAAGACACAACCAAGAGACTATCCCGTCGCCGCCACCTCTACACTACAGTACCTACTACCTCTAGACTACCTCTTCTCTCCACAGCATCGTCGACCGATCCTACCTAGAGGTAGTCCAGGTACCTTAATACCCAGGCAGCTAGCTAGGTATTATCGCCTATTTGAAGCTACCTTCCATCTTACTCCCAGAGGAGGCCGTACCTCGGGACACTACCTACCCACCCACACAGGCTATACCAACTGCCGCGAACCGACGGTTTTGTCGTTCCTGTCGCAGCAGTTACCCCGACCTTTGTTATCTCAGGTCACTCAACTGTGCCGCAACCCAATAGCTCGAGTCCCAATCAGACGAGTCCGGGCCCAACAACCACAACACCCTCTTTTTCAGTCTCAGGGTTGTTGGTCGTCGAAGACATACGCTCGTTTGTCTCTATCCCCATCTTCGACGACAACATCCTCCACATGTCACGACAGTCTAGGTAGACTCTAGGTATTCCACCAGCAGCCCGGCCCATACTTTGTGCATTCGCTTTCCTGTCTTTCGTTGTTGTTGTCATCTGTCTCCCTACCACACGTCAGGCTGCTATCGTCCCGTTCCAGCAGGTATCCAGCAAAAACATCAGACGACTCGCGCAAAATCGATCGGCCTCAGCCTTCCCCGCCCCGCGAACCTCGATCAACCGATAGTCCGTGGCCGGCCACCCTTGCCGGCCATCACATATCCCCAGCGCCATATACCGCCAGACCCATCCGTGGCAATCGCTTTATCGCCTTACTTTTTTTTCCCGACGACATCGTTCAACACCCGTACCTAGGTGTTGCCTCCGGCCATGTACCAAAATGGCCAGAGGGACCCTCCGCGGCCCTTTGCGGTCCCGCCGCCGCCGCCGCCCATGTCACCCCCGCAAGTCGGTTCTGGAGTTGCAGGCATCAACAGCGTCATGAACATTCCTCCTCCACCCCCTCGCTACCCGGGCGCACCAGGAACTGTGGGCGGATCCTTATTGCCGCCTCCTCCCGGCCCGCCTCCCGGGAACCCGGGTTTCCCTCCGAGCGCTATTGCCCCGCCGAGCGCCTTGGGCGCTGCACCCTGGCATGGCGCCTGGGGACGCCCATACAACGGACAAACCGCCTTCAATCTTCCTCCTCCTCCGCCTGGTGGAAATGGCGGGCTACAGGCCTACAATCCCTTGTTGCATGCGCAGGCGGCTGCAGCGGCGGCGGCGGCGGCGGCTGCGTCCGCTTCCAATACCCCAGGCCCCCCCGCTACCTCGATCACGATACCTCCCCCGCCTCCGCCGAGCGAGCAAATGAGCGCGACCTATATTCCATCGGCCGGCGACACATATGGTGAAGGTGTGGGTATTCCGGGCTTGGGGCTACCTGAGGAGTTGGGTGGCCCAGGGAACTGGACTGGGGCCGAACAGCAGCGCTTGGGAGGAACATCCATGGAGGATGCGCACAGGTTGCACGCTGCTCCCACGGCGGACAGGGGCTTATCGACCACCAGCAACACCCCCAACAGCTCGTCGGCTATCCCGCCCGAGGTGGCGGCGCAGTGGCCGCTTGATAGGGTCCTGATGTGGCTTCAGGCAAACAGCTTCTCCCAGGACTGGGTGAATACGTTCAAGATTCTGAACCTCCATGGTGCGCAATTTCTGGAACTTGGCAGTGGTCATGGCGGTCGCGGAAACTTTGGTATGATGCATCAGCAAGTATATCCGCAGCTGGCGCATGAGTGCCAGATGAGCAAGACGGGCTGGGACCAGACGAAAGAGCGGGAGGAGGGCAAGCGGATGCGACGAATGATCAGGGGGATCGTGACGGGTCGATCTGTAGATCCATCCAAAGTTGCGGCAAGTGGAGGCGCGCAAGGAGGAGCAGGAGGAGGAGGGGGAGGAGCTGGAGGCCATGCCCGCAGAGAGTCCGTCAGTGCAAGCGTCCCGCCTAGCGCAGGTCCCGATTCTGCAGATTCTCCAAACGTGGAGTTCAGCAAATCTCATCTCTTTGTGCAGGAAGAGCAAGTTCAGTCCGGACCCAAGGCCCCGGGCCCGGGCTTTGCAGGCAGGAGATTCTCCCAATCGCGCGCAACGACGATGCCGCTGCTGACAAGTACCATGTCATCAGGTGAGCCAAATCACCGTAGCATGATGAGGAATCTGGATATAGACAGCGCCCGTCGTCACAGCCCGAGCACCAGTAACGTGAGCGAATCGGGCGACCTCAACGCAGGCACCTTCCGTACTGTCGGGAGAGAAAGGCAGGATAGTCCGATCGGTGGCAGTCCTAACCCTTCTTCTGCCCTCTTCCCTTCTAACGCTGGCAACACGATCTTGTCATCGTCACCACATCGCAGCGGCAGCAGGTTTGGTCATCGTTCGCGCAACAGCAGTGATTCAGTATCCTCAAACGCAGCACAGTACGGGTCTGGTATTCCTGCCGACGCCGCAGCCATGTTTAAGAACGGAAGCCTCGCCGATATGATTAAGAATAGCTTTAACTCAAACAACCCTGATCGTCGAAACGGTCAAGATGGTGGTCGGCCCTTGGGTGTCGTTGAAACAGGAGACAGAAGTGCCGGGACTGACCCTCCGAACAGCGCCAAGGGCCCAAAATCGTTCTTGTCCTTCTTGTCGCGGAACAAGAGAAAGGAAGATGGAACATCACCCGACGAGCTGGATTCCCCCACCAGTCCAGCCACCGGCTTCAAGGCTCACTCGCTTGGCAGTCGTGCCGGTCATGCCAGCGAAACCTCGCTCGATCAGCGCCCCGGTTCAAGTATCTCGACTCACGATCACAGTGTCGGGTTCCAGAGCGGCCATAGTAGGAAGAAGAGCGTGGTATCTACTCGGGTTTATCTCCTCGCCACTCTGGATCACTGGAATTATCGCATGTTGGATGTTACTGATATCGACTCCGCTCATGACCTGAGACAGCTAGTGTGCATCAACCTGGGCCTACCTGACAGTGAAGGCGCGGCAATCTACGTAACTGAGCTGGGCAAGTTCGACCATGAGGAGCCCTTGGATGATATGAAACTACTCACGAACAAAAGGCTACGGGCGGACGCAATCGGTACACTAAAGCTGTTTGTAAAACCGGGCGGCTTGACGAGTTCGCCATACCCAGGTGCCGGAACCCAAAGCGGTCAGCCATCATCGTATGTCCCTCGCGGCGCCCCTCCCATGGACGAGGAAACTTTCAACAGGCTAAACGGACAAAGGCAGCGTTCTAGTTCATCGCCGCCGACGTCGAGGCAGAATACGATATCCAGCAAGGACCGGGACGAGAAGATACCAGTGCCGGAGCCAGTCGAGCACAAGGCAGAGCCCCCGAGAAAGCACGCAATCAAGGAGACAAGCCCGATCGGAGAGACGACACCGTTCGGTATTGTCGGCAGGAAAGTGGACTTTGACCAGCCCCGACTCTCACCCTTCGAGGACAAGAGGCCCGATCACCTGTTTCCGGTACGAAAGGCACCTGCACCACCAGGGGACCCATCGGCTACTTTGAAAAAGGTCAATTCACTGAGTAAGAAAACTGGACAGGGATTCCGACCTAGCACGGCGCACGCCACCCAGCACCATCATCACAACGCCATAGATCATGGATACCACCAGAGACGAGTATCGACGGATATACGCGAGAACACGACGTCCGAAAGGCAGACGAGGAGGCCAGCCGCCATAAGAGGAACCGCCGAAGTGCCATCACCATCAGGAGGAATCGGCAGTTTGCTAATCAATATAGGCGGCCACCTGGGTGGTATCGGTCATCCAGTCGCCGGTGGTGCTCGCGCATTATCACCAAACCGTGTCGCCTCAGCGCCCGTCGGGCATGGTGGTGAGATGAGCGAACAGCAAAGAGGTAAGGGAGTCATGTCTTTGGTTGAGCTAGGGCAGCACGCGAAATCGAGCGCAGATCAGCGAAGTCCTCGTCACGATCGAAATCACTTGCTTGATTGTAGAACAGATGCTAAACTGCGGTACCAAGCAGCACGCGCGCCGTCACCGTCACTTAGCCCCAATGCTCGTAGGAGACCAAGCGAGTCTCATATCAGCCAGCAACAATATCAGCAGAATCACCGGCCACCATCATCGCAGCAGCATCATCCACATCTCCAGCACCAGGCACAGCCACAGCAGCAGCAGCAGCAGCAACAACAACAACAGCAACAACAGCAACAGCAACAGCAACAATACCAGCCGAGACAACAGCAGCCACAGCAACCACAGCAGCAACAACAAGCACAGCAACCACAGCAATCACAGCAACAACAACAACAGCAACAAGCTCCGGCTCAACATGAGGAGTCCAAGCGCAAGTCCCATGGTCCAGATGTAGATTTCAGCGATAACGATGTGCGCTTCACCCCACCTCCTGAGAGTGAATCCAACAACGCCAGTTCAAACCAAGACTACGCCGACGATCAAGATGATTCGGACGACTCAGATGATGGCCTCTTCGCGGTTCCGATCTCGAAAAACAAGACAGCGGAGACGTCGAAGACCAAAGGTGATTCGGGCGGGAGCGACGAAGGACTCGGCAAGCGCCCAAGCTTGAAGGTGGCAACCGATCGCTCCAAGAAGAACTTGTCCGTGGCATTCACTACTCCTCAGGCCAGCCCCCGAATGGCCACGTTCACGGACGAATCTGAGCATGCTAGTGTGCCAGCTTCCTCAGGTCATGGTCACCGGCAGTCAGCGCCTGTTCCATCAGGGTCATCGAAAGAATGGGAACAGGATGAGACGGAGTGCAAGATTGGCAGGCGCAAGTCGTTTATTGAGAAGGATGTTTGGGCCAACCGTCCCCCGACCGACGCCCTTATCAACAACCTTGAGGACTTCTTCCCCAACTTGGATGTCGACCAGCCTGTGCTTGAGGAAGGCAATGACACGGAGGTTGAGGTCGATGCCCCGTCACCGATTGCCGAGGAGGACGAGAGCCAATTCCAGACACGGCCGCAGCCGATGGCGGAAACCATGGCTCAGAGCAACACGGCGGTTGCCAGCAGTAGCAACAACGCTCCTATGCTCCCGCCGCTTAACAGGGTTTCTTCGGCTTTCAACGAGAGCGATACCCTGGGGTCAGATGAGTCTACGCTCAAGGCGCTGGAGTCACGTCCACCATCGATGGTATCTGGCAGTGTGCGCCGGTCTAGAGGCCTTGGCCGCATGAAGTCTATTCGTGAGGTGGCCCGTGGTGCGCACGAAGCCCACAAGCGCTATACGCAAACGTCGATGCAGACAAACGTGATCACACCGGCAGTTCCCAACGCGACGACCAACCTCATGCGGCGAAAGAGCACAAAGATGTTCAACGCCAACATTGTGCAGATCGAACCGAGGCGGGGGTCCATTCTGTCTACCATTCCCCAGGAGACCCTTCCCACGCAAGACAACATCAACACGCTACCGAAGAGACAAACGACGTTCCGCTGGTTCAAGGGTCAGCTGATTGGCAAGGGCACCTTTGGCCGCGTCTACCTCGGTATGAACGCGACAACGGGTGAATTCTTGGCCGTCAAGGAAGTCGAAGTGAACCCCAAAGCCGCCCAAGGCGACAAGAAGAAGATGCAAGAGCTGGTGGCCGCGCTCGACCAGGAGATTGACACGATGCAGCATTTGGATCATGTCAACATTGTGCAGTACCTCGGATGCGAGCGCAAGGAGACCTCCATCTCCATCTTCCTTGAGTATATTTCCGGTGGCTCCATCGGCTCGTGCCTGCGCAAGCACGGCAAGTTTGAGGAGCCCGTGGTTGCGTCTCTAACGCGCCAGACGCTTTCCGGTCTGGCGTACCTGCACCGCGAAGGGATTCTGCATCGTGACCTCAAGGCGGACAATATCTTGCTGGATCTGGACGGCACGTGCAAGATTTCCGATTTTGGCATCTCCAAGAAGACGGATAACATCTATGGCAATGACAAGACCAACTCGATGCAGGGGTCCGTGTTCTGGATGGCGCCCGAGGTGATCCGGTCGCAGGGCGAAGGATACTCGGCCAAGGTGGATATCTGGTCGTTGGGCTGTGTGGTGCTGGAGATGTTTGCGGGCAGAAGGCCGTGGAGCAAGGATGAGGCGGTTGGGGCGATTTACAAGATTGCGAATGGCGAGGCGCCGCCGATTCCGGATGATATCCGGGAGGAGATCACGCCGATTGCGATTGCTTTTATGTTGGATTGCTTTACTGTGTAAGTGTTTTCTTCCTACTGATGATCATGATGACCGTTTATATATACTAACTATGATAAATCACAGCGACCCAACTGATCGCCCTACCGCCGACGTCCTTCTCTCCCAACACCCCTTTTGCGAGCTAGATCCTAACTACAGCTTTATGGATACGGAGCTGTATGCTAAGATTAGGGGTACTTATTAATTGAGCTGGGGAACGACGTCATCATACATCTATCTATATATCTTTTTATGCTAGCGGGCTTTGGTCTACAGGAGGATACATACCGCCGACGAACCTTATGGTGTGCACAAACAAAACAAAAACCAAACACACTTGAAGACATCTACTTGTGCTTTCACCACGTTACCACGGACAAGAGGAGGCCAGGAGAGGAAAGCAACTGGGGCGGAATTGAGCTAGCCCATCACCCTACCCTACCTACCTACAAGGAGGAAAACTTGCGCAGGAAGACTTGAGGGAAATCGGGAGCAGTACACTACAAGTAAAAGTAAAGAATGAAGTGAACCTCAAAAAAAAAGGCCGGAGAAGAGAAAAAAGAATTGATAATAGGGGTAATGGGATGGATACGGTCGGTCGGGATGTGGTGTCAGTCAGGGTTTACTATAGGTATTTAAAAGGGGGGGGGGGGGGGGGGCTGTCCAAGGTTCTTCGGTCGGTCGGAAGGCAAACGAGTGAAATCTTTTCCATCGCGTATCTCTCTGTGATCGTAACTGTGTGTTCGCGGGTGTGTGTACGTATATCTGTGTGAGACGGACGTGGAAAGAGAGAGGGAGTGTGTGCACGTGTGTGTGCTGAGTGGTAGGGTGTGTGTTGGTGATGTTGAGCTGGTTCTCACCTCAGAGATCATGCGATACCTTAATTGTAAGCAATCGAATAGATCTGATCTGATAGCTCGAAATCATCCGATCTGATTTAACTGCCGTTCGTCTCAATATTACTTTGTAAGACATGGGATGAGATGAGTATCATAGTATAGGTATACAACTCGTAGATGGGATGGATGGCGATAAATGGAGGAGCTGTCGGTTGGAATAGGTATGCTCGGCATTAGATATCCGTTGTTGCTATTTTCGGTATTGCCGTGATGCAAATGGTAGTCGCATGCTTAATACATGTGTACCTAGGTAGGTATGTAACTTGATGTAAAGGTGCAAGGTACCTACCTACCTAGCTTTGAGGCTCTTCTTATATCTTGGTTTAAACTCTGGATATTTCCAATTAATCACGGGTCTACACTAGGTCTACATAACGGGTACTGTAGACAGAGTCCACCGCCAACTTCCACCGACTTGTTACACCTCTTGTTGTGTCCCCTTGTTTCGGTACAGGTTTCCCTCGGAAGATCAGAGACAGCGCCAAGCCGCCAGGGGACTTTTACCTACAGAAAAAGGGTGGAGGGGGAGGGTCGATCTTGGCAGCCTTGGCATGTAAGTCATGACCAATGAGGAAACCAATTGACTTGGCAAACGGCACATGGCTTTTCGCGGCCCTGAGCTCGTCTCCGGGGCAAATCCACCTACTGCAAGTGGAATCCACTGAACGATGGACTTGACGATCCAAGGGGGGAGGGTCAGGGAGGGGCCGCCGCCGTCAGCCAAGCCGGGCATTAATGGGCATTCTGAGGAAGGGGGAAAGTGGGAGGGGGGAAGAGGAGAGGAGAGGAGGAGAGAAGAGGGGAGGCGAGCGACAACCACCGTTCCTTCTTCGTTCAGTTTCCTGTTTTCCCTATTCTCTCGCTGCTTCCTTCAGTTCTGATCTTGACTCCTGACACACTCCTTTTTTTTGCGAACCGACGACGACTCGGGCTCTTCACTCTTTTCATTGGTACACCAACCAACCACCTTGGGCTGTGGTGGTCTACCAGAAGCAGACGGACTGTCTCCAGGTACAAGAGAGACTCGGTTACAGCTTCCTTTGAGGGGACGACACGTTGGACGACCAAGTCCTTCTTCATCGGTTTCTAGAGATAGTTGCCGTATACATACATACCTAGAGAGGTACCTACCACTATCCATGTAGGTTACATACTACCTCTGAAGTACAACCTAACAACACCCTTCTCGGCATTGTTGGATATTTACCTATCGACGAGCGAACCCCCTCCTGATCAGCCATGCCATACCGTTAGATATCGGTTATTCTCCCTTAAATCCTTCGAGCCTACTACCTCCAGGTAGCTTCGGGACTACGTACCGATTCCTGTGAACACGCGACACTTGGAACCTAAGCTCTCTCAAGGCACGTTTTGCGACCACGTCCCCTCTTTGTCCCTAGCCGACCGACAGTCCTTCTCGACTCTGCCCTGCTTGTGAGACTGGCCACGCCCATCTTCCGCTTCCTTGGCGGCCATTCGTCGCTACCATGCTACCTCTACGCATACGAAGATACCGCCCGTTCCTCATAGGCGCATTCGTCATTCTTGTGCTGCTATACCATGTCTCCCAGAACTCGGACTGGGAGCTCTCACAATCCGCTTTGTACTCCCCAAAGAAGGCGCCAGCAGACTCGGCTGCCAAAGACAGACTCAATGTTGAATATCAAGCACCACAACCGCCGAAACCTACGTCGATAGCGCAGGAGAAGCAGACTACAACTAGCGCGCAACCTGCGCCCAAGAAAGAGACGGGAATCAGGATTCCTCAGCTCAAGACCAGTGACGAGGTACCTGGTGGCTTTGGCCTGCCCACTCCCGCCCCTACAGTCGGAAAGGCACATGACATTAGTGCCGCCGAGGAGTCGCATGTTGCCGTGAAGCTGCCCGATCGACCCGTGCCAGAAGAAAATGTTGCGCCTTCATCGACAAAGGAACACTGGCAGAAGCCGAGTGAATGGTTCCCTGTTCCTAAAGAATCCATCATCAAGCTGCCCACCGGGAAGCCCAAACCCATTCCCACGGTTCAATTCAAATTTGGCGAAGAATCTCCCGAGGCCAAGGAAAAGCGCGTGGCTCGTCTGAACAAGGTCCGGGCAGAGGCGCAACGCGCTTGGTCCGGTTACAAGAAGTACGCCTGGGGCCATGATGAGCTTACCCCCGTCACCAGAATATCCAAGGACCCCTTTTGCGGCTGGGCCGCCACGCTTGTCGATGCGCTGGATACGCTTTGGATCATGGGGCTGAAGGAGGAATTCGATGAAGCCGTCGAGTATGTCAAGGAGCTTGATTTTACTTACTCTGCGCATCGCTCTGAGATCCCCGTATTTGAGACGACGATCCGTTACCTTGGTGGTTTTCTGGGCGCATATGACGTATCCGGCGGTGAAAAGACAAAGGCCGCGTACAAAATCCTCCTGGACAAGGCCGTGGAGCTCGCCGAGGTGCTCATGAGCGTCTTCGACACCCCCAACCGCATGCCGATTCTGTACTACAACTGGCGCCCGTCTTTCAACGAGAATCCCAAGCGAGCATCTACCCGCTCCGGTATGGCCGAGCTGGGCACCTTGAGCATGGAGTTCACTCGCCTAGCTCAGCTGACGGGCGAGAACAAGTACTACGACGCCGTTGCCCGTATCACGAACGCTCTGGAGGATCTGCAGAACCGAGAGGACGGAACCGCTTTACCTGGAATTTTCCCAGAGAACATCGACGCTTCTGGCTGCAACCGCACCGCTCAGGCTGCTACCAACTATGATAACCTCAGCGATGCTGGAAAGCAGCAGGTTGACGACGCTACAGACCTTGATGAGGAGCCGCAGGGCTACACCGCTGTAACGACAGCCCAAGACATCCAAAATGGCAAGAACCCTCTGGATTTGAATGGCGTCACGAAGCGAGAACTCAATCGACGAACACCCCCGCCCCGTTCTTCAGTCCCAGAACACCAACCCCCTCCTTGGAAGGGAGCCAAAAACCAAGGCCCACCGCGCGACGCGCAAGGAATGCCCGCAAACTGGGATTGCGTTCCCCAAGGCCTGGTAGCAGGCGGCTGGGGCTCCGAGTCCTACAGCATGGGCGGCAGCCAAGACTCGGCGTACGAGTACTTCCCCAAGCAGTATTTGTTGCTAGGCGGGCTCGAGGACAAGTACCGCACCATGCACGAAAAGGTGTCGGCCGCTGTAAAGAATTACCTCCTCTTCCGGCCCATGGCACCCGGGAACCCCGACATTTTGTTCTCAGCCAAGGTGACCAGCTATGACCACACGGACCAGAAGCTCAATTACGAGTGGGAGGCCACGCACCTGACCTGTTTCTTGGGGGGCATGTACGGCTTGGGTGGCAAGATTTTCGGGAGCCCCGAGGACGTGGAGATTGGCAGGAAGCTTGCTGCCGGGTGTGCGTGGGCGTACGAGGTCATGCCGACGGGTATCATGCCCGAGTATTCGATGGTGCTGCCGTGCGCCAAGGCGGATGATTGCGAGTGGAACCAGACGGCTTGGTATAATGCCATTGATACGGAGGCGGAGTGGAGAGACGAGCAGCTAAAGAAGTGGGAGGTTAACCATGCGGAGTGGGTGCAGGAGGTGAAGATGCTCAAGAAGGAGTATGCTGAGGCTGAGGAGGCGGCGGCTAAGGCGAGAAGTGAGCAGGAAGCTAAGCCCAAGAATACCCACCAAACGGGACTAAACCCCGGTGTTCATCAGGGCATGCAGCAGGATGTCGATTACCACTTGACCAAGAGGAGGTTTTCCGAAGATGACAAGATCGACGTGGCCAAGAAAGTCAACAAGCTTGAGGATGAGCTCGATTTGAACAATAACATCGCTGGCCATGGGCTGCAAGACCAGCAGCAAAAGCCCATGTCCGAACTCCTCCTGCCGCCGGAGCCAGAGAAGCCGCTCAGCCACGAGGAGTTTGTCGAGGACAGGATCAGGAGGGAGAATATCCCGCCGGGGTTTGTGTCGTTGAATGATAAGCGGTATATCCTTCGGTATGTCGACCCCCTTTTATTACTTCACATCTTGCCATAATTAGTTTCCCCTCTTTTTTTTTTTTTTTGTTGTCCAACTGTATTGCTAGCTGCTAACAAACGAACAACAACAATAGCCCCGAAGCAATCGAATCCGTCTTTTACTACTACCGCATCACCGGCTCGCCCATCTGGCAAGACAAAGGCTGGCGCATGTTTGAGTCCGTCATCGCCGCCACGCGCACCGACATTGCTCACAGCGCTATTGATAACGTTGCCATTGCCTCTACCTCTACCTCTGTTTCTTCTACCAAAGATAAAGATGAAGATGACGACAATAGAAAGCAAACGAAACCAAGCTTCACAGATAGCATGGAGAGTTTCTGGCTGGCGGAAACGCTCAAGTATTTTTACTTGCTGTTTGCCGAGCCGGATGTGGTGAGCTTGGATGAGTATGTGTTTAATACCGAGGCTCATCCTTTTAGACGGCCGACTTGAGTAGGCATATCATAGGGTGGTGTTACTTTTTGGAAATAAGGGAGGAAATAGCGAGGGAAATGGGAAGTTGGAAAGTACTCTTTTTTTTCTGGGCATCAGTATCGAGTTCCTGGATTGGAGTTGGAGTTGGCATCGAATTAGCTAGCGTTGATAAGAAGGGTTGGATAGTTAACGTACGTACGTACGTAACGTAACGTAACGTACCTTGCGGACAGACTTTGTGTGGGTGTACCTAGGTGGCTGAAGCAAGCGAGTTGGATTCATTCGAAAGATCGAAAGATCGAAAGAGTAAAAGAGAGAGAGAGAGAGAGAGACAGAGGGAGGGTCATGGACGTGAATAACGTATTACATAATGACTTTGTTTGGGTGATGATGATGATGGTGAAGGAACAGTCACTATGTCTACGATATTCAGGTACCTCAGAGGTATCTATCTATCTACTTACTCGAAGCCAACGGTTAAGTCCAGGTCTAGGTCCCTCCTCTCTCCCTCTCTGTCCCTCTCTCCCCCTTTATCTCCCTCTCTGTCCCTCTCTCTGTCCCTCTCTGTCCCTCTCTGTCCCTCTCTCTGCCTCTCTCTGCGTACATCACTCCCCCCACCAAATTCTGTTCTTCACAATTCAATCCATGTACAGGTAGGTAGATAGGTATCAACCAAAAGACCAGTTTTGACAACAAGAAAACTAAAAATTGGTGGTATCTTTTATCTTCTACAGAGAGAGACTGGGAAAAAAAAAAATAAAGAAAGAAAAAAAAAAAAAAAAAAGGTAGTGAGGCGGGCCTTGCTTGCTCAACATAACAACAAATAATAGGTAACATAGAAGTGAAGTGTGAAAAGTGTGAAAGTGCAAAAGAAGAAGAAGAAGAACAAAGACGGCGAAACTGAACATGACTACCCCCAGCTGCTTTCCCCCTCCATGCTGCTGATCTCTTTTTTCCTTTCCGCCTCCTCATTTTCTTTCTGCCTCCTTCGTCCAACGAGTCAGCCCAAGACTAGCTATGTGGTAGGTTAGATAGGTATCTCTATGTATGGTATGATATGATATGGTATGGTACATCTGTATGTATATGTAAGTTTGTATAAGCAAGAAAAAGGAAAAAAAAAAGGAAAGATAAGAGAAAGAAGAAAAACTAAAGTGCAAGTAAGTAGATGTAGTTGGTATAAACAGACACCCCCCCCTCGCCTCTTTCCATTCTAACAACCAACCAACCAACCGATCAACATCTCCCAGCCATCTCAACCAATGCATCCGGCTGTCGTTTCATCTCACTTCAATCTTCAATCCCCCCCCCCTCCACCATCGATCGTTTGTTCTCCTGGCCCCGGTGTCTGGTCTGTTTGTTGCCTATCCCCTTCTTTATACACACGTACACACACACATACACGACACCACTTTACTTATTAGTTATATGCAAGGCCCGCCTCACTAACCGTCATCTGCTAACCTTACCGCTACTCCCTTCCCCATTGTTCGCGCCATTACTTCCACCGCCACCGCTGTTACTAGTCCCATTACTCCATCCCCTTCTGTGCCCGCGTTTCTGTTGTTGTTGGTGTTGTTCCGGGACGGCCCGAACAGTTGATGACGAGAGTGGAGGCCCGTCGGCGCTCAGCCTGTGGGGTGCCGTGGTTATCGCGACCCCGACATCGTACCCAAGCCCTTTGAACTCTTCACCAACATCGACATGATCTTCCTCTTCTTCTTCTTCCACCCCGTGAGCGCTCGGCCTCGTTGGAGTCTGAATCGGGTTCGGGTTCGGGTTCGAGTTCGAGTTCGAGTGCCGCCTCGCGTCACCAGCGGCATCCATTCCCTCCTCTTCCTCGTCAAGATCCTGCGACCTAGGTCTCGACCTTCTCGATCTCTGATCAGTAATCGTCCCTTCGTCCGCACTCTCCTCGGCGTTATCGTCTTCTTCCTCTTCCTCCCCATCCTCAATGATCCTCTCCTCCACAGTTTCGCCTGGCCCGGTGATGATAGGGCTAAAGCTATCCACCTCTTCCACCTCCTCTTCCTCTTCCATGCCTGCCATCCCTAGTCCTCCCCAACCTGCGCCCGTCCTGCTTCCGCCCCAGTGGCTATTGTGATAACCACCACCACCACCGCCGCTATACCCACCGCCACCACCATGCGCATTCTGTTCTTCTTCCTCTTCCTCCCCAGGCTCCTCCTCCTCCTGGATCGTAATCTCCCCACTCCTCCGCCCCATACCACTAGCGCTCGCACTCCTGGAATGACTCGCCGAAGCTGACCCGGACGCACCGCTACTACTCCTTTCCTCTCTCTGCCTACTGCTAGCACCAGCGGCACTGCCACCAAAGTTGAGCACAGGACCCTTGAAGATATTCTTCTTTCTCTTGGCGAACATGACGCCACCATGGCCACCGGGTCCAACCACGGGCGATCCGTTGCCCGGTGCCCTGGGAGCAAAATAGCCTCCCGAGTTGACCGAGGCAAAAGGGTTAGGCGAGCCAGGGGCGGGCGGCATGTGGTAGTACTGCGTGTTGGTGTTGAGGGCGGAGAGGCCGCTCTGCCACCGCCGCCATTGCCAAGGAAGGCGGCGTTGAGGCGGCCGTCATCGGAAGAGCCGTAGTCATTGGGCGAGTTGGCAAAGAGACTGGGGCCTCCGATGCTGCCGATGCCTAAGGGCGGGCCGGTGCGGTCGCGGACGTAGCGGATGTTGCTTGGGAAACCGACGGTTGTTGGCGTGGCGGGGAGGACCTTGACAGAGTGGTGCGGGCTGCGGCTGGCTTGTAAGGCAGATTTCGAGACCGATGTAGAAACGGAATTGTTAGAAGAGGTAGAACTGGCTTTGCTGTGGGTATGGTGGTGGGTGGGGTGCATTGAACGGATGGAGGAGACCGACGAAGAGGTGGACTTCCTGCCACGAAGGCCCGCGGTACCAGACGCTCGCCGCATGGTGGAGCGCGGTGTTACGGGTGATGGCGATAGGGACTGTCGCTTGTGGGAGCCTGACGTGTATGTGCGTGGAACTGGTGGCAAAGAGGACGGTAGCGAACTCGAAAGGCCGACACAGCCGTTACTGTTCTTAAACGGTGCAGAGCTTGCAGAGAGCGCCGGTGACGCTTTGTTGGCGTATCCGTTGGCTACTACACCCTTAGGTAGGCCAGCCGTACCCGATGTGATGGGAGAGCTCGCCGCTGGATACTTACTCGTCTGCGGCCGCTGAATCTCCCCATCCTTGGATTTGCCATCCTTCGCACTCTGCACGGCGGCCTTATCCGCCAGGTTGGGAGTCGATTGGCTGGCGCGCTTCTGCGAGTTCTTATGCCGCCGTGTACTTTCAAAAAGCCAATGCGTCCAGTTCTTCCAGAATATCTTGGTCTTGGACGGCCTCTTCTTCACCTGGTTCTGGTCATCAGGCAGCTGTAGACTCCCGTTCAAGTCCAGAACTTCACTTGTAGTGACCAAATGAAGAGTCGAGCCTCTCGATCGCGCACTCCTCAGAATACCCTCCTTGGGCGGAGGAATTGGCTTCCTGTGCCGCGAGGAGCTGGTAGATCTACCCCTAATCGAGTCCTTATCCAGCGGCGGAGGTGGCATATCGCCTTCTATCGGACTGCGGGTATCAGTTGCGCTTCTGGGATAGTCGGATAAGCTGGGCATATCTGGGATGAGCAAAGCCGGGTAGTGCCCGCTTCTCCTGCTCTCGCTCCTCCCTCGTGGTCTCTGTGAGTGCTCTCCGAACGGGGCATACTGTGACTCTTCTACAGTAGCCAAAGCATTGAGTCGACTGGAAGCCTGAGAGAAGCGTCTCGAGTTTCGGTTCTCCTCCTTTTCCCTGCGCTTTCGTTCCCGTCTCGCCGCTTTCCGTTCCTCCTTCTCGATCAGTAGCGTCCACCATCCAGCAAGGGCGTCGCACTTCTGGGCTATGACGCTCTCCATCACCGCCTCCGTATCAACCCCAGCGCTTCGCATCCGATGTAACGTCTCTTTCTCCAACGGCGTCGAGAATGGCGGTGGATGCTCGAGTTTCAGAATCTCTTGTTGTTGTGGCGCATATTCGGCGAGGAAGGGGTGGGCGAGGATATCGGGCAGGGACGGTCGTATTAGCGGTCGTTTGGATAGTAGTGTCTTTAGAAGAGACAGTGCATCTTCCGGAAGGGTATCGGGGTAGACTGGTTCCTCGCCAAGAATCTTTCGCCGGGTAACTTGCTCGTCATCATCG
This sequence comes from Neurospora intermedia, assembly GCA_037102815.1. NCBI lineage: Eukaryota > Fungi > Ascomycota > Sordariomycetes > Sordariales > Sordariaceae > Neurospora > Neurospora intermedia. The sequence goes on from BTPP01000007.1 coordinate 1,151,880, forward strand.
TCGAAAGGAAGCTCGCCGCAGAGAAGGGCAAAGAGAATAACACCCAAACTCCAAACATCCACCTTTTCGCCCGCATACTTTTCGCCCTTTAGCATTTCCGGAGCCGAGTAACAGATGGTACCGCAAAACGTCTGCAGATACTTGGCACTGCCCTCATATTCGCGTGTGAAACCAAAGTCGCATAGCTTGACGTTCTCGTGTTTGTCGAGGAGGATGTTTTCCAGTTTCAGATCTCGATGGACACATGATTGTCGATGGACGTAGCACACGGCGCCCACCAGTTGCGCAAAGATCCTCTGCACCTTATCGACCGGTAGTTTGCCATGTTGAAGGAGGTAATTGTACAACTCGTCGCCTGTGAAACACGTCAGTGTCATTTTAGAGAGCGCGCGTACGATGGAAAGGTAGTTATGTTTTTTTCTTTTACCGTACCTGGACAATATTCTAGCACCATCCACACCAAGTTCTCCGTTACGACTACCTCGTATAGTCGGGCGATGTGCGGGTGGACGAACTGGCGATGATGGTGGATTTCGCGAGCGAGGTTGGTGTCATCCTTGTTGGCTGACTTGAGCACGACCTATATATGCGACCGAAGACAAGGTTGAAGGACGAATTAGCCCAAGTGTATCGAAAGGGACGGAAAGAGATCGCCAGCGCAAACACACCTTGGAGCCATTTGTAAGTTTGTGGGTGGCCAAGTAGACCTTGCCGAAGGATCCTTTGCCAATTAGTCGTCCGAGGGTATAGTTTCCAACCGATCGAAGGTCTTTGCTCGAGAACTCGCTGCACAACAGAACAGATGACAGAAGGTGATTAGCAAATTGGGTCTTCTTTCGTCCGAGGACCGCAATTGGTGAACCTACTCGAGCAACTCCTGATATGAACTCGCAAGCTGTGAGGGGCAAGGCTTCTGTGTCAGCATTCCCATTCCTGCAATCTTGAGCGTACGGATGAATGGATAGGATTAGGGGAGGGGAGGGGGGGTAAGCAGGCTCGATCGAAGCAGGCAGGCGAGCAAGCAACGCCAAAGCAACGCAACCCAAGTGCATATCCTCTCTCTCTATCATACACACACACCTTGGCTTTCCGTCCAAGCGCCTCGGCCTTCCCTTTTGCCGTCTGCATCACTCCGCGCCGTCGGGACGGGACCCGGTCCGCATCCGCTTCTGGCCACCAGCGACTGCGATTACTACCTTGGGGGAAGTCGGGGGTATGATTATATCCAAGTTATGGAGCGAGGCGCAAGCTATCGAAGCGAGAATAGGTAGGTGATTGAGGGGAAGGATAGTATGTAGTATCCGTGACAAGGGGACCGAAGGAAGCAAGGAGATTATTAACGGAATTGGCGGACAAAAAGAGCGTCAGTGTAATTGTAGAATGGTACTGTCGTCGAAGATGCAAACATGGAATTGGGAATGAATGGGATATTCTGTTCGTCGTTGGGGCGGTCGGGGTCTCGGAGAATTGCGACGTTCGGAACTCTCTTTTTTTTTCTTTCTTGTCGCGTAATACCACCTCAACGCCAAGTACTACCTAGGTAGGTCAAGGTATGTAGTAGTAGTGTATGTAGTCGGGAGCGGACTCGGAGAGAGAGAGAGAGACGTTCAGTCGGGATGCACAGTAACAGACGGACGGGGTCTCTTGGTCGCGTGGGAAGTGCAAGCCTCGCTCGTTTCGTTAACGGCGGTCGGTCTGCGCCGTGGCCGACAAGGGGCACGTTCGCTCGGGGTGGACTTTTGGATTGGAATTGGGATTAGGATCGAAATGGGCGTGTAAATTGTGTAATTGCCTAGGCGTTGTATGTAAGCTGGCTTGCTTGTCGATCCTCAGCTTTCCTTTCCACTGGACTTGTCTCACGGCCCGGGAATGGGATGCGATGGGCTACGGTTATAGCCGGGTATAGCTTGTGTAATTGCTTTTTGCTTCTAAGCAACCAACGAGGATAAAAAACTGTCAGCGACCGAATTCCAAGGCCTGGACAATTTGAAACAGGTTCGAGGTCGACGGGAACTTGATGGTGGATGGATAGGAGCTTCCAAAGTGTCGCCAAGCAGTCCAAGTGTCGGCCAATGTAAAATTACGGGAGACGGTACACAGCAAGGTGTGTTCCTGGGTAGATAATCAGGAGAAGGATGCATCGTTTCGCTGGCCTTGTGGGGCAGCTTATTTACCACGGGCCGGGCAGAGCACATGCCGGTGTTCTTCTGTTAGTGCTTACCTAGGTAAAGATTTCTGTCTATCAGAGTACAGAACTCACTACAGAATTCCTTCTTTCTACCACTTCGACTTCTCCCTGAAGATCGACGCGCTGATTTTGTCTCATCTTTGGTAACAACCGTTGATGTACATGAAATATACCTATCTACCCCCTTCGTTTCGTCGACTCCAGGTCTATCTCTAGCAAAACAGAAACTGGGGCTTTTCCCTTGTTAGTGTACACTAGTCCACCAGCGCACGGGCTATCATCCGACCGGACAGCATCTCTTTCCCATCATCCGTCCACCTATCATCCTTTCCTTCCTTGGATTCCATCCAGCCATTCGTTACAATGGAAGCCTCAGCATCCAACTGAATGCCTACACTCGATATCATCCCAAATTCCAGCGTGCCAGCTGGCCATTTGGTTGGCTGGTTAGCACTAGGATGGATAGTTCTTCAGTGTACAATACCGTATGTAGTACATGCCGACCAACGGAAGCTGACGGGGCAAGGAAATGTCAATCACCAGTTCGTCACGAACTCCCGTCATGCAACAGCTGGACCCGGACTGCATGCAGGGGAGGTCCCGGCAACCTAACTGACGGACTGTCGTCGCTTCGGGCCTTCCATGCGACCCGTCCGTCGTCCACTACTACACTAGTTCTAGGTACACTCTTGGCTGTTACTGGTGATTCTTGGGCGAGATGAGGAAAATGAAGCTGATGGGTATGAATTACCAAAATAACAATTCTTTTGTGGTGGTTAATGTTGTTTTACGGTATACTATAAAGCAACGAGTCCGCCTTGCTCCATTCGAAGCCCGTAAACGCCTATCCACAGCGGCAAAACTAAGCCAAGCCAGCTGATAGAAGCACCTGAGTTGCTAATAGTCCATGATATTTTGGCGCAACGTATGAATATATCACCACATTCGTTTAAGCCACTTCCATTAATACTCATTACTAGGCATCATCCATTACCATCCATTACCACTCCAAACTCGTACTCTCATATCATGGTATCACTTGCAGAAAAAAAAAAAAAAAAACAGCCGAGAAAGTCCCCCTGAACCATCTTGGTCACTCCGCTCTCCCTCCACCACTCCCACTCGCGTGCTGCGCGTGCTCTGCGTGCCCATGCCCGCCGCCGTTCACACCCGGAACCCAGTCCCTCCACGTACTCGGATCCTCCACCATTTCAAACACCCTCTCCTTCTTACTCTTGTACCTCGGCGTATCCTCATCCATCGCATCCAAATCTCCCAGGCGACTCTCGTCATCCGAGCTGAAGCTGCTCGAGCTCGGGCTGCGGTTCAGCACCATGCGGACCTTGGCACCCTCCTTCTTCTTGATCTCCAGCTGCTCCTTCTTGGCCTTCTGGTGCTCCTCGTCGCCACAGTCCAGCGCCCGGATGCGCAGACCCGGAAACTGCGACTGCAGGAACGCCTGCAGGTCAGGCAGGACGCACTTGTCTGGGCGGTAGGTGCCGCTGTCGTTGTCGATGATGAGCTCGTAGTCCTCCGGGTCGCGAGAGGTTTCGGATGATGCACTTGGGTGATCGTGTGTCTCGTGGTCGAACCCGTTCTCGCAGGTGCTGCTTTCGCCATTCCCGCTTTCCTGCTGGTCATTGTAATGGTGGCTTGAAGAGTCCGTGTTGTGAGGGTGATGATGGTGCCTGTGGCGCTTGGAGATACGTCTGATGAAGAACTCGCCCGAGCAGGCAATGTAGGTCGCCACGTCTGAGTGCATGGTGTGCTTGCTCAGTAGATCAATACCGAATTCCTTGCCCGTTTCGGTGAAGCGCAGCAAGCCGTCCAGGGTAAGCACGTAGGTGAAGATGCGACCTCCTTCCGCATAATGCGCCATCTTGAGAAACTGTACAGAAGCCTCCTTGCTGCGTTCTGCAAAGATCCCGGTCTGGGTACTAGAGTCGAAATTGTAGATTCGCCTGTGTTGCTTGTGAAGAACTTTGTTCAGGATGTGACCCCTGAAACCTTTTTGCGAAAACATCTTGCCGATGATGGGACGGAACTCGACGTAGCGGTGGTATAGCTTGGGAGGAACTGGCCCAGCAAGTTGGATTTCGTTGGCTTGGAAACTGTTCTCTCTGTCTGTCAGCAACTGCTTCATCATATCCGACCTTTGGGCTTGGATTATCACGCACTCGTATTTTTGTGGCATATTGCTGCTGTCATCGCTGTCTGACCCGGCTGTCGTGCCTGTCAGCCGCCCGATCATGGGACTGAAGTGCTTGACCCAATAGGTAGGACCCAGAGTGCACATCTGGGCATGAGGCGGATCCGAGAGGCCGAGGACGTTAACGCTGATGTGTATCTGAGGTGTTGTCCATTTCAGTCCATTCATGAGGGCCTCAATACCCTTGTGGAAATAGGCCCGTTTGCTGCCCGAACGCTTCCTAACTTCAAAGAACTTGCCATCCAGTCCGAATCCCGGCCAGTCCTCATCTAGGTGATCTACCTTGATGGTAACGTTGCCCAGTCGGTCATCATGGTCTGGCCAGTCCTCATCGTACAGGCGGCATTTTAGTTGGAATCCTGTGGTTGGCACATTGGCAACAATCCAGTCTTCCTCCCATACTGGCTCCAGACTATGATGTATAGTCCGTGTCCTGCGCGTGAGTGGGGGGTCTTCCGGGTGTCGCTTGGGGACATCAGCAGTCAGTGTGGCGTGGATGTATGGATCGGCGGATACTGTCTGGATGTCGGCCACTGGGAGGTTGATGGCCTTGTGGAAGGTGATCTTGATGGTATACCCGGGAGGAGCATCGGGGAGCGGAGTTGGATCGAATCCACCTGGTGGGTTGTCGTCATTTTCTTGAGGTTCGTTTTGACTTTGCTCATGTGAACTGTCCTCGGGAGGATCATCATACGTGGGTTGCTCCAGGTAGTGGTCTGCTGCGGCAGAGGGGAGAGCCATGTCTGCAATGCGGGAAGAATCCACAGAGTCCAATCAGTCTGCTCCAGTCGTCGTAGGGATTAGTGTTCTGATGTGCTCGTTTGGTTGGCCAATCCCATGTTACTTTTTTCCACCACCACGATTCAAGTCCAGGTTCGTTGTCTTCAAGTGCCCTTCGTTGCGCTTCCGGGCTGGTTGTCAAATCTTGGACTAAACGACGAGTTGGAAGTCGAGGGAGTTGTACGACAGTTACTGGGCCCGGGATGATGGGGTATATAAACTACTTGTATTTCCAAGAATGGCAAGAAAAAGACCAAGGTACTCAAGGGAGGATCAGCAGGGCACATGGATATCTGCACGGTTTTTCACGCGCGGCTGTACGTCGGGTCCCTGTCCGGGTTGCTGTCAGGGTCGCTGTCTCTGATTTGGTGGAGGGGATGGAAGGCCGTTCCCCCAGCCCAGCTCTTCCCTGTCCCGCCCCCCGGGCTTCCACATGCCCACCACCCCGCTGCGCCTTTCTGCGTTCGGTTCGGCATTCACAGCCCAGCCGGGCAGTGACTCAGCGAGTCAGCTTCAAGTTCTCCCATTATTGCGACATCCGTCCGAGGAAGGAAGCTGGTGTACAATGACCTTGGTTGATCTCGCCTTTTCTCTTCTCTACACTGCGCTTCCTTGAATCCTATCGGCACTAAGTACTATACGACCGGCTTAAACCAAGCTTTGAGGTGACTTTTTTTTTTTCTATTTACTGCCAAGATCGATACCATGTCCTACAACTCAACCTTCCCAACGACCCTAGTAATCACTTGGGCACTGCACAAATGACCCCAACTGTTCCAGTCTAAACAACGACAAGTTTCTCCAAAGAATTTGATGACGTCACATGTCCTCTTAAGTTTCTCGTCAGGTCAGGTCAGGTCTACAACATTGACCATCTGACTACCTAGCGGGCGGTAGCTGTTTTGAAGGGCTCAGTTCACGGATACTCGGCATCGCGACAACAACCTTCAATCGTTCATCCGCCAAGCTGCCAAGGAACCAAGTATCCATCCTTCCGCAGCGCCTTCGGGTCCTCTCCCGTTCGTCGTTCTTGGCTCGCGGCGCTGCCCGGTCTCGGCGAACGACGAACGGTGATCCGCGCTGCTGTTCCTGCTGACACCTCACCCGTTTGATCAAATCAGCGTTCGTTATCATTTCTTTTCGAGTCTTTCATATGTTTCGTCCACTCAGCATTTGCGATCGTCCATGGCGCATCGGCCAGTCCGTTGCATCCTTGTTCAAAAAAAAAAAAAAAAAAAAAAAAAAAAAAAAAAAAAAAAAAAAGAAGTTGTTGAAGCATGCGGACGACGCTCCGGTCACGCCTTACTCACCTACTGCGTACCTACCGATCTAAGGTAGTACCTAGCGCAGGCTCGCTAGGCGGTTCTTGCACTTGCACTGCCTCTTGTCAGCCACACTCGAGTTCTATGTCATGTCAAAGCGGCATTGCGGCAGATGAATGCGCTACTATCGACTTCTCGGCTCTCAACTTCCGAATTCACACTAATGTCCATTGTACGTACCCGTGTGCCGAGTATATGCCTATCAATGATGCGAGTCTTTGACGTCGCTATTCGATAGGAGCAATGAAACGCGACGGTCGTCACCAGATACAAGGAAACACCATTAGGTGAATATGTTCACAAATTGGGTATATTATCATCATAAATCGTGAGCCTCACCCGGCCGATGCAGGCAGTGATTCCCCACTCCGCTGATATGCTATGCTACTAGAGGTAAATACTAAAGTATGCTACGGCAGTCCTTCCTCCTTCTCCTCCTGGCCGCCGCTACTATCATCCTCGGGGCCATGAGCATCCTCCCCATTGCCTGCGGCTCCTGCTGGTGGTGGTACCTCTACCTTCATGTACTTCTGCGTTTCCTCCTCAAACCGGAACTTGAAATTCGTCTCATCCTTGTCGTTGTCGTTGTTCTTTTCCTTGTATGCTCGGAAATCCTCCGCCATGAACTTCTCCGGCTCCGGCATCAAGGCCGGCAAGCAGAAAGGCGTTTGCCCTACTTCTTCTGTCCAAGGCGCCCCCCCTCCGAAGAGCGGTGATAATGGTGAAACTGGTGGTAGCTGTTCGGTGTCTCTGTTTCTCTTTTGTTCCTCCAGCTGTTGCTTCTGTTCTTGCTCTTGCTGTTCTTGCTCCCGCTCCCCCTCCCGCTCCCTCTCCCGCTCCTCCTTATCCCTCATCGCCTCCTTTTCTTTCTCACTAACAGCATACTCTTTTTTCTTCTCATCCATCTTCTCATCCAATATTACCTTCTTCAAGTCCGCCTTCTCATTCGAGATAATAACCTCCTTCACATCCGCCTCAGCAAACAAATCGTCCATCTTCTCCTTGATCTCTCCGTCAACCCCGTTCATCTCGCACCGGACTTGCCCGTCGATCTCGTAGTGCCCTGTATCGTCACCCATCTCGTGTCGATGCCAACCCCCATCCAGTTCGTAAACGGTATTTTTCAAGTCGCCACCGGGGGCATATGCCTCGGTAATGGTCGACTCTGTCCTCGCTTCCTTTCGCTGTCGTTGCTCTTGTTCCTGCTGTCGCTTCCTGATTTGTCGTCGTCGCCGGACAACGAGGAAACTTGCTCCGCCGGCGAGGAAAATGAAGGTCCCGACGATTCCTACGGCGATGCCGATTACTGCTCCATTGGAGATCACTTTGTCTTTTTGGGCCGATGCTGCTGGGTCGGAAGAGGAAGAAGAAGAAGAAGAGGAAGAAGAAGAAGAAGTGGAAGTGGCAGGGGTGCCTGTGGTGGTGGTCGATCCCATGGGGACATAAGCCGGAACGGTTGCTATATTTTTCCCCTCAAGAGTTAGCTTCTGCGAGTTTCCCACTGGCTTTCCCATTCATCACACAAGCTAAGAAGCGACTTACAAGGCGCAGTATCCTTATTACAATCAATCATCATTGCACACAGGTTTCCATCCCCATTCAAATCATACGAAAACCCCGTCTTCGCTCTCTGCCAACACGTAAAATCGCCATAACCATTATTGCCTTTGCCCAGGTAATCGTTCTCAGCGACATGGTACCCAATCACCGCCTTGAAAGTGACGCCCGTGTCCGCCCACGTCGCCGACGTCGTCTCGTTGTACCATGCGGCCGTCGTGTTGAATTTCGTCTCCACGCTCGCCACGCCGCCTGTCGGCAAGCCGTGGACATCAGCGCTGTAGTAGGCCATTTGTGATGAGCGAATCCCTTGGGCCGAGAGGCAGTCACAGAGGATGACGTGTTCTGTGGTGCTTCGCTTTTTTGGTCGGCCTGCTTTGCTGTTACTGTTGCTCGTAAAAGGGAGGGTCGGACTTTGAGTGTGCCCGGCCGGGATGACGCCATTGTCGCCGTTGCCGTCGCGGCGGACCACATTGATGCTAGCCGAGGCGACACATGTTGAGTAGAAGAACGTTGCTAGGAGAAGGGACCAGGTAACTCGGAAGAGGACGGCGGTAATAGAGACGGAGACGGAGGCGGAGAAGGGCGCAGCAGCTGCCCGGACCGGAATCATTGTTTTGTCTATTCCGTTTCAACTTTCCCAACTAAGCGAACCACTGACTTGCGGGCACACACTTCTAGAGAGCGGAGAGCGAAAGCGCAGTCGTAGTCGTGATCAAGCCGTGGTTCAAGCCGCAATCGCACCGCCTTGAGCTGAAGTTATGTGATGAGCCGCTCCGAGTCGTGAAACCGAACCGAACTTAGCCTAAACTTAGGAACGACGAACGGAATGACGGACGAACAGAGTTGAAATAGGGAACCTCACTGCCCTGCAGCTCCGAACGGTCATGAGTAGCTACATGAAAGTCGGTGAAGCGATAATGGTGAAATGACAGAAGATCCCCAGCATTATCGGATTGACTAGACGCTTGATTTTTCTGACTGACCGCAATGGGAGGATGAAGTGGAGAAGTTCAATCTCAGAATGTCTCAAGTTTCTCTCCCAGAAGCCGTCACGGGGTATATTTCAGTTATGGCGCTGTTCTCACATCCAGGATGGAGAATCGTTGACTTTCCCCAGTGTTGTTGTCGTCGTTGTAGTCTGTTGTCGTTTTGTTCATTACTAGCCGTTTGCCAAACGTTGAATATTTAAAGGGAACCCTGAAGCGGGCGGGAAGCAGATCATCGCTTTTCGCTTGTGGTGTTTTGGATGAATGAAGGCGTTACGGCCCCATGTGGAAGGAGGACTTTAACAAGTTGGAGCAAGGTCTGGCTGGCTTGAACACCAGATGGAAATTGCCATCGGCATCCGAGGCAAAAGTAACGAGATGGTTTAGGATGGATGAACGTGGAAGTAGGAAGTGGAAAGACATGTTAGATAGATCTGTCTTGGGTTGAGGGCTAGGAGTTGTGAAAGTGGGTATGCTTTACTAACACAGTATGCAGTATTTCTGTCACAAATCTGTTAGTGTTTAGTTGGCCAGACCATTGCCCCAGAAATATCACCGTGCAATGCAACAGTGTGCTGACGGGCGTGACAGCCATCTTGACAAATTCCCCAATCATCGGTTCCAAGAGTCTGGCTTGGCAGTCATTGTCCGATGACTTGCTCCGTAACCTCAACCCTCTGGAGGCTGCGGTTTTGGTTGGTGAGATAGGGTGACTGGCATAAGGGGGGTTCGGGAAGTCCTGATGCCTTCCACTTCAGGACGAGCTGTATTAAACCGACGTAGGCTAGACATGAGGTGCGTCAGGACGGTGTGGCCGGTTGAGACGGTAGCATTGAGCCAAAATATACCACCGGGTGGTACTTGGAGCTTTTGTGTCGGGCATGAAGAGGCGGGATGCCCAGGTCACTCACCATGGCACAACCATCTTGTTAGTCATTGAAGAGATACTTCTCGGGAAGATGTCACAATCTTCATCCCGCTATCTCAATTTTGCCAGTCCTCTTCACTTGACACCAGTCGATATCTCGAACACCCAGGCTGCACCACGAGGAGATTCCGGTAGGTGGCAACATGCACTGAAGATTAACCCAACCCTTGTGATATTCTCAGTCAGGTTCGAAGTCCGCCATTTTTTTTTTCTGGTGGATATTCTTGGGCATTGCGGCAGAGTTAAGACTGCTGGCCCGCCTGATAGCCGCTTCACACCATTTCCATGTGCCACCATGCATGTAGTGCCGCCACATGTTGGTCGCTTACTCAGAACCATGGAATTCGAAATGATTCTGGCCACTGCCCTTCGATAACGAAAATCAGCTTTATGAGGTAAAATTCGATCGATGCCCCGAGGCGGCGTAGTGCGTGAAATGACCTGAAGCATATCCAAATTGTCGGGATATCCGAAAGCTTGATTGTCAAGGGACACGGACGCCTGGCATCGCTTTGCAACTGTTGCTTTGGAGCCTCCCATTACGGCACATGCGGTTCCATTGGTAACCTCAGGGTCGAGTGGCCGGTACCCAACATCTCCTCTTCGATTATCACTTGGGTTCCCGCACGCGATTGTACATCTTCGCATCCAGATATCTGCTCGACAGCTTATCTTTGCAACTACAAGCTCCAGTCTTCATCTCTTCGTGTTGAAGGGAGGAATGCGGCTCGGTTAATAATCTCATAGCGTGACACTGGAGGTCAGCCCGACCCTTGGCGGCCACCTTCGGAGTGTCCATCCCGTCTGGGACTTTTACCAAAGTCTCTGCGCCTCCATATCCTTTCATGGCCGGTTTGCCGATGGTGAGTGTCGCGTTCTGGCCATCTTGGGGTCTGACTCCTCTCGGATCCAGATGCATGCCGCCTAATGTCATCTTCCTCTTCATCATCCAAATCTAAAGAATTTTGCGCCTTCCGTTTTCTGCTGGCTTCACCTGTGCTTGAAGCTTGAGGGTATTTAACTTCCTTATCCCACGCCACAAGCGAGTGTGCCGGACTTCTCAGCCAGCTCCTCAGTTCATGCAAAAACAAGCGTGCGTGATCTCGTCCTAGGAAATCAGCCAGCATATCTTCTGCCTGGCCGGCGCTGCCCTGTATGTCGACCGTTTTGAGAATGGCTATGATATACTCGAGGAGGAATTCGGCGTTGTTTCGGCGGCGGGTCAGTTCGCGTTCGGAGGCATTACTCGTACTGCCACTGGGGCCAGCAGTTGGTTCGGGGTCGGAGAGAAAGGCGAACACTTGTAGCTCGCGTCGTATCCAGAGACGGGCCCGGGTTACTAGGTGTGGTGTAGTGGCAAATTGGTCAGGCGTTGGGGTTGGTTTGTATCCGGAGATGCGGTTTGAGCCAACGTCTAGTTGAAGTAAATATTAGTCTCTGGCCATGACTCCCTGCGTGCTTCAACAACGTACGTAAAGAATATAACTGGTGCCGATATATGTGTCTGCGGCGTTCTATAGCTTCCCCTGGGGTGGGTGTACTATGAGTATTAGCGTCGCAATCTCGTCGTCGGCGCTGGTCGTTACGTCGCTGTCGAAGGAGGTTTGATAGTGCCGGGTTCCCCGACTGGTCCCCGTTCCCATTGTTCTCATTTTTGTTGCGCGGCCTCGGGGCATTGGGTACTCGATAGAAGCTCTCGTTCGAGGCCGAGTCAACGTATCGGACCTTGTAGATGGCGGCCTTGCATAGTGGGCAGTTTGGATGTTCTTGAAGCCTATGTATGTCCCTGTGTTAGCTCAGCGAAGCATATGGGAGCTCGAGATGGAAAGACATACCAGCTTACAAGACATACAAAGTCAAAGTGGGAATGCGCACATGGCATAGCAGTGCAAGGTTCTGATATGGAATCAAGACAGATGACACAGCAGTCGTCTGCCTCGGCTACCTCATCATCATCATTCACGCCCTCGCCATTTTTCTCGTCATTGGCGGCACTCGCCCGTCGCGTCGCTGTGATCTCCTGGAGGGTTGTTTGCAGAACTTGGGCCTGGATGTCGAGAGCCTCGCCAGTTACTTCCATAGGGCTCAGGGAATGATTGGTAGTATCGGGCATGGACTGTGTTGTCGCGCCCACGTTGCAAGAAGTTGTTGAAGGACAAAATGAGGATGGCCAAGTTGTTTGGGTGCAGTAAGCAAGTGCTGATGTAATAGTGTACATAGTGTACAGCCTCAGTGCAGCTGCTTCCACTTCATTGCACATGCTCGACATTTTAGCGGATCTTAGGTACGCGAGCCCCTGCCGCCAGTGGGTTCTGATGAACGGATGCCCCACTGTTTGTGCTGCTTGGGTGGAGTGTAACGTACGGTAACGTAAGACGGAATCATCAACCACTGCAAGGGAACCATCGCGTCCTCCCATTTATCACTGGACGCGCCTTGTCTGAATCTTTAATTGATTTCCGGTTTTGGTTGTTCTCGACTTTTCGACTTTCCACCAAGCGCCTCGAAATGCTCTTTTCCTTCAAATCAAGAGCAGAACCATAATGGATGAACAGCGAAAAGCCGAATATGAAAGCCAGAGTCTACAGTTGCGAGCAGAACTGAAGCAATTCGAGGCAGAATGGGCCCAAAAGAACGACGGCAAGAAGCCGTCCCGTGAAGCCATCAAACAGAATCCGGATATTGGTATGCCATCCAGACTGGTCTTCTTTGACGCTTCTAACATGTGGTCCCTTACAGCCCAGAAATACAAGCAGTATAACAAACTTCGCGACATACTCTCCGGAAAGATCCCTCCTCCCACCAAAAGCGACAACCAAGACCCGAGCCAACGCAAGCGCAAGCAACCAGCGACATCCCTCCCATCCGCCTCGACTCCCTCCAAACGCAACAGGTCTGCCGCTACCCCCAAATCACAACATTATTCTGCCGTACATGAAGCCATCACTCCAGATGTAGCACGGAAACTCTTCAGTCCCGCCGTTCCCTCTTCGATTGGGCCTACACCCCAAAAAGATGGCCGTGTTCTCGGTCTTTTCGATCTTATATCCCATACCCCATCCAAATCGACAGACGAAACCAAACCACGAGCATCCGGATTTACAGCTACGCCAAGTAAACGCCGCCATGCCCTTGACCTCGAGAACGACAAGGATGATGATCATGATGAGAAAGACGGCAAGGAATTCATAACCCCCAGCATCCCGCGACATCGTAACCTCGACAGAACCCCGTCCTCCGGGCGTAATCGCAACCTCCTCGATAGCTTCCTCGGAGTCCGTGCTACCAAGACATCCACACCACTAAAAAAGAACACTGGGAACTCACCCTCGAAAAACAACCTCACCAAGACACCATCCGGCGAGCGGTCGGTGTCCAAGCTGCAGTTCGCCACACCCGCTTTCTTGCGTCGTACATCTGCGCCGCTACCACCCGTGGACGAAAATGGCGAGTGGTTGGACATTGAGCCCTTGAAGCTCCCACGAAAACCGTTCAGCATAGCAAAAGGGAAAGGGCTCAGCAGCGTGGTAGCCAGCTTACGGAAAATGGAGGAAGAAAAGCTAGATGAGGAGCTGCATATGTTAAGGGAAATGGAGGCGATGGAACAGGGTGGAATGGGTCCTCCACCACCAAAGAAGACGGTTGCATCGACAAGTGAAGATACAGAGAAGAAGAAGCAAGCAGCAGACCCTGCGGGGGCAGAGGTTGAGCCAGAAGAGGAGAACAATTTCGAGGAGGACGAGGCAGCTCTAATTGAAGTCGAAGCGAGCTTCCTCGAATCACCATCATCCAAGAGGAAGAAAGAGAGGCGACCGGTTCTACTGAGCGGTTTCGACGATGAAAATGTCTACGACAGTCAAGAGGACGAGGACCTGAGCAAGGAGGGAATGGATCGCAATGGGCAGCCACTACGAGTGTTCAAGAAGAAGGGACAAAAGAGGACGACCAGGAAGGTCAACATGCGACCGACAAGGACAAAACGACCCAGTGCACCGGTTGCCGAGGAGGAAGATGACAGTGAGGAAGAATCCAACGACGTGATACCGGAAACTCAGTTCGACGTGACCAAGAACCTGGATGGAGATGATCACCACACTCTGGATTCGTTGTCGTCCGGCGGATCTGGATCGGAATTTGATGATGATGGGTCAGAAGGTGAAGATGAAGAAGCAGAGGCGAGCACTAGAAAGGCTGCAAAGGCTGCCGCAAAGAAAAAGGCGCCGCCGGCAAAGGAAAAGACAAAGAAGGATGCGACTGCGGAGACCAAGAAGAAAAAGGGAACGAAAGAAGGTGCTGATGAAGAACCAGCTAAGAAGCCGCGCATGGTCAAGGCTACAGCAAATGCGAACTTCAAGAGGTTGAAGCTGAAGAATAACGGGGCAAAGGGAGGGCCAGCTCATAACAGCCGATTCAGGAGGAGGAGGTAGTAGAAAGATGTTACCCACATACAAGGGTAAAGAGGGTGATGAAGAGATGAGCTATGATACTGTGTCCTACCTTCTTGGTGTCACTGAGCGTGACGGACATAGAACTAGATTATCCTTAATGGTAGAACATGACAACCTCAACATCCATTTCCGATACCGTGAATCCCTGAGGCCTTCGGTTGTTTATACTTAAGCTCCCTGTCTTCATCATTTATACAGTCCCGTAGTAAACTCCCACTCGTCAATCTGCCTACGGACATGTGTAAATATATGCAGTCATTCTTCGTATAACACTATGTATATACACGTAACTTGATCAGATCAGCCACATCCTCCAAAAAAATTATGTACATCAGAAATAGTAACCCAGCAACCAACCCCTCACTACCCATCCATCCCCTCTCACCTCAACCGACCGACCTCATCCTCATTCACCATCGTGCCCAAGGTTTACCCTTACTTACGAGCACTGCGAATAATAATCATTCATCTTCTTGCAAGTATACGGGCTCGCACAAGTAGTGCACCCCGAGAATCCCTGCCCACCGCACTGCGCCCACTGCGCAGCCGTGCAACCACCAGTAGGCTGAGGAGCAACGACGCTCGTCTTCAACGTTGTGCTGCCCGTGCTGGTAATCACCGCCTTGCTGGTAGTGCTGCTAGCCGGCTTAGCAGTAGTAGTAGAACCACCACCACCACCGTTTGCAGAGCAAGTAAACTTGGCCGGGCCAGGAATGGTATAAGTGCTGCTTGGGCTCATGGAGTAGATGTTGACCAACAGACCGGGGTCAGTGGCCTTGTAGATGCCGGGGATCGAGTAGGTGGTGGAGGGGAGAGCGGTGCCGCCGGTGCCGCCGACGATGTTGATTTGGGCGCATTCCATGTAGAGTTGGGCGCCGGCGGTGGAGGAGGCGGCGTGTAGGGCGATCATCTCGGCGCGGAGGAGGTATTGGCCTGAGGGGATGCAGGCGGGGATGTCGCTGGTGTATGTGATACCTGTGTTAGGTATTTGATTTTTTGGGTGGTGAAATGGGGGATGAGTAAAGGGGAAGGAGGTAGAAGGGAGGAAGAGGATTGGAGGGAAACATGAAACGTACATGTACTGGAAACCACCGTTGGTGATGACGGTGCTGGTACCCCATTGGCCGTTGTTGTAGCCGTCTTCTTGAATCTTGAACCTGTTTTTCTCGAGTGTCAGACTCTGGTTGAAATAGTACCCAAGTACTGAGTGAGTAGGGGGACCACTCACCATCCACCGCCGATACCAGTGTCTGTCAAGGCGTCGTCGACCTTCTTGAGGTAGGCAAGGGTAGGACCCTTGTGGCTGGCGTCCATGACATCGTCGGCGCCGGAGGTGAGGGTGTGTCTCCAGATAGCCTTGACGGTGCTGCCGGCGTTGACGGTGATGATCTTGTCAGAGGGAGTGGTGGGGTTGGGGCCGCCGTTGCAGGCAAGGTCGTTGGAGGTCACGTCGGTGATGGGACCATCGTAGGAAGGGGTCCGGATTCCGTAGGAGACCGGGTAGGTGGTGCCGCCGGCTTCGAGCTGGACGAAGATGGTGTGGGCTGAGGCCGCAGAGGCGGCGGCGAGGAGGGAGAGGACCTTCATCTTGTCTGGCTGGATGACACCGAACTACTGGAGTATAAAAGCTCGAAGGGACCTACAGAGTCGCAGATATTGACATCCCAGGAGAAGGAAGCGAGTCCGTCCATATATGTACTACTTCATGGCGGGTCGCCACTCTCACTAAGGCTGAGAAAGCATGAGGTTGAACATGTGGAAAGGTCATTAAGGGTGGTCCTGATCGTTTCTGGACGTGTAAGAAGCCACAATGTCACTGTCGAGGTCGTATTATCTCCTTTTGGGTTGTCTCTCCTCGGGCCAAAACCGGGACGCTGGAAGCAAGGCCGCCATGCGGCGCATAGCGAGGGCGGAAGAAGGCCGTCCGGGGTAGCAACACATCCGGATCGGGACAGTCACTTGAAGTTCCAGCGTTGGATTCGCCGCGGCATCGGACGTCAAGGTGCCGCGACGGATGAAGACGTAAAGTCAGCCACACATGACACGTAAGATAGGGACGTGTGGGAGGTGCGTGACGGGTCACATAGACATTTTGCTCCGGTAGCTCATTTTTGTGCCAGTACCTTGGGACCTGATAGCGCAGGAGTCGCGGTTCATTTGAGCCGAAGCTTCTCTGCATCGTGTACATGACTATCGATCTACGTAGGAGGCTGAGAGAGAAGAATTGGATATCTATTTAGTTACACAATGTACAATATAGTATCCTGGACAACAAGGGAGTGACCATAGAACGGTTCATGAACTGACGACGCTTCTGATCGATGGACTTGTTGTTGCGATAGGGTAGTCCCGTCATTGTCGGCCATTGTGGGTCCATGTCAATGTCTTGCATGATATTCTTGGAGGTGAAGACGGTGAGGGTACACAGTAAGTACGTCGGCAATGGTCACGAAGGGGGACCGTCGTGGTTCTCGGATCATGATCCGAAGTTGTTCTGTTGTTGATTTGCACCACCGTAGAGGAACAGATAAAAGGGGGTGCCTGCCAGCTGCCAGCCAGGCGTGCTCCATGTGGCCCACCTGGTAGTTCCACAATTCCACAGAACCCGCTTCCCGGGCGATGCGGGGTGCAGTAGCGCTTGCCGGGGTAAGATGGGCCGAGCAAGCGAGGGTTAGGGTCTGCCCAACGTCCTACTGATCATGGTTGCCTTGCCAAAACACCAAGTTGCCATCGTCACCAAACATCACCACTTTCCACAGAAGGACGGCCCAGCTCATGCTTACTGAACAGTATAGCTGCTCATCTCAATTGGAAACACCGCTTCCACAATGTTTGAATACAGACGCCCCCGATTGGGCCATCAGTTTGGCTCTTCGCTGAACAAGACTGGTGTTAGCTGAAGGTCAAGGTTCTTCCTATGGTTTGTTGTATCGTTGTCGTGGTGATATCAACCGTCACTACCGTAAATCGATGGTCACCTCATGTAGACTTTCCAAGTCGCTTGATGGTCTAAAAGACCGCTTAAGTTGGCTCAGACTTCTCACCCTTTCTTCCTCTGCTTCCCCAAGTCAACAGCTGGACCTCAACCCAATTCGCTGACATACACTTCTGACCATCCTGCATCAATAACCACGCAAGCGCAAACTGTACTAGCAGCAACAGCAGCCCATTTTGCATCCGGTAAGCCAAACTTGTCACCACCTCATCTGATATCAAGGCACCTTCTCAGCATTGCCCACTTACTGACAGATTATTCTTCATAGAAACAGAACGACAGCACATTATCATCATGTCACACCTCCATCTCCGCGAGGCCATGGCCTTGCCTTCTCGTATTGCCCAGTACCTTAAGAGACGCCAGTCCCGTAAAAGTGGCAAGGTGTCTAAGAAGAAGCACCAAGCCGCCGCCCCCCAGATGATCTCTTCTACCAACCCAAATCCTCGAAAGCGTTCCAGTGAAGAAATCACCGATGCCACTCGCGATGTCTCGGTTGATCGCTTCATCGATGCCGATGCGGCGCCTCCCCAAAAGCGCCCCAGATGGCCAGTTGTTGAAGGGCGCGACGAATTTCGTCCTTCTCGTCCTCGAAAGCGTTCAAGTGACGAGTTGGACGAGGCTTCCTCTGATGCATCCAGTGATCGCTTTGTTGATGCAGATGCACCTCCCCCTCAAAAGCGTCCCAGATGGTCAGCTACCGAGGATAGTGGCGAATGCGAGTTCAATCCATTTACAAAGAAGAAAGCAAGATCACTTCCAGAAGAAATTGCCGATGCCACTGCGCATGAAGACAGGGATCCATTTGACTACGAAGAATTAGCCTCCCATGTCCAGCGCTACAGATCACTCGCTGAAGAGATCGCTGATGCTACCGCCCATGAAGACGGTGAAGCCTTCGATGATGAAGCTGATGAAGCTCCCTCTACCGCTCGCTTCAAGTCGCTCGCTGAGGAGCTTGCCGATGCACTTACTAGCGAGAGTGGTGACGAATTGGACGAAGACAAAGAAACTAAGTTCCCCAAGCGCCGCTCACTTGCTGATGAGCTCGCTGATGCTACTGTCGATGAAGACGGCAACCCTTTTGAGGATGAGGAACTCGTTGGAATGACCATTGCTAAGGCTGATGGGCTCTCATATGCCGAGGTACGTTGTCTCTTGCAAAGCTCATGACACATGCTTCGTACTAACGATGTTCCTCAGGCCACCATTGATCTTGCTCATTTTTCATTCGACCATAACACCCCCACTTCTTTCAGGCCCCTTCGACCGCTTGCTGAAGAACTTACCGAGGTCACTGCCCACAAGGACATCGAGCCCTTTGATGACCTAGACGAGCTGTCGTCCGGACTTCCTGAGCTTACTGACGACGATGACAGCAGCTCCATTTTTGCTGGAGGGTCTGTTGGAGACCACCAGAATGCACCAACTGAGGAAGCAAGTTTGTCACTCAATCACAAAGCCCTTGTTTCCCAACTTCAAGGAAGGTCTCTCGCAGATGAGCTCTTTGACGCAACTTCTGAAGAAGAGGGCAACCCATTTGAAGAAGCAGATGCAGATCTCCACTTGCGCTTCCACTCACTAGAGGACCAAATTGCCAACGCCGTGTCCCGGAATATTGGCCAAGGACTCGACGGTGTTGACTCCGCCCCCCGAATGTGCCTAGACTCACCAGTCAACAAACTGCTAGACTCGATCGCTGGCGAGGATGAAGACACTTCCGACGTAGAGTACGATGCCTCATTTATCACTGCTCTTGAGACACTCTCCGAGAACGACTTTCATATCGAAGATGAAGATGCTCCTATCCAGGGGCGCCGCCGCTCACTGGCTGATGAGATTGCTGATGCAACTTTGAGCGAGGGAGGTGATCCATTCGACGTTGCAGAGGATTCACCCGTAGAAAATACGACTCCCGAGCCGTCAGCTGAGGTGCGCAAACGTCCGTTCTGGCTATGGGTAAGTACTTGGGTCCATTCCCAGATTTTCTGTCAATAGTCTGGTTTTAACTCTCAGCTAACTGAAACAACACAGAGAAAATATTCTTCCACGCCCATGTTGCTCGGCGGCTGCTCGATGCAGTAATACATCGCTTCACGCTGCTGAGTGAGTCACTCTGTTCCACCTACTGACCAAGTACTGTACAAGTAAAAGATTCCTTTCTGTAGTTGCTTCCTCGATACCCATGACAACCGAGGTTAAGATCATCTTATCCAAACTCATTTTCGACATTGCTGGCACATCCCAGCTATCATTCCGCGGTTCGAAGCCTTCAGCCTGTTTTGGTGTGTGTGTCCAAGATTGAACACATCACAATGACCGTACGCGATCCTTTCGCAAGGTCTATCACTCTGCGTCCGATATTTGACGCGCTTGGTAGAGTCGCCAAGTGTAGAGACGCCAATTATTTCAGAGAGTGAGGAACGTCAACTAACATGTTGGCTGCCGAAGGAGAAATTCTGACGAGATTCACACAAAAAAAAAAAAAAAAAAAAAAAAGGCCGCTGTTCAGAACATTCTGCTGCAAAATGGTTTTGTAGCCACTACCAAGATATCAAGACGTTCCAAGACCATGTGCCAAAAAGATGCGACGAGCAACAATATCCTTGCATGTCGATGTCACTATGGGAGTATACCTATCTTCTGCCCCTTTCGCGTCGGACGGCAGGAAGATGAGATGAGACAACAAGCAGCGGGAAAGACTGAGCACAGATACCTATCCATCCCTGTCTTTCTCGTGGGGAATCTACCTGCTTACTCTGTACGTTGGTAGTCTAATTGTGTGAAACCATTTCCCCGGATTCCATTGACGAATCGGACATTGCCTTCGAAAACGGTTTAAGCTCTATCGTGTGCCACTCAGCCCGTTGGGTCATCCGACATGGCCCAAGGTCGTATAACTGGACGAGAGCAAAGCCAAGTCTAGACTTCCAAGCCTTCATTACCCCATATTCTTCGGGAATTTGTACAGAAACGGTAAAGGACGCCATTCACCAAAGTCCAAGCCGCATCCCTATTTGCCGCTTCAGCGTGCTCTCTCTCTCGCTCCCTTGTCAGCCAGCCTGGGCGGGGCCTATCAAAATCCGGGGAAGTGGGTTTATGTAGAGGTGGTCAAGATATCCCGATTGTACACTACTTAGGTAGTGTAGCTGCTGTCATCGTCCGCGCGGCACAACGGATCAAACTAACTTAACCGAGTTAAGCTTCCCTTTACCCCAACCTGCTGGGGGCAAAATCTGGGGTAAGTAGGTAGCTTCGGCACTTCCACCGTCCGTCACCACCCCTCTTTCTTTTGCAGTCCTACTCTGTCAGTGTTAGTAACCTACCTATATGTAAGCTCTCAAAGCTTCAATAGTCGTGTTTTCACCCTGCTGTTCATTCACCTCACTGCAAACTCAGATAGGACACCAATCCTCAATATATATATATATATAAAGTAAATTGACTGACGACAAGCTTCATACCCCCTTTTCTTAGGTAGATCAGATTGCAGGTTGGGATCAAAGCCCTTGATGCAACCTTTTTTCGAATTCGACCCGCCAGTGTGGTAGTGACGTGTGGGCTGGAGGTATCCATCCATCCGCCTCCCTCCTTGGACACTTTTTGCGTGCGTGCGGGGGGAAAGTCTTGGCTTCCCGACATCCAACACAACAAAGAGGGGCGGGAGGGATCTTCGAGGACGGGTCTGGATTTCCAGGCAGGAGTGACTACTCAAGACCTAGCTGAACTTCATTGCAAGCTGTTGGACGGGCAAGCAAGGAAGACAAGGAACAAGGAAGCAGGCAGACAGAGAGGAGGGGGGAATCCTAGAAGAAATCATAGGTACCTATTGGACTTGGCGAATTGACAATATAAGCCAAGCAAAGATGGCGCTGAAGGCAAGTGGGAACACCTCGGTCTACACTAGTCAATGATGGTGGTGGTGTGGTGGTTTGTCTGTTTTGGTCTGTTGAGAGGGGAGTTGTGTAGTGGGAAAGAAAGGGATGGAGATGGTGGTGAAGGAGGAGGAGAAATGATAAATAGGAACGATGAGGGCCTTTTCTGAAGTGGAATACTTTCGAAGTTGATATCAGGGTCCTTTTGGGAGTTTGAGGAAACACACGATAAGGAATCTCAAGTTGTACTTGACCTACCAACCCATAATCGTGTACTCAGACGACTATCTCTACTTTTCAGTTGTTTTCAAAGTCTTTATCTCGCCCTCTTCCATTTCACCTCCCCCCACCCACCCACCAGATTGCCTTCTCCAACCTAACGGTTCGGTACATCTCCCGGCAGCTCTCCCCGCATTGCAACCTGCGTGCTGCCTCCTTCCAAGTTTGGATCAGATCAATTCTGCGTACATAGCTATCTCAGACATTGATTTCCCCTCTCTCTGGCTCACTCGATCTTTATCTATCTCATCTCTTGTATCATCGGGTCCCCTCCGTCCAGTCCCATCTCATACCTCCTCTTATACCTACCTGCTTTATCCCATCTCCGGTCTCTTCCTCTTTGGTCCCTTGATTTTCGAGTGTCTTCCCTCCTCTATCACCTCACCACTTCCACCGAGGGTCTTACACTTACACACACCACCAACATGGCCACCAACACTTATCCGCCAGGTAGTACGGACACCGGGGGTCTGGATATCGAATCCAAAGCCTCGGCCTACCACTCCGAAAAGGCCCCCTCAGCCTCAGCCTCCACCTCCTCCTCTCCCAACCCGGCCGTCATCACCAGCGGCACCAGCGGCACCAGCGGCACCACGGACTTTAACCTGTCGCCCGCCGAGGAGAAGCGCATCAAGCGACACATTGACCGGCGGCTAGTTATGACCATCGGCGCCATGTACTGCGTGTCGCTGATGGACCGCACCAACCTGGGGGCGGCCAACATTGCGGGGATGGGCAAGGAGCTGAAGCTGATTGATGATCGGTACTCGATCGTGTCGCTGGTTTTTTTCGTGACGTATGTCCTGTTTCAGCCGCCGAGCACGGTGATTTGCCGCAAGATTGGGCCGAGGATTCACATGAGTGCGTTGACGCTCTTGTGGGGGAGCGTCATGATTGGCATGGGGTTTGTCAAGAGTTGGGAGCAACTGGCGGCTTTGAGGGTGGTGTTGGGTGTTTTGGAGGCTGGTGAGTTTCTTTTCTTCTTTCGGGTGCTTGATATCAATGGGTCGGTTACTGAATGTTGCTGAATTAAAAAAAAACAGGTTTCTTCCCCTCCTGCGTCTACCTCCTTTCCACCTGGTACACGCGCTACGAAGTCGGCAAGCGCAACTCGGTCTTCTACCTCACCGGCTGCGTCGCCTCCGCCTTCGCCGGCATTCTCGCCTACGGCCTGATGCAGATGGGCGGCCTCGCCAACCTCACCGGCTGGCGATGGATCTTCATCATCGAGGGCGTGCTGACCTGTCTGCTGGGCATCGCCGGCTACTGGCTCCTAGTCGACTTCCCCGACTCCCCTCGCAAGACGTGGTCCTTCCTCTCGGCCCGGGACCGCGAATGGGTGTGCGCGCGCGTGCAGGCCGACCGCGGCGACGTGGTGCCCCAAAAGTTCGTCATCAGCAAGTACCTCTCGTCCGGCCGGGACTGGAAGGTGTGGGCATACGCTATGATCTTCTTCAACACCACCACCATCAGCTACGCCCTCTCCTTCTTCCTGCCCATGATCCTCAACACGGGCATGGGCTTCAACATTGCGCAGTCGCAGTGCCTGGTCGCGCCGCCCTATGCTTTCGCCGGCTTCGTCATGTTTGCTGGCGCCTACGTCGGCGATCGCTTCCGCATCCGCGGCCCCATTGTGGCTTTCAACGCGCTGCTCGCCGTCATTGGCGTCCCTATCATGGGCTTCGCTGCTAGTGCCAAGGTCCGCTACTTCGGTGTGTTCTTGGTGACTGCCGGCGCCAACTCGAACGTGCCGGCGGCGATGAGCTATCAGGCCAACAACATCCGCGGACAGTGGAAGAGGGCGTTCTGCAGCGCCACGTTTGTGTCCTTTGGTGGCATCGGCGGTATCGCTGGTAGTTTGGTTTTTAGAGAGCAAGATAAGCTCACGGGCTACAAGCCGGGTCTGTATGCGTGCATTGCGACCAGTCTGTTGACTCTGGTGCTTGTCGCGTGCTTGACTGTCTCTTTCTGGAGGGAGAATAAGAAGGCGGAGAGGGGTGAGAAGGAATTGGAGGCTGAGGATGTGAGTGTTTCGTTTCCTATCTGATCTTTACCCTCTTATCGTCGGTTGTTGAAATTGTTGACTAACTTTTTTTTTTCTTTCTTTCTCTACAGGACGATGCCCAGCCTGGATTCCGCTACACCTATTAACTTTTGTGGTTTCTATATTTAATGTTAGTAATGATATGATTTGGTTGATGATACCAGTTGGGTTGGCTCAGAGATGATCATGGGTTTGGAGTTTGGGCAATGAGGTGTTATTTTGTGATCGGAATGAGGTAGTCGTGGGTGAGGGTATTCTGTTAATAATCCAGAGCGATGCACTCGACGCTACCAAGCGGTTATTCCCCCTTTATCAAGGGGAAACATGTGAACAAGTACATAACGTCAAGACTTTTGGGTGTATCTACTACTCCGTGACTCGTCCGAATGGATTCATTAGAATGAAATGTCACTTACCTCCGACAATTCGTACCCGTTCACTTTTTTTTGTCTATCCTTCCCGAATCACGTCCTGACACATCTACCGCCTTCCCAAATCCCTCCTAACCCTCCACACCTTACTTCCCGCCGCCCGTCCCTGACTCCCATGCAACATCTCGACCCACGGCTGCGCCTCCGACGTTCCACCATGCAACGCTTGAACCCTTTCCCACTCCGGCCTCTCCTCAACCTCATCCGCTCCAACCGATTCCGTCTCGTCACTCTGGTCACCATCCCCAGTACCATCGTCATCATCATCAATCTCCATCTTCGCACCACCACCAAGCACCAAACCCTGCTGTTTGTTTCTAGCAGCAGCGGCATTGTTCTTCTCCCACTGCCTCTTGTGCAAATCCTCCGCATACGCCCACGAAGGGGTATCGAACCTGCCCGCCACCAACACCAGATCCTGCTCATTTCCTGCTATCATCTCCACAGGCAAAGGCGTTAAAAGGTGCAACTCCCCCTTCTTGACATCAATCCCCCTGACCAGCACCAACCCCAGCACGCGCGAGTGGGCGGGGGAAAGCGTTTTGCCTTGGGGGTTGGGGAGGTGCGGGAGGGATTCACGGGGGGTCTTGCAGATCAATAACTTCGGTTGTGGTTGTTTTTGGGACGCGGACTGCTTCTTGAATTGCTGTACAGACTGTTGCTGCTTCGACTGTTGGTGCTGCTGCTGCTGCTCCTGTGGGGAAGACACGACGAGAAGGTCGGGAAAGTCCCTAAAAGCACCAGCGCGGTCTTCAATTTTCACCAAGGCAAGAATCATCCCGTTGATGGCTTCGGCTAACAAGTCCGGCGCGGGCTGGTGGTCGTAGCAGAGGATTCCCAGGAAACCGGGGCGAGAGCCGCGGTAACGGACACGCCAGGGGGGAAGGTGGGTGAGAGGTGTGGCGGACCAGGTTGGGCCGGGATGGGGTTGGGTTTGGCTGTGACCTTGGGGAACAGGAACGGTGAAGGAGGAGAAGAGCAGGTGAAAGTAGGACATTGTTTGCATTGTACGGAGATGGAGGGCTGTTCTTGAGCTTCCTCCTCCCCCCGAGGTTGCTGGGGTTGTGGCATCGACTGACGAGGATGGCTGACCTTGGGGTTGTTGACTAGGGAGAGCAACGAAGGGGATTTTCTTATCCTCACAGGCGGCTTTGAGACCGTCAACGGTCTCCTCAGGTCCGTCTTGGGACATGTAGATCACTTCTGTTGGGACTGTCTGACGGATTAGCTCAGATAGGATGTCGAGCCCGGTTCCTTGGATCCAGCCCGGGGTGTTGATGATGAGTGGGAGTTTGTTCAGTGAGGGGTTGGTCTTGTAAGTGTGGAAGAGATCAAGGGCGCATGCAACAAAGTGGTCTGGGTCTAAGCTGGGCGTGACGGAGGCAACGGTGTGGGCGCGTAGTTGAGCCGTTCTTGGATCCAGAGCGGGATGGCAAAAGGGAGGAGAGAGGTTTGGGCTTGATAGCTTGTTGAGGGATATGACGGAGGGAGGTCCAAATTCGGGTTGACCTGGGTCGAGATCGAGGACGACTACGGGAGCCCAGGGCTGTCGTGAGAGTCCAGAGCCAGTTATCAGACGGTTGGCCATTAGCCGCCCGAACGTGGACTTTCCGGATGACTTGGGACCGCTTAAGAAGACAACAGGCGTAGCCTTCCTCTTGGAGTCTAGGACGTCCGCTAGTTGCTTGTTCCATTCAGCAGGGGAGACCAATTCCTGAATGCCGCCCCTCTTAGGGGCATCATCCGAGGTGAAGATGATCTGGAAGGTAGGGACAACCTTTTTGGCCTGACCCGGCGCAACATCATCCGACTCATTCCATAGCCTCCCAAATGCCGGGTTCAGGCTAGCGAGCTGTCTCAAGCTCCGAGCTCCTGGGTGTGGATGCAACTCGATTGTGGCATCGCTCGTGATGCGGATGACAGGAAGAGCATGGCATTGGGGAGCATGAACCCAGTGGACGAGGTCCGACTTTGACAAGAAGGCTCCAGCAATGGTAAGCTCGCCTTCGCGAACCTTGATACCATAGCTCCCAAGAATGACCAAACGTTCTCCATCAAGGAGCTTGAGAAGCATACGGCCATTGGCCTTTGGTTGGATGTTGGTCTGGCTCAACCTTTGGGATGAATAGTAGATGATCCTCCTCCGAACTGTTGGAATTGGTTCTGAGAGATTTGGGAATTGGGATTTCAGCTGACGGCCTTCATCTCTTCCATCGGCCGGTGCTTCGTCCTTGGGACCCTGCTTCCGCTTCCTGGGGCGCGCTGCTGGTGTTTCGTCCACATGATGGGGATGCTCTTCTTTCTGAGCCTGTAGTGCCTTTCTGAAATTATCCCTAGTAAAGAAGGACTTGGCGGAAGTGTTGCGGTCAATGATATCTCCATTGTTGTTGTTGTCGTCGTCAACATTGGGAGTAGTGGCGGCAGCACTGGCAGCGGCAGCTAACAGCTTTTGCCGAGCAGCAAATGCACTCATGTTTTGTGTGTGTTGTCAGGTTGACTGCGTTCGACATTAGCAAAGTGGACATGGACCTCGACATTGGAAGTGGTACCTTACACAAAAATCACCGGTAGTGTTCACGTTGTTGGACTCGCGGTGACTGCCCGATGGTGGTTGTCTTTGGTTGTCATTTCTTCAGTTGAATTGAAAAAAAGGTTGGGGAAGATGGTGATTTTCCAGCGAGCGACGTACTACGGCACAAGGTTGAGATGTGGATGATGAAGACTATTCAGATCATCAAAATCCCCCAAACATCAAATAGAGTGTTTTGGAGAAAATCATATCACAGATACTTGGAGTTTCGCAAATGAAATTTCCACGACTTGGTTGTCTGATGGTGGTGAAGTCAAAGTCAGAGCGATGATTTTCTGAAGAAAGGCGAACACAGGCATCGTCTGGGTGTAATTCCCATCCTCATCATAGGCAACCCTTACCCTGACACTTTCTTAGTGGATGAGGGTTTGACATAAAAAACGACACTATCGAAGCTGTGATGCCCCACATTCCGCTCTCACACCTAACCAATCAGACTCCTCAATCTCCTAATTTTTTCTGGTCAAGCAGCAACCTCGAGCGACCCTTGATTTCACACTCCACTCCCAATCCCGCTCGCGCATCTGATATTCCAGCGTGTTTGATACGCGACGGGCATCATTCCCTCCCGCCTGCCTCTGTTTCTGTCTTCTGCGTGAGGAACAACAAAAGACGACAGAGGGCAGAAGAGGAACAGCGCATCATTTCTGCATCGGCAGCAAAAGCACTTCAAAAAAGCACTTCAACACACTGTAGTGTAAATCCCGACCCCACATCCAGACTTTTTAGCACAGGTCTTCAACTGCACCAAACTGCACCATTCATCCCTGCACATCGTAGCACTCAATTGTTCGAGACAGCGCCTTTCCGTCTTGGACACTCACTCCACCTAATTTTTCTTCCATCACCACCTTAATTCTTTTCCCTTTCTTTACAATCCAGATAAGCCGCCCCCCATGGCTGGTCCTCGCGCACCCATCGGAACCCTTTCCCAGCACGCCGCCAACGCCGCTGCCCTGGCCCGCAACACCTCCACCAACGTCTTCTCCCAGCAAAAATCACAACTCAAGTCCAAAAAGGGCAAGCAAGAAGAGAGCGACAGCGATTCAGACAGCAGCTCCTCCAGCAGTGACGACAGCGGTAGCGACAGCGATTCCGAAACAAAGCCCGAACCCACCGCCGACTGGGCCAGCAATCTGAAGAAGACGAACATGGCGCAAACAAAATCCACCAAGGCCGCCGCCTCGCCTGCCCCTAAAAAGGCCAAGGCAGAACCCGTCAAGGCCAAGCCAGTAGCCACCAAGAAGGAAGAGTCCGAGTCCTCGTCCTCGTCCGAATCCGCATCTGAGTCCGAGTCCGAGTCTGAATCGGAGGTCGAGGACAAGAAGAAGCCTGTCAAGAAAGCGGAAGAGAAGAAGCCAGCGGCGCCAGCGGTGAAGAAGGCGGCCAAGAAGGACGAGAGCAGCAGCGAGTCTAGCAGCGACGAGGAGAGTGGAAGTGGGTCGGACGACAGCAGCAGCGACGACGAGGAAGAGAAGACCAAGCCTGCGCCCAAGGCTACACCAAAGACTGCGCCTGCGAAGACCAAGCAGCAGACTGCCAAGCAACCCACACCCTCATCAGAGGATTCAGAGGAAGGATCAAGCTCAGAGAGCGAGAGCGATGAGGAGCCGGCACCAAAAGCCAACACTAGCGCCAAACTTGCAAAGCCCGCCAGCAAGACCCCCGAGCCCACCAAGGCCAAGCCAGTGGTCAATGGTACCTCAAAGTCCAACGAGACCGTGAGCAAGTCCGACGACGAGTCATCGTCATCGTCTGAGGAGGAGTCAGGTTCCGAGGAAGAGTCGTCTTCCGACGAGGAGATGGCCGATGCTCCCCAGCCCAAGGCGGCCCCTAAAAAGACTTCGGGGTATGTGTTCCCCGCGCGAATTGTACCAGATAACGTATACAATACTAACAGACATCACAGTCCTCAACTGCCCCAGGTGATCGCACCAAACTTCCACATGCGCAAGGCTGATGCCAACGCCGACGCCAAGGACGTCGCACGAACATTCCAAAAGGCCCAAAGCGAGGGCAAGCAGATCTGGTACTTCACCGCCCCAGCCTCGATCCCCATCGAAGTCATCCAGGAGCACGCGCTCCCTCTCAGCAAGATTCAGTCCGGCGAGCCCATCATCACCCACAACGGTGCCGAGTATAACGCCACCCTGGAAGAGGGCACCACCCTCCACTCCATCCAGGTCCTCCTCCCCACCGAGTCCGGCGACAAGTACGAGCTCATGAAGCAGCCCATCGCCCAGGCGCTGCACATCAAGCGCGTCACCCGCCTCAACCCCGCGGCCGCCGCCACCGCTGCCGTCTCCGCTCCCGCAACCGGCAATGCCCCTCGCCCTCAGCCCGCCGGTCTCAAGGCGCGATTCCACCCCATCGGCGCCTCCCCGGCTGTTCCCATGGGCAAGATCGGCGCTGATGCCGTCGGTGAAGCTGCTGATTCCGACGTCGACATGGCTGAGGCTGCCCCTGCCAAATCGTCCAAGAAGCGCAAGAACGAGACTGTTTCCGAGGACGCTCCCAGCAAGAAGACGAAGAAGACTAAGGAGCCCAAGGAGCCCAAGGAGACCAAGACCTCCAAGAAGGCTAAGTCCGAGACGCCTATTGCTCCCCCCGCTGTTCCCGCTGCTGCTGCGGCCAAGAAGACGTCCGTCACTCCCAAGAAGATCACGCCCATCCTGCCTCCTTCTATTCCCCAGCCGAAGAGCTCTTAGAGAGGTGCTTCTTCGAATCGAGTCTAGTCTAGTCTGTCCGTCAACAACGACGACTGCGCAGTAAGCGAGAGGATATGTGGCTCCGGCCCCGGTGTCCATCTCCCACCAGATTTTCCTCCGTTCGCTATACGTCGTGCTGCGAGTCTGTCTTCTTCCTTCACCGCCGCTATTTCTTAAGCGATCAAGGTGGGAAGAAGGGACGGTGATAGCGCGGAGATGCCAAAATGCTCGGTGTCCTGGAGCGTAGCAGCAGCAGCACTAACCACCCAGGCAGGAATGTATCGACGGAGCGATAAGGTCAGGGGGGGTGGGTGGATGAAGGAATGGTAGTGTAGTGTAGATCTGATGGACGCCATGTCATGCTGTTCGAGTCATGTGTATGTACATACCAGCATTAACCATCCGGGAAAGTTGTTGTTTGTTGTATGTTTGCGATTTGTCAAGCCATGTTTGAAGAAGAAGAAGAAGAGTCGGTAGGCTAGTCGGTCGATGGGCCACAAGGGCGGCGTTCAAAATTATCATCATCTGTTTATTCACACAAAGGTCATACATATAGAGAGGTTATGTCATGGATCGATGTCAATATCAACTTGGTGTTGTACCTGTTCAAACCTGACTATATAGCCATCTGCTGGGAAAAGTTCAGGTAGAAGGGGGAGAGAAAAAAAAAAAAAAAAAAAAAAAAAAAAAAAAGAAGATGGACGTACATATGCATGCATGCTATGGTACATGTACCTAGGTATGGTTTTCCGTCGTTCAAGGCGTGTTATATATGTGTATGTAGATGCTAGAGTCTTTCTTATGCATGCACATGGTTCCTTGCATGGGCTGGTTCGGCACAGGTACCCGGTACTACGTATTATGTCGGGGTACCTTACTGTGCCTTGGTTTTCCCGGACTTTATATACCTACCTAGAGAGGGAGAGAGAGGGAGGGCAAGGGCCAGTGAAGAAAGAGTAGACTAGGAGGCGGACAAAGAAAGTGCAAGCTGAAGAAAAAAAAAAAAAAAAAAAAAAAAAAAAAGAAACGGGGGGAGGGGGTAAAGAGAGATATCATGAGAAGGATAAAAGAGAGAAATCAAGAGAAAAGCGATGAATAAATGGATATCACTACATCATAATATCCAGCAGCAAGATTACGTTCAGGTACACCTTCACACAGTGAATTGGGATAGATAGACTTGATAATCGGTATCTGCTATCGAAGTGGTCGTCGATAAATGCAACAACAAAAGAGATAGGAAAAAAAAAAAAAAAAAAAAAAAAAAAAAAAAAAAAAAAAAAAAAAAAAAAAAAAAAAAAAAAAAAAAAAACTAACTCGAAAGGCAAAGACCAAAATTGCAAATGCTAATATAAAAATAAAAATCAAAGACTATTTCCTCCCCAATGGTATCAAACCCTTTTTGTATCCCCATCCGCTTCCAAATTCCAAACAACTTAAAAACCCCAGACGTATGTATAGATAGGTATTCACAAAAGAAATTTTCCCTTCTTCACAAAAACACACACAAACTAGTGGATCAAAATCCTTGGGCCAGCCCCCCTTCTCATATCCCATTCCATTCCTAGCAAAGCTCCTCTCCTCTCCCCCTTGTCCTTCCCTTGCATCGGTTGGCTTATGCAGAAGCACCAGCAACAGCAGTACCAACCGCCGGCCCATCCACCGTCTTCGTCACCGTTTCCTTGACCGTCTGCATCTGTGTTGCCGTCACCGTCTGCGTCTCCGTCTCCGTAACAGTCGTCATCTCATTATGAATCAACGTATCCGTCACCCTAACAGTCGAAACCTCCTTTTTTGTTTCAGTGACCGTAACCGTTTCCTTTGTGGTTATTGTTGCTGTTGCTGTTGCTGTTTCTGTAACCGTCTGCACCACCGCCTTTGCTTCTTGCGTTTGCGTAGCTGTAGCTGTCTCGGTGACTGTTACCGAGATAGAGACTGTCACTGCAGTTTGGCTGGCAGCGTCAGAAGTACTGGCAGAAGCGGCAGGACTGGTAGAAACAGCAGGACTACTTTGGTCGGCTGGAGCAGAAACAGCAGCCAACTTGACATTGTTGCCATATACATTCAACTCGTTCTTATGACCGGGGGAGTACTGGTACTGAGGGGGTTTGAACAGGCGGTCGACTGTTGCCCAGTATTGTGCTTCTGATGCTTGTTGCTGTTGTTGTTGAGGGTCGAGAGAGATAGTAGGAGTAGGAGCGGCGGTGGTGGTGACCTTGGCGGCTACTTTGATGGCGTTGCCGGCGACGATGTCCGTGGGAGCAGAGGGAGCAGAGGGAGCTGAAGGGGCGGAAGGAACGGAAGGAGCAGAGGGAACATCGATAGGTTGAGTGGGAGCTGCAACAAAGGCATCGTAAGAGAGCAAGTCTGTCACGGTACCGGTGACGGGGATGATTACGAGCGGGTCGTCGTCGGTGGTGCTGCTGGGAGACGCGGCGCTGCTGGTGATGATGGGAGCGCTGGTTGTGATGCTGCTGCTGCTGGTGGTGGTGGTAACGTCGCTGGTGGTGGTGGTCACGGGAGCAGAAGCTGAAGATGGGCCTGAGAGTGAAGAGCCTGTAATGTAGAAATACTTTGGTTAGGAAATGTCGTGGAATGAGAGGAAAAGGAGGTATGGTGGAGAAGGGGGAGTGGTGGTAATAGGAGGGGGGGGCTTACTACTGCTGACAGTCGAAGAGACGCTACCGGTCGACGAAAGGATGCTGCTGCTCGAGGCGACTAGAGGCATACTAATGACGGAGCTGAAACTCAACGTAGGCTCCACGCTGTTGACGGAAGAAAAAGTAAAAGATGAAGTCGTAGCTACAGATGACACAGCCGGATGTGCCGAGCTAGGATCGATGGTGAAAGTGATGGGGTAGGTGTTGCCGCCATCCGTGACAGTAGCAGTCACCGTAATGAATGTCTTGCTGCTGTCAGTAGTAGTTGTAAGAGGCAAGCTCGCCAAGGAGGACGAAGTGACCGACGCAGACGAAGAAACGGGAGGCTGGACCGCAACAACACTCGATGAAGATGAGGCGATCGCAGAGCTCGTCGTAGGCGGCACCGGGGCAATGACCGAGGAAACTGCAGCAGAAGTAGTGATAGCGCTCGACGACGATAAAGGTACCCCTCCAGAAGGAGGAGGCTCAACAACGGTAACAGTCACCGTCACCGGACCGACGCTCTGAGTACCAGAACTGCTGCTCTCAGATCCATAAGGAGGAGGCACCGTCATGGTCGTCGTGCCGGCAGATTGCGTAACCACCACTGTCTGGGTGACCTCTACCTCTCCTCCACTACTACTACTACTTCCTCCGATGGGAGCAGCCACAGACCCCAAAACCTTTGCCGCCTCATCCGGCTCGTAGCAATCAATCACGACGCCTTGGACGGTAGTCATGGGCATGACGAAGCATTTCTTGCCACTACCGCACTGAGCCACGTTGAACTTGCCCTGGGCGTTGCAGTAGGCACGACCACCCTGCACACAAGCCGCCTGGCCGGGTGTGCAGGTGGTGTCCTTGGTGAGACTGGCGAACTGCTCGTTGTAGCGGCGGGCGTCGGCGAGGTTCTTGGCGTAGATCTCGGGGGAGACGGTGGTGGTAGCGGAGGGGAGGGCACCGGTCACGGCGGTAGGGAGGTCGTTCAGGATGTTGCTGCTGGTGACGGCGGGTTCGTTTGGTTGTTGAGTGTTCGAGGCCGAGGCGGATGATGATGTTGCTGCTGCCGCTGACGATGAGCTGGCTGAACCTGATACCGTCACAAACACTCCTCCCCCAGGCGCGCCTGCGACACCACTACTGCTAGCCACAGCCGCCCCCGTCGATGTCGATGTCGAAGACTTTCCAAAGTCACTCGGAAAGTCTGTCGTGACGCCAATAAACCCTGGTATTGTGTAGGATACCACAATTGTCGTCGATCCACCGCCGCCCTCTGCTAATGTTGTTGTCATTGTCCCATCCTCATCATGCCGTTTCTGCCACGCCGCTTGCCTCCGTGCTTCACGACTCCCGAGAGGACCAGCCTCAGCAGCGGTTGTCAAGAGGCCGACAAGACCCAATATTGTTGTGGCGGGTCGCATTTCGTTGGTGGTTGTTGGTGTTGTTGTGATGCTCGAGTGGGTATATATGCGTGTATGGGTGTAACCGATGGTCCGAGACCCGGAGGACCCACGAATAGTCTTGAGAAAAGAGAAAAACTGAATTGAACCCCAAATTTGCGTGTTTATCCTCCGTTGAATCAAATTATGGTGTAAAAGTGAGAGAATCGAAATGATCGACACCGACCAGTCGGGTAGGACCAAGATCCCCCTTCGGTTGTTCCTGAAGGCGTAAGGCGGGCGAAGGACGGATGATCTCGTGGAAGCGGTGGTAAACTTGACGAAAGGAGATCAATTGCCCTTCTTTGTGTTACTACTCCTCTTCACCAACGGGATCCAATATGATTTGTAACGTGTGTGGTGGGCGGTTAAACTTCCCAAACAACGTGGAAGTCGAATGTGTGGGGACAACGGAAGTAAACGCTTGTATAGTGAAAACAGACGCCGATGATGATGAGTAATGACGAGTGAAGGAAAGGAGAGAACTGATAGAGAGAAAAAAAAAGATGATCAAGTTCCAGAAACCAAAAAGTCAGAGCCAGAGAATACAGACCAAAGAAAATATGGGGAGAGAGAAAAGGGAGAAGAAGAAGAGAGAGAAATTTCAAAGCAGAGAAGAAGATATCATGAGCCAGTACCTAGCCCAACTCCAAAGCCGCCCCAAAGGTGGTGCCTCTTCTTCGTTGGGCTAGCTGTGTACCTCTAGCTAGCTAGCTCCAGAAAAAACCACATGGTCCTCGATGCAAGATGCGATGACAGGTAATGTCGCGTCACGAAACCCACGCACCATTCCTCTTTCGAGAAAGCCGCTGCCGCCCTATGAGAATCTCTCCCAGGCCCCCAGTCCTTGATTGTCTCCTTTGGATCGGGTTGCCCAGAGAATTGGGCAGGGGTGTATGTAGGCATGGTAAGAGACGCTGCGCAGCATCGTGAAATCACTGGATAGCCGGCGGCCAACTTTCTCGACCGGCCAAGCATCGTGATTAATTATCCGGTGTATGCCATGGATATGGACAGGGGGGTGGGGAAAGCGTATGTAGTACCGCATGGAAGAAAAAGTGCCTAGACTTTCTTTCGTTCGACTGGCCCAGTCACTCACTGTAGGTCGTCGTTGGTCGTCTTTGGAGTCAATACTGTAGTGTACACTAGGTGAATATCCACTTGCTCGGCATATCGATCCAGGCACACAACTTGGCCATGGGGAGATAGTATGTATGCCATTTCCTCACTGGATGCCCTGCTAACAAAGACGCCCTCATTCCTCGTCAGTCAGGTTTCTCCGCGCATATGATTTCGTATCGAGTCAGTTCTTAGTGTCCTTTTTGGGCGCTTCGTGGCCAAGCGTTCTTTGTCTTCGACTAGGTAAGGGGACACAGGATCAGCGAGTGACTGGTGGTCGTTCGTTCACCGTCCGTCACTCACTGGAGCGTGAAAAAAGAAGAAGAAAATCATCAAACCAACGAAGTCCCCTTGTCTTTCTCCTCCCCGGGACCTTTGTTTCCCAAAATAAGCATTCTCTCTCATTTCACGAAGCTCATTGGTTGAACCAGCTTGGAACCGCCAAAAAACGGGTTACAGCCGCCCGCGATTCAGGGCCAATCATTCTCGACTGACGGGGGTGTTCCTGAGGCTCTTTTTGGGGATCGAGGACAAAACCCCTGCATTGGGGTTGCTTGGGCGGATGCGGATGCCGATGTAACGTCAGCACTTTTGCTTCTTGCTTTTGCTTTGCTATGAGCTTACCAGGTACTTGCCGCTCACCGGACGGACACCCGCTCTTGCATGCCTGTG
The DNA here is from genome assembly GCA_037102815.1 of Neurospora intermedia. NCBI lineage: Eukaryota > Fungi > Ascomycota > Sordariomycetes > Sordariales > Sordariaceae > Neurospora > Neurospora intermedia. The sequence continues at coordinate 1,187,095 of BTPP01000007.1, forward strand.
TAGCGGCGCTTGATGAGGAAGATTTGAGGATTAATTCAAATTACAGGATGTTGGACATCTCCTCTCGGCGCATATTTTGTAGACTTGATGTTGGCCCAAAAGGTCCATCTATGGATATATACAAGACCGGTGGTCATCTGGATGAGATGATAAATCCGTGATGCATCCTTCGCCTTCTTTCCTCTGCTCTTTTCCCCTTTCAAGTGATGATGATGATGATGATGCTGATGGTTATCCAACCAAGACATGTGCCATTCCCGATGTGTGAACCGGCGCCAGCAATAGATTGAGTTTTTGTACCGTTCCACCCAAGACTCCCATGTGAATGAATGCTTGCCACCCAGCAGCGCCCATGCCAAACATCTACTTGAATAATGCTGTAAATTTATATTGAATCTCTTTTTTTTTTTTTTTGTTCACAACTTCATCCACACGGCTGCTTTCCAAACACACCATGCACATGCTCCACCTGACACTCTTATCTAATACCTCTACTCATCCACCATCTGCTGATTCCCGGCTCCTCTGTCCGCACTGATCCATGCATCCCGAACAAACACTCACAACAGCAACAGCAGAACCATCAAGCCACCCACGACTCCCACGGCCCCGGACATGACGCTACCTCGTCGCACTACAACTTGACAATCGTCATGCCGTTGACCGTCATCGTTTCCGGTTCCGCGTATTCTTCCTCTTCGTCCTCCTCCGAATACTGATCCTCAGGGCCACTGTGGTAGTCACCATCGAACCCCTCCTTATCGTACGTCTCAGAGTAATACTCGGCGTCTGATTCGGGCTCCTCTGGCACCGGAGCTTCGTAGGTTGTGGCCTTGCTGCTGGCCTTGGATAATGGGGAGGCGGTTGGGTGCCTGGATGTTTGTCTGGATGACCTCCTAGATGCTGTTGAAGCCACCGTGACTTCCACTTTCTGCACCTTACTAGGTCGCATTCCCTCCTCATCAGCAGCAGGTGAACTTCTTTTTCTCGTCATCTCAATCATCTCCATGTTGTCGTAATCGTCATCCTCTAACCCTGCTGCATTCGCTGACCCATCGCCGGCGGCCGAAGAGGTCGAAAGTACCGTTGCTGGCGTGGTACTCCTCGATCTCTCGCTCTTCGAGTCGTCGAGGTCAACCGCAGTATAAACAGGCGATCTCGACGGCCTCGTAGAGTCCGCCGTGCCGACTCTCGGCTCTTCCATAACCGGTACCGTGACACCAACAGTAGCAGTAGCCGTAGCAGTAGCCGTAGCGACAACAGCGCTCTCGTCATACAACGTCCCCAGCCACGCCTCCCGGAACTTCAACCCAATAGCCAGCGCCATATGCCTAGACACCGAATTGCCAACCAGCTTCCACTGGTCTGTCGTCCGTCCCACCAACACCTCCTCATCGAGATACCCTTGCGCCCGACGCATTTCCTGCACCGTATACGGCCGGTCTTCATCCCAGTGTAACCCAGGTCCCATGCGCGCATCACTGGGATTAGAAGTAGTCGTGACGGTAGGGAACAACGTCTTGGGATTGAGTCTTTTCCAGCCCACGGATGCATCGCTTGTACGGGTCTTGCCTTCACTAGGGAACAATTCCCTGTCGCCCTTGCTCATCACTCCGTTCCCGTTGTTCCAGGCCTTGATGAAGTTCATGCCGTACGGGTGGGTGGGAATGCAGGCATACTGGGCACGAATGTAGGGCGTGATTCCCGACGCCAGACGATGATCCGGGAACGGGACACAGGCGTCCGGCTTCCCGTCCCCAATCTTGGGTAGGTCGGCGGTGCCTTCACCGGCGCTGACGAACTTGAAGGCGGTGGGGATGAAGCTTCTTTGAACATATGATTCCCCATTGCAGAGAAAACCGATATTGCGGTTCTTGACTCTGTAATGGGAGTGAGATGGTAGCGGCGGGTCCGGAAGAGGGAGTCCGGGAGCCGCAAAGTACAAGAACACGCGCTCACGGCTTTGGGGGGCGCCGTGAGCCCAGGCGTCCCCGAGTATGAGCTGGGCCTGGTAGCCCATGCCAACAAGTGCGCAAAACAGCTGTGAAAGGACATCTTGCTTCCGGTTCACAAACGTCTGCACAATGCCAGAAACGTTTTCGAGGACGCCGTACTTGGGTCGGTAAAAATCGACAAAGGAGGCGAACGAGGCCACCAGGGATTGGTTCTTAACTTGGTTGAGAACCTTTTTGTCCTGAGTAAGCAGTGAGAACCCGGGACACGGGCTACCGGCGGCAATGAAGTCGACTTCACCGGGCCTGGGCACATTGTCGGAGAATTTACCCTAATAGATGTTAGTCAGAATGGCCTATACTAGTCAAGTTCTTTCGGAACGAGAGGGGACATACCTCCAGGGCAAGGCGGAGAAGGTCGTCCACAGAGCCGAGAAAAGGGTGAGTCTTATTCGGATCCGGGGTATTGGCCATGTAGGTATGGATGGCCTTGTCCCATATATCGTTGGCCCAGCGCATCTCAACAACACCGCCCTCTTCTAGGCCTCGTCCAAAGTTACCACCGCCGCAGTATAGATCCATTCCCCTCAATTTTGGCTTGCCAAGATTCCCCAAGGGGTTGAATCCTTGACGCAAAGTGGGTGGGAACGTGTCAAGAGGAACGCATCTCCCATGATCTTGCCTATGTGTGATGAAGAACATGTTCCCCGTCCCTCCTCTGTCGTATGGACTTGGGATTCCCTCGCCCGGGCGAAAGCATCTTACAACGCACTTGCCTACGATTCTCTCGGCCCGTACATCCACCAAATCTTCGGTATAGACCAGCTCGTTGGCTGGCGCATCTTGACGATCGACCTTTCGTCGTCGTAACAACTTTCTGAGCCGTACAAATGCCGCCTCTTTCTCCCCTTGCGTAAAGTATTCAACGACTTCGTAAGGATCCGAAAACTTATCAGAAGGAGAAAGTGTCGCGAGAACCGTATCTCCAGGCTTATAGGGAGTTGTGGGCGGTTTCGGAGGCTGATTATGATAGCAAGTCAAATGGTCTTTCTGCAATGTAATCCAACGCCGTTGCTCGCTCTCATATAATTGCCTCACGAAAAAATCTCCCTTGCTATTTTCCGGAGTGCCGAACCAGTCCACCGGGTGGACCGCAAGCACTTCGTTGCCCTTGACTCGGGCGTGATGGCCTTCCTGGCACGTGCAATGGTTGGAAAGGAAGAGTTCGTTGCGCCACTTGTATTTCATAGCACAGCACGGCGTGTCTTCTGGTCGATAAAACCAGATGACGTCGAAACTCTTTGAGCTAAGGCCACGGCCACTCTTGGTCTTCGCGGTATGTACTCTTTGAACAAGGCCAAACCACCTGTGATCATCCGTGTCCGTTGGTTTCCATTTGGTGTCCGTATTTGAACTGTCATCTCGGGGTGTTGAAATGACATCCCCGACCTTGATCTTGTTGACAAGTTCCTGGCTCAAATATTGGACGTGGGCCGCATTGAGTGGTGGGGAGCTCAGTTTTGGTTTTGAGGATACGTTGGATACAATATCCGACTCAACGGGTGGCGCCTCTAGCACTTGAACTGGGAGACGCTTTGCGAGCTTGACCGCCTTCTCGTTTTCCGCGTCCTCCCCTGCCAGCCGCAACACCTTTCCAAGAATCATGTGGCCAAAGCACTCCTTGATGTAAGGAGTGACGATGGTAGCTGCAACAGTTCGATCGCCTTCGGTGACCATAGGCCCTGGAGGAACCTCTTGTCTAAAATACTGACCCGGCTTAACGACCATAAGTTCCCGGAAAAGTCGGTCACCCGCTGCCCTCTTGGCGCCTGCCACGCCATTGATTTCCTTCCATATATATCCGATATTGGCAGCGACCGAAGTCCGGAAATCATCACTAGGATGCTGCACCCGCCAGTTCTGGAAAGCTTTTGACTTCCCATGAGCCTTGGAAGCCCACTGGATGAAGTCACTCTTGAAGCAGCCAAGGGTGACCTCGCGCTTCCTTTCCACCATGCGGGTGCAATAGTCAACCACGTGTTTTCCGAGGTCTGCAACCCAAAGAAATGGCTTGTAATATCTTTGATATTCAAATGCGGGCTTCTTTAGCAGGTAGTAAACCTCTTTCTTCGCGTTGTGCTTGGATCGAACCCAGATCTGGCCCTTGACGCTGTGCAGAGACGCACCGTAGTTGCCAACAGGCAGCTCAAGCACTTGCATGCCCGTGACGTAGTGCTTGGTATTGCCATATTTCAGCACTCCGTCAAAGTAATACTTGTCGTGCAGCACCTTGGTCGCTACAAGCTGGATTGGTCGCATTTCTTGAGGGTGGTAAGCATAGTTTACGTAGAAGTTGAAGTCGTGTAGCTCGAATTCGATGTAATCTTCTTTATTCTTGCCAGCCGCTTTCGCGGCTTTCAGGAGATCTTCCACAGCGACGCGCTCAGCTGTTGACTGTGGAGGCGGTACGAGATTATCGTTTTCATCGATTCTTTGAAATGTCGACCTTGGGTTTATCAGGGTCGATACTGGTAGGTCGACCGTAATGTGCTTACTACGCTGGACCACAAAGTCATCGTCTGGGCTCTCATCTGAAAATCCATCAGGGAGATCCGCCTCGTCTTCGGACTCGGGCGCGGGCGCGGGGTCAATGCCATTTAGACCGGATTCGGTTTGGAATTGCTGCTCGAGCTCGAGTTGAAGTTGAAGTTGGGGGTCGTCGGGACTTGGGGTGATGGTCGTTGCCGCCGCTATGGGCTCGAGACACTCCTCTTTGGGTGCCGGGAGTGGTTGATGGTGAGCGTAGTCACCCTCTTTGGCCAAACCCTGGCTGAGAACGGACGCGAACATGTCCAAGTAGTCTTCTTGAAGGCCCATGGTTTCGGCAGGTACGTCGATGAACATGCCCCCGTGGCCGCGATCTGGCGAATCCATGGCTTGGCTGATAACGAACTAGCGCTTAGTTCTACTCGAAGCCAAGGACAAAGTTGAGGTCAAGGGTGGACCTGTGACAAGAATAAAGACAGCCGGCTGGAGGGGAGGTATTCAGGGATGTCTTAGCTCAGACATTTGGCGACTTGTTGGGATATTGAATTTTTCGAATTATTTCATGTTCAAGTGAAGTGAGTTGGTGGTGACGATAAGGTGAGAAAATTGTGATAAATTCTAGCAATCCCCGTTTATTGATGAAAAGTAACAGATCGTGTATGAGTAACGCCGGTTTGTAGAAGGGTATAGAATAAAGTGACAATAAGAGGAATCTTTGTGTTCGTATCGTTTGCAGTCTAATATATGTGAGTTGGTGTTGTGATGCGATACGTAAAAGCAGTGGTGGTCAGATATCCATCGATGTTCAGATATTTTGGTTGTCGCGTGGGCGTAAAAGGGAAGCGAGTGGCCTCGAGAAGGAGAGTGACCGCGGTAAAAGGAGGAGCAGCAAACCAGCCAACCGCAAACAACGACGAACTTGAATCAATCGGATGGAATCTTTTTTTTTTTATCTCTTTTTTTTGTCCCCCTCCCTTGTCCACCAAATCCCTCTCTTCCTTCCTGTTGCGGACTGCGGGTTTGCGTGCCCAAGACTGCAGTGGAAGACTGAGTGGCTCCCCCTCGTTCGACTGGGATTTGCAGCGAACGGAACTTCCTCGTGAAGAACGCGTCCCGCGACTGTGGGTTCTTTGTCAACGGTTGTGACGAGGGTTAGCTGTAGGCCAAACAGCTGCCAAGCAGAATCAATTGCCCAATCAAAGAACCCGCGTCCCTGCCGTTTGCGGATTCTCCAACCGCACGAACAGGACCCACCAAAGACCGGCGAAGGCCCACTTATCTCCGGTTTGTTGCCCCGGTGCGCCCGGAACCCAGACCGGAACTCAGGCCGACATGTCATATTCAACGCTCAACAGTTCCAAGAACAGTCCATGACCATAACCAATCTGTACCTTTTCAAGTGCTGTCTCAAAGCAAGTTATTCCAGCCAAATTTACTAAACACCAAAAAAGACACCCTAGCAGACCGGCCGGGGTATTCCAAAGTGCTCCTTGCTCGCTCGCTTGCTATCTAGGGTATCTTGTTCCCAGCGTACTGTGTATCCGCATGACTCAATTAGAGTTGGGAGTAATTCCATCGCCTCTTGTTCTCCGCGGTTTATTCCATGTTCTCGGCTTCAAAACTCAGCCATGCCTGTTTCTTTAGGGTTCTGTGTGTCCCCAGAAGCTCCTTGCCTAACTCTTCTAATAATTCGAGACGGTTTATTGAGCCAAGTATCGGTATGTACCTGCGTGTTGAGCCAACGCGCAGCAACGACGGCATCCGTACCCTTCACGTCTCCGTCCGTCCTCTTTGCCGGGAGGTGCCAAGTGCAGCCTTGTGTCTGCCGAAGTGCTTCGAGCTTTTGCCTCGTCCTGACCAGCATGGTTTGTAGCGAATCATTGACTGGCAGATGAGGCCACATCTCCATAAAATATGCAAACGTCTGCATCAGGACCTTATACTCGCTTTCGCCCGGCTCCCTTGCGTTCTCCAAAATTCGAGGGTCTAACCAAGAGTCGACAACCCAGTTTACCAAGCTCAACATCAGTTGCGCGTTGCCCAGACATCCAAGAGCTTGCATATACCGGAATATATGAGGCGCCGTCAGCGTGTACTGTAACGTGGGGAGCTCGAAACATGCTGATGCGCTGCCGTTGGATGGGACCGAAATGGGCCTAACCATCTCTTTAAAAGTGGCATGGAGCTTTTGAGCAGCGAGCCGAATTACTGGCACCATTCTCAAATCTCCGTACTTCTCGGTTGGTGTTGCTGTAGCCATCGCTTTTCTCGTTTCAAACGCCAGTGCAACCGTCGACTTTCGTACCATGAGACTCAGTAGGTCGAAGATGGTGGTATCCAGGCCTTTTGCGAATACCGTCTGCCGATATGCTTTCATAAACACCTTAAGCGTATGCAAGTGTGGATGTGTTGTTCCTTCACCCTCTCTCACAATGTATTTGTCGGTGGCCAAAGCTCGGAGGATCGTGTACCACGGCCGCTTGTCCTGGTGGGCAGCCCTTGCGTTCCCCTGTTGGTACAGCTTGGTGATTTTAATAGCCAGTGGGATATGGTTATGGGAGAACGACTGAGGGTCCGGGTCTGGGTAATTGGAGTGCGTTTTGCACAACAGCTTGATCCACGCATCGAAGACGCGAACGGGGAGGGTATTAATCTGCTCAACTTCCTCGGACCACCCAACCAAAGCTTGTCTCGCAATCGCGCTGTACCCGCCGTCCAGGATGTATTGTAACCCGGCTTCTATTGAGTTGGTGTTTCGAAGTAGAAGCTCGAGGAGACGGTCGTTTGGTCGGATATTGCGCTCCCGCATTTGTCGATACAAGTCATCAGGAGACGGGGGAGTAAGTCTCGAGATCTCATAGGCGCTGAGGTTACCGTCATGAACTGGAAAAACATAATGTCGCGAGTCACCCGGTAGCAGCGGGCTATCTGGCGGCACTTGCTCAGCAAATAGCTTTTCCAACATGGCAGCATACACATCGGCAGTAGGCTGGAGGTTGGGTCGAGGAGGTCTCTGAAACTCCGTCCAGGCCTCCCTAACGTTGCGCGTGGCCTCGATGGCTGTAACCCACGTGGCGTAGACAAACATGTTGGGACTACTCCATTTGGGTGGTCCGTCAGTCCTGGTCATGATTGTGCGCTGTCGGCCGGGTAGTGAACCACCCAGCTTGGTCAACGCCTCATCAATGGGCTGAGAGGGGTATCCGTTTTCAACCATCATAATGCCTGCTTTAGCACTCCTGCTCAGATCTTCTTCACGATCGCGTTGCTCGTCCACTCCATCCCACGACAAACGATATGGTGGCCAGGTCTTTGCAGACCGAATCATGGCCTTTTCCTCTGCTGGTGTTTTCTTCATGCCCAGCAAGACCCTTCTTATGGAGCGGTAGCCGTTCTGGGTAATCAGCAAGTGAGGTCTCATTCTGACAGACGCGGCGAGAAGGACCTTTTGGGCTTCCCAGTTGTAACGGATGTGCTTGTATGGAGCGATGGGCGTCCTCCTGTCAAGCGCACAAAGAGCGCTGTTAAAGATCCGACATCTTATTCTCTGCCATCTCGCTGGGTCATCACCTCCGACATCAACGTGGCAGGTCTCGAGGTATGTCGCAACGAGATGGGCAACCGAGATCAGAGCAGCGGGCCATATGGCCGCGCAATGCCACATGAGTCGATACATCATAATCTTGAAGACGTCTGACCGAAATTCTGGACCCACCCGTTTCTGTTCAGGCTTTTGTCTCGGTTCCAGGTAGTGCCGGGAGATGTAATCAAAGATGGCGGCGAGGCTCTCCGCTTGGAATATCCTTTTATCGCGCCCAAGGACCATGTTCATGAGAAAATACGGCTTGAAGGTGTCACGAGAGACGAATCGCTGGACGATTTCGTCTCCCGTTTTTCCTTCTAAGATCCACGACCACTCTTCGAGATCGCTGATGCTGTATCCCTTCATTGCAAGACGCTTTATGCGCCTTGCCCATTCTTGCTCTGTTTCGAGGTAGCTTGGAAGTCCTCTAAGATGGTAGAAGGAGACTCGAGACTTGCGCCAGTGCGCTACACGCTGCTTGAACATGAACTGCGCCAGACAACCGGGCAATCGAGGAGACTTGTTGCTGGCAAGAGCACGGAGAACACACCACTTTTCGAGTGGATATTTGCGAGCTTTGCGCCTGATGAACATGGCCAGCGTCTTGGTGGGCGAAAACGGCGTGAACTTTTTCTCAAAGGGCAATTGAACCCCAGGAACCGGAGGCTCATCTTGAAGTCGTCTTTCACGGCGACTCAACCCCCCGCGTGTGGCATGCCACAGTACCACAGACGGATCGGCCGAGGTGGTGGAGGCGGCGACAGACGGAGTGGGTTTGGCCGGTGCCCAAGCATGAGGTACTCTCTCGCAACGGCTCGATTCCCCTTGAGCCGCAGTTCGCTCTAGCACAGGGAACGGATCGGCCGAAATGGTGGCCGTGGTGGAGGCGTCGAGAGACGGAGCGGGTCTGGCCGGAGCCGCAGAGCCGGTGGGGAGGACATTTTCGGCTTCGGCGCCGGCGCCAACAAGAGCGGCAGCGGTGGACTGTCTCCGGAAACTACCATCCAGTATCGAAGAAGAGGAGCAAACGGACGACCAAGCGGGAAGCTGCTGCAGTTCAACAACATGGGACATCAGTCAGCGCTCGTGGCCAGCGACGACAAGGTACCCCAAGAGTGAGAGAGTCATGAGGGTTCCACATATTTACCTGGCAGCACCTCGGTGTTGTCGCGAGTCGTCGGCCTGTTGCTTGCACACCTCTTAGGGCGGAACCTTTAGTACCAGACATTGATGTAGGCAACCAACCATTCTGAAAAGACGGCAGGCTGGCGATGGATTGTAGGGCTGCTTTGCATTGGCGATTTCCGACAGCGTTTGTTTGGCGGTTTTGGGGGGAATCTGGCTGTTCCCCGAATTCTTTGGCGAGCAGGCGGCGCTCCTGTTGTCCAGATATCCCCATTCGGAACCTGGGCTGCACTAGCGGATGCTACCCCTCATTCCCCCCTGGTTGCCGGCGTGGCAGGGGCAGCAGGTGCCGACCTATGTAGTTATCGATAAGACCAAGCACCTAGGCGTGTTTACGGGAAGGCTACGGGGAATAAGGGCCCTCAGAAACAAGGATTCTATCACGTGACGGGTCACTCCTGGTACCTTGTTTTATTCAAACTTACCGTGACACCCGCGAACAGCCGTTCATAGCCAGTATCGAAGTAATTTACCAATTAGTATTAGGGTTAATTAGGGTTAGCTAGGGTTAGTTAGGGTTAGTTAGGGTTAGGGTTAGCTCCGGGGGTGCAGGGGGCCGGTGAGAGGCCCCCGCGTGTGAATGTTTTATCATATGTACGTCATATGTTCCGTAATTACGGTAATTACCCCCTTCACGTGATCGATGTACGTAGAGTACCTCTGGCTCAAGAAAAGTGGAGTTTGAACAGGGATTCTGAGGGCCCCTAATCACCCAGGCCTACGGGAAGGGATGGAACCTCTCAGCTGAAATGGACGACGGGAGGTCTGTGCTCCTTCACGTTCACAGTCACTGACATATCGACGGAAAGGGGGTTTGGCTCTTGGCCAAGCTCAAGTACAGGTACTTCTGTAGCCTGTGTATTGATGAGGGATGCTGAGTACTCGATACCGTGTCCTTGGTCAGCCTCCCAAAGTTTCCCCAATAGACACAGCCGCGAGATCCATTGCATTGACCGTTCGTCATCGCGACACTTCCCAATTGCACTAGTCATTCCACGTCGACGATCCACGACGAAGAGGTATCCGCCGCCCTTTTGCGCCGCGCATCCACAGAATGGCCTCTCTCAAGCGAAAACGACATCGAGGCGGAACCGATTCAGGGACGAGCTCCTCTGAGGCTGCGGCGGCGGGTGGTGGTGTTGGCGCCGCTACCGCTACTGCTCCATTGGCTTCAGGTTCCCCTGTAACCAGGGCGCGCCGAGCGACACGCCAGACATCGACCGCCCCACTCCCCGTGCTTCCCGACCCGGAACCACCCCGACGGCGCCGACGCCGGGACAGCACTGGCACTGGCACTGGCCTTGCCACTGACCGGCAGTCTCCCACGTCACCACCACTACCACCACCAGGACCACCACCACCACCACCACCACCGGCCCACCGCGACAAGGAAAACATACCGATGCAGTCCAATTCGCATCATGGACATGCTCCAATCATCAAGACTCGTCTGACGCGCCACACCGGGTTTGACTTTGACCCGCCATCATCAGTGCCCACGCCGCCCAGTTCCAGTTCCAATTCCCATTCCAATTCCAGCTCCAGCTCGCATCCTCCGCGACCCCACGCCGCCAGCTCCCACTCGTCCAATTCTTCCCATTCCGGTCCCCGTGCAATCACACCCGCCCGATCAATCACCATCAAGACCTCGACATCAACAGCCCATCAATCACCCCTCGCACATCCGCACCAGGCGCCGACTGCGTCTCCTCTACGTGCCCCTGCCCCGACTCCGACTACAAAAATCCTCCCAGGCCCTCTCGCCGGAGGACAGGCACGACACGACTCGACAACAACTCATGGCCATGGCCGCTCCGCTGCGGGGCCGGTGGTGCTTCCACACCACAGTGTAGTCGGGCAAAACAAGACCATCTCCATGGCACCCTCAGTACCACCACCGCCACAACATCAACAACAACAGCAAACACATCGCTCACCCATTGCGAGGCCTGGCCCGAGTGGCGGCAAATCAGACAGACCCGAGCGGGCACCTGGCGAGCGGCCAGACCGTAACATCGACAAGGTCGTGTTGGGTGACATATGCTTCCGGGCATGGTACCCTTCATACTACGGAAAGGAGGTTCTCGGTGAAGGCCCGCCTAGTGTTGGCACGACGATTGCCAATGGGACAAACCCTTCGAATCAGGCGGCACATGGACACCAACCCCACCACCAGCCGCCTATGCTCGACCGCCTTTACGTGTGCCCGTGTTGTTTCAAGTACTCCAAGGAGCTGGTTGCCTGGAGGAGACATGTCTGCTTGTGTGAGGCTCGGGGCCACATCCCCGGAACCAAGGTCTATGTGCACCCAAAAGGGCGGCGGACAGTTCTCGTACCGACAGGGCCGGCTCCCAAGCCTGGAAGAGGTAAACGTGGAAGTATCGGGCAGAAAATGGTCGAGGAGGTGATTCAGGATGAAGGGGAATGGAGTATTTGGAAGGTAGATGGGGCAGAGGACATGGTAAGCACCGCTCCCATAGCCAATCTTATAAGGCATCATCATCATCATCATCATCATCATCACCATCATCGTGTGAGGTTGCTGATCTCTTTTCACAGCTCTTCTGCCAAAACCTTTCCCTATTTGCAAAACTTTTCCTGGACAACAAGTCGGTGTTTTTCGATGTTAGCGGCTTCCACTACTTCCTGCTTGTCTTTACTCCGCCTGATCCCCCGACGGACCCAGACTCAGACGTGACCGAGGTCGTCAAGCCTCGTGGTCAAGTCGTTGGTTTCTTCTCCAAAGAGAAAATGTCATGGGATAACAACAACCTCGCATGTATCCTCATCTTCCCGCCTTGGCAGCGCAAAGGTTTGGGTGCGCTCCTCATGGGTGTCTCGTACGAGATATCCCGACGTGAGGGGATCATTGGCGGGCCCGAAAAGCCCATCTCGGAACTCGGCAAAAAGGGGTACAAGCGCTTTTGGGCCGGCGAAATAGCCCGTTGGCTCCTCAGCCTGGAGCCGACAGGCACGACACCAGGCGAGGAAACGGTTGTCGACATTGAAGATTGCAGCAAGGCAACGTGGATAGCCCCCGATGATTGCTTAGCGGTGCTAAGAGAGATGGATGTCGCCGAAGACGCGGGTAAGGGTCCTCCTAAGCCCAAGATACACGAACCCAGCGAGGAAGAAATGGGCACCACCCCTTCGGAAGCACCAGCACCAGCAGCTGCAGCAGCAGTAGTAGTGGAGGATGTGTCGCGGGTTCGAATCACACTGGAAGCTGTGCACAACTGGGTGACCCGTAACCGCATTAGCTTGGAAAGGACCTGCGATCCGGCCGGCTTCATCGACGACTTCGTCATGGAGGAGCCTTCCTCAGAGGAAGAGGGATGAAAACCTCGCAAACCAAGTGACTGCCAGTGCTGTCTAGCTGATCATACTAGGCGTCCGCGGCAGCTCTGTTTGTATAACACCATTTCAGCGGGAGATGGATGGTCTGCAAATTCCATGCGGACAACAAAACCTGCTCACTCGGCTTCCTGCTGGACGAATATCTAGGCTGAGCATTGTATTCTGGGTAAAGAAGCCATTGGCGCGATCTCAGATGTGCTATAGGCTGCACTCTCAATGGGCGAAGTCCCCGGCGAGGAAGGGATCACTTTACCAAAACGACATCTGACTATATTCACCAGTTTGTACCAGCGAGTGAGTTTACTTTCGAATATGCTCCACATAGTGACCTTATTAATCTGACAAACAATCTATCAGTACGAACCACTTGCTCCCAGGAACCGCAGCAACCGCTTCAGCAAACCTGCTGCTCAGTTCATTGATGGACACTGCGATGTATTATATTCATCATGGTCGGTACATTGTACCGACAGCCTCAGGAGATACAATGCGCCACTCAAAGAATGAGCGCCAAGCGACGAGGATCCAACATGACACATCCCGCGCACAACTAGGAAATTTCAGGGGTGAAAAGCCATGCTTTCAGAAAAGGCACTGCGTAGAAGGAGGGTGCGGATCTCTACGTCCTATCATTAGCACACTGCTTCACGTGTGCTCTTGGTTTTTAAGGATCCGAATTTTTTTAGGATCTGGATACCGAGGAGGAGGAGAGAGAGAGAGAGAAAGACCTGAAGTTCGAGTCAAGGACGCTCTTGAATGGTTTCTGGAACTGAGAGCTGAAACTCGCGTGAGGGAATATAACATCACATGAAGACCTCTCATCTTTTCAGTTCGCGCATAGTCCGTCATGACAATATGATATGGCAGAACTACACTATTGAATAACATGCCGGGCTATATGAAAGTATCAATAGTTCATTGCGATGCTCCGACTCTTCTGGCTTGGCTCCCTGTATCACACTCGACGTTATAACTCATTGTATCTTGTCGTTAAACGTTTGCGTGAGCCACCTACCAGCTCTCAGAAATCGATATCCTCTGAAGAGTTGACACATGAGGACGGTATCGTACACAACTGGGAGAATATGAAAGGTAGTTATAGAGTGTGAATACAAACACGTAGATTCTTTTCAGTATGGATACCAAGTCAAAAAGCCATGGGGAGATACTGATCTGACTACTTTAGCAGAGCATAGTATTTTGTTATTCACCTTTCTTACAGGACTTTTCTTGAGATGTACACTCCCTCGCAACATGATGATGATGTGAAAAACATGATCACAAGTCGATGTTAACGAACTCGAGTTCTGGAATTATCCTGGCTATAAATGCCATTATTCACCACGCACGACAAAACTGATTATAGAATGGATTTCGATTATATCTCATAGATCGCAGACCAATTGAGAATTACTTACCATTTAGAACTTTCTCCTTTGTTGTGTTGCGTTTGGTGATAAGTAGTAGTTCTTATATCCCGTGTACCAACCCCATTCTGATGTGGATGAATTACACTACTATGTACACTACGCGAAATGGGCAAAATGCAAAAGCTCCAAAATGCACCATAATCACCCGTGCATTTTACCTCTAGCATCCGCGGAGCATCCAGTCTCATCCACTGTGCATTGCCGCGGGTGGGAGTGTACTATGTAATCCACTCCACTTTTGACTGCAAAAGTCCAAGTGAAAGTCATTTGGAGCTGCGCTGTGCGGTTGATTGATGGTTGCTGTTGATATCGGCATTTTGCACACACATTGCCGTTTGGACATTGCCCCGCAGGATTGACATGAAGCTCCCGCAAGTTGCAGATGTGCGGCGCGGCATATGTAAGATTTGATGATGAGATTGAGTAGGTACACGGCGATGTTTTGGCGCATATCAATGTCTATGGCTGTGGTTTGTCAAAAGCCATCCAAGCTTTGAATATCTGGTGACAGAGCTCTTGTTTTAACACATCCAACGAAGATCCAGACACAAACAGCGCAAGCTCGAGTTTCAACCACATATCGAGCTATATCCTACCGCCCCTATCAAGCTTCCTGTCGCCACCGCTTTGGTTTTTGATTGTGATTATGCGCATGCATGCTTTTGTGCAAAGACACGCGGCGTAAACAGTGAGGAGCGGTTTTATCCTATTCGATCCTGTCGTCATCACTAGTGTTTTTTACAGCCGATACTGGCTGCTTTCGTTTGTCCCACAGTAGCTGTTTTCCCCAAGTGCACTATGCCAAAGTTGAGCTTCAACCAATGGCAGTTGTCCATCACAGCTTTTTTTGGGTGGGGGACACGGGTTGCTTACCCCTGTCTCGAGTGAAAGGGAGCCTCAGTGAGGTGCCTCAGATGGGCAGCAGCCCAAAAATTTTCGGCCAGGATTCGCGGCGAGCTTTGCCTGAGAACTGTCAAGGTGAGCGTGATGGCACCAAAACACCAATACCAACACCAACATCAGCTGTAGACTGTTAACGGGGAGCTTCTAGCTGAAGCTAGGTCATTTTGCCCTATTATATCATAGTTGGCAGAGAGCTGGATGTGTTAAATGTTGAGCTTCCCAAACCAATGAGCTGTGCCACAAGACAGAAAAAGCTCAGGCTGTATTCCGATTTTGCCCGATTAGCTGTCCCTGCTGTGCTCCCATCGTTTGGGGGGGATGCTGTGAGAAAAGAGCGTCAACAACAGCATCATCAGCACGAAACAGCAGGCAAAAGCGAGCAGCAAGTCGTCACAAAAAGCAGTGTACCAACAGCCCCAGGTTCTGCCCGTCTTCTGCCCTGCGTGCCACAGCAACCCAATTTTCCCCTTCAAAAGGCGAAGCACTGGGCAAGCTGGGTGGTTCGACCCACAGAATGGTGGGCACCAGAAAATGCCTCCGGCCTGAATTGACCAACGAGAGCCGGTGCTTGGCGGTTTGGAGCCGTTGCCCGGTCAAGCCCGAGGTTTCCTGCACTCGCTGACCACTTGTTCTTCCCGCACCGACGCACTTTTCCTCTCACCTCCTCTTTTTCTCTCACTCCCGTAGTCCAGCTGTCAACTCTCCCCTCTCCAGCTTTTTTCTCAGCCTTTCCCGACTCGTCCACCTAGTATCTCTTCGAGAGTATACCCAACCATAGACAAAATGGCCTCCACTCGTGTCCTCGCCTCTCGCCTGGCCTCCCAGATGGCTGCTTCCGCCAAGGTTGCCCGCCCTGCTGTCCGCGTTGCTCAGGTCAGCAAGCGCACCATCCAGACTGGTAAGCGGTGATTCGGAATCTTGCGAGCGACTCTTCCCATCACATCACGACCGAGAACCAGCCATGAGAAAAATTTTCCCCATGTCGCTGCTGCCCGACGATCATCCATCCAAATCGCAGCGGGACATATTTCGTGACGCGGGAATTGTTGAGATTATGGGCAAAAACCAGAGTCTGACATGTTCCTCCAGGCTCCCCCCTCCAGACCCTCAAGCGCACCCAGATGACCTCCATCGTCAACGCCACCACCCGCCAGGCTTTCCAGAAGCGCGCCTACTCTTCCGAGATCGCCCAGGCCATGGTTGAGGTCTCCAAGAACCTTGGTATGGGTTCCGCTGCCATCGGTCTTACTGGTGCCGGTATTGGTATCGGTCTCGTCTTCGCCGCTCTCCTCAACGGTGTTGCCCGCAACCCCGCCCTCCGTGGCCAGCTCTTCTCCTACGCCATTCTTGGTTTCGCTTTCGTCGAGGCCATCGGTCTTTTCGACCTCATGGTTGCCCTCATGGCCAAGTTCGTAAGTAACCTAAATGCCGCATCCGCCGCAGCATGCTCATGGATGCCCAACTGCTCCCCGCGCTTGGACGGCTCTGACGTAACGTGACCTCTAGACCTAAATGCATCCAACCATGGACGGGCAATACGGCGAATCCTAGCTGGAGCCATCGCCTGTACATATGGAGAG
Organism: Neurospora intermedia; assembly: GCA_037102815.1. Lineage (NCBI taxonomy): Eukaryota > Fungi > Ascomycota > Sordariomycetes > Sordariales > Sordariaceae > Neurospora > Neurospora intermedia. The sequence continues at coordinate 1,203,632 of BTPP01000007.1, forward strand.
AGCGGACGAGCCGGCTTGTACGAAAAGGTTCATGGTCATATGCGGCATTATCCACACCGCATATCCATTGTGAGATGGGGTGAGGGAGTGCATTCGATTCGGCATAGAATTGCAGCATAGACGGAGGAAGGGGCATATAGACCTTAAAGACCGTGGAGTGACGAGCTTTGGCGATCTCTCCGTCTCGTCGGTACTGCCGGCGAACCTGTAAAATAGCCCGGAGCACTCTCACATCGCTCTCCAGGGACAGTTCCATCCACAAAAAGAAACTCTTCCATTGTCGACCAACACACGCGTTCTTCTGATTCCCTGAAACGTGAAACGTGAATTCGAGATGCATGAAATGTTTACAGTTTCCAACATCGCATCTTGGACCTGCAGGTGCGGCAGTCCTGTGACATTCCCCGCATTAGGCGCCGGAAATGCTTGTTTTGGCGCCCGATTCGAGACATCCAAAACCTCTAAAATCCGGCCCGGACCAGGAGCTCGATAACGGAGATGTTCCGGGGACTCGGACGGCCGGAGTGGATGCAAAAGAGTACGGACAGACGGGGAACCGGTGATGGACGACCACGGGGCTCTCGGGCCTTCGCGGACGGCGGGCAGGGCGGGCGGAGGCGGGCCCATCCAAGCTCTAGCCACGGGAGGTGAGCAACTTTCTTTCTCGGTCGGGCGGGGCTGGGCCTTCACAACCCCTCCGCTAGCCTCCGCACCATCGACGGACGGCGAACGAATCCGAGCTCGAGCTGCCAAGTTTCCCATCCATGTGGGCTGGCCACGATCGGGGGGGTTGTCTCCACTCCATACTTGGGACGGAGCGGACGAGAGGTCCAGAGACGGTCCGCGCTTTTGCGTCTTTCGTTTCTTCATCCATCCCCCCGCGTGTCGACTGCGACTGCGACGTGCGTGCTTGCTGCCGTGCCCGTAACATAGCTCGCTAGCTTCGAGGCCAGGGTTGGGACTTGTGATGTGATGTGTGGATGAGCGAGTGAGTACTGTACCCACATTACCGATGGCCCACCCGCACTTTCAACCTTTCGTGGACTAGTGGAGTCATTTTGGGCGGCTGGCGATGTGACGTCCGATGATGTGTTGTTGGTGTTTTATTCGGGACTTGAATTGTTGTTGAAGTGATTTGTTCATAGTTTCGCGTATCTGATGATATTTCAATGAGAGGAGAATGTGATGAGTATTGATTGAGAAAGAATTGACAGACACAACAGACAGACAGCAGAATACACAGTACTTGTCGTGGATTAACAGTTGCAATCAATGAAAAACAAATTTCGATGAGAGAAACGAAAACAACCTTCAAGTTGATGTAAGGTGGGAGTTCAGTCTGCTGGAGAAGTCAAGTTCAAAAGGCAAAAGGTAACAACTTGTGTTCTTTCCCTTTTGAAGCAGCTTGGACGAGAAAGACCAGACGTTGTAATTAAGTTTGGCAGCTGCCATGCCAGGGTTCCTTCTACTTATGCGCTTGCTCAAAGCACCCTTCTAACAGCTTCCGATATAGAACGAACACGGTTATGCATGCGTCAAGTTGTAACGCTCCTCCAATTTCAAAGAGACCGGTCAAGCAAGAGAGGGCATCGAGCCGTCCCGTTCCTTCTTCCCTGTGGTGTAGCAGAGTGTCAACTCAACACCATGATTTGATTACCCCGCTCAACAGGTGTTACACAACAGCACTTGGGAATGGAACGACCCAAGCGGCCAGCCGGTTCAAAGCGTTGTGCATATATTGCCGTGACCTCCTCTATCCCATAAGGTGCTCGGACATGCCAATATATTGGCTGGTCGGAGAGAGTCTCGAGTGGCAAAACAGTGGACGTTGATTGATGGTGCCAACATCCGAAAGGGGTTTGTGTACTACAAACCTAGGAAACCCAAAACAACCTACCAAGCCAAGAAGAACAAGCGACGCGACAACTTGCCGACACCAATTTCACCTGGAGGAAGGATGTGTCGTCATTCATGGAATCGGGGACCAGATACCAAAACGCAAAAGCTGCAAGTAAAGACAGAGTTGCACAAGAGTGGGCGCTTCATGGGGCAACTTGCGAGCCCAAATCACCAAAAACGTTGTCATTCCCGTCTATAATCTATGTTACTTATTTCATCACGCCATCCAATCATTACAATTTCTACCTTAGGCCTTGACAAGAAGGTTCTGGCCAGTCATCTCCGCGGGCTGGGGGAGACCCATAGCCGCAAGGATTGTGGGAGCAACATCACCAAGGACACCGCCCTCCTTCTTGAGGCTCCAGCCCTCAGGGGCGTTGGCCATGATGAAGGGGACCTTGTTGGTGGTGTGGGAGGTCTTGGGCTTGCCGTCAGGGAACTTCATCTCCTCAGCGTTACCGTGGTCAGAGGTGATGAAGAGGATGTAACCCTCCTTCTTGCAGCCCTCGAGAATCTTGCCAATGGCCTTGTCGGTAGCAGCGCAACCAACAATGGCAGCCTCGTAGACACCGGTGTGGCCAACCATGTCGGGAGGAGCAAAGTTGTTCATGACGAAAGGGAACTCCTGCTCACCGAGACGCTTGACAACCTGGTTAGCAACACCATCGGCGCTCATCTCAGGAGCCTTGTCGTAAGTCGCGACGCTCTTGTTGGAGGGAACGAGATCCTGGCTCTCATCACGAGTCTCGAGAGGGAAGACCTTCTCAACACCACCGTTGAAGAAGAAGGTGACGTGGGCGTACTTCTCGGTCTCGGCAATGTGGACCTGCTTGACACCCTGCTTGCCGAGCCACTCGGCGAGCACGTTGTCCATTTGCTGGGGCTTGAAGGCAACATCGAAGGGATAGTCGAGCTTGTACTGGGTCATGGTGACGAGCTTGATGTTGGGGAAGGGGAAGTCGGGCAGGGGCGAGCGGTCAACACCACCCATGAGCTGAGTGATCTGGCGGACACGGTCGGAGCGGTAGTTGAAGAAGAAGACGGTATCGTCCTCCTTGATGCGGCGCTCATCGCCACCAACGATGATGGGCTTGAGGAACTCGTCGTTCTCGCCCTTCTCGTAGCGCTCCTTGATCGTCTTGACGGGGTCGGTGCTCTCCTCACCCTCGCCGAGGATCATGCCCTTGAGGGCAACCTCGACACGCTCCCATCTCTTATCGCGGTCCATGGCATAGTAGCGACCAACAACGGTGGCAAGCTCACCAATGCCAATCTCCTTGATGGTGTCAAGGAGCTCCTGCATGTAACCAGCGCCGGACTTGGGGTCGGTGTCGCGGCCATCGCCAAAGAAGTGGATGAAGACCTTGGGGACGCCAGCCTCCTTGGCAGCCTTGAGCAGGGCATAGAGGTGTGTCTGCTTGGAGTGCTATGGGAAGAGAACTGTCAGCAATCGTGCGACTACCAAGAATCATCTGCTGTTCCGTGGACATTGATCACTTACAACACCGCCGTGGGAGACGAGACCGCAGAGGTGGAGACGGCCGTTGCCGTTCTTCGCCCTCTCAAAGGTGGCCTTGATGACCTCGTTCTGGCTGAGCTCTCCCTTCTTGATAGTCTGATCGATACGGACAACGTCTTGCCAGACGACACGGCCGGCGCCAATGTTGAGATGGCCGACTTCGGAGTTGCCCATGAGACCCTCGGGAAGACCGACGGCAAGGGAGGAAGCCTCAAGCTCACTGAAACCGGTGGCGCTCTTGGACAGCTCGTCCATCACAGGGGTCTCGGCGGCGGCAATGGCATCGCCGTTCTTGGGGGACTCCTCGGAGGGGATACCCCAACCATCAATCACGACTATAGGACGATCGGATGAGCATCATGATCAACCAGGCCAGTTCCAGGTAAACTAGCATGTAACACGCGACCAGCGCGTAGTCAGGACGGCGGGCGGACGTACTCAAGCAGGCCTTGTGTTCGGGAGCCATTGTGTGGTGATCTTTTATTTCGGAATATGTAGGTGTATGTATAAGTGTCGAAGGAGGAAGCTCTAACGACAAAATCTGTAGCGCAATAGTTGTTAATTAGGAACGGCAAACAGAGATGGCTGGCAAGATGGATGATGGAATTGAGGACAGAGGACTCTGATAACTACTAACCTTTGTACAATGGCGGGATCAATGGCAAGAGACTGACGGAGGAAAACAGGATCAGATGAGAGTAAGACCACTTGGTGCCCAGGGTGTTGAGAGATTTTGTTGGTGGGGTTACAAACTTTCGTAATCGAGCAATTGGCATCAGGCACTCGATCATTCGGTTGACTATTTCTGGATGTGTCTGCCGATTGTCCGCTGTGTGAGCTTCCCCTCAGGTCGGGTCGGCCCCTCCATTGGCATATGGAACCCCACCTGACGTCGCTGTGGCGGGGATGGAGCTCCGACTGCCATGCCACTGTTCCCCAGCAGGTCCCCAGCAGCAAGCTTCGCACAGGGGCAGGAAGGACCGACTTCGCAAGCCCCAGGGTCCCTAGACCCGCCCAGCAGGGCCCCCCCGCGGCCGTCAGCACGATGGAAGCAATCAAGGTTGATCTCCCAGGCACGCTGCGGCCGCCGCACACGATAAGCGCAGAACCCCACCGCGCGGACGGGAACTTTTTAAGGTTAGATTACATTGGATATCACACACTAAAACCCCCTCCATTTTGCAATCAGGTTATCGCCGAACAAAAAAAAAAAGTGGTCAATTGGAATTCCACAATACCGCCGGTGTTAACAATTCCGGAGTCGTCGCCATTACGTACACTGTTCCAAGTAGTTTCTTAGACTCGGCTTAGCGCAACAGCCCCAGAGCTTCTCCAGCTTCCATAACCGTAACCGCGTCAACCCACTGACTGCTGAACTGACTGCCACCACAACAACAACAACAATAACAACCAACGACATCGACGACGACGACCATCGCAATCACCGCGGCACATATCCAACATATCTCACCAGCCATCAATCACCACCACCATAGCCACCACCACCCCACATCCAACCACATCTCACACCCCGAACCAAAAACACACCGAACCAAAACACAACAACAACCACAGCAACAACACCACCACCAAAATGGCAACCCACATCCCCCCCACCCTCTCCCCCGACGCAATCGACACCCTCACCGAATTAACTCTCATCCTCACCAAATTCCGCGCCGCCCAAGCCTCCGCCCGCTCATCCGACGCCGCCGCCGCCACCGGCGCCACGGGCGCCATCGGTCCCTCCTCCTCCATCAACCCCTCCCACGGCGGACCCAACTCCTCCTCCAACAACGCTCCCATCAGCACCACCCCGGCCCCCGGCGCAGTAACAGGCACCACCCCCCTCCCCATCCCTAGTACTACCTCCAACAACCCAAACGCAACGACAGCAGGATCGTTCAATGCCAAGGACCTCCCCCAAGCAACGGATAACCTCAAGCATAAACTCCAACGGGCGCGACAGGCGATTTTGACGCTGCCGGATATGGGGAGGACGATCACGCAGCAGGAGAAGGAGATCGCGGAGCTGGAGGAGAGGAAGAGGAAGCAGGTTGCCATGTTGGCAAAGATACGCGACGAGGGACTGCAGTTTGCGAGGCTGGAGCAGAGTAGACGGGATGAGGAAGGGGAGAGAATGATGGTTGAGTAGGTAAGGAAGGCCGAAGGATTCTGGGGGTGAAACGCCCCGACTCATCGTTCTACCTTCTGCCGACCTAAGTCTAGGCCTTACCATCCATCAACATCACCTTTGACGGCTGGGATGAACACAGAAATGGGCGAGACGGTGTCCATGCCTTCTCTTGAGGGGGGTGTAAGGATACCTACATTGGACACCGCCATGACTATCGCTACAAGGATTGTCTAACCCAACCGACACCGGCAAGGTCATGAGGTTTTTCGACACCACAATACTCTACACTACACCAACACACGATACAACTCGAGTTCGACCGCGGGAGATACAGATACCACTACCCAGCCTCGAGCTACTTCAGGTTGCCACGGCCCCAAGAAATCTTCCGGATCGTCTTCAGACTTGATGATCTTCTAGGCTTCTACGCCTCAGCACCAATGCCGACTGTGCTCAAGATGTCATCAAGGCCTGCACCAGGGTATCCAGGGACTTTATCCTTCCAGATATCTTCCGTGATGCGTTGCTCTTCCGGAAGCACGCTCCAGTTTGGCGAATGCTCCGCCTTCAACCACTTGAAGTCATCCACCTGATCCCACATGTTGGTATTTTCGTCCTTGTCGGCCGACTAGGCAAAGAGAAAAGGCTTTGTCAACAAAATCACTACCAAAAATGACGAAAGAGAAATAGCGGGGAAAACAACTCACATGAAACTTGGGCGCCGGCGCAAATCTCAACCCCTTACAGTCCTCAATAATCGGCCTACTGGCACAATACAGATAGAAATCCACGTTCTCACACTCGTGGATCCGCACCTGTCTCGCCACAACCAGCACCTTGCTGTCACGCAGGCCCGTGATGTGCACCGGCCCATCTACGTGGCCCGCAACGATCAAGCTGCCCGAGATGTTCTTCAGCGCCAGGCTCGCAAACGGTGCGCCGCCGGCACACACCCGCGTCGGCACCGACATGTCCACGATACATCCCTTCATATTTGTGAGCGCCCCAGCCGAAGTTGCTCTGGACGCCGACAGCGGCAGGATAATGTGCAGTTTTTCGTGGTCCGAAAGCGTAATGTCCCGCGCGGTTGAGAAGCTCGGCTTACGGACTCTCGAATCCGTCGGATCCTTTGCAATCTCTTCGTTGTAGTTCTTGGCGGGGAGGGAGGTCAGGTTGCTGAGGCTGTCCTTGTGGTCCTCCGAGGATAACTTTGAACCATTGGCGGTGGCAACGGCGGTCACCGCCGAGGGAGAAGAGCTCTTATCTTGACCTCCCGCAGGAAGCATGTACCGGGCATCGTTCTTCTTGTCAGCCACGGCGTCTCCTCCGGATGGCGGATTGCGGCGCTTGAACTGGAACCTGCTCTTGGGCCTGAACTGGGCTTGGGCCTCGTTGAGCTGGTCCGTCAGCTGCTTGAGCGCTTGCGAGTAGGTGCGCTGGTCGTAGGCGGGGACATAGTCGGCGGCATCGGCGACTTCGTTGGATAGCCGTGAAATGCCGGTCAGGATATGCTCGATGGTATCGTGGCGTTCGCCTGCAACGGCAGAGAGGTTGGCGAGGTGGTTGATTTGCTCTTGGAGGTCTTTAGGTCTCATCAGTTAGACTCCCTGAAGCCAAGCGGTTTTGGAAATATTAGGAAACTCACTTGCTACCGTCCCCTGGAACTGACGATAGAACGTCTCCTTGGGTGTTTCCTTGTGGGCGGCTCCTTGCGCAGACATTTTTTCAGGGGTGACGTTGTATCTGTCTGTCTTGTAAGCCGTTTGCGTTTATAAACGACTAAATTAATAACTTCCAACACCCGCTTCATTTTCAAATCGCAGGCTCAAATGATCAAGAGCCCTGAATATCTTTTTAGCAGGTAACTTGCGCCGTGAATCCAAAGTGTAGTTATCAACAACCACAAAACTCGGCTAAAGTGACATCTGTGTGCTTTTCCTCATTCCATGCCATGTCATTTTCCCCTCGATGATGCAAAATGCCGACGTTGAAACAGATGAACGTAGAAAGAGGAGGAGGAGGAAGGGAATATGCTCACAAGCTGGAGATTGACCTCTCCTGAACAGGTATGTTTCGTTTCTAGTATGCTCCGTCGTGTCCTTAGGGTATTGGCTTCGTTGTGTTTCTTTGTGTAAGAAAATATCCAGTATAAATATAGCATAAATCTGTGTGCCCGACCAGGAAGAAGTATCTTTTTTTTTTTTTCCGTGACAATAACCAAGAAGAGACGGAGGATAATAATGAGTAAATGCGGAGGAAAAGGTATGGAGTGTAGAGATAGGCTGGACGGGGACACAACCCGGAGGTGCAGTGGTTAGAGGTTGAGTAAATAGGTAAGGGTAGGTAAATAGTAGTATGGCTCCGTTTGTTAGGACGGATAGTGGTGCCGCACTGTCGGAGTGACCAAGAAAAAGAATGGAGTGAAGTGAAGTGAAGAGTTTTCGGTAGTAGGAGGAGAAGTAGTAAGTTTGTGGAAGAATACAAGATGGTTCAGTTACCTACCTGCTCAAACTGAAGATCAAGTATCAGGGAAGTCGCAGTCGGAAAGATATGAGTAGAAGTAACGCTTGCTCTAAGACACGAAGCTGGCTGCGGGTGACCTGGGCTGACCGGATGTAGCTGGTAGATTGCAGAAACTTGAAATTGGTAAAGGTGAGGTGACAGCTTCCTGAATGACTCAAGAAGACTAAGTAGAAGTAGTAGTACGATTGTAGTGTCGTGATACTTTCGAGTGATTGGAAGGCGCAATCTTGGTTGTGAATGCTGTCGACGTCGTTGTTTTGTGCGTGGGGAGAGACAAGGGGCATCACAGCGAGAAACTGGGGAAGCTATAGTGGGGCCAGGAAGAAGCTATAAATTACTTGTAAATAAGGGTCCGGTGCTGGTGGCTACATACACCTTCCTTTCCCTCGCCATATAAACCAACACAACCTCGAGTACTCCATCCCTAGGTACTTCTGTAGTTTTCGAGGACAGGTAATCTATGATTCAAGTCGAGATAGCTAATTTGTCAAATATTGTACGTGTTCGAAAATCTCGAAAACGAATGTCCATATGTGCGGACTCAACTTATAAGTTCGAACAAGAACACATGAATCGCTAGCAACTGAAAATGACATTACGCACCCAATAAGGCCCAATATTTACAAGTCAAAATTACAAAGTACACACGTCTTCAATCGAATCGCTATCCATAACTGCGTGACCTCCCTCCGCCGTAATTGCTCGGAAACCTCCTCCCGTTCGCCAAGATAGGCACCTGTATAGGCATCGACTTCCTCTTGGACGCCGGCAACGAGTTCACGGCATCCCACATCTCCATCACCCCAGCTCTCTTGGCGGGCAACATGCTGTACTGAAGACTGTACAGGTTCCTCCTGTTGAGCGGCGGGACAAACTTGCCCGTCAGCAAACATAGGGCCACGCGGGGCGAAAGGTAGTGCTTCCGGATCCGGTTGCCCATCTGGAAGTATTGGTAGAACATGGACTTGAAGTCCAGAGGGATAGACTATGTGGCAGTTAGCTGGCGCTCTTCAAGGGGCTTTTCATGAATGGGGAAAGCCATACCTGAAGAGAAATGACAGAGGTCGACGGGTGTTGACGAAGGGGAATATTATCATTAGAGGTGGCTCCAAAATCCTGGGTGTCGCGAAGCTCGAATCGAATGCCGCCTGGATAACAGTCAGTGGTGATTGTTCAGACCGATGACCGAGTACAACAACACAAACCTGGAAGTCTTTTCGGATCCTTGACCCGTAACATCAATGCAAAAAGTGGAAAGTGGTTTAGACAAGAAAGTGCAGTATCGAAGCAAGCCTTGAACAGAATGATCGCCATGCGTGCAATCGCAAAGTTTAAGTAGAAGACCACCACGGTGGGCAAAAGGAAAAACAGGACCGTGAAGAGAATAGTCCCCACGAGCAGCTGATCCAGTCCATAGTCGCACGAGTCGATGCGGTTTCGAAGGACATTGTGTTTCTTGCCGCGAAAGAGGTGGAAAAGCGACTGGAGGATATTCAACTGCCAGTGAAATATCCTGGCCGACGCGAGGTAGAAGGAGTATATGTGAATCGTGAGTATGGAAAGGAGATCCGAGAATAGGGCAAGAGGCATGCTTGCCCCCGCAAAACTGGAAAAGCCGATAATCAACACAATACGTGGCAGCATGGGCCGGATTGTCTCGATACAGCCTTTGCCAATGTCAGTATACTCACTAGGAAACCAAGAGCAGACCAGAAACTTACTCGCCCAGTATTCAATAACCCACAGAAACAGATCACCAAGGAACGCCGCTAGTTCGGTGTTTAGCTTCAAGCCTGCCGGCCAGCCCATGAGCCAGGAAATGCTGCTCTGCAATGCTTCGACGGTATAAGTGGTGAGCAGGCGGCTGATCTCGTCGGCCACCCAACCAGCATTTTCAATGATGTAGGAACCAAACGCCATACCGATGATAACATCATTGGCAACAAGCCAGAGACTGTTGTAGAACCGAATGTAGTCTGGGTGACTCGTTGTTACACTCGCCCAGTCGTTCTTCCTCATCCGAAGCGTGACATACTGCATGGGCCAGTAGCAAAACTGTTGGAGACGAATCTCAACTTGCTGAGCCGTCGCAGATATGTCTTTCAAAGCTGCATATCTAGGCCGAAGCCGCCACTCTAATATGCGCAACAACATCTCGGCGACCACCCTGTGAGCCATCAAGCCTAGCACAAATACCTTCTTGATGACGGGCAGCACATAGATGGTGATCAACTCCCAAAGCCATACCAAGACCATGTCGCGAGCTGTGGTTGCCGACTCGACCACCCGTTCTGACACGCTCAAAGCCCTCTTAGGACGAGTTCCGATGCGTGAGACATTCTGCTGTAGTAGCTTTTCGAGCTCCCATGCCCAGTTGATTTGGTTGACTATGGTCGCAAGCGCTCGTTCTTTGGGCGACGGAATTCGCTTTATCACCGAATGTTGTTTGAGCTTCTCGACCAGTTTTCGCTTCGTTTCCTTGCTCAAACGCTCCCGCTTCTCGTCGTCCTCCTCCCCACTGTCGGCGAAATCTTGCTTAAATCCATCGTGTTTGTCTCCCAGTGCCAAGGCAATCGGATTTAACGACATGTACTGCATTCGTCCTGGCAGAGGCCGCTCGAACAGGATAATCTGGATACTAGACGCTCGAGCACAGGTGACAGAAGGCACACGCTGTTTAGGCGCTATCGTAACCCGGATCCATGATGAGTCAACCTCGACGGTGTCTGGAGTGTTTGAGACGCCCAAGACGCTTATGGACGATTTGCCGCACTGTTCGTAGATGCGGCTGACTGGGTGAGGGGCGTTACGGAGAAGGTTACCGAGCTTTAACGCGCTTTCAACACGTCGAGGCTATCACAGAGTCAGCGCTTTTATCCACATCCATCCCCGGCCAGCTGTAGACCCGGAGGGCACAAACCTCAACCTCCTCCAGTACTGCCACCACGAGAACATCCAAGGCCGAGTTCCTCCAGCCGACCACGACGCCGTTACAGTCGGATCGCGGAAGGTCTGTGGGCCAGAACACGCGCATCAAGCCATCATCCTCTGGCATGACAGATAGCGCAATGGCGAGCAACCAATCAGAAAGAGCCCCTTCTCCTTAGTTGTTCCCTCGCGGAGATACCTGATCCTGGCGATCGCGGATGCTGGACCAGCATTATCAGTATATGGGATTCGCATATCGACTGGTGGTTGGGGGCAGCAGCAAGCTGGTGGTGGTGGTCGTACCAGGTTCGACTCCAAAGTAGCAAGACGTTGCACAGGAATAAAGACGATGAGAAACACAAGGCTTAACACGCCGAAGCCCTTGGCGGCCCGAGTCTAGAGACGAATTGACTTGAGGTTAGCGAGCGATCCAAGCTGTTTCTGTTTCGGCGCAATGCTGGTTGGCTGGGCGGGGTGCCACGGTTTTCCCTCTCCTTCCCATTGCATGTGACACTTACCACCACTCCGTAGTTCCAAGCAAATATGGCAAGCTCATATAGGCGAGTGACGAGGTCCCATCGGGCGGTGATATACCCAGCTACGAAGATGCCGAGTGTAAGAACAGAAAAGGGGTGCATAGAGGCGCGCTGCCCCTTACTGTTCGAGCATGCGATCGCGGCAAAAGTCTGGGCCGGTAGAAGCTGGAGTCCGATGTCACTTTCCCTTGTGTGGGGAGAGGAAATGCGGGCGGATACTGGGTGCGGTTATATGAGGAATTGGCGGGGCGCTGTAATGGGAGGGGGGAAACAATACTCGACGGTTCGAAGAAGTTGAATTAAGGGGTATGTCGAAGTCAGAGCTGGTACTGACGGGAAGCACAACGGGATGCCGAAAACTTGTTGATCTGGGACGGGACGGGGAGCAGCGAGGGCGATCAGATGCGTTATGTGTCGTGTCGTGGACAGACTCGGCTCAGACTCGCGCTGAAGTTTATCGAAGCAGTTTAGGCAGTATTACAGGGAGTGTGGAGCGTTCTACTTCTAGCGCCCAGAACCTAAGCCAGAGTCCCCGAGCGCAACCCGACCTGGCTGCGACTGCACGGCACTCTGTAATGAACCGATTGGATGTTGGAGAGGATCCACTTCCTCTCAAGGAAACCTTATTTGGAAGGGGACGGGAACATTCAACTTGAAGTCATCCATGGCTTCCGTCCATGACACAGAACACTGAACACTGCAACTTAGGAAAGTATAAATTGAAAAGGTACAATCAAACACCAGAGGGTGACGCTCTTGGTACATGGGCTTTGTTCAAGACATGGAGTGTGTAAATAACGGGAAATCCTTCGACGGATGCCAGGCGATATATACGGAGAAGAGATAATTGAGCAATGTAAAAAGAATGGTTGACTTGTTGCGGCTTTGTTCAAGGAATTGGTTGACGAGTGGTACAGTAAGGTATTCAAACGTCGTCCAACTCTGGTATTCTCATCAAGTCAGTCATCCTCTTAAGTTCAGCCATGTTCGTAAGCTCAAACTCACATTTTTTCTTGCCCATGTATGTTGAGTCGCTGTCCTTGAGTTCTTCCCGCGCCTCGTCAAGGAGCTTGTCGATGCCACGCTCTTTCAAAGCAACCTGTAAGATGTCCATATGGTGAGCTAGGTATCTCGGTGCTAGAGTACAGGCGCTGTATGGTATTGCGACCTACCTGCAGGCAAGAGCTATACTCCTTGAACAGAGCGGAACATTCGTTATTTTGTTCGGTACCATTGCCCCTAAGGTATTCTGTCTAGTATAAGTATCACACATGTCCACTGAGCTGGGGTGTCTGTTCCTGTAGACTTACTCTCACTGTACCATTTGAGAAAGCAAGTATCGTAACGCCTACAACTGGTTCAGATGTTGTTTTCTTTCCGTACGAAGAACAAAAACTTACTCCTTGGCCTCGTTGCATTCTTTGGCGAGTGACTGGGACATCTTTGAAGTCCAGAGCTATGGTTTTAACTGTAGGTGTTGGCAACGAAGCGATAGGCTTGGTACGGTGTTCGATGACTTGCGAGGGTCGAAGTATATACTTGGGCAAAAGAACGTATAAAAGAATTTTCGTAGGATATTCTAATGAATTATCTTTGTGGAAAAGGCGGATGTACTGAATCTCATATATCAACGTTCGCCGATGAGTCCGCTTGGGAACCAACAAAGTACCAGGTGCTATTAAACAATGGGGTTGCGGACTTCCACTTCGTCACAGGACGGATCTCAAAAGCCTGGACGCCGATGGATGAACGTTGGTGGTCCAGATCAGCACATTCTTGGCTCTTGGCAAAGCCGCCCTTATGTAATCGGTTTTTTTAAGTCTCTCGACTTCAGTGCGCTTACTTCCTGCCATAAGCCATCAGGTACCTCTACTAGCACAAAGCGGGAGCAGCTCACCTGAGACCCACTTGATGGTATCCATCGGGCAGCTTCCACTTTTCGAGGTCCCGTTCACTTGGGCGCTTTCTCCACAAGCCACATGCTGGGACTGTCCGCAAAAAAAGTTCCCAAAGAGCAGCAGAACGACAAACCATTTTTGGAAAATTGAACCGGGCTTGCACTTCCAGTGACGTCCACACCGCAACAACTCCAGAATCACCGGCCAATATGGACGGCTCACTGGACTTCAAGTCCTTGAGGGAATCGCTCCAAGCCGCCCTGGTCGCCACGACCCGAACCGCCAACTCAATCGCCAGCGAGGATCTTCAGTTCCAGCGCACCGTCAACCCGACTGTCGGTGGTCAGCTCGACAACAGCTCCGGCCGCCTTCTGTCCCTTGCCAACGGGCTCCTCAAGTCGACCGCGAACCTTACCGGCCAGAAGGTTGGCGCTCTTGAAGATGCCGACGACGTGGACATCCAATGGCGGAACATTGTCGACGTGATTGACTCGTTGCTCGAGAAAGCCGACACCTGCCTCGACGAGTACACGGGATTGATCAAGCGGAAGGATGCGCCTACCCCCGCCGACCAGGGCCGCGCCCAAAAACGCGTCAAGTCATCTAACGATCGTCTTGACTGGTCATTGAAGAGAGCCAACATTCTCAAACCTCAGAACAACTTCGAGAGGAAGGTCGATAACTTCGCTACCTGTCCTTGGAAGCCTCTGTTGTCGTCCAAGCCTCATGCCAAGGTGTCACTGGACGACAGCCTGACCACCTTTGTCGACGATGACAACAACACACAGTACGGCTAACTATCCTTTCCGATTCTATAAGAGCATGTCGCTAACATGAATCTCCCAGATACAAACACCCCTACGAAACCGAGATCAAGACGACACCGTATCCTGAGCATGTGTACAAGAAGCGTGAACCCAAGGAGTACCTTCCTATCGATTCGACATCCGCCATCTGGGTTGATACTTATGAGGGCGTCTTGGAGATGTTGGAGGAGCTCAAGCAGGCCAAGGAAATTGCGCTTGACCTGGAGCATCACGATTTCAGGTCTTACACCGGACTGTTATCGCTCATGCAGATCAGTACCAGAGAGAAGGATTGGGTAATTGATACTCTTCAACCTTGGAGGCACAAGCTCGAAGTTCTGAATGAGGTTTTTGCGGACCCCAACATTGTCAAGGTGAGACACATCCTGACCTTCTGCTTTCATTGTATGATCGACTAACTTGACCCAGGTTCTTCACGGTGCTTTCATGGATGTCATCTGGCTGCAGAGAGATCTTGGTCTATACGTTGTCGGTCTTTTCGACACATATCATGCTTGCGCCGTTCTCGGGTATCCTGGAAGGAGCTTGGGTTACCTGCTTAGCAAGTTTGCCGAGTTCGAAGCCGACAAAAAGTATCAGCTTGCGGACTGGCGCATCCGACCTCTCCCGGAGGAGATGTTTTACTATGCGCGGTCCGATACCCACTACCTGCTCTACATCTTCGACATGATCATCAACGAGCTCGTGGAGCGCTCAACACCTGGAAAGCCGAAGCCTGACCTTCTCGAGCAGGTCCTCGAGAGGTCCAAGGATGTCGCCCTGCAACGATACGAGAACCTTAGCTACAACGTCGAAACCGGCCAGGGACCCCGCGGGTGGTATAATGTGCTGTTGAAGTCCCCAACACTCTACAACGGCGAGCAGTTTGCCGTCTACAAGGCCGTACATCAATGGCGTGACAATTTGGCTCGTCGTGAGGACGAGAGCCCCTTCTTCTTTATGACACAGCAGGTTCTCGCCGACATTGCCCGGATACTCCCGACCGACAAGAAGGCTCTGTGGAGTATCCTGGATAGCAATGCCAAGGGCCTCAAGTCTCATTTGGATGATCTATTCGTCGTCATTCAAAAGGCTAGGGAGGAAGGTGTGAACGGTCCCAAAATGATGGATATCTTCAAGAGCGAGTCATCTGTCCTCGCCCCTGCCAAGATTGCTGCGGTCATCGCCGACGATAGCGACATTCCGGACGTCAAGGAGCTCAAGGCTGACCGGTCCCAATTTTGGGGCGGCGTTACTCTGAGCTCAGTCTGGGACGGCACGGCTGCGAAGACTGCCAAGCTTGACGACGTGTTGGAAATCACCCTTCCGTATCCGGCGGACTTCATGGATGGATCCGCGGCTGAGATGGAGGTGGATCAACCAGAGGAGACGGTGCCAGAGCCCCAGTCGGCGCCGGAAGAGGTGATAGTCAACCAGGAATTCACTCTTCGGAACGGAGGTAAGCGCAAGCGCGAGGAAGAGTCTGAGGAAGAAGAGGAGGCCTCAGATGCCGAAATGGAGGATTCCGCGCCTCAGACCGAAACCGACGTGCAAACCGGCGGCGAAGCCGAGGGTGACGACTCCGACGAGGAAGAAGAGGAGGAGGAGGAAGAGGCAAGCGACAAGTCATCCAAGAAATCCAAGAAGGCTGCCAGGAAAGCGGCCAAGGAGAAGAAGAAGCAGGCCAAGGAAGCTCTCAAGGCCCAGCGAAGGGCAGAGAAGGCGGCCAAGAAGGAAGCAAAGAAGAAGGCGCAGGAAGAAGCTGCTGCTGCCGCTAAGCAGGCGGAGGGCGAGGAGGAGAAGGAAGATCAACCGTTTGATTACTCTCAGGCTGCATCGGTGTTGCGTGCTCGCAAGACCCAGGAGGACGTCAAGAAGGCGAATAAGAGGTTTAACCCGTATGAAAACAAGTCTCAGGGAGGACCCAAGGGCGCAAGAGCGCATTACACGGCCAAGGCGGCTGGCAGGACGGCTACCTTTAAGAAGTGATGAGCTGGCGCATGAAGAAGCTGGAATCCTGGGGCGGGCAGATATGATAGATTATGGAACGATTAGTGCTATATTGGCCATTGATGCCAGTTATTTGTTATTTGGGCTATTATTACCGCGGTGCGTTTAGTATATGCGACAAGAGATGAGACTGAGATGGCTTATGGTAGAGACATAGATACCAAGCAATAACTGATGACGGCCAAGAGACGTCGAGTTTTCATCCTGTTCTACAAAAGGCTGAGCCACAGAAACACTGCATCAAATTATACAGAGTCTCGACCGGTGTGAGTATTTATGTCTTTATATATCCTGCATGTTTCACCTCACGCAATCAACTTGCACCTACATTAGAGTTTGGCCAAGCTGATTAGGTACTGGTATCCGACTCAATCTTCATTTTCTATCTGATGGTATCACGAGGTATCACGAGGTGGAGGGGATCCGCGCGGTGGTCATGAGAGCCAGTCGACAGACCAATGTAACCTATCAACACCTTCTTGAGATCTCGTGGATGGCGTTTCGTTCCATGATCAAGACGTATGTATCTCCATTTTGGCATTTGGCAAGTCATGGAATGATACTGTAGTATTCCGAGAACATACCTATTTATCTACACACTTACGTACATACATACCACCACGACTATCTACAGCCTAAGGCGACATCGATACACCAGAAACGATCGAAGCGCCACCAGTGGGTAGGTGTGTTGTCCTACTTTTCTAAGATATTGAGCTGCCCAAGATAGGTAGCTCAAAGCTCTAGGTACCTATCCGATGCTGGCATGTTGCTGCAACCCAGGGGCGTAGACAAGGATTCCTGTTGCGGCATGTCGCGTGGGCATTGCAGGATTCATTCTAAATAGGTACCTTGCCGGACAGATGAGCGGCCTTGCTGATACACTACATAGTGAGGCAACCCAGGCAGTTCCTGCTGAGCATGCCATGCCATGCCATGCCTGCTGGTCGCCAAGGATTGGAGAGACCAGCCCGAGATATGGATGGCGGTCATGGATGATGGTGTTGTGGTGTCATTCGGGAAATGAGGCAGGGTTCGTCTATGACGGGGCTTGTTGAGGATTCTAGCCTTGCTTCGTTCGGTTGCAGTGCCGTTCTCGTTTCTTTTTCCTGTCGCCCTGGTCTACAGGGTTTCGACCTCTTCTCGTCTTTTGGTCAGAGGTGAAGGGGGGGTACCCCTGCCTACCCTGCAGTTGGTACATCCAACCCTCTCGGCAGGGCGGGTACAGCTCGCAGGGGGGCCCGGGACGGAGCAAGGACGGGAAGCTAACTGCAGCGCGAGCCATTCTAGGGTCCCTCCACTAACATCAGATGCCATCTGACCATAACAGGCAGTTGCGACGCTCAGCTTGGTCGTCATTTGTTCCTTGCTGGACTTGAACTCACGGTCCATTTGACAAACTGGAGGTGTCCAGCTGCCTCACTGCGTCTTTTTTCCCTGGAAACTGAACAATTAGATTGTCACTCCGTCGCCGCCGAAAACAAAGGCGGAATACTTTTGGCGCCCCACCTGCTTAGGCAAGATCGGCATTGTTCTTGACTCTTGACTTACTTCTTACACCTTCTTGTTTGTGTTTTTCCCATATGCGCCGCCTTTGATCATTGCGGCGCAAAACCGATATAACTACCGCCCTCTTCAAGCTTCCCTCTCCCGCTCACCAAGTACCATACCAGCAGCCTTGAAGATCGCCGCTGGACAGCCTCGTCTTTCCAACAAACAAGAGCCATTCACTCCTAGTATTGCTCATCGTGCCATTCCATCCCATCCCATCCGTCAAACAGCCTACCATACATCCGACAGGATCCCACCTTCGTTTTTGCCCTCCAAGCACCACAGTGGACCCGACCTTGACGTGTCTGCGTGGCAGAGTCCCCGAGGCCGCCTGTGCCCTCGTCAGAAGCCTCTCACTTGCCAGACTCGGTCACCGCAGTAGCCTCTGGCACCGTCGACCGATTTGCACATCGAATTACACCGTTCCTCGCCGACGTCATATTTATAGCGTCCCCACCATGGACCACTTTCCGCGACTACGCCCGCATCGGCGCAAACGAGACATCACCGCTCCCAGTTTGATCACCACACCTACTACCACCAAGTCTGAAAGTACTTCTGAGAAAACAGAGTCTCCTTCGGCTGAACTAACAACGCCCACCGCCACTCCTTCACTACGCTCAGTCCATAAGCTCCGTCCCTTTCGAGTATTTTCACGTTCGTCCAAGAGGGCCCGCGAGTCCTCTCCCGCTTCGCAGAAACAGACACCGACTGTCGCCGCCGTTATGGCTTCCAACGGTACCGCAGACCACCCTGCTTCGCCAGCCGAGAGCAAGACGTCGTCAGGGCAACAGCTCAAGAAAGATGGCCGACCTAAGATGCCCTCTTTCCTGGAATTAAGCGAGTCTGGTAAGCTTTTGGCTCGCCTTTTGGCGCTCTCACCTTTTTCCAAGGCATATACACTAACAGGGCCTTTCACATTTACAGAAATTGAAAACAAGTTCCAAGAAATCATCTGGCTCGAGCGCAAGCGCATCCTAGAAGCGACACAGAACCCCTCACGAGATTTCCGCTGGGCCCGCGTAATGGGACCGCACCTTCGGCAGCTCGACAGATACGGCAACATACAACCCTGGCACAACAACCGAATCAAGCTTCAGGTGCCTGAGGGCAAGATCGACTACATCAATGCCTCGCCTATTGTCCTACCCCCGACGGTTCTCACCACGGCCGATGGGGAAACAAGCAATACACAAGAACCGGATCGCTACATCGCCATGCAGGGCCCCAAACAGTGTACAACCGACCATGTATGGCGCATGGCAGTCGAGCAGCTCGAGAGCCCTGGCGTGATCGTCATGTTGACCGAGACACACGAGGGCGACTTTGAGAAATGTTACCAGTACTTTCCCCGGACGACGGAGGATCCCCCACTGGAGATCAACGAGGGGGACGAGTTCGGCGATGGCTTCCGTGCCACAGTTCGGTGCGCAGGCATCGAGGAAACACCGGCCGGTGATGCGATTGAGCTTCGCAAGATGGTGATCCATGTGCACAAGTCGGCTGGAAGGAAGAGTGTGGACGGCAAGAGCAATGGGTCGCAGAGCAAAAGGCAAACCCCAGAGCCGGAAAATGCAACCACCGAGGAACCCAAGATCACGTCGCCTCTGACGCAGATGGCAAAAGAGACGGAAGAGAACCTCACGATCAGTGAACCAGAAGAGACGGTGGGCCGGAACTCTGGAGAGGGAGAAGTCGAAGAGCGCATTGTGTGGCACTTTCTCTACAAGAAGTGGCCCGATTTTGGCGTCCCGGACCTCGCCGATCTCGACAGTTTCTTTACACTCATGAGTCTATCTCGAGAGAAAAACGCGGGCCCCCACAACCCTCGCATCGTCCATTGCAGCGCAGGCGTTGGCCGCAGCGGTACCTTCATAGCGCTGGAGCACCTCATGCGGGAGCTGGACGCGGGAGTGTTGGAGAACTGGGATGAGCGCACTGCTGGCGCTGGCGAGTCCTTATCTTCGCCCATCAGGACGTCGCAGGAGGAAGTCATGTCGCCCATAGGCAGCACAAAGGGCTTGGAGGATAACGACTTGATTTTCCAGGTGGTCAACCAGCTCAGGGAGCAGCGAAAGACCATGGTGCAGGCCGAGAGCCAGTATCTGTTTATCTACCAGGTGATGCGCAAGCTGTGGCTGGATAAGTATGGAGGTGATGGTGATGACTCGAGCTCGGGAGAGAGGGCGGCCAAGAGGCTGGAGGTTGATCCTGGTGATCCCTTCTATGTGAATGGGTACTCTGAGAAGTAGAGCGACTCGTTGAGTCCTCCCATATCGCATTTGTGGACTATGTCCTCATCTTCAGGCCTTCGTGTTTGGGGTCATGGCCGGTTGAGTTAGCTGGTTCTTACTCCTATTGGCCTATGGCTAGGAGCGGGTGCTCAATGGGCCACTGTCGAGGGACCATGGAGTTGAGGAGGCATGATGACGATAGTCAGAGGCGGTTAGACAATAGGCGCCTGGTCGAGGAAGAAACGATAGACCGTAAGGGGTTACAGGAAAGAAAGAAAGAAAGAGAAAGTTAAAGAGCAGGAGAGGAACATGCATGGTAGGTGGGTAAGGGGCAAGATACCACCAAGTAACTCTAATCATCTCCTTGTGGACACAAGCATCCGTCGTCGTCTTAGATACCCCCATTGCTTTTTTTTTTTTCATAATGTCATTGCATTGCATTGCTTATTAGCCACTTCACGTTTTGGGCACACATATCGCGGTATCAAGTTGTTTGAGGTTACAAGAATTGCGTGTGCATTCACTCGCCTCACTGCCTGGCCGGTGGTAGAAGGAAAGTCTTCCCACAACTCAGTTACATAGCTTGCGCGTCCATTCTCTTGTGTTGTGTTGTGATACACGTCTACCGACGGAACTCCAATAAGCATGCATCAACTCACACCTCAGCACCAAGTGTCTACCTACTACAAAGTCCCAAATTGACGAGCTCGAACATGATGGCATGACATGAGTCAACTGCAGCGTAGATCGGATCGGCTTTGCCTGTACATATGGCGTCTGTGAGATTTAGACTAGACTCGCGCATACTTGGGTAGGTACTGATGCATGTCTATGTAGAGGTACGCAAGGTACGAAATGCAGGATATTCATCATACATCCACGCTATGCAGATCACTTCATTGCTACCCTTTCCGCGCGTGTGGGTGTATATATATGCGTATGTACGTATTGCTTTGCTCAGATTTTGCTGTTGTTACGCAGGCCACTTTCACTTTCACTTTCACTTCCACTGCCATTTTCTTGGTAACATACTAGTGATGACCGGGCCGGATACAGGTAGGTAGGTAGATATGACGAGTCGGATACGTATGGCATTGCCTGAAAGGAATGGTGAACAGGAGAAGAGAGAGAGGAAGACAAGAACAAAAAAAAAAAAAAAAAAAAAAAAAAAAAAAAAGAAGAGATAGAAAAGGATAAGCTAAGTTCAACCAATCCAACCCCATTCCCAAAGGAAAGTAATTCATAGTCCGTTAATTACCCTCACACTACACTACGGTAATCACTCGCGGATATATGCAGAACGTACCTGAACCTGAACCTGAACCTGAACCTGAACCCGAACCTGAACCCGTATGTATGTTTTCGTTTCCAGCTAGGTACCTACCTATATTAGTACGATACACCGTACGGAATCAAGAATGGACATCTGTAAGTGTATGCTGGCAGGTAGGTGTCGGATCGGATCGGATCAGTTACGTTAGTTCCCGTTTTGTCGTTGTCATCATACCACACCCACCCACTAACACATCGGATCAGGATCCGAGAAAAGCGCAAATCTGGCTTTTTTGGGTGTCGGGTGCGGATGTGGATGTGGATGTCGGGTGTGTGTGGTGGATGTAGATGTGGATGTAGATGTGATAGCCAATATATCAAAGCCCGTGGTTGATGGCGTTTGAGTACCTAGGTACTTACCTACCACGGAGTGACAACGCGGAAACATTTCAGTTCCGCTTTCATCTACTTTTGGTCGTCACAAACGTAGTAGAAAATTTGGGAAGGGCAATCGCACAGAAGAATTATCGATATGAAACATGACTTTTCGATCCAAGACATTTTGTTTGTCCCCGTCTGTGATGAGAGCGAATGTGTGTATGTGTGTCCATGTGAGTGCCAAGGGAACAAAAAAATCAAAAAAATCGGGAAAAGAGAACAGGGGTATTACTAACGTTCTTCTATGTAGCCTGAACATGAACATCGGACCGTAGCCCGTGGCTAAAAGTGTGTTGACCGACGTTGTTCAAGCCAACAAACCAACCAAGCTTTTGGTTGATCGGTCAGGTTAGCTGGGCCTTGGACAACGTCGGTCAACAATTTACATAACGTGTCTGGACGCAGTAGTAGGACTAAACGTGATTTTCTTTTCTCGTTTTTCTCGGTGTACGCACAAATGTGTCCAATAATCCGGTACTTCTCTGAGGTTTTATTTTTTGAAAGAGGTACGTACCAAACTCGGATCATATCATATCATTATACGGGATAGAGAAAAAAAAAAAAGAGAAAGGACGTTGGACAAGCTTATCTACCATAGTACCTTGTCTTGCCTTGCCTTGTGCTGGATAACAACAGATAGGACAAGACACGAAGAAAGGTCTCGGAAGAAGGTTTGGTTTTGCTTGTTGTCTAATTTTCCTTCCTCTCTCGTTCCCGTGGGGAAAAAAACCTGAAACTCGCATGTCTTGCACATTTGAACCATTTCTTAATGTCTGACGGACAGACAGTGTGACAGTTCGTCATGACAGCCGCAGACTCAGGTCAATATCCGAAAGGGTGCATTCGAAACCTGAAATTGAGTGAGAGGACTTGATCAAGTCAAAGTGATGAATGAGTATCAGGTGGTAGTGTAAAAAACGTGTGAAGTCGTCAAGTCATCGATGGTTGTTGACTTCCACTTTACACTCATTGTGGATAGCTTCAGAATAGTAACTGAAAAGATGCCAAGCCCTTTCTTCAGTACATATCAGGGTCATTGGTCAAGAAGTTGAAAACGGTCTAGAACGAGTGGAGTCTCTTAACAGAAAAGAGAGAGAATTAAAAGAAGAGAAAGGAGTGGAAGGATCCAAAAAAAAAACACCACCTCTCGTGAATGCCCAAAAGGCGGGATGGATGGATACTCCCCATGTGCCGTTTGGCAAGGGGTCACATAACAGTTTCTTTTTTCATCAACAAGCGGAAGTTCAATCAAGGGTGGTTCGGGTTCGCAAAGCGACCCTGTTACAATGATAGCTCGCTGAGAACACCACATGCCCAGCCCCCAACCCTGTTCAGCCGCGTGTCTGCCATGTGGTGTGGATGTGCTCAAAACGGGCACGGCTTTTGGCAGCCGAAGGAAGGCCTGGTCGATCCACTCACAGTCATTCATTTTCGACGGAGTGTGTGTAAACCACGTCCGTACCTTGCTTGGCTTTGAGAAGCCCAGCTCGTGTTTGCTGTAGGCTTGTAGCCCAGTTTGTTGGCGAGATGAATAGAGACAAGCTGGTGTATACTGGGATCATTCTGCTACGTAGTGTAGATTGTGATGCCGAGTGCCGATTCGGCCACCACGTCTCTCTAACTGATGATCATGAGAATGAATGAATGATGGACGAACTAGTGTGAACTAGTATGGGTGGAATGGAACGATACTATGACTATCCTAGTACTTTCGGAGAAGATGGAAGGTTTGGAAGGAAATACCGTGGACTGTGGGTGCCGTCGTCCGTTTGCGAAGAGAGCTCGTGTTGGTACGGAGCTGCCGTCGGGTCAAACAACAAGACTGGACAAGTCTCACCATGAAACAGTCCGATTGACTGGTGATGTCAGCTGGCTTTTGCTTCATTTCTACGGTGAAAGACGAACGACGGAAGAAGACAAGATGGGTTGGGCCGCAAAAGGGTGTTTGGCACTAGCAAGATGTCCGGGGCAAAGCTGGAGCATGCTCGCCGGCCGAACAAGGGCCTCGGAAATGAGCGATAGACGCCGGTTAACTGATGGGCATGGCTGGTATTGTTGACAGCAGCTCGGTCTTCATCCAAGGATTTCGAACCACGCAATGTTTGGAAAGACAACCAAGTGGTCAGTAAAGTGTATGTAACGCAGTTGAAATCTGACGGTTGCTATTTTGGTGGGTGACGGAACAAATGAAAATGCATGATTGACAGAGTGCGGGCGGTGAAGGAGCAAAAGACCCGGATGAGTACCTTGGAATGCTACCTACCCTTTCGGAGAGAGAGACGACGATGCCAAACAGAGGCAGCAACCACCGGGACAAAAGCTAGATTGCGGTTGGTGAGGGTTATGGTAGGTTGTGGGTAACACGTATGTTCGTCGCAAGGACTCGCTTGTTGCGGAGTAGTGTAGTGTAGTGTAAGGTATGTATTCGTTCGTATGTATGTACACATCCTGGAGACTTTTGGCTCTTGGGGTTCACCGGCACTAGTCTAGCATGTGAAATTGTACCTGTTGGGGTGAAGATGGCGGGGCCTGCAAAGTACTTTGTACGACCGTGTCTTCGCTTGCCGTTTTTGTTTCAAAGTCGAACCGAAAGCAACCTGGAGCCTTGTAGTAGCTCTTCATCACGAACCGTAAGTAAGGTAACCTTGTGTTGGGTTGTCAAAAGTAATGTAATAATGGGCCAGAACTGAAGCGGTTCGCATCGACAACACCAACAAGGTTGCAATGATGCTGGGGGCTGCAGAAGTGGAAGCCAGAAGGATGTCTGTCGCATTCAGTGGACGATTTGCAGTTGACGAGACCTGCCCCACCATTGCATCGGAGCGGGTCTCGGTCGTGTGGAGCCCCAGGTGTGTTGATCTTGACCAATGCAAAGGGCAGCATTGGCTGGCCCGGGACACCTGGGGGA
Organism: Neurospora intermedia; assembly: GCA_037102815.1. Taxonomy (NCBI): domain Eukaryota; kingdom Fungi; phylum Ascomycota; class Sordariomycetes; order Sordariales; family Sordariaceae; genus Neurospora; species Neurospora intermedia. The sequence continues at coordinate 1,228,291 of BTPP01000007.1, forward strand.
GTCTGCAACAACCGCCATCCCAGCAGACCAAACCCCAGTGGCTCGACTTCAACCATCACCATCGGCATCTCATCGGTCTTGGTAGGTAGGTAGACCTAGGTAGGTTGTGAGAAAGGATCCAAATGGGACAACACGTCGGCCCCCCTTGTCGGATGGCCCGGGACTCCGAATCCGGCAAAGCTGGCGACTAACACTGCTGCTGCTGCTGCTGCCCATATCCACTCCCGGCCTTCTGGAAGCTTTCAAAAAGGACCACAGGTACGATCGGCCCTGCCCTGCATCTGGCAGAGGAGCTTGTTGACGTTCGAGGCTCCCGCGAACTCTGTCTCTCACTGCTACCCTGCCATTCAACTTTCTCACCATATTTTATATGGGGACCCGACGACTCTAACAGGACCCGGCTGGTCACTCTCATCCCCTTTCCTCACCACTCATATCATATACTTTGACATACATACATACATAATTCATCCCATCCTCTCACCCTCACTCACTCACTCTCACCTGGAGCCCCTTTGGCCCCCACCATAGTCGGCAACTGCTTTGGTAATCCCGTCCATATCCCGTATCCCGTCCCGACCCGCTGTCCTCGAGGCACTTCAGTCGGCAACAACAACAGACCAACAACGAACCCACGCACTACGGCGCTAGTCACTTTGCCAACCGAGACTAAAAGTCCACCCGGCGGAGATTGTTCAAGTTCAACGGCGTCGAAAGAGAGGGTCTTCGGCCTTTGCCTCCCACATTCTTGCGCCGACTCGCCTCCAAACGAAACGGTCTGGACCATCAACGGCAATGGCACGTGGGGCATTCGCAGCCCGCGAGTCCTTATTGTAAAGGTTAACCGCGCCCTCGATTTACATAAAGAGTAAATTAACTTTTCCGGCTAATGCGAGGCGTCAAACTTTTAGCGACTTTCTTTCTTTTCACTGCGCCATTGCCATCACTGGACTAGTCTGCCCTCGGCGTGCACCAACGTACCTCCATTTTCACCACACCTCCTATCAATCCATCCTATATCCTTCCGGCGCAACTTGCCACGGCTTCAGGCTGTGCGTGTAAGAGTCAGTCCGGATCTGTAAGACCGGCTTACATCAAACGGCATCGACCAGACATTATCACGGGGTTGTTTGGGGACAATACAAGACCAAACCCGGTGCCTTATTTGGACACCAGATAAGATAGGCCAGACACCATGACGTCGATAGTAAGTGAGCTTTGTTCCAGATTCACCCGAGCGCAACCCAAATCCTTGCCCCCGGGCCCCCCTTTGCTACCAAGTGAGTGTGGCATCATGTTCAGCCTGATGGTTGTTTCCACTCCAACACCCGGACCTCCCAACTTCAACTACCCAACCACAAGCCCAATCTTACATCCTCATCCTCATCCTCATCCTCACTCTCACACCCACACCTTCCAACACCAACCAAGTACCTTCTCTTGATGCTCACCGCCTTGCCCGTTGCGAATCCTGCTTGTTTCTTTTTTGATCCTTTTCTGTCCTATCCCATCTCTTCCTGACCCTGCTCACTTCACCGGGACTGTCTTGTGTTCCCCCACGTTGCTGAACCGACAGGCTGGCGCGCTTGCAATTCGAGGTCGCAACGCTTGTGCTTCCTTCCTCTTGTGCTTGCCTGGCCTTGTCTAAGCAAGTGTGGCCGGGCATATAGACTGGCATCCTTTGCGGCTAGTTGAGGTAGAGGTAACACTGGAAGCTGAGCAAGTCAGAAAGTAGCGGGTGTACGAGCACATGATGCTTGCCGTCTCATCCTGAATTTCGCGGCGGCGCAGAAAGCGTTTCTTTAATCTCTCTGTCTCGTAGCGACGGGAACCCCTTCCGGCCTTTCACACAAGTTTCCGGAACACTCCCATGCCAATTAGGTTACCACCATCCATCCCTTGATATTCTCTAGGGACGAGCCACCTCTGATAATCACCACCACCACACCCTCTACTCTTACTATGTTCCTATCACACCATCACTACCCTCTCTCCTACTGCTCATGATTATAATCAGCTCTTCATCTCTTACAAGACAATGTTGCCTTGATTCTGAACAAGGCAATGGATCTCGAGACCGAGACCTGGACCGCGTGTCCTTTGTTTGATTTCGTTGATTTCGACAAGATGCTAACACACACTCCTCGTCTCCAGCTATGTCTGGCGCATTATTGCGACCTTCACGGGCCCACCCCCTTGATGGTCACCGAAGGACTCCCTGTTCCATGCAGCACATGTTATGAGGAGGGTCAGCAACACGACCACAGCAATGTTACCGACCAGCCGGCTCCGAGTGCCACCGCAGCTAATGCCTCGGTCCATGCCGTAGCCGCTGCCGCCGAAGCGCTTCGCCGAATGGACCTCGGCGCCGGTGGTCTAAGAAGCTCTTCTGCGCCTGTATCCGAGGAGCAAGCTCAGGAATATCGCGCCTCGCTTCGCCGCGTCTCTCAGACTGTTGGCACTTCCGCGGCCGTTGAAACTCCTCCACAAAGTCCGCAGATTCCAACCGAGCCCCCATTATCGCAACAGGAAAAGCGACGCAGTGATTCAGGATTCCGCAGGACCTATGACGACTACGTCACTCGCCGCGCCGGTCCGTGCGATAATTGCGCCTTGACGCTACCCAAACGACAAGAAAGTAGCAAAGACGCAAATCCGGAACCAAAGCCAGAGCAGGGGCCTACATTACGAACACGTGCTCCCTTTGCTCGCGTGTTCTCTGGAGGAATGGACGAACCATCACCGCCAATTTCACAAACATCCTCATCGATCCCGTCTGAGGATGAGTCCATCACCAAGTCTCGTCCCTCACATCGTCGTGCTGAAACCACGGCCTCACTAGCATCACGATCTAGCAGCAGCTCCGCCCAAGGGGTTACGGCACATACGCACTATCTCGACTATACCTCAACGCACGAGCCCGTTGCCGCAAATTCGTTCTCCATTGTTCGCGCATCCTGTCTGCGGACGCTCTCTCTGGAAACTCTTCCCCGACCTCCCGCTACAGGCTATCCTTCCTCAGGCGCCAACCCGGGGATTACGCCGAGCGCTTCACCCAGCCCTCCGGCTTACGTTACAACGCACAGTGTCGGCGCTGCAGCATCCGGTGGGCCAATATTCTTCGGCGACCCTTCTGCCGGCTACACAACGGCCTACATATTTCGAATCCCCGATGTCCATGCGCGAGGCCACAAGCGCGTGTACGCTTTCCTAGCCCTTAGCACCCACCGCGAGCGTCTTGCCATGAAGACCTTCGGATTTGTCGCTGCCGCGTTCCGTGACCTGGCGACCTGGATCCAGACACTGGCCGAGCAAGAAGCCGAAAGGTCCCTCCAGGAGTCATCAGCCAACAGCCCCGTTATGCCCGGAGGCCCTGGCTACGGAGGAAGCCTGCACTCGGAACCAGCAGCACCCGCCAACCACATTCCCACGGCCGGCGGACCGGGCGGCGGTAGCAGCTTCCTCATGGGCGGCGGCGGTCTGTCCAGGAGGATGGGCAGCGGTTTTTCTGCCTCTGGAGTCGCGCTGAAGCAGCGAGGCTTGGCTGAGCTGGTTGGTCTGCCTGACTTCTTTATTGAGCTTCATGCTAGGTTCGTGAAGCTCTTGCTTGACCTGCGTGTCGTCTTGGGATCATGAAAGAAGACAGGAGTCTTCCACCGAAGACGCTTACGGACCACAATCATACTTGGACGAACGATCGTTGGAACCATGTACATATATCCATCCATCCATTCACGCGGGCTGGCAACGATCGTCACAACATCCAACAGAACCAGACCACCACCACCACCACCGCCACCACTGCTACTACCATAACCGAGGAGACAGTTGTGTGTAACAATAGCTTGACTTCAACGTCAATGAAGAAGAGGAAGACTCCCACTAACAAATATAGCACTTCGATGACAGACAGAGAGGCAGCGATACGGCACCAGCAGTTGATATCACGAAATATGCAAAACTTGTTTTACGTGTGTGGGAGAGATTAAGTAATGGGTAATGAATTAATGACCTGGTAGAGAATTGCGCGAAAGGCTGGGCGCGCGTATAGAAGCAGGGTGAAGCTGAACGAGCGAGCGAGGTGTACGAGAAAGAGAAGGGAAGGAGAGAGTAGCATGTGAGAGGGGAAAATACAATACCAACCATCTTGTGCATTCGAGATCATTGATGCTTTTTCTCCTGGAGTGTTGTTCAATGTGGATAAACATGGAGAAGCGGAAGCATCACGTGTGTCTTGTTTTTTTTGGGCTGTTTGATTCAATAACAGGTTAGACGAAGGTACGGACGGATGGATGGATGGATGGATGGATGGATAGATGAGTAGAAGGATGGATGGGATGTGTGTGGTTTTAACTTTTTTTTTTTTTTTTCTTCCCTTCCTACAACCTTCGCCGTATCCACACATCCACATTCTCATTCCCTCCCTAACCTCATCTATCAACCACAATCTCATTCCCTAAACCTCAGTCATCAACAACCACCACCGCGGCCTCACATTTTTCTCTTTTCCTTTCTTTTTTCTCTTTTCCTCTCCCTTCCCCATCTCACGGAAACTCCCAAGCATGTGTTATTTTTATCTTTCTTTTCGGTATCAAAGCAGCAGCTATATCGCCAACTGGAAGTGAGCGAGCGTGTAAGGAGACTACCTAGTAAGGAGACCAAGGAGACTGACCAAGGAGACCAAGGAGACTAAGGAGACTAAGGAGCAGCGGGGGAGGGGACTGAGTGAGTGTTTCCTACAAACATTCCCACGTAGTCACAAGTAGTGTACGTAGTCACAAGTAGTCCCAAGTAATCCTAAGTAGTGTAGTCCCAAGGTGGCCGGCCCATGGAGGATATACCCCCCCGAATAACACAGAAAATATTTTCAATCTTTAGCATTATTCGTTCATTCCCCCCCCTTCTTTGTTATCTGAACATTTAAAGGCCTAGTTCTAGTCTACTGAAGTAAACCCTTTTTTTACTCTTTTGAGCACTGAGCGAGAGAGTAACGATAACGATATCTACCTAGGAACTTTCCGTCTACATCGTAGTCTCCATAGTACTTATGTAGATTCAACGTAACAGAGATCTATCCTATCACTGAAATATGGGATATTTATGCGGATTTTACTTTCTGGAGTGGTAAATAAGGTACCATCTTCCTCTCGCCATAATTCATAAGGAACATACTGTAGATAAACGGTGCCTTACCCTTTCTTATCGTCTTCCTAGACAAATGTTTTCAAGCCAATCCTATCAAGTTTAAAGGACATGAACCTAGATTGCAGCGCATACATTTATTTGACATATCCTCCCCTTTGCTAAAGTGAGAATTACTGTAGCTACGGCGTTTCAGTATGATAACTATGAGTTTTGAGTTTCTCTGACGTTTATGTCGTGATCATAGCATCAACTTTCTGGTTGTGGGGATGGGCAAAAGCAAGAAAGAAAGAAGAAGAAATGCGTACGACGACCTGGAGGAAAGGAAAGCGCACTGAGAACTCAATTCCGCCGAGCAAGTTGATCTGAACATGTAAGTAGTATCAGCTGGGAGCCAGGGCATCTTGCTACTTTTCAATTGGGTGCTACTGCATATTCAGTTGGAGCAACTCCAGAGAGGTACGCACATATGTAGATGGTGATGCCAGTCCAGATTTATTCGCTAGTGTACAAATTTGGTTTCGCTTCTATTGAACGTCTATAGTCCCGGCTGATCTGGAGCACAAATTATATTTTCCCCCAGCCAGCACGAAGCATAGCACCAACCCACCCAGAATGCAATCTCTCCTCATGTTCCATGGTCCTCGACCCCAACACAGCAAGCCCATGACGCCGATAGTTTACTTGTAGAAATCAAACTTGTTCTCGTCGCTCGTACCCTTCACCTGGCTGCTGTAGGCGTCCTCCAAATCAGCCTGGATGATGTTGTACCTGTTCTTCCGTACTGCGCGCAGACCAGCCTCCTGCATAATGGCAGCGATGACGGCACCGCTGAGAGGATCGTTACGGACAATCAAGCTGTCCAGGTCGACCTCGGGGGCCAAGCTCATCTTGCCAGCAATCGTGGTGAAGATGAGACGGCGCTCGCGGCGATCGCGCAGGTTGGGGAACTCGATCTTGCGATCAAGACGACCGGGACGCAGCAGGGCGGGATCGAGAGTGTCGGCACGGTTGGTGGCCATGATAACCTTGACGTTGGCGGTCTGGTCGAAACCGTCCATCTGGTTGAGCAATTCGAGTAGAATTCTCTGCACCTCGCGATCGGCACCCGTCTGCGCGTCGAAACGCTTCGTCGCAATGGCATCGATTTCGTCGATGAAGATGATGGCGGGGGCGTTCTCACGAGCCATGCGGAAGACGTCGCGCACCATGCGAGGACCCTCACCGAGATACTTTTGTACGAACTCGGAACCGACGACGCGGATGAAGTTCGCTGTCGTCGAGTTTGCGACAGCCTTGACCAACATTGTCTTGCCGGTACCGGGAGGACCGTAGAGAAGGACACCGCGCGGGGGGTCAATACCGATCTGCTTGTAGAGATCAAAGTGTGTTAGGGGCAGCTCAACGGCTTCCCGAATTTCTTGCTTCTGCATATCCAACCCTCCAACATCGGCATATGTAACGTCGGGCTTCTCGTCGGCACCGAGCATAGCAATGGAAGAGTCAGCCTCGGGCGGCAAAATATCGACAACGGCATTAGAGTGACGGTGGAGCGCTACGGAGGATGAGGGCTTGAGAAGCTCGCGGTCGAGAGTCGAAAGGATACGGACGACGTAGTTTGAGCCAGTACTGGATTGAACGATACCCGTGCTGAGAGGAAGGGTTAGTCTGGGCCAGTTTTGAAGACGGGGGGGTGCATTGGGCGGCCATACTTTTGATCGATAGCTTCCATGAACTGTCCAATCACCAGGGGAACACTCTGAATCCTCTTGATTTCCTCCTGGGCACGTACAAGCTCGCGCTTCAAGCTCCTGCCAGATACCATGTTGTCAGCCCCTCCTCATCAAGCTCTCAGCCCGTGGAGCTTCTGTGACCATACCTTTGCTCATCCTTGATGTATTCCTCCTGCAGCTTGATGTATTCCAGCTGCCTCTGAAGCTTCTTCAAGGTAATGTAGTCATCACCGCCTTCTGTTGACACGCCCTCGAAGGTCTCGATGTTGGGGATCGCCGAAGGGGCGGACTTCTTTTGGGCCTGGGGCACACTGGCCGGGGTCTCGACAAGGACATCGCCCATCTTGCCGGATGTTTTCTTGTGATGGTATCAAATGGCTTAATCGATATATTTCCGGGTGATGAGTCGCGAGCGCTCAGATGCGCGATTGTAATTGACGTGGGTTTGGGGGGATCGGTCGGGTGGTATTCCTTGTTGTTCTGTTGTCGTCGTCGAGGTTCGCCTTGTGGCGCGTGTCAGTAGTAGGTTGTCGGTGCTAGCAGTCGCTGATGCAGTGGTCGTTGTTGCTAACAGCAAGCTGGGCTGGCTGTGGCTCGTCATTCATCTGGAGCCTGCGTTGCCGGGTGCTGCCACAAGCACAGTGATTGGCTGGATGACCTCTTTCTGGCAGTTATAGTGGGCTACTATGCACAGCTACGGTGCATTCGTTGTACAATATACGCTGTAGGATAGCCCACTAATTGATGGTAGATGGCCTTTTTTTGTAGTCAAAAGTCGCACCTTACCAGGAACGCTCCAGCTGCAAGTGGAGCTGTTGGACAGTGTCAAGGGGTGACTGCCGGACAGTGCAGATTGGACTGCAGTGAACTGAAGCGGCGGGAGCCTTGTCGGTGGCTCCCCCCTCCATGCAGGTCGACCTCCACTTGGGTGCCACCATCGCAGTTGAGCGACTCCAGCCTTTCTCAACCCCACATCCACACGGGTACCCTTGCTAGGCGTCACGAAGTGTCACCTTGACGGCCAGGTCGGCTTGTCGTCCGTCGTCCTCCCCCCGTAACTTGTCTCTGGCTTGACCTCTACACTATTGGCAATCGTCTCTTATTTGTTTGATATGTCTTGCATGCTATCGCAATGCCCGACGTGGTGTAAGTAAAGTTGAGGGATATGGCAGATCCTATCGTTGCAACATCACTTCTCTGTGGCTCAATGTACACTACATAGCACGATAAGGGATCGAGTTGTCATTCCGAAGACGGCCGATACCACTTTCTCCACTGTTTGGATCGAATGATGCGGCGATGATATGCTATTGTGGTCACCATACACCACCCTGCATCCCCTGTGTTAGCTAACACATCCTTGCCTGGCTCGGGCCCGTCTGAACGCATCATGGCCATGAAGCGGTGCTGATGAGGGATCGCGAGGCGTATGATGGTGAGAAGGGAGAGAGTTGGGGTAGTTGGGGTTTGAATTACGGCAGTCCAAAGGTCAAATTGCTGGCTTAATTCGATAAATTTTGCCTAGACAGTAGAGCGTGTGTAGCCAGTGACTGTCTGAGGAACTGGGGTTGAACATCTTAAGCCCCGAAGGAGATCAGAGCCTGGGCTCCCGTCATCCGGCGTGTCTCGGTGTAAAGTGACGATAACGACAAAGGACGATTCAGGAACTTTATGTACAAATACAACATGAATTGCAGAGCGGTATACTGTATTGCGTAAGCGCAGGAAAATGCAGATTTACATACAACTGAACTGAACTACATCCACCCGTCCATCCTCGGGTCCCCAACGCAGGCAAGGAAGAAACCCCTTCAAGCATCCGGTGTAATCCCGTGCGTCCATGAATGGTGAATTCGTGGGAGCCGGGGGGACGGACCAGGAAACGCCCAACAACCCCATCCCCGTCCTAACTCAAGAGTCACCACTTTCGGATCGCCTTATTAGTCACTGTACACCTCCGCTTCCTCCGATCTGCCGTTACCTCCTGCTTTCCCTTCTTTGTTATGCTGAAAGCCATCCTCATTTCGCCTGACCTCTTCATCCAACGATACTCAACCGCCGCATCGTTCGGCCTTCTTCACCTTGTCTAATTGTATCAGCGCCCGTCGCCGTCATTCTCGTCGTGCTCTACAGTGTCCTTGAATCACAACGTCCTAGAATTTGATGATTCCTCTATCCCGGTGCACCTGCGCCTTCAGCACTCTGGTTGGCAACGACGGATTCCATTCATAGACAATCTTACCAATTACCATACGTTACCTGAGGTCACTTCTCCCCGCCAGCTCCCACTCGTCAGGCTCGCTTTGTGTAACTGTCGGCCAACAACACCCAACTCCAACTGCTTAAAACCTCCCAAATCATCAACTCTTTTCAACTTACCTTCCTCCATCAACCGCCCGCCATGTCCTCTTCAATCCCCATCCCCGCACCGCCACCATCCGTCATGGGTATTGAACGTCGCCAGCTGAGCCAGTCAGATAATGCTGGTGGGAGCTCGTCCCCGGGGTCGTCATATTCCACCTCGCCGGAACCATCGCGCCCTTCTTCCTCACCTGCCTCGTCGACGATGAAAAAGACACTGCTGCACGCTCGCCGTCCCAGCCTTTTGAGTAAGTATACATTTTCCCCCGATGAACCATGCAACAAAGAAACAAAAATACAGATGGCGGCATTGATTTGCGCAGTCGTGCATATGCGTCGTGAAGGTCACTAACCACTAGCTTTCAGGTTCGGCCATCTCCAAACAGGAATGCACCACGATCAACATCGCTGAAGATAAGGATGGGCCGCCGGAGTTGGTAAGATACTTTGCTTTCTCGGCCACCCAAATGATATCATGCATTTTCCCTAATAGACCCATGACTGACCTTTTACGCAACAGATCTCCTACCTCTCCTCAAGCCAAGGCTTTGCATGGAACCCCGAGATCTTTCTACCATCCTATGTTGACTACGATTACATCCCCCTCGAGAACCGGAGAGATCCGATCCATGAAATCATCCTAACGGACGAAGAGATTAAGAAGATCTTGCCGCAGTAAAAGCAGAAAGCACACGACGGCACACGACGGCACGCACAAGCGACCACCATCAAACACATTGTATTCAGTCATGCAACTACACAAGCGCCACTCTTAGACCTGTCTCTTCTCACAAATATCAGCTCCACTTCTTCACGGATTACGGCGTTACGACATGTTTTCTTCCTTTGTTTCGGTTCTAGGTGTTTGGGCGCCTACATTTTGGTTCTTGCCTCCTCGAGAGTTCATTGGAACCGTCGACTTCATCATGTTGTAGTCTACATTGGCGAGGAAAGATCCTAGGACACTTCAGATGACCCAGATACCTTGCGCGGTCGGGTTCGGGATACACTTCGAGCACAGTACAGTGTTACCGAGTAAGGGAGGGTATGGTGCAAGTTCCTTTTTTTTGGTCAATTTGGGAAGCGCGGCGGCGGCGGGAACTAATCACATCATGGTTCTGTCAAGTTTGGTATTTGGGTTTCGGGCGTATCACTGGGTTCATCTATGTCAAGCACGACCTTCAGACCTCTTCCGAGTCCTGGGGCAATACTTTGACTTATTCTTATAGGGTATCACCCCTCAAGTATCATTCTTCTTTGTAGATAGGCCCTCGGCAAGCTACGTATCAAATGGTAAACAACATTTGGACGAGATAGAAAGAAAAGACGCATTGTATGACGGTGGTGTGCAACACGGTTGGGCGTACAAAAATGTCTGCAGTCTCTTGAGCACTTGCATAGATGCCTTCGGTGTTGTTCTGTTACACATGGCCATGAGACTCTCTTGCTGGGATTCCTTGAGAGGCCGGTTAGCTGTGTTACCGCGGCTGAATGGATGTTTGGGACAGATGAAGATCTATGCAAATATGTCGATGATTCAAGGTTGGCAAGATCTATCAACATACAGACATGTGTAGGTTAGGTAGGTAACTGAACTGAATGTTCTCTTGATACGCAGGGTCCACGACGAACATCCTGTCTTTCCCTTCTCACATGGAACCCAAGCAGGAACAAGCGCGGTTATCGCATGGACTGCAAAGAAGTAGGCGCAAGGCAACAACCCGGGTATCGGTATGTAGTCTCGTAATTGTCCAAGTGCTGTGCAGTGCATAAAGTCAGCCTGACGGATCGATGTTTCGAAGCAGTGAAATGTCCATGCAGCTGGCGGGCGGCGACACCTTGTTGGCCAAAAGCGATCAGCGAATGCCGGCACTCCTGCAGCTCTTACACAGTTAAGCACCAGCCCCAGTTTTGCCCAGGTCAAGCCAAGCCCCACCGGGCATTTCGGCATCAGGGACCCCGCTCCACTACCTCTACGCAGCAAGCAGCTGGTGCCAGAAAGTGGGACCAATCTCCAAATTCGGGTTAGTGCCGCCCGCCGATGTCATGGGGCTCCACACGGTTTATCGATAAGATATGATGGGGTGCAACGGGGGAGCGGGCCCAAGCGGACCCAAACGGGCGCGGGCGCGGGCGCGGACAGCTTGAACTGAGGGTTCAGTTGCATGGAACTGTGAACTGTCGCTGTCAACTTGTCCAAAGTAAACAAATCAAGGACTGGACACTTGACGAATTCATCACCACCATATCTACTCGACGCATTTACAATTGGACACCACAATCTACGAGAATCATCGACCGAGAAATAGATACACTCTCTCAAAAGAAATCATTTCCCATCATCCGCGACACATCACCAACCGCCCGTCCGCCCGCCCGCTCGCTCGCTTATTTGCGCCGCAATGGAAATGGAATCCGCCGTTCACCGTCGAATCGAGCTTCAATCGCCCGAAGACTTCACCTATCTAATCGACAATGTACGCCGCGCCGCAGCGGATAGCATCAACGCCGCATTTCCGCCTGTTGACGCGGGTGACAGAAATGGGGAGGACGAGGAGGAAGAAGATGAATTGCGCGTGAGGATAGAGCAGTTGGTTGATGATGTACGTGTTTTCTTCCCTTCCTATATGGACTCTTCTACTACGTAGCAAAACCCACCAACTAACACCAAACAACAATGCAGTACATAACCAAAACCTTCACCTACGTAGCCCCCAACATCTCCATCAACGGCCTCCCCGTAACCGACCCCTCGGAATTCTTGTCCTTGTCCTCATCCCCACTTACCTCCCCTTCTTCCACCACCGCCACCACAACAAGAAGCAACGGCACCACCAACAACAAAAAGTCCTCCTCCGCCAAGTCATCATCTTCGAAAATTCAAAAGACCAAGAAGACCAAGAAAAAGCAAAAACCCCAAGAAGAATACGAACCCTTCGACCCCCGCAAACGTTCCCGTCTCGAATCCCTCGCCCGCGAAGAAGAAGATCTCCTGCGCTCCATCGCCCTACTCAAACGCCGCGTGCCCGCCTCTGCCGCTTCCGCGCTGGCTGATTCTTTGGCTCGGCAGACGGACGCAGACCAAAAGGCGTTGGACAGGGCCAAACAAAGAGTGGTGGAGGAGGGGGTGGTTGCCGGACGAAAGGCTTTGGAGGGGTTGTTACCTTTTGTTACTGATGCTGCTGCTGAAAGTGGAAATGGAAATGGAAATGGGAATGGGGATATAACAGGAGAGGGAGGAAACGAAAAAGGAGGAGGAGGTGCTGCAGCAACAATGGAGAGGCAGGAAGAAATAGAGGATGGGTTTGCAAAAGCGGTTGAGGCGCTGAGAAGGCTGAAGAGTCAGATGCCGGCTACGGTGGCGAGGATGGAGAGGGCGAGGGTTGCGGGCGGGTATGTTGTTGCTGGTGTTGGGGGGAGTGGTGTTGTTGCGGCGCCTGGGGGGGGGAGGTAGACAATGCTGTTGGTTGAGTTGGCGATGCTCGTTGGTGCCGCGGGAAAAAAAGTGTTGGGTTTGTTCGAGCCGGCATGCTGGAGTTGTTGCTTGTTGGAACATTGTTTGCTTTCTGTGAGAGGCTTTGAGCGATTAGATTATGGAGTTAGGGGCGTATTGGCATGTCCCGCAATGACTATGGATGGAATATCAAAGCAAACATGTGGTTACCTTTGGCAAATGCTCCAGATTTATCGATGAGGTGTCTTCACCTCTCAAATACCAGGCAGATACATTATAGATGGCCAGAAACCAGTAATCTATTGTATATCCGTGTGTATACCAAAGAGACCACCTCCGACAAAGACGCGAGGACTCTACATACGCTAATGTAAAATCACCAGTGCTAAGTTGAAACCGGATTCACGTTTCCGATCTCGCACTTGAAAATACCCTGCAAACACAACCAACTCCTACCCCATTACGGCCACTAAGCTAGTCTGGCCGAATGATGACTTCATTACAACTGAATACTCTTTCATAGCGTATATAGACCCATGATACTTCATGTAAAGCAAAACCGCGTTAACAGCCTTCCCCTCACAGGCAAAAATGACGCCATATTCTGGGGGGACTCGGTGATGCTTTGCCCTTCGAACTGCCGTCTTTCTGACTGGAAGCCGTCGTCAAACCTCCCCATTGCATCTCTTATGCGGCAGCGGGAGCAGGGGCGGCAGCCTCAGTAGCAGCGGCGGCAGGCTCGGCGGCAGGAGCAGGGGCAGCCTCGGTCGCGGCAGGAGCGGCGGCGGGGGCGGCGGCGGGGGCGGCGGCGGGGGCATCAGCCTTCTTCTCCCACTTGGCGGGACGAGCCCACTGCTCCTCGCGCCAAGGGCCCATGTCGCTCATGTGGCAGCCACCGGCGCACTGGCAGGTACCGCCGAACTCCTTGGGGAGGTTCTCAGCGGGCACCTGCCCGAGGAGCTCCTTGCTGTAACCGCTGCCGAGGACGTGGATCTTGGAGACGGTGACGGGGTCGAGCCAAGCCTTGATGACGTTCCAGACGGTGCTGAAGCCCCAGGGCGCGTTGATGAGGTAGAGCTTGCCGAGGCGCTCGGGGTAGTAGTTCTGCGAGAGGGTGGAGGCCTGCTTGACGTAGCCGAAGACCTGGGGGGCCTTGGTGAGACCGACGCCCTTCAGGTCCATGATGGTGCAGCACGTCTCGAGGAGGACACCGGCCTTGCGGGAGCAGGCGGGCAGGCGGGGGTCGGCGAGACGCTCGTACTCGACAGCGAGGTTGGTAAGCATGCGCTCGGCTGTTGTGATCTTGTACATGGCATTCAGATCGATCTTGCCAAGCTGCTCGATGTAGACGGGGCGGCCATCCTGGTGGAGAACCTCATGTTAGCCTCGTGTAATTTCTTTTTCTGGTCTCTATTGTCGCAGCCGATGGAATGCAAAATCCGGAGAGAACTGGTAGCCGTACCTTATCGGTCTTGTGGTAGTATTGAGGGTAGTACTTGGAAACCTCCTCCTTCTCGGGGTACTCCCACTCAGGGACGGTCTCGTCAAGCTTGGTCTCTGCCCTCCACTTCTCGCACTCGACGAACCTTGGGTTTGATGGTCAGCGCTTTGTTGTTCAAACTCGAGCGATACTGGGCAGATTTCGCGCTTACATTTGCTTGGCGAGGTTGACATCGAACTTGCGGGCGCGGAGGAAGCGCAGCTGTTTACGGAATGTGTCAGCACCTGTCTATCCCACTACTTTCCCCTCTTTTTGTTCTCCGTCTCTCCCACTCGAATCGAGCATCATATTGCATACCAGTGTAAGGGTGTCGAGGCGCTTGGTGTAGCCCTCAGACTCCAGCATCAGACGAAGCTGAGTGACCTGGGCCTGCTGCTGGGGAGTCAGATGGCCGGGGTGGCCCTCCTGCGCGTCGGGCGCGGTGGTAGGGTAGTCATAGTCGTCGTACTTGGGTTCAAGCTCCATGTTGGCGGTTGTGGTGTTGTAGAGGTCGTAGGTAGGTAGGTAGGCTGAAGCGGGGGGGTTGGGGTTGGGTATTATGAAGCTGAGGCAGGAGACGATGAAGAGACGACAATGATGTGTACAAACTTGGAAAGTAAGGTAGCGTTATAGGAGATGGATAACGCAGCTGAGTCGTGGCAAAAAGGGTTGATCCGAAGGGGAAAGGGTACACAGTTGAGTCTACAGAGTCAAGGCAGGCAGGCAGGAAGGGGAAGGAGGCCGGAGCCCGCCCGTGATGGAGATGGTTTAATTGGGGTTCCGTTGCAGAGGGCCGGGGCCCCTGAGATTCCGCCTGCCCCTGGGGGCCGCCTGCCCGCTTGGGACCCGACGTTGGGGCCCCATCCGCTAAGCTGCTTTCTGCTGTTGGCGCAGGGCACCTCATCCAGTATTCAGGTCGGGCCTGGTCTGCCGTTCGCCTGCCGCCGTACCACCTCCAGACAGAGTCAAAAGACTCGGGACCCCGTCTCCGAAACGAATGCCGTCGTCATGGCGGTCAAGACCACAGATGTGCTTCCTCACTCCCGAAATAGGGGTTTCAGTTTCCAGGGGGGCGGGGGTGGCTCACTTTTGACAAAACACTGACAGCGAAACAGACAGGTCAACGGCCGCCCGAGCGCCCTGCCTACATGCGCATTGGCCCCCCGCCCATCTGACTGTCTCGACTGGATAAGACTTGGGTATGTACACCACTTGATAAACGATGGCGACGATCGATCCGCGACTACACTACAACTCAACCAGACAAACTCGCCCCCTCAGCCACGTGATCTCCTCGGATTGGCTTTTGGTAACGTCGTAAGGCTATCTCGGTGTATGTTTGCGGTAGGTATCGTGACAAGATAAACAATGAGCCATAGCAGCGATCTCTCGTGTAGCCAAGTGATAGACAGTAACTTCCATCACAACCAAGAACCCGGGCGGGAAATACCCAAAGTCATCATCGTGCCTTGATCATGAGGCTGTGGTCGTTGGAGGCCGCCAAACTCAAATTCTCTTTAATCTCTCGCGGTTGTAGCCTTGACCCAGGCCAGAGCGAACCTCATCTCGCCAGTCCCACTTCAGTCTCTTCAACACGACAAACAGCTTGCGTGGCCCTTGTTCTTTTATCTCGTGAACAAAATGTTACTGAGCGTAATACGACGCAGAATATCTGTGAGGTGTCGTTCGTTAAATTGTTGCTTTCAAATCATGTCCAACTTACCAAGCCATCGTGAACCTCGTCTCACATGATCGCGGCCAGCAGCAACCTCGGCCGGCCTCCCTCTATTACACATTCTTCAACCGTCGTTCGCTCCCATGGCATTTCGTGATGGTGCATTATCTCCTCGCTTTCTGTATTAGACCTAATCTCCTCTTCAACCGTCCGACGCCGTCTCGCTCTTCTTTCCTTTTGTCTTCTCCTCCTCCTCCTTCTCTTTCCTCTTCTGCACGACGTCCCAGTTGTACACTCTGGCAACCGCAACTTCCATCGTCTAGGGCACATCGTTCAGGTCAGTCAAGGTTCCAAGATCGGTAACAGAACTACCATCTTCGCGTTCTCCGCCCAACACGTACCGTGATCTGTTCTCTCAAGAAATCCAGATCCTCCTCGCAGTTCTGCAAGCTCTGCGTCGCCGCTCTGAGCTTCGAGTCAAGCAGCTGCTCGGCCTCCTCAATGGGATACGACAGCATGACGTTGGCGCCGAGCCAGATGTACACCTCGTCCGTGGGTGGGATCTTGGCCTGGGCGTAGAGAGTCTCGTTGAGCTCGAATGTGGTTTCGATCGGGTCTGATTCGTCCTGTAAAACAGACAAAGTAAAAAGGTGATCTTGTCAGCGTGTCTTGTTCGTGTGCGACCGTATCTTCGTCCATCCATCCATTCATCAATCCACGTCCTTGTTGTTCATGCTCGTCCTTGACCTTTGGTTCTCAATTACCCTTTCCCCCCGCCCCGGGCGCATTTGGTATTGTGCCCGCTGTATAGCTAGCTGTATAGCCCGTATGTTCGCGTGCCCTGAAGACGGAGGTGTGTGTGCGTGTGTGCGTGTGTGTGTGTCGTACCTTTCTCATCTGCAGGAACCGCACCGTGTCCAGCGTCTTCTGGATATCCGGCATCTTATCCTTCAAGCCCACCACCCGTCGCTGGAGGTTCTGCTCCATGAATTGGTACTTGGCAATCAACTCTTGGAACCGCCTCAGGGTGGGTTCGACGTCCGCGCGAGACGTGACATAGTCCTCGACCTTGTCGACGAAGGGCGCTTGGGGGATACCTCGGGGGTTCGCGGGCGTGGCATCACTGTAGGTTTGGCGGAACGCGGGAGCAGCAGGTCAGCTTGTTTTGTGCTTCTATAGGTAGGCTAGGCTAGGCTAGGCTATGCTAGCAATGAGGAATACTTCGAGTCATGTCCGACTGTGAAAGTTAGGGGTGATAACATGAGACTCGTCGTTCAAGAGGGGCAAGACTGTTTGTTTGTCCTGTCACCACCAACATAAGCTCTGATGCTTGGCCAAGGTAGGGTAAGGTAAGGTAAGTAGGTAGCTCAACTGGGACTGACTTACCGACCCGCAGTTTCTACTTCTTTTCCTTTGGTTGCCATTTTGAGTATGGACCTTACATGTCGGGTTGTAAGGGGGAAAGGAAAAGACCGATCAAGGCGGGGAGCTTCCACTTGCGTGCCTCGGTTGGCGCCGAGCTCGTTGTTTACGTAGGTAGGTAGGGCCGTAGGTAGAGGTAGGTGCGATATGGTCATGGATGGAACCCCCAAGGGCTGACTTGCCCGCCCGCACCTCGCTGAGCTCGCTCCCCCGCCTGCAGCCAGGAGTCCGGTCGAATCGATTTCATTAAGGTGGGGCAGGCCCCTGCCCGCGTACAGTACAATTCACCTCTGGAAAGTTTTGTTAGGTAGTGAGAGACCTTGAGTCAAGGGAGTTTCTGAGCGGGTGAATCCAAGCATATGTGCTTCACTGGATCGGGAAGGCTTGGAATCAAAACGATCATGTGAAGTCCTCGTTTTTTGACGTGTCTTTTCCCGGATTGAGATATTTGTACATGTCTTTTTGTGTGCTATGGTACTGCTGGCGATGGCTTCATCGAAAGACCCATGCTAACAAACAACCGACCGTTGGACTGTGATGACGACCCTGATACCTACTGTCTGTGTAGCCCGCCCAGCGTTGGATCAATCAGGGGCTTGCTGATAATGCGCTGAGGGTCTTACGCCCGACCTAGGGATCCACGATTACCGCTCGATCATCAAAACGTTCCGGCAGCGAGGCCATCGTGGAGACAACGAACCGGGACTAGTGATCGATTCACTTTGAAATCCTATATACACTACATACCCCATCAGACCTACCACCAAGTCCAATCCTTATTTTACGGGTGCACCCGTTGCGACTGATGTCACCGGCCTTCTACTACTACTGCGAATCGTTGATACGAATTCAAAAAAACAGGTATGTTTTTTTCTGCACACGGAGTCATCTACAAGGAAGCCAAGAAAAAATATCAGATAGAAAAAGATGAAGAAGAAGAAAGATAAAACCCCCCTTAAAAAAATAGCCAGAGATAAAAACCCAAAAGCCACACCGTTTGAAATCCAAACAACACTAACCCAGACGCCCCAAAAAGTCCCCAAAACTCAACCCCCCCTCCCTCCACCCACCACCCACCACCCACCACCCATGGCCGCCCCATTCATGGGATCCAGATCCCTCACCCGGCAATCACCTTCGTTGGATATCCATCATGCGTATCGAGTCCCCGAAAAGCGACAATTGCAACTCCCCTGAAAATGGCAAAAGCCAAGAACCCGCGCGCTCGAAACAACCCGCTTGCCCGCCAAAGCCAAAAATTCGAGAACACCGGTACCTGATTTCCTGACACCAGCCGCAATGCGTTCCTTTTGCTCTCGTATGCTCTCCGCGTCTTCTTCTCACATAGGAAAAATACCCACTCAGGTCTCACGAGGATGAGACGTCCTCCATCGAACTACTATAGCCACTCTCTGCCCCACCAGCGGTTGCAACCGAGCTGCCAGTGTGCAGCATGTCCACCTCTTTTCCGGTGACGGCTGCCAATGGGCTGTCGTCCCCATCCACCGCTTCTGCCCGCGGCATCATCGCCCGCATGTTGTGGCCGCTGTCCGACAAGCGATTGTCGTCGCTGTCCATCCGCACATCAGTCTCGGTATCGAACGCCAAATCGTCCTTCCGCATGTACGTGTTGTTGTCCGAGAAATGAGGATTTGCTCGGCGCGAGATCTGCCCCTCAGAGTAAGAATCTTCCTCCACCTCCTCCACTTCTTCATCGTCAGAAGCTAGATCATCGCCATCGTCCCAGCTGGAATCGGTACTGAACGGGGGATAGAAAATCGCCGGAGGAGGGAGTGGGGCTGGATTCAGCCGTCGGAATTGCCCAGAGACGTATTCAACCTGCAACGGCGCGACAGTCAGCCTGTGACTGCGAGGAGGCAGAGGCGACGACGTTCTTATCGCTGCCAAGCGTTCGGCGATGAATTCGGCCGTATCTTCCGATGTTGTCGAGCGTGACAACTGCCGCTGCAGGATAGGTCTGATGACGCGGCGAGTGGTGACGAGCATCACAAAATGGTCGTCAGGAAGTACTCCACCAAGACCAGAGGGCTCCATGACTTCTTTGGCAATAGGCTGAATCCGAACCTTGGCAGGATCCTCGCACCATGGGAAGACGAAATCCTCGTCATTCGGCGAGGAACCGTCGTCGGCCACGAGTTCAGGCGGGTTTCCGGGGTCGAAATCCAACACCTCGGCCACGCGGGCCCGGTCATCACTGAGCGGCCTAATAGGAAGAGACGATCCAGACAACGTCCGCTGCAGCACATGTTCAACTTCATCACCAGATCCGGATCCTTCGACCTCGCGGCCGGCCGTCATTTGCGCTGTTGGCGACATATCGCCAGGGTCTCCTGAAAGATCGGTGCAAAATGGAGCGCCGGTGTAGTAAACGATGGCGCCATCGTATCGACGCTTCCTCCGTTGTTGCGTTGTCCCCGATCCGCTAAAATCCCACTTCGAGTTACCCATGTTGCTCTCATCGACAGCATCCTCTGAGCCTTGTGACATCGACTCCTCCAAAGAGGTCTCGATTGAGGATGAATTACGGTGTACAAACATCGGTTTGTAATGAAAGGTGTCCGAAGGTGACCTTGAGGGACCGAACCTCCCAATCTCCGAACTCGCCTGCTGCGTTTTCCGCTTCTTCCTCCGACCATTCTTATCCGAGCCATCCTCGGTATCTTCGGTCATAGGGCTTTGCTGGGACTTGTCCTCGCTGCTGTCGCTGCTGAACTTGGTTCCATCGGTTCCGCCACGCCAGCGGATTTTCCGACCATCAGCAGACAGCTGGAACTTTGTGCTCTTTTCGGAGACAGCTTGGCGAATAAAACTCGGCGTTACGTTAACCATGTGCAGCTGGGCCAGGTTACAAAGCAGATTGAGATACACCCAGCCTTCCGCATCCGGAGCAACATCTTGATAGCTGGTCCGGCTTCCCTGCAAGAATTCGGGAGATACAAGGCCCAGATGACGGATGTAGTCCATATTCTCGGATGGTATCTGGACGCGGTCCGGGTCCAAATCGCGAGGCCTGGTTGGTCGTTGGTCCGGCGCAATAGCTCCCGGGGGCGAGGTGTTGTTACCAGTGCGACCGCCGCTTCCACTTCCATCTCCGCTTCCAGTCCCAGTTCCGCCAAGTTCGGTTTGATCGCCACCCGAGTTGGATGCAGAACCATTGTCTTTGGAGGAACGGTTCTTTCGCGGGTTGTCTCCATCCTGTAGTTGGATGCAAGCTTCGCGCAATCCTTCCGGAGGGGGGCGAGGGGGGGCCATGTTGGTTCCTTCCGGCGCGAGTGGTGCATCCATGCTCGGCATCGACTGGTTGCGCTGCATGTTTCGTCCACTGATCTTTCCGGTGAACAGTTGCTCCAAGCGTCGGACAACCAGCTTCTTCTTCTCCTTGTCGGTCATGACAATATGGTGAGGAAGCAGGCCATCGGGCGTGTCGCGCAGATAGTTTTCTACCTTTTGGGTCCCGACGGATTTTGCCCTGGTCAGCGAAGGTCGTCCGAGCGACGGACCGGAAGAGTGGGGCGCATGAGAGCTACGGCCCGTCGACATAGAGTTGTATGCAGAATCGACAGGACGACTGCGCGACGATGACGACGAATCGTGTTTCGACAACGAAACCCCAGACGAGTGAACGGCCGTTCCATGTCTGCCAGTCTTTCTCCTCTGCGATGTCGATTCGCTCGAGTCCCCGAGACTGGCAGCAAAGTCGCGGAGCGTTGCCTCCAACTCACGTTTCTTTCTTCTAGGTAAGCCATGTACCTTGATCTCAAACAACTTCTCTTTCCTCATCACGTCGGAACCAAACTGCTTATACCTCTTCAGTTCCTCCTTAAGCCGCTTGTTTTCGACAGTCAAGTCGTCAATGACACTGCGGTAGTCATCGGCGGCGCTGCTGTGAGCAGCAACCGGGCGGAACCCGGGTAACTGGACACCACCGGGCGGATGTACAGGGTTTCGTCCAGGCGGATACCTGGATTCCTCGTTGGAGGAGTCAGTCTCCTTTTGATAAAAAGGAGGATCGACTTCCATGATGTGGCTCTCGTCATGAAAGGCCGCGGCAGGGTTACGATTGGATTGATTAAACCAATTCGTGGGCTCGCTCTCTCCAGACGAATTCCTTCGGGTGGGCGAGCTCCTGAGTTGGGGTTGGGATTCGGTCACTCCCAGTGCGGAAGATGAAGTAACTCTGCTGCTAGCATCTCGCGCAAGGCGGTGATTTTCAAGTGTTATTGATTTGTCTGGGGAAGCACGTCGGGGAAGAGGGTGACCACGGCTGTCAAAGGGTGGTGGGCGCATGCCCTGGGATTTATCCCCACTATCCGCCATGTTCACCCTATCAGATCTTCGTCAGAAGCCTGCGATGCTACTCACGTTCGAGCAGCTTGTGGGGACTTTTCATGATACGGCTGTGTGCGTGTCCTTACGCACTTGAGTTGGGCGGATGCCCTCGAAGCCTGAGACTATGGAAGCCGCAGACCGGCAGGCAGAAGCGAGGGGGGGTGTCTCGGGTGTCTAAAGAGCGAGCAAGCTAAGTTAGAAAACTGAGCAACAACGGTGCAAAATTTTCTCGGTCAAGGCACTAATGAGGTTCGAGATTGGCAGCATGAAAGCCCCCCTGGTGTGTCGGAAGCACTATCCGGGGGCAGTCGCGCCATGGTGAAGAAGCACGCTAGAACGGGCATCAATGAGGATTAGAGTTCCGAAATCAACAAACATGAGCGGGAGAGAGAAAAGGTGGTGACGAAACGAAAGTGCTTCTGTCCAGACTCGTTGAGATACACGATCAAGCAGCGACAATCTTGGGCTACCTCGACGATTGTTGGGTATGAGGGGGAGAAGAGGAGGGAATCTCGACACAGAGGCGCAAAGATAGAGAGAAAGAAAAGAGCGACAAACAGAACGAGGGCGTTGAACGGTAGGGAGGAGAGGTATTGAAAAAACCAAGAAAAGAAGAGGGTCGAGTCAGAAGCTCGCGGAGACGGACATGAACGCCGGTGAGATGGTTTGGGCAAGATAGGTGGTGAGAATGGATGAGATGCCGTGGGTAGGTTGAGAGTGTTCCTGCTTCAGGAACAGGGAGCTTGTCGGATGGATGGGGAAAACAAGGAACAGGTGGAAAACAAAAGGGGGTATTGCGATATGGGCAGAGTTGGGTCGGATTTACCTTTGATTTCTGGGCTTTCCTGGGGTCCAGTTGAGGGTATGGTGTTGGAAGGTAAACAGAGAAAGGCCGTTAACACGTCGTGAGAATCGGTGGTGGTGGTATGGTCGCAATAGCCAGGCCAAAATTGAGGAGAGATCGGCAGTCCCCCCCTGGGGTTTCCTTTGGAGATCAGGCCCGGGTGCTTGACTTGAGGACTTGGATAATTGCTGCTTTTTCTGCAGCGAGGGTTTCTTTGGTGTGCGAAGTGGATGCGATGCAGCAAAGACGGTTTCGTTCGGATTTGCAGTTATCGCAGGATAAACGGAGAAATGACTATACAGCCAAGTTTTTGGAACAGGTCTGTTGGCGTGGGCTACAGGTACCTTAACAGGCCAGTGTTGGGGGCCTGTCAATCCGCCACACTGCTACGTTCTGGTTCCTCTGGGGTGGATGGGACCGGACTTTAGGTTGTGTGATGGGGGTGAAGCGCTGCGGCAGGGGGGGTGAGATGGAGGTACTGACAAAGTACACGACTACCCCGAGGCAATCGACAATCGAATTCCGGGTCGAAGTGTGTTTGCGGGCGGTCAGGTGAGTGAGGGTGCGGGTGTGTTTCTGTGTAGTTTGGGTAATCGAAATAATTTCATCCAATGCCGTTTTTGCAATGGAGTGTGTAAAGATTCAGACTGGGGCCGGCGTGGAAAGGGGAGGGAGGGCCAGGAGGGGACGAGGGGACTGGACCGGAGCACATACTTACGTTGGTTGCGAATAGAGGCACGCGTCGTGCTCTCTTGCTCACTTTCCCACAGATGCACAGGAATCGCCCCGATCCTCATCACTGCCCAGGTTCCAGGGGATCGAGCGGATCGAAAAGTTCAGGGTCCTCTGCGACGGCCGTCTAATTGGCCAGCCGTCGTCCGGTCCCCAGAGGATCAAGAGATACTTGTAGGCCCGCTCCCCATCCATCAACCTCCCCGACTTGATTCTCACTTTGTCTCCGCCGCAAAGCCCTCACGACAAAATGCTGAGGAGATGACCAGCAGCTCGCGCCCTTCATCTCCTCAATTGACCGGTTTTTTCCCTCATGTTTCTGCCAAAAAGCCATCGTACAGGGCCGACAATGTCGGCGCCCGGTGGAGAGAGCGCAGGTGTTCTTTGTTAGAGGCCAGGAACACCTTGAATCGCTTTGTTCACCCCGCCCGGCTCGATAAAATTTGAAATCCTCTTAACCCACCATGTATTGCTATGGTGTTGTGGGTAAGTCTAAATCTGTGCTTGTCGTCTCCACCTCATGAATGCAGTTTCCTACCTACCAGCAGCTCACTTGGCCTCTCACACTCTTTGGCAACTCTGAACCAGGAGCGACGACCTCGTAACCAGATTTTCGACGCAACCCCGCCCGTCGCAACGGTCATAACCTCGTCTGGAAATCCACTACACTACCTAGCACAATCCGGATGGTTCGCTTCAAAGCATAATCAATCAATCAGCATGGTCGCCGGGCATCTGCATCAATCAATGACCGAGCGAGAGAGCACGTGCGCCTGACTCGCAAGCAATCCAAGGAAAAATGTGAGGGACGGAAACTCCGAGCGCAGTTGCTGGCCCCAAAATGCCTCCATTCGCACCCATCTCGTCGGTTATCAGGATCACAGGCTGCGCTCAGGATTGTGGGCGGCTCCACTTTGACGCCACGCGGGGTGGGCCTATCGAGCAACGTCCCACATCTTCTAACGTCATTGCTCGCAAAGGGGGTGCGCTGCAGTGACTTTCCACAACAGCCTGGCGGAAAGGTGGCACAGGAGGTCGCGGCGGTGGGGCTTCGACCGAAAGTATCTTGAGCCTCCAGATCTCAATTTTGCAGCGTCATCGGTCTTGCAGCGGCATCAGGACGCCTCGGGCACCCGTACTGGTTGTCCGGCCAAACTCTGGAACCTGTGGGGATGTGGGTACGAGCTTGACTTGAATGGCCTCACCCACGAAAAAAGTCAAGGGGGAGTCACGGCAACCCGACAAACTTGCGTGTTCCCAAAATGCCTTCACAAAACGGTTTGCGCAGAGTACATGACCTACGAACCCTGAAAGTACCCCGACGTGCGACCATGGCTCCACATGGAAAACCCCTACCTACATATTGCATTTGGCGAGCGGCGGAGTTGAACCCTTAATTGTCACCTGTTGAAATGCTCCACGAATTTCAAGGGTTTTAACGGTTTTGCATAATCATGATAGGTACGTGTGTGCCCTGGGGCTGTACAGTATGGACTCTGTGGTGGTGGTGGTGGTGGTGGTGGAGAGCTCGCATTTTTAACAGATTCGAGATCCTGCGGAAGACCGCGAGCCCTTGTGTTTTTGGTGGTGGTGAGATTCAGACCACCATGTCGGCAGGTATCGCCAAGTATTCTTCTGTTTTCAGCAACAAACATAAAGAAAACTTATTCGGCTGGCGCACCAGGTTTGTTTCTCTCACATCGTACAGGACGGTACCTGTTTTTCGCGGTTTCTCCAGTTGTCCGTCATGCTAGGTATTGAGGTTTGGATCTGATGAAGGGCAGCAAGTGGAATTCATGCGGTACAAGTTCATGTTGACCCTGACAAACATCCGCTTCTCAGCTATCCGCTATAGCTGCAGATTTTCTGGGCATATCAAAGGAGACTTTGTGCAAATGCTAGATAGAGTACGTAGAGAGAGAGGTAAGGTTGACTGATGTGTGACAAGCCATTCCCAACCACCTGCCGTCTGATCTCGATGCCGTCTCCTCATCTCTAAGAGATACTGAGACAGACTTTCGCAGTTTGGTTTTGTCAGCATTTACTTGGGAGAAACACGGGGAGTCATGAACGATGGAAACATGTCGAAGATCAAGAGAGATCAAAATTTGGAAACGTCCGTCGTTGACACTACTAGTGTAAGTGGAAAGTCCCAAAGCGCAGTTGCGAGCACCCGCGATGGTCCCTGTAACTTTCAGGTGCTAGAACAAAGTACGGGCAACAGTTCGCTCTCGACAGCGTGCGCAGGTGCTCCTCAACTGGTACTGCGCCCCTGTCACCTGAAAACAGCTGTGGCCAGCCGCGCCTGGCCAGGTCCAGACCCTTTTTCATTCGTGGTGCCAAGACGATAGTCTTAACGGTCGCAGAATGACGTCACATCTCTGCGCGGATATAACTTGTTAGCTCGATACGTTGGCCCTCCAAGAAACAGGGGCTAGACAAGTGCCAGGCCAGACATTTCTTGTGTGGAGATTGAGATTCTCTGCTAACCCCCAAAAGCCACGCTAACAAGTTATCTCCATGCAGAGGTGTACACTCACGGGACGGTAGCAAAATCAAATAGTATCAAGAATGCTAAGAAAGTCTGGCGATAGTATGCTTCAAGTTGGATTTGGATCTTCGTCTATATCAGCGGTATGGGTAGGTAGGCGTTCAAAGATGTCTTGGAATGACGCTGCAGTGAGGTCCAAGACCAGACACTTCAGTTGACACAGCTAGACTGCCAGGTATCAACACAGGGATGCCAGCACGAACAGCCATCGGCGATGCGGTTCGGAGGAAAATCCTACTCGGGCCCGACTTCCACTTTTTTGACGGATGATGTAGGATGTTTTGGCGTTATTAAACTGAACGACGTCCACGGGGGCTGGCTTGACCCCTCATTCATCTCATTCCGTCATTCTTTTAGTGTACAAGGAAATCCGGGTCTTTTCCCTTTCCATCTTTGTTCGCAACAACCTCTTCCCATGTACCTTCGTATTGAATAACCCAGAAACACATCGATATACGGTCATAGCCAGCCACGCAGAGAAGTCAAGCTACGTACTTGGCTTTGCCAACTCACCAGGATCCCTACCAACTTCCATCTCACCGTCGTTTCCCCACTGGTGCATGGGTAACTCCGTCCGTATCATGAAACTCGGATGCTCCGGCCTCCCTGTGGGCATCCTTTCTGGAATCCCCTCACCTTGGTGGTAGTACATGGAGTGTTTTGGAGCCGCACACTGCAACACGCAGCCGACCGCACAAAAACACCAACCGAGGAAGGCCACCCTGTCGATCCCCGAGGACCCTGATTTGGGCCGTGAGGATATGTAATTCCACCCAAAGACTCCTCCTATGCAGCGGTCAATTCCGAGCAAACCCAGTTAACCGAGTGGTATGCCCGTAGCCCAACCCGGTGCCCCGTGGCCGTCGATAGTGTAGTCTCTCGATGCGCCGGCCGGTCGTCCATTGATGGTCCGTCGATCGATCAGGATCTGCAAAGCCTACACATTGCTCTCTTTTTTGTTTTTTTTTTCCTCATTGCTCGCTCCTCGTCTTTCTTGAGCATCATCGCTTTACGTCATGTCACCCCCAACCTTTCTGGTGGGCATGTGTTTGTTTTACTCACCTCACCACGTGAGACCATACCGATGAGACAATTTGCCGCCTTTGGTATCGTTCCTGGCGAGACCCCGTCACTCGGATGCTTTCCCGCCATCCTGATATCCAAGTTTGGTTGGAATCCCTGATACCACTAGCTCAAGAAGGGAAACAAAACTGACGATATGTGCCTAGAAGCTTACAGGTAAACCTTGCGAACTTTGTGGTATCAATATCCTCAATCTTCATCTGCTCTCAGCCAATCACATGCGGCTGTTGCTTCCTCCGCGAGCTAATGGGATGGTATACAAGCGTATACGTCAATCCTGGGTTGCTTGTTAGCGCGCTATCTCACTTCGCACTCTTCGCAGCCTGCTTCAAGAACCGTACCTAACATTCAAACTAGGAATGCTGTATACAGTAATCATCGTACCACTATTCGGACATACACATACCCGTATTAGCCACAGCCAATCACTAACTCGACGATCTTCTTCCCCCAAAATTGATATACCTACCCAGGAATTCGAGAGTCTCCAATGTGGACGGCTGAAAGATGATGATCATGGTTTTCGCCACTCTCACGTCCCGTCCTAAAGCTTTGCGAATAGCTTCGTTTGCCTCATCCTCCGGAGTCTTCTATTGCTGACACTTGTCGATCAGCCGTTGAGGACACTACAATGGACCCGGGGATGCCACGGAGATTTCTAGGAATCTGGCAATCGCAATTGACGATCAAACAATAGCATCCTCTGCGACTGGACTTCCAGGGCACCCCGAACCAGCGGTTGCTGCCTGCTCCGGAAGTTCAAGGTTGTCGTCTATCGACACACAGCTAAACTCTGATGCCAGCGGGCTAGCGAGGTTAAGCACACTACACTACGCTACCGCTCCCGCAATGCAATACTGTGCATACAGCACCAGGAGACTAAGTAGTTTACACTACCCGTTCGCATAAACCGTCCAAACACACATCCATACCTCTTTTCAGAGAAACTACAACGGTGGCAAAACATGCGGGATCCGACAATGCGTGTTCTGGTTGGTAGGGTAACGTACCTGTCAACCAGACGGACCATAGCAGGCATGTGGGTAGGGTGAATTTGGCTGACTTGGGGGTTTTGACGGGACCCGAAAATCAGCAGCTGCGGATCAGCGGCGTGGCGAAAAGTTGAAAGGGGGGGAGAAGAAAAAAAAAATAGGAGAAAGTAACGTGACGGAAAGCGGCCGACGGGCCCAACCGAACAGCGGCCATTGGGAGGACCCGACGCTGTCGGCATTAGCGGTACCTAATGGCGGCTCATTTCTTCCTTTTTTTGCGGAATTTCTCCTTTGCTGTTCTTTTCCGAAATCAACCAACCTCCGGGGCTAGTCGCTCTGATGCCAACGTTGAGCTGCGAACGGGAAGATCGTGCTGGTGGGCGGTGGCGAATACTCTCTCACATGTTCCTGGTATGCAAGGGCAAAGCATGTCAGTAGCGTGGTGTACCCAAAAGGTACCTACCTTACCTCTGGATTCTATTCGGCGTGGTGGGAATGTGAAAGTGGTCGGTAACTGAGAGATCGACAGACACGGACGTTGTTGCCTGACGGTTGGGGGGGCCCGAAGCGGCTCAGCGAGCCTCTTTTTCACTGAGGATTACACTACCGCGTGCACTACTGCAGGTCTTGATTCAGGGTCCAGATCCCGGGTCCCGGGGCTCAGCTACAAAGCTAGGGAGGTGGCCATCCGGCACGGCTTCAAGCGAACCGGCATGGTGTGGCTGATCATTGATCATCCGTCTTCGATCTTCAGGTCGTGAAGCCGTGAGAGGCATCGTCACTGTTATTGTCACTGTCCTTCTCGTCGTCGCCGGCGTTTGGCGTCGGTGTTGTCGGAGGAGTAAGGCAAGGGCAAGGGAGTGGAGCAAACAATCCGGTTCTGTTGAGACTGACCGATGCCTTTCGGTCTTTTACTTGAGTGTACTTGATCAAACCTATGGTGGTGGTGGTGGTGGTGGTGGATGGTTGAAGAAGATGCCGAGATAGCAAGGTACCTCCAAGGGTAGGGTAGTGCAGTCATCGTTCAGTCGTCTACATTGTCTACTCTACTGTAGATTGTAGTGTAGTACATAGACGGCTACCGCGCGTGGCGGAGAAAACAATCCGGCATGTTCGGATCTGGAACTGAACGGGGGGCACGTGGGATTGGAAATCCCGTAGGGCTGATTGGAAGTGGGAATACCCTCATCTATTTTTTTTTTTCTGGGGAGGGTTCCCACTCGCTGCTGCATCTCAGATATTGGTCAAGGCATCCAAGTATAAGCGGAGAATATGCTCCGCAGCTTCTGCATGCGTCACGTTAGGTCAAGCTCTACCTGTCTACTTCTTGCGCCATGAACATTCACATACCTAAGGATGTTCTTGTTCTAGGCAGGCCACGTTGAGGGATGTGTTCATCTGTGTGCCTGTCCTGCCCTGACACCTCATTAGCGCAGCGGCAGTCGCAATCCGGTTGCCCGTCAGACCCGTCACTGAATGCAGTGGTACACGCAGTACCTATACTACCTACTGTACATACACTAATACCTTAAGGGACCACATTGCATTAATCCGGTTTAACACGTATGTAACTGGACTTTGATTGGAAATCTTCCAAACTTACGAGGTAACCAAAGTGGCTACTGCATTCCACTTGCCCTATGTACATCCACTGCACTCTAGTTAAGGTAGTGTACCTATGTAGTGTAGACCGGGAGAGCTGCAAGCAGGCAGGTAGGCAGGCAAGCAGGCGCGGGGGAGGATGAGGAGGAGAACGAGCGGCATCACATAGGACAATTTCGAACGGGATGCGCGGGCCGCGGGGGGGTAGGGTAGGTTGATACTGTGATGGTACTGTGGTAGTGAGTTGCGGTACTTCAATAAAGTGTAGTGTACACGTGTATGAAGGTATCGCGGGGAGACGGCAACGACCACGGCACCACAGCGGCAGGGGAGGGGGGTGGCAAATTGTTGGGCAACGTGGGCACCAACCGGGGACGGACGGAATTTGCTTTGCTTACCTACAGTATACAGTACCGTATCAGTAGCGAGCGACTACATATCTTATCAGCGGCTGAACAGTCTGTTAGCTTGGGTAATTCGATAACTTCAGTAACCAATTATTGAAAACAATGGTTGAAAAGAGGTGGTGCGGATATACTGTCATACTATGCTGTAGTGTCTTCGGAAGAAATTCAGACTGTGTTGTGGTTGCGTTAGCGAGGGGACTATACTAGTTCAGGTAGTTACGGTTTGGATGGGAATGTAACGACGACGACGCATGTGAAAAGCAACAAAGGAGTCAAGTCAAGCTGCACAATTAGGGACGAGGCCATTATGTTGGTTGAAAAACTACGAGTGACTGGTTTGATGACTGAAAACAGCATAGTCAAGAACTTTATAATCAATGTTTTTGGTTTGCAGAAGGGATGACGGTATTGGTAAAAGCTGTATGATGGGACTGATTGAATGGAGTGATTGGATACCGTGCACTTCACTTCAGTAGGTGCGAATATGGAAAGAAATAGACCGCTTGCTCGACATCGACGGAGAACTTTGTAATGGACCGGATCGACTAAGCAATAGATCTCGGAAAACTGCTGGGTAAAAGAAGAGCCGTTTGCGAGGACGCTTCGGGGTCACTCAGTCATACTTGTACCAAGTCATATGAAAAGGTTACAGCAAAATGTTTACTATACAATGCTATTATTCAAAAGGTAGTGATACAGACCTCCTTGGCTGTCATACTAGGCCAATAACTTCACCCCCTTTTTTATAACAAATACACGTATATACGGTCGGTACCGCATCATTCGACAACACCTCTCATCAATCTACTGCCAAAAACAAGCCTGTACCTATCATACAACCAACTACCCCAGTTCTTCCTCTCTGCCTCTCTCTCTCTCAAGCAGCAGAGTAAACCGCGCTAACGTCCCGCCCGCACTCGGCGCGCTGCTCAACACTAACCGATCTTCCATCCAGTTTGACCGTCTTCCTCGGCGTCAACTGAAAGCGATTAGACTCTCCCTCCCTCTGCACCAGCCGGTTCTCCTGGGCATGCGCAGGTCCCCGACGAGTGGGCGTATCCAGCGGCACGATATACGAAGGCGTGTTGACGTTATTCCTCTTTCCGGTACCCAGCTGGTAATGCTCGTTCCCACCCCACCACAGCACGTCCGCGCCAAAGTTGGTGTCCGTGTCCGACTTGGCGTTCCCGTTGAGGGGGGTGTCGACGCGGGTAAAGTTGTCCATGACGGCGCACGCGTGGTTGCCGCCAACCGACATGCGGGACAGCCGGATGGGCACGACTTGGTTCGTGGCCTCGTCGAACTCGAACAGGTTCGAGAGCGCCTTGACCTTGGTCGGGCAAACCGAGACGTGCGTCCACTTGCCGTTGCCCAGGGTGCCGTGAATGCCCTCGCCGCAGGCCCAGGTCTCGACGTTGACGCGACCGAGGTCCTTGGCGGGCACGATCTGGCCTTGGTTATCACCGCCAAGTTGGTTCTGGAAGGCGCGAGCGTCGACGGTGAAGAAGCTGTTGGGGCCGCCGGCGGCGATATAGGTCACCTTGGGCCGAAGGTTGGTGCCGTGGTAGAGCTTGTTGATGGGCACAGGGCGGGGCGAGTCAACGTAAGGGTGTTCGGTGTCATTCTCGAAGCCGAGCTGGCCGAAGGAGTTGTCGCCAAAGGCGTAGACGCGGCCCTCGGTGTCGAGGGCGAGCGAGTGGTAGTCGCCGGCGGCAATCTCCTTGATCTTGGAGCCGCTCAGGCCGGTGACTTCGTGGGGCTGGTCGTAAGGCCCGGCCGGGCGGTTGGTCCACGTCAGGCCAGGGACTCCAAGTTGGCCCTTGGAAGGGAAATCTTCAGAGCTGGCGGCTGCTGAGAAGACACGGCCATTGGAGGTGAGCATCAGGCAGTGCTCCAAGCCGCTGCGGACATCAACAATCTTTTCACCCCATCGCAGGTTCTTGGGCGTGAGGGGGCGGTAGTTCACGGGTGCCTGGCTGGACCAGAGGTGGGAAGGGGAGGCGGTGGTCTCTTTCTGACCAGCTCTCTGATCGGCGGCGGCCACCGGGATCGAGTAAACTTCGCCGTTGGAGGCAAGACCAATGATACGGTCACGGGAGAGGTCCAGCTTGACCAGGTCCTTGCCCTTCAAGGTGACAGTCGGCTTATAATGATCCTTGTCGAAGCCCACACCCCACTGGACCAAATTTCCCTTCTCATCGATGGCGGCACCAAAGTTGCTGTCCAGCTTGAGATCGCGCAAGACCTGGTCATCAAAGTAGGCAATGCGCCTTGGAGTCTTGATGACAAGCTCGTTGGAGTCCGGGGCAACGACCTTACCGGCATTAGAACCCCATGCGTAAACACCGGGATGTTCCCAGCTGTGCTTGACCTGGACGTGCTGGGGGCTCAACTGCTCGCGGCTCTCCTCGGCGGATATGGACCGTTTCCGAGGCTCCTGAAAGATCAGCTCGACCTTCATGGGCTCCTTCTTGTTTCCGCCCGTGAGCATAGGATACGCGGCCATGGCGGCACCGGCCACAAGGCCACCCGCAAGGACACCGGTAAGTATGCGGAGGGCGAGATTCGACTTGTCTTGCTGAGGCTCCGGCTCGGGCCTGAATCTTCTGCCTAGACTTCGCGTCCATTGTGTCGACTTTATCATACGCCGGGCCTGTGGCCGGAGGGCGGTCCTGGCAAGCATCATGGGGGAAGCCATGGTGGTGGCTGGTGCTTGATATAGTTCAGGTTAGTTTGTGAGAAGGGAACTGATAATGGGGCGGCATCCACTTGGAATTTATACCGTACTTGATAGTGGCGGCAGTTCGTTCTCTATCAGAAGCGATCAACTCTTCATGCTTTGGCGGCCAGTTGATTTGTTTGGATAGAATGTCACACACGCAGCTACAGATATAAAAAGCAGTGAGATTTGAGGACAGAACACCAAAGCACAAGTTTCACGATGAGATGCAAAAAGTAATAGTGAGGTCACTAGACTAGAAATGAAGCGAGAATCCGGGGAGGAGGTCCAGCTAAGCTTCAGCTCGGATCGACAGCTGCCCCCAGCACTGCAACAATTAACAATTAGCTCCCGCCCGTGAGAGAGGGGCCACCCCATGCCCTGGAAGTGGAAGCTTTGGAGCTTCTCCATTCAGTTGCTTTCAGGGTGAGGTCTGTGCACTTTGTTCAGTTCTCTCACTGAGCGTCGGATTAGGTGGACACTGTGCCTATAATATAGAAAATTACTGTCCATGTCTCCATCGATTGCAGTGCATGCAGTGCAGTGACGGATCCCCAAGAGTGGACAGCTCATTGCACTGTTGCAGTGGGAGGAAGGTAGAGGTACCTACGTACCTTGAATGACGGGATAGAGAAACAGGCAGGGGGGGAAATCAACACACGCGATGGACAGCATAACCTGAAGCTATCACCACCGGGCACTTTGTCCATTAATTCCTAATTCCAAAAAAACATGTACGACGAGCACTGGTATAGCTTTACCTCCGAGGTGCAGCAGAGCAGACCATCGGGCGCAAAGACGCGCCACCGTCGAGCCAACTCTCTGCTGCAGCAGCCAGAGGTTTGTTTGTCTTGCATTCATTCACCTTCCCCTTGTCCCAAAATGCCCCTCCCGCCAGCAATCAACAGTCAGTAGTTGCTAACCCAACCATCATCATCACTCGATAGGAGACCACCGACAACAACATCCCCGAAGAGCCACTCCCAGCGCTTTACGAAGACCAGGAAGACGTCAATGCGCCCCCCGAGGCCACCGTTCTTCGACGGGCGAAATCATATTCCGACTTCTACGACATTGCGACTGCGCATCTCGCTGGCAGCCATGGAGGACCCAGGACGAAGAAGAACAAGAAGAAGACCAATGGGCGGCGCAACAATCACAACCTCTGGGATGCCTTGATGATTCCCACGAGCGTGGCATCGACGCTACCTGTGGAAGAAGACCCTTACGACGATGCTCTGGACCAGGAGCTGCTACAGGCTAGCCAGCAAGAATATCTGCTGTACCATGACCAACTTGCCTTGACGGAACGGCATCTGGGAACCCTGATCGACGACGCCAACAGCGCGCTCAAAACCCTCGAGACTTTGTGCCAGTCTTTCCGAGCCGTCGAGGAGCAGACAACATCCTTCAAGGCACAATGCGACGACTTGCTGGAGGAGCAAAAGCGTCTTCAAATTCTCGCCGATGAGGTTGGGACTGATCTGCATTACTACGCCTATCTCGACAGTGTCAGCCGGCGCCTCAATGCCCTGGGTGCGGGCCGCCTTGTGGACGACGACGCGTTTGGCGATATCCTGGCCAACCTGGACTCTTGTATTGAGTTCATGATCCAGCATCCTCAATATCGGGACGCCGATACATACCTGGCTAGATATCAGGCGCTTCTTACCAAGGCCCTACACCTTCTCGAGGTCGGCTTCACGAACCGCCTGGATCAGGTGTCTGGGGAACTTGCTCGTCAAATCACCAACACCCAGTCAGAATCCGCACGACATGCCTTGGCTTATGGTCGGTTTGAGGAGATCCTAATGAACTCCTATTCACTCATACCCAACATCCAGCGAGTGATACTGGGCGCATATGACCAAAATGGCCAGCCCAGGACTGGGCCAAACGCGGATATCTTTGCCAACACAGCCAACAATCTCTTCCACGCCTATTTCGTGGTGAGAGACCGTGACCTCAAGCCTCTGACCCAGCATGATCTTGCGACATTCCATCTCGAGTGCAAAGAATCATCAATAGATACGGCGGCAAGGAACTACGTGAAGCAGTGCTTTGAACGGTCCTTCAGCGAGGCCACGCTTTTCCGTAAAATCTTCTCTATAGAAGCACCATACTCCCCCAACCCCAAGTCGGCATTCGCTGCCCTCAACTCGCATCAGCGGTCACTCGTCACTGGGACAAATATTTCGCCCATTGCCACCAACCTCCAGTCAAAGCTACAGGCATGCGATTTGCAAACCATCTGCAATCTTGTTGGTTGGGTCACGAACGAATATTTGCTCGTGGACTATGATGAGGACGAAACCCCTTTTGTTGCGCACTGCAGGGAACTTACCTCAAGGCTGTTGGCCGAGCATCTCTGGACATTTACCGATGGTTTCTTCGACGCAGAAATCACCAAATCCATTACCAAAGCCGTCGTTCCCCCAGAGGCTCTGAAGCTTGGAGCAACCACTGCCGCCGATGGCGGATCATCAACGGCTTTCCCGGTGGTTAAGCGAGCAATCGAGCTGCTTGTCTTGTTCGACCAATCCATGCCCAAAGAACGATGTGTAAGTGATCTGTCATCCCTTCCTACTTCATACCCCGAAACCAACCAGCTAACATGGACTTTCTCGCCTATTTCAGCAACGTAGCAGCCCAGTCATCTTCAAACTCGTCCGCGAGACCATCGCCGCCCTTCAGCGCGCTGAAGTGCGCATCAAAGCCGCCAAAAACGGCACCGATTCGGACCTCTTCATGATCAAGAACCTTCTCATCCTCAAGAATGAGCTCCTCACCCTTGAGATCGGAGATGTGCGCAACGGCACCGGCACCGGCCAAGCTACAGGTCTGGGCAGCAGCATCCAGCACCTCGGCCATATCTGGGAGAACCTCCCGACCGCCGGTAACCTCTTCGGACTGGTCTCTAGCTCCGTGTCCACTTTTAGTTCTTACATTCCCGGCTCGTCCCTCCTTTCGCGCGCAGCTGGTAGCATTACGGGTTCGAGTTCAGGCTTGATGACAACGGCTACAGCGGGTGCGGCGGAGTCACAGGACGCGAGCGAGCAGTTGGATGAGTTGTTGCGCCAGAGCATTTATGCGTTCACCAGAAGGTGGGCGGCCATCTTTAATGAAGTGAAGGTGAAGGCGTCGGTGGGCGGGAAGAACTCGACTCAGTTGGAGAGGGAGCTGGATGAGATTCTGGAGGGGGCGTTTGCTGCGCAGCCGGAGGTGGTGGAGAAGTTGAAGGAGGCGATTCAGCTTGATGCTCAGGCGCAGTTGACTGGTGGTACCAAGTCCGGCACTGGTAAGGACAAGGGAAGTGTCTATACGGGTGGCAGTAGGGCTAGCAAGGGGAGCAGTCGGAGGATGTGATGCATGAAGCAGCGCAGTTCTCTAGGTGGCATATTTCTTGACTGAACCTGTTGGACTTGGTCTATAGGCTCTGAGCATAGCTGGAAAACATTAATATCGAGTTTGATAAGTCAAACACTTTTTGCTTACTTACCACCATTACCTTCGTCCTTGTACTGAAGAAACCAAACAACTCTCGCTGTTAAATGCGGTCCGTATGCTTCTTGAAACCCAAATATCCCCCCTAAAGTTCTGTAATTGCAACATGCTGCTCGTTGAAGAGCCCATTTCCCATCTGTCCGTATATCCTTATGATCCATGGAATCCCGTTTTCCTTTCCTTGCTCTATGACCAACTCACAGTCCCCATCCACGACGCTCAAGTGGAGTGAGCCTATTCCCTTTTTCTTGTACTCTCTAGTATACCTCATCCCACTTCCCCAGTCAACCGAATCCTAGTTTTAATTAATAGCCCTCATGGTCATCTCCACCACGGCAAACGTTCCCGCACTAACCGGCATAGCCCTCAACAACGTCGGCCCAATCCCCTTCCAGAACCCTCTCATCCCCTCAGCCCTAAACGTCTGCGCAAAGCAATCCCTCATACTCTTATACTTTTGCCCTGCCCCAAACCCATCCGTTTGCATCTTACTCTTGACCACATCCAACGGGTAACTGCCCAACCACAGCGCCTCGCCCGCCAGTCCACCGTACAAGGCAATCTTGTAACTCGGGATCTCCTTGCGATCGATCTTGTTCCTGGCCGCATCCGCATTCATCAACCACTCAAACGCCAAAAACCACAGGCCGTACGCTTGCGCCTCCCGCAACACCGTCACCACCTCGCCCCGGTACAACCCCGGCAGTACGCCGCCCGCCTGCTGGCTGAGCTTGCGCACGCAATCCAAGGGGCCGGAATACAACCTCCCCGCGCCGTGCGGCTGGGCCTGCAGGCGGATGCGCACGTGCTCAATGGGGCCCGAGATGACCGAGTTGGCGACGCCCGCGAAAGCGCCGGCGGCGTAGTACTCGCCGTAGCCGAGGTTGGAGACGCCCGGGATGAAGGACTTGTCGGCAGTGGCGCGGCGTTGCTCGAGGAAGCGGCGGGCCGAGTGGAAGGCGCCGAATTGGATGGAGACGCAGGCGCCGATGCCCAGGAGCGGGGTCAGGGTTCCCTTGTAGAAGGCGAGTGCGCCTTCGTGCTTGTAGATGGAGGCGGCGGCGGTGAGGGCGGAGGAGTATTGGGTGGAGGTTTGCAGGCGGACTTTGACTATGTCGAAGGGTTGGCCTGCCGGGAAGGAAAGGGGATTTGGTTAGTTTAAGTTTGAGACAATTCGGGGGGGGGGGGGGGGGGGGGGGGGGGGAATATATAATGATTTGTTCATATCCATTATAGAGATTTAGTTTGAGGGAGAAACTCACCAATCAATACCTGGGCAATACCACCAACGGCGCCGGAGAAGAGATCCTTGGCCGTTTGGAGACCGGCGTTCTGGCCGTCGTGGGAGTCGACATCGGCAGCGGAGGCAGCCATTGTTTCTCTGTTTTATCTTCTACTTTTTGGTTTTTCTTGAGAAACTGTGGTTTTTGGGTCGTTGCCGATATCTGACCCGCCTCCGAGTGAGTTGAAGATGAGACGACGGATGAGAGATGAAAGAGACTTGAAAGAAGGAAGACCTCGGTCTGTGACTAAACTAGTGTTGAATGACTTTTTATCTTATCAATGAGAACAACCGAAATCCACGACAGGGAAGGGACCTCGAGTCCAGAAACGGTAACAAGTGACCCGACAATCTGGTTCATACGTCTGTGTGTGTGTTTCTGAAGATGAGATGAGACTCAACGAGATGAAATGGTGTTGCACGTACTCAAAGTAGGTCACGATATGGACAAAGACGTCAATACCTCCCGTAGAGGATGTATAGT
This sequence comes from Neurospora intermedia, assembly GCA_037102815.1. Taxonomy (NCBI): domain Eukaryota; kingdom Fungi; phylum Ascomycota; class Sordariomycetes; order Sordariales; family Sordariaceae; genus Neurospora; species Neurospora intermedia. The sequence continues at coordinate 1,266,108 of BTPP01000007.1, forward strand.
ATGTAGTGTACGGGCCGATGTTCGGGCCCCGACTTATGCGTGTACCCCGTGTTAAAGTCCGCCCTAACAATGGGGCATATGCTTATCAAAGGCTACTCCGCATACGGGGCCCCGAAGGCGGAGTGGAGCCGAATGCAAGCGCCCCGGTCGATGGCGTGCTTGGGAATCACACACGGGTCGAGACCCGTTGGACTTCAGCTGGCCATTATCGCCGTACGAATTTAGCTGCTGTATTCTTGTACAGAGGCAATTATGCTATTTTATTCATCATGAACATCGTTGGCAACGATCGAAGTCATAAACATCGACGACGATGTAGATTATTCAGAGTAGCACTACAATGCTTACACAGTCTGGGTATCACAACACTTCCCCCTTACTCGGCATTCTCCACCCTCCTCTGCAAAATCTGTCTAGCATGCGGCGGGCTTAGACTCTCAATATCCAACTCCTCCAGCACCTTTTTCGCCTCCGTGTTATCAGTGAAGACCCTATCCACCGCGTTCTTGAGGGTCATGGTGTTGCTGTTTTCTTCGGGCGCCTCAACAGGCAAGTTCAGAAGGTGAAGCGCCTCCTTGATGCTTTCGAGAGCAATGGACCCATCAGGAATGTACCGCTCGACGACGGAGGAAATAGCATCAACATCACGCCTGAATTGGGCGGCGCCAGACGCGGCAAACTTGTTGGCCATGAGCACGTCGGACCACAGCATGTTGTTGAGCTCCTCCAGGGCTTCACGCCAGATGCGCCTGAAGACGGCTGTGCCAAGGGCGTGGGAGAGGAAGTCGAGGTCGCGTTTTAGGACCTGAGTTTCTGTTAGCGAGTGCTTTTAGCCTTGATGTACATGAAAACTCACTGCGAGAGGTTCACCCAGCTCAGCTGTAGGAGCCAATTGATAGTATGCTTCGCCAGAGGTAGGCTCATCCGAGATGGTACTCCACTGAGGACGTTTGAGATAGGCGGCAAATGCCTTCTTCTGGTTCTGGATGAGGACTTGGGTGAGGAACTCTTGAGCGCGCTTCCTCCTCATGGTATATGCCGAGATGGTCTCATCGAAGAGAACGCCAGTGTCATCCTCGGTACCGACTACCGAAGAAATGCGATCCTTGACATGATCATAGCTCATGCCACCAGCAAGATTGCTCTGATCCTCGTTCGCCTTGGCTCGAGTCTGGAGCTGCTCCCATAGTGTTACAAAGAACTGTCGCATGTTAGCATCGTTACATTGCGACTTTCAAAAACAGCCCTCTCTTACCTCTTCGTTACTCCAATCATGCAAGGCATTAATGATGTGATCGGCGCTTCCGTACACCTTACACAGGGTCTCAAGCGCCCCTGTACCCTCCAAAGCTGCCAATTGTTCTTTGGTAACACCAACAAAGGCTCTACCAACCGTGGAAGTCATCGTTTGGTAAGCTTCAAGTGTGCCCTTGAGATGATCATGATAATCGTCCAGAATAGCTAGCTGAATATCTATCAGGAAGCGAAGTTTGTGGGAAAAGCGTCTGAGCCTCTCATACTGCGTTGTGACCGACCGCAGCAAGTCAGCAACGCGGACAGCTGCGAAGGTGGGTTTTGTTTTTCCGGCGACCGCAAAGTCGTAGTCAATTTTCCGAGCGTCACTAGACGTCATAATCCCGTTGAACCTCTCAAGAGCGAATTTCTTCTCTGCCTCGAGCCATGTCCTAAAGTGCGTATTCAGGACTTCGCCCGTCAATCCCTCCCACCCGTTTTCGGGATCGCCTCCGTCGTAGCTGTACCCAGATCGGATGTTATCGTCAAAGGTCATCAGTTGTCCGAGAAGACTGCTCAGGAAAGCAGGATCCTTGACGGCCTCTGCCATGGTCACATTGACCTTCTCGCGCATGACCGGTAGCATCGAGGCGATGAATGCGCACCCGGGATCCATGTAAACCATTTTGTTCGAAACCTCGGTCTGGCCAAACTTGGCCGCCAAGACGGGGGCGAAATTCTCCCTGAAGAAGATCTCCCACTTGTCGAGCAAGGACAGGAACCAGGGGAAGCAATGTGCGTTGATGCCCTGGGGGTTACTGGTCGGCTTGTCGCTGAGGAAGTGGAACCGGAACTCCTTGACGAAGATCTGCGCCATGACATCCATGGGAAGAAGCGTCACCAGCGTGGGCGAGTATAGGATCTCGGGGACCTGGAGGTCAACCAGCTTCTCGAAACATTGAATCCATTCGTCGTCCACTTCAGACTCTGGATCGACATTGGGCCACCCGCGCTTTTTCAACAAAGCCTCCAGCTCGCTCCACATTGTTTTCTTCATCTCGTCCCATAGCGCCTCGGCAACAGACTCAACATGAGCAACAAGATGAACGGCAGCACCATCGGCGGCACCCTGGAGTTCCCTCAGGCGCAAAGACAGCTGCTTCAATTCGGTGTAGGGCTCGAGCGCGGCCTTGGGGCTTTGCGGTAGATGGGCGCGGGCGGTATTGCGCAGTTCCTGGACATGCTGGAGAAGGAGCAGATATCGGTGGGCGAGGTCGACCTTGTGAAGCTGCTTCATGGGCTGCTCCAAACGGCGAATGGCCTCATCAGGGGCGTCGGAGGCGGCAACGATCTTGAGGCGGACGTCGATGCTCTGCTGCAATTTCTGGAACTCGTCGATTTGGGCGGCAAGGGCGGCCTGGCGTTCCGCAGAAGAGCGGCGGGCCTCCTCGAGCTCTTTGGTGGCATTGTCGAGTTGCGACTGGAGCTGGCTGCGCTGGTGTTCGACGCTGTTGAGCAACGTGTCTAGATGGTCGAAGTCGGTCGTCGATTGGAGCTTGTCGTCGAGGTAATCCTCGACCCGGATGTCGAACTCCATGGTGGGTATCTTCAGACACCGCTATACGCGGCTGTATGAAGCTGTTGTGTCTATGCCGGTGATCTTTGAGCCCGCGTCGGGTGCCTTGTTGACTTGAAAGAAGAATGTTGTATGTCGCAGTTTACGGTTACAAACATGACACAGTACGGAATTGGATGATTTGGGGGAACGGAAGCTCCAGTGGATGCAGTACCCCTGGCGCCGGTGAGATAAGCTCCTTATCGCCAAAGTGACGTAGCGTCTGAGAACACTGCATAGCGGTACCCCTACCAAAATTTAGTTTGCACCCGAGAAGCCGAACCGCGAGTAAACAGATCGGAGTAAATCGAAACCGTAACAGCATCGACATCTCTTCTCCATTGAGTCCAGTCTTTTCTCCCGCCGCCCGCCGATCTGTTAACAACGGCCACCACCCCACACTAGCCACGACACACAGTCAATGGCTCCGTCATCATGAGATCTATGGTGCCGATTCAACGACCGGCCGCCGTCCGGGGCATCTCCGGCGTCGTAGGACTGGCAGGCCTCACTGCCACTACCACTTCCACCCGACCACAACCACCTTTCCACCTCACCACTTCGCATAGCCAGCAACGACGACGCACTTTCTTCACCTCCAACAGTCTTCTAGCACAAAATGGCAACGAGCCTTCACGACTCTCTTCGTCTCCCTCTACCACTACCACCACCCAGAAGCCCTCTCCCGCCGAAGATGCCACGACATCCCAACAACAGAAATCCTCCGCCGCCCAAAAACGCAAGCTCCCACTCAAGAACTCCCTCCACCGCGTCGCCATCGTTGCCCAAAAAGGCGTCCCCGCCAAGTCAACTCCCGCCAGCACCGTTCCGGAACACACCACCGAGCCCGACGGCCGCTCGACCATTTCCGCCGTTTGCGTCGCCGAGTCCTTCGACATGGACGCCGTTGTCTCCCTTTTGACCAGCCACAACTTCTCTCTCGACCCCGACAACACAGGCTTCGACATCCACGAAGTGGCCCATGCCCGCGGGCTCAACCACGGGGACATCTTCGTCTTTCCCTCGGGAACCATCGTAACCTGGGCCCTTCCCCCTGACGTCGTCGACACGCTCGCGACACGCCTGCTCATACCCGCTGCCGAATCGCCTTTTGTAGAAAACAAGGAGGAGGAAGACCTCGAGTTCACGACCGACCCGACCGAGGAACAAAGTAAAGTCTCCGGCGACGTGGTCGTCCTCGGCACGCGCCGCGAGGTCGAGGCGGGCGATAGGCTGGACACCACCCTTGCCAAAATCGCCTTCTCCTCGGGTCTAGCGCGCTCTACCAAACTTGCTGTGCTGGAATCCAGCCTGACGCGCTATCTCGAATCGACACGGCACATTCCCGACCAGCTCTCGCAAGGCCTCAAGGCCCCGCTTAGCAGGGAACTCATCCTCCAGAAGACCGGTGAACTGCTGAACCTTCGCAGCCAACTGAACCACTATAACGACCTGACCGACGCTTTGCCGGATATCTTCTGGGACAGCGAGGAAAAGCTGGAGACGTATTACAGCAAGATCGGCAAAGCGTTGGATGTCGGGGTGCGGATCAAGACGTTGAACGACAAGATGACGTATGCGCAGGAGGTCGTAAAGGTGGCGCAGGAGGTGCTGGACATTTCGGAAAAGATGTCGAGTGAGAAACACAGTACGAGGCTGGAGTGGATCATTATTATCTTGATTGCGATTGAGGTTGTGTTTGAGCTGAGGAGGTTGTGGATGGAGAGGTTTGAGACGCACGAGGATGATGTGTTGAGGGAGTTGCGAAGGATTGGAGACTCCCTTGAGACTTTGAAGGCCAATGGCGGTGGTGGTAAAACTGTGGGCTCGTCGTCGTCGAAATGACACAGGGCAGACTGGAGAGGTAGTAGTCTAGGCTCCGGGAAGGGAGATACCGACGTTAGACGGAAAGACGATGGTCACCAAATGATACCCAACTCATATGTATACTGCTAGATGTAACCACATAAACTAGATAAAACCTGGATAAACAAAAGGAAAATGGAATATGCTTTCAACTAAACAACCATGGCATAAAATACAGTTGCTTATGAACGGCACATAGACTAATGACTTTCTCTATTCCCAGGGTTGAAGTAAACGATACTACAGACTTAATATAAACTAACTTTCCCCCACCTAACAACAAGGCTACCCTACCTGGCCCCAACAGAAGCGAAGACAAGACAGCGGAGTTTGACAAGTCATATTGAAGAGTCTAAATGCTTATGGTTCAAGATCTGAGAAACACTAATTATAAAATCTCAAACAACTAAAATGGGGAGGAGACAAAAAGAACCCAAAGCGAAGGAAAAAGGGATCATCAATCGCTCAATTCTAACACTCTGCAAAATAAAAAAAAAGGAAAGAAGACAACATAGAGTGTGCAATAAGAAAGAATAAAAAGACATAATGATTATACAACTAATAAGCTATCCATCCCTCCATCCCCTCCTTATTCTCCACACAACGGCAGCAGCGTCGGGTATTTGTATCATTCCCCTCATTGCAAGCCACCGACCGGCACCGTAACAAATACATACAGAATAGATTCAAAAATCCCCATTACTTCAGTTTTGTCCCTGATTACACTGTTCCTTCAACTTTATTTTTTTTCCACCCTTCCTACTATATCAAACTTGTCTTTCTTCTTCTTGTCTCCATTGCTCCTCTCCTCAATCGATACACCCCTTCAGGCCTGTCTCGCTACTTTCCTGCCCCTTGTTTATACCTCCGCTTCACGATCCTACACCCATGACCCATGACCTATCCGCTTTATTCTTGATGTTTTTGTTTTTCCCCTTTCCCCCTTCCTCTCACTTCACCCAAATTGTGTGTAAGGTAAAGCCTCCGTGTGTGTGTAAAGACAAGACAGCAAATCAAAAACAAAACCAAAAGGAGACCCGGCGCGAATATTGGATGAGCGCTTTTATGTGCGTAAGTAAGCAATCAATGTACTACTACTACTAAACAAGCTTGATCTAAACTTTGTCCCCTTCCTTTCTTCTTCCTTCTTCTTTTTCGTGTCCTTCCTCCTCCTTCCTTCTTTCTTCTCCTTCTCCTTCTTCCGCCTTCGTACACTTATTCACCCCCCCGGCCTCCTCAACATGAATCGACCACAGTTTCACCACCCATTCCTAACATTCATTGGATTCATCCACATCTGCTCCTATGCAGAAGGGGGTCTAAAACCTTGCTGTGCGGGAGGAGCCGGACTAGGTCCGCCGCTTTGGGGTGGCTGCGCCTGTTGCTGCTGAGGCTGTGGTTGTGACATCATCTGCTGCTGCTGCTGCTGCTGCTGCTGCTGCGTCTGTACCTGAGACTGTTGTTGTGGTGGTTGCTGCTGCTGCTGTGGTTGCTGTTGTTGCTGTGCGGCTGGGCTAGGTGAAGGAACAGGAACGGGAACAGGGGTGACACCATTCACCGGGCTTGGCCCTCCGTGCATGGGAAGCTTGGGGCTGGGCGGCATGTTAGTTACCTGCCCTGGACCCGAACCACCGCCGGGAGGACCGCCGGGACCGCCCATCTGCATCGCCTTAGCAGCAGCAATCTTGTGGACATCAACGTTACCACCGAGGCCGATACCTGCGAGGCCAACAACCTCGCCTTGGGCAACCTTGCCCATGTGTCCACTAGCACGCTGTTCCGCATCTGCCCTCGCCCTCGCCTGTTCCATCACCTGGCGCTGTTGTACCTCGGGCATCACGGTCGCGTAGCCGGTTAGGCTGGGTGTCCGGTTCATGTTCTGCGGCGCCGGCATCATAGGAGGAGATCCGGCTCCATACTGACGCTGCATGTTGTTGGGTTGCATGTTTTGAGGCGGCATACCCTGCCCGGGGGTTCCATAGGGCCCACGTTGCATCTGCTGGTGCTGTTGCGGTGGTCCCGGCGGCGGCGGCGGCGGTGTTGGGGTGGGAGTTGGGCCATAGTGGTGCGGCGTCTGGGGTGGGACTTGTGGAGTGATAGCCCGGGGCATGGGTGCACCATTAGTGTAAGGCGGCGCAAACCCCGGTTGTTGTGGATGCTGTTGCATGTGGGGAGAAGGATGTTGCGGGGGTCCAGGATGTTGAACATGTTGGGGGTGCATGGGCTGGTGCTGTGGGTAGCCCTGGGGCCCCGGATATCCAGGTGGGTACCGCTGACCCGGGGGGCCGGCCGGCGCCATATTGTATCCGGGGCCCGGGTGCGGCGCCATACGAGGTTGAGGTGGGCTCGGCGCATAGCCGCCGGGCACGTTATGCTGTCCGTAAGGGGCTGGCGCCTTTGCCAGCTGCGGCGCATATCCGTAGTTGGTCGGTGGTCGGTAGGATGCTGGAGGAGGCGGCGCACGCTGTTGACTTTGGGGAAGCACCTGGGGAATAGGTACCGCCGAGGGTGGCCGTTGTTGGTACATGGGCGGGTTAGGGCGGCCTGGGGTTTGGGGGAAATGCTGGGCATTTGCGATCGGGCGGGCCGAAGGGGTGAACTGACCGGGATACTGATGAGCGAACTGGCCCGGGCCGGAAACGCTACCCCTCTGCTGCTGCCGCTGATTTGTGGTTGCGGCTGTTGCCGCAGCCTGCCTGGCAAGACGAGCCTGTTCATCCTCCTCCATAACACCCTTGTATTCGTCTGTGCGAATTTCAATCTTTGTGCTCACATTAAGCTCCCCAAGCTTATCAGCATTGAGCCGAGCTACCGCATATGGCGGCAAGGTCTGGACAATGCTGGAAAGCTGAGCTTTCAGTGCTTGGTACGTCATCATTTCCTCCTCGCTGGGTTGGTGAGACAGGTTGCCATTGCGAAGCATATCCGCGTTGACAGGATCCGCCGAATACCGATCCTGGCTGGTAGGGAGCGTGAGATTCCTGTTACGCTGGTAGGATGCCAAAGTCTCGATCAAATCCGACACCTCTTCGAGCATGTCATCCATCTCCTTTTCTTCGGTGGACTTTTTACCCAAGAGCTCCTCCAAGCTAGGGTCAACCAGGTTGTCATCCCAGTTTTCAATGGCGGACTTGACGAGCTCCTCGTCAATCTCGACATCCTCATCTGTGCCAGTCATAGTCGTGTCGACATTTCCATCTTCCGGACCATCCACATCGACAAGCTTTTCGAAATTCCTCCGCCCGATACGTTGCCACCATATGCGGCCAAGTTGACCAGAAGGGATGATGGCAGCCGAGTCATCTTTGCATGGGGCAAAACTGGAGAAGGCGCCGCGAAACATTGCCTCCATCTCCGAAATTTCGAGCTCAGTAGAAGACGGCCGGTGACCCGCCAAACTCTGGGCTCGCTCTCGTTGTTTCGACCGGGCATGGGTGGTTGGTGTCGCGTTACTGTAATCTAGCCAATGCCCTGTAGCAAGATTTTGTGTAAAGTATGTACCGCTCCGATACCTGGACTTTTCGGTAAGCTCTGGATGGTAGAAAGTTAGGACGTTGCCTTTGGTGATATTCTTTGGCGCCTTGGGGGGCTGCAGCGGGGGCAGATTTCGGGGAGAGGGGAACAGCTCTCCTAGGGTCAAAGAACGAGTGTTTTTGTCGGTTGTTGCCGCGAACTCGGGCAGTATACGCGTGGCCGTCACGCCATCCGGCAACGATCCCTCCGGAAGTGACTTTGCAACCCCGCCGGGAGCTGTCGCTCGTTGAAGGCTGGTGAACAGAGGCCTGACTGTTGGTGCGGCGCCAACAGTAGTCAGAACAAGCCCACCCATGCCGCCATTCATCGCTTCCTTCAGGTCTGGTTTTGGGGCCACATGTCGAGGAACCTGGGGGTATGCCATCTCCCTCCTGTACAGCTCCAACGCCTTGGTCCGGAATGCTGCGGTTTGCGCGATGGCCTCGTCGATTGGGCCGTCGTCGGACTCGGAGCTGGCAGATTCCAGTTCGGCGAGTTGAGCCTTGGCTGCTCCGACAACGTCAGAAACCAGCTCGTCCACAGTATTATAGACATTCTGGCTGATCTTGTCGGCGATACTGGGTTGCGCGCTTCCGTCTTCGGATTTTGGTTTCTTTGGCGGCGAAGGGTCGTCGTCGGAGTGCGACTCAGGTAAAGGGCGCTTGAGAATAGGATGGCCGCCTAGATCGAAACTGTAGAGACATGGTATTGTTAGTAGTCCGCACTCAATGGCTGACTAGCAATGAGACACATTTTCAGATCGCCATCATAGACAATTGGGGAAGAAACAAGGCCATGTGGGACAGATTGCTGGGGGGAAAATGCGATCCATACCTTTGTAGAGTGGTAAAAAAGTCAGAGATGAGTACTTTGCTATCGCGGACCGTGTGCAGCCCATTGACAGTTGGTTTAGAGCCGTCGGCGTCAGAACCGTTGAGTTCTGGGCCGCTGTCATCGTCGACATCGCGTTTCCGCTTGGCTGAGGTAACGGACGCAGGGGATTGTGGCCGCGACAATGTCGTGACGCCGTTCGCCTGGGGGGCGGCGACGGCGGGCGAAGCCATGTCCTCTTTTTTTTTTTTTTTTCTGGCGGGGGGGGAAATACCGTGGGGATGATGCTATGGTCGCCAAAGTAAAGTCCAGTACTTTAGTCGGCTGGGGTCGCGGACTGTGGTGAATGGTCGTGGCCGTCCTGGGATGCAAAATGGTTGGCCGGTGACGCTGCGCGGGTTGGTGGTGGGTGGTGGTGCTCTCTAGCTGCGGCCTGTCGAGGTGCCTGGCGATTGTCGCGCGATTCGCGTTGCTGGTCGCGAAGGGAGGGAAAGTGGAATGCTGGGCCAAAAGTGCGATTGCTGCGGTTCCAGTGTGCCTGGTCCGTGGACTACCAAAGCTGGCCCGGGGAGGATGGACTGAGGTGACTGGAAGGACGGAGGTCCGAGCCACTACACTAGTTGGAGGCTGCGGCTTCTTTTTGCTGCTGCTGTTGAGTGCTGGGTGCTTGCTGGTGTTCACTGGAGTGAGAGTGCTCCAGTCGTATAGTATTTGGAGGAAGGTCCCCTCGGTGCGACTTCAAATTCCAACTCTCCAAACTTTGGTCATCAAAAAAAAATAGTAGTAAAAAACTGAAAGGCGTTCAGCGATGGGACTCCATCCACACCTAGCACATAATGTTTGAACCAAAAAAAAAACAACACTCGTAGTCGTTTCAAAGCTCGTCCGTAATAGGCATCAAACGTCCAAATGAAAGAAAGTAGTAGTTCAAGAATAATCGCGTTCCAGGTTACGTGCAACGAGGACAAGTTGACCCTGGACAGTCTCCGGCTCTCAGATCTCTGAGTCTTCCACTTGTCTGTCCTTCAAACAGAACTGCACCTGGTTACTTACGAAAAGCCAGCCGTTCCAATCTTTGAACTAGCGCGCATGAGGAAATTAGTGGGCCTAGTCAAAGGTGCATTCACGTGAGAGGCTTGGCCCGTGCCTCTCCATGCCTCTTCACCTTCTCTATCCGGCTTCAGCAGCTTCTCCCTTGAATAGCTACCTACTTACCATCATCAGTCTGGATGCTCCCGTCTTATCTTTCGTTTTGCTAGATAGGCGTATATCTCCAAACACGCACCGCCGGCGAACCAACATTCAAGTAGTGGATGCGATCAAGGTATATACATCAGGTTGTGCACTGTCAGGAGCGGACAAAGCTTTCATATTGGCAGCCGCAGAGGTACATGACCACAGTCCTGTATTCGTCCTGTAACACCCACAATGCTCATTCCAGCCTTGGCAGTAACAACGATCACAAACATTCAGCAATGAAGACACTCGAGGCTTAAAATAATTCAGTTCCAATATGTCCTGTTGACGCAAGCTAACTTCAATGAGCCATTGATCCTAGATACCGATACTGCTATTATACTGCAAAAAAGAAAACAAACCCAATGCCGCAGCGCCCTCCCATCATCATACAGTCATTAAGAACTACTTGAACAACGTGACAGTCTCATCAACTCCTGCTCCCCAAGTACAAGTTACCCAAACTTTGTTCTCAAGGCTATTTAGCGCTTGGCGGTGGCGATGCCGACAGTATCGGCGCCGAGGTCGTAGATTGAGTAGTACTTGCGGAGGAAAGCATCTCCAAGGATGGCCAAGGGACCAACTGGGGCGGGCATATCCATACCCATGAAGGTCGACAGGCAGCTGCCAGAAGCCTCCAGAATGTAGTCCTCGGGACCGAGAGTGAAGTTGTAGCCAGCAAGCGTAAAGGTTACATCCTCGAGGCTCGACTTCTTGCCGCAGTCGATGGTGAACTGACCGTTCCAGCTCTTCTTGGCACCGATCTGAGCGTTCAGCATCTCAGCGAGTTGGCTGGGGAGAGCGATAAGAGAGGTACCGGTGTCAAGGATAACACCGTGGCCCTCGAGTTCCGCAAAGTCCTTGCCATAACCGATGGCATCAAAGTCCACCTCCCAGTAGGCCTTGCGGCGAAGAGGAATCGTAGTAATCTTGCCAGTGTACCTGTCCTTGTTGACACCGCCAAACACAACCTCGGACTCGCCATCCTGGTCGGCGAGGTAGAAAGAGAAGACGGGCTCATCAACAAGCTTCTGCTCAACCATCTTGTAGAAGGGAGGGGTGATGCCATTCACAGCAATCCGGTCGTAGCCGAGACCGAGGATGCCATCAAAGCGACCAAAGGCGAAAGCCAGGCCGGGCTCGCTGGTAGCTTCGGCAAAAAGCTGGTCATTGATGGTGATGTCACCAATCGTCATTCTGTCCTGAGAGACGAAGCCGCTGAGACTACCAGAGCCGTACTCAATCTTGAAGCTCGTTCCGTTCTTCTTGTATGTTGACGACTCGGAAGACTCGTACTTGTTGTGCAGATAGCAGGCGATGGAGCCGCACTGGGAAGAGGGAACCCAAAGGTTGGAGCTGCCGGTATCCAGAACTACCTTGAAGGTCTGGGGTGGCGTTCCGATGGTGATCTCGGAGAAGTCTACCAGACGTTAGTTACTGTGCCCACGCCAACACACACCGAGTGATCAAAGAAGGGTGTAATGCTTACACTGAGCGTTCATAAAGTTGGTGATGGGAACCGGGTGGTTGCCGGAAACCTGAGCATCGGTGGCCTTGAACATGGCCTGGGTATGGGACTCGGTCCTAAGACCAGTGTACTTCTGTCCGAGGTGCTGCACCTGCACGTCGATGGGAACCGACTCCTGATAACGAACATCATCAACAAGTGTTCACAGTAGCCATTAAGAAAAACGGTCAACACTTACAAGCTGCTCCGCAAGTGGAACCTTCTTGAGCTTCATCGTGTGTACTCCGGCCTGAGCCGAGCCGAGCAGCATAGCTGCCGTCAATAAAGCACCCTTCATCGTGAGCACTGTAGTGACAAGAACGAGCGTGTAACGAAAGACTGGCGACGGATTTCGAGATGATAAGATGCCTGGTTGATGATGATGAGACAACAAGTAAGAATTGCCCTGTGGTGGAGAGCAACAGTGGGTGGGAAAGAGAAAGAAGACGGGAAGAGAGATGTCGGTCGGAGGTTACTTATGGGTGGTGCGGGATGTTGCAGCCAGGCGAGTTGGAGGTCGACCCGGGGCCTGTTAAAGTGGCAGAAGTGGAGAGGCACCCTCAGCTGCTGCTGGCGGGTGCGGGTGTGATGTGGACGATGGCGAGGACGACCCAAGCCGCTAGACGACTACACTACACAGTACAGTAACAGACCACGCGGGCATTTACATATACCTTTTGTTATAGACTTGCCCATCCTGTTTCCATTTCCCTCCAGCGGCCCTTGCTGTTTCGTGTGTGACCGGCCATGGGGAAAGGAGCTTGGCGGCTGGTTGCCTACTGGAGGCCCGGATCGATGAATGCGGACTGATGGCACTCCCGCACCTTCACTTCAGTTTGATGGTCCAGTGGCAGAAGTGGTTGCGCGTACCTTGCTGTGCCTGGTGACCCAATGACGTGTGACCCAAGACCAGGGCCGGTCGCTGCAGGCAGGGGCTTCTTGGGGTCGCGATCGCTGGCCCTATCAGCGCAGACTGGTGCAAACAAGGCGCTCCTCGCTTCCCGACAAGCTATGAGATGATTGGATAGATCGCAAAAGTGTTTCCACTGCATCCCAGACAAACCGAAGGTGGATCGAGTGAGACGAAGGGCTAGCCACCTTTGAAAGGCATTGATGGATTACATAACGGTCTTCCATGGAGCCAGAGAGGTTCACCGTTCCTTTTCACTGAGAAGCGAAGTGGTCGACTCGACACGACTGAAACGGGAACGCATGAAGGGACGGGGAAACAGGCATGGAAGGCCATTGAGCACGGATGCGGACGGGAGTACAAGACACAATGGCTGTCTGAGACTTCGACATCTGGCAATACTTTTGGCTTTGAGCTGAAGAGCACTAAGCATAAGTAGCTCCCAATAGTGCATCGAGCAATTGTTCGAGCTGTTATCAGAACTTGAAGACGATAAGGCAAGGTACATGTGATTCCGCACAGCTAGAGTCCATTCTCAAAGTCCATTTATTACGATTTCTGGCATCCGGCAGGAACACTGCCCAGTTCAAAAAAGCAACCTCGGCCAGTACGCGAAATTCGTTGACGTGAAGATGCACGACGGACTGTGCCGTGTTGACGGGAAGGTGTGAGTGGTTGTAAAGTAGTGTACACTGGCCTCGGTGTCAGGTGAGATGTCATGCCCATGTCATCCTCCAAGCCGATAAGCTAATGGTTCATCTTATCTCCAACCGATACGTACTAACCTGACTCGCCCGAATAGCATTCAGGTAGGTACTGTTGTGGTATCACTGTCAATCTTTTAGACATGAATATATAGCGTAGTTCAACCTGATTTGGCGTGGTTTGCGTGTTGTCTCGAGACTTCTACTATGTTTGTAGTGCAGAGGGCTCTTATACACTATTTGAGGTTTTCAGGCCGGTAGCTGGCCAGGCGGTAGCTCTGATCTGGAAATTCTTCTTAGTTTGCTATTGCTCGCTGCGATTAGAGTGCAATATTGGTGCACATGTGGCGGGACACGATCGACGGGAGTGTTGTTCGCCACCCTTTTTTGTTTTGTGATAGGTGAGATCAATGGGAGGTCTGGAATCTAATGTTTTCTTCTCTGTTGAAAAAGGTCCTTAAAGATCCACGCCTACATGAAAACAAACTTGACCACACCAGGGCTCAACTGTAACACTAAACAAAAACGTAAACGAAAAGATCTTAACCTCAGATCTGAATTAACACAAAGGCTGAGCCAACAATGAGAGATGGAAACGAGAGCGAAGAGACTGGAGAGGTTGAGGCCAAGACTCAGTCGCAGATCTCAAAACCTGGAAGAGGAAGAGTCATCGTCGTCGCCTGCAATGGCCCGGTAGCGAACCCCCGGTATTGCAATAACCAGGATTATGAACCGCAACAGCTCACGCCAGTGACCAATGTGGTGGAGAAAGCCATGTCGAATGCGGGGCCCAGACTTTGTTCTGAGGTCCGGAGATCGGGCCCCGTCCTTGCAGTGTGCGGTGGATGGTCACGTTTTTAGCGATTTTTGGCAGTAGATTTGCAACTGAGGGCGATTGCGAATTGGAGGAGCTGCACGTTGGCGGGGTTCCAATAATTTTTCTTTCACCCTCCCCCGGCCGCCGCCCGCGACTGGACCCGCGACTGGGCCCGCGCAGCCACTCAAGTGAATTCCCGTCAGAGGTTGACTGAGTCGAGGTCGTCCGCAAGCAACCCTGGATCTCAGTGCCCCTCCTTCTATATCTCAGTCATCAGTCCCCTCTTCTCTTTCCTCTTTCTTTTCCTCCCGTCTTTCCCTCTTTCCTTCATCATCCTCCATCTTCACACGGCCTCTCACTTTCTCAGAAGCCAACCCCCCCAAAATCAGTCACAATGTCCACCTACTCCCTCTCCGAGACTCACAAGGCCGTACGTGGTAACCCTTCTGCTTCAGATTCTCTTGTGGCCGCATATTGAAGGGACAAACATGTTGACTCATAACCCTACGATATACAGATGCTCGAGCATAGCTTGGTCGAGTCCGACCCCCAGGTCGCCGAGATCATGAAGAAGGAGGTTCAGCGCCAGCGCGAGTCCATCATCCTCATCGCCTCCGAGAACGTCACCTCGCGTGCCGTCTTCGATGCCCTCGGCTCCCCCATGTCCAACAAGTACTCGGAGGGTCTTCCCGGCGCCCGCTACTATGGTGGCAACCAGCACATCGACGAGATCGAGGTTCTCTGCCAGAACCGTGCCCTTGAGGCCTTCCACCTCGACCCCAAGCAGTGGGGTGTCAACGTTCAGTGCTTGTCCGGCAGCCCTGCCAACCTCCAGGTCTACCAGGCCATCATGCCCGTCCACGGCAGACTCATGGGTCTTGACCTCCCCCACGGTGGCCATCTTTCCCACGGTTACCAGACCCCCCAGCGCAAGTGAGTGCCATACTAGCTACTCCATTTCAACAAGGGCCAAACTAATCCGTCTACCCTCTCCAGGATCTCTGCTGTCTCCACCTATTTCGAGACCATGCCCTACCGCGTCAACATTGACACTGGCCTCATTGACTACGATACCCTCGAGAAGAACGCCCAGCTCTTCCGCCCCAAGGTCCTCGTCGCCGGTACCTCTGCCTACTGCCGTCTGATTGACTACGAGCGCATGCGCAAGATTGCCGACTCTGTTGGCGCTTACCTTGTCGTCGATATGGCTCACATTTCCGGCCTCATTGCCTCCGAGGTTATCCCCTCGCCCTTCCTCTACGCCGATGTCGTCACCACCACCACTCACAAGTCTCTCCGTGGCCCCCGTGGCGCCATGATCTTCTTCCGCCGCGGTGTCCGCTCCGTTGACGCCAAGACCGGCAAGGAGACCCTCTACGATCTTGAGGACAAGATCAACTTCTCCGTCTTCCCTGGTCACCAGGGTGGCCCCCACAACCACACCATCACCGCCCTTGCCGTTGCCCTCAAGCAGGCTGCCTCCCCCGAGTTCAAGGAGTACCAGCAGAAGGTCGTTGCCAACGCCAAGGCTCTCGAGAAGAAGCTCAAGGAGCTCGGCTACAAGCTCGTCTCTGACGGCACTGACTCTCACATGGTCCTCGTTGACCTTCGCCCCATCGGCGTCGACGGTGCCCGTGTTGAGTTCCTCCTTGAGCAGATCAACATCACTTGCAACAAGAACGCCGTTCCCGGCGACAAGAGCGCCCTCACCCCCGGCGGTCTCCGTATTGGTACCCCCGCTATGACCTCCCGTGGCTTCGGCGAGGCCGACTTCGAGAAGGTCGCTGTCTTCGTCGATGAGGCTGTCAAGCTCTGCAAGGAGATCCAGGCTTCCCTCCCCAAGGAGGCTAACAAGCAGAAGGACTTCAAGGCCAAGATCGCCACCAGCGAGATCCCCCGCATCAACGAGCTCAAGCAGGAGATTGCTGCCTGGAGCAACACCTTCCCCCTCCCCGTTGAGGGCTGGAGATACGATGCCGGTCTCTAAATGTGCTATTCACATAAAGAGATTTCTTGAATGTTTTGCGTGGTAATGAGGATATACGGTATATAAGCGTTTGGGGCATTTTTCAACAGCGATGCCAATGGGTCGCGGATATGTTTTTCAACTTTGCATGAGACCCGGGATGAAGACTTGGGGAAAACTAAAAACAGGGTGGTTTAAAAGGGTCACTGGTTTGCGATCTCAACGACGGATTAGGTTACGGGGAAAAAAAAGTCACTGGGAGTCGGAAAAAATTCACCATATTGCATGCATTTCTAAAGGGGCGTTGCAATTTGGTACTTGGTCCTCAACATGATCATTTTTCAGGACTGCGGAGTTCGGTGGGGATAACTAGTTGTTTTAGACGACTGCTTCAACGCGGTTGGGGGTACAAGTTTTGTGCCCTGGATCATAATAGACGCAACCATTTTTGCGGTAAACTGAGGACGATGACCCATGTTGTACATATGTCGGGTTCGTGGATGTATATGGGTGGATGATGTCTGTGCTCATGAGGGTATGCGTTACGGTATGATGAGAAAAGGTCCGGACACGCTTATACCAAACCAGACCCAGCGAGTGTCCAAACCTTTTTTCCGCACCACCTGGCATGTTGGGGCTTTTGCGATGATTCCTTCTGATGTCACGTTGCTAAGGGATACTAGATGGGGTTAGATACATGGGATGGATAGATCTACCCGGCTTGCTACCCGACTCTACATACGTATTCGACTTGGAGATAATCAGATTGAAGAAATCAGTGCTGGTCGGGATGAAGTTCGGTAGTGTCTGTGTCTATGTAATGATGTTGTTGTCCTGGTGCGTTCGGACTTTGCTCCGGTCAGTGTGCTTATCGCTACGCCGCTTATCTGGTAGTAAACATTCAGAGGTGAATCGATACTTTTCATTTTTGTTGTACTGTAGTCCATTACTTCAGGACACCAAAATGCTGACAAAATATCAGCTACTCAGCTAGAGAGACTATCGGAAAAGTTGGGTTTCTCCAGTTCTTATTTTTTTTCCCCTTATCTCACGAGTTCTGGCCACGCATCTCTAGACTAGGTATCCTCCATTGCTCTTACCCCTTGTTTCTCTTTACTGGCTCCTTCACTGTCTTCATTTTCCTTTTGTTTTTGTTTTTTTCTTCACAACTTGGCTTTTCGCTGCTGAGACGAATATAAAGTACCTAAGGTAGGAATACCGCATGCGCCGAATTCGATTGACGGTATAGGACTTCTTCCCAAGGTTCAGTTCAGATAGCGGATATTGAATGGCTAAAGGATACTCTCCCTTGTCCATGCTCCAGCTTCATATGTGGGTGGTCATGACAACACTTGCCCGAGCGGTGATGGGACGGGGGAGAAGAACACTTTGGATACTCTACTCTCACAAGTGTAGGGTTCAGAAGTATGTATGATCGCCCATGGTACGTCGATGTTGATGAGTGAATTTGGACCTTGGTCTCGGCCAGGTGAAGGACAACTTGCTGGGTCTGTATTTGTATTTGCATGTGAAGGGAGCTGCCGAAGCAAAACCGCGGGATTGGTGGTTGCGGCATCGGAAGTTGCCTTGTGTTTCCGAGTTTCCTGTGGTTGGAACGGGGGGCGGAGGCAGAGAAGAAGATGGAAAGTATTACAGTTGATGGTAAAGAAAGGAAAGACTGTAAGTGGGAAAGTCCTTACCTCTGGACGGTTGAGGCCAGCAAGAGGCGGAAGGTTTCGAGGTCCGGAATGGGTGATATGTAGCTGCTCTCAGTACCTGGATAATATTTTGGAGAAACAGGAGAGGAGCTCTTTGCCTTTGAGGCGGGTGCTGGCTACCTTAGACATACCTAGCAACGGAAATTACATTCAAGTACGCTCGCTGTCTGTTGGAAATTACAAGTGGAAGTTCCTATGTTGACGGAATCTACCTCTATTAATACACCTGTTGTGCTTTGAGGATATGGAAGGAGGAACTACTAGAGAAATAACCCAACGGTGCATGCCGCATGTGGTTTCGACGGACGGCCGCGGTTACCGTAATCATGTGATTGGTATTGCTAGGGAAAAAGGAAAAGGAAAGAGGTTATTTGAAGGCATTCGCGTCTGGTCCAGATTGGAAAGGTATATAGTTGAGTCCCCATCCATCACGACTCCTACACTCATCCATCGTAACTCATCACATTTCTACTGCCTCATAAGCCATCCCCAGAAACTTGCTTAAGAATTCCATATTCATATTTTGCAAACCAATATCATGTCCAATCAACAACAACCTGAACAGCATGCTTCGGCAACATCTGCTAGTGCAACTCCAGATCGGGGCACCACCACTCCTTCATCGAAGCCTAACGGCGTGCAACCTGCCGCACTCATCCATTTGCATTTCACGACGCGTGGCCTGCAACTTACAGACCAGGGACTCTCAAGCTGGAAATTTTTCCTGGTTCCTCCTACCGGTCTCCTCGGACGATGGACAACACACACAACCTACAGACCACTCGGACCTGACAATTTTCTATATACAACGCCTTGGAACGATTTCGCTCCCACCTTGATACTCGGGTCAACCCAGACATACAAAACCACAGAGGCGGCGGAAAGGGACACATACGCTGCTGTGATGATACTCCACGCACTGGGATTTGTCACAGTCTCAAAGTCTGACATGAAGAACATTACGATGAGATGGGGCTTTCCGGACCGTCAGTGGTTGAACAAGACGATGACACAACCGGTGGAGAAACTTGGAATACAATGGTGGGACGATGTTGGAATTCCAGATGTTCGTTGGCTGGAATATATTCCGTGGGAAGTCGTAGGGTCTCTGACATCGGAAGCGATCGATGATGATAAAGGGCAGGAAACAAGTGGGGAAACGATGTGATATGGACGAAGAAGGCTGTAGGGAGTCGTTTTTTTCTTCTTTTTTGGGACTAAAGTAAGCGATATCAGAGCGGCCACTGTCGAGATGTTTCTACATACTGCGAGGAAGACGGAAGCTGTTGTTTTTATTGAGTATCGTGGTAAGGGTTAGACATAGGCAAATCGCTTCACCCTTGTGTTGATCTTGCTGTTCCCGTGCTAATTTTACCAACGCAATGCTTCAAATCGGGTAATGCAATCGACAGTTTATCAAGAATACACTGTTCATAATAAATGAAAAAACCTTCATTTTTGACATCATGATGAATGGAATAACAAGCCTTATGTAGAAATGAAGGGAGACCGTTCAGAACGATGGTACTGACAACGTCCAGCGGTCCCGTACGGCTTTACATACCATCTTGATAGACCCCATCAGTCAGTCACCCCTCGCCATCTTGCCCATGCACCGAAACTTTCCGTATACAACTGACGACTTCTACTCTTACGCAAGAAGGGGGGGAAAAAATGGACCAACATGATTCAGGATTTTCATTTTGAAATCTTCACACCGAAATTATCATCATCCCCAAATGTCCCACAAAACCCTGACCACCACCACACAACCCAGCCTTCCAACAAGCCCAAAGAGCCCTCTCTATAAAACTCAAAACCCTCAAAGTTAACCACCTTGGAGGAACACCATGACGAATGTCTTTTCTCCACCATAGAGGAGTGCAAGAAGGACTTTCTGGGTGGACAAGCTGTCTGTCGTGGATGTTGATCGAATTGACGACGATGAGTTCTGGAGAAGCTTTGAGAGTCGTCAGAGATCGTGACCCAAGCAACGCAAGACAGTCAGTGAGTGAGTGGTGAAGAGGCCGAGGAATCGACAAGTGGCGAGGTTACAAAGAAGATTGGTGGAAAAAGCAGGCATTGTCTTAGGTTTGAGGATAACTTCGGTTTACCTACCTTTTGAGGTGTTCAGTGAGACAGCGGCGGGTCGCGTGAAGAAGAGGTTCGTTCATCTGGCGTTGCGAGCGAGGCAATGAGTAGCAGTTGAGGTAGGGATCAAAATGCAAATTATAAAATTTCTCTCTCTTTCTGTCTCTTCTCACTCACTGTCTCGGATCTCTCTCGCGATCAGGGATATCAATCAATCAATCAATCAATCAATCAGTTTCGAGTACAGGGAAAAGTACGTGCCCGCCCCTCCTCTTCCTAAAGAAAACAACATGATGTGAAAAGAAGTTTTTAGAGAAAAAAAAAAGAAGAGGAGAAAGGACTGCCACCGTAGCCTTCCCCGTCTTCGCGGATAAACCAAAAAAAAAAAAGAGAAATGACGGAACCAACAAATGTCCAGTCCAGCATACACAACCAGCAGACAAACAGATGGCCATCCGAATCAACCCAACCCGACCTAACCCTGTCCCAACCTAACCTGACCGTAAAACCGAACCATCTTCACATGTTCCACACTGACCCAGACACACAGAAGACAGAATACACTAGGAGAAAGCGCTTTCATGCTTTTTTGTTTCTTTCTTTCCCTTGGGATCCTCTCCCCACTCATCTACTGATGTCATCATCCCGTCTTCTGTTTCTTGTTTCCTGCTCTCGTGCATCAACGAGCTTCCAAGCAACCTCCATTAACAACTCGCCCTTCTGCTCTCACTTCTGCTCTCACTTTTGCTCGAAACTTTCCGGGCTCATCATCCCCATAGCCCCAGCGTCATCTTTATCCGTGATGCTCGCGTTCGTCTGGCTGTTTACGCTCCCCATTCTCTCCATAGACGGAGCAACCAACCCGCCAACATTGCCACCACTTCCTCCTCCTCCTCCTACGGCGCCCGTACCGTTGACCAAGTTGTGACTGGTCTTGGCCTTTTTGGAGGGTGTACCACCCGCGGCCGCCCCCGCCTTCTCTGGCGAGGCATTGGCGCCCGCCAGGGCCTCCTTCTTTCTCTTCTTGGCCGCGGCGATCTGCTCTCTGAGCGGCCGCTTGGCCGGGGCGGTAATCTTGCCGCTGGCGGCCAGACGAGGACGCGGCTTCCTTTGCTTGACGGGCAAGTCTTCGTCTTCCACGAGCGGCTGATCATTGTTGGCGTGCAGCTTGGCAAGGAAGAAGTTCTTGACCAGGCCGATTTCCTCTTGGATGCTTTCCTTGGTGACCGGGTCGGCAGGCGGGAGCTGCTCGAAGAGGTCGGTTGTTGCCTGGCCGGTTGTTGAGGCCTGCATTTGGTATTGGTTCCGAACCCTTGATTGCAGCAGGTGTAGTGGCACTGAAAGCATCTCGAGACCCAGCTCGCGGTCGAGACCAAGGGCCTTGAAGCCAAAGAAGTCATCGCCGAGTTCCTCTGCAAAGTCGCCTCCCACGAATTGCTCGCTGCCATCTTCGAATGATCCTGATCCGTCACCACTATTGTCGGTCAATGCCGGCCGCAGTAGGTCGGCAAGATGCGCCTTCATACGATCGTGGATCTGGGTGAGCTTGTTGCCCAGGCGGTCGATATCGTCCTTGGCGTAGGCCTGCAGCGCATCCAGTTCGATGCCACTTTCGCTCAATGTGTGCAAGATGACTTCCTCGTTCGTGAATCTAGGCACGTATTTTACCCCCTTTTCCTTCCATGCAGGCGATGGCTCCTTCCACTCGGCTTCACGGTATATGTTGTATGACCGGATGATCTTCTGAAAGTAGTCGCCAGCAATGTCGGTTATCGTATCCAGGGCGGAGGGCTGCAGTTCCTCGAAGCCCGCATGGTAGAAAATCTTCGCAACAGATCGTTGTAATGCTGCCCTGCACACCTCAGGAGCCATCACGGGACCTTCGCCGGCGAGAAAGGTGGGCTCGATATCGGCTTCCACCATCGGCTCCGGATTATACTTGGGGAACTGATTCGTATATACCTATTAATTTGCATGTCAGCATCTAAGCCGTCAAGGTGAAAAAGAATCACGCTTCATTGGACTCGCAAAGCCTACCTGAGTCTGGATCTGCATCTGCTTGATGACGCTGATCTTGGAGCACAGTTTGCGAGTCTCTTGCATTTGCCGAATGTTGGCATCGAACTTTTTGGTCAGCCGACTCTCTGGGGCGGTGAATTGACCGGGAGGAACAAGCCGAAGGAACTCTTCATGCTGATTGATCACTTGTCCCTCGCCATCCTCGACCCATTGTAGCTTTGATGGGATATCGGGTATGATCGTTTGGGGTTCGTAATAAGCCGGGACATTTCGAATAGTCTCGTCCTCCATACCCTGGGCTAATGTCTCTGCCACCTTGTTGCCATCTCCACTACCAGGAGCATCGCCTTGTGAGGTGATCACGCCCATGGCCTCTGCCTCTTTGCGTGATTTTAGAAATCGACGCATCCCGGCTTTGGTTCGCAGTAGTGCAGGCTCATCGGGATTTAGCTTGTTGTCCTTGAACAGCTGGAAACGCTCCTTTGCCAGGAGAGCACGATCCTTTTTTGTGACTTGTTTCCAGATCTTGTACTCTTCGTCCTCATACGCCTGCTCCTCCGCTTCTCTGAATGCATGATTCAAGGCCATTCCGTTGAGCGATGGCCCATCAAGCTCCATGGCATCCGCGTTGCTGACCCCCGAGTGTCCACCATTTATGTTGCTGGGTGTAAGAGACCCGCCGATAGGCGTCCCAAAGCCATTGCTGCCGTCGACCTCGGAGCCCTCTCTGTGGGACTTGGCCAGGATACCGTTGAGTTGCAATATCGGTTTTTGGTCGACGCTTGGTGTCCCTTCTTTTTGGTCTGTTGGTGCTTTCCGTGACTTGTTGGTCCCTTTAGTACCAGCCTTCCGTCCTCGAGATGACATTATTGGCTCGTCGTCACTGTCATCGCCAGCTTCGTCCTCGCCGCCGTTCTGTTTTCGGCGTTCCTCGGCTTCAACCTCTGCCCTGGGCCTGATCACGATGTCCGGTATTAGGGGAATTAGTTTCTCGGCCTCCTTGCGCATCCCATTGGCCATCCGGCGGAGAGGATTGGCCAAATCCTGGTTATATCGAAGACAGTTATCCCAAATCAAGTTGAGGTCCGTGACAAACTCGGCCTTGGACTTGTAGTGGAGGGTCTTCAGTCTTTTGGCCATTGTACCTAGGTCCATTGGCTGTTTGATGACTGACCACGGTGTTAGCCTAAACTGGGCGAGCGAGTGTTCCATACGGTAACCCAAATAACTCACTATTATAATAGTCGTGCGCATCACGTTTGTTTACTTTGGTCAAAAAGGGAGTTGAGTACTCGGTGTGCGCCTTAAGCTCGGTCAAGACCTTGTCCAGTGCCTCGTACAACTCTTCCTGGCCGACATTTTCCTCGCTAGCCCATTTGCTCCTGTTCTTGCGAACCTCGTTCATAAGCGACCGTAGTTCAGCGTCCGATGCCTGCACGCGGTCGCGCTTCATGTCTATTCGGGCAATCAAGTGTTTTAGGGTAAGACTTGAAGCGCCGAGGTTGGCACTGCTGAGAGAGCCGTGGTTGTTTTGGCTGGGGGCTCCTTGACTGTGGTTTGTTTGTCCCGACTTGTCCATCTCTGCTTGTAGTTGCTTCTCCGATTCCTCCAGTTGCTGTTGTTCCAGCATTGCTGTCCTGTCGTTCTCGAGTGTGTAAAAGAGGGTATGAAATCCGCGCTTGGCCGCCTCCTCGGTCGCATTGCGCGCCGCCTCCAATTCCCTGCGCGCATCCTCGGAGGACTTTGCCTGGGGTTGCGATCCATCTTCCTTGGCTGTTTGCCGGTCTGCTTGCCGCCCTGGCGAGGGTATAGAGTGCACGGGAGAGCTGCCGGACTTGGACGGGGAGAGGAGTGCCCGAGCCGCGGCATCGTTGGCGGAATGCTTGGATGTTAGTTGTGTATCTGGTTTGGTGTCAGTCGCGACGGGGTGATCGCTTTCTTGATCGTCGTCGTCTTCGTCGTCGTCGTCGTCGTCGCCATAGTCGTCCTCGTCGATGACGCGCTTCGCTTTTTTGCGGGGGGGCTCCTGGATCGGCGCGTGATCGGTCGTGGGAGGGAGCAGGGGTATGGGGGGTGTTGGGGCGCGCTTCAAGGCGGCTATGACGGGAATGTTGTAGGAGCCGTCATCGGCGAACAGCAGCGCGATCCGCTCGTCGGCCTTGTGGTACTTGTCGACAAATTGGGAGCGGCGCTGGTCGTCGTCGGGGTCGGATGACGGTGCCTCAGGCATCAAGGCGGTGGAATTATCAAAGGGAGTCTGGGTTCGCGGGGGCCCATCGTCCTGGCTGGGGTGGGGGATGACGGCCCTGATACCGTTCATGTGGGCGGCGGTCGAGGGCGGCGGCCAGGCATGCTGACCGTTGGTAATGGACATTTTCGGACCGGGTCGTGGAGTTATATTAAACGGGGCCGGCGGTCGGTCGCCATGCGCCAGAAAGTGCGCTCGTGTATATCCGGCACCAAGGCACTTTGGGGCGACCTGGTCACATGGGGAGAAAGAGGGGCATCGGTCGAGATGGAACTGCAGTCGAGAGCGGAATAGGGGCTGAGGTGGTGATGCGGCGATGGATGTCGTTGCGGCTGTTCTGCTGGGAAGTCAGACGTGAGGTCAAGTTTAGAGTGGGCTCCCCGTCGTGCCGTTTCTGGACAAGGGGCGGGCGGTTTTGGTCAGAGCAGGTCGCGGTTGACGGGTGCAGCAGCGGCGATGTTAGGGCGAGTTATGAATTGACGTTGACTGAGGTGCTGTACACGCCCCTAACACTAACATCTAGAGGGCGACAGGTTGTAGGTACCGGCTACCTGTACTTGGCGCTGGACTCCCTTAGGTTGCCTGTGGTGGTGTGGTGCCGTGGGTAATGCCGCACTGGAGCTGGTACGCGACGCTGCGAAGTAGGGTAGGTAGAGGTAGGCAGGTAGTGTAGGTAGTTCCCGTCTAGCCGTACACTAGCAAATCCAATAGGTACCTATGTCTAGTGTTTGCGGCGCCCCTTTTTTCGACTTGCGCCCCAATTAAGACAGGTGATGGGGATTCTGCGCAGGTGATCGCCGAGCACCAGGAAAATGTTAACAAAGCCGGAGCTGTCGATGCGCGCGGCAATTCCAAGTTGTATAAGAGTTGAATACGTAGAGGTATTTCGCTGTTCCAAGGAAGCACCTACGGTACCCGCCCTGGCGGAGTGAGAAAGCAGCGCTCTGGGGAAATGCTAAAGTCACGTGAGACCTTGGCCGTGCCTGGGTGTCTTCCACTTTTGGTGAACCTGTCCCCGGGCTTTGGCGTAGTATCATATGGACCAGAGAACGGAGCCGCCCCCGCTGTCAAGGTAATTGGCTTCCGGAAACGCAAAGAGTCAGTCATATAAACTAGTTTTACTATCTAGTCTTTGTGAGTCTGAGTAGAAGCTGTTCATAGTAACATATTGACTTGTCACTCCAGGGATAGAGGGTACACAGTCCACAAAATAGCAAGCATCGAGACGGACTCGTGGAACATATCGATGTAGGAATCGTCGTCAAGCAGGACAAGCAACGGAAGGCAGGGATCGTCATTCTTCTCCCCGGGTCCCATGGGATGATGTCCAGGGGCATGCCTTTCCCACCGCCCTAGTGCCTCCCTCTTGTGAGAATCCCGTCACGGGCACTCCTTTTCCCTCGTGGAGTCGTGCCCATTTCGCGGAGAAGCCCCGCCCACCCCGTTCAGGTCCAGTCTGCCCATTCCCCAATGCCATGCCCTGCCCATGCCCACCGATGCCCCGTTCTTACGTAGTCAATGGCAGTGAAGAGCACGTGTAGATGTCTGTAGGTAGCTATACCTGGGGCTGGGCCTGTAACTCTGCGTCGTGATCAACGAACGAGCCACTCTGTAGCGATGGACTGCTTTCCTCTAACGCTGATTTGCTTCCTTTCCTTGTCCAGTCTCTTCCTCTTGTCCAGTCCAGCAGCACGGTTGGCCCCCGTCCCTGTCGTTCAGCTCATCCGTCTGCATTTCGCCGAGTTCCGTAGGTACATGACCTATATCGAGCTTATCTGTTATCGGGTTCGATTTGGACCTCGACGGACGCTTGGACTCTCGTTCGCCTGCGCCACAGCTGTTAACTCTACAGCTTTATGTATCCCGCCGCGCTGCCGCGCTGCCGCCCCAACGCCCGGACCTGCACACTTTCTTAACAGTTCACGCAACGGTTTCAGCCCTGAATGCTTGGCTTGCGTCGCCAGAGCTTCCCGAACCCCCCTGCCCCGCTTCCTTGCCGAAAGGTCCGACACCCTGCTGCTGCTGCTGCTGCTGCTGCTGCTGCTGCGTGCCCTTGCCCGTTGCGTGAGTGCTGAGCTGAGACACTGAGAGGGTCGTTTCTCTCGACTTTTTAAAGTTTTGCTTCCATCGACGTTTCTTGGCTCACGGATTGGACCGACTCGAGCCTCTCTTTCTTCTTTTTTTTCATACTAAGTAACCTCTTGTGTGACACTTTGCTCCAAGGTCATCAATTGCTCCAGCCTCCCTACGTACCTTACCCTTTGCATGGTGCACCCCGACGATTCCCACAACCACAGTACTCCAGTCCTCAATCCATGCGAAACCATTCCAACACCAGCAAACCCTCCGCGCAATTATCCCCAGGACAACAACAATGACGGCATCAACTATCTTGTGATAGGCGTACTCATATAGACCATTTCGACCAAAATATCGAATAACACCCGAGACGAACGAAAGCCATTGCGCAAATCACACCCACGAGGACAACACATCTTCTACTATACAACAAATAACAGAAAGTAATCCAGCATGAGGATACGCATGCCCTTCGCCGGTTCGTAATCCCTCATACCCTCATCATATCCATATGCCTATAACGTCGGATCCATCCACTAACAAACAAAAAAAACAGGCATCTTCGCCGCCCTCCTCCTTCTCTCCGCCTACGCCGGCCTTTCCTCGCTGCACATGCCCCAAGGCACCCTCCTCAACGACAAAACCCTGCACTTTTTCGTCTTCTTCCTCTTGACCGTCACCTTTTACTGGATCCTCGACACCACGCGCCGACGCATTTTACATCTAACCCTTTCGGTGGTTACCCTGGGCATGGGCGTCGGTTCCGAGTTCGTGCAGGCCGCGATTCCGGATAATGGCAGGGAGTTTGACCCCTATGACATTTTGGCGAATCTGGTGGGCAGTTTGCTGGGGCTGGGATTGTGTGGGTGGTATCATAAACGAATGTTGGAAAGGAGGAGGGTGAGGAAGTACACGGCTGTTCCTACCGGGGAGGACATCCCTGAGGGGGATGTTGATTTGGAACTTGGGGAGGTGAGGAGGAGTGGGGAGCATGAGGAGGGAGTTGTTGTCGCTGCTGCTGCCTCTGTTTCTGCTGCTGCTTCCCCGGCTGCGGCTACGGCTACTGCTACGCCCAAGAACATGTCGCTTGAGGAGGAGTTGGATAATTGGGACGAGAACGCGGTCGATGCGTGGGATGATGGTGATGACGTGGGTGATGTCGGTGAAAGTGGTGCTGGCGGTAAGAGCGGGGACGCAATTAAGGATATTGGAGCTGGTAAGAAGCGGGTTGATTGAGGTGAATAAGTGGAAAAAGGAGGGAGATGGCCAAAAACGTATCCACTTGGATGGTTGGATGAGAATCGTGTTGGTCTTCACGGATCATTGCTTACTAGGCGTTTTCCCACGGTCACGGTACCTTTGGGTCAGTCATCCTGAAAAAAAGGGATAAATGGGAAGCGAACTTGGCAAAATACGGAATGGCGGAATATTGCTTACTTTGCCTTTATACCAGTCAGTCTACAAATCCTTTTACCATACGAGCAGACAGCCAAAATCCCGAATCAAGCATTTTATAATCCGGCATACTTTGTCCAAGTAACAGGCTTATCGACCGTTAAACAGTATCCAAAAGATATCAACGTCCATACACTCTCTAAAACCCAAAGCCCTCGTTATGGAACCACACCTCCCTCCCCTGCCTCACATACCTCCCAACCTGCCTCCTCACCTGTCTCCCCATCTTCGCCGGTCCACAAACCAGAATCGCCACGCGCTCTTCCGGTCCATGTCCAAAAGCCTCATCAACCACCTTTTTCAAATCCGGTCTGCTCCGATGATGCTCCTTTCCAGAAACAACCCTTCCATCCGCCGTCCTCCTCAACGTATCCATCTCAACAGCGACAGCGCCAGCCTCTCCCCCGAGATTAACCAACGGCGAGTTCTCACCCGAGTCAATTCCACTACTAAGTCCTGCTCCTTCTCCTCCTCCTCCTTTCTGTCCAGAAGATCCAGACCCGTTGTTCCCAGTCAAGTAAATATGCACATTCGGATCATTCAAAATGTCACGAGCATCATTTTCGATAACCGCCCACGTGGCTTCCCCCGCCGTGCGCACTGCCCAGACCATTTCCACCTTGGTTTCCGGGTTCTCGGCCACGATGGCGCGGTACAGCGGGATGGTAAAAGTGGCGCCGACGCCGCCGGCGATGAAGAGGACGCGGTCGAATTCGGAGCCGAGGGATAGAGCGGGAAAATGTTTGGCGGCGCCGTAGGGTCCTTCAATGTTGAGGAGGGCTTTCTTTTCTTCTGCTGGCGAAGAGGGAGAAGAAGAAGAAGAATAAGTTGAAGAAGAGGAAGCAAAGCGGGCAAGGGCCGCAGTCATCGGCCCCGCACGCTGGCGAGCCACAAGAGTAAGAGCCCCAGAGTCCTGGTCTACGTGCGCAATGGTGAAGGGGTTGAACATGAACTCGAACAGGATCTCAGACGCATCATTAGCGGCCTTGACGTCCTTCCTGCGGAAAGCACTGCGGGTGGCAGGCGGCACGTTAACATAGACGTGGGCGCCCGGCGCCACTCGGAGGAAGTGGTTCTGACGCTGGCGCGGAACGGGCACCTGGATCTTTATTAGAGAGGTGCCAGGGATGGCCGAGATGGTGGTCTCGACCGTGATGGTGTCGCGTTTGCGGAAGCCAATGTCCACCAAAAAGACTCCCAAGGCCTCGAGCATGTACTTCCTGCTGGAAGCGGCGTGGAACCAGAGGACGGCCGGCAAAACCAAGGCGATGAGCAGGTGGGTGACGAAGAAGACGCGGTACGAGCGGTTGCGGAGCGGGCGAATGGCCGTGGTGATCATCAGGTTCAGACCAAAGAAGGAGAGCATGCCGTAGATGACTACGGGGGACTGTAGCTTTTGGAGGAGAATGTGGTTCTGGATGAAGTAGTTGTAGTAGAAGATGGTATGCAGACTCAGAAGGAAGGCGGTGACGCGGGCGAGGACGCGGTGCCAGCGGTTGGTTTCCTCGTGAGAGAGCTTGAGCGTCCAGGAGACGGGGTTGAAGGATTTGAGGGTTAGCATGTACTGCATCGGGTATTGGGAGACGGCGATGATGCCGAAGCGTTTGGTCAAGTGCATGTAATCACGACCGGTACCGGCTACGCAGAGGACTAGCAGCCACGCTGCCCAAACAATGCCGCCTATCCATTGTTCTCGTTGACCCAGGACTTCCCCGAAGGCAACGACATCCTCGCCGAGCCACCAGCGCAATTTGGACCACCAATTGCTCTGCTTCCGGGTGTTGAAGGAGTCGGAGCTGGGGATCGCGGTGTAGTCCCTCTTTCGAGATGATGAGGATTTGTTGAGGGTCTGGTATAGCCACACTAGACCGATGGGAATCAAAGCCGAAAGCTGAGCGTAAAGAGCATAACTGTCAAGAGACTGGCGGCGGGCATCCTTCTCGGCTTGGGAGAGGTCGAGGAACTGGTACGGCCAGTTCATCTTGGGGGAGATTCTCCTCGGTTGGCTATGTTTATGTGGGAGATGAATCAACAGGGAAAGTTGAAAGAGGGGGGAACCTTATCTTTGAAGAAGAGGTTCCTTCTCTCGGATTGAAGCCTGGTCCCGACCTCCCCGAAGTTCGAGACCGGCCCGCACCCGAACCCGATGTGTGCACTTGCATCTGTGGGGGAAGGAATGGGCCCCTGCCAAGATGAACAGGGCAATTGTTTGAACTTTGATTGGACGACAAGAGGAGCAGATCATCCCTAGCGCGGGTTGGGTCACAATGATCCCTGCTCCAAGACGGAACCTAACCCAGACTACAACCTTCATCTCTGTTTTTTCAACGTTGAGCTCAAAGTGTCGTATAAGTTATGACCAAGTCTTGACATATTAACTGTACTTGAATTGACCGCACATATTAGACCATGAATAGCCTCTCAAATCTCAGATGTTGAGTTCCAGGGTGGTACCACCGCTCGTTACTTGACCACCCGAGGCTTTCCGATGGAAACGCTCGATGCCAGCAAGGTCAACATCATAGGCTCCACTAAAGCTGCAGGAGAGCTGCGCGTTAGAACTGACACGGGATGGTGGGCGAGTGATAAGGTCCAATGAGTCCACTTTGTACGTTGGAGTTTCATCCGGGACAAAGACATCCCATAACAACGTTTCTCCTCGCGGCTACATGCA
Source organism: Neurospora intermedia (assembly GCA_037102815.1). NCBI lineage: Eukaryota > Fungi > Ascomycota > Sordariomycetes > Sordariales > Sordariaceae > Neurospora > Neurospora intermedia. The sequence goes on from BTPP01000007.1 coordinate 1,296,590, forward strand.
CTGCTCGAAGTTGTAACCAGTCTCACTAAATCAACAAAGACACAATGGCACCCGCAAAAGCAGTGTTAACCAGCAAGGCCCCCAAGCCTATCCCGCAGTTGTCTCAGGCCGTTGTGTACAATGGCATGGTCTACTGCTCTGGCAGTCTCGGTATCGACCCCGCTACCGGAAAGATGGTCGAGGGAACTGTTAAGGACCGGACGGTATGGCCTTGTTGAGAATAAATTCAGACGGCATGTACTAAACTGCTCTCTTTACTACATGTAGAGACAAGTCTTCAAGAACCTCTCGGCCGTTCTCGAAGCGGCTGGCAGCAGCCTCAAGAACGTTGTCAAGGTGAACGTCTTCCTTACTACCATGGACAACTTTGCTGCCATGAACGAGGCTTATGACGAGTTTATTACCGCTGAGCCAAAGCCGGTACGTGTTTATGCTGAGACAGCCGAGATGAAAAAGCTGAAGCTTACATACAAACATGTGCAGTGCCGCACTTGCGTTGCTGTTGCCCAGCTGCCTTTCGGCAGTGATGTTGAGATTGAGTGCACTGCTTATCTTGATGCGCCGTCTGCAAAGCTTTGAATTAAAACCCGAGTTAAGCAACTGTATTCAAATTATACGAAAATTAAAGTGTACCTGTTTTGTACAACCTCCTGCTTGACCAGTGTAGTACCAGCAACTTTCTCATCTAGTACAGCATATTACGAGTTTCCACTCAGATCAGAACATGAAAACGGAATCATCTGAATCGTCAGATCTCCATCCCAAGCGGGCGGAACGCAAGATGCAGAGGCAAAGCTCGGACCACATTACTACACTGACGTAATTTACGTACTTGCCGTTTTGGAGAACGAGCTCCAATTGGTAAAGCGCGGTTGCACACTGGAAAAAAAGAGGCCAACATTTCCTGTCCATCTCTTCTTCTCTCTTCAACACAACCACCAATACCTGTCGCTCAACCGAATTACCAGGTCAATTCCATACGTCAGGGAATGCAATGATATCCAGGATACCACTCAGCGCCAGGAGCGCTTGCCGTCATGCTTACAGCGCCCCCTCTCGACTAAGGTCAACAACGGGCCTCCTCTCCTTCGCACAGTCGCAGCAGCAGCAGCATCCTTCGATTTCTCAACTCTCTACCGGCAACGTTCGCCTATTTTCGGCAACCACATGCAACGCCTTTAAACAGACGCTCCCCCGCCAGGACGAGCCTAACATCAACGATGTCCTCGAACAACAAGCCCGATCCGGCGTCAACCCGCCCTACACCACCCGCCCTCCACCTCTCAACCTGCCCGAGCGCCAGCCCGACGCCTCCACCATCTCCCACCTCTTCGCGACCGGCAAGGCCTACCTGACCTTCTACAAGACTGGCCTGCGCCAGGTCTTTACCAACTTCAAGCTCCTGCGCGCCGTCGGCAAAGGCGGCGAAGGTCCCATCGCGCGCTCCGAGAACCCGCTCGCCGATGCCGACTGCATCGACGGCTACCTCCGCTTCCGCACGCGTGGCTCCCTACTACTCTACAAGCGCGTAAAACACGACCTCAACAAGCTGCCTATTTTCGGCCTGCTGCTGCTTGTGTGCGGGGAATTCACACCCTTTGTCGTGCTGGCCGTGCCCACCATCGTTCCCTACACGTGTCGGATTCCGAAGCAGGTGGACAAGATTCTCAAGCGGATAGAAGAACGGAGAACAGCGGCGCTGGATGAGTTGGTTGGGGAGGTGTATGAGGCGGACGATTACCAGTTGATTTCCAACGACGAGGTGAAAGAGGATTTGGAGGCGTTGGAAGGCTTCCCGAGCGAGGCCGCCGAGGCGATCGGGGAACCGAAGAAGGTGGAAGACATGACCGAAGAGGAAAAAGAAGAGTACGAATTCGAAATCAGGCAGTGCGAAGAAATCATCAAAGAGCAACGGGAGAAGCGCATAAGGGCCGGACAGGAGGTAGACCCGCGTCCGATCCGCGAGCAGGCGCAGGAGTGGGTGGAGCTAGCCCGTGCCGATAGGGAGGAGTTCGGCGACCATGAGGAGATTGACGTCTTCCCCATGACGGCCAGCGAAGCCCTTGATCAGCTCGACCCCCTCAGCGACGACTGCGAGCAGTTCAACATGCTGGATGTGCTCGCCCGCTCCTACGATATCAAGAGCTGGTGGGGTCCCGCCGGGAGGGAACGTGGTGTGCACAAGCACATGCGCTTCCTGGCTGTCGACACGGACTTGCTGGAGAAGGGCGGCGGTGTCGAGGCACTGGAGGACGACGAGGTGGTGTTGGCGTGCATTGATAGAGGTATCGACGTGCGAGGTCGCAAGATTGGTGATTTGAGGTATGCGCTGGAGAAGTGGGTGATTTTGACTTCTGTGCTGGCCAAAGACCGGGCGGATTGTTTGAGGAGGATGGCGGTGTTGGGGACGTGCCCGGAGATTCTGTGGCCGGGGATCCCTTGGCCGGAAGAGGATAAGGAGGTTCCTGTTAAGGAAGGATCGGTAGGGGCAGAGGAGAAGCAGTAGGGGCAGAGAGGACGGAGTAAACCTTGAGAGAAAGATGGGAAACATGATACCCGAGATATGTATATCGCACTGTTCTGGTCTGGTGCTTACGATATGGAATGCTTTAACATGATGTATATGGGTGACGATAATGATAAACGCCGTATAAGTTGACAAGTCATTTGGACTCTACCACGCATCATCCCATTCACATTAAAACTCCGCAAAGCTTCTATGCAGAGGCTGCGGCGTAGTCATTAGTTCCTCTCCATTCTTGCAATTTGCTTCCATATCCTACTTGATCTCCCTTCTCTCTTGACGTGTAGCGCTGAGGTGTCTTTCTACTTCTTTTCACCTGTTTCTTCACTTCTATCTGTCTTCTTACTTACCCTTACTTCTGTCCGCTATATCACCATCATCCTGCCCGAACGCAAACTCATCGATGATTGTAATTCAGACACCATCTGGTGGTAATTGCTCCTTCGTTGTTCCGAGCCTGAACCTTATCTACCGTTGCGTGCCTACCTACCCATATCGGACCAAACGTCTTTGTCGTTTTTTCCCTTTGTTTCTTCATCCCTAGTCTATTGTCTGGTTTTCAGACAGATTTTTGGTCCTTTGGTAAAGCAGCTAATGATCCGTATATCATCAAGCACCCGCAGCTTCTCATCTCATGCCACCAAATGATGATGATTTAAGAAAGGAGAACATGTTATTGGATGGTATGGTACAGTTTTCCCCATTGCTCTTTTTGTCCTCCTTCTTCTTCTGTGTCCATAGGACATGAGTGATAGAAGAAGTCAAAAAAAAAAGCCCATCCTGTTCTTCCCTGATGTTCTGTCTCTGTAAGGCCAGTCCTGTTTTCCAGGGCCCTGTCTTGTCTCTGAAACCATTGGGTCTGTATATCCCAACTTTGCCTGTCATCATCATCACCATCATCCTCATGTTTGTATCTTCTTCAAGCGTTTCGCACCTCTCAAGCAGAAGCAACGTTGGGATCCGCAGAGACGGGCTTCACCTCGACTCCGTACTTCTCAAGGAGTCTCTGGCGTCTGCGTTCTTGGTAACCGGGTGGGTAGATGCCTTTGTTGGGGTTTGCTCGGTTAGTAAAGTGTGCTGCTCATAGAAGAGAGATCGAGGGTTGATTAGACTTGACCTACCCCGACCCTCGCCAACTTCCGCAAGGGTTTCCTCGACCGGCCTCCTCCTGTTCAGACGCATGGCCTCTTTCCTCTCGAACTCGTCGACATTGGGGTCCCTCCCCCATCCGGTTAGCCCGCCGGAGAAGGCGAAGGCACCGACGACGGAGCCGGCCATGGCGCCGAAACCGAGGATGACAGGGAAACGAAGGGCTGTGATGGTTCTCGACATTAGTTGTTGTAGGTAGCAAGTAGCACAAGCAAGCAAGCAAGCAAGCAAGCAGGGACATGATTCATGTCCGTCTGGGGCCACAAGTGGAGCAGTTCATCGTGTGGAACTTGTATAAACAGGGTTGGGGGTGGTTTCGTCTTCCTTCTTGTACACGTACATCGCAAGCCCATGACGCTTCCACCGAGGAAAGCACCGATCGCATGGTTCCAGCCGTCTTCCTTCTCGCGCAGGTTCGCCGAGGCCTGTTGGGCGAATCTGTAGATACCACCGGCGAGAGCTTTTGATTGTAACAAGTCAGTCAAGTTGTTTTAGTTGGGCTAATCGCGCTGTGTCGCGCAATTGACGGGATATCATGTCGTACTAAAGCTGATGATAGTGCCTCCGCCGTGGGTGAAGACGTGCATGCTGCCGACGTTGTTCTTCTTCATGGAAGTGCGGAGGGAAGCCATCAAGAGACCGGCTCCACCACTGAACAGGGCGCCACTGACGCCGGACTTGATGGCGTCCTTGGGCTGAAAAACGGTGTCGTCCCCTTGAGGCGCCATCTTGACGGTGGACGGTTGTGGTCGAGGGAGAGTGGTGGGTGGGCTTGGAGATGTCGTCGGCGTGGCCTTGATTTGCCCGTGGTGGGTTTAAACGTGATGTCCAGACTCGACGGGAGTCCTTTCGTTGTGAGCTTGCAATTTGAGTGCCTCTGCAGTCACAGCAGCAGTCAGGGTACTTCTGGGATGCGCTACAGTGGACAGAGCCGCAGTTGCCCTGAGTATTTGAGCTCTCCCGTCGCAGCTGTTGCAGCTCAATACATAGTAGGTACGTCGGGTACCTAGAAATCTGGTCCGTGCGTTTTAGCTCTAGCTCCCAGCTCCCAGCTCATCGAGGAACGGAAGTAAGGAAAGGTGGGGTCATGACAGTCCCAGCAACATATGGTACTGCTGGTATGCTATATGTACTAGTAGGTATGCTTCTCTCAAGATACCGCTGCCTTCTGGTTCACATGGCGTCCGTGGCTCTCTTGTCTCATCTAGCTCACATCTTAACTTCACGTTCTGTACAAATAAAGACGTTGTTTTGTTTCAGTTCATGAACTTTGCTTCCTAGAAGAATTGACGTTTTGAATTGAAATACGCTTCGTTGTGTGAACTTGATGAATTTGTTTGTCACAAGAGTGGTATTGTAATTTACTGGGTGGACTGCACTGCAGTACATAACTGGAGGCACCCACGTCACAGTTGAGACTTCCTTAGAGAAGTGAGTGTACAAGTGCTCCTTCCATCAACTGGTAAGCTCCTTTATCCCGCCACCTAACACCTTCCCCGTCCTTATTCAAGATAATGCCGCCTGCCGTCACAATCCGTTGGCTGAACTGATGCAGACAAGGACGGAGTGCTTAAAGGTAGTTTTCATTGAAGTAGACGACGGTCATCAACGAAGCGCGCCATCCGTGTTTGGTCTCCCACGGTCTCAAGTCATTCTTTGCGTTGAACCACCAACCAAAAGGTACCTCCATCATACTGTAGGACCGACCCATCACAAGGCGTCCACCCCCGGCCCTCCGCCCTCATCCGTACCGCGTTGACTAGCAACGATCAAGTCCAACACATCGCAGTGCTCTGCCTGTGAACTTACCATACCTACCCAATCGGACCCGGGCCGTTTCATCACTCATCCGCAGGACACTCCGACGTCCAACGACCTGTGATTGCCTCTCTTCATCAAGGATATTACTGGAAACACCGGCCACTATCCGCGTGCTCAACACGCAATACCATCCAGTTATCGGTTTGATTCACAACTAGATTGCATCACCATCATCATCGACCTAGCCTGCTGTCCTCTCCGGCATCAACACCATCATATTACACCCCGCCATAAGGGAATCCTTTTGTCAACCCTCGCCGACAGCCACTGGTTGTACACGAACGAAGCCGCGTTATCGCATTAAACGGTGTTATAACGCTGCTCTAGGAGCCCAAAAGTATTATGATCATCCTACGTTTACCTCCCAACTTACTTCTGCGCTATACTGATACCTTGTCATAGTGGACTTGGCCCCTACCCCGCCACTTCCCCCCAAAGCAGGTCGTCTGGCTTCACGCTGGCTTCAAGACTTGCTGCAGGGCGTCCTGCGTGAAGGCGATCCTGTCTTCGACTGCTATTCCTTGCGAGACCCTTCACGCCGTGACACTTCGTCAAGCCGGCTTCATGAACTGGTCATTATTGGCTCGCAAAGCCATGGCATCGACCACGACGGTCGAGCCCAGCTCGCGCCCCTCGTAGTAAGCTGCATGTGCAAGCTTTGCCGTCACCACTTCGTTGTCAGATACACCATTCCCGAAGACGAATGCGGCCAACTCCATACCGCACAAGCTCACCACTATGTTGTTAGTGCCATGGAAGACAGGCCGACCTCCCCACTGGAGGCTTCAAAATTCTATCCCCGTGTCACCAGCATCACTCACGTCTGCTCGCTCTGCAGGCAGACCGTTTCTGTCGACGTTTTGCGGCCACACTTGAAAACAGCCTGGATCAACCGGATCATGGACAAGGACAGGATAAGAAACGCTTTGGCGATTGCCAAGAGGGAAGAGCCAGAACGCTACGGCGATCTAACACCAGAAAAGGAGGAGAACTATGCCAATTCGCCATTACAGACCCTCAACATGTATATCAAAAACATTCTCGAGGATGACTGGAGCGCCCCGCAGAAGCGCATCGCCAGCCGCAACAGGACCTTTTCAGTCCAGTTTGGCTCAGCATGTGCCGACATATTCCTTTATCTTGGCTTCACGGAAGAAGTGGATGTCTCAACCGGAGACAAGTTCTGGGTACCCCCTCGGCTTCCTATTTCAGCCTTCCGAACACCCTTGGGCTCAGAGCGTGCTTTTCTCGAGAACGTCAGAAGCGAGGTGCAAAGTTTCCTAGCGGAGAACCCTCCGAGGCCGGACCTACCCGTCGTGGGGGCAACAGTTAATGCGATAGAGCGGCTGGACAGGGTCCTGATATCGGACTGGCTTCGCAGCCACGAGACCCGATCGGCGCGAAACTCGGATGAGGCCCAGCACTTTCGCATCTTGGGAGCATCCGAAAGGTCGGATGAGGAGGTGCTCAAGTATGCCTTCCTCCAACAAGTGGACGTGGATCCGGCGAACAGAGACACCTACAAGACTGCGCTTGCCAATCTGGCTAGCTACAGGAGTGAAGAGTTTCAGATGTACGTCTTCAGTTTGGATGAGAGTCCTGCCGCCCCCAGCGGTCCTCAATCTCAGGAGCCTCTTTCAGACGTAGACAAAGCGTATAGGCACTTCAATATTGAGCCGAAAACAAACGCAGACGCTCGGTATTTTATCAACGTCTACAAAACCTACAGAGAGCAGTCACCAGGACAGCTATCTAGTCACAGAATCGCCCTTCTCAAAATTGGCAAGGACAGGGATGACTCGGAGATACTTGACGAGGTGTTCAACGGAGTGATGGACCACAAGGAGGCATGCTCAATTCTGGAATCCGAGCCCGGCTGGTCCTTGGAGATTGCTGCTGCAGGTGCACGGGAGGCCGTTAAGAACGGCATTGATCGCAGACTGGTCATCAAAGCCTGTGAAACGCTCGCGGATGCCATGAGGAAGGAGAACGGGGCGGACGAAAACGGCTGGGCAGAATTTGACATGGTTCTCGCAGAACTCCGGGCTCCGGATTTCCTCCTACCCAATGCGGAACAAGGCCCCCAGTTTGAAGATACGACCGAGTTTATGTCACTACCCGTTGGCCTCGACAACCTTCGAAACACATGCTATCTCAACAGCATCCTTCAGTATTTCTACTCGGTCACGGCCGTGAGGAACTTTGTATTGAATGCGGACCAGACACCTTTGGAGCCTACCCAGGAAGCTATGCGGGCTCTTCTAGATGGCATAGATCCATCTGAACTTGACCCTGGCCGGGCTTATGTCGGATCCGAATGTAAGTTTTCACTCTGGACATTGTGTTTGTGTGGATCAAAGCATGCTGACGTGTATCAAAGTTTGTCGTGAACTGGGCTTCCTGTTTCGTGACATTCAGGGCGCCGGCACCCGCTCCGTAAGGCCCAGACAGCGTCTGGCCAATGCAGCTTTGCTCAGGCCAGACAGAATACGCAGTGAGCTTTTAAATGGACCTGTTGATAATGCGTCTAAGCCGGCCACGGTCGAGGCTCCTCCATTGCCTCCCAGATCAGGCGCGGGCGACCTACCTAAGGTTACGGTTGACGCAGTACCAGAGCATTCGGAGACGGACAGCAACCTGAGCTCCCAGACCTTGGTCAACCAGACTGAAGACGACCCGACATTCATCGTTGTCGACTGCAATGCCGGTAAAGGTGAAAGCACAGGCGACGACATCATCATGACTGATGAACCTGCTCCGTCTACCCCTATCGCCGATTCCGCCAATACTGGAAACGACAGGCCCAGAGACCTGAAACTGACGGTTGCAGAACTTGACGAAGAGCTTGGCAAGCCTAACGTTGGTTCTGACCAGATGGATGTTGACGAAGTCATGGGCAACGCAATAGACCATCTTCGGGCAGCTTTCAAGGTCGAATCGTCTAGAAATCCGAGTACGACAGGGCCAGACCCGATCAAGGAAGCCTTTTTCTCGACGCTTGTCGACAACCGGAAAAAGACTAGTGAAAGTACTTGGAACAGCTCCACAAGATCTGAACGTTGGGTGATTGCCTATCCCGGAAAGAATGAGCGGATATCGTTGTACGATGCCTTGTCCAGATCATTCGATCTGGAAAGCGTGGGTGCGGAGCTTCTAACCTATACGACCATCAAGGACCCGGCCCCCAACTTCCACATCTGCATTTCGAGATCAGATGGCCGCAACAAAAACGCCAATCCTGTCATCATTCCGGAGCTCTTATACCTCGATCGTTTTATGCACACGGAACAGCTCGACTCGCCGCTTTTCAAGGCCCGTCAAAGAAGCTGGAATATTGGAAACAGGCTCCAAGAGCTCATGTCTCGTGACAACAAGATGAAAGAGACTGAGTCTGTCATGCCAATTCCCTTCGTAGCGCAAAATGAGGGAAACTCAGACAGCCTTCTAGAGTCCTACATTCACATAAGTGATCAGGACGTTGAGGAGCTCAGAGGACACAATGTCACATCATTCTTGACACCCGAGCTGGACGCCACTGTCGAAAAATATACTAGCCTGCCCAGGCCTGAGTCATTCCAGCCAGACATCAAACCTGAGGCGCCGAAGCTTGATCAAGAAGAGCTTGGCGATCTCAGTCCAAGTGAAATCGAGGCTTTCGTCACGAGCCTTGAGGCTGAAGCGGCTTGGGAAAAGGGGCAGCTGTTGGCCGAGCGTGAGAAGCTGTTTGATGACATGCATCAGTATGTATACCGGCTTCACGCAGTCGTCTGCCATGCCGGAACCACGGCCGCCGCCGGTCACTACTGGGTCTGGATTTACGACTTTGAGGAGAACGTTTGGCGCAAGTACAATGACACCACGGTGTCTGTCCACCCGGCTGAGGAAGTATTTGAGCAGCTGAACACCAGGGGTGAGCCATACTACGTGGCGTACGTACGGGCAGAAAACGTCAAGGACCTCGTAAGCATCCCACGCCGTCAGTTCGTGGGACTTCCGGTTAGCTCTGACGAGCCCACGACGGTGTGGGCTGAGACGGTGGATAAAATGGACTTGGATGCTCAGAATGCTTAGACAGCTAGATGTAAGGGAGAAGAGGAAAGGGCGAAGAACTTTCCTCCCCTTATGGAGCAGCCCAAGCCATTGCGTGCTCCGCAGCCGTTGGGCACCCGTTCACTTTTCTCAGTGTTAGTCGGAGATGATGTGTGTCGTCCTTATCCGAAGAAGAGTACGAACAAACTTGGTGTCGCAGATGCAAAAAAACTGTCTTAACTTCCGATGAGGACTCTGTAGAGTTTCGTTAACGGGGCAGATATACGTAGGTTGAGACAGCGGAGGTGGCAGAAAAGGATGAAGCATAGGAAAAGGATGAAAGTCAGGAGTAATGAGGGACTAAGGAAGAGGACAGAGGGCCTTCCTTTTCTTGGTATGGTCATGCGTTCTCCATACATGTTAGCACTGTTATTGTACGAATTAGTTTGTGGATATCATGTCTTGTTGTAGCGTTCTCGCATCGATCGGCTCATAGCCCTTTGGTAGTGTAGTAGTGTAGTTGTGAACTCGTTCAAGTACATACGTAGTAGTGCGAAAATAGACCAACACACATACATACACAACGTACCCCCCACCCCCTGCCCCTTTTTTCCGCTTTTCCGTTCGTAGCCGAGCGAACTCCTTTACAATTTCTCTGTTTTCGACTCATCGGCTTTTTTCGTCATTCATCCATCACCCATCTCCTACTACTTATCCACACTAACAGCCCTACACTACATTGATAAAAGTATGGAGTCCAAAGAATGACGTCTTTAACAACAGACTTTCATTACCAAAAAAGGGGAAGGGGTCCCCGGATGTCCGGATACCGGAATGTACGGACACAGTACATAGTACATCTAAATGATGATCGACAACCAAGGAAGACAAAAAATATGAAAAAAAAAAAAATGTCAAAAAAAAAAAAAAAAAAAAAAAAAAAAAAAAAAAAAAAAAAAAAAAAAAAAAGAAAGAAAGAAAGAAGAAGAAGAAAAGGGAAGAGCGTTCTATCTTCTCCACACGTGCACGTAACGAGTATTGCATGTAGAGTCGGTCGGTAAAGGTCTATGGAGTAGAGGTATCATCACAAGTTGTGAAGGGGTTTGGGCAATCCAACATCGATCGCTCTCCTGGTGGGATTCTTTCTAGATAGCAATTCATAGTGGAGAGGGAAGAATTAAGATGATGATAATGATGAGAATGATATGGTAGTGGGTACTACAACTTCCTTAGTTGGTATTATCTCCTCCTCCTCCTCTGCCTCTGCCTCTTTAGACGTCTTCTCTCCTCTATATCAGTCAGAATAGTATCTTTACGTCTCTAGGGTACTCCTGAATCCTGAAGAAGAGGAAGCTGAAGAAGAAGAATGCCATCATGAAAAATGTTTCTTGAATAGATATATATCTCCAAATCATGATGCAGCCCTTGCTGACTGACTGACTAGACTGACCATTAATGTTACTATTTCATTCATGAACATGACCATTATCCAATAACCTCTCCCCCCTTCGCTCTCTCTCTCATCAATCCAGTCGAGGATAAAACCCCCCCCAAAAAATAACAACCAAGGTGAGAGAGGGGCCAGACGGCATCATTAAGTAAACTTTGTTCTTTCTTTCTCATCATTATTTGTCATTCCATCCCGCATCCACGTTTCCACTCAAAACATCTGGTATTATATCCATCATTCCCCATCCCGGAGCCTAGCTATACCATTAAGCTTTAATGGATATTATTGACTTTTGTCCCTTTCTCATGTCCGTTTGTTAACGAATTATTAAAACGGCCGAGCAAGTTAAGTAGTCATCATCTTTCCCTCTCCATCTTGTCTCTTTTTCTTTTCCCTGCCCGCCTTTCCTTCCATTGCCCTCTCCCTTGCCTCCCTGCCTGCCTTCCTGCCTGTCTGCCGCCCATGGCCCGCCGGTATCCCTGAAAAAAATCAAAAGCCTTTGTATGCTTGGTGGTATATGTATATATGAGCGAGAGAAATGTGGTGTGGGGTATCGCCGGTTTGTTGTTCTAATACGCTTTAAAACCGCTTTATGAGAAAAAACCGCTTTAATCTGCGCGTGCGCCTCTGTGGATCATAAGATTGTGAAAAAAGACAATCCAAGGGTGTAAAATAACGTGAAATAGTTTGCCCGCCGTGAGTGCCCCAACAAAAACGCCAATGTCGTAAAATGGTATAAGAGTAAGATTATATAAAAAGGGTGTGTATGGTTGAACGAGAGTCTCGAAAATTTGGGGGGTCATTACAACGTACAGCGACAGACTACGCGTTCTGTCGTGTGGGGAGTGAGATTCGGTGAAGAGGGGAAATGGAAACGGGGAGGGATTTGGAAGCGTGGCATGCACTGCCCTTACTTTGACCCTATGCGTCCGCAAAGGCGCGAGCTGGGTCGAAGCGGGTGTAGTGTGCTTGGTGGCTTCCGGAAACTCGCTGGCTCACCCATAGCAACATATGATGAAGGTGATGAGTGCCATGATAAGCGGGAGCCACGAGGTTAGCCTACGAGTGCTAAGCTAGGACGTGTGTTTGAAGCTTCTTCATTCAGCTCAAGACAACAACATCGCTCAGCTCGCTCTCGCGGGCAAGCCTGCCTCCGTTCCAGATATCACCCTGGGGCGTCAAACCAAGCACGACATGCTTGAAATCGTCATTTGGCGTGGTGGGGCTTAGGATATCGGGAGTGCTGCTGCTGCTGCCGCATACGGTGTCGCCGCGGCTCAGGGAGTCGAGGCTGGAGCTGCTGCCAAGGGTCCACTCGTCGCTGTCGCTGGCGGTGCGTCTCTCGAGGAGACCAAGGCCGTAGGCGCTGGCGCTGCCGTACTCCTCATCGTAGGTCTTGGGGCGGTCACCGAACTCGACATACTCGTACTCCCAGCGGGTGCGCTTCTCGAGCTGGGGGCGAGGAAGCCACCTGACGCGAGAGATGTAGTAGGCGATAGCAGCCATGAGACCACCACCAACGAGATCGACGGCATAGTGGTGGTTGAGGTACATGGTGGCCCACCAGATCCAGCCAACATAGAAGATGAAGAAGTACTTGAACTTGGGGAAGTAGTACTGCATGAACAGGGCCTCAAGGACGGCGTTGGCACCGTGCAAGCTGGGGAAGGCACCGAACGGCAAGGGCGCGGTGGTGAAGCTGGTGGTGTACATGTCGACGCCAAAGAGCTTGTCGATGCGGGCGAGACCAGCGGGGGAACCCTCCATGCCGTAGTGAGCCGGCTCCAAGCCGTGCGCCTTCTCGTACCATGGAGGCGTGCAGGGGAAAATCAGCTGGATAGTGACGGCGAGCATGCACATGTAGCCAAAGGCCCGAGCAAAGACGGGAGTGCTGCCGGGCGCGGCAAAAAGGAAGAGGATAGCGCTGCAGATGGCCGGGAGGGCAAAGTGGCCGATTCCATAAGGGAACCAGGCGAGCAAATCGAGGACAGGGTGGCTGTGGGCCGAGAGGATGTTGGACAAGTTGGCTCCGTAGAGAACGTTCTCGAGCGCAGGGAGGACCTTGACCCAGATGTGAGGACGGTACTCAGGGGCGATGAATCTGCAAGGGCGAGTTGGTTAGCTTTCGTCTTTCGAAGGGCGAGCAAAAGAAGCTCCGTAACACCACTTACCGGCTGGCAAAGAAGTACAGCAAGTACGTCCAGATGGGAAGCGAGGGCAAGAAGAATTGCTGGGTGATGGGCATCAGGAGCAGACCGCCGAGAGCGAGCAGGACGGCCGTCTTGATGATGGGTGCCGAGGGCAAGATGAACAGCGAGAAGAGGATGAAGCCAAGACAGACAACATGCTGGATGTCGTAGATCTTCCATTTCCTTGTTTGCAGAGTTTTTATGCTCTCCCACACGTCGAACGAAGTCTTGAGGGCGGCAACATTATCCTGCGAAGCTGTGGATTTCCTACGCAATCGGCGGCGCTGAGGTACTGGGTTGAGAGTCGAGAGCTTAAGGGCTGGCGGCCAGCCGAAGGGAAGCTTCTTCTGCTTCGGCTTGGCCGGGGCGAGGATGGGTTCGAAGTCCTGCATTCTGGGCGGCGGATGGCGGAATCACCAGCGAAACTGGGCGCTAGCGATTGGTGTGAGGTGAGGGGGGAGGAGCGATTGAATGGAAGTCTGGTGAATCTATTGTCGCTGCATGCGCATGACAGGCTGGCTGGTCGAGGTTTTGGTCGAGGTCGCTAGGTAATAGATACTAGGGTGTGTGTTGTTGTCGGCTGGAAAGTAAAGTCTTCCTTTCTGCCTTTTTTTCCTCCTCGATTTCAAGTTGAATGGAGACAAAGAGGGCTGGCTATAGGTGATGACGGATCGGCCGGATCGCGGAAATCGGGGTTGGGACGAGTATTTGGTGGTTGTGCAACCTTGACCTTGGATTGTGTACCAAGGGAGTGTAGTGTATAAGTAAAGACGGGAAGTAGAGGTAGGGGAGGCGGGGGTGAGAGGATGGAAGCGAGGGAAGTGGTCGTGTGGCAGCGGCTGGTTTGTCCTGGTCAGCAGTCACTGCAAAAGGGCCCCTGGTGCTGCGTCCTTTTGGTGCGTTCCGGGGGAGGGAGTGGAAGAGTGGGTGTGTGAGACTGGCAGCCGACGGCGGGGACGGTCGAAGGTGGGCGACGGGTTATTCATAAGGTCCGCCCCGGTAGCTATGACGCCCACTCAGGCCCTGTGAAATAACGCCAAGCCCTATGGAAGGAACTCGGCAGCGCTGCTCGGGCGCTGTTTGGCCAAGCGCACCCACCGAACCCACAGGATCCCATGCCATCCACAAGCGGCCAAGCTGGATGGATCAGGGACGGGGACATGGTCACGCAGTCGCCCGACTACGCTCGCCTTGTAGAACATGCATCTAACCGAGTGTACATTGGATTCCATTTCTCGATTTCAAAGCATGGAAGACATGGCTGTAAATCGGTCGAGTTGCAAACTAACATCAAGATTGCCAGGCAGTAATCATGACTCCTACAAATGAATGCTGATGCTGACAAGCAGTGCCAAAATACTAATGCTAACACTGCATCTGATATCATTTCTCCAACTTTCCCCAATGACAGAGGGCGCGAACTGGCTGCGCTCCGGCTGTGTAACGGAAGGCAGACTCCAACGAAACGAATGATGACGCTGATAGGTCCCGACAGGGTCATTAGACTCATGTCGATGAATGTGGCGCATCTCACCAGCAGCAGAGAAAGGAAGAAGAAGAGTCCGAAAGATCCATGCGAATCATCATAAAGTCCCAAGCCACCCGCATCTTGAACCAACAAGGAGACGGACGAGGACAACGACAAGGCCGACGAAAACAATCCGACAACAACCGTCTTCTTGAATCTGGCTCTCCCACACCTCACAAAGGCAAGACAAGGGTCCAACAAACAAGTGACATTGACCAAACCAGGTGATCCGTGCTATCCGGCACCACGTCTCTAGTTGCGAGCTTGCGCCATCCAGCCTTTCCAACCTTTCGCAACCGTATCACCCTCGCATCCCCCTCCCACTGGTCGGCCAGTTCCTAAGTAGGTGTGATACCGAGTACATACTACCTGGTACTGTTAGGCTGCGGGAGTCTCGTCAGTTTGTGGCTACCCGTTCTTCGCTACGCGGACTGTTGTCGTCGTTGATGCAGGGTGTGGACTGCCGCCGGGTCGGATGGGCTGCAAGGGGTCCTTGTGCTTGGTTCACGTTAATTTCCCGTTTTCAGGTTTCAACCGCAGCGCCCGGTCTTGGGCCCCGACAGCGACGAAGCTCTTGTCGCGAACAACGCGAGCGCAAAAAAGTGCAACTTACGCCGCTGTAACGTACTACCTCGAGGTACTTGGCGTCTCGCGCATCACTATCACCGGAGGCGCCTATCCTTCTGTCCCTGCTCCTTGGCAGGATGGCTGGTTCAGTCCCTTGTCAACTCACCGAAATTTACTGCGTGCGTGCGTGTCTTTGGAACCTCAACAACAATGGTACCATAGCGAATTGTAAAGGGCCAAGGCGGTAGGTACCGTCTGCATGTCTTGGACTTTTGTGTCCGTTACCAAGGCTCCAATCTGGGGAAACTCAAACTCCGACATGAAATAAGACAGAGCGTTTCTTCTTCTTCTTCTTTTTTTTTTCTTGTGTTGTTTGTTTCTTGCCAACCGTCTTGTTCCTTTTCCAATGCGAGACGAAGATCGAAACAAAAATTTATGCAAAGGCGATCCGTAGACGGGAGGACATGGATGTAACCGCTCATCACGAGACAAAAGAGAACAAATCCTCATACTCACCTCACCCATCATTTATAAGATGATCATCTCGCTCTACACTAGAAAGCATCTGGAAAAAAAAGCGGCAAGGCAGATTTTCATATTCCAGTTTTGGTCAAAGCTCTCGCGGCTCGCTCGCCCTTCTGGCCGACGTTGAAATACCAAAACCGGCGAATCAAAGCAAGATCCAACAGCCAGCCACCAAGTCATCTCTCTCTTGTTCCTGCGTCGCACGTGGGTTTCTAGTCGGGCCTCTGCCTCTCAAGGAATCTTATAATTTTTCTTTGATTATTCCGCTCTTCTGCATAACATTGCGGATTTTCAGGCCTCTTGTTGGGCCACCACCTGCCTGCCCGCCTTTTCTTGAAACACGGAGGCTTTTTCCCTACTCTGCTGCACCGTCGGCGGTTAACCCCGTGCTCCGCGCTCCGTGGTACAGGGTCCGTGGTCCGTGGTCCGTGGTCCGTTCTCCGAATTCGAATACTTGACGGACGTTCATTCGGAATTGAGACCGAATCTCGGATCTCGGTCCAATTGTACATACTTACGTACTATGTACCCGTACTGCGAAGATTTCAACTTGCATCCTCACCTTGGACGGATGCTAGGTATTGAAGAACCAAAAAGACTCTTCTCTTTCTTTTAGTTGCACACCGTACTTCACCAGCTGCATGCAGCATGAGGCTGTCAAAACTCCGACTTTTCTTAGTCGCTTGACCAAACATGCAACTCCCGAACTAATCGACCAATCCTGAAGGAGCGGACATCGTTAGCTGCATTTGCTTACATGGCCAACTTGCAGCCTTCCGCGCTTACATATGTAGCACGAGTGGAGTCTCTGGGTGTCTCTCTGGGTCCTGGAGCGCTACTCGTAAGGAACTTTTGGAAATGGACAACAAGTCGAGGTTTTCATGCGGGACGGAAGCTTCATTGGCAGTTGGTATTTTCCATCGTATGTAATTTTCGGGTCCGTCCGCCATTGCTAACTCCACTGAACTGGTGATTGGTCAGACGTTTTGCAAAAAGACTGGACAAGGGAAAGGGATTTTCACATTTTTTTTGTTCGCGGAAAACTTTGATGCCGAAGATCCGCCGTTCACGCAAGGTTGGGAAACAATGAAAGGTACGAGAACCATGCCTGGGGCTACCAAAACGCGTAGGTGCGTGGGGTCGCCGTGATGGAGCAAGGGACAGCGCAGCACCGCGGTGGTGGGCGTGATGGACTGGACTCTTTGAGCTAGCTGCAATATGAGTGAGTGCCGTTCGATTCGAGAACGCATGATCGTCTTCTGTTCGATGGGTGTGTGTTTCCCAGCTGAACTTTTCGTATTCAAATCCTGGAATGAAACCGTATCGCTGATATAGTAGGGGCTCTTGTCATGGCATCACTTAGGAATTTGACCTCTGTAGCGTCACAAGTCTCGCTACTGGTACAAAAAATAAGGGTTTTGTGCTATGTATAGTGCCGATTGCATGCCCAATTGTAAGAAGACTTCATACCCCTTTTGGCCTTTTGTAACAATCAACACAATGGGAACGCCACGGGTCACAGAAAAACTTCCCTTTGTCTTTCTTTCATGTTTTGTAATGAAGCAAGTACGTACTACGGACAAACTGGCGCCCGCCCACATCCCGCACAAGTCCCCCCAAATCCAGGGTGAAGTTAAAGCCGACCAGGCCATCCCCAACATTGCCCGGCGCTTATGAACATTTGACAAGCACCAGTTTCACAGCACATTCAAACTCCCACTTGGGTTTAGTGTCGAAGGAAAGGCGGTCACCCGTAGCGTCTGCTCCAGGTCTGTAATCTGGAGTGTTCCCATACTATGTAATCGCATGTTCAAAGCCATATCTGATCGATCACCGTCGCCATCGGTCGGTCGGTCGGTCGGTCGGTCAACCAGTTTGATGTTCTCTTTCCCTATCGTAGTTACGCCTTGCTGCCTGCCAGGCTGACGGTGGATGGTGGTCGGTCGGCGAACGGGCGAGCGACTGCTGAGACGAACGGACGGACGGACAGGCTTCATCCTCCCTGCCTCCAGTCTGTCTTCTGACCTCTTTCCCATCCTGTCTTTTTAGATTTTCCAGGTGGACAAGCATCTCCGTACCCATCATTCCCTGTCGCTGTAGCTATCGTGGGGGAACCTGGGCTCGTCCTCACCGGGGGGTTTAACCCTCTTTGTATCTCCCTTTTTGGGGTTTGCATGTTTCTATTTCCGTGTTTTCTCCCATGCCCTTTTGTTCCATATGGCATTGATGATGGTATAGATTAGGTTAGTGCCGTAGCGGGCACAATCGGCGGGCGGGCGGCGGGGTTATCAAGAGGACCGACCGACCGGGTCACAAGGTGGACGGATGACCTCCTTTGTTAATGATGATTGATGATGGATGTTAAACTCCGCAGTTGGGTACCAATTTTCCGAGCGCTCAGCTGTAGGGAATATCCGTGTCTGTTTTCAAAAATGTTTCTAGAAAATTGAAATCGAAAGACTGGAGATTGGAAGGTTGGAAGATTGAACGGCGGTCATCATGGCATTGTCCTCTCTCCTTTGTTTTTCCAATTATGAACGCCGTCAAATCAAACAATGTGCGGATCTACACCACTTTTTACAACCTCATACAGCTCTCACCATTGCTTGGGTAGTGTACCAGTAGGAGACTGCATTACTGTAACTCTAGCTACCTACCTACCTGCTGAGCTTCTATATGTGCATATTGCCGATATTTACTTACCTACACGACACCACACGACACCACACAACACCACACAACACCACACCACCGCAACAGCAAATGCAACAAGTAAATGCAATGAACAGCCGACGACCGACAGCGATGTAGCTGAACCGACAGACATGGAAGTCACCTCTTGCAAAGAAAAAAAAAAATACCGAGGAAGAAAAAAAAACGTGGTTCCGCTCTGCTGCAGCACCCCACACTCACCAAAAAAGGCCCGCTTACGTACACAGAAGAAAATCTCTATCCCCGTAGCGGTAGCCGTACGTACGCAGTACACTAGCTGTAGCGTCCCGATAGTTGCATACGTATCCCTAGAGGCACACACGTACTATAGTACATACATCGATACATACCAAACTTTGACGGATCAATGCAAAGATCAGGGATGGATGGATGGATGGATGGGCCCGACCCGACCCGACCTAAGAAAAAAAAACTTTTTGGGATTCAAAGCTCCCACTGACCCAAAGAGACCACCCAAGGCTCGTTGAAAAGGAGTGGCTGGTATTTTGACTACACTACTGACTGCCCTGGTCCCCTGCATGTCTGGTCACGGCATTGATCGGTCGGTCCCATTGATCATAACGTCCATGTCCGTGTCCGTGTGCGTGTGCGTGAGGTGGTAGTAACGCCGAAAATTTCACATTTCACTTCACAAGGTACCTACCTAAAGTAGTTGATGGACCTGATGATCTGGAGCATACATACATACCTACCTAATAAAATGGGGGAAAAAAAAGAAAAGGAAGAAAAAGAAGAAAGTCATTCCAAATTCCCGATTTTCAGGGGGTCGAGATATGTATGTATGTGCACACTTGTCGGTTTTGAACTCGATCTTGATTTGATTTGTTCCTGGGGACTGGACTTCTTGCTTGGCCTTGGCCTTGCTTCGCCTTGCCTGGGGACGGCGACGATTGCCTGCCTGCCTGCCTGTATGCCTTGCCAAGCATGTTCCAGATGATATTATTTAGTAGTGTATGCGTGTTGATTATTGTAAGCATGGGCTACTACTACTCTGTATGTATGTATGTGCTATGTGCTACTGTGTAGTCAGCGACGACGACGACGACGACGACGACGACGACGAGGACGACGACGAGTTAATTTGATACCTATCTTTACCTTTCAATAACCTCACTCCGCCTCGTAAACATGTACGCGGAAAGTTTTGAGGAAATTGAAATTGTGTTTGATAGGTAGGTATGTAGCAACTTGCTAAATGAATGAAAGCCACTCAGCCACTCAGCCTCAAAGGATCAAACAAATATATTTATGCGCTTTCCGCGTATCCCAAAACCACGACTTCAGTTCCAAGTTGGCTAGTGCTGACCAAAACTTTGAAAGTCAAGTCCCCAGTTCAACAAATGCTGTCTGTGGCCTCAGTTGGATCTTGGTCAACAGTGATTCATTCCGTTCCCTTGCGAACCCGAGTACGCGTATGGTTATGTAGATATAAGGGCAGTGCAGCATAACCGATGAAGTTTTGGGTAGGTATCGTATCAAGTTTTACTCCAGAATGCGAACATGCGAGAGCCCCGTCATGCGCCGCAAGCAGATCGATGCCAAGATACCCCTGAGACGCTCGGGAGGACGCGAACACCCAACAACGAGAACCTTAAACAATGACGCCCCCAACTGCCTACACAAAGAGAAAACAAAGGAGAAACAAACATTCCATTATCAGCATGTCAACAATAATAGATAGAACAAAGACAAACTAATACGTCATGAATCATTGAGGCTAGAGCTAGAACTAAGAGGCTGGAAAGAGAGTAAAGCCTCATCTTGCACACCTAGGTAATGATCCTTGGTCCTGGATACCTGGCAATGACCTGTCGAACTCGTACTTGTGGAAGTCCTTGATGACTTCCAGTACATGCATACAGCAAGATAAACCTCCTGATTGCTAGCAGATGCTATCTCGCTATTAACCACCACTCGTCTCTTTCGCCACGCCGGCAGATCCATCGCCCTTGGCATCATATCTCATCATCATCGTTGTCATCATCAGCGAGCAACGGAAAACCACCGTCGATGAAGCAAACTAGTAACAAATACTCATATAAAGCAAAACGCCCGCCGGTTATTCACTTTGGTATAGTATCCCGAGGAAAAAATATTCATACTAAGCACCGAACCCGCTGATCACAAAAAAGGAACTCAAAAGATTATAACAATAGAACAAAAACCAGCCCCCATTTGTCAATGACGAAAAAACCCAGAAAGTGATCATCGCTTAACACTAGTCCCATTCCACAAGCCTTTACCAGTCTCGACAACCTTATTCTCGATACTGCCCGGCCGTAGAATACTCGGCACTCCCGCATGCTGTGCAGTCTGTGTGTTCCCATGCACCGGCGCTGGCGATGATGATGTTGGCGCTGGCGCCGACGCATCCTTCATATGAACATCGTCTCCGTCCCTAGAGCCTCCCTCCCCTTCCGGCTGCGTCGCGTAGCCGCTGTCCTTGGTGACATTGCTGCTCGCCGTTGACACCATGCTCGCCTCCTTCCCGAGCGTTGGGCCGAGTGCCACCGCCAATCCGTCGTCCACTCCTGGGCCTCCTCCTGCTGCTGGGGGCACCGCACCCGCACCCGCTGCCGCTTTCTTCGCGGGCTCACGGCTCCTTCCGCCGTTCATGAACTGGCCCTCACGCAGCTTGTTAATAGCACGCACTGTATCGATAGCCGCATGCAGCGTCCTTCTCGCATTAAAGTTCTTCTTGACGGTCGGCAGCAGGTTAGCGCCCTTGTCGGCCTCCGCACCATCGGCTCCGCGGGCCCAGCCAGCAACGAAGGGGTGCTGCAGCGCCTCGTGGGCGGTCATGCGCTTGGCCGGGTCGATGGTCAAGCACCTGCGAATAAAGTCCTTGGCGTTATCCGAGACGCCGCGCCAGTACTCGAGCGGGGTGAAAGAGTAATCGGCATTGAGGATGGCTTGCATCTCCTCAAAGTCCGAGTCGCGGTCGAAGGGGGTGTAACCGCACAGCAGGAAGTAAGTGATGACTCCCAAGGCCCAGATGTCGACGGGTTTGCCGTGGCCGGTCTTTTTGAAGATCTCTGGGGCCATGTAGCCGGGTGTGCCGCACGTAGTGGTTAGGACATGGAATTGCTCCTCGTCCATGATCCGGCTGAGACCAAAGTCGGCGATCAGCAAGTCGGCATTGTCCTCGGGCGTGCGGAAAAGGAGGTTCTCGGGCTTGAGGTCGCGGTGGACGATGCCGTGGTCGTGCAGGTAGGCGACGGCGGACAGGGTGGCGCGGATGAGGTCGGCGGCGTCGGATTCGTAGTAGGAGCCTTTGCGGCAGATGCGATCGAAGAGCTCGCCGCCAAGGGCGAGGTCGGTGACGAGGTAGAGGTTGTTCATGGTCTCGAAGTAGTCGACGAGGGTCAGGATGTTCTGGTGGCCCATGGACACCTTCTTGAGCACGGCGATTTCATTGCGAACCTGTAGTCTGCTGGTTAGGATAAGGTAACGGATCGCACATGGCTTTGGATGATGGAAAGGATGGCGGCGTACCATATGTTCCCGGCCGGCCATCAGGCGCTTGTTAATCACCTTGGCCGCATAGTAGCGACCGGTGTCTATGTGTACGCATTCCTTAACGACCGAGTATGAACCGGCGCCCAAAGTCTTGCCGACTTTGTATCGACACGGCTGCACTTCGGGTTGTCGACCGTTGGCGGCACTCATGGTCGCTAATATGTAAAGGGCTTTGTTGATGGTCGATCAATGCTCGGCGTTAGGGTCCAGCTGCTACACTAGACCGTCGCAAGAAGGGGCAATCTCGACGAAGAAGTAGGTAGTAGTTATTCGAATGGATCTATCAAATTTGCGGATGGCTAGAGGCACCGTACTTTCGGATTAAGTCGAGACTCGAGAGTGAGAAGCTGCGTCCGTTCTATATGCGGTCACCGATCTATTGCTGCGAGATGTATGTAGGTGGAAAGGAAGCAGTCGGGCTGCTGTGGGTTAACCGTACTTAGTTCGAGACAAGCAGGCAAATCAATACAAGGCTCGAGGTGTGACCCGAAGAGGCTGCCCGCCCTAGATTATGTCCGTTCGTAGTTTCTGTCACCGTAAGCCAACCGATCAGTCAGGATGATATACCTAGCGGGGGGTAGACCCCTCAATACGAAGGATGGAAGGGACTGGATCTGTGGACGGGAAGGGTTCAGTTAGACCCAGACGGGGGAGGTACCTTTCACTTATCGATACGGGTGCCGTAGGGTTCCTTGTCTGGCCGCCTTGTCCTCGTGATTCACATATACCCGTCGTCTTAAGCTGTTTGACAAAGAATTGCATCTGACCAAGTGTGGCTCATAATCACAAAAGAATCCTCGCTATATCTACAAAAGTTGTGCAATGTGTTGTTGTTACCAGATTGTCTCAATGTCTGCTGTTAGCCGCCGCCGTATGGCCATTTCAGCTGCCCCGCAATCTCCTTACATGGTGGGTATCTCCTATGTCTTGGCACCGTCCCGCTTTATCCAGGAGTCCAGCTCGTCCCCGCCAGGTCCCGTCCGGAGTCGGGGCCGGTCAACTACTCCACTTCTTTTAACAACAAGCTCCCGTTCCGCGCGGAAACATATCCGCAACACCAACGGGTCCGTTCTCCAGAGTTCCTCGCATCAACTGTCGGCCTTGGCCGGAGCTATGAGCTCAATCATGATGCATCCACAGGACTCCATCTATCGCTGCAACCGCCCGCAAACTTCATGACCATCTTCCACCGTCCACATAGCCAGTACTGGAGCCTTGAACGGAACCCAAGCTGGCAAGAGGATACTGCGGGATCGCTATACCATATGCCAGAAATAATTCCAAAAAAAAGACAAAGCATGAATCCTAGCTCAGTTGGATAGCGGACGGCGCGTGGTAGCTGTGGGAATCATGCCGTAGACATTACCTACTCGCAGAAAGTCCGTCTTCACTTCCTCTTGTCGTGTCTGACCTTCTTTCCCTTCTTGTCACCCCTATCCCTCTTCTCGGACTTCTCCTCATCATACACGGGCTCGGCCTTGCGCTTCTTGGTCTTGACACTGACAAGCGGGTTGGACTTTCCTTCCTTAGTAGCCTTGGCAACCCGCTTCTCAGCCTCTTTCCACTCAGCATCTCCTCCTTCGATCTCGTACTGATCCAGGGGAAGGGAGTCAATGAGCTCTCTCTGCTTGGCCCTGATGGCCTTCATGGCCTGGTCTCCACCTTCAGCAAGCTCGTCATCCAGGTTCTGGTCAAGGGGCACGAAGTTGTTCTCAATAATCTCGTCATCGTGAGCGGCAGAGGCGTTCTCCGCCGAGACGCCGATCTGTTGAGGCATCTCCTTGGCAATAGCACCCTCAACCAGTGACGCAAGGTGTGTGCTGATCTTGCGCATGATCTTGATGAAGATAGCCAGAAGCTGGGAGGACGGCAGAGTGAGCTCTCCAGCGATGGCATCAATCTCCTTGCGCTGGAGACCGATGGCCAGCAGAATGGCCTGCTGAAGACCGCTGAGCTGGAGGTTTGACCTAATACGGCCCTCGAAGAAAAGCTGTGCAATGCTGGGAATAAGATCGAGAACGACATGGTAATCAAGGAGGCCGTTGGCATAACTCTCAAGACGCTTGTGGTCAAAGGGCGTCAAGAGCTTGTCCAACTCCGCCTTCTCCAACGGTGTAGGCTCGTTCGAAGGGTCCAGCTTGGCACCGGCACTGGCAGACTCCTCGATGGTCAACGCCAAGATGGCCGGGAACTCGCGGAACTTGTAAGACAGCAGAGAGAGGAAACGGCGGTGGAAGTCGTTGGCAAAAGCGCCCAGCCAGCTGGGGTCGGTGCCATCACCAAGAGGGCGCAACATGACGCAAGTGTGCTCACCGGTCAAGTCGTTAGGAGTTTGCCTCAAGTATACTGGCGCAAAGGAAGCGCGCTTCCAGAATTTGTGAAGCGGTTGGGTAAGACCGTAACTGACACCAATATACTCGAGGGGCTCGGGGCGACGCTCGGCAAGCTTGGCGAAAAGGGGCGGGAGCTCGTTCATATCGCGAACCTTGATGTCGTCAAAGAGACTGGCGTTCGCAAGTTCAGCGTCCGTCACCCGGGGAGCACTCTTAGGTACGACAGTGCCAGCTTCCTCAGAAAGGTTGGCAAACTTGCCCTCGTAGTAGTCGACAAGCAGCTGAAGCGCCCTCGAGCCGTAGCCCATAGACACGTAGTCAGGATTGGTAGCGATTCTGACCACACGAGCACCAGAAAGTGAGGCGAACTCGTCGTCCTGGAACTGCTGGCTGACAAGCCAGGGGATCAAATCACCCGCAGGTTGCGAGCCCCTGCTGAGGCTGTTGAGGATGCTCTGCTTGCTAATCTTACCCTCGAGAGAGACTTGGATCACACACAACGGCTCGGGTAGCCTGCCCTCAACGATAGGAGCAGTAAGAACGAAGAGCTCGTGGGCCGGGGCATCACTCATAAGCTGCAAATCGTTGGGCGAGTTCTTGTAGTGACTGGCGACATAGAGCGCCACCATCTGCTGCAGGAATTTCTCGGAAACAGGGTGGAAGGAGAAGAGGGTGTCACGGTTGACATGGAGCAGCTCGCACTGAGAGGGATCAGGGCATCCCTGAGTGTTGAGCTTGGACCTGGGCAGCGTGGCGTCCAGGCAGAGGAGAGTGTTCAACCACTTCTCAACCGGATCTCCTTGGGCGTAACGGATGGGCTCAGAAAGAGTGATCTCCTTGAGCGACCGACCACCAGTGAAAACGGTCTCTGTTTCCTTAGCCGCCTTGCCACTTGTCCTGTCGACTTCAACGGCGTCCTTAACGCCGGCACCAGTCCTCGACTGCTCCCTAAGCTGCTTGATAAGCTTCAGAGAGAGTGAGCGACCAGTACCCTCGTAACCACTGATGGTGGAGGCCATGAAAACAAGATAAGGACCCATGAGCTTCTTGACGAGGGGCAGAGGGATAGCAGCAGCTTCATCGATGACGAGCAGTTCAGCCTGGCCAAGGACATGGGCGTCTTGGGGGCGGATGTACTGGATGGTCTGACGGTGGTTTCTGTGGATATTGACTCTAACGATGGCCTTGTTGAACTCGGGGTTCGTCGACTGGATGATGGAATAGTCGGCATGGTCCTTGTAGTCCAAAGCGTCGAATCCCTTGAAGACAAACTCGAACAATGTCTTCAAGTTTTCTGGCGAAGGAGACGTGATAAAAATGTTGCTATAACCGTAAGCGACGGCGGCCGCAATAGCGACACCCATCGCAGCGGATTTACCACGACCACGAGCCGCAGTCAGCGTAACTGTGTTGCGCAGAGTCTTCTCCGCAATAGCATCGACGAAGGTGAGCAGCGCTTTGGCCTGGTCAGTTGTACGGGCCAGCTGGACGAGCGATCCGATGGGCTGAGTATCCTCAAGCGACTCCTTGATCTTCTCCAACTCCTTCTTTGCCGGGTTGACCTCCTCGTCGTCGGTAGGGCGTGGTAGCGCCTTGACAGCCTTGCCGCCCGAAATGGGGAGAACGTTAAGCTCGTCATCGACAACCAAGCAGGACTCGCAGCTGCCGAGAGAAAGGATAAAGCGTTCGTTGAACCTCGCAGTAACGTCGTCGTGGGCTTCGGTTCGGTATCTCGAATGTACGTCCATGGAAAGAGTGTAAAGCTGCTTCAAGCTGTTCATGCCCTTCAAGAGCAGGATGACCAAGCCGCCACCTTCGACAGTTTCGATGGTACGGGCTAGGATATTGGGCGTCATGGCCTCGAAATCTTGCAAAATGCACATGCCGTAGGTGTTACCGAGAATCTTTTCGGTTTCCTTGTAGTAGACATATCGGATATCGTTGAGGGAGATGAAGAGTTCGAAAGGGTCTTCGGAGTTGGCCTCGCGAACGCCACGCTTGATTTCCTTCTTGATCTTGTTTTCGCGCTTCTTGCGATGACTTGTGAACCCGAGAAGCTTGCTCTTGTACGCCCAGAGAACGGACTTGTTATGCTTCATGTTCGCATTGGAGAGGATGTAGTAAACTGGAAACCTGGACGTCAGCCATCACCGGTAGGTAGATTATCGGGGGAAGGCAGTCGCGTTCGAGGGTAGAGGATCTTGGGACGAGTCGACATACGGTGGACAATGGCCTCCTTGGAGTGGTCGCCGACGACGACGAAGAAGCTACGCTTCTTCTCCTGCATGCCATTGCGAATGAGCGCAGGAATGCGCGAATCACTGTACGAAAAGAAAGCAATTGATTAGCCCCGCGACACAAAGTCAAAGACATTGATGGCTGAAGACCAAGAACTTACATGACTTTTTGTGACATGGTGAAGACTGGTGGCAGATCCGGACTGTCACACTTGTCAAGAGGAGCAAGAGAGACCCAAGTTCCTCCAACTCAAGACGGACTCGGGGCAGACAACAGGCAGAGGCGACCCGGCAGTCGAGACGGCTGGCCATCAAGGGCCCAAAAAAATTATGCCCACCGATAATTCTGCCGGGCGGTAAGATCGTTCTGGCTGCCAGCCTTACCGTTTCCAGTCAAGCGTCCTGCGGCTCTGGCAGGGACAAGGGCAATGCACGGATCACATACGTCAGGTACGGGGTCGGGGTGAAAACAGAAATGATAACCGACAAGAGGCGTCTCATCCTCAACCTCACCTCGAGATCATTGGTTCTTTAATCACAAAACGATATAAACTTCTATAATCCGGCCAGATGGTTTGGTGTGTTTTTAGATATTTGATTTCCGTCCGTTTGGATCACACGACGCACCACTACACAATTGTCCTAACACTTGGTTTAGTAGTCAGACCCTCCACCCTTCCTGGACTGTTTCTTGGAGCTGAGGAACTTTTTCTCCTTCAGTCGAATCTCTTTTGCAGTTTTCTTTCTGTAAGTGACTCCAGTGTCAGGGTGGGTCTACAATACGTAAAGAGTAGTTTTCTGGATGGGCTGAAGAAAACATACAGTGCCTCATATTTACGTGCTTTGTCGGGACTCGACTCTGCGGGGACTGTCTTCGCGTACAGATTCATGAGTTCGTCATACAGCTTCTGGTGGTTCTCTGCTTGATTGGCACTTCTGCTGCGCTCGGTCTGTGCCTGTATAGTAATAGAGTCATTGCCCCTGGTATAGTATTTTGAGTGTCGAAGTCCGGCATGCAAGATCTTGGGAAGATGAGCGATGAGTTTCGAGACGGGCCATGTAGTTGTTGCTTTTGTTTCTGTCCTATTGGAAGTGTCAATCTGGATGGACAAGACCTGGCATGACGGCAGCTAACTGAAGGCTACGACTAACTTGTTTACATGCTGGCCTCCGGGCCCGCTGGAGCGTGAAAAGGAGGTGTCGCCTTGTGGAAGAGTGCTTGGCTGGAATGACTTGTGCCACCTGCGTGCTTCGGCTAGCTCTTCCGGGTCAAACCCAGCGTCAAATGCTTGATGTCGGACCAGCCGTCTACTGGTAGTCACCATCGCGGCGCTCGGATTCAGGGCCCAAGCAGGGCGCATGCGGACCATGGGCGAGAGGCTAGCAAGGAGCCTCATCCTGATGCTGTTCATTGTGTCGGAACAGCTATTTGCATCTACGACCTGGCGGGACCAGAAATTTGTTGTATTGGCAGGCTCGAAATATGTTCTCACCTATATCGATCCGATGGTATTAATCGGGCAGTCGGGTGTAAGTGGTAGAGATGCCTCTGGGCCAGGTGCAGTGCCTGGTTTGGCCCGGCATGCAACCCCACTGCCGGGGCCACTGCACTAGTGCCGTAAACCTAACCTAACACACGGCAAGGTGGAGCCCACCGTCCCCCCACTTTCATCAGTTTCCGTTGCTTTCCACTTCGTCGAGAATTTCTTGAGGTTTGGATCAGCCTTGCAGAAGCCCCACCTCTCGGAGATGCCAAGAGGGCTTCCCTTCCCCCAATTTCTGTGTGTCTTCTCCCGGTATTTTCAGCCTGTCGACCCGAACGTACCGTGCTTCAATCATGGGTTTCCTTATCAAAACCTGACTTAACCACTGACACATCCTTTATCTTGTCTACTCCTTCCTGTTGGCAGCTTCTTCACTTTCTTGTGCTCAAGCTCGGTCTCTGCGATTGAACAGTCAGCGATTTAACAGTGCGGCCTCATCCGACACGTCCAGATATGGAAGGCTACCTTTACACAAGTACCTAAACCTGGAAGAACAGAGAACGAAGCTCCGTCCGCCGCTCTCCGCTTTTGGTTCCTCCGCTCCCTCCCTCTCTCTCTGCCCCGCAATTGGAGAACGCGGTCGGTTCTGACTACCGTGACTTCTTTTTCGCGGCTTTCCCCTTCTTCCACTTGCACTTCTGCAAACTCGTTTCTCCAAACATTGTTTTCTTTGACTTTAGTTGCAGCTCAGCTCAACTTCTGTTTCCCATTACTTCAGGTGCATTGCCCTTCACGCAGCTACATCTCACTGCGACACTACAGCCCACTCCAAGCCATCAACCTCGTCTCGTCGCCCTTGCGGTGCTGCTCTCTCCAACAAAGGTCAAAATCCACTATAGCTCTTGTCTTCTCCTCTCACTTAGTTCACTTCCATTTCAGTTTGGTGAACTAGGCGAAACCTCCAAACAGCGTTTCAAGGTCCAAACCACGTTGCTCCATCTCACCAGTTACAAGCCCAAACAACTTGCTCTGGCCACCTTCGACTTCAG
Organism: Neurospora intermedia; assembly: GCA_037102815.1. NCBI lineage: Eukaryota > Fungi > Ascomycota > Sordariomycetes > Sordariales > Sordariaceae > Neurospora > Neurospora intermedia. The sequence goes on from BTPP01000007.1 coordinate 1,325,727, forward strand.
GGAACAAGACCTCTTGCGATCCCGCTATTTTGACCACTTTCCGTTATTGCCCCACGTCGCTATCGCTTCTCACCATCCTCGCAACAAGACCCAGCCAATCCTTCAAACTATTCTAATCCCCCTTGATGCCCGGGCAGACGCCAGAAGTCGTTGCCTCTGCCGATCTAGATCCTCTCTCGCCCAAGCCAATCGCCCTCCACAGCACCTCGCCGACCCTGGTCCCCAGGCTACAGGACCACGCTGCCGCTATTGACGCGGTAGTTGAGGAATTAACCAGTCAATTAACCAATCCGAACCTTACGTCCCAACCCTCGTACAACCCGTACATCTCGCCCGCCATGCCAGAGCCGGTCCAAGAGTCTTCCGATGTGTCCGACACCATAGTAGTTGCCGGCGAGTATTCGGAAGATGATGACGACAGCCTTGATGCGTATGATGAGGACGGGCAGGAACAGGGCCAGGAGCAGGGGAACAAGCCAGAGACGGGCAGCGATGATTATGCGCACACCTTTGATTCGCCCACAGACCAAGGTGAAGGTGAGGCCGACGAGGCGCAGCCAGATGTATCAAAGGCTTCAGAAACTAAGATGAATGATTCTTCCACGCCTGAACCTTCAAAGACTCAGCCTTCCACCACTGCACCTGCCCCTCCTTCTGATCCTTCATCGTCTCCTCCAGCCAAAGTCACAAGCCAAACCCAGCCCCATTCTGAAGCCGAGCAGCTCCCAGCCCAGACCAACGAATCGCTTCAGTCTCTAGATGCGCCATCTGATTTCGCTCCCGCCGCCCCCCATCAGCATCTCCAAAGCTCAAATCCCGATCCTGTACCCGATGCCGCGCCCAGCGGCACTTCTTCCATGGCCGAGGTGCCTTCCGCACCAGATTCCGGCGAAATCCAAATGCCAGATGCTCCTCCTGCTCCTGATGTCCAGCCCTCTACTAGAGACTCTGCTGCCGCTTCAAATAGCCCGACCCCGGCAAATGAAGATGATGACACTGCCGTTGATATTCAGAAGCTCGTGGACAACATCACGGCCAGAGCTGCCGCATCCCCCACCACGGCTTCTGCCTCATCTGTAGCAGCTGCTTCAGCCAAACCGCCTGCCACTCAAACTTCCCAGAACGGGCCAAGCACCCTGAATGTTTCCCATTCTGCTTCGCTTCCACCTAAACCTCAAGGTGGCCTACCTGCCATCCCACCTCAGGCCCATCACTTTCATCCCCGACCTCATAACTCTGTACATGCCCAAGGCTCATCTCCCAGCGTTGGACCTGGGACACCACGTACTGCATACATGCCACCTGGCGCCTCCGGTATCGGCAATGAAGCCATCTCATCTCTGCCTCCCATTCCACCCAATACCTTCAATAATGCTCCAACCCAACCCTACGCATCCGCGCATAACTCCCGACATCTTCCGGGGCCTGGTAACTCTCAAATAAGCAACATTTATGCGCCAGCAAGCGATCAAGACTACGAAAAGTTCCTTGCCGATGAGAGGCAGTACACATTGGAGGCTAGATGGGAGCAACGATTCCCTGAAGGCTCGCGTATCTTTATTGGTAAGTGCAACATTCGCTTGTATTGCTTGGCGGTGGCATGTACTGACCTGTAGTGTAGGTAACTTATCATGTGAGAGAGTTTCAAAACGCGAAGTCTTCGATGTCTTTAGCAAGTTCGGACGCCTTGCACAGATCTCTCTGAAGAATGCATATGGTTTCGTACAATATCATACCATTGAGGAAGGTCTTGCTGCTATTCGCGGCTGCCGCGACGTCGAACTCGGTGGGCGTGCAATCAGTAAGTGGATTTACTCCTAGCAGTTTTTACCATCAACCTTCAGGCCTAAAATTTCATCTCTTTTGGTGTGTGGGGTCTAGCGACTTGGTAAAAGTATATGCCAGCTAACCATCCCGAAGATTTGGAGATATCCAAAAAGCAGGATAGAACTCGGAAAGAACAACACCCTGAGCGCGACCGCGAACGTGAGCGCGAGCGGTCGCCTAATCACCGCCTGCCTCGTGATAGCCGCATAAGAGACCGCTATGAGGCGAGGGATCCGGGCTGGCGTAGAGATGACTACCGCCCGGGTCCTGGGCGCTCACCTTCTCCTCACCGAGGAAGCCGAGACGGCCGATATGCTAGGGGCTCCAGAGACCGTGACTTTGGCCCTGGATATGACAGCCGCCGATCCAGATCGCCGCCATCAGTCCGCTACTATGATAATGGCTATCGACGCAGAGACGACAGCCCGCATCGGCGCGTGCCATCTAGCGAAGAGCTTGACATGCCTTTCCGCTACGGAGCCGATGTTCCAGATGTTCAGCTTGTCCTCCTTGGAGACGTACATAAGGAGTTCGTCTCGTGGGTTCAGAGCGTCTTCCATTCTTATGGGCTGAGGACAAATGTAATTTACGCGAATCCGCGCTTTCCCCGGGAGCCGTTGATACAACGTCAGATGGTGGAAGGTGTGCATGCGGTCAGTTTTCTTGACCCTAATTCGCCCGGCAAACAACAACTCGACATTCGGGTGTTTACTCGGACCGCCACCAGCATCAACTTCGACGATTATAAGGTAACGCCGCATCAGGCTGCTGCGTTGGTGGTAGACAAGAAGCGCATCCAGCCACCGCAGCCGCCACCTACCTACCCAGTCAACAACTATGGCCACGGGTATCGCCCAGAGGTTCCACCTCCCGTCAGCTATCCATACCAACAGCAGCCATACGCTATCCCTCCGGCTCCGGCACCTCAAATACAGCAGCTGCCTGCCCCAGTGCAAGACATCTCGAGCGTGGTTGGTCAGCTTAACAACGAATCCCTCAGCGCACTCCTGGCCACTTTGACACAATCTCAAGGTACGGCTCCGCAACCGCCTCATCCAGCCATGCCCTATGGCGCGGCCCCGCCGACTTCTGCAGCTGCCCAAGCTGCCCAGATCGACATGAACGCTTTGCTCGGAAACCTGAGGAGCGCCGCCAATTCAGGAGCTCCAAGTTATGGCGACGTCCCAGCATATGGGGTCGGTTCTGCACCCCCGGTCCCGACGGGCTACGATGCCCAACAAGCACAAAAGCTTCTTGACCAGCTCAGACGCATTGCTCCGTAGGGCTGTGATGCTGGCAATGATGCTGTTCTAAGGACGCAAGTTGTCGCCTTGCAGTTACTCAAAGACTCGAGGAGTTTTTAGGCATCTTGACGTCTGTTTCGAGTCCTTTCATAAAAGAAAAAGGAGGCTATGGATAATAGACACCCCAATCAATATCTTACATATCACATTCCAGGATCGGATGGAGCGTGCTACAACAAAACAAACCCCTTCTTGTATTTGTATGTATGTAAAGTGTAATTTTTTTTCTTCTTTTTGCAAAGCCGCCATCATGGATATGGGCACTCGTCGCTTATCGTTGTTCGGTCATTTCTCGCGGAATGTCCACATCTTGCATTGATACCAGCGGCATATTTCTGAATCAGCAGCATATTTATCGCCTAGCCTGTGATTTTTTATTATTCCTTTTCCCCTTCTTCTTCTTCTTCCTCGCATTCCCTGGGTGTCGTGCCAGCGAAAAGCGGAAAACGGAAGGCGGAAAACGACAAATAGGAAAGGATAGAAGAAGTTAGTACAGTTCGGGTAGAGGTGCCTAGCCTAGTTTGACGGCTGGCGGAGTAAAATAAAAGTCTGTACTCGGGTTCTATTCGAATAGGCAGGCGCAGACAGGCAACGCTCAGGCAACTAAGAAAGAAGAAGAAGAAGCGAAAATAGATCACCTGCACTGTACTACTACTTACAAAAATACAATCTCTGCTGAAGCGGTTGCTGAACTGGACTTGGTATCTACCTAGGTTTGATGCCGCTTGTCCCCCGGTCGTGCAGTGATGGATGGATGGATGGGCGAAACTATTTCGTAACTGCGTAACTATAACTAGTGTGTAGTTCTGATGTCTGAGTCCGCCTGGCATTGATTCTGGTTGATACCCTCACGCCTAGGGAGTTTGGTGGTGTTATCTAGTAGGTAGAAGGGGTGGAGAGGTTTCTCGGGGTGCATAGAAATGGCAGAGACTCAAGAGAGGTGAAGAGACTCCGAGAAAGTTAATAAAGATGAGAATATGAAGAGAAGAAGTAACTAGATATGTGAATGATATCTTAGGACATTAGTAAAGGAAAATAAAAAGAGACGCGAACAGAGATGGCAAAAAAAGGAGAAGAAAAAAAAATAGAGGAAGAGGCGAAAAGACAGCTTACGGCAGTTCAAAAGAAAAAGGAAGGAGAAAGTGAGAACGAAATTTGCAAAAAGAAAAAAAAAAAAAAAAATTTTAAAAAAAAAGAAAAAAAAAAAAAAAAAAAAAAAAGGTGAGAAGGGCAACGATTGAAAAGACGACGATGGAACTGCATCGATTTGGATACCCTAGTTCTGTAAGTCAAATATAGTTTTCAGAGACACAAGGGGGAGGAGACAAATGAGATGTAGTAAAAAGGAAAGCAGAATCGCCACTGAATTTACACACTCGCATGTCCGTTCGATGTCCGTTCAATTATCACAGGACTGAGTTCAACAACGAGCCAATATTTAATCTACGACATCCGGCTGGTCCAAAACAAATCCTATGAACATCGATATTTGGGAAGCACTTTGAGCGAACAACGCTGCCACTTCGTATGGGAAGCACTTTGGACGAACAACGGTGCCACTTCGATTTGCTCAAAAGTAAGCAGACTTCTGCAGCTGTGTCTCGAGCTATCTGTAAACATACCGCATAGGAGTACAGTGTGGATAGGTATAATAAAGTATAAGAGAAACCCATGAAAGAGGAAAAAGTAATGTCAAAGAAACCCGTTAACCCCAAGATGCTTTTTCCTAAGAAAAAAAAAATCACACAATAAACATGATACTCCCCCTTTCCCCATCGTTAAAGCTTCATACCAGTCATCTTGGCAACGCGCAAGCTCTGCCTTATGCTAAGATCAAGCATGATCTCCTCCGAGCCACCGGGGATGGCATAAGCCCTGACATCACGGTACAGCCTCTCGACCTTGCCGCCCTGGCCACCGCGGGAGTAGGATAGACCGCCGAAAATCTGGGAGGCCTCGCGGGCGCAGAACTCAAAGGTGACGGTGGCCTGGGCCTTGAGGGAGGCGATGGCGCCGCCGAGACGGAGCATGGCCTCGGTCTCGCCCATCTTCTCACACTGGTAGATGAGGTTCTCGAGCCAGTTGTACGAGGCCTCGATCTGGCGGGCCATGTGGGCGAGCTTGAGGCGGATGACGGGGTGCTCGATCAGCTTCTTGCCAAAGGTGCGGCGCTTGTTGGCGTACTTGACCGACTCCTCGTAGCAGACACGCGAGAAGCGCAGGCACTGGATGATGATACCGATGCGCTCGTGGTTGAAGTTGGTCATGATGACGCGGAAGCCCTGGTTCTCCTTGCCGATCAGGTTCTCGACAGGGACCTTGACGTCCTCAAAGGTGATGTAGGTGGTGCCCGAGGACCAGACACCCTGGCAGTCCATGCGGCGGGTGGACACGCCGGGGAAGTCGCGCTCAATGAGTAGGAGAGAGACGCCGTTCATGCCGGGGCCGCCAGTGCGCACGGCTGTGGTGAAGTAGTCGGACCAGATACCGTTGGTAATCCACTTCTTCTCGCCGTTGACGATGTAGTGCTTGCCGTCCTCGGTCAGCTTGGCCTCGCAGGTGAGGTTGGCGACGTCGGAACCGGCGTCGGGCTCGGTAATGGCAAGGCAGATGCGCTTGTCACCGTTGAGGATGCCGGGCAGGATGCGGTCGACAAGGGGCTTCTTGCCGAACTTGACGAGAGGAGGGCAGCCGATGCCGAAGCCGCCAATGACGTTCCAGACGAAACCACCGGAGCCGGTACGAGAGAGCTCGTCGGTTACGAGCATCTCGTGGAAGAGATCCCACTTCTCGGCGGGGACGGACTTGATGGGGTTCTCGACATAGTTGCTTTGGTACTTGGTACCCAGCAGACCGGCGAGGTAGCCGCGCTTGCCCATCTCCTTGTAGATCTCGGCAGGAACCTCCTTCTTCTCATCCCACTCGGTGACATAGGGGTCAATGGCGGTCTCGACCCACTCGCGGATCTCGGCACGGAGGGCGGCGTGAGTCTCGTTGTAGTAAGGAGAGTGGTACTAGTGGAGCAAAACAGTGAATTAGCCGAGGCACATGGAAGGAAATGGATTCCAACTTACGCTCTGGTACCAGCTGGGGTCAGCAAAGGGGATAAGCTGGCCGAAGGGCTCGAGAGCCTCGGATTGCTCGTGGGAAGAGGAGGAAGAAGCGGTAGAAGCCTTGGGCTTGGGGGCGGCCTTGGGAGCAGGTGCGGGAGCGGCAGCGGGAGCTGGAGCAGCGGCCTTGGGCTTGGTGTCTAGGGAGCCGATCTGGAGCTTGCCCTGGTACTTCTTGAGGATGCCCTCATTGTGGTACTTCCAGAACTGCTTGGAGGCGTCCTTGCCGCCAACTCTCTGGAGGATCTTCTTGCCGCCTGTTCCGATCCACAAACAATGGTCAGTTTCTGGGCTACGTCCTCAGGATAAACAAAAGAGGGAGTTTTGCGCATAAACATACCGGGATGGTCGTCAGCGAACTTGGTGACATCGTAGACATCGCCATCAATGACAATCCAGAGCGAGTCTGGTTTGCTATGCGACGAGACGTCGGCCTGGGTGAAGATCTTGGACATGATGGATGGGTATAGTGTATAAGGAATGGGTATCGATACGGATGAACGAATTCAAGAAGAAAGAAAAAGAATAGAAACGGAGAGAGACGGGAAAAGATCCAGAAAATAAAGACATGAACCAAGAGGGCCACGAGGGCAGCTTTGAAAGCACAACGAATCGATCCATATGGGGGAGAGTGTGGGGGAGTTAACTTGTCTCCTTGTCCCTTGTCACATCCATTCCACTGGCAAGCATCCCCGGTCGTACCACAGTATGGATTCGCGCAGCCAATGAATGGTTGGCGGCCAAAGTTCAACTTGTCCTGCACGGTAAATGCGCCGAAACGGACTTTCACATGTGATCATGCCACGGAAAGCTTCCACACCGACGTCTGGTGTACACTTCATACGTTAAATTGCTTCAAGGGTTGGAGCACATGCGCGTGAGATCTGATATTGGCAGGATGATAAGATTCTGTCTGTACTCTGGTTGGTGTCTGACATCTGACAAGAATGTAAACATTGTCTGATCTTGTGGTTCCGACAGCTGCATGCTGCCAGTGTCAGTCTGATCAACTGTGAGTTGAAATTCACCAAATCGTCTCTGCGGATGGTACGGTTGAAAAATAGATAATTAAAGCAGCCAACTTCAAGATCCAGAAGCCGTCGTCAGCTCCGACTTTACGATTTTGGAGATTCAGTTCGTTGTATCTTTCATCCTCGACTTCCAACAGTTCGTTGGCACTGTCCGTCCTCGACTGCCCGTCTCCTGCCCGTGGGGAAGACCCCTGCGCTATGCAATCCGACCCACCTCCGCCTTCGGTATCTCACTGGACTTGACATGAAACCTTACAGTTTGATATTCAAACTTTCAACTGTCTTTGGGCGGCTTTGCTCCAAACCTCCGGCATCTAGAGTACGATGACGACGGCGAGGCTGACTGTTCTCGAAATGGAATGAAATACGGGAACATGTGACACCCCCCAAATCACTTCCAGTTCCCATTTGTAGCGAGTCTCGTTGAATGTCTCTGCTTCGGTCTCCACCGTGTCCACGTTAGGCTGATGTCATTTGTTCCAGTGGGACCAATTGGAACGGCTGGGATTACCACCCAACAATGAGCCGAGGCAAGTGTGGTGTCTGCCATGGTGCGTGCCGCGGCCACAGCCTGCAGTGCACTCACGGCACAAAGACCGAGCCGATGCTGAATGCACGTACAGTAGTGTATGTGTACTATCATGGACCTGGTCATAACGAACTCCATGGGGCCGACTAATTGTGGAGTTGGAGATATATGTTAACATGACTTTGTGAGTGCAGCAGTTGCTCCATGATAGCGGTCTGTATGATCCCATCTGTATCCCATGATCATCATCAATCAATATATAGCTAGATGGCGGTAAATCTGTGAGGACTCAATCGTTCGCATGGCCAGCGCAAAAAACAAGTAGGTACACATTCCCGAAACCTTGGGTTCCACAAATTCCTCGACGTGCTGAATGATACACACATCTCCGTACCCTTTTTCCCTTCCGCCTGTTAAACTCCCATAAACTCCTGAATACCTGAAACGCCAGTACCCATCAGAACACGGTAAGTAATCGGGCCACGTAATGGCATTCCCGCCCTTAAGCACCACGAGGCTTCGCCTTAAGCTTTGCCTTTTCCTTTTTCTCCTCCTTGACCTTCTTCCTCTTCTGCTCCACCTGCTCCTCCAGCTTGCGCTTATGCGCCTTCTTCTCCTCCTCCGTCTTGGGCAGTATTTTGAAGAAACCCTCGATTCTCGCCTGTTGCGAAGTCTTCATGTTCTTCTCCAGCTTTGTGCCCGCGCTGCGGACACGGTCCTCCGAAAACCCCTTCTCGTGAACAAGGAACTGGATGAGCCCCTCGATGTCGGGCTTATCCCACTTGAAGTCGCACAGCGGGTCGTCGGCGGGCCGCACGTCCGGCTCAAAGAAGAGCGCGCGCGCGTCCTCAAAAGGCCAGTCCTCTGGGATTTGGTAGCGGCTCTTGGGGTCCGCTTTCATCCATTCCACCACCTTCTCCAGCGAGCCGTGCTCGCGGATCAGCTTGAGCGCTGTGCTGGGTCCAACTTTGGGGATGGGGTCGAGGTAGTCGCAGCCGAGGAGAATGCAGAGGTCGATGAACTGTAAAAGAGGAATGCTGTCAGCATATCGCAGTATTTTTTTGATAGCGCGAAGAACAAATGGCGGGGGGGGGGGGGGGGGGGGGGAAACATACTTGCTTCCTCTCCATACCCAACCCCTCCAGCACCTTCTCCAAGTGAATCTCCTGAATCGGCTCCTTCCTCTGTTCGCTGAATGTCAAATGCCTAAGCAAAATCGGCGCGTTAAAGCACAACGTATCCATATCCTCACTGGCAGCCGCATACACCTTGCCCGCCCGCGCCAGCACCGCGCATTGCGCCTCCGCCTCGGTGGGCGCCACAATGTAGGGGATGCCCATCAACTTCAACAACCTCTGGCACTCGGCATTATGCTCGCGAGTGACACGGACCGTTCTCCGACTGAACTTTTCCACGTCCTCGGCCGTGCCGGTTTCTTTGGCTTCCTCCAGCCCTTCGGTGGCTTCCTGCTTGCGCTGGAACCGCTTGGCTAGCTCCCCGGACTTGAGTTTGGGCGGCGCGCCGTCGAACACGTAGAGGGGCTTGATGCCGTTGTCGACCATCCGTAGGGTGCGGTAGAACATGCCCATTAGATGCGATGTGGTTTCGCCGGCTTCGTTCATTAGTTGTTGGCCGTCAGAGCGGACGGCAATTAGGAAACTGTAGATGCTCATGGAGCTGTATAACGTTTAGGGAGGAGGTTATGATGTCAGCGATTATGGAACGGTAGGTTACGTTTTTTTTCTTCTCCTTCATGATCGAGGTCGGGGTTGGGGTCGGGCAGGGGAGTCGTACGCATCCTGTGAAAAGAAGGTGAAATGTTAGCATGATTTGAAGAGAAAGAGTACATTGATTGGTAACGTGGAAAATGACATAAAACTCACAATGGCAACCTTGCGACCGAACTGATTCTTGATCTCGCCTTCCTTGATGGCGTCAGGCGCTTCATCTTTGATGACCGAAAAAAGTTGTTTAATACCCATCTTTGCGACTGTGGTTCATGCGATGCTGGGTTCGAGTTTGGGGTGGATTAACAAGGTAGTAAGTCGGGCGGATTTAGTGCAGAAATTGGAGAAAGTCAAAGTAGGTTGTTGTTGTTGCAGACGGGACGGAGGTATCTTGGTCTCTTGTAGGTGATGTCACTTTGTGACGGGAAACGAGAGGAGGCTTTCCGCGTCCGTCCAGTGGAATTGACGCGCTGAAGCTGCTGAAGACTGGATTGCCTGCCTGGAGACGCACCTCTTTCGCGATGGTAAATATGGGGCACTTAGAATCCCTGCATGTGTGTGCTCGGAAGTAATGCTTGAGCAATCACGGGTTAGGGTTGGACGTCTACTCGAAGCCACGAGGTTGATGAATCAAGTTGTATCTTCTTCTTCGGTGTCTCTCCCAAACAAGACACTTTCTAAGGCCAATTTGAAGGTTGCAAAGAAATAGTCCTATTTTCAGGTAACATTGACAACACAAACTCTCTTAATCAAATTTTCTAGATAACTCGAGCTTCTCCATTACCTGAAAACAATAATTGGTATAACTGGCGCATAAAGAGGCAAAACAGGTAACTAGCAGATCGCAGTCATCCCCGTCCTAACATGCTTATAGACTATGGCATAAAAGGCAGGAATAGTTTAGTAAGTTCTGCCTCCATATTGAGGTTGTTGAGTAAACAGAGTAAGAGGGACAGAAACCAGGGTAAAGTCTTAGAAGTTCTCCTTGCCCCAAACAAAGTGGAATCTAATGCAAGATGTTAGCGGTCTTTCTACTGCATTTTCACCACAAAAGGACCATGAACTTACCCAGGCTCACTATACTTGTTGCAAAAGATGTGCAGCGAGCTGCCCAGTCCCTTGGGACCGCAGAAGAACACACCCGCCTCGCCCGGAGCATGCAATTTTCTGATACCCCTAAAGATCATATCCCAGTTCGGACGGCCAAAGTTCGTCGGCGACCTCAAGCCAGTGATGGTATCCTTATCGGCGTTGGCATCATTGATCATAATGTTGGTCGCATCGTCAATCTTGATCTTGGCCGTCAGGTACGTGTGGATCTCGATGCGGTGGTCGACATCCTGGGCCTCGATAGCCAACAAAAGAGAGCGGAACCACTCGAACGAGCCGAAATCTCTGCAGACCCAGAAGAAGTACACCTTGCTCAGCCGCGTCTTTTGTTGCGGGTAGTTCATGCGATACCAGATCGACTTGAGGATGGAGGCGAAGGGGGTCACGCCGATACCGGCGCCGACCAGGACGGACACCTCGTACTTGAACACGTCTTCGGAGGCGGAGCCAAACGGTCCATCGACGTACACACGGGGAAGAACACGGCGGAGAGCGGGATCAACTTCGTCGTTCTCTTGGCTGACACCGACGACCTTGGACGTGTCTCCCTTCTTCTTGTTGTCGAATTCGCACCCCAAAGTCTCGGCAAGTTGCCTGGTAAAATCGCCGACGACACGTACGTGGATCGAGATGTAGTCCTCCTCTGGTGCGCTCGTGAGGGTGAAGGGATGGTACTGCCACAGGGATACAGCCGGGCAGCAAAAGAAGATGTACTGGCCGGCGCGGGTCTTGGTGTTCTCCTTCTTGATCTGGATCTCGCACACGTTGCTGGGGTGCTGGACAACCTTGGAGATGTACGTCTTGTGCTTGCCACGGATCTCGCGGGCAATGCGCTCGGCGAGATAGGCAAATCCTCCGTACATCCAGTACTGCCAGAACACACCGATGGCCGTGGTGCCGACAGAAATGCAGAAAGGCGCGAAGTCGGGCTGGATCATGCAGAAGGCACCGTGGATGGACCAGAAAAAGAAGAAGATGATGAACATGTGGTGCGTGTACCAGAACCGCTCGTAGTTCGCCCGCCTTGTCTTTTCAACCGAAGTGATCACCATGCCTGTCAGCGCGATCAACATGATATAGCCAGTCCAACCGGGGCCCGAGACAAAGTTGGCCAACAGCCAGCCGTAGATACCGAGGTTGTTCTTGGCTGCAATCTGGGCAAAGTTGTTCCAGTGGGCAATGGTGTGCACCCACGACCAGAAGAAGATGGACCATGCTGTCGTGATGTGGAAGGTAATGTTCTTGTCGAATTGGATGATGCCGTTCAGAGGAGTCTGTCTTGCGAGAGAGATGAGCGTTCGACAGACCGGGAAAAGGACCAGGGCAACATCGACGTGCAGAACCAGCGCTGCCGATCTTGCAATCATGTATGTCGGTCCAAACGTATCCCGCGCTATTTGTAGGTTGTCTTTGACGGCGTAGTTAACGAAACCAAAGGCAAAGACGATGGCGTGGAGCACCATGAAGACGAAGACGAAGCTGTGACAGTCAGCATTCCATTCTCTTCCCTTGCCCCAACAAGCCATCGGCAGTCCAAGAGACAGTAAAGGTTTGTGCTTACATTCGTCGATAGCCTTCGTTGACCATCCATCGGTCAAACTTTTCCCTTGGACTCAGCTCCTTTTGCCTTTCCTGCGTCATTTCACCCGACAGTAGCATGCGAGTAAGTGGCGTCCATCTTGACCTCTCTGACGGCTTTTCGATCGACGAATCCGTGTTCGACCTGTACAGGTCGTACCCCCCGTAACTCATCTTGTGTGTTTTGCTTTGGTTGTCGTCGCAATATTCGCGTGTGATGTTCGTATTTCAACCGTTGTCTCCGTCGAACTTAAAATTTCACTCCCTTCTCAGCCCTTCAAATGTATGTCGTAGACCCCCTGGTAGGAGGTTTCCTCTTTCCGTTCCACTCAAGTAAGTTGTAAAATAGTTGTTGAATTCTGGTGGATTGGTCCTCGGGAGTCAGAGCCTGCTGAACTGATCGAGAGACACAAGTATTAAGTGAGTGAGAGACGCGAATGATAACAAGATTGTCTGTGAAAGAATGTAATGGTATGAGCCTGTAACTGCCACGTTAAAGTGGTGTCGGTCAGCAATTACAAGCTCTATGTGAATAAAGCTTTGCAGAAACGGGAAAGAGGAGGGGAGGAGCAAAGAGGCTAAGCGGAGTATGGGATGTGGGAGGAAGAATATGGTTAAGACAGTGACGCCAAGCGGACCAGAGTCGGAGAATCATAAAACATGAGGCGATTTCTGGTACATCATACCTGTACTGGGAATGCCTGCACCTGGCGGCTGTTTCTCTTTCACCTACCCAAGAACGGAAGCCTCAATGGCAAAAACGACCCAAAGTGTGTTAATTCAGTAGGTGAGAAGAGGAAAGAAGGCAACAAAGCGTAAAAGCAGAAGAAATGACTCGACAGAGTGTTTGGGGCACAGACTGGAGTGACGTAGAGTTGTATGGACCAGGGACTGAAGCTTTCCCAAGTCTGGAACCTCCCAGGGGCTTTTCAGGGGACCATTAAAGAGAAATGAGAAAAAGAAACCGAGAAAAATCGAATGATCGAAAGCATGGGATCCTATGCAACTTCAGACCCAGGTTCGTCGGTGTTGAAACGAGCGACCCTGCCGAACGTCCACTGTCACTGGCGTTGTGAGGAAGTAATGGGTGCTACGGGAGCACCAGGCACTCTCAGTGCTTTAGTCGCCGCCACAGCGAATGAAAACACACAAGTGACTGCGACCGGACGGCCGTTTTCCGTGGCTCTCCAGTCAAGTCGCTTTGACGCCGAGATCTGTTTCTGTGCCTCGTGTGGCGCCCGAGAAGACCAGTGTGTTTTGAGCAGGGCATCCGCGGCAGCAACCTACAAGAGAAGTGCCTGGCGTAAAGTGGCAGGTGATATATGGTGCCATTCTGGATACATAACCAGCTTCTCCTGTTTGAACCAATTGTGCTTCAGACTCTTTGGAGGCTGGTTAGACTGCCCAGTCGAGGCGGATGGGATCAAGGACGTTACGTTGTTCGGAGACGGAGACACACAGACAGAACTGAACTTGAAGACTGCAAAGACTCTGGGGACTTGGAGACATGGCCACATTGGCTCAAAGGTCCCATAAAAATCATGCTACTGTCCTGTGATTGGTCAAAGGCTGCTCATTCGGTTCAGCCCGTGTTGCATTCCCCGTTTCGGCCAGGATCATGACACATTTGATAGGGGAGTCTTGCGAGTCTTGGCGTTCTACTTTAGGGGCTCTCTCAAGGCCCGAGCAGCGAGTCTCAACTGAAGCATTCGAATGCCCAGAAAGAGAGAGAGGTCTTCACAACCCTTCATCATTCAAATTTGGATTGCTCCATGATCAGATCCGGACACCGGAATCAAGAACTGGTTCGAACTTTAAATGTCTGGTTTGGTTTTCGACTTCCAAGTGCAATAACCATGAGGCCTTGTTGCCATCGGGTTACTGTTCATTGTGCGGGCTCGATCCCGTGCAACCTCAACCCAAACTTCTAAGCGCCGAACTCTCAAACCAGCCCTTTATCGCCTCAGTTCAGTTTGAGGTCTTGGAAGCATGCATGCCCTGGGTCACTGTTCAGCATGACCGCAACTAGCGTAACCGCAGGGAGGGTCAGCCCGATGAGCCGGGCACACAAGGTCCCAACGCCGGCAAGTCGTTGCCGTCCGGTACCATCGACTTCTTGTAGATATGTCCACATTCTCTCTGACTGCCCTTCAAAAGCCAGCCTGAGAACCTAACCCACAGATTCACTACCATGGCCTTTGATAAGAGTAGTTGTCTCGTAATCCACATGAAAGATATGACAGCTACTCAGTCACCTACTAGTTCTCTGGCCAGCCTGTTGAGCCTTGAACCACATGTCAAGGAGATGACAAGTCTCGCGCACTTCATCCAACCAAAGTTGAGGTACTTCGAATAGCTATCAAGGTCAGTAGCAAGCTCATTAGTTGCAAACTGCCCGATACCATAATCGCACATGGAGAACGGAATGTCATTCACAGATAGAGCACAGGCCAAACGTCAGGAACGATAGAGGGAAAGACAGAATGCTATTGTACTGGAACCCCTTGGTATTGCAGACCTTTGTAAATAATGTGATGCGAGCAAAGAAACTTGAGTGCCGGTACGCAATGGTTGCATCTTGCGCCTGCTGATTCCGCCCCGCCCCTTGTCGTGACATCGAAAGACACCGCTTGCTGTGCCACACCCCCATCCTCCACTGTTTCGAGCCGCTCGAATGGCATTTGCAACTTTCGCACTGAAGAGAGCTGGGAATTCCCTCTGGGCCTAGAGGAATATAGGACGCGAACCGGAACCACAATACACTCGTGCTCCCATGGTGAATATGTGGGTGCCCCTCCAAAAGAGGAGCCAAAACGTTGAAGAAACGATCCAGCGCTGCTTGTCGGCCATAAATCCATCCCATTATCTACTCTAGATAGCATACTTCCGGGTCCATTCGCGAGCCGTCGCCTCGTACCTGGCGCGGTCTGTCTTGTACACGTGCGCAATCTCGGGCACAAGCGGATCGTCAGGGTTGGGATCCGTCAACATCGAGCAGATGGAGAGCAGAACTGCACAGTTGTCAGCAGCCGAAGGACCATATGGGCGCTAGAAGAGCATGGACACAGAGAAACATACCCTTGGAGATCGTCAACGCCGGACTCCACTGATCCCTCAAAATGTCGAGGCAGATGCTGCCGTTCGAGTTGATGTTGGGGTGGTAGATTCTGGTGGTAAAGCTGACTTTGGGAGGCTTGAAAGGATAATCGGTAGGGAACTGAATGTTGAGGAAGAAAACGCCGCCGGTGTAGGGGGAGTCGGCAGGGCCCATAATGGTCGCTTGCCAGTGGAACTATTCAATCGAGCATGTCAGTATGCCTGTTCACGAGCAAGATGCCGCGCGGTTCGATCCACGGCAAAGGTCATGACGCGATGCCGGGGGTCGAGCCGTGCTTATCGAAAAAGCGGGGTGGCTTATCCATACAAGATCTTCACCCTGAGGGCCAGCAGAGCAAGAGGAGGGCGGATCGCTACAGACAACAACACGTCAGCATCATATCCGACAGCAGATACGGAATGCATCTCTGGCGTCTGCGGAAGCGGTTCGAGACGGCGCGAGGGTCGGCGGCGGCGACGGCAGCGGCGTAAACCCCGCCAGCGCGGCCCCACCACTGAACCTTGCGCCGGAATGACGCTTTTGCGACATCGCGCGAGACGGCAAAGGGCTAGCGGGATTCGTGTTTACATACCGGCCGAGATCAGCGAGCTCCTTGTTAATGCGCTTCAACGCCATTGTGTGATATTAGTTGTGTAAAGGTAGGTGGTTGTGGTTGTCGTAATCGCTGTTGCGTTGGCGACACGAAGTGTGGCTGCAAGTTTTAAAGGGTCAGGGTCAGCGTTTGCGGGCGGTGGAAGAGCAGAGAAGCGGAATGAATGGGCAGTGGGCAGTGAGTGAATCAAGGCTGGGCTGGCTGGCTGCTGCTGCGATAATACTCGCTGGGCACGTCGGTCGTGCAAACGGGAGAAAAAAAAGTCGATCACGAATGGGCAGCGGACGAGAGCACGGCGGTCGGTTCGACTTACAAGATGGAAAGCAAAAAGCACTATATCGCTGAGTCACACCACGGTATTGAGGTGGGTTTCGTCAACAGGCGAGAAGATGGTGACGGGATGCAAACTAGTTGATGTCAAAGTCGGTTGCAGGAGAGTAGGATGGAATGGCGGAGGGGGGGAAATGGATCAGGATCAGGCGAACAAAGGTGGGTTCCCGTTCAGGTGCCAGCGGGCGGGACGGGAGCCTGAGGAAGCCAGTGCCCCCGGCCCAGTGAGGTTGTCCCACCCACCCGACCAGTCCCACGGCAGGGGCAGTCTCTAGGTCTCTACCTACGGCGCGCTCTGCCCACTGCCCGCCGATGGCGCTGTCCGTGGCCGACCACTCAAGGCTCTTGCTGCATGACCGCCTGCCGATGTCTGTTGGCCTGGGCAGCATGGGCGGCTGGCAATTCAGATCGGATGCCGGCAGGGGTGGTTTGACGCCCCCCAGAGCTGACCAATCATTGAGCCCAAAAAGGACAGCGCCACTGGTGAACCTCGTCATCGTCAGTGCACCGCCACCGCAATGGCCGAGCTCATTCCGAGACTAAAGACTCCCGCCGGCACCACTTGCCGGCCGGTGCAGCTGGAAAGCCGACAACCGACGACCAACGACGACCGACGACGACGACGACCACCACCACCAGACTGGGACATTGAGTGCGATGAAGCCTTCCACTCCCTCTTCGAGACGCCACTTAGGCTCAAAACCTGTCCAAACAACTGAATTGGGGAGTCACTCTCTTTCGAGTCGAAAACTTGGGTGGAAAAAGTATTGATCATGGATGAAATGTGTTTGGGGGCCGACAAGTACAGTACTTAGCTAGGCTGATATGGAAGGAAGCGGGAACCGGCTATACGTGTCTCTCAAAACTGAAGGCTCTGCTAAAACCAAAGGGCCTGCTCCAGATATTCGCACAATGGTTGTTGAAACTGTTTTCTGGGTCAGCTCCGAGTTTGGGGTTCAGGTCTTAGGCATACCAAATATGCAAGCAACGGTGCACCTCTCGACCCCGGACAGCCGGACACGGAGTCATCCAACCACAAGAGTACAAACTGGCAGTGTGTATATGATGATCCAGGCATTAAATCAAGTGGAAGAGGTGGGCGAATGCAGCTGTTTTGTATAGGGTGATTATGCATGAAATCCGGCTCATCCATCATGTTGCATATTCTCAGGCGCAAGTCGGACCTCCGTCGCAATGCACTCCACGAGAAAGTCATCAAAAAATGTGACATTAAGCTCAAAAAGTCAATACCTAGGTAGTTAGACTGACAATGTACATGAAGGAGTCATTTCATTGTGCTCGTGAATATTCGGCTGCAGGTATCTCACAGTTGAGTGCATAATGCTTGAGGGCTTAACTTCTGTCACGCATCCTCGGACTTGGAAATCACCCAGAATTCATGCAGTGCCTCCGCAGATGGTGTTGCATGGCCACATTTCTCTTGTCCAGTCAAAGAATAAATACTCGTTCTCCCCTCCATGTTCTCAGGGTGGCATCTTCTTGTGCCTCTCCTTCATTCAACAGTCTTGACTTGTCTGTTTTTCACATCGACAAATTGACACTCCGCTAAAGATGATGCCAGCATATTTTGGAAACCGACAAACAAACCCCATCAGAATCATGCCTCCTCCTTGATTTATCAGTTCACTAAAAGGGCCATATCGAGATTACTACTAACAAATTGAAAT
Organism: Neurospora intermedia; assembly: GCA_037102815.1. Classification (NCBI taxonomy): domain Eukaryota; kingdom Fungi; phylum Ascomycota; class Sordariomycetes; order Sordariales; family Sordariaceae; genus Neurospora; species Neurospora intermedia. Next base: position 1,343,671 of record BTPP01000007.1, read on the forward strand.
CTGTTACGACGACATGTCGAGGCTCACGGCATACCACAGGTACAACAGGCGGCCGCTCAACCGATCACTTTCACCGAAGTACCGAAATTAACGACACCACGGCGTTTGGAGACAGTTATCAACACTCGGAAAGCAGACGTACAAGGCACAATAGGAGCATGACAATTCTTTGTTAAGGAACGACTTCGACCGAGAAATCACCAGCTGACTGGCAAGAGACTTCAATTCAGGATCACGGCCCCCACCACCCATGCCAACCACTTCCAACAATACAAACACCGACTGACTCAGGAGATCTTCTTCTTCACTTCGCCAGGACGGTGAAACACATCCCAACGAGAGCAACGAAAAAAAAAGTTTGTGTTTGTTTCGTCAAAGACGAGAGTGTGATACCAAAAATTGTGCGGTGGCTAAACTACGGGCCCATCCCACCGAAGTGAGATCCCTGCCATGGATTCTTGAGCGCATGACAGAACCGAGCTGGTTGTGGGGAAGAAAAGGAAAGAAAAGGAGTTCAGAGATCGGGGAGCAGAGAGATATATATACTTGTGGGAGCTGACCTGATACACATGACCCCATTTCACTCAAGGCAGTGCCCCTTCCGCGACAAGCAAGACAGATACGTTCGATCCAGTCAATATGGAATCACCAATTCGGCTTTTCTGAGAACTGAGGAAACAACGACCATTTGAGACCGGAATGCACGATGCAACAACAGAGAGGTACACCACAACGCAACAGCTGACTGGCAGCCGCAGGTTCTTACCTCTATCGACAACAGAACGTTCCTGCCAGAGACCAAATGACCCGACGGTGATATGACTCGAGATCTAACCAGCAGGTTCCACTTCCTCCAACACCGTTCTTCGACAAGTCTTAGAGGGCGGATTACATGTTCCCGAGGGTGCCATTTGAACTAGAACCTCAGCAGCGGTTCAGATCAACGACAAGGCAAGCGCGTTGCCGGCGAAGGTCCATCAAGAACGGAAGAACGACCATCGAGCTAAAATGAGATCATGTACTCGAACCATCGCGAGCCAAAAACAGCACGACACCCGCATCTCATGTTCACAAGACAAAGCCATATAAGAACCGGAATAGCGAACCCAATCGACCAACTATATGCCAACAAGACAACTAATCTAGGAATATACTCGGCCGTCGACTCCCTGTCCAAGGTGCGGAAGAGAAAGCACAAGAAGGCATCAATAACCGGCAAGCCGAGCATTAACACAACAGCAACTGCGAGGGCACCACATATACACAGGGGCATGGAACTACCTTATTCTGATGTGCGGTTGGGCTACAAGCAAAGTCACACCACCGGGCAATAGGCATCGTCCTTGTCACGGCAACCGCGGGCGGATGGTGGGAAGAGTACAGTGTGGTTCCAGTCGTCGTTGTGAATGGAAAGATCCTTTTTTTCTCGATTCCTTCTTTCCCATCACTCAATTCCCTCAACCTCCCTCGACCCTACCTCTAGGTATGTACTCAAAGTACCAACTTCCACTGACCATAACTTAGGGTATTTGGTGCGGCTGCCCTCACTAAGGTAGGTAGGTACCTACGGTATCCTCCCTATTTTCTTGCTGCTTCCTCCCTCTCTTTCTTCTTCTTCTTTTCCTCGGCCTCCTTCTTTCTCTTGCAGCTTGAGCATGACTTGTCAGACTGCTTGCTGACCTCCTTGTTATCGGCGCGGACATCACCGCAGGATCCCCAGTATTTTGCTTTTGCGCATGTCAGGTGTTTGTTGCTGGTGGAGACTACGTCGGAGCAGTCGGGACATTTGTAGCTGGTTTTTATCTGGCCACACATCTTGTCTTTCTCTTTCTTGAATCGATCCAGGTAGGAATAATAAAGCTGGGTTATTGTATTTGTTGAGTTTGGATTGGTTCGTTGGGGCGCTATTGCTGTTGGTGATGATGCTGGAGAAGATATAACACTCCTGGATAGGTGGATTTCGTGAACCTTATGTAGGTCTTGAATTCGCAATGGGCAGCTGGTCACATTTGAGGACGATGGGCAGTATGCGTAAGGTATCTCTAACATGGCCGTCTAGACAAGTTGTCTAGCGGAACGAGGTCGGACTGCCGAGGTTTGGTGCCAACTGAAATGACGCATCAAACGGAACATGCTTGCGAGCTTGGACTCGCGATCTGGGTGGCATCCCCATCTGACAGCCATGATTTCAGCATGAGACGACATCAAACGCCACGGCTGGACGGCAACTACGAAGGTCGGGCTTCTCACATGGAACCACGCTCATTCCGATGAGCAATGGGGCTGCAACGAAAACAAGTCACACCTCCGAGTAATGGTAGCGTCTGTGCCTTCGGCAACCGTGGGTGGATGGTGGGAAGAGTGGTGCGATTCTGTTGTGTTGAGAACGCGGCAGTTGCAATGCCACTGAAGCGGTTCTTTCTCTGAAAAGATGAGTGCCCCTTACCGACCTCTAGCGAATTTTGTCAAGGTTGTTGAGCAACTTCTTTGATCAAGGTACCAATGCAGTGGGCTTTCTGCTAACGATGTGCTTGAGGAAAGCATTCAGTTGCTTATTCTCCCATGAGTCGCTAGCCCGTATGGACCAGTTCTGCCTGGTGAGGCAAGTGTCCGAGTCGTCATTTTGGAGAAACTGGCTTCTGAATCACTTCGTGAATCCCCGCCATGTCAGGGGGATAACTGAAGGGAGGGGATGCTCTGGCTTCAGTCTAGAATAATTGAAAGGAGCAAACCAAGTATGCAAGTGGAAGCATTCGTGACCGCGCGGTCAAACTATTTGTGGTATCCATACAAACACCGAAATTTGTTACTGTACATGAAACATGCGATACGCTCCCGTTCAATCCCATACAACAAACCTCGCTGAAATGAAGAAGCTGTTTTTACACCGTCTTACACGAAAGCCTGAACACCAGTGATGGCCCTTCCCAGAATGAGACCTAAACCAAATAGTCAGCATCTTCACTTTACCGGCTCCACCCAGTCGGAAGGTCAAACTTACTGTGAATATCACTCTGGCCCTCATACGTCTGCGTCACATACAAGTTGGCAACAACACGGCCAATATGGTACTCATCTGACACAGCATTACCACCAAAGATCTCCTGCAGCGTGCGGGCGTGGTACAGGGTACGATCGCAGTTCTGGCGCTTGATCATGCTGATCATCTCGGGCGTGGCCTTGCCCTCGTCCTTGAGGCGACCGACCTGGATGGCAGCCAGGGTACCGTAGGCGACGTCGGTGGCCGCCTCGGCCAGCTTCTTCTGTACAAGCTGGTACTTGGCCAGCGGGTTGCCCTTGAACTGCTTGCGCTCGAGGGCGTAAGTGCGGGCCCGCGCCAGGCAGTCCTCGAGCGCGCCCATCATGCCGAAGGCGATACCGAAGCGGGCGCTGTTGAGGCACGTGAAGGGGCCCTTGAGTCCTTCGATTTCGGGGAACATATTCTCCTTGGGTACCGGGCAGTTGTCTAGCTGGATCATGCCCGTGATGGAGGCCCGCAGACCCGTCTTGTTCTTGATCTGGGGAGTCTCGAGCGTACCTGGTGGGCAGGCGGACCGCTCAACCAAGAAACCACGGATCTTGCCTGTCTCCTGAAGCTTAGCCCAGACGACCAGGACATCGGCGATGGGCGAGTTGGTGATCCAGGTCTTGGAGCCGCTAAGCAGGTAGACGCCCTCCTTAGTCGGATGGGGACGGGCGACGGTCTCCATGGAGCCCGGATCAGAGCCGTGATTGGGCTCAGTCAGGCCAAAGGCACCGATGATCTTGCCCTTGGCCATGCCGGGCAGGAAACGCTCCTTTTGCTCTGCGGTGCCGAAGTCGTTGATGGGGCCCATGACGAGCGAGGACTGGACAGACATGCCGCTACGGTAACCGCTGTCGACGCGCTCGACGGCGCGGGTGATCAGACCGCTGGCCACGGAGGAGACGCCGGCGCAGCCGTAGCCCTCAATGGTAGCGCCCAGCAGGCCCAAATCGCCCATCTCCTCGAGGATCTTGGGGTCGTAGTGCTCATCGCGGTAGGCCTGTAGCACGCGAGGGAAAAGCTGTTCCTGGCAGTAACGCTCGGCGGTCTCACCGATGGCAATCTCATCCTCGGTCAAGAGAGACTTGTGGTTGAGAGGATCTTCCCAGTTGAAGGAGGGAGTGTTGGAGGTGGCAGAGGCAAAGGCACGGACAGGAGTGGTGGTGACGTTGGTGCGCGGCGCCGAGAAGGCCTGACGCAGAAGCCCTTGAGGGCATCTCCTGGCGAGAATCCGAGACATGCCTGATAATTGATGAAAAGAGCGGATATCAAACAGTAACTAACAGACAACTGACTGTAACCTTTCAAGATGAATCCCAAGTTTTGTTACGTCAGTCTTTAGGTATTTATTAAAAGTCCCAATCCAAATACAGCTAAAGTGGAAGTCCGGCTTCGGTGCATCTCCGCCCGTGAGGCTAATGTTTTCCACTGTTGTTGTAGCAATCAAAGGCTGCTGTTCCCGCTGTTTCCCCCCGCTGTGAGGAGCTGTCAGCCACTGACCTCGGAGCTGGAACCCCGTCATTTTACGGCCATGGACCGCCATTTGCCGAGCATTCCGATTCCCAGGGTATCTACTTCCCGAGGCAATCCATCACCGGATTGGGTTAGGGTTGTACTTGTACCACTGGAAAAGGGGTAACAAAACAAACCCGAGTTGAACAAACGTTGAGCCAAGAGGTAATAGGAGGGATGTGACTAACATCATATACACGTTTGTAAAATATGTCCGCGCAGTCTCGATGGATCTCAATGCATTTCAGGTTGGAGAATAAGAACTCAAGGTAGGTTACAAACAAACCTAGAATATTCGAACGCTGAATAAGACAAAGAAGGGTACCCGCATCACTCTGCGCTGTCCCCATGAAGACGAGTTCCAGTGTGCAAAGACAGGCATTGTCGGTTACTACATCCATAAGCAATGAATTGCGTTAGTTTAAGAGGATGACAGTACTGAGTGCTTCACACATGATCAAGCCGGACGCAAGCAAGCCAAAACTGGCTCAAATTCAACAAAGCAGATATCGTCCAAACTTGATCCAACCTGGGTCGAGTTCACAGTTTAATTTGCCAACTCGTTTTATGTCGTTACTAGAAATCCTTGCTACGACAAGAAGAGAAGTTATTCATTTGGGACATGAGTCGTGTCGCTTTCGTGGTCATGGTCCAAACTCTCTGTGCTCCGAACAAGTCAAGTAAATTGACCCATTCGAATCTGCGTAAGCGCAAGTTACATATAACTGCGGGTTAAACAGGAAACGAAGCTAAGTACCATTTGGACTTGACGAACTTTGTGATGGCAGTTTTACAAAGAAACGGATCCATGATATCCGAGCGCCTAATGAGGGCAAAGGAGGGGACCTGCATCACTCTGCTGTGCCTTGAGGAGGATAGGAGCAGTAGCGCAGGAAGGTGCGGTACCAGTTTATCGTGCTGTCCTTCTATTACTTGATTGTATTTCTTCAGAGAATGAAACCGAGGGCCTCGAGGTAAGATGACAAATGCTCCAACCGATGACAATCGCCCTCCCAGCCTGGCTCCTTCCCAAAGCCCCAAAGGTCTAACCGACCACCTTCCCGCCCTTGACTGTACCGCGCTTAAAACCTTAGCTTCCGTCCCCTCCTTCCATCACACGACAAGCCAAGCTACCCATCCACCAAAGTGTTCAGGTGGCGTAGCGGTCTGATATTAGACCGCTACTGCCGAACTCGTCGTAGGACTGGGGACTCGCAAGGCAGGGAGTTCGAACCTCACAACGAGCACTTGTTTAGCGAGAAACCCACCCGCGTTCTGAGGGCTGAGGGCCCATTCCCTACTCAGGAAATGCGATATTCTTCGACCCTCGTGACTGTAACTAGAGCAGGCCACAGCTCCTAGTGGCAGCAGCTCGAGGGGATATAGGGAAACAAGGGTCCTCCTGGAGGAACACTGCAGTTCTTCTAGTCCAGGAAAAAAAAAAGCAACGTCTAAGGGAAGTGTAGGAGGCACATGACCGAACTGGGGGGAAGAATAGAGATCGCATATCCAGGATGGGTAAACTGGCTTGTCACTAATTTTTTTTTTTGACCCTTTTATTGCTCTGTGGTTTCTGTAAGCTTTCGAGGCATGGATTGCGCTGTCGGACTAGGCATTGTAGGAAATCTGCCTGTGAATGGTCCGGTCGGCGTGGGTGGGAGATTGAAGAGTTAACGTCTCGCGAGAAAATAACGGGAGTAGCTCTTGCCGTATTGATGAGACTCCGCGTATCAAAAGGCAACAGCAGCAAAGCCTTCGTCTCGTCAGTCAGAGATCTGCCACTCGATGTCCGACTCACTCTCTAATCCAGCCTCTGCAATTCCCGCCCGCGAGAGAAACTGTCCCCTAAGCCAGCACCACGTCCTGGGTTTACCTCGTTTCATTTCCTGTGCATCCTTACAAAAGCATTCCGATTGAGCATCTGCAGCCTGTCCTTCTCATCCCTTGCGCCAGTACTCCACCATTCGATGCCTCAAGATGGATGATATTTCCTCCCCTGTTGTATCCGCTTCATGCTCCCCCGGGGGCTTAACGTACGCGGAGGTCATCAGGATCCGACGAAACCTAGATCGCAACACCGATACCATGTACGACGACCTTCGCAAGAATGAGCTCGATGCCTGGGAGCTCCCCAGTCCGTTGCTCCCTCACCCGTATCTCAGGCAGTTGCCTCCTTTACCCTCAACACTGTCCCGGCGCGGCACAGTGTCCGAGAACGATTCTCCCGCTGACGTGCCATACGTGGTGGGCGGTTTAGCAAGCGTGGCAGCGGTTCAACTTCTGCGATCCTGTCTGAGAAACACGCCCGAGTTCCACAAATCTCAAACACCCACAAGCCTCAATAATCCAGACATCAACCGCTACCTCCTTCGAAAACACGAAGCCGCACAGTCCGACATGTCCGCACGACTGGCAACCTGCGTGTGGACGTCCAGTACCACCCAGCTGCAGACAGACACGATGGGCATTGCGATCTGGGGCACAAAGAGCACAGGAACGGACGGGGCTTTCAGCAGCCGTCCTGAAAGCACCGAGAAGCAGGAGGAACGACCATCCATCCGTCGCATGAAAACACCCGAAATCAACTCAATATTGCATCGTGGTTCAACGCCCAACTCCTCCAGGTCTCAAAGGTGCACGCCATCTGACGCTTCCCGTAGCAATGGCACAGGAAGGACAGCAACGTTTGCCTTCAATAGTGGATGGCAGACGCAAGATGGCCTCGTCCAGTGGAACGAGGGTGCCCCTGGCCTCGACAGATCCAAAAGCTCAAGGTCCCCCGATGACGAGTCCCCTGATGACGACCTCGGGAGACGATCCTCACCCGGCCAGACCCAAAACGGCGGCAGTCGCAAACAATCACTCGACACGTGTTCTTGTCCAGATCTGGGAAGAGATGAGGACGAGGAAGCCGAACGTCCAGGTCTACCACGCAGGCGAACAGACGGCCCCAATGTTCACTGTCCGCACCATCATTTTAAAGACGTATACCAACGCTCTCAATCCGTTTGCCCATGTGAACCCCAGCTGGACATCCACAGGGTCCGGGATCCCAGAAATCGCCGCCGCTTAAATCGCGAAGACGTCGGGGTATTCTCGGACTTGGGAACGGGCGCGGCCGGGCCACTCAGCAACGCTCCAGCGCAAGAATACTCCCCTAAGCTGCTTGCCATTGCCGGTGTGATGATCGCAACCGGAGAGCTGGACCGGCTTTCACTGGGAAGTAGCGGTCATAGTCGTCGTCATTCTCTATCTCAAGCTTCACAGATCAGTGTCAGCAGCTCGACAGACGCGGACGAAGAAGAAGAAGAGATTCCTCCCCTGCCACCGATCAAAACTGCTGTTGGTAGACGGAAGAGGCGCGCCATGTCCATGGTGGGACCCCTCTCAAGCACGCCTTTCAGTTTTGTCATGCAGGCAGGAAAAAGCGGGCTCTCGCCCACGCCGACAAGGAGGTCTTCGACGGGGAACCAGCTCTGGGCTGGACACCGAGAAGCACCCCTTCCGCCCGTGAACTCTCCCGCCCTACAACAAACAGGCGTAGGTGTAGGTACTAACCGACCTGGCACAGGGACGCCTACGGCTCAAGGACCGTTTGGGTCATCATCGTTTCGCGTGAAGAGACCGGCGTCTCGCCGCTTGTCAGAAATATGGAACGCTTCCTGGGATAACGACAACCAAGAGGATGATGAGGGTGATGAAAGTCCTTTGGAAAAGCGGTCGAGTTCTCCCGGTCTTTACGATTTGGAATCCCCAAGGTTGACCGGGGCTCGCGAAGATGACGTGAGTCCCGGGGGCGGCGCCAATGCGGAAACCCCCCGGCTTTCATGGCCGCCGAATCTGAACCGCGTGAATCAATGTCTCAGGGAACAGGGAGGATATTTTGGTCGAGGTCGAAATGGGGAGGATATGAGTACACAGGACGACGGGGAAAGTCCGGAGTGGACAGAGACGGAGGAGATAAGAGGTAGCAATTTCACTCTCCGAAATGATGGGGACCCGAGTGATGAGTATCCTTCGGACACGTCACCGTCTACCTGTGAATGCACGCATTGCGAACATGCTGGGTATTATGTCAAGGTTACTGATGACGCTGTAGATCATGGTGAGCATGAGGTGCAGTTGGACAAGGATGAAGTTGGTGGAGTGATGCAGCGTTCGGGGTCGACTCAGACTATTATCCATACATCTACGAGGCATTCGAGCCAGGAGGCAGGAGACTGATTGGCGCCTGACCGGCTGAGGGCTTAATGTTGGTCAGTGAACTCTTGGTGTGGCTGTCTCTCGGAAAGCAGATCGTAGATTGATAACGAGTATGGAGGCTGGCGTCTGGATAGGTATCGGAGGCACGCACCTTGATAGTCTTTTTAGACATTCCTATAGTCAACACCCACTAGGTCAAAACCATCCATCATCAACATATTCACCATGACGTCGTTCAATCAGCAGGCCATACCAGTGCAGCAACCCGACTTGACCAATATTGGAAACCGGAATTTCCCCCTTAGATACCCAATCAACTCAAATTAAAACGCCTTATCCCATGCATATATACGGTACATACACCAAGTACACACTATCTTTACACCGTCCCTCCTCTTTTCTTTTTCTCCAACCCCAATTTTCCTAACCAATCGCTTTCAACAGAAGACATCGAACTTGTATTGGATTGTTCTGGATCGGATGAACCGAAGAGAATCGATTTACTCGCGGGCCTTGAAGTCGGTGTTGACGTCCATCTTGACGGCGCCCTGGGCCTCGAGCTCCTTTAGGCGAGCCTTCTTCTGGATGTCCTGGACGCGCCACTTCTTGAAGTATGTAACCTGTTGTAAGGGAGAGAATGAGAGGTTAGCTGGCGTGTGTTCTGGTGAGGGCATGTGTGTGTGTGTGTGTGTTTGTAGTATGTGCTGCTTTCTTGTTTGATATGCCTGTCCTTCCGTTGCCTGACCTGGCTGGCTGGCTGGCTGGCAGGCTGTTGGCTGTTTTCGTTTTGCTCTCCTTTAGGAAGGTTGATATTGTTTTCTGGAGCCCCTTCCTTCCCTCTTCTGGACGTTGGGAATAAATTCTCTGCTTGCTGTTCCTTGTCGATTGCTTCGTTGTCCCAGATACCTCTCTCTCATCCTCCTCTTCCTATACCTCCTGCCCATATCCTCCCCCAAAACCTCCCAGCTCCACCACATCCCACCTCATCCTCCATCCCAAAAGTGCTTTCCCGAAAGCATAAAAAAAAAAAAAAAAAAAAAAAAAAAAAGAGTAAGTCAAAAGTTACTACTCACCCACTGAGCAGCGCAATCCTTCTCAAACTCGGCACTCTCGGCCTTGCACGCCTTCGCGGCCGCCTTCTCGTCCTTGAGGGCATCAATGATGTTGTTCCGGTCCAGGCAAGCAAAGTAGCCGTCGCGCGCCATCCAGCACTTTTGGCGCTCGGAGCGGGTAGGCGCAACGGTGCCGGCGCGCACCTCGGCCGCGCGCTTGTCGGCTTCGGATTGTTCGAAGAGGCCTAGGACCATTGTTGCGGTCGTTTCGGTTTGGAGTCGTTCGGGATTGGTGTGTTCTTGGGGAGCCGGTATCGGGACGGCAAGAGTTGAAGTTGACGATTGCGATGCAGTGGTTCTTGTTCACGTAGGTTTGGCAAACCGGAAACTTGGGAAACTTGAACTTTGGATTGAATTCGCGAATGATTCCCGAGCCAAGCTTCTGGGATGGAAGCTTATCGAGCTCTTGGCCCGCTATCAGTCAACTGGAGCTTTGTGCGGCAGGCAACTCATGTTGTGGAAAAGGTACCTTTCTTCTCTCCCACCACTAACCCCGGACTTTGGTAATTTTGGATTCCACCCCATTGATAACCCTGCACGTGCCCTGTAATCTTGCAGCGGACGGGGCGGACGCAGGGACCAGGGTCAGCCCCTGCCCGTGTGTGGACTAAATGGAGACGACATTGTCAGCTGCATTGTGATGAGTGTCTGTGTTGTGACATGATGGCTTTCGTCCGTGGTCGCAAACCTAAACTTTGACATACCATTATTTCACAGCCTTTCATCCATGCTTTACCAGGGCTTCAAGAGATACAGTCCTCTAGAAGCTAAGGGAGAATTACTACGAACCAAAAGAGGCTACAGCAGCGAGAGTTGTTGCATAACGACAAGCTCGAATCACCAACGAAGAATCGGACACATCCTCGCACCGAACGAGGGTCCCCTCCGACCTAGCTCCCTTCAAAGACCCTCGAACTAGACAACCTCCAAGTTCCAACCTCGACGTTCAAGTACTGCGCCAGGTAGAAACGCCATCGGAAACAATCTTAACTACCATTCAGCCGAGTCCGGCATAATACATAGCTTAAACCACCATCAACCACAATGCCCCGCCGCCGCCGTCCCCCGCGCTCCGGCGCCCTAACCGAGCTTCCGCCCCTCAAGATCCTCAGCCAGATTGCCGCGCTACAAGCAATCTACTACACTGCCGCCCTGGTACTCATGTTCTTCACGGCGGCCGTAGCTGGGAATCCTTTCACGCTGGACTTGGTGTTTGGGTGGGAGGCGGTAAGGGGGGATAACACACAGGGGTGGTTGAACGGGTTTATTTGGTGTTTAGTGGGCGGGTTGGTGCTGTAAGTGCTCTCTCTCTGTCTTCCTACCTTTTTCATCTTTGATGATCTATCAATCCTAACATATCACCACAAAACAGACCCCTCTCCCTAACAGCCATCGTCCAACGCTCCAAGCTCATCCTCGACTTTGCCCTCACCACGCACTTCATCCACCTCGTCATCGTCACTCTCTACACAACGCCCGACCACACCCTACCCCGCCACACAGCCTGGTGGCTGACCATGGCCATTTCGTCCCTCGCCTCCTTCTTGCTCGGGTCATGGGGCTGTCGATACAGGGAACTGCAGCCTATTGCTTTTGGTGGACATGGTAGCGGCGGCGCCAACACCACCAGCGGCATCACAAACGGGGAGGGAGGCGCAGGACAAGGAGACGAAGAACAGGGCTTCATCACAGGATTAAGAGGAGCAGGAGGGAGAACCAAGCGGGGATCGCGGGGCGATCTGGGAGGAGGAGGAGATTACGAAATGGTTACCATGATGTCTGGCGGCAGCGGCAGCGGCAGCGGTAAAGGTCACGGTCATGGGAGATCACAAAGCACCGTTTCCCAAGCCGGACTCGGACCCGGAGGACTAGGGGGAGGAGGCCCATTAGAGAAAGCCGACTAGAAGTCCCGGTTATGGGTATTAACCAAAAATGCACTACGATCACTATACTTACTACCCCGCGCCCTTTGGTTTCATTCCCCCAAAGTGGTGGCACTGGCTTTTGCGATGGTGGGGTTTTGGTACCACGTGGGGAGGGAACGAGTAAAGGCTGTTTGGGCTGATTGGGTTTACATCCGGATGGTGGCCTTCTACCTTTGCCTTGTTACCATCGCCCTCGCTATCATCCGCGACATCGTCCTTGTCTTTTGTTTTCTTCGACGACGAAGAAGACGGCGACGACAGCAAGCGTTGTTGAATTTGGACTTGGAACGAGGAAGAGGGGAAGTGAGGGGATTATAGTGAAGAAGGAGTATTAGGATATGCTGACGTCGGCTGGTCGGTGGTGCTGTTGGTCGTGTTATACAGTTTTCTCTTGGTATGTTTAGATCCCTTTTGGGACCTAGTAGCATTGGGTTTTGGGTCTGGAGTTTTTAGGTGTTCCGGCATTTGGTTTCAAGGTTCTCTGGCTATAGAGTTATTGATACGGGGAGAGCGATGGCTTGATCGGATGGATACATGGATATATATATATATATATGTATAGATGGATGGATAGATGGATGAACATCCGGACGTGAGTCGAGCGAAAACATCAGGTCTGCAGACAAGCGAAGTAGAAAATATTGGAGGAACGGATAGACGCTGGCGTAAGACGCAGGCATAGCATAGCCGCACAAGTACTAATTGCAACGACAACTTGATTCCCCATGGACAACAGTGGATATAACCTAGGTACCTATTGACATTTTATAATCTTGATATCTGTCTGATCTGATTTTGGTTTTGGGAGAACACTAGATAAAATATCCTCCGCCTCAACTCCCCCATGCTCTAATTGGCTAAGCTCAACTCACTTTCACTCACTCACACAAGTCCCTCCTTGCCTCCCAAGACACTGATCCGCTGACTGATTCGACCAACAAAAGAAACAAGTAGGATGAAAAGCCAAAGGGAAAGAAATATAAACAAAAAAGGGGGTCAAGTAGAAGGAAAAAAAGTTGACAACAGGTCTAAAAGAATATTCAATGCTTTCCCTCCTTCCATCCTTCCTTCCTCTCGTTGCTCTCGCTCCGATTGATGCTTCCCCCCAAAAAGAAAAGAAAGAGAAAAAAATATAAAAGACAACGCCAAACAGTAAATATGGTGTGGTATCATGGCTTATAGTTGTTTGTTGTGGTTTCCGGTGTGGTGATGTTGAATTGCTGACTTGTTCGTTCTTGTCGTTGTGGCTTTGCCTTCCCCTTTACCCTTTTTGTTCCGCCGCTGCCAACCAATGAAGTGCACTCAAGCAGTCAACCGGGGAGCGGGAAGGAAGGATACATGGAACAGGGAGGGAGGGAGACCGAGGGAGATTTGATGGAAGAGAAATTCGTTGCGAAGTTCAAGAGGAAATTGTGGATTAGGTCTTCGTCGTCTTCCGTATCATCTTCCTTTCATCCTCGGCTCCGTCCGCACTAACCCCTTGTCCTTCTCCTTCCTTCTCTTCCCCATCATGCCGCTCTCTCGCCCGTCCGTCAACTCTAGTAACCAAGCACTGGGGCTCTTTCTCCTCCGTCTACAACGTCCCGCAGGAACCTCTCCCTCACCGCCTCCCATTTCCATCGCGCACATTTCGTCGGTGACTCCTAGGAACCCGGCGAACTATCCATCTCCATCTCCAGCTCCAGCGCCGTCGTCGTGCCCTTCGCCTTCGTCATAGTGTTGTCGTTCTATGACACGCCTTGGGGCCGAGTCTGTGCATCGCCGAAGGGGAGCGGGGGCAAGGCCTTATCCAGGCTTTCCCGACCAACAATTTGGTGACCGCCCTTGTTGGATCTGAGCGAGCCACTGGAGCTCTTCAGGTCGACGGATTTGCCATTACCGTTCATGAGGCCAATGCTATACCCGCTATCAGCGCCGTCCTTCAGGGACTGAGGTGATCCGTATCCATACCCTGTCTTGGGCGGTGTTGGTGGTGGTGGCCCAGGGTCTCGGTAGTCGCGAGCATGACCCCTTAGGAGCGGGTTGCCAAACCCGGCCTGTCTTTCCTCACCGTCCTTGGCAGGGGTCATAGGGCGGTACTCGCTTTCACCAGCCAAGTTACTAACTCGGCTATTGTGGACCTGTTGTTCGGTGGATGACCGACCCTCTGCAGCCTCTTCAACCACCGGTAAGATGCTGGTTTGGCTAGCTATGTTGTCCCTGCGCTCGATGCTGCCAGGGGAGAGTGTCGTCCGGAGCGTCTTGGTCGGTACGTCCTCCTCTGACACGCCAGTCTTGTACGCCTCACGCTCCGCCCTCTGCATCGTTGCCTCGGCTTCTGGTGACTGAACACCAGAGGGTAGAGGTGGTACTGTCGTTGAAGAGCGACCGTTGCGTGCGCCAGCTCGCTGCTGCTCCTGATCGGCCAAGGCTGCTTCTGCTTGCATCTGTGCGTCTCTCTCCTGGGCTTCGCGAATCGCCTCCTCGCATGACATGGTGATACCCTCAATGAAGTTGATGAACCGCTCGCCATATTCGTGAGGGGGGAGGGCAGAAATCTGAGTACGATCGCCCGACAAGCCCTTCCAGAAGTTTTCGAGTTTCTTGATAATGCCGTACTGGAAATCACGTTAGCACTCGTCATCAGCATACAGACCAGGTAAAGCATGGACCTACATGTGTCAAGCAGTCAATCACTCCGAGGTAATAGATCTCATCCGCCGGGGTGTTGTCCTCATGGGTTGCACGGAATCCTCCGTCATCCTGGTTGAAGACAAAGCCCACGCGGCTCTGATTGTGCTCAAGTTCGTCGGGCATCCGGCTGCTCGTCTCTCCCATAGGAACTGGCCTCTCGGATTTGACCATCTGCCTCAATTCCCTAGCCTTCCGCGCATTCTCCAGCTTAGATGGAGTCCGCAGCAAGACGGAGGAAGGGTCCTCGCGTGAATGCTCACCACCAGGGTTGAACACACGTAGGGTCTTGTCCCGCAGATTTTCCTCGTTTCCTCTCTGAAGATCATGGATGCCGACAAGCAGAGAATAATCCATTATCTGTAGCTTCTGAAGCAACCGAACATCCTTCTGGAGCTGCTCCAAAAACATCTTCTTCTTTTGGAGTCCAAGTTCGAGATGTCGGTGTCGTCGAAGCCAGTTCAAGTCCTTTAGTGTTGCCCTTGGATTCTTGTCGAGATCTTCCTCCTTATAGTCGCGACCAACTGTTGAACCTTTCAAATCGAAGGTCTGGTGGATGTCCCGGTGCGGAGGGAAGAGGTTGTTCATGACGACAAAGTGAATCTTTTTGCCATAGGGCATCTTGACCCGGTGTAGGCCGTAAAATTGCGAGAGAAGGGTGTTGGGGTTTTCGGTAACATGCTTGAAGTAATCCTTGAGGATCTTGCGAAGAAACTTATGCTCGGCATGGTGAATGGTCTTGATGATGTACTTGTAATCGCGAGAAAAGTAAAAGAAACTGCCGCTCTTGCCAGGAGAACCTAGCTCGGAAAGTATATACTTGCCTGTCAGTGACATGAGATAGTCTGCTGGATCCAGGCCAAAGCGTGCGCGGAGATGTCGGAAAACCCAAGGCGCATAGTCCTTGAACTTGAAGTCATACTTGGCGGATGGAACCAGCTCGTTTCCGGCACTTCTGAAGGGTTAGATACCAGATTGTGTAAGAGGAAGGAAGTATCAAGAAATGCTTACATGTCAAAGGTGGATTTTTGCTTGGCCTCGAAGTCAGCGTCCGTCAGCGGGCGGTCAAGCTTGGCATTCGTTCGCGATACCGAGACTCGAATGCCGGTCAGCATGTTGTAGGCTGTGACCCAGTTGGCATGTGTCTCGTCGACCTTGGTGCCAACCACAACCCGGTCGTCATCTTCGGCATCTCTCTTCCTCCTCTTGCTGGCCCGTTTCTCCCTGTAGACTTCGGCCCATCGCAATGCGTCGTCATCTGGCACAACTTCGTCGCGAGGCATTTCCGAGTGGAGAGATCGTGTGTTCCTTCTAGCAAGATTTAGCGACGCCCTACGTACGCCAGCAACGCCAGTTGGTGAGAAGCGACCGGTTGCATACGTAGCATCGGAGCCGTCCTTGGATCCACGAGGACCTGAAGGTCTAGGGACCTCGAGGGTATGGCGATGTTTAATACCGGGACCGGGTGGCGGTGCGAGGGCACTGGTGGAGGCTGAGATGGGTGCTGCAGGGTTGTACAAGGGCGGCGACGAGTAACGATGCGGTGAAGAAGGGCTGCTAGGTGCCGAATCACGCCGCTGAGCTGGTGGTGATGATGGAAAGTATCCGTTGGAAGTCTGGTGGGCGGAGGGCGTGGGCGTCCCGTTCTCGGCGGTGCGAACGTCTCCCGTGTTGGCCGGGGGTGGTGGATGAATTGAAACAGTGTTGGCAGAGCCCAGGGAGGCACCCTTTTGGTCGTGTGTCGCTTGAGCGTCCGGAGTTGAACGGACTGTCCGGTCCGGAATTGCAATGGGAAACCTGCCATTTGGGTGCGGCTTCCCGCTTTTCGTGACTTGATGGCCGCCCAGCCTGGCGCCCCCGTCGGCCCTGTTTGCCCCGTTCAGGTTCATCCCATGTAGTTTCCCACTAATCCCGTCCACATCGCCATCGACACCTCCGTTTGGCGAAGAGGTCATGTTGGGATGTCGTCGCAGACTGTCCCCATTCAATCGTGTGCTGATGTCCAAGTCGTCGGTAGAGGTGTGTGTCGATTGGCTGGAACCCTCGTCGTCGAAGCTCTCGATTGACGTGTGAGAATGAGAGTGACGAGGAAGTGGGTGTTCATCGACCTTGCCGTTAGGTTGGCCGTATTGACCGGCAGGGTTGAGGTGGACGACGGCGGGGGAGTGCTGGTAGATTGGCGAGTTCTGGTCGGGTGCGAAGGAGGGCATCTCGGGTGGATAATGGCACCCGGAAACTGGGCAGCTAATGGCTACTCGGTGAGCAATGTTTCGGTATTATTGTCGGCTGGCGGTAGCGGCACACATGCTTCGACGGCGAGAGAGAGGCCAAGGATGGCAACTGCCAACTGCGTACCAGCCCAGGGACGGATGGCTGATTGATTGTGGATTGGTGACCAAGTCGGTTAAGGGGGTTCCGAGATTGGCGCTGGTCCGCGGTCAGCCCCGTTCGGGATCGAGAAAGGGGGTCGAATTAAGATGATGGATATGGCAGATAGGGAAGGAAGCGAGACAGGAAATGACGAGAAACCGCGGAGACGAGACAATTGCGTCGCGTTAATATCGAGTGGTGGTGGTGGTGGTGGTGTTGATTGAGTTGGTGTTGAGAGGTGTGTGTGTGTGTAGTGTGCAGCTCAGCTGCCCCGACGTTGAAACGAGTTGGAGTGGTGGTGGTGGTAACAGGATTGGAGGTTGGGAGGATTGGTTGTTGCTGGCGGACTGGTGTCTGGGGCTGGGTGCGTGCTGCTTTGCTGACTGACACTCAGTGACGACGGGCCCAGCAGCGACGGCCACCTGTTGGGGAGGGACGATCGGACAGGGCAGTTTGGATCCCAGCCAGGTACCTAGGGGAAGCCGGACAGCCAGTGGCGGGCAGCCTTGGCACTACACCCAGGCCGGACTATCAACGGAAAGCGAGAAAGAAGCGACAAGGGTTGGCTTGGCCCGATTACTGTACACGTAAAAGGTGATGGGGCGGCTTAAAGATGAGGATGGTATCAAAGTCGTGTTATTGTAGTATCATTAGTCTAGGTCGTTGGGTCGTTTCATTCAATGGCGTGTCGTGTAGTGTAGGTAGTGAGTGCTGTGTTTGGGAGAGTGGGAGGTGAGTTCCAGGTATGTGCTTCACGTTGGCGTACAGCGGCAGTGAGTGCGACCAGAGCAGAAACCGGGAAGAGAGGACTGGACCAGACCAAACCAAAGTGGAATGTCGCGCAGGCGGCAGTGACAAAAAAAGGCGGACGAGGCACCCGGTCAGAGACGGCGGGGAGTAAGAGCAATGTGGGCCTGCAAGGAAGATAAGTGGCTTCCGCGAGAGAAAGAAAGATGAAGAATAAACGATAAAAATATAAAAGACGCAGAGAAAATGAACGTTTCCAATCAGATTAAAGACCCTTGATTTCGGCACGATAGTGATGAGTGGGAACAAAATCGATGGAGGGATTCCCCGGTGTTGATGTCGCCGTTGTTGCTGCTGTTGCCAGAAAAAACAGGAAAGATGATGGTGGTGATGCGGAATTGGAGTACACAGGAGGGAACACAGCGAAACGGTGTGTGGACACACCAAAAAAAACCAGAATAATAAAAAAACACAGCTGAAGTGACTGCAACAGCGAAGGGGGGCGACACACCTCACACCTCACTCACTCAGCACCAGCGAGACCTGGAACAGCTAGAGGCGGAGACACTGCACTGTGAGGCTGCACTCCAGAGTGGACTTGCAGGATCCACGACAACATGGGCATGGCTAGCCTCCTGCAGCCAGTGACAGCCTCCAGCTTCGCCCAGGGGGAAACGAGGCCAAGACATCCCAGGAAACTCCAAGCCACCGTCTGTCACCGAAGGCCGCGAGCGAGCATGAAGTGAACAACCTAACAAAAAGCGAGAAAGGGCTTCCCTTCATCTCTAACTCATTGTGGGCAGGTCAGCGCGGGCAGCATGGAAAATCTTGTAACAAATGATTGCCGACAGCCGAACACGCCAAGCGGAAATATGGCTTGGCGCTCTTCCTGGGGGATACACTAGATATCCTCCACAGGGCAGTGGCAGCTAAAAACTGAACTCTCCAACAAGCAATTAGGTATTTTTAGAGTTTGCACAACTCATACGAGTTTTGTTTCTGTCTGTGCATTACTTTTTGGCATAAGGATTTCGATGCGAGGTTTGATGTTGAAACTTTCTCCGGCCAAGCCTTTGTTTTCAGCTCTCATGCTCCCCATCCAGGGCGATCCATCTCCATCCATCACGACCGACCCCCGCCGCACGGCAAAAGCCGTAGAACATCAGAACATTTGAAGCTGCTGTTCAGTTGTCACAGAGAAAGTCTCGAACACACAATCACACACGCACACGAGACTACAAAACCCACCTCGGCTACGTGCTCATCTCAAACAGCACCAAGGGCGAAAGGGAAGGGGAAAAAAAAAGCCTCTGACCGAAGATCCCATTTCTTATTTCCCCGTGCCGACAGAGAATTTGCCATCGGACCCCGTATCTCGATACCTTGAATTCAGTTGCTGTCGTCCCCAACAACAACCCACCACGACTTTGAACGCGAGATTTCAACTAGATGCCAAATTTCATTCCTCCCTCCTGGTCGTTTCGTAAAATCCCCGTGACCGATTGGGGGGGATGAAATGATCTTCAATCCCGTCGCTTTGCGGGCACCACTTGTTGTTGTTGTTCCCTTGCAGTTCCAGACACGCCGAGTCGTCACAGACATCATCCCAAGTCACAGGTTACAAAGTCCCAGTGCAAAGCCACGTTCCCACCCGCTGGCCCCCACATCTCATTTAAAGCGCTGAGCGGGCGGAGACGGGCTGGACGGGGAACCGGGGTTGGGCGGGAGTTTTGGGGGACCTCTCTTTTTATTCCATCCATTTTCATTCCTTCATCAACGTGCCCTTGAAAACCCACGACGAGGGGAGCTCTTGTGTGTCATGCCACCATGCTGACAAGGTCAAGTTTGGGTGTAACAATCTTCCGGGGAAGATGTGACGAGAATGACAATTTCTCAAGCGGCGGCCTCTCGCTTACATGAGGTACCCGACCTGAGTGTTATGATCGTTGATAAGATAAAGGGCACGTAGTATGATGTCGTTTTACATTCCATCCTCCCTCCTCTTCCACTTCGTTGTGGCTATCAGTCGCCGACCAGCCAGCTCATCATGGCCGCCCATCTGGACGACCATCACACCACACTATCTCTATAGAATAGATCCCTACCACAAAACGATCAATTGAACAGTGACACGGACCAAAGAAAGCAAGCAAACGTCGTAACTCGAACTCCCTCCATATAACCATAGCAGTCGGTTTACCAGATTTGAGTGAACCGGGGGCAATTTCACTTCACTTGACCGGCGAGAGAAAGCCAGAGAGAGACTGACACAAGAAACAAAATCAACCAACGAGAAAGAACCCCCGCTTTTCTAAATCTTTGCCTGATCATCATCATTAAGATGGGAAAGGATCCTGAAACAATTGTCGAGTTGGACAAAGATGGATGGAGACCCGCCATGCAGATTACTACATGTACTTAGTGAACTTTCAAAACCGATCGCTCGCTCACACTGTACACTCACTACATAGTTTCGGTGTGAAGTCAATTTTAAGGTGGCCCCATTGACTGTTAAGTGTAGTGTAGGACCGTGGACGAGAACCACGCATTCAACGGGCAGGTTCAGATCAGATCATGTGATACCGAGCCCCTCATCCTCCTCCTTCTCCTCCTCCTCCCACCGTCAAGTAGGTAATCAATCCATCACGAAAGAGCGGGAGTGATTGGCGGGGATCACACGGTTTACTTAGTTGAGCGGGTAAGTAAAGTAGCTTTGCTACTAGTCCAGTGGAAGTTGTACATAGTAGTGTATCAAAACTGGGGAAAGAACGAAACGTCGTCAATTCGATCAATGTCTGCATGCTTGGCAAGCACAACCTATGGAACTTTTGATCACGACAATCACTCTTGGAATGGTCTAATCGCTTCTTTCCTTTTTTTTTTTCTGGATTGCCTTCTTCGTGAACTGAGGACAAAAATCATCATGACACTTTTATCTTCACTACCCACCCACCGACCGCGTTTCGATGGAACTTCTGCCGTCGTCTTCCTTCGAAGCAACTGATAATTACCCCAAATGCCGAAGTATCGCATATCACAGCCAATTTTGCTTTTCTTTTCCATCACGGCGCATGAGGACCAAGGAAAAGAAGAGAGATCTGAGATAAGGAGCGCTTCGCAAAACGCCTTGTTGAATTTAATGGTATAACCGCGAAACTCGCTATGGATAAAACCCCCCCAGGAAGCCATGAATCCGCCAGATACCCCTTATATAATATGCTTCAGACAGACATGATACAAAACCAGATCCGAAAAAAAAAAAAAAATGCTAACAGAATGCGATGCTAAAATCTTCATATCCTCATCCTCGCGTCATGCATCCATCACCCACTCTAACCCAATTTCTCAACTAACCTAAACCACTCTCCTCTCAGTGATAGCCTCACCAACCGGCACCCCACTCACGAAACCCCCGTTGCCCCCACCAAGCTGATAGACCTTTGTACCCCTCAACCACGTCTCCCGCACGCGGCCCTTGAACTGGTGTCCCTCCCACGGACTGCACTTGTTCTTCCACTTCATGTCGCCCGCCCGCAACACCCACTCCTCCTCATCGTCGAAAACGCAAACGTCGCCGTCCATGCCGACCTTGAGCCCGCCCTTGCGGTGCGACAAGCCGACCTGCTTGGCCGTGGCCTGGCAGCACAGCCGTACAACGTCGACAATCGACAACGGAGCGCCCCGGTTGGTGGCGGTGGTGTGGAGGATAGGCAGGCCGAGACCGACGGAGGAAATGCCGCCCCAGGCGGCGAAGAAGTCGCCCTGGCCCTGGGGGCCGGCGGCGGCGTCTTGCTGGACGTAGGACAGCTCAGCGGCGTGCTCGTGGTTACCGCAGCAGTCGGTCTTCTTGTTGTCCTGCTTCTCCAGGTCCTCGGGGAGAGTGACGTCGATGCCAGAGTCGGTGAAGCGGAGGCTGGGGCGACGGACAAGGGCGCCGTTCTGTTCGTCGAAATCGGGCTGGACGGATAGGTGGTCGGGCAGCAGCTTGAGCTCGGGGGTGCAGGGGCTGTGGTCGGACACAACGGTGCGGATGCAGCTGTCGTCGCCGGCGGTGAGCTCGGCCCAGAGCTTGTCCTGGTTGGACTGCTCGCGGATGGGCGGGCAGCACTTGTGGCGGGTGTCGCCGTCCTCGATGTTGTCCGAGGCCAGGCCGAGGTAGTGGAAGCACGTCTCGGCGGTGATGTTGACGCCACGGGCGCGGGCGTTGCGCAGGATCGGGATTGCCTCGGTCGCCGACAGGTGAACGATGTGCAGGTGCAGCTGAGGCGCGAGGCCGGCCATGGAGAGGATCTCCTCGATGGCGTACGTCTCGAAGGCGGGCGGGCGCGACTCGAGGAAGGTGGAGTAGCTGGTCAGCTCGCCCTTGGGGGCCAGGGGCGGCTCGGAGCGGGTGACGCCGTCGCCGACCGAGTCGGTGATGGGCGGGAGCATCTCGGCGTGGAACATGAGGGTCGTCGGGGTGTCCTTGAGAGTGGTCATGGCGAGGGCAATGTCGCTTGAGGAGACGGCGGGGAACTCGTCGACTCCAGACTCGATAAGGAATCCCTTGAAGCCACGGACACCGGCCTCAACGAGGGGAAGCAGCTGATCGGCGTTGCCGGGGATGACACCGCCGTAGAAGCCAACATCGACCCAGCATTGACCCTGAGCAGCAGCAAGTTTTACCTTGAAGCCTTCGAGTGTGGTGGTGGGAGGAATGGCGTTCAATGGCATGTCGATGACGGTAGTGACGCCGCCCGAGGCAGCCGCCCTCGTGCCAGTCGCGAAGCCTTCCCATTCTGTACGGCCGGGCTCGTTGAGGTGGACGTGGGCGTCTACAAGGCCAGGGAGTATGAGCTTGTTGCCGTAGTCCACGTATGTGCTCGACGCGGGAAACGCTTCTTTCGACAGGACGGTTGGGGCTACGAAGACGATCTTGCCGGTGGTGGAGGAGATGGCGATGGTAGCGGGTGTGAGGAGGAGCGAGTCGTCAGGCTGAGTGAGAACGGCCCTGTTGGAGACGAGTACAACAAGCGGCTCAGCTGCCGCGTCCGGGAGGAAGGTTAATACCGTCATTGTTGCGCGTTATATGTTGAGGGTGTGGTTTGAATTTGGCTAGGGCGCTCCCTCTGTGAAAACCGACAAGGCCGCTAGTTCTGAGAGAGGGAGAGGAAGCAAAAGCCAAAGGGAGAATGAGAATGTTCTCGTATTTCCTCTTCTCGTTTGGCTTGTGGTAAAGGCTCGCGAGCTCACAACACAAATGTTCACCGGGATCCGGGGATAAGACGTATGATCACCAGGATGCGGGAGCTTATCTGTGTTCGGACTTTATCCTGTGGCTGTGTGTGTATGTGGAAGGGGGTGTGCCGTGCCGGTGTAAGATGTTGGTTGATAAGAGGCGGGAAACGATATGTAAGACGCCGTTACGGTGAACAATAAAAGATCGAGTAAAGCTGATAAGAGATTCGGCTGTTTGTGTTATATTTCAAACAAAGAAAGGGGGGGGTATTGTGTAGTGACTAGGAGGCACAAGATAGTAGGTGTACCTAGAACAAAAGATGGGAAGGAAAAGAAGAAGAGGTGAGAACGGACGGGTTCTCGAGATAAAGAAAGGGTCCGATAGTAATATCCATGATGATGGAAAGCCCTTGTAAAGTGCCGCTTGCCGCGAGAAGACTCCACCGCCCTACTGGGACTGCGTTGACCTCCCGAGCTGGACCGATCGAGGCATCGTGAATGTGTGGGTATGGGGTCAAGGATCGTGAGGCTCCGTTCCGCGCCGTGAGGGAAAAAAAAGAGCGAGCTCCACCGAGTCAGCTAGCGTTTCGAGACCTTTTTTTTCCCCATGCTGTCCCATGCTTCCCGAGGGTCCGTTCGGGTGGTCCGTATGGAGGCACACTTGAGCCTCCATCCCTCACCCAAAGGATCTCGAGACGTCTTCCCCAGAAATCACAGTTATCAACAAGCGAGCCGTTAGCATGGTGGTGGTGGTGGTGATGACAAGGCGGTACCGGTAGAGGTAGATCGTTCCCCATCCATCCATCTCCATCCATCATACCCACCCACACATAAAAGACGATAAGACTACTAGTACTACATCATCGAGCGGCGCTTCTTTCCCCAGAAAGTTGAGATGAAGCTGTCACACGCTCTCCCGCTTGGTTTCGGTCAGGGGTGCCGCGCGTAGTGTCAACATGGAGATAAGAGAGAGAAGCACGTAGGGCAGAGAGGTAGATCCCGGGCCGCTTGGCTCTGGGAGAAATTCACCTCTACTGGGATATAATTTGTTAGCGTCGTTTTTCAAAGTGGCAAGCAGCCTTGATCTAAGGCACATGGAAAAGCCGGTCCGTCGTCGGCCCGCCTTGTGTTTCTTGAAGTGCTACCGTAGGGAGCTAGCAGATTATATCCCGTAAAGATGTACCGACTGCTGATCAGGTTGAGATCGATTGAAGGGGATGGAGGGAGATAACAGGAGGAATACCATATGATCCTATCAGACCGTGACACCGGACACCCAATTGGCCGTGTTTTCCTTACCAAGAGCTTGTGGCTAGACGACGGACTGATAGGGAACATATCGGAAGGGGAAGGGACATGGAATTGGAAGGCGAATATGGAATGGAAGAAGTGGAAGGAGAGAGAGACAATCGACAGAACTTCTGTCTTGCAGTTATCGGCGGGCGTTCATTGGTGCGCGCTGCAACAGTCCGCAGCCGTTTTCCCATTGCGGCTGCTGCCCGGTTTTGTTAGTCGGAAGCAGCCGTTGTCCGATGCAAACACACCCCACCAGATAAGGTTCCAGACACGCCCCCCCACTGGGAGAGGAAGATTGTCCAATCATGAGAACGACTGAAAAAGTAGGGCAATGGTACTTGAAAGGAAAGTGGTTTTGCAGGGTCCAGATGGAGAAAGTCACCGCCTACCACTCAATGCCACAGTGGATCGCGACAATTCATCACTTGATAGCAGCTGAGTGTCAATTGCATTGTGTGAGGACGGGATCTGAGTGTTCAACTTTTGTTTCAACTGCGTCACTGATGATAAGGAAATCAACATGACGACAACGGTAGAGCCTCCCTCCTGCTTAATACGACAATTCCCAGACATCACAGCCAGCTCCATCTCAGCGAAGAGAAACAAAGTGTCGCAGGAATGTTGACGCAGGGCTCGTATCGGTGAGAAAAATACATACTCTCTCGAAGAGATTCCGGATTTAGGAAGCAAGTCCGAGGTTATTCAGTGACCTGACCGACCCAACCATCAATGGCTTGCATCATGGCTCGCATGACACCGTCAGTCAGTCGTTGTGTGAAATCTAGAGTGAGCGAAGAGCGGAACCTTCTGGCGGATAAGAAAGTGAGTTTTGATCGAGTAACAATCGAGTAATCGAGTAAATATCGAGTAACACTTTTCCACCCGCTGCTTTCTGATTCGTCCAGACCAACGTTCCTTCGTCGTTGTCGGAGATGTCTTCATGGTCTTTTGGTTTCCGCCGGCGTCGCTCGAATGTCGGCATGGATCCTGAATGGTGACTGCCCTGCAACGGCAACTGCAGCTGCAGCAGGACCATGCATCGCGGTAGTGTACACACACAGCAAGAGCGACTTTAGCTTCACGCCGAAACACACAACCAACGCAAGGGGCGCACCTGCAACTTGTATCCAATTCTTATATAATCATTGCATATTTGGTTCAATGTGGATATTGTGTCCTGACCCGGTCGAGTCCAGTGATCCCCGCCACCCACATTGTCCTCGACCGACCGACAGACTCCCAAAACCGCGCCAACACCAAAGACGCATCACGCTTACTTGACCCGCGAGAAGCCGGGCTTCGGGTACGCCGTTAGTTAGGCGAAAAGAGCTTAACCGACTCGACTATTCTGTCCCAGCTCATTTAGTCTCCCATTCTCAAAATAGAGTCCACCACCGACTGTTCAGTAATGACTTTGATCGATGAACAGGAGGACAACAAACCCGAACCGAACCGAGCTGAACCCATCACCACGTCGGTGAGAATCCAAAGGGTCTAGAAGCCCAGGAGACATCCCTGGTGCATACTTGGCAAGTTAAGCTTTGATCGCCGTCTCCTGCTCCTTTCCTTCAAAGCTTCGACCATGCCATGCTGTCCGTGCTCAGCTTTGACAGAGACAGGATCACTGGACAATGCGTTCGGTTCGTTCGTTCGTTCGCTCGCGCGCCGTTTCGGCAGCGGCAATGGTCATGACGATGACGAAGGCAAAGAACTCCCCGACAAAGAACCGACCCAGCGAACGGACGGCCCGATGTGAACGCTCAACGGATTACCCGAGACCATTGCTGTTCCCCTGAAGAAATGCCGAAACCAAAACATCCAGACCATGAAAGGCTTGAAAGACCGCGAAGTCGGGGTGTTTCTGTTACATAACGGCATTCGAGGATAACTGTCGATCTTTGGTGGTTCCTGCATATCACTATACGCTACAAAGGTACCTGGCCACAAGTACGGTGCACTGCTGTACATTCTAGTCAGAAGACCTTTTGCCTTTTCCCGAACAAGCGAAGCTGAGCTGCTGAAGATGCTGGATGCCATGTGTCGAGCTGGCATTTGACACGCACGCACATACGAAGCTGGAGGCATCACCTCGAGTCTGGGTTGAAAGTTGGACCAAGCGGCCAAGAGCTTTTTCTGACTGTTATGTTCTCTTCACCTCCTTCGCCCCCTAGACCTAATGCTTTGTCTGTCGAGTTTTGTAGTCCAAGGAGAAAAAGACCGGCTGCTTCTGTTGTCAGTTTCCTTCCTCAATGACTCTATCGGCAAGTTGCTGGATAAAAGCCGTGGTGATGACGATGCTGTCAGGTTGACATGTACCAAGTGCGAGCGCCCAAAGCTTGTCTTCACCTCAAGCAAGACGTTGTGGGGTAACTGACATGTCAAGCTTGTCCGTACATGATGCTCAACACTTTCGACCTTGACCTCGTCATCTTCCTCGTGCGAGGCTTTCGGGAATGGACAGGGACTAGTGTCTTGATGCTACTCAAACGTGGGACTTCAGACATCGGACGAACCAGCCTCTTGGCGTGTCGTTGGTATCACGGAGAGAAGGCTCGAAACTGTGACGGCTGTGGCAAGGACAAGGGCCATCTGAGATATCTTTGGTTTGATATATGAAACGGCTCTGCTGCTGTTGATCATCAAGATCGCACTCGAGGTTGTCGAAGGACTCGAAAAAGTCGTCTTCAATGTCAAAAATTGCGTCATTGCCGTTATCCTGTGCTCTTGCTAGCAGCGCTGTTGTCCTTTTTCTTTCCGCTCTTGTTTCTGTTTGTTCTTGTCGTTCCATCCAACGCAACAAGAACACACTATCAAGGGCTTGGTCATCCAAAGCCCTCCAAATCCCAGCGACAGCGACAAGAAAAACCGATCCTCTTATAGAGAGAGAAGGAGGGTAAATTGGCGCTGGTGGACGGGTAGTGGCTTTTGGATCTGACGACGGGAATTCCATCGCCTTTGTAAGCGATGAGCAGTATTGCTAAGAATCGGCTTCACGTCCTCGTCGTCGCTGCTGATGTCGATGACCTCGCGAATGGGCCGCTGCTGGGAATAGTCACAAAGTCCGGCACCAGGAGCCGTGCGTGTAGCGACTAAGAAGAGTGACCTGGCAGAACGAGATGTCGAAATTAGTGTGCTTGTAAGTGGACGTGTCACTTGGTGCTTCCTTTTGGCTCGGTCAGCTTAAGGCCAGCTAATGTTCAGCTCGTTCTGCTCTCACGGGACTTGCAACAAAGCCGGCGAGCACGGGCTTGAGAGACCCGTCACCATCTATTTCTAGGCTACCCGGAACCCAGATGCAATATGACAGTTTCGAACTCTGGATTCATTGAATGGTCTGGAGAAAGCAGTCACTGGATGATGGGAAAACGTTGTGAGCGCTGGTCTCCTCCCATACTTCTCTCATCCTCTCCATCACTATGGTCACCGCAGACCTTGCGCTTCCTCGATTGCTCAACCACCTCTGGCCTGCAACCCCAGCCAAACCAGAGGCATCAGTCTTGGCAACAAGCGACTGGAATCACTTGAGCAATGAAGAATATCAGCTTGATACCATCAACACCATCAAACAACGCTCATTGCGTCAACCATGACTCCCATTGCAAGCGGGAAGATTACGACCAACATTGGCAATGGTCACAGCAAACATATGTGCCGTGAGCAAGCGGTAACATCACGAATATCTGGAAGTGTCCTTCCCCCCCTATCCATATGACTGACTTCATCAATATTCCTGCCTTGCACCATCTGTCGCCTCCGCCGTCTCCTCCTGTCAAACTCTACAACGACTATATAAATGCGCACTTTATGCACACTTGATTACCACCACATACTTACCCCTTCTTAGCTCGAAATCAATTGGACCGCTTTCTGTTCGAGCCGCTCCCCAGGAAACCACCTGGATGGCGTTCATTATCCTCTGCAAAGGTTACTAAGCCCTCGTGGCCCGATCTCAATCGTTAACTCCCTGGTCTTGGAATCGCATGTTGTTGATTGGAGTTGCTAAGTATGAGTTCATATCCACGCCGCTTCTCCGCAAGGATTGTCAGAGACTACTATACTATAGGTCGGTGTTTCTAGGTGCTGGCGATGTTATGGTAACGCTCAACTATTTCAAGCGTGACAGTAATACTCTTCTTCGATTTTGAGACACACTCCTTCAATTGTTGGTGAAGTTGATCTTTTCATGTCCTGTTCCTGATATGTCTACTTATTTACTAAATGCGTTTTTGTTCCTACAGCCTACTACAAACCCAGCTTCTTATTTCGATCCCTCATGTGTGCACAAGTGATACTCTCAGAATACCGAATAGGTATTACACGGCTTGATCATGATCGGGACGAGAAAGTCGCTGCGTACTCAGGTTGACAATAGAGAGAACTCCCTGCTTTAAGCCACCCTCGCGCTCTTTTCATTGCAAGACAAGTGGGAGCCCACGAAGCTTCTGTAGAGGACCAACGCACGGGAAGAGGGCTACGGAAAGGCCCTGGAGGCCACAGACTTCGCCTTCTTGTATGGGAAACAAGCAGAAGAATCTCATCGCTGTTTCATCGCTGAGGTCGCAGAACTCGGCCTGTTACGCCCGGAGCAGAAGCTGGAGGAGAATCAAAGCTCGATAGAGAGGACTTTCGTGGAGAATCACAGAAACTTGGATTCCGATGAACGGAGTAGCTGCGTTGGGCTGTCTCTCAGTACTAAAGCTTACCGCCAACAACTTTCCGTTACAAAATGTTTGTGTGCACAAGTGTTGTACGCAAAATTACTTGCCAGCTTTGCCACTATTCGAAGTGACAAGCGGCTTGAAAAGACGTGGATCTTGATCAACTTCATCATTGTTGTTTTCCTAGAATGTTGCAATGATGGAGCTTCTAGCTATTTCCTTCAGGGGTTTCCAAAACCTATTAGGAAGCCACCTTCGCCCAGCTCGTGCTCTCTCCGGCCAAGAGAAGCAGGTCGCTGACACTGACAACGAGACATGGACTAGGAAACGGAACACTGGAAAGCTAGTGGTCGAAGCTCTTCTATACCCTGAGATGCCGATATAAAGCTGGACGCTGGATCGCCACTACAAGATGGTCAAAGCCAACGAAAAGGGGACTCACACATCTATGGTCCACACAACACCAGTTCCTTGCCAGTAGAATCAAGAGCATGGACAATCCCATCAGCTTGATTACCACATCATTGGCGAATGCTGTCAGGTCTTGTTATCTAACATATATAGATAGACGCAAGGTATGCTGGCAGGATCGACACCGGCAATGAAAATGCGGAGCTATGCGCGGTCTTGAAGATGGATGCTGACCTCAACAACATAGAACCGCAACCTCCCTTGAATGGGAAGAAAGCAATGACCATGGAAGCATTCACCCCTCGAAGGGACACTCATTCCCTCGAAGGCGGATCAAGGTTTGATTCTCCACGTATTCAAGGTTGCAGGTTTGACAGCTAACCCAGTGAAGGGGTCATTGTCTCTCGTAGTATAATGGACATCGTCCTCCGTGCCGTTGCCTTCTCGCACAATTCTCGCTTGCTTTATTTTCCACGATCATTTAACTCCATCGTTATCGAAATCGACAACACACATCTGCAGCCGGATACCTTGCTTACCCCAAGAGACTTCAACACTTTCAACGGTATCTCAACACGCATCTACCAGGCACTTTTTACGTCAATACACTGACAAGTGTCCATTTCTTCTCCATCACTGAACCTAACAGGTAAAGCCTCCCTACAGAACGTACCTACCTACTTTATTGGCAACCGACAATAGCTGATGCAAGTCTCTCCAGAGATCTCCTCTAGCCATTGACCATATGGATGCTCCAACGCACGTACATGGCTGGCATCGTAACAGCCGTCGATCCCGCGATCAACGCAGAACTCGCAGACAACTGCGCGTTTGCCCGGCGGTCACTCGTAGACACCTGGATCGCTTTATCTGGTTGTACGAGGACACTGTCTGGGTACATGATGCTGACATAGAGCGGGAGATTTCAGTCGATCCCAGCATTGACGAGGAAGAGCAACCAGCTGGTAGTCAAGACGAGCTATGGGCAGTGGAGAGGCATAACCCTACCGCTCAAGAGATTGCCATTATGGACAAAGGTTCTTTCACATCGACTTCCGCCGAGCCTAGTATCAAGACCGAGACGACAATCACTCCATCCATTTCGACTTCGATCGGAGCTGGTGCTACGACCCAAGCCAAGTCCATTATTCCAGCCAAACCCGACATGAGCATCCATCTCGCACCGGACAAGGACCAGACTGCTCAAGCAGAGATCAAAGCCATTATGATGGAGAGGCGCAAGGTCACAACTCAGGAGGATAGCAACACAGATGGCACCCCTTCTGCTTCAACTGCGGCTGGGGCATGTACAATGAACCAACCCAAACCAGAGGCGACAGGAGAGCTTGTACCAGCCAAGTACAGTTCAGGGCTGTTTTCTTCCTTGGACTGGTTCTTGAAAAACAAGGAAAGGATAGGGAATATGGATGCTCCGAGTGGAAGTAGCGGAGTGGTTTTCACCGAAGCTGGTACTACGAGCCGACCTAAACGCAAATTCGAGGCGACAGGCGAGGGTGTATAGACAGAGTACAGCCCAGAACTGTAGTTGGGAGGAATTGACGGGGGCTATGGGTGCAACAGTGGCTATCTGGTGGGAGACGGCTTCTTGCTGGCTCTGAATGCGGTGCGGTTTAATAGTAGTAGTTGGAGTTGCCCTGGTACGGGCTTTGTGGCATGATTGGGGAGAAGTGGTATACGGGAGCGTCGGGGTCATGGTTAGTAAGCTGTATGTGTCGAAATAAGGAAGAAATCGAGGACTGAGTCTGGGAGAGACCTGCTTCCATGAGGTACTTTTACATGTGGTGAGATGTAGGTATGTGTAGACACATGAAGAAACTAGCAGTTCCTCGAGGTGAAGAGGCGAATAGGTGAGTAGCAGAAAAGTCGAAGACAGACTCGGGGTTATCAAGGGACGCCCGTAAAAGTACCTAGGTAGTTCTCAGACATTTGCCTGCTTCGTAGAAATAGACTTAGACTCAGACAATTGCAGCACAATGTTTACTTTGTTATCGGCTTGATATTTCTGCAACAATTGTATGTACCATTCGGATCATGATCCGGACGACGTCACGGTCGCCGGGGTTGTCGTCTGAAAAAGGAAATTGTTGCCGGGGGCCTCGGTCCAGGCTTTGTCCCGGCAGCTGGAGCTTCCCCGTGGGTGGTCCGGCAGAATGAGTGGGGCCCCGTAAGAGGCCTAGCGGGCACTACACCACCACACTACTGTAGCACGAATGAATGAACGAACCGCTGGGTGCGCGAAGACGGGACAGCTGATGATGTTCTCCTTGCCCCTGTCGCTGTTGCCCTGTTATTCACTGCGCCCCCAAAGCAACGACACTACAACCTCACCTCCTCCACAAAACTGTACCTCGGCCCAATTCCGACAACACCTAAACCTGGGAGATTGTCTTTCTGGAACTCCGCAACCCATCATCGAAGATATCTTCATCTCACATTCATCAGAGAAAAGGTTTATTCGAGTGGAATTCCAGAACCCCTTGTCTTGTCCTTCAGCGCCCGTATTTGGCAAGTTAAGCGAGGCCGTCTGTGAAACAAAAGGGAATTAGGGAAACCGACACAAGCTGAACAATTACTGGACATCTTCCCATACGCCAATCACTAAACACAACTAGAGGTACCTAGTAAACGCTGTTTACCAGCCACCTGAGATATACCTACCTAGGTAACTTTATCTCAACCTCACCTCTTTTTCCCTTTCAATACAACACCCACCTCCTTTCATTTCCTTCCCCCAACTGGAACAGATACACACAGAAACCGCCAAAATGTTCCACCACACCCACGGCTACAAATCCCACTCCCTCCAACTGGAGCTCGTCCACCGCCCCACGGGGCCCATCATCCCCGGTCACACCTTCCGCGTGAGCGCCGTCCCGGCCCCCGTCCCTTCCGACCTCAACGAAGGCGACCTCCTTCTCGAGACTCTGTACATCTCGCTAGACCCCGCCATGCGCGGCTGGCTCGACGACGTGCGCTCCTACGTGCCCCCCGTGCAAATCGGCGAAGTGATGCGCGCCTTTTGCATCTGCCGCGTTCTAGCATCGCGGTCTCCCAAGGCCGCGGCGGGGGACATCGTCACGGCCATGAACGGGATCCGCGAGATTGGGATCTTGAGTGACAGGCATATTGAGAAGCCGGCATTTTTGCCGCCCGGTGGAAAGACGACAGATCTGCTGGGTGTGCTGGGCATGACGGGGCTGACGGCGTATTTCGGCATGATGAAGATTGGGAATGTCAAGAGGGGGGATACGGTGGTGGTGAGCGCGGCGGCCGGGGCGACGGGGTCGGTGGCGGTGCAGATTGCGAGGATTCAGGGCGCCAAGCGGGTGGTGGGCACGGCGGGCAGTGATGAGAAGTGTAGGTGGTTGGTGGAGGAGGGAGGTGCGGATGTGGCGCTCAATTACAAAGATCCAGAGTTTCGGAGGAAGTTCAAGGAGGCGACGCCGGACTTTGTGGATGTTTATTTTGACAATGGTGAGTTTTCCACTTGGAGTGATGTGGGAGTGTCCAGTCTGGTGTTTGTGGGAAAAGGGGTTGGTCCATTTGGCCAGGAGTGGAGGAAATGGCCATGGAGCGGATGGATTTAACGAGCTGGGCACGATGGGGACGATGCGTGAATACGGCTAACACGACATGATCAAAATAGTCGGCGGCGAGCAACTTAATATGGCGTTGGCTCGGGCCAATAGAGGCGCTCGGTTCGTCATGTGTGGTGGCATCAGTCAGTACAACGCCGAGCACAAGCAAGGGCCGAAGGTGGGTGGCTTTCATTTTCCCGGGACGATAAGCGCCATGGAGTGCTCTACTAACAAGTTCCAGAACATCAACAACGTCATCACCATGAGAATCAGAATGGAAGGATTCATCGTCTTCGACTACAAAGATGAGTACCCAACCGCTCTCGGTCAGCTCGCCCAGTGGCTGGCTGAAGGTAAGCTGAAGAGAAAGGAGACCATCCTCAAGGGAGGCGTTAGAGTCGCGGATGAAGGCATGGTTCAGCTGTATAAGGGTGGTAACATCGGTAAGTGTCCCTGATTCTCATCGGGCTTTGGTCGTATGAACGTTCTTTTCACTGACAACGCGATGTTCAAAATGTAGGTAAATTATTAATCGAGGTCAAGAACCCCGATGAGGAGCGACAATCAAGGCTCTAGATGGTGACCTAGATCGTGGCGTGTTCGGTTGTAAAACTAATAAATGAAAGTACAGGCGGGGGTCCAATATTCAACAGCTTTGTGTTCTTTTTTCCATCTTATATCAAGAGAAGTGTCAACCATGTTTGGGATCAGAAGCCTAGGTACCCCAGATAGTCGTGTGTATGTGTGGTAGTTACATGACGTTGACTCGAAAATACCACCCAGCAGAGATTTCCTAGACCCTCGCCCTTTTATGTGTATGAATCGAAGTCCGAGCTTTCGTCTTCGTCGTCGTCAGAATACCCAGCAGTTTCACGCAGATCGCGTAAAGTTGCCTGACTGGGCTCCCAGAAAATCTTGAGCGTAGGGGTAGTCGCGGAATTGCTCAGATAGGTAATCTCGGAATCGCCCCCAATTCCATGCCTCAAGCCGGACCCAATTCAAGGATCCATACGTATTGCCCCGACCCCAGTTGAGTACGGTGCTTCACCAAGAACACTAACTCACGAGGTCGGGCAAGAACGCCACATTTTTGGCAAGCCATCACCTTAAGCTCTTCAAAACTCTCAGGTCTGGGAATTCTAAAGATCCTAGTATCAGGATACGGCCTATAAAGGCGTACCGAGATAAACCTCGTCTGAAACTAGCTCCGGTGACTGGCAACATCCGACCCGTATGCCCCGAGGGCATACAACGGGAGGGCGTGGTTGTTCGAGTTGTCCGACATCTTTGGGGCGTCAGGTCGTTGAGGTTGACCGTGATTTATATTGGCAGCAGACGAGCACCTTGAGGTACTTCGTTGCTTGCTATGGTATGGAACATTGGTCAGTGTCCGATGTCATGGAGTGGTGGGAAGTTTGAAGTTTGCGTTTTACTCACGAGGTGTTGATGGAGGTATACCGCCGCTGCTATTTCTGGCTCGGATTACGAGAACAGTACTCTCGCCTTGCAGTTTGGATTCATGTTGGATGGTTCTTGCTAAAGTTTCTCTGATGGAAGAACAAGTACAAGTTGGTGGTGGGAGTGGTGGTTGGAAGTAATAACCAGAAGGTAGGACTGAGGGGAGATTAATAGGAAAAAATGGGCAAGCACCTTGGGACTCAACAAGGCCATGATCACAGCGGACAACCGGTTGAGGTTCTCATTGCATTGCATTGTCAATTTTTTATTATTATTTTTATATGGATGTCCGGAGGAAGAATTCTCGCACCTGAACAAGGCACGGAGGTCGGGGTCGGGCATGATGAATATAATTTCATGCTTCCAGATGGTGATACCGAGGTGCACATGGCGCAACATGCCTCCAACCAGACATATGATGAGGGACAGATCACCAGATGGTCTTTGTGACAGCCGACAAGAGAGGCGTCTGCATGGGGAATTTTTTGATGTCAGTTCGTGTTTCATTATCGGTGTGGCCGACCACAGACATGAAGCATCACTTTCGCTTGGAAGCCACATACGCAACTAACTAAAGGTATTCGAGTGCACCTTACCTGGCAGACTTAACTGTCAAAGCGAAGGAGGAACTGGGACTCGACTCACAAAAGGACAGTGATAAGCTTATGGCCTATTAAATCTTTTCTTTTTATTTTTCCTTTTTTGCTACGTTTAACGGTAGAGGTAGGCAATTTTTGGAAGTACTTGAAGTCACAGAGCTGGAACCACATGCATGTCCCGGACTCTCTTGCCTACCAGCAAATAGTGTAGTCTTTTCCATGCTTCAAGATCGGGAAGGCCGCTGGCAGGTGTCAAGGCAATTTCGTCGTGGTTGTTGGGAACTTGGACGTGAAGTTAGAGGTAAGCACCGTGTCAGAAGTTGCCTGACACCTCGTCTATTTGACATGCAATTTGTGGCACTAGCGTTGATGGCAGGTGGACTGGGTAGACGTGCTGCTTCCCTTCTGAGTTTTGGGTGCTGATGGAAATGCAAAATTCGAGAGTAAGAGCGATCCGACATTTCTGGTTCAGATGTGTCAAGTTGAACGGGCAGTAGTACATCGATGACATGACATAAGCGAGCTGAAGTAAAAGGGGAGATTCTTCAAGTTTACACTTTTCGTTGGACACATAGTAAGGCACGTACACTACTTGTTGGAAGGACTTGTATGTTTACAGTTGTCGGGTTGAGCAATGTAAAGTACAAAACACGGGTATAACTGGTTGTCTACGAAATCCTTCTTCTATGTTCCGTTTCATGTTCGGCATTCCAGAAACACATGGATTTTCACATTGGGTCAGAGCAAGAATCAAGTTCATGTTGAGGGCAAAGAGCAAAATTTGATTTCCGTTAACGCCAGTGTAAATGATGCTTCGCTCGATGTCTTGCAAACAACGCTTGTAGGATATCACTTCCAAAAAAAACCATTCCGTCCCAGATGCATCGCATTTCCCTCGCTCTGAAAGTCCTTGAAAGCCCCTAAAAACGCCTGGTATCCAATCATCAATGCTGTTGTTTTCCTCCTGATCCTCCTGTATGTTGAAGAGCACCCATCATCAGGTTCAAACCCCCTCCGAGTTAAGCTCCTACAATTCAACACACACACAACCCAACCCTCCCTGTATGTTGAAGAGCACCCATCATCAGGTTCAAACCCCCTCCGAGTTAAGCTCCTACAATTCAACACACTCAACCCAATAAACAACCCTGCTCTTCATCCTTTCCTCACCACCACCACTGAAATCCCTTCTCCTCCTCCGTCAACTCGAGCCACTCCACCGACAAAAACTTCTCTCCGCCCGGATATGCAGCTCCCAAAACCTGCACCTTCAAACCATATCCACCACCCAACCCCTCCTCCATCTTCTTGTGCCATCTGACCTTCTCGGGGTAATGGTTGCGGATCAGGCGCAATCGTTCGTTAAAGATTTCGAACTCGGGCTTCGTCATCTTGTCAATGAGGATGTCGACAATCTCGTCGGCAGACAGCAGGCTGGCACGTGGCGCTTCGCGGTCGAGAATGTGCAGCTGTTCGTACCAGAACCGAAGGGCGTACACCTGCTGATCGTTGTAGAGGCGGTGCTTTTCGCGAATGAACTTGGTAATGGCGGCAACTTCGTGCGGATCGTTGATGTTTCTGCGCATCAGCTGCTTGAGCGAGGCCATGGTTTCGGCTCTCATCATGATGGTTTCGGCTCGCATCGTGTCGATGTCGCCGCGCTCGTTCTCGAGCTTCTTGATGTTGATGTGGTTGTTGCGGTCACTTTCGACCTTGTTGATGATGTCGTTGATCTGATTGTAGTTCGACATTGTGATTGATTTGTTGATCACACAAAAAAAAGTCTTGAGACAACTTGAGGTAGGTAGGCTTGCGTAGGTAGGCAGCTGAATTTGTTGATCAGGCTTTGATGAACGATGTTCGAGATGAGCTGTTGAGCTGTTGTTCTGCAGTAATGTTTGCAAGAAGAGTGGGTAGGCAAGCTGGTTGTCTGAATCAAGAGTGTGTGTGATGATGATGAGAAGAGAAGAGAAGAAAAGGACCAGGAAGAGGTGGAGGGGAGGAGTCTTTTATAATGTTGGAAAATGCTCCCAGAAGCTTCCAGTGCCCTTTACTACAACGTGTCCAGTTCCATCCTGCAGCTGTTGTAATGTGAGTTTCTGGATCAATGCACTCGTGCTGAGGTGCAGTGAATGCGGCAAATGGTCACCACCAAGGTTTCCGCTGCAGGAAACTTGAGTGAATGCCCAGATGATGACTGTTTACTGCGAGTATCTGTAGCCATATCGAGCAGCGCGAGTGAGTACCGAGACCACGCAAAGAAGGTGGCCAAAGACTACAAGACGCTGGAGAACAGGAAATATCTGACGCCGACTGGGACATGCGGTATGACTGCACGTAATTGGGATAGATATGGGTACGTAGCGGTATATAGGCTCTACCGACGGATCCGAATGAATGTAGTCCTTAGAGGTTAGCTTTACCTACCGGAGATATACACATCACCGAAGGCTCCTCTTTAAAGCGAGGCATCTGGAGGAAAACAGGTTGCAGGCGCCGACGGGCCAGATTCTAGAAGCGAAGCGAAGCAAAGATACTATATGACTGCATCTAATGAGTCAGTGGGATCAAACAAGCTGGCAAGCTGGGCAAAAGGACAGATCGTGCATTAACCGACATACACGCGTACGTACCAACATTGTTCTCAACCAAGAATGTTGCTTGAGCACAAGCACTTTTGCTACCGCAACTCCCTATCATAGAGGTACCTACCGAGCCACACTCATGCAGGCACTCCCATCCCTCACTCCTCAACAGCACACAACCTCGCCCTAACCGGTACATTCTCCTCTCTCCCTACTTTCGGAAAACCCTTCAGCTTCTTGCCCACATCCTTGTTGAATATCAAACAATGCGTTGACCCTCCAAAGTGGAACGTGCCCAACTCATCTCCCTTCTCCACCCTCTGCCCCTCCTTGACCGTGATCTCGCACGAACTGACCTCGTCCATGCCCACTCCAATGAACACCATCAGCCCAATCTCCTTGGCCTCCGCCTCAATATAGATGATGGCCCTCGTCGCCAACGCTGTCAAGTATCCCTGGCTCACCGTGATTCCCTTCTGCAGAATCTCGTACTCACCTGCCCTGCCCGTCCTGTCCCCCGATAGCTCGTCCGACGCATCCTCGACCGGGAAAAGGGGTACAGAGAAGTAGGTCCCGTCCTGGACAAACGCACGCTTGATAGTTCCCGACACGGGCGCGTGCCACCGGTGATACGAAAGCGGGGACAGAAAAGCTTGGTAGACGGTTCCGCCGGCGAAGTGCTCGCTGAGCGGGTCATGCGCGAGCATGTCCAGGACCGAGTACGGCTGGCCCTTGATCCAGAATTTGTCACGCAGGCGGACGTCGTGGGACAGAGCATAGGGTTTGGACTCGCACGCGTTGGCCACCACCAGATGATCTTCGGGCGAGGCGACGGGGCGGGCTTGGGGAACGAAGCGCCGGGTGAAGAAGTCGTCCCAGGATTTGTAGCCGTGGTGGGGCGCCGAGGGATCGCACTCGTACATTTCTTCGAACTTGTACGAGGTGCTGGCGGCGGCGTTGGCGACTTCCATCAGGTCTTTGTAGCTTACTTCGCCGAACCAGCCGGCGCTGTGGTCGTCGAGGACGGAGGCGGACTCCGGGGATGTGAGGTACTTGCCCCACTCGTTTAAGATCTTCTTGAGCATGCGGTTCACGTCGGGATCTAGAAAGGCAGCGTGCCCGCTGGGTGTGGCGGAGGCGTAGTCAAACATGGCGGCAAGAGGGACACCAACCAGGCCGACGCCTGCTGCGGCAGCAGTCCACTCAGGTGCCCGGCCGAAGATGTGGTTTAGCACCTGGAGCATGTGCTTGTAGTCCCGGATCTGGCTTTGGCCTGTGACGTCTGTGTTGTAAGGGGGTTTGCAAGGGACTTCATCCCACATGGAGCAGAAGTACATGCGGATGCGGGTGTTGTTCTCGATAAGATCCTCGAACTCCTTGAGAACGGGAATCAGCTCTTGCTCGCCGACCTTGTCGACGTGTTTGACATGGTGGCCGAGCCAGTGTTGGACGATGCGGTGGTCTGCGGGCAGCCATGCTCCAGGCCTGACTCTGTTAGAAATCAGCCCATCATGTATGAAGACTTGTATGCTTACTTGTGCACCCGATACTCTTCCGGAATTTGGTGGTGGTCTCCGTGCTGGTAGACCATGTTGTCGAATTTGTAGGCGCTTGATGACTTTAGACGAATGTGATACTATGTCCTATTGCCGAGGCCTGTCCAGCCCGAACCATCACGATCATTTTATAGTTTCTCCAAAGGTCTTGACAAACAGAAACACAGCCAAAATTCCTGAAGCAAGTGATGCAACAGCCCCAAAGTAGTGATGCGCGATGAACTGTTTCTTTGCAGGAGTTTCATCGTGTAGCCAATTCGAGATCGACAGATCATCCAAACTCCATAGGGTGCCGCGAGATCTGATAGATATTATTGACAGATCTATTCCACTTCCTTATTCTTGCCCCGGATATAAGCCAAGTGCACCCTCTTGTGGTCTTTTCGGTCTTTGTCATTGAGATGGTTGTAGAGCATACTGCATTCTTTGCAAACAATGAACTGGGGCCGGGGCTCACCAATTGCGAGACTTAACGTGGTCTGCACCATTTCCTTCGTTGGGGTCTTGGCTGTGCGTTTCTTTTGGGTAACACGCTTTGTCGAGGTAGTCGTTCCTGTCGAATCGGTCTCGGTTGTAGAAGCTGACAATGTGTTGATTGGTGTCCCATCTCTCGCTTCTGGCGTCTCGTCTCCACTTTCTTTCCTTCTTTTGCCTGCTGAATTGTCGCCAGCAGCGGCATCATCGTCAAAGGCCGGACGGGTCGTTAGTCTGCGGCGCTTTCTCTGTCCGGAGCCAGAGGGTGGTGGTGACGGAGGCGTCGATATCAGCTCGTCGGAGGCAAGTGGTGCGGGTGTAGTCGCTTTATTGGTACTGGGTGCGGGTGTCTTGGGCTTTGCTTTGAAGAAAGACAGTATCGAGCCGGACTTGGGCGCATTGGGTTTCGGACAGCATTCGACAGACGGAGGAACGGTAGCAGGTGAGTTGGGCGGCGGTAGTTGTGGTGCTGGCGTATCTTCGGCACTCAGCTGTCGCGGCGTCGAGGGTTTTGCGTCTTCTTTGGTGGCTGCGGTGGCAGAGCGTCTCCCATATGTCCGAATCGGCTTTTTGCGTTGTTGCGTGGCAGGACCCGTCTCGACTGCTTCTGCCGACATTGTCGACTTGATCGCTTTGTTTTTCTTTTTTCTTCGACTACTGTTGCGAATCTGGTGTCGATTGTCGAGGTCTGGGGAGAAGAATGGCAGCGATCAAGTTACCTTGCGAAAGCTTCAGTTTGATGTTTGTGTTTACTTTCAAAAACATTTCTGGGGTTTTGCGGTTGCGCCCCGCGTGAACTTTCCGTCTTCGCAGGGATTGGAATGGGTAAATTACAGTGCCCTGCGACGCGTTGGGTACGCGAGTTCACGCTGCCAAGCACAGCGCTCAATGACGTGGGGCTCGGCCACTTAGGATCCGCCAAAGTAAACAAACCCCCTAAATCGTCTCTCTCATCATATGCTCTCCACTGATAGATGAACAGAATGAATTTATCGACAGGGTGCTAAAACTAGATCTACAGCTACTTTTTGCGTCTTCTTAGATTTGTGTCCTCGGCCGCAGACTCCTTACCATCAATAGCAATCAGCTTGTCTGCTGCCTCTTTGTCTTCTGGTCCAACAACCCACGTCTGCACCACTTCCTTGACCTCCTTGAAAGTCTTGTCCTTCTTCTTCGCCTGGCCAAGATGCCACACGTATCCCGAATACAGGGCAACTTCAGCGACACCTGCAATGATACTGCCTCCCATGGTAAGAAATATTCTAGCCGGAGTGCTCCACCAACGCGCCAAGATCCAAAGAGTAGCTGCCACGCCTAGAATGGTGACCATGAAGTTGAAGATGAGCATTAGTTGGCGGTGCACCTCGTCATACGTCACATCATCGTCGCCCATGTCTTCCTTTCGTGTAGGTCTGTTGGCTTCGGCGAATGCCCGAGCCATGCCCGTGCTTGAAGGGAATCGTTGCGAGAAGGTCTCCATGGGTGGAACGGGGTTGATCATGCGTTCATAGGCGCGTTCCTCCTCTTCACGGCGAAGTCTGGCCATCAATGCTTTGTATTCATCGGACTGTTTTGGGGATTAGCTATGCCTCACCAGCTAGTACAGTGATGTGAGTGATGTCCACTTACCGGCTCGGGCTTCGGCGGTGGTGGAGGTACATAAACCTTAGAACCTCTCAACAGTACCTCCAGGCTGTACTCTTTATGGTCACCGGCTTTAAGTAGATTCCGCAAATCCATGATTTGACCATGTGAGATGGGTGAACCAATATCGACATCGCTTAATGACGGCTCGCCATCTCGCTGTAGTTTACTTGGGCCATCTGGAACTTTTTGTAGAGCTTCCAAGATGGATGTGGTCACTGTGAGGAGGACCATAATAGCGTAGTGTGACTTGGGTGTGCAAATTGGTGATATTTCAAGTTTTGTTCTGATGTCATGGAATGATG
Organism: Neurospora intermedia; assembly: GCA_037102815.1. NCBI lineage: Eukaryota > Fungi > Ascomycota > Sordariomycetes > Sordariales > Sordariaceae > Neurospora > Neurospora intermedia. The sequence continues at coordinate 1,385,037 of BTPP01000007.1, forward strand.
AAACGTCGCGCGAGAGCTATTCCTGGTGTTGTCACTCGATGAGATAGATTCAGTGGAGTCGTCAGGTGCACCCAAACCCCGAAAACCCCGTTTCTCCAAATCCAGGTCCCTGTACCTGGCGCTCTCACAGAGCTTGGATCGATTCAAGTCGAGCTTGTCTGAAAAGAGAAAGATCTGCACCACCAGCCTCAGATCATTCACAATCCGCCCAGCTTCAGCCACGTGAAAGCCACAAAATATGGGACAAATGCCGCAATGCCAAGCCTTTGGACCTGCAGAGAGGGGCTTATCTGCTGAGAATGGAAGGAGAGGATGATCCGAGCGCCAAATTTTTGGAGGATGGAACTTTTCGGGATCGGATGAAGAGGAGCAGTCGCCGTTGTCACGGTAGTTGTGTAGCTGAGTGTAAAGGTAAGCCGCGCCCACCGGAGGGAAGACTGCTTACCCACCACCGTCCACCGTCCACCGACCGCCGACCACCACACCCACTTGCCCGGATGCTTGGACTGAGCCTCCAAATTCCATAGTGCCACCATACAACCACAGAAAAAAGTTCATCTACTGCTCAACCTGTGACCCGTCACACCCGGCGACAAGCAAAGAGAGAGAGCTGTTTTTTTTTATTTACTTTCACAACCGATTTCCTGCCACCACCCGATCGGTCCTCAACAACCCCACGACAGTCGCATCCCAGCTCCCGGATCGCCCTTTCATGCAAGAGACACTTGCCAGCTAAATATCCAACAGTCAATTGGTCCTTCTCGGCAAGAAGGACGTGCGCGGGAAACACGGGAAACATGCAGCTCCGGACGGGAGCGGCTTTGGTGGTTCGGACCGGTCTTGGTCTTACACAGTCGAGATGTGCCCTACAAAGCCTTAGAACGAGGACACAGCCGACAGCAGTGCCCCTCGAGCGGAGGATACGACAGTCCAAGGCCCTCTACCACAACACCAAGAAGAACGACTCGGCATGGGCTGCTGCTGTCTCGGTGGCCGGCAACATTGTCAACAATGCCGTCACCAAGGCCATCAAGGGCACCGACGGTCTGCCCACCATTGACCCTCTCCGTCTTGTCGCCGGCGAGATGAAGTTCCTAACAGGCAACATCCGCAAGCTCCTGGGTTCTGGCCACCCCTCGCTCGACCGCGCCGCCAAGTACTACACACAGGCCGAGGGCAAGCATGTGCGCCCATTAATCGTCCTTCTCATGTCTCGCGCCACCGCTTTGTGCCCCAAGGCTCCTCAAAGGCAACAATCGACTCTCCAGGCCTCGGCCGCCATTGATACCTCGATCTCGCCTCTCAACATCCTCTCCGACTTCAACCCTTCTGACGCCACTCCCGTCTCCATTCCCGCAGATACCGATATCCTCCCTTCCCAGCGACGACTTGCCGAGATCACCGAGCTGATCCATACCGCCTCCCTTCTTCACGACGATGTCATCGATCACTCCGAGTCCCGCCGCGGCGCTCCCTCCGCCAACCTCGAATTTGGAAACAAGATGGCCGTCCTGGCTGGTGACTTCCTTCTCGGCAGAGCCTCCGTCGCCCTTGCCCGCCTTCGCCACGCCGAAGTTGTCGAGCTTCTTGCTACCGTCATTGCCAACCTTGTCGAGGGCGAGTTCATGCAGCTCAAGAACACGGCCCGCGACGAAAAGAACCCCAAGTGGTCCGAGGAGACTCTCACCTACTACCTCCAAAAGACCTACCTCAAGACCGCTTCCCTGATCAGCAAGAGCTGTCGCGCGTCTGCGCTGCTGGGCGGCGCTGATGCGGCAACGGTGGATGCTGCTTACTTGTATGGCAAGAACCTCGGCTTGGCCTTCCAGCTGGTCGACGACATGTTGGACTACACTCGCAGCGAGAAAGAGTTGGGCAAGCCTGCCGGTGCTGATCTTGAGCTGGGCTTGGCGACCGCTCCTCTACTGTTTGCCTGGAAGACGATGCCGGAGCTTGGTCCGTTGGTTGGCAGGAAATTTGAGAAGGAGGGTGATGCTGCTAGGGTATGTTTCTCCTGCTCTGCCTGCGGTTTGATCTCTCACACACACAATTGCTAACATCGTTATGAACAGGCAAGAGAGTTGGTTCTCCAGAGCAACGGTATCGAGCAGACCCGTGCTCTCGCCCAGGATTATGCCGAAAAGGCCATCGAGGCCATCAGCGGGTTCCCAGACAGCGAAGCCAAGGATGGCCTAATAGAAATGGCCGTCAAGACGCTAAAGCGCAACAAGTAAAGCACCACCGAAAAAAAGCAACGAAAAGAAGCAAACAAGAAAAGGGCGGCGACCAGCGGTTATTGTAACACCTCCTGAACGATACAAATCAGATGAGAAATGCATACATATGCTACTATGTAGTAGCCCCTGGGTAGAGTCGCACAAGAGTCGAGATCAAGCATAGAGTAGAGGTAGGTAGCCACATATGTTTGGCTACGGATGTACAGCAACAAAATATGTGGCTACGAGTGTACAAGCACAAGGAGAAAAAAAAGGGAAAACGGGAAAGACAAAAAGGGGCCGACATGACAACCACAGCTAAAGCAGAAGGCTTTGTTTGTGGACGTGGATGTGGTTTTGGGCGGACGACACATACGCGGCATACATATATGTACTATCATCATCATCATCTTCTATGATTTTATAAGGGCGCATTTGCGGGAGCAATGGGAAAGATGAATGGGATTGTTGCAAGAAGGAACCTTTGATTCAGCTCAATACCACGAGGGTTTTCAAGGCATCTTGACTTTCGAGTCTGCCGCGTGAACTTGATGATACAGGTCGTATTCCAGTTGGGGATTGATCTGCAACAGTCGATTTTATGGCTATCACCTTGGGCGATGTCCATTAGGCTAACCATTCCTCCCTTCCATATCCTCCATCACCCACGTTCGATTCGAACCCCATCTTCCTTTTCTCTCTTCTACCAAGAGGTATCCTGCCCACTACAATTTTTCTTTTACCATTAACAGCTACAAATATCCTTTCCTCCACCCCCGATAAGGCCTCGACCACTACTCCGCCTCTGATGTGTGGTTGTCGCAATCCTCGCTGTCTGCGCCGGCGCCGGTGTGAGGAGGTGTGGGGGGAGGAGTGTTCTTGTGCGGCTGGCCGGGCTCGCTGGGCTGGTCGGACTGCTGGTTGGTGGTGGGAGTGATCGTGGAGGTGACACTGCCGGCGCTGGTCGCGGTCACGCTCATCCGGTAGGTCGATGAGTTATGGGGGATTATGACGACGGTGAACTGGCCGTCGCTCGCATTTTTTGACGTTACTTGCAATGGTAGGTAAGCCCTACGGCTAGGTAGCAGGGTGCTTGTGCTCGCGAAATTTCTTAGGTACCTGGCTAACCAGTCTCCATTACATAGTGTAAGTACCTCCAGGTAGGTACTCTCCATCAAGATTCGAGTCCAACCCATCCTCTTCCTTCCCTCATCCTCCCTACTTGCCTTCTCCTTTGCAGCTTGTCTTTACTTAACCGACAATGAACTCCATCACCCTCCCGTTATACTCGACAAGACCTTAACCACACATCCCCCTATTGTCTTCCCTCTGCCCATTTCATCCGCCTCCTCAGGGGTAAGTACCTCTATCCTCACCGACACAACCCAAAGAAACCACCTGAAGGTGCCGACCTCGGCCAAGGAGGAAGGAGTAAAAGTGGTACTTATCGTATGTACCAATAGGAGAGATAGACATCATGGAGGGCGTAGCGTAGGTAATCTGATTACTCTGGAGTGTGGTCGCTGAAGTCCTCGGTGGGGATGGGATCCACGGTGCCGGTGGGCGGAGGAGTGGTAGGAGGACTGATGTAAGGCTGGCTAGTGGTGGAAGGACTATTGTTTGGCTGGTTAACGGGAGTCATCGTGATGATGAGGGTCCCGGTGGCGGTTTCGGTCATGGTGACGTTGTAGCTCGACGCCATGTTCTGTGGGACTATGGAGATGGTGATCCCGGGCTGGTTGGCGTTCATTGTAATGGTTTGTTTGGTGCCTGGCTTTTGTAGGTGAGCAACGGTGCCGTATACCACTTTGTAGGAAGGTAGGTACCTATTTAAGCGGTTGTGGTGGTGGTAGGTACCTTGGATAGGGAGGAGAACTGTGGAGAGTTTGTTAGGTTTCATGTCATATATATAGATGTATTTAGAGGTATGTAGGTTATAAGAGTGGGAGACTGGGTGATCATTTTCGCAAGAAGAGACAGGGTAACGGGCATATTTTTGTACTTGCGTTTTGCGGGTTGATTGAGGTGTCTTTTACCTCTCTAGGTGTTCTGGGTAATGGTGGGAGTTTGATGATGTCGTTGGAGATTGCTGTTACTGATGTCGGTATGGGTGTTTTCCGGTTAAAGGCTGTCAGTGATGGCTGATCGTTTGTCGACTCCGTCCAAGATTGGTGACAGATGAGTCAAAGAGTAAGTTATTCGGGCGAAGTCAAAATTTCCGCTGATCGATGATGATTATGATGATGATGATGATGATGGGGAGAAAGAGTAAACTTACAACGGAGAAATGGAGAGGGAGGGATCTTATACTCTTGAGAAAAAGTGAATTCTGCCACCGGGGCGGACTAAGGTTGTGGTTTTGCATACGACCCTTCACCATCATGTATCGGAGCCAGGTTCAAACAGGGCCATTCATCACCCATCATAGAATCGTTCAGTCTTTCTTCTCCGAGGACCGTGTCGGGTGAATGTCAAGGCACCAGAACCCCCCCCCCCCCCCCCCCCCCCCCCGTTGATTAGACCCGTTATAGCCTCCTTCATATCAATCTTGACTGCAGCACGACATTCACCCCGTCCGTCTCCTTGGACTAGATGGTCTTGTGTTGGTGAAGGGTCTTATCCAGAACCAAACCTTAGCCGAAACTCCAAGTCTTGCTCGTCATTTCTCTGTGGCCATCTACTCCTTCTCCCACCACCATCGTCATCTTGAATGCCTGGAATATTTCGACCATGACCTACCTCGACCAAACAACAAAATCCCCGACCTCTCTGCCATCACCTGTTATGTAGTCATGAAGTTGACAATCGACCATCACTAATAGCCTACAATCGGAAAACAACAATACCTACATACAGCATCAACCGTGAAAACGCCAGCAAAGACAAAGCTAGCAACAAGACAAACATAGGTATCAACAGCGATACCATCAGTCAGTGAAGCAATACCTAAACAACAACAAACACTACGTAGAGGTACAAATCGGTCGCTCCTGATCAGAAGCACGGCCAGGAGATATTGGCTACATATTCTTAGGTACCACCGCCGACGCTATACCCAACAAGGTCCGGCACCGTCAACATGATGGCTCACCAGATGGTCAAGGAGGATAAGATCGAGAATGTAAAGTGGAAGTGGTGCGCCCACCACCCGCACGTGAAGTGAGTGAAACAAGACTCAAAGTATGTCATTGGAGATGGCCCGATGGGGACTGGAACGGCGGTTGAGACCGTTTGCCTGATAACTCAGTGATGCGAGACGTCAGTGTTCCGCTTTGGAGTTGAATGTACGTAGCGAGAGGTAGGTAGTCAGCAGTTGAGGAAGGGACGATGTTTGGTTAAGAGCCCTCACTAGAAGTGGTCAGTAAAGTTGTAGGTTGCTAGAGGTACTTGAATGGCTGTTCGGCTGCCCAGAGCAGGCACACCCAAACTAGCACCTTCCCTCTCTGCATACCATTACCATCACCGATTACTATAATCGCACTTTCCCCAGTTCCCCTTCCAACTTCCCTCCTCACTCACTCACACACTCCCCATCCCTCCCAAATCACCGCATCCCAACTCTCATACTTCCACGAAAGGCAGATAGGTCATGCTAACATTTCTCACCAGACACGGGACGTTAAGCTGACGATAATTGAGGACCAGGCAGTGGCAAGAAACAACGCGCTCACGAGTAGAGAAGAAATCAATATTGATCCAACGAGAGAAGACCATCATTTGATTCATTTCGTGTCACGATATTGCGACGTGACGCATCTCAAGTCAGCGAGTGATTCCCATCTTGTGCCCATGCACATGCCAATCCCCAAATGGGGCCTCTTCCTCTGCAAATATTCCCTATAACACCTTTCCCGTAGCGCTTCAAAAATGTACCAGCGAGCGTAAATATCCAAGAATCGAAAAACCCCTGTGGCACCCGCCACTCGACCATGGCTAAATGTTTTTTAAAAAGTCAAATCCTAACGAGAGAACGCCATTCCGATATGTCTCTTGACCACATTTTCCCCTATGCTCTTTGACCCCACCCCCTTACCACATGATCCGATGCACCTGTACCTTCAGCCAAATCAAACTCCTAACCGTCTTCCGTTGTCTTCCCGCGTCCCCCCAAATGCTTTTTTTTTGAATGTAGTTAGGTGCATGCTTTGATTTCCTGATCCGACCAAGTTTCGCCATCGCCCTTGGGTACATGTTGATATTTCCCTTACAACACCTTTCCATGCCATCTTTCTGAAGTACCAAATCGCCATGAATGAGAAATATGATGTTAGAAGCCAAAAAATGCCCGGTTCACTCCACGCTTAAGCGAATGACTGAAGGAAAATACATGACCCAGTATCCTTTGTTCCGTAACACCACCCGACATGATATAAGAGGATATAGTGCGATGAAAAACCAAACAAAATGAAAAACAGAAAAACATGCGATAAAAATAAAAACAAGCTCAAAGAATTCAAGCGGCATGTAGTTTGTTAGTACATGGGAAGGTGATCTTAGCAGTCTTGCTGCCTGAACCACAAGTCTTGAAAGTCAACTCACGTACGACCCAAGGGGTTTAAGCAGGAATGAAATCCAGACCCAACCCCTGAGCAATACGAGGCCAGTCCCATACCGCGGCCCAATCACCACTCTCCATAAGCTGCCACACATGCTCCAGAACTTCCAAGGCGCGGTCAGCGTTTCTAAGACCAGTGTATCCCTTGACGGTTTTCACAGCAGCCCGAACCCGATCCCGGTGGGTAGGCGTGAAGCATGCCGTACCGATGATAAAGCATGGGAGGAGGAGCAGGGTTTGGCATGGGTCGCTAGGCTTGAAAGATTCCATGATGCCTAAAGATTCTTCAACAGCCACGGTAACACGTGGGTCTTGCTGGAGTGGCTTGCGAGATGGTGGCGGCGACTCGGCTCGCAAAGATGAAGTGGTGCTGAGGAGAGGGACGGAGCCCATTCCATAGTCTGAACCCTCCAGCTTGGGCGACGAAGTGCAGCTTGGTGATGCCGACATAGGCGGCGTAGTAACACCAGGCGCAGCGGTTCGACTATGGTAGGCATGGGATAGGGTAGACAACCGGAGATCCGATGACTTTGTTGGAGGCAAAGGAGCCGAAGGAGACGGCGGGTAGACGGTCCGAACAAGGTAGATCCACATCATGTGCTTGTACAGGAGTCCTACTCGGTCACGATGGTCTCCTTGAGGCCAGTGAGGGGTCCAGTCCTTAATAGCTGCGTCGATCTCAGCCGCCCGATAAAGGCTGACGTAGTCCACCACTGGGTCGACTTGAGTGACAATATTGTGCCGAATGGTGTTTCGAATCATGGTAATTTGAGGAAGGTACTCCAAGAGTCCATCGGCAACACCAATGAGCCGGGGAGGATAGATAGCTGGTGTGTAGTTGGCATCGTTGGGAACCGCACGGTGGTGAAGAGTCGAAACGGAATGAATCAACTCATCGGCAAAGATATGGTACTGGAAAAACTCGGCAATGAACGAGAAGAAAGCCGAGTCTTCCGGCGGCGAGCTTGAAATGAGACTCTTGTATGCCGAAAGATGGAGCCGGTGCTCACCACGCGGGTTGCCCTCAGCCAATGCCTCGAGGAGGAAGCAAAGCATCTGGCCGTAACGGGCAGACACGCGGAGTTTGTCTTGAGGGTTCATTGCATCGCTGACTTCCACGTCCTCGTAGAACTTTTGCCTGGCTTGATCATGATGATACAGAGACCGTTCGTGGAGCTTGTGGACAGATGTCGATCGGTTGTTCTTGAGGATATTGAGACCGTAGGGTGTGTCATAGTCGATATGTTTGCTGGCCAACGAAAGGATGGAGTGCATGAGGCCTTGATGCTTGACTGCAATTGGCACCATCATGTCCTTGAAGGCATTCTTGTGTTCTCCCTCAACGGTCAACACCGTGCTGAGATGCTCGTTATAATGCTTCCAGAAGATCCTATCTTCGACCGTCTCGAGCCCGTGGAACAGTGGCTGCATGGTAATGGACGGCAAACTGTGGGACTTGAGGCGTTCTGCATGCATGGGCATGTTAGACGGTCCTACCACGGGTGTATTCCCAAGGCTGCTGTGCTTACCCTCCTCGGCCCTCTCTCTGCCACTCTTCCAGATCTGTTTCTCGGGGTATCCTTCACAAACCACGGCATTCTTTTCACAGTTCATGCCTATACGGGTTTTAGAACAGAACGACAGCCGATTGGGGTTGAAGTTGCACTTACACCGTGGCTTTGCCTCGTCACACTTCTTCTTGCGCTTCCGACAAGTGAGGCAGCCTGTCTTGGATCGGCCCTTTGTGATCTTGTTCGCAGGGACAGGAGGCGCAATTGGATGCTTGCGGGGCCGACCTCGGGGCCGCTTCGCCTTTGGCTGATCTAGCATCGAACCGTCACTGTTTGGAAGTGCATTTGCAGGAGCTTCCTTGATATGGTCCATGCAAAAGTCGTCATCGTCCAATGGCTCCATTTTTGGCAACGGCAGCATGTTGTCGTCCGAGTCCGGGTCCCACGACAACTCATAATGGTGGCCGTGGCCGTGGCCAGAACTGCCATGGTGACTGTCGAGTGCCATTTCCCAGTTCTCCATAGAAGAGAGAGAAGCAGCCGACTGGGTCAATTCAGGCGAGGCAGAGGCAGAAGCGGAGGAGGAAGAGCAACAAGAATTCCCTGACAGATCCGTGCCATGATAGGACGCGTCCATGCCATTGCTGATGGGTGAAAGCTGGCCAGTCTGAGCAAAGCTCATGGCCGAAGACATTGAGGCAGAAGTTGAGGTTGACGAAAGTGAGGTGAACCAGGACGATGATTGGGGAAGACCCTGGATATCATCCGAATCCATGCTGTGGCTATCCGACCAGGCAAGGTCTCCGTCGTCCGACGCGGCAGGAAGTGAAGAGTCCATAACCCGTCACTAACGAGACCATACCAAAAAGGTGAAAACAAGGGTACTTGGAGGGAGGGAGGCGCCCCTAAATGCTTGAAACTGTTGCTCGAGACGGATTGGGTAAAACAAGGCTGGCCGATGGGCGGGCAGCCAAGAAAGGCCGAGATGAGGTGTGGAAGGTGTGGGAGGGGGGCTGAAGTGACAAAGTAGAGACCTTGTGGCACTAGTCAGCCTGGCCTTGAGCAAAATGGTCGATCAGTACACTGTCCAGGACTATTCTGTGAAATGGGGAAGGTCATGCATACAGCTTTGGCGTATCTCTACACAGTCGGAAGTCGAGAATTGTGGGGAAAAGATGAAGAACTCGAAGGCGTTTAGCCGTCAAGGAGGGGAATGGGGAGACACTTCGGACCGGCGAGGAACAGTAAATGGTGTAGATCAACGGCAGCGGGACGATCTTGTCCTGTCCTTCATACGTGTTGGTCCTCTGCAAAAGAAAAGGTCAGAGGTAGAGGTAATAAGATGAGGCTAGAGGACGGTGAGGACGACGAGTAGGAGGGAGGGAATTCGTCTCGATCTGTCGACAAGGGTCTTTGAGATGTGTGTGACTGGTGATGAGAGACACTGGGGACATGAAGGAACAGGGGGAGGCAAAAAATTGGTGGAGAGAGGGACGTCCTTATTTGCTTCCGATTCGACTTGTCTTGTTGTGCTGCAATGAATTTGACGGATCGGGGTGGGTGTGGACAGATGGGGTTGTTTATCACCCACCACCACCACCTCCTTCTCGTTAACCCAGCCGAAAAGACCCATGTCTGCTTTTTTTTTCTAGTCTGCCATTTGTGCAACCTGACCATCCGTCGTCCTAACCTAATCTCTGGGGAAGCTGTGAGTATGTACACTACGGGTGAGAAGCGTAGCACTCGGCTTCTCCACAGTCTGGCGGTCTTTCCCTGTAGAGGCTATTTCTTCCATTTGATAGGTGTCCGACTTGGAGCACTTCAGCCTCAGAGTCCAAGCCAAGCAACGAGATACTGAAGGCGGATATCCGCTAAGGTACCTCCAAGCAGGCAGCAGAGGAAAGAAAAAAAATAGAAAACAAAAATGAAAAAGACAGATGGCCATGTGAGCCAGGCCTACCTCTAGATAGACTAGTCAATTTCTAGTGCCATCTTGATCTTGGATAGCTTCCATGCTTTGGTCTATGTTTTAGATCGCTTCGTGGACTTGGTAACGTAGTATGAGTGGAGGAGGACGCAGAAATGGGACGATTGATTGACGCTGCGTCGATGCCAAGATGGGATCGGGATGTTGGGTGCCGGTGGTGGTTGAAGATGGTACATGTCCGTACGTAGTGTGGATGGAGGATTGGGAGATCGGGATAGAGAGGGGAGGGGGGGTTGGAAGGACTCGGAGTGAGGATGAGGGAGGGAATGGAACGAAGCCAAGAAGGCCAGCATGGTGAAATCGATCTTACCTTGCTTACCTCTACAGCTCTACCTAGGACGGGAGTTCTTTCCAGTGGCTGCCCCTGGTGTATCACACGGGCTTTCCTGTTCAGGAACCTCCAGCTAACCAGCTAACGGAAGTGGTAGATCGTGCCTGCCTCTAGTCTAGTGGTGTTCTTGCCCTCATCGCAGACTCCAGTCGCAGTGCAGCGAGAGTGGGAGTGCGGGAGCTGGAAGCAACCCAACAGAAAACAACAAAGGGCAACTGCGATAGATTCGTCGCTGACCGCACGACGGGAAGTGATGCGAAAGGCAAGGAAGGACCCTCTCACGCGTGCAAAAGTGCTGCCACTTCCACATTTGCGATATGCGAACGTGCATGAAGGAAGTGAGTGTCGAGGTATCCTGCGGGCGCTAGCGAGGTCGGTACGTACCCCAGAACTTGACACTTTTTCGTTTTTTTGGGCTGATCACTGCAGAGTCGCCGACAGTGTTTTGTGCCGATTTCCTTTGAACTTCCTTGGCCCAAGCCTTGTCGGCGGGGATTGTCGCTCTGAGCAGAGAGAGAGAGAGGGAGAGAGCTGGCGGAAAGCACGAGAGCTCCAGCTGAGATACGACGCACGCAGTTGCCATCGATTGGATCCATGTAACCGTGACCTCTCGCTACACCGGACGTTGTCCTTGAAGCCGAGAGAGATGGAGCGCTGCCGAGAGTGAGGTTGTTTGCGGGAGAGAAATCTCTTCATCGACTTTGGTCGGATATGCAAGATACGTGCAAGGCGCAAGTGCCCGATGCTACTCTCTCCTACATGTCAACTCTCGCTCTTTTCCAATCATTGTGGGTGATGGACATCTTGAGAAGCTTCAACGTTGGTACATTTTCGGCGGTTTACATTCAAGACATTATGATGGATCTCAAGCGAGTTCCACTTGTTAGAGACTTCAGTTGGTTCCCTTGTGAACCCGACATGCCCCGCTATAAAAGGGCACTGCAAAGCACAAGCCAGCGATCACATGTTATGATTGGCTTGGACACGACGCAGAGACCCTTGCTGCTTTTCGACAACTCCTCTCCTCCATGGCGTCTTGCACATGGGCTTCCGACAGCGACGTCAACACCGCAGAAAAAGTTGCGCCGCAAGAGGTTCCATCGTCGACTCGATCAAACGGCGGTTAGTTTTTGCTTTGGGATGAAGGATACTCGGCAACGAGATCAACGTCCAAGACAGCCCCGGGCTCCACTTTGTTTCCAAGTCCTTCATGTCATTGCGATGGTGATGGAGAAAGCTGGACGGTGGAGAAAGGATAGACAGAAGATGGGCATGTCAATGGCAGCCATGCGCCCTCATCACTCGCCAACTCAACCCGTATCTGGCCTTCTTCCGTCATTACGGGGGGGTCAGGGTCTCGGAAAAGACGACAAGGGGTCATTTAGACAAGCTCGAGTCAGCAACGGGGATGAGGATGGGGCCGAATTAGTTCCCAAGGGACCTCGCAAGCAAGGATCCGAGACGGTTGTGGGTAGGCTATATCATAGTTTGTACTACATGTCCAAGCCCTCTTCACGATCGCAGCCATGCGCCGCCGGCGTCTAAGAGACCGCCAAGCTAACAGGACTCCGAAGAGCTTCCTCTCTGGATGTCAGTTGGTACCCAAGTTCTGCCGAGATTGTATTGATGGTTCTCAATATGTGATCAATCACTAGGAGCCATGAACACTGACCTTGCGACTTCTCTCTCCTTTCAAGCGTCAAAGACCTGATTCTGCATCTCGGTGATCATGACCGTTCACAAGACTCTTTTTTTTTTCGAGAGGGTCTCTAGAAAGGAAGTCGGGAAAAACTTTGGCAAGGATGGCACCACACTAGCGTCAAAGGTAGGCGGACCTAATCCACGACTACACTACAGCCGAGCGGAGGACCGCACAGAACCAAGTCGGACCGCTCTTATTGGCATTACACAAGAATATCTGCACGAGGATTCCATGTGCCATGATATCATGACAGCTTGCTATCCCACGCACCGCCTTTTAAGCCTGGGGCCAATGGGCCCTTGATGCATATGCATTGAGCACCTGTCTGCGCAGCAGGAAACGGCGCTGTTTCGACACTGCAACAATGACCGATGAGCCGGGAAAACAACCGGACGACTGTCCTGTCCTGGCCGATGCCGACGGGACCGGTATGAGATCGGACTCATCCCCATCTACCCGGGTCCTCCCCAAAATTACAATCAAGTCCAGTCTAATGTAGGCAGTATAACGTGATCATCTTGACCCCATCTCTCTGAAACACAAGCTGACAATCGCAAATTCACCGTGGGACTCGCTAGCTCTGAGACATGGAGTAATAATCCATAGATAGCGTAAACCTTTACTCATCTTGGCAACCAGATAGACCGTCAGCAGCATCTTGTGATGATAGCATCCAAACGCTATGCTCATTCGGTCGACAGTCTTCTTCCAACATGGTGGTGAGTTGCAACGGGTCGTGGACAAGGGATCCAATCTGCCAGATACCAGCTATCCGGACTTTCAGTCCTTGACATCCTCGATCTTGCTGTCGGTGACTGCATGTCTACATGTTGTATCACCACCTTTTTGGGACTGTTGCACAGAGACAAGTGCTGGACGCAGCCAGACACGCGGGAACAGATGAACACTGCAGTGTCTCGCGTCAGGTAGATATGCCACACGTGCAGAGGAAGAACAAGCCCTTTGATCTTGCGCCGTGGCTGTTGGGCACTTACACATTGCGGGGGGGAACTTTTGTTGGTTTCATAGTGTTTCCTTTCTGGTCGAGGCGGCCCATCGCAACCCGATCACAAGTCTCAGGTCATCGCAGTCACCACGTTTTTTTGCATTGTTTACAACCAGAAAAGAAGGAACAAGAATCAAAGTGTGGGTATGCGACATGGCAATGCTCGTGATTAGGGTCCAAACTCGCAAACTCGGAGATGGAATTTGCACTCATACCACGCTAGCGCCAGCAGCAGCAGCAGCAGCAGGAGCAGTAGTTACCCCTCACTGCTTTATCTTGCACTAGTAAAATCAACACCACCACTGCAGCCAGCTCTTGGCATAATAGCCCCAGGTAGAGTTTCCAAGACTGTCTCGCGAGGTACCGGCTACCTGTCGTGGCACCCTCGTGCACCGCGACCTACTCTAGGAACCTCGGGCTGAACAAGTCCTTCTACTTGCAGCAGGTAACGAAGCATCTCGGCGTGGGGCCGGCGATGTTGTGCGCCCAAGTGGCAGGTGCGACTCCCCCTGCCCATTCTCTGACATTCCTCATCCACATCGATCCGTCGTCCACCACATCACCGGCATTGTCTGATCAGGTTGCGTCATCCTCAACCTATTGAAAAATTTCCCGCTGTTCAGCAATCGATGGAGATGCCAACTGAACTGAATGGTGCCAATAGGGAGATGTGGAAGGAGCGCCATGGATGTTGCTGAGCCTCCTCAGTCTTCTCTTCAATTGTCAGGTCTGCCTTGTTCCCCCTCCTCCAACCTGAACTCACCGCCTTCATGCCAACATGACCACCACACCACCCGCCAAGAACATGATCCGTCTCCCGCAACATCCAAATAAGGCCACCCGCTGCACCAACACGTCTACGAAGCTTTCCCGTAATCGAGCGCACCGCAGCTCTTCGCGGCATATGCTGGACCAAAAACTCCGGGAGCGAGCCGCACATGAAGAGCACGGCAAGGGCCATTTTTTTTACGGCCCAGCCTACCTCTCAAGACCATACTGGATTCGACTCGCTTACTATAGCACTCATAGCCCACTCGGAGCCCGGCGTGTATCAACTGAACTGCCAAGTCGCTGTGTCGGGAGCAAATTCCGTCATGGACTTGAATCTGTAGAGTACGTAGCATTCATTCTGCATCCCGTCTTGATGATGGCATCCCTGTTACATACAGGCAGTTACACAAAGCTCAACCTCACGAGAAAACCGACTGGACGGAGACACGTCGGCACATATTTGGTCCGCTCGTGAGATGTTTCCGCAACGGCTCCGTCCATCTGACCACTGGACCATGGCGGTTGATGCTCCGCTTCGAACTTTCGAGCGCTTGTCATTTGTTCGGCCCCGCCTCCGTCCTTGCCTTTTCCCCTCTCTCCAATTCAAGACACATCCAGCCATAGTTTCGAGGCTCACTCCCCATCCCGTCTGCACTTTTTCCATCTAGATGGTAGTTCCAAGGGTCATCACGTGGCCTGTGGTCCTTTGACGGACTTCGCTGCTCCAGAGACATGCTGCGCTACCATTGACCATTTTGGTGTGCATGATGGCGCGCATGTCCTTGACGCACACTATCTGGTCAAACATGACATCTCGACCCTTCCCTTTGTTCCTCGTTCCACGCTCTCCCTTCACCGTCCTTTTTTTTTGTGTGTGTGTGTGTGTTCGTTTTCCTCGCAACATCACTTGACTTTCGTCTCGGAGGCTCTTTTCTTGTTCTGCGTCAAGATAAAAGACAGGAGCGTCAAGAATGACCAAAGCTGACTTCAACCCGTATACCCGTTACTCCACTCAAACCTTCTTCTTACACCCATCGAAGGGTCGAAAGAGTCATCACCCACTGGAACTGGTCCCGGTTTCCCAAGCGCCAGCCTGGCACAGCTTGTGTCGAATCTCCCCGATAACCACTTGGCACATTGGCAAGTAGATGGCAAAGTAGCGGTACCTTGATAATCCCCATGTCAGTTGCAGTGCTGGATATGGCACAACAGCTGAGGTGCTTCGGCGATTTGGGACTTTACAATATCTTCCCTAGCTTCAAGGGGAGAGAGGAGGGAGAAAAAAAAAAAAAAAAAAAAAAAGCCCTTTAGTCTTTCAGCTGGCCCAGCTCCGACACCCCGAGTTTCTTCTTTCGTATTTGACCGATCTCCCAACTCTTTCCTCACGTTTGATCCCTGATAATGACCCGAAAGGCGTTTGGATGCCCGTTCTTCCAGCCCGATGTTTGCAGAGCATGGTTGTAATGAAACCCATGGACGGTGAATGATTGTCGTGGGAGCTGGCATTTGACCGACTCACGCCATCTTTCCTTTTCCTTTTTCTTTTTTTTTTTTTTTATCTTTTCTTTTTTTTCCCCTCCTAGTCAATCTTAAAGAATTCGGAATCTCGCATGAGCTAGCCCCAGATACCCCCAATACGTCAACTGTGCTACTTAATAGCTCGGCATGTATTGCGCCCTAGTGCGCCACAGCTCACGGATTGTAACCATTTCGCGCTTGATCGGGTATTGAAGAATGTTTTCCGCCCTTTCCGTCATGGCTGCTCAATACACCTTGCTCCTCAGTCTTAATCGAGCTTCAGATCATCATATTGCGGAATGAGGGTTGCGCTCAAGCACTTGGCATGAAGCATGGCTGAATGGTCACCATATGTCACTAGTGGATTGAATAGTGTCTAAGCAAGAGCATATCGATGTGTACAACTTTGTGCAGTGCAAATTATGGAAGCACTATGAAAGGTTCTAGTGGCTGATCTTCTTATGTGTGTGTCACAAATCTGACTCGGCCCCCCACACTCTCAACCTCTAATGTGGATAGAATTTGAGACAACATGCGACAATTTGGGATATTCTCTTTGAAGTACCCTGCCTCCCTTATCTGCGTGCTTTTTAATGGTCTCCATCAAGTAAGCATGTGAACGCATGTTAACCATTGGCTGGCTTCGAATCAGTGCGCTTGCTCTTGCTTGCCTCTTGATGATTGTTCAATGGCAAGTTTCCCTTAACCTCTCTTACTAACGAATGTCTCTCTGACTATCTATCTCAAGTTCCTTCAGTTGACAGGACGCGGACGTAGCGCCTACTCTCTTTCCTGGCTTCTCAAAACGTACTGACCTAGTAGTTCACGAACCGTTATTGCTACCAACTTCCCGCACTCCCGTTGGAAAACAGTGTCTGACGTTCCCACATTCATACTATCTGACAGCGGGTTTTGTCTTGCACAATGCTACTTTCTAACTTATATTCTTGGACTTGTGGGCACAAGAAGTGTGATGATTGTGCTAAGCTAAGGACCAGAAAGGAAAAATCTGTGGAGGGCTAAAATATATAGTGGTAGCGCCCTAATGGGCCCTATATGTGGGCAAGCTGTTCGGTCTAGCTAGTGAATAGTATTTAGGCTCTACACTACTACAATACCCCCCCGTAGCCCGAAATAGGCTCTTAGACTCTATAAACTTATCCTCCTTCTTAATATTTATTAAATTACCTTTTTCTAGTCCAAAGTAGGTCCTTTCTATTATTGTTCAATACAGCTAATCATCTACCGCTAAAAACTTTTAGCGTTTATACTAAGACGGGAAGCTATTTGGTACTCTAATTCCTACTCAAGGGTAGAATACTAGCTAAAATATTACTAAATTTGACCCTTCCGCCGTAAGAGCTATTATTACCCTTAATAATCTATTTATACCTCCTAAAACGGTTTAAAACGTTCTAATTAGACTATATAATCTACCTTAAACTACTTTACTATTATTAACCCCCCCCCCGGGGTATTATAGGGACGCTTATAGTATAGTAGTATAGAGGATACTTCTACTACTATTAGTATAAATATATAGAGAATTCTCGTATTTAATTCCCTACTTGTAATTCGTTTTTCTCTTTAAACGCTTAGTTATTATATTACTAACGTTCTTAGATCCTTCTTATTTTCCAATCTTCTAGTATTAATTATATAGGGCTATTCTAGGGAATAGAAAACGTAAGACCGCTATAAGACGTACTATTTCTCGGTACTATTAATGGTTATTCTATAAAAGGGTATACTATAAAGTATTCGATTAGGGTATATAAAATAAATCGAACTAAACTCCTTTCTTTTTATTTAAAGGCCGTTCAATCTCTTTTCTATACCTAATCTCTCCTTTTATTTAAAATTTATTATACCTATAATATCAATTTTTATTCGAATCCTAATTATTTAATAAAAGAAGTATATTTATTTACTTTCAAAGGCTTTATTAATCTATTAGCAACTATATCTTCGCCTTTAATATAGATAATTTCAAACTCCTTTCTTTTAACCTACTTAATAATTTACTTGAAGTATATATTTATATAACGATTACGGCTAGGGACTTTTCGATTTAGGACCTAATCCTTTATATTTTTATTATTTATATATAATACTTTTAATAATAATTATATAAGACCTAGCTCTTCTATTATTTGAAAAATCTATTATAGTAACTTTACTACCGGAATAAGGTTGGTAAATTCTATTTTAATTATATTAGTTATAATAAAAGTTTACTTTTTAGATTTCTAATATATTAGTCCTCTTATAAAGAATATAATATATTTTCTAATACTATAGTAGGTTATTAGGTTATCCGCGAAAGATATATCCCCGAATACCTTTAAATCTATATTTGTAAGGGATATTTTACCTCCTAATATAATACTTATATCTATATTTTTAACGAAGTAGTAGAAGAGATATTTTATTATAGTAATTAAGTTAGTAGTAGGGTTTATATTAATTTTATATAATTTATTAACGGTGAATGTAATATTTGGTTTGGTGCTTATAGATAGATAATTTAGATTACCTATTTTTTTAATATATAATTTCTATTAATCTAGTAGTTCTTCCCCGGTTTTATAATCTCTAACTTTTATATTATTAGGCTATAGTATATTTACCCTATAGAGATCTTCGTATTCGAATTTCTTAATTAAGCTTTTTATATATTAGGTTTATAATATAAATATTATCCTTTCGTTTCGGTTTCTCTTAATATCGAAATTTAAGAACGTTTTTACTTTTCTTATATATTTAAATTTAAAGTATTAAAGGAGTTAATCCTTAACTTCGAAGATTATTATTATAGAGGGTACTACTACGAGAAAATTATTAATATATAGTATTAGGAGTATTCCTTTCTTTTTATTACTAAATAGATATATATTATTATTTATTAGCTCGAAGCCTATATTTTTTAATATAGGTAGTAACGTATTAAATTAATAGAGGGGATTGTTTTTAAAATTATATAACGCTCTTCTTAATAAGTAAATTAGGCATTATAGTCCTTTTAATCCTTTCTCTAGCCTAGTCGGTTATTTAATATAGTATATCTTTCCTTTTAGAATTAATATATTTAGGAATATAATATTAAAGTCGAATTAGTAATATTTAAGGTTTAGGACTATTATAATAATTAAAAAGATTTTTATATTCGCTATATTAATTACAGCCGTATAAATATCCTCTATATCCTAAGAACCTTATTTGTAGTTACCGTATATAACCCAACGAGCTTTAGGTTCCTTTATTTTTAATTTAAAATTATTTTTCTCGTTGTAAACCTATTTTCCTAATAGAACTTCTATATAATTTTTAAGGGCAACCAAATTATAGACCTTCTTATTTTCTAAAGCTTTTAATTATTTCTCTATAGCCGGCTTCTAATATATTATAAAATTAATTAATTTTCGTACTCTTCTATAGTTCTTAAGAATTCCTTAGTTTAGATTGTATATTACTTTTACTACTATAAGGTATAGTAATTAAATATCTCTTTCAATTATACCTTTTTCCGGTAAACTGTAGTAGAAGATTGGGGTTTCTCTTATTAATTTATTATTACTATTAACTACAATCTATCTTCTAATTAATATACTAAATTGTAGTACTACCTATCGTTTTAGTCTACCTATTCTTATTATTATTATTATTACTTAGGTTATAGTTTATTCCGGTAGTTCTTCCTCTATAGATTTGCTATTTTAGTCTAGCTATACGTCTTATCTTTCTAGTAATACCCCTCCTAATATTAATAATTTTCGCTATTGGTCTATTATTGAGGTTAAAGGTTTTAATAGTCTTAATAGGGTATTAATTATAGGGTCCGGGGATAATTATTATTTTGGATTTCGTTTCGGTAGGATAGGTTCCTCTTTATTTAAATTATCTGGCTTAATATAAGGGGAGTTATTAAATAGCTTAAATTCTTTATTTTCTCTTTCCGAGTTAAAGAATAATTCAAACTTATTATTATTTTATTTAATTAAGTCTATTATATTAATATTAGATAGTATTACTTTCTATAATATTCGGGGTTATATTATAGTTTATTATTATACTATTCTTCTTATTAAGGTTCGGGATTCTTCTATTAATATATAGGTTTATTATTCTTATATCGAGGTTCGGGGTGTAGAATCTTTTAATTAGGAGTTCGCGCTTATATTAATATTTAGAGAGGACGGAGTTGGAATCTATAATCCTTCTAATAGAGGAATTTATAATAGTATAAGGGGTTTTGATTCTAAACGCGGTATAATATTTAGGGAGGGTATTAGTAATCTTTATTGTATAGTTATTGGCGGTTTGAGGCCTATTACCTTATTAATAGAAGATTAGAATTGTCTTTTTTCCTTTACCTTTTTAAGTTCTACTCTCTATATTACCTCTATCGGTTTGGGTTTGGTTACTATAATCTATATTTCTTTTCCGCTTTATAAGACTTTATTTATATCTTTTATAAATTAATTGGAAAATACAATTATATAATTTAGTATTTACTCTTTTAGTAACTGCTCATCCTCTAATTCTAGGAATTGTACCGTACTAGCTTTAATAAGTTTTTTATATTCCGAGTCCCAAATATAAAAGATTTTTCTATTTAAGTCTATATATCCTACTAAGCATCCTCTTCTTAAATATTTAGTAAATTTATCGCTTTAAATTCGTTTCTATTTTTTAATATAGTAATACGCTATATAATAGTATATCCGAAGATACTTAATATTTAATTTAAGATTCGGGAGGTTGGCGGTTCGACTAAGGACTTTATATAAATTAATATATTTATTATTAGCCTTTGTAGGAAGAAGATTTATAATCTTTACTATAAAGTTAACTACTAATAGTTATAATTTAATAGGAATATTATATTAAATAATTATAGCTCTCGCTTTTTCTATTATTACTCTCCCTATTCGTTCTAGTATACTATTTATCTATAGGGTATATACTAGTATTTTTATAATTTCAATACTTTTTTATTATATTTATATAATAACTTTATTATTTTAAAAATCTTTAAAACTAAAGCTAAACTCAATTCCTCTATCTATACTAAGCACTTTCACTTTTAAGCCTATTTGGAGTTCTACCTATCTCTTCTACTCCTTAATTGTATTAAAGCTTTTACTTTTATCTTTTATACCTTTAATTTAGTAGAAACCTAATATTATATATATAAAATATATAATATACTTTATACTTAAGTAGCCGGCTATATTATAATTTTATATATTAACCTTTACGAATTCTAATAGTTTAATAGCTACTAGGTTTAAAACTTTATAAACTATATTAATTAATTTACTTCGGATATAAATATTATATTCTTATTTCCCAATATTAGCTAGTTTAATACTAACGTCTTTATAAACTTTTAATACCTATTCTTTTCCTATATATATAAATCTTCAATATATTATTTTATAATTAATAAACGCTATTAGTACTAATTTAAGTACTTAAGCTCTATACCTTTTATTAATATTTAGTAGTAGTATAGCTAATAGTACTAATAGTCTTACAATCCAATTATATTAGACTTCTTCTTACTTCTTTTTAAATATTATTTTATTAGTTTCTATCGACTATACTATATTACTATTAAGGAGACCTATTATTATAATTAAATTAATTAATATTAATAGGGTAAAGATTATATCCTTAATTTTAACTAATATCCTCTTCCCTATTATTATAAGTAGGTTTAATTCTACTACTCCAATATAGTAAAATCTAATTTTATTATTATTGCCGATTTAATAAATAATTAGTTTAAATAAAGGGTATAATTCTATAAACTATTTAATATCGTTAAATATATTAGAACTACTATTAGTATTAAATAATATTATATTTCGGGTTATAATAATTACTTTAAGAGTTTATTAGACTTTAATAAAATTATATTGAATACTATCTACTTAATAAGTAGGTTCTAAAACTATTAGGAGCTCTAGTAAAAATTCTCCTCGTCCTAATTATTATTAAATAATAATCCTTTAAAACTAAATAATAGATTAAAATTAATACCCGAAGCGGTAGGAGGGTTATTAATATTAGTATTATTATTAACGACCGCTATAATAGTATTACTAGTACCCTTCTTAAAGTTTATAACTCTCACTTTATTCTTTTAAGTATCTAGGGCCTTATTGGAATTATACTACTAATAGTCGGGAGTACTAGGGACTTAATAATAATTATAGGGGTAATATTTCAAACTTTTAAAGATCTTCTTCTAATAGACATTATAATTAACAAACTTAGGACCATTGTCTTCCTCGGTCTTAATCTCCTTTACCGTATCTTTAATATTAATTTCAACCTTAGCTATAATTAAGTTAGTATAATTCTTTTAAATATTAGCTAGAGTAAATAAACGAGCTAAGAATAAGATAATAGTTAATTCGTTCTTATTTATATCCGCAACCTATAGTATAGCCTCGGCCGGGAATAAATACTTAATAGTATTAAAAAAGTTAGTAAATTCAATAATATTATTAATCTTATATCCAACGTCCTTCATACATTTATATAGCGCCTACTAATATATTAAAAATATTTCGAAAATTATAAAAGTAGCGTATTTAATAGTTTAATATTTATTAAAGATATTATTCTTAGCCTCGTTCGTAATACTAGAGATACTACTCTTAATAAAATCAAATAGGTACTTAAGATTATTATTATCCTTATTCTATCTATTAATAAATAAGGTATTTTAAATCTTCTTATTATGGATTATAGAATAGATTATAGTTATAACCTTAATATAATCTATCTACTATTAGTATATATGTTTTTTATCCTCTACTTTAATTATATTAGCAATAGTAAGTTCCGGGATATTATTAGTAATATAATACTTAAAGCTTTAGGAAATAAGTTTAATCTTAATAGTATAAGCCTATACCTTTAAATTGGACTCGCCCTTTAGGGCAATTAAGGTAGCAGCATTGAAAAATATATTAATATTTCTATTATTATTAAAATTATATTATAAATTATATTTTTAATTTATTAAAATAGTATAAAGGTAGGTATATTTCGAATTACCTACGATTTTTATCGATCTTGTCGCTTAATAAATTCTTATTCTTATTTATTATTTAATAAATATATTTAGGGACTTATAAAAGAAGAAAGGGATTTATATAATTTTGGATTGATTCGCGCTCGAAGGATATCGCTCGTCGTCTTATTCCTTAGTAATTCGCGCTCGAATAGTATTACTTATCTTCTTATTCTTAGGAATTTACGCTCGAAGAATGTCGCTTATTATTAACTTACGCTCGAAGGATATCGCTTGTCGTTTTATTAGTTTTTAGGATACTTAAATAGCTACATATAATATTACAATATAAAATATCGCGTACAGAGGGCTTATAACCTCTTAGACTTGTAGGTACAAGAAGTGTAATGATTGTACTAAGCTAAGGACTAGAAAAGAAAAATCTGTGGAGGACTAAAATACATAGTAGTAGCGCCCTAATAGGCCCCACATATAGGCAAGCTGTTCGGTCCAGCTAGTGAATGGCATTTGGGCTCTACACTACTACAATATATATTTACATACGGCGCTCTGTCACAGCTTGTTGGCGCCTATCTACACTTTTCTAGAGGTATAGCGCCTTCTATCTACAAGCCTCCCGCTCGTTCTTTATTATTATAGGGCTAGATTATATACCCTATACTAGGCTATAGTACGGCAAATTACGTGCTCTGAGCCTTGCTATGGCACTAGTGCTAGCCCGGGTATTGAGGCTCTATGCGACCTATACTATTAGGCTATACAACCCTACCTATAAGACCGGGCTAGCGTATACTCTCTTTTTGCTTCCTTCGTACAATAACGAATATTATAATTTACCTATAACAGTACCCTTGCCCCGTAATAGTTTATTATACCTTTAAGATTGCGTTGCGTATGTACAATAGGTAACTATTATCGTAGTTAGCGGGCTAGTAATTAATTAAATTAAACGTTTAGCCCTTATAGGATAAAAGAATAATATTATAAACGGTTTCGATAGTTATTATAGCTACTGTATAAATTCAATTACTACGACTATTGGCTAAGGCTATTTTAACTACCCCGAGAATAATAATAATACTGAGTCGGTTATTAATAACTACGTTAATAATAAGATTGAGTTTCTAGTCTTTAGTAATTATCCTAGCTTCTTAGGCGAGGTATTTATCGTCGATTAAACGACGATGTTTAATTATAGTATAATTAATAATTAATTTATTCTTACTAAGTAAGGCTCGTAGATTCCCCCCCTTAATTATCTACCGGGCTTTAACTTCTATAGTCCGGATTTCGTATTCCTAGGAATAAGAATTCTACTTTATACCGACCCCGAGGGAAGGATCACTAACAATAAGATGGCGATACTAGTGCTACGTCTCTATAGTAATAATAATAATTATAGTATCGCTTAGGCTTACCTTTATAATAGGTTCTAAGTTAGTAAACTAATTAATATATACCCTATCGTTTTCTATTAATATATTTCCAATATTGTACTACTCTTAGTTTTTAGCGCTATTATCGATATTATTATAGAGGCTTTTAATACTACCCGCGCTAGTTATCGTTAGGAGATACTTTATAAGGAGGTTGATGAACGAGTTTATATTTAAGCGTAAAAGGATTTCTAGAATAGTATTATTTATTAGAGAACCGAGGCTGAGGGTTGGTTTAACGAATTTAAGGTTAAGAAAGTACTTTATATTAATTATAACGTTGAAATAATAAAACTTCTTAATAATAACGCCGTTCTTAAAGCCTAAGTACGCTCCTTATAAAATAAAGTCGTTACCCTCGAGATAGCTAATAATAGCCTTAATACTATAATTAAGGATTTGAATACCGGTAATTAAGGAGGCCTAAGCAATAGCGGCGGCGGAGGATTCGGCGGCGGAAGTATAGGCGGCGGAGGTATCGGTAATAGTAGATTCCCTACCGGCACTAATTATATCGAACCTACTAATAGAATACGCCGCCGTATATCTACCGACCTAGAGGTATTCGATGCCTTTAATTTAAATTCTAAGGATTGTAATACTATTTATACTACTTAGCGTACTAAGATTCGCCTATACTAGGCCTATAATAAATAGTACTTCCCTATTAAGTATAATAAGTTTATGTACATCTTTGTATACTTAGGTAAAACCCTTATATTTATTATTGAGCTAGATATATAAATAATTCTTATTAACGAATATTCCGAATTATAAAAGTGGAAGGCGGCCGAGGAGCTGATTAAGTACCTTGACGGCCGGTACGATACTATAGATATAAAAGTCGAAGTCGACTATACCTTATAGAAGCTTTAAATAAAGTTATTATTTTAGGATTTCGCTAATAAATTTGTTCTAAACGTCGACCGCTACGGTTTAGGTAATACTATACGTATATTCTTACTTCGCTAGAAGGTTATAAATTAGTTTAAAGCTTTAATAACTTACTAACCCAACGTCCTAAGTAGCAATAATTTTTAAGGATGGTTTATATTATTCAGTAAGTTAGTTAGGCGCTAGGAAGAAGAGGCTTTTTAAAAGAAGATATCCAATTTGTCCTCCGGCACCGGCTTGGGCGGTAATAATAGTAATAGTAAGGGAGTTAGCTTTGAGAATAAAACTATTTCTTAAGAGGGTGATTTTATAGATTTAGATAAGTTTGAAATTATTAATAAACGTTTGGTGTCTTAAGTTCTATAGAAAAAGCGTTAAGAATTGGGCAAATATTAATAGTACGGTAAGGTTGGCTATAATTAGAAGAAGTATTGGAACTTCGTTAATATTAGAGACGGTAAAGGAGGTATTAAGGGTATAAGAATTAATCCTATCCTAAATAGTATTAAGAGAAAGAGAGCCGGTTAGAATAGTTATAGTAATAATATTAATAATTTTAATACTACCGACGCTACCGGTACTAATACCAAAATTGCGAAGGAGGCCAATAAGTTGGAAAATGCCGAACCTCCGCGCTAAATCGTAAACGGAGGCTACTACTATAAGAAGAGGAGAAGGAAAGCGAGGACTTAGAAGCGGAGGGATATTTAGTTGAATTAGATAGGGAGTTATATTAGGATTAAGAAGAGATATTGGAGTTATTATTTATTAATTTAATAATAATTAAATTAGAGAAATTTATCCTTCTTTTAAATTACCTTCTTTATAGTAAATATAAAGTATAATGCCTAACTTTGGTTAATAGTAGCTGTACGGGTAAAGGCTTTATTAATACTAAATTTATTAAAAGAAATTAAATACCTATAATAAAACTCGACCGCCTAAGGCCGTTTCGGTTGGCTAATAGCAACGTTAATACCTATATAACCGACTTTGTAAGAATCGTTATATAAATCGGACTCTATAAAGAAGAAATTGAACTACTTATTTTCACTCTATCTTTAGAGAACCTTATTATCCTAAGTCTACTATAGCTATAACGCTACAACCCGTCGATAAATTAGGAGAAGGGAGAATTTAAATTCAATTGTAAGTGTAGGGGTATATATATACCAGCGGTTACTCTAGACTTCTTGATACGAGCCCTTAAAGCTTTGAAGGATATAGCCGTCGGGAATATTATTAATAGGGAGTAAACCGTTGAGGCGGCCGAGGGGGAGTAAGCTATTGAGGCGGCCGAAGAGGAGTAAACTATTAAGGCGGCCGAGGAGGAGTAAGCCGTTGAGGCGGCTGAAAAGGAGTAAGTTATTGAGGTAGCCGAGGAAGAGTAAACTATTGAGGTAGTCGAGGAGGAATAAGCGTTCGAGGCTGAAGGGGAAGGCAACGCTGAATATTAATTACTAATCCGTAGAGCCCTAAAGTATAGGAAAATTAGATTATTGTATAAGATCGCTAAAATTTATAGAATAAACCCCGACTAACTCTAGTCTACTAATTTAGCCGCAGGCAATTAAGTAGTTATAATTCCCAACGCGCCGCAACTACCTATAAAGCGGCCCACCCTATGTAGGATTATTAGCGGTAAACGAGTTCGAATATTGGACTCCGAGAAGCGACTATTGGTACTATTATTCGTAAAACCTATAGATATTAGTAAAACCCCTATTAATCCTAACGATATTGTAGTATTTAACGCGGCCAGTTTTAATTTTGTAGTTAAGATAGAGAATTTTGAAGTTGTAGTAATAATTAGGGGAGAAATTAACAAAGTATTAAGGAAGTTGGAAGTAGAGGTAATAAACGAATAACCGAGTTCTAAAATGAACGTTATAGAAGAAATATATAATAAGATTTGCGTAGGTAACGGCGTAGAGTATAAAGACTAGTTTACAAATTACTTTTTTAGGATATTTTAAAGTGAGGTAGGAGAGGTTATAGTACAAATTATAGAAGAAGACGCTAAGAAATTTTATAAGAAGGCGGATAAGCCTATAGCTACCGAGTAGGAAATTAAAATAAAAATACTAGTATACTACTATAGGTATTAGAATATAGCAAACCTTAAGGAGGCGAAGGTTATTCCGTAATACCGTTCTTACGATTATAAGATCGAATTAATCCCCGGTATAGAGCTTTCCAACGCCCGATTACGACTATTTTCCCCCGTAGAATTGGGTGTTATTAAAAAATAGCTGGACGATAATATTAAGTAGGGTTTTATCCGGCTATCCTAATTATTAATAGCCTTACTAGTCCTACTAGTAAAGAAGCCCGGCGGAGGCGTATATATTTGTATTAATTACCGCGGTATTAATAATGCTACTTTAAAGATATAGTACCCGCTGCCGCTAATTAAAAAAACCCTGGACGCTATTTGTAAAGCTAAGATATTTATTAAATTTAATATTATTATAGCGTTTAACCGGATCCGAATTTATAAAGGTTATAAATAGTTAACGGTATTTATTATTCGGTTTAGCCTATACGAATCCTTAATATATCCGTTCGGCCTATAGGGCGCCCTAGCTACATTCTAAAACTTTATTAATAATATCCTATACAATATTTTAAATAAGTTCGCTACGGCCTATTTGGATAATATTTTAATTTATTCGGATAATAAAAATAAATACGTTAAATATATATCCGACGTCTTCGATCGCTTTGAACGCTTAAGTTTATAAATCGATATAGATAAGTATAAGTTCTATATTACTAGGATGAAATACTTAGGGCTAATTATTATATTAGGGGGGATTAAAATAGATATAGATAAAGTAAAGGTAATAATAGAATAGGAGGCCCTAGAATTTAAGAGGTTATTCTAATCTTTCCTTAGATTTGCGAATTTCTATTACCGTTTTATTAAAGACTTTTTAAGTATAGTGAAATTACTATACGAATTAATAAAGAAGGCCGCTAATTAATATTAGAATATTAAGTACTAAATTATATTCGATAACCTTAAAGTTATATTTATTATAGTACTAGTATTGAAAATATACAATTAAATAAAGAAGATAGTAATTAAAACGGACGCCTTTAATTGGGCTTCTAATAGTACCCTCTTATAGTAGGGGGACGACGGTATTTTATACCTAGTAGCGTACTTCTTAATAAAATATATAGTAATAGAATATAATTATAATATTTACAATAAAGAATTGTTAATTATCGTTAAAACTTTAGAGGAATAGTTATTAGAATTAGAGGGGGCTTAAGAGTAAATAGAAATTATAACCGACTATAAGAACCTTAAGATATTCGCGGCTATAAAGTAGTTTACCCTAAAGTATATACGCTAGTTAAAGTTCCTTAGCCGCTTTAATTTTTATATTACTTATAGGAAGGGGCCCGAGAATATAAAACCTAATACGCTAAGTAGGAAACCGGAAAATAAATTTCGGGATATAGAGGATGAACGGTTATTCGCTAGAAAGAAGCCCCTTATTAACCTAGATTACTTCAACCCCGCTTTCTTCGAGGACGAAGAAGTATTAAATATTATATATTTATATTTGGGAGTAATAGAAAGTATTTATTAAAATTAAGAGGACTTGGATTTGGGGGACGTTAAATTCTATAAATTAGAAATTACGAAATTAATAAACGACCTAATTAATAATAGTTATTCAAAGTCGAATTTAATATAGGAAATAATTTTATACTTATAGAAAAAAGATTAGAGAGGCTAGACTTTAAAAATTAAAAAATACTTCAAAATTGCGTTTATAGAGTATACTACTAAGTAGGGACGAGTATATTAGCAAAAGGATATAGAAGAGCGAATCCTTATTAATCCTAAGGATAAAGAAATTCAATTCTAATTTATCTATAGGATACATATAGTAAAACTAGGTAGGTACCCCGGCTATAAAAGAATATATAAAGTATTTAATCGTTTCTATTATTAATTAGGAATATATTAGTCTATTAAGGAATTCTATAAAGCTTATCTAGCCTACGCAAAGACTAAATCTTTAAAATACTCGCTAGTAAATTATTTAAAACCTTTCCTAATCCCTTTTATATTATAATTATAAATTTTAGTAGACTATATAACCCCTATAATACCCTACACTAAGCGGGGACGTACCTATTACTATATTATAGTAGTAATCGACCGTTTAACGAAAATAAGGTACTATATCCCGATAGAAATATTAGAGACGGACGAACTAATTAAAAGGTTTATTGAAAAAGTCTATAATATTTACGGGCTGCCCAACGAAATTATATTAAATAGGGGCTCCCAATTTATTTTAGTACTTTAGAGAGTATTATATAAAAAATTAGGTATTATTATAAAACTCTTATTAGCTTTTTATTCTTAGATTAATAGTTAGACTAAGAGGATTAATATAGAGATAGAATAATATTTGAAATTCTATATCAATTGGGCGTAAAACAATTGGGTAGATTAATTACTTTTAATTGAATTTGTTTATAATAATATTGTCTCTAAAATAATAGGCGTTAGTCCCTTCTATATTAATTACGGCTTCTACCTTCGAATAGGCGTCGAACCGTCGAAGCCTTACCCCCTAAATTTTATAGAAGTTTAAAAGAAGGAATTCTTTAAAACTTTAGAGGTAGCTAACCGATTTTAAATTATATTAGAAAGTATTATTGCCCTATCTAAGTAAGCTTAGGACCGGTATAAGGTATAAGTAAACGAGTACTATATAAATACCCTTAAGTATAGAATAGGCGATAAAGTACTATTTAATATTAAGAATTTCGTTACCGGACAACTATAAGCAAAGCTAATCCTTAGGTTCGAAGGCCTATTTATAATATTTGAATACGATTCCTACCGGGTTAAATTCTAATTACTTAAGAATATGAAAGTTAACCCGGTATTTTACATATTAATAATTAAATTCTAGGGAGTAGCGGAATTCTTTAGGTAGTATAATATTAAATAGGATATTCTAACCAACTAAGGGAGGTCTATAATTAGAACTAACAATAACAACGATAACGAATAGTAGGAATAGGAGTTCGAAAATATTATTAGATATAGTAAAATAAATAATAGCCGTTGGATATATTAAATTAAATAGAAGGATATTAATAAATTAATATAGTAGTCCATTAAAGATTTAGAGGGATATAACAATACTATTTAGAAATATTATAACTCCTACCCCGATATACTACTACTATTAATATAAGTAAAGAAAAGATAGGGTAAAAATAAGCTAAAAAGGAAGTTTTTATTACCTTTAAATATATTAATATATATACTACTACTAATATAAAATACTATCTACAATTTAAATTTACGTTAGCTACTTCGGTAAAGTACTCGGGTCGCTTAATAAAAAGGATAAGACTTAATAAAAGTAAAAAGAAAGGAGTTTAACGCAATTTATTCTACGTACTCTAATCGAATGTTTTATAGTATACCCTTTTATAGAACAACCGTCAATAGTACCAAGAAATAGTACGTCTTACGGCGGTCTTACGTCTCCTATTCCCCAAATCGGCCCCTACGCAATAATATTAGAAGATTAGAAAATAAGAAGGATTTGAGAAACGTTAATAGTATAATAATTAAACATTTAAAGAAAAGATAAATTACAAGTAAGGAATTAAATATACAAACTCTTTAATATTTATATTAGTAGTAATTACGGGCGTTCTACGCAAATTATTATACTACGGGCGTCCCTATAATACCCCTAATAAGGCTAACAATAGTGAGGGTCATTGAAGTTCTCTATATACAATAATTAGAGCGTTCTAAATTGGTTCCCGGCGTATAAATGGATTATTAAAGGTAATAATAATTCTTACGGCGGAAGGGTCGGATTTAGCGATATTTTAATTAGTATTCTACCCTTAAGCGGGAATCGGAGCGCTAAGCAGCCTCCCGTCTTAGTACGGGCGCCGAGACTTTTTGCCGCGATTTGATTGGATGTATCCTAAGAGGATTCGGGAAGGCTTACTTTGGGCAAAACAATGTATTTAGATAATATTTTCGTAGTAGGAGCGTTTTAGAGGGAGGTAGTATTACAGGGCTAGATTATATACCCTATGCCAGGCTATGGTACGGTAGATTACGTGCTCTGAGCCTTGCTATGGCACTAGTGTTAGCCCGGGTATTGAGGCTCTGTGCGACCCACACTACTGGGCTATACAACCCTACCTATAAGACCGGGCTGGCGTACACTCTCTTCTTGCTTCCTTCGTACAATAACGAATATCGTAGCTTACCTATAACGGTGCCCTTGCCCCGTGATATTTATTTTGTTTTTCAAGCCTTTCAGCTGACATTGTAAGTGCCGACACGGTGCGAGAGCCGACATGGTTTCCGAGACAAGATATAAGCAGAATGTCTCGGTCGGTCAGTGACTGCGAACGGCCCGAAGGGCTATGGTTGGACGCTTTCCTGTCTCTTCGGGAATGGACAAGCCTCATGCCAAGATTATACAAAGTAATAAATCTATCGAGCGCTTGTTCGGCCATAGTTATGTCCGTTCTCTCTCTCTACAAACGCAAAGTCAGCTATCAACCGCCTCGTAAAGTCACGCCGGTTTCACGGCTTGGCGCCCATCTTAAGACGCTTAGAGCGAGACCTACAGATATAGGGCGTACCTGCTCGACTCGCTATCTTTCACGTAGTTGGTCACCTACATCACTATCGAAATGCCCAGCTACGATGTCATTAAACGAGGCTCGCCTTGTAACCACGTCCTTACGTTTTTAACTGGGTAGCTGAAGGGAGCCTGGCAAGCCCAAAACGTTGGAAGTGAGGCTAAAGCACTGGGTGATATCGTCAATGCCCAATAATACCGCTACTAATATCCTTTTCTTTCAACTTTCCCATGTTAACGTTTCTTTTTTCTTGTCTCAAAATCCGTCGACCTTGAGAAGAACTCTTTTAGCGTACCTCTCTCTATCTGCCAAAGGACGCCACGCGAACCATCCGACCGGCGGGATCCGCTTCACTGGTTCAAATACTTACAGCAGGTCTATCCCGCTCTGCACACCGTGGGATCATAGTGCATAACTCACCATCGAATGTGCCTCAGACATACACTGCATGTTGGAAAATTGCTTGTCGGATGTTTCTTACTCTACCATTCATTCCAGCCCCAACCGCTGTTCTACGGACGATACACATACCTATCTACGGGTTGTGAAGACAATTTTAAATTCCCAGTCCTACTCTTTCGACTTTTACCTTATTCATACAGTCCGTTCCTTTGTTCATCGGGAGTGTCCTCCACGGGATGATACCCTCTTTCACACACCCCTTGCTTAACCTTATCCATTCCCCTTGCTCGGCCAGTCCTTGCAGTAGATCCCGCGCGCTTTTGTTGATCCCATCCAGTCCCGCTCAGTGTTCCTTTTTCTTTCTTTGCTTTTGTCCATCTCGGTCAAAGAACCGACAAGGGGCATGGTAGCATCAATGTACTATGCCCGTGGACTTAAGCCTCATTTCTAGAACTATACAGTGTGAGTGTCGAGGACGATTACTCTTTGAAACTAACTCCGTGTTAGTAACAATAGTCTTGTTCAAAAGGGCCTCCTTCTGAGTCGATTAGCGTTGGCACATACAGTTTTTTTTGGTCACATTTCTCGGTATCATCTATGTGTTCTTTTCTGTAGAGGTAATTGTGTTTTGCAAATTGTCACTTGCCAGTGATCAATGGTTTCTACGTTCAAATGAGAATATCTTCAAATTGCGAATCTGCCAAGTGGCAATGTGTGTGGCATCGTATCAGTAAGATATCCATATGGTAGCTCGAGTCTCGTGTACACAATTCTTCGGAGCTTGGTAGTATACTCTCCATGACGGATGCATCGCTTTCAAAGCGTCCTGAACGGTAGACATTCCTCCATCTTACATGTACAGCCGCAAAGGAGATACGAGCTGGTGGGCAATATTGGGTGGAAAACAAGAAGAGAAACAAGACCAAGAGCAGCTGGCGTTCTACACTTGGAGCAACACAAGTCCTGGTCAGCTTTTTGAAGGTTGGTTTACTGCGTCTTCTCGAACGTCCTTCACGCGGGACTCCCGGTGCTTCCTCCGGGCCCAGGCTTGATGCGCCCGTTGCAGAGATGAGACGAAAAAGTGCCTGCCCCTCATAGGGACAAACTTGCTGCCCTCCTTCCAACAACAACAACAACAACAGCCACTCTACTCTCCCATATAGTGCAGAGGTTTAGCATATTGGATTTTCAATCATCCACATTGATAACTCCAAAGACCCGGGTTCGAACCCCGGTGTGGGAAACGGCATCTTTCTTTTTCGTCTTCTTTTTTTTCGTCGGGGTCGTTTCATGTTACGTTGTTTGTTCAAGTGCCGACATGCGTACCTGCACTGCGGACCACGACGTGTGCCTGCTTTTGCGATGAGAGGATTTCACGATGTTTGTTTGCTCGCTTGGAGGCAAATACCTGGTCGCAAACTACCTAGCTTGAATACCCCAGGCAGAGACGTAAAATTCCGTCATCGGTGATAACAGCAATTCGTGAGGGAGTGTAAGATTCAACCTTTTGGATAACCCAAAATGGCAGTCTCTTCTGTATCATAGCTCTCGCTCGTGGAGTGTTGTCTCTACCTTTATGTCTCTACCTTTATGTCCAGGCCTATAGGTATTCTCTCGAAAATCACCGCGATTATCGAATGTACCTCTAGGCTGTCGCGAGCATAGGTACCTATCTGACACTGAACTTGCCAAATGTCACATCCTTCACCAACAACTTCGTCCGGTCCAAACGTTTTCGATGCCCATCCACCGCTTCACATAAGGTCAGTCGTGATAAGTATCTATTCTGTGACGGCCGACCGACGTAGCAGGCCTCGCAGCCGATATCTATAGGTAGGTACCAAGCTCGGGCTACCAGTCGCCGCAACATCGCAAAAGAAAGAAGCCATACTAACAGTTAATGCCTTACCACAATCAAGCCTGGAGGCGATGTATGCAACAAACGTCTTGATGGGCCATCCAATCCATTCCTCCTTAGCCAGAGTCTCGTCATGGTAGAGCATTGATGATTTTGACTGGTGCGGTGGTGTGAGCAGCAGTTCGGCTACATGTAGTAACGAGACACTCAGTCCTAACATTGGGAAGGAACTCTTCAAATGCAGGATCCAGGGCTCTACAGGGACCATGGAGGGGCAAAATAGAAAGGCGAGGACGACAGTGAAAAGAGTGAGAAATGGTGATGGCCCTGGTTACAAAGGTAGGAAGGTATGTGGGGTGGAAGACTGGAAAATGACGACTGGAACGGGAGTGGAAGAAGGGAAGGTGCTATCTGCATATGCTTGCTTCATGCAAGCAAGCGGACATGCCTGCACTGAATTGTTATTTTCTAGGGAGGTAAATTTTGGTAGTGAAGCCCACTGCATCTGATTAAACATCACGATCACCATCAATCATCGTTATCAACGCACTTGTTTTTCTCAACTGTACTGTGTAAGTTAGCTACTGTGTAAGTCCTGTCTTTTGAGGTTTGGGATGCTCCGTCTTCAGTGAGAGCTCACTCTCGGTATTGGACACTCGCCCGGTCTCCTT
The DNA here is from genome assembly GCA_037102815.1 of Neurospora intermedia. Classification (NCBI taxonomy): domain Eukaryota; kingdom Fungi; phylum Ascomycota; class Sordariomycetes; order Sordariales; family Sordariaceae; genus Neurospora; species Neurospora intermedia. Next base: position 1,419,609 of record BTPP01000007.1, read on the forward strand.
CCACTCTTCCCCGTCTGTGAACATCTAACAAACCCCCCACATCCAACCGACTCATTATTTCCTGGGCCGATGGTCACCTGTTTAGAACAGATATTAAGAGAGCAGCATGGCTTTGGCTTTGGTTCTCCCTTCTTTTTCTTTCTTTATACTCTTTTTTTTCTTTCTCAGTTCCTTTTCTCGGTTATTTCTTTCGGTGTTTCCCTCTTCTTCTTTTTTTTTCCTTGTGAATTTTCTCTTTTTTTTTTTTTTTTTTTTTTTTTTTTTTTTTTTGGGTATCATGGACTTTTGAGAGCAAGTAAGCCACCGCAAGACCATACTGCCTAGCACAAGTTCACCTATTCCAGACTTGTTTCGTGCGCGATCATCGGCAACTCGAGCATTGGGTTCTCATCGTCCCTCGGACTCCCTCCTCAGTCAGCAGGCGGACCTTGTCTCTTCTCTGAGGCACTGGGACCGACCGCGGCAATGAGTATCCATTCTTGATGAATTGCATAGCCGCGGCCGGCCCAGTCCACTCTGGAAACGAGACTCGACAACCTAACGAATACGGACCGGACTGAGCACATGCTATCCAGTTGGGATCCGGGAGGTGTAGCAACAGAGGAAACCGCTCAACTTGCCATCGGCCGGCCGACTCCCTCGCGAATCCTTGGGGGGCCGGCCGCGGCAATGAGTGTCCACTTTTGATGAATGGCACTGCCGCGGCCGGCCCACGCACAGTTTGGAAACGGCTCGACAACGTAGCCGCCCCTCTTCGAGAAGTGGGATCAGTCTTCGCCCTCCTTGCGTAGGACACCTCGTCCGTCGCAGCAGGAGCGAGCATATGTGGCTGGAGTCCTCAACAGCTCCTCGTCTGTGATCGGGCTGGATTGATTGTTAGTACCATATTCACACCAGATACTCACAGCTGGAATCCACCTGAACACTTACTTGGGAGCATCAGCACCAACCATCTCATTGAGACGTTCCTCTTCGTTCTTATCGTCCTCGTCGGACTCATCGCCCGGAGTCAAACCCAGCGTGTTGGTCTTGTGTATGTCATCGGCAACTCGAGCAATGAGGTCCTCATTATCCCCTCTGGACTCCCTCCGCGACACTGAATAAACTGACCCGAGCCCCAGATAAGCTTCGAATGGTACACTTTGAGTCGCCATCTCGGGCAGAGCTCATCGCAAGCGCCTTGCTGAGCTTTCCCAATGGTAACTTGTTGCGATCGTACTTAAGTGCCGCCATGGTGTTGTCCATTAACTGCTGGTTGAAGATGAGTTCCATGAGCTTAGCCACTGAAGGATGGAGTGTGCACTTGGGAGGCTTTTGGTCCTCTTTCTCTTCTTTCGTGGCCGCGCCGCCCTCAGCTTCCTCTTCGTCATCGGATTCATCCTTATAGTTCACCTCGACGACGCGATAGTCTGGGTTCTGCTTGGCGACCTGGAGAATGAGGTCAGTAACTGTCCGTAATAGGTATAATGAAAAGAATCAATGGTAACACGTACGATAGAGAGACCCATGTCACGAGTCGGGTCAAAGACCGTGAACTTCGCAACCCGTCACCATTGATCTCCATTCGTCTTCCCTCCGCTTATACGCATCTGCTGCCCTCTACTATCTTATCCATCTCCTCCAGAGTTTCGATCATGTCTTTGTAGAAGTCGCCGTCCTGAGGAAAGTCCCATCAGTTAGTAAGTGGGGCTCGGTGATGATTGAAAGAAAAGATGGATGGGACTGGGAAACTGAGCACACACCTTGTTTTGGACGGGAACAGGCTCGACCACTTCCGGGCCTTGGCCACTGTGACCGCTGCTGTTGGTCACCGGAGCTGTGTCCACGTCCTGAACGGCGCCACTGAATTTCAGGTCGCGGAGCGCGAGGAGACAGTCCAGCTCCTTCTGGGTCAGTCTGTCCATTTTGATAACTTGGAACTGGTGACCAAGCAATGAACGACGCAAGATCTGTGGTATTGGGAGTGTCAGAAGCGTGATCAGGTGGACGGTGAGTGAAGATGAGATGCTGCAAATAGGATATTATAATAGTGCAATGAGAGAGCTCGCGGCGACGTTGTTGTGATCTTACGAAGACGAAGAATAGGACACGGGTTCTGAGGGCAAGAAGTATGTAGAGATACTCACATAGTGTGGACAAGCGCTGTGGCCTGTCGATGATTCCCAGATCACCTGTCTCTGTTTAACTTGGAAGAGCGCGAGAGTGCTGTGATGTTTTGCGTGTCAGATACATGTACGTCTCTTGACGACGTGGTGAGACGCTGCGACAAAAGCCATGTATATACGACTGGTAGAAGGAGACGCGTGGTGGAGGAGGTGCTTTGCGCAGATGTAATAGAACACGAGAGACAGGAGAATTGGGGATGGGGGGAGATACATAAAAGGCAAGAGTTTACTTACAAGCTATGTGACTGCGTGGGAATGTGTGTGGTTGTTGTTGACGTGGCGACTACCTCGCTTTGCTTGGTAGTTTGCGATGCTTGCGAGTAAACGGCGAGAGGTCGAGTGGATGAGGTGAGCAAAGTATGACTTTCGTGGTGAGGGGAGAGATTGTAGTGGAGGGAAGTTTCAAAGAGGAAAGGGAGCGAGTAGAAGGGCCACTCCGGGAAAAAAAAAAAGTTGTGGGCTTGACTTTGTGCGTGCCTGAGGCAAGGCTGAAGGGAAGCACAAACGGAGGCAGCCTAGGGCTATGATGAAATATGTAGAAGACAGTTTAACAAGCTGGAAGGCACAGCGAGTGCCGGCGGCGGAAGCGCGGACAGTGAGAGCGCGGCAAGGGCACGGAGTTTCAACGGGTCGGAAAGAAAGCCATAGAAGGGTGGAGGGGGTGGGGAAACAGTACATGTAGGCAGGTAGGTTATTTCTATTCAACCAAGTTACCAGTGGTGAGGGGAGAATACGCGTGGATGTATCGTGGACGTGGTTTCAGCCCCTCTTGGAAACTCGTTTATATCTGGTCAGCCCGTTGTGGTGATAGCCAGGCCACTACCAGCAGAGCCACCGCTGAGTATTGCTGCCTCAAAGTAAAGAAATATGAAACCAGCTTAAATCAGGTCACGTTGTATACATACCTCTAGTCTTCTTGTTTTTCAAAACATACCATACGGTCTTGAACGCGAAGGGTATATATACAAAGCTTGATTTGTTGAGAGCCAGACAATAGAGAGACGTGTAGAGAAACTCTAGAGCTTCTGATGTCGTAGCGTGGTTGCTAGCACGATTACACTTGTAATTCCACGAAAGTAGATGATCATATCAAGTACGAAGGGATAACAAACAGGTTACTAGCTTTGCCTGTCTGAAACTGTCACGCCTCCAGTTTCTCTACTGTTGCTATGCATCTTGGTCTGGTGTTTTCGGGTTGATAACAGATGGAGCTAGACTGCCCGTTGGGAGGGTTGATTACCTCTGACATCTCTTTCCCTTGTAGATCCATCAATCAAGGCCAGGCAGTAGCGGGGAAAGTGTTGATTCTCAAGTATAAGCTCTCAAGCTTTGTTAGCCAGTTGTTGGACAGGTCTTGGAATTCGAGGAGGTGACAATAGTTTACCCCTCAACGTAAGTGTTGGAACGCGGAGGCCCACCAGCTTTCTCGACGACAGGAGAATGAGGCCTCGGTCTTGTAGCTCCCTGCACGCTGGGACCTTTCTGTATAAAGTGATGGGTCCTGGCGCAACAAAATTGATGATATTGAGGGGCAGAAGGCGGGGTTCAAGTCCTTATGTGTTCTCGCATGAGTAGGTTCTCTTATCGAATACATGCTGTTTTCGTGTGCTGCCATCGGTTGCGCCAAGATTGCAGTGTTGTTTTGATATTTGTCGTAAATACGGTGAAACTTGATCATCGTCTATTCTTGTCGGGCGTGCTGTTCAAGCCGTTCTTTTGGAAGAAACGAGACCAGTCGCTACTGGAGCATGACCGTTAGCATCTGACGGAGCCCCAAAAGCGCATCTTCCATTCCTCTCTTCAGGGTCTTGAAGTGACTTGCACGGAGTCGGACTCAAGATTGGGTTGCCGACAGGGAAAGGTTGGGACTCGGCGCAATCTGTGTAATCGTGGAGGTTTGTGAGGCGCCGGTTGGAATGGGTGTGATAGCCATGCCGCCGGTCGGGGCCTGTAAAGATAACAATAACCCCAGTCAAAGGAGAAGGGAGACATTTTGTCGTGGCGGGGAGAAAAAAGGTCGGCAGCAGAAGGCTTCAGTTGGTGGGTTAGGACTTCCATTTGCTGTAGGTGGTTGAATGGAAGGTCTTGGTTGTCGAAGATGGAGCATCTGAAGTTTCCATGTTTGGACCGGTCACTCAAATCATACCTAATGCATTGCACCTTCCCTCTAGATGCACTGGTTACCTTGCAGCCACTTGCCTGAAGCCCGGTGATGTCCGGCGGGGACACTTTCAATTTACCGACTCGACATTCCTTCATTGCGCATTTCCACTTGACATGCATGTTCAGCCGCCAATGAAAATTTCCACTTGTATGATATATCCATGTTCTCATTTCACCTTGATTTTCCATGTCTGAGTGATTCGGGTGCTCAGCAACGTCGACGAGTGAGTGCTGACCCGATATTGGTCTTCCCCTAGGGTAAGCTTGGCATGAATGCTGGCAGCTGGCCGACAACTGCCAAGCTCGGGTACCTTTTACCGCAAAGAGATTCCATGGCGGGATTCGACCCAGATTCCAGGTTCCAGGAAGCGAACCAACAAAGCCAAGCACTTGTTTCAGTGGACATCGTCACTGCTTCAGCTGCACGACAGGGTGACACACAGACAGCAGAGGGGACCTAGAGGTACCCCAGCGATCGGGGGCAGGGCAGATAGCGTATGCCAAGGCGGGCCAGGCCCAGAGGAAACCAACAACGTCAACCGCGATTTTGTTGCTTCTCTCCTGTTTTGCATGCTCCGTCTCCCCTCTCCATGTTTCCCTCATCCGCCGCATTGGTTTGGACCTGCAACACACTTCATCGACGTCCGAATACACGCGGGCAGCCCGAGAGCGGCACATTTCCTTTTCTGGCCTTTATTCAACAATATCCAACTTATCCAATCTTTGCACCATATTTTCTCCTCCTCTCTCGCTAATCATCCTTCCCTTCTTCCGTCATTCGCTTTTGCTAACTACCCCCTTTTCTTTTTTGTTTGTCTCTCAATATTCAATTCCTCAACAGATTTCTTGACTTGAAGACTTCTAGACGTCATCACCGTCATCATGGCATCCAGGATACCCGCGGCCTGGCGTATCCGAGCCGGCAAGTCCACCAACACCGGCGGCCTCAACTTCAACAAAGTCAACAAGTCCACCCTCGCGCTGGCGCGCTGGACTTCTACATCGTCATCAGCACCGGCATCATCACGATCCACCACAACATCCACACCCGCAATTGCTGCATGGCCTCCGAGATTGCGGCTGGGATCTTCAGGCACAGTTCCTCCGGCCAGAAGCTTATTCCAACGTCAGCAGCATCAGCAGCGCAGATCTTTCGGTGGGTTCAACTTTCTCCTTATCCTCATGTGTTATCCACCACCCCCCGGTCTCTGTTGCATTTCATGAACGGTCAAGCATTGTTCAAGCATTGAGGTGGCATCCCCACTTCGGTTCCCCCTCCCCTATTACATGTTGTTGGTTGATTTTGCTACACGAAAGAAAAAGAAAGAAAAAGAAAGAAAAAAGATGTTGTTGGAGGAACAGAGATTCGAGCTTGGCTTGGTTTGGTTGTTGTGCGCTGTGGCCCACTACGTCTACCACGTTGTTTACATCAGCCTCGAACCCGGAATTGTCATGACTTGGCTGGGCAAACGGGTGGAGTCGGTGTGGACATTTGCGATCGAGAGCTTTGTTCTCCTTCAAATATGGATATGGGGCTGAGGATGTGAACAATGGTCGAGGGTTACCCATGACAAGTGTCATGTCGAGGAAGGGTATCATGCAGTGGTATGCCTTTGTCTTCGAATTCGGTCACGTACAAGGAAGACTCGACTTGGTTGATGCAGGGTCCAAGACTTGCCGGTACATGCAGTCTGCAAGGCACTTTGGCGTTATCAATGGGCTTTCGGACATTGTACCATGGACCCCGACGTCTCGCGGTTTTGATCGTACAGCGACTCGGACCCGCCTTGCCGTCATGTTGTCAGCCAGAGATGGTTCTTTATCCTTGGGTGATGCCTACTTCTACCAGCAACAAGGTTTGCGAACCACACGTCGAACGGTCATGATCAAGACCGCAAAGGCTCTTCTACCCGAACCATCGATGGTACGACCCCTACCAATCTCTGGGAATTGTCTTACAATGGTCATTGTTTCATCCCCGGAATCTTCTCCTAAATCCACTTCCTGATCGGGGCGATCCTGACCTTTTCTTCCACCTCCTGATCCCCAATTTACCTCCATCGTGCCATTGAACATGACATCCCCCCAAGCTCTTTTTCCTACATACCTTAGATACTACCCGACAGCAAACTGATCCTCCCTAGCTCGCACTACCCCCCGCCATGGCTCCGACGATCACCACCACTGCCCACCAAATGAGAACCCCTCGATCCTCTACAAGATGCTCGAAGCAGCCGCCACCTCGTTCGCCTCCATACTCGTCCTCGGCGCCGGTTTCAGTATCGCTGCCTACGTCTACCACAAGACCTATAAGCACATCGTCTTACAGAAAATGGCCAACGCTTTTGAGCCCGGTGATCCCGTTCTCGACCTCGCCGCCATTGGCAAGAACATACCGCTCTCCAAGACCGCCGCTGCCACGCATTGGATCGCACGACCCGAGCAGGACATCGTCGATGATATCGTGGCTGGCAAAGAGATCGGGCACTACCACCTGTTCATCGGCGACAAGGGCACGGGCAAGAGCAGCATGCTGTTGGAAGCCATGCGCAAGATCGACGGTGACGGCGTGGCCATGTTTGAGGCGCATGCCGACCTGGAGATCTTTCGCATCCGCCTGGGCAAGGCGCTTGACTACGAGTTCCACGAGGATTACATTGGCAGCTACTTCAGCGAGCGCGGCCCGCGCGACACCACGGCGCTCTTGGATATTGAGCGTGCGCTGAACAAGCTGGAAAAGGTGGCGCTCAAGCGGCGTGCAAAGATTGGAAGGCCGCTGGTGGTTATCATCAACCAAATGCATCTGATCCGCGACGATGAGGACGGCAAGGATTTGATTGAGCTGCTCCAGCAGAAGGCGGAGCAGTGGGCCGCCAGCAACTTGGTTACCATGGTGTTTAACAGCGACGATTACTGGGTGTATGAGAGACTGAAGCAGTTGGCCACGCGCATGGAGGTGCTCTCAATCACGGACCTGCCCAAGAACCTGGCGACGGCGGCCCTCAGGAATTATCGTCACCGCTATTTTGGAGAGGACTTAAGCGACCAGACCTTGGAGCAAATCTACGATCGCGTGGGTGGTCGCCTGAATTTCTTGAATAGGGTCGCCAAGAGCAATGATATGCTGGCGACGTGTGATGAGATCAAGCAAGTGGAGAAAACGTGGTTCTTGAACCAGTGCTGGATTCTGGGAGAGGAAATGGATGATGATGTGATGGATCAGCAGAAGTGGGCTGTGAGTCGCTATTTCTTTGTTCCCTTTTCTTTTTCTTCCCACTCCCTACCTCCCTTAAACCCCTTCTGCTTCCTCATCTTCCCTCCAATTTGCTAACACCCCCTCCCCCCACACAGGCAGCAGCAGTAGTCCTAGCCACCGCCCTCGTCGATAAAGAAGCCATGATGGAAGCCGAGGGTTCTTCCACCTACGACCCTGTAGTCGGCCACATCCTGCCCTCGTACGCTCTGCACGAGGCCCAGCAGATCATGACGCGTTCCGACTTTGTGCGCGCCCTTGACCGCCTCAATCTTTTCTCGATCACCAAGAACGCCCAGGTGCGCGCCAGCTCCGTGCCCATGCACCTCGCGTTCCGGGAGATCGTTGCTCAGCCCGGCTTCCGCGAACACCTGCAGGCGACCATTGACAGGATCGCGGCTATCGAGAGCTTGGGACGTACCAGGGAGTTGGTGGCGAAGGATCTGGTGCTTGGTGGTCATTATGAGATTAGGAGGTCGGAGAAGGGCAAGGGCGTAGATGTCAAGTTGGTTATGCCGGAACCGGAAGACGAGGGTGAGGAGAAGGATGATTAAGATTTCTGACTTGCCTCGAAGAACGTGCCTGTGATTGTCCTGTCAGGAGCCAGGCGGTCATTGGACAAAATCGAAAGGAAAAAAGTGAAAAGACGAAAGTGAAAAGAAGAAGAAAAAAAAGATGGTAACGTTTTAGTACCTCTAGGCATGAAAATATGGAGTCAAGGCGGGGATGGAAAGATGAAGAAAAAGCGTTCTGTTTTCTTGGTTTTTGCGAAGGATCATGAGGGAGAGAGGCACTTGCCAGGAGCTTCAATCTTTTCCACGCACTATACATCAGGCACTAGAGTCCGTGGTGACTCAGACCAACACTCATTCATCACCCCATACGTTCTATTTTTTATTATATTTTCTTCAGCATGAATTTCCTTTTCTTGCCGCGAGTTGGTTCGGCGTTTAAGAGAGTGGTGGTAGAGGTGGTACTTGATAACGGTTCATTTCATTTTATTTCATGTTCGCTTTTCATATGGTACTCCTAGTTTCGATTCATCTCTTTTCTTCCATATTCTCTTACTTGATATGGCATTGTATGTACGTACGTAGCTCACTAGGAACTCGGCGATTCGAGGTCACGCACAGTTGGTAAATCATTGGCTCAGTACCTAGAGGTACTTACACAACATGTAGCAGTAGTTCTTCTCTAACCCCGAAGAGTAGTTGATGGTATTTGTTCACTCTACACAATGACTTGCACTCAACCATCATATGTCTCCTTCCAAGCATTAGGAAAAACAAAACATCTTGTGCTACATATACTTAGAGGTATGTACCGTAGAGGTATTCCGCTAACCCCCCATCTCCCTACCTCTAGCCTTCAAACTAGGCTTCACCACACGACCACTGCGTGTGACCGTTGTGTTCACAGTAGCGGCCGGCGGCGCTGAATTGGACCTTGCGGCTCCTCCTTTACCTCCTTTTTCACTCCTAGTCCTGGTTCCGGTCCTGATGCGTGAAGCTGCTTTGGTGGTTTTCTTCTTGTCTACCGCCTCGTTCATCTCTCTGGTTTTCTGACTGGGCTTCACCACGCGACCGCTACGTGTTGTAATGGGAACCGAGGTAGTAGCCTCGAGAGCCTTTGGAGCCATGGGAGCCATGGGAGCCATGAGAGCAATGTTACCGGCTGGTAGAGGTAAGTTCTGCTGGACGTCTGCTGGAGAGTCTTTTGCTGCTTGGACGCTGGCTCCATGTCTCTGGAGGCTACGGATAGCCGCTTGTGCTTGGTTGAGTTGATCCACTTGGACTGTAGACGGGGACTTCACTGGACGGTCCGGGATAGGGGGACTTGGGGGGTTTTCGTTGTCGTTGTCTTTGCTGTTGTCTTTGCCCTTATCTTTGTTCTTGTTGCTGTCATTATCATTGTCTTTGTCGTTGTCGCTGTCTTTGTTGCTGTCCTTAGAGGTATCGTTATCCTTGTCCACCTCCGCCTTGTTCGACTTCAAGGCATCCTTCCTGGCAAGTGCGGCCTCCACTTTAGCCTCGGCCTCGTTCTCGGCTGCGTTAAGGGATTCTATGATCATAGTCTTCCTTATGATCAAGAGGGCGCGGCTTGATAGGATCAATCGAAGTTTCCTGGCGGCCGGGGCGAGGTTGTTGTTGGTGGGCTTGGTGACTTCTTTAGCGGCCGCTTTGGAAATTGTCGCATTGGACTTTTCATTGTTGGTTTCTGTCATTTTGGCGTGGTCTCAAGAAATGGAGAGTTATATAAGAGCTGGTACTGGAGGTAGTGTAATTAGTAAGTGGTGGTTGTTGTTGTCAAAAGAAGTAGTGACGTACATTGGGAATTTGGAAAAGTCAGAAATGATACGGGGATGTGGACAATGGTCGTGTTCTCGACTTTTTGGAGCACGAGGTGGAAGTCGGAGATGTGTGCCCTGGTGTTTTGGACAAGACTGGAACAAGTTCAGCGAGCTCCGAGTACAGCTAGTAGGATTCATGTTTTTATAGTTCTGGAAGTGGGAAATACTAAGAACCTGATTCGCTGACAGTAAAGGGGTTGGAAGTAAACCTGGAAGGCATCCAAGGTTTACCTGCTGGTGAATAGATAGATGTAGCTACCTCTAGGTAGCAGCCAAGGTCGTCGACTATGGGGAGGTTAGCGGACGATGGTGAATGGTAGAGGTACCTACCTCTCTACCTTACCTATGGTCCAAAGCCTCAAGGTTCCATTGCCTAGCGGTAGGTATTACCGAACAAGGAGCTGTGACAGAGTAAATGATCACCTCTAAAATTATGATGAGGGCTGTGTGGAGATGAGGTTCTCTTACTCTACCTAAGGTGTAGTACCGGCTAACTTCCACGTCTATATACAGGCAGGTACCGTAGTGGGAAAACCTGTTTCCAGACATGCGTTTTTCTAAACATTGATTGTCTGTCAGACAACGCTTGTTGCGACAGGATTTTCCGCGTCGGTAGAGGTAGGTACCTCTAGAGGTAGGTATGTACACTCTACATCAAAACTGAAGGTATTTTTCGGCGCCTCCATTTCTGAGAACTCGCTACGAAACCACCGCCACCTGCTTTTTCGATTCCAGTCCTTGGTATAGGCGGCGGGTAATTGTCCTGGGTGCTGGCTTGCTTTTTGGTTTTAGAGTGTTGGCCAGCACCCTGGACAATGGCAGGTCCAGTCGCTCAGTTTCGGCATTTTTCTTGTGGCTCTTTTGAGAAAGGACACGCGATTTGGAAACGTGTGGTAGGTCAATATTATTCCCAGGTTGTAGAAATTCCATTGACTCCTTTGGGGCTCGGGTCAGTGTCGAGGAGGGATCTGGAGACAGAGGGACGATGAGAACCCATGCTCGAGTTGCCGATGAACCCGCGTTGGCCAAGGTCGCTATATTCGCCGTACATTGCCTGCTTTTCGGGGCAAAGAACAAGAAGGCGTGGTTAGTGGGAGGACGCCTGGTATGAACGAAGGTAGAAATAGTCGAAAATCGACTGGGTGATAATTTCGGTGGAAGATGGTCAAACTCACTAACTGTGATGTGGCCGGCGCGGTCGGTCAGAGGCCTTGTCAACACGGACTCTGCGACCTCAAATCTATGTTGAAGTGTGTGTCAGCGGCCGCTTAATGCCAGTCTTAAGATGAGGGGATACTTACTCCTGGCCGTCCATGGAGCAGTTGCGGGCAATGTGGCCGACCTCGCCGCACTTGTAGCACTCAGCGCCGGAGGGCTGACCACCGGACTGGGAGCAAAACTTGAGAGTCGTCGTGATGAGGGGACCACGGAGGGAGATGCAGGTGATATCGATCTCGCAAAGTGTTTCTCTTGTGATGTTTCCTGCGCAACAGGTTGTTTGCTGCTCAGCCGACGGACTGAGTCGCGACTTTCCAATTTCCGCGAAATTCCCAGTATGGGAAATTTTGACTAGTATTGAGCTGCTGTCTCGTCACTGGAAGTTGGACATTCCTGAATGAGATCAGGCAGGAGGAGGAGCAGGTGGAAGAGATGTTAGCTTGTGATAGTGATGCTCATCTTGGCTGTTATTTGAGAAAGAACCAGGTGGTGATGGGGTCCTTGTTTGGCGAATGTACGTCGACGAAAGAAAAGAAGGAGAGGGGAGGAGGAAAAAAAATCAGAGACCGTAGTGAGAGAGCCTTGCTTGAATATGTAGAGGTACCGAAGCGGGAAAGTCTGCACATGAGTCGCAGCGACCGTTGTCTCCCAAGCCCCTAGACGTGTACAACGCATGTCTGGAAAAAAAGGGTTTCCCGCTATGATACGCTCAGCTCCGCTACTCGCAAACTGCAATGGAAGGACCGACTTTATTTTGTTGGAATTAGTAGACGTCCACTTCGAGATTTCTTGACCACGCAAAAGATGTTACTTACGAATCTTACAGAGTATCGTGGTATGTTGCCTGGCTGAGACTCAGGGAGCGGGGCAAGCAAGTACGAGGTCCGGGCCTTGTTGTTCAAGGGGAGCTTTTGATTTCATGCCATGTGCACCGACTGCTAACCCGACGACTTTAAGTTGGAAGCAACAAAGGCACAAAGAAGGAGAACGCCAAGTAGATGTGCCTGAAATGGTCTTCTGGGTGTAAAAAGCAATAGACTTTAAGCCTGCCATATGTTGTGTTGACCAATTCCAAAAACACATTGTTTCTGGGTTTCAACGTCCATTTCGTTGGAACAGTCGACTCCCCATGAGTGGTATCTGAGGCACCTGATTCCATATTTCACGAGATTGGTGCCTCTGGCGTAAAATCGTTATCCGCTCAGGAAGGATGTGTCTACCTGCCTTAGCCAACTCCCTCAAAGACGCTATGAACGACTTGAAGCAGATCGAGGAGCGAATTCTTGACATCAGCGTAATTGTGAAACCACTTAACTGATTGATATCTCTGAGAGATTGTTGATAGTTGTGCCATCTGCCTGCCCTAACAGATGAAGTTGAGGCCTTTCAGCTCAACACTACCGCCTGCCTTCTTCTGGTGAAACAGGCGGGTTTGTTGTCTGGTCCATGTTTCAACCGACCAGTTACTTCGATCCATCACCAAAATTCCATCTAGCCCCACGAATACAACAGACAACGTGTGCCTTCCACTCTTGATGGTCGTCACGCTAGCTCGTAAAGGTACCTCTACAAACGCAGTCATAGAAGGGAAAGGGGAGCTGGACGACGTTAGTTCCAGCATGAACACCTGCAAATGATGTACGCCGCTCCACTGTCGAAGTCAACAAACGATATAGGATAGAAGTGCACCTTGGGAAGGGAGCTCTGTGATAAAGAGCAAACCATACCTGTGTGATATCTCGGATGGATGATGTGATCTCGGTGGATACAGTTGTAGTACCTCACAGAATAACTTGGAAGCACGATGGGAAGTTGTCATCTGAATAGCCGTCTGGCCTTCACCCAACTGAGCAAGACCAGAATCCGTAGAGTGACCTGGGTGGACGAGACGAAAGATGCCGTTGGTAGCAAGACCAGCCTCGCCATATCTCAGCTTCCACTCCTTTGCTCCGAAATCCCCAGCTCCGTGTAGAGCCAGTCGTCCACGGAGAAGATGAGGATGGCAGGGTCAGCCTCAAGTCGTCTTGACTTTTGTTTCCCAGCCTCACAGCAGTTCGTCCCAAGTGGGCAAAGCAAACTTGCTCAACAAAAGCCCAGTCTGGTGTCGTCCGAACTCACAGTCCAGGTCCTCCCAAAGGACCGTGCCCCGTCCAGTTGCCCTCCTGCCTTGCTCCCTCCTGGGTCTTAAACTCTTCCGCCCGCACTCGCCCCAACTTTTTCTTGTCCACAACACCATCAGCCAAAGCTACCATCGCGTCGAGTAAGTACCTAGTGCCCAGTTCACTATCATCAATCCTGCCCCCAACCAAGAAGAAATCTGTTGTTTTCAAAGGTATAATCATCCATCACGCCTTGCCTGCTCTGCTTTTTCTTCCTCCTTCACACATATCTTCACCCCTCGTCGCCAAGGCAACTCAGTCAGGTAAACCCATCCGTCACCTTCACCTGCATCTTCACCTGGGCCCGCGATGCGAGAGAGTCGAATGACTCGATTGCAAGTGTCTGGGAGACTTTGACCTCGACTTCAGAAGCTTCAAGCGCGAGTATGCCAAATCTCTTGTGTTGACTTGATCTTCGCCCCCTTTGATTTTTACCCCTCCATATCACATCACCACCCCCATCTTGGACACTGCTCCAAAGTATCGTGATAAAAAGCGGTCGCACACTCTGAGAAAGCAGGTCATCCTCTCCTCCTATTCTGGGATCGTTGTGATGACTCCACAACTTTGCGGTCGCACATCAGAAACAACAGTCCTGACTCCAGACCTCACTCGAGAATCCCGACTTCAACTGAACCACACTTGAAGCAAGAACCTGGGCTAACCATTTCATCATCGCAGTCGTACCAAGCTCAAGACCTTTTTCTCGTTGCCGCTGCCCAGCCTTCAAGCAACTTTTCGCCGTAAGTTCCAGATCTTCTTCTCAAAACCCACATCCTCTCTCCTGAACCTCGGGTCTTCTTCAAGATCTGGGTGTCATCCAGTATGTATGACCTGGGCCATCATCGCTTGGCTGATCTCGTCATACTGCTCCTTGGCAGTTCTGACATTACCCTCTTCATCTTCACCCTTGGTAGAACATACCCATGTTTCTCGCGTTGCTAACTTCGTTGGCAGATTTCAAACCTTTCTTTGCCGTACGTTTTGGTCATCTTCCCTTTTTCCATGTCTTGTTGGTTCCAGACCTTGGATTCAATCAAGCAATTCCACCGATGTGGTCAACCTTGAGACTGCCAAGGTTGATCGCAGCAGCATAACATGGCCAGACCTGGGGCAATGGAATGGTGTGGGAAGACCGCAGCTTACCGAACTCGACCCATTTGCTTCACACTTGTCAACCACCGTCACTGTCACCATCTTATCACCTTGACGCTTTTGTTTTCTCTTTGCCTTCAACCCAGCCACTAACTCGCTCTGTCGTGCTCAGACCAAAGCACCAACCTCTCCTCGCCTTTCTGTAAGCAACACCTCCGCCTTTGGCCCTCGCTTCTCTCCAGATCGTGTGCCATCGTACATGGGCACTCCATCCGCTTCCACCACATATCACTGGCTCCAGTCTTCAACTTGCTAACAGACAGGCAAGTAGCTACCTCAACCAAGAAGATGTCTTCGTCCCGCTCTTCTTCTTTCCCCTCCTCCGCCTCCGCCTCTCCCCTCGCCTCGCGCTCGCGCTCGTCGCCCGACGACGGCACCAGCGGCCGCCACCGCAGCCGCATTCCGGTACCCGTCCGCCTCCGCGCCCGCGCCCGCGCAGGCACCACCACCAGGACCCGACCCGGGCAGCTGGTCGCCTCGTCGTCGCCTTCGGGTGGCTTCTTGGCGTCAGTCCCGGAAGAGCTCCTCGGTGATGGCAACATCGTCGAGGGTGCTGATAGCGGGAGAGGTGCATCTTCGGATGCATCGCTCCCTAGCGAGTGGTAAGTGCAGTGTATTCTAGTGAAACTCTTTCGAAAAACTCTCCTTGATGAGTTGTGGGGGGGTGAAGGTGTTCGCGGCCTAGCAAGGCTAGACCCGGCGATGACCCTAGTACTATCTGCCATTGACGAAGATGATGAATCCGCGTCTCTTTCGGAGCAGGATGATATCTCTTGGGAAGGGCAGGGTAGTCGTTTGAATGTTGTCGTGTCCAGTGTTTCCCGTGGGTAGTACACAGGGACTTGGGACGACAACTGTGTTCGTTTGGCCTTTCGAGCGAAAGCACGAAGCATTTTTACAGCATATGAACAAGACAACTAACGATATTTTTTTCTTCATGTCAATCAGGCACGAGACGACCAATGCGGCTCTCGATAGCTTCTTTGGGGTGGATGACGAAGAAGACCAGGAACAACACTTGGAGGAGGTTGTTTCTGGACTGTCCCCTTCTTCCTCTCTCCAGACCTCCATGCAGGGCCCCGCCACAGCCTTTGCTCCCACTCAGCAGCAGGAGCAGCTGCCCCAGCGGCGCCGGGGGCCTTCGGGTCACCAGCAGCCTGCTAGGGGTTTGGGACACCGCCGTCAGGCGGCTGTTTCGTCCTTCGCCCGAGTCGGCGACTCGAGCTCCTTTGGAGTCCGGGTCAATGCCGAGGAGGGAGTCAGGGGGACGATGAGAACCCATGCTCGAGTTGCCGATGAACCCAAGTCGGCCAAGGTTGCTGATGACAAGGCGACTGATGACGGCCCGCGGGTGAAGGTAGCCCCTGCTGCGACGGTCGAGGTGCCCTACGCAAGTAGGGCGAAGACTGCCCCCACCGGTGGACTCGTTGCGAGGGAGTCGGCGGCCGATGACAAGGTCGAGTCAGACGAACTCCGGCGAGCGGTTTCCTCTGTTGCTACACCTCCAGGATCCCAACTGGATAGCAGGCCCGGTCCGGTCCGTATTCGTACGACTACGGCGGGCAGACAGATCTTTGGGGCTGACGCTGCGGTTGGCACCCGTAGCCGAAGCAGCACGACGACCGTGGCTGGCGAGCGGCCCCTCGAGGCCACCGCTTCCAGACCACGTCCCCCTCCTGTTCCTCGCCTGGATCTGGCGCGCCTCACGGCCATGAGCCTGAGTGAAAAGCGCAGGATCAAGACCGAGCGAGCCCAGGAAGGCTGTTCCCACGGCCTCAACTCTTCTCGGACGACTCCGGATCTCGTCCCGCTCAGCTTGCCGGCGGTTACTGGCTTGAGTGGGCCCGTTGTCGAGGACATTCCGCCTGTCCCTCCTCTTCCCGCCAACCTCTCCCCATCGGTAGTCCCAGCTGGTCGTAGGGCGGGTTCACCCCTCTACACCGGAAGATTTGCCGACCGTCCTGGTCCCCCACTGCCCAACAGGCCGCTTCCGCCCATTCCGGGGCAAAGCGTTGTGCCATTGGGCACCCAGGTACAAGCAGGAGAGGTTGGTGGTGATGTGGAGTACGAGGGAGATGTGGAGGAGGAGAGCGACTATGAGGACTCCGACAGCAGGGAGTCGCATGGTGGTAGCCGCCCCCGGCTGTATGCCCCGAGCTTGTCCACCATCAGGGACAGCTCGCCGGTGCCACGTGCTTCTTCCGCGGCTGTCGCCTCGTCCTCTTCTTCACCGGGAACAGCTGACCGGTCCTTTATTGCCTCGGACGATGCGTCGTTTTTGCCTCGCGGTGATTACGAGTATGGTGCCGCCCAGGCCAGAGAGGAGTCACCCGCCTTTCGGGGTGGTGATGACACAACTCTTGTGGCCGACACCACGTTCGTCCAGGGCAACCAAAGACGCTGGGGGATGGTTCCCCATATGTTGGGTGATGAGGTCCGGCTTCGGCTGGCTTCTTCCCCGACGCCATCCTCTGCCGATTCGGAAAGGACAGCTCGCCCGGCCACGGGTGAGGGACAGAGGGAGGTTCTCCCCGCCAATTTTGACCATGACGAAGCCCAGATGGACGACAGCAGCCTCTCCTTGACCTAGTTAGCCGAGGAAGCTGGCTTCGCCGTCGACAACAGCGCCATTGTCACCGACTTTGACGAAGGTGTGCCCTCGCGGGAGGAGAGCCCGACTATCCCGGGTTCTCTCGTGGAAGACCCGGCAGACGGGTTGACCACCACACTGCCGCCATTGCTCGCGGACCTTGAGCCGCTACCCCTTCGTCGTGCGCCCGCATTAAGACGAGGCTCACCAGCCATCACGAACCAACGCCCCCAGCCGCAGCCCGCACGCCCTGCCCTCTATGTCTTCCCCCGCCCGCCGATGGGTTTAGGATTGCGTCCTGACCGTGGTTCAAGCACGCAGAGGCCTGGTGCAACCTATTTGTCTGGTGATGGTGGTCTCGCCTCTTCCGTTACCGTTGGTGTTCTCCCTCGCCCTCCTGTTGCGATGGGAATGTCGTCAGGAGCCGGTGACGTGGTGTCTCCGGGTGGTGCAGTCCCTCCTGGTGCAATCTCTCCTGGCCTGGCTTCTCCTGGTGTGAGCAGTTATGGTGTCGGACTCGGTCGTGGTCTTCCGCGGTCGGTGACCCAAGCCATTGCTTCTCTACCGCCTATGCCAGTTGGTTCGCCTCCTCGTGGTTTTGGCCGTTCCGTCACTCAGGCCCTCCCTCGCACAGGTGATGCCCTCGGCGGCAACTCTCGTTTCGGCACGCGAGCAGTGTCGGCGCCCAGGCCGATGGGTGCTCCGATTGGCGACGAGGATGAGCTGGATGCAGAGCTCCGACAGATTGTCTCGCGAACTCGAGATGGATACCAGGACCAGCGAGCGGTGTTGCGCTCCGGACTTCGCATGCGCACCCAGACGTTGGGCACGTTCAGCCCATCCACCATTTCGGGTTCGACTCCCGACATCACTTCGCCCCCAACGAGCTCTGGCAGGGACAGCGGCTCCCGCCACCTCAGCGGTTCCTCGACTTTCGTTGGCTCCACAACCTCGGCGGCAATGATGAGTTCGCCAACCCCGGTGACGCCGGACGTTTCCAGTCCTTCCTTCGCTTCGGGTTCTGGCGGTCGTGGTCGTGGTCGTGGCCGTTGTTCGCGTGGTTCGGGGTCGAGCGCGAGGTCCAGCCAGCCTCCTCCAGCTCAAGCTCAGCCGCAACCCCGACCGCAACCTCGACTGGCTGTCGAAATGCGCGAGAGAGGTCCTGCTCTGGTGACGGTGAGAGACAGCGCAGACTCGGGGACGCTGAGCAACGAGCCAGCGGAAGAGCCCAAGTCACATTGGAGCTCAGACACGGATGATGAGCCTTCAACGATGGGAAGGATGAGGAACGCCTTCAGCAGGTTGAAAACGAAGTCCCGGGGCAATCTTCGCCGAGAAGCGTCCTCTTCCTTCTCAACAAGTACCAGCTTGAGCCCCGTCACCACTAGGGATGCTCCTCCACGCCTTCCGGATATCCCTCCTGTGCCTCCACTTCCCTTGATTCCGGCGCCTCCCATTCCTACCGAAGATGACAATGATGCAGCGAATCAGGCAGGATCACAGAGACAAAAGCTGAACAAGAAGAAGTCGCTGGCCAACCTGTTTAGCAAGAAGAGAGAGGAGTAAAGGATCCGACCAAAGCCGTTCGGAGGCATACATAAGACCTCCCAAGATGCAGGCAATGCATTGCTGGGTTACCACGAGAGCCCATGTCCGAGTATACACGCCTTTTCAATATTTGCCTACTTTTGCTGATGAAAGACAAAGATAAGATGCATGAGACAATGAACGAAGAAAGATAAACATGAATTCACAAGAAAAGAACTTATTCGATTTGTTGCTCTTGGTGAACTCGGGGATATGAGTGATGTTGACATTGACATGTCGTTCAAGTTCAAGTTGATGTCATGTGGAGACGGACGGCCAATACAAGGGGATGTCCCTCGTCGAGTCCAGCCAAGGCCCGCCTCTGGAGCTAGGACGCCGTTTCCTATTCGCTTATGTCTAGGGAACCTGCCTGCCGAGACTGGGGGATGTTACTGCAGTGAATGGTGCCATTGCCCGGGGGATCATCCCTTTAACGGTGAAAATTTATCCTTTTTTGCCAAGCCAGGAAGTGGCCAATCGGTTCGCCTCCTTTGATCCACCTTTATATCTGTGCCCATGCAGATACATCGATTTTGCCAGTATATACAATACTTTCTGACATTGCAGGGGATGCTGTAAGCTGGGTGGAGAGATTAGGGATTGGATTTAACTAGTAGAATTTAAGCTAAGTAAAGCTATTCCTAATATCGTTAACGAATGTAGGCCTCCTAGCATCGCTCTCGCTTACAAATTGCGATGTTATACGTACTATACCCCAACTTCGTTAAAATTTGTATATTTTGCTTGGTAGGGGAGTTATTAGTTCTGAAGGTAATTGAAACTCTATATCGAACTAACGAATACATTATATAACTGGCTCGTTTTGAGAACTTCGTTCTTATATATTTATTTATAGCAATTCTCCTAATATTTAATATTAGGGATCGTTAAAGTGAAATACGGTATTGGGTAGCGAGTTTACTGTAGAATGCCCAGATTTTGTTAATTAGTTGGCTTTGAAAGTTTGTATGTATGGTCTATTGCTTCTAATTGAAAGGAGTACTAAATAGCTTCTTTCGCTAATTAAGAAAGAGGTTGGCTACAATAACTTTTAATAATAGTAATATATTATTAGTATAGTATTTACTAAGAGATTTAATATAAATAATATACTTAAATAGAAATTAGTAAATAATACTATAAATAATCTACGGCGGTAACGATGGTTGTACGTATTGTACGCATATAATTGGTTACTTACATTTACCCTATTTATATAGTTATTATATACCTATATAATTAGTAGTATTTAAACTATTTTATAACCCTTATTATTAAAATAATCTCTTATAGCGCCCTTACGTATAGGACGGCGGCGGTAGGTATATTTACGTATTTTACCCCCAATATACTATATAAATAAAAAGTTTACTATTTGGCGATCTTTTATATAGAGGTATACTATTCCAATCTCTTAATTTTCGTTTAGTAGGCGTTATTTACCCTTTTTAGAATTAGGAACCGGTATATTTAATACCGTTTAATATACTGCCCTAAACGGTACTTTTTTTTTCTTATTATTAATTTCTCGAAGTTTAGCGAATTGTAATATTATATAGTTGGAGCGTATTATATTAGTAATTGCGACGTTTTTAGTACGAAGGTAGCGTATAAGAGCGAGAGTAGTAAAAAGGTTATTAATAAAGATGTAATAAATTGATTAGCGTAGTGGGCGGGGTAACCTAGTTACTAACTCTATTATTACTATTTGAATTAGTATTAATTCGCCCTATTATTATCAATATTTAGTTAATTAATTATTAAATAGATTTTGGTAGGGGATACTATATATATTTATTTAAATTAATAACGCTAATTATATTATTATACTACTTCTAATTAAAGAAGTAACCGCTAACCGTAGTAATTTAGATTTTAATACCCTACGGTACTAATTTATTAGGTATATAGACTATTACTATACTTCTGCCGGTATACTTTATTATCTTCTTATTTATAGCGATATACTATAGTGGGGTCTATAGTTTGAAATAGATTCTTTAAATATATTAATTAAAGTTGCGTATTCTATTTTAGAAATTAAAATTATTTTGAATAGGATCCTATACGTAAAAGCGCTTTAAAAGTATTTCAAATTGAAAAAAAGGTATTTAATTGTAGATTAGGTAATTCGGGCGCCCTTTTTTCTCCTACTAGTACGAGGGGAGGTTCGTTTCTATATAGAGGCTAATATATAATAAGATAGTAAATAGTACGTACAGTTCCGCGGCGCAAGTAGGCACTTAGTATATTTCGCAAAAGTAAGGGTTATCCTTACCCGGTAATAAGATTTTACAAAGGTTGGTCTATTATATTTACTATTCTATTATATAAGGGGGGAAGTATTAATAGAAGGTTAATAATATAGTAACAATAGAAGGGGGATAAGTAATTTAGTATATAAATATACCGCTATTACTCTAAATTAGATTGAAGGGGAAATAATTTAAATCGATAAGGCCGATTTAAAGTTTAATAGGTTCGTAATCGACGGCGGCGGTTAAATTATTAAATATATTATTAGGAAGTTTACTTATTAATAAATAGATATAACGCCGGTCCTATCGGTTAGGCCTAAGTATAACCGGGAATTTATTACTAAGCGGCTTAGAATATCCTTTATTACGGTCCTTATTATTATAATCGTCTTTAAAATTAAGTATAAAATTACTTTTATTATTATTAGTATTTAATTTTAGTTCGCTGGGGAGAGGGAGGATACGTAAAGGTAAGCAATTTATAGGGTTAATACCTATTAGAGAGTAGGCTGGAAGGTAAATTAATACCGGTTAGGTTGGTACCGGTTAGGCTGGTACTAATTGGATAGGCGCTTTACTAAGTAACGAGTTTAAAATTAGCAAAATATCCATTTTGAAATATCGATCTCAAAAGCCTCAATACTATAGTATATCACGGGGCTGCCGCCTTAGAAGTTATATCGGGCTCTACAGCCCAACTACCGCCGTAGCCTAGCCCGTAGCTTATAATAGCGCTACTCTACTATAGCGTTAATTACGTACCTACAGCCCCCTTTAAAAGGCTGCCGCCGTAAGCTCCACTTACAGACCTTTTCCCCTTTCCTCTTTATAGAACCTTATCGATTACTTAGGCATAATACCTATATACACTCTACTATCCCCCTTATATTAGGTTCTATCCCCTTTTATTTAGATAGAGCCTATAGCCTCGAGCGTAGCGATATTAGATATTAGTTATTGGAATAGTAGAATTTAGTGTGCCCGTAAATACCGATGAAGAAATAGCATCCACCTCCTCTTTCTAGGATACCCCCTTAGGCTTTATAGATATTATTAGTATTACCCTTAAGCCCGACTTTAAGAAGAATACTATTAGCTTTATTACGGCTATTATTAATACCTTTAATATTAATAATTTAGATTTTATAAGAATCCTTTACTCTATAATTACGAACTTTATTTCGAACCGCTCCCTAATACTAAAACTAAACTTCTACTTTTTTATAACTATAATTAATACCGCTAGCAATAACGATAATAATAATAATAATAGATACGCCTATAGCCGGAAGCCTTTAATTCTCCCTACGTAGGACGGTTAATAGTTAACCTTCTCGTTCTACTATATATTATTAATTAAAATATATAATACTAATAATAAAGTAGGTTTCTACGTAGATAAAAACGTTGTTTGGATAGAGATTCTAAGTACCTTACCCGATAATAAGAAGAAGAAGTTAGAGGGGTTCTAAATTATATATATAATTAATAGTAATACGAATTTAAAGCTCCTACTAATATAAATCAATCGTCTCTTTAGTGCGTACCACCTCCGAAATACGGTTCTAGCTAAATTGTACGCTATAAAACAATATAACGACTAACCCTTTTTATCCTTCCTTATAAATTAGAAAGATGAGCTCTTTAAGGTTAGAAGCGCGATGTAAAATAACAAGTCTAAATTGGGTATTTTGAATAACGCTCTTAATATTAAGTTTATAAATGCGATTTTTATAGTTACGCTCCTTAATAATTATAATAAGTATATTGAAGTACTCTAAATTAATACTATATATTACGAACGTATAGAAGCTTTTAAATTATTAAAGTAATAGAATAGTAGACGCTAGGGTAGAGGGAAGAATTAAAACTCTAATTATACCCCTAGTTAATTCTCCTCCAAACCCTCTAAAACCTAGCCCGCAACCGTATAGAATTAACCTCCCCCTATAAATAATATTAATTCGTCCTCCACTAAACCGGGTATAATAAACGTTAATAGCGATTATAATATATTTATAGGTAGAACGGCGGCCGGCCTTATTTGCGGACGCGGTAGTAGTTGAAGAGGTAAAGGTAATAGTACTACCTACTATACTAAATAGGTCTCTAATAAAGAATATTAGAAATATAGAGAGAATAACCTATATATAAAATACGGCGCTTCTAATTACTACACTATATATTACCTATATTTACTAATTATAAACCTTAAAAATAAGGTTAGTATTAATATAATTATAACTACTATAGTTCCCCCTATATTAGAAGAAGAAGAATAGTACGAATTTATAATAGAGGATTAGGGAAAAAAGTAATTCTAATACGTAGTCGGGCGCTAGAGTCCCTAGAAGTATTGAATAATAAAGTAAAAGACTTTAAATTAGAAAATAAATTAAAAATTAAGCTTACTTTAATTCTATTTATTATTAATAATTATAATTTATTCTACGTCCTTATAGACGAGGGTTGCTAATACTATACTATAATTAATAAAAAGGTCGTTTATAACTTCGGAATCCTTATAATTTCTATTCCTATATACTAAATAAAAGGAGTATTTATAATTATAAAAGGCGCTATTATTAAGAACCTTATTTAATTTATTATAGAGGTTAACGGCTATACTAAGTTAATAGTAGCTTATATTATCCCTAAATTCGAATACCCCCTAATCCTAAACAAATTATAATTTACTACCTATAGAACCTATTTAATCCCCTACGAAAAGCGCCTCTATATAAGAGTAATAGGTAATTGGATTCTTTATATTAGAGGCGAGGAGAAAGAAGAGACCCTATTTATTAAAGAAGTAAAATCCGCCGTATATATAATAGCTACTATATTCGTAGGTACTATTAATTATATATATAAAGAATATAGGCGAACTATAGCCGAAGATTATATTTTTACTATTAATTTTAAAAATATAGAAAAAGCCCTTATTCCGAAGAAGGTTTATATAAAAGCCTAACTCTAAGAAAAAATCCCTAAGTAATTTTACTACTTCCTCCTTTTATAAATAAAAAAAGAAATTGATAAATTTAACCCCTATAAGCCCGGCGTTAATTATAAAATCCCTCTAAAGAAGGGTCTAAATGGGTAGGACCTCCCCCTCCCCTTTAAGCCCTTATATAATATATTTAGAGAAGAGTTATTAATATTAAAGAAAACGTTTAAAAACCTCTTTAATAAAGGATATATTTAGGTGAATAGTTTAAAGGCCGGAGCCTTAATACTATTCGTCTACAAATTAGGAGGTAGGTTTCGCTTTTATTGTAATTATAGAGCCCTAAATACTATTACCCGTATAGACCGCTACCTTCTCCTTCTAATTTACAAAACTTTTAGAGTTTTGAAAGGAGTATATTAATATACGAAGGTCGATATTATAGCGGTATTCTATAAAATATATATAGTTATAAGAAAGGAGAATAAGACTGCCTTTAGAACGTACTATAGATTCTTCGAATAGATAATTGTCCCCTTCGGTCTCTTTAAAGCCCTAACTTCGTTCTAAAAGTATATTAACTCTATCCTTTATAATTATTTAAATAATTTCTACTCTACCTATATAAACAACGTACTTATTTATTCCTTTAGGTTTAAAAAAGACTATAAAAAGAAAGTAACTATAGTTCTAGAAAAATTCAAAGAGTACAGACTATACTTCGACCCCAATAAATATAAATTTTTTATAAAGAAGGTTAAATATTTCGGCTTTATTATCTATACGGGTATAGGCGTATAAGCCGACCCTGAGAAGGTTAAGGCAATTTTCGATTAGTTCGCTCCTACTTTGTAAAAAAGTATATATAGCTTTTTCGGATTTATAAATTACTATTATATATTTATTCTTTAATTCTCTAAAGTAATTGCGCTCTTAACTAAATTTACGGGCAAAAGAATTATATTTAAATAAATTAAAGAGTATAATATAGCCTTCTAGCTCCTTAAACGCTTATTTATATATACGCCTATCCTTATAGAGTTCGACTCCGACTGTAAGACCTTCCTAAAAGCGGATTATAGTAGCTATATATTCGGAGGCGTACTAATATAAAAAATAGATAATAGTACCCAACTGTTAGGAGGCGAAGAGTCTGCGCACCGAAGCACTCCAACGGTCGCTACTCCGCTCCGTCGGCCGAAGCGGTGGACTAACAACGGCAACGCCTATATCGGGTCGGGCTTGCGGGAAGGATAATCCGGTACCGCGTTAGGGCGCTAGATTAGTATAGGACTCTACAATACTTATTAGTAAATAAATAGAATTTATATAAATATAAAAGAGGTTTAATAAAGTATAATTTATTATAGTCGGTAACTATTAATATATTTTTAAATTAACCCCTAACTTACTATCCCCTACGTATAACTACGACCGTAATTACCTTAGCCTACCTTTCGTCTATATTCCTAATAAATTAATAGCTCTTCCTCCGGGAATTAAGTCGATACTATTAAAATATATATACGTAGCGGCCGGTCTATTTTTTATACTATTAAGGCTATTCCTTATTTTTTTTGTACTACTACCCTTATAGTTACTATAATTGAAACGATTTAATTTCTTCCACCTTTCTTATAATAATATTAATTTACTATAGAGTCTATCGAAGAAAATAGTAATAAAGATTACCCCCCTACACTGCCCTAAGTTCTCCGTTCGTATTCCTAAATCTTAGAAGCCGATAAATTTATACGTAAGTAATAACTATTTGAATCCCGGTTTATTATAATTAAATTTCTCTTTAATTATTTCCCTTCGTATATATCCTAATAGGATTAATTTATTTTCGTAAGCTTCGCCGAATAAGATTTAGTAGGAAATTACCCCCTTATCCCCGCCGGGTTCTATTATTAAAATTACTTCTTTTATAATTAAATTTGTATTTTTATTATACCTCCCCTTATTACCCCCTTATCGATGGTTATTACTATAGTTACCCCTTTACTAACTACAGCTACGTTAGTTCGTACCGAATACCGTCCTAAATATAATATTATTAAATTTACTGGCGAAAATTTCTTATAATTACGGAACTACTTTTATAATATTAATATATATTTTTAAAAGTACTTCTATACTTCCCTCTCGTTTACTATTAATTATATTAAAGGTAATTCTAAGAATATATAGATTAAATATATATTAGTTCTCTATAGTAAGCCCGGGTATAATACTATTTATAATGCGCCTACGTAGAACGACCTCCGTACTTTCTTAGAAATTAAATATAATAGTAATACTTAGGCTATTAAATAATCTACTCTCAATAAATTCGAATATATATAATAAAGCGCCTTAGAAACCGTTTATAACTTCTATAATTATTATTATACTAAAGAATTTAATCTATTATATAATTAATTAGAATATATTCGGGTTGTTACTTAAATTAACCGGTTATACCCCTTTTTTAAATAAGGCGTTCTTTCGACGGCTAGTATTAATATAATAAATAAAGTAGTAGTGTATATAGAATAGTTAAAAGGCCTAGAGAATATTGAATTGTTTATATTATATTATTAAAATTAGATATCTTTAAAGTATATTCTATTGTTTTCTTCGTTTTTATACCTTCTTATTTCCTCTTCGAATATCCTTTTTTAATTGTCCTATAGTACTAACCCCTCCGATTTTCTCCGTTGCCCCCCTACTGCTTTTTAAATAAATCCTAATTTTATTTATTCCCTTTATTATTAAAAAAGTTATACGTATAATTATTATACCTAACCGAAATTACTAAATACCTACTATAAATATAGTATAATAAATTATTTTATAGTAGCGTACTAGAACTAAACGTATTATAATTACGGTTAGGTCGGCTATTTAGTATAGAATTGTATTATCCCCGTAAGTACCCCTTTATATAAAACGAATACTAAACTAATTGTAGTTAAAATAGTAATTATAACCGTTTAAAATAATATAGGTAAATTATAATTATATTTAGAAACGAAGTTATTAATAAGGATTTATAGAGATTAGTAGAGTACGTAAGGGTTAATAAATTTGGATATAGAATTAAATTTAATTAGTAAGTATTTACTCTTATCGAATATAAAAATTAATCCGGTATTTTATTGTTTTATTAATTTCTCTCTTTAATTTATTCCTATATATAGTACGACTACCTATTTTATTAAGATATATAACTCCTATAGTACTAAGTAAACGAAGTAAATTACTTTTACTATAGTTAAATTTCCGGCTATAGAAATTATTTTCGGTTATTCTTAATTTTATAAATAGAATTTTAATATTAATTAGCGGCGATAATCGTTTTATTTTTATATTGAGGCTAACGATTTTATATTGAGTATAGTATTAGTAAAGGAAATATATAATGCTATAGCTATTCTAGTAGGGCTATAGTAAGATTTAATTTTATTATTAGACCCCCGGGAAATAGTAAGGGTAGAAGAGGGTTTCCGCCCTCCTATATATATAAATATCCCGTTCGAAATCCCCTCTTCCTTAATATTAAAATTTATAACCCTACTCGTTATACTAAAATCGGCCGAAATACTTCCGGTCTTTACTTCCCCTATAAAAATCTTTCAGGTAATATTCGACGGTATTTATTTTATTCTAGTACCCCCTATAGAACTAGCGCTACTACAACCCTTAAAATTATTAAAGGAAATAAAAAGTAAATTAACTATCCCTAAACCGATTATTCCGCCGGAGTATAAAGAATTCCAGTCGGTATTTAAAACTTCGGCTATACCCCTACCCTAATACAACCGGTTAGAATATTGTATTAATTTAATTGAAAGGGAATTGGCGCTTTAAGGACTAATTTATACGTTAAATATTAAAGAATTAGAAGTATTATACAAGTAATTAGCGGAAGTACTTTAGAAGGAATAAATTCGTCCTTCTATTAATTTAGTGGGCGCTCCTATTATTTTTATTCTAAAGAAAGGTAGAAAGTTAAAGCTCTATATTAATTTTAGGGTATTAAATAAAGTTATAAAGAAAAATTGGATGGCGTTACCCTTTATTTAAAAAATTCTAAATCGATTATTATTGGTTAAAGTCTTTACTAAATTAGATTTAAAGGATATATACTATAAAATTCGGATCCGAGAAGGAGATAAAGAGAAGATAGCGTTTCGTACGAAGTACAAGCACTACGAATTTTTAATTATATTAATAGAGTTAGCGAACGCGCTAGCAATATTTTAAACGTATATTAATAATATATTAATAAGGCTAATAAATATAATATATATTATTTACTTTAATAATATTCTAATTTATAGTAAAAATAAAGAAAATTATATTAATTATATTAAAGAAGTCTTTCAACGGCTATAAAATTAGAATTTCTATATAAATTTAAGTAAGTACGAGTTTTATATAAAATAGGTATTATTCTTAAAATATATTATTTCCCCAGAAGGTATATTAATAGATTTAGAAAGGGTTATAATAATTGTAGAATAGGAAGTTCCAATAAGCGTTTATAATATTTAAATCTTCCTAAAGTTTATAGGATTCTATTAGCGCTTTATAATATTATATTCTAAAGTAACGGCGCTTTTAATAGAATTATTAAAGGGTAATAAATAGAGGCTATTCGAACTTACAAAGGAAGTAGGGGAGGCGTTCGTAGAATTTAAAAAACTATTTTAAAAAGCTCCTATATTGTATTACTTCAACCCGGCGTTATAAATTTAAATAGAAATAAACGCATCGGATTTCGTAATTGGGGCGGTTCTTATATAATTGTACGGTAATAAATAGCACCCGGTAATTTTCTTTTCGAGGAAAAAGTCGCCGGAAGAAATAAAGTACAGGGTTGGGGATAGAGAATTATTAGTAATTATAGGAGTATTAAAGGCGTAAAAGTAATACTTATTATATACGGATAAATTATTTTTAGTAATTATAAATTATTTAAATTTATAATATTTTCGAAATAAAGAGTGGGTTAGTACGAGGTAGAATTGGTAAATATTGGAATTAGTAGTATATAATTTCGGAATTGAATATTGGCCGGGAAAATTAAATCCGACGGACGGATTATTAAAGAAATTGTAATTATAAAGAGAAGAATTAGAGATAGAGGGCGATTACTTATTAATAAAGGTTATTAAAAGGAGTAAGAAAAAAGGCCGGATAATAAAGGAAAATCGAGTATTAAGAATATTAATAAGATAGGTAATTTTAATCGAAAAAGAGGTTTAAAGGACGGCGGCGGAAGAGAAAGAATAGTAATAGAATATAAATAAAACGGAAGAAAGTTGGGCGTTAGAGGACGAAAGAATCGAATTATAGGAAGAAAGGTAGGGTTCGAAGGAGGAGGGTAAGGTAAATAGAAAAGGGAAAAAGCGAAAGGAAATTGAGGGTAATAATAGAAAGGACGGAATAGCAAAAAAGAAAGTAAAATTTATAAATAAGGCCGCTACTAAATTAGGGAGGGAGAATAAAAGTATTATAGTAAGGAATATAGGCGGGTATATAGTAGTAGTAAAGGTACGGAAGGATGAAGAATAATTATTATTATTAGAATAATAATTGTTGGAAGCGTAGAAGGAGGATCTATTTATTATCGAGGAAATATAGAAGAATAGCGAGGGGAGGAGACGAATAAAGAATTAGAAGATAGGAGAAGATAGAATTCTATAGTATTAATATTAGGTCTATATTCTAAAATATATATAGGCCGAATTATTCTATACTTACTATATTATAATAATAGCCGGGCACCTGGGTTAGAGGAAAATATTAAAGCGTATTAATTAATTCTACTATTAATTTACTATTATAATTAATATTAAATTATATATCTACGAATATCTAACGTACTAGAAGGCTAAGCTTTATAATTATTAATTATACGGGTTATTAGGGTTGCTACTTATCCCTACTATCCCCTAATAAAATATTTCGTACAATTTTATTATTGGACTATTAAAATTATTCGACTTTATATTTAATTAGACTTATAATATAATTCTTATTATTATTAACCGCTTTACTAAATACGTTTTATATATCCCTATATAAAAAACGATTAACGCCCGGTAATTTGCGTTCCTTTTTTAGCGAAACGTTTTTTAGTAATTTAGCCTCCCGGATTTTATTATATTAGATAGAAGTAGCCTTTTTATAAATTAATTTTAGAAAATTTACTATAAATTCTTAAATATTTATAAATATTTTAATATAGTTTAATACCCTTAAATAGACGGATAAATAGAAAGGCAAAACTAAAATTTAAAGTTATACCTTCGGATCTTCTATAATATAGAGTAAGTTAATTAGGCCGAAAAAATTACGTTCGTATAATAGACGTACAATAACTATTTCTATACCGCTATTAGAAAGTCCCCTTCGGAATTACTCTTCGGATATTATCTTCGGGGATTAGCGGATCTAAAGCGAGGGCGAAGGACGGTCCTTCCTATAGTAATTATTAAATAGATCGACGAATTACTTTATAGGCGGTTAGAAATTATAGTAACCTTAAAGGTCGTTAATTAAAGGTACGTAAAATAGTATAATAAAGTTTAGAAATTAAAAGAATTCGACGTTAGGAATTAGGTTCTATTTAATACGAAATATATTAAATAATACTATCCAAATACTAAATTAATAAACAAATTTTTAGGACCCTTCTAAATTACTAAAGTTATTAGGGAAAAGAAGATAGCGTACCAATTCGTACTCCTTATATATTACTAAATTTATTTAATATTCCTCATTATTTTATTAAAGCCGTACTATAAGAATCCTACTACGGTAGTACTGTGGAGGGAAATTATAGATATCGAGGAGGATAATATTTAGTACGAAGTTAAAGTAATTGTAAAGTATTGTAAATTTAATTATTAATATTAATTCTAGGTTAAATAGAAGGGGTATTCGAATAATAAAAATTCGTAAGTATTATAAAAAGATATAAATTGCCCGGACCTTCTTAAAAAATACGAAGTTAGAGAAATATAACGGCGGCGTACTAGCAGCGGGCTGATTACTAAGTTAATAAGAATTAGCTAAATAGAAATAGGAGAATAGTAATTACTAAGAAACGTAAAGTAGAGATATAAGACGTAAATGTAAAATATAGATATAAGACGCAAAATGCAAATATAAAATACAAACGTAAAACGTAAAATATAGATGTAAGACGTAAATAAAAGATATAGATGTAAAATATAAACGCAAAATGTAAATATAAGACGTAGATGTAAAATGTAAAGTAGAAATGTAAAATAGAAATATAAAATAAAGATATAAAAAGGAAATATAAAGTAAAAATACTAAAATAGAGATGTAAAGTAGAAATGTAAGGTAGAGACGTAAAATACCGACGTAAAACGTAGATGTAAAATACAAGATGCAAACGCAAAACGCAAATATAAAACGTAAAATATAGACGTAAAATATAGATGTAAGACGTAGAATAGAAATACTAAACGGGACGAGAGATAGGGAGGGGAGGTAGTTTAAATTCTTTATAAAAAATTAATAAAGTGCTAAGAAGAATATAATCCGTATTATTTATTATTATCCTAAATAAAAAATCCCCGGTAGTATTTATTATTATTGATATAGGATTAGAACCTACAATTTTAAGAGAAATATTCTTATACGCTACTACGCTTATTAATAACGTTCGTAGATACTACTTTATACTATCTATTTATAATCCTCCCGTACGAATTCTAATAATTCGTCCAACTTTCTATTTAATAATATTAGCTTCCTATTTACCAACTAACGTTAAGGGTTATAGTTACAATTGGGGGAGGGGGGGATACGGGTAAGAGTATTCGGTATAAAAATATATATAGGAGAGTTAATAGGGGCTACCGGATTAGTATTAGTATTAGTATTACTAATATTATAATAGCCTAATTTCGAATAGCCCTTATAAATAAAATTAAAAGTATAAAACATCCTAAGTAACGTTATAGAGAGACTATTATTAATTAGGTACACTTATATAGCCGTTTAAAATACTATTATAAAACGTTATAATTATTATAGGAGGGGGGTAGGTAGGGGGTTATTAATATTAGTAAGGTATATAATTTTAATTATTATATTTTATATAGTATTCTATAGATTACAAATACTATAAAGGACTTTGAATATATAGCGGTGTAGCGATAGCGAATACTGTGATATTTCGTTGAACTTTGGAAGAAAAAGACATTAGCGAAGTGAAAAAAAAAAAAAAAAAAAAAAAAAAAAGAAAAAAAAAAAAAAAAAAAAAAAAAAAAAAAAAAAAAAAAAAAAAAAAAAGGGAAACGTACCTTTAGTTTGGCAGGTATTCTAGCCAATCTTTTCAAAAGCTTCGCGTAAATTTAGGGCTAGGGCGTTTGTAAACGTTTAAGTAAAAGCGATACTATATTCTAAGTAGGTAAGGGGATAAATATTATTAAAAAATAAGAAAGAGAATAGTTAAACGAAGGTTAGTAATAAGTATAAAGTAAAAAGAAGGGGAGGATAGAATAGAGAAAAGAAAATAGAGAAAGGAAATAAATATACTAATTAGGCGCTTTAAGGAGGCGGGGGTTAATATATAAGTATATAATAATAAAATATATATCCGTAGGGGGGGCGGGCGTAAGCGAGGGGGGGGTAGATATAATAGTAAAAGTAAGAATAAGAAGAAGAGGAAAAGGAGAGGTAAAGAAGGTAGGCGGAAAGGACGTTATATAGACGAGGGAGGAGGTCTTTATATAAATATAAATTGAAGTAAATAAATATAATTCTAAATAAATAAATATAATATAATATAAGGTAGAAGAACTATTAGGTAATTATATAGGTAGTAAGAAGGAATAAATAGGAGGATAAAATAAAAGTAATAGTTAGGAGGGGAAGGATGGGATAATTAAATAGTAGGGCGGCTATAAAGAAATAAGAGAGAAGGACGAAAGTAGGAAGGTATATAGTTCGGATTATAATAGAGAGAGTAAGGATAATAATTAAGAATTATATTATTAGGATAAGGGAGTAATATAAAGGATAAGGCGAGGATAATAGAAAAGTAATTAGGAAGGTATAATATAAGCGAAGGGATTTATAGTAAAGATAGTATTTAAAATTATAGGAAGCGAGGGAAAGGGACAAGGGTCCCGAGGATAGAATTTGTAAGGAGGGGGATTATATTTAAGTATTATAGTAAGTTATAATAAATATAAATAATAAAGAGTATCCGGCGAAGGAAATTTTAAGGGATAATAGTACTAGTATTTTTAAAATAGTAGTAAATATAATAATAGGCTTAGTACGAATAATAGAGAATAGATTATAAGAGGAATTATAGGGCGTAATTATAATAGTATCCTAAAATATTTATTAATACCCTTAAATTTAATATAATATTCGTTGTTAAATAAAACGATATTTATTACTTTATATACTTGTAGGGTATTGGTTGTAATAATAGTCGGGAATCCGGTTAATTTTTTAAATCTAATGCCGGTTTTGTATCTATATTTGGAATTTGTAAAAATAAATAGTATAATACCGATATTTCAACGGGCAACTCACTATATTAGAACTTATAAAGATGGACATTATAATGCCAATTTTCTAGTAGGCAGCTTTATATTTATATTTAAAACTTATAAGAATAAATATTATAATATTAATCTTCTAGCGGGCAGTTTCGTATTTATATTTGGAATTTATAAGAATAAATATTATAATACTAATATTTTAATAGCCGTATTTAGAATTTATAAAAATAGATATTATAATACTAATATTCTAACGGCCGTATTTGGAACTTATAAGAATAAATATTATAATACTAATTTTCTAACGGGCAATTTCGCGTCCGTATTTAGAACTTATAAGAATAGATATTATAATACTAATATCCTAGCGGGCGGCTTATAAATAGAGGAGCGGCTATAATATTTAGGATATAGTATTAGTAATTATTATAAATAATAATTTATTAAACTAATAAGCGAAGATATCGTACCTTCGCCGATAATACAATCCGATAATGCTATAATAATATAATACTAATACCCTCCGCTATTTAATTAGGATTTATTACGAATTATAGAGGTTCCGAAAACGGAACCTATAAGGGGGGGGGGTCGTATTAGGAGGCGAAGAGTCTACGCACTAAAATACTCTAACGGTCGCTATTCCGCTCCGTCGGCCGAAGCGGTAAACTAATAATAGTAACGCCTATATTAGGTCGGGCTCGCGGGAAGGATAATCCAGTACTATATCGGGGCGCTAAATTAATATAGGACTCTATAATGCTTATTAATAGATGAATAGAGTTTGTATAGGTATAAAAGAGGTTTAACGAAGCGTAATTCATTATAGTCGGTAACTATCAATATATCTTTAGATTAACCCCTAATTTGCCGTCCCCTACATATAGCTACAACTATAGTCACCTCAGCCTACCTTTCGCCTATATTCCTAACACTAACGTACTATAGCCTTCTATTCTAGGAAGTTCTCTATAGCCGAATATAATTACCCTATTTATAATAAAGAAATATTAGCGATTATTTCTTACTTCGAAGAATAATTTATAGAATTATATAATTATAAAGCCTTTATTGTTCTTACTAACTACTATAATTTAAAATACTTTATAGAACGCTAGGGCCTCTTTAAATAATAAATTTATTAGGTAAAATACTTATTGCAGTTTAATTTCTACTTTATTTACTACCCGGGTAAAGAGGCTATAGTCCTAAATATATTATTCTATAGAGATTAAAACCGGCCCTCTAACGAGGATTGGGAGGTTAAAAATATATAGTTTATTCCTAAAGTAGCTTTATAGATATACGTCCGAATTTCTACCTCTATTATCTCCCCGGTAGGGAACGTACAAATATTTAAAAATCCAGATTTATAGTAGTTTTAGGATTAGATTATCTACTTCAATTCTATATACTAAGCCGCCCTACGCGCAGTTAAAGAGAATGCTCGAACTTTTATACTATTATTTTAACTAAAAATTTAAATTGCTAACTATTTTATAAATAAATTAGGCCGACTATACTATAAAGGGCGCCTCTAGATCCTAGGGACCCTAGCCGTATCCGAAGTTATAGCGTTCGTAATTACCGATTAAGAATAACAATTTAATACCCTTTATATAACTATTATATAAAAGATATACGAAGTTGCGGTATTTAGTTACTTTGGTAGGGAAGGAATAATTTTCGTTTTTTTAAAAAAATACTATTAGCCTCTATTAGGAACCTATATACGACGCTTCCTATACAATTATTATATTTACGGTTCTACAAAGGTTTGGAGAGATATAAAGAGAGGTTTTTTATAGATATTAGTAACTTCCGACTAATACTATAGAGCTATCTAAATAGATTTTATTACCGACCTCCCGAACGCTAATAGTAATATATATTTATAGGTTATTAAAAATAGGTTGAGTAAGAACGTTATCCTCGAACCAATACCTTCTATAGACGTAGATTTCTATATAGAACGCTTCTTTCAATATTTTATACGCTACTACGGTTAATTATACTTAATTATTAGTAATAGAAGTACTAATTAAACGGGTAGGTTCTAGAAGCGCTTTTATAAACTAATATATATAGAGTAATTCCTTAGTATAGCCTACTACCCTTAGACCGACGGTAGTCCTAAGAGAATAAATTAAAAAATATATACTTTCTTTAAAGCTTATATTAACTACCTATAGAACGATTAGAACTATTAGACCCCTATAGCCCAATTAACAATTAATAGCTAAATAAATACTTCTATCGGTATAACCCCCTTCTTTATAACCTACGGTTATAAAGCGGGCCCTATTATCCCTATTATCGAAGAATCCCTAGAAGAATTACCTATTACTTCTATCCCTAAATATAAAACCTATAAATTTATAGAGAAACTATAGTAAATTTTAGATATATATTAAATTATTATAATTATAGTTGTACAATAATAGGAAAAATTCGCGAACCGTTCTAAGTAACCGGCCGAACGATTCTAGGTCGGAGATAAAATTTGGTTTAACTTTAAAAATTACGGCTCTACGCGCCTTAAGAAGAAATTCGACGTAGTTTATACTAAATATATTATTTCTAGAGTTTTATCCCTATATATAATTAAATTCGAAGGGCTATTATTAGTAATTTATAATATCTTCTATATTAACCTCTTTTATAGAACCGCCGAAAACCCTTTACCTAAATAGTATACTATAGATTTATAACCCCCAACTATTATAATCGAAGGAGAGAAAGAGTAGGAAGTAGAATAGATTCTTTATACGAATAACTTTAAGGAGAAGGGAGGGCGTATAACCTATATAATTTATATAAAATAGAAGGGTTTTAAAGAGATTATTTAGGAATTGTTTAAAGAATTCTTAGAAACGGCCGTATTTAATAAATTTAAATAGAAATATAAATTTATAAATATAAATAATAAATTACTAGAATAATATTAGTACGAAGGAATTATTCGCTTTAATAAATATAAGAAAAATTAATTATAGTTAGAAGCTAAGGCCCCTTTCCCCCTTACTATAAAAAGGATATAGGGAGGTTAATCCTCTATTTAAATATAATTAATTTATAAAAGTATAAAAAATAGAGAATTGAGGGAAGAGTATAGTTATAATAATAGACCTTATTTACGGATTTCACCCTCTTTTAATATTTTAATATTAATAGAAACGTAGTTAACGGGAGTTTCTTCTTCTATACTATTAGCTAAGGAAGTAGAACTAGTAAGAGGGTCGACTTTTATATTATTATTAACGGTACTAGGAATACAGGGTAGAATAGTTATAAAATCGATAGTAGGGCTAATCGGGGAAATAATCTAAACGCAAATAGTAGAATAAATTTAGCGAAGGGGCGAAGCGTTAAATAATTTTTAAATTCCCCCCTTAATTAAACTATACTTATTCGGTTTTAATATTAGAGGGAATAATTCCTTTTAAGCCTATAGGTTAATTATTTATATATAGAAATTATTTATAGTGTAATATAGAAATTCGATATTACTATAGACGCTATTTATATTACTAACGGTATACTATAAAGATTCTAAATAGGTACGAATATTATTAAATTCGGCGAAGGTAGCGAAATTAATACTAGCGATAGAAGGGGGTATAGTAAAATTATTGGAAGCGGGCGGGTTAATAATTACGGTAGCTATATTAGGGTTAGAAAGGAGACGGTTAATAGCTATATTATTGAACCGACTATAGGTAGAAAAACAGTTATTATATTCTAAAATCTTTATAATCGAAATTATATCTTTATACGTAGCGGTAATAGTACCTTTAACGCTAGAAGTAGGGTATCCCTATAATCTCTAATTATAGTAAATAAATTAAACTATATTAAATATAGGGAGATAAACTTTACTAAACTCTATTTTATATATAATATACTTCGTACCGGAATTAAAATTAGTACTTACGTACTCGTAACTACAAGAGAAATAAAATTAGTACTAAGAAGTAGCCGGATTATATTTCTCGGCCGTAGCGAAGCCTTCGTAACGAATTATTTTCTTCTATATATTTATACAAATAGAAAGTAAAATACTATAGTACGTAGCGGTAGGGTTATTTTTAATAGTACGGGCCTTAATTCTACCCTAACGAATAGAAGGACTATTAAAAATCTTATTCTCTTTATTCTCTTCTTTAAGGATAGCGGTAAGTTAGGTAGTAGGGGCTAAAATAAGTATAATAGTAGGTATAGAAGTAGAATAAATAGTAGTAGTAGGAATAGGAACGTAAGGAGTAGTAGGTACGGGTTCGACGGGCGTAAGGATAAAAATAAGAATAGGAATAGAATTCTAGCTAGGAAGAATACCGAAGGGGCTAAGTCCGTACTACGGTAGTAGGAATGGGTAGTTACTATAAGGGTAATTATAAAATTACTAGGGAGATTGATAGTAGCCTAGGAATTAGCTATATACTAAAGTATAATTAGGCTAGGCTCTACCGGACGAAAAGGAGGGTATAATAGGAGGAGTAACGAAGGGTAATATAAAAATAATTAGCGTAGGAGTAATTAGGGGAATAGCCGCAATAGGAGTAGTCGGGGTAGGGGATTATAAAGTAGAAGTAATAATTTCCTATTTGCGTTACTAGGTAAAGAACTATTTGTATTACGAATTATTAGAAGATATTATAAGAGTTATATAAAAATTAGAATTAAAAGTATAAAGGCGTAATAGTAGATTTATTATTAACGTTAAGGGTAAATACGACCTTACAATATTTAGAAGGAAGGTTAAAAGTTAGGGAGGAGGAGGAAAAAGAGAGAAAGAGAAGGAAGGAAGGAGGGGGAGGGTTAAAAAAAAAAGAGGAAAATATATAATAAGGGGAGGGGCGTAGAAGGTAGAAGAAGGCTAGGCGTATAAGAAGGTTCTACTAGCGCTAGGGTAAGTAGAAATAATTATTAGGCGGATAGAATTGTATAGAGACGGAAGGTACACAATTATTTATATATAATTATTAGTAATATTTACGCTAGGGCCGGTACGGGGAGGAGGGGGCTAATATTACGGGGCTACCGCCCTAAAGGTTATATCGGACTCTACAACCCAACTACCGCCGTAGCCCAGCCCGTAGCTTATAGTAGCGCTACTCCGCTATAGCGCTAGTTACGTGCCTACAGCCCCCTTCAAAAGGCTACCGCCGCAAGCTCCACTTACAGACCTTTTCCCCTTTCCTCTTTATAGAACCTTATCGATCACTTAGGTACAGTACCTGTGTATACTCTACTGTCCCCCTTACACAGTAAAAGATCTAGCAATATTGGAATTCACCTGTGCAGTCTGGTAAGTCTGTTTCTTTACTTTAATATACTATACAAAATCGCTAATTTTATTAGCAAAAACGATACTTTTGATATCGGCGATCTATTGTATAGATAGGGTGACTAGCGTTGCTTAATTGCATTAAGGAAGTCACTAAGTACTGCAGGTATCGCTGGTCTTGGCAAAAAAGGATAAATTTTCACCGTTAAAGGGATGCACAAATGGGTGGCTCGTGCACACTCCCTCCCTCCCCCGCAATCTCCAATTCACAGTGGGACTTTTGGGTGGTCCAGTGTGGTGTGGTGGGTGGGCCTTTTCCCAAAAAGAACGCGGCGCGTTTGGCAGCGAAAAACGCACATCACCAATTCTCCGTCGCCTACCCTTGACGTCTCTCGCTGCATTACCAAAACACAAGCAAACCACCACCACACCACTTCCTGCCTGGAGGTCGCCCTCTCGACGCCCGCCTTCTTGCCCGACACCAATTGGCCCAGACCATGTCAACATCACTCTGAGCACCTTGTCGTCTCTCTGACCAGCACATCGATCCGAGAAGAAAAAAAAAAAAGAAAAACATTCAAAGATGGGCAGTCAACAAAGTGTGCCGGAAGGCGAAGAGGGCGACGTCAGAAGCCGGTCAGCCTCGCCCTTGGTTCAGGAAGACAACCACTGGGGCAAATACGAGAACAACGAGAGCTACGATGATGCCATTCCCGAGCAACCCCAATCACCTGTCGCGCTCAACTCCGGAGAGCGCAAGAAAAAGAAAAAGAAAAAGAGCAAGCACCGACGCTCGCCCTCTCCTGCTGCTGAGCCCGAAGTGAACGGCAATTCCCACGACCTAGACGCCACCTTCGCAGACCCAGAACCGACCGCGGCTGAGGAACACGAAGTCCCAGAGGCTGGCAAGAAAAAGAAGAAGAAAAAGAAGAGGTCCAAGCCTGAGCCCCAGGTCGAGGCCGAGGAGGGGGAGGAGGAGCAGCAACAACAACAACAACAACAACCCGAACCCGACCAGGAGTTACCCCTTGACTCCCCCGACCTTCACGAGTCACCCAACCTCAAGTTCGAACGCCCTGAAGTCGCCGAGCCCGAACCACAATCTGCTGCTCAAGGATCTGCCAAGTTCAAGAAAAAGAGTCGCAAGTCAAAAAAGGTCACTGTCGACATTTCGGACGATCCCATTAGCGATGGCGAGGACACTGTCGGACGAACCGCAAAGATTCACAGAGGCGAAGCTGCGAGTTCCGATGCTCATGTCAAAAGGCGAAGACTGTCACCCGAGCCTGTTGCCGACGAGGAAGACGAGTACGACCATGGAGAGGTTGATGCCTCGTTCGTCAAGAGGGAGCCCGGTGCCGACGAGCATGAGCCAAGCATGGTTGGTGGTCATGAGCATACATCCCCGCTCGTGGCCCGTGAGCGACGGAGGGCTCGCTCTGCTTCGCAACATCCCGTCGAGGTCGCTTCAAGCGCTCCTCTGGCACCACAATTCGCTACTCAGCAGTCCTTAAGCTTCCACGACGAAAGCTTCAACAGCACCCGTATTCCTGCTTCGATTCACCCAATGGACTTGGACCATCACATCAATGGCCTTCCCAGCACCCAGGATTTCGCCGATGGTCTGCCCCCGAGCTCTCAAGCCCAGTACAATGGCTTTCCTCACAGCTCCCAGCGACCTCGCACTGACGGTCTCCCGGCCATGAACAGCAGCATGTGGGAAGACAACATGCCCCATGATGCCATGAACGAGCCAGAGGATAACCATGGCCACGAGGGGTACAGGCATGATGCGGACAAGGTCGAGCGAGACAACGCTGACGTGGACACTGCTTCTTCTGCTGGCGATCCTGAACCTGACAACCATTCTAACCACGAAATGGATATCGACCAAGAAGTTGCCAACAACGAGGAACCAAGTCCCGAAGTTGACGCTGTTGCCGAGGTTGAAGACGACCAAGATCCTGTCCCTGAGGTCTCGGTGGCCCAGACTCCAGCTCCCAAGGCTCGCAAGTCCAGTGCCAAGAAAGCACAAGCTCAACTCGATGTCGAGCCTGAACGAGTCGAGCAACCTGAGGAAGCCACTCCTGCACCAACATCTACAACAAAGACACCGCGTTCCAAGGGCTCGAAGCGAAAGGTGAAGGTCCCGTACTTTGAACGTGAGGAGATCGAAGCACGCGATAACGCCGAGACGTCTGCTGAGCCTTCCGTCAAGGAAGTTGCCGCCACCCAAAAGGACCAAAAGCGGGAGAAGAAGCGCAAAGTACGTGCAGAGGACGAACAAAGCACTTCCAACGTTGAGCCAGCACCTAAGAAGGCCAAGGTCAGCACAAAGAAAAAGCCTGCCAAGAAAGCCGATTCCGAAGAAGACAATTCTGAAGTGGAGGAAGCAGGCGATAACTCCAATAAGGCAAAACTACAGGGTCGGGTGACGCCGGCCGAACACGCTCGCATCAAGGCGGTAATCGACTCGTTCAGGGATGCTCAAGGACTTACCAAGTATGAGGTCAATGAGATGATCCGTCAAGACCCACGAAAGGATCCGAAGAATAGGGAGCTATGGGCCCTAATTGTCGATGCTTGCCCCAACCGGCCACGAAGAAAGGTGGTCAGCCACTGCAGGCAGAATTTCCACAACTTCCCTGCCCGTGGCTCATGGACCAAGGAGCAAGATGAGGAGTTGGAGAGTATGCTGAAGCTGCACGGCCAAAAATGGACGCTAATCGGTGGTCTCATTAATCGCTTCCCGGACGATGTTCGTGATCGCTACAGAAATTATCTGGCCTGCGGGGGCAAAAACAGAAAAGATTACTGGTCCGAACAGGAGGAAGAGCGTTTCCTCAAGGTCGTTGCGGAGGCCATTGACAAGATCAAATCCGGCATGTCCAAGTCCAAGAAAAAGTCCGACGACGAGTCGCCAGAAAGCCTCATCAACTGGCAACAGATCAGCACGGCCATGAACCACACCAGATCTCGCCTTCAATGTTTGCAAAAATGGAAGACCTTGCGCAAGAATGAGGCTTTGCCCGATAGCATCATGGTCAAGCTTCCCGATGGCGAATCTTCTCGCCTGGATAAGGCTCGCAAAGACTTGCGCAAAATCACGCCTGAAGACAAGGCCCTTTTGGCGCGTGCCATCCGAGACTCTGGCGCTGAACGCGAAGCCAAGATCAAATGGAACCAAATCCAGGAAGATGTTTTCGAAAAACAGTACGCCAAAACTGCTCTGAAAGTCACCTGGGGTCGTTTGCGGCAAGCCGTGCCGCAATGGGAATCCAAGTCTACCCAAGAGTGTGCCAAATACCTTTGCGACATGTACGAGCGCGATGCCGACTGGAAGGGCGATGAGGAAGTCGGTGGCGACGATGCGGAAGATGACGCTGATGCCAGATCTACCGTCAGCAGACCTGCTTCCGTGGTGGTCTCGTCCACGCAGCAGACCAAGATCTACCGCACACCAAGAGTCGGCCTGTGGGATCCCCCAAAGGGAACCAAGACCAATCTCAGCAATGTGTTCGCCGAATCGTCAGACAATGAGATGCGCGGTCGAGCCTCTCAGCGTGCGAGAGAGCGCGCAAAGCGGTTGAAAGAGTCAGAAAAGGCGTCATCCAAGTCCAAGAAGTCACAACTTTCGGAGGCCATTGTTCACGATGAGGATTCTGATGAAGAAGAGGTCGAAGAGAGCATCAACGGAGACATTACTGCTGTCAACGGCAATAACAACCAAGACATCGAACTCGACGACGCTCCCGAGATTGATGCCGATGAAGATGACGATGAGTCGGAGCCAGCACCATCAGCGCCCGTCGTGCGTAGCCGAGCCGCCAGCGTTGACCTTGGCGAACCCTCCTTTATCTCAAGCCCACAACTCCCCACTTCCGCCCAGAAACCTCAAGATTCTTCCGATGACGAAGATGACGATGTGGTCGCTACCGCATCCAAGGCCGCCCCCTTCAAAGCCTCCAAAAAGGCAGCAGTCCGCACTTACGGCAAGGCCTCCAGGTCCACCAAATCCAAGCGCAAAGAAAAGGAGCTCGACCTGGACGTTCCCCTTGTACTCGGCGCTGCCGTCCCCTCCCTCCCGCCGCCATCTACTTCTCTCTCCACAGCAAGTCATCACCATCCCCAGCTAAGCCCCAAGCGTCCCGCCGCCCACCGCCCATCTTTCAACGACGAATCTGACCACTCCGAGGCTCCGGCCAACAGTCAAAGTCAACATAACAAGAAACGTCGCATCCTCACTCGCCAGCCGTCTGTCCGCACGACCGAGACCATCATCAAGACTACCGCCTCGGTCGCCAAGGCTAGCAAGCGGAGGAAGGCATCGGATGACTCAGCCGCAGTAGACTCTTCGGAGGTG
The DNA here is from genome assembly GCA_037102815.1 of Neurospora intermedia. Lineage (NCBI taxonomy): Eukaryota > Fungi > Ascomycota > Sordariomycetes > Sordariales > Sordariaceae > Neurospora > Neurospora intermedia. The sequence continues at coordinate 1,462,655 of BTPP01000007.1, forward strand.
GCGGTTGCATCAGCCGTGCCAGATCACCTACTCCTCGATCTGGTAGAGATGGACGGTAATCTCGCCGATGACAGCCTGGTTTCCCTGGATAGACCGGGTGATGTGGTTGGTGGGGTGGACAGGGAGAAGAAGGTGGCTACTAAGGCGAAGCAGGTTCGGAAGAAGTTGGCTGCTTCGACGGCTGCTAGTGTGGCGTCTACCCCGGCGCCGTTGGTGAAGACTAGGGCTCCTTCTGTTTCTGTGATTCCGGTGGATAGGATGGACAAGGACACGAGGTCGTATAGCGTCATTAGCAGCGATATGGATGATATGGAGGATATTCCGGCTGTGTTGCCTGCTTTGGACGGTACACAGGGTTAGATGGATCATGGATGGATCATAAGTGAAGGAGTTCAGCGGTGAAGATGAATGGGCTTGGGTGTGATGAAAGAAAGGGGTTATGGTTAAGCATTATTGCATTCAAGACATTATAGGTTTAGGGGAATGGTATGGTCTCTTTGGGGCTCAAAAGAAGCTCCAAAGAAGCATTCTGGCTTCAGTCGTTGCTGCATCACATTGCATTTATGGGTGTTATGGCTTTGGACTTGAAAGTGAAATCGGTAATGGAGGTTGAAAAGTTATAGCGGAAGGAGCTGATCAGGTCGAACTAGCGCGGTGGCATGCATACATGATATAATATGATCTTAATCGTCATCAGAGAAGATGATTACTACCCAGAGAGATGAAGTGACCGCTAATTGAGCTTACCTACCTGTGGACCAAGGGTGAACCTCAAAGTTTTTGCGCCTTGATACATTTCGCCACTTGGAGTTGGTGGTTGATATACCAATTTTTTTTTTCCCGACTCTTTCAGGTCCAATACCTATCTATCTCGGTTGTGCTTGAATAATCTATTTGAACATGATTTGACTTTCCAACGCTGCAACGATGGCCACCTTTGGCCGTAATGGTTCATCCATTTTGAACCTTTAGTGAAGCTCAAGCTCAACACTTTCAGTATAAGGTGACCAAGATCTCTGTATACGACGGCTGAGCTTTCCACTTCAAGATTCTTATGTCCTTCTATAGTGTACGTAAGTGACTTTCGATGTCATGTCGATTGACTTCATCCAGATAGGTAGGTAGGTAGGTAATTGTCCACCACGCCATGGACAATCTCGATTGTAAGGATGTATCGTCTTGGATTAATGGATTGTTGTTGGAAGTTCGTTGATTGTTCACATGGCCCAGTGTACTCCATCCCTTCTGGGAATGGTAACGGTACTTACGGATCTACTTCCTATGACTCTGCAAGCTGATAAAGCTGTGGATGTCCTGAAGCATGTGTGTTTCTCATGGAAACAGAAGAGGGAAGTTTTCCTCTTTGATGATTTATGACTGTTCTTCTGAAGGTTTACAGTGATGCCAAGAGCATGAAGGAGGAGAGAATTTGGGAAAGCTGAACTCAGCGCACGCACCATTCCTTCAGACTTTATGCAACCCCTAACCTCTTTCTAGCCCAACTCGGAATATCTATGTGTCCTCAACTCAACTTGTTATCAATTTCATTTTTGAGATGATTTCATCTCCAGGGTAGATGCCGCCAAAAAGCCAGGTTCGCTGGCTCTTATCCGTTCTCAGGGATTGGAAACTGTATAAAAAAGGTCAAAGCACGGTATAAAACAGGAAAGACGGATTGTGGAATGGATGTGTTCATTGTGGTTGTTTCTCATTTTATTGAGAGGAGAGGAAAAAAAAAACAAGTCAAAGGACCGAGTTGGAAAGGTACCTCTACGGTATATAATATGGGTGAGAAGAAAACATTGAGGAACAAAAAGAAGAGAAACAAGACAGCCTCCATCCCTGACATACAAAAGAGGCAAAGAAAATATATGTCTGCCATTCCAACCGTGTACAAGAGACAACCAACCCACCGACGCCAAGCTTCGTCCGTTTCCCAAGTCAGGCGATGTAGAAGTAGATGTGCCCCGTGCACCCCTGGTTTTAGTCCCCATTTTAGTGTTCAAGTTGTCCATCCGGCCAATCCGCGTCAAAATCGCAATAAGAGGTGGAGAGAAATGACGGCAGAAAGGGGAGAGGGGGTAATCGGCAGGGGTACGCCAAGCCTTTTTTTTTTTGGAGCCAGCAGAGACGGGTAGATGCCGGGTAAAAAAAAAAGAGAAAAAAAGAAGGTGGGAAAAAAAAAGAAAAAAAGAAAGAAAGAAAGGAACAAAGGGGAGAAAGGGAGAACAAGAAAAAGGGGGGGTTCCAATTTTCCATGAACTTTCTCCAGTTTTGTCTCCTTTCTCTTCCACACACCCACCATTCACCATTCACCAACAACTGTGAGCCTGGAACCACCAGTGAACGAACCTGAACCTTGAACTGAGTGTCGAGGTACAAACTACATCGATCAAGGTCCCTTACTTTTCCGTACACACCCCGCCTTTTTTTCTGTCCCGCTCCATATTGGCCATTTCATCCTGTCGCATTCTTCCCATTTTTTTTATCTTTCTATTTTTTATTTTTTTATTTCCTCTTCCTCTTTCTTTCTCCGTTTGCCCACTTTCTTTCTTTCTCTCTCATCTTCCCATTTTCTCAACACTTCACATCACCACCGCCACTCCACGTTTGCAACAACAACAACAACCTTTCACTTGCAATCATTCCAGCAACATCTCCACGTCAAGCAGGCGTCTATAACAGTTGCATCCGCATGCAACCTCTTTTGCTTGTTTTTCCTTCTTCTTTTTGAACAACAACTGGTGATTGCAATCAAGCCGGAACCTTGGCCACACGACAACACCCCCATTTCTCATCACCAACCAACCGGCAATACCCTCGCTTTTGGCTCCCACCATCAACGACCAAACTTCAGTTATTCGCGACAATGCCGCCCAAGAGAGGCCGTCCGTCAAACGCGCAGAGGGAAGCAGAGCGCGGTGCTGCAGCGTCAAAGGGAAAGGTGGGCAAATCAGCGATCCATTGATTTTCTTTGATTGTTTGAGTGATTGATGCATCAGATGCAAAGTGAGAGAGAGAGAAAGGAAAATAAAATGTCAACATGACATTTGCAGTTTGACTTTCTGCATCCATCCCACACCGATATCGATCGCATAGACGACATCAGCATGAACATGAAAAATGAAGAAGTAGACATATAATTGACCATTGGTATCAAGCCAATTTCCCATGTCCTTCATTCACTCACCAACCCCCGTTTGGTTCATGATGAAGAGCAGCCTCACATGTGCATCTCATCTTGCTGAACACTTCATACTAATTCTTCGACCATAGACTGCTGCTGCTGCTGCTGCTGCTGCTCAGGAGCCGGCGCACTCTCCCAACGGTTCCATCACCGTGTCTGTCGGTGGTCCATCTGCTGCTGCCGAGCCTGAGACGACTAAGCCTACCAGCATGATCACGTCTCGGACATCCGCCAGTGCCTCGAAGAAAGGCAAGGGCCAGGCACAGCCGGAGACGGCTGCAAATGCCAATGCAGAAGAGCCCGACGCCTCCAGCACACCTAATGCCGTGGACGCAACGACCAACGGCGCCACTCCCATCGCCACTACCAAGGAAAGCAAACCCAACAGCAATGGCACCCCAAAGAAGAACGATGAGACAGCGCTGGTTGTCACCAGCAATGGTAACAGTGACATGATCATCAGCAAGAACAGCAAGCACAACGACACAACAGCCTTGACCCGAGGCGGTGCATACACTGCAGCCTCACGCGTCATCGGCACTGGATACGAGAACATTAACAACATCGAAGAGATACAGCTTCGCCAGCTCCACGAGGACATCGACGCCTACCAGCACGACCTGGCCTTCTGCACCGCCACCCTGGCTTTGCCCGACCTCACCCCCCAGGAAACCCGCACGTTCCAGCTCCGCCAGCTCGATCTCGGCCACCAGATCCGCCACTGCCAGCACAAGATTGAGAATCTCCAGGTCCAGATGCGCCGGCAGGGGATTCCCTTTACCAACTACAGCGCATCGAGTGGTGGACGGGCGTACACGGCCTCGTTGCTTGCCGGATCGGGTCAAGTAGCGGGCGTGAAGCGGAGCGGTCCGTCAGATGATGACGACGACGGCGGTAAGACCACGGGATCGGCCAAGAAGGCGAAGCTGACTCCCGATGAGCCGCAGTTGTTGGACGCAGACGGCGACGAGGCGATGACCAATGGCGCCAGCAAGGAGGGGGAGAGGGAGAGAGGCAGTAGTCCTAACGGCAACTCGTCTGGCTCACCCCAACCCCTTCCTCCTTACGGCACGCCCGGAACCTGGGAGTACAACGTCCCTCTGCACCCTACCTACCAGCATCCACAGAACGGTGGCAGCGGCGCCTCACCAACACCATTCGACGAAGAAACCCAGCAAAACACAGCACTCCAGCGACTCGGTTATTGGAAGTGTCGCCTGTGCTCAGCACCCAAGTATCTTTTGGCCGGAACCGGCCGCTCTCCCGCCGCCCCCTGCAAGTGGCCGCTCAAGGACATCTCCAAGATGATTACGCATTTTACGGAAATGCACACGGAGCATAGTCCGGCCGAGCGGTGTTCGGAGCTGGGTTACGCACTCGCTAAAAATCGGGGACCTTTTGAGTACTGGCTGCGTCGCACGAGGGCGCAGAACGTGGGCGATGGCGAAATTATTGATGAGATCATTGAGACCTTGATCAATGGCGTGATGCCGCTTACGTTGAGGAGGCTGAGTAGGGCAGCGGCTGGGATGCCGGCTTAGGTTGGGCTTGAGGTCCGTCCTTGTAGGCGGGTTGATGAGTGAGCAGCTTGAGAATCAAGGGGAAGTACATGAAAAGGACAATAGTGAATGGAACACATATTTGTGAACCAAGTCACCCGTTCCAGCTTCCATTCTGGACAGCCCAAGTCTCTTTTTGAGGAGAGAACTAGATTCTTCCAGCCACATGGAAGGAATTCTTCCGTCGTCACTGTGAAATCTGGGGCGTCTGAAAACTCCCTTTAGACTATTGAAGTAGACGTGGTCTTCAGATTCCTCGTACTTTCTTTCTGTTGGCCACAAAGGGCTCGTCCGAAATTTCGAAAGTGCGATGCGATGGAACAAACTTGAGAGGACTGCGACTCGGCTGGGATGTATGGGGAGCGGAGGATGCGGACACAAGTCCAGCCGACACCGCGACGTTGATGAGGTTCACCGGAAGAATCATGATCTACCCTGGGAGGATTCATCAACAGGCAGCTTTTACATGATGATGAACTATGGCATGGCGTGTCTATTCGAACATAAGGGGTTCTGTTGTAGATACCATCTCCTTTCGGAAGAGCCAGGCGACCATCAGCTATCAGCTATCAAAAGCAATGAATTGTAATCAGACCAACGTAACCAAAATATGGAACCTTTGCTTTTGAGTGAAAACATCGTGAGTATAAACTCGCAAAGCCGGAAGGGACTACTGGCTGAGGCTTGCAACTATACTGGCTGGCAGTGCAAGTAGGTAATGATTGGTTGTTGTCTCGGGGTTTCGGACCAGGTTGTATGCCTTCTACGGTAGGTATGTATACATTACCCCTGGTTTGTTGTTAGCGCGGTACTTCATTGCGCACTCTTTCCAACTCTGTCGCAGGAACCTTGCTAACAGACAATCGAGGGTTGAACTATAAGGTTCTTGGTCAGATAATTTGATGTGGTGCAAGTGAGAGCCGCCCCCAAGCTGATTGACCAACGGACTTGGAATATGTATATACATGAAAGAACTGTCCAGTCTCGACTTCTAGATCAAGGTAGCTAGCTACAAGATCATCGGTGAATGATGGTTGATAGTTGCCCCGGGAAACTACTGAACTGTTCCTTTACGCGAAAGAGAAAACAAAAGCACGGGACTCTTTGTGTTGTTCGTTAATGATGCTGATGCTGATGCTGAAGTGATGTAATCACAATGAGACAACCAAAGGGGGGAGGGAGGGAGGAAGGAACAGACCGGACTTGTACAAATGTGAGACTGACAGAAGGGACGGAGCTCGAGCGCACAACTGAACTCACCTTATTTCACCATTTGTTATATCTTGCACAAGCTTTTCCCCTGATATAAAAAGATTATACCGACTACATACTGATCCTATCCTCCCTCGCCTTGAACTCGACGACCATCTACTTGACTTCCATCGCCAGAGAACTTGAACTGAGCATTATACTTACCTCATTTACCTATTAATCCGACTTCACCGCAAAGAAAAGGACACAAATAAAAAATGGGTATCGTCCACGTCGAGCTCTTTGAGTTCAAACCCCTGGCGACACAGGAGGAAGTTCAGCAGGTGAGTACGGTACCTTAGCTACCTATGCTTCTCCTCCCCACTCAGCAGCAATCCCCAACAACAACCACAATAAGAGCAACGACGGACTCGAATCATATATATGCGCAGAACAACCAGGAAGCGACGACCCGAAGAAGAACATCAGAGCTGACTGATAGTCCCGTCCCTTTTGATAAAACACTAACAAAAAAAAAAAAAACAGGTCTGCGACAAAATGATGTCTCTCAAAGACCGCTGCATCCACCCGAAAACACACATGCCGTACCTCAAGACGGCGATAGGAGGAGCGGACGTTTGTCCTGAGGGGTTGAGGGTGGGTTTTCCAGTCATTTGTTACTTGTTTCCTTGCCTTCGGCCTTCTTTTCCCTCGCGTTGCTCCTCCCTTCTACTGCACCAGCCCTTTTCACTTACTTTTTTGTTTCCCCCCTTCATTCCTTGTTCTTCAGTTCCCTTGCTTTCAGTCTCACCGACAGACCTAAACTACGACGATTCCTTTTTCATGGATGGATCTGCTCACCGTGAAGCGGACTTTGATGACACTGGAACAAACAGGGCCGCATCTCCCACGTGTTTGTGAGCGAGTTCGACACACCTGAAGACCGCAAATTCTACTTGGAGGAGGACCCGGCGTTCCGGGAGGCTGTGGAGAGCATCGAGGGGATTGTGGAGAGGAGGCAGGTTGTTGAGTTTAGCCCGGGGGAGTTTTGATGGTGGTTTGGTTTTTTTTTCTTTCTTTTGGTAATCTAGTTCTGCATGAACACGTGGATCGTAGGCGAGAAGGTTGAAACAAAAAGATGAGATGGGGGTGGTGGGGAAAGGGTCTTTTTTTTTTCCTTTCTTTTTTTATGTTTATCTTGGAGGCTGTGATGTTTGGAATTGGTTGGTAAAGTATGAAGCCCTGAACAGCAAGGCGAAGAAATAAGGCGGGCTGAATGAAGATGGGTGGTACATAGCCGTCGACGACCGAGGTGCTTAGGAACGTTTTAGCATGGTCTATTTAGTCGACACTCCAAGCATAAATCAGCCCCGCACATGTAACATCAGTTGCTGAGCAGCTGGCTACAGTGTTAGAGGTGCGTGCACCAGGTGCAGCTCACTGAGGGAAGCACCCCACACGTGCCGGGCATCAAGGTTCTCGTTTGCACTGTCTCAGCAGCACAACTGGACTCCAGTCCTGGCAGTACCCCGACGTCATTTCCCTTCGACCTCTGCTCTCCTTCTTTTTAGTGTGGCAGCCGTTGTCGCACTGGATTCCTCCTTTCAACAACTACAAAAACTGAAGCACCTGACACGCCGCACCGCACATCCCAACACACCACGCCGATCACCAGCGCTTGTGTTGTAGCAAAGGCGTGTCTTTTCCGCTGTTCCTGATACATCATCTGCGTGTGCCAAGACCTACCGTTCGTCGCGACGTTGCGATACTGAGAAACGTTGCTTGTGTTTACTGTTCACGGACCTCACCGTACGATTCCTCCACACCCGGACGCTATTAGTTATTCGGATCTCCCGAACGCGACAACAACGACAGCCATTTGAATCACTCTCGCGCGATTGGCGACCAAGAATCTCAGATCAGATCAGATCCGATCCAACAATCATGTCGCAACAACAACAATCACATCCTACGGGTACCTTGGCAAACCTGCCCCAACCGCCCTCCAATCCGGACACCCCGTCTGAGATGCCGTGAGTTTGCTCGAGTTCTCGGCCAAGGCCCACCGTTCTTCTTGTCTGCGCCATGTCCGGTGCTTCTATGCCTCTTTTTGTCATGTTTCAAACAAATTTCCAAGATGCACGATAGGCTTACAGTCATATACTTTCCAGTGGCACCCCAACCAGCACCACCACCTCGCTTTCCACCCTCTCCACAACCGCCATCAAGGATGGCCACCGCGGCCATGTCCATCATGGTAGCGGACCACATACAAGTAACCGCTTCAGCGGTGACTACGCCCGATATTCCCCTTCCAACCCCGAAGCCGAGCGCAACGATCGCATAAGCCGTCTCCCGGGCATGATGTCTGCCCTGCGCGGTGTCCAATCTGTCGGCTCAGCCGGGACTCCTCAACAAGGCATGAACAACCCCTCATATGGCCAGTCGTCATTCTACCAGCAGCAGCAGCAACAACAACAAATGGAGCAAAGCAACCCCAATGTACCGGTAACGCCAGCCTACTTTGACGCAGCAGGCCAGCCCAGAGCCGCAACCAAAATGTCCACGGTCGGCTCCGCCTCGGCCACCGACTCGGCATACGAGGGCACCACCACCGCCTCGCTTTCGGCCACCTCGCACACCGAGACGGCCCCCGATCTTGATGACGGCGATGACCAGAGCATGACCATGAACCTAGACTCCCGTGACAACGACACGAATATGCCGCCGACGAGTCCTCCGGCCAGCGGGTACGCCACGGGCCCCGACGCCATGATGGATGATGACGAAGAGAACCTGGCTACTCGGAGTGTCGGCACGTTTGAGGACAGGATGAGCGACTACGATGATGGCCGGGAAAGCTTGGTTGGCTTTGGAGAAGGTGCGGGAAGTACGGTTAGTGGACCGATATACCACCGACGTCCGTTGCCTGGACAGAACATAGCCGGTGGTCCTTCTGGATGGGGCCTGGAGAGGAGCAGCTCCGGATTGTCAGATACGCTCGCTGGCAGCAGTGGTTTCCCCCCGACAAGCAGTGGTAGCGTAGGCAGAGGAGGGGCTGGTGGTGGAGGAAGGGACGTTATCCGCGACATCATCCGTCGGGAAGGTGGTATGCTCCAGGACCGAGAATACAGCATTGGTGGTGGTAACGACTCGACGCCCGCCAGCCAATCGACCGTGTTCAATGAGCGCCGTGATGCCAGAATGGTGGATGGCGTCGCCCTTGACCGCGATCACAACCCCGCTGCTGCTGGTGGTGCCCGCGTCCGAAGCCAGTTTGCACCGATGGATGAGGACTTTGTCGATACCACGGCCACCGGCCCCTTGCCTCTTCCGCAGAACTTTTCTCCTACTTCGGCTGGCCGTCACTATCGCGAAGAGAGGCCGAGGTCGAATCAGCAGCAGCAGCATCCGTACCCATTCCAGCAATATCAACATCATCTCCAGCAACAGCAACGTCAGCAGCAACAATATCAACAGCTTCAGCAGCATAGCCAGACTCAATCGGAGTTTCAGCTGCGGCCGATGGAAGTGTCGTCACCGATGTCACGGCCGACGGGCGAAGCAGATCCGAGGGAAACGGCGGAGAGGATGCTAGAGGATAATCTGACTGCACATGACTGGAAGAATGTGTGAGAGGCGGCAAGGTTGCCAAGGCGACTTGTTTCCCCGTGAGTGAGGGAGTGGGCACAGGTAAGTCTTTGAGAAAGCGTCTCGGTTCTAAAGTTCTGCCGCTCATGCGTCCTCCTGGCTTTTCGCTCGCTCCTTGTATCTTCTTTTGATTTCCTTTGCGCAAATGTAAAATGACCTTCGGGATAAGCTACGGATGGTGAACATGGGTATGAAGGAGCACTGAGGTTGATATATCAAGGGATGGATATACGGTACGGAACGGTAGGATGGATCGTGGGTAACAAGGTTCATTTTTGGCTTGATGTCAGCAGATCGGGATCTGCCCTCGACTATGGACAAAGTCTGTTGTCAACGAGACGGCTGAGCTTAAAAAAAGGTTATAACACAAACCAACGGCATGCTCTTCTGGCCTGGATGTCGAAGTCGGGCTCATATGTTCCAGTTCTGGCTGATGAGGGGACATCAACAGTTATTTGTCGCGTAGATATACACGTTTGTACGCAGAAAGGGTTTAGGGTTATTGTCGGAGCTCAAGGTCGATGGTAACAATACATTATCAATATCAAATGTAACCTCTGAATGATTGTTTGTCACCGAAGAGGAACAAGTTGAATTCCACTCAGAGAATTATGGCCAAGAAATCCGTTCTTCTCTCGGCATTCTAGATCCGCGGTCCAACAGCTGATATGGATCCACGTTACGCGCTAAAAGCGGGACATTGACAGTGACAAAAGTCAGAGCTCTGAAGGGACCCACCTTGGACGCATGAGGAGGAGGGAAAGCAGGGGAAGCTCGACTCTTGACATTCTTCCCGCCTTCCCTTCTTGTCCTGTTTCCCGAGCAGTCAATGTCCTCAATTGGCAGTTGCCTTCAGTTTTGACCTTTTTGTTTCCCTCTGTCTTTTATTTCTATTACCCAATTGTTAGGTACTTGCCCTGACTACCAATCTCTGGATCGGATCCCGGCGACACAGCAACTGAAGCTGACATTGAGTGAAAAGTGGAATAAAAAAAAAGACGAAGCAATCCACGCACCATTCGGTACATCCCGACGCAAACCGCAGCAGCACATTTAATAACGAGCTTTCAACTCACAACTGATTCAAACGGCCTGATCCCGGTCTGTCATCCAATTGACTATCTGCTCTGTGCCTTGCGGTGGGGTTTATACGAGACAGCTGAAGAAAAAAAAACCAAAAGCAAAAACACCGAAGTGAAAGTGGAAGCTGGTACATAGGTACTGTGGGTTGAGTTAGTTTGGTGGACACAGCTTTGAGGTCTTTCCAGGGTTGAGCTTCCGATAACACAGCACAGTGCCCCTGTTGGACAACAGCAACTGGACACAGCTGAGAGCTACTAGTTTGCGTGTCTGTGGTCATCATCATATTTATCGAGGAATTGGAGATTGGATACAAGATGCATCTGGCGGCGGTAAGAACAAAGACCAATGCAGTTGCCATTGGCAGGTGGAAGACGAGTCGCTCTTCATTCCTATCAACAACAACAACAACAACAACAACAACAACGCTATCCCGCAAATCATCATCACCCCGCACCATCCAGGCGATCATTGCTGCTGGTGCTCGGCCAAGCTGTACCCGCATTGCAGCTTCCCGCCCGCTGCTAGCGTCCTCCTCCTCCTCCCCCTCGTCCTCGTCCACGCCGGCTTCTTTCGTCATTCGTCCATCTTCTGTTGCTACAAGTACTACCCAGCACGTCTCCCGGTTCCACTCTGTCTCGTCGTCGTTGCCGGTCCCCTCTTCTTCTTCTGCTTCTACTTCTACTTCTTCTTTGCCCAGGACTTCTACTTTTACTACTTCTCGCCTTCGCCCCAAGCTTCAGACTTGCGCTGTTCCTCCTCCGTTTCTTGTTCTTGGATCCCGCTACTGCTCTGCCCACGCCAGAGCCAAACGCCGCGAAAACATGACGGACCGCGACATCCTCCCCAACAACTTCAAGCCCATCCACTATGATCTCGAGATCCGTGATCTTGACTTCACCTCGTGGTCCTACAAAGGCACCGTAAGGTACGCTTGAGACTCCAATCTCCCCGAGTCCCTTCGTTTGGCGCCATCTGACTTGCGACAACAACTCCCAGGATCGACGGTAAGCTCATCAAGCCCACCAAGGACATTGTCCTCAACACCCTCGAGATCAAGCTCCTCAACGCCAAGTTGACGGCCGGCCCGCAATCATGGGAGTCGACCCAGTTCGCCGAGGACACAAAGGCCCAGCGCTCCACCATCTCCTTCGCCGAGGAGCTCCCCGTCGCCGACAATGTCTCCCTGACCCTCGACTTCACTGGTGAGCTCAACCACGACATGGCCGGTTTCTACCGCTCCCAGTACAAGCCCGCTGCTCCTGCGGCCGCCAGTGTCCCCCGCGACGACGAGTTCCACTACATGCTCAGCACCCAGTTCGAGTCCTGCGATGCTCGCCGCGCCTTCCCCTGCTTCGACGAGCCCAACCTCAAGGCCACCTTCGATTTTGCCATTGAGATCCCCGACGACCAGGTCGCCCTCTCCAACATGCCCGTCAAGGAGACCAAGCCCGCCGGCCCCAACAAGAAGCTCGTCTCTTTCGAGCGCAGCCCTGTCATGAGCACCTACCTCCTGGCCTGGGCTGTTGGCGACTTTGAGTACGTCGAGGCCTTTACCGACCGCGAGTACAATGGAAAGAAGCTCCCCGTTCGTGTCTACACTACCCGCGGCCTCAAGGAGCAGGGCAGGTGGGCCCTTGAGCACGCCCCCAAGATCATCGACTACTTCTCGGAGCAGTTCGAGATCGACTATCCTCTCCCCAAGAGCGATATCCTGGCTGTCCACGAGTTCACCCACGGTGCCATGGAGAACTGGGGTCTCGTCACGTACCGTATGACCGCTATTCTGTTCGATGAGAAGCTTTCCGAGGCCAGATTCCGCAACCGCATTGCCTATGTCGTTGCCCACGAACTTGCCCATCAGTGGTTTGGTAACCTTGTCACCATGGATTGGTGGGATGAGCTCTGGCTGAACGAGGGTTTTGCTACCTGGGCTGGTTGGCTGGCAACCGATCATCTTCACCCCGACTGGGAGGTGTGGCCGCAGTTCATCAACGAGGGCATGGACCAGGCTTTCCTCCTTGACTCCGTCCGCGCCTCGCACCCCATCCAGGTTGAGGTTCGTGACGCTCTTGACGTGAACCAGATTTTCGACAAGATCAGCTACCTCAAGGGTTGCTCCATGATTCGCATGTTGGCCTCCCACCTTGGTATCAAGACTTTCCTCAAGGGTATTGCTCTCTACCTTCAGCGCCACGCTTACGGCAATGCCAAGACCGAGGCTCTCTGGAATGCCTTGAGCGAGGCTTCTGGTGTCGATGTCAACACCATCATGCGTCCCTGGATTGAGGAGATTGGTTTCCCTGTTGTCAGTGTTACCGAGGGCCAGGATCAGATCGCTGTCAAGCAAGCCCGTTTCCTGTCTACCGGCGATGTCAAGCCTGAGGATGACAAGACCACCTGGTGGATTCCTCTGTCCCTCAAGGGCAAGATTGGCTCCCAGGATATTGAGCCGCTGTCTCTCCAGACCAAGGAGACCACCATTGACGGCGTCAGCCAAGACTTTTACCAGCTCAATGCCAACGCCACTGGCTTCTACCGCGTCAACTACCCCGAGTCTCGTCTCAAGACTCTGGGCACTCAGCTCGCTCATCTCACTACCGAGGACAAGATCTTCATCACTGGTTCCGCGGCCGATCTTGCGTTTGCTGGCAACTCCACCACTGCCGCTTTGCTGTCTTTCGTCCAGGGTCTAAAGAACGAGACCCACTACCGTGTTCTTAGCCAGGCTTTGGACTCGGTCAATACTCTCAAGTCCATCTTTGGCGACGACGAGGAGGTCAAGAAGGGTCTTGAGAAGTTCACTCTGGAGCTTATTGACAAGGCTCTCAAGGAGGTTGGCTGGGAGCCTAAGGAGGGCGAGAACTACAACATTCCCCTCCTTCGCAAGCGCCTCCTTCTTACTGCGGTGGCCAACTCGCACGAGGAGGTCATTAATGAGGCCTTCAGGCGCTGGAACGAATGGCGCGCTAACCCTACCGGTGCTCCCATCCCTGCGGATCTCCGTCTTCCTGTCTACCGTGCTGCCCTCAAGAAGGACCCCGCCAACGCCGTTGCGGCCATCAAGGAGGAGTGGTTCACCACCCCCGCCATTGACGGCAAGGAGGTCTGCCTCCAGGCCCTCGGTCAGGTCACCGACGAGGCCCTCATCGACGAAGTCCTCCTTCCCTTCCTCTTCGACTCTGCGCCTCCCGCTCATCCCAGAGACTCGGTGCCCGGTGCCGACATGCACATTCTGTCTGGCAACATGGCCGGTAACCGCATTGCTCGCCCTCTCCTCTGGGCCTATCTTCGCGACAACTGGGATAAGTTCAGCACCAAGCTTGGCGGTAACCCCATCCTTGTCGACCGCATGGTCAACGTCAGCTTGCCCAAGTTTGCGGATCTCGAGACGCTCAAGGAAATTGAGGATTTCTTCAGCAAGGTCAGCACCAAGGGCTTTGACAGGACGTTGGAGCAGGTCAAGGATAAGATCAGGGGACGGGCGGCGTACAAGATGAGAGATGCCGAGGTTGTTAAGAGCTGGTTGAAGGCCAATGGGTACTGCTAAAGGTTGAATATTTCGTGTAGCAATGTATGATAGGTAGGTAAATTCTGATGTTTGCGAAATGCCCCCTGGTATAGATTTATTACGTTGCTGGAATGTGGAGGTTTCATGTTTATTTCTTGTAAGCACCGGCTTGGCGGCAAGTGAAGTTTCAGCGGCCATCCTGTTCGTCTGATATTTTCGTCTTGAAGATTTCATCCCGTCTCGTCCCCAACCGCCCACTTCAAGTGAATGACGCACTGTTCCAACGTGGAAGTTACGATGGGGTGTCTGAGCAGTGTGGGCGATCAGGACGGACTGTGGCAGGTTTCAGCCTTTCAAGTTCTTCGTCATTTCCCACACTGGGCAGAGGCAGGCTTCCAGAACTAACTCGAATTCGACCTTCTCCATCCTCGTCATTGAGCAATTCTGTGTCTTAAATTGCTCGATTTAGTTGCCCGTCGATAACACCGCAACACGGAGCGACAGGTGAATGCTTATAAGTGCCCCTCTAGGCGTTCGCGACCTATTCCTCTTCCTTTTCAGCAGCGGAAGCAGGTCCCTCCAACCATCGCAGCCCGTCTCAGCTACATGATCGCCCCGTCAGTCTCAAACCCCAAGTTGATCACCTAACACTCCCACCACTTCACGGGGCTACGAGCCTAGGCTCGCAGGAGGCAGGTGACGGGCGACAGGCGACAAGAGGCAGGCGGTAGGTACGCGATCACAACCAAAGTCAGAACCATGGCCAGCCCAACTCCCACCAACACGATCTCTGGCGCCGACAGTCACGCCACGCCCATGAGCGCTATAACCTCTAGCCATATCTCCTCTTCACGATACCAAACACGACCCCAAGCCCAAACACCGGCACAAACGACAACAGCCTTCATCTTCCACGTCTCAACCCTCGTCTACCGTCCCAGGAGCGCTGGCAGCCCGTCTAATGTCGGTGCCAATCGTGCCAACAGCAACAGCGACGCAACTTGGTCCCCCATCTCCTCTGCCTCCGATAGCAACTCGTCATCCATCTCCGGCTACACTAGTTGTGACTCCCATTCCAGTTCCACCTGGAACCAGAATATCAACATCAACATCAACCCGACAAATTCACAGTCGCGTCACCACCACCCCGACCCCCTCCGCCAGCATCAAGTCAAGCTGCTGCGTCCCCTCCTTCCGCGGCCGTCGGCAGGCGAGACTATAGCGGGGTTACAGGCGGTGGGTATACCATTTGTTATTGTTTGGGAACCTACCTCTACTGAGTCGTCGGGATCTGGAGCGGGTCTGGGACATGGACTTAAGTGTGGATATGGAGACGACGACAGACTCGACGACGAGTTCACGTCGGAGGAAGAGGTGGCGAATACCGTTACTAGGGTGTTGGGACTGGAAGTGCCGATTGGTAGTGAGAAGGTGGTGGGTAAATGGACGCTTTTGAGGAGTGTTGCTGCTGTACAGGGCCGACAATCTCAGAAAGGTGGAAAGGATGGAAAAGATGGAAAAGAGGTGACGGGGACGTTGGTGATTGGGGATGATGAGGAGAAAAACAGGGAGATGGCGAGGATGTTGGGGTTTCAGGCGGAGAGGGTGGTGAATTCGGAGGAGGTGGAGATGATGTGGAAGAGGAAGAAGGAGGTGACTGGGGAGGAGAAAGGAGATGTGGAGGTGGGAGGGAAGAAGTTGGTGAAGAAGGAGGACCGGAAGGAGGAGCAGAAGAACCACGACCTGAACCCACAGCAAAATCAGTCCCAGCGACAACACCTGAAACCGTCGAAACCGACTTTGACCTTGAGGAGCAGGTTAAGCTGCCCATTTGATGACATGAAGATCGTGGAGGGACTTTGCTCTTCGCCGGAGGATAAGGTCGACGAGGAAACTACAGACGATGACAGCGATGGATCAGAGAAGCAAGCTGGGCTCGAGGAAGAGAAAGGCGAAGCGAACAAAGGTCGTCCTATAGAATCACCGACGCCCCCAACTCCTTCGACTCCTGGTACTGTTCAGGGCCTGTACATCCCGGTCAAGCATGGAGAGCGGACCGTGGCATATGTTCCTGTCAGCCCTACCAGCACCACATGTTCAGAGAGAATTCTCGAGTCTCCGGTCACTCGCATCACTTCCATTATTTTCTTCTCGCCGCCGTCCCCAAAGACCTGGGACCGCGATGTTCGCGTTGTCAGCAAGTTGTGTCAATCTCAGGGCGATGGAGAAGAGGCACCCAAGCTTTACATTGTTCAGAAGCCGGGAGAGGTTGGACGTAGTAGCCCGTCTCTTGGCACCTCCTATTCCTCGTCCATATCATCCTCGACATCATCAAATATCCCTTCCCCGACATTTTCCACGGCCCCTTCGGAGGCCAGTCTTGAAACCCTAGCTACTACTACCTCTACCGTCTTTTCTCGAGCTTCCACGACCTCGACAACGGAGTCCGCGCCGTCTAAGCGACAATTCAAATTGACCATGCCTCGCACCGCGTCAGACTGGATCCGCGAGGTTACCACTCAATGGCGAGCCACCTGCCCCAACCTTCCCGACAAGGCCCAACTTCCTTATTACCTCATCGACCCCCTGACCTGCGCCCTCCAAGTTCTCGAAATCGGCCGTCAACGAGCACAGTCGACCATCTGGGCGAGGGCCAATCTCCCCGTGCACTTGCGCCAGGTACTCCGTTTGGAGACGCTTTATATCGTTGACTCGGGTGAGCGCCCGTCGCATTTCTTCAATGACTTGGGCGCCAGCGGCAACAAAAACAAACATTCCGCTTCCTCGGATCCTGATCCTGATATGTCGTTTCAGCGGTATTTGGCATCTCTCGCGTGGATGTAATTCCTGCGAAGCGGTGCAGAAGGATTGGGATGAGCAATGTTCATGCCTTAGAAAAGAGGGTGCAGAAGATGGGGTATGTGTGTCGCCCAGTCTGTGACTCTTTCACCAGACTTGAGCCTCTACAGGACGAGGACGAGAACGAGGACCAGAAGACAAAGAAGGTCCATGACCACAAAGACAGCGGAGATGCAAGCGCCCGTCAACCTACTACGCAGACGCACCACAGACGCACATCTTGGTTCCGCCAACTGATTACGAGAGGTCAACCCCGATCCAAGTCTCGCAACCCCGGTGCCGGTGACCAGAGTCATCCTCAACGCCCCTCTACCTCTACCTCTACCAACAAGACTCGCAACAAGCACACCAACCACAGCAACAACAGCACCACAAACCTCACCATCAACTCAACCAATATCCCTACTTTCCCTCCCTCCAGCGGCATCCCCCGGAGCATGACAACCCCCAACTACTCCAATTTCCCCAACACCACATACACCCCCAACACCAACCTCAGCACTACATCGAAAGCAACAGCAACAGCCAAATTCTACTCCCCCAGTGCCCTGGACATGGTTTTACGCAGTCCCACACAGAAAGTGAGAGACATCAATGCTATCACGGCCTTCTGCCATAGTAACAATATCGAGACGGCGGTCCAGTACGCTATCAATCGCGAGTACTGGGAGTGTGTGGATAAGGGGTTGAGTCCTGTTTGGCCGACTAGTGGTGGTGGTGGTGAGAATACTAGGATTGGTCGGATCTGATCGAATTTGATCTGGTAGAAAGGTAGGTACCGATCTGGCACTACAGCGACATATGGTTGAAGGTTCTTACGGAAGGTTCGACATATTTTCTTTCTTAAGCTAGAGCTTGTAGCTCCGGGAACCAAGGAGGTGGTTCAAAGCAAAGATATAGAGTCGGCGAATCGAGAGGGGAAAAAATAGCTGGGACTGGTGGTGGACTGCAGGGGCTGTACTATTACTATTTGGAGCGTGGGCCTAGAGAAAAAAAAAAAAAAAAAAATTGAGCAAAAAATGGTTCCCTATATCCACGAGTCTCTTTGCGGGTTATGATAGGATTTTTGAGCTGCCAGATAGGTGTCGACAGTCGAGAACATGAGTGTACATCTGATGTAGTTGTATGTATCTAAGCGCGATGGATTTCTGCTGGTAGCATGACAGCATGTACGCATGCAGTAGAGTACACTGGTTTCGAGAAATCAAAGCAATAATGATCTACAGACAAGACCTCCAGGGGGAAGGATTGTTCACTTCTACTTAATCACCGTCGAGTCAAATATCGTAGAAAACACATGAAATGATACGAAATCTTGACCTAGATCCCTCCCTCCATCAAATTTACAACAGCAACAACCTCATCTTGCTTGATAAACTCAAAACACCAGAAAAAAGAAGAAAGGAAAGAAGGAAAAAAAAATCAAAACCAACGAAACAAAATAACCAGAGGAGGAAGGAAGAAAAAAATATGATGTTGTCCTGAGAAAGAGAAACATCGGGAATTGAGCCCGACGTGGGGGTCGAACCCACAACCTTGAGATTAAGAGTCTCACGCTCTACCGATTGAGCTAGCCGGGCAGCTTTTTGACGAAGCTGCCATTTGATTGGTTGGTTGTTTGTCATTGTGGTATCCGTAACTTATAAAGTCATGGCTAAATATCATCACTAGGTACATAAGGAGGTACCTTGGTCGAGAAAGAAGGAACAAAATCAAGATAACTACGAGTACATCTTCCCTTGGTTCCCTTCTTTTACTTCCTTCCTTCTCTCTCGATAGAAAAGTCCACAATATCAAGAAGTGTTTTAAAACAAAAACTGATATGGAAAGAAGAAAATTACATAAATAAAACAATAAGGAAGAAGGATTAGAAAAAACTACCAAGCCTCCCACCTCTGCCCACCCATCGCCACCAACCGATTAAACAACTCATCCCTCAACGGACACGCCGTCACTCTGAACCTCTTTCCCTCCATCGTCACAATCTCCAGTCCATCCTTGACCTCCCTCTCCATACTCCAGTCCACCACAATCTTGGCCTTCCATCCATACCCGCCCACTTTCTTCAGTTCCATAACATCCGCCACCGCCACTGTCCACATCGGCTTCAGGTCCTCCCTCTCTTTACCCGCAATGACCGTAGTACCACTCTCATCCTTCTTCGCAACAAACGCCACGCTAGGGATGGTGGCGGCGGTAGAAATGTAGCAATGTCCCTTCTTGCCTTCATAGCGACAATCGAATCGGACTGGACCCGAAACGGGGATCTCGTCCTTGGGCGGAACGACACCCAGGCGGTCCTTGGCGTGGTGCGCGCCCAGCTTGGCGCGGACGTGATCGGTGGCGCCGCCGGTGTGGACTACGCCGGCAGTGACGTTCTTGATCCAGCCCAACACCTTGTGGGATTTCTTAGTCTGCTTGTTCTTGGGGTGGGAGTCCACGTCGAAGCCTGCGTCTCGCAGGTCGTCTTTGGGATCTGTGTGCGCTGCTTCATCTAATTCTGAGGGAGAAGCTTCAAGCGGGTGGGCGGCTGCCTCAGCGCGCATTTGGGCTTCCGAGTCGAGGGGTGCCGGGCCGTTGGCTGGGTCTTGGACGGGTTGTTCGATTACGCGCGGGACAGGGGGGAGGGGAGCCTTGTTGGCTTCGCCGATGCGTAGGAGGGTAAGGGTCAGCTGGGCGTTGGTGGGGACGCCCTTCAGCAGAGTGTTGCGCAGCTCGAGGAGCTTTTGCCAGTCGGGGATGACGCGATTGAGGTATTCCACGCCGGGGCGAACGACGGGGTCGCCAAACATGCCGAAGCCGAGGAAGAAGGTGAGGGATTTGACAAACATATATGAGGTCACGAAGAGGGAGGCGCCAAAGAGGGGGATTACGAGGATTGCTAGACGTAGACGGTGCGTGTCCTTTGGGAAGGGAGGGGTAGGGGATAGGGCGCTGTTGGCCGGTCAGTAAATCCTCGGTTGAAAGAGAGATCGAGACAACGTACTTGGCCAATCGCTCCCAGTTGTCACTGATGTTACCAATTACTTGCATAACAGGTCGAAGTTTGGCCCACATGGCCAGTTCCATGGGTTTCTTGGTCTTATCTTGGACTATAGTCTCCATGTTAGTAGTTGCGGGTCAGAAAACAAGAACAAGATGCCAAGGAACTCACCATCTCCGGCAGGATGTTTACCAGCCGCACTGCTCACAGCCAGCTCAGCAAGTCCGTGGACCAAGTTGTCCGCTTCCTGCTCAACCGCCTCACCCTTGTGATTCTCAGGGGCACCCGTAGCACTGTCCTTGCTACCGACAGTGCCTGCCCACGGCTTTTGCACGCCACCCGTCTTGGAATCAACAAGGGCAATGGGTGCTGGCGGGAAGAGCAGCTCGCGCGTAGGGGGGTGGACAATTAGCGCAATGATCACGCCGGTGATGAGGGGCATGATAAAGTCAAACAGCCAGGCGACAAAGTAGACTCCTGCGAACCAAGCCGTTCGCTCCTTCTCGCGCCAGGACCGAAGGCGGGCAATGTGCTTGACGGCAGCGAGGATGCCAACAACGACGGTGGTGTAGAGACGCTCGATGTTAGCGCGCATCTTGTCGGGAGAGAATTCCTCCTCCTCCGCCGTGTTGAGGTCCAGGCCACCGGGCACGGGAGTGAAGACTGCCTTTGTGTGGATGATTTGCTGTTACAGTGTTAAAATGCGTGTGCTACCTAGACATAGTTGTAAGAGATTTACTTGCCTTGTTGAAGCGGCGGACGAGCATCCATAGCTCTTCATTGTCAATGCCGCCAACCAGAGGGGCCGCGATCTCCCGCTTGGGTTCGTTCCAGCCCAGGTTGCTAACTTCCTTTTCGGTCTTGAGCTGGGCGGCGCCCTTTAGCTTGTGGTCCTCGGTGGCCAGCGCATGAGAAAGTGTGTGGCCATCTTCAAGACCGCCTGCTGACTTGTCAAAGGCCTTTTTGGATTGCAGGATGTCTTGAGCATCTTCGGCGGGCATAGGCAGGAGATCCTGAAGCCCTGTTCCAGGACCCGTGTCGCCGGTAATGGGGTTCGCTTCCTTTTCACCGGTGAGA
This sequence comes from Neurospora intermedia, assembly GCA_037102815.1. Taxonomy (NCBI): domain Eukaryota; kingdom Fungi; phylum Ascomycota; class Sordariomycetes; order Sordariales; family Sordariaceae; genus Neurospora; species Neurospora intermedia. The sequence continues at coordinate 1,483,753 of BTPP01000007.1, forward strand.
GGATCGGTTCGCTTTTCAGTCAAGTTTTCGTACAGCATGATGGCGGGTTTCGTCACCACATGTGGTAATCGTTGAAGGGGCTGTTAACGTTCCAGGAATAATGAAGGAAGGAGTCGTTTTGATGTTGGAGACTTGGGAAGACTGTTGGGGTCTTTGGAGGGGGAATGTGATACTTTGATGGAAAACAGGAGTCCAAGACACATGGACGGGGTCCAGCCGATGAAATCGATGCAACGAAGTAGTTCTAATGGGCGGGGTATCAGCCATCAATGATCCCAGCATTCCGATGGGGAGAGAGACGGGAGTGAGGGAGGTCCAGGCATGCCATGACGACGGGGGTCTGGAAGCTGTGCTACACTACAGGTACTAGTAGGGTTGGACACCTCAGTTACGTCCATGTAAGTGAAGGACCTACGACTCCCGTCCGTCCGAATGGGAAAGGGCAGAGGTACTCAGTAGGTCAGGTCGACCTGACTTCCACTTCAGTTAGGTATGACATCAATGGCGCCAAGAAAGGGGACCGCTGGAACCATTCAAGTAGTGTCGTGTAGGGGACCTGCCACTGCCGTGTGACGACGGGACGCGCGGAGGGGTGTTTGTTAGTGCAAAGCTGGCAAATTCCCAGGGCTCCGGATCTGCAATGCCAACTTCGATTCAGCTTCGTATCCCAACGGCTTCTCCATCGATCCGGATTGCTTGTTTCCTGGCCCATGTATCCACGTGGAATTATGTTTGAAGCCTTTTATAGACTCCTAGATGTAATCCCGGGTATGTTTGTCATCCCTCTTGCCTGTCCGGTGCAGTGTACTGGGGCAAGCAAGCATCGGCTGTGCTAACACTTATACGTCATGCCAAGCCGCTGCATCAAGTGAATGGCCGCCAGCTGCAAGGAACCATCCGTCAACAAGGGCGCTATCGCGTCCTAACAATTTCCTGCGGTAGACTGGCATTGGCAAAACAGCACACACCGATGCTTTGTTCTCGTTCCGGGGGGAAATCCAAATTGACAATGGGTGATCTAGTTGGAGAATAAAAGGGATGTTGACGCAATTGTTTTTTTTCGGATGAACGCCAAACAAAGCTGAGCGCGAGTTCCTCATAGTATGTACACTACATAATAAACCTACAGTTCATCTGATGAGGTCAGGTACAGACATAATTGTTAAGGACTGATCCTCGGGCGGTCCCACTTACAATGGCTGCTAGCAGAAGTGATGACGACATACATTTATCTTGTCCGTTAACAACAACAGCAACACCACGCATGCCTCGATATACCCGCTGAGACAACTACTCCATTGCACTCTTACAGCTCGACTTCCTGCATCCAACTCATACTGCCATTCCCGCTGAAAACGCCATCTAACCCGCAGCACCGTCACCTACGAACCATGACCGCCACCACCACCACCACCGACCGCGTCTTCCAGCTCACAGGCTCGTGCAACAACTACCCCTGGGGCAAAAAGGGAAAAGATTCGCTCGCCGCTCAACTATGCGCAAAGACCGACAAGAGCTTCCAGATCAAAGATGATGAGTTCTACTCGGAAATGTGGTTCGGCGATTATCCCGACTTTCCAGCAAAGAAGTTCGATACTGGAGAGCCCTTGAAAGACATCCTCGAAAAGAACAAAGAGACGCTATTGGGAAAGAAGGTCATCCAGAACCTCGACGGCCAGCTCCCCTACTTGCCAAAGGTATGGCCCCAATGTCCTGCTTACTTACTCCTCAACTTGATCTAGCGTGCTGACTTCCGCCCCCCTTCAGATCCTTTCCATCGCCAAAGCCCTCCCGCTCCAAATCCACCCCAACAAGGAGCTCGCGACAAAGCTCCACAAGAAGGACCCCGAGAACTTCACCGACCCCAACCATAAGCCCGAAATCGCTGTGGCCCTGTCCAAGTTCGAAGTCTTTGCCGGGTGGAAGCCTCTTTCCCACATTGTGCCTCTCTTCCAGCTTTCCTTCCTCCGCCAGTTTGTTCCCGCAGGAACCACCGACACCTGGACCGACGCTACCCTCCGTGAGATCACCCGAAGTTTGCTCAAGGCCGAAGAGGGTACTGTCCAATACATCGCCCAATCCCTCCTCAAGACTCCCAAGGAAGATCTCGGACCCAAAAATGACTACATCCCCGATCTGATTCCTCGTCTACAGGACCAGTACGGCCCCAAGGACCCCGGAACTCTTGTCGCCCTTCTCTGTATGAACTTTATGGTGCTTCAGCCCGGTGACTCCATCTACATCCCCGCCGATGGAATCCATGCCTACCTGTCGGGTGACATTGTTGAGTGCATGGCCCGCAGCAACAACGTGCTCAACGCCGGCTTCTGTCCTCCCGCCGACCGCAACAGCTACGACCTGTTCGCCGAGACACTCACGTTTGAGGGGCACACCGCGGCGGACATGTTGCTGCCGAGCAACAAGAGCGAAAAGAGCAAGGAGGGGCGCACAGTGGTATATAAGCCGCCCATGAGCGAGTTCGATATGCTCAAGGCTGACCTAGGAGCTGGGGAGAGCGACGAGATTGCGCCGAGCGACGGGCCTGGCGTGCTGATTGTTACAAGTGGCCAAGGGACCATGTTGGCCGGAGACAAGACATTTGACTTAAAGGAGGGATCCATCTTCTTTGTGGCACCGGATACGACGGTTGTCTGGAAGACCGACAAGGGGATGCAAATCCACATGGCAGTAGTTTGAGGAGCTCAATTCTTATACTGTAAATATCTTGTTTTTCTACCTTGTTACGCCCAGGGCAGAAACCTTTTGTTTATACCACTGGTGCCATGTACCAAATATTCACCTTTGATTCGAGAAAACCGGATGATTCGATGTACCCGCCGCTGTTTTTCGCTTCTTGGATGTTCTATACTCTCCTGTTTTCTTGATATCACTATATTTTCTGTAAATTTGTTTTGGGCTTAACTGGATACGTGTTCGTTCTCAGACACCAGAAGGAGCAATTGGATAGAAGTCGAGTATCACCAAGCAACTGTTACTGCGGTCAGCATGTACTTCTCAAACATGCCCTCGCTTCTCCCTTCGCCTTCCCTTCGAAGTCACATTATCCAACCACAGTGGCAGGAGACACCTGTGGACACGATAAGATGCTACAGTAACGATGATAGGAGCGAGCAAAGTTGTTCATGACGTCCATGATTTTCGGGTGGGTCTGCTCCTGTCATGAGAGACGGGAGATATAAGAGTACGACTTCCCAAAGCGATGATCCACAGATTCCAGATAACCTTTAACCATCATTCTTCTCAGGTTCTCAATCTCATCAGCGGGCCATAACCCCCCCCCCCCCCCCCCCCCCCCCCCCCCCCCAACAGTCGTTCTACCGTACATTTTACATTTTACCTATCTTCGATCGTACTGGTCCAACTTCTTTGACAGCGGTCAATTGCTACCCCCACGAGATGTCTCAGCATCCGAGCCATGACCCAGCGGGGTCTTCATCCGGCCAGCAGCAAAGTAACAGAGATGGAAAGAAAGCACCACCACTCTTCGGGAACTACAATCACCAGGATCCGAACTTCCTGTTTCTTGAATGGCCCTTTACGACTAGTCTTGATGATCCAACCAGTTCGTCGTTTGGCGGATGGCCGAGTCAATCAGGAGTCCAAACGCAACCCACAACCGATACGTCTTTGACTTTTTCAAACCAGGATCGCTCCGGTATGGTAGTCAGTGGCACCGGAATGGGTAGCCTGACTGATGGAACAACTTCTAGCAACAGCATTTGGCCTACGAGTGGCGTTTCCCAGGCAGCTCACCAGTCATCGGCACAATCAGATGTGAAATTTGGGGACATCCATCCGTCAGGGGCTAGAGCAGGAATGGGTACCGGACAAATCGCGGGGAATGGCCAGAGCCCACACTTTCATCATGAGCAGGTGTCGCCCGAAACATTCGTTCCTCAGTCACAGTCGCTAGATTCCAGTCCGTTCTTATTTCCTGCAACGTCCGAAGCGCAACAGCAACATGGCAATATCGGACAAAATATGAGTCTTGAATACCAGCAGCCTTGGACACCAACTCCCGAGGGGAAGGGCCCATTTTACAGCAACCAAGAATACGATGCCTCTTACGGTAACGAACGTGGCCATGATCTGGAACTAAAACATAACAATTTCCAGGAAAGACACGTGGCAGGAAATAACGTTAATGGTCAGGTGCAGAACACTACCTCTATGGCCTAGGAAGGTCAACTCGACTGTCCAAGCAATAATGGAACTGCTGGAGAAGGCTTACCTACGGAGCCATCTGACGTGGGAGGTCAACACGACGACAAGGCTTCTAGGGCTGAAGAAGAAGTCGACGCAACCAAACAGGACACTCAAGGCCACCAAACCGGAGCGACAAATGCCGGCTTGGATAGCACCATTCCTCAGTCTGGGCCTAGACTCTGGTATTGTGTAAACTGCGGCAAGAATTACAAGTTAAGAGAAACGCTAATAAAACATCTAAGGTGGAAATGTGGGATATGTGATGCAGCCTACGGATGTAACGTCCATGTGCGGCGTCATTCCTAGGTGGAGCACCCCAGTCAGAGGCGAGTTTTCGTGGACATGAATGTGACCAAGGTACCACTTGCATGCCGCTGGTGCATCGCTAAATCCTTCGCGGGACCGAGGGGCTTGTCCGTTCACAAGACAAAGCATCACTATGTTGATGATGCAGTTCGCTCAGATGCTCCCTGTGTGTGTCCGGAAGAGGGCTGTACAGAAATCCAAGATCCACTACCAAGAGATACAGTATGGATGCACATGATTTCAAGGCACGACTACGTGCATTTTGATTGCGATCCCCTATGGGTACCAGAAGTACCTGACAGGATGGGCTATCGGTGTCCCTTCACAGAGTGCACAACAAGAGTTCATTCGTTGGAGGAGCTAAGAAGACACGTGAAGAGCCACGAGAGTCGTAAAGCCTTCACTCAAGGGGCACGAGTGGCTCTCGTGTCACAGCCCGAAAATTTGGACAGGCTTCGCGATGGAGAAGAAGATGAACGACTTGTATCAGATAATGATGGAGCAAACAACGGTCCGGAAGACGAGCCCGAGCAGCATCCCAGCCGAGAATTGCAACATCAAGAGATAGATTCGGTCCCACTCTCTGAGTCTTCAAATGCTGGTACCAACCAAGCAGGCACACAAACCCAGGAGAGCACACTAGAGGGAGGACAAGCCCAGCCACAGAAGCAAACACCCGTCAACTCTGCGTCTACCGAGTTCAGATGTCCAGCATGTGGTGTAGTGTTTTTTTAGCAATGTGCTACGATCTGTGCATATAGCCTGGTATTGTTTGGCTAGCCCTCGGACCGAAAGACGTAACTCGCCAGTTGGGGTGTATTGTGAGCAGATTTTTGGCCACCGAGACTGCGAGACTTTCATTCCCCACAACGTGGAAGCGATACGGCAGCATCTGGAGATTCAACACGATATATCCGACGCAGAGTTGGCAGAGGTGCTCCTGTGTCCTTTTGAGAATTGTGGGGAGCCGTGTATGGGGAAACATGCAATGGAGCGGCACGTTGCTGCTGAGCATGATAAGCTGGACATGGGCATACCCGAGGGCTGCTCTCTTTGTCCTTTTGAAGGATGTACAGATTTCCCATTTCCTGATGCCGAAGAACTACAGAAACACCTGGACTGGTGGCACGAGGGTAAGGGCCCGGTTGGCTGAACGGTGTGCTTCGGAGCTGCCAGGCAGCCCTGGAAAACACCTCCTCCCATGCGTGCTGGGGGATGTTTACGAGGGGGGACATGAGGGAGTCAATGGTTGGCAATGCATATCCAGAGGAGTATGATGTTTTTACTTTTCTGTCTTTCGAGAAGTCAAACCTGGGTTGTTGACAATGGGCTGGGGTTGATGATGCCTTGGTTCGTTGGAGGTGAAAAGACGGGACCTTGTCCAAGAGGGAAAGCGAAGACTGGTCTCGCTATACTATACAAGGCATCCAGGACGTTTATCATTTCAATTTATATGCCTTTTCCCTCACATGAAAGCGTATCAAAGATACAATCCATTGGCATTCGAGTACCCCCAAGCTATGTGCGATGTGGATAGACGATATCCATATGTTGACCTGAAGGAGGAGATTTCCAGGCATACCCGCACTTTCCCTTTTTGGCGATGTGATGGAGACATGGACCAATGACATGAGCGCATGCTATGTACCTGTCGCCGACTCGACCTCCACCCGGACCCACTCATTCTTGAGTTCTTGTTCTTTTCCACCTCGGACATCCAATGCACTCGCCTTTGTTTCCCAAGCGAGAGTGAAATAAATAAAGAATCGCTTTACCATCCACTCGCTTACTTTGTTTGTTCCACCATTTCTATTGTTAAAGTTACTCGACGATACGTCCAGCCACCGAAAGGCCAAATCCGGAAGAAGAGGGCCAGGCGCCCCCATTCAAACAATAGCCACCACCTTCACGACCACTGCCATCACCAAAGCCACAAGGTTCAGCAGCACTGTCAAAGACAATGACCGCCATCTTTGTTTGTCATGGACTTGGACGAACAATGGAACACACCCATCAAGAAGATGGGATGGTGAACAACGCGAAAGGGCCGTCGCTCGCTCCCGTCAACTTCCCGATACTTAGGAACAAAACGTCGCAACCACACCACGTTCGGTGAACAGCCTGCTTCTTGGGTGGAAATTCCTTTTCAAACTTTTGCCTTCAATTCTCCTGTAGCATACGTTCATACACCGGCCTCGTCAGGCCACGTAATCCGAATCTGAATTATGCCACCAAAACAGTCCGCCGAAGGGTCGCAGCAGTCCGACTCCGGCGCGCCGAGACCTGCCACGTCCCGGTCGTCCGCCATGTCCGGCAGGAGAATAGAGGAATTGTATTTCAAGCCGGCAAATGAACACTATCGCAGAGAACTCCCGAAAATCATCTACTACGAAGAACTCGAAACGATCCGACAGGAAAACCCGATTGTTGATCCGATAAACGCTGCTGCCCCGGTTGTAACGGTCGAGATTTGGGAGCGCCCGGAGGCTTTCAAGGAGACCGAGGTTACCACAATTGTCGACTACGATGGAGAGGGAAGAAGTATTAAATTCAAACCGCTTCCGTTCAAGAAGACGGCTGCTGTTCCTACCAGGAGCGAAGATAATCCGACAACGTCGACGACGCGTACACGAGGGAATAACGAACCGGTCAGACTAACCTCAAACCACGACTTTACAGCGATTAGAAAGCGACTCGGATATAAAAGGTCCATCGAAGACCACTTTGGCAGATACAAACTAGCTGCAACTACCAAATTCACCGACCGGTATTCCAAATCCGACCCTGCAAATCCAATTTCCGATCCAGACCTGGCGACTATGCTCGGAGACTTCGATTGGTCGGGATTTTTCAAAAACCACAAACGATATTACAAAAACAAACCAAACCCCCCCGCTGTCCTCTACAAGGGCTTCCCCATGGTCGAAAAGGTGGTCTTTGTGATGCATCCAAATCGGTGGCAGTTAGAGGACAGGGATGGAAAACACTTGGAAGATGGGCACTGCTACTGGACTTCTGTCGCGCTGCTGATCTACGGCAGTGCCAGCTTCTGGCTACTCGTCAAAGCGGAACACCTCTGGTATCTCGAGAGCATCCTCAACAACCCTCATCATCCTCGCCACGATTTTTATAAGAGCATGATGGAAACCAAATTCAAGACCAAGGCGGAAGGCATACGAGGTCCATATACAGAGATACAAGGAGACTTCAACCTCTGGGAGGCATTGCACATTCCGGGCCTTTGGGTGAACCACGACCCGTGCTATTTGACGGCTGATCTCTACAAAGTCTTTCTCGTGCTTTACAAGTATGGCTCGAATATGAATGATCAGTTCATCAACAAGGTCTACGATATGAAGACCTTTGGGGCCTACAACAGTCGACACGTATTTCTCTGCTATGCTGTACGTCCATTCAAACTTCCATATTCCCCTCAGACATTGTGACCTTTGAGCAGCGCAAGCTGACATTGCTGTGACGACTTATAGCACGGAAATCATTATCGACCCATGCTTCCGAACGACTATTTATCGTACGAGTTTCGTCTCCCACGCCCCACGCTAGCAGCAACAAAGATGTACAAGCTCCAAACGGCAGAACACAACAGACCGGTTGATGGCTTATCTCACCACTGGCGGGCACCATTGAACTCGATTCCATCTTCACTATTGCTTCCTCGAGGTCCTGATCAAGATTCGATAACGGAAAGCCACATTTACAGAGTGGTTGGGTATGATCCCCCGGGTTTACCGCCAGCAAGGCCAAAGCGCAAATATATAGTTATCGATGACGATGAGGATGTCCTCAAACCCCCAAGTCCAAAGCATGCCAAGGTTGAAAAGACAGCGACTCAGACGCATAATGCAGAAACGATGAAGCCTAGATCGCCAACGCCAACGCCAACGCCTGCACCCAAGGCTACCACTCCGGTTAAATACGTTCCTCGGTATGTATCCCTATCTATTGCAACCGCCGCGGCGACTACCACTGATAACACTGCTTAACCAGAAGATAGAAATCACAGATTGCCGAGTCCAAGGGTTCTACGACCACCTAGATCTCTTCCAATACCCAATTGTCCAGTCGTCATACCCCCGGTGGGTAAGGCCTTTGAAGCATTGTGCGGCGAATTAGACGAAGCAGAGACCACCCAGGGCCAAACAACGTCCACAGCTCTGATCTCGAGAGGGCCATTCGGCCTTACTGCCCTCTCCTCTCGACCGCCGCCCGATCTCACCAAACTGTACGCCTACTTCCCGCATCACGACCGCCAACTGCTCGACAGCTTCTACGCCTGGCTCATCCAACCCGAGAATATCGTCAAACCAGTCTACCAAGTCCTAGACGCTCTGGAACTAGGCAACCAGCGATTCGAACAAGCCAAGAACCCTGCTCTCGCCATCCGTAGTCTTCTCGGCCCAACAGCCGACGTCGCTGCCGTAGTAACCTTACTCACCCGCTATGACTTCCGCCTCCTCTTGGAATTTTACTCGTACGAGATGAAATTCGAGAACAAAGCAGGCAAAAGCGCTGCTCAACTGCTTGACGAGCTAGAAAAGGGGCATAACAAATGGACCAAGGGTATCACTGCCCCTACGCACAGCGGCGTGCACCCGGGGATTATCTACACCCTCGAGATGATGCTCAGTCGGTACGACCCCGTTTTGCTGGCCGACCTGGCGCAGTGGGCCAAGTTGTCCGTGTCGGCTTGTGCACAGGAAGGCCAGTGCCAGGGTTTGGGAAACGAGACGAAGTGGAGTAATGCCCAGTTGGTGCAGTTGTTGGAGGAAAAACACCAGCAGAGGGAGGAGGAAAAGAGGGTCGAGCGGGAAACAAAGGAGGCGAAACGGAGATTTAAAGACCGGCTGGAGCAGCAGGATAGACTGTTGGCACACCGTAGAGAGTGGGAGGCTCGGTATTTCAGGGAGCAATTCTGTTCTACGTTTGATAGTAGAACCATGGATGTTGAGATGACGGGGCGGGTGAGGGGAGGGAATGAGATGAATCTGGATGAGCCCGACATGGGTACTCTGGACATGATGGGGATAGACTCGTTTGCGCCTGGACCACCGCCAGAGGGGACAGTTCCGATGGATATGGGCCCGGATATAGACATGGACGCAGATGGGGATATGGACATGTTGGTTGATCAGGAGACTGAAAAACGACGGGAACGCGAGAGATACGTGGAGGAAGCAAGGCTGAAGGTGAAGGACGTGACGAACAAGGAGAACTACGCAGACCTGTTTATAAAATCAAGGAAACCTCAACACAGCCGTACAGAGGAGAAGCAAGCGGAGAAGAAGGTTGACAAGACGAAGCCGGAGGAGAAGCCGCGAGAGGCCAGGGAAAAGGGAGCCGACCAAAAGGGAAATGATAAGATGGACAAGCAGCTCCAAGAGGCACAGAGAAAGAGAAGGGAGCAGTACGAAAAGCAGAAACGGGAGGCGGAGAAGGAGAAGCAGAACCGGGACGGGGAGAAGCAAGAACGAGGAAGGTCTCGCGCAGGTTCTGCCTCGGGCTCCAGTGGTCGTCGGCGCTCCGTCTCTCGTGCCGGATCTAGTTCAACTGCTGCATCTGGCACCGGACGACAGCGTCGCACATCCTTCTCCAAAGCCTCTAGTGCAGATCCTGGGAAGCCGAGCCACATGCGCGAGGAAACAAAACGGTCTCAACTCGAGAATGAAACTGTCATTGATGACAATCCCATGGCTCTGGTACTGGCAAGACCTCCACCTCCCACTCTCAAGTTGCGGCCGGCTACACCTCCCAACTCTTCGACTCCCGCAGGTGATGACCCCTTTGGACCTGTACCTTCCACGAACACCACACAGTTTGATCCAAAGCGTACAACGTTCTCTTCTTCTACTTCAAATGCCGCTTCTAGTTCTGCGGCTCCTAGACTCGATCTCAGGCCTATCAAACCAGCCAGAGGCTCTAGCTCTGCCTCCAATGTCGGTTCCAACGCCAGCCTCAACAAACCCACAAAGCCTATGCAGAGATTCGACCCCAACACAGCTACAAGACACAGCAACTTTAACCCCAACGTCGGCTCCAAGCCCACTAACACCGCCGGCAACACGCTCAACCCAACATTTAATCCCCAGTCACGCGGCGGTCCCTCACCAGTCCCAGCAGGTCCCAGCCCAGGCTCCAGCTCTGGCCCAAGTCCAGCTTCCACACGCTCTAGTACCTCTCTATTCAGCTCTGGCTCTGGCTCTAGCCCCAGTACTCGACCTCGTTCTGGTTCTGGTTCCGGTCCCGGCGCAGGTCGTCCTCGCGCCGGTTCTGGTTCAGGCTCGAACGGATCCCCTACACGAACCACCGGCAGACGACTAGGCGGAAGAGCAAGGTCGTCCAGCTCCAGCTCAACATCCATGTCGAGAATCATGGACCAGAACATGGAAAGGGTGTCTAGCGCAAACGCGAATATCAACCCTATGGCATTGGCGCTTCAAGGAGGAGGAAGCGCGTTTGCGAAATCTGGGTTTGCGGCCCTTGGTTCCTCTACTACCTCTACGGATAGTTCTTCTGAAAGTATATCGCCGATGAGGAATTCAAGCTCAAGCTCGAGAAGTCTTTCGTCGAGGGTGGGAAAGAAAAAGGGTGAGGGGAAAGTGGCGAGGAAGCCGTGGTTGTCGGATGTGGCGGAGGTGGATGAGGATGAGGATTTATACTATGGGGAGGAGACCGGGATGGTTGGGAGTGGGAATAATGGAGAGATAATAAAAGTGGAGGTGCAGGGTCAGGGGGACGGGGAAGATGCCATTGATGGGAGTTTGAGGATTGAGGAGTTGGGGGATGATGATGCGGATTTTATGGTTGATGATCGTTGGTGAGAGGGTCGATAGCTGGGTAGGTAGGTAAGTGCATAGAGGTAAACTTTTTCACTACATAGTAAGAGGGTTGATGGGGAGTCGAGTGGCGTTTGGAGTTTGTGTTTTCGTGTATCTAAGTGTCTGTCCTTTTGGTTGATGGGCTTGGCGTCATGATGGTTTCAGAGGTTGTGTGAATAGAAGTGCGCCGGTTAGAGAGGTACTATGAGTAGCTTCGAGTAGAAATAAACAAGCACATATTTATCACTCAGATATAGCAATTGACACACAACACATGGCATGAACACGTGAAATTTATTTCATTCCCCATCTGTTTTACTCATGGTATCTTTCATTCATTTCCTTCCTCGCAGACGTTTTACTTTTTCCAACCCTCCAGCTAGACCAAAGACCCACCCGCTTACTCAAGCTCAATAGTGCCAGGAGGCTTGCTGGTAATGTCATAAGTGACTCTGCACACACCATTGACCTCGTTCACGATCCTGTTCATGACGCGCTGGAGGAAGTCCCACGGGAAGTTGAAGGCCTCAGCCGTCATAAAGTCCGTGGTCGTCACGGCGCGCAGAATGATAATATAGCCGTAGACGCGCTTGTCGCCCATGACACCCACAGCACGGCTAGGATCAACCGCCGCGTACGCCTGCGAGATCTGGTCGTACAGGCCGGCCTTGCGGATCTCGGAAATGAAAATGTGATCGGCCTGGCGGGCAATGCGCACCTTCTCCTCCGTCACCTCGCCCAAGATGCGGACGGCAATGCCGGGACCGGGGAAGGGGTGGCGCATGACGAGTTCCTCGTGGATGCCCAGGGTGCGTCCAAGCTCGCGGACCTCGTCCTTGTACAGGGAGCGGAGCGGCTCGATCAGCTGGAGACCCTGGCCGTTGGTCATGCGCTCGGGCAGACCGCCGACGTTGTGGTGGGTCTTGATGGTGGCCGAGGGGCCCTTGAAGGAGAGCGACTCGATGACGTCCGGGTACAGGGTACCCTGCAGGAAGAAGCCGATCTTGGTGCCCTTGCCGGACTTGGCGGCGGCCTCCTCGATCTTCTGGGCCTCGGCCTCGAACACGTCAATGAACTTGCCGCCGATGAACTTGCGCTTCTGCTCGGGGTCGTGGAGACCCTTGAGGCCCTCGAGAAAGTCCTTGGAGGCGTCGATGACGGTCAGGTTGATGCCCAGGTGCTGCTTGAGGTCGCGCTCGACCTGCTCGCACTCGTCCAGGCGCATGACGCCGTTGTTGACGAGCACGGCCCAGAAGCGGTCGCCGATGGCCTCCTTCATCAGCTTGGCGGCGACGGTGGAGTCGACACCGCCCGAGACGGCGCCGAGGACTTGGCCCTCGGGGCCGACGAGGTCGCGGATGCGGGCGATTTCCTGGTCGAGGAAGCGCGCCATGGTCCAGTTCTGGGCGCAGCCGCAGATGTCGACGGCGAAGTTCTTGAGCAGCTGGGTGCCGTTCTGCGAGTGGGTGACCTCGGGGTGGAACTGAAGACCGTAGATGGGCTTGGTCTTGTGCGCAATGGCGGCGTACTCGGAGTTGTCGGAAACAGCAACGGTGTGGAAGCCCTCGGGCAGGGCGCCGAGCTTGTCACCGTGCGACATCCACACGCGCATGGAGTCCTCGAGACCGGCGAAGAGGCGGTCGACGTGAGCGTCGTCGCCCTTGAGGGCCTTCAGGTTGGAGTGGCCGTACTCGCGGTGAACGCCAGCAATGACGTTTTCGGGGCTGGCGCGCCAGGCGATCTCCTGCATGCCATCTGTGAGAGTGTCAATGATGCCCCGGTGATTCGAGGTGAAGGTGGATAGACCGTGGTGACATGAATCACCATGAGATCTCACATACAGCAAATGCCAAGAATGGGGACACCTAAGCAATGAGAGTGTTAGTCAAGATGCAAGCAGCCTTTCTTTCAGGTCAGAGGTGATACATACCAAGCTCGAACACGGCAGGGTCGACGTGAGGAGCACCGTCCTCATAGACGGAGTAGGGGCCGCCGGAGAGAATGACACCCTTGGGCTTGTAGTCAAGATCGGCAATCTTGGTGGTGCATGGCAGCATCTCAGAGAGAATGTTGAGCTCTCTCATACGACGGGTGATCCTTTGGGAGTCATTGGGTTAGTATGTCTGTTGTCTACACTTGGGGGTTGCAGGGGGGGTGTTGAGAGGGTGAAGGCAGTCCAGGGTTCAAAAGTAAACAAAAGCAACCACGACACGACAGAGCCCTAGAGAACACTAGTAACTCATCTCTCGCATGAGTGAATGTGAAATGTAAGAAAAGAAGAGACCTACAAATGAGTGTACTGCGATCTGTTATGAGAGAAAAGAACGGCTTGTTAGCACTGGATGAACACATGCACATATATCCTTGCATATTGCAGTAACAACAACAAGCACGCAGAGCAGGAGGACCGACGCACCCGAAATCCAAGGTCAAGATGGTATCGAAGGCCTTGGTAGGCACCTCTCCGAGGGTAGCGGCAGCCATGGTGTTGGAATTGGAGGTTATCGACAACCAAGATGCGAATGTGCGACTTCGAATTTTGGATGCCGGATCTCAAAACGAAGACGAAAAGAGAGAAAGAGAGGGTTTCAATTTTTTTTTGGGCCCTGCAACAACCACACCCAGTTTCAGGCGGCTCGGGTGGGGGAGGAGTCAGTGTCCCCCATAGACGGGGACTCTAGATCTTCGGATGACTCAGCTGCCGATAAGCTGATAAGAAGGTTCTGCAGCCAATAGTGTAAATGGAAGCCCCTTCCCTTAAGACGGGACAGAGTCATTGATACCCCACTCCACCCAGTGAGTCCGCCAAAGTCGGGTCCCACCCATCTGTCACTGCAGTCTGGGTGCTGCTCCACGGCCTGGAATTCCCCAGGTAGGTCGGGTGTTAGGTTCCAACTTTAATTCCACTTCATCCGCACTCGAATCCTCTTCATCTGTTTGCCACACAATGCCATCATCCATCAAGCGAACATTGACCTTGTTACTTATTATCACAACTGGCATGTCTCAACCGGGTCTTCACCGGCTCGGATGCTCTTCCGCGGGACAATGGCAATGTTAGAGTTTCTTTCAGCCTCTTCCTCGCCCAAGTCTTTGTTCAACTTCTCTGTTCCGCGAATGTGTGCTTCCTTCGTCGTCCTGTCCACAGCCTGTCTATAGGAGAAACATCTTGTTCACCCGAAGCCATTTTGACTTAAATAGACGGCGAGATCCAGTGTAACCATGTTGTTGTTGTCTCGATCCACATAATCAGCTCAAACAAGCAGCCTCAACCTTGCCCTCACGACCACATCAACAGACACTGACTCACCAGAAAGCGACTCATACCATCACCATCAGTCACCACCAGTCATTCAAAATGGGTAGGGACACCAAGATCGTTGAAGAACTGCTCACAAAGCCTTTCAGTCAAGATTCGGATCTCGACCATGTCCCGTTCCGGGATATGGAAGCCTACGTCCACAGGTCCGTCGAGATAAGGCACAAGGAGTTGGGCCTTGGGAAGCCGAAGAGGCCTTGCAACCACTTCGTTCTCTACCTCACCGCCAATTATGCCCGCGCCAAGGCATGGAGGGACGCCCACCGTACCGAACTTCCAAAGGTATCTCATCCCACGCATATGATATCAACCATCCTCTCTCGGAGCTGGTCTCTCGAGCCTCCCTCGGTCAAATCAAGGTACCAAGCTCTTGCCGTTATTGATAAGCAGATGAACGCCAAGGCCTTTCCTAACTACAAGTACAAACCTAGACGCAAGCAGGACAAGTCCCGCACCCTTCCTTCCACTAATGATGCCAAGCAGACTGAGACTAAGGCGGCCGTTATGCCCCAGCCCCTCCCCCCCCTCTATCCAGCTTCTCACGAATCCTTCGCCCTGTCGAGTACTCAACAGAAAGATCTGTCACCCCATATCTTGCAACGCCTAGCCGCACTTAGCAGCCATGCCAAAGAGCTAGAGACCTTCCTGACTCTCTGCCAGAAATCTGAAGTTATGCGGGCCGCCTACTGGCCCACTGACAAAGGTCTGGACTATGAACTGGCTTGTCTCGAATACAATAGCTTCGTCGCCTCCACTTATGAGCAGCTCAGAAGCCACGTTCGCAACACCCAGCTGCTCGAGCCCTACGTGCCCAAGATTTTCAACCTCCAATGGTCATATGACGAAATGATTGGTATGTACAAGGTTTCCCTGCCTACATATACTTGGCCCTCTCTGGGGCTTACAATGCCGGCAAATTTTAGTACCCCTATGCCCATTCCCATGGAGCTCGATCAACAAGTGCCCTTGAGTGGCTTTGAGAACGGCTTTTCTGCTGACATTGGTGTAGTCCCCTCCATGAATACCAATTACCCACTGGTTGTCTTGGAGGACAGCCTTGCTAACTTAGCCGATATATCTGACTCAGATATTGAAAGGGCTCTCCAGGAGTTCAAGGTTGCTGGTGCGAACACCACTCCCAGCGAGCCTGTTGTCAACGAACCCGCTGTCAACGAACCAGCTCAGGTGGAGCAAGTGTCCCTACCTGACTTTACTGGTACCGAGGGTCTTGCCGATGCAGACCTGCTCTTGGATCAACAGCTCTCAGAGGCCGTCGTTCAAGATATGAACCTGAGTTTCCAGGACATGATCAACATGGACATGATCATGGATGAGAGCGAGATGCCTCTGTGAAGAATTTTTAAACATGGATATTTCGGGACATTCCCTTTGTGCTACGTCTACTGTATCTTTTCTTTTGCATTTTTTTTTTTTTTTTTTTTTTTTTTGTTCGCATGGCATTCTTTGTGTCTGTCCGATACTCTCATAGATTAGCTGCCCTCTGTCCTGTAGCAGTTCTACCGGACCAATACTAGCACAATACATATTCTTTAACATCCATGCCAACTCTCGTAAAGTGATGTGTACTCGTTAAGTGACTCTGATCCTTTGCCCTTGCACCCCCTGTCCGAAGAAGGTGTGTTTCCCTCCTGATATATACAGCCTCCATTAATACGGACCTATTTCCATCAATCGCAGTCTAGCGAGACACTTCCAGTCCGCCTCAACCCGTATCAGCCTGTCTTGGCCATCGCTTTGGGTTCGCACCGCCCGAGCAATTTCAATAACCTAATGAACAACACTTCACACACACACCACTGAACGCACTACTAGCCCGTTCAGCAGAGTTTCCCACCGGTTCATTTTGACACTCATCAGAGTAGCCCAGTAGAAATCACCTTACTTCCTAGCTACACGGTCCGGATGTATACCCTCTATAATAGGTAAGGTCTGTTGAGGTGCTTTATGAGTTGGCAGGGGGGGCAGAGGTCCTTGTACTTGGAAGACTAGAAACGACAAGTGCATGGCTTCCGAGTAGAGTAGGATTGCCCCGAGCGAATTAGACATTGGTAGAGGTACCAAGAAGTTCTTTCAATACCTTAGGTACTCACATAGATATGAGGAAATGAGGATCGAGATTTCAGGAACTACCCAGATCTGGAGATCATTCGCGATTTCCCACACAAGTTTGTGGAGCTCTCTCGGGAAGGCAACTTCAAGTCCGAACGACAACTTCAAAGTCAGACGGCATGTTGGCCACAATGCTAACGATGGATAACGAAAGGAGAGAAACGAAACACAGAGAAAAAAAAACTTCACGTCTATAGGTGGGGGAGAACAACGGAGTGTACCGAAGCCATCATTACTAGCTAGGTACCGTAGGGAAGGAATAACCCGATATTGCTCCTACAGGTAACTTCCTCCCCACCTTCCTCGCCGCCGCCGCCGCCGCCGGCTCCCAGTTCAACGTGTCGAGTGCGCAGATCTCAGTCAACGGGAGACAGCGGAAACTATAGCCCGCGCAATCTCTGGTCTCGGTCCCGGGCGCATCACATACCAGGCAACGGCTCCGGGGATCATGATGGATATCTACTATCCTGTGCCAAAGGATTATACTCCGCCGGCACTGGCGGCTAAGAGCTATTAGGAGTGCGGATTTGGTTGTTCTTGAGAAGGAGAAAGGAGGGTGTGAATGGCTTCAAATTTCCATCTGATATTCATCGAAGGGGAGGGTTGGATGGGTTGATGATGGAGAAGAGGATTAGAAGGATGAGTTGGTGGAGGAGGGAAAAGTAGGAGGGGTAGAAGGAGTCGGGTGCAACGAGAAAAGTGCAAGAGGTGCAAAGAGAAGAATGATCGAGTAACAATAAAGCAGAGTCTGAGGAAGGAGCCATGACGAGAGTAGGCACGGTGCTCGCTGGCTTCTCCCCTACCTATATAACTACCTTGCTCGGAACTGTAATCAACAATTGGCAGCTTCGTCAAGCTGCCCGGCTAGCTCAATCGGTAGAGCGTGAGACTCTTAATCTCAAGGTTGTGGGTTCGACCCCCACGTCGGGCTCAATTCCCGATGTTCCTCATCTGAGGACAACATCCTCTTTTTTTCTCTCTTTTTTCTGTGTTGGAGAATTTTTTTCGCAAACTTTTTCTCGGTGGCGCCCCACACTTTGCTCCAGTGGCGAGACCCACTTGCCTTTTTGGTTTGGCGAGGGCGATCTTATTGGTTGACTTTTCTACCTAGAGGTACCTTTGGTGGTTTTGTCACCCAGACAGAAACACCAACTGGAGGGAACAGGAGAGCGACCGAGGATCGTGTACCTGCTTCTCATGCAGAGGAAAACATTTTGGGGAATGCAAATAATCTGACTTAAATCTTGTGGTTGGGTGTCTTGGGACAAAAGAAAAGAAAAGAAACGGAAGCCGGAATCCGATAGCTGTGGTATACTAGGTCGATGTCTTAAGGGAGATCCTGCCGACTGCGCCGAACCCAGCAAGAAAAACAAGGAGAGACAAAGGAAGAAGAAAAGAGAAATGGACGAAGCCTTTGGACCTATGAAACGGACCATCCGTTCACAGTACCAATTTATTTCAAGCTTACCCTCCCTCTTTTGCTCCAATATCCCCGTCTAAACAGCAGCCCACCTAGTAGCAGCCGTCGTCTCCCCTCCAGACTCACTCACCTGGTCATAAGCAACAGTAACAGATGTAGTCTGCAAAATCCCACCGTCGTGTTCACCATGCTCGCCCTCCACTATTTCATCCCTATGATTTCCCAGCCCCGAATCATCTTCGCCATTGTTACTGTCCTTCTTGTTCAGATTCTCTTCACTCTCCTCCTTAGCATGCATCGTAAACCCGTACTGATCCACCTTCTTTTTCTTTCTCGAGGTACTTCCCATCTCGAAGGCGTCCGGTCCGGTCTGCTTATTGCTGTTTTTGCTCAAACCAGGATTTCCTGTACCTTCGGCATAGTGCTCGTTGTCGTCATTGTTGGAGTCGTTCTTGTAGCCCCGGGATCGCCAGATGCTTCGGCCTCTGGCTTTTTCGACCAGGGGTTGGAGAAGGGGGATGCAGGCTGCTATTATTATTAGGTTGCCTTCAATTCTGTGGGTCGAGGATCAGTTGAGATTCTTTAGCGGTGACGCTTGGATGTGATTAACGGGGTTAGGATCTCAGAGGATGATTGGGTTAGGTAGATGGGTACTGTAGAGGTAGTAGGTACTTACGAGGTCCAGTATAAGGGATCGCAGAGTTCGTCTAAAGGTGAGCCCCCTTGTTAGTTTTCCTCTTGGAAAAAGGGACAGCCTTCAATCCAATTGGGATGACGCCTGACACCGAGGGAAAACTTACAGCTGACGTCCTGGTTGGACAGAGTCGATACGCCGGTTGCCTTGATGATACCAACAGCACCCGATCTAGTAACACGTTGTCATGTCAGTCGATGCGAACGTGGCATGGGGCAAACAGATGGCAAACGTCAACACCACGAGAGGCACTTACATGAGACCCATACCGAGAGCACAGCACAGAGCTAGCTTCTTTTTCGTGTGCATTTGTAACTTCCACAAGACAGTAGCTGGGTATATGGCCAGGTAAAAGTCTAGAAACGCGGAGCATGCTGTGGAGGTAGGGGGGGTGATGTGGTCAGTCGCGTCTGGTTCTTTGGTTGGTCTTTGAGCCGACGAAATTCAACTTACTGCTAGCCCAATAAGCCAACCCCTCCAACACGTTCGGGGCGAGACAGTTATGAGGCATGGTAAGAGTCCAAAGCGCCTGGGTCGGCGTGCACTGCAAGAGCAAGGTCATAACCATGGCCGTGAGTGACAGGCAGCATATGGTACCCATGGACCACAAGACGATAGTATGCAGCCGGCTGGGCATGAGCAGTCGGACCAGGAGGGCGATGACGGCGAGCTTGGGGAAGCCCAGTGTTTCGATTCCGGGGACGTAGGCGGCCATCATGAACTTGATGGTGTTTTCCTTTTGCTCGAGGTCGAGATCGGTAAAATGTCGGCCATTGCCCCAGGAGACAGATATCGTTACGAAGATGTTGGAGAGAACTGCGCAGAACTGTGAGGACATTGTTAAGTCATGTCAGCTGGAGAAACTTTCATCACGGATCTGGGTGTATTCAGGGTATACTCGGCGGCTCGAGGGGTGTGTAGTACTTACACACGAGAAGAGAATAACGTAGTCATCGAAGCCGAGCTTGTCGTGCACCACGGCTCGGACGTAGAAACGAGCGCTGACAAAGAGAAGGGCGAGTGCTGTGAATACCCAGCATACGGTAAGCATCATTGGCCCTTTATCGTCCATTTTGTCTTGGTAGGCGGAGCAATACTGCCTAGTGTTTTGAAGGGAAAAAGTGCACTTGAGAAAACCCAAAACCACTATACATAGCGAAGAGCAGAGGTACAGATAGATATCAAAGATCAAGGAGAATGGCATGCTACACAACACTCACGTGTATTTACTCGTCTCCAGCGTTCAGGGTCATCAACTTGGGTAGTAGCAACGAAACTTGTAGTAAGCCTCCAGACCAGGAAAGACAGAAATCGCCCGCTAATGTCCGGGGATCTTGACATTTGAGCCCCGTAAAACCACGGAACCCTGAATCTCGAAGCACCCAAGCCAACGGAGGAGCTGGGATTCTTTTCTTTTCGGCACATCTACCAACAAGTGTCAGTGTTCTCTATTGCAAAATCTCGTACTGGGTCACTTGCAGGCAGCAATCAAGGGTTGAACGGGATGGAGCTTGATACCACCTTGACCCAAACCGTCGGGACTTGAACTCTCTTGATTCTAAATGCAAATGATGTGCAGGCATACCCCGCCCTCGGTTACGGTACTCTCATCATTCTTGACTGGCTTACAAAGATGAAAGGTTGATGGGTTCAAGCAGAACGTCTAGTGACCTGTCATACAATGACATGGTTCTTTGCAGGACTAAGCACAGCCCTTGGGTGGCCAAATCGGAAACCCCTTTTCTTCAGCGAAAGCAGCAAAGTTCCAAGGGGGAAGGAGATTTCCTTGAATACTTCAGTTGTACGATGTCTGGGCTGGTTGGAGAGAAGCTGTTGAAGAGGACGTTCCGAGGTCAAGATTTTCCAGATTGGAGTGTCTTGGAATCGGAAATCACCATGAGGAAGGAAGGCTGGCGATGTCTGTCCTGAACTTGGTTGTTGCCGGGAATTTAGTGATTGATGGCTTGGAACTGAAGTTGTCTGGTCAAAACAATCAGGCGGAACGACCAAGGTACCTACCGTAGTAGGAAAATGTGTGAGACGGGTGGCGCTGCCAGCGCTGATAGGGATAGTTGTAGTAGTTATTTCAACTGTCGTTGCTCATATATTTATCGCTACCGTCTGCAACCGTTAAGGACTGCCAGAGATTAGTGCTTAATTAGTGGTTATAAGTAGGTCCATTTACAGTTACTAAGTTGCAGTATATGGGTCGCTAAGAGTTAGGGGCAAAGAGCTTTACATAATTTATTCTAGTCTATACTATACCCAAGTACCCTCGTACCTTAAATTTTAACTTTATACTAAATACCCGCGTACAAACTATAACTAAGCTTAAATCCCTAAGTCTAGTATTAATATAGGAGTGTATAGATTATATTCCTCTCTTAGGGGCTAAAATACTATTACTTCAACTACTTCGTCCTCTACAATTACTACCCCGTCTAATACTATAATTATAACCCCGACTATAAATAGCTATTATTATAATAGTAATATAGGGAGGGAGAAGAATTATAAAGATTCTAGTAGGAGGACGAGCCGGAGTAGTAGCAGCCGGAATAATAGTAATAGGAGTAGTAGTAGTAGGAGTAGCAATAGTAGCTAAAGTAGAAGCTGGAGTAGGAATAGGAATAGTAAAAGGAGTAGGAGCCGGAGCCGGAGTATTAATAGGAGTAGAGGTAGATTATTTACGAGGAAATTCTACGTTTTATTATTATTATAATTGCTATAGTTTTTTACAACCAGCCTCTTATTATCTACGTACTTCTTCCAAATATTTTTACCGTTCGAATTGCTCCTCAATCTCTAACTATTACTATTATTATTTATAACGCTTATTTTTAATAATATAACGCTCTTCTTATAAAAGGTGCTCAACTTTAATCTCCTATATCGATAGCCTTATAAATTCCCTACGGGGTAATATAGTACTATAGTAACGGAGAGAGCAGTTATCGGTAGTACCGCTTAAAACCCGCTCCAATTAAGACCGAGTAGGCGACGGCCGACTAACCCTAGGCGATTGGAATTTTAAAGATTTAGGCGTGCTGCTTAAATCCTTACTTCTATTAGTAGAAGTATTAAAATAAAGACGAGAAGGGGGGGCGCAGTTTAATATCGATTTAGTAGGAGTATAGGACTTAATACGATTAAGGTCTAAAGGAATAGGGGCGTTATTAACGGGAGACGATTATTATTATCCTCGGCTATAAAAAAGGCTATTACCGCTATTACTATTAATACGCCGGGTAGAAACTTAAAATGGATATAGAGTAGGGGTATTATTATAACGTTTATCGTTACTATTATTACTATTATTATTATTATTATCTTCCTTATTAAAATTTAGCGGTAATAAATAGCTAACGATATATTCGTTTAGTAATTAAGTTATTTTTATAGGAAGTACTATAGTTTCCTCTACTTCTAAGTCGGGCGGTAGTACTAGTAATATTTATATAAAATCATCGAGCTCAATTTCTTTAAATAATTTAAGGATAAACATCGTACTATATACCCTAAATACCTTCTTACGGATTGTATCATCTCTCTCCTATATTTTAATAAATACTAACTACTAGTAGCCTAAATTTATCTGCTTTTCTTTAAGAACTACTTTACTAAACGTTAGTATAATTGAACTAAAGTTAATTCTTAGCAAATACTAAGGCTTACCCTTTCTACGGTTGAAATTACTTTAAGGAAGAATATTAAAGAGGAATTTGTAATAATTTCTATAGAAATTACTGTTAATTTTGCTAGTAATCTATTTTGTAGTACTAATATTAGTAGTAGGAGTTCTCCTCTCGGGATTAATAATATAGTTGTTAGGATAATCCTCGAGCTAGCCTAATACATATAATTAAAATATTATATTAGATAACTATAATATAAGAATAGTCCGAAAAAAAAAAAAAAAAAAAATTTATATAGAAATTTTATATAATTATATTACGCTTAAGATTAGAAAAATCTCTCAAGTAGTACTAGTAAAGTATCTATTAATCGGTTATTTCGGGGTAGAGATTTAGGAATTATAATTTTATTACTAATATAATAAAATTATTAGAGAAATAAATGGTAAAATACTGTTGGATAATAGGGTATATAATACTTTTGCGCCTAATTACGATGTACTTAGGAGGTTCTAGGACTAATTTATATTTAAAGTCGGTACGGGGTTTAATATCGGCTATAGCGATGCGTCTATAATTAGCGCAATAAACCGGCAAAAAATTATAAAGGAAATTTTCCTTAAAAGTTTTAGCCGCCTTTATAGTAGAGCCTTTAGATATAATATTATTGCGAATTAAAATATTAATAGAAGTAGAAGGAAGTTGGTTGGAAGTATAAGGGGGGAGGGTAGTAGGGGTAGCCGGGTTAAATAATTATAGTTGTAGATCGATAAAAGAGGTGGGGATAAGAGTGCGTAGTATTAAATCCTTATTAGCGCTGCCGTTAATAGTACAATTAGGGCGAGGGGGGCTAGATATAATGTCGATGCTGGTGATATTGTGGATAGTGGTAATATTGGCAAAGAAAAAAACTAGAAAAAAAACTAGAAAAAAAATTAGAAAAAAACCCAGATAACGATGAATATAATAATGTGAGGGGATATTAATCTTCGATAACGAAGAAAGAGAGAAAGAGGGAGAAGATTTCGAATGCGATAATGAGGGAGAAGATAAGTGCAATCCTTATATAATATACCTTTATAAAATATAACCCCTTATTACTATATTCTATTGTATCCTATTATCTTTTATTTAGACTTTTCTCCAGACATCGGACAACCCGCTAAACGGTTAGAAGACCGATATAAGGGCTCACAAGGAAGGAATCGTATAGAATTACAAACGAAATAAAGCTCTTGTCTAATATTTATAATATAGCCGAAATATAGTCGAAATGTAGTCTGTATATTATTTACTTATTGCCCGGCCAGATTGTTCGTAGGACGATGGTTGCCTACTAAAATACTCCCCCTCCTTGAAATTCCTATTTTCCACTTTGTAAATAATTTACAAATTTTTTGCGTACTATTACTGCAAATCTAAGATTTTTTCGATTTTTTTCGATTTTTTTCTATTAAATATATTTTAATATTTATAACCCCTTCGTTAATATATTGAAAAAAATTGGCGGAGCTATTAAAATCGTAAGATAGCTACCTGCTAGTCGTAAGAATACTGCGGATAGCTAGGACTATAATAATAGCTAGGCGTAAATAGGATTTAGTAAAGCCAATAACCCTCTTAATTATAATAATAATACTACGGATATTTCTATAACTTTTAATAACGACGACGCCGATATATCTATAGTAGATTTATTTGCCGATAATAATTAAGACGATTAAAAAGACGACGACGATATTTTCGATAGTAATAATAATAGTATATTATTATTATTTAATTCGTACTAGTCTCTCTATTTTTTTCTTCTCTTTTTTCGTCCCGTCGATTAACTGTTTAATATAATTATTATTAACCTAGAATATATCCGCTCGGCCAATTTCGAAGATTTAGTATATTTAATTATTAATATTAATAATACAATTAGGGTAAATATATATAAGGAGGCATTAGAGCTTTTACCGGAATTGTTAAACTTTAATTAGCCCGAAATAGAAACTCCTATCTCTATCTATCCTAATAAAGATCTAATAAATATATTAATCTTTATACCTCACTATTAAAACTAATTATTCGAACTTAATAAATTTAAGAAAATAATAGCGACTTAGGTTAATTTATAGGGTTTTAGCCGCAGTATGTAGGATGGTCTTCGAGACGTTCTTTATTAATTGTAAGGCAATAATAGCTAAGTCCCAAACTAAGTTAAGAACCTACCCAAGTAAATAAAATCGTTAAAAGACCGGATATATAAGCGGATGCCTATAATACCTATAAGGGAGGTAGAAATACCGTTGAATATTTTAAAAATACTATTATTACTAACCAACGCTAAACC
The DNA here is from genome assembly GCA_037102815.1 of Neurospora intermedia. Taxonomy (NCBI): domain Eukaryota; kingdom Fungi; phylum Ascomycota; class Sordariomycetes; order Sordariales; family Sordariaceae; genus Neurospora; species Neurospora intermedia. The sequence continues at coordinate 1,508,658 of BTPP01000007.1, forward strand.
TAATAAAAGGAAGTATTATAAGACTATTAGGGAGTTAGTAAATATTAAATTGTATTAGTTTAAAATTATATAGGATACGAATTGTATTTCTAGAGTTAAAGGGAAATTCGATCTAGAATCTATTATTATTTAGAATAATATTAAGGAAGCTAAAGAATAATTGAAAATTATTTAAGCTAAATTAAAAAAGTTAAATATTACCGCCGATAATATACTTATTATTAAGTCGATATTTATCTTTTTTAATCCTATTATAATATTTTAGAATATTGTAATATTTGACCTTAGTAAGTACGTTTATAAAGGTTTAAGGATCTTTGTAAACGAGCCGATAGAGCTTTACTACGCGTATATATAGTTATTATTTATTCGAAGTACGTCTAATTAATTTGCCTATATTATTTTGAATAATATTAGCGATAAAGGACCGGTAGTATTTCCTTCTAATTGGGTCTACTACTAATATACGGACTACGTTGTATGCCCCCTCAAATATTACGATATTTTGAACGATAGTAACGATATTACTAATATTTATATCGGCCGTATATATAGTATTAAATTCGATTATCGAATAGGTTCTTATATTAATAGTAGTGTATTATTAGTCCTATAAATCTAAAAAGGTTTTCGGGTTAGTACTACGGTCGTTATAGTAATAGACCTACTATATAAAGATAATAAATTAGTATTTACTTCGAAGTTATTATATATTCTAAAATACTATCTATATTCCGTCGAACGAATTTATATCGATTATTACTTTAGCGAAGACTATACGGACCCTAGATAGAAAGTAATATAGGGCGATTAACTTTTTCCGAAGTATTAAGAATTAATTCTATAAAATAAGCGTATATTATCGCAATAGTAGATCTATCGTTATATAATATTAAATAATTATAATAATTTGGTTAAAATTATCCCGCTGTATTATACGCACCCCATTCGCACAAAATTAAAATTAAAGATATTCGGCTAAAAGATTTTTATCGAAAAGTAGGATAATATTCGAGAGGGTATATTCCCTATCGTTTTATTCCTACACTTGGACTTCATCGACGGATTTAGTATTTTTTAAAACTCCTATTAAACTTTAATAGGATTCTATTTTACGCTAGCCGGATTATCCTACATAGAACGCTCCCGGCCTAGTAGTATCTTTCCCTTAGTATTTAGCCTTTATAAATCCGATTTTAGGGATATAATTAAAACTATACGTATTATAGAAGAGTTCGATAATATATCCGGTATATAATTCGAATTTTATAGACAGACCGTTAGACTTTGTACGTGGGCAATATATTATATCGGGGATATACTATAGTAAGCGGATAATTCTAAGGTTAAAGGACCTTGTATAACGAAGTTTTATTATTATTATTTTATATTATCGGTTTGTAATTAATATATTATAGTTACTAATTATTAATTTAAAAATAATAAATCGCTAGGACGGTACTATATTTAATAGACCGAAATATAGTATATACTATCAACCTTGAAAAAGAAGATAGATAAGGATACTTTTATAATGCTATAGGGTATAATTAGATTAGATCCTCCTTTAGTATTGATAAGCCTAATATTGGATCTTATTTTATTGCGACCGATCGACTTAGTATACTCGGAATATAATAGCCTTAGGAATCTAATATATATCCTTTTTAAAGACGGTATTCTAATTAAACCAATTAGGTATAATTATACTTTAGTATTATATACCTAACTATTCCTACCCGGCGCTAAACGACTACAATTACCTATTTATTATCTTAAGAGTTATAAAATATTAAATTATAGTTTGTAAATTATTATTATACCGGCCTTTCTATTAAGTTAGTTAAAAAAATTGTATTTTTAGTTAATATTTTATAGAAAAGTAACTAAGGATACCGGGCGTAATTTAGTTAAATTTATTATTAAAACGGTTATAACTATTATAAAGAGTACCGTTATATTAATAGGTTAAAAGGTTTCGAAATCTAACCGAAAAAATATAAATAAAATTATACGACAGGCTCAATATAACTTCAACCGGTTGTATATACTCGCTTTAAAGACCTAATTAACTAGTTCGAAGGTAGGTTCTGTCGTAGGATCTATCGCAAGATCTATTACTAGTAATAGTAATAGCGACGGTAATAGTAATAATAGTAATAACGGTGAGAATAATTCGCTAAATTCGAAAAATATTTGAAATATACTACGGCCGAATATTTATACGGGTATATATTTCGCTAATCTTACGGAGGAGTATATACTTCCTATTAATATAAATATATTAATAGGCGAGAATTTACATCGGTAAGTCCAAGTCGTATTACAGTGTCTTAATATTATAAATAGAAGTAATAGAAATAATAAAGTCTAAAATCCCCTTAGTACCAAGGCTATATATACGTAACCCGCACCGGTCGGGCGTGTGTAACGCGCGACGTGCAAAAATTCTAGCCCTGTATTATTAACCTTACTATACGTTGATTTATAGACTTTTTACTAACGACGATAACGACGATAGGCTATTTAAAATTCGAATATATAAAACTAACTATTCGAATATTGAAAAGGTACTTCTCGAGAAGTTTAATTTCTAGGAGATACTTCGTTTAATAATCTTTAGTATATTTACTAAGTTTAACCCGGATTTAACTAAGGAGATATAGCAATTTTATAAGGAATACCCTCGCTTATTCGGCAAGGTACTATTTCGAATAAACTAAAATAATATAAATAAAGATATTTAAGGTAAGGATAATAATAAGGGACTTTTCGGTAAAGAATTTAGCTATTACGAAACCGAAATCGAATAATCTATTAATAATACCTACCTTAAGCCGATAACTATTAATTAGATTCCGATTAAGGAGTTATTTAATTTACGTTATACTGCTAATAAAAGTAAGAAATTACCCCTACGCTCGAATACTATATCTACTACGCTTATATTCCGTAAATTACTCTAAATTATTTATAATAAGGAGTATAAAAAAAAGCGCCAATACCTATCTAAATTTATGGATAAAGCTATTGAATAATCGAAGAAGTTTAACTTTATTAATAAGTACGTACCCTACTCTTGGCAATAAATTCCTGTATTTATACCTACCTATATTTTTAATACTTTTATAGTAGATTATAGTAATACTAGTAAATATAAGTAATTAGGATACACCAAATTATTAATATTAATACTAGGAATTCGAATTTTATTAAAGAAAATTAGCGCTAATAAGTACTATTAATTCGGCGTATTTGAGAGGTATTTTAGATAATTCGCTAGAATATACCATTATAAAATCTATCTTCAAAGATATTGATATATTACGCCCTAGAATTACTACTAAATTCGATATACTAATTTCACCTATTTGTATCTCTATAGTGCGTAGATTAGGTAATATTAAGTTAAATCGAATAAATACGCCGGGAATTTATTTAATTAAAAATTCATTTTAATAATATTTTATTATATTTAATCTATTTTATCGGTTATCAAATTAGCACCCTTCTCGCCTACGTCCTATACTAATAGTTCGCTTTAATCTATTACTATAGTATTAAATTTCCGAATTCTTTTAGTGTCCCTTTAATATCCCTTTAACGTCCTTTTAGCGTTCCTCCGTATTATTCTAGGTTCTTCTAGATTATTTGTTTTTTTGGTACTAATAGAGCCATATAGTATAGATAGATATAACTAACAATTTTTTGCACGTAGGGACACAAATACACACTTTACCTTCAACCTTAATTATTATATATAATACGAGCGAAAGAGTAGTAGTATAAAGTAGACTCTATTTAGCTATATTAACTATATTTTCGTACTCGAGAACGGTAGAGAGAATATTAACCGCTATATTTTTATAATATTAATACCGGTTGAATATACTTATATTCGCCATTCTATACTTAGTTTGGAAATTCTACGAAAAAGGATAGACGAGGCTGTGATTGTAGGCATTCCTGCTATTTCACCGGTATACATCTATATAGTGCCCATTAAGGACGTTAGCATTTTATAGGTAGACTGGCAGATATACTTACTCTAAGTCGATAGTATTTCGTTTGTAAGTAATCTATAATAGTATTTACTAGTACTAACTACAATATACTAATATTTCCAAAACTGTAGTATATTCCTAGTTTATATCGCTAGGTATAAAAGAATATTAAAATTATAGTAAATCCCAAAGTTCTGTACCCTACTTTATATATTTAGCAGCTGCTGACATTTCTATTTTATACTTAATAGTCGCTAGCGTCTACCGAGGATAGCCGCAAAGAAAGTAGTATAAAACAATAGTATAGGTTTATATACAATACTGGGTAAGTATTAATGTACCAAGTCCTCCCTTCAACCGTATATTTGTATAGAATTTTATTAACCTTCTTCCTCCCTCTCCAATTGCCCAGTATTATATTCCCTCCGCTAAGTAAGGTACGGTAGGTAGAAGTACTACCGTCAACGATAACGAATAGTGAATTATATTAGAAATTGTATATAAGTGACTATTATATAATAATAATACTAAAATGTCCGAACTAAAAGTAAACTTCGGAGTAGCGGTCTAAATATATTCGTATTTTATACAAATAACCTCAAGGTAAGTTCTATATTTCCTCTATTTTACGTAAGGATTATAATTAATACTTTATTATTTATAGTAACGATGTATAGGAAGCGGGATACATAGGTATATAAGATTGAATAGGCGATATTAATTGGAGGATATATAGTAGTATAGATATGGTAATGTACGGTGCTGGTGTTGTGGGACTTTATTATTTTAGGGACTTTATTATTTTGGGGTCTTTATTATTTTGGGGTCTTTGTCATTTGGAGACGCGGTATATAGGTGCTAGGTGGAGGTAGGAGGTGGTGGCACGTGTATTGGTAGTTCGAGCGTAGAGGTGGATATACGAGGGTAGGGTGGAAGGAGGAGGTCGGAGGTCGGGTAGTCCGAACGTAGAAGCCGGATCGGGAGCCGGGGCGGAGGAGTAGGAACGGGGGCGGGAAGGGGGGGGGGGGGGGGGGGGGGGCGGGTAGGGGGGGTAGGGTAGGGCGGTAGGGAACCAACCGGGCACCCAGCAGTAAAACGTACGGGCTAGTACAGTACCCAGACCAGTACCTATAGTACCGTAATCTAGGAGCCAATCTAGCACTGCCCAGCGCTGGCTACAGCCCCTGCTTGCCGGGGCCAACTGTCGCTGCTGATTCAATTGTCGCTGCTCTCATTCCCGGTCCTGTGGCATATTTTATCGCTGTCACTGTTATATAACAGCCCCAGTCGCCCTGCACAGGCCTCCGCTTCGGTACGTAAGGTACCTCTACCTAGACCAGGTTACACCCATCGGAGAGATAACCACGAGTGTCCATGCTGGTGGGAATCGCCATCCCCGCCTTCTCCCGTCGTTTCGGCACCGTAGCAGCACCTTGCAGGGCAGTGAACCCATTCCATCCAGATGTTCATGATACTAGGTACGGGGCGTTCGGTGCATGCTGCATGCTGCACAGTGATGTTTTGACGCCGCTTTAGCCCGGAACAGCGAGCCGGCAGTGCCTAAAAGGCTTGCTAGGCGGGACTCGGTTAGTGCCGAACCGCTGTCAAGGCGCCAATGGTGGCGGTCCGGCTAACAGCCTCATCCGGTGGGTCCAACCCGACATCTGGCACAGTGCAACTTCCGTGCATCCGTTCCTTCCGTCTTCAATTGCAGTCTCAGTTCCTTCAACACTCAGTCATCACTTCCTCTTTTCATGATTACCTCTGCTATGAATGCGATTTTCATGACCGCCGATGGAAGGCCGGCGACTCAGCGAGTTATTCCCGGGAAAGCAACACGCACACTGCGGAGGGAATGTGGGCGACAGCGGAGATGGCTGGAGAGGATCCTTAGTAATTCATACTTTATGCCACCATTCCCTTACCCAAGGGAGTCAAGAACAGCTCGAGCCTCGAGGGACCTACAGTACCTACCTACATACCTCTACCTCCACCTGTAGAAGCGAACAGTGAGTGGCATCATCATGGTACGTATCACCCCCATATCGGCCCCGCGTTAATTTCTGCTAATCGATATCTCTGGCTGCCTAGGTACCGACTCCGACCCATATCCGGAGCTACCTACTCAACCCGTTCCACCACCAAACCATAGCGACCACCGCGTTCAACCTGCGAAAACGGTCGCTCTGTTCGCTCCATGAAACACTTCTCCGTCACCACCGAGTGCTTAGGCATGCTGCGCCTGATCGGGGTTTGATCTCTCCCCGAGAAAGTAGGGGCAGCGAGAGGAGCCTTACTCGAGCCCCACGTCGTACGGCTGATCACATCTATGTCAAGATAAATTCGACGCGAATGACACTTAGGGGAAGGCCTGTCGGCGTTCTCGACTACTTGGATACGCAAGCCGTATTGTCCATATAAGTAGCGGTATACATCTCCCCCATCGAGCTCGACGACCTCTTCGACAGTTTCCAAGTTTCAGTAGCACATAACACATACATACAGCCAACATGTCCACAACAGTTGATCTCTCGCTCGCCACTCGGCCAAGCGATGCCGATGCTGTGCCGGGCTTGATCGAGGATCTTACCTCCCTCAATGCAAACTGGACAGAAAACGATGAGGAGACGCGCCACAAGATGGTTATCAAGGCACGGAGTCTTCTCCAGTCTCTCATGACACCCCGCGAGCAAATGTTGCAACATACATGGGCTGATGTAAGTGGCTGACTGCTTCTCCCCAGCCATCTCTGCCGGCGTACTAATACCATGTTCGAATACAGCCCGGACTTGATGCTGCTTTGACCACCGGTGTTGATGTCGGTCTTTGGAAGCTCATGGTCAAGAATGGCGTTGATGCCGTTCACAAGGTTGACCACCTTGCCAGGTCTTTGGGCATGGATCCCGAACTTCTCGGTTAGCGACTCGAGTTCATAAACACCCAAGAGCTCAAGCTAATAGGTCAAACAACAGGCCGCCTGTTGCGCCATGTGTGCGCCATGGGCCATCTTGTCGAGGTTGCTCAGGATGAGTACAAGCTCACAAACTTTACCAAATCGATGAGCCTCGATGTTATCGGCGACAGTTATGTTTGTCTGTGAGTGAAAAGCGCAATGGTGACACCGCTACCAGCCTTTCCAACTCGGTTTTGTTGACCATATTCTTTTCACATTCTACAGACTCGGTGGCATCGGCCGCAGCCCAATCGACTTTTACAAGTTCCTTCGCGAGACCAACTGGCAAAATCCCGTCGATGCCGCCCACACGGCGTTCCATGCGTCATACAACAGCGACGTGCCAAACTGCATGGTGTATCTCGGGTCCATCGGCATGGGTCCTCAGATGAACCACCATAGTAAGTCATGCGCCCCCGAAGGATATATCCTGCAATAATAGTACATGGGAGGCAGCATTGCTAACCTCACGTTCCACACTCATAGTGGGCGGTTACAGGCAGGGCCGCTTGCCGTGGCATCATCCCAAGATCTATCCTGTAGAGAAGGAATTGTTCCCCGGTACCAATGCTTCGTCCGATGCGCCGCTGGTTGTCGACGTTGCTGGCGGCCTCGGCCATGATATCGACGAATTCAAGAGAAACTACCCCAACCATCCCGGCGTGAGCAGCCCCATCTATTTGTCACTCCCGACATGACAAGAAAATGGGCATGGTTTGACTGACTGGCCATGTGTAGAAACTGATCCTACAAGATCGTCCGACTGTTATCGAAGATGTCAAAGACATCGATCCCTCGATCCAGCGCATGCCTCACGACTTCCTGACCGAGCAGCCCATCAAGGGAGCCAGGGCCTACTTCATGCACTCCATCCTGCACGACTGGCCCGATGATGTCTGCCAGAAGATCCTCGCTCGTCTGGCGGAGGCGATGAAGCCCGGATACAGCAAGTTGCTCATCTTCGAATGCGTGATCCCGCGAACCGGTGCCTATTGGGAAGCAACCGCGGGTGACATGCTGATGATGACGCAGCTGTCGGCTTGCGAGCGGACAGAGGACCAATGGCATCAACTCATCGAGGGTAGCGGGTTGGGCCTCAAGATCGTCAAGTTCTGGTCGAGTGGACTTTCTGCTGTTGAGAATGTCATTGAGTGCGAGTTGGCGTAAATAGGTAGCTCCATCGGTCGGACCAACGGTAATCTGGTAATATTTAATACTCTCACGATATCCTGATTGGAACAGATCAGCATCTCAACACGCTCAATGCTCCGTTCTGGTTCAATGTTCCGCTATGACCACTTGCCCAATCTTCAATCCTGCTTGTTCACATTCCGGATCTGACCTCCGACTATCAAATGAGATCATGTCAAAGCGCTCCGTACATTCCCAATCTCCAACACGGTCAACCATGAGCCATACATCCTTGATCTAGTCTTGGTCTTTTGGCTGTTTGCAGTTGCAAGCACTGAAGAATCATGATTGGTACCAAATCATTAGTGTTAATGGCAAAGCCACCACCTCCACCTGCATCATGGTCTCTTCCACCATGCCCGCGGGTTGACTTGGAACATCCTCGAGACTTGAATGGGGACGAGGCGCTTGGGATCATTTGGTTGATTGTAGGTGGTGACCCATTGGAAGATTGCGAAGTTCCGCTGTATGAAGTAAGTGAGCAAACATTTATTGTAACTTTTGGAACACATTGTGAGACAGGATATGGTGAACGAAGCTTACTTAACAAAATGTCGTAGTCTGCAGGTCCAAGATGTTAGACGGGCGAGCCTTTACGGTAGCAGAATCGAGAATTTCGGGGGCAAGTGATATTCAGGGAGTTTTGGAAATAAAGGGAGGAGAGAAGAGTCTCATTACCGTTGTCTAGATTACACGAGGAATGGAAAATCCTCCACAAATCACGAGTTCTTCAAACCTGTGTCTATGACGGTTCATCGTATACAAACAACCTAATCCATATTGAAGTCGTGCAATCTCAATAACCACTCTATACAGCAAACTACTCTTACACACAAAGTTGTGACACAAATTGCAAGCACATGGAGCCCTCAGCACTAATGCCCATCACATAGAGACCCATCGTCTATCCCCATGCGTACAACCACACCTCGAAGAGGAACCACATCAAGCATCGCGCTGCAAGAAACGCTCCAAGTAATCCACCTTGCCAATCGACACGCCCTTCATCCGGAAAATCGCATAAGCGGTCTGCAAATGGAAGAAGAAGTTGGGCACCGCGAACTTGGTGACATAATGCTGCGGCGTCATATTATACACCTGAGCCAGCAACTGCAGGTTGATCGTGTTGAAACGCAAGTGCGCCTCATCCACCGTCTTCTTGTCCACCTTGTTCAAAAAGTCAATCGTGTGCTGGCACCGCTCAATGAGCTGCTCGATGGTGGTCTCGTCATCGGCAAAGGCGACGCCGGTCTGACCAGTAATGATGTCGACAAACTTCTTGGGCGTGTTGCTGGCACATTGGACCTGGAAGGTCAGGGGCTTCATGTCTGGATGCAACGTCCAGTGGGGTATCTCATTCAGTGAAATGTCGTTGACTTGGGCGTGCTTGGTGGCGGTGACGAGGAGGTGCTTGAGGGTGTGTTGACCCCGGAGGAAGGTGGGGATGCTGACGTCGTAGAGGGAAAGGCATCCCGAATGGTCAATCGGTACGATTTGTTTGTCGGCCATTGTGACTTGAAGGCAGGGAGGATACTCTGTGTGTGATAATTTGATGTCTGGTGAGGTATGTGGAAGGTGGTTCCTGAAGATGATTAACGGGTGCAGTTGTTGGCAAAGGGGAGTGCGCTGAATGTTCATTTATTCGTCACGTACACGATTACCTCGACAGGTCGAGAACACATCATAGTATCCAACACTCACCTCATGCGACTGTGCTTATGACGCTAGAGCTCTGACAATGTGGTCTTTGAACATGGCGGGGGAAATAGCACCTTTGCGTCATCATGAGTTCACGTTGCGGACCTGAGAAGGTCCAACCCTCCGGCATCACCCTTCACGGTCAAGCACCAGACCGCCCAACAAAATGCCGCAGAAACATCGTCGCCAATCCTACAATCCAGTCCGCAAAACTCCAGCAGAGCCCACCTAAACACCGAGTTAACCTTGCTGTTCAAATCTTCATCAAATTCTGCATATCATGGGCGTTCGAGATCTCAACTCCCAACCCCCAACCCCACTATCAACAAACCTGAGCGTCGGGCAATGTGCCGGATCAGGCGCAGAAGAGGTTCGGGTTCAATCGCCTCCCAGGAAGAGTCGAGCTCCATCTTTATCTCTGGCTTCCACTACTGATCAGACTCCAGAAATCGGCGACAAGGGATTGTCCCCGGAGGCACTGTCTGGTATCGAGACAAATTCAGAGGTAGTCTTTCAGGAACTGCTGACGGCACATGTGCCTCTGACCAGCAGCGCGGCAACGGAGTCTGGACGACAAAAGGAGTGACGTTCTAGCGCCCACTCGAAGAGATGATTCAATCCTTGTTTTGGACAGACACTGGCCGTAGTTGATGGAGAAGTCTCGGCAATCAAATAGGTGAGTATCCACCTTGGGGATTGAACTTTTTAACTCCGAAGCTGACTGGACTTGGGCGCAGCAATCGCAACCATACACTCGGTCGTTCCTCAAGACACAACCGTCACGGATGAGATCTTCCACCCACGCTCGAATCCTACGTCGAAGCTCAACGTTGGTTGTGTCGAGCGAACCAAGTGCGATGACACAGAAGGACGCAGCAAACCAATTGAGAGATTTCAGCTCCGATACGTCGCCGACACCGATGTCTAGACCCAGATACACATCCACAAATGAAGGAAACATGCAAAGCGGGAAATTGAATTAAGGCCATGCACGCAACCATCCAGATCTCGTTTTCCCTCCATTGGCTTTCCATTGGCTCTCCCGATCATGGACGGGACAGGAGATGTGACCATGCACCCCTTCGGCCCACCGTAGCATTCACCCGCCTTCCCGGTTATAGTTCTTACACTGATTGAGCTTATTCCTGCTCGGAGAGTTAGCGTGTGCTCTTCTAATGGCTGGGTTAGTTCTGTTCTGTTCTGACGGTATTCTATGCAGTCACACGCTGGTATTCTCTGGAACCAGACGAGTTTGGATCGGCGTCGTGCCATCCGCAGAGGCAGGTTGTGGAAAGTATGGTCTGTGTAACCTGGAGATGGCAAGTGATACCACAGATCTTCGAATAGAAGTCTGGCACACAGAAGGTCCGCATGACAACATTTGAGTTGCCACTTCCAACATTCATCTAGTATTCAATACCTTATGTAACAGTTTCAACCTGAGTACACTACAACTATCTCGTGTAACGCTTTTGTATGACACCTGCCACATTGTGGATGTTTACAAGTCTGCATGTCCTCATTTTATTGTATGTTTCTCTTCACAACCCCTATCGACACAGGCTAGCCAAGAAGGCCGACGGAGTATGGCAGACGCCAAACATTTCTTGCGGGGAATTCCTCGAGCTAATTTTCTTCCAAGAAACTTCGCATGTGGCAAGTGAAAGGTCAGGAGTTCTTCCGGGGAAGGTACCATGACGATTTACGGGGAGAAAAGGCTTAGAATGAGGACACAGATGGACAGTTGCAGCTCACATTGAGCATCAGAAATTCCTTGCTTCCATAAATCAAGATCAACATGGCAAGAGATGTCGCAGATATGTTGAGCTAATACCATCATATCATCCAACTCACCTGTCAAGTTCATGCCTGGTAGACAACTTCATGCATCCAATAATCATCTCGAGATCCATCACGAAATGGACTGGAAAAGCCAAGACGGAGAAATGTAGCGATATTGCTTACCTCTCCAGCCAGCATCGTGTAACGCAAACAGTGGTATCCAGCAGCGCAGCAGGCAGGGGTCATATGAAATCTTCGGCCTCTAGCCGGACGGAGAGATTCACAGACCTGAACGTCTAGTACCTCTTGAGAGATTCTAGAGTTGACCAAGTCCTTAAATAGCCCTCACGAGCTCCTCTCTATTCCTCAAACACTTGGCCATCCCCATCCGTTTGCCTCAAATTTTCAGACAAGCTTCAAACCACATCAGAGCGTCTCACTCTTCTCTCATCCAGGCAATTTTCACCAACTTGACCACCAAGGTATTTACCTACCTCTACGCCTCGTTAACAAACAATCCAGTTCCTGTTCCCTATCCCAATATCACCCATCACCAACCTCAATATATTTCTCCCTCCCCATACATACCCAAATAGCGTACCCAAGCTAACAGTGACATACCTACCTACCCATCAGTATCAAATCAAGATGCGTCTCACAACCACAACCCTCTCCTTCCTCCTCAGCAGCCTCCTCGCCATCGGCACCGTCACCGTGGTCACGGCCGAGAAGTGCGCCTGCAAAGGCGGCACCGACCACTCCAAGACGGCCTGCGATCGCATCGGAGCCAGGTACGGCGTCCTAGGCTGCGGCTTCACGGGTTGCTGCGTCAATCCCGGCACGCAGCACAATCGGTTTGTGCAGGCGTGCAAGGATTTGGGATACGGGTTTAAGAGGTGTGATGATTGTGCTAGTTGTTAGGTGTAGCTTACCTAGGTGGTTTTAGTAAATGCGGGGAGGGTGTTGATGGGGGGGTTGGGAGGAGAGGGGAGGGTGGATGCATACTTGTGGTGGGATGGACGGTGTTGGAAATTGGTCTGGGTAAAGTCGAGGCAATGGGGGATGATGTTGGGCAGTTCAGGTTGTGAGCGATACGAGCAATGGTTTGCATGATTCGTCAGTTTCTTGTGGTTCTGATTGCTGGTGTTGTTTGGGTTGGAAGTGTCGTTGCGTCTTCGTGTCGGTGTTGCCTAACAAATGGAAGGAAGCACCGGGATGCAGCGGGAGACCTGTTCTGTAACTGGCCAAATTCGACACTTGAAGCAACCTGGATTACCTGGTAAAGTATAATCCAGGAAAAAAGGAATAGAGGAGATATATTAAGATCCCCAATTGAACTTTCTTGGCCGATCGATGGCGTGGTTTCCTCTTCCAGTCCAGAAAAAAAGGGCGATGTTGTTACAGTCATAGTGAACATTGTATCATGGCACCCAGTTGAAATTTCTATTTACCTTATAGATCAACCATCCGCCACTCATGTGCATCAAGGAATGATTGATAGCCGCTTGCCCGGCTAGCTCAATCGGTAGAGCGTGAGACTCTTAAGGAGTTCCTCCGTAATCTCAAGGTTGTGGGTTCGACCCCCACGTCGGGCTCAATTCCCGTCGTTCCATCTACTTTTTTCAAAAGTTCATCTTTTTGCCTGCTTTCCACATCTTCTATCCCTTGTGTTTCCCTTATTGTTTAGTTAGTCTTTTTTTTTTTTCCTTGCTTCGTCTTACACTTAATAAACCTCGTCGCTCACACCGATCAGTGGACGAGTCCTGCTCGCTTTGTAATGTGGTAGACAATGCAGGCTGGCACGCTGCATTACACCTCTGTCGGCATCTGAATTGTTAGCGTGAGTGGTACAGCCACCTTCCAAAATTTATGGAAATTCGATGTTAGTCAAACAGCCATGTTTGTACGGTAAATCAAATCATCACCACCTTTGCAACTCGCCGCGCTAACACTCTAAATGCCGGCGGAGGTGTTGGAGTAATTGTATGATCTATAGTGGTGGTTGGAGTAAAAGGTATTCAACTTCCGCTCCTAACTTTCGGTCTCTCTTTAACAAGAAGATTAGAACGGCAAGTCTCGAACGAACGATTCGAGGATAGTGTGATCCATGTTGATCAGAATTTGAATTCGAAGAAAGTACAAATCGACGCTCGACTCAAATTTCGAGTCAATAAGTCTTGTTAACGAGAAGGTGAGAATGCTGTAAAAAGACATGAGAAGCATTGTTGCTGGATGGTGGCTGCAGTAGGATATAATACTAAGATTTAAACCCTGCTGTTAACAAGGTCCGCTGGCTCAATGGCAGAGCGTCTGACTACGAATCAGGAGGTTCCAGGTTCGACCCCTGGGTGGATCGAGTTTTTTTCACTTTTGCCCGTGAATTCCACGATCAATCAGATCCTTGTAATGCTTATTTTTTTTTTTTCTTCCTGGTATTCTTGTGGTCCTCTGAAGACAACTCGTCTGCAAACGCAGGCTTCCCAGGCAATGGCTGTTCTCATGTGTCCTTCAGGATTTCACATGTGCCACGGGGCCATCGCCTTTAATATGGAGTTATCGACTCGGAAATTGTGTGTTGGAATGTTCTCTACACCTACACTTTGATGCACACGACCATAACCTTTCACCGGCATGTTCCCGAAATCACGAATGTGTTCAACGAATCAGCGAACAAAAGTTACAACACTCGACAGAAGAGAAAAAAAAAACCACAAATGGGAAAGGACGAAACGCGAAAGGAAGTATGAAAGCCAAAGGCCAATGGAGCGCATGCATGGATCAAGTACAAACAAAAAAAAAACCCCCCAAAAAATGTAGATGTTGTTGAACATCGGGAATCGAGCCCGACGTGGGGGTCGAACCCACAACCTTGAGATTAAGAGTCTCACGCTCTACCGATTGAGCTAGCCGGGCGGTGTTTAACCGCCTGTTTGTTGTTGGAGACGGCGCTCGCACGTACTCCAGAAGAAGCCATTCCCAAAAGTTTTGGTGGCTTACTTCGGACGTCGAGTGAAGCATGTGAATCTGATGGGATGTGAGAGTCGTGACGCAACGAAACTTAAGCACTTAAGGCGGACGGCGGATGGTAAAGGTCGAGACGTACCAGTTGAGGATGGAGTTCAAGCTTCTGTTATAATCCAGCGGTTGCTTTGCTTTGTCCGTTCTGGAGTCTTTGCACTCGTTTGTCTCTGCGGAAGGACTTCGGATCGGGTGTGATGGACCATGGTGTCACATCGGACGGTGGTGCGTAGATAGCGAGGCGATGTGCTCTTGAGGTTGACAAGGTCTGAAGATGCAAGTCGTGTTCATCGCGGCTTACGAGAAATTCAATGGACAGAGTTGGGATATTTTCATCTGGAGAAAATTGCACCAGAATTCGGGGTAGCTGCCCGGCCCCGGGGCGGAGTCTGCGCATCTTTCGCACCTGCCCTGCGTTCATCTTGGTATTGCTAATTGGGGAAGGCCCGGCCGCTGCATAATTTAGGTCCGGTCATGCTGGGGAATTTCCATGATACAAGATGCATCAGCATCTCATGTCCGAGAACCCCACGACAAGCCGATATTGTTGGATACCCAGCATTCACTTCATCCCATGTCCGGTGTCATTTATTCCTGGCAGACACACATCAGTTGCCTGGGATGTAGACATACGATCTACGACGTTCAACCGGACCTGCTGCTGTCAAGTCCGGCACTGTCGCTGGCTGGGGCCAGAGCCATGCTTCCACCAAGTCCGCCATTCATTTGCCAACTCTAAGCGGACTCGATGCTACAGATCATGAGTTTGCCCAGAAATATCCCAGCTCTGATTGTAGCAGATATGTTGCTGGATGAGAGAGTCTGCAAAGACTTGGCAATGCCTGGGTTGCGAATGGCTCGAGAGTTCAGGGTCCGGCAGTCTCGCGGTCCTGCCCCAGTGCAAAGGTACCGCCACACTCTGCCGGACCGAAGCAAGTATGGTGGTCTATTTTCACCCTCATCAAGTAAAGGGGGCAGTGCATCTGCGTGTCGTCAATGTTCTAGAGCAAGTTAACTTGAAAAAAAATAAAAAAAAAATAAAAAAAAATTATATATAATCATGACGATGATCGATGCATAGACCGAAGTGCTCTTGATGAATGTAGCCCGGGCAGCGGACATCTACGAGATAAGTAGGTAATTTCAAGAACGCCTACGTGACCTAAAGACATGGCTAGAGGTAGAAAGAGGCTTTAAACTTCCATTTCCAAGATTTTTGACCGGCTTCAGGTTCCAAGCTTCCCAGTTTGCCTTCTCTCCTAACAGGCAAACCGTCTGGCACCATTGGACACTGCCATTTTCCCCATCACCCCTAAAATATTTTTCGGTTAATATATGACAGGCCTACCCCCCCCTCGTTCCTACTCAAATTAATCCCCTGCACTCACCTGCTAAAATGTAGAAAGGTACAATAGCATCCTCCGTACCAGCGGGTTATTCTAGCTGTCTTTCATGGTTTTCGTCTTAGTCTTCCTTTTTCCTCCAAACAACCAGACCACCCTCTCACACTCCATCGAACCCTACCTACCGTGAGCACCACGGCCTGGCTGCAATGCGCTTCCCCAGATTTTTTCTACATTCCATCACAGCTTTGCTCTGCGGGGGGCTTAGGCTTATTGAAACCACCATCGCAAAGGGAGACCAGCCCAATATACCTCTAGCTATTCAAACCCTGATACCCCTAATAGTAAGCAGACAAATACTTCCACTTATCAAGCTCTCTTTCTTCCCCAACTTAACATACCTCCCTCCATTCCATTCCATGCCTGCTCAAAAAGCTGACTTCAGTCTCTCTCTCTCACACACACACAAATAGGATCCTACCAACACAAACGTATTCACCGGTATCGGGGTCTCCTATCCCTATCCAGCCGCCTTATAAATAAAACACACGCGCAGCGGCAGCGGTAGCATCATCATCATCAACAGCAAAGATGAAGGATACCATTAGACTGAAGTCCCCACCAACCTCTACTACGTCACCACAACAGCCATCACATTCGTCGATATTCTCGTTCTTCCCGAGAGTAGTGAGGATGATGATGAGGATGAGGATGAGGATGAACGCCGCGGGAGCAACACGGAGATGCCCACATGGACAGTCTTCTTTTTTGCAGCTGTACTGGACGTTGTTATTCGAGGGGCTTTTGCTTGATGTTTGAGTTGCTGACCCAGCGGCCCGTCCCGTCGTTAATGGGGAATGGGATATGAAAGGAAGTGAAGAGGTAAATAGGTAGGCTTTGGGGATAGCGGGGAGCAAATCGGAGTTTTGGACGGGTGTTCTTGTATAATATCTTGCGAGGTGTGTGTGTAGATGGGCAAATAGCTACTTTCCGAAAGCGGCATGCCTGCCTTGCTGGCTCGATTTGCAACAGGGAAATATGACTGAGATTGGCATTGATAGTTGTAACTTATGCCGAACTTTGAACCCCGTTCGATTCTAAAATCTGCGGCGACATTGATTGATGGTAAAGCAGCATACTTGTGTACTTGGAGATACGGTGAGGCTTAAAGTCAGATGTACAACTTGAAGATGAACAACATAAAACAAGAAGAGATAAGAGTGTCACTCAAGTTTGGTATCTTCATTTACACCAACAATCGTCTCTTTTTCATCCCTATATCGTACAGCAACATGATCTTTATGTAATCGCCTGCCGCCTTAGTGTCTACCTATATGAATGTTTTATCCTCTAGCTCTAGCAAAGCCAGCATGGAAGCAGCCGCTATTCTTCTTCTTCTGTTCCTTCTCATGGCACAAGCTCAGCTAACATCCCACATCTCACTTCCTCTCCCCAAGCTTATTTGATAGTAGTTCCCCCCACAGACAGACCCGATATCTCTTAAAACTCCGGACTAACGCCCCCAAACTTCCCTTCCTCCGCTTCGGCTTCCACATACTCATCCGACAACTGACTAATCAAATCCTGCAACGCTGGTCTAAAGGGCCACTTCATCCACTGCTCCAACACATCCTCAAACTGCCACGCGCTCATCCCCCGCACCGTGATCTCGGCGGCTCCGGGAAAGGGCACACCGCCCCGATCCGGGTCCACCAGGCTCTTACACATGGGATACACAAACTCGCTCGCTCCGGGCGCCAAGCGATCCAGCACCTTGCCCATAGACGAGTTGGTATACGCCATGATGCTGCGCATCAGCACTTCCGCCATGTCACCACTCCGATCCGAGTTGGGGCCCATGGACCGCAACACCTTGTGCGCGGCCTTGGGCTGGATATCGAGCAAGGAAAGCGGCACATGCGGGAAGAACTCGTCACTCTGGATCACGAGCGGCTCGATGGCCCGGCGGTCCCAGTGCATGCTCTTTTGCTTCCACAGGTGCAGGTTGTCGCGCTGGACAAACCAGTCGCCGCAGGCGGTCGAGCCCAGAGCGATGAAGGACTTTTCCCATTCCTTGTACCGCTCCATGATGGATGCGATTTCCTTGTCGTCATTGGCTGCCTTGGCAATCCGCCATTCGTCCACGAGCCGGTGGAAATTCACCATGTTGCTATGGATGTTGCTGAAGCGCTTGTTGGCCGAGTCGATTTGGATGCGCATGCGGATCATGGTCTTGTATTCTTCCGAGGCGAGGGCGATCTTGCCCTTTTCAAAGTCTTTCAAGAGCTCTTCATATTCGGCCTGGTGACGGAAGTCGTACGTGATGGGCGTCTCGCCGGCGGCAACTACGCTGTCGGAATTTTGCGAGACCTCGCGGAGGATCTTGGTCTCGCGCCCAGCGGGGGTCTGGATCCCGGCTTCGCGCATGCGCTGCAAGGCTGCCAGGGCGCTGCTGCGGTCAATGTTGATGTCACGACTAAACCAGAGACGCTTCGATGGATCGATGTCGGAGTAATCGGGGCCCGCCACGTGCGTGATGGATTCACAGTTGAGTTCGGCGTCGACGGCCACACGGCGGCGACGCTGAGCCATGCGCGGGAGAATGGCGGCCTTGTCCTCGTCGTCGAGCCAGAGCAGCATGCGTACCAGACCGTATTTCTGGAAGAGGGCGCCGCTGCGGATGGCGTGGTTGAACTGGTATAGGATCATGGCCGTGGCGCTCGCGAAGCTGGCGTATCTTCGCTTAGGGTAGGAGCCAAGGTTGGCGGTGACCAGGAGTGTGTCGTTCCGTTCGGGTACGTCGTCGGCCGAGTAATGGTGCTCTTTCTGGTGCGGTAGGTACTCGGGCGTGAGTACCGACAATAGCTCCGCCCAGACAAGGCCGTCCTTGGCTATTAGTTTGCTACCGTCTCGGGCAAGCAACGGTTCTAGCATGGGTTCGTAGAAGCCCGCGTCTGGTTCGAGCAGCAGGTGGGTGCGAGGCTTGAGCAGGTCGTTCAGCTTGGTGCTCCAGACGCCAGCTCCGGGGTTTAGATCGATAATGTCGCAGCCCTGGTGGCGCGTCAAGGTGGGCTTCATGTATTCGAGGACATCGTCAACCATCTTCTCGCTGGTGACGTGGACTCGGGTCCGGTCGTATTTCCTGACGGCTGCGGGTGCCAGTCCCTTCTTGGACGTGCGCCCATAATCGAGCCAGCTCCAAAGCTCGGTGTCGTATAGTCGCTCTTGCATGGGGTCCACACAAGGTCGCAGCATGCTTTGCTCATCGCTCCTCGATATTTTGGCGGGTTTTAATGAGGGCCTCTTCTTCGCTGCTGCTGCAGCTTCTCGTTTTGCCTGCTTCGCTGCCAGCTTCAAGGCCTCGGCACTAGCGTCTTCGGGAATGTGTATACGTGGCCGCCCCGCCCTCTTTTTCTTGGGTTCTTTGTTTTCAACTTTTGCTTCTTCTCCATCCTCGGCACTGTCAGCAGCCTTCTTGCGCCGCGTTGGTTTCGGTTCTGCGGTTTCGTCTTGATTTACAACGTCCTCCTCAGCCGTCTTTGCTTTGCGCGTCCTCGTCCTCTTGGGTTTTGCTTCTGGTGTTTGGTCTGCAGCTCCGACTGACTGGAGGATACCCATGGCTTCCCGCATCATCTGGCCGGCAGAAGGCGTCTTAGCTTCGAGAGCTTGTGTGGACCGGTAGGCCCTTCGCGCGTGCCATTGTTGTACACGGGAATTGCCCGATAGGCCAGAGGTACTTGCGCATGTGACGGTTGTAATTATGGACGATATACATGGCGCTTGACCCAGGCCGAAGTTGCGGCGCACAGCATTGTTGCGCACCCTGGAGAGCATCGGTCGTGGACGGGAGAGGACGGCCCGGGGGGGGGGGGGGGGGGGGGGGGGGGGTAACGTTTGTCCGGAACGGAACGGGTTTGCCGATGATATAAGAACGAGAATATGTGAGAGGAGGGAGCGGGCTACGAGACGTCGAGATGGAGCTGCCGTGCTCCTGTCTGTCTGGTGGTGGGTGGTATGGTATGTATTTCGATGTTGATGTTATGTTACACTGGATAGTTGAATTGCGCCGTAAGAATCACGTTTACTTTTCCCATGCAACCAGCTGCGACAATTATTTCTGCCCTTGTATACCGCTCATTGATAAGGCTTATCGTCGGTAGAAGCTGACCCGACGTCACAGCGGCAGCCATTCATGCAGGTCCGGTATCTTAGCGCAAGTACCGTGTAAATCAGTGAGTACCTCTATGGCCAAGTCCATTTCTTTGTATCACTCAACAGTTACTGTACACACCATTACATACCAGGTATTTCAGAGGCACAACGATGAATGTTTCTGACTTCTTCATGATGACTGCCATATCATATTTATTCATAGAGTAGAGGTATGTTTGCCGATTCAAATCACATACATAGGATGCCGTCATAAAATATGAGTAAACCTCGGTACACCCACCCCAAAACCTGCGCGCACCCAAAAACCCTCTGGGCAGCCGACATTGAAATTATTGTATTTTTGCCGTGTTTTTAGTCGTTTTATATATCTGGTACCTTAGTCAGATTTGCCAGCTGGGTCGCCCAGCTATATGATCCCTAGTTACACAAATTTCGTAATACTTTCATAGCGTTGAGTGTAAAATGCTGGGAATCGACTACTCTATTCAATTAATACTATTTGCAGACAATCAAAGCTAGTTAATTCAAATCTACTCTAAATACTAACGTCTAACAACTCTAGCAGCTCAGAGAGCTCGTTAGACGAACTTGACAACGATATTTCGATAACCTTATTACTCTTCTTACGAACTATCTATTCTCGAGCCTTCGCCTCCTAGTATCTACCCAACTTATTGTCCTTATCCTCATCCTCCCTATCGTCGGCTACATTAATACAACTACGTACTTCACTCTAAGTACGACTACGAATATTATTATTATCTATCTCTTTAAGTGTAGGACTAGCTTCGTACTGTGAATAATTGCGCCGCCCTACTGCTCGGATAGGTTAAATATTCTTTAATCTACTACGTAGCGCTACGGCTTTCTTACTAGCCTTTTTAATTTAATCTAGTAAAATAACTTCGTCGCTAAATAGGCTACCCTACTTAGGAGGGCGTCCCTTGGGTATAGCTTTAGTAGCCGGGCGAAGACGTAGATATTTATCTATTGCATCCTAATATAATTATTAGTATGTGGTTAACCCAGGGAGGGGATAGTTATAGTCTTATTCGTTGTTAAATGAGATACTAAAATGGATAGTAGTCGTCTTTAGAAATTAAGGCTATTTTACCAGCTTCTTTCTTGGCTTCTATCTCGTGGGTATAAAGTAAGCCAAATTGCGCTCTAAACTATTGGGTATACGGCTGGAGAGCTTTACTAGGGTGATTTAAAGTAGGGAGGCTACCCTTTAATTAGTTATACTAACTAGTAAGTAGATTATATACTTAAGTTGTAATACTAAGTAGAGTATTGCCTACCTATGGGAGCCCGATTGTATCTATATATATACGAGAAGACGATTTAGTAATAATCTCTTTGAAGTAGGTATAGCGGCGGAGAGTATACTGCTTACTAGTATAGTATAGATTAATTAAATCGCCGCGTATAAATAACCTATATAATTTGAGGGAGCTATTATTAGATTCACTAGGCAATATAATTCTTTGCCCACAATTGAAATACCCTCTAGTATAGCAACCAGCCTACTTTATCTTGCAAGGGAGTAAATCGGTCGTAATCTATCTAATAATAGCTCCTTATGCCCCCCTAAATTGACGACGTAGAAGTAATAAAGCGCTTTCAAACTCCGGTATTGACGGCGCGTAGATTATATACTACTATACGTGAAAGAACCCTATTCTAGTATTAACAACCTTGTTAGGAAGCGGGCCTAACCTAGCCTACGTTCTAGTAATTGTCTTAACCTTCTTATATATACAGCGTACTCTAGCAATATTATTTTAATTATATTAATTTATTACCTCTTATTATAATTATTATACTACCGCTTCATTATTACTAGAATTATTTCTACCGCTATCCTCTTTATTAACCTCCTTCTCGTCGTCCTCCTTATTATTAGACTACTACCTATTGGCTTCGATTTGTGCCAAATCGTCTTAATTTATATATTGCTAATCGTCTTTGAAGTACTTAATAACGTTGTAGTTAATATACTATACGCAACGCTAATGTTGAATATTTAGGAAGATTTAACTAATAGCTCTAATTAATTGACTATTACCGTTAGTTATAATAACCGCTAGATTGGGTATCGAGAGGTTATCTATCGTCTTCTTAATATACTTAATAAGCCACCTAAATCCTTCATCCCTCTCGTTATTAATAATTACTTAAAAGACTAGTATAAATAATTTTTCTAGTATAACTATAATACTTTATACCGTTGGTATATAATATCGGTTAGTTTTATACGTAGCATTAAGTAGTAGGGTATATAGGTATCGCCTCTATATTTTCTTTTATTTATGTAGAACCTAAAGATTATAGTGCAATATAATAGTTTCGTCGTCTTTATAGCCGTTGTTATTAATACTATAGTTAAAGTAGTAGTATTTAAGTGTAACGAGCTTATTATTTTCGATAGTACGTACGAACGTTTATATATTAGCGTAGCCGCTATTATTGATTCGTTACAGCCGTTAGCGCTAATTATTGAAGTCTTTGTATATAAGTAATAGTTTAGGGAATTTAGTTTTGACTATTGAGTATATACTACGTATAGTTAACTTGCGTTGTTAAAGGAGACCTTGAATATGCGAGTAGCTATCCAAATTAACCTATTATCGAAAGACTAAATAATAAGAGAGGTCGCGAGATAGGGGATAACGATAATGCGCGCAGTTGATTACCCGTACGGTATATTTAAAATCGTTCTTCTTAAGTATTTAAATAATAATATTAAACGGGCATTTACGTAATATCTTTCTAGTCGTTAAGCGGCGTTTCTTATACGGATTTATAGGTTCTTACGGTCGTAATTTAGCGCGGTCGTATTTAAAGACTCTATAATACACTTCCCCTTCTATAGGCCCTATCTTGAAGAAATCGCTACGTACAATCGCAATGCCGAACTAGTAACGCCGATATATCTTAACGACCTTGCGTATAACGGTATTAATATTGCTGGGGGGGAGGCTAAATAGTGCATCGTCGGTAGGTATAGACCATTCGGCATCGACGTCGAGTGAAGTATGGCTGCTTGCGAAGGAAGCTAACGAAGTAGTAGAATCGTAACGCCAACGAAGCTACGTTAATGTAGGAGTATTGTAGATAATTTGAGAAGATATCTGTTAAACGTTAGTAATTGAATATAATTAATACTATTTATACTCGATCAACGGCGATTGATTTGAGCGATAATACGTACGTTGGGGATGGATGTGGTAGTACGATTATAATATACAAATATAGCGTACAAAGTACGGTGTGTGTAAAGTGCTGGTATACAAAGTACAGTAGTTGGTTGGTGTAAATAGCCGTGTGAAAAAGCGCGAAAGAAATGACCAAGTTAGAAGGAATGTTTCGTGCATTGAAAAGACGAAATTTAGCTAGTAAAAACGCGGTTTACAATGTCAGGTATCATCAGCTGCACGGTCCCACATTTCCTGGTTTTTGGGTGCGCGCAGGTTTTGGGGTGGGTGCACCGAGGTTTACTCTAAAATATACATATGCTGCTACCCAAGCAAGGAATGAGAAATACGGGCCCGGGGGTTATTACAAGCTGGCAGTCAATATACAAAAACAACACCATTCACTAAGGAAAAGGGGGTAGTTATAGTAGTAGTAGTAACAGTGCCCGCCTCCATACCATTTGTCTACACCTGACCTATCGACCCATGGCCAAACCACAAAATAGTGAACAATAGTAGGTGATGACCGAAAAGAAAGAAAAAACTAACAACGGACCTACAACCTCTCTCCCCTTCACAACTCTACTTGTATGTCTTCAACGCCAACCAACTTACTCCCTTATCCTTGATGCAAGTCAGACCATATTCCCTGTCCACAAACTGATGAACGAACACAGCAGGTCCAGAGCCAGCGTAACCAGCAACATCTAATATGCTTCCATATCCTATTAGAGAGAAACTCTTGACTCGGCTGCTGTGGAATATCATTATCTGGCTCCCGCCCTAAATGAAGCCCAAGCTACGGTCCATACCATCTAGGATCCCCTTTCGCCGTTGCCCATTCCGCTACTCATTCCCCCAGCCCCGCCGCCGCTTAAACTCTGGACACTCTCACGCTTCCTCCTCTTCTCCCTCTCCAGATTCTCTCTCAGCGCCAGATTCTCCGACTCGCTCGTACTGATCCTCTTGAGCGCCTCGTTACGGTCCAAGATTCTCCCTTCCCTCTCCGCCTTCAGCTTGTACTCCAGGTCTCTTAGGCGGAGCATCCACTTGTTGTCGGTGCTCGTCGATGACCCCCCTCCTCCACCTGCACCTCCGCTTTGGGAAAACATACCGGGCGTAGCAGGGTTGTTGGTACTACTTGTTGACCCCGGACCGGAAGGAGGGGCGACTCCCCTTTCGCTTGACGTTTGAATCCCCCCACCTCCACCACCGGGGCCAGTGTAGGAGGCTTGGGATTGCACTTGGGGGTGCTGGTACTGGTGCTGATGACTCTGCTGCGACTGGGTACTCTGTACCCGAGACAGGGGCGGTTGGGACGATCCCGGTAGTAAAACATCGTCATTGTGGCCGTCCATGTCATTGATCATGGACCTGCGACTACTACTCGCTGATCGCTGGGGTATGGCGATAGAACTCGGCCTGCTACTGACGCCTTTTCTGGCGTCGACTTGGCTGTAAATAGACATCCTGTCACTGGGCATTCCTTCCCTGTCCCTTGGCCCTGCAGACGGCAGGGGACTGGGGCTTTGTTGGTGACGGTCTCCTCCTCCCCGAGAAGGATGGGCAGCAGCATACGCGGCTCTAGCACGAACTTCGGCTGCTGTTCGGAGAGTGTGGTTTTCCACCTTGAGCTGCCTGTAGGCTTCTTCCAGCCGGGCCAGCCTGCCCTGCGCTTCAGCAGCGGTTAAGACGCCGTTGCCCGTGGTGCCGGCTGCGATGCTGTTGCGCACAATGTGCTCTAGACGATCCATCTTCTTGGCTCGCATCTCCAGATGGCTCTCCAGTGCCTGATATTCTCTCCACAGGTCACGCTCTACCGATTTCACCTTGGTCTGGAAGCCACTGACCATGGTTTCCAAAGTCTTGACCGCAGCCAGAAGGTTCTTGCTGAAGCCGGGGAACATGGTGGCGACCGACTCCAGGCTAGGCAGAGCGCGGCCATTGATGAGACTGTTGTCGTGAGCCCAATCGCTGCCGCAGAGACTGGATAGCCTGGTCCAGAGGTTGAGGAGCAGCGTGTTGCGTTCGGTAAGCTGCTCTTTGTAGGTGGCCTCGAGCTGAGCGATGCGTTTCTTGTCTTGGGCTTTGCCAGCTTCCAACTCGGCAATGCGCGCCTCCGATTGAGAGAGTGTGCGCGTAACATGCTGGTGCGTCTTCTGGAACGTCTCAAACTGGTTTTTGGTGTTCCGATGAGCTTGGCGCTCCTTATCGAGCATCTCACCAACCTTGCGGGACTCGAGAGCATGGGATTCAAGAAGAGCGTCACGCTGCTTGATGATGCGGTCCTTTTCGGCCAGTGACGCCTTGGTCGTGTCAAGGTCGCGGACGGCTTTTTCGAGGTCCATTTGGAGCTTGGCAATAGACTGTTGTGCTTGTTAGTTTGCAGTCCAGATTGCAACGCACTTAGATGACTGCTTACCTTGAGAAGGCTAGACCTGGTCCCATTCAGGTCACCTAGAGCCTCGCGAAGGTTGTTCTCCAGCTCCAAGAGCCTCTCCTTCCACTCTGTAGCCTCGACCTCCCTGCTTGTCAGGCTCTTGCGCAGTCGTCGGGCTTCATCCTTGGCTGCTGTTGCTTCCTTGTTGAGCTCGTTGATGAACTGCTGTACCTCCTCCTTCTCCCTGTTTGCGACAATCTCTCGTTGTCTCCTCTCCTGGGCCAGCCGGTTCTCCAGCTCTCTGACTCGGTCTTTTTCATCACGCACACCTTGCTCGGAATTTGCCAGTGCCGCTTCCAGATCACCAATCCGGATCTTGTCGTTCTCCTGTTCTTCCCGCAAGAACGCAATCTCGCCTTGGCTTGACTCTTGCTGGACTGACAGACGGTTGGCCTTGTCGTTTGCCTCGAGAAGCTTGAATTCGAGCTCCTCCAGTTCTCTGTTGGCATCATTCAGCTCTTGTTCAAGTGTCTGTATCCGTTTGTGCTTAGCTTCCTGCTCATCCTCCAGGCGAACAAGGGCATCGCTCATCTTGCGCATCTCCTCCTGCAACGCTTCGAAATTCTCGTTACGATCATTGAGATCAAGTTGGAGGCGCTCAATCTCAGCACTACGGAGATCTGATTCACCTTCCAGCGCATCGATCTCCTCTTGGGCTTCTTTGCGCAAAGCCTCGAACTCTTGTTCGAGGTTCGCGTGTTCTTGAAGTGCCTCGTCACGCTCGGCCTGCAGAGCGACAAGATCCTGCATTGCTGCCTCCAGGTCATCTTGCAGGGAATGGGAAAGCTCTTCGGCCTGCTTCTTGGCTTCGCAGAGCATCTCAAAGTCCTCCATACAGGCCGCCAGCTCACGCTCCAGATCTTGGTTTTGAAGACGAAGTTCGTTGTTCTTATCCCTCATCTGAGATATCTTGTTCTCGAGCTCTTCGCGGTCGGCGTCGTCCAGTCCTGTCATGCCCGTTCTGCCGCTAGCTCTCGAGTGTGACCTTTCATGGGCACCGGCACGGGATGCTGACCTCTCCAAGAGACTGTCGATAGTAGACGGAGCAGGGCCACCGCGACGCTGTGCCATTTTCAAGTCCTCGATTTCTTGGTACAGACGTTCTTTCTCACGGTTTCGAGAAGTTAACATCGAGGTCTGTGCCCCTACTTCACGACGAAGTTCGGCATTTTCGTGGCGCAACTGTTCGCTTTCCCGACGGAGTTCTTCAATCAGAGTGGTAGCCGAGCTGGCAACGTCCTGATCAGCCGAAAATGAAGTGGTAGGCCGACTGGAGGCGCTCCCCTGCTCGCGGGACCTGCGGCTGAGGTATGACATGTTGGAACCTTGCTGCTGTTGTTGGTATTGCCCGTTGCCGTTCGGCTGCATCGCCAGCTCCTGCTTGAGGCGAAAGATTTCTTCACGCAGCTTTCGGTTGTCCTCGTCACTCTGCTCCCTCCTCGCCGTCTCCTGCTCGAGCAGATCCTTGTAAACGTCGGCCTCTTCTTGCCGATCCAAGTCTCCGCCGAACCTTTCGCCCGTCTTTTCGCTGAGGGTGCGAACCATTTCCGCCATCCGCCTTTTTTCGGCCTCTTTGTGAAGATTTTCATTCCGTAGCCTCTCAATCTCGACCATGTGCTCTTCCAGCTGGTCCCTGAGGTACATCAGCTCTTCTTGTACCTCTTGATTAAAGGCAGCATTCTCCTCATCTGACTGATCGCTGCGGGCAGTACCTGGCCGCTCATCCTCATCCTTGACTTGCTTCTCCAACTCCTTGACCCTTTTGCGTAGCATCTTGTTGTCCCTTTGCAACACGGCTAGCCCAGTTTTGAGCTCCACGTTCTCCGAGATCATTTCCTTAATACCCTCTTCAGAGAGCTTGTCCAGGCGATCACTCAAAAACATGACCTTGAGTTTCAAGTCAAAGTTCTCTTTGCTCAATCGCTCAATGGTGCTACTTTGCTCTTTTAAAGTCAAGCTCCTTCCGCCAGCGCGAGTCGGAACCACCGAAGCGCCCAGCTTGTCGGGACTCTTAAGATCGGCAAGGTTGAGGGATTTTGATGGCGTCGTCAGGCCTGTCTTCGCCCTATACTCTTTCGCCAGAGACTCAGGCACTTGTACATCTCTAACATGCCGGGCGAGAACTGTGTCAGATGGGGCAGCGAGCGGAGGGGGCGTCTTGCGGGGTTTGGGTGTTCGCACCCCGTCATCTTCTTGATCCCGAAGCTGGCGCATGACCGCCGGTTCGGGGGAGATGGCATTGTAAGCTTCGTCGAGAGGAGTGAGTCCAGAAATGGGTCCCGAGGGATCTGCGTCTTCGTAGCCACTAGCAAAACTGCCCATGCTGGTGGTCCGCGTGAGGCCGTTCGCATCTCGCGGTCTTTCTGTTGTCGAGGAAGACGCACCTCCGGAATGCAACGCGTAGTCTGTTTCCAAACCAATCGTATGATCGCTGTCGGGGTCTGGATCACTAGTAAAGGATGACACGGAACCACGCTGTCCAGCCTGACCTCTCTTAAGGTACTTGGGGCGATGGGGAAGCTCGCGCCTCTCTGCTTGCGGAGGCTGCTGGGGGTCCTTCGGTCGTTGCTCTTGGCCCTGCTTTCTACTCTCCGGCTGCTTGGGAGCCGGCTCAGGAGTCTTTTCCGGGGTCAGGTTCTCCCTCGCAAGGAACTTCCTGACGCTTTGGGTGGAGGGTGCATGCTGCAGCTTCGAATTGTTTCCGGGGGTCGAACGTGGTTTGGTGGGAGTTTCGTGCCAATAGTCAGACTCATCAGAGTCGTCCTGGTGCTCTTGCTCGTGGGATAACCCATTCCCGTCATAGTCATCAACTTGTCGGTCCAGGTTCGGTTGCGAAATGACGCGAGATGTTGTCGTCGCGGTAGCCGCAGCAGTTGGGGGAGATGGAGAGAAGGCTTCTAGAGACGAAGTTGTGTTACTTGTCATGGATGTGTCCGCGGCTTGCTGCTCGTGGGCTTTGTTCAGCTCGTCCTCTCTGCTCTGGCTCTCTTCCCCACTTCCGCCGTCTTCCTCTTCGTTGTGGGACCTCTGTATGGTGGTCTTGTCGGCATCCTCGACTGTGGCAACACGCATCTTGGAGCGGCTTTGAGGGAGATGTTGTGTGTCGCCGTCCGAGTCATTCTCGGACTCGGGCCTTGATTCTTGGGTGTCTCTCTCGGTTTGTAATCGTGCGTCGGCATGCGCTGGTGGGGGTGGAGGAGGAGTCGCAGGTGCAGCGGTTGCTGTCGGCCCGGCAGGTGCAGCTTCTCTAGACGCGGAGTCGAAGAGGTCATAGGTATCGTCGATGCCTCTGTCTGAAGTCGGAAAGGGTGAAATAGGGGCGGAAAAGCTGGATTCGATCTCGTTTAGGTGTTGATGGACGGCAATTTCGGCTTGCGAATCAGACTGCCGCAACTCAATGCTCGGCCCTTCCAAATAGCTGGTTTCGGGAACTGCTAAAAGGGAGGAAGCAGAGTTGGCGGCGTGCAGGGGCCGTATGTCATCGGGTCTTAGCGATGTACCCGGACTTGTAGTTGAGGTTGCGGGCGAGGGATAGGGGCGGTTGTTTGTGTTGTTGCTGTTGTTGTTGCTGCCGCCATTCGTTCGCGTCGAAGGTTGAGGGTCGGCATTGCTATCGGAATTCGTCGCTGTGGATGGCCGCGACCGACGGCCGCCTCGCTCTTGGGCTTCTTCCTCCATGATTATCACCTCAGTCCTCAGCTACCTCCCCGTATGCTCCCGGCCTGGGTTTCAGCCAGCCCTAGAGGTAGGGTGAGGGTGCTGGATCGCGTTGGGCTAAGCGCAATTGCGCTGCGGTTGTTTTAAGGGGCTCCTCTCTTATCCCGTGTCTGCGTCAATCGCCGTGCTGTCGTCCTGGGAGTCGTCGCCGTACTGATGGTCGCGTCGTCCGGAAATCGAGATATTAGCGGACTACATCCGCGATTATGAGGTCAGAAATTAGTATGATTTAAGGTGTTGAGTTAAGTCGAGGTGTCATAAGTCGTAGCAAGTACACTAGTGTAAGAGGTAAATTGGAGAGAGATGTTCCAGAAAGTCCAAATTCCGCGGTATCACTATCCGCAATCTGTAGTGTAGTCTTTTTTGGGGGATAGTAGGCGTTTGTTGAGTGGAGAGGTTGGACTGCAGGTCCAGGTACCTGGAAATGGTCTAATAGATTGCCTGGCAGGAAGTACCTAGCTTACCACTTGTGAGCTGGTGGTGGCTGTCGATGTTATGACCTCCCGCTAGTAAGTATAGTGTAGTGTACCACAGGGGCAGTAGACGGGAGGTACCTACCAACCGGGCCCGATTGGCCGGGGTCCGTAAGGGGTTGCAGTAGATTACACGGGGACTGTACTGTAGCTGCCAGCTGTAGGGGGACCTCAAGGTAAGATCATTCAGTCTGGCTATGTAGGTAGAATTATGGTATGTCGCGTATTGTCACGGCTTTTGTCGCAAGTTTGGCTGGATCGTGACCAACAATAACAACAACAAGGTTCTAAATTTCGATGATGCTGGAGAGGTACCTACTTGTGATCGTCCGTGCAACCAGTAGCTCCCAGCGGGAGATGATGGTCTGGAGTCCAGTATGACGGAGTTGTCCTCATGCAACGAATTGGGTGGGCGGAGGATTCACGCGGTCCGGTCGCGTGGTTGGACCGTGCACTCCACCCGACCCAACCACGGTCAGGATCCCAATGCCATAAACACTAACAAAGTATGGTAGACACCAAGAGGTCCATGAGAATGTCAAAACCAAAAACTGAACAAAGCGTAATATCCCACATAGGTACATGTGTGTTACTGGAAATACCAAATTCAAGGCTATAGACTTCAGGCCATAGTTGGTAGAATGGGTTTCCCATTGTGCGCTTTAGAGCACTGCGGTATCACACATGGTCAACGAGTGCTACGACGGGTGCTACCGTTGGGGACATCCATGTTTGGTTACTAGGAGAACCAAGCAGACGGTTTTGTCCTGGCGAATGGCATCCCGTCTCGTCATGGTATTGCCAGTGTGCTGAATTCGGATGTGGTTAACGATGGGCCATGTTTCGTTTCAATCTGTGATTTCGAGATTTGAGCATCATTCTGCTTTGATTTGGACTCTCCGTGCCTGACATCCCGCCTTTCTTTGTTCGGGCTGTGCACCCAGATCAGATCACTCTGAAGTCCAACAGACCATCTCCAGCTGACATGACATGGTGATTAAACTTCAGAGCACAGCATGTTCACGTTGAATGGCATGTGCCTGATATGCTCATCTGCGACTCCATATGGCACACGGAGAAAGACTATTGTGTGTCAACATGTTCTTTCTCGGCTTCGCATCCCACACTGGCATCACGATGTTAGTGAATCATCACATCAACCAGCTAGGTCTAGCTTCAACCGTTCAGCTCTTGGGCTCCAACAAAAGCAATCGAGGCGCAACAAAACCGGCGTGAAGACTGTGGTAAGCATCGTAGTCTACATCGTCCCCTTCTGTAAAGAAAAGAAAGGAAAAAAAAAAAAAAAAAGAAAAAAAAAAAAAAAAAAAAAAAGGCGCACTGAAGAGGCGGGAGTCATTTGAATATCCAGAGCTTTCAAAGGAACAGCTGTGCTGCTCGTATGTCACTTCTGGACAAACAAAATGCTCAGCTAGTGTGCAATATCCCAAACCATGAAGGATTGAGGGATGTTCTCCCGGCGGTAGAATTCTTATTTAAGAACGAAGAAAAAGAAGAACATGATGATGATGAAGACGAAGAAGAAGAAGAAGAACTCAAATGTTAGACATCGACTTCCAATGAACTGTTTTGCCGACGTTGGACCGATATAGGCGGCGTGGAAATGGGACCGACAGCAAGCTTCGGAGGAACTGCCGTTAAAGGACGAGCAGTGACGACGCTTCCTAGTTCACCCGGTCACCTCTTTGATGGAATTATATCCCGCATATCTACCACACCAGAACATCCGGAGCATCATGGAATCATGGGAAGCCAGAGGTTGCTCGGCATCTCTGGATTAACTCTCAGCCATCATATGCAAAACCAATTTTTATCTGATCATCTGATAACTACGGTGGGAAAAGGAACGGACAAATTCCACCTCGTGTGACGTGACTACTGTGTACGCAGTAGAAGTTCCCCCCAACACAGCGACAAGCGACAAGGATACCTAACAAAGTGCACAGAGGTACCTCGCTGTGAGATAGGCGTAGCGTAAGCTTACCCGCTACCGCACAAGCGCGTCCAACACAGCAAACACCGATCTCGCATTAACAGGAACCTCCAGGAGAACCTGAAGAGCGACTCGAGCTTGCCGACTTCCGGTCCTGTCGTCGACGGTGTCATGGCAAATGCCTGCATCCTGGGTAGAGGTTTTTTTCTGTGCTCGAAACCATCCTCTGACAGACCGGGGTATGGCCGGAACGGTCAATTGGACTGTTCGTATCCTGCCATGCGGGCTGGATAAATCAACTGTGTCCTGTGCCATGATAAATCACCTTGCGCAGGGCCACAGCATCAACTAACTTCCTGCGACGGCAACCACCATTCGTGTACCAGCTGAAGTCTTCACTAAAAGTCAAGGTTTCAATTGAATACAACAAAAGGATAGAACGGTCTTTTTCGAAGCCCTCACGCATTTATCACGTTTATGCGGGACTCCCGATATGTGTTGCGGCGGTCCTTTGCGTTTCGAGCTCCGGTTACCATACCCCCCCAACTATACCTCCCGTCACTTACTATAAGTCTCTTGAGTTGGCCCTCGGAATTGACCACTCTAGACGATTTATCTATTGCTGTGGCCTCAATGGATCGGATTCTATTTTCGTTTCCTGATCTCTTTCCTCTTCTTCTGGAGGGGTAATTATGGGGACGTCTTGTATCGTGAGACGGACGGCGAACGCTGGTGGTTGAGCCGCCAAAGGAAGCATGGCCCCTATTGGCTGCACTTTATCCACAATGGCGATTAATCATGGCGCACTGTCGAGTTATCTGGCCCGCCGCTTTGTCAAAAATTGACAAAAATGGAGAATCGAAGTTTTCTAGAACTTCAGATAACCTCCACTCGGGCCTGTGGCAGCCATGAGACGATGGGCCTTGACCCTCGATGCCACTGGCGGGAATGCTCCTCCACAGACTCTCCGTCTCCAACCACCTCCTCTGCTTGGCCGGGCTGATCCCTCGCGATCGCTGCCACAAAGCTGACTCGGCTGACAAGCTTTGCTTCGAATGTCTTTGCTGTCAAACAGGATGCCCCTCCACTCTCTGATGAACCCCTCGTCGGCCCTCAAGCAGGGGGGCACCATCAGGGCCCTCTTATTGGCGGCCTTGACACATGGCCAAGATCACCGTACGTAATACTGAATCCTACCCTCACCTTCTTCCACTGCCAGATGCACAGATCTGCTCTTCGGCTCGGTGAGACAAGATGCAAAAATGCCAGGGTATTTGTCGGATAGTACCGGCAATAGCCGTCATTTCGGACTTGTTGGAGCCTTGGGAACGGACTCCATCCCTCCTCGGGGGTGGGATGAGGATAAAGTGATCCGTGGTCCGTGATTCGGATCCGTTCACGCCGAGACCAGTACCGGGGCATGAGCGGTGGGAATCTAGGCATGTCGAAACTTCCTTGCTGGGATGGAGAGGTCGGGAAGGTAGGTGAATATGTCATGGCGTGGGTTTCAGAAAAAAGCTATTTCTCTTATCCATTTTTTGAGATTTATTTTGTTTCTCTTCCTTCTTCTCTTCTCAACAACTTCTCATTCTCTTTGTAACACCTACTACGTACTACACTACACTACACTAGCCTTCTTCCGATCTTGGTCTTGTGAGATCTCTTTGGTTGCATCACTAGTAGCTCTAGCCCTCGTCTACCCCCACTGCTACCCTACCTCTTCGGCACCATTCCTTCTTTGCTAATGTCTCCCTCCCTCGTCGATAACCACGCAGCGGCTTATATAGCTGCTCCCTCGTCCGCAAAGGCCCCAATGATCCAAAAACCAGGCAACACTTTCGGCATGTCTTCCCCAATCGAGTCCAAGTTTCTCTCCCAGCCAAGGGACCTCGGCATTGTTGCCGTAGGCTTCTCCGGCGGCCAGGTATGTGATGCTCTTTTTTTCTGACGCGTTTGGCATCCACTGACATGACCAAAATTCCAGTGCAAGCCTGGTGTTGACGCCGCCCCCTCCGCCCTCATCGAGTCCGGCCTTCTCACCCAGCTCCGCGAAGAGCTCGGCTACAGGCTGCACGGCGATGATGAGGTGCACCTCTACACTGACCTCGTTCCCAAGGAGGACCCGCCTCACCGCAACATGAAGAACCCGCGCGCCGTCTCCAACGTGACCAAGCGCATTGCTGAGCAGGTCCACTCGCACGCCAAGGAGGGTCGCCTGGTCCTCACTCTCGGTGGTGACCACAGCATTGCCATTGGCACCATTGCCGGTTCGGCCAAGGCCATCAAGGAGCGCCTGGGACGCGAGATTGCCGTGATCTGGGTCGATGCCCACGCCGACATCAACACCCCCGAGACCAGCGGCAGCGGCAACATCCACGGCATGCCCGTCAGCTTCCTCACTGGCTTGGCGAGCGAGGACAAGGAGGAGTTCTTTGGCTGGTTGAAGCCCGACCACCTCCTCAGCGTCAAGAAGCTGGTCTACATTGGCCTCCGCGATGTCGACCCGGGTGAGAAGCGCATCCTGAGGGAGAACGGAATCAAGGCGTTCAGCATGCACGACATTGACAAGTAAGCCTAGTCCCCGGCGAATGACATGAGTATGCCCGGAGCATGTTGCTAATCATTACCCCTTTCGTATCAGGCACGGCATCGGTCGCGTCATGGAGATGGCCCTCGGCCACATCGGCAACGACACCCCCATCCACCTTTCGTTCGACGTCGATGCGCTCGATCCCATGTGGGCTCCCTCCACGGGAACCCCGGTCCGCGGCGGTCTTACTCTCCGCGAGGGTGACTTCATCTGCGAGTGCGTGCACGAAACGGGTAGCCTTGTCGCTGTCGATCTTGTCGAGGTCAACCCTACCTTGGCGGCTCCCAACGACGTTGGCGCACACGAAACTGTTCGCGCTGGTTGCTCCTTGGTTAGGTGCGCTCTCGGCGAAAGCCTTCTATGAGTGTGACACGTATCCAAAGGGTAGTCAATTTTGGGTATGAAGAGGAGAAGGGGGGGCAGACGAAGGGCCCAATACGGGCCGCCGCAGCATCGCGGCATTTTTCTTTACATATACGACATAACAGGACAAATAACGGCAGCATAATGATGTCTCCTATAGATATGGGATGGGACGTCAGGTGTTTTAGGATACCATTGGGGGAATATTTTTGTCTTTTTTTCTTTCTTTCTCAAGAGCTAGCCTGTACATAGACGGCTTTCTTGCGGGCCTGGTCTTCGGAGGTCAGCCCGGGATGCTATGATGCCTCTGATCATGGAGAGCATACATCGATCCACTTTGAAACGCAAAAGAACTTTTATTTGCGCTTCTAATTTGTTGGCTCCATCTCCGTCGTTGCCTGTCTTTGACCAAAGCTATTGCAATTTCTTTATTTGCATCCCACACCCCCAATTCTGTTGCACAGACATTAACTCGCAGATGGCCGACATCGGACTCTTCGGTCCGGCACCGCACCATTTTTAGCAGCATAGATGTCAACGGCGCCGTCACTACTGCAGTGTCCGGGCTCCTGCGCAGAACCTAATAACATAACTGAACATCCATCGACGAGTGTACAAAAAGGTAACGACACCGAGGCGGGGTTATTTTCAGTTCCTCGCTGCAATGGCGCGTCTCATCCCACCCACCTCAAAGATCGGACGGAGTGTGCTGTTGTGGTCCCGGCCTTCATTATCGATAACGCTGCCCCTCCAGACGGAAGCCAAGCCAAGCCTCTTTTAAGCGCCGAGATCACCGTTCCCGTCCGCTGTCACTGCCCTGCGGCCCCCGCCACTGTTCCGAACGATGGAGTCCTTGACAACTCAGTGATCACTTCCATTCGAGTTTTGACAGACAGACGAAACTGGGGACTGAGGTTGGTGGAAGGTTTCATAGCTGCATATATCATGTATATCTGGAATATTATGTGTCATGGATGCAGGCCAACAATGATGTTCGTTTCTATCATCTCCCAGCCCGCTGAATTTAGTTGTCATTCGGCTCGCTAAAGTCTCCCAGCCACGAGAAACCGGCCGTAGCAAGTTTCGCTTTTCACCCCACTGTCGTACCGGGCAGGCTGCAAGGTCCCAGACTCACAGGACAACAACAGCAACACCATCGTCGACGCCTTCAACAGTAGCTTTGTTTTAGTTGATCGATATACCATCTATTATACCCGAGACAATAATCGATTACTTCAACGACAGACGACTAATTGATGACCTTTACAA
This sequence comes from Neurospora intermedia, assembly GCA_037102815.1. NCBI lineage: Eukaryota > Fungi > Ascomycota > Sordariomycetes > Sordariales > Sordariaceae > Neurospora > Neurospora intermedia. The sequence goes on from BTPP01000007.1 coordinate 1,544,820, forward strand.
TCCGGATCTTGTCATCGTCTGCCAAGCCCAGTTCTCAACTGTAGTTGAGGGCTAACAACAGCCTCGATTTCACGGAATTACGCTACAGAGAGGCGTATTGAAACAAAGCCGTCGCGCGTCCACGCATCGACAAAGTCAAAGGTGCATTGATAAGACGTGAGAATTGATTGTGCGCTTCCGGGTCTAGACATTGACCACATACGCCTGGCTGGCCCCTTACGGAAAGGTCTCTACTGAAGTACTGGAAGCTGAAGTCTGGCAGGTGGTGCTGTGCAAGGGGAAGTCAGAGTGTCTAAAGGAGGAAGTCCGTTTGGAAGTTGGAGAATCATACTCAGGGCGTGCAACCACCGCGGCGGCTGGGTGGTTATTGTCTAGTATCGAGGGGTTCCGGGCTGGCGACCACGGAAAAGGTTCAAGGAAAGGATCTTGACGTCCAAGGTTACCAGCGTTGCTGAGGGAGAAAGCTCGAAGGGAACCAACAACAACCCATTCAACTCCGAGGCCATCATTATTAAAAAAATCATCAGCAAACCCAGCATTTCACCAACCATGGCATCAACAGTAACGAGTGATTCACTCGTCTACGACCGCTCCCGCGGCATCGGCGCTGGCGTCGGCGTCGAGCGAGTACACAAGTACCACTGGCCAGCCATCCAGCTCAACGTATGGATGCTCATCATGCTTATTGCCGCTTGCACCATCATCGGCGTATTCGCGACGTTTATCGATGTGCAAAACATCCTCTTGCTACCTGTACCCTGGTACGTTTCCTCTCTCTCTTCCTCCCTCCCTCCCTCCCTCCCTCTCTTCATTTATCCAGCCCACCCCCAAACCACCACTAACATAGATATGTAACCAGGTACTTCCCCTACTCCATCACCGTCTCGTCTCTCACCATCCTCTTCATCGCCTTTCTCCTTGCCCTCATCTTCCAGCGCCGCTTGCTTCCATCCATCGTCATGATCGGCGGCTTCATCCTGTTCGTCCTCTGGCTGGTGGGACTGATCGTCATCAGCGTGCAGCTCTGGGGTCCTAACGGGAGCGTCAATTCGAATTGCAACTTGTTTGTTTTTGGCGCCGACCCGCAACCGACGGGCCAGAATCTCGTCACGCTCGCCTGGCTGGAGCAGAGGAGCATTTGCCAGAGTTGGTATGCGGTGTTTTCGTTTGCGCTGGTCGGGACGGTGTTTTTGGTGTGGATTATGGTTATTGCTTATCAGGTTTTTGCTGATGATAGACGGTAAGGGGGAGGGAGGGGAGGTAAGCCAGGTGGGTGGATGAAAAGCAGGTCTGGGATGTTCTTGTTTTGAGGCGAGCGAGCTATGGTGGTTTATTGCACACGTTTGTGTTTTCTCGGGCGCTCGATACATAAGGTAAGAACTGGAGGTGGGATAACGACGGATATGAGATTTAGACACAGATACGGACATGATGGAAATGATTACGACGGAAAAAAATATGAAGATTCTAGTGTAATGCACCAGAAATATACAAAACCGAAAGCTTAAGACGAGCCCGCGTTCTCTCTCCATCGCTAATGAACCCTTCTCAACTCCTCCTCCATCTCAAGCCAAAAGCCTCCCTCCATCCGTGCCCAAGCACCTCCCCGTAACATAGCGGTCCCTCATGAGATAAATATACGCCTCCGCCACGTCCTCGGGCGTGCCCACCGTCCCCGTCAGCGTCTGCTTCTTGAACCCATCCAGCAACTGCTCCAACTGCTCCCCTTCGCCAAACGCACTGAACAACTCCGTCTTCACCGCGCCGGGGCTGACCAGATTGACCCTCGTAGGCTTCAAGTCCACCGCCAGGCCCCTCGCCAGTCCCTCGATCGCGCCGCAAACGCCCGCTACCACGCTCCACCCAGGCGCGGGCTTCTCCGAGTTGGTGCCGCTCGTGAAGGTGATGCTGCTGTAGACCGAGTGGTTGAAGTACTTTTCCGTAGACAAAAGCTTGGACAGGATCAGCGGCGCCGTGAAGCGCACGGCGGAGGCTCTCGTGTAAATCTCGGGGGTGATCTGCGAGATGGGCGTCAAGGCCAGGGCGTCGCCCGCGGTGAAGACGACATGGTCGAACTTGTGTCGGCCCTCCAAGGTGGCTTGGTCGAGCAGTTGCGTGAGGTTGGCCTCGACGGTGGAAGGGTTCGAGAGGTCGCAGGTGAAGCCGGTGAGGCGGGGGACGCCGCCCTCAGCTACAGAGGTGGAGGTGGTGGGCACGTAGGCGGGGGAGGAGCGGAGACGGTCCAGGGCTGTGGAGAGCTTGGAGGAGGAGGAAGAGGAGACGGTCACGAGCAGACCGGCTTCGAGGGAGGCTTCGGAGACGGCGAAGCCAATGCCAGAGGTGCCGCCAAGGATGAGGACGCGCTGGCCGGCGAGTTTGGAGGCGTATTTGAGGCCGGAGGCGGAGGGGGCTGCCATTGTGATGGATGACTATGTGATTATGTGTTTTGAAATGGGTTATTCGAAATAATCTGGTAATATAGCAAGATGAAAGGAAGAATGAGAGGTTGTCGAGGCGAGAATATGATATGAAGATGTATGGTGATGGGGACCAGCTTCAATATATACTAGGTATGTATATGGTATATACCAGGACAACCCCCAAAACGGAAGTCCCGGTTAGGATGTCTCGGTGTTAGTGCTCCTCGCAGGCGGGATCCATACAAACCCCGCATGCACTATACTGTACCCCAAATCATAACGCAGGGCCCAGAACTTCACTTTTTCGCCCAGCAAGTGGAAATCAATTGTTAGGCCCACCAGACTTTCGTAGCTTAGTTTTCAGCTTCTCGCTAAGGAAATCCAGTGATTGAAACCTTATATCTCACAATTCCACTCCTTTTCAACCTCCATGGTACAGCTAACCTACTTGATTATATGGATGTGGTTGTCACACGGCAAGTCAACTTTGTTCAGCTCGGCGTCTTGGGGGGAGTTGGGGGGGGGGGGGGGGGGGGGGGGGGGGGGGGGGGGGCCAATGTACTCGAGGGTTGGGGTAGGGGTTGAAGCTGGACGGCGTTAACGGACATAGGGAGGAGTATGTTGCATATTGAGTCGCCAACAAGGGTTCAAATCGTGTGTAAGCTGCCATGTTCACCAGCAAGAAACAACACCACTCTAACCGCAGCCCTTTGCCTCTTCAGCTTCTTTGAATCGGGAACCTCGGTATCTCCACTACTTTCGTTCATCAGCGCGGCATCAACTCCCCACGCTTCATCGTATAACACAGCAATAGTTTCAGCGTCGACTGGACTGGGCTGACTAATCATCCCGCTTACAAACACTCGGTCGGTGAACATTGTCGTTCGGTTTTTCGGTGACCTCAAGACATTCGGCGATCTTTCGGTGGTCTATCCGGACCCGACATGTTTGGGGAAATGTAAAAAGCACATTCGGACCGCCACATGTACATGTCATGGCTGCTTACAGCAAAGTGAACTGGTCAGGGGCAGACATCGTTTCGACGTCCGCGCGAACTGCTGGTTCGACATGTACCCAAATACCAGTGACAGCATATAATCGACCGAAGACCCTGATCTGCTTGATTAACCTACTAAAACATTTTTTTGCCCACGAACAAATCTAACTACCTCGGGAAGCGAACTTCAACATGACGACCACATGACTCATTATAGTATACAGAGGCGCTCCATCTCTCTTCCGCAAAAGGGCCCAAGTATCTGGGCTGTAGGAGGCATATTCCAAAAGAGAGGCTGATAAGAGGAAGTAACAGCTAAATTCCAACTCAAGCATACATATCAACCTCAGCTGCCTCCTATTGTTGCTTCGAACTGGCGGCACCAGCAGTCTTGGCACCACTGCTACCCATCAGGTCACCAACCCAACCCATGATTTCTCTATCATCAGCTGATAACCGGGCGTACTCGAGCAGCAATCGAAGGACATAAACTTGCATGTCCTCCTTCCGGAGCGCCTTGTCGGCCCATTCCTTTCCAGCCATAGCAATGGCCTCGGCAACCTGATCATGACCCTTGACCTTGTCACCATAACCAACAAAATACTCCATGATGCCGAACCAGTCGCTATACCGGTTATCCATGGGGACAAAGTGCTTCCAGGCAGTCAAACGACTGTCGTGCCACTCCCTCCAGACAGTGGCCTTGATGGGTAGAGATGTTGACCTCAGGAAGCCAAGGTATCTGCCTGAGAAGGAGTTGCCGTCAATGTCGGGAAGGTACTTGTAGTAAAACTGGGCCGCCATCTTCATACCCGGCGTGACAGTGTAGTGCGGGTCGGTGTAGTTGCATCCGAGGCCCTTTTCAGGCGCGGGGGTGCAGAAGAGGTCAACGAAACTAACGTTAGACCATCCCTTGACCCAATCGCCCAGCTTGCCATCCTGTTGAGCCTTGAGGCCATATTCGGACGGGGGCAAGTCGAAGTTTTCTGGGAGCTCAGTCCATGAGACTGCGCGCTCGAGCTTAGTGGCGTTGTTCATAGCCACGAAGCGGTGGCGCTGGAAGGCGCGCCAGTTGGTCTCGCGGTTCTTTCCTCCCGTGGCGACACCACGCCAGACTACAGCATCCTTCTTCTCAGCCCAGGGCACGTCAGCACCCTCTTCGCCCATGAAACGCTCCTCTTCATTCCAGTACATGGGCGCAGGGAGGAGAATCTCATTATTGACGGCCAGCTTGGAGCCGCCGAACATGGGAAACAGGGTATCGGTAGCAGAAATAGAAAGAGGCTCGACAAAGATACCATTGAGCCCCTGAAGATCAGGCTGGTGACAGACTAGGGTGCTTAACGTGTAGTTCGACACATATCCTTTCTCGGTATGCGGAATGGCAAAGTTGTTGTTGATGGTCGGGCGGCGGTCAAAATCGGTCATGAGACTCGATGTACGGGCCAAACTGTCGGGGGGGCAGCCGCGGCGCGCGATGGTCCAATAACTTGGGATACCTGTCATCTATGTGTTAGATTGATCCATCCAGTGTCTGATGTATGAGCCTGCTGGTGGACATACCGGTTTTGTCTTCCCAAACCTTCTTGGGCGTAACTTCATCCTCAGAAGGGTTTACATCAAGATTGGGCAACTTTGGGTACTTTTCAACCACAATCGCGGCATCCTTAACGGTCCTCGTCTTGTGCGCCGCTGTCATGAACTCGTCAATCTTTTCCCAGGGCACCACCATGCGGGGTTCATCCATGGCATTGAGGGCGATATCCAGATCAGGAACCAAGTGTTGGATGGTTTTGATCAGATCCAGCCAAATCTTTGTCCAGAACCAGTCGCTCCCACTCGAGGCCTGGCCGTCACGGACGGAAATACGCATCTCAAAGTCATAGGCATCATGACGGATACGGGCAGGCTTGAGTGCCCAGAAGGGCTCTAAATCGTGGTAGATCTGATCCCAGAAGTCCTCGACAATGATAGCATCTTTTTCCTTGGCGAATTCGTACCATTTGTCGAAGCCGGGTGGGGGGTGGCGGCCGCGACGCTTACGGTAAGCAGCAGCAGCGTCAGCAAGCGTGTGTGTCTGCTTTGCTAGTCTGTCACTGAACTCCTTCTCGGCAGCTCGGACGCGAGCGTCGATGGGGTGGTCACCGGTAGCGAAGTCGGCAGGCTTCCATTTCAGAGAACTCTTGTCAGAAGATGCAGGCGCGGTATTGGAGGTAGCGGGCGGGGTGGTGGAGGTGGTGGAGATGGTGGAAGGGGCCGCGTCGGCAGGAGAGTTGTTGGCAGGAGTATTATGAACGGGAGGCTCGTTGGAGGGAGGCTTATCAGCGGGGGGTGGTGGTGTGTGATCGATGATGAGCTCTTCAGTGTTGTCATTCCCTTGGGGTACTCCCACGGGCTTCTCTCCGGTTGTTGTGCCTTGCCTTGGGGGGGCGGCAACGTCAACACTAGGCAGTACGTTATCGGAACTGTTGAGGTAGAGGAGACATAGTATAATGGCGATGGCGGGTAGGATGTACCGCAACAAAAAGGTTGGTCGTGGTATCATTATGGCGAAGAGGAGATGGAGAAGCGTTGAGAAGCCCCCATCTACCTTGATGGCGCGATTGTAATGCTCGGTCGGGACGCAATGTTCGGCGGGTTTGTCGAGATTCTAGTTCGAGAGGGAGGACATGGGATGACACAAGCTGGGCAAGCGAGGTCGAGATGTCAAACAAGTAATCGCCGCTTGCTAGGTGTGTCGCACAGCAAGACGGGTATCGACGCTGGCGTGGCTCTCTTCGGTCCCGTGGCGGGGGAGAGACAGGATGCGTTGCGCTGGTAGGACGAGGTTCGGGACAAAATGTCAAGCGAAGCTTCGTAGGCCAAGAGATTATAGCCTGCCGAGTGCTGGTAGCCGAAGTACCTGAACGGCCGGGTCTTCTCTCGATGTGGGATGGGTCAGGTAAGGGTGGCCAGTTGGATCAACGTCGGGGAAAGGGAGTGACTGGCAGGACGCTTTTTCCTGAAACGAGGCCCGCTGTACGTGGAATTAGAGTCGGCGTGATCGGCAGGGGAATCGACAGAAGCAAGGCACGGATGGTGTAGTATCGTTGCCGGGCAGATAGGCTATGTAAGGAGAGAAGACAAGGGATGTAAACAACAGAGATCAAGAGCACAGAAAAGTTGCCACCACTCGACTTAGTGTCTAGCTATGGAAAGTACACTAGTGTAGACCAGAAAGTCAGGTGGAAGCTGAAGAAGGAAGGGTTCGAGAAGATTGGATCGGGATCATGGGATGAAGCAACAACCGTGAAGCGTTGCAGATTCTGGGTGGGTTGCGCGCGCGTGGTAGCCGTTGAGGTAGCAAGGGCCCTGGAGAGCTGCCGTGGTCTGTCTCAGTCCAGGCAACCATGCCTTCGCGCTGCAGAATATGTCAGGGGAAATGGCACCCAGTGGTGGAGTCGATAGTTCGTCAAGATTAGCTACACTAGAGGCAACTAAGCCAACCAATCAGAGAGAAGCATTGGCCAAGAATGTGGCACCCGAAGCTGCCTCGGTGCTAGCCGTGCGCACGTAGTTGCCGTCCTGGGTGCGTACTTCCTAGCACAAGGGGTAAGATTCGGGCTGGATAAAAAGGCCACAGCGGCCGCAGCAACACGGTAAGTGGTAGTAAAAATTGCTTGTGCAGGTTTGTATGCGTTTTGTTAGTGAACCTGCACAAGCGATTTTTACTGCCACCTACACGGCCACACACAGCCAGGAACAGAAGACGGGACGGGACCCCCTCACCCGACAATTCGGGCAACGATCGATGACGAGGCAAATTGCAATCTCCCTCAGACTCGACGCTCAACAGACGATAGTCGACTATATCTGAATTCGCGAGTTAGAGATGCTTGTGAGTGTATGTATGGAAGCACAGTTACTGTCTGTCAGCTGCTAGGTTTATCTCGGGTTACTCCTGCAGGGTGTCGGCATTGCAGTGCAGTGCATCATATGTACAACTCCAGCGTGGCAGCGACACCACAAACAAACAAAAAACACCGGCTGTTCGCCACGATTGCAAGTCAAATGTCGGCCATGCTCGAACTATTGGAACTAGCCGAGCCAAACTATCGACATTTCCAGATGTGAGGTTCTTGATGTCTACAAGCCTGTTCCATGTTTCGAACCTTATGCCATGCACCATGTGTTGTTGTCATCTTTGGAAGCTGCATACTCGGTCGCTGTCTGTCGGCCTTGGACGAAATTATACATCAAGTATTGCAGTGTTCTGTTTACCCCAATAAATGTACATTGAAATGAGACAGCGCCAAATCAGCACCATGAAAAAAAGACCAAACACGTATCGGTACGGGTACTGTAGTGTTAGGAAGTTCACTGTGGACTAGAAGTATGTGTGCAGCATATAAGAAGCACATTGGAGGCTAGTTTTCCGTCAATCAGCTACGACAGATGTCAACATCTGTGAGTCTTCCGTAGTATAGTGGTCAGTATGTGAGCTTGTCAAGCTTGAACATCAGTTCGATTCGCTCGAGACCCGGGTTCAATTCCCGGCGGGAGAGACCTTCTTTTTTTTCCCTGTTTTTTGCTTCCTAGCCATTGAGTTCACCTTTGCCTTTTTTGCATTCCAAAACAGCTCGGGAAATTTTCTTAGTTTCTTTTCCCATCTTTCTTATGTTTCTGGTCTTATTGTCAGTAGGAATTTCAAGCCAGTGCATTCCTCTACAACCAATTTAGACTTGAACCATCGAGCCAACCTACACTGATACTGACTAGTTACAAGCTTCAAGAATGTTGTGACTGACAACATGGGCTGAGATCCTCTTTTCCTTGTTCTACTCCTGGGCTCTATTAGCTATTCATCATTATTATCGCTTTCTGGACTGGGCTGTTCAATTGAGCTCTAATCACTGTTTCACTCGAGTCTCTTACAGCCACCTCCACTTAACAATGACTATGTACCGTTTATCAAACTTCTTTCCAGGGTATCGCCTCCCACCGTCTCAAACAAACCTCCCTCATTACCAGCAGCACTACACCAATCCATCTCTACATAATGTCTGAGCTGACCCGCGGATCATAGAAAAGAAAAGTATTCACAGTCATCAGATAGCAACGACATCCAGTACCTAGCCATGCACTGCCTGCCAACAGCAAAACACCAGAAACGAGCCCACACAAAAACGCCCATCCATGCCAGTCCAAAGTCCGTGTACATAAGACCAGTACTCACTCATAAGTGGAAATATGTTGAAGATCCAAGTCTGCATGCCCACGTGCCACACCTCTATTTCAGGAGGATATCATAGCCGTCCCGATTGATCCTGACCTGCTCGCCTCCAAACCCGTACTTTCTCCTGACCAGCTCGAAGATAATCAGGCCTGCGCTCGTGCTGGGCACCTGGCGGATCGTGTTCCACCAGAAACCTCTGTACAACCAGTTTCGCATGTTCATGCCGGCTCCTTTGGCGTCGGCAGCACAGGACGCCCACGTCTCTTGGTAGGCGTTGTAGTACGTCTTCATCATGCGCCATCGGAAGCGCGCCCGTTCCTCGGCGGGAGGCAGTAGCCTCTCTTTGTCTATCTCCTTCAGCTTGCGCGCTTGCGCATCAATGTTTTCCAGCCTTTCCCAGTGTTCGGCTTGGATGATGGTGAGCGGGTGCAGTATAAACTGCTGCAAGGTTGAGGCGCCCATGCCTGCTAGCAAGAGGAAGGCCGGCTCGATGGCGTAGTGCGGGCGGATGATGGCAGGCATGCGGGGGTCGTCGCTGTCTTCTCTGCCTGACTCCGAGGATGGTTGCTTCTCGGAGAGGAGAATGATGGATTCCTTGTTCAGGGAGCCGTAATACCAGGACACAAAGTTGTAGTAGCCTTGGGCTTTGAGATACTCAAAGGTGCTGAAGAAGATGGCGCTTCCTAGACTGTCTTTGAGGAAGGAGAGAGTCCAGCCGGCAAAGATTCCGCGCACACCGATCTCTTTGATCTTTTCAAAGCTAAAGACCCACATGCTCTTTGGTCGGACAGCACTGGAATTGCCGCTTGCGGGCGTGGTCGATGTGCCGGCGTATTGGCCAATGTCGTATCTTGCCTGCACGGCGTCCAGAGGGGCAGCTATCACACTCTGCAAAGTCCCGGCCAGGAAACCAGCAGTGAAGGTCTCGAGAGGCGAGGGAGGCGGATACACACGTTTGCTGGCGAGTCTGCTTTCCGGATGAAGATGGCCGAGAATGTGGAGGTAGCTGGTATACAGGACAGCTCCAACAGTCACGTTGGCGATCAAGGGAGGGAGAACCTGGTCCGGGACGACGCGCCAGCCGTAGTGCTTCACAGCGGAGGCGATCACACCCGGCGTTGTTGCCCTGGCGCGCACCCTAACCCATTCCCATATCTGGCTGACAGCAGTCGGGGCGCCAGCTGGCGCGGCCGTGGTGAGGACCTGGGAGGGGACATGGAGCTGACTGAGCAGCATAGCCTGCTGCTCCTGTAGGGCGCGCGCATAGGCGAGGTAGTCGACTCTGGTTCGGAAGAAGGCCTTTGCGGGTGCGCGGAAGTAGAAGGTCAACACCTGGGAAGCCAAGGCTCTCACGCCGGCAGCGGACGCGCCCGTGGCGGCATTGCTGGAGGGGGCCTTGTCCGGGAGCTGGCCATCGGAGGGGATGGCGGGAAGGATGCCGGTGTTGATGCCGCCGGGGTAATTGCCAATGCCGCCCAGGGCATCTCGGGTGTAAATGTTGTTGTTCAAGTTGCTGTCGTTACCGAGGCCATGGGAGCTGCGTGGTGTCATGGTTCGGGCGCATCGTTGAGTCGGTTGACTGTACTGGGTTAAGTAAGGTAATTAGCACCGTTGATAAGTGAAATGACCATTACAGGTCAACACAAGATGGATCAAATGGTGATTTCTAGAATTCCCATTCATCGATCCAAACTCCAGAATCCGGATGCCTTTCGTCTTGGCATCCATCAGCTTGGTGGAGCTTCTTGGGGATTCGTCCCGTCTGAACATTCTACCGACGAGAGTCAGCGGCAGGCAACGCTGTTCCTCAGGTACAGCAGTGTACTTTACATATGCGGGGTTGGGAAGAGTCAGCTGCTCCCCAAAGCATTGCAGTTGGCAAAGTCGCTGTTCCTGACTGGCAGCTGACAGATTATGGGTCCGTGTGAACGACACCTCATGATGGGACGGAATGTCAACTTCAAGCACTGCTTCATCACTCTTGCACTCTTTCACCAGAACCGGACATGATCTTTCACTTTGATCTGCTGCCTGCTTTTCTCTGTCTGCCCTTGCCTAAGAAAGCCCATGATAGTTTTCTCTTACTTTTTAATATAGTATGGATGCCACTCTCCTAGGCTCACTTCCACTACTACCGTCCTCAGCGAACCATTTCGTGACAGATGCCGCCTGATAATCTCCCAGATACTGATAAAAAGTCATCTGTCCTTGATTCCTTCCAGCTGCCATAACTCGATCATTATACTTCTGATCATGAACTGACCAGCCGGAAGGTTACCTCCCACGTTCAAGGCGTCGCATCGGGTACTGGCGAGTGGCCTTCTCGGCACGAACATGGTGGTTTTGTCCTCCAATGGCTGACGGCGGCCAGGCCATGGCATCGTCGTCACGGCCGCTCATTGGGCGGGGAACCCTGCCCCTGAATCTGGTCCACCATCACCTGCAGCTTCATTCTCAGTCGCCCATTTGACCTTCCGAGTCTGCAGCTCATGCACTCAACACCCCCCTTGATCTGCTGTATTTTCGCCAATTCTGCCCGTGATTCGAACGTCATGTCAACATGTGGAAATTCACCTCATCCAACATCGGGAACAACGTGCCAACACCATCAAGAACCACAGCCGAGAACCTGAGATGAAATTTCTCTTTTCGCAACACCCCTTTCCAGAGACAATGTTCACGACTCGATAACAACATGACTGATCTGCTCCCATGCCAGTATGAAACCGCATATGTTCACTCGATATGGTTTCACTCAACCAAGAATAGCGCCGGGTACATCTGGCTTCGACCAATCTGCTAGTGAGTTGATGAGGACCATATCGAGTGAGAAAACGCGGTACATACTCTGCACAAGCCAACGCCCGATGCTTCATCGTATCCTTGTGGTTGCAGTCGGATGGGTATCCTTGATCCCGAATAGGAAGGTTGTCGAATCCTTGATCTAAACGTTGTCCGGTTATCGCACCGCAAGTGTCGCCGATGGACATCCATATAAGATGGAGCGAGTGTCTCGTTCGATCGGACTTCAAGTGAAGAGCATTCGGCCGGGCATCCCCCGTTTATCGCCTCAGAAGCCGCCAGTTCAAGTCGTCAACATGGCATTCCGTACCCTCTTCTTTGCGGCCTGCGCTTCGGCACTCACCGTGCCCAGGAACACCACCTTTACTCCCCCTCCCCCCTCCTCTTCCACACTGGATGATGTTCACCTTTGGGGAGTAGCCATCAACCCACCCACCGCCTTGCCCCAAGCCGCCACCGCCAACGACCTCCGGTGGCAGCCCTCTCTCGACTTTGACACCGACGGCTGCTACAACGTCCCAGCCATTGGCGCCGACGGCACCATCGCCCAAGGCCTCCCTCACAACTTTGTCTCTCCCTCCTCCGACTGCCGCGACCCGTCCGACCTGGACAACAACAACGTCTACTCGCGACAGCGTTGCAATGCCAACGGCTGGTGCATTTATCTCTATGACTACTACTTCGAGAAGGACGTAGCCATCCCCTACCTGCTCGATGTGGGCCATACCCACGACTGGGAGCACATCGCCGTCTGGGTGGACGCAAACAACAAAGCCCAGTACGTCGCCGCCTCTCGGCACGGCGGCTACCAGATCAAGGCCGCCGCTGATGTCAGGTGGGATGGGGAGCATCCCAAAATAGTCTATCACAAGGATGGGGCGAACACGCACTGCTTCCGGTTCGCGGACGCGGCGGATGATGCCATTGAGAATGCTAAGGGCGTCTGGTTTAGGGGCCCCTTGATTTCGTATAATGGGTTTCCGGCGGGGATTAGGGACCTACTGTATGCGCACGATTTCGGCAAGGCGAATATTGCGCTGAAAGACTCGGCGTTTCCGGGGAATATCATGAGTGCGAAGCCGGCTGCTATCACTTTCGATGCATATGTAGATGCCTTGGGGTCGCCAGGGTACCCTTAGGGGATCGGTTGGGAATTGTGAATCATTGGATGATGGTTATGGGTTCCTTTGCGTGGCATGTTATAATGGTATTGGGTGGAAGTCAATGTTGGATACTTCTGGTTGATCCAAAACGCGTGTCACCTGACAAGGAATGACGGTCTTTGAGTCTACATTCTTGTACATAGTGCTTTATGTTTTGTGTCCCCCGCCATATCCTCCTTCCGAACAACCGGTACTTGTTTCCATCTCACACCTTAGGTTCCTTACTCCTGACAACAGGTGACGGACAGAAACTTTTAAGTATGAGCGATGGTAGTTCCCGAGGTGTATCCAGATTGCTCGTATGTAGCTTATACGTGGTTGGATGGGAGGGAACAGCCGGTTCTGATTCAGAACCCGTTGGGCATGCTGCCGAGGAGTATATGTGGTGGAAGTGGTAGTGGGAGTGAGAGATGAACTTGATGGGTTGGGGACCGAATCAGAGGGAGGGGGGACGGGAAGCATTGGTGAATGTGAGGTTGGATATCAAATTTAATGGAGGAAAACAGGAGTTGCAAAGGGATTCAAAGTCTGGGTGGGTAGGTGACTCGGTGAGTATAAAAAAAAAGCTGCACTATACGTAATGTCCAGGTCATAGAGGGGTCACCGAAATTTTGTCTTCTACGCTCGCCTGATACCTCTTCAGCTCGGAGTGACCTCGCAGAGGTACTTAGGATGGATGCATCATGCGTGTGGACGATACATGCGTAGGTATCCTGTCCTTGATTCACTCCCAAATGACAGCAGATGCAGATGCCAGACAGCCAATTTGGGTCAGCTCGACATTAGTCAACTCACGGATTTCTTTCCATCTGCAAACACTTCTACTGAAAGGCACATCTCAGCTGTCGCGGTTATAGCAGCCTGTACTACTGCATCGGACACCCCATTTTCCTAAGATCTGCCCTTTGGCTATTTCTATTTTGGCATCACGCTTCACTCCCCACCCCTTCCACAGCCTAAGAGTGATTACCAAGGTCATTTAATTACGGCCTTTTCCCATCACATACACGTCACCATGGGTGATTGAACTTGCGCAGAGACTCCAGGGGTCTTCGAGAAGACGACCCTAACTGCAAGATGGGAACAGTCCTGCGCCCCCTTGGAGAAATATCCATTGCAGGATTACTGATGGTGCTGACGCCGCTACTCTAGCCGCTGTAGGAGCAAAATTGTGTTGGGGCAACGAACCATGATGACGGGAGGCTACCATTCTAATCCCACGATGGACAGTGTTATCCGTCCAATGGTCCTCAACTCAGTAGAAGAGATTCGGGATACAAATAGGCGACAATTCTGAACACTTTCGAGAAGATTTAACATGACAGCAAGCATTGAAAACAACAAGCATTTGTTTTCCAAACTCTCTTTCTCTACCCTTCCACTTAGACACTCGGCGACCAGCATCGCAGACATCACTCACCATGGCATTCTATTCCGTCTACGAGACCATGGCATTCTCTTCAATCTACAAAGCCCGGGATGTTCTCGGTGCCAGTAATAAGGGAATTGAAGAAACCGACCTGTTTCATACCCATGAGCTGGAAAGCGTCGATGGATGCACCATCATCAAAGTTCCTCGTCGCCTCAACCTCGAGAAAAACACAAAGTTCACCGACAACCAAGTCCTCAAGATGTATCGGTTCCTCGAAGACAACCACGCCAGTCTCTCCGAGCTTTGGAAGACACTCGGGACGAACGGAGAGCAAGAGTCCATGAACCTCTTCGTCGCCAAGGCCTATAACGCTACCATCGAGCACCAGCAGCGCGAAATTATGAACTTGCGCCGTCACCAACAAAAGCCCTTTACCTTTGCCGACGCCGAGTGCTGGTGTACCCGCAAGTTTGACGAGACCTGGGACCCGGACATGTTCTGCGACCTCGTCGGCCCGGTTCCCGCGCATGCTTTGGGATGTACTGTTCCAGAGGGTAACGCCGACACCGACGAAGCCGGTTACCGAGCTTTGCTAGCCCAGGCCCGGCAGGACCTGAACGCAGGTTGCGACCTCAACACACCGTGGCTGCCAGGGCAGACAGAGGTTGGCGTGCCCAAGGTTGCCGCCGTCAGGGTGCACGACATTCTCCGATCGGTTGCCTCGACCGTGGACCCCTCCAACAACGAGAACGGATTGCCCTCGTACGAAGCCAAGTTTCTCGCCATGGACACCATGTACAAGATCTTCCATTGCCTGCTTACCGAAACGGAAACGCCTGTCAAGCGGTACATCAAGGCCAACAAGAAGCTGTGGAGGGATCTGGAGAACTGCTTCCTGCAGGTATTTGGAAGCTGCAGCAGGGACGATCTCTATCGGCTTGCGACAGAAGACGGCGGAGTGTGGCGTGACAAGTTCTTTGAACTGAAGGACCTGGTTCAGGAACAGGAGCCTTTGTCGAAGCTGCTTCATGCGGGTGTCGTGCTTTATACGGCGGACGAATTTTGTGGGAAGTCCGAGGACGAGGTTGCGTTTGTCATTGATGGCAATGGAGCTGCTGATGGAGAGCTGGCGTACTGGTAGGCGGTAATGGCTAGATGTCTTGAACTCTACGCTGGAGAAAGATCGTGGAAGGAAACACAACGAAGTATTGTACCCGGGGTAATTGGAGGAAAGGCAGTAAACTACCAGCATGTATCTCATAGTGATGATGAACTAGAGGTACCACTACCCACTTAATCAACTTCTCTTTCACTGCACCATTACGGCCACCTCCACCTTCCTTGCATGTCCCATCATGCGAACAATAAAACCCCGGTTACGAAGGAAGAAGTCAGGATTTACACCGAAGGAGCCTTCGGTATTGGAAAGAAGCCACCACCAGCCAAAGAAGGACCACTTGACTGAAGGAAGGACTTCTCCGCCAGCCGGAAGATGGTTGGTTAGGCTAGATCAGGGAAAGAGATGTTCATGACCTGAGCTTTTGGTGACCCTTGGGTTACCTCCAAGGCCGTTTCGTTTCCTCCTTGAAATCCAGCATTTGTCCAGATCTTTGAAACTCTCCAACTTTTGTTCTTCACAATCACCCTCGGGGTTTATCCATTGTTCCCCCACCACCGGCCACATGTATCAGCACCACCACTTCTGCGGTGTGTGGCCCGTACTGCGTCAACATGAGGTACATCTACTTTATTACAGGACTTCCGTTGCTGGTGTTCACGTAAGATCAATCTCAGAATCAGATAATGATGAGTCTCTTAAGTGGCCTTGAACAGTGTGGTCCTAGTTTGCCATTAGCTTTCGTTTACGATAAGAATGGTCCCAAACTAATCCATGGAAACTTGGTCTGTGCTTACCTTAGATAAATGGATCGTCTCAGCCCACGGTACACCACTTGGTTCCTCATATTCGTACATCCTCTTACTCCAGTTTCCCAACCACCCTTCGCACTCCATCCAGAAACAACAAACACAGCATAATGGCATCCGCTTCGGGAGACCAAGTCCGAGTGGTCTCCAGCTCCGCTTCCACCAACAACGAAGAGTGGACAGAACTGGAATACACACAGCAAATGGGACGCATGGATGATACCCCAGTCATCAGAATGCCTCCCCGGATAAAGCTCCACGAAGAGCACTACCCAAGCTTCACCGGTCACAAAGTCCTCATGATGCGGCAGTTTCTCAAAGACAACAAGGCCAACCTCAGCCAGCTCTTGAGGACACTTGGAACAGACGAACATCAGTCTATCGACATGTTCATAGCGAGGGCGTATAACGCTACCATTTCGGACCAGCAGCGCAAAATTATGAACAAGCATCAGGGCATTCCGTTCACCTTTTGCTATATTAAAGGTGAATACGGCCCTACTTGCAAGTTTCGAGTGCGAATTAACGGCGACGCTGGCCTTGGAGTCGTCACAGGCTGTGTTACTCACGACGTCGTCAAGACCTGGTTGAACGAGGACCCCAACTCTGGCTACCCCAGTATGTTGGGAGATTCGCGAATCGTACTAAACTACGGCCCCCATCCCGCATGGAGATCACGCCATAGTTTTGATGAGTGTGTCCAGTACGTCCAGGAATGTGTACTTGATGCCATGGACGAGGCCGCTGGATTGTTGGACGCGTTTATAGCGTGTGTTCCATCACGCCCACCCCACACACACTACGATGAGAAGTTCCTGGCTCTGGACGTTCAGTACAAGATCCTGCACTGCTTGCTCACACATGAAAATCCATACAAACGAGCAATCAAATCAAAAAGGGAAATGTGGAAAGACTTAGAGGACTGTTTCATGGAGGTCTTTAAGCGGTTCGACAAGGACGACCTTCATCGACTCAAGACCGAAGACGATGGCGTCTGGTGTGAAATGTTCGACCTTGTTTGCCACTGGGCTAATGAGGAACACATCTTGCCGAGATTGAGCGAGGCGAGACAGGCTATTGCTGAAGCATCCTGACCAGATGAGGAAACTTGCGAGATGGATCATAAGGATGAAACGAATTGGATGATTATCCTGTTAACAGGGTCAATAAAAAGCGGAATTCAAGCAGTATTGTGACTTAATATGGACTGCTAAGGAGCACACCGTGGCCAACAATGCCCGGCTATCACGTCAACATACATGTACTTACAAATTTGATTTCAGCAAAAACAGTCACAACATATAGTTTCTACCACAAGCGCATCCAAGTCAAAGATCAAAAGTCCAATCAGACACCACGTACAAGCAGCGCATTCTTTACATCGGCATATCCATACCAGGAAGCTTTGTAAGCCCTATATAAAAAAGCAAGACACGTTAGCAACCACAGTCCAACCCATCAAAGTTCACGCAAAGTTCACGGCGAAAAGTAAGGTACTCACAGCCATCATATTCCTCCTTAGCCAACTTCTTGACCGCGCACTTCCTCCCATCCTCAATCTTCTGCGTCTTGAGAGAAGCACACCGAGCGCCCATGCACCCGGCCGTATCCATGGCCTTTTGCAGGGAATCGCCCTTCCACCCAAACACGTAATCGGCGTGCTGGCCTAGCCCCGTCGCGTCGCCCGTGCTGAGGACAAACGGCTGCGACCCGTCGGCCGGCCACTCGGCCTTGTTGTTGAACTGGGTCGTGTCCCAGACGACCTCGTACATGAGCTGCGGGATCCGGACCGGGTGCGTGGACGGGCAGGAGCCGCCCAGTGATAGGAAAGTGGCGGGCCCGGAGGTCGGGTAAGCTACGTGGTCTCGGTGATTAGGGGAGTCGAGGTTTTTACCGTCCCAGCAGCTGTTATTTTTTTGGGGGGACATGGGTGTCAGTATCTTGTAGGTATGTATCTAAAGCAAGGGAAGATCATGTCGAGGGGGAAAAAAAAAAAACTCACGTCGGGAAGTGGATGTTGGATCGTATCCCGCCCGGGCAGGGCTTGCTGGGAAGAGCCTCTGAGTCCACTCGGTCATCCTGGCACGGAGCGCCGATGTCGCCGCCAAAGTTGGGGCCGGTGTAGCAACGGTAGCAGTTTTGTCTCTTCAACTTGGTATCCGGTCTCGACCGCATGTTCGGGTCGCCGACGAGCATACGGAATCCCTGTTTCGTTCGTCGTGAATATTAATTAGCCGGCCGGCCGAATTAGTCATATCTACCTACCTACGTACCTCTAGGTACTGCCGGATACAACGACTAGAAGAAACGGGAAGTCATCATCACTCACAGGCTTAAACGCCGTGATCTTTCCCGGATCAGCCGACACATAATAAACCAACACCCCACCATTGATCTGCGTGCTGAACTGATCGTTGAACTGCAACGCCGCACCGCCCTGCGGCACCCGCTTGTAGGTCCCGTTGCGAGCCTTGAAATACAGGTTCGCCGTCCAGTAGTTGGAGAAGTCCTCGGAGAACTGGCACGTGGTGCAGCTGGCAAGCTCGGAAATGTCCGTGTGAGGCATCGACGCGTTGAAGCCGTTCCCGCCTACGATCTGGTGCACATGCGGAGAGGGGATCTGGCCAGGGTTGACGAGCGGATCGATCCGGTCAATGACTACTTGGGCACAGCCGAATCGTAGCATGGTGACGCGGTTGCCGCCGCCGCCGCCGCCGAATTGGGGCAAAGCTTCGGCGCCCGCGATGAGAGTGAGGAGGGCGGACCAGAACATTGTGGAGAAAAAGTCGATGATTTGTGAAGAGCTAGGGAGGTTACTTCTTGGTGGAGTGGCTGTTCGAAGGAGGCCTTAAAGCCAAGAAGGATGAGAAACTCGGATGTCTGTTTGAGTTCAACAATATAGGGGCAGCGGTTGGGAAGATGGATTCACCGTCACCTAGAACCATGGGGCTGGGTTCATAAGTCTTGGGAGTTGTACGGCATCTATACCTAGAAGCCATGATGGCCCGTCCACGATTTACCCTGCCGTGGCTTGTACAATTGCCGTTTATATTCCACAAACTAGAAATGCCGATGGTCATCGAGGCTCTATTTGATATACTGTTCGATATTAACATGTCACCCTTTGACGTTCGGTCAGCTTGTGCAGCCTATAAGAGACAGTGAGTAGCATTGGGCGGACAGGCCAAATCCGGGAAACAGATATATATGCCGGTGCGGGACCAAATGTGTGGCCTGGATAATTTAGGAATGAAGCGGACGACAAGGCCCAATCTATCGGTAGATCTCTTCTCCCAGATAAAATACACCCGTAGAGGTTGGGGTTGTTGGCGGCAAATTCCTGATAGGATGATAACAGAGAAAAGAGACAGACATCAGGCGGTCCATTCCCAACTCAAGAACGTCACCATACAACCTCATGTAGAAGAGAGTAGATTCATCGCTGAATGAGGCTCTTAAAACTACAGAACCTAAAGGGGGGTACTAAAGAAAACCCTACCCTCCGAAACCATGTCTGTAAGAAACGAGCGCTCGACCTGTTTGCTCTTGTTCTGTACACGGGGTATCTCCAACATAGTCGGTCACTTGCTCCGTATAATATGGGTAGCACAGTGAACCCGAAGCCAATAACAATGGAAACCTTGATCGGACCCTGTCCGGAACCTTGTCCGGAACCTGGTTTGGATGAGAGTGAAACTGATTGACCGATTTGTGAAAGTAGACAGAAACCAACAGAAAGTTATCGGGAAGTTGTAAGTTGTACTGCTTGAAAACGTAGTACCATCAACAGCGCATTATATGCTGACAAAGTAGCATGCACCCACTCACTGGGCCAGTGATATGTGAAAGAACTGCACCTTGCAACAATGACCACAATGAGCGCCGCGACAAGGCCTCAGATAGACGTATGTCCCTCTTTGTCCAGTGTTTAATTCTGCTCCCTCCAAACGTGATCAAGCCAGCGTCCAATCTCGCGGTCAACATTCAAAGAACCCTCGGGTTCGTCGCGGCTGAGCCTGGTCTTCACCACATTCTTCTTCAGCTCATTAGC
The DNA here is from genome assembly GCA_037102815.1 of Neurospora intermedia. Taxonomy (NCBI): domain Eukaryota; kingdom Fungi; phylum Ascomycota; class Sordariomycetes; order Sordariales; family Sordariaceae; genus Neurospora; species Neurospora intermedia. Next base: position 1,564,766 of record BTPP01000007.1, read on the forward strand.
GACAAAGTCACCGAGCCCTGTACCGATGGGGTTTTTGCTGTTCAGAGAGGTGATGACCTTGTCGTTCTCGTTCTCGCCATCAATGTCCATGGCATCCGACATGACGGTGTCCTCGCGGTCAAGACGACCCAGACTAACCCATCCCTCGTCGACAATGACTTCCTTGTACCATCGCGCGGTCAACGCCCAGCCGACTTGCATGGCTCTTAAGACAGGCCAGGCGAGACCGTCCGTTTGGGATGTGGAAGGTCGAAGCTGCAGCTTGTGATAGGCGGGGGTACTAGTCCCGTGGCCCACGATTTGAGTAGGATCTAAGTGAGGCAGTCTCGCAGTGACTTGACTTGGTCCTGAGTTCTTCTTCCCGAGCTGCAGCGGCGTCACCTCAAATCGGACGATGTCGGGAACGAAGTATCGCTTGGCTCGCTCCAGCTGCGCGGGAGAAACGAGATGAAGTGAGTCTGAGGGGATAGGAAGTGCGAAGTGACCGAGGCGAGATTGGTCGGGGGGCTGACGCTGCTTGAAGCACTGCTTCCAGATGATCTTGAGATCGGCGGCGGAAAACAGGTCGCCTACTTTGCGTTTCTGGATAGAGCGAGTTGATGCTGGGTCGGACTTGGGGTCACGTTTGTTCTCGGGCCTGGATTTGTTGGAAAGCAGTGAATCAGATGTCGAGGGTAGAGTAGGGCGATGAACGCTCTGCTGTGGCGCCTGATATACGGATTTGTCGCCTCCTGAGGTTTTTCTTTTGCTCGGGAAGGAAAATGGAGAAAAAAGACTTGGCTCCTTTTCAACGGCCAAGGTACTGGGGACTTGAGGGGCGGAACTGCTAGAGTCATTGTCTGCGTTGAGGGGAACAGGGGGCTTGAGAGGCATGCCAGTGCCAGACGTCAATGAAGCAGCAGCCTTAGAGAGAGCAGCAGCCGTCGCTAGAGCAGCCTCCTTCATAGATGCAGCAGTCTTCGGGGAAATCGGTTTTGATGAATTCGATGGGGTACCAACAGGCTTCTTTGAAGCAGCCTTTGGTTGGACGGTCGATGCCTCAATTGGAATGTTGGTGGTCGATATGTATCGAGGTTTGAGGACGTTTTCCCCGGCCTGGGAGGAATTGGGTTTGGCCGTCAAAGGTGGTAAAATTGGTTTTCCTCTAGCTTGAAAATACATGCCAGAAGCTATACGTGAGGCTGAGATTGGTTTTGGACGCCTGTGAAAAGCGTCCGGAAACTCTGACTGTCCATCCTGAATTTCCAGTCGCATTGTCGGAGGTGGGCGTGGAAGAGGCTCGGGCTCGGGCTCAGCGTAGTCCTCGAAAAACTCAGGACCTGGACCATTACTGACGAAAAGTGAATCTTCGTCATCATCATCATCGGGCGACCTACTCCGACCAGGCCTGGCCCTGGGGCTTGGAAGGGGAGACCGATTCGTGATTTCTCCTAATGCTTCTGAAGAGGTCTCTCTATCACGTTGATGTTCATATCGAGACGCATCCTGCTGGTGATAACTCCAGTCAGGAGCAGAAAAGTTTCGTCCACTGTGATTCCATGGGCGACTCTCTGCAGGACCTCTGGGAGGGGATGCTTGCTGAGAGTTAGATCTGCGTCGATTTCTGGATCGAGATCCACCACCTGTAGGGCGAAGCGAGTCACGGCTTCTGCTGTTCTGGCGTTCCCTCGGTCTGTAGGAATCCGTTCGCTGATTGAACCCCATCGCTGATCAGATGGAAGACAAGGCTAGATGCTCCAGGAGAAAAGGGAGGCAGAACCTTGGTCTGTTCTGTTTAGATAGAAGCAAAAGCTGAGGTCGCGACGTGGGCCGTCGTAGCACAGCGCGATCAAGGAGCGCAAAGACTGAAAGGGGGCGGGGTTCGTGATGACTGCACTTCGCACGTGTTTTTGTGCTCTTGAAAGGCGAAGATGCTCTGCTGACGTGGAGGTAAAAAGCGACAAGTTCAACTGGTGAAGTTGATGCTTGCTGTGGGTATGCCTATAGACACTAGTCTAGTAGGTTGAGGATATGACGAGAAATGAGACAGAGATACCTTGCTTTGACTTGATATACTCCGAGAGCATGATGGTGTTGTGGTTGTAGGAGAAGAAAAGCCTTGGTAGGGGAAAACCGCGGACTAAGGTTGTTTTTGTAATCGAGGGTCGCGTTGTCGGGCCAGCGAGATTTTGCAAACGGAACAAGTGAAGAGTCGCTCCATTGGGTACTGCTTGTCACCTCGTTTATTTATTCATCCGATGTAAGTCCAGGGCCTGCCAAGGCGTCATGTGTATCGTAGCCTGCCTGTATGAGAAATTCTTTTTCTCCATCATTCTTTGGCGCGACATTCAGTGTCGAAAGGTCTCTTGAAAGGGGAGGATGACGAGTAGAGGGAAAGCTGAAATAATACACTCGATCAAAGGCAAGTGTATGTCTGTGTCTTCAAGGCTCAGAACTTGACGCTCCATTAAACATGTTGGCATTACTAGGTACCATTTGACAATACCTTCTGAGCAGCTGTTTGGCTCCATGAGAGTGAAGTGTTGAACCGATTCATAGAAAGCAATGAGACTGTCACGAGACAATCAACTCATGGATTCTCAAGAACGAAGCAGGTGACAGCTCGGCTCTGACACAAGGCCCTTGATGCCATTGGGGTGACGGTTGCTCAGAGATCGTCTCTTTTCCCTGGTCAAGTGGTGCACCATGAAATCGAATCGTGTTGAGAAAAGCTCGTGGCGTTGAGCATGCGGTTCTACTTTGAGTGGCCAATGTGCGCATCTGAAGAACTACGAAGACAGTCCGAGACATTGATCTTGATGACTTGTAGATTTTTGATTCAACGGCATTACAGCTGTTTCTTCCACCGAACTGACGGTTATAAACCTAACCGGGCGTGCCGCAAGGCAACTAGTCCGTGAAACCACGCCATAACTCCAACACCCAGACAAAAATGGGGTGTATAATGTTGTCGGTTTTGTGTATCGTATTCATGAACCATAGTTCGATGTGGCGAGATTACCCAAACAAGTGCCGCAGCAGTGTGCTTCATCGCAACTCGCATCCCATGGATTGCATCACCATCTCAATCAAATATGCCAAGGGCACATATCATAGACCGCTCCTCTCCATCGCGGCTTGCATAATGCGGTTGCGTTGGAGCCGCCTTTCCTAGGTGTAGTCGGCCGTGGATAATGTAGATAGCATCGGGCCCAAGTGGATCTTTCAAGGTTCATCATTCTCGCCTGTTGCGTATGTTTTGTCCGTCTTTCTGAATCTTGGATCATGATCTCAACTCTCTCTCGGTCCATCAGTATCTCAAACATCATGATAGTATGTGCCGATCGGATGAATGGGAGGCGTCAGGTTCGCAGGGGTCTGGTACGGCAGACAGGATCACGGTCGCTTCTTGGGAGGTAAAGGCTGGTTATCAATGTCGGTTGGCGTCCCCCGCGCCTGGTTGCGCATTTCTTCGACAAAAAATTTGACGAAGCTCTGAACTTGTGGCTTCTGTAGATTGGGATCCTCGGTAGCCTCGCCTTCGCGCAGCGGCTCGTTGGGATCACGACCGTGACGGAACTCTTCGACGGTGCGGTGGATCTTGCGGACGCCATGGTGGAACCCGGGCATTTGAAGGATTCGAGCGACGAGGGCGTCCTAAAGCAGTGGTAAAGAGCATATATCAGTATCCCAGCGATGGAATGGAGACAGGTGGTAAACAAACCTCGACCTTGAACCACATCATGGTGACGATTTTGGCGATCAAACTCATGTTGATGGACTCGTTCAAATATCGTATTGTAAGCCAACGGATAGTAATCACATCTAGGTGTCCTCTTCCTTCCCTCAGACAGCAGCGGCGTGTGGTGGTGCGGATCGTGAAGAGTGTCCAGCTGTGATTTTGAAGTGAACGGGAAAGCCGTCGAAGTTTCGAGTCGAAGTTCACTGGAGTTTAGAGGTCAGTACAGGCACCTCTACGGATGGACGGGGACGCCACCTGCAGCGGACTGTCAGATCTGCAGATCTACCCAGGCCCACTGTTTGAATGCGGGGTTTCGTGTAGGGACTGGAGCTGTTTACACTGTCTTTTTAGTCTCCCTGCCGCTTGTTGGTATTGGGCAACTCTAGAGTACACTAGAGGTACCTTGATCTCTCAACAAGACACACCTCACATTGCTGCCCTGGACAATTTATCACTCGCACTTCGACCTGTCGCTGACATTCGCCAGCTCGATGCCAACTACGGAACCATCACTTATCGCTATATTCTCGTTTATGCGGTCACGCGTGGCATATCAAGGATATCCTTCTTCGAATCGCTACCTCTATGGACAATACGCCCAAGATCTGATTTACATGTCCTCCTGGGCCCTTGTGGATATTTATCGGGCTCTTCCTCTCAATGCGCTGGCTTCTGCCTTTTTTTTTTTTTTTTTTTCTTCCATTGACTTCGGATTGTCTGACTACATCTTCGATACATATCCCCTTTCCCTACTCAGTATTCCAATGGTGAGCAGCCGAAGCTGCTGGGATGGCACTTGATCAAAAACGTGCTGCCAGTGAAAAGCACATGGCAAGCGTAATTTAATTACATCACCTTATGTTGTGAAGTCATTTTCCAATTCAAAGTAGCCGTCGAGGGACTCCATAATCCGATGAGAATCAGAAGCTTACCAGGTCTAAAAAGTATCTGGATGGCTTTCCTTGATCGCGGGAAATGGATGGGCCTGGCTGTTGACAAAGAGCAGGCTATGTCTTAGCATGAGAAGTGGTCGAAAAGACCGGGTAGGCGGGAACAGATATACATACCTCTACCTACCTGAATCCCCTCCTTCATCTGTCCTGTTGACTTTGTTCATCCTGACGACCACTCCATATCCAGCCACGGCCCAAAACCTTATCCGTTCCTCTGTCCTATTGCAGACCGCGAATCACAGAACTTTGTCGTTTCCGAGGGTGTTAGTTGAACGTCCACGGCTCCCATTGGGGCGCATATTGACACCGCAACCCATCACCGCGTGTCGCTCTCGGCTAAGTATATTATCCGGTAGCGGTACCTGCGGACCGTGCCCATTGCAACCTTAAATCGACGAGGTAGTGATCAGTTTTACGTACAACCGGCCTTTATCCACGAATAGTCTCCTCGCGCTTATACGTTACAGGAAGTTGGAGAGCCCAAGAACCCGGGGCAGGGCGGGGAAGAGTCCTAAGTGACCATCTCCAACATCATCATCGAGCATCTTGTCGCCATGTTCTGTTCAACTGGTGCATGTGACTGTTGCGGCGCCTTCGTCATAGCACCGCAATACGGACGCGGCCAAGACCATCGTCTGGACCATAGGATGATCAGGAATGGATATGCCCAGACGTTCGGTACCGGCAGTTCAAGAATGAGACCAGCTCTGGCCCGATGTCTTCGAGTATATACATCACGGACGAGCCTAGATGAAAGACTAATGCTGTCGCAAGCTGTCGTGTTCCTCGAGGCATCGTCAGGATGGTACACTTTCACCTGAATCCCAGCCTGTGGGCAGTTCTTCTAACATTCACATCCCTACAACCATGTTCTGCCGACAAGCGCGTTGATCTCATTGTCCGGCCCGATGGCGGAAATGTTTCCTCGCCGATTATGTATGGACTCATGCACGAGGTACTTTTTACCCTCATTTGCCTCTTTACCAGGCGGGTGTAAAGAGAGTCTCGCTCACAAACACTACAGGACATCAACAACTCCGGCGATGGCGGCATTTACGCCGAGCTCATCCGCAACCGCGCTTTCCAGTCCGGTGATGAGTCCCGTTACCCAGTCACTCTCGACGGCTGGTCGGCCGTCAATGGTGCCAAACTCAGCCTGAAGAAGCTTTCTCAGCCGCTCTCTGCGGCTCTTCCTTACTCCATGAACGTAGCGGTTCCATCTTCTTCGAACAAGACGGTTGGCTTTGCCAATGCCGGGTACTGGGGAATGGATGTCAAAGTCCAAAAGTACACTGGGTCGTTCTACGTCAAGGGCGATTACCAGGGGAAAACCTTCACAGCTTCGCTCCAGAGTGCTCTGACTGGCGAAGTGTTTGGGACCACCAAGGTACCTGTCAAGAAGGCTGGCAATGATTGGGTAAAATATGACTTCAACTTGGTTCCTGAGAAGGCGGCACCAAACAGCAACAACACGTTTGCAATTACTTTTGACGCTGCAGTAAGCTACCACGACATTATGATCGTGATACAAAGGGAGCAGTAGACGCTAACAAACACAATACAGGGCGTTCGTGGTGGTTCACTAGACTTTAACCTTATCAGTTTGTTCCCGCCGACATACAATAACAGGCCAAATGGGCTGAGGATCGATATCATGGAGGCTTTGGCCGTACTCAAGCCGGTAAGGTGTTGGTCATATACCCACTTCTACCTCGAACATGATCTAACATCGGAGACAGAAATTCCTTCGCTTCCCTGGCGGTAACATGCTCGAAGGCAACACCCTCCCAACTTGGTGGAAGTGGAACGAAACGATCGGGGACCTCAAGAACCGTCCCGGCCGAGCTGGTGTCTGGGGATACCCTCTGAGTGCTGGACTGGGTTTGGTTGAATACATGCAATGGTGCGAGGACCTCAACTTGGAGCCAAGTCAGTTTCTACCCTCCTCCATCCTCAAACCCTGCAAACCCTAACATTCTAGTCCAGTTCTCGCCGTTTGGAGTGGCCTTGCTCTCGACGGAGGCGAGCTCCCTGAATCTCGCATTGACGAGGCCGTCCAAAGCGCACTCGATGAGCTCGAATTCCTCACCGGTGACGCTTCCACCCACTGGGGTGGCATTCGTGCCTCCATTCTCGGCCACACGCGTCCCTGGAAGATCCGGTACGTGGAAATTGGCAACGAGGATTGGCTGGGTGGCGGCTCTACGGGCTTCGAGAATTACAAGAAGTATCGGTTCCCCGCCTTTTTCAAGGCATTTCAGGAAAAGTATCCAGAGATTCAGCTCATCGCCTCGCCGTCAGTCTTCGATGGCATGACTATTCCCAAGCCGGCTGGCGGAGATTATCACCCGTACTTGACACCCGATAACATGGTGTTGAGTTTCAACAAGTTTGATAGTCTGACGAGGGATAACTTGACCTTGATTGGTATGTTCAATTACATCTCGGAACCCTAGGACATTAGACGTTATACTGACTTTTTACCAGGCGAGGCAGCATCAACACACCCCAACGGCGGTATCGGCTGGGAAGGCAATCTTATGCCCTTCCCTTGGTGGGGAGGCAGTGTCGGCGAAGCCATCTTCCTGCTCGGACTGGAGCGCAATGGTGATAAGGTCATCGGCGCTACTTATGCTCCTGGTCTTCGCAACCTCAACCGCTGGCAGTGGGCCATGACGCAGATTCAGCATGCTGCTGATCCAGCCTTGACCACGCTGTCAACCAGCTACCATGTCTGGAAGGTATGTTCATTCCCTTTTTTTTTTTTTTTTTTTTCTCTCCTCCCATGAAGATAGATGACTGACAATGATTTTCAAATCAGCTGCTGGGCACCACTGCCATAACCAAGACGCTTCCCGTGACCGCCACGACCGGTGGCATCGGACCGCTCTACTACGTCGCTGGAGAGACGGAAAGGGGAAGCAGCGTGTTCAAGGCCGCTGTCTACAACTCTACCGAGCCAGTTGCAGTCTCTGTCCAGTTCGCGGGACTTGGTGGAAAAGTAAAGCAGCCGCATAAGAAAACGGCGACCGCTACACTGACGGTCCTGACGGGTCCGACGAATCCGTACGAGTACAATGATCCGTGGAAGCATAACAACGTGGTGGAGGAGACCAAGACCAGGTTGAAGGCGAAGGAGGGAGGGACCTTTTCTTTCACTCTCCCACAACTGAGTGTTGCTGTTTTGGAGACGGATAGTGATTGAGACGGGTAGAGAGTGCAGTGGCATACGTCAGTTCGTGTACCGAAGAGAATGTACAACACTACGGCTTGCGAAATACCGACGTACCCGACTTTTACACAACCGCTGCTCAGAAACCCCAGTAGAGGTAGGCGCTTCGGCCCGTGACAAACTCTTGAGAGAGCCTCATGCAGTCAGTCATTCGCAAAGGTACATTTTCATCTCCTAGGTAGTTCGGCACATGGATTCCAACATGGTCGGCTTCTGCATTCTTTTCTTTTTACCGCCCGCGTCCATCCAATCCGCATAACGGCATCCCCGTACGATAGGTTTGTTCCTGCCAAGAGTCAAGGGCAACGGAGGGGATCAGGGGGACGAACGATTCCCGAAATGGACATGATGGAGTCGAGTGTTCCGAAGTTTCGTTTCACAAATGCTTACCCGCGTTCCAAATACTACGCTACCAAACATGTTTCATCCTCTTCGATGGATACTAAATTGTTTGCACTTTGTGGGTGTTTTGCAATTAGGGGATCTGGTGCACAGACCACAAAGCACATTCTAGCCACCACAGAGCGCCCAAGTGCACCAAAAAGAGTGGACGCACTTTGGGGTGGTATTTGCAATCTGGGGGTTTGCACTTTTAGGGGGTTGGTGATACTGTATCCCTGGCTAGGGAGGCGCCTAGCTCGGATCTCGACAACACCACCGCTCGGAACATCGAGCCGCATCTACAACTAACAATCTCGGTTGGATGCTTCCTCTTCCCTAGCTTCTGGCAACAAAGCTAGCTGTGATGTACCGCATCGTACATTTTCAACACGTCCGGCTCGGTATTGCAACACCTCGCAAGGCAAGGTCTGCGGGTGTCTTGCGATGCCACCTTTCCGGTCATGGCTACTCCTGACGAAGATGTTGACAGTTCCCTAGAATTATGGGAAGAATATCAATTGCCAAATAACATACCATTGTCAAGCGCCATGGACGTTCACCCCCTTTCATGGAAGTTCGCTGAATGGTGTTTCTCACATGCTTCCGCCGAGTGTTACCTTACCCCTGTCGAACAGGCTTCGCTTCCATGGCCATGGTCCGGACCGCTACCCTTGAATTTCCCTCCAGGCAGAGGAGAACACCGATCGGACCATGTCCCCCCACCCATCCCCCAAGGATTATCGACACGCCCCATGCGTATGCTACGATGAAAACAAGACGTCGGGTACGATCTCGCGAAGAAGACATGGACTTTATGCCGCCGGATGGAAGGCTAAGGTAGCATTTCATGGATAAACACCACCGGGAGTCGGGAGGAGTCTTCGACTCTGAGATTGCAGGACTCGTAATCTGTAAGCGGTCTTGACGAGTACGGGCCTTTAGGGGGATGGTTGATGGTGCGAGAGGTGAAAGAAGTAGACAATGTCTAAAGAATATAAAATCACATCTTCCCGCTCTTCTTCGTGGTGCTATTACTATCATCAGCATCAGTCGTTCCTTCTTCTACTCTCGTTCACTTCACAATCTTTACTCTCGTTCCACCACACTCTTTGCTATCCACCATGAAGTTCAGCAGCGCTCTCGCTTTCCTGGCTGCGGCCGGAGCCCAGGCTCACTGTGAGTTCCCTTCTACCTACCACTGGAGCTTGGTATCCAGATTGTCAACCTTTTCTTTACTAACACCTCCTGCCAGACACTTTCCCCAAGGGTTACTCCACCGGCGCCGTCTCCGGAGAATATGAACACATCCGCATGACCGAGAACCATTACAACCGCGGCCCCGTTGCCGACGTCACCTCGGAATCCATGACCTGCTACGAGCTCAACCCCGGCACTGGCGCCCCCAAGACTTTGTCCGTCGCGGCCGGATCCAACTACACGTTTGTCGTCGGCGACAACATCGGCCATCCCGGCCCCTTGCACTTCTACATGGCCAAGGTCCCCGAGGGCAAGACGGCTGCCACTTTTGACGGCAAGGGCGCCGTTTGGTTCAAGATTTACCAGGATGGACCCATGGGACTGGGAACCGGTCAGCTCACGTGGCCTAGTGCTGGTATGTCTTGACTTTTTCCATCTCTCTCCCTCCCCTCATCCCATCCCGAAGGGCCCCTGACCTACATATGTATCCATGATGCTAACCGGAACCCCCTCCTTCTCACATAGGCGCCACCGAGGTCTCCGTCAAGCTCCCCTCCTGCCTCGAGTCAGGCGAGTACCTCCTCCGTGTGGAGCACATCGGTCTGCACAGCGCCGGTTCCGTCGGCGGCGCGCAGCTGTACATTGCGTGCGCGCAGCTCAACGTGACGGGCGGCACCGGCACCATCAACACCAGCGGCAAGCTGGTTTCCTTCCCCGGCGCGTACAAGGCCACCGACCCCGGCCTCTTGTTCAACCTCTACTACCCTGCTCCTACCAGCTACACCAACCCTGGTCCCGCTGTTGCCACTTGCGATGGTGGTGCCTCGGCCCCGGCTGCTCCTGCTGCTCCTGCTGCTCCGTCCTCCGCCGCCCCTAGTGCTCCTGCTGCCTCTGCCCCTAGTGCGACGGTCCCTGCTGCCCCTGTGAGCGCCACCAGCGCTGCTGCTGTGGGCAAGGCGAGCTCTACTCCAAAGAAGGGCTGCAAGCGCGCCGCTCGTAAGCACTAAGTAGCTGAAAGGCGGAGAAGAGAGTGAGAGAGGTTGAGTTGCCTTGGTTAAAGATTTGGTGGGCGATGATGTTTTTGTTGAAGGACGGGGGAGAGCTGTTGATCAGTGATGGGGGTGTTCTTTTCTCTTCTCTGGTAGATATTGTTTATTATTGATCGACCTTGCATTGGGAGCCATTGTTGCTCTGTCTGTACATAGCGAAACATAGCATATAGAGTCAAATTTTTTGGTCGACTTCTTTTTCTTTTTTTTGCAACCCCCCAGACTTAGATATTCACTATGCTTGTCATGTCTCATTGTAATCTGTTGTATACATGATGCCTCTTTCATAAGACTTCTGTCCCTTTCGTCATCATCCTATGATCTAGAAAAGTCAGCTAAGTCTCCAAGTAAATTGTGCCCTGGTCCGGCCATTTCGTCTTTTGAAGCTTTCTCTGCAACATGTTGTCTGCTCTTTTCAACTCCCACCTAGGTGATGACCAGAGCCTGGGAGATGATACGATTGGGTTTTTGAAGTGACGACTGATGGGTTGAGGATTGAAGCTTCTCCTATCAAGATTCAGCGCAATCGATCGTCTAGGAGAGGTGTTGATTGAGGAAGTGACGAAGTGAGGAAGTGATGACAAGAAGCTGAGGTGGCCCGGCCCGGGCCGTGCTCCCCTAAAGGGGAAATATTCAGTTAGGTAGGCACTGTACCTCCAGTCTACCGTAGTCTAGACCTAGCAGCGTGGGTGCGTTTGCAGGTACCCTACGCTACCCCACAAGGGTCTTTCCACTAGACAACGCTAAGACCCCGCTGTGAATGGCGCTAGGCGCAAACAGTAAGGAAACACATGCTTTTCATTGTTACCTTGGAAACGGAATGATGAAGCCTTTGTTGATATTTGCATCAAAGACCCAACAGCTTCCACTTTCTCTCTCTACAGCTCCTATACTACGGAGCCAATTCTCTTCTCTGTCTTCAGTATAGCATTTCTCATCGACCTGATGTCATAGATCTCCTGCTATCAGACGATACATTCCACTCCGTTTTCGAAATCCATCCCAGATCGCCCCGCGCACACCATGGGCCACGATATATCAAAACCTACGGGCGAGCCAGTCTCGTTCCACCACTCTGATTCCCCTATGGCTGCCGCGGGTATGTCGAACTTCGCCGTTCGGAAGCAAAGTTCAAGGAAACCTCGAAATCAGAGGCAAAGGAAAATCAGAAACCGACGCGCCCAAAAAGATGAAGGCCCTACGAACCTCGGCGCACGTACACACCCCTCCATACCTATGCTCTGTCCAGACTGGGTGTGGTCGACCATGTCCAACGTGAGGTATGTGCATTGGCTCTCCTGGACCTCAGTCATATCTCACCCGATTCCACCGCACGCAACTAACCTTTTCTCTTCTCGCCCAACAGCGTAGCCAAAGACCGCGAATGGTTCACCACCTACACCCCCTTCAAATCTACCGTCTGCATCAGCGGTCAAAACCTCGCCGTCCGCGGCATCGGTACCGTCAACCTCAACGTCAAACGCCACCCAGCGCGCACCGGCCGGCGAAATCAGAGCATCCTCCCTCTCAGAACAGTCCTCCACGTGCCCGACGCGACCTGCAATATCCTCGCCAAGATCCCAAACATCGATGGACAGTCGTGCTCCGTGTACATCTTTCCAGCCCGGGGCGAAAGTAGGAGCTACTCGGTCATGGACGGTGAAGAGGTAGAAGGCCGCCACCACCACCACACGGGGCAGCAGCAGACGCAGCAAAAGGAACTGATGAAGGGCTGCATCAAAGACCACCAGGGCAAAATGGTTGCCTACTTTGATTCAGACCACGTATTGTTTGCGCTGAAACTGAGCGGGCCGCCGATCGGACCGATAACGCGGGAGTCGGTTCTCAAAGCGTGGCCTGAGAGTTTACCCTTCAGCATCTTTGCGCAATGGACCGCTGACGAGCTGGACAAGTGGAGTTTAAAGCGGGAGATGCAAAGCTTGCTCGCGGATAGAGATGTGGATAAAGACAGCGAAGACGATGCCAGCAGCGCGACGCTCGACACCGGCAATGATGATGAGGCCGATCCGGACTTTGTTTTGGGCAACAACAACAACAACAACAACACTGTCGATCCTGGCTCTGATATGAGACGAAAGCAACACCCGGGCGACGAGCGATATACCCAGGAGGAGAAGCAATTTCTCAAGAGAAACTGGAAAACGGAGTGGAAATTCCTGACCTTATACGGGCTCAACATGAATGACGACAAGGCAAGGGACTTGGGAAGAGACATTCTGAGAACCATGATGGAAAGGGACAAAGATGAAAAAATGAGCGCCAACAGGCGGGCGGGACGACGCGGGGCCTCGAGACCCCGGAGACGAAACAGCAAGGTTACTATCAAGCGCAGCGGACCAGGAAGAGCACAAAGAGCAAATAACATAAAGAGCGAGCCACAACAACAGAATAGGTTTTTGACAGCGAGACTGGGCAATTATCGGGTTACACGGGCGCCACAACGCAGGCTGGGCGGCGGCCCCAGATTGACTGTTATCAAGGAGGAAAGTCCGTGATACAAGCAAGCGAGGCTACACGGATTAGGATTGTATTGCATTTTGAACACTGGAAGGAGTATAACGGACGGATTGGTTAGGCGTTCATGGTCGCGGTTAGAGTGAGTTGGACTACCTTTGTAAAATAAAGTTTCCTGGGTTCGTTATCACTTTGGATCGGATCGGATGGATGGATGGCTTCGGGTTACCATTTTTGGGGGCATGAATACCTACCCATTGTGAAATGGACACAGGTACCGTACGTATAGCATGACATTTCCTTTTTGTTTTACCTCTTCCAACTTTGTCAAGTCATCGCTTGCTGAAATGGGTGTAACTATCCTAGGTACCTAGACATGGTGGGAGATTGGGCAAATATTCAAGACTGACGAGTCCATCAGTACCTACCTAGAGGTATCTAGGTAGGCACCCATGAGCCAGCCACACGCACGCGCGCTTGAGGTATCCAACCACTCACTACTACCGCTACGAGTGGCTTGTACTGTACAATATCGCGTGGGTGTCTGTCTCATGGCGATAGCGGTACCACACGCATCCTCGGAACAAACTCAACCAATCCTAAAGCTGTGCGGCTCAAGTATATATATCCGATATCTGTACGTCCTGTCCCCTTTCCTTCGGGGTAACACGACGTCATCGCAGCCTTGTCATCGACAACATCGTGAGAAACAGCGGCGTTTCGTTCACCATTCTGGCGTTGTTGCTGATGAACGGTTTCTAAACAAACATATTAGTCGACTGAGCATTTTCATCAACTCGGAAGTTACCTAAGCGCCTGATATTCGAGGAAAGGAAGATATTGACACATTTATGATACCTTTTAGAATTTCAGCAACCGAGGATTCATCTCGTGCGACATAGCCATCTCTGATTGAACCTTTTGACACAAGCAGCCACGATGGTATAGAACAGCTACAGCGCCCTATAGTTATGGTTTTGGATATCCAAGCAATCCCGCTTCACTGAGTCTACCTAAGGTCGGCGGCCATCAGGTTCTGCGAAACATGCTTCCTCAGGTTCAGTGGCGAAGTGAAGGATCAATGTCAGCCACTTCACTTGCACACATGTAACTTGGTGCCGCAGAACCTTGATCTCGCAGACCGCAGGATAGTGCAGGAGGACATATACCGGACATCTCACCTCTGCTTCGGAGTCGGTTACCGTTGCCGCAGTGCCCTTCCCCTCGAAACATATGTGGCCTTTCTAGGGTTCTCCACATCAACCTTCTACTCCTTGTCTCCTCTCGAAACCATCCAGCGAGATCAGATCGAAGGGCTCTTCACCAGAACTGCCATTCACCAGGACCTGGAAATATCGAACATCGTCAAGTAACAGGTTCGGTTAAACCTCAAGGTTGATATATCAGCTGTCAGTCACATCTACCGCCAGCTGTCTCCCATACAATTCGACGTCGTCTCAACAAATCGTGCCCTTTGCCATTCACTCGTGGTAAGCTGATCTGAACCTTCGGCCAACCGACAACCTGAAATAAAGGGTCAGCCGACTTCGGACGCTGTCAAGTCCATCACAAGCACCCTTTGGCCTATACCTTTTACACCATATCCAGGCTTCTTCCGCTTGTTCTCTTGATCAAAGGCGCAGCCATCCAAAGACTCGATACGACTCTATCCCTTCACCTCAAGCATTACTTCGTCCGGAGCCCTCGGGCAATTTTGTCGCTCGCTTCTTTGACCTATCGTCCGATAATCGGTTATACCATCATGTCGCTCTCTGAAACTATGTTCGTCAATAGCAGCGATGGCACTTTTGTGGCCAGCATCGCCATCAACAACAGCGCCGACAACACTCCTGCCCTCAGCCGTCCCATCGACAACAGCGTCGATAACAGCGCCGGAAACCGTATTACGTCCAGCAGCCCCATCATTGCACCTCGACTACCCGTCGAACTCCTCATGTGCATCTGCGACTTTCTTCCCAACCGCAGAGATATCGTCAACTTGTCAGCCACGTGCCAAGAACTCCGCGGTGAGCTGTACTACACGCTGGTCCACCGGGATCTTCGCTCCGGCCGCCTTATCACCCTGAAATATGGCCTCCGAACCCGCAACATAAGAGTCATTAAGCCGTTTCTAAACCGCTATCGGCATCTGATCACGCGTCTCACGGTGACTCCCAAAAAGAAAGAGGTGACGCCGAACAAAAAGGCCATCACCGGCGAGGTTCCTGCCAGGGAGGTCGTTCCCGAAAGGGTCAACGGCCCACAAAATGACACTGACAAAGCCGGCATCATCAACCAAGCCGTTCTCCCATTTCGCACAAGAGCACCATCTCCATCCAGAACCATCATTTCCTTCCGCGATGAGTACCTCCCCTCCCTCCGGCTCATCCGTCCCCTCCTCACCTCCGCCCTCGAGGAAGCCCTTCTCGCCCACGACTTGACCTTTGCCGAAGAACTTCTCTGGCACGGCAGCAAGGATCTAATTCCCAGCCTCACGCCCGTTCTTGAATCCGTGCTCTGGGCGGCCTTTAATCCCAAGACCAGTCGTTGTACCGGTGAAGCTCTTGACCATCGCCCAGACCACATGTTTGCAGACCCAGGTCCAATTAGCCCTATTGTATGGACCTGGAATACCTGTCCTGTGGCTGTTGTCAAGCTGTTGATGAAGTTCGGAGCGAAGGGAAATCGTGCCGGTGTTTGGGTGGAGGGCATGGAGACTCGGACGATGGGGTGGAGGGAGTGGTTTAGCAGGAATGGTGGGAATGGTGGGAGTATCATCAACAACGACCCTTCCTTAAACTCTCCATCCAAGGAGGACGAGACTCCCGAACCTATTGACGTCTACGATGGCTACTTCCACCCCCGAACGCAAACTCATGCCGCTGCTCACGTTCACCAGCCGGCCATGCCGCCTGACCGGTTGTGGACAGGCTTGGAGCTGGTTGCGTACCTTTATCAAGAAACGTGTGAGCGCGCCGCGGCGGCACAAGCTGCTGATGTTGATGTTGCTGTTGCTGCTCCTGCTACTGCTACTGCCGGTTCTGCTGACTCTGATGCTGATGTGGGTCCTGCTGCTGCTTCTGCGGGTGCTGCTCCGGTGGCTGAGAATAGGGGCATAAAACGCAACTTTTCTGGTAGTTTTCGCAACCCAAGTTCGGGTTCGGAGCCTAGCCCTGGCGCTGGCAAAGAACATGGCTTCTTCCCGGTAACATGCGAAAGTCACGTCGAGAAAGGAGAAGGCGGCTGCTTTAAGCAGCTTGTCGAAGTCTTGAGCGATAGCGTCGCTCACGATGAGATTCTCCAAGTTACCAGCTCGAGCAGCAACGGGCATGCACGCGTACCCAAAGCTCCCCATCTAGAACACGATCTCGAAAACATGCTCAAAAGAGCCGAAATCACCGTCCCGTTCGTTAAGATGCTTATCAACGAGCAAGCAGGGAAGCTTTTTCAGGAGATCTTTGAGGAAGCTGAGAAGAGAATAGTTGAACGGCTCGATGGGTTGATGGAGAGGAGAACGAGGCTCGAGAAGAATAAGAAAATGAAGACGGAGAGCATGACGGAGATCCAACTTGGGGGTGGAGAAGAGGATGAAGACTTTTGGCTGGAAGAGCAGGGGTCGGATCTTGATGAGGATGACGAGGAATGAGCAGCGTTCTGTCGTATAGAGGTATTGCTGTTCGAGGCTGTAGCAGGGAGGCACGTTCGGGGTCACTTACAGTACCGCGTCCAGTTATTCAACTAGGGAAATTTTTCCGTCAAGTTGTGTGTCTCTGATGAAACGACTCATTCTCTGCTGTCTTTCGTTGGTGTTCGTGTCAACCATGTTCAACGCTAAGCATGTATGAAACCTGGGATTCCATGCTCTGTTGGGGTCAGCCATATGAGGCGTGTGGAAGATATTTATCACTCTATCAGCGCGGTAAAGCCGGGAGCTTTTCTTTAACATCATCAGCTTCGACAGCGATTGGATGCTGGGCAGTGAATTGCGATCAAGGCATGGAGTTCTGGTTGATTCAGAAATGTTTTTGAAGTGCAGATATTCAGCGATTA
This sequence comes from Neurospora intermedia, assembly GCA_037102815.1. NCBI lineage: Eukaryota > Fungi > Ascomycota > Sordariomycetes > Sordariales > Sordariaceae > Neurospora > Neurospora intermedia. The sequence goes on from BTPP01000007.1 coordinate 1,581,824, forward strand.
TAGATATTGTGATTTCCAACCGTGACCAGGCCCCTGTTTGCATCTGCGATGAATGAAGAGCTTGATGACATGGCGAGGATGATTGTAAAAAGAGAAAGAAGATTAAGTGCCTTGGCTGTTTTCAAGAGGAAAAAGGGAATGTCCCTCCGCCTGGCAGAGAAAAAAAAAAACAGACAGTTGGATGAGTGTAGAGGCAGGTGGGTGACGACTGCCACAGGTGGAAGGAGCGAGGCCCGTCACTTGTCGAAGGAAGCGAGCCACGGACTTCGATATCAGAGAAACTGGCAGGAAAACCAAAGGCCTTCTACTTGGGTGTTCTGTTCCTGCCGCGCAAAAACATAACGTCACCTTGTGGAAGGAGCGAAGCCAATGCACTTGTACCTTTCTGCATACCAAGTGCAAAACCACCACCACATTTCACAACAAGCGTATTATCGCCCTTTCAACGTCCCATTCAACCGATATAAAAAGGAAAACATCAAAAACAACAAAAAGGAATCATCTAGACGTCGAGAACATCAAAAAAAAGCCAAAAAATGACGTCACCTGCAGGATTCGAACCTGCGCCCACGAATGGATTGCCTACCACTATACGATGACGTAATAGCAGGGCAACGCGTTAACCACTCCGCCAAAGTGACTAGTCGTTGTTGTTGAAGTAATGCACCAAGGACGTAGTCTATATACCCAATGAGGAATATCCGACTCCCCACCTCGAAACGTTATACGGGTAACTCAGATTCCAGGTCAGGCATATCCAATACACCTGGTGCCCAACGAGAAAGAAAACGTCTTATTTAGCATATCTGGGCATTTCAAGCCCTCTGTACTCGCTGCATGAGAGGATGATTCTGGATTACCCCACCCTCCAGTCGATTCACTTGGTTCTTTTGAAGCCCAGTCCCTGTCCTCTCTACTATTCCCTATTGTTTTTGTGCCCTGCATCATCATCGTCGTCGACTGTGTATATAGACCTCCGCTTGCAATCATTGACCCCCTCCTTTTGCGTAGTATCATATTTCCATGACAGAAAGCGGCCTTTTGAGAGTGCAGCGGGCAGAATCTGGCACCCTTTTCCAGCTGGGCACCAGGTGTATGTGCCTGACATGGAATCTGAGTTCCGCGAAAGTATACGGTAGCTTACAGGCTGTAATTGTATGACGGTACAAAGTCGGATGCTTTAGGACAGTGTAGATGATGTTGTAGATATCAATATAGATCTTTACACGTTGCGACAGGATGAATTCAATGGAATTGCTCAAGCTTTCTTGCAAGTAGCAGCCACCGCATTAACCACCCCGCCAAAGCAACCAGTGAATGTTATTTGCTGCATTCCATCCTTCCCGAGTCTATGTACCAATTAGATGTAGTTGTGATACTGGATGTTAAGCTACAGGATGCTGTGAATGATTGATACGGGATTTCCGCATCTGCATTGATGCTGGCGGCAGGCGTATAGTTCATTGGGTACCAAGGATCAACTACCGCAAAGACCCGGACCGTTCGTTTTGGGAAACCAGCCTAATCAATACTATAGGTATACACAGATATGCCAGCAATTTGTACTGTAATATTTGTACCCACCAGAAGTCTTGGGTATGCAAGACAGCGTTTTGAAAGTCCCTACCCTCCAGCGACCTTAAAAAGTTAGGAGGAAGAGACAGGACACGAGCCGAATCGAATTTACCGTCCCCCGGGGTAGCATGTACCAACTCCAAGCAATACCAAGACCTCCTTTTTCCATACAGACCACCTACCCTTGGCCCAATAAGATTCAGATGTTCATGTTCAGCCTCAAGAACTTGGGTCCATGTGGAACTTCAAAGACACAAAGGACTGGAGTGCACAGGATTAATTGGGAGTTTGACATATCGTCAAGATATTGCAGCAACAAAGGGAACAAGAAAAAGAAACAAAAAGTCCACAAAAGTGAATAGAAATTGCGGGGCTCATTTCTCATCGCCCGCCATCATATAGGCCTGAACGGCATGTGATATGCATAGGCTGATCTGTCTTGAGTTGGTAACTGGACGGAATGTGTCAAGTGGCTTCGATAGAAAATTACATGCTAGGCATTTCGGTCGGCAAGTCGTTTAGTCGCCTGGAGATAGATATCGTGCTGGGGCTAAATATGGCGACGATCTGATGATCCTAGACAAAGTGAAAACGTGGCTGTCAAGCGTCCTCCTTATGGTGCCAGGTGTGTGCGTGGTGGATGATTTTGCTTCGTGTCGAGCGTTAAAGGTGGAGGTCACCCACAACAACAAGGGCACATCAGTGGACTCACTCGGTATGGTGGTCGGTCCCGTGTTTTTTTTTTTTTCAGCGCTTTGTTGTTTAGGTCTGCCTACCTAGCTAATGGTAGCTGAAGTTTGGTTGATAGCTATTATGGAGTTTGAACCACATCAGGAGATTGCCATGACATGCTATTTTAATTGCCCTCCGGATGGTTGTACAACAGCTATTTTTCTCTGTCTGTCCTGTCCCGTCAAAAAGGCAATTGCCTTGTTGGACTATCTATCCGACAGCTCGGACACCTACCTAACAAACGGATATAGGAAAAAGAGAGAAAGAGGCAGATTTTCCAAAAGGGTCTATCGGATATTGCAACCCCTGAGAAGACCCCTTAGTGTACGCAGTAGTAAATAGTTCCAGGGGTAGAGACAGGGCTCAAAAACTCGACTCGTCCGAGCGTGGTGGTAAATTTCGGTGGGCCCCCCAGGTTGCAACGCTTGGGGCTTGGCGAAACCCAAACCAGGAACGCGGTTGATATCGATCCTCTCTCTTCAAAGTCCAGGCCTGTTTCAGATACATGCTTGGATCAGGAAGATCGGACAAGGGCAGTTGAAGTTATGACGGAGACAAAAAAAGCATTCAGGGTCCGGAGCGATGGATGCTGAGGAAAGGAGGTTCGTGGAGAGACGCTCACAAAGTCAGATAACTGAAGAAAAACATGATGGAATGTCTGATGGATTCGACAGCACTCACTGGCCCTTTGGTCATGTGCACGGACGGCATCAATCTGATGGGTACCTCTACCTACATAGTGGGCACTAAAGTTTCATTTGGCAGCACAAAAGGGGAAAGCGCAGTTTGTGTGAGCCAACGAGCGTCTAAGAGGCCATGCCGGCATTGTGACTTGCATTTAGTACATATCCGAAAAAAGGGGCCTCTGCATCAGAGGGGACGAGGGGGCATGTCACTGCTTCGTTCCATCTGATCTTCTCCAGATTTCCTGTCAAGAGTTGAGTTGAGTCCAGGCTTTGAAGCAGCACTTAGTAAACTAGGTACTTACTAGAACAGAAGAGTCGCAGCGGAGATTGGTTGGAGACAGACTTATTTCCGTTATGTGTTGGTCCGAGAAAGGCATCGTGGAAGCATTTGTGCCAGGGAGGCGCGCGCGGAATGGACTCAAGGCCCAGGAAAGTCCCTGGTCAAGTTGCCCGTGGTTCTGGGCTGGTACCTGAATGAGTGGTACCTTGACCGTGCGGAGCGAATCCCCGCACTCCCGCACAGGATCTGAGTTCGAACGCTCCGTCCCGGTCAGGCACTGCACTGCATTCCATTCCGTCCCCTTGAGACCAAGTTTTTTTTTTCTAATTGTTTCATACTTAGGTACCTTAGGTACCTACAGTACCTTACTTCACCTCCGTCAAGTCGGAGCTCGAGTGCGGTTGGCTCAATTCACCATCTTTGGTGGCCCGGCAATTCTTTCCTGTCGGTCTCTCGCTCTCCCCGTCAGTGCAGCTTTTATGGGAGGCACAAGGCTTCCACTTTCCAAGGAGACTCCAGTTCCGAGTCCGGGGAAGTGAATCTGAAGTTTCCATGCCAGCGATACCCCACTTTCAGCGCCGTGCTAAGGTGTCATGGATTAGTAGAGGATCAGCCTGACGTGACCTTTCCAACTCAAGTTTAATTTCAATTCCGTCCGACCACAGTCTGGCAAGAATCGACACACAACGAACCGGAAGAGAAGCGTACCTAACTTTAGGCAAGTCGCGCGGGTACTCCAACTACATGTAGACGGGAGGTATACTCAGCAACACTGCAACGAACCGACTTGACCTAACCACATACACCCTCCACGGCACCCCACCGATTGTCGCTGTGAGCCGCAGTCCCTTGGGGAACAAGTGGAAGTCACACATTCCTTTCATCCATCCCAGCCGGGCAGTTCCTCCCGTGCCACACCAACACCAACACAGATTACACACACACATTACTTTACTAGTTACAGGGCGGGCTCTCACCTAGACGTACCTAGTGTACACACTCGCACATCTGCCGTGCTGAGTGTACGTACGTACTCTTTACACGCCCACTACACTGCCCGGTACCTACCTCTACATCCGATCCATCCACATTAGGCTCTGCGCAGCGGGTTCCTGTGTCGTTCCTCGATCGTCGTCCGTGGATGCCCCTTGCACCGCGCCAATAATCAGCCCGTTTGATTGCGCGCAACGGGGATTGGCTTGGGCGCGTTCCAGTCTCTCCAGTTTCGCTCCAGTGTGGATGGCCTCGGTAGCCTGTCACTGCTTATCCCAACCTAATCCATCCCGGTCTCTTTACTTTTTTTTACCTTCTGAGTAAAGGTGTGTCTTGGGTCTTGCTTGCCTCCAACTAGACCAGAGTGGCTCCGGCTACTGTACACCACAATGCATTCTCCAGATACGGCGCGCCGAATTGCGAATGCGAGGCGGAACCACAACCAGCACCCCGACCCAAGGTTAGACTTGAGGATCAACACCAGAGATACTCCGACTACCCCTTCCCATCTCGGCCATTACACGAGCCATCACAGGAGGCACAGCAGCGACGACTTTCTGCAAACCACGCCCGCGCACCACCCCTTCCTCCACCCGTCCACGCCCCCCAAGCGCAAAAGTGGAAGGTCTCCCTCTGGTGCCCGCTCGCTGAGGGACCCTGTGCGGAACGCCGCCGATATCGAGTCCTTTCTTCAAAGCCTCAGACCCGTCGACACGAACATGTCGAAGGAGTCCGATCCCTCCGAACACCCCTCCGAACCCTCCCCCGAATCGACGCGCCCGCCCCATCGCGACTCGCACGACCTCTCGCTCTCGCCCCGCCAGTTTACCCGCGATTCCCTGGTCACCAACATGCTCCTGGGACTCGACAAGCTGTCATTGGAGCAGATGGGCACCTCGTTCGGCGGGTCACGGAACGCCTTTGACGATTCCAACATCTACTCGTACGGGAACGACACCGGTCGCACAATGTCGTTCAACTCAAGGGCAGGTCGTGGACATGCGTACACTTACAGCTCCGATTATGAGGCCGAGGATAGGTCGTCGCGCAGGCGCCGGAGTAACAGCAGTTCGGGCTACCAATCAGGCCTGGGTCGCATCAACAGCATGCGCGAGCTGGGTGGCACGCCACGGGCGATACATTCGAGAGGCGGCAAGGGCAGCAAAGGCAGCAGCACTAACAGCATAGACCCAGGCTATGCGCAGGTCCTTGGCAGCCAGCGCTGGGCCCGAGGTATTGGCAGATCATCCAGCTTTGACTGCGGCGACGCAAGGCCCTCCACCAGTCAACAACAGCCTCCGTGGCACATTGAGTTTTCAAAATCCCTTTTTGACAACGGCCACGAGCACGACTACGATGCCGCGCCTACCCCTCACGTCCCCGCCGGCCCACGAAGGCTGACTACCGTCCCGTCATTGCCCGTTCTTGCGCCCCTAGACACAAAGAGCAACTCCAAATTGACGCCCAAAGCCCCGGGTATTGATCGCCCACGCAGCATGAGATCTTCAAAGAGCGCATCAACGGTGCGCCAGTCCGAAGTGAAATACAATGCCCAGCGCGATGTTCCCTCCGTTCCTCCGGTTTCCCTTCCTCCCTTTGACGTGGACGCAGCGCCTGCTCCCCATGTCGGCTACGAGAAGACCAAGGATACAATGCTGGAGAACCCGATAAACGCCATACACCAAGCCATCCAACAACCAAAGGAGAAATCTGGCTTTTTCCGCAAATTGTTTGGCTCGTCCAAGGCCAACTCTCAAACCCCGCCCACGTTCCCATACCTATCGTCGACAGCCAACGACGGCTCGAGCAGTAAGGTGAATTCGCTCAAGTCGCCAACCCTCCCACCTGTTCGCGAGCCACCCCAGACCGTCACGCATACGCTGCAAAAGAAGACTTCGTCTTTTTTCAAGAGGCGGAAGCAGTCCATTACGGAACTGGAACTACCGCCGATCCCTCATTTACCGAACAAGTCGCCAGCCAGAATGACTCTGGGCAACCGAGACACCCTGATGGCTAGGCCGGAGCCGAGTCCCATGGGTGGCAGCTCAAGGCGGGCTATGGATCCGTTCTTGCAGGATAGCCCTATTATTGAATCATTTGCCGATGCCCCTCTATCGTCGATAGAGGCTTCTGACTCGGGCGCGCCGTACAGATCTTTGGAGGATTCTCCCGAGATCAGACGGAACAAGGATAGTTATCAAAGAGGATTCTCTCCCGACTACGAACCGAGTCCCAAAGCCGTGATACGCGCCATCGACCCTAACTCTTCTAGCGACTCGGTTGAGGCCAGACAGCCTCGAATAGAAATGCCAGGCAGGCCAGCGCTCGATCGAACCATGACTTCACCCCCGAGATCATTCTTGCGCGATGATAGCGAGAGCGAATACAGTCCCGAATCAAAGACAGTTTCTCGCACCGAGTCCCGTAAACTAAGCCTGAGGCCGGGTCAAGCAAAGGAAAAGAAGAGACGATCCTCTTCGCCGACGGTGTCCAAGTCGAAGAGCTACCCTAGCCTTGGCAAGTCAAAGGAGGACTTGAAGGCTCCTGCTCGTCAGAACTCCAAGATGTCCTCCAAGGCGAGCAAGAAACCCAGCTTGCCTAGTTTACGGGTAGATAACACCGAGCCTAATGCGCTGGGCTTGGGCGCAGGTGGCTTGAAGACTGCCGAATCAATCAAGCCGGCCAGCAAATCAGAACTCGACGAGCCCGAACAATTCGTGGTCGGCGACCCCACCGACGATGACCGGCAGAAGGCGCTCAAGATTTACGAAGGTAATGAGGACTTCATTGCCAGAGACAAGGCGGCCGCATGGATGGGTGAGGAGGGTCCTGTCCGGCAACGCACGCTCCGGGCGTACATGGAAAACTACGAATTTGAGAACATGAGTGTTTGTGCTAGTTTGCGACAGCTTTGCAACCGCCTCCTTTTGAGGGCGGAAACCCAGCAGGTTGATCGGATTCTGGTCGCTTTCTCCAACCGATGGTGTGAATGCAATCCCAATCATGGGTTCAAATCAATGGGTAAGTCCTGCTTGGAATGCAATCGAAGTGTTTCTTGCGCTGACAATCTACGTTACAGACATCATTCACACCATTTGCTACTCCATCATGCTCCTCAATACGGACTTGCATATGGCTGATATTGAACACAAGATGACCAAGAGCCAGTTCATCAAGAACACCATGACCACGATCCGACAGGCACTCGAGGATTCGAATCCGGAAGCATTTGAACGTCCCAGTATTCTACCTGGCAAAGGTGCAAGTCTTGGCGTTGAGGGCAACCGTCGCAACTCTAGTGAAGATAACAAACACAGTTTCAGACATTCTTTCAAGCCGCCAGCACGGCCGACGTCCGGTTTTGGTACAATCACAGATTCGTCTACCGCTGACAGTTGCGGGCCTCTCGTAAGAGCGCCCTTTGATGGGCCCCTGAAGGGATGGGAATCGCAGGTCGAAGCAGTCCTCAAAGACATCTACTCATCCATCCGCGACGAAAGCCTACCGTTATTTGGCGGTGCCACCAATTCGACGGGTCTCTCGACAACCGCCCAAGGCAGTTTATCGGTTATGGGTGTGCTCAAGCGGAGCCCTAGTGTACTGAGTAAAGCGCCATCGGAGGGTATGGCTTCCACTCGGGGTAGGATTCCCGAAGGGCCCAAGGCGAATTCATCCAGATGGAACTCAAAGAGTCGGTCGAGACCAAGAGGCTTTGGAACTAGCTTTAATTCGAGCCGGACTAGCTTTGACGACGGAAACTCACTTTGGAGCCCCACCGAATCCTCGGCGACCTGGAGCAAAGCGTCGCTGGGTAGGACCCACACGACCATGTCCATGGACTCTTTTGGGTCCTCCTTCCGTGGCGACTATCAACAATCGATTGGGTTTGCAAATGCGCTTAGTCAGGCCATCATACGCGAAGACAACACACTTGATCTCGCGATTAGCAAGACGGAGGATTTCAACGCCGGGGAGCTGCTGGAAGATGAGTCCCTGGAATTAGCCGGTCCTCCATGGGTCAAGGAGGGTATTGTTACGCACAAACACCACATGGAAACCGTCGACAAACGGTCCAAGGAACGCACATGGAACGAGGTCTTTGCAGTTATCCAGAAGGGACAGCTGAGCTTGTTCTCCTTTTCTCCAAACAAATCGACGAGCAGGAAAAGGGGAATGCGCAGTAACGCGCCAAAGGGAGGAGTTGTTGGTGGTGGCAACTGGCAAGACAACGCGGTAAAAGTGGGCACGTTTTCGCTGCGCCAGACACTGGCGACGATTATGCCGCCACCAGGCTATTCGCGAGCCCGTCCGCACGTCTGGTGTTTGTCGTTGCCGAACGGGGCGCTCCATTTGTTCCAGGTCGGAACGGCCGAAATTTGCAGGGAATTTGTGACTACAGCCAACTATTGGAGCGCGCGGTCAAGCACCCATCCCATGATAGGCGGTGTCTCCAACATCGAATACGGCTGGAGTGATGCGGTCATCAACTCGACCCGGGTTTCTGGCATCCAAAGTAATGGTGACCTGAACAACACAGGTGGCGGCGGCGGCGGCGGCGGAACTACCGGGCGTCCTGCTAGCAACAGCGTCAGCAGCAACTACAAGGGCCATTCGCGCCCTGGCAGCGCAGCAAACGCGGCATCGGCAATGGCGGCGATGGGGGTTTCCAGCACGATCTCTGGCAGCCGTGCCTCGCTCCATAGTCGACGCAGTGTTAGAAGCTCTTCTTTCGACTTTGGTCGGCCGGGAAGCTCGGCCAGCAGCGGCGCCCTCGGTGTCACATTCAGCGGCCCCGGCGCACTCCCCCGTCCCAACCACGCATCATCGTCCTCGAAGCTACCAGGTGATAAGATTCACATTGCCGAGTGGACACCGCCCTCGCAGTCCCTTCGGCCCAGCACCCTTTCGGAGCGGGAACAGTTTGGGCATCTCATCGCCTATGTCAAGAGTCTTGAAGAAGATTTCCAAAAGCATAATTCGCTCAGGAGTCCTATGCTTCTGGCATTCTCGCCTCGATCAGTGAACGCGGCCAAGGCGATGACCAACTGGGAGAAGAAGAGCCAGCATCTCCTCAACGAAATTGTGAAGTACAGGACGTATGTAGACAGCCTGCGCGAGGCAGATACCAGGAGGTCGGAGATTTACCGTGAAAGGGAGAATGCGAGACGCGCGGCAAGGGGTGAGGATGTGGTTGACAGTGATGGAGAAGGCGAACCTTCACCTGGTGAGGTCATGGATGCGTCGCTGGAAAGGGAGGTCAAGGCCTAAGGAACAACACAATGGATGGATGATATGGTATGTCGTGAAGAGTTTGGGAAAGAAAGAGAAAGAGGGCACAAAGGCGTTTAAGGGAGATTTTGGCGAAGATGACAAGCGCGACTTCATGGGAACGGGGATCTTTTATCGCTAAACACAACAAACACGCACACACACACACACTTCCTTTACGTTATACCATGGTATAGAGCAAGCGAGCATGCATGCATGACAAATTCTGTCTATCGTTACTTTCTGGGGTGCTTACGACTTGAGAATACATATTTAATACCTTCCTGGCACTTGTCGGTCTGGACCATAGGTCTCATCGAGGAGCATTTGTGAATGCCCTCAACGTAGGACGACGACGGCGGCATTGGTAGGTGTTACAAACAGTAACCAATCAGACGAAGCTGTGAATGATGCAAAAGTGGAAACGAATAATCAAGGGTATCAGGATTGGCCACACACTGTACATAGGTAGTAGTCACCCAATAAGGAAACCTTGGCAAGATCATGTGACACCGTGTGAGGAAGGCGCGATTCGCCCCTCATCCTTCCGATCTTCGCGTCTGTGTTTAGTCAACATTGTTAAGGTAAGCAGGCGCCAATCGCCATCTTCCTGCCTGGAGCCCGCTACTTCTTTTTGCGGTGGTTTTTTTTCTTCCTCTCTCATTTGCCTTCCGGGATTTTCGGTTATTGATCTTTTGAGTGACGGGCCTGGAATAGAATATTCCCAAATAGAGAAACACGTCTAGCGTTGTTCCTAGGGAGCTACCGAGGCCGTTGTAACAAAGCCCGTTCCTTACAGCGAAGATGTAAGCAGACACCGTAACCTCCCCATGCATTCCTCTCACCATTGATCACCAACATCAACATCACCACTCTCAACATCCGGCTACTAACACCTTTGGATCTCGATAGGTCAGCATCCATGGTTTCAACAACACCCAAGGCCGCCTCCAAGGATAACAACACCAACAGTCTCGCTCTCACTCAACGCAGCAAGTTCCCCACACCTCAATCCCTCGATAAACTCACCAAACCGTTCAAATGCCCCGGCTCCGCGACGCGCACCGTAGCCGTCGACCGGCCGGCACGAAAGCGCAGAAAGATCGATTATAAAGGTGCTGGTGGCGAAGACGACGAGGATGGCGCCGACAAGCCCTACACCAATGCCGACCGGCTCGCCCTCGCCAACCGCGACGCCAACAAGTTTCCCGTGTTCGCAGTCAAAGACAAATCGCAGGTATTCCGCAAGGCGTTCTCCGTGCCGCTCATCAACAAGAACACGACCGCGTACAACCCAAACCGCCCCCCACCCACGCTCGGCCTGAGACAGGGCGCCGTCTTTGTGGCTAAGCCGCTGCATGACCCGTGCGACGAGTTTGCTATTGTGCTGTATGACCCGACGGTGGATGATAAGCCCAAGGATACGGCGCCAAAGGCCATTGAAGAAAAGAAGGCAGAACCAGAGGTCAAGGTTGATGCGCCGCTGGTGCACAAGAGTCTGGCGGAGATTCTGGGCATCAAGAAGAAAGTCGAGGGTGAACACCCGCGTGTTCCGGTGGTGATTGATCCCAGGCTGGCCAAGGTGCTGCGGCCGCATCAGATCGAGGGTGTCCGGTTCATGTACCGGTGCGTGACGGGCATGATTGATGAGAAGGCGAATGGTTGCATTATGGCGGACGAGATGGGCTTGGGAAAGACGTTGCAGTGCATCACGCTATTGTGGACGCTGTTGAAGCAGTCGCCGGATGCTGGAAAGTCGACGATCCAAAAGGCGATTGTGGCGTGTCCATCAAGTTTGGTCAGGAATTGGGCGAATGAGTTGGTCAAATGGTTGGGCGCGGACGCTATCACGCCCTTTGCCATTGATGGAAAGGCCTCGAAGGAGGAGTTGACGAGGCAGCTGCGGCAGTGGGCGATTGCCAGTGGACGGTCTGTGACGAGGCCGGTGATTATTGTCTCGTACGAGACGCTAAGGCTTAATGTGGACGAGCTTAAGGGGACTCCCATTGGGTTGATGCTTTGCGACGAGGGTCATCGGCTGAAGAACGGAGACAGTCAGACGTTTAGTGCCTTGAACAGCCTGAATGTTTCGAGGAGGGTCATCTTGTCTGGTACACCCATTCAGAATGATTTGTCAGAGTACTTTGCTCTGATCAGCTTCGCTAACCCAGATCTCCTCGGTACTCGTCTCGAGTTCCGCAAACGTTTCGAACTTCCGATTCTACGCGGCCGCGACGCTGACGCCTCGGAAGCTGACCGGAAGCGTGGTGACGAGTGCCTGGTTGAACTCCTTGCCATCGTCAACAAGTTCATCATTCGCCGTACCAACGATATTCTCTCCAAGTACCTCCCCGTGAAGTACGAGCACGTTGTCTTCTGCAACCTCGCTCCCTTCCAGCTCGACTTGTACAATTACTTTGTCGCCTCCCCCGACATCCAAGCTCTCCTGCGCGGCAAGGGCTCTCAACCTCTCAAGGCCATCAACATCCTCAAGAAGCTCTGCAACCACCCAGACCTGCTCGACCTATCGGCCGATCTGCCCGGCTGCGAACAGTACTGGCCAGAAGACTACGTACCAAAGGAAGCGCGAGGCCGCGACCGCGACGTCAAGCCATGGTACTCCGGAAAGATGCAAGTGCTCGACCGCATGCTCGCCCGCATCCGCGCCGACACCAATGACAAGATTGTGCTCATCAGCAACTACACCCAAACGCTTGACCTCTTTGAGCGTCTCTGCCGCAACCGGCAATACGGCTGTCTCCGACTAGACGGCACCATGAACGTCAACAAACGCCAAAAGCTTGTTGACAAGTTCAACGACCCGGAAGGCGACGAGTTTGTCTTTTTGCTCTCTTCCAAAGCCGGTGGGTGCGGCCTCAACCTAATCGGTGCCAACCGACTCGTCCTCTTCGACCCGGACTGGAATCCAGCAGCCGATCAGCAGGCGCTGGCGCGCGTGTGGCGCGATGGCCAAAAGAAGGACTGTTTTGTCTACCGCTTCATCGCCACGGGCACCATTGAAGAGAAAATCTTCCAGCGACAGAGCCACAAGCAATCCCTGTCGTCGTGCGTCGTCGACAGCGCCGAGGATGTGGAGAGACACTTTTCTCTGGACTCGCTGCGCGAGCTGTTCACTTATAGACCCGGGACCAAGAGCGATACCCATGACACGTTCAAGTGTAAGCGATGCAAACCGGACGGTAGGCAGTATATGAAGGCGCAGGCTATGTTGTATGGCGATACGAGTACTTGGAATCACTTTGTTAATCATTGGGAGGGCGAGGACGCGGCGGGTAAGAATGGAAAGGGCGGCGACCCGAATGGTGGTAGTGGAGGGATGAAGAGCATTCATGATCATTTGTTGAGGCAGGAGGTTGGGGAGAGGGATGTTAGTGCTGTGTTTCAGTATATTTCTCATTGAGCGGGTTGTTGTTCTTTTCCTTTTTTTTTTCTTTCTTTCTTTCTTTCTCTCTAATTGAGGAGGGTGGGGATGCCGGGTAAGAGGGTGCGTGCAGTCAACGCAGCCTGATGGAGTTTCGGGTGTCGTCGGATGATGAGATTCAGCTGACAAACTAGTATCATGTAGCGTACGGTGTTTGGTGTTTCGGGTGTGTTATGGGAGGAATTTCAAATACATATATCGTTAGACATCGTAACAAGCATCACACTACGTAAACTATCAATATCATTCATCCTTCGACTAGCCGCTGGGGTTAGTAAAGACTCCAGTGGCGGTTTATTGTCTATATAGCGCAGTATCTGATGTTCATGCCTTTCGGCTGGTTGTAAGAAGGGCCTGAGAAGTAGTTTATATATCATCTGTCAAATGTACTATAGTATAGGCGCACGCTACATTAACAGGAAGAACTACCAGAACACCCACCCATGCCGAGACACCTCGCTTTGCAGATCTACAACTCATCAATGACATGCTCCTTCTCCTCCTCATGTTTCTCCTCCACAACTACCGGCTTCTCAACCTTCTTCTTCTCCTCCACCACTTCCCCAGCCTTCTTGTCTTCCTGCTCCCTAACCCTCTTAGCCAACGCCGCAACCTCCTCATCATAAACCGTCCACTCAGGCACCTGCCTCCTCGCCCTCTCCAACTTGGGCTCCTTCGTCATCGGATTATTACACAAATCAATCGTCCTCGCCTTCGTCAGCGTCTCGTCTGAACACCACGTCTCGCACCACAACCACTCCTGCGGCAGGCTCTTGATCGGGATCTGGAACTGCATATGATTCGGCAGATCCTGGTCCAGATTCGCCAGACTATTCGGGTCCGCGCTCAGCGTATGATACTGCTGCCTCAGTCGATCGCCAGCGGCCAGCTCCCTGAAGCGGCGCAGATCCACCACGTACAGCGCCGAGATGTGGTACGGCTGGCCCCGCAGGTAGTTGGCCCAGTACCCCGTCTTCCAGAAGCGGAAGCCTTCCATTTCGGTGCGCGAGTCGCACATGGGCGTGAACCCGTAGGGCGCCCCCTCCAGGTCGAGGCTGACGAGGTCGTACATGTCCGTGCGAACGATCTGGTCGGCGTCCACGAAAATGACCTTGTCCAAGCTCAGGGGGAAGAGGACGTCCAGGAACAGAATCTTGTAACCCCAGATCTCGCGCTGCTTTTCCGATTGGTGACGCAGCCAGTGCGGCCATTTGTAGGCGACCATTTCGTATTTGAAGCCGTATTCGGCGGCCAGGTGGGGGAGGAAGGATTTGAACGAGGGGGAGAGGAATTGCTCGATGAACCAGAATTTGACCGTGTGGTCTGTGTGCTCCATGACGGAAAGGATCATGATGGAGAGCATGCGCTCGTAGAGATGGCCGGAGGCGACGGAGAAGATGTTAATCTCTGCGTGTTCGGTCTCGGATATGGACTTTTCGGTGGGCTTCTTGGCTCCGAAGAGGCCCTCGGCGAATTTGAGACCCTTGGAGACGAGTGATTCGTCTTGGGGCGTGGTCTCGTCCTGAAGAACGTCTTCGCGCTCCATGCCTGGCTTGCGAGTCAGGCGGGGGTAGAGCGTGGCGCCCTGGAAGGACAGCAAGGCGACCTCGGTCGTTTCGTCGCCGGGGACGGGGGACCAGCCTTGGGCGCCGACGCTGTCGAGGGTGAAGATGTCGGAGCTACGGCCCTCCATGAGGTGGATGTTGTACATGCCTGGGTTGGCCTTGAACTGGAAGTAGCCGAGATTGGCCATGATGATGGTGTCGGCGAAGTGGGGGTGTTTCTCGGTTGCTAGGACGAGCTGCACGCCGCGCGGAGGTGAGCCGGACGGGAATTCCCGGGAGTGGCCCTCGATTAGAATGTTTTCCAGCTCGTAGATGGCTTCTACGTGCTCTGTGTTTCTCTTGGCTTTGATGTCCTTGAGACGAAGGTTGTCGAGATCGTCGACGGATACTTTGGAGGCGACGAGCCAAGCAGGCGGAACATCCATGCCGGCAACGAGGAGGGTCTCTGGTGGCACTCCATTGAAGGTTGCTGACAAGGCTTTCACCTTGCCGCTTTCATCGAAGCTGGGGGCAGATTCCAGGACGTAACGGTAGAACCTCTTGACGGGGAGCTCCGATAGTTCAGTCTGCGGATTGACAAATACTTGCAGATGAACACCCTCAAGTTCGGAAAGAACCTTGAGGATGGGAGCCCACTTCTGACCCATCTCACTGGCAGGGTTGATGACCGCAACAAAGAAGATCGTGGCGGTCTCAGGATTACCGACATGGAAGGAGGTGTACGTGGTGTTTAGTCTGTTGTAAGCCGTTGTTCTGATGGGCGGGGCAGAGTCAAAGATACCCTGAGGAGTATCTGAGATGCCCGAGAGAGCAGTGACTGAGGTCAGCTTGGCAGCAGCCAAGGGTCCAGAGACCTTATCAGTCAGTCCAAGATCCTCGATTGCCTTGTAAACCGGAAGGATGCGGTTCATACGTTCCGTTCGAAGGAACTCTGCAAAATCCTCCTTCGCGAAATCATTTGCCGACGCGATGGGACCAACGATGCGGCCATTGAGGATGAGCATATTGTCTCCAGACTTCAAGTTAAAGCTGGAGAGGAAGCTAGCAAGGTCGGCATCAAAATCCGGATCCGCCTCAGGCTTACCCTCCTCAAGAATAGTTTCAAGGTCAATAAGGCGGGTAACCTCCAGCAGACTGCTCTCCTTGGCCTTTACGCGCTGGTTCATGATGGATGGCGAGTTGGCCAGGTCAGCGGGGTTATGAACGATATCGAGGCGAACTCCTTGATGTTCCTGTCGGAAACGCAGCGCAAAGTAAAGGAGTTTCTGGCCCTCAACGCTATTAAGGTCTGTAACAACTGTAAGTACTGCCCAGTCTTCCTTGGGGGCAGTGTCATCCGCTTCAACCACAGGCACTTTGCTGAACAGACGTTGGTGCTCGCTATACACCTTGTTGACATTCAGGACCTTGACGGCGTTGGCATCTTCGGGGTATATGAACGTATTGCGCCGGGCAATGGCGTTCTCCAGGAAGAAGGCCGGGACATTGGTGTGATCATTGACCTTGTTATAATAGACCGCCTGTTGCAACATCTGGAGGTCCACCATAAGCTTATGGTTCATGTTCCGTAGCCAGTCTTCTTCACGGGGGATGGCGAAGCCGTTTATGAAGGCAGGAGGAATGTCGGTATCAGCCCTGAGGCGTTCACACCAGTGCTTCGCGCGGTGGACCTGCTTTTCCAAGTCCTCGGAGGCAAAGATATCTTTGAAAGGTAGCGCCTCATGGTCTGGTCGAATCTCACGGTCCTTGATGGCCACACTGAAGATATCCTCGTTGGGCTTATCGGTGCTGGAGGCTTCAAGAGACTTTTCCAGGTAGGTAGACATGGCAGCCAACCCATACGTGTTGAGAAGATGGTACAGGACCTTTGCCTGTTCTACGGCCTCGCCTGTGGGAGTTAGGGGGACAAGGCCAAACCGGACGGGAATGCCTCGCTTCATGAAAGCAAGGAGCTGTCTGGTGACTAGCGTGACATCCTCGGCCCTGGTGAAGTCTACAGGAACAACAAGGTTGAAAAGGTTCTTGCGAATTTGAGGCAATCCTTGTCCAAAGTGCTGAATCAAAGCCCAGACCGACGGAGAATACTCGGCGTAACGTTTGTCCTTTTCAATGTTGTTCAGCCAGATAATGACTTGACCACCCTCGGGCTCATCCCGCCAGTCGAACCTACGAGGCTCTTCCTCGGTGGCCTTTGCGGCGGCAACCTCGTCATGACCCAAAAGGGAAACGGCTTGCTGGCCAGTCAGGCCCAAGTCCAGGGCACCGTTGATGAGTTTGCGTTCCCGGCGAAGCATGTCTACAAGCCCAAAGGGCTGGACCTGTCTGTCTACCATCTGAACACCGTTCATCCACAGAACGTTGGCACCTGGTGGTACCAGCAGTTGCCTGTTGTACTCATGTTCGGCCAAAAACTCCTTGGACACGTTGTGCTTTCCAAGCTTGGTCGAGTACTTGGGGAAGTCCTGTGTAAGTTTGAGCAGGGTATCAAACGGTGCTTCGCTCTGCATAACGAAGGATGCCGCCTTGACAGCAAGGGGCGAAAGCTCGGACTTTTCAAGGGGCTTGATGTCTGCGACCTCTTCATCTTCGTCCAGGACAAGCTCGGAATCCGATCTGATGGTCTTTTGGGAGTCACCTCCGGCGGCCTTGTCACCACCAGTATCCCTGTCATCGATGACGATGTAGTCTGTCCTTTTCAGCGTAAGCTCAACGCCATAACCGTTGACTGCGAGCGCATCATCTGATTGTCCAAGGCTTCTCTTGTAACGCAGCCGATACGAAGCCTCTCCTTTCCGGGCAAGTTCCATGGCGGCCTCGTGATATTTTCCAAAGGCAGGGGAGGTGATGTCGGCATAGAGCACGATTTCCTGATGGCCACTACCGAATTGTCTGTCAAAAGGCAAGGTGCGCTCTCGGGAGTTGCTGTTGACATGGCCCGATGAAACTTCGAGGCTGGCTTTGCAGTATTGCTTTCCGTTGAATAGAAACCACAGATCACATCCGTCCTCATCGGCCACTACATATGGCTCAACAGCAGTGGTATAGTACTGATAATGAGCCTCGACACGGGGCGCAGCGGACCGCAACGAAAGAGCCAGCTTGAAGGTCGACAGCGCCTCAGGGTTCACATGCCCATCTTCTTGGAGAACCTGGAGGAACTTTTCATAGAGCTCTTTGTCGGACTTGGCCTGGGCAAAGTCTCCCTTGGCAATGCGGTCCAGCAGTGGGAAATAGGCAGTAGCATTTTCGGAAGCCGCGGTTTCGCTGAATTCGGATGTGAGAATAGTCCGGTGCGGGTGAAGGAGGATGGTCAGGGAACTTACAGGAGCTCTACCAGATACGGAGGCGAAGGAAACGCGGCCTTGAGTGCGACGTCTACAGAGGGAGAAGCTGCAACGTGGTGTGAGGGAAGCCATGTCGCCGTGACAATGGCTGCCGCGAGACCCCACGGCAGCTGGGAGAGGCGGATCATGGTTGTCCAGACCAGGAAGCAGGTTTATTTATGGTGACGCAGGGAGGTAGTGCGTAGGTAGAATATTGCTCGATGAGATGGCTGTTTTTTTCAAAGCTCAATCATGAGTGGGATGAGAAAAGGTGCCACGTTGGATGTCACCAACGTCAAACGGCACAGCTCGAATGTGGTGGTGGTGGTGTTGGTATTGTTGGTGTTGTAGAGAGAGCGAAACAAAACGGGACAAGTAAGAGGTCACCGGTCTACCCAAAAGGGTTCAAATAAAATAACAACCTCGGTAATCTGGCAAAGTTACCAGATATACGTCGAGTGGTAAAATTGGGGATAGCTTCACAAAACAAGTTGGCGCTGAGGTTCCTGCCGTTTGAACACCTCGCCCCGGCTGTTCAGTTGTAGTGAAGCAACAGAGCTCGCCCAGTTCGGTCTAGCGTCTGAGGGAAGCTGTGTACAGGTGGCCGCCAGGGTTCATCGATCCGTCTCATATGGGAGGTTGTGGCTGGTGCGACCCTTGACTTGCGTCCCCTTAAATGAGGCTTACGCATGCCGTAGCCCCTGAATTGCGGATCCTCTGTGTGTTTATGGCGTGGCGGTGCACGAATCGATGAGTGCCGGTTGAGGCCACGCCAGTCGTGTCTGCAAGGCCCCAACTGCAGTGGACAGACAGGTGCTGTGCGAGTGGCAGCTGCAGCGCCCGCCCGCACTGAATGGGGAGGTGAGGTCGGTGCGATGGAGATGCCACGCTTCCCTACCACACAGGTAAGGTAGCATCCTAACAAGTGGAAGTGGAATTGAAGCCGCCTGCCGCCCGAGACCGTCCACACTCCAGCACCTCAGCTCTGTTGATTGTGAGTGGCATCCATCGCGGACCTTCCATTCGAACGACTGGACCTACACTGAGCACTTCGTTGTACCCGGACACTCAGTCTACCTCGACACTTCCTTTCCACTTTGGCTCCATTCATTCCCCAAACCACCACGCCGCCGCCGCCGCCGCCACCCCTCCTCCTCCTCCCACCCCCCGAACGGCAATTCCCATCTACCATAGTATTTTGCGACTTCACGGCGTCTCGGTTGATCGCGTCCTAATTCCCCCCGTCTCCCATTTAAATACTTAATCCACCTTTCCCACGTTGATGCCGGGAGCTTAGGCTGTGCTCCCCTTAAAGCCACTGGCAAGATGCAGGCCTCCTCGGGAATGCTCACCAAAGTACGTTGTTTGTCGTCCACTCTCCATGCGCCTTCTCCCCAGCTCGAAGACGTGTCTAACATCTTACCTTACCCCTGTGCGCAGTTCGAGTCCAAGTCGTCGCGAGCAAAGGGCATTGCCTTCCACCCTAAACGGTCAGCCTCTCCCGTCCCACGAAAGAGCAGAAGCTCCCCCGTCACTTGACCCTTGGGTCTTGATGTCTACACTTGTCAAGATAACCAAACGCGAAACTAACATGGCCTTGCTTCCAGACCATGGATTCTCGTCTCCCTCCACTCCTCCACCATTCAGCTATGGGACTACCGCATGGGTACCCTGATTGACCGATTCGAAGAGCACGATGGCCCCGTCCGAGGCGTTGATTTCCACAAGACACAGGTGAGCTCCCTGTTCCCTCGATGCGCCGAACCCGAGATATCGACAACTAGCTTACACATCCGTAACAGCCCCTCTTCGTATCTGGCGGTGACGACTACAAGATCAAGGTCTGGTCCCTCCAGACTCGGCGCTGCCTCTTTACACTCAACGGCCACTTGGACTACATCCGCACCGTCTTCTTCCACCACGAGCTTCCTTGGATTGTCAGTGCCAGTGACGACCAGACGATTCGGATATGGAACTGGCAGAACCGCTCCCTGCTCTGCACCATGACGGGCCACAACCACTACGTCATGTGCGCCCAGTTCCATCCCAAGGAGGACCTCATCGTTTCCGCCTCCCTCGACCAGACTGTTCGCGTTTGGGATAGTACGTGGTGCCTTGGCCGGGAAAGATGGGATGGAAATCTGCGAAATACATGGATGGCTGACCATTTTGTCTTGTCACAGTCTCGGGCCTGCGCAAGAAGCACTCCGCGCCCACGTCCATGTCCTTCGAGGACCAAGTTGCTCGCGCCAATGCCAACCAGACCGACATGTTCGGCAATACCGACGCCGTTGTCAAGTTCGTTCTCGAGGGCCACGACCGCGGTGTGAACTGGGTTGCCTTCCACCCTACTATGCCCTTGATTGTGTCCGCCGGTGACGACCGCCTTATCAAGCTGTGGCGCATGAGCGAGACCAAGGCTGTACGTGTTGTGAGGATTTGTGCATCTGATGACAACTTGCTGACTGAACCAACCATCCATAGTGGGAAGTCGATACCTGCCGCGGCCATTTCCAGAACGCCAGCGGCTGTCTTTTCCACCCCCACCAGGACCTTATTCTTTCGGCCGGCGAGGACAAGACGATTCGCGTATGGGATCTTAACAAGCGTACCGTAGTCAACACCTTTAAGCGGGAGAACGACAGGATCTGGGTCATCGCCGCTCATCCGGAAATCAACTTGTTCGCTGCTGGTCACGACAATGGTGTTATGGTGTTCAAGCTCGAGCGCGAGAGGCCCGCTTCTGCCGTTTATCAGAACAACATCTTCTACATCACCAAGGAGAAGCACGTCAAGATGTACGACTTCCAGAAGAATGTCGAGTCGCCCACGCTTTTGTCGCTCAAGAAGCTCGGAAGCCCTTGGGTGCCCCCAAGGACCCTCTCCTACAACCCCGCTGAGAGGTCTATCTTGGTCACCTCCCCGGCGGATGGTGGGTCGTACGAGCTCATCACCCTTCCTCGCGATGGTTCTGGAGCTATCGAACCCACAGAATCCAAGCGGGGCCAGGGCAACTCGGCCGTGTTTGTGGCTCGCAACCGTTTCGCCGTTCTCAACACTGCCACCCAGACCGTCGATATCAAGGACTTGACCAACAACACCACGAGATCGTTCAAGCCCCCTGTTGGCACTACCGACATCTACTTCGGCGGCACCGGCAACCTCCTCATCATTACTCCGACCGCGGTTCACCTCTACGATATCCAGCAGAGAAAGAGCACTGCCGAGCTGGCTGTAACTGGCGTCAAATACGTTGTCTGGTCTAACGATGGTCTTTACGCCGCTCTGCTCAGCAAGCACAATGTGACAATTGTAACCAAGACCCTGGAGCAGGTTAGCACTCTGCATGAGACTATCCGTCTCAAGAGTGCTGCGTGGGATGACGCTGGTGTTCTGCTCTACTCGACTCTCAACCACGTCAAGTACACGCTTCTGAACGGCGATAACGGCATCGTCTGCACCCTCGATCAGACTGTTTACCTCACCCGTGTCAAGGGTAGAAACGTGTACTGCCTTGATCGTGCTGCGAAGCCCAAGATTTTGCAGATTGACCCCACCGAGTACCGCTTCAAGCTTGCGCTAGTCAAGCGTAACTACGAGGAAATGCTACACATCATCCAGAACTCGAGCTTGGTTGGCCAGTCAATCATTGCCTATCTTCAGAAGAAGGGCTATCCTGAGATTGCGCTCCAGTTCGTCCAGGATCCTACTACCAGGTTCGAGCTTGCCATTGAGTGCGGTAATCTCGAGGTCGCCGTTGAGATGGCCAAGCAACTGGACAAGCCTAAGCTCTGGACGAGACTTAGCCAGGAGGCCCTCGCCCATGGCAACCATCAGATCGTGGAGATGTGCTACCAGAAGCTCAAACACTTTGACAAGCTTTCGTTCCTCTACCTCACCACCGGTGACCATGACAAGCTCTCTAGGATGGCCAAGATTGCTGAGCACCGTGGTGACTTCACTTCGAGATTCCAGAACGCCCTTTATCTGGGAGAGGTCCAGGACCGAATCCAGATGTTCAAGGAAATCGATTTGTACCCCCTGGCCTACATGACTGCCAAGTCTCACGGGCTTGAGGACGAGTGCCAGGAAATCCTCGAGGCTACTGGCCTCACAGAAGACCAGCTCTCGATGCCCACCCTGGGTGAACCCCTTACACCGCCCAAGCCCGTGGTGCCCACATACAAGGCTAACTGGCCAACAAAGGCGGCCTCGCAGTCCTTCTTCGAAAAGGCCCTACTTGGCGAGGTTGAGGGCTTGTCTCTGGAAGACCAGCCCTCTGCCGCTCCCAATGGTTTAGGTCTTGAAGAGGGTGGTGCCGATGAGCCTGCAACCAAGAAGGCCGGTGCTCTTGCTGAAGGCGATGAGGACGAGGATGCTGCGGGCTGGGACATGGGCGATGACATTGTTCCGGAAGTCGAGGAGGGCTTCGTCAACGTGGAGAGCGCGGATGCCGGCGGTGCTGCAAGCAGTGAAGCGGATCTGTGGTCCCGGAACTCACCGCTTGCAGTTGATCACGTCGCTGGTGGTTCTTTTGAGTCGGCAATGCAGCTGCTCAACCGCCAGGTTGGCGCTGTCAACTTTGCTCCGCTCAAGCCTCGCTTCTTGGAGGTTTACCAGGCCTCCAAGACTTATCTCCCTGCCGCGGCTAGCCTGGACCCTCTCGTCAACTACGTCCGCAGGAATCCCGAGGAGACGGATCCCAGGAAGGTTCTCCCTATCATCCCAAGGGACCTCGAGTACCTTGCTTCTAATGACCTGCAGCGCGGTTATGACGCGATGAGGGCGAACAAGCTCGAGGATGGTGTCAAGATCTTCAAGGGCATTCTGCATTCCGTCCTTGTCAACGCTGTAGGCAGTGATGGAGAGGTGGCTGAGGCCAAGAAGCTCATCGCTTCAGCCTGCGAGTACTCGGTTGCCATGTCCATCGAGTTGGCCCGCAGGCAACTTGGTTCTCCGGACCAGGTCAACAGCGATCCCTCGCTCCAGAAGCGGAGCTTGGAACTGTCGGCCTACTTCACCATTCCCAAGATCGAGGTTCCCCATCGCCAGCTTGCCTTGCTTAACGCAATGAACCTGGCTGTGCGGAGCAAGAACTACAGCTCCGCCCTTAGCTTTGCCAACAGGATATTGGCCAACGGAGGAGCCACCAAGATCACTGAGAGTGTATGTGATCACCTATATAACCTTGCCCTTTTGTTTTTCTTTTTGGTAGAGACGCTGACATATTTGAAAATAACAGGCCAAGAGAACCAAGGCGCAATGCGAGCGCAACCCTCACGACGCCGTGGAGATCGAGTTCGATCAGTTTGCCGAGTTTGAGATCTGCGCTGCCAGCTTCACGCCCATCTACAGCGGTACCCCTTACGAGGAGTGCGCGTTTGACGGAGCCAAGTACCACACCAAGTACAAGGGCACGGTGTGCACAGTCTGCGAGGTTTGCGAGGTCGGAAAGCACGGCAGTGGCCTGAAGCTATTTGCTTAAAAAGGGGTGGATGTGTTTGCAGTGGGTGCTACACGATTATGGGGGGTTTTGATGACAGGTATTGTAGTAGTTAAGTCTAAAGTACAGTCAAAGTAGGTATAATGATCGCGTTTCTTGCTTTCTTCTGCAGGAAGAACAGGGGAGAAGAGAAAAGGAAAGACAAAACTGTTTAGGACGCGCCTGTTGCATAACAATGACTGCCTACTATCGAGTAAGTTCGCGTGCTATAACCCGAACATGAAAGTCGTTGTCGCCTGAACTGTCAATTAGATAAGTCCATGCCAGACGCAAGCCGTGATATCATTCATCATATTCGTGTATACATAAAGGCGACACACGGAACGCAACGGTAAGTATTGTATCTGTACGCGGCCTCTGTTTTGCCTATGTAGCTAGATCTCTAAGGACCATCGTTTAAAAACGCTTGCGTAAACCATCCCAACCCAACCCATACCACACCGGCCAGCCACTTTCTTGTTTTTCCCCTGCTTAGACGATCGTCTCCAACTCCCTAGCATAACCCAGCGTATTCTCGATGATCAACCGGCTGAAGGGCTTCTCCTGCTCGGCACCGGCCTCCTCCGTCGCCGGCTCAGCAGACGGGAAGTAGATGTGGCCGTCCTTAAGTACCCAGCCGCGGGAGCGGGCGAACTCGACCACTTCGCCCTCGGACTCGAGGAAGAGGAGCGACTTGGTGGAGGAGATGGGAAGCGAGGGGTAGGCGCGCTCGGAAGAGGAGGCGATTTCGGAGCGGATTTGGAAAGTGAGGATCTGTTGACAGTAGGATGTGGTGGTTAGTGATTAATGTGGTACAGATAGTTAATCCTGATATCGTTGCTGGGGGTGAAGCGAAAGAGAAGGACCTAGGAGGAAAAGGTAGAGAAAACAAGACGCAAAAAAAAGAAAAACCCACGAACCTCGGAAAAGACTCCATACTCCTCACAAGGAACCTCGCCCTTCTTCATTGCCTTCCACACACGATCATAGCTCCCCTCCATCAGCCACCTCTCCAGCTTGATGGGATACCCGAGATATCTATCCGCCTCCAGCTCGCGCGTCGCGCCACCCAGCCTCGTGCTCAGCGCCTCCAGCTCGCTATGGAACTCGGCATACTGTCCCTGCGTCAACAGCAGCAGCAGATACAAGCCCGTGACCTTGTTCTTCTCCTCCCTGTTTGCGTCCGCGCCGGCAATCCTGCCACCAGCAGCACCGGTACCGACAGTACTCTCGAGCTCGTAGAACCCTTGGAGCTGGCTGACGTAGCGCAAAAAGGCGTCGGGGTTCTTGGCGCGGATCGAGGCCAGGGCACCTTGCTCGTAGACTTGGCGGGCGAGAGAGAAGAGGGAGGGGTTGGAGGCGGAACCGGGCGCGGTCGGGGTCAGCGCGTTGAGTTGGAGGAGCAAGAGTTTGGCTTTGGAGAGGAGGGCGGAGGAGTCGGTGTAGGAGAGGGAGGAGGCGGAGGTCTGGAGTTGGGTGAGGATTTGGGTGAGTTGTCGTTCTGCCATGTTGGGCGGTTGTGGAGTCTGGTTGTGGTGTTGTGGTGGTGGTGATACTGGGGTTGCGGCAAGTCGAGGTTCGTTTGTTGTTCTAGCTTCTAGGTGGTTGTTGAAGCTATCGCGGGCGGCAAATGGGTGTGACGGTTGGGTAAATGCGTCGCGTATGTGTGTTCTGATTCCGAGTGGATATTTTTGTGGTACTAGATAGACCGGCGATGTTGTATGGTTTGTCGTCGGGAGTTTGTTGATAGTTTTGGCTTGTATTGGGAAACGAGGCAGTGGATGTAGGTAGGTACGTAGTTTGATGTCGAGGCTGATGGTTGGATGCTTGCTGTCTTGGGGGGCGTCACGGCGGCAGGCTGACGGGGTGACGTTTTGGCAAGTGGGAGCTGTACTGTAGCCAGCTTGCTTGGCATGCGCCCGCTGCTGCCGTGGGTCGAGCTCCACGACCCCGCCAGCTGCAGGCGATTGGAGCAGCTGGCTCGTGCACGGGTTTCTTCCTTCTTGGTGGAATAGCTTATCGATAGCGTGTTGTGATAGCGGCTTTCTAGTTCCTGTACCTTGATGGCCGGCATTTTACACTAGTGAAAACTCTTTTGCGCAGAAGGCACGAACGAGTTTCACTCGACGGGGTCGTGTTACGCCTTCAGTTCCGCTCACAGGGC
Organism: Neurospora intermedia; assembly: GCA_037102815.1. Classification (NCBI taxonomy): domain Eukaryota; kingdom Fungi; phylum Ascomycota; class Sordariomycetes; order Sordariales; family Sordariaceae; genus Neurospora; species Neurospora intermedia. Next base: position 1,607,334 of record BTPP01000007.1, read on the forward strand.
TTGTGGCATGTATTCCAAGGGAATCGATAGGTTCACCTGACTGATGCCGTTGACGAGATGCGCACTTGCCCGCAACAGGTGAAGAGAGCTGGAAATTTCTTCCGGTGAACTTGACTTGGTTTGTTCAACTTCCACGATCGGATCTAAAACATGAGTGATGAACTCCCCCTCGACTAGTAATGTTCCAGAATGTCATCCCTGGACACGACCTCCTACTTCGAGACCTAGATCCATAACCTCGATATCTTTACTCGCTCCTCCTTACATGTCTTTTCTTCCTTGTTGCTTCCATTCTACTACAACCTAGATCTTGCTTCCTGTCAGAACTACCTACTGCCGACAGTGGCGGTTCAGACACAGAGGTCGACGATATCACAATGACGTCCCGGACAAAACGGATTTCAAACCTCCAAGAGGCTAATGTCAAAGCCTCGCGCTCAAAAGGTATGTAGATACTCGCCTTGGAGCGCTATTCTTATAGTGTTTGCATCCGTCATGTCTATGAGTGTTCGGACTGGCACTGGGTACCACCTACTTGTAACTATAGGAATGTGGAGGTCTCACATGCACCGAATATTCGACGCACTTGACCAGTCAGGGGCCGAGAGCGTCCAACACAAACTCCCAGCGGCCGCCAAGTTGCCGTCGACAGAGGCACAGCAGGGCAGAGTCACTCTATCGCCGCATGTACATCGCACAGTACACTACTTGTACACCTCGCTCCAGAGTTGAGTTGAGGCTCTTCTCCAGTTACGAGCAAACCAGGCAAGGCAGTGGGAGATACCTCTATGAGAAGTTCAAAATCTGCAACCTTCACTGCCATCTTGACTCTCGATACACTCACTCTAGGAGGCGATTCAAAAATAGAGTCAGGCACCAAGCCACACTGTTGCCGCTGGATTCGGGCTGGTCCGCTGGGCCATGAAATTGGACGTTGGTCGCATCCCGTGCGAGACCCGGATTTGGCATCCGCAACATACACTCGCTACACACACCATCACCCATAGAGCACTCTGGAACTGCATATTGCCTGTCCCCAAGGGGCGTAAGCCAAGCAAGCTCTTCGAGACCTTCACCCTTGCTTTGTTCAAGTTATGGGTACCCTACCTTACCTTGCTCCGTGCTATTCCATTTTATTATGCGGGTCGCCCTGCCTGGCTGTGCCGAGCTGTCGAGAGATCACGGGCGCTCCCTTCGAGACAAGAGACCGTTTTTCTTGAGACTTGCTTGCTTTCGTTTCGTATAGGAAGCATTCTCCTCCGTTCTCGACATACCAAGCTTCTCTTTTCTTTGACTTTTTCAGTCATCGCAACCATCAACATCATCAAAGACACCGGATGAGACCAATACACTCGCAGCATCCCACGTCTACCTCTACAAGTAGTGGAAGACTATAGTACACTGAAGCTTCAACTTGGCGCCCCTCCTGACTTGCTAAAGTTCCCCTGCAAACGTCCCCGCAACCCCTCTCTCCCTTTCTCTCTTTGCGGCCGTCATAACGACAAAGCTTGAACCCACTACGCTACATACCTTTACATACCTTACATTTCTACATACCACGACACCGGAAGTGGGGGAGCCGCTGCTCACACTACTACCACTACTACTACTGTATGCTTTTGGACGGGATTTACCATTGGAGTTGTCGGACCGGACATTCTGGACATAGTGGGCGGATGTGCTGACGAATACACGTTTTCGGAAACTTATACAGTCGCGGCCAAGCCATTGGAGCCATTGTCACCACTGTTGCCCCTGGCCCTATTTACAGAAAAAGACTCCCCCGAAATGCCTACCTTGGGCGCAACGTTTGTCCCTGGAGGCTATGATGACTATTTCATGCCCGAAGTTGTCGCACCAGCCCCGCAACGGTAAGCCACTTTCTTGCCCGCCCTACAAGTGCCTCGTCAATTTGACCGCAAATTATCAACTACATTTTGCGCCGTCGGGTCCGATCTACATAGTAATATTGGACCGGAGTTGCATGGCTTGCGAAATGACGAATCTGCTACAAGGCTCCGCCAGCAGACGGAAAAGGGCTGAGTGGAGGGCTGAGCCGCTGAACGGCGAGCGCTGAGAGGCTAACGGACATGTTGCGATATGTTTCTACAGGGTAATGCCAGAGGTGCCTCAGAACATGCAAAAGGACATCCAACGCATGGAACTCGAAGCTCGTGAAGTCGATCCTCAAAAGAACAACGGCACCAACGGTAGTGCGAAGAACAGGGACCAACAACAAGACGAAAAGACGTAAGTCTATCCATACCCGACCCTGATTCCCACCGACCGACCTGCCCAGGGGAGGGGATCCATACCGGTACGCTGGCTTCCAGCAGAGGGGGAGTTCCAGGATCCCTCCGTTCGGGTGGGGCGTTTATGCGCGTATGGCACATGTCGATGCGCTGTATACCGCAATCTATAAATGCAAGGTGACCTGCTGCTGACGGCTTGCCCAACCTTGGTGGGCAACAAACAGGTTCAAGCCTTTCCAACAACGCTCCGGCGCCCGGTCGACAGCCATGGACGCACCCTCGTTCTCCCCTTTCCCCAAGGTCAAGGGCGAGAACATCCCTCCGAGCGACGAGGAGAAGGAAGAGATCCTCTACCAGGCCCGCACCCTGGTCCTTCACTCCAACAATGTCTCGATGCAGGTGACATGGGCGCGCGACTCGTTGATTTGGGTCGACATAGCCCAGGAGGCCGCCGCCAGAGACTGGAAGCGTGACGGGAAGGGAAGGGAACGGCCATCGACGCCTACGACAGAGCACGAATTGCGCGTCGACGCTCTCAACATCATCGAGTACCTGGCAAGCCAAGATCATCCCGAGGCGAACTTTATGAAGGGAAAATGGCTGGAGTTCGGCAAGTTTGGATATCGCGAGAACAAGCGGGAAGCCTACGCCCACTACAAGAGGGCGGCAGAGAACGGATACGGTAGGGCCGAATACCGCATGGGCATGCTCTACGAAAACTCCAACGACATCCCCAACGCCATCAAGCACTACGAGGCCGGCGTGAGGATGAAGGATACTGCCTCCAACTACCGATTAGGCATGATACACCTCATGGGCCAGCACGGCTTCCACAAGGATATTCTCCAGGGCCTCGACATGATCCAGCTTGCAGCCGACACGGCCGATGAGGACTCTCCGCAGGGCGCTTATGTGTACGGCCTGCTTCTTTCCCGAGAGCTTCCCGACATTACCATTCCCGAAGACATTCTCCCGTTTGATTTGGTCGTCGCTCGCCAGTATATCGAGAAGGCGGCATACCTTGGCTTCCCCAAGGCACAGCTGAAGATGGGTCAGGCGTATGAACTCAGTCAGCTTGGGTGCGACTTCAATCCAACCTACTCCCTTCATTACTACGGCCTTGCTGCCCGCCAGGGACAAAGCGAAGCTGCGTTGGGTGTTAGCAGGTGGTTTTTGTTTGGCTTCGAGGGTGCCTTTTCCAAAAATGAGGCACTCGCGTATAAGTACGCTCTGGATGCAGCCAACGCCGGCTTAGCGACAGGCGAGTTTGCCATGGGATACTATCATGAAATAGGTATTCATGTACAAAAGAATGTCGTCGAGGCACGAAAGTGGTACGAAAAGGCGGCGGAGCATGGAAACAAGGATGCCATGACCAGATTGGATTCACTGAGCCAGTCCAAGACGCTGACGAAGCAGGACCACGAAACAACCACACTTACGCGTATCAAGTCTCAGCACGGCTCGCAGCGCGGCAAGCGCCCTGAGCGGTTCTCAAGACCCACGGAAGTGTTGCCTACCCTGAGTGAGGGTGATCCCGGCGACAACGTGCCTCCAGTTCCTGTCAAAGCGTCTCAAGGATCGGCAATGGGCCATGATCAGATTGACTTTCCAGATCCTGCACGAAACGTGAATAGACCACCTGCCTTTACGGTCAATTTCGATTCGAACCCGAACCTGAACCTGAACCTGACCTTGCGGTCCAAGTCCACGGCACCGTATCCCGAGGACACTAGGCCTCCGCCGCTCAGAGCGCGTACTAACACCGCACCGTATCCGGAAGACGATATGCGTCACCCGTCTCCTCCACCACACATGCAGCAGAACTATCTGTCTGCGAAACCCCTAGCACCTCATTTCAACCCGGGAATCCGCCCGTCATCAAGCTCGGGTGGTCCACATGCCGACCGGCCAATGAGCGCTTTCGGGATCCGGCCTAACTCAGCCAACGGTCCTTCCGCACCACAAGGCCCCGGGCCCCGAGGCCGAGTTCCTCCCGGGGCAGTTGGTACTTGGGAACCACAGGTCTCACCTGGGTATAGACAACCCAGTCCCGGACCTGGCCCCGGCCCTCGACCTGATTACAGACAAAACAGCTATCGCCCTCCACATGATGTCGGTCCCGGACCCTCGCCACAGCGGATGAGTGGAGGTGCTGGTCCCGGCATTCCGCCCTCTGCTGCACCCATTGGCGATCCCATGAGACAAAGACTGCAGAAGCCCAATCCGAATGCCGGCAATTATCCTCCGGCTCAGCAGGTTGGAGGTGCCATGCATAGTCCTCAACAAAGTCCAGGCCTTCCGCCCATGATGAGTGGTGGCGCGCAACCAGGCTATGGCTCTAGGCCAAACAACAGCAGACCAAACAGCGATGCCTACGGTCATGGGCAGGGTGGTCCTCCTATGCCTGGGCGGTTCCCGACCGGCACTCCTACTTCCGGGAACGGTGGTCCCATGCCAAGGCCAGATAGATTGGACAGTCTAGCTACGGGAGGCAGACCGGGTTCAAATGGAGGCCAAGGTCCATCTGGAGCTGGAATCGGAAGGATAGCAAGCGCACCGCCAGTACAGCAACACCAACCGCCTCACCCACATAGCAAACCTACCCATAGCCCTGGGCCTTCCGCGAGTCCGACGCCGAGCGCAGCCAGTACGACAAGGCTGCCGGGGCACGGGGGCGCTGGTGGGAAATCCAACATTGAGCATCCCGATGGCAAGACTGTCGGAAATGGACCGGCTACTTTTGAGGAGATGGGCATCCCGCAGGGGAAAAACGACAGCGACTGTGTAAGTTTACTTGCCCTGGCTTTTGCTTTCCTCTTTTCTTTTGGACGGATTCTAATAAGGGTTACAAATAGGTTGTGATGTGAGGTCGCGGTGTGCGCGCTTCTCCTACCTTCGCGTCGATAATGCTGGTAGGATCTGATACCCAGCCTGTAGCTCCAGGATCATTGCGTTGAGTTTGCAGGGAGTTGGCGGAGTTGTGCGTGTATGTTTAAATAGGTGACCTGTTTGCTGGTTTGCTTTGGTCAACTCAGCGAGACTGTTAGATGGGGGATAGGAGCTGCCGCAACTATGTTCGCGTGAACTCCCGCTCATGTAGAAATGATGTAGTCCTCTTCATATCGGGCACAGTGGGAAGAGATACGATAGCAACTTGCAATGAGGAAAACAAGTACAATTAAGTAACATGACCTGTGCAAGATGGTAACGATGTGTGGGCGCTCTACTGCCGGGACTGATTGCTGAAGGTCTGCATCATGCTTGCTTGCACGGCCTACATAGGAGAAGGCACTGGTATATATAGTCGAATGCACGCTGTTTGCAGTAGAACTTAAGGAAGCGATCACGACGATGGCTGACGCACAAGAAGTTCGGGACTCCTGAGGAAGTCATTTCCAGGCTCAATGGCTGGCGGTGTGCCGGGCTGGTACGGAGAGGTGAATATAACGCAGCCGCCCCCAAAAAAGGGTTTAAGTCAGTCTGTCATCCTGTAGAATCGAGTTCTTTTCAGTTCTGTACAATCTTTGATCCCGTCAGATATATTGCCTAATGTCCTACTGTTGACTGTACATTGCTTGGTAGGAACTTTCCGGCTGCCTGGCTGAAGGGAAATCGACATTTCCATCTGATCCATGGCGGCACCTCAAGCAGCACCCATGCCAGCAAGCTCGCCGCTTCCCAAAGTTCCCGCTTCGACACCACCGGTGCCCGATGCCTTCGCCCTCCTGCCCTGCCCAAGTTCCGTCATGATCCACTCATACATTGCCCACTGCACAGCATTGACGATGAAAGCCCTGACACTACAAACCGCCAACCCCCTAAAGAACGGCTTGACCCCGCCCTCTCTGTAGGTCAGCTTGGCGACTTCCCAAGCTCCCAATGGCCTTTGCTTCATCCGCTGGCTCGCCGTCCTGCCGTCCAAGAGTGCAGTTTGCTCCCCTTGGGTTTCGATAATACTACCGGAACCCGAAGCAAGTGGAAGTGGAAGGATCCCCTGGGTCTGAACCCGTGTCTTGATCACGTCCAGGGGGAAAATGCTCGCCCAAGTGATGATTCCCGCCAGTCCACCGCAGAGAAGGACGCGGGCTGCTTCGGAGGTCAAGATACCTCCTCCGGCCTGAGGAGAAGAAGAAGAAGATTCCCCCGAGAAAGATTCCCCCGAGGTAGAAGAAGAGGAAGAAGCAGCAGCAGCAGCAGCAGCAGCAGCCACCATCCATCTCGAACTCAACTCATAACTCCAAAAATAGAACCCATACCCGATACTATCCCTCAGCGCCGTCACTCCCCCGCCAAAGTAAAGGCCTTTGATTCCTTGGGTGCGAAGGACGTGTTTGGTTACTTGCCATGATGATGATGATGATGATGACCCTTTTTTCTCTGTTCCTCCTACTATTCCTATTCCCCCTCTACTACTACTACCACTGCCACTACTACCACCTTGGGTTGTCCCTCTCCTCGATCCTTGCTGCCCCTGCTGCTGCTGCTGCTCCTCTGCTGCAAGCAGCTGAACCCGACACTTGATCAACTCGGTAGGCGTGCTCACCACCCACGTAGCCAACCCGCCTACGGCGCCCGCAATCCAGGTACTCCAGAGGTTGACGCCCGTTTGTAGAGGTAGAGAAGGGTCGATGCCGAAAACAAAGTGGTTGATGGCTGATTCGGTTCTGTTGTAGGAGACGAATAAGAGCGCGTTGAGGGCGCCGTAGCCGAGGACCGGGGCGGCAGTGCCCCTGAGGAAGGGTCGGATCCACGACGAGGTTGTTGTTGTTGCTGGTGTGCCTGAGGTGGGTGGTGCTGCTGCTGCTGGTGACGGGGTTGAGTTTGGGATTGGGGTGGGTAGTAGGGAAGAAGAAGAAGAGGAGGAAGACGACGACGAGGAAGAGCCGCCGCCGCCGGCTTGGAGGCGGACCTTGAGAATGTCAAGCGGGTTGCCGATGACGATGCCTATGGCGCCGGAGACGTATCCGGCCCAGAAGTCGGCGGACATCATGGTACCTCTACGCTGTGTACCATACCACGGCACTGCCGCCGTAGGGCCGTTCGAGGTTTAGCCAATCGTGTGTCCTGAAACACTGGGCTCACTGCGCGGACAGGACCTGGCCTGCAGCGCTTCAGTTCACCAGCGCTCGGGCTGGCTTTGGTTTCTGGCTGTCTGTCTGTCTGGGACGGTGGTGATCCGATTGGTTGTCACTCGTCAGAAGCACGTCTGCTGTCTCGGACTGGAGTAGGTGTTGATTCTTTTAAACACCAGGAACCAAATCCAACAGCCAGATGTTTGAGCGTAAAGTTGGTGATATGGAATGTCGTAAGCACTCAACCCGTTGGTGTTAGGTCAAACAGGTCCTACCCTAGTAGAAATACCTAGCTGGAGAGATGCCGAGGTAACCGTGACGAATTCTGGGCTCGGCCTCCCTGTCCGGTCCGGTTGATAAGGTGACAGCTTCCTTTGACCTGGTCTCCACGAATTAAACTTTGCTGGACCGACTGAACACGCCTCGAGATATGAAAAAATGAGAGTCTGGGGATTCCTTTTTGCTTTTCTTTGTGACCATTTTCACGCCCGGAGATGGAAGGATTCGACACAGTACGTAGCATCGAATAGTGGGTCCCCCGGCGCACACCCCCGTAGGCACCCGACCCACGCCGTTTCCCCGGATTCTCGGGTCTCCACTCTGTGTGACGTTGGTGTGGGATCCGAACCGGGCGGCAGGACGTGCACCAACGGACATGGCATGGCGCTGCGTATGCCTAGATGGGGGATGGGGGAGTATACCACCAGGAACATACATGCTACAAGTGAAAAGGTCAATCGGCAATCATTATGTACGAGACGCAGGTACAAGTGTGATTGTATATATGAATCCCTTGGAGACACTCAACATTCGGCTTCCGACCACCTAACCTGTCGAGTTCCCGCAGTGTTCACATCGCCCCCCTCCCATCATCCCCTTCACCTTTCTTACCCCGTCCCTCGTCCATTTTCGCTTCTTTCTTTCTTTCTTTCTTTCTTTCTTCCTTCCTCCCTCATCCTCACTTAATCTCCATCTCCCCAAACCTCCCATGCCCCGTCTCCCTCTCATGCTTCGCCGCATCCTTCGTCCCCTGTCCAATCCATCCACACCCATCCATCTCACACTTGATCACAAAATCCGTCGTGTCCGTATAATAATGCATCCGCTGCAACTGCTCCGCCAACTTTCTCGCCTTATCCAGCACCTCCTCGTCCTCTGTGCTCCACTTCGTCACGTCCACCTCGACGGGATAGCTCAGATCCATGGCAAAGGCGATGCGGTCGTAGTGGATGCCCGAGTAGAGGATCAGGATTCTCAGGCTCTTGCCCTCGCCGAACCGGTCCACTCGGAGGGACTTGACGTCGATAGAAGAGATTTCAATGTTGTAAATGTCCGAGAGGATAGACAGCTCAATGGCGCCGCCCCAGACGTCTGACTGCAGCATGCGGGAGGCGTAGACCGAAGGCGGGGAGCCAAGGATCGCGGCGGTGTACTCGGTGGGGTGGGCGAGAATGTAGTCGGATACTTGGCGACGGAGGACGGCGGACGGGTTGGCGATGGAGAGGGCGCCGCCTACTGCTGTGACTGTTATTGTTGTCAGAGGTGAGAAAATGAGTGAATGAATGGGTGGGATGAGTGGGATAAGATAGTGAGTGAGTGAGTGCGTGCGTGCGCAAGGGGGCGGACGGGCGGTTGTGAGATGGGTTATGAATGGGTGTGAAGGGTGGTGAAACTTACACATGCAGCTGTTGTCATCGGGCATTACGCGGAGGACTGTGTTGTGCAGGACGGGTTTCTCAGTTAAGATACATTCATCGCATATTATACGAACAATTTTACATCGTAACCAGAATTTGCTTGTAGAATGAGCGCTCACCAAGATATCCGCCTCTTTCAGGCCACTCAATGGACGTCTCGTCCGGCTCGATGCCCTTTGGTGTGAACTTTGGCTTTTCTGGCTCTGCCGCAGGTAATGAAGCAGCGCTTTCCAGAGGAGCCACGACAATCGTCTCTCCGCGCAGCTTGAGGTCCTTGAGCGGGGTGACTTTCTGCGCTTCATGGCTGATATCGAGATCTTTTAGGGGGTAGCCATATTTCAACGAGAACTTGTCGATCTTGGTGGCCGTTCTTATCTGGCCCACCAGGTCTTCCAAGATGGACTCGTCGTCGACTTCAAGGCGGGTTTGGCCGCTGGGGGTCCTGAGGCGTAACTGAATTTGCGGCATTGGTCTCGCTTAGCGTTGGTGATGGTGTGCTAGTGTTGACAACAGTATACTTCGAGGACAGGTAATACGGTCGATGTCCTGGATAGATAGGGCTCCGCCGTGAGATTGGATATGGTGGATGATTTATCTAGGTTTGGGTGAAAGTCGAGAGTTATATTCAAAGCTGGTCAAAGAGGGAGACGCAAGTGCAGAGTTTATCTGGTGGGTATATAAGAGCTTCCGTCAGATTCCTGTCCTGGTTCGGATGATAGTATGGTACCTCTATGCGCCGAAGTGGACGGAAGGAGGGCTGTACCGGCGGTGTGGTGCTCTGTCTGCGCAAGTCAGGATGGATGGTAAGCTCTTCCTTGTAACTACGGTTTCCCAAGACTCAAAGGTGTACCTTTCCAAGAGAAAGGTTATGGGTCTTTTAGTAGTAGTCAAGTGGAGGAGGTGGACAAACCAGGGGTCAAGGTACAACTTAAGCGGAACAGTTCATGCAAGCGCGGCCAGATCGAAGTATGTCACTCACGATGTCAACCAAGATGGGACGAGAGCAAGCTGCAAACTCAAACTGCCTTGGTTGGTTCGTCCAACAGTTATGAGAGAGTTCAGGTGACAAGATTGATGTTGCTGATGAGGTGTCATTCTTACAGCTTCGTTACGGTACTAGTATCAATAAGGGGGTTAGATGTACAATGCGGGAAGGGAACCGTTCAAGCTGACCGGGGGGGGGAATTCCCACCACGAACGGGGCGTGAAACGTCACTGTGGGTTGGCGACATCATTAGCGCCCATGCCCGTAGAGGTACGTGACACTTTGACCTGTATGGCACAACAGAAACACCACGCGGTCCGGTTCCTCATTTTCGGACTGCCATGTTGCGTCAAGACAATCCGGAATGTACAACAGCTGACACACGTACGTAGAGGTAGTATAAGGTACCTCTAGGGTAGTTACCCCTACCTGTGTATGCAGTAAAGCCCTCAGAGACAGAGGAGCCCTGGGTATAGAGGCCCGGTCTTATAAGATCGATGTAATGTAATGTAACAGGCAGTCCAGGCCTTTAAGCCCCGCCCCCGAGCGTTGAGCAAGGCGCTAGAGGTAAGCAGCTGCTCTGCCCACCGGGGCTCACCCCCTCCTCCCCGCCCGTCGCGGGGCTCGGGGCCGCAGTGGATCGGCCCTTCCGGCAATCACGCACGGTCCAACCCACACAGCATGGAACCTTACCTAGTACCTCTAAGTACATAACAGATGGTCAGGGGTCATGCATTCGTGGCAGGCGATCAACTGAACCCGTTACTGTCAACCTACCTAAGCAACTAACGAGGGTTTGGCGCGTCTAATAGCACGTTTAAGGCGTTAAGGTGCGGTTAAGGTGGACTCCCAAGGGAACTGAAGTGCTCGGCTGGAGGCGACGGACAAGCGAACCAGTCACTGCCAATGCAGCAATCGACACCAATTGGACCCTCGTCTTGGTTTCGCGTGTTTCCCCAGGAAGAGCTAGCCATCACTACACTACACTACACTACTTTCTACACGAGGTATCCTTGGTGGGCATCTTTTAGGAGATCGTCGTCGTCTTTCTGCCATCGACGCACACAGACTGACTCGCGGCCCCGGCAACGGTACCCCAATCAACAACACCCAGCAAGAACAACAGAGCCAACACGCCAACCAACTATTACTTCTACTATTACTGCTGCTACTACTGCTACTACTACTGCTACCTTAGACATAGGGTGTGGCTTGGCTCCAGCAGCGGGCGTCTGAGCCTGTGTCTGTGTCTGTGTTCTGGGCTGCGCGTGGAGAACCGTGTATGTGTGAGGCAGAGCACCTGCTGCTGCTGCTGCCGCTGCGTGTTTGGTTTGTCTGGCGGAATCACCTTGGAGAAACACAGACAAACCGACCGGGGAGAGGAGTCTAGGAGTCCACCCTTGCGCTACCGTCCCAGCTCTCTACACTACAATCTGCCCTCCCGTTACCACATCCCCGTAGCTTGCGTACCTACACTAGCTTGCGTAGCCGCGATGCCCACTTTGCGCGAGCGCCCCAGCAGAGGCGACTCCTCCCCCGCCAAGAGGAACACCACTTCCTCAGCTGCTGCCCCGACCAGGACAACCGCCAGAACCACCCCCAGAACCACGCGACGACAGTCCAGCAACGCCAACAGCAATATTATGGCTACTGCCCCGGCCCGTGACGCGATCGAGGTACGCGAGTCCATCGAGGCCAAGGGCGACGTCGATGATGATGTAGACATGGAGGATGTCGATGCGAAAGACGACGAGCCACGCAAACCCGCCAACAAAGACCAAGATGCGGACATGGCCGACGACCGAGAAGACGACGAGGACGAGGATCAAGACCAGGACGAAGAAGACGAAGAAGAGAGTGATTCTGCCAAGGATCTCTTACAGCTAATCAGAGACACGTCCGAGTACCTGTGTCGGTACACCATCAAAGTGGATGGAGAGTCAGTCACCCTCTGCCCCCTGCGCTCAGGTACTCATGCTGTGCCTCGCGAACCTATCGGCACGCTAACCATCTTGTCTGTAGGGACTACGAGATTGCCTCTGGCTTCCAGAGGTTAGTCAACAAGCGAAGTCTTCCCGATTACTTTGAGGTTATCAAGACCCCCATGGCCTTCAGCACCATCAGGGTAGGTTAACATGTTTTGCTGCCCTGCACTCATGACACCAGCGCTGACCATGTTTCTTCGCAACACTGCAGGGCAAGCTGGGCAAAAAGAGCTACACAAGCTTCAACGAATTCGTTCAAGACGTGACGCGCATATGCCACAACGCACAAGTATACAATAGACCCTCCGCCCCCATCTTCTCCGACGCCGGTCGGTTGCTCGAGGTTTTCAAAGAAAAGCTTGCCGAACTCGTCCAGAAGGGGGACATTACCGAAAAAGACGCCGAGATCCCCGACTACGGTCCGTTACCCGAGTTTGAAGATTCGCCAACCCCCGAAGAGGAAGAGGACGAGGAAGAGGAGGAAGAGGAGGAGGAAGAATCAGAATCGGATGACTCGGATGCTGTCGACTCGGATGGGCGGCGCCGGCGTGGACGGAGACGCGGTGGCCGGTCTCGAAGAAGGAAACAAGATGACGACGATGAGGAGGCCCAGAAGAAGCACACGAGACCCCTCAAGGTCCTCACGCCGCAAGAGGCCAGGATACAGGCCCTACTCAAGGGGCTGCGGAAATTCAAAAACGAAAATGGCCATGTGCGCATCAATCACTTTCAGAGGCTCCCTGACAAGTCAGAAAGCCCGGCTTATTACGCCGCCGTGCGCAACCCGATTGCGTTGGATATGATCATCAGGAAGCACAAGCGTAAAAAGTACCAAAATCTCGACCAAGTCCTCCAGGACCTGGAACTCATGTTTGAGAATGCGAAGCTCTTCCACGAACAGGGGAGTGAAGAGTATGAAGATGCGGTTGAACTACAAAAAGAGGCGCGCGCCCTCACGGAGCAGGAAAAGGCCAAGCCCGACGATGACTTTCGCGACGCAGATGGAAAGCTGCCCTTGGACAGCATTGAGCACGGAGGCGAGCTGTGGCGAGTGGGTATGTGTTTATGCATCCGGGCCCCAAGGAAAAGCGCCAACGCCAACCATGCCGAGTTCAGATGACTGACTGTGACTATAGGTGATTGGGTTCACATCCGTAACCCTAACGATCTTTCCAAGCCCATAGTCGCGCAGATCTACCGCATGTGGTCGGACAAGTCTGGTCAGAAGTGGGTGAACGCCTGCTGGTTTTATCGCCCAGAACAGACGGTCCATCGCTATGACAAGTTCTTTTACGAGAACGAGGTGGTCAAGACAGGCCAGTATCGCGACCACCGGATCGAAGAAATTGAGGACCGATGCTTCGTGATGTTCATTACCCGCTACCCCAAGGGCCGCCCTCGCGGATTGCCCTATAACAAGATGGTGTATGTCTGCGAGGCGCGGTACAACGAAGAGAAGTGCAAGTTCAACAAGGTCAAGACGTGGTCCAGCTGTCTGCCCGAAGAGGTTCGCGACCAGGACTATGAGATGGATCTCTGGCCCGTGCCGCGCACCATGAGGAAGATCCCCAGTCCCATCAAGCATCTGCTGCAAGCCGACGCCAAAGAGACGGACGACTTGCCGAAACCGACGTGGAGGAGCCCGAATGCGCCTCCCCTCATTGGGGCGGTCCATCGTCGCCCTCGTGAGCCCAATGTAAGCGAAGCTGATTTCCTTGAGCGTCATTCTCTGAATTGTTTTCTGTTGCGAGGTTGCGAGGTTGCCAGGCCCCTAGGAGCCGCTCCCTCCAGAGAGGAGCAGGAGAGCAAACAAAGTGGCTCTCAATGCGTGCTTTTGAGAATTTTCCCAACCCCACATTCATCCATCCCATTCACCTTTTCCTCGGTGCTTCTTCCTGGTTCTGTCATTCCGTCCTTTATGTTTGATTTCACTCCTCGTTCGCAGCTTCACTCTTCACGACTCGACCCATCCCGCTCTCCCACGCCCGGGTCATCCCTCGTTTCGTTTCCGTTTGAGACCGAGGCTAGTGCTAGAGTCAACCTGTCAGTGCCTCCCTTGTACTGGTTTTTTTTCCTTTTTTTTTTTTTTTTTTCTTTCTTTTTTTTATACTCTCCCTTTTTCAACATTTGTTTGTCTCACTTTTCTCCCCTCCTGCCACTTCCTCGACTATCCCTTGAACTGGGTTACCCTCTTTCAGTTCTCTTTCACTCATCCTTGTCAATTTTTTCTCGTTCCCATTGCCTCTTGCCGCGCCATCGATTCTCGGCACACACAAGTTTCCCTGCGCGCTTCCGTCAAACCTTCTTTGCATTAGACAAAAGCTTGTCACACCTCCCTGCTCCTCCTCTACCTCCACTGTGGGACAGACTAGTAAGAAAGCGTTGGAAAGAAAGCGTGTGAAGTAGTAAGCTGACGACAGATCTCTCGAACAAGGAGTCGCCTCCGCCAGAAGCTCACCCAATATTCATCGCGCCTGTGCCGCTGGCTATTGGTCCTGGTCCTGGCTCCGGATCATCGCACCGTCAGTCCTTCTCTGGTGGTGTTCCAGGAACACCAACATTCCATCCGTCTGTCGCTCCCGCGCCTGGACCTGGTGGACACGTCGCGTTTGGAGGTCAACACTACGTGCAGCATTTCGCACCACGGCAACAGCAGCAGCAGCAGCAGCATCAGCAGCAGCCACCCCATGGTCACGGCATCGCTCCTCACATCGTCCAGATTCACGGTCATCCGCAGTCGCACCCGCCGCCGCCGATCCATCAGTATCAACCGCAGCTGCAACCACATCCCCATCAGGGTCTCCATCAGCAGCCACTAGGACCCCAGCACCAGCACCAGCCAATGCCCGGCATGCCCATGCACGTGCAGCCCCATCATCCCGGGATGCCCCCGATGCAGCCAAGCCCCCATCATTACCCACACCAGCAGCCTCCTTCTTACTCGCACCAACAACCTCCTCCGTACCACGGTCCCGGGCCACAACACGTCCCAATTCCTCAGCCTCCACACCAGCCGCCGCCGCCGCCGCCGCAGCAGCAACAACAACATCTTCAACAACAACAACAACTTCACCAGCCCTACCAGCAAATTCAATACATTCACCACGGCCCCCCGACCACACAAAGCCAGCTCGCTCCGGCGCCACCTCCCGGGCCCCAGTACGACCCCCATCACCCACATTCCAGGCCGGTGCACGCGCACCCGCCGCCACCACCACCACCACCACAACAACAACAGCCCTTTGGAGTCGGCCCACCGCACCACCCTGGTGTACCCATAGGCTTGCCGGTAGCGCATCACTCCCATTCTCATCCGCAGCCGTCGCCAATAGCGCCCAACTTCCCCACGCCCAACAGGCACCACCAGCCACCTCCGATGGGAACCCCCATGCAGCAGCACCCGCCAACCATGCCGCAGCAGCTCGCCCCAGGTTCGGCCGCTGGTAATGCGTACAACGCGCCGCGTGCCCCCGAGGTCTACACCCTTGCCGATAACATCGACAGTGAGATCCCGGAGGAGGTGAAGGAGCAGTTTCAGACGGACGACCAAGGACGTGTCCTCTTTTTCACCGCGCCGCCCCTTAATCGGGCTTCTGTTCGCAATGGTGGCGTGGCGGAGCAGTACGCCGGATTGGGTCACAGTGTTCACTGGGAGAGCATCAAAGCTCTCAAGGAGGAGCGGAGGCGCAAGAGGAAGGAACGAGATGAGGCGCTGCAGGAAGAGGCGAACAAGCGAAAAGCTGCCAAAACTGCCGAGGCTAAGGCGAATGGCGAGGGGGATGAGCACAAAAAGGCACTGAGTCTGCTGGAGGAGGGCATCCTTCAGTGGTGCGATCAGATGCAGAAGGGGACGAAGCATTTAGAGGAATTGCTAGGGGGCAGGGAGGAGTGGGAAGAGATGATGAGGCAAAGTAAGGAAGAAAACAAGGGGCTAACGGAGGCGGAGATTAGGAAGAAGAGTTTAAGGTGGTGGCTTGAGGATCAGATCAAGAAGGGCTTGATTACGGAGGAGGAAAGGAAACAATTGGAGGAGGCTTTTCTGGCCGATGCAAAGGGTTTGACGAGCGTCAAGGCGACGGGGTTGAAGGCTTAGAAACCTTCGGATCCCAAGCCGAGTTGAGGTTGAGGTCACTTGTAGCAAAGGAACAGAGTGGGTTTGCCGTACTGGGAGCGTTCAAGAAGGATGGATTTCTGGTTGGGACGGCGCCGTCTACTTGGTTTAGCTCTAAAGTCTCCTCTGTCAGTATTACTCAGTAGAGGATATCTTGGCCATCACATGGTTTTTCTTTTAACCTCGGTTCTGCATGTTGTGTACTGTTGGGAATCAAAAAGAATATACGGAACTCGGATGTTTGGCAGAGGGAGTTGCCTGGTTAGAGCTGCTGAATATGTTTATGTAGGAGTATATCGTTAATTCCAATTTCCAAACTACACTAGCTGATGGATTTTTGTCGGCTTTCTATCTTCAAGTTCCGAAGGTTGACATATCACATGGCGTTTTCGCTCAAAGATGGCGAAGTTGGGCCGGGTGATGGGCTTTTTGAAAAAGTTTTTCACTATGGAGAATCACCAAAAAGCATAGGTATTTTCCCCAGTGTCATAATGAGGATGTTGATGTTTGCTGAGTTACTGCATTGTCTCCAACGGTTAACAAGGCAGCATAGGTAGGTAATCAGGACACAGCGGGGCCCTTTCGAACGTTGATCAAGCTGATAACGATAAATCAATCAAAGTAGCAAAACAAAAAGCGTCGTGAATCACCATTAAAACGGGCTCGATAACGGATAAACCTTGACAGCTTGATTTACACAAGGTTTACGGTACTTAGCACTCCCCGTATGTAGGTAGGTCTCCAGTCTCAGCGATCTGATCCAGTCATGCCCAGTATCATTGGCGCGATCTTACTGTGTACTGTATGCTTGTGACAGGGTAGCTTGTGAGACAGCCTAGACTAGACAGCGATCTAGTGTAGTGTATAATGGACCCCTTCCGCCGACTCCGCGGGAGGCCATATTGAAGTTGAATTCTTCTGAGGGGCAAAGGGTCCCTTGGCAAGCAGAGGTGGGTTCACAGGTAATTATAGGAACAGAATCATGCCACTTGGACGGGGGAGGACGACCATGTTCAGCCTTTGAATGCGGTACTTGTACTGCGTATATACCTAGAGGTATCAACGTGCGAGTGTCTACACTACAGGGGCTTTTGAGGCTCTGCGGCCTGCAGCGAGCTCAGGCTTGAGCACCTGAAAAAGGGTGCAATGGAGTGTAGGTACGTACCATACATTCCCCAAAGGATCGAGAGAACCATCTTCCAATCAGTTGGCCAGACACTCTTGTCATCAACCTCGACGGTCCGCTTGGGAAGCAAACGGCCAAGAAGCTCACACGTCTGCCAGCTGGTGCCGGAGCCAGCTTCCGTCTGGCCCGATCCCCGGCCGGCTGGGCCTCTTGCTGTTGCTTGGGGGTCCACCCACTCATTCACTGCCACTGTATCACCGACGGGGACCTTAACCCAAGAGTCACCACCGATAATTTGCCCCCCCTCTTCCATTCCCCTCCTCACTGCACCATCTTTGCCGCCCCGGGATATTTGGAGATCGAGTCTTCAACCGAGTCAGTCTTCCTGAAAATCCCCCATCGAATTCTGGTGAACTTTGAACTCACACATTCTCAGATATCTTTCGGCAAGCAAGTCAAGCACTGGCAGCAAGCAAGCATTCGTCCTTTTGTCACTCACTCACGCACGCTACACCACGCACGCCGCGGCTTGCCTCTGGTGTCTTTCCTATCTTGCATTACGTACCGTCAATCGAGCCTGCGCCCGCGCCCACCACTGAGCCGCTCTCGCCGTCCTGTTGTCGTCCTTTCTCAACTTCATCTCACCTTTTTCCAGTCGCGCACACGTCGACTCTTTTGGAATCCAAGTCTGGGACTCACGACCATACAAATACAGAATTCCAGCCTCACCACCGACTGCTTTCCTCCTTGTTTCATATGCGCTGCATTGCTGGTGTTCATTAGGTAGACACCTAGGTCGCACGCACTCTCTTTTTCTGATAGCATGGGCGGTGCCTTTACAATGATTCTTGTTCTTCAGCATCATTCTCCTACCCTCGATCACCTTTCTCTGCTTTAGAACAGAGCCCAACCGACCACCGTGATTCGTCTAGTTGTCCACCAATCCGTCGGATAACCCGCCCCCGACAAGAAGCCGGGTCATCTAGCCCCTCCATTCGACCTCATCGTTTAGTTTCCTCCTTGGATGTGCTCGCGTCGTCAGTCCACCAAAGGCTATCCTTACCATATCTTTCAGCATTTCAACCATAATTTGCGTCTCACCGCGCCACCTTAGCCAGACTGGGTCTCAGCCAATCATGGCGACTTCGTTCTTTGGCCGCAATGAGCCTGAGGGCCGACGGCTCGGCTCCGATCTTTCCCTGATCGGCAAATGGGGAGAATCATATACTCAGCGTATTTCTGCTCACGCAGTTCCCGTCGCTCGACTCTCGCTAGCCGATCAAGAAACTTTGTTCTCCAAGACAAAGTGCGAGTTCCGCATCTGCGAGCAGCCCGACATGACTGCCAAACTCGAGGCTATCCCCAACTCGACGGTTTTGGAGCCTAGCAACTGGGACGATTTCCAGAAGACGGCCGATCCTGAAGTAGTGGCCATGATGTCCCATCCTAACTACGCCAAGCTCGTACGCATGCAGAATGAAATGGGAAAGCTTGTGGATGACTCTGAACCCGAAGCCGCCCGCAGATATTGGGCTGTCCGTAACAAGGCTTCAAGCGCCGGTTGCGACATCAAGATTGCGGACGCATACGCCCAGCAGGCCGCTAACGACTACATTGAGAGAGTCGGCCATGATCTCAAACGGAAGTGGAGGGAACAAAAACGGGCCGATCAGCGTGGGAGCGCTCCATCTCCCAGGGCCACCAAGCAGTCTGAGAAACCTGCGAGATGCCCGATGAGTGCCGATGAGATTGAGGCTGCCATGATTCAGGCGATCAAGGAATCCAACCACGCTTCTGCGAGCACGAACTCGCGCAAGAAGGATCTCAAGATTGATCCACGAGCCACAGCAACTGTCAAAGATCAAGGATTTCCCACTCCTACGACGAGCCCTACACATGGCAGTGACACTTCCGCTCGCTCCGCCCGCTCTTTTCTATCAGGGAGCCCGCGATCCTCCCACTCGACCCCTTCACCCACGCTTCTTCCGAAACCCGCAATAACCATCTTGAAGAGACCACAGCCGAGATCTGAAACCAAAGCTATGGATATCGGCGGGAACACCGCATCACCCATCCCGCTGGCTGCGGTCAACACACCCAAGTCTGCACCTCTACCAGTCATGGGAAACACAGCTGAATTTACTTACGTAAATTTCAACGGGCCCTTTAGCGGAACGCAGCCCTTGTATGGTCCTGGTAATCTGGCACCGCCTGCCAGCTCTTATTCAATCATTTACGCGAACAACGTCTATTACGGGTCTGTAGGTAATGGCCACGTGACGGCCAACTACACCTTCCCATGGGCGTCGCCTTCCACTCCCGTCGTTGCCAAGCTCGAAGATAATCGCACCGATAGTTCGAGCACCGCAATCAGACAACCCAAGGGGTCAGCTGAGGCAGCGGTTGATACCATAACTCAACGCCTACAGAATCAGTGCCAGGTGGCCAAGTCTCAGCCGTACAGTAGCATCACTTGTTACGAGGTGAAACATCCTCTCCTCGGCACTGTCGACATCCATCCGGCTTACTGGACAACTAAGGAAGGCAAGGCTCGTCTTCTGTTCGACAAGCTTTTGGGTGTGAGGGCCAAAGATAAGGAGGTCCAAAAGGAACATGCGTCTGGAACAAACGCAGTCCGATCCAAGACTGTCCATATCTTTGTCGATCTGTCCAACATCGTCATCGGCTTCTACGACACCATGAAGAAGAGCCGTGGCTTTTCGCCCCAGAAGCGGCTTAAGGTGCCATTCTCGTTCAAGAACTTTGATACCATCCTCACTCGTGGCCGAAAGGTTGAGAAGAGGGTCGTTGCAGGTTCTGTGAGTAATCACAGCTACAGGCGTCCGGACTACATGACGGAAGCCGCGGAGCTCAAATACGAGATGTGCATTCTCTCACGTGTTACGAAGCCGTCTTCTCTGGATCTGAGCAAGAAATCTAAGAAATATGGTCGCCGCTCTGAAGGTTCAGGAGAGGGCCCTGAAACGCGCAGTGAACAGTGCGTTGATGAACTACTCCACCTGAAGATTCTACAGAGTGCTCTGGACGTCTTGAACCCCGGTACTATGGTTCTCGCTACAGGTGATGCTGCGTGCGCCGAGTATTCGGACGGCTTCAAGAAGAACACTGAGCGGGCACTGGCTCGTGGCTGGAAGATCGAGCTTTACGGCTGGAAAAACAACATTGCGAAAGATTGGCGGGACCCGGAGTTCACCTCCAGATGGGGTTCTCGATTTAGGATCATCGAGCTTGACGACTTCTGTGAAGAGCTTTTGGACCTCACCGTTGAGTCGTTGTGGGCAAAGTCGCAGTAAAGGAGTCCATGGAGATTTGACTGGGCTTTTGGGAATTCTTGTCAACAATGACAAGGAAGCGTTGAACGCTTGTCGCTACCGGTTTTTCGACACCGGATCTGCATACTTGCATTTCACTTGTAATTGCATCTGCTACAAGATCTCGTCACTGCTCGAGTTGTTGAGCTATCAGACTCACTTCTCATCTTCCTCTTCATCCTTCGTTTTCTATTATTGCGGCATCGTCTCCGGTTCCCATTCGGCGCATATACCAGCGGTCCTGAGACACTTCGTTTTTCGGCTTCTTTTTCCCCATATGGCCGCATTTTGTTCACTCTCCATCACCATGTTGTTTACCATGTACCATAAATGGTATCATGGCGAATGGTGTGACCTCAGTATTTTTTCTTCTCATACTATTTCTTTTGATATCGTTCGAACAACTCACGTCAACAAACACCAGACACAACAGGAAGCGATTTCGCAGATCGCATTCTACACCAATGCTGCCTCTGAGCAGCTGCATCGCAATCGAAAGCTTCTCTGGAACGAGAAGCGCAGAGAGTCATATTTGACTTGACTGGGCCAACACACCGGCATGGGTATGGACGACATCCTCTTTGATCCACATTACACTCCTTCTGAAAAGACAGGCTCGTCTTATGTGCTGCTTAGACAGCGAGTTACGAACCATGCTTTTCATTTCCCCAGGCGGCAAATCTCACATTCATTATCGACAACAAGCGAGCACATACTGTTGTTCATCATCCACGGGCATTCACTCTTCCACCAGGCTCTTCTCTCCCCAACTACCCCGGTTTTCTTCTGACCATCTATTGTCTGCTTCGCAAATGATACTTGCGTGCATGTGGTAAATGGTATCAGTAAAACAAGGTTGCTCAGGCTACAGCGCTAGATCTGGACATCCTTTTCTCTCTATTTTTTTTTTCCAAACAGCAGCGACGATAATGATTCAAACAATCATGACATAAACTTACGAATGGCGCGGGCTGTCTATTTTTGGGATTGTTTGAGCCATCTGATGGACTGGATCTGGTAAGAGGGTTTTCATGAAAAAGGGGGGAGGCGTGGAATTTGAACCTACATCATATACAGCACAGCTACTACCCACACGGCGTGCTATGCTGGGACTTGTGTGTGTGTGGGATCTGTTCTTTAATCTCGTCACGATTTTTCCTCTTTTTTTTTTTTTCCCCCGATTCCGAGTCACACATCACATCACATCATGGATACATACAAAGGAGTTGGGAAGCAAGCTTTGGCATTGGTTGGTTGGGTTGGGCGTTCTCTCTGGATGGAAGGGGGGGCTGGGGACAAAGTGGGCGTTTTCTACTATCCTACTGCAGCTGCATATTTGGTAACTCGTTGCATACCCATTATTATTCACACATACATTATGATACGTTGTGTCCATCGGTCTTGTTCTTTTTTTTTCTTTCTTCTCTTTTTTCCATCACGGACCGTAGCGCGGTCACAAACTCTGTCCAACTACACATAAACCATTTATTTGGCTGGAGATCTCTCTATCATCACTGTCGACTTTCTTCTATTTGAGAGGAGGTGGATATGCGAGATAGATAGATAGATAGTTAGATGGAGTTTCACTGGCTATGGTGTTTGGTGTTGGCAGATATGGTTTGGCATTATTATCTTTTTTCCCCCTCCAACTTCCAAGCAGGGGAACTAGTTGGGGAGTTAGGAAAGGGAACATTTAGCGCAATGTGCAAGAAGCGGAAGAAAAGAGAAATGGAAACCCGCTGGATGGATGGATGGATGGATGGATGGATGGATGGATGGATGGACGGACGGAGAATACCCCGCTCAATCATAAATTCGAAATATGCAACAAATTATTATTATGCAGGTTAACAAAACACTACTATTAGTAGTTAGTTAGTTAGTTGCCTATAACATAACAAGGGGAAGAGCGTCTCGTTTCGCCCATTATGGTCGTCGTACGTAAGTGACTGAGGTTGTCGTCAAGGTTTGCAATGTCAGAGTATAAAAAGCAATGTTGTGTGCGAGTCTGGTAAAGGAGGTCCTATGGGTACTTGTGAAAGCAAAATAAAGCGTATAGACAACAACAACAACAACAACAACAACAACAACAACAACAACAACAACAACAACAACAACAACAACAACAACAACAACAACAACAACAACAACAACAACAACAACAACAACAACAACAACAACAACAACAACAACAACAACAACAACAACAACAACAATTTAGCATGTGATGAGATGATATCGCCCAAAGTAAACACTCACTCATCCACACAGGAAACAGAACATAATGAACATTTCTTTTTTCTATTTTCCCGCTTCCAGACAACGATCAGTCGGTATATAATTACGATTGCGGCCTGTCCTACCATGCATAGTCTTGTCTGCCCAACCAGGAAGATAATAGCAAAGGGACAACAAACTGCCTGCCTTCCTCCCATTGTTGCCATGCCCACTTGGTTCAACATATTTTCTATCTGGAACGTATGCCACCAGTGCAGTCAGTCAAAGATCAAGATAACGAACCATTATGAAAGAACTACTACATCAATCAGATTGAAAAGCTCAAGAATGCATATTCTTTGAATGCAACACATAAACGACCTGATCAAAAACCAACTATGATGATATATATGTATATAAAAGCACATCCAAAAAAAAATGAGAGAAAAAACACAATGTGTCAAGCCAGCAAGCAGCCAATTTCTTTAAAACGCTCCAGCTCCTTGTCAACCAACCAACCAACCAACCAACTAACCAGTCTTACTCAAATCAACCTGTCCATGCCCATTCACCAATCCTTGTCCTTCCTTTCCTTTTTCCTACCCTTGTTGTTGTTGAAAATACTCCATCCCTACTAGTGCGTGCCACTTTGATGTAAAAGTCTACACTATGCAGGCATTCTCTCTGTTGAATGACCCTCCACATACAAAGAAAAGAAGAGAGAAAACTATCATGACATACGCATACGAGTATGTGTGCATATATGTATACAGGTCTGGTGTGATCCGACGTTTGCAAATCTCTAGTAAGATTGCTCCTTTTTCTCTCTGACGACCGCGTTGGCATCAAGCGTTTTCCCATCGTCCATTCCGGGAATGTTGGTTGCCCGTCTTCCCCTCGTATTCTATCCACCTTCTCTATTGTATTGAAACCCAGGGAACGTATAGTAGCTGCGAGTAGAGACAGTGGCCATGAGATGAGCCGCCGAGATTATCGGTGTACTCAATATCGTCTTTCGGTCCTTCGGTCGGTGATGATATGCGTGGTTACTCTTACAGCTGCTCCTGCTGCGGCTGCGGTATTTGCATTTGCTGCCGTTGTTGCAACCTCTTTTGCATCTCTACATGATGTTGTCGTTGCTGTGAGGCATAAAGCTGCTGCTGTTGGTGTTGTTGCTGCCATTCCCGCGAATCATGCAACTCATGGAACTCACAAAGCTCCTTGTGTAACCGTTGCCTCTGGGACGGTAGACACGTACTATGTTCTTTTTGTTGTCGTTGTTGTTGTTGTTGTCGTCCCTGCCTTTGAATCTGACAGCGGCCTTGATCTTGTAGTTGAGGTTGCTGGGGGTCAGTATGGCCACCGACTTCCACTGCAGGCAACGACAGATTTGAGACCGATGAGTCATAAGAGGTCGGCGATGTAGTCAATGAGCCGAGTGGTTCCTATACACTTAAGCCCTGTTGATGTTCGCCCATCTCTTCTCTAATTGAGGTCATCTCCATTCCGCTTCCACGGAAACCGCTTCCGCCTTCCAGGAGTGGCTGGCTTTGTGGAGGATTGAACTGATGCTGCTGAAGCTGTTGATGCTGCTGTTGATGCTGTTGATGCTGCTGCTGATGCTGCTGATGCTGCTGTACACGCTGCATGGCCTGGGCGTTAAGGTGTGTTCCCTGGAGATGAGGCGGAAGATGTTGAGCCGATGAGCCGCCACTGGGACCTGTCGCAGGAGGGCCCAGGGCGTTGACGGTTGATGCAGCAGAATTGGCTGAAGTAGCTATAGTCGTACTACCAGTTCCACTAGCGCTCGGTGCGACTGCTGGTCCGCTGTCCGTTGTGATCGTACCGGGTGCAGTGGTGCTACTTCCTCGAAGAGAGGGTGAGTTCTTGGTAGCGGTGGTAGTAGACGGTGAATCGTTGCCGACTTCTCGGTGAAGGGGCGACGAGTGACTAGGTGAATTGCTCTTCTTGCTCATCGAATCACCATTCCCACCTCGGGATGAGGTGCGCGGCGATACGCGCCCAGTCTATCCATTTTTCCACATTAGTAACGTGGGGGCAAACAAGTCCAAAGAGGAAAATTGATAGCTTACCTGCTTTGCCCATCTCAACCCACAACTGTTGCATAAATCTCGATTCCCGCTTGGCCCACGCCGCCATTCGGGCGTGTTCCTCGTATGGCAATTTGCACAGTCCCTCACCATGTTACCTCCTCCCTTTCTTCGTTTCCGTTTTTTCTTGTTAGATAAAAGCTGCGCCAGCTCTTCGGCCAACATGCGATTCACCTTCTCCATTTGCCTCAGCTCGTACTGCCAGCTGGTGCAACGCGTTGTCTTGAGTTCGTCAAATATGTTATCGGCATCCAAAGTCGCATCCTGGCCGGGCGCTGCACTGCCACGCGCTGAGACCATGGCCCCTGTGCCATCACTGCTTCCCGATTTCGACATCCTGCCCATTAGATTGTTACTATCACTGTCGGTCTGGATCCCTTGCATTGGCGACAAAGGTACACCACCCGGAGACAAACTCTTGACCGTTACGGTCGCGGGAGCTAGTGTCCTTGATGACGCCTTCAAGAGCTTTGTTTGCGCCAACAAGAACGTTGGCCTTTGACCCTCACCACCATCTCCGGGGTAGAATGTTGTATAGGCCTGGAGCACCTGGCCACGCTTGTTTTGCACCTCATGCTTGCAGCTCGCGATCTTGCCCTTTCTAGCTTTCTCTATCGTCCTCCCAAACTCGGCTCTGGATTCCTTGCGCATGAGATCTTGCATGCTGGTACCTTGGAGGTTCTCCGGGAGCAAATCCAGGAGCGACCGGACATTCGATGAAACGAACAAAAACATGCCTGATGTCGAGACCTTGGTCCAGATTTCGCTGTCGCCAATACCGCCGTTGAGTTCGAGGTCCTTTCTGTGTAAAGCGAAAACGGGGCGTTTCCTACCCACAAGAATGATGCACTTGCGACCCTTGCCCTGCTCGTTAAACAATGTTCCGTGACTTTCAAACCAGGTATAACCGCTGTTCTTTCTCCGAATTCTGAAGACTATATTGACTGGAGTGTGTTGCTGGGCCTCTTTCAGCTCCCTTGTCACCGGCACAATGTCGGACGGGTGGCAAATCGAGGACAGTGAGGTCCCAACGAGGTCGCTGGCATCGTACTCCAACACTTTCTTGCAGGCCGGAGATAGGTATAAGAAGAGACCCTTGAGCGACAACACATGGACAACATCGTCTGCGTTCTCCAGAAGCATCTTATCCCAGGATTGCTTGTGCCAGTCGGATGCAACACCCTTCGAATTACATTGCTGCAAGAGTGTCGAAACATCATCAACGCCCAAAGTCTGGCCGTCGGCAGGCTCCAGTTGCTTCTGGGTAGGTGGCGTCCAGATGTACTGCCCGATATCGCTATGGGTATAGTTGACCTGCATGGGCCCATTTCCTTCCTGGCCGATTATGGCATCAGGGCATTCCACGAGGTCGATCTGAAATCCAATGAAATAACGGATTTCTTCGGTGTCCCAGGGGATGGGAATCATGGTCAACAGATTCAGGAAAGGCTTGCCGCCCTTCCGATAATTGATCAGACTCTGCTGAATCTCCTGGCCCTCCGCGATGGTCTTCTTGAGCGTATATACAGCGTTGTTTTCGACAAATTCGCGCTTGGTGCCAGCCTCCACATTACCGTCGGGGGCCTGCAAGAAGCGGCAGTTCCGCCCGACAATCTCGTGGCGACTATAGCCCGTAAGGTTCTGGAAGTTATCGGACACATAAATGATGGGGCAATCGTTGAGTGTAACATCACAGACGACAAACGCACAAGACATGTCCACGGCACCGAGCTTGAGCTTTGGTTCCTTCCTCGACGCCACATACCACAACGCCCTCAGCATGTCGAAACCGCTTTTGGAGTAAATGCTCTTTGTCTGGGACGCTCCTCCACCTGACGGCGTCGAGGTAGATGGCGCTGGGGTGGGGGTATTGGTGACGCTCGGCGGTGGTGGCGGCCCAACTCGTATTACCTGTGTTGTTGCGGATAAGGACGGAGACTGGAAGGTTGTCGCGGGCGTACTTGCTGCATCCTGTGAGACTGGTGTGGCCATGCCTTGTGCGAAGTTGCTAACACCCGGGGTCATTGCAGGGGTCATGGCCGGAGTCATGGCCGGAGTCAAACCGCCCATGTTTTGTTGGGCCTGGTGAGAGGCGTTGGCATCGTCACCTCCAGCAAAGCCCTGCTCCATGGTCATCATCTCATCGTCCTGCTTGTTAAGCCCAGGGGTGGGATGAACGCTGGCTGCGCTGACGGAGCCACTATCCATGTTCAAGTCCATGGAAAAGTCGGTGCGTATGGTGTCCAGTCCGGCCGAAGAATAGGGGTTCTCGATTGGGGGAGAGTGGTACATGCTGAGGTTGGGGTAAGTCATCATGTTACCCATGACATTGGGCGACATGTGCGAGTATCCACCGGTGTGGTCCGACATGGCCATGATGTTCTGCCCTGCATACGGGCCCGAGTGCCCTGACATGCCCATGCCGCCAGTCATGTCCCCATAAGTTCCTGACATATTGTCGAGTTGGTAGTCCGAGAAACCATCGTTGGGGTTCGCGTAATCAAACATGGACAACCTCCTATCCTGGCCCCCATAGGGCTGGGGAACACTCCGCCTTCGATGCATTTCGTCGAGGTTCTGCTGGATAATTTCGTCAAGAGAGTTGCTTCCTCCTGACATGGTAACATCTGGAGCGTGAATCGTGTTGTTTCCTTGATTTGTAGTTGGAGGCGTATTCATCATGCCGGCATTGCGATGTTGATTGGTATTTTGTTGCTGCTGATGCTGCTGCTGCTGCTGCTGCTGTTGTCGTTGTTGTTGTTGTTGTTGTTGCTGTTGCTGTTGTTGTTGCTGCTGTTGTTGCTGTTGTTGTTGCTGCTGCTGCTGTTGTTGTTGTTGTTGCTGCTGCTGCTGGTGCTGGTGCATGTGATGCTGAAGCTCCTCAGGAGACAACGGGGAACCGTAGTAGTTGTTGTTCATGGTGGCTGCATCGGTCGCCCGAAGCGATTCGTACTAGGTTGACAATAGAAACAAGCTCTTAGCTAGAAGCTCTCTCTCTCTCTCTCTCTCTTAGGATTTGGTCGTAGGGTAGGTGTGCTAATAGGTGGTGCGCCAGGAAGGGCTGGGTCGGGTGATCACATTGAGGGACCGTGGGTGTCGTTGCTGCATCGATCAATAAAGCCGTCTGATACTGGTACCTGCCTGTCGGTACGAAGCTGTCACTCAAGCAGAAGGAAGCTCAGACGTGGAGACGCAGGCGGAACGGGAGGTGGGACGGAACGTGCGGAGATGTAGTGTGGCGGCGGACCCGAGCATGGGGTTTAGAGTTTGTTTGGCTGTCGGAAAAAAAGAATAAAGTATTTCTGTGTCCGTGTGCGTGTTCAAGGCAGCGCCAGTTATCTAGGTGACCAGGCAGCGGTTAGCTGTATGAGAGAGAGAAAGAAAGTCAGGGCCTTCTTGGCAGGGAAGGTTGTGAAGTGTGACTCGGGGTAAGCAAGGACGAAGCAGCGCAGGGGGGAGACTGGGAATGTCCAGGAAACCGGCATGCGGGCACGCGGTGCAGTGTGTGTGTGGTGATTTGGGTAGACGGAGCGGAGCCGGGCGATCGAGTGTTACGCGTACAGTGCGCTCGTCCGTAGCCTTCAACTTCTTGCCTTGGACCCAAACATGGAAGAAGCCCGCTTGGGCGACACAGGGGATCACCTCAGCTTCTTTCTAGTGTAGGTACGCGATGGGGGGGGAACGACTCGGAGATGACCAGACGCCGCCGGATCACGGAAGCAAGCGCAGGCTGCAGAGTGCAGAGGGGACGCACGTGGAATGCGGACGTACTGGGGGAGGACCCTGAGCGAGCCCAGGAGGGGGAAAAGATGAATGGAGACGCTATGCTGCACCAATAAGTGGAAGGAGACGAGTGTAATTAGACTCGGGAGGCTGAGGAGGGAAGGGTGGCCGAGGTGGCTTGCAACAAGCCCGGCAGTGTATATGGACTAAGCGTGGAAACTCTAACGAACAAGGGCCGGGAATAGGTGAAGAAAGAAAGTATGTATGTACTATCTAGCTGAATGACCACCAGGATAAGGTAGGTGTGATGTGGTAGTGAGTGTAGTGTAGTGTCAAAGTGTATAGCAGTACTGTAGTGGGTGTTTCCGGGATGGATGGCATCGATGTGGTGCGTGGTTCTTGGCTGGCAGCTGAGCTTCGCAACGGAACGTGGAGAAAAAAAAAGAGAGTTCCAACATACGGGATGGGAAAGTGGAAGACGGGATGGAGGAATCGGAATCCGGCTCTGCCCTAACAGCAAAGACGATGGGAGCCCCTCTGGCCGTGGGTTTGGCAGGACTCGGTCTTGATTGGTGGTCCAGAGACGGGACGGTCGACGAGTGACGTTGCGCCTATCGAACGGCGTGTGTCCCGAGGGCTGTGAAAGGTGAGAAGAGGCGAAAAAGACTGAGAGGCCTTTCTTTCTTTGCCCAAGCTGGAGGGAAGCGCGTGAGGGAAGCCCCCGGGTCATCTGTCGAGTCCAAAAAAAGAAAAAAAAGGAAAAAGGAAAAAAAGAAAAAAAAGAAAAAAGAGGGTAGTATGAGGTTGTTGCCCAAGGAATGGGTCGGGTATCACACGGACGAATGTTTTTGGGAAGACAATTCGACGCAGGACTGGACCACCTTGGTTGGATTCAGTTCAAGTTGTGTGATGCAATGGGCAGGTGGCCGTATCCACGTCTTACAAGTGCAGTGCACCACAAAGTGCAGTCAGTCAGTCAGTCAGTTCAGTCAGTCAGTCAGTGCCTTTGAACTCTATGAATGAGAAGATGAACCGCAGCCGGCCGTTGGTCCCACGGTGCAGATTCACTGCAGCTTCATTCACACGCGAATCCACACTTGGATAAGTAACGCTTCCGGATTAGGTTGTAGCCACTGGCCCTTCCTCAGGGAGAGAGAGACCTGATAGGGCGGGGCCCCTTTGTACTCGCCGTTCCCCTCTTGGCGGCCCAGCCGACGAACGGCAAAGGGAACTGAAGGAAGGCTCAGGAAGCTCACAGACACCCCGAGCAACCAACGAACCCAGACGAAGTGGAAGGTCGGCAGACGGGACCTACACTGCACTACACTACACTAGCTACATATTTGCGCGCCCCTCTTTTTTGAGCAAGTCTTGGCAGCCACTCATACCAAGTCACCACCACTTCTCGCGGTCGAGAACATCACAGGGGCCTGCCAATCCCGCACCGCTTCCCCCCGCCGGCCCCGCGGCCCCCGGGTTTTCCTTGCACCCATTGGCCCCCGAGAGGGGTGTCCAATGTTAGCTAATCCACCCCATGCCCCATCTCCAGCGCCGCAAAATGGGAGAAAATGCGCCCTTTTTTGGGCCCAAAATGAGGGCATTGCAATGTGTGCTGCCCTGCCCTGTGCCCTGTTTTCGACCGTCGCCCATGACCCCGGCCCGTCATCTCGGGGTTACGGACACATCGCCGCTCGGCGCGCCCCGTCCACGTCGTCGCCAATTTGTTGGGTCAGAATGATATCATATGCAAACATGTCGTGACCTTCCTTCACAGCCTCCCCCAAATCCCATCCGCTTTGGGAATAGGACCCTGAGAAAGTTGAAAACCCCATCCAGGAAAAACGGTGCATATAACCCTCGCCCCATGCTGCACCTTATGTACTGTGTAACCTAAAGACTTGGCAGCACTTAAAGCCGGCAAAGGCCCCGCGAAGCCGACGTCAGTCACCATGCCAATCCCTCAACTTCCCCCCCAAGACGGCGTCTCTTGGCAGATTCCGACATGATGACCTCAGCACAAGACACACCGAAAAAGCACAATGAAAGATTAAGACCAAAATATGAAAGCCCATTTTCCCCCTTCCCATGACCCTCTGTCCATGTTCACGACACACCCGGATTATCGGACATTGACCATGAGGTTGACTCCACAGCAATGATGCTCCCTTGGTGTGGAGTGAACATGATGCTACTAGCACACACCCTGCTACTGTACCCTGGCATTGCCCTGCCCTGCCTGGCAAGGAAGCGCCAGCCGAGCCACTCAGCTAGAATTTTCCAGCAATTACGCTGCACCCCGAACTTTTTCGGACTGGCTTTTGACTAGTCGCACCCTGATAACGGACGGGAGGGAGCGTGTGTGTGCGTGGGAAAGTCGAGAACGTGAGGCTCCTCCGAAAAGAGGAGTGTCGTTTCTCATGAGCTTCAGTTAGCTGTGCCCGACTTTCGAACAAAGGGGTCCCGATTCTTTTCACGTACACTATTTGTCACCTCCTCCCCACCCTCACAGCCGATCGACAGAACCCTAGCATGGAAATCGCGATCGCCCTATGCTCTCTTTTCGTGTGCTTACATATACGAAAATATCCTCTCCTTCGTCCAACTGGCTTTGCTTCCCTTTTAGTTTTCGCAGCATCTTCGCACTATGACTAAGTACGGATGGAGAACAGTTAGCTGATGGAAACCAACCCCCCGAACCTGCAACCCACAACTGCCACCGTACCTACGTAGCAAGACATGCGTTCGCACGCATGAAAACCTATTGTTTGAAATATATTCAGCGCCTTCCCCAGTCTCGAAATGGAAACACCAGCCCGACTCGCTCCAGTCTGGACGGAATTTCAAACAAGCATGGCGCGGAACAGACTTACAACACCACAATTGTGTGTGACGAGACACACTTTGCACACACCGTCCACTAGCCCAAAGCTGAGAGCTTGTCTCGGTTCGGCAGAAACGGCCCTCGATTTCGCAGCGCGTTTTGCTCCTCTTGCATCAACATCTTTCCCACTAAACCCGCCATGTATCTTCATCTTATGAATTCGAGAACACTCTATGCATGAAACATTTTTTTTGATACCCGCCCCTCGCAAGATCGACTATTCATCAGTCAGCATGGACGGATTCAACCATCAGCTTGTTCGTTTCTAACTGAAGCTAGCCAGCACCCAAGAGTCGAAAAGCTGGGCCAGCCCTGGACGAGCGAGTCAAAGGTACTTAGTCTAGTACACTAACACACCGAAATCCCCCCGATGATCTCCCAATGCTCCCTTCCCTCCCCCGGCCCAAGCAATGGGCGATGGCCCAAAGCATTACAAAACATGGGATTTTCTCCCGATTCGCATACCAGCGATCGATTTCCCCCATCTGCTCATTACCACTCTATGTTCTTCGAATTTGCAATGCAAATCCAGGAAAAGAAAAAGGGATGAACAGAATAAGAAACACTACACACGTGTACACCGTCGATCTCTCTCTCTCTTTCTCTCTCTCTCTCTCTTTCTCATCCTTGTGATTGGAAAACCAGCACACAAAAGCAGGACAGACAGACATTCAAAGCCCACACCCCCCCCTGATTGACTCCTTTTTCGAACCAACATCTTGACCGTCTTGACTGACTGACTTTCTTGACCCTTTTTACGTCGACCCTCTTTTTCTTTTTTTTTTTCTTTTTTGCCCTGCCCGCCTTCAACCTATCATTTGCCTCCCCACAAAAACTCGTAGCACACCTGAGACGGGCCGCCGCCGGTTCGTCCAGTTCCCGTCCTTTCTTCTTCTCGCTACTAGGTATTACTCATCAACACTCCTTCCTTCCTTCCTCCCGTGACTCCCACTCCCACCTTCCGTCCTCCGCCCACGGAACTGCTGCCAAAGTCTACACTACACCACATATACTACTACACTCCTTTTTAGTATAAGTACTATCAGAAAAAGAAAAAAGAAAGCACATTACGAACCCACAAAGTCCACGGCCCGACGAGGGAACCACTTGCTTTACAACCAATCGGTAAACCAAAATAATGCTAAAACAAAGCTTGCTCCACCAAATGACGTCGATTGTCGCACTTTTTGATTATTCCTCAAATAGACTAGGTAGGTCTCTAGAGGTACTGCGTATAATAGCCTCACACCCCTTAATACACTACACTAGACACTTGTGTATGTATTATACAGTACCTACCAGGGCAAGATGATGTTTTTGAAGTACCTACAGTATCGGATGGCAATACAGTAAACCTCGAGCAGGTAACCTTGCCGGCAGCGTAATACAGACATACATACACACACAAACGTAGAAACAGCCAAGGTACAGATATAGTGTCTGATGGATGATGATGGTATGGCAATCATGGCACACATTTGAAAGTTGTAGTGTAGTGTATGCACCCAGGCATTCCCGTTCAGAACGGGGGACCCGGACCCAAGGTTTGTAACGAAATTGGTATGGCTGCTTTGGACCCCAAAAGAAAAGACCCCTGATCTGATCAGCCTCCTCCATCTGGGTATCGAGGGTACCATGTACACATGGAATGCCATACTGCAGATACCCGCCCGTATCAGATGCTGGTGGTCTATCAACTCTATTGTATTATACCTACATTCAAGGACCCTTGAGTACTTGTAGAGCTTTTCTAACCAAAGACGCAACACATGTGCTCATGTAGCAGTAGCAGAGATCCAACCCTCCGTTCTCTACTGTATCCCACCCAAACTAAAAGGCAAGATTGGAACGATCCATGTTACATATCCTAGTCATTTACAAGTGTTTATGTGTTTTTATACGTGTAAGATAGATGGTTACGTGCGCCGGAGGAACGTTATGGTGTGCATGGTATCTCCATCAAATTCACATTTCCGCTTCGACTCCTCTCGCCTTCTTCCCTACATGACCAAGGCCATCAACGGCCTGATTGCGTGCTCAAGTATTTCTCCACGCTCTTACCATGATTTCCCTACCAGTTCCTGTCGATTCCTTCTGGTTCCATGCCATCTATATCCTGATTTCCAAGTAGATCATCACCTTCTTAAGTCGACGTTTTGCTTTTCCTTCTCCTACGTCCATCAGCGATATCATCTCTCTTCCACAGCCACTACCTCCGACACTTTCTAACTGCTAAACCGCTCCCGAATTAACTGCTGAGATTCGGGGCCAAATTGCTGCAGTACGGGGTCGGGCGAAGTGCCGGTTGCTTGCAACAGGTTCTTGACAGCGGCAATCACGCGCGCGAGAGTCTGCCCGCTCAAAACGTCCACCTCAAGCGCCTGTGCCACGTAGTAGAAAGCTTTGGCGGGTTGCGAAATAACGACAGGATGTTGCCTATTTGCGGGTCAGTCTTTTTCAGTTCGCCATGTCAGGACAAGAGACTTACTTTTCAATTAGCTGGGTCATGAAAGCGTAGGCATAGGGCGCTGCCTCCTCGTCGTTCAAGACTGGCAGAGTCTCAAACCACTGTGTCGCAACCTGGTCGGGGTTGGCGACTTGAGAAGAGTTGAAGTGCAGGATCTTGGCGATGGCAGCGCAGGCATTCTCCGTAGCATACACATTGTCCTCGTTGCGTGCATCTGGGATCTGCGTGGCCTTGAAGAGAACTTCGACGGCTTGGCCCACCAACGGCGCCCAAGCCTGGCCGCCATGGTGGGCAGCCACACCAATGCCATACGCGGCCGCTTGACGAATAGCGGGAGAGGCGTCCTGGCAGCCGAGGAGCAGAGGCTCCGAAATATACTGGGCGTAGTGAATGCTCTCAGCACCACAGTATTCTAGGACATCATCCATAATGCACAATCCCCACTGTCGCTGCGTGGTATCATTCGAGCTCAGGAAGCTGCTGTAGGTGGGAAGCAGGCGGCTCCATGCGCTCAAGAAGCTTGCGCCGTGATACTTGAAAACAGCATGGAACGCCTTGTTCATGTCCGAAAGGAGAGTCTGATCGTCCTCAATGGCCATCTGCATCTCTTCCGACTCGTCCTCGCCATCTTCACCTCCTTGCTCCTCTTCACGAGCGGCTGCCCGATCCTTGTAATCCTCAAGAGTGGAGTGGACACCGTCGATGAAGCGGCTCATGTGTGTCTCATCAAGGCAGGCAGTGCCAATAACCTCGATGGACTCATAGAAGCATTGATACATCTCCGCGAGCGTATCAATGGCAGGCTCGGCGCTAAGAACGTCGAGGAGCTGAACGACGGTGCTGGTCCACAATCCCTTGAGCTCGTTGGAGCCGGGACCGTACTGCTTCTTGTACGAAATGAGCAATTGCGGAACCAGCTTCGCAGACATGTACCTGACAGGATCGTGGAAGAAGAAGGCCAGACCAGGAAGAGCAATCTTCTCCATGATGTCTGCGACATAAGGCGCAAAGTCACCCTCAAGGACCTGAGCGTACACCACGAGCAGCTCGATGGCCATGTTCTTATCGTCCATGGTGCTGGTACGGATACCAATGGTCTTACCACGGAGCGGGACAAGCTCCCACCCTTCCTCGGTCTGTAGCTGCTCGATCTGCTCGTCGTCTTCCAGAAGCTGGATATCGGCCTTGGCGCTAGCGAGCTCGAGGAGTGGCGGCATAACCTCGGGCAGGTAGGGAAGGAAATCCCTACCCAGCACACGGCACATTCTGCCCCAGCAGTGCATCAGGTACTGGGCCTGAGGATCGTCGGGGTCGGTGATGTTTTGCTGGATGCTGGCCAAAAGCTGCACGAGCGCCATAGCATCCGCGCCGAGACGCTCCTTTCCAACCGCAAGGGCGATCAGGGTGGCGCACTCCATCGCCTTTGCACGGAGGAGGCGGACCTCCTTCTCATTCTCGCGCTGCAAGACTCCCATCAACAGGGGCATGAGAGTATCATAGTACTTGCCAAATGCCTGCTCTGCGGCGTCAGCAATGGTGGCGATCGTGGACAAAGCCTGCTCTTGGACGTAACGCTTCTCATTTTGAAGAAGCTGGAACAAGTGCGACAAAAGGTTGTCAAGATAAGGCTCAAGGACGCTCTTGTCAGCCTCCTCACAAAAGTTGACAAGCGCCGCAGCAGCATGTGACTTGACCCGTGCCTCGGGTGCGTTAAGGACGGGCACAATGGCCGACAGCACAATATCGTAGTACTGCTTCTGCATAGTAGGAGCAAAGTCGGTGCTCATCTGGCCGAGGGCGTTGCAGCCAGCCCAACGGACACGAGGATGGGGGTCCTTCAGAGCCGGGACAACCAAGTCAAGGACCTGCCTCAGTTCACCAATCATCTCCTCGCGGCAGCCTTCTGAAATGGCGGACAGAGCCATCAAAGCAGCGTGACGGTCTCTCCAAGCCGGGGAGTTCATCATGCTAGGCAACCAGCCGAAGATGGGGCTGAGAATAGCGGCACCTCCGAGCTTATTAGCCAGACGATCGAGACACTGCTCACCTGCGACATGGTTGGAGTCACTCTCGTCGGTGTCGAGCTGCATAAACGCCATTAGCACATAGCCAATGTATGGGCCCCACAGAAGTTACAAGTGACCCAACAACTTACATCGTCGCAGCTAAGCCATTCGGCCGCATCATCGTCATCCTCACCAAGATCCGTCATCAAGCTAAGGCACTGTGTGATCATATCCTTGGTATAAGAAGCATCCTTCTTGCACATGGACGGAGCGTAATCGGCAAAGGTGGCCATAAGTTCCAGCGCATTTTGTCGGCAGAGGTCTGTGAGCTCCTTGTCTTGAATGACCGAAATGCTGAATCCAACAAGAGTCGAGAAGACGGTCTTGAACATCTTGGGGGAACTTTCGGCCAAGTCGATGAGAGCG
This sequence comes from Neurospora intermedia, assembly GCA_037102815.1. NCBI lineage: Eukaryota > Fungi > Ascomycota > Sordariomycetes > Sordariales > Sordariaceae > Neurospora > Neurospora intermedia. The sequence goes on from BTPP01000007.1 coordinate 1,643,728, forward strand.
ATAAGGGCCTGGCTAAGGTCGTCCGAATCTTGCGAGTCCTTGATAGGAGGAAGGATGTTGAGGAGCTGAGGAAGGAGCTCGAAGTACTTGGCCTGGTTCTTCTTTCCTAGGCTGCGGAAAAAGGCCGCAAAAGCCTCCATAGCAGCAAGCCTGACGGCAACTGAATCGTCCGTGAAGGCTTTGGCAAATGCCATGGCTACGGCATCCTGGTGTTGTTTCTCAATGATGCTAGGGGTAGCGTGGAAAATACGGAAGGCCGTCTCGCGCTTGCCAGCATCGGGTGCTTGGCTGAGGTTGAAGAGAGTCTGAAGTAGTTCTGGCCAATTTTGGTCATTGTCATAGTATTGCCTAGCAACCTCGGCAACCGCATCGCCAATCTTGTTGCGAACGTTTCTGTCTGTCTCGGCAAGGATGGCCTCGAGAATCTTGTTGCGGACAGCGATGGCCTCGTGGTTGTCAAGGGAAAGGAACATGTCGGTAGCAGCCTCGGAGGTCGGCGTGGCTTTGCGAGTCTTGAGTGTTATCCGGCGGAAAATGACGGCGGCGAAAGAACGGACCTGCAAGGTTAAAAAACGAGTGAGTTATATGTGAGTAGTGACACGCTGAGGCGACCGGCCCAGCAAAAGAGGGTTGCGAAGAAGCCATACCGAAGCGTCGCTTGATCCAGCAATCTGCTCAGCCAAGCCCATCAAGAGGAGGCCAGGCCGGGAGCTGGTCCAGTTGTTTTGCAAGTGCTCCTCAGCCTGAGAGCGAATGTTGTTGTCGGCCGACTGAAGAGCCTGGAGCAGCTGGCTCAGCTCGGCCGTGACATCGGCGGGAAGGACCGACATGATGAATGATGTATGTTGCGAAGTAGAGTGCTAGTGGTGTCTAGTTTGTGCCGTGGGGTCGGGAAGCAGAAGAGTGAATCGCAAGCACACTGCACTCCTTACACACAATGTGTGACCCTGGGTTATCGTCGGTCGGTGGGCTCTGGAAGAGGCGGAACGTGGTTAACGATGTTGGTCCAACAACAACATCAGAACTCTCGCTAAAGTCTGATACGGATGAGGACTGGGAAAAAGGCGGGCCAGGGAGGACGGACTTGAGGTGGACACGGCAACGGTGCGGATGGAGAACCAACTCGAATGCCAAGTTGATGATGAGTTGACGACAGGCGTCGACGGTGACCGTTAGTGAAACCGAGACTTGAATGAATTCAAGTCGCGATAAAGGACGCGTCCGAAACTCGACTTTGCTCCAGTCAAAGGTGGATTTGGATTGTCGAGAATTGGTGATTTGATGGCTCTAGACTGGCTCGAAAGGGTCGAGGGGAGTGGTGGGAGGAGGGGGGGGGGGGGGGGGGGGGGCATGGACCGTATGAAAACCGAATGGACAATATTTTTTTTTGATTGGGTCTGGGTCAACCCGAGCTCATCAATGGAGGGGGCCGAGGGGCACACGGCGCTGTAGCGTACAAAAGTAGGTCGGGTGCCTCTCGGTATAGCAAGTGGAAAGGGCAGGCAAACATTCTAGGTACCTCTAGTGTACTTCCCGTCACGGCACCTAGAGGTAGATACCCCATAAGCGCCCAGGTTTCCGCCGCCGCGTCGCTAACATGTCGTTAGAGCACAGCACCATTTGCTATGTGATCACCTAGTAAATAACTATCAAGCGGCAGAAATCCGCTAAAACTACCTCTACGGAGTGGGGCAGTGGCATCTTGTGGCCACCGGCTCAGGCCTTTCCTTCCTCCAACCTATGGAAAGCTCCAGGGTGGCCCCAGCTTCCACAACTTGTGTGCCCAGGCTTCCACTGCCGGGTGGGTAGGGCGTCTGTGATAATCATGATCAACAACATGGAAGGGAAGCAGGACTCGGAGGTGAGGGCCCAGATGAAATGTACACTAGGTGACAGAAAATGGTGGATAGAATAGGCTTGATCTAACCCCAGTTCCCGTCCCCCACTGGATATAGATGGACTCATCGACAAAAATTGCGCCAGGCTGCCTTCAGTTCGCACCTCAGCCTAGGTAGGTACCTCTTACCTAGATCGCCTCTGGGTGCAGCGCAAGCAACGGTCAACAGGTGACAGCCTCAGCCCTGTCCTGCTCTCCATGCAGGTGACCTTATCGCCGGACACTACAGACTATTCGCACGCCTTAGTGTGAGAGTAGCCTGACAGTCAGTGATGAGAGGAGGCTAGTGCTTCCCGCGCATAGGCTAGACAGGGGCAACCCCGCACCATCACGTTAAGGTTGCTCTGGATAGGTACGTGCCGCGGCTGGACCATCGTCATTGCTCTCCCGTTTCTGGACTTGAGAATCAGGCGGACGTTTCCATAGGTTCCTGTTCGTTGCTCTCGACTGGTCAATGCTCCTTGCTTCGTCAGTTTCGTTGGCAGTCGCAACAAGGCGATCCTGAATCTTTCTCGTTTTGGTCTCGACTTTATCACTGAGTGTAGGTTTGGTTCCATACTACACTCACAGTACTACACTCTCCTGCCAGATATTTCAGAATTTCAGATACACTTCCACCATTACCTACCACATACACTCGGTTGCGCAAAGACGGCGGCGGCAACGACCCCGAGATTGCAGACAAGCTCAAGTGAAACGCACCTACCTCTACCTCTCTCTACATACATACGAAGCATACCTACTTGTGCCTTCCGAACAGCGAAACCGACTACGACGGCAGCGGTCTCCTTGAACTTTTGGCAAAGATACAGTACCAGTAGTAGCTTCTCTCCGCGCATCGATCTGTTGTGAACCATCTCCAACTGAACTACCCTAAGCTCTCTTCTTTCTTCGGTCTTATCCGCATCATCGCCGTGTCCGACGCGGGTGCTTTAAGTTGCGTGCATTATTACCCGATAAATCCAGCAACAACACCATCAACAATAACACTACCACCACATCTCGGAAGCTTCGATGGAGTCCTCATCAGAAATCACAAAATCGCCCTCTCCTGGCACGTTGGCCAGCGCCAACCCGGGCTTCCCGGTCTCTGACACTGCGCTGTCCGGCGCCTCGCTCCCGTCTCCTCCAGAACGCTCCAGCTCTCAAGGTGGCAACCCCTTATCCAAAACAACGAGCAATGTTTCGTCGCATTCGCATCGCCAGAGCTTCGCCGAGAACCAACGTCATCCGCCCCCCTCGCCACGTACTCAGAGACACCCCTCCTTCACACAGCAAGCAATTCAAGACCTGATGAATCACCCACCGCCAAACCGCCATCAAAATCCTCGCTATGTCGGCCGCGACTGGCGGGACATTGCCATTGGCGAGTTATTGCAGCCGGATGAGGTTAAATGGGCGGAACTGGACACTAGCATCCAAGAGGCCACCAAGGTGCGACAGTACCTCTGTGCCAATCTTCGTTGTTGGTTTGGACCTTGCTGATATCGTTACTTACTGTCCAGACCCTGTTTCAAAGTAGTCCGAACAATGTGGTCCTTGTCCGCCAGGACTCGTCTTCGAAGGAAGCCGTTTCTACCTTTGACCACAGCGATCTCAATGCCTACCTTTTGGCCGTGGTAGGCCTCGCAAAGCCCGAAGAAGAACAGGTTGCTCTATATACAGATATTTCGGTCAAAGCGCAGTCTCAGGAAGAGATCCCGTTACGTACCCTCCAACCCATCTTTCGCCACGAGGAACTGGTGAAGCTCCCAGCCGATTCCACTCTCGATAAAGCTATTGAAGTGTTTGGAGGTGGCATTCACCGCGTTCTGGTTACCAATAAGGACTCAGAAGTGGTGGGTATTTTGAGCCAGTTGCGCCTACTCGAGTTCTTCTGGTACGAGGCCGTCAATTTCCCCTTGATTGATCGTCTCTACACGATCCCGCTGCGTGATCTTCAAATCGGGACGCAGCAAATCATTGCCATCAAGTAAGCCACCTCCGCTTTGTGTACCTAAGGTGCCCAGTGCCATGAAGTCGCTTGGCTAACATCTCCTAGCGCTGACGCTCCTCTTGCCGATGCTCTCTTTCTTATGAGTTCCGAGGGGCTGACATCCGTCGCGGTTGTGGATAACGGCCACAACGTTGTGGGAAATATCTCCACCGTTGACGTGCGCCTCCTAACCAACGCCAACAGTCTGCCCCTGCTCAAGGCTTCATGCATGCACTTCGTCAGCGTCATTCTCTCCGAACGTGGTGTTGAGCATGGCCGTGACTCCTTCCCAGTCTTCTACGTCAATCCGTATTCTACCCTAGCTCACACGGTCGCCAAGCTAGTCGCAACGCAGTCTCATCGTATGTGGGTAGTCGAGTCCGCGTCGCCGTCGCCTAGTGCCCCGGCTACACCTTTGCTGCAGGCTTCCAGCTTGCCTCCCCTTTCGACGTTATCACCTCCGGTTGCTTCGCCCGGCAGAGCGGGCAGTCCTGCCCCTGGATCGGCAGCTGTTGTCGTTCCTCCACCCGGTGCCATCACAACGTCGACACCCCAGTCGCCGTCAGCACAGGGGCCATTCACCTCGGTTCCGGCTTCGGCGCTGCCGGGTGCTGGACTGTCAGGGCGCTTGACAGGCGTGGTGTCGTTGACGGACATCCTAAACTTGTTTGCAAAGACAAGTGGCCTGAGGCCGTTGGATCCTAGTGAGCAAAGGGCTAGGAGAAGACGGAGCTCGAGCTGTTCAGTCCGACCTACGCTGGATACTGGGAGAGATAATGGAAGAGGAAGCATTGATTTTCGTAGGTGATGTCCTGTATAAGCAGATATTAAAGTTCAACACATGGACAGCCTAAAGTAGATCCGATCAAGACGGCCTCGATATGCATGAAACGGAACAGCTATGGATTGAAACAAAAGGGAATGTATTCTATTAACTTCTCTATATCTACATGGTGAGGCATTCGTTGTGGGTGGCTAGCAAGATTGGGATGGTTGCTGTGTTGATTCTCTATACGGGGTTCCATATATGATGCCAGCCTTCCAAAGCTGCAAACTAAACCGAAATACAGCACTTTTCGACTATGCAATGGTGCCATTATCGCGCTGATTTATTTCTAGCTAGTAGTATGGTTTTCCATTGACTTGCATGTATGTCATGGACTAGCACGCCATTAACCTCAGCTTATGGCAGGGCTGCTCCCTCTTTGCTCCTAGACGGTGATACCTTTCGCTTCACCTACGTCCGGGTATCCAAACACACTGCTGCTCTACCTCTCCCTTGGTCTCGGCCTTGACCTTTGATCCCCCTCTCCCCGCTTTTAGAGCGCCTGAGCCTTAATATCCACCACCTATTAAAGGGACATCAAAACAGGGTATCTATCTATCCCATGCATACCCAGGTCCCCTGAAAACGCCCTCCCCTCCCACCCTTTCCCTCTCCATTAAAACACCGAGTTATAGGAACAAAGCAGTATTGTTACAGGTACAACAACCCTTTCCACAATTGTGTGGGCTGAGGGGGGTTTGGTTGCTAGATCTTGCTCCATCTTATTCAAAGCAGTCGCAAGATGCCGAACCTCCACGTAAGCACACTATTTAATCCACTCCCATGCTCTGATTCCAATCGAACTGGGGATCGTCTTCTGGTCCTCCAATCCCGGCACCATCAAGCCTCGACCCATCGTTGGCTTTGAGAGCACCACTTTGTCGAGCTGTGGGCTCATGAGGACCATGTGAGGAATCCGAAGTGCTGCCACCCTCGCCATCGTCGTGCTCGCCCTCCTCATCCGACTCCGGGAAACTCCCCGCCATCTTCAAGCTCATCCCCCTTTCCCGCCCGCGCATATGCGGGGGCAGGTGGTCGTCATCATTGCTCACATGAGAGACACTCCACCTTCTCACTGATGAAAACAGCGTTGTCGCTGCTGACGGTTTCCGTTGGGGGAAACTGCTGTTGTCCTCCGTCTCGTCCGAAATATCCCACTGCACGGGTATCCTCTCGCCTCCCTCGCCGGATCCCAGGACCGCGCCGCTCTTTTGTCCAGCGGTGATGCGCGCCGCAACGGTAAGCATGAGGCTCATCAAGTGTGTGGGAGGCGCCATCAGGATTTCGAAGGATTTGTTTATGACCGTCATGGGTAGCTTGCGCACTACTTCGAGCTTGCTGGTAGAGGGCGCCCTTCGACGAGGGGCAAACAAATCTGCAGCACGTGGTAGGGGTGAAAGCGCTCTCCTACTGGGGGATATGCTGCTGCTTGTTGTTGGGCGGCCGCGGATGAGAGAGCGACGACTGCTGACGGAGGGAGATCGGGAACGGGAAGTCGGTGATGCGTTGGGCGACGGAGTAACTAATATTAGTCCTGTTGTTGTTGGGCTACATGGAGAGTCAATGTCATGGGTAGACGAGGGAGCTGTGCCGTGAAATGTCGAGCTGGAGGTGGCGCTTCGATCAATTGCTACCGGGCTGGTATCCGATGTCTGGGAAATGTTAGATCGATTTGCCCTATCTAACGTAAGGGTTGATGAGTCTTCCGCTGGTTCGTTCCTCTTTCCAGGTGGACAGGAAGAGCCTGAAGGAGACGTTGGCTTGGACAGGGGTGGGGAAGGGGGGAAAATATAAGAGTTGCATGATCGTACACTGTAGAAAGAGTCGCGGGAGGTTACCGAAGAAAGTGATCCGGGTACTTCTGGCGCATGGCCGTCCAGTTGATATATGGATGGCTCAGTAGAGTGCGGTGCAGTGACCAACGTTAGCTGCGGGGGTGCGGCAACAGAATGACTAGTTTGCTGGCCGCTTGGTATAAGAGGGGTCCTTGTGAAATTCCGCGAAGACAACGACTCTGGCTGCTGTGGTTCCTCCTCCGGCTGACTTGAGAGTGTAATATCGGGCACCGGAACGATATTATGCTCCTGTATTCTGAATAGATCATCGCTGGTGGGTAAGGTTGACTGGCTTGTGGTACCAGTCGCTCTTCTCTTGCGCACTCTGATGGTGTCATCTTTAGGCGGACCTCGGTGTACACGGGCAATCTGGGCGGGTATCGTAATCGCGCTGACCGGGGTGGGAATGATGGATTCACTGGATCTCCTCGCAGGAGTCCACGGTTTCTTGATAACCGGCGTCTGCGGACGTTCGGGTAGCTCGACGGTAAAGGATCGCTGAAAAGGGCATTCAGTCTTTTCGAATTGTAGGATTTGGTCGAAAACCTCACGCAGAAGCTGCGCGCGTCGTACATCCTCCGGGTCGTCAACAGGCACCTCAATGCGCCAGTACTGGGGCCTCCGGATTTGTAGAATGAATTTGCTCGAGTCCTCATCAACACACCAAGCCTGGCTTTTTGGAAATATCGGTTGGAGGGCAGAACCGCAGTTGAGGAAGGTTATCGAGCCAGGGGCACGGTATATTCTGAAATGTCCTGTAATGTGATATTGTCAGAGTTCCGAAACCACACACGCTCCAGTTTACGGACATACCGACTGCAATGGTCCTCTCCAGATGGGAAGACCACGGCAGAGAGCCCGGCTCGACGCTGGTAGGGGTATTAGGAGGAGTGGGACCGAGGGTCGGGGGCCGGTTCCCAGCAGTAAAGGATGTGATTTTGACGGAAGGGTGACTGTAGAGCGTATCGACTAGGGCATGGTTTGTTTCCCCTGCTGATGTAGACGGTCTTTGGATCTGAGAGCCTATAGGAGCCGTAAAGTTGCGGCGCGGAGCCGTATCGGCGAAGGGATTCGAGAACTCCATTGTTCGCAGCTCTATGATGTCGCGGAGAGCATCGTGACGCAGAGGAAAGACGGCTAGACTCAGCACATGGAGAAGCTGCGGTCGAAGAGAAATCGGACAATATTATATGGTACTGGTCGTCGGCGCGTGGGTGGTGTTTCCGGTCAGAGCGAGTCGCTGAGGCTGTCACAAAATGGCACGATTTAGTTCTCGATGTCTGGCCAGCCGACGTCACAGTGCTACGCTGGGTCAACGCGAAGCGCTCAGCGTCGTCGCTGGGTGGTAATGGCTTGCAGGTAGGTTTCGGAAAGCAACGATATCAACTCCAACTGGTTGAAGAGAGCAAGATGGGAGTCTTGACATAGGAGAGTCTAGGGGCGGCGGAAATCGTGGGAAAGAATTATTTCGATAAATTGGACGGTGACAGTGTTTGCACCAGTGCTAGACTAGACACTAGTCTTGTAGTAGTATCCACGTAGGGAAGACGCAGCGGGCATAGGTCGGCAGGCCGGACGCTAACGCAAGGGGGAATTTAAATAATTGGAGGGACCCGCTGACTAACAGACAAAAGCCGATTCTCGGGCTGTTTCTATCCGTTCGCTCTTTTCATAATGTCAAAGCAGTACAGTACCTAGCAATGCGCTTCGTGTCCCGTCCGGTCGGGTCATCCGCTCGTTGGCGTTTATCGCGCTTGATGAGGTTTACCATACCTAGTCATTACTACCAGATCCCACGGCGGTTGTTAGGTTGTGTACAATGTAGATATCCATCTGCCACCACTCCGTGAAGCCTGTCCTTAACAAAGCCAGGGGAAACAGTGTATGCCGTGCGGATAACGTCTTTTTTTGGCTTAGCGCAACGTCGCCGGAGCCTCTGAGCACGGTCCACAAAGCGGGCACGGTGGGCTGTTGACATCATATTTTGGCATGTGCAAAGACCGGGGCTCGAGGTGTCAGCTCTTCCCGTCGCGCAGTCCCAGGTCCTCCCCTCCACCCGGCGTTTGTCGCAATCATTTTCATCCGATCTAAACATTTCAAACAACTTCACTCAGTCATCGTTCACACGAACGGGAAACATCCATCTATCTACACTCGATAGTCCATCGATCGCCATGGCTACCGCCGACAGGCTCGAGAGGCGGCAGTCCTTCGACGTTGTAGCCGAACAAGTAAAACGAAAGTTCGACATCTCCCACTTCGACCTCAATGCCATTATCAGAGGTGCCCAGCTGACGCTTGTTGGTGGTATGTTATAATCCCGTGGTGCGCCTGTCTCCCGGGCCTGCCCACATTGCCTACCTAGGTACTGACATCTTGCGCCTACATAGCCCAACGAGCGCTGCAGAATCCCGGCATCTTCACCTCACGACACTACAAACAGGCCGCCCTTGCTGTAGCTGCTGGCATTCTCATCCGCTTGCTCATATCCATACCTGTATGGAATTCCTCTCTCTCCGCCTATATAGGTAGCTTGCGTATCCCTGTTTATTCTGACACTTCCTTTTATAGATCATCGGCATCAGGGTCCTACTCTGGTTCCTGTCCTTTGGGATCGATCTACGCAATGCTACCTGGGACGACAAGTTAGTGGGTGGGTTGGGCTTCGTTGAGGAACATGTTCTCCAAGCCCCCCTGTTTTTCATGAGTTTGATGCGATATGTCACTCCCACGTTGGATGATCTGTATGTTCCCATATGGCGTACTTCCACTTCTCAGGAGAGTCTGTTAACCAGTTGCTCCATAGATTCATGGACTCAATCCGATGGGTTGACACGACCTATGTCAACAAGCATAAGCATGACGAGGATCCTAGCAAGCTCCGACCCATGTACTACCCGAACCTGCGCCAGTACTCGGTCAGAGACGGCACCACGAACTCGACGAGCACCGCTGAGAATATCTCCATGTTTATCTACCGGTTCGCCAGGAAAGGCGCCATTTCGCTCGCCGTCTTTGCGGCCTCATATCTGCCTTATGTTGGCCGTTTCGTCCTTCCGGCAGCCAGTTTTTGGACTTTCAACAGGGCAGTAGGTCTTGGCCCTGCCTCCGTCATCTTCGGCACCGGCATCCTCCTGCCCAGGAGGTACCTCGTTATCTTCCTGCAGAGCTACTTTTCCTCAAGGAGTCTTGTGAGGGAGCTGTTGGAGCCGTATTTTGCCAGAATCCGGTTCACTAGTGAGCAAAAGAGAAAGTGGTTCCGGAGCCGTGAAGGTCTCCTGTTTGGGTTCGGTATTGGATTCTACATACTACTCCGTGTTCCTCTTCTTGGAGTCTTGATTTATGGCATTGCTGAAGCTGTGAGTTGTCCCACCTCAAGCCTAGTCATGTATAGTGCTAATTCGATGATACAGAGCGCCGCCTATCTGATCACCAAGGTATCCGACCCGCCTCCGCCGCCATCAGAGTTCAGCGGGTTCGCCGAGAGCCAACTCGAATGGAGGAACAAGCAGAAGTTCCTCAACTTGTCGTTGGCAAACATGGACAGCATCCATGATAAACCGCCTCCGTATTCGATCCATGACCCGAACCCTAAGACGGAACTCTGATTTGTATCTTGGCGCCTTTGCCAGGACCCACACCTAACACCACTGGCGTAAGTTAGCATATGAAACTACAAAAGCGACTCCAGATCCTATACATCACAGCCTGCCTAAGCATAAGTTGAATTGTATCATTACATAGATTATTATTCCTTCTTGTCATCTTGAGAGTGCACGTAGTCGAATTTCGCCAAGTAACGATGTAAGAAACAGTAGACAACACATTCTTTGTAGGCCTATAAAGGGATTCCATGACAAAAAGCATATACTCACATGTTCATGGATCCATAGATAGGCCAAGACTATTACGACTCGCGCAATATCTGAAGGTCTGAATGTCTCTATCGCGATGCATCTTCCCTATCTTATCGCAAATTGCCGTCCATAGTAAGTGCCGGGACAGGACGGGAGTAGCTCGGCTTGGATTGAGGGGCGAGCGGGGCACTCTTCGAGGTCGGGAACAACGCGGGTGTCATTCGGGATATGATAAGGTCATCGACGTTTACTTATCTCCAATGGACTCTCCTTTGGCTCGATCCAACAATATTGGTGACACCAATCGCCCTTTAAGATTTGGTAATTGCGAGCATACTAATCCGGCCGATCAGCGTTTCCAAGAGGAACTATCGAAACTGCTGAGATATCATCTGGAAGCCAAGTACCGCACCGATATCGCCAACAAGATGCGGGGGTTTAGCCAGGAAATCGTTTATGACCTTCGGAGCCATTGGCGATGATACATGGGTAGGTGATTATGCGAGAGAAGAGGTATAAGATTGTACATATAAATACGACATCCTCTCTACGGGATATCAGCTTACCTTTTGTCACCTGCTTCAAATTCTGCCCTTAAATCTCATCTTCAACATCGGGTTCCCTGCGAGCACTTTATGCCAGATACTGACTCGTCACTCTCCACTGTACTTCACAATTTTCAGTCAGAAACAACAAGGAAACAGATAGACAATATGGGCAAAACCGAGATCCGAACCGTCTGCAAAGTCGACTTTGACAAGCCCGCCTCCGAACAGCCTCAACTTCATGTTAGTGATTCCCTCTCTTTCTATCCAAACCTTGTCAGACAAGTCAAGATCCAAAAACTGACAAAACCGTTCTACCCTCTTTCCGCCCTTACAGAACAGGTGGCATCCAGACATCCCGTTCGCCGGGTCCATCAAGGACGGCGAAACCGTGAAGATCGAGTGCGTCGACTGGACAGGCGGACAAATCGGCAACAATGATTCGGCAGACGACATGAAGAACGTCGATCTGACCAAGATTCATTACCTTTCTGGCCCCTTTGAGGTCGAGGGCGCCCAGCCGGGCGACTTGTTGCTGGTAGAGATCATGGATGTGCAGCCGTTCCAGGACCGGCCCTGGGGCTTTACGGGTATCTTTGATAAGGCGAATGGGGTATGCTCCTCTTTCTTTCTCTCTTTTTCCTTCCCCTTTGGTGTTGGTGGTGGAAGTAAAACTGTTTGCTGACTGAGAGAGTGGCACAGGGCGGCTTCCTAGACGAAATCTACCCCTCAGCGGCCAAGGCCATCTGGGACTTTGAGGGCATCTACGCCACCTCGCGCCACATCCCCGGCGTCAAGTTCGCCGGCTTGATCCACCCGGGCATCGTCGGTTGCGCTCCCTCGGCCGAGGTGTTGGCCACGTGGAACAAGCGTGAGGGCGAGCTGGTGGCTGCCAACAAGCTCGCCGATCGCGACGTGGCTCATCTGCCGCAGCCCATCAACACGCACGCCGGCGCGGCCAGCAAGGAAATTGCTGAAAAAGTGGCCAAGGAGGGTGCGAGAACGGTCCCCGGACGGCCGGAGCATGGAGGAAACTGCGACATCAAGAACTTGAGCAGGGGATCCAAGGTGTACCTCCCCGTCCATGTGCCCGGGGCCAAGTTCAGTGTGGGTGATTTGCACTTCTCGCAGGGTGATGGCGAGATTTCGTTCTGTGGCGCTATTGAGATGGACGGCGTGATCACTATTAACTTCAAGGTGATCAAGAACGGGGTGGAGGGTATGGGGCTCAAGAGCCCCATTTACATCCCGGGTCCGGTCGAGCCTAGCTTTGGACCAGGCAGGTATATCTACTTTGAGGGTTTCTCGGTTGATGAGCATGGGAAGCAGCGTACGTTTTTGTCCTCCCCGCCCCTTCAACTATCCTATCCCAGTCCCATTACCGTCATCAGACTTCGATACTGACTACGCATGCTTTCAACAGATTACATGGACGTAACAGTCGCCTATCGCCAGACCGTCCTGCGCTGCATCGAGTACCTCCGCCGCTTTGGCTACTCCGACTACCAGATCTACCTGCTGCTATCGTGCGCGCCCATCCAGGGCCACGTGGCCGGCATCGTGGATGTGCCCAACGCCTGCACAACGCTCGGTCTGCCAATGGACATCTTTGACTTTGACATCTCCCCCGCCGCGGCGCTCAAGGCCGGAGAGACCAAGAGAGATCTCGGTACATGTGCGTTCGAGACGGGCGTTACTGAGGGGAAGGTCACAAACGGAGGAAAAAACAGTCAAATTAGCTTTGGTGGTGGGTTGACTTATAAGGAGTAGAGGAGGAGGTAGGGGAGTGGTGTGAGAGAAGTTTTGGTTGTAGGATAGGTAAGCATATGTACTAGTTGATGAAAATGAGTTGGTGAATTTTAGTTGGAGCGCATTTTCCGAACGACGATTTCATGTTCCATGGCTTCTGAAAGACGAGTCGTGGATTAGGGTGTAAGTATACACATGATGATTGAAACGAAACAAAGTCACGACCAGATCTTTGTGGAAAGTGCAAAGCGGGCGAGAAGAAAGAAAAAAAAAAAAAAAAAAAAAAAAGAAGAAAAAAGAAAAAGAAAAAAAAGAAAGAAAAGAAAGATAACCGCCAGAAACCGTGGGGGAAAGACGCAGATGAAACGCAAAGAAGAAGGTACATTCATTATGTACCGTAGTTCCTGTCTCCACGATCTTCGCTAGCGCCCGAAGGGAACCCATTTCGTCGAACGTGTGGACATTTGACAGAAGAAAGTGGGGATTGATTGACTACTGCAGGGAGGGGAGGGATCAGATGTTTTGAGAATGCGGAAGCCTGGAGTTGTCCATGTGCGACCGACATTCATTCCTCTTGTCCTCCTGTGTATGTAGGTACTCGACGACATTTCCCATTTCCTGGACCTGGCCATCTTCCAAAAGTCAATTTGTAATCATCCTACCGACTGTAGATCTCTACATCACTGAAACTCGTCTCGAACTGCTTGACTGTTACTGAAGGAAACTACTATACTATAGACATCAGTCTGCCCTCTTCAGCCCTGCCGATACGGCAGTCCACGTGCCTATTTACACTACGCAGGGGAGACACGAATTTCCAGACGAGGACATGACATCAGGGATACTGCACTATTTGTACTGATACTATGTAGTCTCTCGCATCTTTATTGCCTTTGAATGCAAGACATGGTACCTATCAAGCTACCCGACGGCGAGAAGGCGCAGCTTCAAATTAAGCCTTTCTTTCGTCTGTGTCTCAAAATGCGGGAGCACCACCGCTGGACACTCCAATGGACACCAATGGACACTTGACTGGACTGACTGGTGGAGGCGAATGGGGCTACCTAGGCAACACAATTCTCTACGCTTTGATACGCCCACCATTCGGCCCAGGTCCGGTCCCGCCCTTTCATCCATTGTTACGTAGGTAGTACAAGTAATGAAACAATGAAACATGATGATTTCTACCAAACGCCCGATGGCCCACTAAGGAAGGCCGTGTGCGCCCGCCGCTTGGCTTGGTTTCCTGCCGAAGAAAGATGGTGATTTGATCTCGGTCGACTACATACCTCAATTCATGACAGTCAAACTGCCCTCGGAGAAAGACAGTGCTTACTCACAATAGTTAGGCTCAGGATGACATGACGGTTGTTATGTTTCCTAAGATGTGCTGCCATCCCCTTCTTTCTTTCCTTGATTTTTTTTTCTGTGTTGGGCGTGGATATTTAGGCTTCATGCAGACTCAAACGTGGATCGAGAGAGGGGGGTGGCAGTGAAATGACATGGTAACAACGGACAAATCCGGGGTCTTCTCTTCTTCCTTTTGCGAGTGTGAGATGTGATGGGTAAGAATAGAGGTGATGATAAGAGAAAATCCTAGAAAAAAAACATTCTTGAAATAGGAAAAGAAAGCAAGGGAAAAGAAGACGAAGAAGAAGAAGAAGAAGTAGTAGTAGAAGGCCGCATCATTTTTTCTTGACTAAGCGCAAAAAAGAACATGATATTGCACTCTCCCGGATCTAGCTACTATTTCCCAGTACAGCTTCGGATTTACACGGTCCCTTGCGTTGACGACCGTGTGAAAAAGTGTCCAGAAAGAAAATACCAATAAAGGTGTAAAGGACAGCAGGAAAAAGAAATATGCCAAAACGCCTAACCATGAATAACCATCTGTGATTACAGCCAGATTTTTTCCCCCACTACACATGCTCCAAGGCCCGAGCATATCTCCATCTGTAATACTTGAGTATGCCCTAAGCATTTACTCCGTAAAAAGGCTATGTTCCTGCATTGCTCTGGCCGTCAACGGACCCCTCAGGAAGACACGTAGAAACACAAAATATCATCCACACAAATCCCTGGTAGTTAGCAACAACTCCTCCGACCTTGTCGACATCGAACGGTGAAGCGAATGGTGAGACTGTGGTGAATTAAAGGCTAGCGTCGAGTACTCGGAAAGAGGCGAAACAATGTCGCATGCAGCGATACTGGGCATCGTACCGGGTATCTCCTCCCGCGGTGGCGTATTGTTGCTGTTCGCTACCGCCCAGCCGAGTGATCTTGCGGAGATCATTTTGTCGAGGGATGGCGGTTCTTCGTTTGGAGCTGGTAAGATCATGCTTCGACGTTGCCCTTGATTCCACCACTGGTTCTCAAAGCCGTTGTCCACTGTCACCATTGCTGCTGATAGTTCCTCTAGATCTCGTACACTGCCCGGCTCGAAATCTTCGCAATCTTGTAATTTGCTTGGTCCAGGCGAGAAAACAGAGATGCCTGTGACAGGGCTAGCTTCGTAGATGGACGCTTCGTTATCCGGATGGAAACTAGGTATGCTGTGCTGACGGTGATGGCCCGATGGGTGTTCGGAGACATCATCGTTCTGTGAACCCGCCCCGGTTTCAAAAACCGTTGGTGATGACCATGGCATACCGGCCTCTCCAAGACGAAACCGATTTGGGGCCGCTGGTAGGGCTTTCCAAACATCCGACGGAGTACGTGGGGACAGCTCTGAAATTGAATTCGATGGTCCCACCGCTTCTCCCCCCGTCAATCCTACACCCCAGGGGTTATCACCGGTGGGTGGTGGTGCCGATTGACCCCTCTCCCCAGCAGGTCTCGACCCGGACCGGGACCGTCGTTGCTGCTGCCGGGGTGGCGTTGATGGTTGAGCTGAACCATAATATCCGGGTACTTGATAGTACTCCTGCATTTGGTGATGGGGACCAAGACGAGTGCCCGGTATCGAAGCAACAGGGTCGATCTGTGAAAGTGGACGAGCAGCTTTCCGGCTTTCTCGGGTCCTCGATTGCCTTTGCTCGAAATCGTGGACGGCGGCTAGGTAAGTGGGATCAGGGGCGGACATTTGACGGGGAAGCTTGGGACCCGGACATTGCTCTTTCTCGCGTACCGCCTTTGATCCTCTGGATCCATATGTCACTTCATGGTGCTTGTGTTGTTTCTTTGAAGTCCATGAGATGCCAACCTCCAGGTGAACATAGATATGCGGTCCTCGGCGTTCGCGGTACGATGGTGATGAAGGTGGATCCATGATGTTGTCCAGACCTTGGGGAACTGTACCAGATAGTGAAGCAGTGTGATTGACGATGAATTCAAGATATGGGGAGGATATTAGAATATGTGTAATGAAGTGATTAAAGCCTCAGCAAGCGTCGTTGAAGCGGGGGTAAGGGGGTGGGTGAGTTTAAAGAATGGGAGGAGGAGCAAAGCTAACGCCAGCGGCAGGTCGGCTAAGCCGCCCGCGACTCACAAATACAACAAAGAAGGTTTCTGTTGGGTTGGTGCCGTGAACCCGATTTAGTCTCCTGTAATAATCAAGAAGCGCTCCGGGAACAACGGGCAGGCGGCGGTCAGGGCAAGGATTTGTCAATGGGCCAGGGACAAAAGTCCATCCATCTGTATTCTCAAAGTATGGCTGTGGGGAGTAGTGTAATCCAGATCTAGTTGCATGCACCGCCCAGATCCCGTAAGATGGAACGGAGCTAGAAAAAGCGGCAGCCTAGACTAGCGATGTGGATGTCGGACAATTCCCGGATGACCGAACACTCCTTGTTGCCGCGTCCGAGCGGACGGGTCCAATAGTATCGGGCAATTGTTGCACTTTTTCTTTCTTTTCTTGCTGTTCCTGGATCAAGACTTGGATGTCGAAAGCTTCTTTGTTGCGGTGTCGCCGTGTGCTCCCCAAAAGACTTTGCCGTCCTGGTGATAGATAGTACGCGCTACCTGGTTTCGCAGGAGACAGCCAACTGGAGCTCCTCGGCCTGGTCAACTGTGGCTACCTAGGAGGAAACCCAAGTAGGTAAGTACCTCTAGTAATAGATAAGACGACTGCGAAAGGGCCACCTGTGGCTCAAACCCGTGACAAGCACAGCTGAGCTCTTCTTGATTTGTGTTTGCGGTTTGCTGGTCCGAGATAGTGGCTTGCTTTGAAGAGCGGAAGGAATGATGACCCCGCCCTCTTCCTTTCAGCTCTAAACTCCTTCCTATTTGCGAGTACGATTTGGCTGCAACTCGGGGGGGTTCGTTACTGAATGCGGGGCAAATTGTTGTATTTAAGTTGGGAGGCACGAGAAAGGTAATGTGTACACAGTAGTGTCAGGTTCGCTTCTTGGTTCGTTTCTTCCATCCTTGATTAACCCCTCACCGTATCAAAACTGAAAGATCATCCCTAGCCGACATGGTATGGACATCGACACGATGTTTGCAATACATACCCAAGTGGCCAGGTTTCACTAGAATCTGTAATGCCGCAAAAACATGGTCGTCGAGAGATGAACGTGGTACATATCGGCCACTCCCGAATGTCCAATCAATGCTCGCATTCAGCTTGTAATTGTGGGGTGGGGATCACTTCCCGTCCCGGACGACCGGCCCCCAACACCTCCGACGCTCCCCCGTTCTCTCCGGCTTTGCTCTACAGTTTGTCTCGAATGGCCGGCAACCCTCCGGATCGACACTTCTTCTTACCTCCATCTAGGTACCTATATTTCATGCCTTATATGGAAGGCTTGGCTTGTATGGATTGTCCCTGATAATCTAATCGTGTATCTCTACACTACATGTTCCTCACCATGCTATGCTGCGGTTGGTTCTCGATTTCACGTCACAGTCGGCATTGCTCTGTCTGAGAAATGTTTCGTAACTCGGTGACTCTTTGGTGAACAATCATCAGTTGATCATCTCGGCAACGCGTGAGTCTTGTAAGTGATTCCCTCGATGCCTTCAGGTATTCCTTCGTTTTCTTTCAGTTCTGTTTTTTTCAGTTTTTTTTTTTTTTTTAGGACTAGGCCGATGCGGATTGTCCTGATAAAGACATACTGGTCGCGACGAAGGGCCGGAGAAAGCAAACGATTCATTTAGATCCCACGTGAATGCTTAGCGCTAGAAACGATGAGTAAACATTGGCACCGTTGAGCTGGGCGGAGGTGTGGCGTTCGCGGCATGGCTGTGTGTGGTTGCTGATTGTTTCGTGCTAGGATTGGGTAGAGAAATCTATCTAGAGACAAAAAAGAAGAAAAAAAAAACGACAATGGCTTCCACAAAGCTTCCATCCCAGAAATCTCGGACTCGACCGACTGACGTGTTCATCTCGCCGCTTCAACATCCTCATTGATATAATCCTTAGCCTTGATCTTTTGGCTTTCCAGCTTGTCAGCTTTGTGCCCGTCATCCTCCTCCTCCCAAAACTTTACGTTACCATCCCCTTTTCCCCTGATCAGCCCTCCCAGATTGAACGGATCAACTAGCGTCAACAAGAACGGTCTCGAGTCCTTGTATCCCGGCCCAGTGACCTCGGTCTTGCCGTCTTTTGCCGACAAATACGTCTTTGTGCTTTTCGGCAGATACCTCCTCGGATGCCTGACGTTCATCAGCACATGGTTCACGAGCATCAGACTCGCTTCAAACACGTAAAAGAACCACTCGTAACGGATGATGGGGCTGAGCGACATTGGGTCCAGAGATTTGTCGTCGTAGTGAAGCTCCGCCACGCTCCAGTACTCGACCACCCGGTAGATGGTCCGGATGGTTAGGAGGCTTGTTGATGCGTAGAGCGTGTAAAGAACGTTCTCGAGCTTGGCGCTCCTAATGCCGCCTCGACGGCACCGCCTGTGGAATGTACCGGCTAGGAGAAGGAAGAAAGCGATAACGACGAGCTGGATAAGGAGCGCGGCTTTGAGGAGGTTCCGACCAAGCTCTTGTTTCCAGCGCGGAAGAGACTGGTTGGCGCTTAGCGATGCACCGTTGCCGTTGAGTGCCTCGACAACGGTGGAGATGAAGGCAAAGGTAGTGATAACGCGGCCAGGATGGATCGGTGAGTGGTAGGGGACGTAATACAGAATCCTTCCGAGGATGTTATAATTGGCCAATTCGGCGCTGGGTCTGATAAGAGGTTAGTAATTTGTCTTGACAGCAGCTCTTGTGTTGATCGTCGATACTCACGGCGCTGCGTATACCAGACAGGTGGTGACGATGAACTTGACCAGGTCACCATAATCAAAGGCACCAAGTTCTCTAACAATGAAGCCGGCGGTGAAGAGGACAGCGCATGTTACGTAGAAGGTGGTTAATCTCCAGCTTTGGTAGTGACTAGCGCGATCAAAGTAAGTAACTTGTTTTTCTCCCGAGCTGTGTGGCATCAGAACATAAAGGCTTACAAGCACTGATAGATATGACAGATGCCAGATGCCGCGAAGGCAACGGCAAAGAATACTGGAGCGCCCTTATTGGGGGCATAGAAATAGATACTGCCGTCAACTTGAAAGAGATCCTGTCAGCTGCGCTCTTAGCAATAGTACATGGAACATCTGGTAACAAACCGTATCTTCCGTCCGACATGGTGAAGAGAGTTTCCAAGCAAAGTCCGAACGTTGGCAAGTATTTCTTCGAATGTTCACTAGGGTTATTGTTAAAATACATCCATATCAAGAGCAATGCGAAGACTTTGCAGCCTTTTAATGGGTTTTCGCCGTGGGTTTCGCATCTCAAACTGCCCATATCTCGACCTCATCCTCAACTAACCCCCTGGTCGGTTTAGTCGATTTAGTCGCTTTCGTCGCTTTCGTCGCTTTGCGCCCAAATTCAGCCATCAGCACAGCCTTACCGTAGGTAGTCATCACATACATCGCATTGGTTCTTCATGTTGGACGAATGAGGTGATCGCCTTGCAAGCCAGGGGTGAGATTTCCCTCCGCCGATTGTGGATTACTGTGGCTGTACAAGGCAGTTGAACATACCTAGTGTAGTGGTTCCGTGCTTACTTACATGCCCTTTCCGCCTTTTTCGTTCGCAGAACCCCGTCAATTCTTGTTCGTAATTTGTTCAATCCCGGTTAACGTTGTAAGCAATTGGTTAGTAGTTGAATGCGAGGATGCGCTGTTCGTTCGACAACGGTTTTTTCCCTAGCCATTATGGAGATTGTATGGGCCAGCTAGCACACAGCCTGGATAAATCGAAGCGTATGGTCCCTTGTTAGATGAAACGAAAAGCGGTCTTGGGTAGTTCTGGATGTGTTGACGGAAGACAAGTGATGTGCAAAACGAACAATATCACTGAAACGTTTCCCTCATGTCAGATGCCTGACCGAGAACTGGCTCAATGGAGACCGTCGTTGGCCTCCTGAGTTGCCAACCAGGCTAGGTGGACGGCGCAAGATTCTGAAAACAGTCCTCGAGTTATACCGTCCTCCAAACGACAAAAGTCTTCACTACCCAGATTCTACGACAGCCCTGCCTGTGAAATGGGAATAAAATCATCTAAACCACAAAGCCCTACTTGATGAAACGCCGCCCATATAGCCCTCGTGGTAACAAACAAACGCCTTTGCCCATTCTTCGACCATGGGGAATAAATCGGGCAGTAAGTAAGAAATAGCAACGCAATGTGAAAACCGCCTTAGCGTCCATGAGTTGAGACTGGCCTGCATGCAATGTTGGAAGAAGTAGCCGCTTTCACATCATATCAATCTCAGTGGTCGTGCTCTGCGGACGACCATTGTCTGTCCAAAGGCCCACGGCAGCATCAGCCTCCTTGTGGGTATAGGGACCCTCCTTGAGCTCCTTCAACCTGTTTTGAGTCCAGCCACGTCAGTTTTCAGACCGTTTAATGGCTCACAACAAAAAAAAAAAAAAAGAAAGAATAAAAAAAAACCAAGAGAACTCACCTCCTCTTGTGAGGCTTGCCCTTGGTGTGCTTGACAAGAGTCGATTCCATATCGAACCACTTGGCGCACTCGACGCAGTAGTGTCTTCCCAGACCAGGCAGGTCCTCCACGGCCTTGGTCTCCTTGTAAAGCTCCAAGTGTCTGGCATTGATCAAATCCTTCTGGACCTGATCCACATCTCTGTTTTTTTGCACGACGTCAGTTATTCAATTGACGCAAAGATGTGTGTAAGAAATGAAGTCTGTCACTCACCTCAGACGACGCCTGGTCTTGCACTTGGTGCGCTTAGCAAAGATGCCCATTTTGAACGGTGAGTGACCTCAGTTGTACCCGACTCTGAATGTGTCAGGAGGGAGTTGGAAGTCTAAATTCCAAGTGTGATTACTGTGACGGCGTGGTGGTGGTTGTTGTTGTCGTCGTCGCAGTGAAGGTCTCGACGGCGGCGGCGATACATAGACATGAGAGAGGCTCTAGGTCATACAGAAGGGGTCCAGCAACGAAGCACAATTGACAAAAAAGTGGAGAAAAAACTCAGCAGCACAACCTTCGAACAACGGCGGCCTACCTTGCCGCCCACTGAATTCCATGGTACGTACATGGCAATTTCTGGGCTTGGCAGCTGCAAAGACCGGCTGTCAGCTTCCGGCACCTGGGACGGGCTGCTTACACTACACAGTACACTAGATGCTTCACTGCCAATATCCATCATGTGAAACCCAGATCGGCCCAATGTGGAAATCCACGGAGATCCGGTCTGGACTACGTACCAACCTTAAAATGCCGTGGAAAGCCCACCGGCGCGCCGAGGGACGGAAACGGCACGGCGCTGATACCCAACTACTTTTTCTCGAAATCCCCATCTCTCGACGACTTCTTCCGGTGGTGTTACGCCGGTCCTCACTCTTTCTCGGAGCGCCGTCCGTTTTACGAACGAGGGAGAAGGAGGGGCGCCGCCGCAGCGCCGAAGCGAACGCAGCGAACCGAGCGAACGGAGCTAACGAGCCTTATCGCCCTCGAATCTCCTTTCGCGGCCGAGAGGAACCAGCGAGCTGGCAAGGGTTCTGGATTTTTCTCCATTTCCCACTACCTTCGCCGAGCCGGCCAACGAGCCGGGGACCCCACCCTAAGGACTGTCTCCAGATTTGCAGAATTTTTATTATTTTCAGCTGGTCCCTGGCGCCCAAAGACGGTTTTTGAAGCTGGTACTTGGACAACTAACAGATGATGGAAATCGCAGAGCCGACGCGTTGAGCCTTTGGGGCTTGGGGATGAAGGTTCAAGGTTGCGTCTTCTCGTCAACACCTCGTAACTGACCCTCCGGTTCGCAGGTCATGTTGCGTCCCCCTCTCTTCCCCCCCTTTTCCTCTTGAGATGGCCTTTCTTTGAGGGAGAGCTCTCGGGTCTTGACTCGTTGACCTTTGATGGCGAGCCAATCACAGGCCGTGGAAGATCGGGTGGCCGTGTGTTCTGTTAGGATTTGCGTCACTGGTTGGAACCAGCCTTGCAGTCCACATTTGCTGTTCAAGCGTTCGAGGACGTTCCATCCCGTCTGCCCCACGTCAGGATGATCGAGGCGGGGACAGCAATTATAACACGGTGACCCTGAGCGAAGCGGCATTGGCGAATGAGGCATTTGCTGGATAAGAGATCCATCACCGTGCGATGCAAATAGCAATGAGGAGATTGGCTTTACATTGCCTGGCACCATCAGCTGTATATGATGAACGGAAAGGGAAGTAATACCGTGGAAGCGTACATGTATGCGAACAGAGGACCGATGGGGGATGGAGCTTTATCATTGACAGCAGCAGCTCGGCGGTTGACATGGCTGCCTGTGGCTGCAGAGTGTAAAGCCAGCAAGCACATGCCATCCGAGCCGAGCGGCAGTCCCGTCTGGGGTGGCACACACGACAGCAGGTCAGGTACATACACAGGAGGCTACTGTACCTCTCTACATTAGTTTACCATCCGTTATTACTGGCCAGGCGAACGTCCTCTCCTCCTTGGCCACGAGACGGTGAGGTTGAAGATTCGGGATTCGCAATCTAGTTTAATCCCCGGACGGACCGGTGAAGACGAGGATTCTGGGACCAAAGAGATCCTGAGGTCCGGATGCCCAGGAAATCATTCAGTATCGATCAGCAGCAAACCATGGCTGCCTCGGCTTCGACGGTCAACCCACGCGAGGCTTCTCCTTGACATGTACACTACATAGGTATTTTTAACTTTGTTCGCTGGGGCACATCGTTGGGCCCTGGAGGGTCCGGGGTGCCCGTTCACAAAGACATGTGTACTGCGTACATACGTATCGAAGAAGTGTAGTCGCCGTGAGGGATGCACAGTCCAGGGTTACCTAACTGTCGAAAGGCTGAAGGCGCCCCGTGAAAGCATCCCGGCCCAACGGTCGTGACAGTCGACCCCCCCTGAGGTTGCTGGAGTCGCTGGAAGTGCCTCTGGGCCGCGAGGTCGGACGTCGATGCGGTGACGGTCGGCGGTAGGCGGCGGATTTGCAGCGGATTCCCGGAAGCTGGATCGTGAAACCCGAGGAACGACGGACGCTGCGGGCGCATGGCCTTTGATGGGCCAGCATGGTTCTCGGCATCAACGTCAAAGTCAAATTGAAACAGGCTAGCGTCGCCTTTCACTGCCTTGCACCCGATGTCATCTCTGGCTCCCCCACACTGCAAAAGTGGTCAAGAGTTAGAATCAGCCGCCTGCTGATTGGTCGGCCGCGCGATCCATTCGGGCGAGCCAGGTACTTGTTCGGCTATGACGGTGGGAGGGGAGCTCCAGCGGGTGGGCAGCAAGTAGGTTCGAATGGAGGCAGGGAGTCGCATTACCCCCGGTGGTGGTGGTTGACACAGCAAGCAGCAGGAGCCCGCGCCCGCTCGGTCCATGTCGCTCGCTGCCAGTCAGGTCTGTGGTTGGCATTCCGACCTAAAATCCCGCCCGCTCCCGTGGACCGCTTGAGCCAGTTTCTTGTTATCTACAAAACCTCTCCACCCGGCCGTATTTTTTTCCCTCTTTCCCCCTCTTTGCAGACGTCCATCCCTCTGCTGAAGAAAAAGCCCGTTCTAGTTTGGGGAGCCCGTCTTTCCATTCTTTTTTTCTTCTTCTCTTAATTTGTCCTTTTGCGCAACTCTCCGCTCCTGTTGTTATTCATCCCCTGCTCTTCGAGCTGAAAGTCAATATGTTGGCCTCCCGTCAGCTCTTGGGCGTTGCCCGGAGCCGTGCCGCCGCTGGCCTCGGCCGCCGGTGCATGGCTACCGCCACCGAGAACCCCCTCGACCGCAAGGTGAGTCCCCCCCAACGCCGCATAGAGCGCACACAGGGCGAATAATACAGTCGCAACGAGCGCAACAGGGCGCTGACCGGGCATGTTTGTGGGAAATAGGTCAAGCAGAACCTTCTTGAGGAGGGTAACTTCATCAACTACAAGAAGATGTCCGAGAACCTCGCCGTTGTCCGCAGCCGTCTCAACCGCCCCCTCACCTACGCTGAGAAGATCCTCTACTCTCACTTGGACAACCCCCATGAGCAGGACATTGAGCGCGGTGTTTCTTACCTCCGCCTCCGCCCCGACCGCGTTGCCTGCCAGGATGCCACCGCCCAGATGGCCATCCTCCAGTTCATGTCCGCTGGCATGCCCTCGGTTGCCAACCCCACCACCGTCCACTGCGACCACTTGATTGAGGCCCAGGTTGGTGGTGAGAAGGATCTCGAGCGCGCCATCAACATCAACAAGGAGGTCTACGACTTCCTTGCCTCCGCCTGCGCCAAGTACAACATTGGTTTCTGGAAGCCCGGCTCTGGTATCATCCACCAGATCATCCTCGAGAACTACGCTTTCCCCGGTGGTCTCCTCATCGGCACTGACTCCCACACTCCCAACGCCGCCGGTCTCGGTATGGCCGCCATTGGTGTCGGTGGTGCCGATGCCGTCGATGTCATGGCCAACCTCCCCTGGGAGCTCAAGGCCCCCAAGGTCATTGGTGTCAAGCTCACCGGTGCTCTTAACGGCTGGACTACCCCCAAGGACGTCATTCTCAAGCTCGCTGGTATCCTCACTGTCAAGGGTGGCACTGGCTCTATCGTCGAGTACTATGGTATGTTTCACTTGTCCAATCACGTTTCCCGTTTGGTTGAATGCATTCTGGGGATCCTATCAATGCCCTGAACTTTCCGCCGATGGCCTCGTTCAAATCCGTCAATGCTTTTGCCGATTACTCAGTGGCATTGCGATTTTCTCGCATTGCATTGACTGGTCTGTCAAATTCATTTTGACTTTGTATCGATGTTATTGGTTGGGAAGTCACGGGGCTTGGCAGTATAACCTACCCCTTTTTCGTGGGGCGAGCTGCCAACAGCAACCATCGGGCCCAAAACACCAAAACTTCATCACCACTCAACATGACGATGCTAACAACTACACAGGCGAAGGTGCTTCTTCCATGTCCGCCACTGGCAAGGTAAGCTAACTCCGCCAAAAAGCTTCTGTACTGATCTTTGCTAACACCTATTGCTAGGCTACTTGCGGTAACATGTACAGTCCTTCCCGACACTTCTGTTGATGAACATTTGGATGTTTACTAACTCTTCAATAGGGGTGCTGAGATTGGTGCCACTACCTCCGTCTTCCCCTACGACAAGGCCATGTTCGACTACCTTGTCGCCACCAAGCGTTCCGACATCGCCGAGTTCGCCAAGACCTACCAGAAGGAGCTCCAGGCCGATGAGGGTGCGGAGTACGACCAGCACATCGAGATCAACCTGAACGAACTCGAGCCTCACATCAACGGTCCCTTCACCCCCGATCTTGCCACCCCCATCTCCAAGTTCGCCCAGGCCGCCAAGGAGAACAACTGGCCCGAGGAGCTCAAGGTCGGTCTTATCGGCTCTTGCACCAACTCCTCTTACGAGGATATGACCCGCGCTGCCTCCATCGCTCGCGATGCCCTCGACCACGGCCTCAAGGCCAAGGCTGCTTTCGTCGTCACCCCCGGCTCTGAGCAGATTCGCGCCACCATTGCCCGCGACGGCCAGCTCCAGACCTTTGAGGAGTTCGGCGGCACCGTCCTCGCCAACGCCTGCGGTCCTTGCATTGGTCAGTGGGATCGTCGCGACACCCCCAAGGGTACCCCCAACTCCATCCTCAGCTCCTACAACCGGTAAGAAACTCTCCCTGTTTCCTTTATTGTGACGACGAGGAATGCTAATTGCAATTCATAGTAACTTCACTGGCCGTAACGATGGCAACCCCGCCACCCACTCCTTCGTTACCTCCCCCGACCTTGTCGTCGCCATGTCCATCGCCGGCTCTCTCTACTTCAACCCCTTGACCGACAGCCTCAAGGACAAGGACGGCAAGGAGTTCAAGCTCCAGGCCCCCACTGGTGCTGGTCTCCCCGACCGTGGCTACGACCCCGGCCAGAACACCTACCAGGCCCCTCCTGCCGACCGCGCCACTGTCCAGGTTCAGGTCTCCCCCACCTCTGACCGTCTCCAGGTCCTCTCCCCCTTCAACGCCTGGAACGGCAAGGACGCCACCGACATGCCCATCCTCATCAAGGCCCAGGGCAAGACCACCACTGACCACATCTCCATGGCCGGTCCTTGGCTCAAGTACCGTGGTCACCTTGACAACATCTCCAACAACATGTTGATCGGTGCCATCAACGCCGCCAACGGTGAGGCCAACAAGGTCCAGAACTTCACCACTGGTGAGTGGGATGCCGTCCCCGCTGTTGCCCGTGACTACAAGGCCAAGAACATCCCCTGGGTTGTTATCGGTGACTGGAACTACGGTGAGGGCTCTTCCCGTGAGCACGCTGCTCTCGAGCCCCGTCACCTTGGCGGTCTCGCCATCATCACCCGCTCCTTCGCTCGTATCCACGAGACCAACCTGAAGAAGCAGGGTATGCTTCCCCTCACCTTCGCCGACCCCGCCGACTACGACAAGATCAGCCCCGAGGACAAGGTTGACATCCTCTGCACTGAGCTCGCCGTTGGCAAGCCCATCACCATGCGTGTCCACCCCAAGAACGGCAAGGACTTCGACGTCAAGCTCAACCACACCTTCAACGAGGCCCAGATTGAGTGGTTCAAGAACGGCTCTGCCCTCAACACCATGGCCAAGAACGCCAAGAACTAAGCAGTAAAATATGCATAAAAATAATAAAAATGAGAATGACAAGAGGGACGAGTAAGGACGGGACTCTATAAGGGAAAGTCGGGATGGACGGGCGGCTCTCAGGGATTTTTCAACTCGGATCGGCGTAATACGCAGACATCGCGCTTTTTCTTGTTTGTATGTATACAGTCATGGCCCATGCGTTTCAATTGATTTCTGTGAAATTCCCCAAAGCTTGCCATCGTTTCTGTCCCGCGTGCACGATGCTTTATAAAGTTGTTCTGTATACATGTGCATATAGTCTGGGTAGCCCATCTCGAACCTCAATGTAAGGCAACATGATTAAGACCTAAAACGCATGAACTGCGCTCAACACATCGCGACCGTGATCAAGAACTATGTAGTGTACTTGGATGTCTCACAAGGGAGTTACCCCGTTCACTGTTAAGCCGTAGATCGGCAACAAGATATATACTGCATAATTATTGGGCGCAAGTGCAGCTAAAGTCACCAATACTATAGAGGTAGGCAGGATAGGAAGGGATCGAACATGTCCTTGTCATAGGGGAAGCAGAGGTAGCAGCACCGATTTCTGCAACTTTATCTAAAGAGCCAGTGAATAATTATCTAAAATTACGATAGAAGGTTTTCAGAAAGCGTAGTCTCGGGACCTCAGATGTGTCTTTCTTTACTACTTAGCTTTACCTTGTGGGTATTTAACCCAAACCCCTGTATTGTAAAGTGTCATACACAGCAACCATGGCGTTTGCTGGGCAACCTATGATATGCGATTATGCGCTAGAGGTACTTTACGGTACCCCACGTACCGATGCTGCTTATCTTATCGGGTGGCTGATGTGCGACCCGTCGCAAGGCAGTTCCCAAAAATGCGGCGCGTCAGAGTTGTGGTTTCAGCAACAGCAAACAGATGCTATACTGCAACAAGAAGTTCCATTCAAGTTTTTTTTCTTTGAGACTGCAATCATTCATCTCGGTGTTGGATTCTCGTCAACTTTTGCGCATGTCACAACCTCTCCCCCCAGTTGCACCCAAAGCCATGATGGCTTCGTCGGCATTTTCAGTGCTGAATGGCTCTGCCCAAAGTCAAGCGTTGCCTAGCGGTATCCCCAAAGGACCAAAGGCATCCCATCACTCGCATGGTAAAGCTGGCGGCGCCAAAGCCAATGGTGGTGGTGGTGCTGCGGCGGCCCAAAGCGTGAATGCCGTCCACACTCACACGGCCATGGGCAGATGGTCCATCTTGCCCAAGGAGCCTCCAAGTAAGTTGCGATTACATCATCTGTTTGGGTTAACTGCAATCGTTAACCATGTTCGGTCTTCAATAGAACCTGATGCCGTCAAGGCAATCCACGTCTATGACTTTGACAATACATGTAAGGAGAATACACCCCAGCTACAGTCACAGCGGTTTGGTTAACCCGGCTCTCTCAACCAGTGTTTTCGACCCCTCTTCCGAACCCCAAGCTCTGGATAGGTCCTACAATCGGTACATTATCGAACCCTGATGCTTTTGTCAACGGCGGATGGTGGCACGACTCTCGCATTCTTGCCGCGACAGGGGAAGGTCTCGCAATAGAGGAGCCCCGCGCATGGGATGGGTGGTGGAACGAAAAGATTGTTGAGCTCGTTGAGCTTACCATGAAGCAGAAGGATGCGCTTTGCGTTCTGCTGACAGGGCGCGCCGAGGCTGGGTTCAGCAATCTGGTTCGACGCATGGTGGAAAGCAAAGGGCTCGTGTTCGATGTCATTGCACTCAAGCCCGCCATCGGGCCCGACAATCAGCGCTTTTCCAGTACGATGAACTTCAAGCAGGCGTTCTTGGAGGCACTGATGGAGACATACAAGCATGCCGAGGAGATACGGATCTATGAGGACCGCGCCAAGCATACACAAGCCTTCCGCAATTTCTTAGCGGACTACAACAGAAAGCAGACTGCCACGCCAACTCGGGGGCCCATTACCGGAGAGGTTGTCCAGGTCGCCGATATATCTACCTTTTTGGATCCCGTGGTTGAAATTGCTGAAGTTCAGCAACTCATTAACGAGCACAACTCCGCTTTGGGGAGGCCGCGGCGTGGTCACCGGAACGACCGCCTCATGATCAAGAAGAAGGTTTTCTATACGGGCTACATGATTGGAAGCGCTGACACAAAACGCCTACTCAGTCTCGCACAATTGCCGACAAATTTATCCGATACCGAACTCAAGATACACGGTAACTACATCTTGATCTGTGCGGGACCATGCTCGCAGGACATCCTGGACAAGGTGGGTGGTTTGCGTGCCAAGATGACCTGGGAGGTGACGGGAACGGCGTGCCTTGATAACAAAGTCTGGGCGGTATCTGTTAAGCCAGTGCCCCCTACTGCGGACTTTCACACGGACAACCCGTCACCGCATGTCGTGTTGGCTATCCGTGATCGTGCCCGTCTCCAAGACGCCAACAGGATCCAGAACTGGCAGAAACTACCAGCGGACAAGGTGTTCAGGTTCGAGACGACTGTTGATGAAAAGATCTTGCTCCGCATAGAGCCTGAGGATTCTCATGGGAGCTCATATGAAAGTAGGGGAAAGAAGAGGCATCATACAAGCCATGAAGATGACTTCCGGGCGCGGCCAAGCGCTCCTGGTGCATTCTCGGGCCAGAGTGGTACATATGGACAGGGAGGTCGAAACGCCCACCACCAAGGAGGCTTCCGTGGCGGAGGCAACCAAGGCGGTAGCGGTGGTAGGTTCAACCGCGGCGGAGGTGGTCAGGGCCAACGTAGTTTCAGGGGCGGAAGAGGAGGCGGTCCAGGTGCTAAGGGTCGTGGCGGACGCGGCGGTGGTAACAGTGGCGGCGGTGGCGGTCATCACTACAAGTCGCTCGATGATCTAGGGACGAAAGACAACTCTGGCGTCTCTTACGAAGACGAAGCAAATTCTTCTCATCAACAACCGCCAGGGAGAAATAACACATTCCAGCCGCCTACAGCACCAGCAGCGATGCAACAGCAGCAGGGCGGTGGTGGATTCTACAACAACAGCAACAACACTAGTAACAACAATAGCCAGTACCAGCCACCATATCAGCAACAGCAGCAGTATGGTGGTGGCGGCGGTGGCGGCTGGCAGCAGCAGCAACCAGGATATCAGAATCAATCACACCAAGGCGGAAGGCCAACAGGTGGCGGGAGTGGAGGAATGGGATATGGATCCGGAGGACCGGACATCAACTCCTATTACTAGGGGTACCCGCCGTGGTACAATTTGCTTGGGCCTTGATGTTAGCACGACACTTGGGTCCTTTGTCTGACATGAGTGAATCGGAGATGTAACGCATTTGCATAAATATTGTATGTTACAAAGGGTCGGTTCTCGGATGGTGCTTTTCAGCGACTTATGGTAATGGTCAACACCTTCGTGAAGGTCTCATCACTTCACAGACTGAGAGATAGAGAGATGTTTGTTGAGTGAATACAACTAGTAGCGTAGGTATTGTAAAAATCCGTATCCTCGGCATGTGGCTCATGAACTTTGACGCTGTGTAAATTACCGTATTTCGCGATGAGCGGGACCATACTAGGTAGTTGCATACCGTTGCTATCCGAACCCCTTTTGCACGATATGCGTACACTGGAGCAGTTAATGTAACCAGAGGTCACTGTAAGTAAGTACTGTAAAACCTCTCCACTGGGTACCTCGATGGCAACCCCTGATTAAGTGACACGGGGAGCTTCATCGACATCATCGGCACCGTCAACTTCCTCGGCCTGCTTCCTGTCACAACGCCTTCCTTTCCGGCTGGAGTTGTGGATAGGCAAGCTTCAAGATGCCACGTCTATTAGGTACCTACGCTTTGCCATCGCCTTTCGAACTTTGGGACAATTGACTGACCTTCAATTGCAGCTAGCGCATTGAGCCTGCGGCGCGACCCGCGGTTGCTCAAGCTCCCGCCCTACCTTTCTTTGCTGTGCATCGTCGTTGGCGTCGTCTGGCTATTCCTTCTTCCACTCGACGACTATTCCCGAAGAACATACATATCCGAAAACGCCCTATTGCCGGGCCAAGTTCATACGTACTTTGGTGGCAGCGATCAGAATGTCTTCCGCGCGTACAAGCACGAGACTGACGAGCTGGCTGGCAAGGGAAACATCGAGTACGTCCCTCATCCACCCTCAGTTGGTTGGTGTTGTATTTTTCTTTCCCAACTTCTTTTTCGTTTTCCTTTTGAGGAGGAGGGAATGGGAACTTTGTGAAACATGCTGACCTAGATTCACTGCATTCAGGGTCAACGACAAACTCGAATCCATCGCGAAAGGTCTCGGTCTGAAAGTTGGCCGCCAAAACTTCACCTACAGTTCCGCCGGCAACACACATTCCGGCCAGAACATCTATGCGATCCTCCAAGCCCCACGCGGCGACGCCACCGAAGCCATTGTCCTCGTCGCTGCCTGGAAAAATGTCAAGGGGGAGTTAAACCGCAGCGGCGTGCCCCTCGTCCTCACCCTCGCCCGCTACTTCAAGCGCTGGTCGCTCTGGTCCAAGGACATCATCTTCCTCTTCACTCCCGACAGTATCGCGGGTCCCCAGGCCTGGGTGGACGCATACCATGACGCCCACGACTCGTCGCGCGTCGCCAGTCTGCCTCTCAAGAGTGGTGCGTTGCAGGGCGCCATTGCCCTAGACTACACCCGCGAGACCCGCTTCCAGAGCGTGCATATCGTGTACGATGGAGTTAACGGCCAGCTTCCCAACCTGGACCTGATCAACTCGGTAAATCATGTTGCTGGCGGCCAGATGGGCATGGGCGTTGCGATCCAGGAAATGTGGAAGCACAGCAATAGCTACCACGACCGGCTACAGACCATGCTGCGTGGTATGCTCAAGCAGGGACTGGGGCTGGCGAGCGGCCCGCACAGCAGTTTTATCCCGTACCATGTGGACGCGGTGACATTGCAACCATTTGGTGAGGGTTGGCAGGATGAGATGGCCATCGGAAGGGTCATTGAGGGCACTTTCAGGAGTCTGAATAACCTGCTGGAACACCTGCACCAGAGCTTTTTCTTCTACTTGCTTATGCAAAGGGAGCGGTTCGTGAGTATTGGCACGTACTTGCCCAGCGCCATGTTGGTGGCAGCCAACTTTACAATTATGGCGATTGCTCTTTGGGTGAAGAGCGGACAGCCCGATGTGCAAGAAATCATCACGGAGAAGACCAAGACGGCTGAGGAAGCTGAGAAAATCGTATCGCCTAACCCGCACGTCGCATCGGAGAGGGATCTTTTTCTTCCTCTGGTTCTCGTGGCCGTTTGCCAGTTTTTGGGCGTGGTACCTCTCTATCTGTTCAACCACCTCTCAGAGAGTGTAAGTGTTTTACCCCCTTTCCACACTTCCTTGCTCATTGATTACATGCTAACAAAAACCGCAGGCCTTGATTCCAGCCTTCGTCCTTTTCAGCGTCCTTTCCTCGATCCTCCCATTCCTCCTCTCCAACCTTCTACATACCTCGACAACCTCAACCACAGCCCAACAATATCACCTCATCCGCTCCTTTTCTCTCCTCCTTCTCGGCATGTTCCTTTCCTCGCTTGCGACCCTCAACTTTTCTCTCGCCTTTTTCGTAGGCGTCTTCAGCGCTCCGCTGACCTTTGTCCGCCCTTGCCCCAACTCTTCCACCCTCAAATGGCTGTCTATGATCGTTTTGTACGTCTTGTCTCCGACTATGGTGGTGTTGGTCGCCAGCATGCTTCCGGGTTTGGATGAAAAGGTGGGATGTGGGCTGGGAGAGGTGCTGAGGCAAGCGGCGTTTGCTTGGGATGTCACGGGGACATATACGCCTGTTGTTGTATGGTGTGTGTGGTGGCCTGCTTGGATTGTTGGAGTTGTATCTGTCTTGGGACGGCCCGGTGCTGGTGATGAAAAGGTGAAGAAGGCTTGAAAGGTATGTTTTATATGTCATATTCAGGGTTCATGTGGGAGTTTCTTTTAGACGGCATCGCTTGGTACATATTCACTCCAAGTTTCGGTCTTTTTCATGGCTTTTGGGACAAGAAACTAAATATGGGACAAGAAGCTAAATAAGGTTGCTCAAAGTTTCGGGACATATCCATGACCCATCCATCTATCCATCTAACACCACGCGCCCGACGGAACTCTCAAGCACTTGGAGCTCTTCTTACCACCCTTGACATCAACTTGATTCCATTCAAATTGCTTGCAAGATCCATCGCCACAGTTGATAAAGATGTTGGTGCCAGAGGACAGAACATTTCCCGTCACGTTGGAAAGTGTAAACCCGGTGATAGGCACACCATTAGTCGGCGACGCGTTCTTAGAGGAAGAACCGTAGGACTGGTCGACCATGATGCCGTATTTGGTGATGTTTTGGAGCTTGACATTGCGGTAAGTGATGTTGGAGACGAGACCCGTGGTTCCGTAATTGGTCTTGATTCGGGCGCCTGAGGTATCGCAAGTCGGAGCGTTAGAATCTATGCTCTCTGCTGCCAAGCGACGGGGAAGCTAAGGAGAAAAAGGGTGCTTACCGTTCTCTGAGTTGGCAATCACTGAGTTCTCAAACAGGACATTCTTGACGGTGTTATCGCTTCTACCGCCCACGGAACCAATGGACAGACCATGGCCTCCCGAGCAAAGACCATTGCGGAAAGTGATATCCTGGTTGAAGCAAAAAAACGTTGGTTAGCCGAAGGTACCCCAGATAGAAAAGGAGGGAGGGGGAGGGGAAAGCTCACCGTGCCGGAATTAATGGCCACACAATCATCCTGGTTATACACCTTCGCGCCGTCAATCACCACGTTGCTGGATGATCCAATATCAAACGCATCCGTGTTTCTGCCTCCTTTGCCGGCCTTCCAGTCTCCATCACCCGCCTTGTTGTCAAGTGTGAACCCTGTCACCGTCAAGTTCTTGCATCCGTTGATACTCATCACCTGCACTGGTGCATTGAGGATCGTGACACCCTCGATGACGGAATCCTCAAGATTGTGCACCTGGAAGAACTTGGGTTTCTTGATGGGTCCCTTTTGTCCCAAACCGTCCCAGTACTTTTCGCCACTGCCGTACAACACAGAGGAAGAAAGGCCGCGGATGGTCAGCTTGGAGGAGGAGGAGATGGAGAGGAGGGGGCCCGCGAAGCCGGAGGAAGTGTAGGGGAACGTGGTTTTGCCGGAAAAGGTCACTGTCGTTCCGGGATTGAGCTTGTCCAGGCTGAGAGTCTTGCCCGCGGGTACTTGGAGGTCGGAGATGACGATCTCTTGGCAGGAGCTGTGTCCTTTGTTGAGGAGGTCGAAGCCAGTTGAGCCGCTGAAGGTGCAGGAGGATGACGCTTTGATGTGGTTGCCAGATGTTGATGGGATCGAGGCTGCCATCGCACTTCCGAGGAAGGCTGGCAAAAGAGAGGCGGTGATTTTCATGGTTGTTGGAAGCTGGTAGACTTGACTATGGTACCCCTTTATCGGTATAGGCACAACAAGAAACAATGAGATGAATGCTCCCAGCACATGAAGAAACCAAACATTCGGCAAGACCAGATTTATATATTCCTCTACTCAGCTGTGTGGAAAAAGTTGCAAGATCATCTCATTTCCATGACCGGGGGTTTGAAACGTAGCGGTGTTCGTAGCGAGGATGAAAACACGAGAATACTACGCTGGCGATTATTAAGGTAAACAGACGAGTGCCACCCACTTAGTAAGTTCCAGGAGAAACGGCGCTTTTGTTTACTATGAATTTACCTGCGTTCGGCATACATTTGACCGAGCGGACAAATTCGAGGACTGGTTATGGATTCAAGTCGTCGTCATCCATGGTCGGTGCCTCCGAGGTGGGAGGGAGAAAAGGAGGAGGAGGATGAAGACAAGGGGTTGTCCTGAGGGAAGACTCGCATGTTGTGCATGCGGAAAATCGAATGTTGTATTCTTTACCCTCCTCCTGCAATGTTTCTCCTCCAAATTTTCGCCCTGTGATCTTGTTAGGTTCTGGTGTTGAGTTGTCAATCCCGTCTTGTCGTCGAGCGGCTTGAAGCCAAAAGTGGGGCAATTGCACGGTGAAACTTCACCTTGGGTTCACCGGGCAATACCCTCCGAATTTTTCTCCTTTAATAACATCAGCACGAAAATACCAAGCGCTCTCGCAACAGACTTCAGAGCTTTGAAACAACATCTTGAGCTTGGCCTCTTTTGAACGTCCCGAGTTTTCGTCCTCTCATTTCCACCTTTACAACCATCAACCAACCAATCATCCGCACAAAAAATCCTTCAACATGTCTGACAGCAAGCAAATGAGCCAGCAAGAGGTCTCTGCCGAGTTCACTTCCTACTACCTCCAGCGAGCAACCAAGGAGTTTGCCGAAGACCTGGACAAGGTGCGCACGGCTGACGACTTTAAAAACGATGCGATCCACCTGCTCGTGAACGCGCTACAGCAGGGTACTGCGCTTTTCTCTCCCGAAGAGCAGAGGAGGATAGTCGAGTCTGGGGCGGAGAAGAAGTGATGAGGACGAGCGACGCAAGTTTTGAAGGGAAGGGATCACGGAGGTTCAAAGAAGTTGGAGGTTACATTCTGCGTGATCGCAGCAAGATCCGAAGATGGGAGGTCGTCTCTCGATAGTGGGCATCGAGCAGAGCAGTCCATCGGTCCAAGACGAGAAAGGCTTCGGCGGACGTAATCTTTGAGAGGGCCATGCGAATCCTTTCCACGTCAACCTGTCTATCGATATGACACGCACTGGGGACAGACTGATTGGTTGAAGCAGGAGCTGTTCACCCACACGAGCACCCGCAGTCGGTTCTACGACCATAGTTGGAGAGCAGAGTCAGGCGCAAACCTCAAGGCCGCGGAAGATGGGCATGGAATACCCGTAAAAGCATAGAACATGCGACCAAGGAAGAATGATATGCTGCACAAGATTGATAACTTGATAAATGAAGTTGACCGGTTTAATTGTGGCTGGCTGTTGTACAATTTCTAGTGTATCCAACAGAGGCCGTTCATACTGGAATGCGCATCCCGGTGCCTGGCTGTTTCTAGCGTTAAATTTGGCCTCGTAAGTTAACTACAACCATGACAACATGGCCGAGTGGTTAAGGCGACAGACTTGAATACCGGTTCTATTCAGCTATCTGTTGGGTTCGCCCGCGTAGGTTCGAACCCTACTGTTGTCGATATTTTTTGTTCTTTTGAACCATGTTTCTTCCCTTCTGTTGCCTTCAACATGTAATTCCTTCCACTGATACAAGTGAGATAGATCTCGTTTTCAATTTCTTTTTTGGGCCTTGATTGCTAGCTAGACCCTGGACATACAAAAAAAAAAAAAAAAAGCCCGTTGGTTTTCCAAAGATAAAGACCCAAAAAGTCTGTCGATGGGAAGCGGGGATGCAGTGTGGTGCACCTTCCGCACGAAGAGGCACCAACCTGCAAAAAAATAAGACACTGCAGTTTGGGCGGTGATAATGTGCTTCAAAACCAGAAGGCACGACGGAACTGAGAGTGGAATGCTGAATGGTAACTGACACTTCGCCTCGACTCACTACATTGTTTAATGTATGTTGTACCTATGTACTTGTGATATGTTTACCCTCTCTACATAGTATGTCCCTCCCGTACGGGTGGTTCGGGTTGAAGCTTTGCCGAAGTACGGTGCTTCAGATACACCCAGCATTACTTACTTCCAGTCTGTGTACAAGTCAACAGTGCTAGCCGGGCAGGTCATTAGTGATGTCTTAAGTTCAATACCTTTGAAAGGGAATAATTTGGACTGGATCACTGCATAACATTATGGACGGTGAAGAACTGGTTGGACCCCTCCACTCCACTTCCGACCAGCGACTTATCCAACACGGACGGGGCCATGGCTGACCAACGCTCCCCACGGCCGCGACGGAACCCCGAGAGCCCGCCTGTCAGCTTTAGTCGAAAAGACTAGGTACACAAGCTTTGGGTCGGACCTTACTCCTGACCGACATTCGACGAGGGGCCGATTTTTTTTTTTTTTTTTTCTCCTCTGAAAACGTCGGATCATCATCTACCTGTAGGTTACGTACCTTGCAGCAATAAGACCGATAAGGAAGCACTAAACGTCGGTGCTTGCGACAAGGCGGTCATACATACCTGCTACGCTCACGACCCCCCCTCCGCCTTCCTCGTTCGACAGGACAACAACGCCAATCGTCCATTCTCCATCAACGGCCCGAGTCCTCGAGACGCCGTATGCCATTCAGAGACGATCGAGTTCGCATACAAACGGGCGCTCGCAAGCCTAATCTTGGACGTGGAGATACCCTCTCCTCCATCGACGGCGCATCTTATCTGGGTTCTTCCTGAACGCAGACCGATCGCGGACCAATCTACCACCCGGATCACGACCTCACACACATACACACACACACGAATTCGCATAATGGCAGCCCAAACACTGCCCGCCTCCGGGGCTGCCGTGACGTTCAATACCCAGCGCACGCGTGCATATCTCCTTAAGCTGCCGCTTTTCACAAGAGCCACGGTGCTAATCATTGTCCTGACATGGGTTCTGACGTTGGTCGGCAAGTCATGGAACTGGGACGTCAAGACGTGGGGCGCGTTGATACCGGACGAGATTAGTATTGCGACATGTAGGTTCTACTCAGTTTTTGTTCTTCTTTGGTATGGTCATGCCAGGGAGTGGCCAAAGTGGAGGACCTCGCCGAAGGGAATGGGATGGGAGGGAATCCTCAATTGGATGCAAAGCACGCGCTGGTAGCGGACACTGCAGGAACCAGACAGCAGTCCTGTGGGATGGCACGAGGCTTCACATTCTGAAATGGGTCATGCCTCAATGCTGGCCTGTGACATGAGACCTGCCCAAGCACACCTGCTAACACGTTTGGCAACAGTATATCGCATCAACACATTCCCCTTCATCCACCTGAACATCTTCCACACAATACTCAACATTGTCGCCTTTACACCTCTTCTCGAGCGGTTCGAGCATGAACATGGTACTTTGACCTCTGTGGCGCTCTTCTTTGGCCGTAAGACACCCCCCTCTCATCTCCTTGATATTTCCCGGGGCCACAACTCACACGTTTGTTCTCCTCTAGCATTCGCAACGATACCGGGCCTCATCTACGTCTTCATCGAAAGGTTCATCCTTCACGCCAACACGCCAGTCATGGGAGCCAGCATGTGGGTGTTCCTGCTGCTGGGCATGGAAGCTATTCGCACCTACAAGACCAATCCCTACTTCACCATCAGCACCTACAACATTCCTACGTGGATCACTCCTTTGTTGTTGGTGGTGGTTACTGCTGCGTTGCTGCCGAGCTCGAGCTTCCTCGGGCACTTGGCCGGTCTGCTTGTCGGTTATGGGTGTAAGTGTTTCAATCCCAACTGCTTCCCTACCTACGTTCATGTTGAGGGGAAAAAAAAAAGCTATATTTGCTAACATGGATGATAAACAGTCGGCCTAGGATACCTCAAGTTCCTCGCCCCTCCCGAGTGGGCGTTGCGGTTCATCGAAGGAAAGCTCAACCTCTTGGGTAGACTGCCTCACTACGTCAGCGTGGATCAGAAGACTTTTGGCAGATTCGGTGTCCTGCCTTCCTCTGCCTCATCAGCCGAGGCTGGCATTCCGTTTGCCGGGGTCTCTGGTGGCCAGCGATTGGGACCTTGAAAGAAATATGGGTTCCCGAAATATGGCGTACATTACGTGCATGAGCAGAAGAGCATGGAAGTATGAAATGGTGCATACGAGGCATGCGTGTCATGAATAATGGATATAGAAAGGAACTTTACTGTTAATGTATGATGCTGTACGACTAAAATATAGGGTCGGGGGAAAATGGAGATGGTAGTTCCATGGCGTTCTCTGGATATGAATCGAATTTCCTCTTGGGATTTGAAGTCTGCAAGTAGAGTCTTATTCAATATGATGAGTGCCAATCATTCAGCTCGAACACGTCCATGAACGATGAGTACGGGGTCTCGTGGTCTTCAAAGTCTCATAAAGCTCGAGTCATTATGGCAAAGGTCGCGAGTTATCCAGATGGAATAATATATTGTCACTTTGCTTTTCCCACCCGTTTCACGCTTTCAACAAAAACTTTCTATTCATCAGTATACTTATTCCCCTGTACGGTAGTAGCGCCGTTCCAATTAATGGACCAGAAATTCCTTCCTATCCCCAATTTCAACATCCTTCCCCCCCAATAATCAGCCTAGCCTAGCCCACAGCCTCAATCAAGCAGCAGCAGCAGTAGCAGCACCCTCCTTTTCCTTCCACCCCAACTCCCTCAACGTCCAACCCTTCCCCTCTGGCGTCTCAGCCCCGGCCCCCTCCTCCGGCTTCACCTCAAAATTAGCATAGCAATAAAACTCATTGCTCAACCCCCTCGCATGCTTAGGCTCAAACGTAGTAGTCCTCAGGCCGTAGCTCTTGTACAGCTTCTCCGTAACCAGCGTCTCCATGCGCTCGCCCGTGCAAGCAATGATCTTGGGCTTTTCACCCTTCGTCTCCTCCGATTTGAGCATCCACCGAACCGTCAAGGCAGCCTTGGTTTGGCAATCCTCGCTCAAAAAGGGAGGATCCACAATGACGCGGTCAAAGGCGCCCTTGAGGTGGCTCGGAAGCTTGAGCGGCTGGGCGAAATCGTAAAAGACGAATTCGTCGGCGAAGACGGCGAAGCGGTTGTCGTGCTCGAGCAAGGTGAGTTTGGGCTTGGGCTTGTCTTTGTAGGCGTCGCTGTTCAAAAGGTTCTTGAGCTGAACGAAGACGGAAGGGGCGGAGACGACGGCGATGGAGGTGGTTGTAGTGGCGTCGGCCAGGAGCTGTTTGGCGAGAAAGGTAGCTGTTTCGTCGGAGTACTGTTGAGTGATTCTCATGTCAGTTGGTTCGTCATCGTGGGGGTTGAAGGTCTCTTTATAAGGGAGCCATATGTGAAAAATTGAATGAAAATGGATGGTATCACTCACCCAGAACTGACTCTCATTCCAATCCTCGGTGAAAGCATCCATAGACAGCTTGACGTTCAAAGCGTGCCTCTCCTCAGCCTCGGCCTGGAGCTTAGCAAACTGCTCGGCACGGGCATCGCGCTCGGCGTAAAAAGATTTGAGGGCATCGAGGGTTGAGCCAGAGAGTTCGCTTCAGACAGTCAGTACCCTGTGGATCACGATTATGAAAATAAATTACTGGTAGTGAGGCATTACTCACAGGTCACTCTCATCATCAGAGAATTTGTCGATGATGCACGCCATTTTGGACCCCAAGCTAATTACAGTAATGGCTCGATTCGATGTGATTTGGGTACAAGTGGGAGCGAATCGATTATAATCGGTTGTATAAGTTGGCAGAGAGTGACTGATGTTAGTGTTTGGGGAATGGTCTGCTCTTGGCACTAACAGTCAAAGTTTAACGGGAGTGTGTGTGCAGCATCGGAAAAAAATTGTGGATGCATTGATGCCATTTTCCTTATCCGTTCCCCTTTTTGGTCGCATCATGCCAGTAAGAGTAAACACAACCCCGTTGAGTTAAACGCTTCAATCTCACTCCAGGTCGTTCAAACGCTTGCATAAATCTTTTGATTGCTCTAATTCTCACCACAGCATCCAGTCTGGACGTTCTGTGTTCCGTCGACTCACCAAATGCTCTACGGTGGATTTCTACAATCTACATGCATCCCTGTGCAACCCCAAAGATACTCACAGCATGTGAATGTACTCCCTGTCCTCCCTCCTCTCCTTTTCGGTCGCTGGCGGAAGGTCGTAGTAGGCATTGCTGCGATAACTTTGCTGCATGGGAATCAGTCATCATTCTTTTGCACTCGAATTGTGATGTGGGCAACTTACCAAGTAATGGTAGGTGAAGTTGGCGATATCTGCAGGCTCGATGCCGAGGTCCTTGAAGGTCTTGGCCTCCGGATCGATGACCTGGTCGTGGAACTCACGCTCAATCTCATCGGCAGACATGATGGGCCACCAGAGGGCCTTGTTCAGGACACCGGCGATCGGCTTGAGGATCTTCTTGGGCACATTCACGTGGCGCCGCCTCTTGTAGATTTCGCGGTCAACCATCTCGGAGATCTCAGCGGTAGTGTAGGTCTTGGGACCGTAAAGCTCAAAGGTCTCCGAAGCAGTGTTGTCGTCCCAGAGCATCTGTTCAAGAGCCTGGCCAACATCAATCACCTAAAACGGCTGTCAGATGCTACTGTCCGCGCGCAAAGGGTTATATCGTGGGGGAAGACGTACGTGAACAGGGTTGTACTTCTCTTGCATCCCATTGGATGTCAGGATATTCTTGACGCTGGCAAGCTTGTGAAGCAACCTGTCCTCGAAGCCAAACATGGGAGCTGGCCGGACAATGGTGGTTTCGGGGAAAATGCTCCTAACTACTTGCTCACCACGCGCCTACAGATCCAATTAGAAACCCATAACAATGCAACTCGCTGGAAGAGGCTGTCTTGTAATCGTACCTTGGTGGCGAAGAACTCGCATTCCGAGTTAGGGTCCGCATTGTAAGACGAGACGTGGATGAAGCGGTCGACATCATATTTGGCGACAGCTTCGGCGATGCGCTCAGCACCCTCGATATGGACGTCCTCGAACGAGAAGTTCCTGGGATCCAGGTCAATACTCGTGCATCTCCACCACAACTTTTCCCAGTAAATCCAGACTCACTTGGTCGGGTAGTCGCGACCGATCAGGTTGTAGACGACATCGGAGTGTCTGACGCTCTCCTCGATGGATTGGGTGTTGCGCAAGTCGAACTCCTGGAGTGGTGGTTGTGCTTAGTAGCTGGATCCTTGCGCGTACGTGGGCCTTGACTGTGTGGACATGACTCTTGTTGTGGGGAAAAGCTCACTATCATGACCACCTTGCCCAAATCACCCGTAACTTTCAGATGGCGCTTGTTGTACTCGTCGCGGAAGGGAATGACGACAGTGCATCCTTGTCTCGCTGCAAACGTTCTTGATATAAGCCATGGTGATCTCTATGGAGGCATACGCCACGAAGTCGCCAGATCGCACCTAGTCTGTTGACGATGTAGCGGCCGAGCTGGCCGGTCGCACCGAAGACTGTCGCCGTATGTCCACCGAGGGAGGAGCTGTGGAGGTAGACGACGTGTTAGCAATCGTCCATTCTACCCAAACAGAGATATAGCAACAATTACCGGCCACCCTGGTTACGGATAATGGGCTTGCCGGTGCGGGTGATGGTCACGTCGGAGATAGCCCGTCGCTGAAAACCAAAGGCGTTGGAAACGATGATTCTGGGGGTCGACCGCATCGCGGCCGTCAGGGGAGCCATCTTGTGAGTTGTGGGGTGGCAGGGCTGGCCAAATCCCGTTCAATTGGTGATGGAATCAGAGGCTATCCGGAGCTTCAAGCTGCCGTCTTCAATATCGAATCCGGGACGTCGAAGCCGGCTCTCGCTGCCCGCCTGCTGCCCGCCTGCCGTCAGCACCCCCCCTTCAATGTACCGAGCGACCAAACTGCTGACGGGAATCACGTGTGCCAAGCTTCCTCACTTACACTCAACGGCAGTACGTACCGTAGAAACTCGGTAAACTGGCAAAACGCTATCCCTCTTTGAGCGCCCGACAGTAAGCACAGGAAGCAGCATACGTCTGTACATATGTCCGCTCAGTTAGTGAAAGCTCTACAATACTGGCCAACACTATCCTGCCTGCGTTCGAAAGCATAGGCTCGGACTTGTACGTTACAGATCTTCCTGTACTATGCCCCAAAAACCTCTTTTTGGGGCATTAGCGTTTTGCCAGTTTACCGAGTTTCTACGGTACCTCTACTAGTTGGGCATGTACCTTTTGGGCTTCGTCCCGCCTGTACCTTAGCTTCACCCAGCTTCCACTTGGCAGTGACTGTGGGGGCCTCCACAGTGCTGAGAGAGCATCCACAATGACCGACCGTAGCTGGCTGCACGCCTAACGCCGCGTCAAGGCTTCACTGCAAGACGTCAACCAAGACAACCTCAGACAACACTTTCATCCTCCATTGTGGACGTACATACCACTGCATTGTCCCGCCGGGATCTTCTACAACGAGCAACATCCCACGATACGCTGGTTTCCATCCGCAGCAGACTCACCGACGTTTCCACCAAAGAAACCGGATCCTCGAGAACCTGCCTACCTCCCCAAGGACTGGACAGCAAGGATCGATAGAAGACTCAGACACACACACCTAGACACAACAGCACAGCCATGAACGTCGACACCATCTCCGACTTCCTCGCCGAGCAGCGCGACCAGGCGCCCGAAGAACTCCAACCCCTCGTCCTTGAGTTCGAGACACTATGGGAGCGCAAGCTGTGGCATCAGCTCACCAACCTGCTGCTTGAGTTCTTCAACCACCCCGGCAGTGCCCCGCAGAGGCTACAGTTCTACAAGGTCTTCATTCTCAAGTTCGCCGACAAGATCAACCAGCTCAAGCTCGTTGATCTTGCTCTCAAGGCCGCCACACAATGTAGAGGTGCGCAGACGGTCTTCATTTCCTCTGCTTCCCAACATGCATCATCTGGCAGCTAGCACTAACCATGCCTGGGTGCGCAAACCGTAGACAACCAAGAGCGCCTCTCCTTTTTGGAAGCCGTCGTCAAGAAGGTCGACCACGAAGACTCTCAAGACGCCTATGTATTCGCCACGATTGCCGTAGCCCGCGTGAAGCTCGATCTCTCCGACCTTGACGGCGCGCGCAAGGACCTGGATACGGCCGAGCGAATCCTCGACAACTTCGACTCGGTGGAGTCGGTCGTGCACGCCGCCTTCTACGACACCAACGCCAAATATTTCCAAGCCAAGTCCGACTGGGGCTCCTACTACAAGAACGCGCTGCTGTACCTGGCCTGCATCGACGTCAAGTCACTTTCGCTTGAGGAGCAGCGCCAGCGCGCCTACAACCTGGCCATCGCGGCCCTCGTCAGCTCGAGCATCTACAACTTTGGCGAGCTTCTGCTGCACCCCATTCTCGACGCCCTAACCATCGACGACCAGCACAAGTGGCTGCACCAGCTCCTCTTTGCCTTCAACCGCGGCGACCTCGCCGCATACGACCTACTGGCCAGCCACATCAGCTCGGACCCGCTGCTGGCGCAGCACACGCGCCAGCTGCGCGAGAAGATCTATCTGGCGGCGCTGACCGAGGCCGTGTTTCGCCGCCCGCCCCATGACCGCGCCATGTCCTTCTCCACCATCGCGAACGAGACCAAGGTACACCCCGACGAGATCGAGCACCTGATCATGAAGGCGTTGAGCTTGGATCTGCTACGGGGCACGATCGACCAGGTTGACGAGGTGGCCCACATCAACTGGGTGCAGCCCAAGGTGTTGGACATGCAGCAGATCAAGAACATGAGGCAACGGCTGCAAGAGTGGGATTCCAGTGTGGACAAGTTGGGTAACTGGATCGAGGGTGTGGGCCAGGATGTTTGGGCTTAAAGGCTGGACGAATCTACGGACGGTGTGACGAGATGGGAACGGTTCGGGCGTTCAAACGGATGGCATCAAACCTGGAGATACAGGAGTAAACCTAATGCTTAGATCAGGGATCAAGGCCAGCTAAAGGCATGATGTTATTCCGCTGCATGAGGCAGACCGAC
This sequence comes from Neurospora intermedia, assembly GCA_037102815.1. Taxonomy (NCBI): domain Eukaryota; kingdom Fungi; phylum Ascomycota; class Sordariomycetes; order Sordariales; family Sordariaceae; genus Neurospora; species Neurospora intermedia. The sequence goes on from BTPP01000007.1 coordinate 1,688,043, forward strand.
TTTGCATGATACATATGAATACCCATAACGCATGACAACGCCCACAGCGTACGTCCTCCATTCTCTAAATATCCAGGCCCATGCTTCGGCCTGAGTTATATCTATGTGAATCCTCTCAAAGTACGCTCCATGAACAAAGAACAAATCCAAAATACGCCGGCAGAATATGCTTCCTTGAACGCCGAAAAAAGATCAAGTATTGTACAAAACGTAAATGAGCCATCTGGCACGTGTTTGCTGGAAAACAACATCATACACAAGCAACTGAAATATCTGCTGCTTACTTGCCCCTACTCGTACACCGTTTATCCGAGCTCAAGACAGGGACCGAACAATGTAGAAGAGAAGATAGGCCTTTGCGTTTAGCACATCAGACTTCTGGGCCAGTTCAACTTTGTGATCGTTAAATGCGAACCACTAAACAAATGTGCCAAAGGCAGCAGGTCAGCAAGCCTGTCCCTTCAGGAACTAGATGTGTGTCAATGTTCACTAGTCAGACTCACCTGGTCGCCAACCCGGCAATAAGAAATGTAGTGTCCGGTATCCATGTCGCCAACGTGCACAACAACACAAAGAAGATCGTAAGTGCAGGATCGCTGTAGCTCGTAGTTATCTTTGAGATCCTGTGTTCGTGCGCGTGTCGTATAAGGCAGCATGTTAAGTTGTAAAGGAAACTGCACAGGTGTCTCGATCTTCTGGGCACGGTCGTTACGCCCTTGTTTGAACTCGAACCTCTGTTGGCAACTGTCAGCTTCTGTTGTCTCCGAGCAAAGCCAGCGGTAACGGCCAGTAAGGAATGTGCATGAGGAAGGACTCCTGGTAATCTGACCTTGAGCTGGATAGAAAGAACGTTGGGTAATTTCTTGATACTGGTCTGTCTTCTTGCTTGCTGTACTGAATTGCAGTTCTGACACCGATACTCGCACTTGTCGGATTTGATGTATTCTTCGTCCAAGCATTCCTGGAGAGTCACGCTGTTTTGCGTTCTTGTCGATGCAGCCCCGTCGCCATTAGTCAAGTTCTTCTTGCCCCTTTTTTGCGTCAAATTTTCCAAGGGAACACTGAGATCCAAAAAGCTCTGGGCTTGGTTGGTGACGCCCCCACAGTTTTGGCACGTTGTGGACGTCTGTAACTTTCCGTAGTATGTTTGGTGGATGATGCAGTTGCAGGTATGCTCACTGCCAATTTCCGGTCTCTTGCCGTCGCCATTTCTCTCGTGTAATTCCTCAGCCATGAACTGGAAAAACTCATGAGCATCTTGCTCCTTGTTGGCTACCAAGTTCTCAAACGCCTTGTTCTCGCTGATCCAGAATCCGGACAAGATATTTGCGGCGGTATAACCGTTCGTCGTTTCGCTGGCATAAAATTCCTGGAACATATCGTCCATGGCACAACTGAGGCAATGGGGTGTGTCGCAACTGCTTGACTGATGCCCATCACTCAGGTAGAAGTTGCGTAATATCGGATTGTGGAGGAATGATTGGAGGACAACGTTTTGATAGCAAGTTGCTCCGGCATTATAAATGCCACGGAGGCCGTTGGCCTTGCAGGTGGCGAGGGTGGTGTTGGTCGATATATACTGAGGAGCATCTTTTACAGGATCAGGGGCGAAGAGTTCCTCATGTTTACGCTTTCGGCCTGTGATAGAGATACAGATTAGTAACGGCCAAGGCTCATCGACATAGGAGAAGGTACCGGGCATGAGCCCATATGGACAAGACAGAAAAAAGGACAGAAGAACATACTACCGAAAAACGACCCTGTGCCGAGCTTCTTTAACCTCAAATCCTCAAAGGTAGGGTCCCAAACGATATCGTCACACATTTGGCAATACAGCGCTCCGCTCCTCGACTCAACATCTGATTACAATTGTCAGTTTCCTTGCTCCATGATTTGGCTCCTTCTGGCAGAGGCAGCGAACGTACAGAAGCGATGTGATTTTTTGTTGCCGTGTTTTGTAAGGTCATCGTCGGTGAGAGTCGAGGGGCATTGCAGACAGAGGTAGGTTGGGGTAATGGATGTCACAACCTGGCCATCTACGCCCTTGGCCGTGTGTGACAGGATAGGGTTGATGTCGAAGATGGCTCGCAGAATGGTCTTGTAATGTTGTATGGACATGTTGATCGTCGCTTGATCTTGGTTAAAGAGACGGCCGACATGCTCTAGTAGAGGTTAGAAAATAAGGCTGTGTAGCAGTAACAAGAATAGGCCATCTTACCACATCCATACATTGGCTGGCCGGGCTGGGGCTCCTTGACCTTGTGGTCCTTGGAGGACGCAGCGTTGGCCGACATGGTGATGTGATTGTTCGCTCGTCGAAAGCCCCAAATGTGAAGCCTGTGTGTGCTAATAATTCTAAAGGGGAGGAGCTGTGTTCGAATCCGCAGTGGTTGGGGCGGTCCGTGACCGGGCTAGCAACGAGGACGAGTGTTGCTTCAGACGCTGAGGATGATGTTCCTGGACTTTCGGCTCACAAAATTCGAAACAATGGGTGAGTCTAGCTGCAGAATTGGCTTTATTGAGCCTGGCTTTTCACCAGTCGAGATGGCTTGTAAGGGTCGTGGCGAGGCCGGCAAATCGCGTTCCGATCGGGAAAGAGCACAGTTCCCGGCGGTTCGGTCCAAGTAGGTACCTGGAATAAGAGGACTTGTTAGCAGCGATGCACGTCAATTAACGGTCGCGCTTTTTCTAATCGCAACATTTGCTGGTGGTTTCTGTCTTACCGTCTCTGAAAGCAACGTGTACAAAGCCGGTAAAGTAGCAAAAGGGATCTTCTCTGGTTGTGTTGGTTCTCTCGAAGCAAGATGGGTTTGAAGTTGTTCGGGGTTGGATTCTCCATCCGATTTCCGCGGCGTCAACATGGGCAATCAATCAATGGACGCCAACTGCACTTGCACGGCAGCGACTTGAACGGCTTATCGAACGCTACCTACGCAAGGCTTATCGATAATGAGAAAGGGGATAGAACCAACGGGTGGAACCTTTTCAACGCACTAGACACATATAAGTGTGTAGTGTACCTAGGTATGTAACTCTTCATTGTGTCTGATTGGCCCGTAGCACTCATACCAGAGCGTGCAGTGGGACGGGAGGCAGCGAGGTACCTGAGACGGAGTCTGAGGATCTCTCTGTACATCTCAACCGAGGCGTCTGCCATGCCCGCATTTCACTTCATGATCAATTCTCCCAAGGACAAGGCAACCTGCCGTTGATACAGTCTCTAAACACATGAGTTATGGCTAAATATGTCAAGGAATTGGAGCGATTCGGACAAGGACGCAAACACCATAAAGCGGGTTATAATCCTGGGAGACTCGGTACTTATCAATAGAAAAGGGATTCTTCAGGCTACAACTTACAACACGTTCTCACAACGGACTTGAACTTGGCGAGCCCGGCCAGCAAACCATCCACCCCGAGTCCGGCTCATATGGCCGATTCGCCAGGTGATCTTCGGAGCTTGCGCGGGTGGTAGCCAGACATTGATTATGTGCGATGGTATCATTGCCGACGCCTCGGCTCGGCAGTACCCCGCAATCTGTTACCTATACTATGTACATAGTAGCTCTCTCTCTCTCTCTCTCTATACGCGGTACTCCCGTCTCACCAGGACGCAATATCCCACCGTGTTTCACACCAAGTAAGGTTTTCATTCGGAATTGTCACTACGTCCTGTGTGTCATTCATTTCTTGCCCGTACTACTCCTAGTCCTGGATGTCCTCACCTGTCATCCCGCTTCTGGGACTCTCAACCAGGCCATCATTGTATCGAACTTCATCATCATTTAATACACGGCTATTTCGCCTTTTCAAGATCCCATATCAACATCTGAAAACAGATCACAAGCATAATCGCAGTTTCACAATGTCTTCATCTGCAGTTAAACCGCCAATTACTCCTCTCCCCGAAGTCACCCGCCTCAGCCCAACTGTCATCCGCATCCTCGGCGGCAACCCCGGCAAATTCACCCTTCAGGGAACCAACACCTATCTAGTCGGCACCGGCCCCCAGCGTCTCCTCGTCGACTCAGGCGCCGGCGAGCGCTCCTGGATCTCCGCCCTACAACGAACCCTCACCGAGGAGAAAGCTCACATATCAGCCGCCATCATCACTCACTGGCACCACGACCACACCGGCGGGATCCGGCACCTGCTCGACTGGAACGGCAAGATCAAAGTCTACAAGAACCAACCCACCTACCTACCAGGCTACCACGGTAGCCCAGTCTCGCTCGAGCAAATTGGCACTCCACTTCTCCCCATCGAAGACGGACAAGAGTTCAGCGTGAAGGGCGCCACGCTTAAAGCGGTGCACACCCCAGGCCACACGGTCGACCACATGGTTCTCCACCTGGCCGAGGAGGACGCGCTCTTCACGGGAGACAACGTGCTGGGCCACGGGACGGCCGTGTACGAGGATCTGGGGGTGTATCTGAACAGTCTGGAGCAGATGCGAGGATTGTTTAAGGGGAAGGGGTATCCGGGCCACGGACCGGTGGTGGAGGACGGGCCGGGCAAGATTGGAGAGTATATTAGGCATCGGCAGCAGAGGGAGGACCAAGTGATTGCAACGTTAAAGGGGGACAGCGAAGACGGATGGACGCCGATGGAGTTGGTTAAGGTTATCTACCAGGGCGTGCCGGAAACTTTGCATATACCGGCCGCTGGAGGGGTGACGCAGATCCTTCATAAATTGAGGAAAGAGGGGAAGGTGACGACGGATGGTGGTGGTGATCGATGGCGGCTGACTGATCGACCGGCCCTGTGAGAAGATGGCGCATGGCGCTCAGGGTCACAACGTGGGAAGAACCAGCCAGCCGGTTCTCGGGCTGAATTGCGCATGATGTATGTATGAGGGTGGTGGTGATGATGATGATGACGGTGATGGTGATGGGTGGAGTAGAACCCATTCAGGGTTCGGAACTGGTGCCGTTTGTCGCTTGTCGCTTCGCCCTCTCCCCAGAGCCGCGAGTGCGATGTGCATTGCACTCGAATCGTTTTTGGGCACTGTACACAATGATCGCCCGTAGCCTTGATAGGATGCCCGGTGCAATGGATTTATGGCTGGCGCGCCAGTTCATGACACCGAGTTCGCCTGACGAGGTCCCCGTTTTCGTACGGATCCTTGTGTAGCCAGCACCCAGTCCACCCTAGTAAGAAGCGAAACGGCCCGGGGACGGTCCAGCGTACATATGTAGTACAGTAGTATGTACTAGGTTTCAAGACATTGTTACATACCCCGTCCCTAGCTGGAGCGTCTGGAGCACAGGAAACGACTGTTCACGCGGTTCGCGTGCAATGCATGTTTCTGGCTCTTAGTACGGATCAATGGAGTCGGGTGCTATGTTGTAGTGTACAACGAGTGGGCGCGCAGTTGAACTATATGTGTACGACAGTGACAACCGAAATCACCATCATTCAGCCCTAGCGTGCCCGTGACGTCAGTCAATGACGGAGCTGAATGAATGCCGCTTTAGGGTAGCTCGCTTTCATTGCAGGAGCAGAGCCTCAGATGACAACCGACGACCGCCCGTGTGGGACAGCTTTCAGTGCCAAAACACACATCTCATACCGCCCGATCTCATACCTAGAAGCTCGGCCATTCAGTTCAGGTCGGTGCCAACCGGCGCACGGTGTTGTGGTTCGGCTCGGCTCTCGGAACCGGGGCGTCGGTCTGTCTGCCACAGAGGATGGGACACAGGGCTGGCTCATCGGCATTCTATGGATCCCGGCGATGCGGTCTCACCGAGTTTCTGCAAGGGTGGGTTCCCGTCTCTTTGCACTCCAGTATGGATCCCCCGTCATGCCACCCGAGTTATCCCAACCCGAGCATGAGAGGACCGCTCCGGCCCGGCCGTTAGTGGATTCCGAATACTTCCGTTTTGTTTATGCGTTCGAAACAGAAACCTTTTGCCATTCCATGTTTTATGTTTGTGGTGATATGTAACGTACAATACAAATAGTTGTTGTTGTTGTTGTTGTTGTTCTGCGATGTGCCGAAGCCAGTAAACATATCTGTCAGCATGTGATTGATTAGCGAGTCCATGACCAATCGATTCATTTGTCGATCAACGCGGTCTCAGTAACTGAGTAATAGCTCTCGCGAAGCCGTAATGTCTTTTGGAAGTTATGTATGTACGACTTTCCATCGCGAGCCATGGCATAATCTCGGGCGTCCCCACATCGCGGGACGGAGGAAAAAAAAAAAAAGAAAAAAAAAAAAAAAAAAGGTTTTCTGCTTCGTCGTTTCCTGGATTTCCGAGACGTCCGCCTACATGTGGATTCCAGTTGGATCTCGTGCGATACACTACACTACAAACAATGAATTGCAAGGACGCTAGAGGACAGTGCCCATGTGGCTGAATTTTACACGTTGATAGGTACTGTCGATCCAGGGACCACACCAATCATGAGACTGACCAATGTCAAAGATACATAATCATTTCTGTTATCCAGCGGAAGTAATCGCTCCCAAACTCCGATATGTAAGCGGCATACATACACACTTCACGGGAAGGGAAGCATGTTTGCGCGGTGTTGTTGACAGGGACCATGGGATGAGATAAGCGCTTGACGTTGCCGACGGCTCATGTCATCTGTAGTGTATGCAATACATCACCGAAGATGCGCATAACTGTCAGAGAGGCAGCTCCGGTCCCTTTGCTGGCCGAAAGGAACCGATGCGTATGCGGGGTAGATACTGGCAATCAGACGATAACGGTTTTGTTTGGATCATGAGAGGCCATCTTCGTACGATCTCAAAAGGTATTTATGAACGAGCCAACCGGGAATAAAACAAGAAAAAAAAAAGGTCACAAAAAAAAACAGCAGGCTGGGAATTTTAAGCGATGTTGGGTAGCGTTGCCGAGTGGGCAGCCGGTGGGTGGAGTTATCACAGTGCAGTGCCGTGCAGGATAATGACAGGGTTGGTAACATCCGGTAGAGGTTTCGTTGGCCAAAAATCCCAAAAGCCGGCGATGTCAATGTGAATCATTCTGAAAAGGGTTTCGTGAAAGCTGCGGTACCGCACGGACTTAAGGACAAACATAGCTCCGGGCCACAACAAGAGTGTGCACTAGAAGTGAAGGGGGAACAAAAAAATTCGAATCAGATGCGGGGGAGGAGAAATGTTTCACTTCTCGTGAAACGAACTGGAGACGTTCGAACTCCTTGGGAGGGGATGGTCGATGAGAAGGAACTTGGGCCCTAGACTAGATTCTGTCGTCTGTGCTGTGAAAAGTTTCAAAGGTACTCGTTATACGCAGTACATACACTACACTACTACAGTAGAGTACGTACCCAGACCGCGACCTATAGGGCTGCGATGTGAAAGATCTCGATCGACATCAGCGTCGGGGGACTCAAGAGTCCGAGAGATCCGACAATACATAAGCATCTAGACCCTGAAAGGGCAACACCGAGGGGAGGAAACACAAATCAATGGCGTGCGTCTTTTTGATACTTATGTAAGAGACGCCCGGTGGGTAATGTGAGTTACATAGCCAGAGGTAGCATGGCGCTCAGTGGCTGCAGTGTCCACGCGTGGCCACGGGACTTGGAGGCTTTTTCGCTACTGATTGGCGTGCCCCACTTTCCATGCAACCTCGCGATGATGACGGCCCTTGAAATTCAGTTCCTTTTGCAGTTCCTTTGTTAGACGCTTCTTCCCGATTCTGTGTAGGTACTGCTGTATGTACTTTGAACACTACACTACACTAGATGAATCATGATGTGTAGATGCCTCTTACCTCAGACGGCATCGCATTTCCGCTTGCTGACCACCTGCAAAGATCAATCCATTTCGGTGCTGTCCGATGGTCTGTTGGTGAAACGCTTGCAGCGCCAGGCAATACGTGCCCTGGTCGATAAATCCCAGACGAAGCGAAGTAGGGTTGCAAAACAGCTATGACAGTTGCGACCGCGTTCTGATTGTACTGGACTCCTTCCTGTAGCCACAGCTTGTATGATGTTTGTTTCGAGTGAAGGTGCGAGCGCAAGTGCTGCATGCTGGCATCGAAGTACCGTAGCATGTACCTACGTGAGAGCTCTGCTGGGACCGTACGTGTTCCACACAGTCTGCCGTGACTGTCCAGGTACATGTCCACTGCCAGGGCGGGAAGGAGCGACGTCGGTCGGGCTTGTGCTTGTGACGTTTCTCGCTGCAGTGAGACTGCAAGGAGCGACCAACATTTTGTTACCGTACATGCCTTACAATATGGTACGTAAAGCCCCAGCTTTTGAGCCTAAGCTTCGGATGGCTCGGAGTCGCGAACACCTCATGATCCCGAACATCGATCGGGACCTTCCAATGAATGTATCAGGAACGACATCACGTCCCATGAACCGTCAGGTACCATTGGCACAGCATTAGTGTATCACTAAACCTCCCATAACGGCAACCGGGCAGCAACAATGGAGACGAGCTGGTCACGGTTCCGGGGGTCGGCTGGTCTGACTCGACGCCGTGCCGTCCGTGATGTTGAAAAAAAAAATGGAAGAAAGTCTTGGATGGCACCGGATGGTCTTGTCGTTGCCCTGGGCCGGCGGCCACATTACCAATCAGTGGGGACCGGTGAAGATTCTATACACAGACTTGTTCCATGATGGAGGCCGAGCTTTGTTAAGTATCCTCCCTTCCCGATCTGTGATCCCCTACCACATACCCTTGACCATGCACAAGCTTCCCTGCTCTTCTACGGGGTGCCTCCATGGAGCGAGCAGGATATATCATTCTCGTCACCATCATGTTATGTTTTTTTTTTCTAGCCCGTCTCTTTTACTTCCGATCCTGATATGTCGATAAAAACCCAGAGACCCCCCTGTTTGCTGTCCATGTTTTGATAGCCACTACTCGACTCGCCTTTGTCCATATTGTCCCTCGATCACATTCACCACGGTAGATTGGGAAGACCGACAGCTTCCGATCTGCTCATCCTTAACCTTCTCCGTCACCACCTCGCCAGCCTCGCTCAGTTGAATGTGCTCATCTTCATCCCATCCTAAAAACTAGACCCAAGTTTCTGCACTCTGACCTCATTCATCATAACGACTGAAAACTAGACGGATTTGGACCAGATGAAGTCCGTTACCACAAGGCCGCTGCTTGCAGCGCTAACTGGCGCCGCGGTTTTCGGACTGCTCGTTCCGACGGTCCTTGCGCACGGCGGCGATGAGGGCGGCCATAGCGGCCACGGGGGCATGGAAATGACTGATGCCGACAAGCCCCGGCCCGAGGAAGAGTACCCTCTCACATACTTTGCGCATCCCGATCACAAGACCGCCATCTACGCACACATCGCCCTGATGGTTCTTGCCTGGGTTTTCATGCTCCCAGTTGGTAAGGAACACACCGCCCTCCGGCATCTGGGCGTGCTAAAAGGAAAGGAGAGCTCCAGAATGCTGACCGAAGCGACCCATAGGTGTCATGCTCTCTATTGCCCGTTCGCGGTATAGGCTTTTGGCGCAATTCGCTTTTCTCGTGACCAATGCGGGCGGCATGCTCGTTGGTATCGTCTATAATGCCAGCACACCGGATCTGTATCCTAACAATGCCCACCACAAGCTCGGATGGGTTGTCACCTGGCTCGTAGGGTCCCAGTTCGTCATTGGCCTTTTGGCGAGTGTTGCAGGTATCTTCAAGAAGCAGCAATCCGACGGCAACAGCAGGGAGCGCCAGGGCTTCATGCCCGTCTCGACCCAGGCCATGGAAGAGCACAACAACCACATCAAGCCCGCCGATAATGACGCTTACCGATTCTCCAACGACAGCGGCCAGGGAACCGAGCTTTCCAGCGATGCCCCGCGGAGTCCCTCCCTTTCGTCTAGTTCCGGTGACGTTTCTCGACAGCCCCTTGCTCTCCAAGATGTCAACCTGCATACCAAGGAATATGATGACAGCGATGACGCGTACGATGTCAACTCCCACAGCGGTAGCGAGCCTCTTGGATCCATCCTTCCTGCTTCCGGCAAGGCCGTCTCTACCATCAAAAAGATTGCCGATAAGATTTCTGGGAAATTCTGGAAGGTTTTGATCCTAGCGTACAATGTGGTTGACCGGGCTATCTTGCCCCTGGGTTTCGTTGCGTTGTGCACCGGTATCGTGACTTATGGCCGTTTCTTTGTAAGTCTTCACCCCCTTTCCCTCGGTCGGTTTCATAAAGGTGCTGCAGCAAGGTGCTCCGGGATTAGAGGCTAATATGTTGTTCTGATTGTAGGAGGGCTCCGGTATTTTCTCTGGTCTCGCTCACTGGATTAAGGGCGGCATCTTCTTCTGGCTGGGTATTTTCACCCTTGGCCGTTGGGCCGGCTGCTTCGGTGAAGTTGGTTGGGTACGTATTTGTTCCTTGTTGATTTTACAATATTTGCAACAGTTGAAATTTGCTAACGATACCCCAAGGCTTGGAACGTGCGCCCCAAGCAGGCAGGCCAGAAATGGCGACCCTCTGCTGAGTTTGTAGAAAGTGCCTTGATCTTCACCTACGGCGCCACCAACGTCTTCTTGGAGCATCTCGGCAACTGGGGCGGCGCATGGTCGCCTCAGGATCTGGAGCACTTCTCCATCACCATTCTCTTCATTGGAGGTGGCCTGTGCGGCATGCTCATCGAATCTGTTCGCATCCGCGACCTGCTCAACACCACCGTCACCGAGGAATCCCGCCAGCAGCATCACTTCCATGACGCGGAAGTCGAAGACTCCGAAAGACGCGAGCCCGAAACCTACTCCTTCAGCATGAACCCCATCCCTGCCTTAGTCATCCTCCTCCTCGGCATCATGATGTCCTCGCACACCCAGGACAGCATGATCTCCAGCATGGTGCACAAGCAGTGGGGCAACCTGCTTACCGGCGCCTCCTTCGCGCGCGGTTTTACTTATGTTATCACCTACCTGAAGCCGCCCCGGTCGGTGTACCCTTCGCGCCCGCCGACGGAGCTCCTCACGGCCTTTGGGTTGATCAGCGGCGGCATTATCTTTATGGCTAGCGCGGGCGACACCGTCAGCGGCATGATCCATTACCAGCTTGATGCCATGTTCACGTACACCGTCACCATGGGCTTGGTTGGGCTGCTGATGGCCTGGGTCATTCTGTGTATTGCGCTCAAGGGATGGGCGGTTCGCAAAGAGGCGGGGCGGTATCGTAATTGAAAGGGGCTTGTCCAAGCTCGTTTCATGCGACACGGATTCTCTTTCTCCGAGAACACCGCTCGCGCACTCTACTTCAATGCGGTGCGATATACAACCTTGCAAGTAGGGTGACTCAACCGGACCGTAGGGGCTTTTTGGGTTCTTCCCGTCCAAGTGCCCTGCATGGCTTGGAGTTGCCAGACGCGGCGCGTTTGCTTCTTGACGAATTTATTTCGAGAAATGTAGCGCCGAGTGGATTGGTCAAACGAGGATGTTGACCAGAACAAGACAGTTTTGGAGATTGATGAGGATGGTGCATGATACCCAGGTGGTGTTTTGAATTTTATATACCAACGGGGTCGCATCAGATTGGTGTTTTTTGTTTTTTTTTTTCTTCTGCATTTCAAAGAGAGATACCCACCCCCCCTTTTATACCCAGTTTCCTTCTTTTTATGCGACATACACATACACATTCGCAGCAACATACACATACGATCATTTACGACACTCGCTCAAGGGAGGATTACATTGCAAACTACAACACGGCGAGACAACATCAACGATAGATGAGGAGGCCCAGAATCGGGATTGGCATGGATGGGATGGATGAGACGGGATGGACTGAGAGACGACGACATTATGGTAATGCGATTAATGACAAGGGAAACAAGGCAAAAATAATTGGGGTGGAGCTGCTATCAGCAATGGATGGATGGATGGATTGGATGTAGAGTGGTAATATCCATACGATGCTGGGAAGCGCAGTCCGAGAGATGGAAGGAAACGTACCTACATGGTGCCAGTAGACGTAAAGATAAAGCATGAAATGATAATATGTATATGTACTTCAATTCCCAGGCCATCATCGATCCCTACTGTCTGTGTCCCTCTTGACTATTCTAGTAGGTGATGTAAACAAAAAGACCGAACATCTAAACAAAGGGACACTGGCCATAGTCGGGATTTCCTCTTAGTCAGCCGATTTTGTTGGTCTGATGAATCTTATTGGACCGCTATCGTAGAAGACATCGATATCGTGAAAAATTTCACCAAGTTCGAAAGTGATACAGCCCACTTCGAAGAACATATTTGACTGTTTCCCCAGGTCAGAAGTCCAGTGTTGAGGTGCTTACTAAAAGTGCGGTTCATGCATTGACAGTTTCTTTGTTGGTGTGAGCCGTGTTTAGACTCAGCTATTTCTCACACCACCTAACCAACTACTGTACTAGTCTGGCAGTTCCCGTCATTTCTTCAATGTCATTGTGATAGTTGCTTCGCTGTTGTACAAGGTATACATATATTTCAACAACGCTGCGGTCCCAACATCTCTCTTATTGTACAACATAATACATGCATCTTCCGCGGCTCCCCCTTTTGTATCCCTTGACATCTTTTCCCATCATCTCCTCTGCAGGATCACAAGATCACTGAACAGATTGACTCAGAGAGATCTAGTCGTCTGGGTACGATTCCTTAATGTTCGATACGAAAGTGCAGGTTTTTCTGTCAAACCGCTTGAAATACTTGCCCGCCAGGAACTTGAGCGATTCGGGAATGAGGTTAGGATCGGTGATAATCTCGATGCTATTCTGAGCCACCCGCAAGCGGTCAATCCTAGGTCTCTTGGAACTCCTGTTGTGACTCCAAGTGTTAGTGGAAGTTGACAATATGACAATCGATTAAACAAGAAAGAGAGAAGAACATCAAGGGAACGACATGGCCACACGTACATGCATGTATAAAACACTCTGGCCAACTGAGGCCTTAGCTGGCCTTCCGAGTGCAGCCTGTCCCCTGAAGATCTGGGAGAAGTCGTTGGAGACTGGACTTCATCCTCGTAGCCATCGAGGTAATGCGGAACCGGAAGGCCTGCAGACCCAGCTGCCCAGCCGTTGATGATTCCGATCCATCCGTATCTCTTGTGACGGAAGACCTGGCCGATCCTGTAGCGCACGCGCTCCTGCATCTCCTGCGTGTAGCGACGGGTGACGACCGCCTCCCTCCTGTCGAGGTTGTCTAGCATGTTCAGAATCTCGCGGACATTTTCCCATCCAGCCCGGTTGCGCACGTGCGGTTGCGATGCGACGAATTGTTCGTACATCGGAAGAAGATATTTGCGAACGATCCAGGCATCTTCGCCCCACGACATGGCAAATGAGTGCAGAAACGTCTCAAGGTTATGGTCCCAGTGAACACTGGAAACCGGCTTGACCATCAGTTCGGCCCACATCGAGGCGTACTTGGCCGCCTCCACGTTGATGTCTGGATGACCCGCCCGCAACCGCTTCGCTTCGACCTCGATAGGCTCCCCTGATCGGTCGGCGAGATTTTGGATTCGACTCGTGGCGGCTTTGATATTGGCCGCTGTTCGGAGGACGATGATTGGCACAGGCGACGCCCTCAGAAACACCTCTGACCCTTGAGTCCAGCCCAACTCGACCAGTGCCCTCCGTAGCTCATCAAGTGTGACCTCCCCATCCCACTTGTAAGGGTTCAGGTACATAGTTTCCGGTTCGGCTTTGGGATCCTCTTCCACATCACCATCCAACGTCATACCTGGAGGAGCCTTCACAGACGCGTGGACATGGCTCGGGAATGCACAACATGCGCTTGACATGCCGAGGCGTTCGGCAACCGAAGCAAATATGGCGCTCGAGATTATGGGAAGTGACGGATGCTCGTCGTCAGACAGGGCGTGCCCTAGAAGGCAGTTCCTTAGGTTGTGGTAGTTGACGGTCTCGTTCTCCATCCCCATGAGATTCTGGGCCCTCAGCCAGCGATTCAAGGCTAGAGCCTTCTGCCTTGTCGACATGATCTTATGTTCTGGGTGCTCCAGCATAAATCTCTGGGCGAGCGTGTCTAGTGTGCTTAGTATCTGTGGAGGAAAAAGAGTGTGAGCTAACATGCATCCGCCGCGAGAGATGGCGTTCAACATACGTATTCAAGGTCCTGGGGCTGGTCGTGTAGAACGAACAGGTCGAATGCGCCGAGAGCACGATCGAGCCCCGAGTACGGATCGGTGCCCGTTTCATAGCACTTAGACCATATCTCTACAGCCATGCCTCTATGGATGCTGTCCAATGCTGAATTCGCATAGTACCTGGATGAACATTTCAGTAACCGAACGGTCTTTGGATCTAGACGAATCCCACTTGGGCCGAGCATGAATGAGATGCCACCATCAGAGGGGGATCGACTGATACACAAGACCCTTGCGTGCAGTGTACTTGAAATACCAAGCTGCATTGCCATAAGAGAGCTGCCTCGTACCTTCTGGCCAGAACGTCATCGTGGGATTCATCGACGTGACATTGCTCCAAAAGAAAGTCCTTGGCGTCGTAACCGAAGTGACAGATGCGCTGGAGATTCTTCAGCTGGTGGTATCTCGTTGTGAGGATCTCGTCCAGGAGGCGGCTAATCAAGTGGTTCTGCCTTTTCCTTCGAAGCCATAGCTTCTTCCACTCGATAGTAGTTGGTCTCGGGTCCGACAGTTTCGTGAAGAAGCAGTGTTCAGGACTCCAGAAAGTAAACGAGTTTCGGCAAAGATATCGCCATAACAGCGGTTCGTTGGCAATGTAGTAGAAACGCCGCGAGACTGGCTGGATGTTCAGGACGTTGTCCTCGGGCGAGACATATAGAAGGATGTGGCGGATGAGCTCATCGGGAAAACGGTCCAGTGAGGAGGAGGACGTCATGGCGCGGCTCTCCAAGTGCACACCCAAGGTGTGTTGGCTGCCAATATATGTGCGCGTCTCGCAACTGCTGGTCCGGATCCTGGACGCTGAGTTGTCGGGAGCTGATTTGTTCAAGACGTCAGAGGTATGGAGAAAGAGTTCAGCTCTGGGATTCGGGGTCCAGAGTCGAGGAGACTGTCGAGCGGAAATCCAGCGATGTGCTTGGACTGGGGCAGATCGGCACAGGGAAGAGGGACGGGAGGGCAGAAGCAAAGTGGGAGCCAGAGGCAGATGGTAACCTTTTTGTTTTTCTTCTTTTTCTTTCTCCGCGTGCCGGGATGAGGTTGAACAATCAATATGTCATCCTTCCCGTCACTTCTGCTCCGGCGTCACATTAGAGGTAAAGGTAAAACTTAGTTAGAATGGGAGGCGTCTCGGTACCTGGAATTTGAATGACGGCACCTTATCTAATAAATTTGGCTTTTATTATCGCGAGGTCAGGCAGGCACCTATGACTTACCTAGCCCGTATGGTAAGGTGCCGAAAGTTCAAGTTGGGACGGCACAACGGCTTAGAAGAGATGGCCCGAGCGTCTGCTCTTACTGTGTATGCACTATGCAGTACCTTACCTCGCTTACGTAGTGTAAGTACGCAGTACTTACAGTGTAAGTGCCTCTACTGCCCGCCTTTACGCGCACCTGATGTTTGTACATACGACCCGCAGGTGTTCGTTCAATGTTCAAAAAATTAGAGTGTCTCGCTGCTATCTGGGCTGCTCCATCTTGTTGAGTGCCAGCCGGGCGGCCGCCCTTGAGGTTGCCAAATAGTAGGTGCCGCCCTGTCCGTGTCATGACTGCTGCCCTTCCGGGTCTGATATGTATGCGGCTTCTACAGTACCTTGCGCTCGCAGCAGAAGTGACACGCCTGTACGCTTTGAAGCACCCCACTTTTGCCCTTAACTGATCTGGACCGCGGGGTAAAAGCGTCCCAAAATTTCCCCTTGCGGTCGGTGTCTTTGCGCCGCCTTCGTTCGTTCCGTTCCCCGTCGGTCCAGACGTCCCCTTCTGTGCTGCTATCGTGTCGTGTCAGAGTGAGTCTCACCTCCCCCCCCCCCCCCCCCCCCCCCCCCCTTCTTCCCAACATTCCGTCCCTCTTCGGGCTACTATTGCGACCATAGTACACGTCCAAAGTGAGTCACAGCCCGGGCCTCTGACACAACCCGCGAAATCGTTATCTTTAGGAACCCTTCAGTCGCAACCGAACACCCCCCCGACGTTCTGTCGACACATTTCAACATGGAGCAGGTTACCGAAAAAGTCACCGAGACCCTCAAGAAGGTCGCCATTGGCGGCGACAAGCCCCAGAAGGAGAAGAAGCAGAAGAAGGAGAAGACTGCCCCCGCCGCTGGCGGCGATGCCGGCCCTCTTGAGATGAACCCTCCTCCTGCCTTTATCCAGGAGCGTCTCGACCTGTTCGACAAGCTTTACAAGGAG
Organism: Neurospora intermedia; assembly: GCA_037102815.1. NCBI lineage: Eukaryota > Fungi > Ascomycota > Sordariomycetes > Sordariales > Sordariaceae > Neurospora > Neurospora intermedia. Next base: position 1,704,332 of record BTPP01000007.1, read on the forward strand.
CAGCAGGAGGAGCTGGCCAAGCGCCCCCGCGATGACATCCTCATCACCATGCCCGACGGCACCACCAAGACCGGCAAGGCCTACGAGACCACCCCCGCCGAGATCGCAAAGGGCATTTCCAACAGCCTCTTCAAGCGCACCGTTGTCGCCAGAATCGACGGAGAGACACTATGGGATCTGGAGCGTCCTCTCGAGAAGAGCTGCAAACTAGAACTCCTCGACTTCAACGACGACCAGGGCAAGTTCGTTTTCTGGCACTCGAGTGCCCACATCCTCGGCGAGGCCTGCGAGCGCAGATTCGGCTGCTCCCTGTGCATTGGCCCCCCCGTTGACAACGGCTTCTACTACGAAATGGCTCTTCCCGGCGGTGCCGCTGTCCAGTCTAGCGACTGGGCACCCCTCGAGAACATCGTCACCAAGATCGTCAAGGAGAAGCAGCCTTTCCAGAGACTGGAGATGAGCAAGGAGGATCTGCTCAAGATGTTCGCCTACAACCCATACAAGCAGCACATCATCAAAGACAAGATCCCCGACGGCACCAGAACTACTGTCTACCGTAACGGGCCCCTTATCGATCTCTGCCGTGGTCCTCACGTCCCCGACACCAGCAGGATCGAGGCTTTCGCCATCATGAAGAACTCCTCTTCCTACTTCCTTGGTGACGCCAACAACGACTCCCTCCAGCGTATCTATGGTGTCTCGTTCCCCGACAAGAAGCAGATGGCCGCTCACAAGAAGTTCCTTGAGGAGGCTGCCAAGCGCGATCACCGCCTCATTGGCAAGCAGCAGGAGCTTTTCTACTTCGAGGAGTGCTCGCCCGGCTCTGCCATGTGGCTGCCCCACGGTATGCGCATCAACAACGCCATCATGGAATACATCAAGGAGGAGTACTGGAAGCGCGGTTACGACGAGGTCATGACTCCCAACATGTTCAACGTCGCTCTTTGGGAGCAGTCCGGCCACTTGGCCCACTACAAGGATGACATGTTTATTCTCGATGTTGACAAGGAGCAGTTCGGTCTGAAGCCCATGAACTGCCCTGCTCACGCCATGATGTTCCGTCACCGTGACCGCAGCCACAAGGAGCTTCCCCTCAGGCTTGCTGATTTCGGTGTGCTCCACCGAAACGAGGCCAGTGGTGCTCTCTCTGGCCTTACCCGTGTGCGCAGATTCCAGCAGGATGACGCTCATATCTTCTGCCGTGAGGATCAGATCAAGGCCGAGGTTGCCGACCTCTTCGACTTCATGAAGTCCTTCTACGGCATGCTTGGTCTCACCTTCAAGCTGAAGCTCTCTACCCGCCCTGAGAAGTACATGGGTGAGATTGAGACCTGGGACCGCGCCGAGACTCGCCTCAAGGAGGCTCTCAATGAGTTCGTCGCTGCTACTGGAGGCACCTGGGAGCTGAACGAGGGCGATGGTGCCTTCTACGGCCCCAAGATCGATATTGCTGTTTTGGACTGCCTCAACCGCCCCTGGCAGTGCGCCACCATCCAGCTCGACTTCCAGCAGCCCATCAACTTCTCTCTCGAGTACATGACCGCTGATGCCCAGGCCAAGCAGGATGAGGACAAGGCTGCCTCCAAGGCTGCTAAGCCTGAAGCTCCTAAGGAGGAGGAAGAGGCTCCCAAGGAGGGCGAGGAGAAGAAGAAGAAGGCTCTTCTTGTCAAGAAGCCCCTTACTGCCGGCTGCGCCCGCCCCGTCATGATTCACCGTGCCATGGCTGGTTCCATCGAGCGCTTCACTGCCATTCTTGCCGAGCACTTCGCCGGCAAGTGGCCCTTCTGGATGTCGCCCCGCCAGGTCATGGTCATCCCCGTTGGCATGGGCTTCCTTGATTACGCCAAGGAGGTCGCCTTGACCCTCAAGAAGGAGAAGATCCACGTCGGTATGTTTTCCCTGACTCGCCCCCGTTATTGGGCAAACAAAAATCAAATACTGACACAACAACCACAACAACAGATGTCGATAGCAGTGGCAACACCCTCCAGAAGAAGATTCGTTCTGCCCAGCTTGCTCAGTGTAAGTCGCGAGCCTGTTCTCCTTTATCAAAATTGCACGTTCTAATGACGCACTACAGACAACTTCATCTTTGTCGTCGGCGACGACGAGAAGACCAACCGCAAGGTCAACATCCGTTACCGTGACGACACCTCCACCCAGGCCCGTGACGTGCCCTACTCTCTCGAGGAGGCCGTCGAGAAGCTTCGCGCGCTCAAGGCCGATCGCGGCATGTACAACCCTTTCCCTGCCCATAACCCCAAGAAGGAGGAGGCTGCCAAGGAGGAGGTCAAGGCTTAGAGCTTAAGCTCAAGTTAGGGAGTACATGATGCAAAAAAATAAGAATAAAAAAAATCAAATTTGAAAGTTCATGTTGGCAGCAAGGGGACGGCGTAGGCAGGAGTATGGGTTATTGATGTCTAGCATATGCTTGTTACAGAAGGGTAGAGAAAGAGGCGAATATTTCTGTCAAATCTTATACTAAGGAGCCTTTGATATTCTTTGGAAATGGTTTCGTGGCCTGTCGCTCGGGCGCACTGGTGCTTCTGCATAGACCTAAATACTGCATTTCAGAAGAAAAAATTCCGCGTAGACGGGGTATGGACAAGAAGGCGAAGGCGGGAAAAAGGGAGAGGGTATTTGTATTCTAAAACAGAAAAGCGTGTACACACTCGTCCACTACACAATGCAGCCAACCGGATAGTGACCAGAAAGGAAAATGGCAGGAAAAAAAAAAGAGCAGGCATGATAGTCATTTCAACAATTCTCAGAAACCCCCCAGACCCACGGCTAGTTCCTTCTTCTTCTTCTTTCACTTTTTAAGTTTTCTTTTTGTCTCCGCTTTCCACCTGATAAAGAATTCCCCGTCTTTCGCTTTCCTGCCCAAGACGTTTCTGTCTCTCAAACTTCCCTTTCTCTTCACCGACGTCCAACTCGTAGCGGGCCTCTTCCTTATTGAAATCCAGGCCTTTTCCTTTCCATAAACCCACTCATCCATTCCCGTCCCTCGTTCCTTTCGTCACAAATTCGTAGACTCTAGTCCGTCTTTATGCTTTTAAGGCTTGGGAATATGAATGGTCTTGCTTGTCATCAAGCACCCGTGGAGCATAAAGATGAGGACAATGGGGTGGAATTCGAGCGCGGTGCCCTGGAACATGGTACCCCACGGAAGTGAATCATGTATCCAGCCTTGTGACACCCAGTAGGCCATGATGGCGTCCAAACCGAGCGTCGTGGGGATCGGCGTGCCCTCAAAGTAGGCAGCCTTGCCGTTGGCGTCCTTCGGGATGGCGGTCGCGGTCACGTTAAAGCGGGCGAGGCGGGTGAGGCCGCAGAGGATGAAAAAGCCAAGGCAGAGATGGTCGAGGGGGGTACGGATACCGATGGCGAAGGCGACGACAGCGGGTGCGACGCCAAAGGAGATCTGTGGTTGAATGGGTTGTGGGTTAGAATGCTTGATGTCCCGGAGAGGGTCGGGGTCGAGGGATTGGGAAAACGTAGGCAATAATGGTGTACACGTACCAGATCAGCCAGCGAGTCCAGCTCTTGGCCCATCATGCTGCTCTTCTTCCTCCAACGCGCAACCTTGCCATCCATGAAGTCGAAAAACAAGCCGAAGGGGAGGAAGGCAAGCGCATAGTAGAGGTTGGTCTTGTCGGCGGGGTCGCCGAGGCAGTACCGCAAAGAGGAGAAGAGGGAGAGGATACCGCAAAGGCCTAGGAGAGTCGCAGAGGCATTAGCATTCTGTGACCACGTCTTCTATGATATGCCAACTCGCGCTGAAGTTGTGCGTCGATATTATCCTTGGGGAAAATCGCGGAGGTTGTGACGGTCTTGCTGCTTGGCGCTTATAGCCCCAAAACCCAGCGTCACAAGCCATGCTACCCAGACAGAATGCGCGAGAGGATACAAGGAGACAGAAACTAACCATTTAACTCAGTAATGAGATCCGCGAGGTGCATCGCGCGGATGAGAGAGAAGTGCCCCGCATCTGTAGAGAAGAGAATTTTTTGCTTGTCGTGAGCTACCGATTGACGCGCCATGTTAGCAACAATTGTCTACCTTAAGCGCTCAAGGGCTTGGTCCTTTCGAACAGCGGATGGTAGATGATATCGAACAGGTTCGCATAGGAAAGGAAAACATACAGCGATCGAACTCGGCAGCAGCGGCGGAGGTGGAGTCGTCTTGGGTTGCGGCGCCATTGGCGACCGACGCATAGCTCGGCCGTTTCGACATGGTTGCGGTCGTAAAGATGGAGTGGAAAATTCACTTGGAATCTCGTGAATGGGAGAGATCAGATGGGTGTTGTCTCGTCTGGCGCTTGTCGTGTCTTTTTATTTCTTTTCGGTTGGTTCTTGAGGGGGGGAAGTCGTCGGATGCAAGGAGGGTCCTGTAAATAAGAAGAAAAAAAAATGTTGATCAGCTGGTACTCTGAGAGAAGGTGCAGCCTGCTATTCAAGTCGCCTCTGCATGCATGTGAAAGATGGGATACCAAAGGGATAGCGGCAGGAGATGCTCACCAAAAGACTGCCTACGTGAAGAAAGTTACTTTTACGGCCTTTTTCTTGCAAGATGGAGAAGATGGGGAAGAATATTTGTTGGTGAGGGGCTGGAACGAGGACCACCTAGATCACGGCAGGACAACAACAACAAGGTGGTGGTATCCAAGTGTTTGTTGGTCACGGTGCCTTTCTGGTTTCGAGGTTCCCCCCTACGGGCAGTCCAGGTCAATGCTTCTCTGGAGGTCTGGATGAAGGGAATGACAGGGTCCTGCTTTTGTGGCAGGGGTCATGCCGTCATTCTGCGCAGCGAAATCTGGCCTTGGCGGGAGCCGGGGCGTCGACCGACTCGAGACCGCCTTCTCAAATCGTCCTTGGGCAGTGTTTGGCGGCCACTTCTCTGCCGGCACGACTCGCGACCTTTGCTTGACCGCCTGCCCTTCTCGTCCCGGCCGCGGGGACATTGTGTCCAAGATTACGTCACAAAAAAAAAGACGTGTGATACAGACTTGTTAACCAACAACTTAAGCAAGGCTTCGAGACAATCGTCGATCGAGAGACCAGATGGCACGAGTCCTGCGCGTCATGACCTCCCAACACGTCTTTTGTCCTTGTTTCACTTTCAGTTTATCAAATTAAATTAACCTTTGTGTGAATGGGCTGCTTGGTTACCCGGCTCTGTCCAAAATCGAAACCCACATTCCGACCTTTGAGCCGTGACAAAGTCCTTTCCCCCAAACATCAAAACAGTTCGTCGCACTCTACGCATCCCTGGGAAATGACTTTGTACTGCAGAAACAACCCCAAGTACCCTCCCAGTTGAAGACCAGTCCTCGGAGGGATGTATGTCTACGAACCGCTTCGCGACTTCACCTGTTCGTGTAGCTCCCTCAGCACACCACGCTCGGCAAGCTTCGTCACCCATTCATGAATTGCTGGCGTGTGGTCTTTTCTTCGGCCAGGGTCTTCATTCTGAGCATCGCCGTCCTCGCCACCCTCCGGCCCAGACGCGACCTCTGTGTAGTACTCCGCCCGAATTTGCTCCTGCTTCTGGCGGAGCTCTGTTCTAAGAAGCAACGCTTCAGCCATTTCCATCCCACCGCTTTGTATATTATCTTGCAACCGACGGGCTTCTGCTGAATTCTTGATCATCAGTTTAGCTTCGTCAGTACTGAGCTGGAACTCGTCCAGTTTACTCTGATCGTTGAAGTTGCTGATATGGTCCTTGAACGAAGACGAGTCATTGTCTTCCTCGAACCAGGCCGATTCGCTTCGGAATGCATCATTGAGCAATTCCGTGCAATGGATGTTGACGGCGAGTTGACGCCGCAGGGCGGCCCGACGGTCTCCGCAAAGAGCGAGAAGGCTAAACGCCAACTGATCGGCCTCATACTCCATCATCTTTTCTTGGATGACAGGTTGCGCTACACTCGTCCAGTGCGCCCCTTTCTCAAATTTGCCTACATTATTTGTTAGTCATATCGTGTCTGGATTCTTTCGTTGAGCAGGGGAGACATGCCGACGTAGCGGGGGTTAAACTTCAGCCCATCGAGTTCCCACACGCTACGGTCCCGGTGGTTTGGCACATATGCAACAAAGTGGTAGGCATCCTCCATCTCCTGCTCCTTCTTGCGGCGCGCTGTGGTTCTAGCCCGCTTTTTCTTGCTGTCCTCAACCTTGTTCTCGAGGGCCAAGGCTGCATTGAGAAGGTCCAGACGCCTGTTGAAACGTCAGCTCAAGCCGTTTATGGTCAGCCCTTCTGGGAAGCGGAATGCCGTACGTACCTTGCAAAATGATTATGAGCTACCCTGATCCACGAACTGTTACTGAGCAGGTGACCACGCAATGGCGGAGATAGCGATGCAGATTCCTCCTTGAATTTGGACAGATTTATATCCAGTGGAAGGTCTTGGGCGTTCATGATGATGTTGAATAAAGCGACTGTCGCACACGCGTTGTTGGTCGTCTGCCAACCAAGGTTAGCCACAGTCGATAACAGAGGGAGGCGCCAAAGGACAAACTAATGACTTGCCTGGTTGGCGAACCATAACCCAAACTCCTCATCTGGTTCCAGATCTTCCTCCTCCTCTTCCATGACCTGGAATAGGAACACTAGGCCATACAGAGGTTCCCTACGCGCAGTCAGTACCTGTTGATACCCCTTGATGCAACATGGGAGGCGCCATCGACTCACGGGAGGAGGAGGAGCGATTCCTCGTCAACAGACAACACCTCCCTCACTTTTGCCTCCCGTATGCCGAGTAGTCTGAGAATACGGTTGAAGAAGACTGGGTCAGACTCTACGTCCGTCCAGCTTGGCCATTCTGTCAGCTCATTTTCTTGCCACGGTCCTAGCGAAGCCTCCAGGACGTCCATGGGCACGTCAAAGACTTCAGGGGCTGCCTTGCGCTTGGCACTTCGTCGGGGTCGAATAGCCGTCGTTGGCTCCTCTGAAGCGGGTGACTCCTTGAGCATCGATAATCGCTCGGAATCGGCTGACTCTTCCAGCTTTGCTGAGGCCTTCGAGTCGAGTGACGCCCTCTTCCGGCTGGCCTTCACACCGGCAGACGAATTGAGTTCGTCATCAGAGCTGAGTTCCGCATATCTTGTGTTTGGCTTGCGGACACGCCCTGAGCGACGGGTTGCCGCCGGCTCACTATTTGGATCCATGTCTCAAGGAAAGTATCGTGAAATAAACTCGATGGATTCGACAAGCCGTGACCCAATCAAGCCAAGAGATAAATGTTGATAAAGGTTAAATAGAGTGAAGGGCAGGCTGCTCGTCTTTTCCAGCTCTGGTCTCAGGGACAGTCGCCGTTTGGAGATGGTGTAGTGCGGGATCTTGCCTTGTGACTTGTGACCGAGAGACTCGGGATATGACATGCCGCGAACATCACAGGGAAGTCTGGTATGGAGGCTGTTTTGTTCGCTCCCAAAGTCGATGGATGAACAAGGTAGATCAAATCTGAGAGGCAGTTGATGGAGGAGAGTACGCCGGGGATGTTGTAAGTGACTGCACCAAGAACTCGCTTGCATTCAGTCCGATGAAGGTTTGGTGGATTGGCTCCTGAGTCGAGCCCAAACCGACAGACTAACGCGCAGTGGATGTAGTGACGATCTCATGCGATCAGTAGCGACAGGATGGTGAGGTTGCAAAGAGAGAAAGAACTAAAGACGACCTTGAAGAGGTCGGTGTTTAAGTGTGTAAGTGCCGTCGCAGGCGCACACAGACACTTGGGCAGCTGCTACACTACATCCGGCCGGATACTGTTCCCACACTCAAACGCCTGTGCAGTCTTGGCGGACGTGTGCGTGTACACACACACACGACTTTTTGGCAAAACGGACCATCGATAAGATTTCATTTGATTATATCTCTACCGAACAAAGAGATAAAGAAAAGCCGACTTAAGATTTGGAATTAGCATATATGAAACTATCAAGATAAGAGTCTTTTTTATAGGATAATTGAGTTTCTTCATCTTCGTCCTTCATTTCGATAGTCCATTTTGCCAAAAAGTCGTGTGTGTGTGTACACGCACACGTCCGCCAAGACTGCACAGGCGTTTGAGTGTGGGAATGTGTAGTGTTAAGGGTAGCTCAGGTATGTAGAGGCAGGTAGTAGACGGGAGGTACACTACCTACCTGATAGCGGACCACTACTCCTGCAAGTGTCATCAACCTCGCATTTGTGCACACCGGGTTTCACGGGAGCAATAGTCTGAAGATGTTTCGGACCCTTAAAGATAGCTACGACGATCTTCTGATAAAGTGCTACCTATCTTTGCCCCGTCAGCTACCTATCTTGCTCGACCTCTTTTGTTTACTTCCCCCTTCACTTTCGCTCAAGTACCTAGGTAGGTAGGTACCTACGTGCTGTCTGCACTATCTGACTGCTTGAAACAGCTGAAGGCAGGGGACCAGGTAAGCTTCAGAAAGCACTGACCAACAGAAAGATGGGGAAGGTTCCCATGTTGGGTCCTCCATTTCTCCAATCACAATCGTCTAACAGCCATTGGCACACGCTAGCAGGCCAGCCAAGCAGCACTTGCAGTGCGGGCAGCGACTGCAAAACCTCAAAAGAGACCACAACCGCGTCTTTGACGTGACTTGTTAGTTTCCAGAGTGTTGGGAAATTTTAGGCCTGTCTCTGCCTGCCCGCAAACAGGAAGAACAAGAGGAAGACTGAGAATGCCGGTTTTGATGTCGGCTCTCCATATTACCACTACTGCCAACGACTGATTAATTACGCCTCTCTCTCCTCGTCGACCATTCATTCCCTCCCGTCCTTCGGCGACTGATAACAACGACAACGACGACGACGACGACGACGATAGCTACGACGATCACGACGACAACCACAACGTGCACATTGTTGCGCCCCGTGGCCACTACCAAGCCGTCAAGCCTTCACAGACTCGGCATGCCATGGCAGGCAAGGACTCTATAGGCGGCTTTCCCATGGCCGGACCACGACGACCCGAAGCTGCTCCCGCGAATCGCGCCCGGACGGCAACGCCCAATGCCCTCCCCGTCGCCCCCCAGAGAAATGCGCCGGCACCAACAGGCCCAGGGCCGGTAATCCCACTTCACGTTATCGATGCACCCACACAGCGCCTCTACGCCGTTGCCGTCTACGCGGCTCTTTTTGCGTGGAAGGTGTACGACTGGACCCAAGTGGTGGAAGAAAATACCGAGTCTTTCTGGCTGTTCCTCAAGTGGATCGCCCTAGACCTCATCTATCTCTTCGGCCTGCCAGAGCTTAGGATACCATGGCTCGAACTCTCCCAGTCCTTCGTCGTCTTCGCCTTTGTTGCCCACGCCTTGGTTGACTGGATGCTCATGTTCAACATCGGCCTCCCGTGGCAGACATGGCTGTTCGGATTTGTCAAGGTCTTCTACGACCGGGAGCTTGCCATTACCGAACACCAAGTCAAGGTGTCCAGCATCCTCTACAACCACTCCCTCCTCATGGGTAGGCAGATCATCAACATTCTCCCAGAAGGGTAAGTCATGCCAAGTAAGAGCACTGGTGAAAAAGCCCGGCAAAGCTGACCATTTACCAGCTCTGTGGTACTCAACCCCGAAAACACCCCGTACTGCATCGGAGGGGACACCAAGGTTGCCTCGATCCCTCTGTTCTTCAATGCGACAACTCCCATCGACGTCGAGATCATCCGCACCGACCTCGAGACCAACGAACACGAAGTCATCAAGTTGACTAGAAGCCAGCTCAAGGAAATAAAAAATGAGGTCAAGAGGAACGCAGATGACGAGATCTTCACTGTTAAGTACAACTTTCCCGTCAAGAAGCCTGGTGCCTATCGATTGGGCAAGGCGCTTGACGAGTATAAGCTTGAAGTTCATCGCAGGACTGCCCTCACCTTTGTGGTTCCTTGCCCTCGCGCTAGCGTCGAGGTAGTCTCCTCCCCAAACCGCTGTGTCGGCGATTTGTCTGATCTCAGCCTCTTGGTTGATGGCACGCCACCACTAAAAGTCATCTATAGCCGCACCATCAACGGCAAGGACCACAGCTTCAACATTCAGAGCTTGCAGCCAGAGGGCTTCTCTTCTCCGCTCCTCGGTGCTTCGCGTAGTCTTGCGAGACTCATTGAGGATGATGACGTCTCCTGGGCTCGAGCTCAACGGGTCCCCGTCAACCTCAATGAATCCATGAACGCTGGCGGAGTCTGGCAGTATTCCGTCGATGAGGTCCATGATGCGTTCGGAAACGTTGCTAGGTACACCGGCCATGCTGACGACTTGGATCCCAAGACAAGGCCAAAGCATCTGGTGCAGAACCTCTTCGTCAAGGAGCGACCGCGTGCGCGTCTTGAAGGGTGCGACGTTAGAAATCCTCTCAAGGTTGCCAGGGGCGGTTCCAAAGATCTTCCCATCAGATACGAACTTCCTGGCCCCGTGCCTGATGACACTACGTACACCATCAGCTGGCTGTTCTCGCCGATTGACACCCTCACCAAGAGCGGTGACCATGGGGATGTTGTTTCTGTCGGCACCTACGACGCCAAGAATGCCAGGGATCGGCCGAGAATCGCTGCCCCTGGTTTGTATACACTCAAATCGGTTGTTGCCGGACAATGCGAAGGAGAGGTGCAGGAGCCGTCTTCTTGCTTGCTGCTGAACCCTCTCGAGCCCAAGCTCACGCTGCGCTCAGAGGAGATTCCAGATACTTGCGCTGGAAATTCCATTGGGTTGCGCGTCGACATGGATCTCATTGGTACTCCACCCTTCAACGTCAGATACGAGGTCATTTCCAATGGACAGCGTTCGGTGGAGCGTATCAAGGTTAATGGCCTACGTTTCCAGCAAGAATTCATCCCTAGAATTGCCGGACATCACAAGTACGTGTTCACACATATTGGCGACTCCATCTACGAACCTCAAAAGCTCAGCGGGCCCGAGTATATCCTCGAACAAGATGTCAAGCCAGCAGCTTCTGCCAGCATCATTCACAGCAATGGTAACATGGCCGCTTGTCTTAACGACGATGTCTCGGTGGATGTGCAGCTTCAGGGCGACGCACCATTTACGCTGGAATGGGAGATTATCCATGACGGCAAGAGAAAGCAGTACAAGGTCAAGGATATCCAGACGAACAAGTATCAGATCAAGACGGGCTCCCTTGCTAAGGGCGGCGAGTATACTCTGGCGTTGACAAGCGTCCAAGACAAGAGAGCGTGCCGTAACTTTGTGCAGGATGAGGTCAAGATCTCAGTGCGCCGCCAGAACCCAAGAGCAGCGTTTGGTCTTATCGATGCCAAACGCAGGACCATGGCAGTTGAGGGCTCGACGGTCAAGCTGCCGCTTCGCCTTACTGGAGAGGGCCCATGGAAGGTTTTCTACAGCAATGTCAATGACACCTCAAGAAACGCCCCTCGGGTCCTGGAAAAGACGATCAGGCACGACAATGATTTCCTTGATGTTCGCACCAAGGGTATCTTCCAGATCACAGATGTCTGGGATCGACAATGCCACGGCATCGTTGATCCGAAGGCATCGTCTTTTGAAGTCGACTGGTTCCCTCGTCCAGAGCTCGCCGTTGTACAGTCTGCGCACGTTCAGCCAGATGGCACCAACAGCTTTGTTGTGAGCGATGTCTGCGAGGGTGACGTATCTGGATTTCAAGTTGCACTCAAAGGTAAATCTACTATCAGCCGCCCCATCAGGCATATTTCTCGGTTTCCCCACAGCCTGCTAATGTCTACACAGGAACGCCTCCCTTCCATGTCGAATACCAGATTCGCCATCAACCTGCGTCTGGGCCAGCCTCCATCAGTAGGAAAGATTTTGAGGCTGCCCTTGGCAAAGCTTCCGTCCCTGCAGACACCTCCAGGGCGGGCCAGTACACGTACACGTTCAACTCACTTTCGGATAACCTCTACACTAATGACCGGACTTTCAAGCCCGTGACTGTTAAGCAGAAGGTTAATCAAAAACCCACTGCCGCCTTCGCCAAGCCCGGTCAAACCTTCAAGTACTGCAAGACGGACCAAGGCGAATCCGAGTCGATTCCCATCACTCTCAACGGCATCCCTCCCTTCAACCTCGAGTTCGAAATCAGACATCAAAGCAGCCCGATTCCAGAAGTGTACCGTACGCCTGCAATCAACTCCAACTCGTACGAGATCCAAATTCCGCGTCACCAGCTGCGCCTTGGAACCCAAACGATTCGCATTCGCAGCGTTCGCGACGGCAGCGGCTGCCACTCTATTTCCGATTACACATCTGCCCACAGAGATACTCCCGATGGCAAGGCCCACTCGGTTCAAATCCAGCTCTTTGAGGCGCCCACCATCTATCCTCTCGAGACTCGCACCGACTACTGCGTCGGCGAACGTCTCGGGTACTCTCTCGCTGGTGCCGCTCCCTTCGAGGTTTGGTATACCTTCAACGGCGAGGAGTCGAGGGCCAAATCTCCCACCACGACTTTCCGCCGTATCGCCGAGCACCCCGGTGAGTTCACGATTACCTCGGTTAGTGACCGGGCGTCCGAGTGCCGCGCTCCTGTCAACATCTCCAAGACTATTCACCCTCTCCCCGCGGCCCGTATTTCCAAGGGTAAGCAGGTGCAGACGGACATCCACGAGGGTGGCGAGGTCGAGATCCTCTTCGAGTTCTACGGAACCCCTCCGTTCGAGTTTACGTATACTCGCAGCACCAACCCCAAGAAAAAGGGTGAGCGTGCGACGGTGTTGGAGACCAAGCACGATATCAGCGAAGAGTATAGCAAGGTCATCAAGGCCAGCCAGGAAGGTGCATACGAGGTCGTGGCCATTAAGGATCGGTTCTGCGCGTTTTCGACGCAGATGCTTGGGGTGGAATATGTGGAGGGTAAGGATGGGCGATTGCTGAAGTACCAATGATCACCTTTATGAAATCCAGAAGACAAGAAGGAGTAAGGAATGGAAGGTAGCAAGAAGCGAAAAGGGGTCGGACATGAAGGGAGGAAGGCGGAGGAAAGAGAATCATGCAGGGAGTCTCAGAGAAACAATGCTAGGTGGCACGGTATGCTCTGGTCGGCCTATGGCCATGGCCGCGCATGGCATGAAGTGGGCTGTTGAACAGCTGAAGGAAGCAAATCAAAAAAATTAGCGATGGAAAAGAAGATGAAAGCGATCGGGTTCTAGGGATGGAGGTCTGGTTTTCGTGTTTTCGTTTTTCTCTTTTTTTTTTGTAACGAATCACTACCACTACTCTACATCCACTTATGTGTTTTTCTGTAGACTAAGAACATAGCATGGCGTTTTCTGTCTTTATGGGGAACGAACAATTACCACAAACTCACGAAAATGAACGGAATAGGATATGATAGGAAGGCAGGAAGGGCGGGCGGCAAGGAAAAGGATCAATGAAAAGACTTGTTGAAATCATGCTGAATCAGTGTTTCTGTTTCCGTGCGTCCATGCCTTGAGAACGAACAAGAGTGTTGCTGTATTTTAAACGTGTTGTATTGTCATATATGTACCTTTCCATATTTCTATCCAATCCGTATCTTATGCAATGCTCTCTCTCCCTCTCTCTATACTTCTTGCTGGATTTTTCTAAATGTTCCACTTTCCTAAATACAGCCAACTTGCGCATATCCGGACTCCATCCAGACCGGCCTATCCCGTTCAAACTTTGTCCCGGATTCCTTCTCCTCCTGGTATCCATCCATCCATCCATCCATCCATCCATCCATCCATCCCCGGGAGTCTGTGCCTTCTTCGCCCTCTCCCCAGCTTATTTTATTCCGGAAGTCCTGATTAGCCCAGTCATTACCCCCTCTCCCCATCACTAGCAGCACTCTTCGCCCTCTTCGCAGGGCTCATATCTCCACTCGGTCGATGATGCAGCTTCTTGTTCGCCAGCACATCATCCCTACTCCTACTCCCACTGCTACTGCTACTATCAATAGTACTACTCTCCTGCACGCCAAATAATAACGACCTAGCACCGGCTACCGGTGCGGAGCAGCTATTATTGCTTGTGAGGAGGGTTTGCTTCTTGAAAGAAGATGGCACAGGTACAGACAACATCGAGATTGGTGGTGTAACCACCGGCACAGCAGCAGCACTCTCCAACCTATTCAGCGCCTCGGTGAGTTTTCTCCGAGCTTCGAGCTCTCTGTTGGTACTTGGAGAGCTGGAGAAGGATGAAGGAGGAGGAGGAGGAGAGGAAGAGCAGGTAGTAGTAGAGGGGGAGGAAGGTGACGATCGAGGTCGATAGAACTCTTTGACAATGCAGAGCGCGGCGTGGTAGACTTGGTAAAGGAGGAGGCGAATGCCGGCGTTGGGGAGGTCTTCGATCAGCGAGGAGATTATATCGTTGTCGCTGTTGCTGCTGGCATTTGTTGGTGGCGGAAGGCTGGATATTGTTGGTGCGGGTGCACGAGTAGTGGTGGTTTGTTCGGTGATGGCTGTGATGGACATGACTCCTGTGTTGGTGCTGTGGGTGCTGGCACTTGTGTTTCTACTGCTGCGCCCGAGATGGTTCGCATGGGTAGAGGCAGGACTGGTTTCGAAACCTTCCATGAAGGACGCCGAGACGCCGTCGCTGAAGATGGTAGCTAATAGGGGATCGCCAAAGACGCAGTTACTCCAATCTTGAAGGCCGGTAAGCGTTAGTTGTCGTTCTGTACCGATGTAGTTGTCTGACGCGGATGATGCTGGTTGTGGTGCTGTCATGTAGTTGCTATAGCCGTTTGTACTTGTCGTGCTCTCCACGGTGACCAAGGTGTTTGTATCATCAGCCACGTCAACAACCACTAATCTTGGCGTCTTGACTTCGTTGAGCAAGTGCTCAAACCGCCTGAAATGTCTTCGTATCTGCGAGTAAGCCATTGTGACCGCCATGTCTTCGCCGTCTCTTAGAACACCCTCCAATAACGACTGAAAGGCAGTTGACCAGTTTCTTGCTCCGTCGGCTGCCACCAAGCCGTCTTCTCCAAGCCCGGCCACCTTGTCCGAAAGCTCTATTCCTGGCATTTTAGGAACGACGACCGCCACGGGGCCGAACCTGCCCGACGGTGAGGTCATTGACGAGAGGGATCGGTAAAGTTGGCCGAGATGCTTATCCAAACGTTCCCGCTCCAAGTGGCTGGGGGGAGAAGGTAACAAGGCAACAGGAATGCCATGTTGATTCTCGAAGACGTTGTAGGCTGACCCTAGCTCGACCGGACCGTGACTTGAAGTATGCACGAGGGCCGGGAGGAATCTCTGAAGTGTTGGGCTTGTGAATCTAGTCAAATTGTCTCTGGCAAGGGCATCCCTGATCCATTGAACTGTTGCCGCTTCGAAGCCTGTTATGTATTGTTCGTGCCTCAAGCGTCTGAAGAGTACTTGTGGCGGGAGTGAAAGGAGGAGTGTTTTGCCGTCAGAAAGACTGACTTCGAATATCCTTTGTGGTCGAAGGGAAGCAATGGGTCGCAAGCTCTCGACCTTTACGTGACTGGGTATGGTCGCGCTGAGGGCAGCCTGTACCGATTGTTTCGACGGTTGCCGACACATAGTAAGAGTGTAGGGAAGAATATGTCCTAGGAGTAAGAGGTTGTGAATGGGAAAGATGTGCTTGGAAGGTCGACGAAGCGGACGACTTTCAAAAGACAGTCATATCTCTCTTGATCCAAGAACAATGCGGCCAAAAGGTTCCCTTTAGGACCCTCGCAGCTGCATGAGTATTTGGAGCCTGAGTACTTGTACCCTACCTGTAATGTGTGGAGATGTACATAGAGACTGGAGGGTACTGTGGTACTTTGAGGCTTGTTTTGATTGGGAAAGGGGGCGGAAATTTCCGTTTGATGATGGGCATCGACAGAGCTAGCCAAGCATATTGGATCTCTGTGTACTAAAACTCAGCAACTGGCCGGCAATTGGTATTGTAGATCGAGACGCTATGTGATGATACCCGATGCTGCTAAAGATGGGAGAGGAGATCAACCGTCGTCTGTTCAGCCTCTTTTTTTCGTTTCAAACCATTGGGTTACAGGTGCTCTGGCACGAGTATCTTGTCACCGTGTCATCTTTTCCTCTTTTTTCTTTTCCTTTGCCTTTTGGTATGATTGACCACCGCGAGGATAGGAACTTGGAGGATGAAGGAAGGAAACAGGCTTCTGTGGGCTTTAAGCTGCCCACCTAGATAAAGGTAGGCGTGAAGCTGAAACAGAATCCGTTTACACATGCTCTTTACGGACAAGACCCATATGTACCCCATATGCCCGTCAGCTCGGTAGCAGGCCAGGATCAGGATGGGTTACCAGGCCGTTCCGCATAGGGGATGCGGCCCGGACGAGGAAGGACCCAGAATGGACTGCTGGACTGACTAGCAGAGGTTCATTATTCGCTGGACCCTATACCTGGTATCAGACATGGTGTGTAGACTGTAGAGAGGATGGCAATCCCGCCGATACATGGAAATCCCATTCCGCATATCTGTCTTGTAGTGTAAGTCTATGTGTTGTACAGTATGAATACGAGCGTGCTTGGAGGAGCATGAGAGGATACCTCTACGGACCACACCGGGCCATTTTGAACTTAAAGTTTGGTGGCCGTGACAAGTAGTCTAGGTAAAGTGGTGGGGGGCGATCACAACACCAGTGAGCACTTTAGAGGAGTGCCGGAAGGTGGTGATAGACGGAGCATCGCCAAGCACAGTTCTGGTGGAGCACTAGTGTTGAAGTGACGAATGAGGCGTTGAGAGTAGCGAGAGCGAAGAGTTTCGGCGCACAATATCGACGGGCAATGGTTATAAGAAAACCCGGAGTGCCGGAGTCGCTAGCCCACCATGGCGTCGGTACGTATATGATAACATGTTAAGATGAGGACGGTGAAAGTCCAGTCCTTGCTCATATCCGCTCGGGTGCGGCTGACAAGTTGAACGACGCCCTAGAAGCCCAACCCATGGCCAGCTACTTGTTGCTAATACATGTACCGTACCTCGACCTGGGGATTCCTTGATGGCTGGGCAGGAGAGGCGGCGGATTCGTTGTCGACGCCACCTCGCTATGAGACGACGTCAAGTGGACGATCCGGCACGATGCATGTGAATGGCTAAGAGGATGCCAAGGGAGTGAGTACCTAGCAAGCCAAACCACAGGGTCGGGCCGGGACAAAAACGTGGTGGAGGAGAACAAAGGATTGAAGTTTGGAGGTTATGAATGAATGGAGGTGACTGGTGAGTCGAATGTCGATACCTAGGGCAGGTATGGTAGCCCAAGCAGTGGGGGGCGGGGATAGGACGGGCAGAGTGTCAGTCTGAGAAGGAAGTTAGGAAGGGAAATTGGAAACAAGCGAGCCGGGAAATTGCTGATTGGCCAGCAGCAAGCGAAACACGCCGGATTGGGAAGGGCCACGAGCCACGGGGGGATGGACGAAAGCACGTTACACCAAGCGCGGGAGGGAGGCTTCCTTCTGTGCTCGCTCTCGCTCATCAGTTAGACCCATCCTATGTACCTACGAGCAAAAGCACCTTCCTAATGTGGTTGTGTGATCTGGGGGATATTGCATGCCACCGACCCATGATGCTGCCTCGAGTCAGCCACGCCTTTGGGTCGCAGACGGTAGGATTATTAGGTAGACTAGGTAGGTACCTAGGTAGTCCAAGGTCTTGATGTTGTTGGAGATACTACTATCGATCGATATCGGACATGCCCCTGCCCCGAAACAGTGGACAACAAGCGAGGCCATTCCGGTCGCGGTCTCCAGTCTTGTCTTGGATGAATGAATCGACCACTCATGACAGCGGCGAGCCACTAGACTAGCCCCGATCCAGCAAAAAAAGAAAAAAAGAAAAACAACACAAGTGCCGTGCTATGCTGCCTGCCGTCTTTCCCGGCCAATACGTACCGTGCCTGGTCTTTCAAGACCCTTCAAGAGCGAGTGTTTGAGGACAACTGAACCCCAACATGTCCACGTTAGCAGTCAGAAAACGAAACGAAATGCGACGGGATGAACTGGAGGCAGGCCCAATGCCCGTAACGCACAAATCATTGCGTTGCTGCCACTCGTCAATTTTATCTGGAATAGGGCTTAGCGTCCGTCCAACCCCAGGCCCTGCCTGCATTTCACTGTAACTTCGTTGCACTTTGTGATTTCCTGTTCAATGGACACAACTACAAGCGCTGAAGACCATGGCATGCTGCAGTGTAGCCTCACTTGGCGGCTGTGATTGATGGCATACACACAGTACTTTTTACAGACACCTCCAGACATCCATCGACTTATCATGCAGGTGCCGGGCCCCGGGAAAAGTGTTGCCCTATATGTACACAGTAGCTTGATTCCATGGCAGTGGAGACAATGGATGATGATATTGACAGTGAGAGGACAACGACTAGGTGAATGAATTGCAGCACGACCGTAAAATTGACAGGCAAGGATTTGACTTCATCCGGCCCCAGATCTCGCTCCAAACCCATTCCAAAGTCCAACTGCCGATACACAAGCCTTTCATACTTTATAATACTAGGCACACCCTTTCTCGTCAATCGGATGCTACTGTAAGACATGGTCATGTCGCTGCATCGTGCACTACGCAGTACATGTATAGTCGCATACCTCACACTCACGTTGGAAGAAAAAAAAAAAAAAAAAATCCCAGCCAAGCCAGACCGACGCGCTGGTTAATGGGCCGCGGTTTTCACCTTGATCGCTACAACTCTCGCTTGTTTTCACCTTCCCGGGCTAAGCATACCTACTATGTAGACATCCCTCTCCCATGCTGCATTTCACTAGTGTAGTACTCATGCATCTCGCCAGAAAAACAAGGACCGCTACTTATACGGCAAGTAGGTACACTACATGCCTACGGAACCAGTCCCCGCCCCGCTCCTGCTGCCTGCCTGCCGCCACCCACCACCGAAACTTCTCCGGGGCCGGTCCATGCCTTCATCACTGCCCTGGCCCCTCTCTTCCAAATCCTCAAGTCTCAACTAAACAGCGGTAGAACTAAGCAGGCTCCTATTCCTGCTCTTCATTGGTGTCTTTGGCCTCCTCGTCCTTGACAGACTCGGACGTCTTCTCATCTTGCTTCTGATCCTGCTGCTGCTGCTGCTGCTGCTTCTTTTGCCCAACCGTCGTGATGCCAGCAGCTTGGTTGTATAGCTCCGTCATGTTGTATTTCTTCAGCTCATCCCAGTCACCATCCACAACACTCAACCCACAGACCGTCTGTAGAAAAAAGTCAGTGTCAGCCAGCAGATTCTCCACCATTAAAAGGTATAGTACTTCGAGAGAGTGAAATGAAGCAGTGCGCGCGAGGTGTTTGTGGGTCAAGGGGAGGGAACCCCCCAAGACTATAGTATGGCTGTCTTACCTGAAAGATATCCACCAAAATGACCTTGTCCGGGTTGGTCAAATCAACCCTGTGACGCTCATCGTTGATAAGATTGGCAATGGTGTTGATGACCACGTCGCGCTTCAGGTTACTGTGGTTACGAATGGTGGGCCGGATGGCGTACGTGTAGGGCTTGTACTCCCTCTTCTTGTTGTTGTCGCCCTCCTTGTTTGTCTCTGCTTCCGCACCACCATCTCCTCCTGTCTTCTCGCCCCTTTTCCCGCTCAAGTCAAAGTGCTCCTCCAAGACCTGCCTAGCCGTTTCGGCCAGGCCCTGCTCCGTCGCCTTGCCCATGACGCTCATGGGCGTCAACCGGTTCAGATAGCGGCACTTGATCTTCCTAATGTCGGTGCACTCCTTGGTGTCGACGACGATCCTCTTGACGAACTCGACCGGCTCGATGGGGTCCTTTGTACGCACAAACAGCAGACAGTCGATGTTGAGCTTCATGGCCTTGAGCAGGGCCCTGTCTTCCTCTTGCTTTTGGACTTCGGCCGTCTTGTTCTCCTTCATTGCGCCGAGTTCCTTGGCGATGGCGGCCTCAATATCTAGGTCCGCATCGTCGTCATCTCCCACTGGGGCTTCTTTGCTGGCGGGCTTGATGCCGTACATGGTTTCAATGTACTCTTCAAAGAGGTTGATGACTTCCCGTGCAGCCTTGTTCTCCTGGTGGCGTGCGCAGGTCACCCAGATGCCGCGGTCGCCGATCTGAGGGATGGAATTGCGCTCGAGGGCGAGCTTATTCGCTTGGTTAGGTGTTGTCCATTTGCCGGCGCCGCCAGTCTGTTCGATTTGGGTGTTAGTCACCACGCAGCTGACTTGTACTGGGAAAGGAGGAGGGGGGAGAATTGCAGACGTGATAAGTTGCTCAGGCCTTTGGTCACGTCCCTGACAACTCCAATAACCAAGTTGAATGGGCGAAAGCACCTATGAGACAACTTGTCAAAGCACCTCAACCGCATGAGAGTCTGAGGATATTTAACTGTGTAATATTTGTGATGCATGTTCAACCAACCCGGAAATAGCTTGAAGAGCATACTTTCTCATCCAAGCTTTCCGAATAAATTCATAGGCAGCGGATCATCCCGGAGCGAATACCTTCTTCTTCTTCTGTTTCTGGCCTCCATCACCGCCGGGGGCGTTCTTTCTCTTGCCCTTGTCACCTCCCATGTTGATTTCAGAATTCTTCTCTGGTGGGATCTTGATGGTGGGTTCGATAGATCTGGATCTAGCGCTCTCTCCACGGTGGACATTAGTCTTTGATATACAAGAGAGAGTGGGATGTATATGCTTTGTACGCTGACGAGGACTGCAATGGCATTTCTGACAAGTACTGGAGATACATGAGAATATTCTGATGGAAATACCTGTTATTATGAGTATAACACTAAATGAAACGGGCGATCGGTGGTCGCATGTGAAAGAGGTACGTCGCGGCGCGTGTTCACATCAAAATTACGATTGAATGAAAGTGAAAAGAATATTCTGTAAGGACGTTTTTTACCCGTACATACATCCCTGTCAGGTCACGTGGGTCCTTGAACAGCCCCTTTTGTTTTGTCCTCGCACATCAACACTCGCAAGAAGTCCAGTCTTCGATATTAGAGATGTGCAAGATATCTCTGGCTATGCGAGATTCCTTATATGGTAGGGCTTTGTGGTTATTCCATTATACTGGATCTATATCCGTGGACTCTCCCGGGGCGTATGTAAAACCATCGCTTCAACATCACAGTCCCCAAATTCCCGGGAAAATCCGTCCAAGTCCTTTCATTCACACCGTCAGCCACTTTCTTGCAACAACCATGACCTTCTCCTCCTCTTCCCGTCTCTCCTCGCTGTTGGCGTCATTGTTCCCTATTCGCTCAGACTTGTTCGTGGTCTCATCGTATCGTCCCTCCTTCCCTGCTGCACCGGTCGCTTTTGCCAGCAGTTCTTTTTTCTTCAATTCCATAAACTCCATCTGCATCCTCTCTCTTTCCTGTATCGGATTGAGCGAGTATCCAGGCTGGATCGGTGGTGAATTCCTCGCCAAGGAGATAAGAGATTGGAAATCTTGGACATTGGGGTATGGTTGGGCCATTAGACCGTCGCGGCGGATGAGCATTGACGGCATGCGTACTTGTAGCTGGGATGAGTGAGAGCGGATCAGTACGAATATTGGGTTTTTTCATGGGCGCACAAAAAGCAAGCGGGGATGGTGATGTCAAATAAACCAAGAACCCAAGACTCCAAACTTACCTGCGCCAGAATATTCGCATACCGGATCCCCAGCTCCTGACCGATGTACCTCAGTCTCCCCCTCACCCACGTCCTCTGATCCTCCGTCAAATAATCCTGCCCCATGACACATGCCAACGGCCACGTTAAAAAGTACCCAGACAGTCCTTTTATCCCATCCTCGTCCTCGCCACATCCAAATCCAGACAACTGTTCCTCTTTTTGTTCATCGTCCTCGCCATACTCTTCCTCCTCCCCCTCCTCCTCATCATCATCATGATCATGATCATTCCAATTTCGATTCCGATTACTACGATCCTGACCCTGCCCCTGCCCCTGCTGCCTCCTCTTCTTCGTCCGATAATGCCATCCTAAATGATACGGCACGCTCGCTAGCACATCACCAATAACCTCAACACACACCCTGGCACTATGTGCGTACTCGGGGGTGGTCCGGTAGTCAACGGGACTACACGCCCACGCCGCGCAGCGAACCGTAATGCTAGCGAGAATTAGCCGCGTGACGCGCGCCATATTCCATACCGAGGCGATCCAAACGTCATTGTACACGTCCACGCGGCCCGGGAATACCTCGGCGTGGGCGTAGTCGGTGTTGGCAACGTAGTTTTGCCAGCACAGGGTGCGGTAGTGCCAGTGCGGCGGAAGGCAGGCCATCCAGTCGACGACGGCGCGGTCGAGGTCTTGGGAGCGCCGCATTAAGGAGAGTATTTGGGCGGTTCGTTGTTCGTAGGTGGAAGAAGGTGAGGGTTGTGCTGAGGATGAGCGAGGAGAGGAGGGAGAGGAAGGGGAGGTACCGGCGGCGCTCGCGCCAATCCCATGCGTCATCAGGCGAGTTACTTCGGCGCGGAGCTCGCTGGTTTGGAGGTTAAGACGGCAGCAGTGGGCGGCGTAGGAATCGTTGACTGCATTGTCAGGAAGCCACCAGTCGACGCCCATTATCGGGGGGCAACCGGAAGTCAAAGCGTGGATTATCTGTAGACGTCGTTAGTACACTCTGGTGTGATGGTCCGTCTGCAAACTTGTTGTCCTTGCCTGCTGTGTTCGCACGGCGATGAACAGCTGTAACCCGGTCTGAGTCGCGAGCTGTTTCTTTCCTCGGGCCTTGACAAGTTGAATGGCCCCTTCAATATGAGAACCCCACGCAAACTCGCCCATTTTCTTTGCCGTAATGTTCTCATACATACCCAAAAGTAACACCGTCGCCAGTACCGAATCAGATGTGCACTTGACTCGATCCACCAATGCGGCCTGGGTGGCTCTCAAGGCCTTCGCATACTCTCCCTGTGCGCTCGCAACAAAGTCGATCCCGTCGCTCTTGACTCTGTTTCCCAGCGAAGCCAGTGCACAAGCATTAAAAGCAAACTGGAGATGGGGTGCCGATGACATCGTCTCGGTTTTCATGAGCGGGATCAGATAGTCCATGAACCCTCTCGTTGTTCCCTGGCGGGGAATGAGCACAAAGTTGGATACAAAGTGACATGATGCCTGCGTCTCGGTAGGGATTTGAATGGCCGGTATAACCGCAAGCTCGAAAGGTGACCTGACTGCCTTCCGCGCTGTAGATGTGAGAGAAAAGTGCCGCTTCCCGTCGACGCTAGATGATGACGATGATGCTCCTGGACTTGAATGTGACCTTGGGGTGCCTGATCCTGAGCTGGAGCCATCACTCCCTGCTGATATCTTTTGCTTTCCCTTTTTGTTGGCTCTCTGGACCCTTCGTTCTGTTGCTTTGGTAACATTACGGAAGACTAGGTCGAAGTCATCCTTGTACCCGGGACATTGTTTTCTTGCTCTCAGACACTGATTACATGTTGGTTTGGTTTCATCGCACTGGATAACGCACAAACAGCAAGTGATTGTGCCGCGGGGTCAGCTATTGCTATAGTCAAGTTCATCGCATACATCCCGGCTAACCTTGATTCTTCGTGTGCGACACACTTGACAACCATTGGAGGGCTTTCCAAGATATACCATGGTCACAAGATTCGTGGGAGCAGACTCTTCGCTAATGAGGCCTGGAGGGTGGAGAGCCGGAAAAGCAATAGGGCAATGCTTCGTGTGGGCAACAGTCTGAATATAGTGCGGCTGGGTGCCGGATCAGGCGGTGGGTAAGCGTTTGATAGAATGACGACACTCGCTATGGTTGGTGATTGTTGAAAGGTCAAGGTGGTCGGTGAAAACAGATAACGTAAGTGAGAATTACGCTCTTCGAGACCTCAAGATTTCCAGCAAGGCTATCCTTTGTATGTCTGAGGGGCTAGTAGTAGGTAATCTGACTCACTACATGAGACAGTGATGAACGCCAGGAGAGGTGACAAGGACAAGGGATAACTATAACTTCAACGTTGCTGCCACCTTATCTGCTCTAGATGTGTATCAGCCGCTTAACTTTCAAGGGGAGACGGAGATAGATATGGCGACAATTTGCCCGAGCATGCACAACATGGACAGACAAATATCTGAGGGGTGGAAAATAGTATCGTGCCGTTTATGTATTCAAAAGATGTTGATCGGAAAGGTCTAATTCCCCCTTCTACTTCAGGGTTGAGTGTCATTCGTAAATTCCACGCCACAACGCCAAGTCTGGCTCGACCTCAGAACCGGGTTGTTCCGCAACACAACGGCGCTCGATGCCACCTAAATGCTGAAGAAACTGTTTACTCTTACCTGATCAAGAACTGAGATTTGTTGAAACTGCGTAAACAGTCTCGTTTGAGCGTAGTTTGGTGCCTGGATGGTATCACAGGCGTAAACTCTCAGACTACCAAGACCATCATCTCACCGTCATTGTTCCGACAAGGGTTGTGCGGGTGATAGGTTAGCTGGTTGGCATTAGCTCTTCAGGGGTTGGTAGCACGATCTCCGTGGTCTAGGCTAGTCTTGCCCGTTTGGAATCACGCTGCAGGCCGCCCCTATTTGTTCCATTAGTAAATGTAGTATAGTGTAGTACAATCCAAGCCCTGGTTTATTTATTTGTTATTTTGGTACACAAAGAAACCAGCGCTCATCAGACTTGGTAAGCGGCCAAAATTCTCGCGGATAGATGCTGTAGATTAGTATCTTGACGTTCTGATGGGGATGGAGGGGTGCTTCTGTAGCGTTAAGAGCCCTAATCATTGTCGAAACATAGAATGGGAACGAGTTGTTCTCTTCCTCAAACCAATGAGGTCTCTAGATTGGCTTGTTTTGCCCCTTCACAACAACCAACCTAACCAACAACCCAGCATTGTAGTGTACCGTTCCCCGGAATGTCGGAAGTCTTTCGACATGTCCCTGCGTGATGGATGTAAAGGAAGTTGTATGCCAAAAGACCGGCAACGCTGATTCCATGACATTGTGTTGGACATCAAGAGGTCAGGTTTTCATCGAGCCAAGTTGAACGGGCACCCTAAAATTAACATCAATCCACTACATTCTAAGTCAACCACGGAGGCTCGTTTCCCGAACCCACGGTCGCTTTTGTTTCTCTATATACCTAAATTTTTTCTGCTACGCCGACGTCTAAGGGTCAAATCCCGACTGGAAGTTTACATCAAGGGAACGGCAGTCGGCCATGCCAATCATCAACCGTGCTATCGCCGTAGCTCTAGTCTCCGCTGTTAGCTTTGATCAAAGTGCCCTTCAACCCATTCTCTTCCCAAGCTTTAATTTTCGCTTTACATGCAAACTCCTAGATCGAGCCTTAGCCGAGGTTTCGAGTTCGCGACTGTCCTTTACCCCAGATAAGGGAGTGAAGTATCATCGAGTTCAAAGCAGACAACAGCGGCATCGGCAGGCGAATGTGTTGCGTCCGACTCGCATCGTGGCAACTTCATGCGCCACACGGTAGGATCCATCGATCTCACGGTGCGTATGAAGGTTCAAAGTTATTGCGAGGCAGCCAAGAACCTTCCAGAGCCCCCCTGGGGAGCATATAGGAGATCGTAATCCTAGAGCTTTTGTGTGCCATTGCCGCTTGAAAGCAACTGTGTAGCGCTGAAAGCCCGAAGTCGATGGGCGCAAATGTAACAAGCCGCTGACACTCTGTACTCTTGCAGGTCTAAACATCGCTCAGTGACCTTCGTCGAACATACCGGCGACTCCTTCTAGATCAGGAGTCGCTTGCCTCTTCCCAGTTCCCTGTTCAGTACCAGTCACGGTAGTATCGACGCCCTGCTGAGGCGTCATGAATTTCTGGGCCATCTTGCTCCTCTTAGGAGCCTTCTTGACAAGATCTTCTCTAGGGTCCTTGAGCTTGCCCATTTCACTGATGCTCACACTCTTGACGTTTCTCAATAAATCGAGCACAACAGCGCGTTGTTGACGCGAATGTGTCCCGGGGCGTCGCAGGAAAGTAAGCGTCCTATCCACTTCCTGTTCCTTGATCCCGGGCAGTGAGCAGAGGATTTGGCGGGGCGCGGAGTTGCCTCCCGAGAAATCATCACCGACGCAAAAATGAGAAAGGATCGTTGCGATCAGTGTCGCTAGGTCCTTCTGGGTGTCAACGAAATAAGGATCGTTCATCGAGGAGATCGCGGCTCGCATCACGTCGGTGCAGAGGAACTGGTTAATTTCCGCTTTGGTAGCATCGGGAATAGGGTAGTTCTCATCAGGTAGCAATGGATGAGAGGGTTCCTTTTGCTCTCTAGGCTGGCCCGTCTGGATCTGGAACTCCGGTACGATGGATCGGAAAACGCGCAGGACGACGCCACAGCACCTGGTATCACGCATGTGAATCGCGTGGCAAAGGAATAGTAGGAGAGGGCCGGCGATTGACGTTTGCATGAGACAGAATCTCCGAAGTGATGGATACCGAGATTCCGGAGTGGTGCCGTTGGGAGAGGCCGGAAGGTTGCTAGGTGGTCCTAAGTAGGGTCAGTAAAACGTCATGGACGTACCAGTGATGATATGAAAACTTACCGGTCCTTGCCGGGTCAAGGAATTCAGCCACCATGATGGCTGCGGTATATGTCAGTTGCCTGAGTATGCTTTCCGCCTTCATCTCCTCCGTTAGTTCCTCATTATCTGCCACCTGCACGGTTTGCTTTTGGCCCAGCTTCTCCCATTCGCTGCTGATCTTGGCATCCATCTGCTGGAAGCACGCGGCCAGGATGGGAGGTAGGAAATGATCCCTTAGCTCCACAGGACAGTGATCAACGAGATACCTCACCAGGTTCAGCAGATTAATAAGCTGATGAGATGAGAGGCTGAATGAATCGGCGAACAAGGCGTTTGCCAAAGGTCCAGGAAGTTCCGTGAACCCATAGAACTGCACATCAAGTCGGCTCATGCAGTAGATAACGGCGTAGCATGCCTCGCGGACAAAGCGCACAGTTCCACGAATGGTGGAGGCAAGCCCTTCTAGCGTGTTCTTCTTGTCTAGGACTCGCGCATAGAAGTCGTCTTTGCTGCCTTCCGAAATACCGGCTTGCCAAAAGCGGTCCGTCAGGAGACGGCTCACAACAGGACGCATATCTTCTGGGAGCGAAGACCAGTTCTTCGGATCATGGCACGCATGTGCGTAGCTCAAAAACTTGAGCAGTTCTGGTAAAATGGTCGGGAACCCGTCCTGCCACAGGGCGCAGGATGCTTGATAAGCAGGCGAATTTTTCTCCAGTTTCTCGACAGAGTAGGTCAAAAATGACTTGGTTGAACGTAACGGAAGGAACTGAAGGTATGTCAGCAACTACAAAGCAAGTTGGAAGCAACGGTTCCCAGGGAAACATACCGTTTGTCTCTGTTCAAGTTCGGCTTGAAGCGCCAACCCTTCGGCATCAAGTTCCACCGCACCCCAATCACCAACTTGGTGAACACGGCGCTGTGCAATGTAGTTTTGCGCCTTGTCTAGACCGATGAGCTGGCAGAATCCCTCGAATGAGCTGAGTGATTGTCGCAACGGGGCTTCCTTCCACTGGTTTTTGACCGGCTCGACGAACTCGGCAAGACGTCTGATCCGCGTTTCTTGGTCTATGCGAGTTGCTCGGTGGCTATGGGTTTTCCACTTAGTAAGCTTTGAACATGGTGAACTGTAGCTTTGGGTGGCAAGCCATCATCGGAAGTTCATGGGGGGCTAATCGAGGAGTCTTACATGATGATGAAGAGGAAACTGCGATACGCAATCTGGCGCTTCTCATCGAGAGTTCCAGAGGCGATCATCTCCTTGACCTTAACCTCAAGTTGGTCGTAGACGTCCTAGACAAACACATGGTAAGTTAAGTAGGAGGCTAATGAACATGACATATGACAGGCTAGCACCACTCACCAGTAAATGATCAGGCATCTTGGAGGCAAGCCTTTGCAATTCAACCATGCTTTCAGTTTGGAGATCCCTGATGGCATCATTGAAGGTCTTGTGCTCAGGCTGCAATGCAGGCCATGTCATAAGAATATGCTCGAGCACCCTCAGCATGAAGTTGGCTTTGGTGTCAAGAGCCGTAGTGGAGAAGGCGACAAGCAGCTGGAGGATACGTTTACGGATTAGAGGGTCCTAACAGTTTGTCAGTCTTTCGTCTACATTGCCAACTACTCAGCCAACACGTAGATGACGGCATACCTCAATATTCATATCCAGCAGCCTACTACACCACTGCTCGAGATGTGTTTCGATACTCGAAATTTCCTGGTCCTGGTGTAACTTGTCAGCTATTCATCATGAGTAGTACAGCGCAGTAAGATGATCTTACTCCTCCAGGGAGTTCTCCTTGTCTTGCCCTCCACTTAACGTAGCCTTTAAGGGCTGCCTCAATGACCGTGGCATGGGCGTCAACTCTCAAAACGGGCATGGAGTTTTTGAGGTAGGTTGCCGCTAAGTTCCGTATCAGTCATCGGTCCCGTGTGTTTTACGGCTTAAGCAACTTACGATTCAGGGGTGGCTGTCCCTCATATAGAGTTTGCAAAGCATTCTCTGCCTGGCTCAAGATGTACTGGAAAGCATCCGTGAGCCTCAACTGGATGATGCTTTCGATAATAGAACAGCTGTATCGCCTATAGTTACCCAGGAAAGCATGTCTCTCCGGGATGGTATCGGTATCCTCCATGAGAAGAACAAACGTAGGATCTTCCGTATCTTCAGGAAGGTTCTCATAGCGCAACAGTCGAGAGCTACAGACGTCCAGTAGTGGGAGAACCATGTCAGTTTTCCCTATAGCGGGACCTAGCGAGCGGTGGTTAAGAAGGCGCGTCCAGGTCACGAGGACGGGAATTGAGACAACGAGGCTCTGACTCTGCACCACTGCTATTAGAAGTTTCAGGAAGTCCTGAATGTCAACCTGGGGAGGTATGGAAGCGTACTTCCGGTCAAGGTAGTTTCCAACACACGAGATCATCTGTGATTGTCAGTAATAGACCTAGGGAAACAATGCGGGCGGGCGGGTTCCCCCAGCGGTGTAAATGTAGCAACTTGCCTCGGAGAATTTCTTGGCAAACTGGTACTTGTCGTCGTCAATGTCCTCGGCGTCCACTGTCGACCATTCAAAAAGTCGTCTGCAGAGGTCGACCGACTCGGGGCTGTACATGGGAACAACCAGATCGACGAACTCTTCGCTGCTGAATGCTGACCGGGAATAGAGAGAATGCAACGCCTCCAAAGCAGCCTGTTTCAAGAGATAAGAGTCAACAGCTGGAACTCGAGCAGATATCAAGAGCAATCGCACAAATGGAAAAGTAGTCGGACAAGGAGGGAAGGCAAGATTACCCTTTGCACGGTCACGTTTGAGTTGGCAAGGCCATTGCATATAACAGGACGGCAACCGGTAGCATGAATGGCTTTTGGTATTGCCCAAGGCATCACGGAGTTGAGAACGGCCAAAGCTTTGACGACACAGGCCCGGACGTCCTCATTACTGTCGAGGTTCTCGTTCAAACAGTCTCGGACGAGTTCTGTTACTCTACTGATCCATCCGTCGTCACCGAATCGCACCTGGGGTTCGTGTTGACGGGTTGGGAAGGCTTCGCTGAGCACGGCAGAAGGGGTGAAGATCTCAACGCACCCCTTGCTCAGCGCTCCCTCTCTATGAGCAACGATGGCGTCTTCTCCGTTGAAAATCTCCTCGGACAAGATTTCGAGAATCAGGAGCACGAACTCCTTGTGCACGGATGAGCCCGGAACCTGCCATAGGCGGTTCAGCAACTCGTCCATATCCATCCACTCCGCAACCCAGCAGCGCTTAGCTATCTCGACCCAGAGCTGGGCCATCTTTGTTCTGAGAAAGGGCGGATCTGATTTTGCGACACCCTGTGCCAGTTGCAAGATCCAACCGCGGAGAAACTCGCGCTGGTTGGTGTCATATTCGGACCATTTGTGCTTGACCGCATATTCGAGAAGAGACAGGCCGTAGTGGCGAACGACGGGTTCTTGAGAGCCTCCGGAAGCAAGGCTGAAACCGTGCGAGGGCGCGTCACCGCGGGTCTTGACTTCTTCCAGAAATGCCTGAGCTTCCTGTCGGGCCTGGTTGGGAGAGTAGGGGCTGTGGACAATGTTGAGCGCTTCGTGAATCCTCGCGATGACGGGATCGGCGCCGGCACCGGCGGCCCCGTTGGTGTCCATGTCGCAAACAGGAAGAGTCAATGGCTAGAGGTATACTCGAGGGTCGAAGTAGATGTATCTTGAGGACGCAGAGGACGGGACGATCGAGCCTGTTCGCAGCGATATGGACCGCGGCGGAAATCGAGACCGAGAGGGTGTAAAAGATGTGTGCTCAAAAAGAGGCGATCGTGGAACCGACGTGATGGTAGGTACAGACGATCAAGCTGGAGGGAAGCAGAGCTAGGCTAAAGTGGTGAGCGTGATGGTATGACCTACACCGCAACCGTTAGTGGGTAGCCTGGTGCCTTGGGTAAGATGTGAGCGAATGAAGCAAGCCAGCCAAGGTTAGAGGCTGGAATCAGATATTGGAGGACAGGTAGAAGGTAGGTAAGCAAAGGCGCGTCGAGGAGGCTCGCTTCGCCGGTGATCTGTACAAGAGAAGGTTAGGTAGGGAAGTACCTCCAAGAGGCACAAGTGGAAGGTGGTGACGGGAAATTGGAGTTTGTGAGCCTGGCGGGATGTTTTGGGGCCCGGGCAGCATGCACGAAATTCCACAGGCCGGGGAAATGACGGAATTAGTGTAGTTCACTTGGAAGTCCACCGTGACTTCCCTTGCTGTTAACGTTGCCGTCCGCGGAGGCTTGACCGCCGGGGCCACAGGTAGCCCCAGGTCCACTATGTACACAGGCGACCAGGAGCCCGGTCCCTACAACTCCCCTATATTTTACAGCGGTACGCAGTAGAGGCAGTGCCCGTTTCGCGCAAGGAAGTCTAGACGGGAGGTAGGGGTGGCGCTATAGTCAACAGCACGACTACCTAGTGTACCCGAGGCAGGCGCGATGGGGCCGCGTTCCCTTTCGTACTTAGAGGTGCAGTAACCTTATATAGTACAGACACACGACCTGAACTAGGTATGTACCTAACCTACCTAGAGGTACCTACCTAGTGCTTGCCCCAGCCACACTAGTGCAAGTCAAACTGAAGTAAGGTACAGTCGTACTTCATATACCTCTGGAAATTACCAGTGTAGTGTAGTTTACATCAGGGTAGGTGGACAGACACGCTTCAGGCTGGGATCGGAGCGGGCTGCGGATCTATCGCCGCAACCTGAACTTCATCGATCCAAAACTCCACAGCACACCCACCTCACCGGGAGGGGCACCTAGGTAGGTACATTAGACTAGGTAGGTACCTCAGGACCTCAGGCTGGCTTCCATAAACAACTAACGAGGGATGCAAAAAAAGAAAGCGGTCAGCTTATCGCCCCTTATCGGGAGGCAGAAGTAGGTCAGCCTAGGTAAGTACCTCACGGTCGGGACATGTTCCTGAAAACCCCCCCGACGTGCTTTCAACCTTCGAATCCTTCTGGCTTATGGTACTTTACTGTCGGCACCGACTTCTCCAGTGTGGCCGTATCTATATAGACATGTCGTATCCTCTGTCTAGGCACATTGTTCGCCTTTGTTCTTCAAGCCCCAAGCTCAAGCTTCCAAAGACACAGCAGCTTGTCATAAAAACTCGTCGACACGACCGCGAGGGTTCCCTCCGCGCTCAGCTGACAATCACTGCCATAGTTCATGCTCTTGTGCTCCTCAAACCTCCCAATCACTAGGAACTCATACTCCCCAGCGCCGCTCTTGGAAAGCTCGACAACCCGCGTACCCGCATGCATACACGACACCAGCATCGTCAAGCGCCAGCCCTGCCCATCCGAGAGGCCCATCTCTTTCTTGACAATCTTCAACCTCCATACGCCTCCTCCGAGGTTGCTTTCTGCTAGCTCGACGGCCCGCCCAAAGCCGTAGGCTGGGATAGAAAAAAGCCGGATGTGATCATCGTAGCTTCCCGTGACAACGAGCTCAGACTCGCCGTCCTCCAGCCCCAGGGGCAGTATCGCCGTCACTCCAGCACCATGGCCTCGCACGTTGACAGGCGGACGGAGCGCCTCGATGGTGTAGGGGCTTTCCGGTTCGTCGTCCTCCATCGCATGAGCGCTCCGAGTGCGCTTGCATACTTGGTAGCGCAACGCCGAGTCGTCACCTCCTGATAACAGCAGAAACGAGTCGTTTTCTTCCTCTTCAGGGGGGCTGAGAGACGGGGAGATGGATACATACCAAGCCTCGAGGGTGTGAGTGAGGATCGGCTCAGGGTGCATCACCCAGTCGCTACCATCAAGGTCTCTCCCGAGGTAGATTAGGTGTACATAGCCGGCAGTTGTGGTTACGGCAACCATATCCGGCTTCGTAGGATGCCAGCTGAAGTGGGTAAAGATGACCTCGTCCTTGTCACCTAGCCAGTCCTCCGCCGTTTTGCACATACTTGCCATGTCCATGGTCTTGAGATGCTTCAGGGGTTCTGTTTCCCCAGCACTTAACCGGAACAGAGCCAGGGTGGCCGTGCTGGAGACGGCGGCGCACATGTCTTGCTTGCCTGGTGCTGGGTTGAAATGAAGGTCGAGGATGGCCGATGGCTGCATCAGCGTCTGGACGTGGACTCTGATGGCTTGTCAGTTTCCGTTGGTGTGCTCTTTGCTTGCTTGACAGTGGCTAGACTTACAGCTGGTCAGCCACGAGCTGAAATGCGAGAATGCTGCCATTGCGGTTTTGTGGCCCCTCCTTCTCTCCTGTCACCGCAGCCTCGTCTTTGTCGATGTCCTCGTCCTGCGCTTCGATCTCCTTCGCTTCAGCAGTTTGCGCAGCAGCGGGCCCTTCGTATCCCTCCAAATTGTACGTTCCGATCAGAAAGTATGACGGCGCAGACGGGCAAAACTCGATGCAACTGGGCGGAAGATCAAGCTGCATTGACTGAAGGGAGGAGACTGGCTCCGGCCACTTTTCATTGGAATCACCCATTTTCTCAGTGAAGCTACAATGCCATGCCGACTTCAGATCAGCAGGCACGATTTGGCAGGTAAGAAGATGATCGCAGAAGCTACGGCCGTATAATAAGGGGGGGAAATGATGAGGATAAAATAGTTGTGACTACGGTCTCTGTGCAGGAGACTATTGGTCGGTTGGTCGTGACGTGATTGTTGTGGTAGTGCGTGCTAATTGTTTTGATTGTTCCGCTCTTGTCTCATGTTTTTGTCGTCTTTTTCTGTCTTGGGGGTCGTTTGAAAATGATTGAGAAACCCACATTCGCACTGCAGCAGCAACCACCCCCACATTTCCATCATCCTATTCTTGTTGTTGTTGTCCGCTCCCGACAACAGCCAGCTTATGGGGAAAAAAAAAAAGTTGTGGTCTTATAATTGTACACCCCAATGTAATCAAGCCAAATGATACGTTTCCTACTCCGCCCATCTCCGAATCCGAGCCACGCTTCTAGTGCGGCTCGGTGTCTGTTTGCTGGTGCATCATCACATACCTCAACGGCACACGAACGCCTCAGAAGAGGCTTCCACAACTCGCCGGCTTGGCGTAACCAGTCACAAAGGTCACCGTCCAGCAAGACAGTAATCAGATGCGATAAACATGATAAAGTCATGCGAAAAGGATACGCAGTGTCCTCGATTGAAAGTCAATGACCCCCACCTCCTTGCTGTCAATGCATTACCAGGAATCCACGAGTCTGCTAACACGAGTACAGAAAAACACTCAAACAAAACAGTCTCTCAGCCAGTGACTGGTTTAGAAACATACGACGTAGAAGACTGGTGGGAGAAGTGGCACCCCATCGCACGAGCAGAGACCAAACCACCTTGCATATTCCGCAAGGATGCGCAGGGCCGTTCCCTCTACAACCCTTACACCGGTAGTCTGGTTTCCTGGCAGATTCGCGAGACCGTTGAAGGTTTCCTAGCACGCACTAAAAACGTTGAGAAATGCTTCATCCGGGTCGCCAACCCTTATGCGCCGCCACGCTGGAAGCCGGCCTGGGAGACCTACAGCAAGGCCGGCGAGGAGCGACTGAGGATGTTTACCGATTTCATCAAGTTTTACGGCTACGGCAACGAGGCCGACGGGAAGCGAGATCTGGGCAACATAATAACGGAGCGGGCGGAGGTTATGAGGAACCTAACCCGTCTGGCCGACGCTTGCAAACTAAGGGCCGGTAAGTGGTTATTATACATACCGCCTGACCGGGTGGAGGAGGTCTGGAGGAAGATCGCCACGGCCACGGTGAAAAACGAGCTGGGGTCGGAAGCGGGCCTGAGGCGCGGTGGCATGACAAGTAGGCCACAGTTGGAAGGCGGGCTGGTGAAGGTCTACTCCAGAGACTTCCGAGACAAGGCGGAGGCTGCGAGACTGCTGGAGAAGCTTGAGAAGCTCGGGGCCCTCGATCCGAATAAAGAGTATTATTACAAGTCTGGTTCGTTCCGCTACATGACATCTTAT
The DNA here is from genome assembly GCA_037102815.1 of Neurospora intermedia. Taxonomy (NCBI): domain Eukaryota; kingdom Fungi; phylum Ascomycota; class Sordariomycetes; order Sordariales; family Sordariaceae; genus Neurospora; species Neurospora intermedia. The sequence continues at coordinate 1,738,744 of BTPP01000007.1, forward strand.
CCCCAACATCATTTGCGGACTACTACGTAGGAGAGGGACTGACCAAAGAATCACACCACGTAGATGCCTTGTCGCATCTGAATCTTTATGCCCATAATCAATGGGGTCTGAAAACTTCACTGGTGAGTATTTGATATCCATGGAATAGCGTTACATGCCTTCTTCCGGGGCATTCTGTCTAATCTTGTTGTGCTTTGTTGCTATAGCGGAAGTACTAACAGAACTGTTGTGCTCACAGTACACCTCGACTGAGTGCTGGGAGCTACTAGAAGCTATGAAAAGAGAACAGGATGTGCCGGTATAACAGATAGCTCTCGATGAGGTATCAAGCTGAACAAGCGTTATCGAGCGAGACAACAGTGTCAAGGGGCCTAACTCTTCGGTGGCAGTGGACATGAATATCTGACAATCTGATGGGTAGTGCATGATGCATTTGTTCGTTGCACGTTCAGGTGCTTGTAAATAGCTACCAAGGTAACATAATAGCCCATCCAGAAGCAGACTCGAGCGTATATTCGACAAGCACCCAATTACCCTCGGGACCAGTGGCATGCTTGTTCGAGTCATCCAGCCTGATCATAGCACTGCTTGTCTGCTCTCTCACATACTGGCACTCTTTGCCCATTACGTCTCTTTCTTGTCTCCTTTCTCGTTGATCTTCACATCCACCCCACTAAACACCCCAGCTACCCATCCCTCAGCGACATTCTAAGCCGCCTTTCTAAACGTTCCCTTCTTTCTCTTTTTGTTCGCGTTCTCCTCCTCCACGCCCAGCTCCCACGCCTTTACAAACCAGCTTTGCGTCTGGTCCAGGTAGGTTTCGTCGCTGACGTCCTTGACACTTAGGCGCAGACCGCCGTCTTTGGAAAAAGCAAGGTTCTTGCGTTCCATGCGCTGGGCCGTGTAGTCGCGGAACTGGAGGGCTGAGAGGTAAACTTGATAGACAACGAAACTGATGCCGGCCACTACGACTAATGTGAGTATGAGGGGAAGGATCTGGCTGGTTTTTGTTAGCCTCTGTTGTTTGGTTTCATTGCTTGACGTTGTCTTGATGGCGGAACCCGCACAAACGCCAAGTGAAATATGGTGTCATACCTCCAGGCAGATGAAGGTGCCATTTTCGGACTCCTGCGATTCTCAAACTTGCGGCGTGAGTTTGATTTAGGGCGAGTGTTGCCGAGCTCTACGAAGGCAAATTAAGGGAATATCTCGGCAAACTGGGTGTCGTTCGCTACTGCATATACTTCGCTTTTGGGTGTTTCTCGTCGAACACGGAGTAGTGGGGCACGTAGTGTGAATGTGTAGTTGCCAATTGGGGAAATCGTCTGACTTATCAGTGGTGGCTGGGTCCCAAGATCCTGAGGTTTCGCTCGAAGGAAGGAGGGAAGATATCTCGATATGTTGATGATCCGAGTAGAGTGTTACCAAGCTGATAGTAGGTAGGCTGCGAGTAAGATGTAATGTTTTGATATAGGCAGAGTCGAAGCAGTGGTACTCGGTGAAGAGGTATCCGTGGCACAGAAGCTAGGTGGGATGAAGATGACGAAATGGTGAGAAGCACAGAAAGGGTTCAGGTCACAAATTACTGAATTATAGATATAGTGTCAGCCCCTGAGAGTGCAACCATCCCCAAGTGTAAAACCCCCCCGAAGTGCAAATAATCCGTCATGGCCGCCGGAATTATCTCCGCGTACAACTCCTGCCAACTGCGAAGACTGCTTGGCCCCGGATTTGCACTTGCAGGGGTCAAATCTTGGTAGTAGCAAAGGACCTACACATACCCGACCGGGCACTGGGCTTTGAAGTGAGTCATGCCGGCTTCCGTTGTTATGGTAGAGTGTTCGGGCATTTCCTAGTGGCACGGTGGGAGCTTTGGAGGCAGTGCAAACCGTAAAGAGTACATCGGATGCGGAATGCAATAACCATCTATATAGGTACCTATAATCGCACGTCAGGAAGGTACATACTAGTCTCTATCACACGACCTCCGACGATAACCTTCAGCGGACCCGCCCCACAATTATGTGGGTCTCCCCTCCTCGAACTTTTGTAAGAGGAGGTCTATTACAGTTTTACGCAAAAACACCGTCGGCTACAGTTGTACACATACAAATCGGCCTCAATAGAGATAAGAAATCTATAAATATTTCCAAATATTTTAATAATAATAAATTATATTTAGAAGCGGCTTATTTATTAAATATAGTACAAGTACGAACTTCTATAAACCTTTTTTTTTTTTTTCTATTATTACCTATATTTATTATTAACCATCTACTAAGGGGTTACCTTCGTCGGCTATAATAATCCTTATTCAAAAAATAGGTATTGTATCTCTACTAATTTTAATTTAAATTATTTAAAACTTAACTAAAACAATAGCCCAACCAAATTACACCTTCGACGAAATTTTTATTTTTATCCAATACTTTAAAACCTATTCCGACCTTACTACTTTACTTATACTAAATATAACTACGTAATAATATATTGCTACAATTATTAAATATACGAATTTAAACGAGTATAAATAGTTTTAAATTTAATTTATATATACTATTATTCAATTTTTACTTAACCCGATCGCTTAATTAATATCTAATTAAACCCTACGTTAACCTTACCTTAAATAAATTAAATATATCTATTATATTATTTACTAATATAATAATACAATTCTTATTATTATAATTAATTTTAGTAAAAGTATTATACTTTAAGTAATATTGGTTATTCTTCTTACGTAAATTATAATATAAATTATATTTCTTACTTGTCTCGGTTAAGAATAAAGGAACGTTATTATATTATATCCTAACGCTAAACCCCTATTAATTAATTAAAACTTCTATAAAATATATAAACCTACCCTATCCTTTTTAATAGGTAATTAATATATTTAAATTAATATACTATAAGATCGTATACGTTTAGGATATTTTATATATATTCTCCTTAAACCCGAATAAACCCTCTATTACCGATTTCTTAAACTCCTTTATACTCTAAAATTCATTACCCGGATAGTATTTATTACTATTAACGAACTTTATACTATTTATTAATAATACGATTTCCATACCTATTTTTCTAATCTTTATTAATTCCGTCGGATTCTACCCTTTTTAATCCTATAGTTCGGATATATAATTATATTAACTAAGGAATTGGAAATATATATACGTAAATATACCGGCTTCTATCTACTTAGATAATTAATAAATTCGCTTTAAATTATTTATACCTTTATTAATCGGCCTAATATTAATATTATTTTTAATTCTATTCCCAAATTTAAAATACAAAACTTTAAACATTTTAAATTCTTTCTCAACCTTACTTCTAATAGTACTATCCCGAAAATAATTATTTATATCAATAATAAAAATTTAATCGGCAAAGCGAAGAAATATTTTATCTACTCTTTAATTAAATATAGTCTCTATAATTAATCTAATATATATTTAACTATTTAAATATACTACTTATATATTCGTCCCGTAGATTAAAATCGCCTCTACTATTAATTTATTACCCCCGAATCCTAATATTATATTATTATATCTATAGTAGCATTAAGAATAAGGATAAATATCCCTAATATAATATATATTATATAATATAACTAAGTTAAATCTAAGGATATTTTAAATTTATAATAGTATTTTAACCGTACTATCTATAGTAATAGATATAGTATCGCTTACTTCTTTATACCCTACTAGTATTTTAATTAACTTAGGTTCGAATTCGTTAAACCGTCCGTACTAGCGATATAACCTACCGACCTCTTGTATATATATAAATCCGATTCGTCCTTTATAATAAATACCCTATTTAAAATTATATAATCCTAATTACTTAACCGGATTATAAATATACAATTTATAAAAAACCCCGTTTATAATATATTCCCGCTCTAGAACCTCTAATTAAAAAAGTAAATAAAGTAGAATAAAAAGTAACGAACCGACCTAATTAATAATTATCCCAATATATATACTATTACCAATATAATATATTTCCGCAAAGCCCTACTTAAAGTACTTTAGGGTTATATCGACCGATAGAATTACCTATAGAATATTTACTATAATAAATATAATTATTACTTTAGTCGAACTAAATAAATACCCCTAAAACCGAAGAAATTTAATACCCCTATACTTATAAATAAAGTAAGTTTATTCTTATTTCGCCTCGAAGGCTTTTTTATAAAGTATATTATATTTATATTCGTAATATTAAATATTAATTTCTAATTACTATACTCTATTCTTATCTTACTTAAAATATTTTAATAAATTATACGCTTAATAGTTAATAGAGGCGTATCCGTACGTACTATAATAAATATAATCGAAGGTATACCCCTCCTACAAAATTAGGAGTATTTAAATTAATATAATCCCAACCTCGTCGCCGAATATATTAAGCTATTCTCGGTCGTTAATACTATTCCGAACGGTAAATGTAAAAATATTTATATTAATAATATAATATATAATAAAAATAGTAGTACTTTACCTACTCCGACCGTAGATCCTTCGGGGCCGGCCCTATATACTATTATAACTCTAACCTCTATTATACCGTTATACTCTACCCGGCGTCCTACGTACGGGGGTCGATAACCGAAGTATAATAAATATTAAATTTAAATTAGGTTATTTTTCCTCTAACTAAAATCGAATTTTAATATTTATAAGTATAAGTATAAATAGGAACTATCTATTACTATTTTACTCTTATTACTCTAATACTATCCCCTCTTTACTATAATAGGAATAAAGGAAGTAAAGTCTCTTTACTCTAATAGGAATAAAAATAGTAAAATCTCTTTATTCTAATAGAAATAGAAGTAATAAAGTCCCTTTACTCTAATAAAAGTAAAAATACTAAAGTCCCCTTACTCTAATAAAAGTAAAAATATTAAGGTCCCCTTATTCTAATAAGAGTAAAGATACTGAAGTCCCTTAACCCTAATTCTAATAAGAATAAAAATAATTAATATAAAAGGGTTTTAATAATATATTTATTTATAAAAATATAAAATATACGTCCTTTTAATAGGGTCTCTATACGAATAACCTAAGATTAATAAGGAGAGTACTTATATATAATTAATATATAAAGAAATTAATATATATTATAACCTCCGTAAATTATAAGCGTCCAAATTGCTAATCTACTCCTCTACGTACATCTCTTTAATTTCCTCGCCGAAATTTATTTATATACTAATAATTAATAACTCCTTTACTAACTTTTTAATATACTTTATTATATTACCCTTTTCCAACCGTTCCTTAAATATTTTCTAAAGGTCTATAACGGCTACCGACAAATCGCCTACACTAAGGACTCTCGCTAGTAATATAGTAGTAGCAATTATATATTACCTAAGGATCTTAATTACTCTTATTTCTTATTTATTAAATAACGGAATTAAAAGGATATTACTAAAAGGTATAAAAATAATACTAGGAATTAAATTGGGGTCTATTACTATATAGCGCTATACTATTAAAGTTACCCGTATTGTTGTAATAGATAATATAAATTTATTATTATTTCTATTATCCCCTTTAATATACCCTTCACTATTATTAGAAATCTCAAAGTACTAACTATTATTACTAATAGACATTAAATTAATTTAATTCTTTTAAATATTAAACGGTTCTATATAACCTAATACGTACGCCCTATACTTTATATTAGTAAATATCTTGTTATATAGGCTTAAAAAAGCAATCCTCTTCTTTTTAACAATAGGTTAATTATTTAGTAGGGATACTACCCGCTTGCCCTAACCTATCCCCTCAATTAGAATTAATATTATAATCGATAATTAATTAATATTATTAAATATAGGATTTAAAAATATAATACTAGTAATAAATAACCCTAGTAACTCCTCCTCTTTAATAAAAGAGGTAATAAAAAATATAGAGCAAATTAGTAATTAAGGGTATTCGTCGTTGCTAACTTCTCTAAAATTAGAAAGTTTATTACTATTATTATATAATAGTCCCTCCAAAGTAGCCGCTATATCGATCGAATTAGTAATATTATCGTATATCACTATAATTAGGTATATTATATATAGTAATATCGTTACTAAAATATATAATATTTAAAATATCAGTTTCCAGAACTTCCTCTCATAAAGGCAATCAATCGGACTTAGCGGACTTTACTATAATCGTAAATAAAGAAAAACCCCTACCAATTACTATATACTAATTAATACTAGTAATACTATATAGCCCTAATTTTAATTCTTAATAATCTATTTACCTAACGGATTTATTAGAAATTATTGTTAAATATTATATAATAAAAACTACTATACCCCTATCCCTAAAAAAAGATTCTTAGGGTTTTCCTATTTACTATTTAATTAGTAAATAAATACCTAGCCCTTCTATTAGAGTTAATTAGGATATCGAATACCTACTCTATAAATTCTCTATATTATTTACCGGATCTATTCGATTCAAATTCGAAAATACTTTATATAAATAGATTTATCGGATATTAATATATATTTTAAAATCTTTTTATAAACTTCGAAGGGGAATATAAGTAAGGGAAAAATAATTTTACCGTCCTATACTAATACGATAATTATAGTATTTTTATTTATAGCCGGGGTTTGTAGTACCTATTAAAAGGAGCGGACTATTTAAATCTATATATTTTTTATTCGTTAATCTTCTTTAAAATAATAGTAATAATAGTAGTAGTAGGTTATTCCTTATCCTTCTAGCCGGGTATATTTTAAAAAGGTTAGAAACCCTACGCCGTATAGTATTTCAAACCTAATAAATTAGATATTTATTAAAAGGGCTAATTAAGAAGGCTAGAAACCCACCGAATAAGGACGAAGTAATATCTTTATTACACTTCGTATAAAAGAAGTAGTAAATTAGTATAAATAAAGTAATAAAACTAAAACTTATAATAGTAAATTAAATATTTACTAAGAAGGCTAGTTTCGAAGAAGGTTAGAAGCCTATTAAATAAGGACGAAGCGATATCCTCGTTATACTTCGTATAAAGGAAGTAGTAAATTAATATAAACGAAGTAGCAAGACTAGAACCTACAATAGTAAATTAAATATTTACTAAGAAGGCTAGTCTTAAAGAAGGTTAGAAGCCTATTAAATAAGGATAAAGTAATATCCTCGTTGCACCTCGTATAAAAGAAGCGGCAAATTAATATAAATAAAATAGTAAAACTAGAACCTAATAAATTAAATATTTACTAAAAGGGCTAGTCTCAAAGAAGGTTAGAAACCTACCGAATAAAAACAAAATAATATCCTTATTACACCTCGTATAAAGGAAATAGTAAATTAATATAAATAAAATAGTAAGATTAGAACCTAATAAATTAAATATTTACTAAAAGGGCTAATTTTAAAGAAGGTTAAAAACCTACTGAATAAGAATAAAGTAATATCCTCGTTACACCTCGTATAAAAGAAGTAATAAATCAATATAAACGAAGTAGTAAGATTAGAACCTAGTAAATTAAATATTTACTAAGAGGGCTAATTTTAAGGAAGGTTAGAAACCTACTAAATAAAAACGAAGTAATATCCTCGTTACACTTTATATAAAGGAAGTAGCAAATTAATATAAACGAAGTAATAAGACCCAAAACCTAATAAATTAAATATTTATTAAGAAGGCTAATTTCGAAGAAGGTTAAAAACCTACCGAATAAGAATAATACAATATCCTCGTTACACTTCGTATAAAGGAAGCGGCAAATTAATATAAAGGAAATAGTAAGACCTAAAACCTAATAAATTAAATATTTACTAAGAGGGCTAATTTTAGGGAAGGTACGAATAAGAATAAAAATAATATCCTTATTACACCTTTAAATACTATTTAAACCTAACTTTATAATTTAAAACTTTATATTAACCTTTATATATATTTCATTAACCTATTAATATATTATTTCACTTTATAAACGCCTTTTACAATATTTAATATATATTTTATTAACCTATTAATATATTATTTTACTTTATAAACACTTTTTACAATATCCAATATATTATACTAATTCTTTTTTATACCTTTTTTATTAAATTTCACTATCTCTATTTACCTTTCTAATATTATATATTAAAAAATTATAAGGACGTACATCTCCTCGATACTTAGTATTATATATATTCTAAAATCAACTCCTTCCCTAGAACTGCCTTTTACAAAAATCTTCTACAAAACAGTAATAATATAGCCAAATTGCACCTCTACCGCTAAACGGAATAATAAGTATTAAATTTCATTAAATTATTATATACCCTTCGTAAAGTATTAAATTCCTTAAAATATTATATATAATTGTTTAAATATTTTTAGGAGAAGTAATAGAGATTTAAATAGGATCCTCCTATATTTTTAATCTATATACGTATCCTATTAGGAGAATACTACAAACTATCGCCTATACAGACTATTATAGTAGTAAAATTACTCTTATAAACTTAGATAATTAAAATATTAATTATTTTAATAAATTCGGTAAATATTATAGTTAATCGAAATTATATAATTTTAGGGTTATCCTAAAAAAGTATCCGTATAATATATTCATCGCTACTAAATAGAACGATAAATATTAAATTTCACCAAATTATCGTATACCGGATCCTCCTATATTTTAAAATAAATCCTAACACTATACTATTATTCGATCTATTCCAAAATTATCTTAAACTCTCAATCCTAATCGAAAGTATTAAATATATAAACTATAATAGTAATAATATAATTATAAATATATATATTTTAATAGCCTTTTAAAATCGATTACTATTTATATAAATATATTAGTAATAGTTAAATAGAAGAAAATATATATAACATTTCAAACCGTATTATCCGGACGAATTTATCCTCTATATTAACCAATATATTAGTTAAATCCCCTAATATCTTCTATAATTCCTCTTCAATACTAACAATCCATTAATAGAGGCTATATACAAATTATTCTATAAAGACGGACTTATATTTAATATACTCTATACCTAATTATAACGCCTTATATAAACCCCGAACCTAAAAACCAACTACTTTAAACTTATATTATATATCCCGAATAAATACTTCTAAAATAGGGGCCTTTATAAATATAAATACTAGACAATCGTTTATATAATTAACTTCCTTCTTAAACCTTTAATAAATATACTAACTTATAAATCCTTTTCTCTATCGTTATATTTACTTAAAATAAACGTACTACCGGGAAGCAATTTAATAACTTTAAATTCTTAAAATCAAACTTACTTACCTCTTTAATAGCAATTAAATTATTAACCTTTTTATTTACTAGGACCCAATCCTATTACTGGAATAGAGAGGAACGAAATAAATAATTCGTCCGAAACCGAAAATCGTATATACCTTAGGGTAAAGTAATTACCGGATATTCTTTCAAATTATTAGGCTATTATAATAAATATTCAAAATCGCTAAACGTATTTTACTATTCTAATTACTTTTTGAAATTAACTTCCAACTATATAACCCGAAATAATAATTTTAATTATATATAAAAGTCTCTAATTTATATATAGGAATTAGGATTACGTATCGATTAGTAGGCAATAATTTACATAGGCCAATATTATTTCAATACTATTAGAATCCCCGGTATAATATTATCCGTAATTATATCGGTATCGAATATAAGTAAATTAAAAGCGTATATAATAAAATAAAATTAAAGAAGGTAATAATATATTATATCGGTAATAATAAAGATAATTAACTAATAGTCCGGTTTAATTAATTCTATAATAATAAATTAGAAGGGACCTTCAACCTTATCCTAAACGGGGCCTATATTAAACGGACAGCCAAATTCGACAAACTTATATATATAATTAATTTAAAAAATAATTCTAATAATATCGTTCTCTTTAATTATATACTATAGTATAAAAAGGAATATATCTAACAATTAACTACGCAATACTAAATCCGTCTAATATATTCAAATATATTAATTTAGGTTATTATATATATAAAACTATACGTACCTCCCCCCCCCTCTCTAAATCGCTACCCACTTCCGTCGGGTATTCAATAGTAGGCTTCACTAAAAACTCAATATCTAAATACCCTTTAACTCTTTACTTCCCTTTCGTACTAAACTTTTTAAACGGCGGTAATTATATAAACTTTATTAATTATCCAATATACAAATACCCTTCTACCCTCTATTTACCTTTTATACTATATTTTTTAAATAGTAGTAATAATATAGACTTATTATCCTATATAAATATAAATATAATCGGGACTTATAAGTATTATATATTAATTAAATCCAACGTCGATAGGAGAAGATATTATACCGCAAATAACTTTCTTTTCCTACCCCTACTCCGGGTAGAAAGACTAACAATAGATAATATTATAATAAATCGTCCTCGACCTCTAACGACCTTTAATATTTAACTTCGTACAATTTATCTTTAATAAACCTATCTATAAAACGAACCAAGGTTAGTAACTACATTATTAATTAAAATTCAGTCGAAACACATCCTAAACCCTATTATCTATACTTAATTAACTACGAAGAATAATAGGCTATAAATAAATAATAATCGTAAAACGTATCTAAAAGTATATTTTCAAACCGATTTATAAAACGAACTAAGGTTAGTAACTATATTATTAATTAAAGCTCGGTCGAAATATATCCTAAACTCTATTATCTACGCTTAACCGACTACGGAGGATAGTAAACTATAAGTAAATAATAATTGTAAAGTATATTTAAAAGCATTATTAAAACAATATAATAAAATATAGTAGTATTAAAGGTAATTAAAATAAAATAACCGGATAAAAAATTAAAAGGGGTATAATATCTTAATAATAATACTAAGGACAACGGACAATTAAAATATACGAATTATCGAAGGCGGAACCCTAAATTATTAAAAATAGGATAAACTCGATTAATTATATAAAATTAAACGTTTTATTAGGGAAGAAGGTATTAATAATACTATAAATCCTTATAATAAGAATATTAAAGTAAAGGTAGTATAGTAAAGAAATAATATAATATATAATAGTAGGAGAAATCTATTAAAGTACTAATATACTATAAACTAATAGATTATTATAGAAAATACCTAAATATTTATTACTAAAGTATATAGCTATATATTATACTATAATAATTACTAATACTTACAAATTATCCCCAATTAAGAAAAAGAAGCCGGCGTACTAATAAGGAGTAGAAAATCAATAAAGATTACGTCGGAATAGACCCACATAGCCTACGCACTAATATTTACTAATAGGAATATAAAACTCCTTCCTAATTTAATCCGTAATCCTCGGTGTTAATTATTATACAATACTAGTAACATCTATCGTAACCAAACAAACGGAATCCCTAAGTAGAATTATTATAGATTATTTATTCTCGTTAAATAAATATTATAATTACTAAATAATCTATTATACTCCATCTCACTATTAAGCGAACGAATAATATATATCTATAATAAACCTAATAATATACTAATAAATAACCGACCGCCGGCCCGACTCGCGAAGAAGGATATAAATATAAAAACGCAAAAACGGTTTAGATTCTAGAATTTCAACTTTAAAAAATATATTAGAAATGCAAATTTAGCTTAAAAATATCTTTCTTATACTATAAATTTATATAAAACTAATTATACTATAATAATATCAATTCCTTCTACAATTACTAACGATTCTTATATTATAAATTTATATAGAATTAGCCCTACTATAACAATATCGACTCCCTCTATAACTACTAACAATTCTTATACTATAAATTTATATAGAATTAACCCTACTATAATAATATTAATTCCCTCTACGGCCGCCAGCGTTTTACTATCTTCTAAACCAACCATTCCAAATAAATCCCTAAAGTACTACGGATAAAAAAGGTCGGAACTATTACTAAATTTCGTACGGCCTACCTTTCCTACTAATATTTAGCCGGATTAAAGGACCTATAAATCGAATAAATAGAAGTTTATAAAGTACATTTAAAATCAAACTTACAACTCCAACGGATATTCAAATATTAATTATATATAAATTTGGTCCTCGAAAGTATATTAATAAACGATTTATATATAACCTTTATTTTTTTTATATCGACTTAAATTCGTTAATTATAATCGAATTAAGGAATAAACTATTAATATTTATATTACTATTCCTAAAATAAAGTATCTCTAAGAGAGTTTCATCTCTACTATTATTAATATTTTATATAAATAAAGGGGGCGGATTACTCTTTGATACGGGAGTATCACATGTATGATTAGATCAATTGACTAGAGTAGACTAGGCATAGCTTACAGCCATACCCACCCCCGATGGAGGCACTAGCACTGGTGCCCTGGCACGTGGCTAGGCACGTGCCTGGCTTGCCCGGTCGCTGGACCTGCAGGTTGGCTGCGGACCAGCGATAAGATAAGGGAATTCCTATAAAGGGATTCCCGCGCGGGGCGGCCTTCGGCTACGCCTTTCTTCCTCTATTATCTTCTTCTTTAATATTATAGATTACAATAAGCATCGTAGTATTACCCTATTAAGTAGTAGCTATAATTAAAAGGTTGTAATAACTATCGCGAATAGTATACTCCTCGTACCCTTATTCTAATAAGTTCGCTAATTGTTTATTTTGCGAGCTTACTAGTCCGATTAAACGATCTTCTGTCGCGTGTAGTACGTCGGTCCTACGATTACCCTTATTTTGTTAAATTCGCCGATTGTATAGATTGCGAGCTTTATAGTCCGATTAAACGATCTTCCGTTTGTATAGGACGTTGATCCTACAATTATCCCTCTTTAGTCTATTAATTGTGTATTGCTTAGATAGTATTGTAAAGATTATACTTCTTTATTTTATACTATTGTACTTACATCGGCTTATATCGAACGAGTGTATTAAAACCTCTGTACTACTCCGATCTGAACTTTTTTATTGAACTTCGATGCGACGGGTTACCCCGCGATTCGCTTATTTTTTGGATAGTTATTACTTCCTTTCTCCCTATTTGGAATTATTGGTCGTTTGTATAGAATACTGTTAGCAATAGACTTATTCTCTTTATTTATTCTCCCTTACTATTACCTTAATCTTTTTATTTAAATACCCCTTCCCTAATTATAGGCGAAACGAGTTTGCGCTAATAGTTTAATCGGTAGTATCCATTATAGCTGGCGAAGACCCTCCCGACTAGGCGATTGTTCGTTGTTCGCTTCGCAAATTATTGGCACCCTCAATCTATAATGTCGAACGCTTAAGTAGTTAATTTATATTACTTTAATACCAATTTAATAATCCCCCTCGGAATATTAATTCGATTTGCAATATTACTTAAGTTCGCGCTTCTATTCAACGCGACGATAGTTAGGTATAGCCTAAGCCCGGTATCGTCGGTACTATTATTTCTAGTATAATAAATACTCTCTCTTCTTTAAAATTCCGTCGGTCTTTTATTATTAACCCGCCCGAGAACTTTACGCCCCCTAAAATATCACTTTAAAAGCGCCCCTCCCCTTACGCTAATTATAATATTACTACCGCTGGACGTAATAATAATTCGGGCTCGGATTCCGACGACCCGGACCTTCCTAAAAGAATTAATAATAAGAAGGTCTGGAAATATTTGAACTATATAGATGTTATGACTAAATATTTGGATGTAAACCTGTACTAAATGAAGAACGAGATTTATAAGCAATTTTAGAAGAATTCGGCCGTAGCCGACGTAAGGGAAGTTCGTATTAATAATTTTATAGTATAAGTTAATAGTTTCGAGGTTAATATGTCTATTAATTATCGAGAGTTGTTGGTTGCCCTTACTTCGTAACTAAAATTATTTAAGGGTAAAGAGAAAGATTAAATGCCTGGATACTTCCTTAATAACCTCTTAGATTAGTCTAATATTACGGCAATCTATTATAGTAAGTCGGCTTTAGTATATCTAGACTTGGTCGACCTTTTGTCTAATAATGGCGAAGGTCCTTCGTCTAGATACTAAAAGTTAATTGTTTAGGATATTGACGAAGGTTCTTATATTAATATCCTATATAATTTGTATTAAAACCCTCGTATTCGAGAAGTTGTCCCCGCCTTTATTGGCTAAGTACTTACGCGACCTTGTACTACCTATAATAGAAGCCTATTACTTCGTCTTTGTATACGCGCTACTCCGACCGGCAATACCCTTGCCGGTAAGATTCGTTATAATCCTTATTTTACTAATATATTTTGTAACGACGCCGAATTTAATAAAAATAACTTTATAGAGTTTATTAATAGAGTAAAAGATTGTAACCTAGAGCTCCGCAGGCTGTTGAAGAAGTAGGCCGATATATATGAGAGATATCTCTAGTAGATTAAGGATTTGTATATTAAGCGTATTTATTCTGCTGTATATTCCGATTTGTTTTACGACGAATTTGGTAAAGCGGCCGTTAAGTACGCCGAGTGCGCTAAGAATGTCCTAGTTACCCTCGTTTATTTTATTTGTACTGCCCCTATTAGTGTTGATAGTAAGGCTAGAGATATTATCCCTTTATTTAAATTAAATACTAGTAAGGCTAGAGGAGGTGTACCCTTTATTCCCCCTAATAACTAGTTTATTGCAGCCGCGCCCGGCGACCTTAACGACGATGACCCTAATAATAACGACGATAGCCTGCGTCCTATCGGTAATACTAATCGCTTTATTAGCTATAAGCCTACCTTTTTCAAATTAATTAATATGGACGAGGATAAAACCAAATTTAAGCGAAATAATATCGGCACTTTCAATCCCTTTGCCGATAACTTGGAGGATATAGGTATAATTGAGTCGGGTAGCAACCTCGTTTATATAAATGCTACTATATTTAAGGACCGTTTGATTGCTCTCTTTGAAGATAATCTTATCGGATCTATTTATAAGCAATTTATCTATATATAGCCCCTCTTCCTCTAAGGTGCCGCTTATATATAGTGGTATAATTAAATAATATTAGATAAGCATTGTACCCTAACTACGCTGGAGGAGTTGATTTTAGCTTTAGTAAAAAGATTTACCTCCGATACGGCTATAGCTACCCGTAAGTTCAATTCTAAAAGAATTTCCTTATATAATGTATATAAAAACGAAAATGCTATTACTACTTATATTTTGAAATAGTTGTATTTGGCCCGAACTATAGGTATCCTAACTAAGGAGGGTACTAATTGGTATAGTGTTATAGTATAGATTTGGAATAACTTTAGTACGGATATAAAGACTATTATCCGGCCCCCTCCCGCGTACGGAGATATCGAGGCATACTTCGAGGAGATTGAGAAGATTCGAACTATCCTTTTTACTATAGCTAGGGATAAGTATTTTGTATCTTCGTTTAATAGCTAGAATTATACTTATAGTTGCGATTTTAGCTATAATTATAATTAGAATTGCAATTACAACCCTAGTACTAATTAGTACTATAATAACCGCGACCTTAATTGCAATTATAATACTAGCCTTACCCGTACCGATAACCGAAGTAAATTTCGCGACCGTACTCCCGACTAAAACCGCGACTATATTCGCAATTGTACCTCCGATTGTAATTGCGATTGTAATTGTAATTATACCTCCGACTGTAATTGCGACTGTAATTATAATCCGGCCTATAATTCGAGTAGGGATTGTGTGTATTACGTTTAAGAGGAGGCTAAGGCGTAGGAGGTAGTTAATTTCGTTGGAGAATTTTTAGATAGATATAATTCGGATAATTCGGTTTACTATGTGTATAGTAGTTAATTAATTTATTCTAAGTGCCTAATAGTATTCGATTTAGTGAAGATTAAAGTAGACTACGTTGCGGATTGTTATATTTAGGACCCTTATATAGATTCTATTCCAAATGTTGCCGATAGTACCTCTTTTTATAAGTGTAGAGATTATAAGGAAATCTTCCTTAGTTAGAATAGTTTATTCGATTACTTTAATTATTATAAAAATAAGTTAGGAAGTGATTACTGGAATTAAGCTAGATCTACCTATTATATTTACGGTACTTCTATTATATTATTTAAAATTTAGACCGCTGTCCTATAGATAGACGAACTCTCTAAGCGAGGACTATTATTAGGATTTATTCACCTTTATATCGTCGCTAAAGTATCTTTTACTTCCGAAGAAGTTGAGATCTATATGGATCTAGGCGTAGTGAAAACTATTATTGGCCGGCCTTTCTTAAAAATTTTAAAGTATTTAATATTTATAGAATATTTAATAAGGATAAAAGGAATTAACGGCAAACCGATTAGGTTTACTAAATAGGCGACGTTTACCTTCTATTTCTCCGGAATCGATTCTAACGGAAATTTAATATTATTAAAAATTATAGCGGCGGGCTGGGTAATCGACGAATTGGAACCTAACTTCTTACTGGCTAATTCCTTCTTGTACTTGAGATATATATATATCGACTACCGGAAAATCGAAGTCCGTCTTCTATAAGATAATTTTACTACGGTATTCGAAGTATTGAGATTATTAAACTAGTATTCTAGGAAGGTAGTAATAGAAAAGAAGGTTATTCTACGGTTAGGAAAAGAGCGAATGACTTTAGTCTATTATATTGGGCTCCTTAGGGGTTGGAGTTTCTTGTTTGACTCTTCCTATTACGCTATAGTAAGCGTAATTATTGACGCCCGCTCGCCTAAGGTTGCTTTAATGAAGAATATTACGAACTAGACGATAATAATCCTTCGTAAGTAGAAAATTAGTTCTATTACTAAGTGTATCGCCGATGGCTATTTTGCTATATTGTGGTCAAATATCTGCGAGTTGGCTATGGCCGCCTAAGTTTTGAGTATCTTAGAGAGCGACTTATTAATAACTATTTTTTAAACGATAGAAGCTATTTGTTAGGCCTACTCCGTCCTAGTTAACGTTGACCTCGAATTTAATTTCTATAATATCTTTCCTACGAATAATAATATTTCGATAGTTAACGCTACAATAGAAGCCGGTCGAATAATATAATATGATAATACCTTGCCCAAGGCTATTTAAGCTCCCGATCTACCTTATATGCTAAATAAATAGTCAATCCTAAGTATACGGATGAGTAAGAAGGTATTTAAAATTATAATTAGTAAAGGAGTATATATTTTTATAGGAAGTAAAAGAGTAGCGAAGGTTCTAATAGAATTAGTAAAGAGATTTCCTAAGTTTTAGAAGGAAGGAGGACTAGTAGATATACCCGAAGAGAATATAATAAGGGTCCCTTTGGTAGATGGCTGGTAGAATTATAAAGTAGTTGTACGAATATATTCCGTTAGTAAAAAGGATTAAACTGTTATTAACGAAATCTTTAACGCCCTCTATAAGTAAGGTAAGATGGATTGGGTTAAGTATATTACTCCTTTTGCCTATTTAGTCTTTATTGTGTAGCGGGAAATTAAGAATGGCCCTAAGGGACGACCCGTTATCGATTTGAGAGTATTTAATAATTTAATAATTTTAAATAATTACCCCTTGCTTTTATAGGGAGAAATTATTGCTTTTATACGTAGAAAGATTATTATTACAATTATTAATACAGTTTTGTTCTTCTATTAATTTAGCGTTTGGTAGAAGTATAGAGATCGGTTTACTTTAATTACCCACCGAGGCTTTGAATAACCTACCGTCGCCCAAATGGGGTTTAAGAATATACTGGCCTATATTCAACGTTTTATAGATATATTGCTCCGAGAATATAGGGACTATTGTAGGGTCTATATCGACGATATTGTGATTGCTTCGGATTCGGTGGAGGATTATATTAAGTATTTTAATACTATTTTCACCCTCTTTACTTTAAAAAATATTATTCTATTTCTAAAGAAGTCTTACCTCGGCTACTTTAGTATTGAGTTCTTAGGCTTCTATATTAATGGCTTCGGCTTATCGATAACGAAGGAGCGTATTTAAGCTTTTGCGAACTTCGCCTTCCTAAATAGCTTTAAAGTATTAAAATAATATATCGGTAGTATTAGTTTTTTGAGGTATTTAATTCTATATTATATATAGACCGTTGAACCGTTCTAGGCCCGAAAGGTCGTACTCTTCGCCGAAGGGCGCTAATTGGGTAAGGTAAAAGTGGGAAAGTTAGTTCGAAGAGTAGTATATTGTACTAGAACTTACTATTTAGTTACTCTAACCGAGGACGCCGCTTTTAAAGTATTATAGAAAGCTATTTGCGAGGATAGTATTATTTTATATTATTTGGACCTAAATTGTATCGTATTCTTGTAAATCGATAGTTCACTCAAGTATAGGTTCGGCGTTATAGCTTTTTATTTGAAAGAAAAATATATTTGGACCGAGGGAACCACTATCCTATCCTCCCAAGTCCTACCTATTATATTTTTAAGTAAGGTATTAATTAAAGCCGAGACACGGTATAGGCCGTCGGAATTGGAGGTAGTTTGCCTAGTTTGGGTTGTAAAGAAGTTGCGTACCTAATTCTACGTATACAATAAAACTATAATCGTTCTAATAGACTATTTTGTAATAAAAGGAATTGTAGAGTAAATATCCCTAAGAACTTCTTCAATTGATAGGGCTAATCGTCGTCTAATTAACGCATTTATATATTTGTCGGAATATAAGTTTAAAGTCTTCTATATCTTTAGAAAGTTTAACTTTATACCCAACGTTTTGAGCCGCCTAAAGACTATTACCGGCAACGAATACCCTAACGGCGTTTCCGTCTTCGATAATGTATAGATAGAAGATAAGGCCCTATTCCTAGACGATATATAGTATACCTTTTCGGAGGTATAGATGGACCTTAAGTATTGTAAGGTATATATAGTAGTTTACGCCTCCGACAAGAAGTTCGCCCGGGTAATAGAGTATTTGAAAGAGTATAAGAGGATTGTCGAGGATGGCGATATTGTCTTTTTAAAGCCCGGGTATCCTTTTTTTGTGAGAGACGGCTTTATATATAACTAATAAACCGAACCCGGCGGAGGTACTACTAATAATTTATATATTCCCTATAAATATATAAAGGAAGTTTTGGAAGCCGCTTACAATAATAAGTATTACTTCGGCTATAATAGAATAATATACAATTTGAAGGGAGTGTTTTTTCTTAATAAGGTACGATTAGTTAGGTAATATATTGAATATTGCCTAGCTTACTAATTAAATTAAATTGACTATAATCCGCCAATTGGAGATTATTAGTCGATTAAGTTAGAGGAAGCCCTCCTTATACGGATTATTTCTATCGATTTTATTGTAAGCCTCCTAGAAGTATCCTCCGATAATACCCCCTAGTAAATACTTGGTTATACTACCTTCAATATTTTAATACCCGTTACTAATAAGACTTCTAAAAGGTTATTATTAATTCCTAGCTATAAAAAATATATAGCTACCGAATAGGGAATTATTATAATCCGTATATTCTTGCTATACGACTGGGGATTTCCGATTGGCATTATATTTAACCGAGACTGCAAATTTACATCGGCCTTCTAGAAAGGGATGTAGTTAGTTATAGGAACTAAGCTCCTTATAACTACTATATATTACCCTTCCGGTAATAGTATTATTAAATATAAGAACTAAATTATAGAGATAATTATTCGATTTTACACCTTCTACTACGACCTTGGTTATAATTAGCTATTTATTATATTGTCTCTCTAATAGAATTTTAATAGTGTATTTATTAAGAGTATTAAAGCTTCCTCCTATGAATATCTATTTGGTTATAAATTATTAGGATTAATGGAAATTGCTACTGGTACTTAAGATCGCTATACGTTCGAAGAGAATCTAGTTATTAGGGACTATATTCGCTAGGAAGCCTAATTGGCTATAGATTTTGTAATTACCAATATTAAGCTTCGCTATAATGTTAGCTATAGGTAGGTAGACTTTAAAGTGGGCGATAAAGTCTTTCTTAAGTTCTACTATGGGTATTACCTATTTGGCCGCCCTTCCTGTAAAATATTATAGTAACGCTCTGGCCCCTTCGAAATTATTTAGAAGGTAGGCTACCTTACTTATAAATTGGATCTCCTAACTAGTATAAAGATATACCTAGTAATATCCGTCGTATACCTCTCTCTGGCTCCTGGTAATAACGACCCGTTCGGACGATTAGCCCCCCCTCCCGGACCGGTTGAGGATTCTTAAAGTGATTCTGATTTTGACGCCGATTTACGCTACGAGATTGAGAAAATTGCTACTTACAAATGGGTCGATGGGAAGCTTTGGTATTACGTTAAGTGGAAAGGCTACGGCTATTAAGATAATTATTGGAAGGATACGAAGGATTTGAGTAAGGTTAAAGATATAGTAGAAGACTATTGGAAGTACCGGCCCGATGAGCGAAAGTGCGGAGTAGTTTATTTATACGTGGATGGTCAGTGAAGGGTTCGTTTTGTAGATAAAAAGGACCGTGCGGACTTTGGAGGATTGAGACGCTCAGTACGTTCGCGGAAGTGAGGCTATTCTATTAAGGATAATAGTGTTCTCTTTGTGGCGCCGGGATTTAATACGGGAGTATCGTATGTATAATTAGATTAATTGATTAGAGTAGACTGGGTATGGCTTATAATTATGCCTACCCCCGATGGAGGCATTGGTATTGGTGCCTTGGTACGTGGCTAGGTACGTGCCTGGCTTGCCCGGTCGCTGGACCTGTAGGTTGGCTGCGGACCAGCGATAAGATAAGGGAATTCCTATAAAGGGATTCCCGCGCGGGGCGGCCTTCGGCCACGCCTTTCTTCCTCTATTATCTTCTTCTTTAATATTACAGATTGCAATAAGCATCGTGGTATTACCCTATCACTCTTATAAAAATAATCGTCTACCTTTATTAGAAAAGTACCGGTAGAATTATAGGGAGAATAAGTATCCAATATAGGTAGGATAAATAAAGGGGGCAGATTATTATTAGCCTTATTAAATTTACTCTTATTAAAATATATTAGGTCGATATCTATCGGAATAATCCCGCCGTAAATATTAATATAGTTACTAGGAGGGATAGTAACTTAATAGGCATCTAATATAAGTAGGATAAACGAGGGGGGTAGATTATTATTAGCCTTATTAAATTTACTCTTATTAAAATATATTAGGTCGATATTTATTAGAGTAATTCTACTACGAATATTAATATAATTACCGAGAGGGATAGTAATTTAATAAGTATCTAATATAGGTAGAATAAGCGAAGGGGGCGGATTATTATCGGCCTTATTAAATTTACTCTTATTAGAACGTATTAGGTCAATTTTAGCGCTAGTATAGTTACCGGGAGGGGTAGTAATTTAATAAGTATCTAATATAAATAGAATAAACGAAGGGGGTAGAATATTATTAGCTTTATTAAATTAGTAAATATCTAATATAAGTAGGATAAACGAAGGGGGTAGAATATTATTAACCTTATTAAATTAATAAATATCTAATATAGGTAGGATAGGCGAAGGGGGTAGATTATTATTAGCCTTATTAAATTTACTCTTATTAAAATATATTAAATTAATATCCATTAGAATAATCCCGCTACGAATATTAATATAATTACTAGGAAGGTTAATAACTTCCGCCTATATACGCTTTTATTAATATTATACTATTAAAGGCAACGTCGACCGTAATTATAATCGTCGCTATTTAATCGGGTTATTACCCTCGTTTACGTCGGTTTTATTATCTTCTAATATAATAAATTCCTAACTTTTAAATAGGATCCCGTCTTTATTAAACTATCGGACCCACTTCCTAATAGCTAGAGTAATATAGCTTTTAATATACTTTATATTAATTTTAACCTTTAAGTCGTCTAAATCTATAATAATAATATTCTTTACTTTTAATTTAATTTTAAAAGCCTACTTATTACCTAGGATTAAAGCCTAAGCTTTAGTAATATAATCCTTAAACTCTTAGTACGAATCCCCTAATAAATATAATATAAAATATTTTATAAATTTTATAGTGATAGGTTTATTTATATCTTTAAACATTTTATAAACCTCGTTAAACAACGAGGGGCTCGCCTTAAACTCTATAATAAAGTAAAGACCCGCCAACGGTAAAATATTATTAAAACGGCTCCAATCTACTAATTTACTAATATTAACCGCCTTTATAACTATTAAAAGCAATTTAGAATAAAAATAGCTAATTAAAACCGCTTTATTAAATATATATTCGAAAATATATTATAGTACTTCGGCCACCTACGAAAAACAATTAAAATTATAGGATATTAAATACTTCGTAGCCTCGTACCTAACGAAGGTCCGAAAATACTCTCCAACCTCTATTAAAATCCCTATTTTCTTTAAGTTTAAATTTAGTACTAACTCGTAAATCTACTAATTATTTAATTAATATATTTTATTCTAATTAGAATAAAAGACCTTCAAATAGAACGGATAATATACTTTACGTAAAAGCCTCTCCTCTATTTAATTGTATACCGAACTATAAATAATTAGTAGGTACTACTCTACTATATAGTCCTATCTAATTCGGTGTAACCTTCCTATATACTAGAATATAGTATTTATATTCTATATAAAATTAAACCTAATACTAATATAATAAATGTAATAGAAGTTTAATCTAATAGTATAAATAATAGAATTTAAAATTAATATATTTATATATTTATTAATATTATTCTAAAATACAACTACCTAGCCGTACTCCGCTTAATTCTAATTAAAATATACTATCCGTACTATAAGCCTAGCTTTCTTAAATATAAAATATAAAATTCTAAATTAATATTAACGTACTTTATTCTAATTAAAATAATTACTACTTTACTATAATAAAAATAAACCTTTATCGATTATTAAAGAAAAAAACTTATATTTATATTTAAAGGGAATTCGCTATAATTAAGACTTATTTTCGCTCTATATAGGCGTTAGCGCACTTTTAAACTATTTAAATAAAAAGTAGAAATTTGGTGAAAATTTAATTAAATATATAAAGTCGATCGGTAGGAAGAAGTACATAGCTATCCAATATTAGATTAAAAAATATATAAAATAAGCCGCCGTTGTAATCGGTATATATAAGATCCCTAACTACCTATACGTTTAAATATAGGGCAGAGTCGTTAGTATATTTAAATAATTTAAAAATATTTTTATACATCCGGTTAACCGCTAATTTTATAATATCTTATAGAATATTCTAATTATTAGTAGGCTTATACTCGTAAATAGTAATATTTATTATAAATATTATATATCCGTAAATATTTTAGGCTAGGAATTATATTAACCGAACTAACGTTATATTTAGTACTAGGGTCTTATCCTCCTCTAATACCTTTAGTATAACTAATTCGTTAATTTTATAGTCGGACGGATCGGTTATAATATCCTTTAATAGGCTATCGGTATAGGCTACAACCTTATCTTTACAGATCTTATAGCCCAAATATACCGATTAAACCTTTATAGGCAATATCTTCGCCGAAGGATATAATATAGTACTGTTAGAGAGTATAAATATAATTATTATATTATAATTTACAATAAGCATTTATATTTCCCGTATTACCTCGCTTATATTCAATTATACTACTTTACTAATATCTATAATACTTATTTATATATTAGAATAAAAGTACTACTATCGGTATCCTTAGGACTGGAAGATATTCTAGAGAGACTAATAGTAGTAAATAGACGCGTCCGGCTTAATAATAGAATTTGGATAACCGGGTTCGAATAAGGGTATAAAATTAATATTATTAATTAATTAAAGTATAGTATTATACTTCGCTAGGCACTTAAATAGATCCTAAAGGCCTACCTCCTATATAAGGGTAGTAAAAGCCTAGATATTTATTAAATAATTTAACGTCGGAATAACTAAATAAATTAGTTATATAATTATAGGAAGGAAGTAAATAGCCCGGAAGGCCGTTATATCTATATTATAAACTATTTAAGCCTTATTAATAATTACAGCCTAGAATTTAATATATTTTTTACATATTATAATAAAGCAGACTTTACGTATTTTATAAATCTTATAACTAAAGGGGGTTAATAACCAATTCGCTTTATTCTAATTAAAATAGAAAGTCGATTTATATTAAAATAAAATATACTTACTTTATAAATCCTTTACTATTAAATTTACTTTTATTATTAAATTTATCCTTATTACTATTAAATTTATCCTTATCGTCGTTATATTTATTATTATCCTTATAATCTATAGTATTATTATTATCTATTCTAAATAGGACGTTAATTATTTTCTTAGTTCAATTATTCTTATTAAAATTATTCGTACAAATAATTAATTTATTTATATAACGCAGTAGCGTCCCCCTAGGGAATTCAATTATAAACTCCTAATTAATCTACCTACTTATTATTGTAATATAGGCGGTAATAATAACCTTCTATATAATTAACGATTTATTACAATTATAAATATACTCTTTTATTAAATTATTGAAAATCTATTATATAAAGGTTTTTGTATATTTAAGGTCGTTTAAATTAATACTCTTAAATATACTATATTAGTACTATAAATTTAAATTTTTAAACGTATTTTAGAATTCGGTAAACGTTTAAAAGACGAAAGCGGATAGTAATATAATAATACTTAGAAATACTTTAATAAATTTTCTATTCTCTTCGAACTTCTTTAATTGTAAATACTCTATTAAAAATACTATACTGTAAATAAATATCTTACTAATTCTAACTTTACTCGTAAATAGTACCCTATAGAATAATAATTATAATATAATATAAATTATAAACGCGTCTACTAATAATGAATATAAACCGGGCTTTACTCTAATTGATATAATAATAAAGAGGCTCTAATCGGAGTAAAGTAAATTTACCTACAATTTAATAAAGAAGAAGACTCTACTTATTTTTATTAGTAATAACTTAATTCGCCCAATTATACTTCTTTTAAAATAATTTATAATCGAATTTAGGAGGATTGTCTTCCTCTATTACCCTTAAAATATCTATTTACTTTACGAATGCCTATATATTATAGATAATTAAATTACTATTTATATAAATATAATTAAGAAGGTAACTATAGTAAATAAAATTCTTAATCTACGTACTACCCTATATTTCCAATTAAATTAAATTCCGAATCTCCTCTTAGAAGGCCTTAGGGTTTTAAGTTAACTATATTATACAATCGATTATACTAGATACTATTATAATATATTAATTCGTCGTATTATTTTTAGAGTAAAAAAGGGGAAAGTCCTTATTATTAATTTATATAGTAATAAATTTTAGGGTTTTCTACTACGTAGAGAGCCTCTTAATATATATGTCTAAATAATATTTATTTAAATATAACGTAGGGTTAAGCCTAAAATCCGTATTTATTAATTTAAAATAAAATAAATTCGTATCGTTAATACTAAATTAGAGCGTTTATAATGTTACAAAAGTGTATTGTATATATATTCTAGCCGCCTATTTATTGAAATAGCCGAACTTATTAAAATCGGCGTTATTAGGGGTATATATATATTAGTTAATTATATAGATTTATAGTACAATATCCTATAAACCTATAGTTTTAATACTAAACTAATTATAGGGTAATTAATTGTATATAGTTTCTAGAACGAAAATTATATTTAAGGAAGCTAGAAAGATAAAGAGGTTTAGTACTTTATTTTTAATATTATAATAAAATTTTATTACTCTAAAAGTAATATTTCCGGATTAACGATTATTAAAAATAGTAAAGGTTTAGAATATTCTAAACTAATCGTCGATAGAATATCCGCCAACCGTATACTAATTGCTAATAGGAGCCTTAATATATCGGAGGGGTCTTTAATATTATACCTTAATCGAATATTATCGTAGTATAAAGTATAAAATTATAATAATAGTTTCTTTTAATATTATAATTAATCAATCGCTAGGTTTCGGGGTAGAGAGGTCGTTCCTCCTTATAATAATAACGTAAGTAGGGAATTAATCCTATTCTACTATTTTAATAGTTTTAAAGATATAACCGAATTAAGTATCGTTAAAGCTCACTAAGGCCTATTAGAAGAGGGCTTAATATAATAGGAATATAATACTATTTTAAAACTTTCTGTATATTTTCTTCAAATTAATTAAAAGACTAAACTAATCGGCTATTACAACTCGTTAGTAAGGACTTATACGAATAAATATAACGGATAATTAACTATAGGATAGGAAGTATACAACCCTTATTTTACTCTAATAGGAATAGTAATATAGGACTAATAATAAATTAGGAGAGTTAATAGCCTATACTTTACTCTAATTAAAGTAAACTAACTCGCTCTAATTAAAATAAAGTATAAAGGCCGGCAATAGGTTAAAGGAATTAGTAGTCTATACTTTACTTTAATTAAAGTAAATTAATTTACTTTAATCAAAATAAAATATAATAACCGAAAAACTTATAATTATAGTCCAAATACTAATATATACGAACTATAGTACTATAACCAAAAAATACAGCCGCGTCCTTCCCTTATAATTCTAAAGTAATAAGGAACTAATATACTAATATTTAATTAGGCACTCGGTACTTTGCTACCTTCTTATAGAAGAAGTCCGAAAGTAAAATCTCTTGTAGAGTTCTCTATACGAATACTATATCCTAGTCTAATTATATTATAATAATAATAAATTTTTAGTGTATATAATCCAGGTTATAATACCCGGTATATTCCAAATACCCTACCTAAATTAATATTACATTATTATTAATCCCGGAAGTAGCTAAATACTTATTCGAATTCTAATACTAATTGAATTTAGAATACTATAATATTTACAACTACCGAAGGTTCGCTAGGTTTATTATAAACGTATCCTTAATAATATTATAGTTCTTTACCTCAAATTTAGCCTTACCTTTAACCTTACTCTTCTTAACCTTCGGAAGTATAATATTTTATTATATTAAATATTTACTCTAATTATAATCTATTAAATAGTTAGGGTTTTATTACAAAAGAGGTTTATTTAAATTGTAATCGTCTAAACGGCCGGAATTTTAAAGAAGAAATTATATAGAGGAAAAAAAAAGGAGGAAGAGGTTTAATTAAAAAAGGAAAAAATAAGGGAAGGGGATAATCTAAATAATAGACTACGCTAGCCGGATTAGGACGGCGGGTTGAATTAGGGTAAATCCTTATTTTTAACTACTATTTAAATAATAAAGTACTTAACGGACCGGAAAATTATTCCGGGTAAATCCCAATCTACCTACTATATAAGGCCGACTAATAGATAATTTTATAATAAATAGCGCCGGAAAAATTGAAATAGTACTAACAATTTAAAATTGAATAAATCTTCGTTACTAACTATAGACTAAAAAATTAATTCTAATTAGAATAAATACTACTATTAATATATTATATACTTAATATAATATTTAAAATTATAAAGCGAATAATTAAATAATTAAGCGACACTAATTAAAGTAAATTATAATAAATTAAATAAGTAGAATAAAGGGCTTGTAAGGGACGGGCTATACTTATATAAATAGTAACGGAAGGACCTGCTAGATATATTAGTACCCTAAATTATACGAATAGATTAATCCAAATACGTCCTAAGGCGATTATTAATTAAGCTATTCTATTATTAAAGGATTATTATATAAGGATAACTACTTAGAACTAAATAAATATATACCTTTTAAATATATATAGAGGAATAATAATATCTTTAGATAAATAGTAATTTATACCCTACTAGTACCCGAATACTATATACCTCCCTTATATAACGAGATTGGTATTACTTTCCTCCCCGGAATTTATAGCGTTACTAATAATATCTTTAACTATAATGAAATTATTATCCTTAAATTTAGAGAAGCCGAAATATTTATAATCTTCTCTATAATCCGGTTGTACCTCCTTACTATTAAACCGTTCGAACGCACTTATAAATAGGGTATATAAGCCTTTCTATTATAAGTTGGATATATTAAAGTTAGTAGAATCTAATAGTCTATAATATTATATTATAAATCCGTTCGTATAAATATTATATATATAATTAATAATATTATCGTCTAAGGATAGGTTAATATACTTACTTCTATTAAGCCGTTCGAATTCTAATTCAACTACTTTATATATAACTATAGTAAGGGGGCCGATAATAAATATCTCTATAAAGGTAGATTTAATATTATATATAGAATTCTTATTATATTTAATATTAAGGGTAAAAGAATAATTAATATATTCCAACGTTAAATTAATCTCCTTCTATTCACTACCAATTATAATATACTGTACTAGTCCAAACCTTAGAATAACCTTAAATAATTTAGGATCTATTATATCTATATATAATAATTATAAAAAGTATAATATTTTAAGCCTATAGTTTATATTTTTTCTACTATAGAAGAAGAAGAGTAAAAAATTAATAATCTATTAGAGAATATTGTAATTACCGAATTTAATTATACGGGTAAAAATAATTAATATCCGTACAATATATAGGTATTAACAAATACTATAAAATCGTATATCTATACAATCGCTAGAATTATTCGGGTATTTATTAGTATATCCTACTAAAGTAAATATTTTGTTGTATATATAATTAAATTGCGTAGAAAAATAAGAGGGGCTATTAGCCCGAAAAGTATCTATAATTATTATTTCTATAGCTTTCCTACTTAGAAGATTAAGATTTAGGAACCCCCTGTTAATGAAATTCTGTATTAGGAAGGCGAAAATTCTAAAATAGAATATATTATAAAGAAGCTGTAATATATAATAGAATTCAATTTTCTACGGCTTAATATTCTTAACTCTACTAAAATTGTAAGTATCCTATTTAATAAAATACTAAAAATATTAAAAAATTAAATTAATAAAGTTGAATTTAATATAGAAAAATATTAGGACGGATACTATCTACTCTTTCTAATTATATATAGCTTACGCCTCTAATTAAATGAAAATAATTTTACGGATATATAATATTATCTTTTAATTGCTATAAATAAAAAAAAACCTATTACCGAACTATTTTTAATTTATATTTAATAGGCCGAAGAATAATTTATTATAGAGATAATAAATGTTAATTAATTTACCCTTATTTTTATTAATAATAGGAATTTAGAGAATAAAGCTTTGGGATATTCGATAACGTTTAACTTTAGGGAAGGTATATATTAGGAGACTATCCTATTCGCTAATAACTAGGAATAAAAATTGTAATCTTTCTATAATAAACGAATTAACGGTAGGATAGAACGTACGTAGCGTCGGGGTAAAGGAAGGAATAACTTAGGACTTCTAGAATAGAATAGTAAATTGGAATTAAGATAATTGGAATAATCCGGAGATATTAGAACTACTTATTAATAAATAAATTATAAGGTTATATATAGTATCCTTTCAATTAATACCGGGGCTTTAAACGGTATTAAAATAATTATAATTATTATAAATAATAATAAAATTAGGATTGGATATAACGTATTTAAAATTTTATTAAAATTATTAATTTAATTATAGAATATCTACGAACTGAACTAACCGTTATAATAGTTGTAAATATTTTAATAATAATAATTGTCCTACTATACGAAACACATATACCTAATTTGGCTAATATATCCTAAATACGCCTCACTATACTATTAGTATATATATAAAGACCTATAACCTAAAGAAAGAAATCCGATTTATAGAGAGTATAAATACTTATAAGAATTATAAAAATTATATAAATACGAAGTAATGTAAATTCAATATAATGAATGCAACGTTTATACTTCAGTTATTAAGTACGCTAATAGAATATTAATACCTTAAAAAATAAATATAATTAAAGAATACACTATTAAAATTATATTATACCCTACTATATAATATTTAAAATCTACCGAATACTATACAAATCTTTAATATTATAAAGCGTATTACCCCCCCTAACTATAAAGGAAATACTAAACTTTATAAATAATAAAAATAAATTAAAATCGACGAACTCTTTAATTTAGGGGATTTTAGGGTTAGGATTATATAATTCGGAATCTTCGTCTTAAGGGCTATTAAATTTAATAGGTTTAAATTATTAAGGGCTAAGCTTTTTATTATTTTTAATATTTTTAGGTCGGTATTGTAATAGAAACGTTAATTCCTCTCCAAATATTTAATTAAGAACTTTTATATCGAACGAACTACTTTTATCCTTAAACTATATAATAATACTTTAACGAAAGAGAGCCTCGTATATATTTTTATCGTATAAAGATATAATAAATTCCTTTATATAAACTCTAAATAACCAATTATCGCTTCGAATTACCTTAATCTAGCTACGAATAAATTACCTAAGGTTTCCCCTCTTAAGATAGAGGCTATACTAATATTATTTAGTATTATAAACTAGCGATTTATTAGGATTATATAATTATACTAATACTTTAAGAATAATTAATAAAATATATAAAATAGGGGTAGGAATTGGATTCGAAGTATTATAGTTCGAAATAAGTATAGAATAGCTAAGAATAGGAATAATTAGGAGGACGTTTAATTCGAACGTAAGGTCGGACGAATAAAGTACGAATATAAATTAATTATTATATAGAAGCGGAAATAGCGTTTTATAAAACGAATAGTCTATCGAATTTAATAGATCGATTAAATTGGATATTATACCCTACTATACTTTACTTTAATCGGAGTCTCGTATTAAAATCGTTTATTCGGCAAATAGTTAATTATAACGGCGGAGGTTAGTTTACTCTAACTATAGTAGATAGATTACTCTAACTATAGTAAAATCCTATTAAAAGTATTTATTACTCTACAGCCGACGGCCAAAAAATGCGAAACCTGCTTAGACCTACTACCGCAAAAACGGGTGGGGTGGGGCAAAAACGGGTGGGGTGGGGGTGGTTTTGGAGGTGTGGGTCTGATTGAGACTAGGTACATACCTCTCCCAGATCTCCACTATGCCGATATTGCCGAGATTCACTGGATTGCGATGTTCATACTATGTATGTCCGCGTCTCGCCCGTTAGGTTCCTCCATTCGTCCCTATAGGAATATTCGGCACGTTGCTGGGCGCCTTGAGTGGGTGACCAGTGATGTTTGGGGACGCGCGACTTGGTTGAAGTCTTTGTTTTCCTCAAAACGCTGTGCCCACTGTCCCGCTGAAGCTCCCTCGAGGTCCCCAGCCGTCCGTCATAAGCTCAACCTCCCGCGCGTTGGTGAAATTTGTTTGTCTCCAGCTACAGATACAGGAATAAACAACAAATGAAGGTGTGCGAATTTAAGAACCCTCTTGGTTGGTACTTGCCCAAGGGGCTAGGTGAAACACATAATGGCCTCTATCGGAACTTGGGGTGTAGGGAATGCATTGGTGTATGAAGTTGTCAGAGGTAGTTTGATACTGCTACTGTGTAGAGGCGTGAGTGTCACGTGCTGCATACAAGTGGAGATGAAGGTATGTAAGTTACCAGTTTCTTGACCTTACCGTAACATTCCGTTCTATGGGGCCGTGGCGTACCTCGCGCTCTATGTGTTTAACGTACAGCGCATTGTCCAACACCTTCAATCTGTCACTCTTCAAAGGTGCGGCAATACTTACTTGATAGGTACGAACCATTACCATGGCCGCCTAGCCCCAGCCTGTGTGGACACTCCCGTTGGTACCTACTCCGCCCAAAGCGAGGCAGCTAAGGCCAGTCTGGCTTCCTAGTAGTACCTAGCTCCTGTCCTCCTGATTGATAAGTCTGATAGGTGGAGAGGCGGGCAGCCCCTCGCCGCCCAGCGCCTGATGCTGTTGTCGTAAGTCGAGAGCTGTCAACTTCCACTCCCAAGCGCGCCTCAAAAGCTCCCCATCACCAACTCCACCGTCCGCCGCTTCGCAACACCCACGACTTGTCCCCTGACTCCTTTCGCCGTTCCTCTCGCGTGCCACAAGCGTCATCGATATATCCACCAACAGGTTCCGGCCATTCATCTCTCCCGCCTCGTCAGCGACCCAAGCAGCGGGCGACAAACACCATGGCGGCTCCTCCTCCCAACGATGGCTACGGCCAGTATCCCCCTCAGCAGTACGGCGAGCAACCCCAATACCCTATCGATCCCGCCCAACAAGCATATGGTAGCCCGGCCTCTCCTCCGCCGGCGGCCGCCTCCCAGCACGGCGCCGAGCATGGCAAGAAGAAGAAGAGAGCATACGCCGCCCAGGCCTTCGAGGTTGCCACGGGAGGCAATGCCGTAGTAGGCGGACAGCCAGCAGCAGCACAGTACGGGATCCCTCAGCCAGCAGCACCGGGATTTGGTGGATATCCGGCGCAAGATGCCCAACAAGTGGCATACGGCGCTCCGACAACACCGTACGGCGCGCCTCAGCCTGCCGTACCCGGAGTCGGAGGCTATCAGGCCCCTGATCCCTACTACTCCCAAGGTGTTCCTCCGGCCGCCGTTGGCCCTGCCCCCGGAGGTGTTGCCGGTATTACCGCCGGCATCCAGTCTATGGGCTTCGGAGGACAGCCGCAGCAGCCGCAGCAACTTCCTGCCCAGACGAGGGGTCATGTGAACCAGCTTTATCCCACCGATCTACTCAACCAGCCCTTTAATGTTGCCGAACTCGAGCTGCCGCCTCCCCCTATCATTCTTCCCCCCAATGTAAGCTCTCTGGCTTCTCGACATGTGTTACGTGCACACTGCTTACTTTTTGCTGCTAGTCTAGCGTTACCCCTTCCCCAGATGCCAACTGCGCGCCAAAGTATGTGCGATCGACCTTAAATGCCGTACCCACCACCCACTCGCTGCTCAAGAAAAGCAAGTTGCCCTTTGCGCTCGTTATTCAGCCATATGCAGCTCTTCATGACTTGGACGATCCGGTTCCAGTTGTGCAAGACCAAGTGATCTCGCGCTGCCGAAGATGTCGATCCTACATCAACCCATTCGTGACCTTCCTTGACCACGGTCACAGATGGCGTTGCAACATGTGCAACCTAACCAACGATGTTCCCCAGGCCTTTGATTGGGATGCGGCGGCCCAGAAGAGCGTGGATAGATGGCAAAGACCTGAGCTTAACCATGCGGTGGTTGAGTTCGTTGCGCCGCAGGAGTATATGGTCAGGCCTCCCCAGCCTCTGGTCTATCTTTTCTTGTTTGATGTCAGCTACGCGGCTGTCTCCACAGGTCTCTTGGCCACCAGTGCAAGGACAATCCTGGATAGCCTCGACAGGATACCGAATGCCGATCGCCGCACCCGTCTTGGATTCATCGCCGTGGACTCAAGCCTGCATTATTTCTCAGTCCCGAGAGATACGGAGGAAAATGGCGAGACGAGCATGCTTGTGGTCAGCGATCTGGATGAGCCATTCCTCCCAGTTCCGGGCGAGTTGCTGGTCCCCCTCACCGAGTGCCGCCAAAACATCGAAAGCTTCCTCAACAAGCTGCCCGAGATGTTTGCGAACAACCAGAGCAATGGAAATTGCATGGGGTCAGCTCTCAGGGCAGGTCATAAGCTTATTGCCCCTCTCGGCGGCAAGATCGTGGTGCTGAGCTCATCTCTGCCTAACGTGGGTTACGGAAAGCTCGAGATGAGGGAAGACAAGAAACTTCTTGGCACGTCCAAGGAAAGCGGGTTGCTGCAAACCGCCAATTCGTTTTACAAGAGCTTTGCCGTGGAATGCTCCAAGAACCAAGTGTCTATCGACATGTTCCTCTTCTCTTCCCAGTATCAGGATGTGGCCTCCTTGAGCAACCTCCCGCGATACACTGGTGGTCAAACATGGTTCTACCCAGGATGGAACGCCGCTAGGGCCGAAGACGCCGTCAAGTTTGCGTCCGAATTCAGTGACTACCTGTCGTCTGAAATTGGCCTCGAGGCCGTCCTCCGTGTTCGCGCTACTACTGGACTGCGGATGAGCACATTCTATGGCAACTTCTTTAACAGGAGTTCCGACTTGTGCGCTTTCCCGGCTTTCCCCCGTGATCAGTGCTATGTCGTCGAGGTTGCGATTGATGAGAACCTTACCAAGAATTTCGTTTGCTTGCAGACAGCGGTACTACATACAACCTGCAATGGTGAGCGTCGCATTCGCGTCATGACTCTGGCTTTGCCGACTACCACCAATCTTGCCGATGTGTACGCCTCGGCCGATCAATGCGCTATCGCTACCTATTTCAGTCACAAGGCGGTTGAAAAGGCTCTTGGAAACTCCCTGGATGCGGCAAGGGATCTCCCTCAGCAGAAGCTCACCGAACTTCTGCAGACCTTCAGGAAGGAGCTGGGCGGAGGCAGTATGGGTGGCGGCCTTCAGTTCCCGTCCAACCTCCGTGGCCTCCCTGCCCTTTGCCTGGGCTTGACCAAGCACGTTGGTTTGAGGAAGTCGGCCCTTATTCCTTCGGATATTCGCTCTGCTGCCCTCTGCCAGCTCTCTACCCTTCCTTTGCCACTACTTATGCAGTACATCTATCCCAGGCTATACTCATTGCACGACATGCCTGACAATGCCGGTATTCCTGACCCGGAGACGAGCCAGATTGTTCTCCCACCACCCATGAACCTCTCCTCGGAGCGGTTCGTTCCATTCGGCTTGTACCTTATCGACGACGGCCAAACGCAATTTCTCTGGGTTGGTCGTGACGCTGTGCCTCAGCTCATCCTCGATGTTTTCGGGGTGCAGGAACGCACTCAGGTTGCTGTTGGAAAGGGTACTTTGCCTGAGTTGGACAATGACTTTAACGAGCGTGTGAGAAACGTGATTGCCAAGAGCAGAGACCACAAGAGCAAGGGCGTTGGCAGCATCACGTTGCCCCATCTGTACATTGTCAGGGAGGATGGTGAACCAAGCCTTAAGCTGTGGGCTCAGACTCTCTTGGTGGAAGATCGGGCGGATCAGGGGATGAGCTTCCAACAGTGGATGGGAATGCTGAGGGAGAAGGTGAGTAACTAAAGCTTGGTTGGCATTGTTCTTGTTGCTGCTGCTCGTCTGTTTCACTGCCAATGGTTGGAAAGCGGATCTGGAGCGCTAACAGACTTGCAAACAGGTTGTGCAGTAATCGCATTCACACCATCCTAGCGGGCGAGAATGGGTCCTTGATAGTTATGTGTGACGACAAGTGAAGGATGCCGATGGCAGATCTCGGTTAGGAAATGCTTATCTTGAGGCCTTTGAGCGGGTGTAAAGAAAAGAGAGACAAGGGTGCAAGTGGCGGAGAGACACAGAAACGGACTCGCATAAGACACTGTAATATTTTAAGAATGGTTTTTGTTATACAATGTATCCGGAATAAATCCCATGGTGGCCGGTGAACGAGCTACGTTCCCTTAGCATCGACCACCTCAAACACGGTAGAATCCCAGGATGGTTTACTGAGGCTTGCAAACAACATATGTCAAGCGAAAGTCTCATTGTGTCATCCATTGTTTCAAAAAGAAAATGGACAATTCACTAGTGGCTTGACGACACGCCTCTTAGTGCTTCCTCCATAGCTTGTTGCGCATACGATTTGGAGTACTTGAGCTCCCATCCACGCACTAATGCATATCAGATGGTTGTATAGTGTAGCGGTTATCACTCCGGATTCTGAGTCTCAACCC
Organism: Neurospora intermedia; assembly: GCA_037102815.1. Taxonomy (NCBI): domain Eukaryota; kingdom Fungi; phylum Ascomycota; class Sordariomycetes; order Sordariales; family Sordariaceae; genus Neurospora; species Neurospora intermedia. The sequence goes on from BTPP01000007.1 coordinate 1,774,463, forward strand.
ATCAGAACATTCCGGCAACCCCGGTTCGATTCCGGGTACGACCTCTTTTTTGAAGTTTTTCTTCTAATCTCTCTTTGACATTTTTGTGATCTGTCGAGGCTTGGTTCATTGTCAAAGTTTTTTTTATTGAATAAAAAAAAAGAGATAATGATTTTTTCCTTCCCTTTTTCTACATTATATACTTCTTTTCTAGTTCCGCTCACCAGTAAGTAGCTTTGTCTTTTGCTGGCTTGAAGTTGCAACTGCATGTCTGGCAATGGAGTATAATTGTTTTACCACGTTACATAGGTCCCGTCGCCTAGAACCTGCGCCCGCTTCTTTCCCTCCCCCATGTTGCTTGTTTCACTGGTTGTAAAGCTGATAGATTGGATGCAGCAAGGTGTCTGTCTGTCTTGTTCGATTTCGTCCCACGATTTGTATCTCTAGATACCACTATCTAGCACCTACTATGCATAGCACTAACTAACGACTTGGTCAGAATTCCCGAACCGGTGCACTCGCTTGGCTTCAAGATTGGGGCCTGTAACCGCCCAGGCCTCTTTTTTGAAACGAACGGCGGGGAAAGCTCTCCCCAGGTCCGGGTCCCTGGCGCGTGCTTGCACTATGATGGAGGGGTAGCCGGGACCTGAGACACAGGCACGCCGAGAGCTCTCTCTGGTTGTTTTCCATGTTCGGACACAAGAACTGACCGATCAGGGTCCCGGGGTTGGACCTACTAGCCCGGGCGCTTAACTGGCACATTGGGTTGTGGCCCTACAATCTCGTAGTGTACGCTTTATGGCCGCCTCCCACCAACCTGTTCGACATTCGGTTGTTGTTGATGAAGAGGATAAGATTGTGAGCAAATGAGGGATGTGGCAAATGAGTGATTTGTATCGGGGCCTACTTATATTACACTGAAAGTGTTGAGTCGCCTAGGGAGCGGATACAGGTCCGTGGTGTTGATGGGATTATGCTGGCTTGGGAGAATGAGACGGGCCCACTGAATGGGTACTTGTTCTGGAAACTCGATTTGAGGTTCTCGACGTATCCTCACAGGGCTGCAGGAGGTCGCATACAGACTGGCCGCGGCGGGCTGGCGCTGGCCAGGAGAAGAAGAAGAAGAAGAAACATTCAGGAGCCGGATTTAAAAGTGAAGATGAACGGAAAGGGTATCCAAGTCTTCACTCAAGCTGCAGTGTGATATCTTTAGATGTACCGGCGCCCAGGCTCTAGAGGCTGCTGGCACGGCTGATTAGCCGCCCAGGTGTTGATACCGTGATGCGTTTCCATGCTCTTGTACGTGTTTGTGAAACCATAGACTTGAGGGCACATCAATCCGCTGGTCGTGTTACTTACTGTACGCGAAGCACGAGGATGCATGCTATACGTAGCCCAGGGGCAATGTCTACCACCTCAGTCAGTCATCGTGCCTATTTACATACATAGTACGTATGTGAACGGGAAGAAAGAAGAAAGACGGGGATTCCATTTGTGTTAATGGCTGTGCCCCTGGCCTAGCCGACCGTCCGCGAGCTGAACCCCGCTGGCGAAGGAGTCCCGCTCGGACTCCTTGATGCGTTTGACGATTCTGAATGAGCCCCACCAACAATGACAACGTGGGCTGAGCTTCCCGCTGGGGATTCCTTGTTGCACTTTGTTCCGGCGTCAACATGCTCCAAGACGGAAGCTGTGTGAAAGTGTGAAGTATGTAGTTGGGGTCTCGATCCCCGTGTCATTTTCTCCTGTTTAAAGATAACTTGGTTTCCATTGACCCATCCTTCGTCAGTCTTGCTGCTGATCCGGGCCCTCCTCGTTGTTCTCTGACACCATTCCAACCACCAAACACCACGGTATTATTGGGTGGGTGGCTCTGCACCGAGGTACGTCCAAGTGTCGACAAACGTCTACGTAGTCTAGACTGCCCAGTCCCGCTTTCACAGTCTCCAGTCGTGGTTCACTTGGTGCTCGACTGCGCACCACCTGATCGTCCATCTGATATTCTTGCTTTCCGGCTGGCTCTACCCGCAGTGTTGAAGGAGCCGGACCTTGGGTTTCAATGAAAGCCCCTGGACACTGACATCCACTCAACTTGATCATCCTGGGATCTGAGGTGCGCCGCTTGGCGGTCGAGGTTCGCCGAAGAGTGGAAAAGGAAGCCAGCAACGCAAGCCCAGTGGGTTTGCTCTGTTACACTGCATCCGTTCCAATTGATCCCTCATAAATCGATTGAATACCTCACCCTGCACCCTGACTTGTGTTGCCAACAGCTAATCATAGCAAGCAGCCTAGCTACTAGACAGGCCGGCATATTGAGCGTAGACCAAATTCGCGCCCAACCCCTCCGCCACCACCTCCCGCTACAACTTGAACCGCAACAACGCAACCAGCACCAACCGTCCAGACCCCCGCATTTCCACGCCCATCACATCCCCTTGGCGACGGCCACTTCCTTTACCACCTACACTCTTTTCTACAAACAACAACAACAAAAACAACAAGGTGTTGAGCAACTGAGTACTTGGTTGTTCTTCGATCGCAACCACCCCTCGACTGCGCGGCTCGACTGGGATCTCGGACAACCCCACTCCAACAGACAGACGAATCCCCTCATTCGGTAGCGCCCCGTTGACTCGCGATCAACGCCTCCGTTGTCACACAAGAACACAAGTATTTTCAATCTTCGAGTCGGCGAAACAACCGAACCGCTTACTGTTTCTGGACAGACTTGGTTTCCCGTAAGCAACCTTTCGGGACACGTCGAAATGAGCAGCGCACAGAGAGGCGGAGCTCGCAAGATCTCCTTCAACGTCAGCGAGCAGTACGACATCCAGGATGTCGTAGGTGAAGGCGCCTACGGTGTCGTCTGGTAAGTTGATCACCACAGATAGTCCTGGCCCATATGGAAGAACCACGAGAACTGACAGGTGACTGGAACAGCTCTGCAGTACACAAGCCTTCGGGCCAAAAGGTCGCTATCAAAAAGATCACCCCCTTTGACCACTCCATGTTCTGTCTGCGGACGTTGCGCGAGATGAAGCTGCTTCGGTACTTCAACCACGAAAACATCATCTCTATTCTCGATATCCAAAAACCACGGAGCTACGAGACCTTCAACGAGGTGTATCTCATCCAGGTATGATCGCGTGCTGGCTCGGTACCCCAGAATGTTATCATGTTCCTCACTAACATGGTTGGACATCCTAGGAACTGATGGAGACTGACATGCACCGCGTCATTCGTACCCAAGAGCTCTCGGACGACCACTGCCAATACTTCATTTACCAGACGCTGCGCGCCCTCAAGGCCATGCACTCTGCCAATGTTCTTCACCGCGACTTGAAACCCTCCAACCTTTTGTTGAACGCCAACTGCGATTTGAAAGTATGCGACTTCGGTTTGGCTCGCTCGGCCGCATCGCAAGAGGACAACTCGGGCTTCATGACCGAATACGTTGCCACCCGTTGGTACCGCGCCCCCGAAATTATGTTGACGTTCAAGGAGTACACCAAAGCCATTGATGTCTGGTCTGTCGGCTGTATTCTGGCCGAGATGCTGAGCGGCAAGCCACTCTTCCCTGGCAAGGATTGTATGTGTCATGCCATCCCAAATTTTCCAACATATGGCAGCTGTACGGGGTGGAGACTAACGCGCGTGACTTGTGACAGACCACCACCAACTGACCCTCATCCTGGACGTCCTCGGCACGCCAACCATGGAGGACTACTATGGCATCAAGTCGCGTCGGGCGCGCGAATACATCCGCTCGCTGCCCTTCAAGAAGAAGGTTCCCTTTCGCACGCTGTTCCCCAACACGTCGGAGCTGGCCCTGGACCTGCTAGAAAAGCTCCTTGCCTTCAACCCTGTTAAGCGCATCACGGTCGAAGAGGCGCTCAAGCACCCGTACCTGGAGCCCTACCACGACCCGGATGATGAGCCGACCGCGCCCCCCATCCCCGAGGAGTTCTTTGATTTCGATAAGCACAAGGATAACCTGAGCAAGGAGCAGTTGAAGCAGTTGATCTACCAGGAGATTATGAGGTGAAGTGTCTACCGATACAGGCAGTTGCAAGAGAATACAGTGAGGTGAGGTGATCTGGACGGCTTTGCAGGAGAGTATTGGAACAACGTCAGTTTACTCGGTCCGATTGGGACCGTAGGAGATATCAGAGAGAAGTGGAATATGCTTTTTCCAGCATCTGATGGCGAATGTTGAAGGCTAGGGGGTGTAAGTGAACAATGTGGACTAGATGAGTGTGGGGGATGTCGATTACTTTACGTTTCCTTTGCGGTCTGATACGCTCTTATGGCTTGCTTAAACCGGATCCTGTTTCCGTACTGTCATGAATTTGAAGTTAGATTCTCAACCTGCCTTAGCTTTGATGATGTCTCTTCTATGGCGTTGTTCTTTTGGCTGTGGCACCTATGGCAAGGCGTTTCGGTTTGAAGGAATGAAGTTAAGCAAGAGTTCCATTCCGCGAGTAGGTGAAGGGTATTATAATACAAATACTGGCTAAAAATGCAGACCCTATCACAAGGCCTATACCTGGCATGTATGCCCATCCTTTTCCTTTTGACATGGTCAAGTCAAAACCCACCCCAACATATAACGCCTTACGCCACAATATTTCCATATCCATGCCCAGTTCAGTAATGGCCACGAAGCCGTGTTAGAAGTGATAGCACATCAGTCTCAAAAGTCATCCCAGCCTCGTCTTCTCGCTAGCGAGCCAAGAGGCATCATAACCCCCCAGACCCAATTACCCAAACCTCAACCCCCAGAACAGAAAACTTCTCACCCTGATCGCTAAGCTGCTCATTCCCAAACGTCTGACTTGTAGAGCTCACCCCCTTCTCCAGCCCATCATCCAGCCACAACCCAAACTTCCCATCGCCAGCGCCCACACTCAAAAAATGGGACTCGCACAGAATGTAGTAGTCGTTCACGCCACTGTAGGGAAACGCCTTGAAGCGGATGGTGGTTTGATCAACGGTACCGGTCAAGTCAGCAAATAGATCGTCTGCGCTGTCGTTGTGGGGTGGGGTGGCTGTCGTCGTGGCTCTCAAAACGGTACAGGAGGCAAGATCGTCGCCGCTGTTGTGGTGGTTCGTAGCCGTGTTCGTGGCCGTGTCCGTGCCCGTTCCGACTGACGAAATGGTGGATGTTCGGCCTCGCAGGTTCGTGGTGTCGGCCGAGGGAGGAGGCGGGAGGGAGGCCATGACGGAGGCGCGCCAGAGAAAACATTCACCTGTGCCGAAGTATTTGGGGGCTGGGTGGGGGAAGTCGGAGAGGTAGGCGCCGAAGATCTGTAACGTTGGGGAAGCGTGCGCGAGGTAAGCGACTGGTCTGTTTTTGGGACGTGTGTGTATCTTTGAGTGCCGAGTTTCGACAGTGATAGGAGGTGGGAGTGGGGGAAAGGCCTGGACACGGAATGTGAAGAAGAGAGGGGGAGGGAGGGAGGGAGAGGGGGATAGGCAACTTACACCACCCTCTGCATCTTTAACAGCCAACACGAATCCCACTCGTCGTCCGGAATACTTTGCACACTTATCGTAAAGCGTTCCCAGACTTGCCCCATCCTGGTCCAGACTGTAGACCAAATTCCACTCGTCCACGATGCTGAGTCTCGTAGGCACCATGATCCGTATCTCTTCCGCGATGGCCTGTGTTAATATCCTGGCCGACGCGGGTGTGTCTGGTGCAAAGCCCTTGAGCTGCACGGGTTCCAGTGGAGGCGGCTGCATTGGTGACGCCGTTCGTTGGATAGTTTCATGGAATCGAGGGGGAACGTAAACTCCGTCGACGCCGTTGTTGTCGTTGTTGTTACTGTTGTTATAGTTGTGGTCGTCGAAGTGTGAGTGTGAACTGTCTGCTGGGTATGACTGTGAGTGGGTGAGGGACGGCGTTTCGGCGGAGAATCGCCGAATCAGACCTCCCCAAATACTGGAGACGAGCCCTGGTAGTTGAGAGCTGCTGGTCCCTGACCCGGTTGGTGTTTGGGCGCCGGAGCCCGGGGCGGACGAGGAGTACTCCGATTCGGGCCGGAAGGTTTGGATGGGATGGGGGTGTCTGCGGCGAGAATCGTGGTAGCTCATGGCTTCAGGTTTCCAATGAACTGACACCCAATTTTCGAAGGCTTATATCGAGGGTGGTGTACGAATAACCTAGGGATGACTGAGAATGCGCGTAGGAAGCTTTCAGTTGGCAGATTACGGATTATCGATTGCCGTTAGGTAAAGTAGGTGCGGTAGAGAAGATGTATGTACATGAGTTAGGTTTGCAGATAGGTTCAAGTTCAGTTGATGGACGGCAGGGATGAACTGGAGAATGCATGCTAGCGAGTAAGTTGACAGTCTCGGCGGGCTGCGGGTGAGATTCGTTAGAATTGGGTGCCGTGGTCCATCTGTCGATTTGCCGTAGCGTGTGTGCCCTGACAGGCCGAGCTCTTACCTTACTATTTCAGACCCCCCTCTCCCCGCACGACCTATGGCTTATGTTTATGTTGTGAATGACGACGCATGCCCCTGGGAGCTTCCGTAAACGAGAAGGGTTGACGTTGCTTTCCGTGCACATAGCGTAGCCCAGGATCCGGGGGGCTAGTAGTGGTGTGCTTTAGCACCTGATGCCGCTACTCCTTACGAGTCCGTACAATATATGCCGTAATTGCAGTATGTACTATTCCACCAAAATTGAGTATAGCGCTCTATGTACCTCTAGTGTTTAAGGGGAGACGTGTGCGGAGTCATGCTTGCTGTACGTCCAGGTACCTAGGTATCCTAGGTGCCTCTCACGTTTAAATGTCTGTTAGTGCATGGAGCCTTTTGGTAACCCGGGCGTTGTGTAGCCCGCGGGGAGGTCCTAGTCCACGGTTCCCTTTAAGGTGGCTTTAGTCACAAGCAGCAAGAATCTACTCTTACACCTAGCTAGGTACCAAGTTTGACAAGGGCGTGATATGCTGAGCGAGGTTTTCCAACTATATTGGCTTTTGAACATAACGGCTGGATGGTCCAGGTTTATTTCTTTGCTTCGTCCCAAAACCTACTGATACCCTGCCAAACCCCTTCCGGGCTGGGTTGCTCTGCGCAGACATCAGGCTCGTAGCCAAAGTTCTTGACAAGATGAAGGCGAGTTGTCGGTCCGATGGTAGCAATGTACGTTTTCCTATCCTTCTGGTGAAAGTCATCTCCCACCCTGCCGCTACTCTCGTTCAGCCATCCCAGGGCACTAAGCATGCCGTCGCAGCCACTTGGGGAGAACACCACGACCCATCTCGCCGGCCGGTCTTGGGTCTCTTGGAGAAGCTTTGTGAAATCTTGTTGGAAGGATTTCATAACACCGGTACCATAAACGACAACCTCTTTGACGTGAATGAACTTGTCTGATGGTAAAGCAGGGTCCATCAACTTCTTGGGAATTATGTCCCGCCTTTGCTCGCCAACCAAAAACAACAGCGGCGGCTTGGTGGACCGGTCCTTATACCATTCGCCATAGTGTTCGATGATGTAGGGTGCCAATGTTTCACCGTTGCCAGTATGCTCACCAAAGACTTGGAGCGGCGGTTGTTGGGGAACTGCCTTCAACGCGCGGGTTGTCGCAGGGCCGACGCTGTAAACAGGGATATCTTGGAGATGGGGCCACCTGTCATCGCCTACACAGCTGTTATGAGGTTTGGCCTTTCAAAATGGATGCAGTACGTCTTACCTGTTACTTCTTGGACGAGGTGGGTAAAAGCTTCAACGGCACGTTGGGAGGTGAAGACAAGACCTCCGTAAGCACAGTCGAAGCCAGTTCCTATAGCTTTCGTCTTGAGAAGATTGCGCACCGTAGCTAAGCCCTCGTCCTTGAATCGATGTTCCAGAACGGGAACAAAGAAAGGCTCGAAATTAAAGCCATCCGTCTTGGAAGAGAATTGCTCCTGGTACGAGTCCCCAGGAGTGGATTTTGTCTTCAATAGGAAGACGGGGGTCTTTTGCGACATGTTGACTCTGCCTTGTTGCTTCCCGCAATATGACACACAGAGTTAAGGGCAGGAGAGAGAACCTTTCCTCTGGTCTACCGATTTCATATCTTTACGTATGTGTAGTCACGGAGTGGGGCCCGCGACCGGCAAGAGCCGCCCCACTATTGCCGGCCAGGTGCGCCGGCATCCACATGGCGGCATAGCTTTATCGATAAGCGGACAGCAAGGATCACGCCGTTATACTGTTCAAGTCCCGCGCTGCTCCGATCGAGAACCGTCATTTGGTTGATTTCTAATCCTCGAGGCGGGTTCGATACAGTCAAAAACACATATCTGCGTGCCTCGAAGAGAGCGTCCACTCGTGCAACCGTCGAGCCGCTATACCACCGCTCATCCGCCACCTTTGGAAACGTTTAGCAATGCCACCGAACGTCACAGACAATGACCCTGCGCAAAGCGGCGCGACAGCGACGGCTCCGGTCGATGGCAGCGCAACAGAGCCACCCAAGAAATTCCCCAAGGGTGTTGTTCTGGGCAAGGATGGAAAGCCGTAGGTTCTATCCAGAGTTGACGGACTTCAAGGTTCAACATCATGTCACTGATGCGACTTGTTAGTTGTCGTTCTTGCACCTCCTTCGGTGCCTGGGCGTCCCAGGCCAAGGCTACCCTAAAGACGAGTCACGACATGTCCTCAACTGCGCCTTCTACGATTGCGTCGGCAGCTACATCATCAGCCAGGAGAACAGACTGCCCAGCTGATGTTGAAACCCTCGGGCGAAGCTCCTGGACCCTTCTCCACTCGATCGCCGCGACCTACCCTCCCGCCCCGACTCCAACCGAACAAAATGATCTCAAGTCCTTCATGAGCTTGTTCGCAAAGCTGTACCCTTGCTGGGTATGCGCCGAAGATTTTCAACAATACATAAAGAAAGAAGAACCGAAGACAGGCAGCAGGGACGAGTTTGGAAATTGGCTGTGTGAGGCGCACAATGAAGTCAACAGGAAGTTGGGCAAGCCAACGTTTGACTGCTCCAAGTGGCAGGAGAGGTGGAGGACTGGGTGGAAGGATGGAAGCTGCGATTGATCCGCGACATCTCTATCATTATAGCGACCTGAGAAATCCCAGCTCGGTGACAGAAGGTTGTATACAAACCTCAACGTCTGGTTGTTAGATGGTGGTGGCGATGGTGTTTTTTCTTTTGCATACGCAGCATGGCGAGGCGCATTGGCATTGTATGTCTTTTCTGCCTACCTAAGGTAGGTTTCTTATCTCCTGTCTATCCCATTCTCTGGCATAGGTAGTCGCAATGGCATGGTTCTCTACTCCTGCTCAGGTTACCGGTTACCATCTACATGACTGAAAAGAACGACAAAAGAACCGAAGGGAGCAAGGTGCTTCCAGTGCAGTGGTGCGACACTCGGGTAGCGGGCTGCAGGTACCTTACCTAGTACCACTAGACTACCGTACTTACCTCTACTACCTAGGTTGCTATGCTACTCGTACCTGCTACTCCACCAAGCAGCATGTACCTATGTACTCCCCGTATGTAGTGTACCTCACCCCACCACCAACTTCAACTCACATCCATGACATCACAGGAAGCAGCTATCGCCGACACTAACTCGTAGAAAGGACGAACAGTCCCATGCCCGGTATCCGGGCCCTTCCGGCCCCTCGAATCGACAATGCGTCTTGTCATACTTACATAGGTACATATTGGTAGATGCTTCCCCTCATTCAACACAACAGCTCCAGCCAGCTCTTCACCTTGGACTCTCTTACTTGTTCACATCACTTCTCGCCGCCCTTGCTTGTATCCTGCTGCTCCGATACCTACGCCTAACACACGCCATCCTCTTAACACAACACTCGTAATATACCCCATCAATACATCGCAAACAAGCCAGGCCGGGTCTGACAACCTACCGCAACACACGAGATTACAAGAGAACTTCCATATAACCCACCTAAAAACATGTCAGACATCCGGACACAGAGTCTGCAGAAGCCCGTGACAGTGGCCGAGTATCTCTTTAGAAGATTGCATGAAATCGGCATCCGCTCAGTCCACGGCCTGCCAGGAGACTTCAACCTGGTTGCTCTCGACTACGTTCCTAAAGCCGGTTTGAAATGGGTTGGTAGCGTGAACGAGCTCAACGCTGGTATGTCTACTTCTCTATTCCCCACAAGCATGATCGCTGATATCAAACAACTTTAGCCTATGCCGCCGACGGCTACGCCCGTGCCAAGGGTATCTCTGCCCTTGTAACCACCTTCGGTGTTGGCGAACTATCCGCCATCAATGGTGTTGCCGGTGCTTACTCTGAGCATGTCCCTATCGTCCATATCGTCGGCTGCCCTTCGACCATCTCCCAGCGCAATGGCATGCTTCTACACCATACCCTCGGCAACGGTGACTTCAACGTTTTTGCCAATATGAGCGAAAATATCTCTTGCGACGTTGCCAAGCTAGTCAAACCTAGTGAGATCGCCTACCAGATTGACCATGCGATCCGGGAGTGCTGGATCCGCAGCCGGCCCGTGTACATTTGGCTACCTACCGACATGGTTGAGAAGAAGATCGAGGGCGCTAGATTGGACACAGAGATTGATCTCTCCGAGCCGGAGAATGATCCCGACAGAGAGGACTATGTCGTCGATGTGGTCCTCAGATACCTCCATGGAGCCAAGAATCCGGTGGTCCTGGTCGACGCATGCGCAATCCGCCATAGGGTTACTGAAGAAGTCAAACGGTTCATTGAAAAGACCAAGCTTCCGGTGTTTGTTACACCCATGGGCAAGGGTGCCTTCGATGAAACATCCGAGTACTACGGTGGTGTCTATGCTGGCACCGGCTCTCTTCCCGAAGTTGCTAAGCGTGTTGAGGGTTCTGATTTGGTTTTGTCCATTGGCGCGATCAAAAGTGACTTCAACACTGCTGGCTTCTCATATCACACCTCACAACTGAATACCATCGATTTGCATAGTGACCATTGCACTGTGCGCTACTCCGAGTATCCTGGTGTTGCAATGAGGGGTGTGCTCCGGAAGGTCACTGAGCGCATCGACATGTCCAAGCTCTCGATAACCCCTTCTCCCCCGGTCGAGAATGCTGTAGCTGAGAACAGGGATGACTCGCAGGCCATCACCCAGGCGTGGTTCTGGCCAAGAGTAGGCGAGTACTTCCAGGAAGGAGATGTCGTCGTTACCGAAACGGGCACAGCCAACTTCGGCATCTGGGAAAGCAGATTCCCCAAGGACGTCATGGGGGTGACGCAGGTACTATGGGGAAGTATCGGCTGGTCGGTAGGCGCTGCCCAGGGCGCGGCACTGGCAGTGAAAGATCTTGAACAAGATAGGCGAACAATCTTGTTCGTGGGTGATGGCAGTTTTCAACTGACTTGCCAGGAAGTCAGCACGATGCTGAAACATAACTTGAGGGTCACCATGTAAGTGCTCCCGTTTTTTATCCCTCATATTTTGTTGAGGGTTAGCTTGACGAGCTTCGACTAACTGGATTGCCTCAAAGCTTCCTCATCTACAATGAAGGCTACACTATCGAACGTTACATCCATGGCATGGACGCGGATTACAACGATATCACCCGCTGGAACTATACCGATATCCCCGCGGTCTTTGGCGCCAAGGAAGGCCAGTCTCAGAAGTTCGTCATCAAGACAAAGGATGAGTTGGAGAGGCTCCTCAAAGACAAAGATTTCAACGAGTATAAAGGCCTGCAGTTTGTAGAGTTGTGGATGCCCAAGGATGATGCGCCGCGGGCGTTGAAGCTCACGGCTGAAATTTCGGCGAAGACCAACTCTAGGATTGAGGATGAGCAGTGAGAGACTATAGCATGAACTGCACACATGTCTTTCTGTGGAGAGGGGTTTATGAACTTATAACGAAGTGGAATACTGTAGCGGTTTGGGTTACCATGATGAGGTTATGCTACAATGATCAAAAAGAAACTTTCATGCATGGATGGAAGTCAGAGAAACAAGATATTGCGTTAGACGTACACCTGAATAAACCGTGCTCTGTCCGTATACACAGAGGATAGATAACTTGGGTAATTCCATCCAGTTGGTAATTATAGCTTAATGATACTGGGTGTTAGATGAAAGACAGAGAGATGTAAGTAAGTTAAGTGTCAAATGGCAATGCCAAGATCGGAAAAAGTTGACGAGAGAATGGAAGAAAGAAAAAAAGAGATCAACTGATGGAGAGAGAGTTTACAGAATTAAGGAAAAGAAACCAAGAGAGATAGATGATCAACATCGCTAAAGAAACCCAGAAAAAGGGATCTCATCCGAGACTTGTGGTTGGGGGGCCCTGGAGATGTGCAAAAAAAATGAGGTCTCTCCCGCCGGGAATTGAACCCGGGTCTCGAGCGAATCGAACTGATGTTCAAGCTTGACAAGCTCACATACTGACCACTATACTACGGAAGATGTACAACTGTTGATCAGCTGTCGTAGCAGGTTGACGGAAATTACTGCTGCAGTCTGAGCTTATATAATCAGATATCCAACATCACCCTGCACGCAAACGCTCTTGTTACTCGCGATTCTGTATTTTGCTTGTTTACCTAAATGCATTACTATAAGCGAAGTTATAAAGTTAATTCTATTCTTACGTTGTTCTCGAAGAAGAAAATAAAAGGAAAATAACGTATGTTACGTGGAGCTTCTAAATAGGTTCGTGTGAGTGGCAAAGCGCCAAAACAGCCAAGGGACAAGAGTGAACTGAGATGGTGACGGTGGATGTTAAATAACGCTGCTTGGGAATTCCCCATCAGGGCTGCAAGTATGCATTTGCTTATAGCTCATGTGCCTTCACACCCCATCGTTTCGTACGATACCACATCTCTGTTCCCCAGTGTCATTTATTCTGGGGATATGCTGCACCAGATGGAGTCGCATCGCTGCGGTTCCCAGATCCAGACTAACCTCGAACGCCTGAGAAATGTGCAAGACCAAGATGAACTGTGAAGAGGCATAGTGATCAAAGAGAGCATATATATATATATATATACCTACGTTCAGGACACCAAGACCACTTGTAATTCACTACGATGCTAAAGAGCCAAATCTTTTAAATTGCCCGTCCCAAAATATTTTGCCCTCCATCCCTCCCAACACTCACACTTGCACCCCTCACCCTCCCATAACCTCTAGTATCCCCAGACCCGGCAGACTTATAACCTACATCCGGCCCCGGATCACTCCACTCATCCAAACTCACGACACCGCTCGAATACGAGTACCTCATTGAGCCGCCCAAGCTCTCCTGGCGGGTATGAGCACTGGGTGGATGTCTAGGGCCTGTCACTGCTGATGGCGTCCCTTGGCTTGCCATGACTTGCGGAACACCGCCCAGAAGCTCAGGGCGCTCCAAGTCAAAAGGGTCTGACCGGAATTTATTGCGATGGGTGGTGAACGAGTCGATGCTTTCGCGGTAGGTGCGGGTGCTGGGTTGTCGACTTGGGTTTCCATTTGCCGTCGTGCTGGCAGAAATACTGATTGGATGACCGCGTGATTGTCGGCGGCGGTGGTCCTCGATGCCGTAGTTGGTCGCTGTCGGCGGTTTGGAGATTGCGGTGGCGTCGTTGTGAAGATTTCGAACAGGATAAGGAGGGTCGCTGGCAGTGTTGTCGGAACGGGCAAGACCGGCGGCTAGGGGCGCTGGCATGGCTGATATATGGCTGAGCATGTTGTTGTCTCTGAAGGGGTTGTCGCCCTCGTCGAGGGGCAGTGGCCTTGCTGTTGGCACTTTGTCTCTGCTTCCACCACCACTGTCCTGGGGCGTGACGCTCAGACGTTGCTGCCCCTGGCCTTGGGCTTCTCGGCCGAGATCACCATCGTCCATGGCTATCAACGTTAGGAAGTCGGGTTGGTACTTGAGTCTGGCCTTCCGTTCACTTGTGTTTTCCGCGTCAAAATGTCTGTCTCGCACAACCTCATCGTTGCGCATGTTGCGAAGCCATTTGCTGATACGCATGTGGGATGCCATACGAGACCACCAATTCGACATGCTGCCTTTGACCGACCCCGTTCCTTTCGCCTTGTCGGTGAGAGCTAGCGATGGGGTTCGACTGTGTGTGCTGAGTTCCTCAAATCGAGGGCCCCGTTTCAAGGGCGATAGCAGGATGCTAGGTTCGGAAAATGCTTGACTGATGCGCTCTCGGATCCTTCCGACCTTGTAACCTAGGGCGGCCTTTGCCTTCACGAACCCCGGTGTTGGGCCAATGCTGCGTCGACTGATGATATAAGGCGTCTTCTCATTTGGGTCTGTGCCAGGACCAGGACCCAGAGGTGTCAAAAGGGTGCTCCTTCTCTTCTGCAATCTCCGTCGTCGCCACAGCCACAAGAAGAGTCCGATGAGACCGAGGACCACAAGGCCACTGAGCACACCTCCAGCCACCTTCGCGGCTTCGCTGTTATGAGCGCTTGGAACTGGGCTTATAGTGGGGAATAAAGTTGGGTTTTCCGTGGCCTGTACTGCATTGCTGGTTGAGGATGGCTGGAGGTTTGCGCCTGTGCTAGCAAAAGGCGTTACTACCGCATCATCCGGGAATATTTCTGACGTTGCTTCTGTCACGATGCTTGTTCCCGCTGAAGTCTCAGTCTCATTGCTCACAGAATTTTGCTCGGCTTCCGGTGATGATGATGTTGGGATCAAAGACGAAGAGGTGCTCGTGACAGTTGGGGTAGGTATTGTGGTCGATATGCTCGTCGTACTTGTTGGACTGGGGAATATACTGTCTTCGAGCGGTGGAGGCGGGCTCGCACTGGTGTTGACTGGCACCGTATTCTCATCCCTTGTTGTCGCTTCTGTTGCTGTTGTCGCTTCTGTTGCTGTTGTCGCTTCTGTTGCTGTTGTCGCTTCTGTTGCTGTTGTCGCTTCTGTTGCTGTTGTCGCTTCTGTTGCTGTTGTCGCTTCTGTTGCTGTTGTCGCTTCTGTCGTTGTTGTCGTCGTCGACAGTGTTGTCGTTGCCGGCAACCGAGTATCACGACCTGTGGCTGTTTGGACATTGCTGAATTGGACAGCTTTGAGTATTGCTGTACATCGCTTGCCTCCGGTGGTTGTGAAAATGAACGATCTTGCTGATGAGGGAAGATTGGGTGATGACATGCTGGAACTCGATCACTGTACCTCCCTGCCGGCGAATCCAGTCGCAAAGCATACGAGGAAAAATTAATATCGGTATGATGGATAAAAGGACACGCCAGGTGAACGAAGAGAATAATTGGGCCTCGCAGGCCTGTCTATGTCGGTATAATCATGAACCTTTTGCGAGTAGTGAGGAAGATAATCCCTAAACAAGCACAGCTTAGGGTGTCGTAGAGCAAATCATCACTTGATGGCTCGAGGACGACAGAAATAGGAGCCGCCCCAGCAGCCCATTTCCCTCGGCAGCGCATTGGAACCGAGCCAGCCTCCTCATGGCTCCTCTGATGATGGCATCGGGGGCATGGTGAGGTAGGAAGAGCCTAGGCATGTGTTTGAGAACAGAACCCATGTACTTTGATTGGTAGATGGGCAGTGTAATAAACGACGTGATGTCCGAAATGGAACCAAAGTACGGCTCACGAACACCGAGAACACGGTCGAGACGAGCCACGGCTGTCGTCAACGCGGCTCTAACATCAAGGGGTAGGCGCATGTTGGTGTCGCTTAGACGGGCAAATCCCTGTCTTGCGACACTCCTGAAGCACGCTCCTTGGTGTTGAGAGTAGCATCGTGAATGTTTCAAGGAAATATGTTTGGACCCGGAAAGCCACCCGTCAGCTGCTACCATGGCACCTCGATTGTTGTTCGCTACAGAAAATTAGCGGAGGCAATTTGAGGAGGTAGCGGATCTGAGAGAGCTCAAGCATCAGACTGTCAGCCTGCCACGGGTAATTGCGAGGCCAATTGCAACAGTCTTCTTGACCGGGTTTGAAGCGGGGAGTTTGAAGCACCGACTTCAAAGCCTCGGCGCCAGTTGTATTTTGTTCTCTTGTGTTTTCCTTCATGATGATGCCGAAGGAGAGCTGAGATGCACGGTCAACGGTGGGCGGACAAGGGACGGGGCAGATGCACGGCGCCATGACGCTTTTGGTTGCCTGCATTGCTTGTGACACAGTGGTGGGTAAAATTGGCCTGTTCATGTACCCGCCAGGTCTGCTCAAGAGGAGCAAATTCCATTGAGGGGTGGGACCACCAAGCAAGAGAGCTGTACACATTGCACTTCAAGTTGGAGGTACCTTCCATTATATGTAAGTATGTTCTGCAAGACCGGGCGTCCGGTAGCCGAGCCGGAAGCGCAGGTGGACAGCATCTCGGGGCGAACACACTCTGGAGGAATCGGGTACTGACTGCCCAGTGGTAAGTAGAGGTAGAGGTAGGTTCCTCTATATATGTAGTAGTAGGTGCCTTAGGTCGGGGTGTCCCGGGCAATCGGCGGGCGGGCACGGGGCTCCGAGTAGGTAGTGTACCGTCTACCGGGAACAGACTCCTTGTGGGCTGCCGACGCCCGCCGTCATATGTACACTAGTAAATAAGTACTAGTTCGCAGCGTCAGCCCAGTCCCAGCACTGTAAGCCAGGTAGGTGAGTACCTACACAAGCGGGCGGGGTTGCAGCTCCGTTGCAGGCGGAACATGGAAAAGCTCCCGAACGGTCGACGCGGCGCGTGATCCCTGTGCCCGGCCACCGCCCAAACAGGCAGGCGCTGTGACCCTTGAACCCCTGACTTGCAAAGGCATGCGGGGTCGTCTCTGATGGGAACGGCGTGGAAACCCTCTCCGTCACCTTCTTTTCAACGGAATGGCAACGAAAAGAGAAGCGTTCTCTCAAACTTTGGCCATGATCACCCAAGGCAACGTAACGGTAACGGCCCGCTGCGCTAGCGGAACGGAGACTGGGTGATTGTGGGCGAATGGGCGGCCCAACCGAGCTTCCCAAATCATTCGACCACGAATTCCGTCCGAACCGGCTTGTCCCCGTGGCGGCCGCACAACCCCAGGCCATCGGGCCAGACACGCCAGAGCTCCTCGAACACATCGATATCACTCAGGGTTGGCACGTTGGCTCCAGGGGCACCAGGGTCGGGCCCAGGGGCGACCCTCTCTTCCGTGATCTTCTTCCATCTCAAGGCTGTCTCTACAACATCCCCCTCCTTTCTCCACAAACATCTCCCGTTACCTGTTTCCCGCCGCCGCTCTTGTGCAACAAAGAGCACGACATCCGCCTGAGTCGGCGGTCTACTGAAAGTCCCGGCTCTGCGTCACGGTGCCCGCCCATCCTACCTTGTCGGTTGCCGGCGTAACGTCTTCCGCTCATCACCGACGCCGAACCCCTCGGTAGTACGGTACCGTTGCCGTGTCTTCACACTGCAGTAGCCATCATGTTTGGGAACTTTGCCCACTTGAGTGTGTTCTTCAGTCCCCCTTTTTTGCTGTACATAGACCGTCTGGCCGAGCTGTGCTAACCATTCCGTTTAGTTCCCTTGGCCACAGCGCCTCAAGGGCCGCCTAAGGACGTCCCTCCACCCACGCCCGTCAACTTTCCGCGCTTCTATCCCCAAGTTCAAGATGACCAACAACCAGCACCGGGAGCCGCAGACGAAACACCAAAGTCGGTTGTCACCTTGTTGCAGGGCATAGTCCGCCCAGCCCAGCTGGCCGTTGCCCATTTTGAGGCTCTCGGAGTCCATGTAGTGCCAAACTCTACGGCGGCGGACCTCATTCCTGATCCGTCTTATATCCCGGATTTCGCTGCTTGGGATGAGCTCTCATCCGATGCAGCTCACGAGGTGAACGAGAGCACCAGGGTCCCACTGGTTTCGGGAAACCGCTCTCCCGGCTGCAATACTTACCTGGAGCGTAAGCGTGAGCTGTTGTTTCCTAATGAGACCGGCTACCGGACTGTTCGCCGCATCCAACCTCCAAAGGGCCAGAGCCACGCCCGACTGGGAAACTGCTACGAGTTCTTCCGTCAGCTCGACACACTATCCAACTATTGGGATGACACCTCGGTAACAGAACAGTCAGCTCCGGAAGGCGAAGAAGAAGACAAGGACGCTCTGGCCTCCAAGCCTCGACGTACCGGCGCCGGCAATCAGATGCCCCCTGACTTCCGCCAGCAGATGGTGCAAACCTTCTTGAAGCTTGTCGCGTACGACTTTGGGTGTAACACTGCGCCAGCTCGTGCAGAGCCGAGGCTGCACATCACGTCTCGCAATGGTGGATCTGCCCGTAGCTCCTACTTCTCTTCCGGTTGCACTTTCATGTACAAGACCCCGACCACTAGGGAAGAAGCCCGCGCCGGTATTGTTGAAGGACCTGTGGCGGCCGTAAGTGCTAGGCATTCCACTGGCTTCCTACCCCCACCCGAGGACCCGAACGAGTCTTCCACCGATCCGGACGCCGTCTTTGATTTGGGCCGCGAGTTGGTTGCCGCGCTAGTAACGGCCCAGCATCGAGCCCGCGAGGGTCGCACCGAGAAGCGCATCGGCGAAGGTGCCTGGTGGTGCACCAAGCCTCGATGGGGCGGTGGCCCCGGTGGCCCCATTGGCCGTGAGATTGAACAGCAGACCAGTGGTGACGACACACTCGTTGGAGACAAGGACGCGCCCCCTCCGGCTGCTGCTCCTGCCGAGAAGCCCACAAAAGTGACCATCTCTTCCCGGCTTGCCTCCCGCGCTTCCCCGTTTGGCCCCTTGCCCAGCACACGTCTCCCAGAACGAGAGAAGGAGTCTAGCACGGGACCGGCCAAGGGCGTCAAGCGCCTGAAGAAGTCGGGTAATATGGCCATGTACGACAACTACCGCATGGTTCGCCCTCCGGCCCTGACTTGGGACAAGAAGGCCAAGTACGCCGCCATTGGCAGAGCTGCAGGCGCAGAGTACGATGACATCTTTGTAGTCAGTGCCTTGTATCACCACATCAGCATTGTAAGAGTGCGGGTGCCCGATCAGCTGATGGCGGTTTTGGAGGGCCGCGCCGAGCACGAGTTTGAGAACGGGAAGCGAAGCTGGGGAAGGCTGGAAGTGAGGAGGAGCAAGTGGTTTGACCTTTTCAAGCCTGAGGACAGAGTGGAGGCCATGAAGCTCGTCTGGTGCATGATGAATTGGTTGATGAGGGCCGTGCCTAAGGATGAGGATAAAAAGGACGAGACTGATCAGGACCAAGAGGAAAAGAAGGACACCAAGAGTGAAAATGCGGGAAATCCTGCTGCGGCGACACCAGCAGGCAGCCAGAATGCTATTGAGCAAGTTAAAGACGAGGCCAAGCAGGAAGCGAAGGACGAGGTCAAAGAGGAGAATGCTGATGTGAAGATGGAAAATGCATAGACTGAGAAAATTGGCATGCGTACGTACGTACCGTACCATACCGACTACTGTATTTCCCTTTCTTCGTTCTGTCTTCTTCTCATTCGGCTTCTTGGATTCGGCCTGCTTGGTTATCAACGAGGGAAACCAACATCTATTGTACAGTATACTGAAAATGCTAATGAGTTTTCCAAGAGCATTTCTTGTGCTGAGCGCGATCGGTCAAGTGCAAAAGCTTGGCGAGTACAGGTCCTTCACTGCGCTTGGGCTATTATTGCCTGGTGCGCTATAAGCTAACTTGACACTTGCCGCCAATTTTATGGGTCGAATGATCTGAGAAAAAGGTATTTGCGAGACATCTTGTCGTTCATTCCTCATGCGAGGTTTGCATTTTGAGCGACAGGCTGCTCACGCATTGCAAAGATGATATAGGTTTCAAAACTTACATCTGCTTAACAACTTCGGAATCCCCTTGTGGTGTAGTTGGCTATCACGTTCGGCTGTAATTGTATAGATTGTATACCGAAAGGTCACCGGCTCGATTCCGGTCGAGGGGACATGTTTATTTTTTTCTCGTCTTTTTCATCCGTCACCTTCTCCCCGCACCAAATTTTTGTGCTGATCTGAAGCGAGTCTTTTCCTTTTCATCTTGTGATACCAGCAGCTTGGTGGACTCCGTTGCAGAAGACAGTGTAAGTAATCTTGGGCTTGGCAATCCTATGGGCAAGGGTCATGGTCACTCCTCCGACGATAACAGTGCGTGGACAAAGGTTCCATCATACTGCGGGAGTGCGGCTATTGAGGATCGTTTTTAGGGTTCCCTGCCGAGTGTTGAAGGAGGTCTGGCAGTTGGACGTCAAGACTTGTGGACTGACTTGCCTGGCATTTTGGAGCTATAGTGAAGGAGAGGATAACCTCCTTGATGGAAATCAATTTTAGGTTGGAAAATCCAACCCAGGGTTCTTCTGAGCATTGCAACCTAGTCGACGTTAAGAAATTTTGGAAGCTCAACATTAACATATCAGTTATGTCGAAGATTTATATAGAGTTACCACTTGTTAGAATGAAATACTCAAAACCAATATCTAACAACCTTAACCTGTATTCTATATTGAGCTTGGTCTAGTATTAGATTACATATGATCAAAGCATTAAGTAGCAAATATTTGTTGTAGTAAAGACATATTGATATGTTGCACTCTGATATCTATCCAGTAGTATGTAATTATCGCCAGCATAGCCTCTGTTCACATTAGCGTTTTTTTTTCCCCTAGTATTGACTAAACCCATGAAGAGCTGGAAGTCTGGAACATCTCACCATCTCTTTAACCGGTTTTTGCGCCATTTTTTTCCCGGCCCACAAATACTTTTATGGTACGCCAAGGCTACCCTATACAACCCTCCCGCGCAAATACGATGTGCCCGGAGAAGTAGACTTTTCGTTATATAAAATTAATTAAATCCCGATTGCCCAATATCTCTTTGTCTCAACTACATTACTCAACCCGGGCGCCACTATTGTAAGTATAGATAACCTAAATTCGTAGCCGATTGAGGTAGAGGCGAGGGATAGATTTATTAATTTTAGGGATGCCTAAGAAGAGTATTAACCCCCTAATTATAGTACTATACCTACTTATATTAGGGAAGTCCCTATTGAAGGGTATAAACCTCAATTCCCTAGCCTATACCTCAATTGTATACCTAAAAGTAAAAATCCCCTCCTTCAAGCAGATGCAACTCTTCTAACCTTATACAATAAATTTAATAGACAACGTACTATACGAACCCTTATACCTATATTAGCGTAAGCTTTACGTAGTGGGTAATAATCTCTTACTAGTATTCGAACTATTGTAAGGCAATTACTTTACCTCCTAAATCTATTATAATCCCCCTACTATACTCTAACTCTTCTTACGTTTCTTTCCCCGTAAAACTATTAAAAAGTAGGTAATTTATACTAATTAACAGAGGATTATACTATAAAATAGAAGTAAAGACCCTTACTCTTATAATAAATAATAAGTCCCTTACTATATTAACGAACTATATATAATAATAGCGATTATCCTCTATATTAATCTCTATATTAAACCGAACTTTATTATATATTGGAAGAATAAACCCGGTTACCCCGTATACCCTATTGCAAAATGGATACTTTATAATAGGTTCGAAATATTAATACGCTGCTTTTGCTATTAGGATTTTAATAGTTATAGTAGTTCAACGACTCTATAGGAAAGGATATACATCTTCAATAAGTATATTATAAGGCTCTATTGTAAGATTCGTAAACCGCTTCAAAATATCGCTATTAATAAGAAGGTTGTATATTATACTAGGAGGAACGCTATTACAATAACTATTCTTAGCAAGCCTACTAATACTAATATTAAAGTATAAGTAGCCGCTTTAGGAGGCTATTTTTACAATTAATTATTTTATAATAATATTAAAAGAATTATTAATTTTAACTATTATATAAATCTTATATTACCCTTATATAAAATTATTAGTAAATAATATTTATTAATATCTAATTAAATAAATATAATTAAAAAATATATAAATTCTCGTAGCTTACCTTATTATTACGCTCTCCCCTCCCCCTCCCTCGTCTATCTACTACATCTTTTACAATAACTTTTTTATTACTAATAACTTCGCCTATTACCTTCGAACCTATAATATTACAATTATTAATATAGTACGTAAAAACCGTATACCTAAGGAATTTACCGGCCTTAAAGAGATAAATACTACTAAAAAGAAGATCCTATATAAATATATCTACCGGAAGGTTAACAATAACGTAGTTTACTAATTAGTAAAAGATTATTAGATTATTAATTTTCTTTCTACGTAGTTTAATCCCTATAGCGCTAGTATAGGCACTAAGGAAGTTAAACATCGTTACCCAATTAAAAAGGGTATAATAAGGGATATTTTTAGTAATTTAAGCGTTATAATAATTAAGGTCCCTAAAATTATTTAGGTATACAATACGTATATAAATAGTATAAATATTGGTAATTAATTATACGCCAATAATACGTATAGATATCGCTATCGACGAGGTTTATAGATAGTACTATTCTGTAACTTCTATTTTGAAATTATTATTACTAATATATTTTTAATTTAGCGAATTAGAAATTATAGGGTCTTTTTCAAATTAATTCCCAACTCTCAATATTAAAACTTCCGTATATAATTAATTAACAAGCTTTAGTATATTTTTAATACTAAGTCTATACTCTACTATTAATATAAAACTAAAGAGTAGGATACTAAATATCCTATAAGAAGGGATTTTAACGAGTACTATTGGGTACAAGCGAGTAAGCCGCTATAGTATAAAATATATACTTATATCGTTAGTTAGAAGGTAAGGAGCTATTAGATAAGTAATAATACTATTCCTAAATTAAAGGAGCTGCTTTGTATGCGTACGATATATAGGTGTAGGAAGTATAAAATCCCTATTTACAAAAGGAATAAGCAATGCTGGAAAGACTATTTCGAATGGAATATTTATTACGAGGATAATAGAGTTAAGGATATAGATCTATAAATAGCTTCAATTCTATACTGTTTCGACGAAACTTAGCTTAATTCCCTAAAAACCATGCCCATTTTTATTAGACATTTCATTTTGGTGGTATTTGCTAAGTAACTGGATGTTACAAAATAGTGGAGTTTGGTCTGGTAGAAAATCCGATTGGCTTTACACCCCTGTCGGGAAAAAAATGGCGCAAAAACCGGTTAAAGAGATACACAATATGGGGGGTGTGAGTGGAGACGGAAACGAAACTGCGGGCTAATTTAAACACAAGCATTTTATGTACCTAGGTATCTTTTGGAAGTCGAATGTCACCGAGTCCTCGGTAGCAAGTGACTTGTACATTGTTTTGCAATACTTAACCGTGCAGCTTACGCAGATCACATACCCAGAGCCTTTGAGCCTCACCGACCGACGACGATGATGAGCATGGAATTTGGCCTGAAAGGGCATAGCCCACCGGCCACCCCATCGGGGTACAGTGTCAGTCTGTCCCAGACAGAAGGCATGGGAATGCAGGGCGCTGCTTTTGCTATTGCGACCGAGGGTTCGATTTAAAACTCCAGGCATCTGCTACTATGGTCACAGCCTCATTCTACGTATGTAGTGATGGCTGTACAGCATGACCAAAGACCAAAGACTGCCACAAAAAAGGCTGAGATGTTGTTCAAGCGTGCGTCTGATCTAGCAGATGCAGCACGTCGTTTGTGGCCATGCTCTCTCGGCCTGTCCCTTGTTGGCCCACGTACCCAAAAGACTTGGGCCGTTTCGTCTTCGGGATCCAGCAGTCTGCGGCAGAATGCGTCGCTTCCAACAAATGGCAATTACACAAAACCATCAAGTCCATTGGGGTTTGGAAGTCTAAAGACATTCGAGCATATCTGTCATGCCGAACATATTACCCTTGCTAGACATCGAAGACAAACGGCCCAAGTCTTTTTAGTCCGTCGGTGGGATAGGTGTGTATGAGCTAAAGGAAACCTTGACTCGCATGTGGTAGGGTTTGGCGCGCGCCATCTAAGATCGAGAACGAGATGTTCCCCGGACTCTAGCATCGAGGAATGCAATTTCGGTTCGCTAACCTGCAGAACTCTGATGCCGAAGTGCCATATCTGGACACCTCGATTGTGGTATTGAGCTTCGATATCGGTTAATCGAGTCCGTCTGTTTTATTCTTTGTAGTAGTTCACGCAGTAGGTATGGAGTGTAGATGCGATTTGGTTTTCCACTTGGCTGTCCCTATCTGCAGAGAGGAGTTTCATTCGATTTATGGCGCCGGCGATTACAGTTCAGCAGCGATCACACGGTAATTTGACCTATCATATACTCAACATGCTGTCGAGCTAGCTTCACTCGGCTGCATGCATTCGGATACCGGAGATATTGGAGACCAGCGAACCTTTCTGCAACCGGGAGACCCGGCCAACCAACCACAAGAGCTGCGGAACTGACACTGACCGAAAGGGCCTCGGTCGTCCCGAAAGCGCTTCGATGTCTGAAAGCAAAAGCCGAATGTCGTACGCCGCGCGGGGGAAGGAGGGGGGGCAAGTCTGGGAGACTGCCGGGGCCGGGGATCGTGGCAAAAGAGCGCCTTCGGTCACAAGCCACAATGACCCGGCGGAGGTAACTTTCGTTCACCGTCGACTTTTGCGTTTTGCGCTGTGGAATACACATCCTCGGTTGTGATCACAACAGACTGGGTGTCCTGGATTCCAAGTTCGTCCAGCTTGCGGATTCTCCTAGCGCGTTTCTCACTACCCTTTTCTAATTGTCCCCACTCGAGTAATCGTGGATAGGCGATAACACCTTTCAACTTATGGGCTTGCGTCTGCGATATTAGTTTCTTTCCTTTTTCCAAAGGGCATTGGAGTTGTGTGGTCCATGTGGAGGGAATTTGCTGGATGCGATACGTTCAGTTACGACAGCCCGGGGCGGGACCCTCAAGTGGGCTAGACCCCCCGAGCGTCTTTTTTCCCCGCCAGCGGCAGAAGGTAGAGGTAGAGGCGCACTGAGGGCTAGACTACCTAGTGGGCTGTAGAAAAGAGCTGAATAGCCGTTGTGATATCTAACCGTCAAAGTGATCAAAGGACTTGCCGATGGTGTATGACGACCCGGAGAGAAGGCTAGCGACGTTGATCGTTCGATGTTGCCCGTCACCATAGGTGCACCGGTGATTGCGACTGTACGGAAGAGGTTTGCTGCCCGTTGCTCAGTCTTGCGCCTCCATCCCTCTACATACATACACTCCGTACACTACAGGCAACTGGTCTGTACAGGTACATACTCCATAGTATAGGGATATCTCTATATACCTACACGAGCTGGGCCGCTAAAAAGTCCGGGTAAGGTATTAGTGCCTTTCGCGGGCGGATCTACGTAAAACTACGTTCGCGCTACTAGTCAGCTAACGCACGGACTGAAACCAGGGTTTTCGCCCGCAAAAGAATTGTTAGCACTATCTAAATTTCGCGCTTTTTCTATTAGTATATTGCTGTATACCCGTTTTTCGTACCTTCGTATACTTTTCGTATAATCAATTAACAACATTAACGGTTAAACCTTTAATATATTTCTTCGACGTTCCCGTATAACCGCTATAAACCCTGTAAATCCTCCCTTGCGTACTAGAGGAAGGCTGCGAAGAGTTGTAAATAATTCTCAAACTTTATATTATATTGTTTGTTAAAAGAATAAACCTATTTTAAATTTCCGTTTTAATACCTGTAGTACGCCTTATAGAACGTATATACTATATATTAATACTATAAGGATTATACGTATACGGTAGCGGATTAAGCGGCGATAAGCTTAAGTGGAAGCGGTCCGAATAGTAATTATATAAGGACTACCCAATCCGGTTTCTATAGATGTATAGGGTTTATAGCTAGGGGAACTAAATGCTTAGATCCTACTTAATAGTATTTAAGCTACCCCTTATATAGATTTGGGTCCGATAAACATTGTATACGAATTTTATAGTACGAAATATTAATTAGACGAATAGCTTACAATCTATAAACCCCCTTCTTACTTAGAATACTCTATTAATTTCTATTATAAGGTACTTCTACAAATAATCCTAAGTTTAGTAATTATTATATATAGGGGGATATTAATCTACCTCGTTAGAAACCGCTACCGGCCTTCCTACGTACGTTATTAAAAGGTAATAACTAGCGGGCCCGGAAGTTCTAAGAAAAGTTACGGTACTATAATAGTATATTTACTTTTATATCCGTAGATTATACGGAAAAGGTGTATAGGGGTGGCGGTAGGCTTTGGGATTTTTAAATATAGGGTATTTTATATTATCTATAAGGTCCTTTATAGTTAGAACCGGGCAAATTACTTAAATATACCTAATTATATATTTATGACCTGTAAATACCGAATTCTATGTAAATTTAAACTAGGTAGCGCTTTTAAACCTTTTTAAATATAGATTTTAAATTTATAAAGGACTTTATATCCTTTCTATATTATTATAACCCGTTCGTAGATATTTATAATAATATAAAGGAGCGTTTGGAGGCTTGCTAATTTAAAAATATTTATATTAAATTTAATTTTTAAATATATTTGTAACTAATTGTATAAGAAGGTATTAATTAGAAGCGCGAAAACCTTCCTACTGCGGACGAAGTTGCTAGAATCTTTCCGGATATACTTAA
Source organism: Neurospora intermedia (assembly GCA_037102815.1). NCBI lineage: Eukaryota > Fungi > Ascomycota > Sordariomycetes > Sordariales > Sordariaceae > Neurospora > Neurospora intermedia. Next base: position 1,800,959 of record BTPP01000007.1, read on the forward strand.
TGAGTAGGATAGGGTACGTAAGGACGGTATATTCAATTCTACAAAATCTATTATTCTAAATTGTAAAGGTTTTTAAATATTTAATTGTATTCTAATTACTTATCCTATTTACTTTCCCTTAATATATTTATTAATATTACTGTATAAGGATTACGGGTTTTATTGCTCTTTAATAAAGGTAAATACTATTATTTATAAAGACCCTTATATAAAGTAGAATAAGTAGTATAGATATTACTTATTCTTGTGTAATAGCTAGGAAAATATTCTATTCCTATTTAGACGGCTTTTCTAATAATAGTTAGTAGACGGATTTACTATAAATAATTAGAATAAATTAAATTAGTTTAAGTACTACTAAACTAAAATCCGTATAGAGTTGTACTAGAATTTAATAAATTGGATTAGTAATACGGACGTTTAATAAGGGGAAGGTAATACTATTTCGGATATTAAGTAGAGAGTTATATTACCCGCAAGCTATATTAGTAGTACCCGTTATAATACAAAGTATTATTAGAATTCTATAGCTATAACCTATAAATTAGGAAAGCTTATATTTTTTATTACTATAATTACAAATTTATATTAGTTAGAGGTTGAATGGGAATTGAACGGTCTTAGTACTAGTAACCGGCCGAATATTGTTAGCCGTATATTTAATTTAAAAGCGAATATATTAATTAAAAAAATTAAGGAAGGTCTTTTTAGTAAATATACTAGCGTTATATAAATTTTAGAATTCTAGAAATAGGGCTTTCTGTACTAGTATATTTTAGTTTTTTTAGATTTTAATTCTTAGCGGGTTTATTTATAGTTAGAAATTATAGACCGGGCTATACGGGCAGAGTTTCCAACCCCGAAAGAGGACCTGGACGGCCGGTTTAAGGGTTTATTAGGTATTCTCTTAATATATAGTCCTTGCAGTACAAATAATCCGAAAGTTCTATATATAGTTACGGACGAGAAAGATAAAAAGGGTGCGTTAAAGTATAAAAAGCGGTATTCTAAACCTTATATAAAAGAAACAATTATTATTGAAAATACTAGTTACCCTTCTTATAAGTACTATAATAATAGTATTTATATTACGAAAAAGGTAAACGGGAATAATATATAGCTGGATAATACGGCGGTTGTACTGTATAACCCGTATTTAGTTTTAAAGTATAGATGTTATATTAATGTAAAGGTTTACTCTACTATAGATACTATTAAGTATATTTATAAATATATTTATAAGGGTACGGATAAGACTATTATAAAAATTATAGAATTAGATAAATTTAAGTAGTATATATCTATATAGTACGTAAATTTAGCGGAAATATTTATTCGGACTATAGAATAGAGTGTTTATAAAAAGTATCTTCTAATTATATTTCTAGCTATATATTTGGAAAATAATCCTTCTATTACTATAGCTATTAATTTACCCCCTAATGAAGTAGCTATACAAATCGAACGGGCTATCCGGACTATATTAAAAGGCTTCTTTAAATATAATATAGAATATCCTAATAGTCCGAATAGGGACGTTCTATACGTAGATTTCCCTTCTAAATACGTTTAGAAGGAGAGTACGAAAATTTAGTAATTATAGTAAAAGGGTTTAGTTATTAGACGGTTTTATTACGTTCCTCCTATAGCTGGTAAATAGTATTTCTTATATTTATTCTTAATAAATGTACTTAGGCCTACCTCTTTTTAGGACTTACGTATTATAGATAGCGTAGTATATAATACGTTTAGAGAAGTTTATTTAAAGCGAGGGCTCTTGGATAATAATTCTTGGTAGGAAATATTATTCGAGGAGGTTAGAGTTTAATAGATTGGGCGGTAATTATAGTATTTATTCGCAATATATTTAACGAATAATAATTTTATAGCGGATCCGAAAGGTATTTAGGATAAATTTATATATTTATTCTATAATAATTTACCTTATAGAGTGGCCGGAATAGTAGGCGTGCCTCCTAATTTATAGGATCCGTATATTAATTACAATTTATACTTTATTAATTAGTACCTTATTTAATTAGAGAAAACTCTTTTTAATATATATCTTCCGGAATTGGTATTTGCGTAGGAGCGGATAGACGGGAACCCGCTTTTATAGTAGGAATTATAGTATAATCCGGAGGAGTAATAATAGCTTTCGGACGACGTATAGTCTAAATTCAATATTGGGTAGACCGCAGTCTTTAATAAGATTATTACGGCCGTAGAAAATAACTTTAAAGAGGCCCTCTTCTTTATATAGGGACTGGGAGGTATTAAAAAGATATTTCTTTACTGTAGGTTATATACGTACTTTCGTACTTAAAATAAGGTAATATTATACGTAGTATCTTCTAGTATTGCAATACTCTTATTAAAAGGCGGGCGGATTGTATACTCCCGGTTTAAAATCCCTTTGGATATTTCTACTCTATAAATATATAGTATTAAGAAGAATACTAACCTATATAGACTATTAGAACGTACTTCCTTAATTATTTAGGATAAGGTTCTTATATAAGACCGGGGGTATATTGAAGCCGTAGATTGTACTTTATAAAATTTATTAGGTTATAAGGGGGTTCGGTTCGGTAGTATTTTAACAATTTTTAATAGGGATTTTACTTAAATTTTACTTATAAAGAAGAAAAGTAAGCGGCCGGAAATTGTATTTATATATTTTAAATACTCTCTTATTTAGAATTATATTAAAATTTTACGCCTTATAGAGAATATATGTATTTAGGGAGCTACCGAATAGATCCGTACGTTCGTATAATAGTTGTAAGATTTATTTTATAAGCCTACTTACTACGAGTCCGGCTAGGTTTAACTATTTCTAGTTATATTCGTTACTACTATAAAGGAGGACTTTCTATCCCGGATTTATCCTACTTCCCTCCTTTCTATTATTTTTATAGATAATATAATCTTTATTAATAGGGCTATTTTTTATGCCTATAATGTATTAGTCCGGGAGATAAATATAGAAATCCTATCCTGTATAGAGGGCGAAAGTATTTAATATAATTCTATAAATATTATAAATATACTACTAAATAAAATATAGGATTTGTAATTTATATTAGAGTATTTGTAAGCCTAGGAGTTTGTAGGGTTCCCGCCCGGTAAGTTTACGTTGAAGAAAGGTGTGCCTATTTTACTCTTATATAATTTATACCTTAAAAGTAGTATATATAATAGTACTAGATTAGCGGTAATTAGGATAGATAAATAGGTAATTAAGGGAAGGATTTTAAGAGGATCCTTTACGGGCGAGTTATAGATAATTCTTTGTATTATATTAGTAATTGGAGATAACGAATAGGCGTATAGGCTAAAGCGTATATAGTTTCCGGTATAGTTTTGCTTCTCTATAACTATTAATAAGAGTTAAGGCTAGTCCTTTAAGTATATAAGTATTAATTTACGGATTTATATTTTTAATTATAGGTAGTTTTATGTAGTTATAAGTAGGGTTATAGCGGTATAGAACGTTTCTATACTTTTATATAAGGCGTAGACCGAGGAGGATAAACTTCTATATAACGTAGTATAGTTAGAAGTATTAGTTTAAAGGTCTTTATATATTCCTTCCTATTTTTTCTCTCCTTTTCTTTATATTCTATATTAGTTTTACTTTATACTTATACCTTATATCTATACTTTATATTTATTCTTACCTTATACCTAACCTTATATCTTTCTTTATTATTACCTATATATATACTATTATACTTTCAATTAATTATTTGTATATTATATTATATTTATAAGTAAATATATAGAGTAGGGAAGTAAATATAATTGAATAAGTCTATTATATAGGGGTAGATACTCCGATTATTCCTAACTACGAACCGAAAACTCTTTATATACCTTCTATAAAAACTCTATACGCTTTCTATAATCTAATTATATACCCCGAAATTTCTCTAAGGCCCTTTTCGCGTTTGTAGTAATTCTATACGTAATAGCCGTAGTAGAAAACTAATCCGCTATAATATTAAATTAAATACTATTTATTACGCCCGGGATAGGAGGGAGGGTAGCGGTTAGTATAGCGGGGGCGGCCGGGATCTTATACGGTATTTAGAATATATTACTATACTAAAAGTAATTATAGAAGGAAATATTAGTATTAATTATATAAAAGAATAAGTGAGGGATATTTACGGAACTATACTTATTTATATAATAAAGGTAGGATAAATTTAGATAGTAGTATTTATACGTACTCTTTTAATTGCGGCCGGGCTTTCTAGTATTTTATCGTCCTCTATTAAACCCTTTATATACTTATAGAATATAGTCGATAGTATATATTTAAGGTGGAAGGGATATTATATACTTCCGCTATTAATATAGTAATTATTATAGGCTTTCGAAGTAATACCCTCAACTATATAGTACTTTTCGAAAATATTGCGCAATCCGTACGTACTATATAGGGTATAATTATTTATAATTGTAATAAACTACGCTTCAATATGTAAATTACGTATGTATACGAATTTAATACCCTAAGTGCTAGTGGCCGAGTTCTTGAACGTTAAATTGCGTAGAACCTATAGAGTAGAAGGGTTAGCCTTATAGAAATAAAAATATTTAAAAAGGTATAAAATAATTATTTACGGGTATATTTAGTAATTTATTAATATTAGTAAGTATTCTCTTACCTTCTTATTATTTACGGATATATTTAATAATATTTATACCGGCGATTTTAATATTATATAATTTATAATTTTTAAATGCTTCGATGCGGTTGTTAGCTAAATTTAGTACGGGTAGGGCGGGGTTAGGGGTAATTACGGTAGGAGTGCTAATAATTGCCTCTGTAGTAGTAAGCTCCTGTTTAATAGCGGCCGGGGTCTATATAGGGTTTGCCTACGGTTCCTCTAGTATTTCGGACTCTAGGCCAATTAATATAGTAGGCGCGGATTCTTTATTCTTTATATTGCGGATTTTAAGTTTAGTAGTCTTTAGCGGTATTATAAAATTAAGGTGAGAATTATCCGAAAGGTATATTAGTATATTAAAAAAGTATATGCGTATATTTAGAAAGTACTTACTATATTAATAACGGTTGTATATGGGGTAGATACGAATTGTAAGGGCGTACGGGGATTTGTAAGGACTGGGGTGGGTGGTGGTTGTGGTTGCTACGTTGTGAAAGGGAAGGATTTAAAAGTAGGTTAGATTATTTTGGCTATATTCGTTTGTATATAGAGTATATATATACGGGCTATAAACTAGAATCTAGCTTTGTACGGGCCACAACCCAGAATCCAGCTGTGTACGGGCCGCAACCCAGTATCTAGCCTTGCGCGGGCTACGGAAGGGGCGGCTCCGTCCGCCCCGAATACTAGTGGATTCAAACATGACATAAAGGAGTGCCCGGTCAAAGAAGGTATGGAACATTTACTAGTTTATAGGACTCTTTAACCTCCTGGCGCAAGTCCATCACAACTCGCCGTTGTGGTGTCGTAGAGGTAGACATGTAGCCTGGTAGCTAAGTATGTAGGTGTAAATATCTCGTTATTTCTCGTCTCAACTTTCAAGGGTTTCGATCGCTTCTTCCCAGATTCGGGATCCGCACTCCACGTTGCTTGGCGTTAATCACGGCAAAAGTGGAAGAGAAGCTTTTCTTTTCGTGCTGCCCCCGCTTAAATTTTGTCCAATCATGACTTGGAGTGTTGCGCTACTAATGTATATATCTGGTCTATCACTAAACGTGGCCGTTGATATAGTTACAGGCAGCTTATGCGTTGAGGCAGCATAGTAAGATACTTCCAGTTGCAGACAGACACAGGAGACGCCACCCAACGACTTGGAATGTTCTTCGCAGTGGCACCTTTTCCTCGAGTGACGGGAGGTGAGTGGAATTCCACTGCGCGTCCAGTAGAGGTACCTCTACCCTCCCTTGGTGCCCTGGAGCAGCTCCCCCCGCCTGCCGTCTCAACCTATGTCTAGGTGGTGACAGCAGCTTGCCTGCTCTTGGCCGGGCATTCCCGTCCACACCTGCACAGCGGGCAATCCATCCGGATCCCACACGCTGCACCCATTAGGTTGCTTGCCCTGCGGTGGCCTTGGTTCCAGTTGACCTCAATCCCCGTCCGAAACATCGCGACGAACCCATACCGTCACCTCTTTCCCACTCTTTCCTGCTCAACGACCCCGGCCCTTGCGACCCAACATCACCAAGCCTCTTCGACTCCCTGCATGTGAGTTGTCCCCAAATCAGCCTTTTGACCGCTCTCTCGGGTACATGTCCTGCACCCTCAGACCCTCTGTACAGTCGGGCGGAACATTGACTCCAGTTTTGGTTCGATCATGGTTCTCGACTTGCGCCATCCCGTGCTTCTTCCCTGACTCGGCCCGTCTGCCTGCTCCAAATCGGTTGTATCCAATGCATCGCTGCTCCCATTACTGACCTGGTGCCTGTCTTTTAAGAATCTAGCCTCGCTCCCCTCCAATCCATCATATACCGGCCTCACTTCATCAACGCCGTCCTCCCTCAACGCTCCACCCTAAATTCAATCTCGTCTTCACGCCCGTCTGATCCCAAACCCCAACCGCGCCCTCCAGCCTCTCTGCCACTACAGCCAGACCTTAGTCTCCGAATCCTACTTACGAAAGCCACGACGGGTCACTTCGCCGAGCCTCCTCGATCTTGCACTGTCTGTCTCTAATTCAATCCAGTCGCCGATCATGTCTGGATACCCCGGCGCGGGTTACAATGGAGGAGGCTACGTCCCGCCGCCTCAACCACAGTATGGCGGCTACTACCCTCCGTATGTTTATACAACTACACTTGTAGCCTTGTTCTTCAAACTGCGGTTCTAACTTTGGCAGCCAACCTACCTACAATGCCTATCAACAGCCGCCTCCTCAGCAGCAGCAACAGTACATGGTTTACCACCAGCCCTCGCCTGGCCCCCAGCAACAACACCAGCAATGGAATCCACAGCAGCAGGTCCGTCTCAAGCCCATTACCACAACCAACATCCACGTAGAGGAGTACTAAAGACGAGTCGCAATTAGACGCCTGCACCGCAGGGATATGGCAATCCTCCAAACTCCCATTACGGCAGACCTGGTGAGTGCTAGGTAGAATAGCCCCCCCAGGCTGGAGTGTAGCTTCTGACTATGCCTTCAGAGGCCAACATGCCAACGGTGAATTCGAATTCGTACTCGCACGGGAACCACCAAGCACCTCCGCCTCCTCCCCAGGCGCCTCAGCAATTTGGATATGGCGCTCCAGCGGACTACGCCTTTCGATATTCGCAGTGCAATGGCCGACACAAAGCTTTGCTCATCGGCATCAACTACTTTGGCCAGCGGGGCCAGCTGAGAGGATGCATCAACGATGTCAGGAACATGTCATCATATCTCGTCGAGCATTTTAGGTACAAGCGCGAGGATATGGTGATTCTTACCGATGACCAGCAAAATCCCATGAGTCAGCCTACCAAGCAAAACATCCTTAGGGCAATGCACTGGTTGGTCAAGGATGCTAGGCCCAACGACTCGTTATTCTTCCACTACTCCGGTAAGCACCTGAAATGATCTTCTCCCAAATATCGCAAGGTTTGCTTCTGACGGTCGAACTTGCTAGGGCATGGAGGCCAAACCAAAGATCTCGACGGTGACGAGGAGGATGGGTACGACGAAGTTATATATCCAGTCGACTTCCGACAAGTGGGACACATCACCGACGACGAAATGCACCGCATCATGGTCCGACCGTTACAAGCCGGCGTTCGGCTGACCGCTATCTTCGACTCATGCCACTCGGGAACTGCGCTCGATTTACCCTATATTTACTCAACCCAGGGCATTCTCAAGGAGCCCAACCTGGCCAAGGAAGCTGGCCAAGGTCTTCTTGGAGCCATCTCATCCTACAGCCAAGGCGACCTCTACGGCGTGGCGAACAACATCATGGGGATTTTCAAAAAGGCTACCGGCGGTAACGATGCCCATGCAAGAACCTTGGCTACGAAGACGTCACCCGCCGATGTTGTTATGTTCTCCGGAAGCAAAGATGACCAGACCTCGTTCGTACACCCCTCTATCATCGTTTCTTGTTCTTGAAATATTTTATTTCTGCTCTCTCTTCTATTTTGGCGCAGGCATAGTATGCTTGGGAGCAAGAGCTACCGGGTATTTGGGGTTTTAGTCGATGCCGTCAAGTGGGCACAGCAAAGGCGTCACTTGGCAAACTTTTTGTACATACATTCAGCCCACGCTCTAGATGCAAAGTACAACCATCATTGTGGTTGTGACTTTGCGTCTAGGGCGACGAGTCACGTTGGATTACCCCCTCCATTTCCTACCCGAGACGTAACTATCCGTTCCTCGTCAAGATTCACTTGCTAACCTCGATGTCTCTCTCACAGAGCCGACGCCACAATTGCTTCACAAGCTACAGGGGCTATGTCCTGGGCCTTTATCAACGCCCTCAAGAAGAACCCCCAGCAGAGCTATGTCCAGCTGCTCAACAGCATCCGAGACGAACTGCAGATGCGTTACACACAGAAGCCTCAGCTGTCGTGTAGCCACCCTCTTGGTGAGGCTTCCTCCTCTTCCCATTCCTCGTCATCATTCTACAACCCCTCATCAAGCCGTTATCTGGTGACCACGTTTAAGATTTGAGTTGCATATATACCCTTATAGGAAACTCGAGGAGAAGTGTCTGTTTGGGTTTCTTTTACCTGCATTGCGTTGCGTGGACCGTCTTTTTGCGGGGCTGGCTGGGAAAATTAGACATTGTAATGGACACACAAAACACACAATGATGACGAGCAAAACGACCCAAGATAAGAAGAACAAGCTGACTAACTTTGGTGATGCAAACTATAAAGATACGAATCTCCTGTTCGTTATGTGAAGCAATCGAAAACAGTGTATACCATCGATTGGTCGCTAGGAACTAGTTTCTGTTCCACAGAAAGGCGATCCGATTTGCGGTCGACTGGTCGACACGCCTGGGTAGGGTATCACTAGGGGAGAATGGCAACCGGCTTGCCAGGTCTTTCGTGGGGTGTTGGGCATGATCAGGACCTGAAGTGGATGTTAATGTGAGGGATGTTGGACCGAGGTTGTTGGTGGATTTCTCTCGCCTGCCATTTGGTTGGCAGGCCAGGGATGATGGGGCAATTGAGTGGACTGTGTTTGGGTCTTTGTGCATCTGGAAGGTCACCTTGTCTCTTCGATTTGGACATAGACACAGATAACCACTTCCAGTCTTATTGTGAAGTCATGAATAATAGCGAAGCGCCGCTTCAGGCCTTAAGGTCTGTCTCTTCAATGACACACAGTATTGCAGGTTAGGGGGAGGAGGTAAGCCAACGATGTCTCGTTTCAATCTATGCGTGGTTCAATCTTGAATACCTCGCTGTTAAATGAGACTATTCTCCTAAGACTTGCCCTCTCCATCAGAATCCTCTTCATCACGCGGCAACGTCATGCCCATCAAGCCAAGCAAGTTGCCCGTTGGACCAGCCATGCCCGCCTGGCTCTTGAAGCTCTCCAGCAAGTTCTTGGCTAGATTATAGTCAACGCCGACCTCATCACCTCCCTCTTCTCCTTCCTTGTCGGTCATGTCGTCATCTTCATCACTCCCACTACCCCCCGCGGTCTTGACTATCTCTTGAACTGATGAAGCCTCGTGCACACCACCCTTCAATGCTCTCGCGGATCTAGTCTTGGCTTTTTGAGGGTCCAGTTGTAGTGCGCCGTAGGAGTTGAGTTCCTTTTCCATCTGAGCCATAAGAGCTTCGAGTTCCTCTTGCTCACCGTGGCCCGTATCCATGCTCTTGTCTTCGTCCTTGTCGTCATTGACGGTAAAAGAAACCTTTTCCTTGCCTTTGCCATTGCCCTTCGTGCCAGGCTGTTGCGAGGCGCTCTCGGGTCCTGTGGTTGATGACGGTGATGATGATGTTGTTGCCGCCGTTGTTGTCGTCGTCGGTATCCCCATCATCTCTCTCATCATTCTCGAGAACTGCTCTTCGTCGAAACTCACTTCCTTGTCTTCGTCCTCGCTGTCCATATCAACATCCGAGTCCTCCAAGTCGTCATCATCATCCTGATCCATCTCATCGATTTCAGCTCCGTCAAGACCTGCTGTTTCGTCATTCAGAAATGCCTCAAACCGGGAGACGATCTTGCGTAGATCGGCTTGTGTCGTGGCATCTCCAAAGGTCGGTAAAGCGTGCCCTGCTGTATCTCTGCCTTCACCAGCCTTGTTTTGTTGCCGCTGGTGCTGCTGCTGCTGCTGCTCCGATTCTCCCTGCACCCCACCGCCGCCAGTTAACTCCCTCTCAAAATCCGCAAAATCGATATCCATCCAGCTATCATCATCCTCCCTATCCACATCCTTCCACTTCTTGATCTCCTCATCAGTCGGGAGCGCCGCCTCCTCGCCATCCTCCTTAAGATCCTCAAGCAACAGCGCCACCTCCCTCGCAACACGACTATCGCTCTTCTCAGCGCCGCGAGCAAGGATCTCAAAGCCCGTGGTGAGCTTCATGCCTAGTTCCAACCTGGCGAGCGTCTGCAGCTTCTGCAAGGCTTGCTGCCGGGCCTCGCCCTCCGTTTCAGACGCAGACAATTCTTGGACTTGCGCAGTCTGGACAAAGTGCTCCCTCCAAACCGGTGGCGGATCAAAGTGCTGGGACTTGAGCTGGGCGTAGAGGACCTTGGTGAAGCGGACGCTGATGGTCACAAGATCCCGTGGTGGGAACAGTAAGGAGTCCGGAGTAGCGGAGAGAAGCGATTTAAGTGAGATGGGGTCGCGGAGGTAGAAGGCTTCGATAGCGGGTGCGACGGCCTTGGGGCGCTTGTGGAGGATGTAGGCTAGTTTACGAGGAATGGTGACAAGGGCATGATGGAGGGAAGAGGTGATCTGGTCGGGATACTTCTCTAGTCGGTAGAAAGCTTCGGCTTCGATTAAGGGGGAGTGGATGAGGATGTTGGGGGTGGTTCTGATCACGGAGAGGGCTTCGTGGAGGGAGATTTGGTGGGCCTTTGATGATGAAGATGGCGAGGATGAGGAAGAAGAGGGAAGAAGGGGGATGATGCGTAATTGGCCGCGGTTGATCCATACGCGGTTGGCGTCCATCTCGGGACTCAACCATTTAGGCAGGACTTTGGCTGCTTCGATGAGGAGGAATTCGCCGTCGCTGTCGAAGATGCGGATCCATAAGTTGGGAAAGGAGAAGCTCAAGGTTCGGAGAAAATAGACTATCAGCCACTCGTCTTCGACATTATCACCGTAATCAGTACGACCATGAAGGTAAACTAAGCCTACCGTTGACTGTTGGGTTAGCATGAGTGCGAGGATTATAGAAAGTGACTGAGAGCGCGGTAGCAAGGCGAGACGTACCATTCTCGATCCTCGTTTCGAGCTTCAAAGCCTCGCGTTGCCAGATATAATCCTTGGTGAGCTCGTCAAGCCTTTGAAGGGCCACTTTTCTGATGGTTTCCAGACTCGAGAGGGTGGTTCTCTGGGCTTCAGGCTGATCGTTGATGAGGAAGAGCATGTACTCAACACAGTTTTCTGGGAGGCTCATTTGGAAGCCATTGAAGGCGTCGTCTCCGGGCCTTGGCTCGTTGGTGGACTCCATCTTTGTTTTCAGTCTTCTACCTTACTTAAGGTGTTTTCTTGCTTCTCAACTTCCAAGTGTCCAGAGGGCTGTGAGTGTCCCTTTACTGCGGATTGTTGACGCCTCGGGTCACTTGCGGTTGATTGCACGTGTACGTTATAATTGAAGAATGACACAATCGAACCAATCTAGTCCAGCCAATGAGCCTTCGAAGTTGTCATTCAATTCGGCAGGGAATTTGTGGTTTTCTCGTGTGTTGAGCAGGTCCGTGTCTACTCGCAAGTATATAACGAAGGTACCTACACCTATCTGACTGACTTTTTGGTAAACCTCCGGACCCGCTACCTAGAGGTACCTCTACACTACTGCGTATGGTACGGACGGAACAGGTAGGACAGGGGGGTTAGTCATGACCTTTACCACGGGCAGCTACCTGCCCGATACGCGATCCCGTGACTTCGCTCGTAAAGCCGACGCGCCTGTGTACCTTTAGCGAAGAAGCCCGCTAATGGGACTCCGAACCATATGCGCTAAGTGGGGCGACCGGGCCCTTCAGTTGTGGTAAAGACCTGACCCCCCGCGTTGTAACGCGTTTTCCACTTCAAGTTATCCCCGCCATGTTCACCTGGGCTGACACAAACAGTGGACTGACTGCCTGTTGATGGCAGATGCGTATTCCCTTTGGAGTTGAGGGTTGAAAAAAGGCTCCCAAAGCAGATTTGAAAAAGAGGGAGTGCAGCGCTTGGCCCACCTCGGCATCTGGGCTCTTTTACAACATCTATCAGTATCAACATTCCTCTCGAAACAAGCGTCTTCCATCCTGGGTTCTTTTGTTTCTTCCACCCTCTCTGGTACTTGCGCAGGATTCTACCTACCCAGATACGTACGGCTGGGTTCAGCCATTCAGAACTTCTGCCATGCCAGCGCGAACACTATTCGAAGCTGAGGCCAACGCCGAGTCCTCACGAAAACGTCAACGGTCGGCGCCCACGAGCGATGACAGCGAGGGAGAAATTGCCGCGGTAAGTCGTACAAACCATCTCTATCTGCACGCCGACGTCAATATATCTACACAGCCGCCCGTTTCCTGAAACCCAGAAACCTACATGCTAACGTGCTACACAGCGCCCCAATGCCAATCAGGCTAAAAGAGCCCGTGTAGATACCGCTCGCCACGCGACTCCAGTCGATGACGACGACGACGTTGATGGCGACGATGGACGAGGTCATGCAGGATCACCGGACTCGCCCCCCAAAACACAATATGAGTTGATGCGTGACAATAACTTTGAGCATCTGCAACATCAGGATGCCGACGACCAACGAGCCACTCAGAGACTGCGCTTCAAACCTAATCAGTTGGGAGACAACGCGGTGGCCGATAATGGCATTTTGGAAAGCATCACGTGCATCAACTTCATGTGTCACACTCGACTACACTGTGAACTCGGTCCGCTTCTCAATTTCATAGTGGGTGAAAACGGAAGTGGAAAGAGCGCCATCTTGACCGCTATCACTCTTTGCCTTGGTGGCAAGGCCAGCTCAACCAATCGCGGAGGAAGTCTCAAGAGTTTCGTCAAGGAGGGCACCGAGAAGGCTGTTCTGATCGTCAAAATCAAGAACCAGGGCCAAGATGCCTATAGACATGAGGTTTACGGGGATTCCATCATCGTCGAACGGCACTTTTCCAAGTCCGGCAGCAGCAGCTTCAAGGTCAAGACAGCCACTGGCCAAATAGTGTCTACCAAGAAGCAGGAAGTCGAGGAGATCGTCGAATACTACGCCCTCCAGGTGGATAACCCCTTGAACGTGCTGTCTCAGGACAATGCCCGTCAGTTCCTCAACTCGTCTACCAAGCAGCAAAAGTACAAGTTTTTCATCGAAGGTGTACAGCTGCAACAGCTGGACAATGACTACAGGCTAATCGCCGAAAGTCTGGAGCTCATGGAATCCAAAATTCCCGACCAAGAGGAGCGGGTCAAAGCAGCCGCGGAGGAACTCAAACGAGCAAAAAGCTTCAAGGATGCCATGGACGGAAATCGCAAGCTGAGAGCCAAACAACATCAGCTTCGGAGCCAGATGTGTTGGCTCCAAGTAGTTCAAGAAGAGGCCAAGCTGACAAAATTGGACGAGAAGATTGCCCAACTTGCGGATCAAATGGCTGAAGCAGACCGTCAGAGAAATGAAAAGGGCGTCGATTTGGAGCGCGTCGAGAATCAGATCAGGGCCTTTCAGCAGAAACTCGAAGAGGCTATCCAGCGAAAAACCGAATTCGAAGAGCAGGTGGACGAGAGGAGGAAGATAGCTCAAGCAATCAAGGACGAACTTGCACAAATCCAAGCAGATGAACGGGCAGCCCACCAAAACTTGAGAAGTGCAGCCACGACGAAAAAAGGCTTCGAAGAAAAGGTTGCGGCCGAAGAAAGGCGACTTGAGGAAGCCACAGGAGAGGCCCTTCTTTCCAAAACTCGGGAGCTTGAAAAGGCAAAGGAGTACGTTACAGAGGTCGAGGCCAAGATTGCCAAGGCTAAAGAGACCGAGAAAGACCTACTAAACAAGCGAGAAGAAGCCCAGAAAGCCCGAGACGCTAAGGCTGCTGAATGCATTCGCAAGCGGGACGAAATTACCGTAGCGGAACAGGAGTTGAGGACCTCCGAAAAGGACCAAGGCTCTATCTATGCAGCTTATGAGTCCAAACTTCCTGAATTGCTGAAGATGATTGAGAAAGAGAGCAGATTCCAGAACAAGCCGGTGGGGCCGCTTGGCGCCCACATCCAGCTGCTGAAGCCGGAGTGGTCTTTGATCCTGGAAAAGACGTTTGGAAACGCCCTTAATGCATTCATCGTCCAGAGCATGGCCGAACAAAAATTGCTTCAGGGCTTGATGAACAAGCTCAACATCCGCCAGTGTCCGGTTTTCATCGGCAATCGGCATCCCCTAAATACAGATGGCAAAGAGCCTGATCCTTCCTTTGACACCATTCTCCGTGTGTTGAAGATCGACAACATGATGGTGCGCGATCAGTTGATCATCAACCACATGATTGAGCAGGTTATACTGATACCACAGCGTACTAAAGCTGAGGACATCATGTTCAGCGGAGCACGACCTCGAAACGTCAAGGCTTGTCTAAGTTTCCATGATAAAAAGAGGGACGAAGGTCTTCGACTGGTTGTCAACAACAGCGGAGGAATGTCGACTTCTCCTGTGCCGCCCCTCCGTAACCAGCGCCCACGGATGAAGGCGGATGTCGGCTCTCGGCTTGCTTATCAAAAGGAGACCCTGCGGCAGCTGGAGCTAGAGTATAGCGTACTTGATCGTGAAAATCGTCAACTGCAGCAAGAGGTCCAGAAGTTCACTAGCGACCTCACCAAGCTCCAGAGAGACAAGAAAACCTTTGACAGCGAATTACGGCATGCTAGAGTTCAAGTCGAGCAAGTGCAGTATCAACTTGACGAGTATGAAGGTGGTGATTCTCGCCTTACAGGCTTGAAGGCTGAATTGGCTGTTGCCGAGGAAAAAGAGGAGGCTTGCGGGCTTCAGTACGGCAACCTTCGGATAAGGAAGGATGAGAAGAACCAGGCATCCTCAAAAGCCCAGGCTGAGCTCACGGAAATCAGGAAGGAATTGGAGAAATATGAAAGGGAGGTGAATAAATTGCAGGAGAAGAAGGCCAGACTGGAAGATGTTCGGAAGATTAATCTTACCGAGGTCAATGAAGCTCATGCCTCTTTCGAGATATTCAAGGGGGATAAGGAGGAAGCCGAGAAGGACCGTGAAAAAGGTGCCGAAGAAGTCGCCACATTTACAAAACAAATCATTGAAGCATTAGGGAGTGAAGAACGAGCCCATGTCAACCCAACCGACAAGTACGAGGAGCTGGAGAAGCAGTATCAGAGCATTCAGAATCAACTCGAGAAAGAGCGACGGAAGCGGGGTATGACCGACGAGGAAGTTTATGCGAACCTCACGAGGGCGAAGGAGACGTACGATGATGCCAAGAAATCTCTTGAAGGTATCAAGACGGTCAACTCTCGTCTCCGTCGGACGCTGACCATTCGCCTCGAGAAGTGGCGCAAGTTTCAGCGGTACATTTCATCACAGAGCCGGGCGAACTTCATCTATCTTCTCAGCGAGCGTGGCTTCAGAGGCAAGTTGCTGCTGGACCACGAGCGGAAGGCTCTGGACCTAGTGGTCGAACCTGACAAGACCGAGAAGAGGGCAGCGGGGAGAAACACGAAGACACTGTCTGGCGGCGAAAAGTCTTTTTCATCAATCTGTCTGCTGCTGAGCATCTGGGAGGCCATGGGAAGCCCGCTCAGATGCTTGGATGAGTTCGACGTGTTCATGGACAATGTCAACCGTGCAATCAGCACGAACATGCTGGTGAGTTTCATTGATGACAGCAACGATGGAGACAAGCAATGATATATCCATGAAGCGTTGCTAACGTGGCCACAGATTACTGCTGCTCGTCGGTCCGTAAATCGGCAGTACATATTCATCACACCGAATGCCATCGAGGGGCGGAACACTCTTGACAAGGACGTTAAGATTATTCGGTACGTATCCTTCCCTTCCTTCAGAATGACCGGTGCTTGAACTAATAACATCTTTCTAGACTGACGGATCCTCGGCAGAGGACGTTGGCCGACCACTGAAACTGAGCACTCTTTGCCTTCATCTCGTTTCTGTTCTTGAGTTGTGATCTCCGTGGGTGTGTATCTGAACAACTTCTGTCGAGATATAGACAAGCGTCAAAGCGGCGCAGAGAGGTGATGGCGTTTTGTATGGACTGGTTGGAATGTCACTGCGCGTTTGCAATTTGTGTTTTTATAGCGTACCTATTTTCTTTTTGTCAGTAGCAGACATGTTGGGGGGCGCATTAAAGCAGATGCTTAACCCTGCGCATCTGGAGTGTACAAATGTTGTACAATCTCTGCATGAGACGTCACCTTACAATGAAATATTCTACCCGGGGTGTAACCTTTTCCTTCTTCTGCATCCGTCCATTTGTCGTCTCTTTGTATAGTTTATGGAGGGTAAATCCCATTGGTCCTTTGGAGGCAATCATCGCTGAAGCTCACTGATATGCGTACGCCGCGCGCCCTCGCTATGGACTTTAGATCTAAGCATTCTATATCTTGACACCCTTGCTGCGCAGAACATTGACACCCGCCGTGGCAGTAAACCCAACCCACTCCCGCAAGTTTCTGAATACACCACCAACCTCATTCACTTCCCTGAGCCTGCGGTTCAAGAAAGCCCGGGTATCCATGAACTCAGGGGAGTGATCGTTGGTCATGAACAATTCGGCAGCGGCGTAAATGGTGGAGAGCGAAGCGCGCTTGGTATACCACGAAGGGTCGACGGAGGAGTCGCCGGCGAGGAAAAGAATCTCATCCGAGAGCAGGGCGAGCTCCTTGAGCGAAAGAGGGACGTAAGATGGTTGTGCCATGATTGCTAGAGCCTAGACAGAGAGTGTGGTAATGTCCATCAATGTAAGTCAACGTAATGATATCCAAGCCAGCAAGCGGCCCCCTTTTTTTTTTTTCTGGTTCTTGAAGAAAAAGCGAATGCCCATCGGCAACGAGCATTACGGGGAAATGGGAAAACTAACCTCCTGCCACCGCCCAACAACCTGCGCATTCGCCGACAAGCGCGCCCACGTAACCGCCTCCACGCGCCCCCGGATCTCCCTCTCTGACAGCCCCGGTCTAGCTCCCACGTGTCCCTCGCCCCCAAAGAGTTCGGTTATCCGAGCCGCGAGCTCCTCCCGCTGCTTGACCAGGTGATACCGGATCAGAGCGAAGGCGCCCTCGGGCAGGATTGTCGGGCTGATGTCCAGGTATCCGGCATCGCGGGCGCCGGCGGCGAGCGCAGAAGGTGTGAAGCCGTGACTAGGGACGTGCTGGTAAGCGGCGCTGAGAATGGATTCCTCGACGGGCGTGAAGGCGGCGGAAGAGGATGGGTGGTCGTAGGAGTGGTAGGCGTTGCGGTGTTGTCGTTGCTGCTGCTGCTGCTGCTGGAGTTTTTGGGTCTGTTTTACTTGGGGGCGTCTGCTGCCGTTTGCACATGTGCAGCCGGAGCCGGAGCCGGTGCTGGTGCTGGTGCTGGTGCTTAGGGAACGATGGGTGGCAGCAGTCGGGACAGGTGCCGCGGCTCGGATCGTGGAGACAGAGGAGACAGAGGAAAAGAGGATTTGCCGGGCGGGGCGGCGCAGAGATATCGATGATGGACGCATCATTACGGTCGATAGTTCATCCACCCTTCGAGGCAACGGAGCGCAACTTGTTTGGAGTTGCCGGCTGGAACTATCGCGACTTCGATGGGTTCCATCGATGGAATGGCATGTTGCTTTGCTTGCCGGGCCGTGGGACCTTGTGCGATAAAGCTATCCTCACGTGTTGTTACCCCACTTCATCGCTGCTCTGTCTCCATTTCTACTGTACATGTAGAATAGTGTACAAGTGCATGTCACTGGTTCCTGACAAAACCACAAACCAAGGGCAGGCACTGCAGCTTGAAGGCAGCCTATTCACTTCACGTAAACAGCTGAGGTCCTGCCCCGGTATCGACGACACTGTGGATTCATTTTTGGACGTTGTCCCTGGCATGGTGTGCAACGACCTAGGGGTGTATGGTTAGAGAAAAAATACCAGTGTACTTGCCGACAGTATCGCACATTTTCTGACAGTGATGGGATCAGCTTCCAGAAACGATGTCTAGGTACACTGTAGTTTGACAAGAGGAGAGCCATCGGGCGTCGTGCGGGAGGTCGCGAGATGCAACCAGGGAGTTGGAGTCAAGTCTACCTAGTGTGGGATGTAAAAGTCAACGGAGGACTGAAAGTGCCATCGGCTGCTGCAAGAGAAGCAATGAGGCATATGACTGAATGATTGGTTGCTGTCCTTCTTCGAGTATTCGATAATCAACATCGGAAATGGGGCATTATTGGCTGCTGACTCGATCTCTTCATTCAATAAAGCTGCCCGAAATGCGATGCCAAGTATATCCATATGGCATCTCCATGATATGTCATGATAATTATCGATCCATATTGAAGCTTGCCTGTCCGTGGTGGCCGTCTCCTTTTGCAGTGCTCTCTGGCACCTGGCGAGCCTCCGCGCTGAATGCAAATGGCATTTCCTCGTGGTCGAACTCCCCCGTATACCTAGATCGTTGGACACTCCCCTCGTTCCTGGCCTATGCATGGGTGCTCGTATTTGCTTTGCTCCGACACACGGTCACTCTCGCCCGACTTCAGGGCATCTCCCCCTTCGGATATGGCCGCGTGGCCGCTCTTTTTCTCATCCTGGTCCCCGTTGACGCAGCCGAGAGAGGCCGTGGTCCAGACCCTTCGGCTTACGCAAGGCTTGGCTTCCTGGAAGCCGTTCCCGCGCCGTGTGTGGCAGTTTGTGCATAGTGCCTTTATTAGCCGACCTCTTTCATGCATTGACCGGTCTCAGTTCAAAGTGGATGGCCCAATGGTGAGTGTGGGGGGCAGGCATGACAGAACTCTCCCTCGAGAAGCAACTATCCCGAGTGAGTCTTTTGGCAGAGTCGAGGTTCGTCCCTATGGCACTGTCAAAGTCCCCGCAGAAGTACACGCTTGTTGAGGTGTTAGGCAAGGAGGGGAACTCCAGATTGCTCATACTGGCAAACTTGCCGGCTTCTTTCAGCTGTTCACAATCCTCCCGGCTTGCTTTGATATGCATGACGGGCAGTACTTTGGCATCCCCGAAGAGAATGTTCGGCAGGGCGTGGTGATCATTGGTTGTTTTGCGTCCGATGTGCCGCGCTGCCGCTGTTGTATTACGGCATTACAGGCGGCTCGAAAACAAGACTGCTCCTTGGAGGGCAGTCAGTCCCACGGGAACACGAGCACCGCAAGAAGGGGCAGCTGTCCAGATGAGAGGGGTTGGGAAGCAGGCTGGTAAGATATCGACACCTGGCCCAGCCGCCGAACCGTATTGAGCTTATAATTCGACCAGCTTGTCCAAGGGATCTCGCCAGCTTTTGCATAATTCAATCCACTTCTTGATAGCTGTTAGCGGTCTGAGGAATCGACCATCAAGATTCCCCCCTATACCCGAGTCCCAATGTCATGTACTGCCATCTGTGGCCGCTTGAACATATCGGTCAGGTGTAACCGAACGTGGATGGGTTGCGGACAATCTACAAACTGATGATGACGTCAACTCTGAATAGCCTCCAGCTCGGCGCGTCTGATTCTTTGAGATGACAGGTGGAGATGCGGGGCCCGAGGATGGCCTGGAAGGGAATCCGAAGACTAGCCAAGTGGATGGATGGAGTTGGGGTGCTTGGGGTAAGGTGGGCTCAACTGGGTGGGTGCCGAGTACAATGTATGGTTGCTGTAGGGTTATCTTGTTAAAGAAGAACGCAGCGGCTACATTGAGAGAATCGAGGTCGTTTTCAAGATGTGGATGCGGTCCGTACTTGTACTTGTACAGAAAGAAAATGCCCAGCCCATCATGTAGGCGTTGTCAGGCTCGGAGGCTAGATCTTTACTTGACCTGCGTACCGGGTTATCTCTTTGATAAACACGAAAGCGCTCACAGGTGCTCTCACACATCGATATCTTCCTATTCTGGACTTGAGCAAGCAGAACAGGGATACCGCACATTGGACTTGACCAGTAGACCTTCTTGCGATGACAAGCTGGAACTGAAGTTTAGTGAACTAGTTTCGGATTCTGTGAAAACTTACTCTTTAGCACTGAAATACTTTTCCATCCTCCATGACTTGAACACCCGATCGCTTGAATCATATGGGAGCAGCTCCAGAAAGACAACTACCACGGTACAGCTTTGGCAGTGAACACGTGAAGCGCCGTTCGTGGTTTTACTCGAGACAAGCCAACCTGGGTTAAAATCGAAGCGTGAACTCATCCGCTACCCCCTCGAGTGAGGCAGCGGATTTTTCGCGGAGGGTCAAGTTTCCGGAATTGACGACAGCTTTTGAGCTTCAACACCTGTCAGTTTCCTCCAGAACTGAGGCTAGGTACTAGGCGTCGACCTGCAAATAGTGTAGGACTGAACTTGGTGTAGCACTTCAAGTCTACCTGGCCCATGCTGTTTGTCTCTTGGACTTCTACATCACCAGCACTACGAATAAGAAGTTGAAGGATTGGTAAAGTCAAGCCCCAAAGGAATATGAAAGCGAGGTGCAAAGCCCGTACAACAGGTAGAGTAGCAAAGGCTGCTTTGTCGGCCTTATGTACCGTCGTTGTTATCCCGCAAACCTGGAACGAGCGAGGCAGGGGAGAGCACAGAGTGGATCCAGGTGTATGCTTGTACCTGTACCTGACTTGCACTGTCCGGTTTTACTCCCCTCCACCCTAGCACTACTGCATTTGGTTTGCACCAGGCTGTACCTAGGTACCGCTACACAGGCAGCGACAGCTAAAGTGTCCACCGATGAGAAGTCCGTGCATTATGAGTGGGCAACAAGGCCAGCCATCGAAGGAGCGTGCTTCACCCATCCCACCGCGCGTGGCCTGGCTGCACATCCACACAAGACACAAACAACATCACTGGTCAGTCAACCGGTCACGGCATCGACACAACTTCCTGCGGTCCAACTTCCACCGACCTCAACTTCTTCTTGATTCCGTCCGGAAGACCATCCGCTACCTCTACCCTCTCGACGACTGCGTCCACGGAAACTCACTCCACAGTCAACGTCGAATCCTTGGGGTGCCAGCCTGCGTGTTTCCAAAAGTCGCAGGTACGTAACTCTCTTCTACCCAAAGCCTCGAGGTGACGCGGCGTGAATGCGATGCGCCTTGTTGCCTCTATCCATTCATTGAATTGAAGGCTGGGCCTACCTCTACTACTTAGCCGGTTCCATTGTGGTACCTGCGACCAGTACCACCTCGCGGTCTGGCAACCTCGTACCCTTTGCCCTCCCAGTGACCTACTCTCTGGCTCCCGTCCTTGGCTTGTGACGAACAATTTCCTGACCTTTCGGGCTCTTTGCCTGTCCAGCCCGCCTCCGTCTGCCCTGCCTTGTTCCAAGCATCGCCCTCGGCTACACTCGTCCACGACCGATCTACCGCGCCGCCCCAAAGTGCGCGAGCCTGCGCAGATTCCCGTTCGGCCTTGCAGCCCACCACCCACTCAACCTCCCTCGACATCTACCCTACCTACTGCCTACCACAGCCAACGAACAGACGCACATCTGCCCAAATCGCATCTATCCTCCATTGCGCCAGAGTCGCAGTGTACCTCGACTCAACCCGTTGTCCCCCAACAACGTTCAAGCGCTGCTGTAGCGAACAACATAGCACCATACATCAGGACAGCACCAATCGTCGCGTGCCCGACGACCTCGTCCTACTCGAGCGGCTAAGTTGCCCGAAAATTTTTCTCGATTCTTACCGTACCTGCCTCGAACAGGACAAGTATTAGACTCAGTTGTCATGGGTAAGTTCCAGTCTGACACCAAGCCGGGTCTCTTCTTGCTGTCTCCAAAGTGTCCTGGAGCTGGCTGCCGTCCGCTTTTGGGCTTTCTCCATATCCTCCTTCTGCCATACCATAAGTATCCTCCCCTCACACAGCTTGGTCTCAGCCGATCCATCCCACCTTGGAGCTCTCTTCTGGTGGTGGCGGCCGAGACGACTCCTCACTTCACGTTGGACTCTGTTTGTTTCCCCCGGCAATCTTACCCGAACACATATCAATCCCTCACCACTCGCCCTTTACCCCTCCTCACCACTCGGGATGGCTGGTCGCGTCTACAGGCATCAGTCTTCTCGATAGCAAGCCTTCTCGGTCCCATCTTGCGTTTGTATGAATCTCGTTGTCGGCAGCACCAGGCGATGCGTCGATGGTGTATCACGCCAGCTCTGTAACCCCAAGGAGAGCCTTCAGTCACAACGGCATTTGATATTGATCAAAGCCACTTGTGCGGGCCCGGTTTGCGAGTTGTGTGTGGTTGGGTTGTGCTCCGAGTCCTCTTGGGTGGCCAAGTGGAAGCTCGCGTTACCCTTCCCACCGTTCGCAGACGGGAGCTGCAGTATTGCTGCAGTGACGTGCCCGCGTTTCTTTGCCTTGCGTCGCCTTGTCCTGCCTGGCTCCCAGGCTACATATACACAATTGACAACCCCCCCTCCTCTCTCCCCCTCCCCCATCCTCCTGCACGTTTTCCCTTTCCGGTCCACAGTGGTAGGAATCATCAGGTTATTCTCACCCCGCCGCGTCACAAGCTCTCACATCCCCTACCTCTCTCTACCTTTCCTACCTACGCCCTGTGTCAATCCCTTGCGCGGGCTGCTTTCCCCCAGTTGCCACTGGTCACTTCATTTCTCCCACATCATTCCCATACTGCCTGCCTCCTCCTCCACCTTTCCTTCGTTCTCTCGTCTCCCCACTTAACCACTTACATCGCTCTACTTTATTTTATTCACTTGGTCTAACCTAGTTCCTCTTTCTACAGCCGACGCAGCAGGAGACACTTATCGCCCTGTAAGTACCACGCATTCAAATTTCTCATCCCCTTTGCCTTGTGTTCTCAGGGCCGGCTTGTTTCAGTCGGCGTCCACAATCATCTCACCTATCCGTCACGAGCGTGACGCACCCCTCCTCTTTCTTCATAGGCTGCGCGAGGGTATAGTTTGGTTTTCAAGCCCCTGCCTCGATGGATTCTCGTCGGTCTCTTGATTTGTAGCCTTTATCAACTAGTCTCGTCTGATCGACTTGTCCTGGCGATCTCTGGTCAAGCTTCCGTCCTCGACTCGCATAAGCTAGGAGCTAGCAGTGGGGAACGAGTACCCTTCTGGCCGTCACAACACGCAACTACGTGCAGACCCGGTCACCTGCAGTTCACTTTATTCCCCTCGCCCTCTGTCCTCCAACTTCCACACACTTTTCTTTTTATCTCCCTCTCTCCAGACCTTACACCTGTTCATTCGCTGACGACGACTTCCTCGAAGCGTGAGAGGTCCCGTTCCCCCAGACGTGGACGTTCCAGAAGCCCCACTACTCGCCGTTCATACTCGCCCCGTGACCGTTCGCGGAGTCGCCATCGGAGAAGAAGCCGCACCCCTATGACTGGCCAAGGTGCGCCTGCTGGAGGACAAGGAATTGGCTACACCGGACCACCTCATCGAACTTTCGAAGACCGCGCCGCTCATCGTGAACAAGTCATGAACAACATTCGGGAAACGTCGCAGCAGGACCGCCGCGTCTACGTCGGCAATTTGTCCTACGATGTCAAATGGCACCACCTCAAGGATTTTATGAGACAGGGTATGTCGTGAGACAAGGATGCGAGGGTCAGGTTCCATGTGTTGCTAACCCATCATTAGCTGGAGAGGTGCTCTATGCCGATGTGTTGCTGCTTCCTAATGGAATGTCGAAGGTGGGCTATGAGTGATTTGCGTTCGGCTACTGGTTCTTTTGTGGCTCCCTTCCTTTCGGTTATCTTTGATGGATTGTTGGATTGACGGGTTGGGACATCTTTGTCCATGGAATTTGTAGGGATGCGGGTAAGTCAAGCTTTGAATCCCTCAATCGGTTATTTGGCGACTAGATGCTGACATCACGTTGTTGACTAGAATTGTGGAATATGCGACCAGGGAGCAAGCTCAAAACGCCGTTGCTACCCTGAGCAACCAGAACCTTATGGGCAGACTTGTCTATGTTCGCGAGGCAAGTTCACCCTTGGATCATCGCTAGCATAATCATATACTAAACTGGTTTTCAGGACCGTGAGGCCGAGCCTCGTTTTGGACCTCCTGGAGGAGGTGCCAACCGCGGTGGTTTTGGTGGCGGCATGGGCCCCAACGGATATGGAGCTGTTCCCGGCCATGCTGGCCCCGGCGGTTTCGGTGGTGGTCCCATGGCTGGTGGCGGTGGCCGCCAGATCTACGTGTCCAACGTTTGTTCCATGCCCCATTCTTGCTCCTTATCATCTCGAAATATACTAATCAACTTTTCTTACAGCTGCCGTACAATGTTGGCTGGCAGGATCTGAAGGATCTGTTCAGACAAGCTGGTAAGTTGAGTCGTTTCATACATTAACGTGACCTACAGCTTGCGATACTAACTTTCCATAGCGCGCAATGGTGGTGTTATCCGCGCCGACGTTCATATCGGACCTGATGGCCGCCCGAAAGGATCGGGTATCGTTGTCTTTGAGACCCCGGATGATGCTCGCAACGCCATCCAGCAGTTCAATGGTTACGATTGGCAGGGCCGTATGCTGGAGGTTCGCGAGGATCGCTTTGCCGGTGCGAATATGGGTCCTGGTGGTTTCGGCGGTCGTGGCGGCTTCGGCGGCGGCCGTGGCGCCTTCGGCGGTTTCGGTCGCGGCGGCTTCGGTGGTGGCCGCGGTGGCTTTGGAGGTGGCTTCGGCGGTCGTGGCGGCTTCGGAGGAGCTCCCGGTGGTCCCCCTAGCTTCGATGCCAACCAGCCGGCCGCTCAGCCCAACCCGTTCACTGACTTCGCTACTTCTGGTACTGAACGGTCTGAGATCATTTACGTCCGGAACGTAAGTCAAACTTTCCTCTTGTACCCCCGAGTATCCGATTTCTCTGACTTTCCTCTTCTTCATCAGCTCCCTTGGTCGACCAGCAATGAGGATCTCGTCGAGCTCTTCTCTACTATTGGTAAGGTAGAGCAGGCTGAGATTCAGTATGAGCCCAGCGGTCGCTCCCGCGGCTCTGGCGTCGTTCGCTTCGACAATGCCGACACCGCCGACACCGCGATCCAAAAGTTCCAGGGTTATCAGTATGGTGGACGTCCTCTCGGTCTGAGTTTCGTCAAGTACCTTAACCCTGGTGCTGGCGGGGACAGCATGGATACCGATCCCCATGGTGGCCTGACACAAGATCAGATCATGTAAACTGATTACCGACCATCGCGTCAGTCATACTGGTTGATGCAACAGATTTCCTATGATAGTTTGGGATTTTCCATTTGGAGGTTGTATTATATGACTGGATCTAGGCCTGTCTTCGATGTGGCGCTCGGTTCAATCTTTCCAATTGCACTACTTGTCTATGGACAGGTGGCTATGGTCAGGGATTCAGTGGCCATGAGCATCGGCCTGGGATGGGGCAGTAGTTCGAATGGCCGCATGACAAGCATGTGAAGGATGGTGTCGGAGGAAGGAGATTGAGGAAGTTGAATTTGCGACATGCTTTACCTTGCCCAGTTTTAGCACATGGGAGAAGTGAACCCCACTGAAACTTGTTGCTCTTTTTGCGGCTAACTTCTGGCTCTTTGGCCTTTCTTTCAGCAAGTTGTTTACGGTTCGGACCCTCAAAATGGACAGTTGATCTTGTTTCACCTACATCCCCCCACCTTTAGACTGTACTCTTGAAGAGAACATGCAATTATCTCGGTTGACCTTAGGATTAAGATCGAACATTGGAACTGCGACTCTTGGTAGCCTGAATCAAAGCCAATCAAGGTGAAGCCAACGTGATGTGACGTGTTCGTGGTGTTTCATAATGGTGAATCGAGTGGAGAACGGGTGAGCCGGCTGCCCTTTAGCTGATGCTCATAAGTGCGGCTCAAATATGTCTACGCTTAACGTCAGGGTACGGTAGCTGCTGCTTCACCTGGGCAGTCTTGTTATCTTACCAAATGAGAAATGTTAATTTTGCTAATAGGACCGTTTAGAATCGAGTCACCTGAAGATACACGCTCTCCCGGTGATCAAGTTCACACCCAAGACAGGATCATAAAGGTCAGCCAGCAGATTTGGAACGAGCATATGAACGCTATCAATTCGGCTCGCTCTTACTCTTTTCTTCGTTCAACAGCTTCTCTGTTAAGGCACAGAAGTCGTTTTTTCACGCCTCTTCACTTATTCATTTGATGTTCCTCTCTTTCCCTTCCATCTCCATTTCCACGAAGGGCCACATCCTTCCTGCGGCAGGACTGAACATTCTCCAGAACGGGCATATGATTCCTTTAGTTCGCACCTTTCACTAACTCCAGTAGCTCACGTAGATAGTAGATGTGCGCTGCAAGCTAGATAGGCAGCTGAGATTTTCCTATCCGCCCCCCCCCCCCCCCCCCCCCCCCCCCCCCTCCTCCCCCCTCTCCCAACACCTTTTTTTTCTTTTTTCTTCCCTTCCTTTCTCGCTAGTCGTCTTGAAGGGTAATACCAACTACAAGCAGTTGAGTCGAGAGGTAGGGCAACCGAGAGTGGCAGATTGAAGGCTATGATGCGGTACTACTCACCAACGCTTTCCTCACCATACGTACCCACTTACTTGAACCAAGGTATTCCACCAAAACTTGGGAATATTACAAAATTTTATAGGGTACCCCCATACGGATCCCCCCCTCCGTTAGGTCAGGTACACACAAGAAGACAGAAAAAGCAATGATGTAATTTGCGACGCTTGCTTCGAGTCCAATCAGGGAATAGCCATCATAGAAGTCCCACCAGCACCAACACCAGGACCTCCAGCGGCTGCAGGACCTGTCTTCTTCTTCCTCGACTGCTTTTTCCTCTTGGTCCTGTCTCTCGGCTTCAACGCCCCCATGCCCTTCTTGCAAACATCGGCGTACCTCCCGTAGAAGGTTTCCAGGTCGGCTGGCTCGACAATGGTGGACAGCTTGATCTTTTCTGTCCTCTTGTCCTTGCCCTTGGCGTTGGTGGCGCGGATGAGGACCGGGAGCGGGGTGGCAGGGTTGAGGTCGGTGAGAGGGTCGGTATCCGTGGATTGGGAAGGTGTGCTGTAGGATACTGTGGGAGGGGTTAGCTTTGGTGATAGAGCTTCACTCTACTTGGCTCATCGCGGGTGGATGGAGATGGAGTTTCAGCTTGGAAAACAGCGGGAATTGGGAGGGTTGTCGTGACGGTAGCAAAGCCGAGTGTGAAGTTTCCCGTTTGCGCTGGGTTGGTGTAGGTACACGTACGCCTCTTTTGTACTAGGTTGATGGTTCCGTGATCTTGGTTCTTCCTATGCTCGAACAGATTGGTGAGCTTGGAAAAGAACTATACCAGAGTAGGTTGAAGTCAGATTAGCAGGGTCTCCTCAGGAAGGGATCACAGCAGTCAGTAACATATAACAGTACCTCATCGTGAGTTAAATGACCCATGATGTCCAGTTGTTTTTCTTTCTCTTCTTTTGCTTGTTTGCAAATGGTAAGACAACAATTCGGCTGAGGAGTGAATGTGAAGGCAACCTAGAATGATTGATGAGAGTCAACGAGAGTGGCAGCTTTCCCCACTGCCGTTGGCCAGCTCCCGTCGGGAGTGAGCTTCCCCAGTATAAAACCAGCCGGGTGGGGTCCCAAGCAACCGAGGATCCGCTTCATCTCTTGGCGCTTCCCTCTTGGCCCCGCAGTCGACACGCCTGGAACCCTGCACCGACCGATAACCAAAAAAACTATCTGATAACGATAGCAGGGCCCCAGTCGCGCGCTCTTCTAGGTATGCAGCAACGAAAGAGAAAGCCTTGCAAAGTTTGGAGGTCGTACCAATCAATCACATCTACACCTCCGCACGCGCATATTACAACATGGCACCCTCCATGAGGATAAAAGCTCCAAAATTGCCTGACAACCTCCTGAAGGAGCTCGGCGTAGAAGGTGAGCGTGCCTCCGTTCATGCGCCCATACAGCCATTGTCATTCCTGCCTGGCAATCAGGGTTCTCCGACGAAATCCTAACTCTTGCAGAACAATCTCACGGAGGTCGCAAGAATCAATTTCAATCTAGAAAGGATCGCCGTAAAGCAGAGAGAACACAGAAAAGGATCCACCGCACCTCGTCCACAAGAAGTTACCATACCGAGCGCGCTACAGCCCCAAAACCACAGAAGAAGGTCGATGCCGCACCGACAAAGGAAGCAAAGGAACCCAAGCCCATCTTGAAGAACGGGAAGAAACGATCATTGGGGGATGAGGATGAAGATGTTGCCCTCGAAGAGGACGATGATGAGGATTTCGATGACGAGGGCGATATCGATCTTGACGAGGACGAGGACGACGAGCTAGACCTCGACGAAGAAGACGACAAAGACGGCAAAGACGTGGACGATGAAGAGGAAAGTGATAACCCAACACAAACCATATCGAAGTCGCAGCCAAAAATCTCAAAAACTGTCATGGAACGATTGGCGCAAGACGACAAGGAGATCGCCGACCTCGAAAAGAAGCTCGGCATCAAGGGACGCAAATCGCTTCCAAAGTCCTTCCAGGAGGATGGTCTTCTTGATCTACTAGAAGGCCTCCCTGGCGTAGACAACGAAATAGCCGAGAAAAGGAAGCGGAAGTCTGAAGCGGATGAGTGGCTTGCGGCGAAAAGGAGGAAAGCGGAAGAGGCGAAGAAGACAAAGGAATTCGAACTAGACGAGGAAGAAAATGAAGTCTCCGAACTGGACGAAGAGGACGATGGCTTGGACGATCTCTTAGAGGGATTGAACTCTGACGAAGACAACGACGTTGACCAAGACGAAGACATGGTCGAAAGCGATTCTGATGAAGATGGAGAAGAAGACAGCATCTCGGGCGAGGATGAGGGGGAGTTTGGAGGATTTGACGAGGATGACGATGACCAAGACGATGACGAATCCGACAACGACGACGAAACGCTACAAAAGCCACCAGAACGAGTCCGCGAAAACCCATATGTTGCGCCCACAACTGGGCGGACCGTAGTAAAATACGTGCCACCATCCAAGCGACAGGAGGCGGGCTCAGAAGCGGAGTTGGTGGCCCGCATTCGCCGTCAAACACAAGGTCTCATCAACAGGATGACAGAGTCTAATCTTTTATCCATCATTATGGACTTTGAAAGGCTTTACCGCGACAACCCGCGACAACATCTTACGTCGAACATTGTCGATCTCCTACTCATTCAGGTGTGCGAGCCAACGACGCTGCCTGATACGTTGCTCGTGCTTACCGCGGGTTTCGCTACCGGTATCTTCAAGGTGATTGGTATGGACTTTGGCGCACAATTAATTCAAGAAGTGATCGAGCGATTTGATAGGCATTATGAAGAGGCCAAGGAGGCTGCAAAGGAGCGGCCAGACGTGCCGAAACAGACATCCAACCTCATCACTTTCCTATCCGAACTCTATAACTTTCAACTCGTGGGCCCTAACTTGCTCTTCGACTTCATTCGAATCCTTTTGGGTGATCTTTCGGAGCTGAACGCGGAACTTTTGCTCAGGATTGTGCGCATCGCTGGCCCAGCCCTCCGACAAGATGACCCCATGTCTGTCAAGGACATTGTTACCCTTATCCGCCCGGCTGTCGCCAAGATCGGAGAGAAGAACCTCAGCGTCAGAACTAAATTCATGATTGAGACCATCAACGACCTGAAAAACAACAAGATGAAGACGGGTCTAGGCGCTTCCGCCGTTCTCACGGAGCACACAACCAAGATGAAGAAGCTTTTGGGCACCTTGAAAACCATCAAGACGGCCGAGCCTTTGCGAATGACCCTTGCCGATATACGCGATGCCGACAAGAAGGGCAAATGGTGGCTTGTAGGCGCTAGCTGGGCAGGCAAAGATAAGGACAGTGACAAGAAGCCATTGACTCAGGACGGTGTCGTACAGGATAGCGTTGACTCGGACGACGAAAGCTTTGTCTTGGAGGATGTCGAGGACATGCCTGACCTCGGAGAACTTGCCAGAGAAAACCAGATGAACACAGACGTGCGCCGGTCCATCTTTGTGTCGATAATGTCCGCCACGGACTACGAAGATGCCTACTACCGCATCCTCAAGTTGCGCCTGAACAAGGAGCGACAGAGAGAGATTCCATACGTGATCATCCAGTGTGCCGGCGCAGAGCAGGTCTACAACCCATACTACACCTTGGTGGCCAAGAAGCTTTGCGGGGATCGCAAAATCCGGTGGTCGTTCCAAGACGCGCTCTGGAAGCTATTCAGGCGTCTCGGGGAGTCAGTTTTTGGCGATGATGCGGAGGATGAGGAGGATGTAGATGCGATGGACATGCGGCGGCTTGTCAACATTGCAAAACTGTTCGGGGCCATGGTGGCAGGTGGATCGCTAGGGTTGGCAATTCTGAAATGCCTCAATTTGCCTTATCTTCAAACCAAGACGCGGGCGCTAGTGGAGATCCTGCTGATTACTGTGCTTCTTGAAGCCGGAAAAGGCGGCGACAAGGATCGGGATGAGACGATTACTTCGGTGTTTGTGGCTGTGGAAGGGGTCCCCGAGCTTGCCAGAGGCCTGCAATGGTTCATCAAAAAGGTGGTCCGGAAGTCGGATCTCGCGGGAGGAGCGGCCAACACCAAGCTCGTCAAGGACGGTTGCAAGACGGCCATGGCGGCCTTGGAGCATGCGCTGCTCGCCGCCGAAGGGTTGGTGGAATAATTTTTGCTTTGTTGGGTACCTGTATATGGATCGGATATCTTCGGGAATAGCAACATAATGATCAGGGATACAAGTGTGCCGGGGTCCATACAAAAGGCCATTGACCAATATCTCGACGAGTTCATGGAACTAACCCAAGTATTCACGCTTCGATGTGATTACCTACTTTGTAGATATTGGTGTTGACGGCGGGACTGGAAAAGTTGGGGGTAGCTTTGGGGAACTTGTTGTCTGGAAGGGCGATTTGCTACTAGGGATCCAGGGAGCAACCGACTCGAGTCTGCGGGAGCCCGGAAATATAGTGGTCTGTGAATAGCACTCAATGATGTCATTTCGTTTTGCAACGAAGGGACGGGGTTTCATGAGGGTCGGGCGGGACTCTTTATTGTGGACATGAAGAGGAGGCAGATGGTTTGGGATGAATTGCCTGCCATGTGTCATGTCGTTCGACAAACCAAAGTCTAACCTCTGAGGAGACGGGTTAGGGACAGGTTATGCTTCTCCAATTCGGCAGCTGGGCAAGCTGGGGTTATTTGGCGTTGACGGGCGGAGTAAAGAGGGGAGCAAAGAGGGGATCGCGCCAAGGAGCAAGAGGATAGTCAAACACAAGCTGTCAGAAAAATGGTACATAGCGGGAGTGCAGAGATGTCAAAATTTTGGAGTCAGCTGCTGCACGCCAAGTTCGTCTTGACCAATCACAGGACGCAATGGGGCATACCTACCTCGAGTAGGTACCGTACGTATTTGGGGACGGGTTTCTACGACGAAGCAGTCAGGGCAGCAGCGACAGTGAGACGGCGAAGAGCGCGCTGCCCGTCCCACCTAAAACTGGCATCATAGTACTTTTATACTTACTGTAGCACACTGGGTACTAACACAATCAGGCAGTACCTACCTCTACCTACCGACCTATCTAGTGTACGCGAGATTAGAGGTACCTACTACCACCTAGAGGTAGGTACAGACCTACTTAGTGGTCTTCCTACTCCGCTCCGTCCTACCTACTCCGCTCTGCGCTGTCTCGAGCGGGCGAGCTTGGGGACGGGCACGGTGGAAAGCGGGTGCCCTTCAAGCGATGTGAGCCTCTGACGGGCTGGCAACCCGAACAAGTGGGACTGGACATTTTTCGCTTGCCGTGAATAGCTTCCGCCTCGAATCCCAACAATTGTCTCTCCCGCGGCGTTTTGCAGTTCAGTACACACTTTCGACGTCTCACCATCGAATCGCATTCCCTGCTTCCCCGGGCATCTCTCTGCAGTGCGCTCGTTCCTTCGAATTTTCCCTGTTTCCATTTCTGGTTTTACATTCAGCACATACTTTCACCATGCTGTCCCAAAGATTAATAGGCCGTGCTGCCGTCCGGTCCGCCTTCAAGCCCTCGGGGTAAGCCCACTGTCCCGGTTGCCGGCGGATGCCCGACACACTGTTTTCTCATGCGCGTACTGAGGCTGACCTGACGACCACATACAGGCTCCCTATCGTCGTTTCTCCCAGGTTGAGGAGGACCTATGCGACCGAGTCTGGTCTGTTTGCCAACATCAAGAGCTGGTTCTCGTCAAAGGATTCTGGTCGGCTGACTGTTGATGTGCCTGTAGAGGAGAAGGATCTCGTCATCATTGGAGGTGGTGTCGCTGGCTATGTTGCTGCCATCAAGGCCGGCCAGGAGGGTCTCAAGGTGCGTCGCATCGCGAATCAACTACACCGCAACACCGACGAATGACGACAATATCTGACTGCTATCTCCCATGTTGCCTGGAAATAGGTCGCCTGTATCGAGAAGCGCGGCACCCTCGGCGGTACCTGCCTGAACGTCGGCTGCATTCCCTCCAAGTCGCTCCTCAACAACTCCCATCTCTACCATCAGATCCTCCACGACTCGAAACACCGCGGCATCGAGGTCGGCGATGTCAAGCTCAACCTCGCCCAGCTTATGAAGGCCAAGGAACAGTCCGTCAGCGGTCTCACCAAAGGTGTCGAGTTCCTCCTGAAGAAGAACGGCGTCGAGTACATCAAGGGTGCCGGCGCCTTCGCCGATGAGCACACCATCAACGTCAAGCTCAACGACGGCGGCGAGACCTCCGTTAAGGGCAAGAACATCCTTATCGCCACTGGCTCCGAGGTCACCCCCTTCCCCGGCCTCGAAATCGACGAGAAGCGCGTCATCAGCAGCACTGGCGCCATTGCTCTTGAGAAGGTCCCGGAGAAGATGCTCGTCATCGGTGGTGGCATCATTGGTCTCGAAATGGCTTCTGTCTGGTCCCGTCTCGGCGCCCAGGTCACCGTCATCGAGTTTCTCGACCAGATTGGCGGCCCCGGCATGGACCTTGAGGTTGCCAAGTCCATCCAGAAGATCCTGAAGAAGCAGGGCATCAACTTCAAGACCGGCACCAAGGTCGTTTCCGGTGACAAGACTGGCGAGACCGTCAAGCTCGAGGTCGACTCCGCCAAGGGTGGCAAGCCCGAGACTGTGAGTGGCTTATGATACCCTGCAGGCTATCTGTTCGTTGTCGTGATTTTCAAAGCTGACATTGTTCAAACACAGCTCGAGGGTGACGTTGTTCTTGTCGCTATTGGCCGCCGTCCCTACACCGAGGGTCTCGGCCTTGAGAACATTGGACTCGAGAAGGATGAGCGCGGCCGTGTCATCATCGACTCCGAGTACCGCACCAAGATCCCCCACATTCGCTGCGTTGGTGATGTCACCTTCGGCCCCATGCTTGCCCACAAGGCTGAGGAGGAGGCCGTTGCTGTCGTCGAGTACATCAAGAAGGGCTACGGCCATGTCAACTACGGCTGCATTCCTTCGGTCATGTACACCTTCCCCGAGGTTGCCTGGGTTGGCCAGTCCGAGCAGGAACTCAAGAAGGCTGGTGTTCCCTACCGCGTCGGTACCTTCCCCTTCAGCGCCAACTCCCGTGCCAAGACCAACCTTGACACTGAGGGCATGGTTAAGATGATCGCCGACCCCGAGACCGACCGTATTCTCGGTGTCCACATCATCGGTCCTAACGCCGGTGAGATGATTGCTGAGGGTACCCTTGCCCTCGAGTATGGCGCTTCCAGCGAGGATATTGCCCGCACCTGCCACGCTCACCCTACCCTCGCCGAGGCTTTCAAGGAGGCGGCCATGGCCACTCACTCAAAGGCCATCCACTTCTAAGCAGCTGGAGCGTTTTGGCGTTGAATGGCTCTAAGCACGGAAAAATGTGCTGTCTGGATTTCTAGCATCGGGAGTATGGAAAGAGGATAGGAGGAGGTGTGTACTTGTACTGTAGTCACGGGCTTTCCCTCAAGGGTTTAATAGGGGGTTTTCACATGACATGCTAAATAGACGCCGCTTGTTGGTTGGACTAGGGCTATTTGGCCTTGCTGGTCCTGGTTGGGCTCGAGACTCGATGAATACACGAGATTTTAAAAGATACAGAAAAGCTACCTTGGTTGCCAAATGGGAAGGCAGGAAGGCTGCTGATTATTTTATGTTAACATTGCCGAGCTATCAGAAGGTTGTGGGTTTTGGATGATTCTTGTCTGTTCTCTAGGTATGCTGGTGCAATTACTTCTTAGTCCGAGTAGCAGTAGAGGTAGTACCCATCAATGCCGGTCTTCAACTGCGTTCTGGTGTTGATATGTACATATTCTTGTGTACAGGGCATGTTGCTTGGCATGACGTTATTTGTTTGATAAGCCATCGATCAGGGACCCTAACCCTTCGGATATCCTTTGGACCCTTTGTTCTGTTCTTCCCCTATGTTTCAGGGACATGCAGGCGGTTGTTACCCTGAACACCCAGGGTCCAAAGACGTCGTTGGCGATCAGCAATGTGGTTTAATTTCAGACGCAAATGTTGGAGTGGCAAGAACCCTTGCGTGACATCTGTTATTGTATGACCCCTATGTGGTGC
The DNA here is from genome assembly GCA_037102815.1 of Neurospora intermedia. Lineage (NCBI taxonomy): Eukaryota > Fungi > Ascomycota > Sordariomycetes > Sordariales > Sordariaceae > Neurospora > Neurospora intermedia. The sequence goes on from BTPP01000007.1 coordinate 1,835,807, forward strand.
AGCAAACGCCAAGCGGGATGGCCTGGAGCTTGCTAGCTGGGTAGACGCGCCTGTGTGGACAGCGGTGAGGTTTCCACTCGGTCAACCCCTCCAGTAGGAATGATCTTATCCAATGTCACGTCGTCCCATGCCCGTTGTTTTGGGTAGTCATGTCCACTGCCCAGGAACAGCGCCCGGATCAGAATCGACGTATCGAACCACTCACCAACCTCTGTGGCCCTATCCGTCCCACCTTCAACGTCCACCCACCTACTAGTATCAAACACCTTGGATTTCTATCAAAACTGACCTTGGGTTTCCTGAACTGTTGCGAGGACAACACCACAACCTTTTCCTGTCCACAGACGGCGTCGGGTGTTTTGTCCCATCCAGTAGCGAATCCCTCTATCTTTTTCGTTCCAAACACAACAGTCTTGCGCAAAGACAACAATGGCTTCTATACCCCCACCACCATCACGCGCCGCTGCCGAAGATACCGCAACGGCTCAGCAGTCGACAGTTAAAACAGCAGAGCGGACATATCCCTTCATTTCCCGCCGTGAGATCGAGGCCTTGATATCTGAGGGTCGCCATATCATCATTGTCGATCAATATGTCCTGAAGGTAGACGCTTGGGTCAAGTATCACCCCGGTGGTGACAAGGCCATCAAGCACATGATTGGGAGGGATGCTACCGATGAAGTAAACGGGTGCGTACAAAACACAATATCATGCACCAACCGCGACAGTCTGGATCCAGTCCGGTGTATAGTTCTCGGACCCCGGTGAAGAAGGAGATGCTGACTTCAGAGCGTGTACTTTTCTTTGGAATCACTACAGGTTACATTCCCCAGAAGCAAGAGCTCAGATGAACAGGTACAGAGTGGGTAGGATATCGGGGAGATGGAAGAATTTCTTGCCGCCGATACAAGGAGGCAAGTTCAGGCCAAGAGGAGAAGAAGGTGAAGAATGGGAGGAGGAGTCCCCAGAAATAAGGGCCAGAGCTGCGAACCACGATGAGGACACTAGCTTCGGATCGTCATCATTTGCGAGTCAGGCTGCCTCTACTGAATCCGAGAGCTCACGGACCCCTTCGCCCGCCCCTTCCCCGATCTTTGATGATGGAGAATCGGCGCCGGAATTGAACCAACTCCGCGCCCGTTCTAACGCCCGGTCAAAGTCGGCCGTAAGCCGATCCGATTCCTTCACCTCGATTTCTTCCATTGAGGATGAGAAGGCCAGTGCCAAGGGCGCCGATGATGGCCCTAGGGATGGCATGGCCCATCTCGACGCTCTAACAAGGCAAGAGATCAGGCTCGATCTCGACAAGTACCCTCCGCTCGATGAGGAAACGCAAGACACCGTCATCCGAAAGTATCGTGAACTCAACGAGCGCATTAAGGCCGAAGGACTCTATGACTGCAACTATATCGCTTACGCCATCGAAGGATTCCGCTATACTCTCCTCTTCTGCGGGTGTCTTCTGTTCCTAAAATGGGGTTGGTACGTTCCTAGTGCGTTCTGTCTCGGCTCTTTCTGGCACCAGCTAGTCTTCACTGCCCATGACGCCGGACACATGGGCATCACGCACCATTTTCATGTCGATACTGTCATCGGCATCATCATTGCCGACTTCATCGGTGGTCTCAGTCTAGGTTGGTGGAAGCGCAACCACAACGTTCACCATATCATCACCAACAGCCCCGAGCACGATCCGGACATAGAACACCTCCCCTTCTTCGCCATTTCCCATCGTTTCTTCACTAATCTGCGGTCCACATACTATGACCGTGTCATGGAATACGACATCTTTGCCAAATTCTTCGTCTCCCTCCAGCACTATCTCTACTACATCATCATGATGTTCGCCCGCCTGAACCTCTACCGTCTCTCGTGGGAGTACTTACTCAAGGGCCAGGCACCCAAGCACGGTCCTGCCTGGTGGCACCGGCATCTCGAGCTTGTCGGTCAGGTCTTCTTCTGGTGCTGGTTCGGTTATGGGATCATGTACAAGGCAATCGATGGCAACTGGAACCGCTTTGTTTTTTTCATGATCTCCCACGCGGTCACCAGCCCGTTGCACGTGCAGATCACTCTGTCACACTTCGCCATGTCCACCTCTGATCTGGGCCCTCATGAGTCCTTCCCGCAGCGCATGCTGCGCACCACCATGGACGTCGACTGCCCCGAGTGGCTTGACTTTTTCCACGGCGGCCTTCAGTTCCAGGCCATTCACCACTTGTACCCGCGCATTCCTAGACATAACCTTCGCAAGACGCAGAAGCTAGTCCAAGACTTCTGTAACGATGTTGGAATCCCTTATGCGCTGTACGGATTTGTGGAAGGCAACAAACACGTCATCGGGAGGCTAGCTGATGTGGCTAGGCAGGCAGCTATCTTGAAGAAGTGCCAGCAGACTATTGTTGATGGCAGCATCGGACATTCTCATGCTCACTGATTGTGACGCTTTCGAACGAGGGAAATGTATTGCACATGGAAATTTTATAAAAGGAGGGGATGGTCACGGGCGAGGGACGAGATATGGTAGATGGGCTACATGGGCTACAATGGCCCACAATTCTGGATTAAAGACAAATCTACGCTGTGTTCAGTATACTTTTCTCTTTTTTTTGGTTCTTTTCTTCCCTCAAAAAAAGAAAAATGTAAGAAAAATCGGTATTCCGGTTATGCATACCTGTACATACTTCCCTTGAGCAGGCAGTTTTGCACGTACGTCTGAGAGCCAGGCCATTCAGAGATATCACTACGTCTAGTCTGACTGTGAATCAAACTATGAACGACACTCTGGGAACTTTCCGCGAGTGTCCTTGTGGTTGGTTTCAACCAACCGGACGGAAGTATGTAGTTAGCAACTGGCCTGTCATATGAACTGTGTACAAAGGTTGTTGACAATCAAGTCCAGAGTCCAGATTAACGAAACGGGAGCTTGAATGAAGGTGTGGATGATGGAAGAACGGGATGTTTGGAGCAGCACAATGACGAGGTAAGAGAATATGAAGGTGACACGAAGCAGTAAACATTCGGGAGGTGTAACAAGAAACAATCACATGTGTCTCTTCGGCATATACCTCGTAAACAAAAAGGAATGGAATAGCCCAATAAGGTAGAGACGTCGAGAAAAGAGACACGGCCAGTGGAAAATATGGCCGTCACGTTATAGAAACAGTTGGATGGTGATCAAGCAGTCTTGCGGCCGGGGCAAGAGGCAAATAGTAGAAACTCGATTCTGGTAGTCTCATTCACTCAGCCTGCCTACTTGTACTTCTACAGACCCACATTAAAGCTTGGCGCTGTCTCCCCTCCTTCTTCCTTTTTCTAATCTTCTCTTTTGAGAACGCCTGTTTGAAAGACTAGACATAAGTTCTACCTACCCTGTTAGAAGCACCAAACTGAGAAGCTGGTCTTCTAATACATAGCTCAAATTGACATTTACCCACGTGCTCAAGGTAAACAACACGACCAAGAGCTTCCAGTGTACGGCCTAAACGACGACGTCACTGCCACCACTCTTCATCACTACAGTTCTTATCAGCTGGCGTATGAGACCCGTTAGGTTTCAAGCACGTTGGAAGGCCGGTACTGCTAGTACTAGAACTAGTCTTTGCAGACAGGTTGGACGGCAAGAAAGGCTGGCGCTTCGGTAGCTCGGGTAGGTACAGGTACTAACTTGGCTGGCTACACCATAGGCAGGACAAGACAAGAGCTGTTCAGGCTGCGCGTCAGTCACCACCACCAAGCAGCCTGACGAACCTCCCAATCATCCACATCCCGCATCCCATGTCCCATCGAGGCCAAAGTTAAGTTGGGAAAGCGTTTGCAGATCGCCGCATTCACATCACCTTATAACCGTGCATTGGATCTGCATCAGAATAACCACTTCGCGTCTTGTTTTTCACATTTTCATATTGCCAGATTACCTACCTGGAGGCTCCAAGGCTCCATCCGGCGCCGCAACACCATTCAGCCTCATCCAGCATCGCGTGCTAGGCGGTCGAGGGCGTACACGATACATACGACAGAGGCAAAAGCATAGATCGTATGTCGGACCGAGTTGGTGACAGGTTGGACTAGCACGACAGCGCCTATCTATGACATATAGCCACTTACTAGAGGTACGCTGTTTAAAACCCCGTCCGCCTTCCCTGACCATTGTTATCCGTCAACCACCGACGCACACAGTCAACGTAAGCGTCCTCTCCTGTCCTGTCTCGGTCGCTAACGGGCTTGGAGCGGTGCCATAGTAGCATGTGCTTGATTCCCCAGGCCTACAAGATTGATCAACAAGAGCACGCCCGACAAGACCTGAGCCATGGACCTGAACATTCAGCGCTTTCTCAATGACAAGCTATATGACAAGCGCAAGATCGGGGCACTCGAGTATGTCTTTTTTTTTCCTTTCCTCCCTTTCTTCATCGCCGCTTTCCTCCACTTTGCCAATCCGTGGATTGATATGGCCTTGGCTCCCGGATCCGCAGGCCAGTCTTCTCACGGCATTGACCTTTTCGTGGATGCCCTTTATCGATCGAGATCCTAGACTTACACAAGCTCGCTCTTCCAGCCTGGAGCGTACCATTCGTGAGCTGATTGCCGCCAAGGACTACGCCAAAATCGAAGCCATCCTCGACCAGCTTTGCAATGACTACGCATATGCTGTTCATCAGCCTCATGCACGCAACGGTGGCTTGATAGGCCTGGCTGCCGCCGCAATAGCACTCGGCCCAGTATGTTAACGTCTTTCCCCGTCTTGATATCAAATTGCCCCTTTCCCTTACTCACTCTTCCAAGCAGGAGCTTCCCAAGTACCTCGAGGTCATTGTTCCTCCCGTTCTAGCTTGCTTCACGGACCAGGATGCTCGGGTAAGATATTATGCCTGTGAGGCTATGTACAACATAGCCAAGGTGGCCAAGGGTGAAATTCTGGTCTACTTCAATTATATTTTCGATGCTCTCTGCAAAGTAAGTCACACTCCATTTGTCTATTCTTCCGCGCCATGTTACTCACATGTTGACCACGGCGCCTAGTTGGGCGCCGACTCTGAACTCTCTGTCAAAAATGGTGCCGAGCTTTTAGATCGCCTAGTCAAAGATATCGTTTCCGAATCGGCCGCGACCTATGTTTCGGTGCTGGAGCAGCCTCAGGAGTTCGACGGAGACGATAAGAACGCCAATGACGAACAGTTGGACCTGCCCACTGCATTTTCCTTGAAACGATTCATCCCCCTGCTGCGGGAGCGCATCTTCGCCCTGAACCCCTTCAGCAGAACCTTCTTGGTTGGCTGGATAACTCTGCTCGACTCGATCCCTGACCTTGAGCTCGTCACCTACCTGCCAGAATTCCTCGGTGGACTTTTGCGTTTTCTCAGTGACTCCAACCGAGACGTTCATGTTGCTACCCAGGCTTGCCTGGACAAGTTCCTGGCTGAAATCAAACGCATCGCTCAAGTCAAGAAGGGGATAACCGAGAGCAAGAGGTCTAGAGATGCAGCAAGGCGAAGCAGAAAGGACTCCATCGGTAGCGGCGGTGGCCGCTTCCTTGAGGATGGGGACGAGGTCGACTCCATAACGGCAAACGAGGAGGACGACGATGTGAGCAGCGAAGATGACTGGGTCCCCGGACAGGACGTGCAAATCAACTACAAGGCCATCCTGGAGATACTAACCGCCACTCTCGATTCGCCCCTAGGTATGTCTACCTCTCACCCTCGGACCAATCGCCAGAAGAATCTGATAGATGTTTCAGAAGAGGACGGACTTCTAGAATCGCTACGCTGGATCGTCGAATTCCTCGATATCTGCCCGGAAGAAGTATTGCCATTTACGCCCAAGATACTGGCGCATTTACTGCCGGCTATGGCTAGCGGTGTTGAGTCTATTCGCCAAGCCGCCGCCAGAGTCAATAACTCGCTGATGGACTATGTGGTTTCTCTTTCTGACGAAGCAGATCTCGTATCCGCCCCGCCGGCTCCTAGTGAGCAGCTGAACGGAAACGCGAGCAATCGGGCGTCTTTGTCTAGTTCACGAGACCTCGACCTCCGCAGTCCGACACCAGCTCAGGGAAGGCAAAACGAACGCGCCCCTACTCCCGCAGTCGCATCTCAGGCAACACCTCAGGCAATACCTCAAGCTGACCTCGACTATGTTGCTGCCGTAAACTCGCTGACACTGTTGTTCCTGAACGATCACGAGGCCACCCGTGTTGCTGCCCTGACATGGTTGATCATGCTGCACCGAAAAGCACCCAGAAAAGTGTTGGCTTTTAACGACGGGACTTTCCCAGCCTTGCTCAAGACCCTGTCCGATCCTGCGGAAGCAGTCGTTACCAAGGACTTGCAGCTTCTCTCGCAAATTTCGAGAAACAGTGAAGACGATTATTTCTCCAACTTCATGGTTAACCTGCTGCAGTTATTTTCGACCGACAGGAAGCTTCTAGAAACGAGAGGCAACCTAATAATCCGTCAACTTTGCACAAGCCTCAGCGCCGAGCGGATCTACAGAACATTGGCCGATTGCATTGAAAAGGAGGAGGACGTCGAGTTCGCGAGCATAATGGTGCAAAACCTTAACAACAACCTCATCACTGCGCCTGAATTAGCGGAGTTGCGAAAACGGCTCAGGAACCTTGAAACTAAGGTATGGCACTATGAGCGCTCTTTCTAAAGGCAAGGTACTCACACAACTTGTAGGATGGCCAAACATTCTTTGTAGCGCTTTTCCGATCATGGTGTTACAATGCAGTGGCAACTTTCTCGCTCTGCCTGCTGGCACAGGCCTACGAACAGGCTTATAATCTCTTACAGATATTGTGTGTATTCTCCTAGCCCCTCGAGTATACGCTGCTAACTATTCGACAGTGCCGAGCTCGAGATGACGGTCAATATGCTCATCCAGATCGACAAGCTGGTTCAACTACTGGAGTCGCCGGTTTTCACTTGTACCTTACCTTCCAGAACCCACCCTTACACGCTTTGACAGCTGGCTAACAGTGACCAGATCTTCGTTTGCAACTACTCGAGCCGGAAAAGTACCCACACTTGTATAAGTGTCTCTACGGGCTTCTGATGCTTTTGCCGCAATCCTCGGCTTTTGCGGCCCTAAAAAACCGCCTCAACAGCGTCAGCTCTATCGGCTATCTTCACATTGCGCCTAGACCGTATGTCAACTCTGCCACAGGGAACGGTGTTAGCGGAGGAGGCGCCCATTTGTCTCATTCGCGACATGGCTCAGTCGCCGAGGCGTTTGCCGGCTCCCCTTCTTCACCACCCTTAGCGTCCCCAAACCGTAAAAGCACTTCAGGAATCGATGCTCACATGTTGTTGACCCGCAGCACTGCTACTACGCCAAGTGCGTCCACCTTTGACCGCCCCAATCGACTTAAGGGGAGAGACGACAGCATCATCCGCTGGAATGAATTGCTAGAGAAGTTCCGATCAGTCCAGGAACGTGCCAGGCGTCTTCAACGAGGAGATGAAGACGACGCGTCATCAGCGTTGAGTGATCTTAAGATAGGAGGAGGCGATACTGCAATGGATGCCAAGGGCACTGGGAGGGAAGGGACAGGAGGGCGAGCGCCTCCTGTTCCGGCCAAGGATCTGCCCGCGGCGGCGCCTCCAGCAAAAACCCGAACGCTTGGAAGGCCTTTTGGGAGACTCGGAGGGGCAGTGGCAGGTCGAGGCAAGCGAGCCCAGCAGTGAATGCCTTTGAATTTGATGTTCTGATCTGTTTGGTTTCGCACGCTTCTTGGTCTTCGTGGCTTCGGCATGCATGCGTCCTTTCGTCGAGTTTGTCTCTGGCGCTCAGCCATTTCATTGCATTTGATAACAGCTGACAAGAGCAGACACCATGCTTGCGTGTAATGTTATGGTACCTCCCGACGACGATGCGGACATGGAAACAACGAATTGGAAAGATTACGAAAGTGAGCCTGACATGATTTACAGAAGAGAAGATGGGCTCTGGTCAGTCTGAGAGGCAAGAACAAGAAAGGGGTAGTACGAAAGTTTGAGACAGGTTCACGGGCATATTGCATTATGGAGGGTGAAGAACGTTGTCGATACTCAATAAAACTAAACGAAAAAGCCAAAGACCATGCAATTCTCCCGCGGTTACTGTCGCGAGTTTCCCGTCATTCCCTTAGTGCCGGTCTCTCTTTGCGGCGATAATCCCCCTTCGACCAATCCCTCAAATGCCTCATCCCTCCTGCTCGTCAATGACCTCAACCCCTCCCTCAGCAGCTCCAAGGCCCGTCTCGCTTGCTCTATATCAGGCGGCAACCCTTGAAACGCCCGGACCTTCACATCCAATTCGTGCTTTCGCCTCAATAACTCCAAATAAGCCTCCTGCTCCCTCCGTACCTGCTCAACCGTCACCATGCCTCTTCCCTCCTCCTCACCACAACTACCACCACCATCACCCCCAACAACAGCATCCGCCAAGTTCGCCACCTTCTCCTTCAACTGCGGTAATGTCTGTCCCGCTAACATTCTGATGCGTCGCTGCACTTCCAGGTTTTCCTTGGCCAATCCCGCAGCTGGGCTGCAGCCGGGGTGCCTACGGAGCCGAACGAGTAGCTTCTCGATGGAGGCTGTGGCGCAGGTGATGTGCGAGCTGAGCAGATCCAGGCGCTGTCGGGCCTGTTCGAGATTGTTGAGCTCGGTTGATAGGGAGAGGAAAGAGGACGCGAGGTGGATGGGGTCGCCTTGGGTGACTGGGAGGGAGAGGGTTTGGGAGAGGTGAGAGAGGGAGGTTAGGGCTTCTTGGCCAGCAGGTGTAAGGGAGGCGGAGAGCAAGGAGAATATGGATTGTTTTGCTTCGTGGTAAGTTAGTGACGCTGAGGGAGAGGGAAAGGAGGGGGTGATGTCGTCTTGGGCTTGGGCAGCGGTTCGGTCCGGAGATGTGGTGTTGCTGGTGTTCAGCTTCACCTGAGTGGCAGATTCCAGGTCGGCGATCTGCTGGCGCGGATCGTCGGCAGCTTCGTTGGCGGTGGCTAGGGCGAGGAGTGCCTTCAGCGTCTCGGGGTTTCGCTCGAAGGATGGCACTTTGAGATGTAGCGGGGCATATTTGGCATGAAGCCAGGAGTCGACGTAGGACCAGTCCTTGGCGGCGGAGGCGGCGGCGCGGGCAACGGAGGGGGAAAAAATCACGGGCGCGGAGGGTGGCAGGTGGGAGGACATGGTCAGGATGGTTGTGTGTATACGTAGCAAGTATTCCTTTCTCTTTTCCGGAATCCGGGAGGGAGGGTTGGCTTGGTATATGTTCTTTTGTTATTCTCTCCTTGTTTTCTTCAGAGGTGTGTTTGTTCTGTTGATGAGGTGTGCGCCCCTTCACAGGCAGTTCGTCTCTTCCTTCTGTGGGACCGTGTTTACAGCAACGTTCGATGTCTTGTCTCGAACTGTCCGCCGCGGAATTGTCAGTCCGGTTAACTGTTGTCTCGAGGACCTTCCCACCTCCGTATGTGCTTTTTTCCCCGTAAGGTACAGGTTTGCTTCACCAGTGGAAACCGTAGGAGCAACAACGGCCATGCGGCGAGCGAGGCAGGTTGGGTTGTCTGACACGTACAATATCACGGAAGTAAAAGATGCCCACTATAAGAAAGTATTCGAAGGTACATACATATGCTTACCTAGGTACCTTTAGTTCTATAAACGTATAAAGGTAGATAGAGGTATTTCTTTAGCCCCTCTCAATCGCCTGGGAAGGTCCCACTCCTCATACAGTTTAGCATACACTACACTACACAGTAGTAGCTAGTAAGTCTAGTGGTTGCGCTACCCGTGCGTTGTCTCATTGGTCAATATTGTGCAAGTAAACAAAAGCTGCGCTGGCCACGCAGGGCCCACTGTCGCAACGCGCTTTCACTACCTACACTACAGGGAGCGCTGTACCGCACCTGAACGTGAAGTGTTGGTAAATCTACCACCCGCCAATGCCATGCCATACCATGTCCCCAGGTTGTGGTTTTTTCAACCTCCATCGGTTTTTCTATTTTTTTGAATCCATTTTTTTTATTAGGTCTTTTTTTTATTTCTTTCCTTCAACACCCTGCTTGCATCTTGTCTTTCTTTCACCAGTGAGAGCGCGTCCGGCTGCTTCTGATAGCTGAGTTGTGACAAGCAGCAGCCAAATAACGAAGAACCACCACAGCACCTCGACCATCATCACTACGACCACCGCCACAACGACGACAATCAGACAATCTATGAGGAATACATACCCAGCAGAGAACACGACATTGCTACCTAGGGCCTGCCGCCATAATGGTCCAGCCGGGCGTCGAGGGCCTGGGTACGCCGCGCACCGCCGTCGGTGACGCGACTTTTCTCGACCGCCAACCCGACTTCGACTTGTCCCAAGAGCTCTCCTTCCACTCGCCCTCCAAAGATGCAAACATTGCCCAGCAACTCCGGAATGGCAACCGGCCGAGCCTGTCGACACCACGGGGTACCCGCGCTCCCTTCACGAACCGGCGCAATGTCCAAGCCAACGGCAACACCAACGTGGGCGGTCCAGAATTCACACCCCTCCTCAAATCAGCCACGAGAAACAGTGCAAGGCGCCTGCCCGGCAAGGAGAACGGCCGGACGACACCGAATTTTCTGGAGAGGATCGACGAGGATATCACGCCGTTGCCCAAGCTCAACACCTCGGTTTACAGCTCCCATACACCTTTACCCAACGATGCGACCGTTTCCAGTACAGAAGTGACGACACCCATCACCATAAGGCGGCGAGGTGGCACCAAGGGTCCTCTCGACGAAGGCAACCAACTGTCACTGCGTGAGCAAGAGAACGTGGTCAACAAGATTGAAAAGGAAAACTTTGGGTTGAAGCTCAAGATTCACTTCCTAGAAGAGGCGCTTCGGAAGGCAGGACCTGGCTTCAGCGAGGCTGCGCTCAAGGAGAATACGGAGCTCAAGGTTGACAAGGTCACCATGCAGCGAGAACTGCAGCGTTACAAAAAGACCCTTAGCACGGCGGAGAAGGACCTCGAGAAGTATCGAGCCCAGATGATGGAAATGCAAGAGAAGGCGGCCAAGAAGTTTTCAGATGGGAACCAGCGTGCCGAACTGGACCGCTTGCGCCAGTTGGTGGAGGAGAAGGAAGCCGAGATACGGCGCCTTCAGCAACTGCTCGAGCAGGGCCAGGGCGAGAACGAAAAACTTGAGGAGCTACAGGAGCACATTGAGGAAGAGGCAGAGGAGTTGAGGGAGAAGGCCGCTGAGTTTGAAGAACAACTAAAAGAGGCTCAGGTGCGAATCGCCGAATTGGAGGACAAGGCAGCCTCTAGCGACGTGCTACGGGAAGCCCAGGAAACCATCGAGGATCTTCAGCACGATGTGAGGCGTCTCGAGCAGCAGTTGGACGACATGAAGGACAAGGCGGAGGAGGCCATTTCACAGAAGGACAGGGCGGAGGCGGACCTGCAAGAGCTGCAGAATGAGATGGCGAACAAGTCGGTCATTACCAAGGGCCTTTCGCGGCAGGTTGAGGAAAAGGTTGCCCGCCTACAAAGCGAACTCGAGACTGCTCGGCAAGAATGCGTGACGGTAGCACAACAGCGCGATGCGCAATCCGCCCAGGTTGAGAACCTCAAGTCGACTCTTCGCCAAGTGCAGCAGGAGCGGCAGTCACTCGAGCAAACCCGCGCATCCATGGCAGCTAGGCTGGAACGAGGGCAGGCGCAACTCGATCAGCTTTCCAGCGAAAAGCAACTTTTGCAGGAGCGGCACGATGCCATGGCAAATGAGTCCGCCTCTTTGCGACGCGAAATGTCCGGATTACAGACTGCAGTCTCAGCGCTCGAACTGAATATGGAACGCGAACGGCAGAATGCGCTGAATATCGAACAGAACATCCGGGCACAGTACAAAGGCGAGATGGACCGTCTAAACAACCATGCCCTCAGTGTCGAACAGAATCTTCGGGCTCAATACGCCGAGGAGATGAAGCGACTGAACAACGAAATCTCGGATCTCCAGGCCGAGTGCCGCGAAAAGGATAATCTGTACGATAACGACAGTGAGAAGTGGGAAGCTGAGCGTCGAAAGCTCGAAGCGGAGTTGAACAGGGCCCAGGAGCGGGCTTCTGGCCTCCAAGTGTCACTTGATCAGCTGCGGCAGACGGAAGGGAACCTGTCCAACAAGGAGGCAAGGCTACAGCACGCTCTTCAGCTGGAAAATGAGCGGCACAAGAGGGAAGAGGCACTTATGAGCCGGCAAATCCAAGAACTGCAACAGAACCTTCAATCTCGTCAAGCAATGCTCGAGGACCTCCGAAAGGAAATGCGCCAAGTGCAAGACCAACATCGCCAGACCCAGCTGGATTATCAAGCGCAAACAGACAAGGTTGCGGCGTTGGAGGATGAAGTAGAGGTTCTGCAAGCTGCTCTGGATGAGGAGTCTGAGAGAGCTGGCCAGGACCTTGAAAAACTACAAGAAGAATGCATGGATCTGAAACGGAAACTTGCCTCTGCCCAGGCCACATCGAGTGCTGCCAGAGCTTCGATGAATACCTCGAATTCCAATGCTCCGACTTACGATGAAAGTCAAGCGAGTCTAAGACTCCAGCTGGCGGATGCCAACGAGACTCTAGCCCGCATCATGAAAGAGCAGAAAATGCTACAAGAACGGTACAACAATCTTGATGCCGAGGCGCGTTCACTGAGGATAAACCTATCTCACGCCACGGCAGAGCGTGACGAATTAGAGGCGGAGCTTCAACAGCATAGGGATCAAGGTCCTGATCAGGACACATTCCAGCTTGACCAGGAGAAGCTTAACTTGCGCTCTGCGAAGACAAGGCTGGATAATGAGATCCGTAGGTTAAGAGAAGAAAATCGGTCCCTGCTTGAGCGACAGCGCTCGATGCAGAAATCGCTCGAAGAAGAGATTGAGAAGGCGTCTGCTGAAGAAGAGCGCCTCAACCAGGAAATTCTTCAGCTCCAAGCCAAGGTTCGCGATTCGTCATCGTCTGCGCCGGGAGAGCTGGTGACAGCTCGTCGGACTATTCGCGAACTCGAGCGCCGCATTGCAGAACTTGAGACACAGCAGGCCACTTCTTCTCTGTTCCCTAATCTTGGCGGAGCTGAAGGCAATCATGAAATCTCCCTCCTGCAACGCGACCTCACTGCTGCAAGGAAGAAGGAGATTGAGCTTCTTCAACGCGAGGCCGCCCAAAAGGAGACTATCAAGTTGCTCAAGCGACAGATCGCTGATCTGGAGCGCAGAGTCCATGAAGCGACAATCAGCAAGCTTGCAGTGTCTCCTTTGTCCTCCCATGGCGGCGACTCCGCCCAAAAGAATGAGATCTCGGAACTTCGGCAGCAATTGACCACAGCACATCAGTCTATTTACGACTTGAAGACAGCTCTCCGCGAAGCCGAGCGCAAGGTCAGTACCTCAGCGGACGAACTTCAAAGACAATATGAAGACCTCGAAGATGAGAAGATGGAACTGGAGCAGCTTCTTGATGAGGCGCAAATTGCCGCTGAAGAGGCCCAACGGGCACATGAACAGGCCCTCAAAAAGTACAAGCAGCGGAGCGAGAAGTACAAGAGCGAACGCGATGGCCTCGTGGCGGCTTCCCTCGAGGACCAAAAGCGGCGGGCTAACAAGCTCGGCAAACACCACCCAGCTGATCTCGACAATAGCCTCTTAAGCGATGTCTCCATGTCTCTCGGCGAGCGTCGCGACCTGCACAACATGCTGAAGGAGTCACAGCTCGCTGCTGATAAGCTTGATCGCGAGGTGAGGGAGCACCGTGAGGCACTAGAGGAGATGATGGCTATAGAGGTTGCCTTGCGCAAAAAGCTCGAGCGGGCGAGAAGCGAGCGAGCTGCATACAGGGCTAGCGCAGAGAAGCTACATCGGGACGTCAAGACACTTACATACGAAAAGGAAAAGGCTGTCAGGGAGGCTGAAGTGGTGGTCAACGAAGCTGTTAAGGAGATCGCAAAGGCTAAGGGTCACGACCCAAAGGCACTGGTATATACCCCCAAGGCTAAAATTGCTGATGGGACATTTGACACGGATACGGAAGCCATCATCCGCGCGGCCGAGGCGGCGGAAAGGAGGCACGAGAAGGAGATCAGGGGACTGGTTATGCAAATGGAGTGGATGAAGGCATGCTGGGATCGCGAAGCAAGGTTGAGAAAGGATGCAGCGTTTGCCAAGAGGTATTTGACGTTGGAGGTTCAAATTCGCGATGCTTGGTATGTCACTTTTCCCCCCTCCTCTCCTGTCCTGTTCGATGCATGAAACATTAAACTAACCTCACCACCCCTTAACACAGCAACAAGGCAGATCTAGCAATCATCAACCGGATTCGCGCCGAACTAGGAGCCAACAACAACCCCTCTTCCCGCAAGGCCCTCGGTCAACTCTCTTCCATCAAAAAGACCCAACAGCAACACGGCCTCCTCACACCCCCCGCGAGTTCGAAGAAACAGCAACCAAGGCCGCGCCCTGGAAAACTCCTCAAGATGGCACTTACGGCCGTCCGATTCGTTGTCCGGATGCGAATCGAGGCCAAGAAGTTTGCAGAAAACGACAAAGTGCGCCAGCGCCTTGCCGATTGTGTGGAGCAGATGGAGCGCGAAGATCGAATCCGTCAAATGCGCGATCAGTGGAGGGCGAAGCGAGCCGGGCCCTTAGGTTCTTCAAGTGGTGGTGCAGGTGATGGCAAGGGCGGCGGTCATCATGGCCATGGCCATGACCATGACATTATTGGAAAGGGGAAAGGGAAGCAGAAGAGTAGTGGTGGTAGCAGCAAAAGGGATCTCCTAATGATGAGGGGGGCTGCTATCTGATCATGGTCATGACAACGTACTCCAATCACCGAATCACTGGGTTTGATGTTGGTCGAAGGGAAAAGATGAGAGAAGAAACGTCAGAACCTACGGAAAGTTCATGGAAAGGCCTTGGTAGATAAAGAGGAGTTTGGTTATGGGAGGCATCACGGCGTCATGGTTATGGAATAGTAACAGCAATGCATGACAAGGACTTCTTGGAGTGACACACCCCTCTGACTTGAATTACGTATATCCTGTTGGCTGCTGTTTGTTAGGTCTTACGGCGGTCTTTCTTGTTGATTGTGTGAATATCCTGGCATCTCTCTTGTTTTGCCTCTCGCCGTCGATCGTTTCTCTTTTCATTTGTACCTGCCAAGTTGATGGGGGATGTTTATACTTACTTAGTACATGATTGACAGCGGGACTGTATAGTAGTAACCTAGGCGGCATGCGCTGGATTGACAGACCCCTCGGCCTTCGTCTTCTCACCTCATAGGCGCTATAGGGTTTTCCCTTTTCTCCTAGTTTTGGCCTATCGACTTGACTGCCAATCAATCACCAAATCTGCATGGATAGATGCATGATGGCTGCGCCTTAATATCAACTTTCACGCGTTGTCCCTGACTTTTTTTTTTTCTTTTTCTTTTTTTTTTTTTTTCGTCGTGTACACACAAACGAGGGGTGTACTGACGGAAAGGGAACACAAACGAGGCAGGTCAAACCTGCTGGTATATAGAAGCAGACGTGATGGGAGAGACTCAATCAACAACTCTTGTTTAAACTGGGCCGGTATTCTGATTTTAGCTCTACAAAATCGTACCCCTACTTGTTTTGTGTGCCCAATATGTTCGTCGCACGTTCAACGACGCCGCGGTGGAATTGTGTGCCCTTTGCGATTATTCCGACACCGCACACCCTAAGAAGAAGACTCGATATTTTGACTTTCAATTTCCCAGCGCTTTCGTACCTCATAATTTCGTCGCCCCTTTCAACCATGATTTTCAATCCGAAAACCCAAATTGGACACCACTGGCGAACAAGCCAGCAGAAGAAGAAAAGCAAGAAAACATTCAGGGTAAAAAAGGTACCCAACACCGATGGTGTAGACAAACAACTCCATACAATTTTGAACCTTTTTTTTTTCTTGGTCGGTCATAATAAAGCATCCGCTAGGGTTACGAATCCCCTTTGTCCTCTTCATTAGCCATTACCCAGCCTGTGTCAATCGACGTCACCTTCCAGCTTTGCGGCCCTTTGGAGTTCCTTACGACCACTGGCGGAGGTGAGAAAGGACTGGTGAAGAGGACTATGAAGAGTCTAGGCCATGAAAACGATACAAAACTCCGAAGCTCCAGGCAAAACTCAGACCAGGACCTGCAGGTTTTTCAGGTCTCAATAATAACAGTGTAAGAAATACCAAAAAAAAAAAAAAAAGAAGAAAGGTCGAGAAAGGGAAGCACTCGCTGGCGAGCCCAACAGGTGTCGTAGCGAACCGACAAAGGAGGACGGACTATGCTACTACGAGGGTAGATGACCCAACATGTGACGTAATGGTATTTTTCGTGAATAAAAAAAAAAAAAAAAAAGGGGGGGGGGGGGGGGGGGGTATTGGACCTTAGCAAAAAACAAACCAAGAGAAGACCAAATAAAAAAGATAAAAAAATCGTAAACATCAAGACTGTTCATCAAACGTGAGATGCCTCCGTGAAACGCTAAGCGGCGTCTTCCAAGGCTTCTGCGCCGGACTAGGCGTCATGTGAACGAAATCAGAAAAGTCGAAGCCAAGGCCAGGAGTATTGGGGAACGGATTTCCGCCCCCAGGTGTGGTCATCATGGACGAGGGCAACGCCAACCTGTTGCTGCTCAGAAGGCCCAAGTGCTTGGGTGGTGGGGTCGATGGCGGCTCCATCAGGAAGTGGTGGTTGTGGGTAACATGATTGTTACTGTCGAATCGTCTCTTGGTCGGACGGGCAGGAGATGGCGAGGCTGCCAGATATAGAAGCAAATCTGCACCCTCCTCGTTTGTCTTTTCTTGGGTTTGCTGGCCTCCCATCGACGTATTGGTCCCCAGAGGCCTTCGAATGGTGGGCAAGGGTGGTTTGTTTTCCTTCTTTCTTCCGCCGAGAACATTGCGAGTGCGCATCGGCGGCGTCCTTGGCGGCGATACCCGCACGTGAGAGCGTGCAAACGAGTGTACGGGGGGATCGTCTTCATCGTCCGAGGGATTGGCACCGTAGCCAGGCGAGGCCAGAACACTGGTCATTTGTCTCGAGGTATCAAACAAGGCCACGTTGGGGCCTGTTGAGGTAGTAAAATGCCGTTGTCGCTGGGGTTTCATGGGCGATGACTGAGTCAAGTCGTGGTGTTCTTTCCACGATGAGTGGCTGCCATACGTGAAAGAACGGTGAGCGGTGGGTGACTGGCGGAACCTCTTGCTCGGACTCGACATGTTTGGGTCGTACTCGAAGGATGCCAGATACGAGCGCTTGCGATGACCCGAGCTGCCGTTGCTGGATCCGATGGCATCAGAGAAGACGGGAGCCTTAAGTGGTGAGCTCATCAGGGCTCGCGTAGGGTATGGAAGATCGGAAGCGCTGGAGGAGGAGTCGGACAAGATATCACCATCGAGGAGCCTGCTTCGACGCAGCTCCTTTTCGAATCTGGGCTCGATACTGTCGAGGGTAAGGTCTTCGAGGCCATGTTTTGTCTTGAACTGAGCTAGGGCCAGGCGGTTCTGAAGTCTTCTGACCATCTGACGGCAAAGAACGGTTACCAACTAGCCTGCTTGGAGCTTGCAATGCGGTGGAAAGCAAGGATGGAAGAGCGGAAGAAGTTGGACGACGACATACCCTACTGATTTCAACCCTCTTGAGCACCCTATCGGCCACGACCTCTATCTCATGCTGTTTCTTGGACGGCGACGACATGGTCCTCGAATCGGAAATGACCATGCACGATGCGGAGTGCCGTCTTTCGCGGAGAAGTGACGCTGCAGTGTTTGTTTGGCGAGCAATTGCAGGTGGGACTCTACAAAGAGATTGCAGGTCTGGAGATGATGGTCAGTGGTCCCTGGTGAGGGAGGACTGACTGGCGCCTAGCTCAACGCAATGGCAGGGCAGCTTAACACGGACACATGGAAGATGCAGGCAGGAGCTGTGCAACGCAACCGCACCAATCTGCCAGTGGTCTTAGTAAACCTCAACGGCCTCAGTGGAGGATCCGGCGGGAGCTTGGTAAGGGAGTGCCTGGCGGACGTCGAAGGGTCGAGCGCGAGGTGCGAGATGATCGATGGTGCCTTCTCGTGGCTGCCGCGAAGCTATGTCGTTTGCAATGGATAGATCGGAGAGCTGATGTCAAACTGATAGACTGGGCCTTTACTTTCCCCCCAAAAGTGAAAGGTCTTGCATCAGTCTATCAGGGAGGCTGCGCCGAAAGAAGCGGCAAGTGAGGAATTGGTTGTTGGTAGGCAAGGGATCAGTTCGATCCGATGTCCAGGCCAACAGCGTGATGGAAGGGAAGAGAACGAGACGGGACGGAGTTGTTTACCATCCATGTCAAGTTCAAGATTCGACACTCAGCTTGCTTAATTGGTGCCCTGTGTCCGCCACCCCCATTGCCCAGTGGCCAGTGCGCTGGGCTCTTCCAGCCATGCCATGACCAATAGAGACTACCACTAACTATATCTTTAAAAGCCGTACAAACAGAGACAGAAAAGTGTAAAATGCTTATACAGTACTTTCTACCTTTGCTATTCTGATCATAGCTTCAGATGAAGGCTAGTTTCTTATCTTGGAGGTTCAAAAAGGTTTCAAACTATGGCTGAAGAATCAAACTAACAGACTACCCGGCTGCTTGAGAATTGTAAATTTTATGACGTATAGATTCAGGCCAGGACAATCGCCCCTGTAGTCTGAAGAGAAATATTCAAGTCATCTTTATCCGTGACAGGTTACATATCTCTTCATCATCATCGGACTGCCGCAACAATGTGGGAGACCCGTCCTGACACTCTCGGGTTGCACAATGAATGACTTGTGACAGAGAGCTTAGGATAGATACCGGGGAGGAGTATCCTTGAAGCACAAAAAGAAAAAAAAAAAAAAAAAAAAAAAAACACCAGGGCCAAGACCAGGTAGCGGGTGAACAATCGAAATAGAAGTCGCGGATATGGCCAGTTATAAGAATCTGGAGGGCGCGGAGGCTGACGAAATGCTCCGGATCCCAGTATCAATTCTGGATGCGGACTGTCTGTGCTCGGCAGCCAGCTGGCCCTAGCTACACCTGCATTCCGTGCCCAATTTCCGGTCCGCAGTTGGCGCCCGAGCTGTTGCCGATCGGCCAGGCCTCAGCGTGAAACGGAACCGCAACGGCGGAATTACGAGTCTCTTTGATGACCTGGATCAGATAGACTGGGGTTTGTTGAGGGACGGGCAAAGGTAGATTCCATTGGCAAGATATGATTGTTCTCTTTTCTCGGTTGCACGAATATAGAGCACAATATCTACAGCCAAACTATCGTCAGCATTTACACCCTTTGGGGACCAAGACCAGCACTGTCATGCCCAACCATACACATATATACTTGGGTGGGTGCGGCACAGGAAGTCCTGATGCTTTGCAGTATACCCGGAGGTAGAGGTTTTCACGGTGCCTGGATCCGTTTTCCTGAATGCTGCCTCTTGACTTCACGTACATAAAACGACTGCGAAGGTAGTGTACTACTCCAAAAACGGCCTTGTGAGCCATGGACGTTCACCACAGTCACTGGCTCTAATAGCCAACACCCTAAAGCTTAGCATCTTTCTCGCGCGCGTACTGTTGGTGTCGAGTTTGCTGAATACCATCAGCCAACTACATTCCCGAGATGTCTTGATAGATATACTTTCGAACGCAAGAGGATATATCGTCACGCGGGAGCCTCCTGCCAGCTCCCTACAATCTCTAGAACTGACCTTGTTGTCTTACCTACCTTAAATCCTAACGCCTAACCCTTAAATCTTTCAGGCGGCCGAAATGACTCTGCTATTGGTCAGACGGGTTCCACACAGGCCGCTTAGGATTGCGCACAGTCGCTTGAGCCAAGTTGCCCTATCCAAGTGAATGTTGCACTGGATGTTGATCGATACCAAACAGGTCGTAGCTTGCGCACCAAATCACAAGTGGATTGAGATACAGCTTGAAAGCGTGGGAATAACTACAGCTGTATGTACGTGGATTGCTGCACTGCTGGCCTACTGTATATACACTACTACGTAGCCGACGTCCAGCTTCAGACTTCTGATTTCGTCTTTCTCTCTCTCCCCTGTACACAGTATGCTCGCCTTATAAAGAACCTGAAGGCAAAGTTGGGACCGAGTTCAAGAACCATCGAGACTTGATACTGTGCATGACGGTGCACGTGGCGCCGTTTCACGATGGAGCTACTTGCACAATACTGTACTACTTACTGCGCCTTGCTCACAGGGTGGGTGCCCTGCAGTGTTGGGACACTATTAGGAAACTCAACCAAGTCGCGACTTTTTTTTTTTTTTTTTTTTTTTTTCTCTCTCTTAATGTCTTGCTCCAGGGCCATTTCGCCAGCAGACGTCGGGTCTCTCATGTTCACGGACCTTCCAAGATCAACGGGCCGAACCCCGCTCACACCTCTCCTGCGCCTAATGGAGCCTCCTCTGCTGTAACAGTACTGACGACTTTACAGCCAGTTTTACCATTTAAAATTCGAATTATTACCATTTTATAAAGGACGGTGAGGGAGCTGTCCCTGATCTTCAGCCCAGCATCTTGCGGGTCACCCAAGCTCAGTCATGGTTGGCTATGTGTACTGATGAGCGGACGATAGCTGGTTGGACTTCTGTTGAAAGACTTCCCTCCTCAATCGTCGCGCCACCAGGTTGTTGTGGGATCGACGTCGGTAAGGGTCGAGTTAGTGTTCTGGCATGTCTGGCCTTGCTGGCTCGCCTTGCTTGCCGGCTTGCCTGCATGTATCTTGTCGGGCCCGTGAACCAAGGTAGCAAATAGGACTATTATCGCCAAAAACACGATTTGATGTCAAAACGAGATCAACAGCATGTGTTCGAAGCAAATTGCCCATCTTCCAAGGGTGCAGCCCGATATACAGGTCCAATGGCATTCTGTTCCGCAAGTTACTGGAGTGCAAGTGGCTTTTTCCATATGTACAAGTCGGAGAGATGGTAAAGCGGTCATGAAGGCCCCCAAGCTTATACCAGCGTGGTCAAGCCAAGCCTTACACAACCGCACATGACTGTACATAAGTACCTGAATACGTACACTACATGACTTACTCCTGCTCTTGCTCCTCACATGCCACCGATGTCATGTACTGTAATGTATTTTTAGGTGGATGTATCTTTGGCGTAAGGTTGTCCAATGTATTGACGCTTGCGGTTGGTGTATTGCGTAGTAAGGGACGTAACCTAAGGTACCAGACAGACAAAACGGTAAGGATTGGAGTTTGGATGACGTCCCAGCCGATCGTCTTCGTCGTCTGATTCGTCAAGGTAGCTCCGTTTTGGCACGGGACTTTCTCCGCAGCGCGTACAACTTGAAATAGATACTATAGCACTTGCCCGACATGGAAGACAAGATGCCCTCCTCGCCTGGGAGGTTTCAAACTTTGCGTCCACTTCAGCACTAGCAAAAGGTAGGGTTCTGAACTTTATGTCCACCGGCGCCGCATCGAGGCTCCATTCTTACCTCAACCCAGCCCCGGTTCTTCCACCTCGCGAGTCTCAAGTTTCCACGGCAGCGATCCTACCGTCTCTGGCATACTGTCGAGACTGTGTACTGGCGTACCTCTACCAAGCGAACAAGGTTTGCTACTAGGCTCACCAAGGCAATTGATGTTGCCGCTCTCGCTGGCTACTGCAAGTTTTTTGCCTGCTTTCCGGAACTTGATCAATCATACCGTAGCTTGCCAGTCCTGACAGTCATATGTACTCCCCAGTCCCGTCCGCGCCAGCTTCTGTCACCTCCAATCCACCGAGGGGGCACGCAACTCGCAAAACTAGGTACATACCAGACAACACAGGTCCAAGGCGCCAAAAAGCACTCGCCCCTAATTATTGTCCCCCAATTCCTAAACATCGACTGGGTCCACGGAAGAACGCACCTCCATCATTTTTCATTTTTTTTTTCCCACCAGCACCGTGTCCATCCGCCGGTCAAGGTCCCTTGTCCCTGATCCTCTGCCTTAAGACGGTACCCTGAACTCGACCACAGTCTCGACCTTTTTCGACTCGTTCAACCCTCTGGACCTTCTCTGAGACGTCAAGCCCCGAATCCTCCAGCGACACCGGACACAGCCTGAGATGGACCGTACGCCCATCGCCTGTCTGGTCATTATCTCGCGCTGAGCTTAAACAACCGTCCCCCATATCGCATCGCCAGCACGCCTGGCTTGGCCGTCTGCCATAGCTCTTTCGACTACTGTACCGCCTTCTGTTTCTTCATCCGCTGCGTGAACCGTTTGAGTCCCCCGCCGCCTGGGTGCATTACGTCGCGAAGCAGCCGCGGTTCGACCACCTGAACGCTCGACCCAGAGCATGCTACGTGACCTTGGGAAAAGTGGAAACAACTGTCGGCTCGGACCAGGAGACCGCACCACGTTTGTGTGGAGATGAGAAGAGGAGCAGAGCGTGACCAGTCCATCAAACTGTGCTCTTGCTTGGGAGAAACTCGTGCCTACTAAATTGGACTGTTCTTGATTCTCGGTCGCAGTCCTTATCGGCCGCTGTTATCGGCTTTGACTGCTTGGACATTCGCTTGTCTAGAACTCGTGTCCCGACCCACGCTGAACCACCACAATCATGCCGCCTCCCGAGGGTGACTCGGCCTCTGTGCAGGCTGGTAACAACTCCAGCGACTTTGTGAGCTCCTCTTCCAAAGCTTCCCCTTTCCACTCTCCTCTCCCTCTGTCTGCCAGCGACCGCTAGTCTCAAGATGGGTGCTAACCCGTACTTTGTCTCACCTAGGTGCGCAAGCTATATAAGTACGAAGCCTAAATCCCCGAAGCCATCTTGAGGCGCCAAGTTCACGCCTGTAAATTGCGAAAAGTGCGTTCTGACCAGCTTGTAGGATGCTCGAAGACCCCACGTACAATTCCGTAGTACGATGGAGCGCCGATGGTGACAGTTTCGTTGTTCTAGAGGTATGCGCTGAACGGCATTCCATTTGGGGAAGACGCTCCCCCCTGCTCTTGCTGACATGCTCTTCAACAGAATGAAAAATTCACCAAAACCATCTTACCCAAACACTTCAAGCACAGCAATTTCGCAAGCTTCGTACGGCAGTTGAACAAATACGATTTTCACAAAGTGAGGCACAATGAAGAAAGTGGCGAAGCGCCATACGGAAGAGATGTGGGTGGTCCAAGTTATCGGTCCTGCAAAGGGGATTCCTTCAGCTGACCGTATCCAGGCATGGGAATTTCGACATCCCGAGTTTCGTGCAGATAGGAAAGATAACCTAGATAATATCCGCAGAAAAGCGCCCGCCCCGCGTAAGCCAGCGCAAGCTGAGGATACCTTTGGCGCGTCGCAGCAGATTGTCGTCCTAAGCGAATCGCTTACTGCGACCCAACACCAGATCCAGGCGTTGCAAGAACAGTATTTCGAGCTGGCGCAGACGAACAAAGTGCTCGTCAACGAGGTCATCAGCTTGCAGAAGATGGTCAGGGCTCAAAGTCAAGTTTCCAACGAGTTGATCACCCACCTCAGCAACATCGAGGACCGTCGACGGAATAGCAGACACTCGGCGCATTCTAGCCACTCAAGTCATTCAGGTCCGACCTTCCACGCAGGATCCCTTGGGCTACTACCAGACGGTGCTGATGAGCCGGCAGCCGAACTTAGACGAGCGCGCGAGATACTCAATGGCGTTTCCCCCGACTCCCAGGCCGACCGGGAACTCGAACGGTTATCGGTCGCCTATCATCAAAATGGGTCTCCATCGGAATCGGCGACCTCGTCAGTCATGTTCACCCAGAGCGGCCCTGGCCCCATGCACATGTTGCATGACCCCCTCAACGACCCAAGACACATGGTCTATCCGGTAGGGCAGACAACAGGCATCGATCCATTCCATTCCGACCACATCAACAACATCCCTTATACTCGTCCCTTGAGTAATCCGAATGCGATGGCAGACTCTGCCCAGATCACACCTCCCCCAAAAGATCAAGGCACCTCCATGTGGAGCCACAAGCGGCCACGTATCCTACTCGTCGAGGATGACAAGACATGCGCAAGGATCGGTGCCAAATTCCTACATGTACTCGAATGCTCGGTAGATATTGCTGTAAGTTCTGGGTATCTCGCCTTGGGGAATTCGAATTACCCGAAGGCAGCCGTCGCTAACACTGTAACAGAAGGACGGGCTGGAAGCTGTCGAAAAGATCAACAATCCGGAAAATAACGAGGGCTTCGACCTCATTTTCATGGACATTATTATGCCCAACCTGGATGGCGTATCGGCGACGGCGATGATCAGGATGGTGACGGCAAGAGTACCCATCATTGCCATGACGTCGAATATTCGACAAGAAGATATCCAGACCTACTTTCAGTATGGTACGTTGAGCCCATCCCAGTTCACCCCACCTGCTTCTTTCGATGTTCTAACGTCCCTTTCTCCAAGGTATGAATGATGTGTTAGCAAAACCCTTTACGAAAGACAGCATGATCCGCGTTTTGAGGAAGCATCTGGCATATATGCTCAAAGACCCGCTCCAAGGCGGCCTTAACGCGGATGATACAGGACAGACTGTCGGTGCCCCAGGACCGCCGGGCCAGAACCAACAAGCTTACAGCAACAACCAACAAGCGCAGGCCAACATGATGGCGGCGGCGGCGGCGATGGCAAACTCTTCGATGGGCAGCAGCGCACAGGTCAAATTTGAACAGACGCCGATACCTTCGCCTGCCACCACGTCCTCATGGCATTCCCCAGGGCAGATGAACCAGACGTCCCCCAACATGGACGGTGGGGGATACATGAATGCCGGAGGGAACGGGCCGGGAGGGATGGTTCTGACGCCGGGGGGCACACAAAGACCGCCGCCGCCACCCTATCAAATGATGAAAAACCAGGTGAACCAACTAGCAGGCGGATCGGCGGGTTTCCAAGGCGGCGGCCATATACAGGCCTCTGAGGGCATGGGAATGGGTGGATCAGAAGAGAATCGGCCAGAAAAGCGCCAACGGTTGTACGGGCCTGGCGCGAACCACCAGAGGCCGTTTGTGCAATAGAGGGTAACCGTCGATGGAGTGACGATTCTGATTGTAGATCGAAGAGGGGATAGCGAGCGACGAGATCGGTAAAAGCACGGAATGGAAGGAATTACGCATTCGGGGTGGCAGGGTCGGCTGGCGTCAATTTTTTTTTTTTTTTTCCGTAGCTGATTGTTTCGATGTCGATCTTGGGCCGTGTTGCATGCTCGTCGACGAAGGCAAAGAGCTGCTCGATTCCCGACTAAGTGTCGCCGCAGAGTTGGCTAACCTCTACTGCAATTCGAAGCCTTAGAAACTCGTACCAAAGCCTGATTCGTGTGCGCCGGCTGATGTAAACTTTGTTCCTTTTTTTCCCTCCCTTCTGGAGGGGGATGGATAGTGTGTAGCGTGATTGGTTAAGTAGAGAGGTAACGTGGTCGGCTCCTCATTCCGCGCATGTAGTTTAAGTCTGAAGTAGATGTCGTTGCATCCGGTCTGCAGTCCTTTCCACCTACTAGACTTGGGCGAGTGCTCTGTTCGAATTGTTGCTGTCGAACTAGCAGTTGGTCGTCAAATGAGCATATGTGGTAGTGACGCTTTCCAGGGTGAGCCAAGATTGTTGGCACAATGCTGATGAGAAAATGACTGTAGGGGGTCGTAGAAACAACAAGCAGGTGGGAAAAGTTTAGGAAGATGGAAAGAAATAAAAAGGATGGAATCTGGTGTTAAATACATGAGCTCGGGAGCAGACTGAACTAAGTACAGTAGATAAACTGTCAGTTGTAAGTGAATGAGGATAACGGAGAGGGGGGGGGGGGGGGGGGGGGGGGGGTGAAAGGTTCATAGGTCGAGGTAAGAAGGTGAGTATCGGGAGCCTGGGGTTTCGTATGATATGTATCTGGAGGGAAAAGAGAAGAGAGAGGAGGCGGGTGAGAGGAGCACAGCTACCGTTCGGTACAACCGCTCGTACTACAGCCCGGAATGGTTGGTGGGTTCCAGACGAGCCTAGACCTGGCTAGGCGCCAGGATCGTCGGGTACTTGCTACATATTCACGCACCAACTGTGGTGCAGACAGGAGTAAGCATTGAAAGGGCCTGGTTCGAGAACATTTGGGGGAAGAACATCCCTCATAGCGAGGCATGGGTAGTGTATATGCACCTCGATCGGTCCCAGGAGACGGCTGGGATGAGTCAATGCTGCTGTTGCTCAGCCGGCTCCTGATTAACGGCGGGATCGAAGAGAACTTGGATGTTTGTAAAAACCAAGTTCACGAAAGCGCGAAGGCCCGGTGGTTTCCCTGCCAGTATGCGAGTTAAGAGTCGGTATTAGGCTCGGTACTAGTGGAGGGCAATTGTAATCCTGGGACTTGCAGGACGGGGGAGTGGACCGAGGTTGATACCTCCAATTGTAAACACCTCTTCGAGATAAGAATCTGGTGCCGGAGCGAATGAGCCCTGTTGAGTCCGGTACGAGGTCCGTTTGAAGGTAGAGAGAACTGTTTTGGCTGTTTGCCTGCATGTAAGTCGTGACCCAAAGGATGATATTGGATATGTAGTCTTGGACACGGGTATGAAGGATGAAGAGTGGTGTTGTTTGCTCGTCTCTATGGCAAATTGTAGTGTAGCCTGATCCTTCTTTCCCATCCGGGGTTCTTGACGGAGCATGAAAATTCATAGCCGCGGGAGGCAAGACAAGAAACAGATGAGGAGACTGGGACGCCAATATAAAGTCAAGGCTAATCGGAGATACGGCGTGGCGGCGGATTTCCGGGCTGGTTCCAGTTGATAACACCGCGGACCAACATAATACATAAAGGAAACGAGGTGGAGGGAAAGAAATAGCAATGTGGGGGTCGGGGAAGGGGCGTTAAACCGGGCCGGAGCCGCCTTCTCTGACGGCCTTGGGCGGGACCAAGCTAGGCCAAGGACACTTTTCGGTAGCTCGGAGCCTACAGCAATTTAAAGCAGAGTGGCCTGCAGTGGTGTTGGAGAACATTAAAAGTACCTTCGTTGTTACGCATGGCGTCGTGCTTGACTGGCAAGACGGGCTCCTGGAACCGGGTCCGCCTGAGCCGCTTACTAGGATCCACCAAGAAACCTCGGATGCGGTATGCTGCATGTTCGATGGTGGTCTAGAACTCTTTAGTCCCATATAGTGCGGTCCGCCGTTATACCTACATATGTAGTGTAGTGTAGTGTAGTCTGTCTGTCTGTGTAGTTATGTACCTGGCGCCGTGACGCTCGCTTTATGTATAAATGGGAGGAGACGGTGTTGGATTCGATGTACACTAAGGATCTGCAGATCGGACGAGATTCGTTCCATTATCGTTCCGACCCTCGTTAGAACGCGAACTAGCACGTGGCGAGGCTGGTGAACTACCAACGGCCAGGTGCTTTCCCCATGCAGTGATCCTCCCGAGGCGCGGTCCTGCGAAGCTTTGTCGGCACAACATAGCCCAGGTGCAAGAATGTAATAGGTAGGCTGATAGTTAGTTGCATATGTAACCGAACGGTGAGTCGGCACTTTGGGAGATGGGTTTGGCGTGCCGCGGTTGGGTTTCGTCAAATCGAAATCGGCTAGCATCCGACAGGCCATCCTGGAGTTATCTAGTGTAGTGTCATGTACATAGCAGTGCTGTGTACACTGCACTATATGCATATACTGCGTATAGTGTACGCAATATACCGGCTCCTGGCGCAAATCAACATTTGGCTCCACCGGAAGGGTGGGATCGCCGATCATCTCTCGGCACTCAGCTGAAATTGGAATCCGGATCATGGTTCGGCTGGACTAAGTTCATGTCCCAACTTAAGTCGCCATGATCTTGATAGCTAAGATGGGCGAGGTGCGAGAGGGCAGGTGAGCTGGATGTTCCAGTCCTTGCCCACGGATTCAGTTACGTCTGCTAGAATTCGCCCTGGAGCCAGGAAAACTGCCAGACTGCGCGCACGGCAGAAGCTCGGATCTTGAGTTCTACTATTTACTATGCACTACCTAGTACCTTCCCTTTCATACATATTGCCGTTGTTGTGTAGCCAAGGGAGATGCTAAGCACTGTCGTGTTGTAGTGTACACTACTAGGACACGAAGTACTGTTCAGTGCCGGTGCTACGATGTGCTTGGTGATGCGGCTACTTCAGTTAAGTTGTAATGGATGGGAGCCCAAATGCGGCTAGTGGTTTCCAACGCCACAATTTTCCACTGATCAAAGTTACCACCTGTAAGGCTCAGTGCAGTTGGTACGCGGTACGGTAAACTAGCATATGTACTATGTTAAGGCACCGATGGTACGTACAAGCCACAGGTGATAGCCCTGCGCCCCACCTCCAAGCATGCAGTACCTACCTTACGGAAAACACAATGTGGAAGTTTGGACAGATCGGGGCCACTGCGTTGACTCATCATTGCAAGGTTTTGGTACCACACAGCGGCCGAGGCAGGCGCATTATCAACCCCAGCTTTGAAGTTCAAACGCGCCGTTCTTGACATTGTGCAGCCCCACCTTTTTCCTTCTACCACAGTCTTCCCCGCGCTTCCCGATCCGCGGCCACTTACTCAACCAGGCCCTCGTCGACCCATTCCTGTAGAGTTCGAGCTGATAAATAGACTTCAGTTGGCAATGTCGGGCAAGCAGGTCAGCAAGGGCGGAGCTGCCAATAAGTCCAAAAAGCCCGCCAAGGGCGGCGCCGAGGAGAAGAGAGAAGATGCCCTCCAGGCCGTCATCCTCGCCGATTCTTTCCAAGACCGCTTTCAGCCTTTCGCGCTTGAAAAGCCCAGGGTAAATGCCTTCATGCTTCATGCTAAATGCTTCGTGTCCCTTGTCCCTGGTGACCTCTGAGTACTGACGGCCTTCTCCTGACAGTGTCTCCTTCCTTTGGTCAACGTGCCCGTTATCGAATACACGCTCGAGTATCTAGCCTCCAACGGCGTCCAGGAGGTCTTCATCTACTGCGGCGCCCACTCCGAAGACGTCGAAACCTACATCCACGACTCCGACCGATGGAGCCCTGAAAGTAATCTCTGCCCCTTCTCTTCTGTCGACTTCATCCGCGTGTCCGACGCAAGCTCCATCGGTGACTTTTTGCGAGATCTTGACAAGCGCAGTCTTATCTCGGGTGACTTCATTCTGATTCATGGCGATGTTGTCGCAAACATCCCCCTCGATGGTATTCTGGCCAGGCACCGCGCAAGGAGAGAGGCCAACAGAGACGCCTGCATGACCGTCGTCTTGCGCTCAACAGGAGACAGCCCTCACCGGGCTGCAAAGGCCCGGGGCATTACTCCTGTCTTTGTTGTCGACCCCACCAACGGCCGTTGTCTGCAATATGAAGAGATGCACCCACTTCAGAAGGACAAGTATGTCAAGTTGGACGAGTCGGTATTCGAGTATCCTGAGTTCGAATTACGCACCGATTTGATCGATTGTGGCATCGATATTTGCACACCGGATGTTTTGGCCTTGTGGTCCGAGAGCTTCGACTACGAGCTTCCCCGCAAGAACTTCCTTCACGGCGTACTGAAAGACTGGGAGCTCAACGGCAAGATCATCAGCGCCGAGATTCTTGAGGAAGGCTACGGGGCTCGCGCCAGCAACCTTCAGATGTATGATTGCATCAGCCAGGATATCCTCCACCGCTGGGCGCTACCGTATGTCCCCGATAGCAACCTTCTTCACGGACAAACTTACAAGTACAAACGGGGTCTTTGGTTAGAGGATGGCGCACACATCGCAAAAAACAGCACAGTATCCAAATCCGTACTAGGGAAGACCGCCTATGTCGACACTGGTAGCACAATCTCGAGCAGTATCATCGGAAGGAGGTGCCAGATCGGAAAGAACGTGAGGATAGAGAACAGCTATATCTGGGATGACGCGGTGATCGAAGACGGTGCTACTGTTCTGCATTCCATTGTAGCCAACGATGCAGTCATTGGTAAGCACAGCTACATTCCTCAAGGCTCTCTCATCTCCTACGGTGTGCGGATCAGCGCCGGAACACAACTCTCATCCAAACCCCTACCGAGAATATCCCTCTTTACCAGTGAAAGAGAGCCGGTCAAGACCGACATTAAACTGGTCGGAAACGATGGCAAGGGAGCCCAATATAAAGAGCCAGAAGACGACGAGGACAGTGACTCCGAGGATGAAGGCGATGCGGACCCCGCCATTCTCCAAAGCTCTCTCATTTACTCTTTGGCTGGCCTCAACGTTTCAAGCGAGTCCATCTCCACATTAGCGACCCATGACTCCGATGATGACCTCTCGGATGACGAGTACGAGCAAGGCTTCCAAGCCAAGGCCAACCGCGAGCGCCTATCCTCCTTCGCGTCTGACGATTCCGCTGCCGCCGTCATGAAGCTCGACCAGTTCCATGGTGACGCTGTTCACGGACTTGTAGATGCCCTCCGTGCTGACGACAACGAGGACTTCGACTCTGCGAAGCTGGAGTTCATGGGTTTGAGACTGGCCAATAATGCTTCGGACAGCATGATGCGCAAGGCCATTGCCGTAGCCTTTGCTACTCGCGCCGCCGAGCTCATGAGTCCCGAAAACGGCGGTCTTGAGCCTACCAAGGCCGCTGGCCGGGCTCTTACGTCCAAGAAGGGTGCCGTCAAGTTCATTACAGAGGTTGGCGTCGGCGGAAACAAGGTCGATCTCCACGCTGAGTTTGCCCTCGCGTTGCAGAAAGCTTTGGCAGCCATTAAGGGGCTTGATTCTGCGCGCGCAGGAACGCTACTTGCCGCCATGCTGCAGCAGCTTTATAACTTGGACGTTCTCGAGGAAGAGGGTATTCTCGCCTGGTGGGCGGATGCCAGGGCTGCAGAGAATGATACACTCTCCAAGATCAAGGAGAGGAGTCGTGTGCTGGTCGAATGGCTGGAGAATGCAGATGAGGAGGATAGCAACGAAGACAGTGATGAAGAGGATGGGGATAGTGACTAGATGGGTTATCAATGGAAGTGCATGCTGAAGAGGGATGGATTATTTGGAAGAAGGAAGCAAGCGTGGAGGAACGAAAAGGGGGAGGTGTAGATGAATTTATACCCGCAGCAATTGCGATCTCGAAATACTGCTTGTGTTCTCTTTTTGGGAAGGAAAGAATGGATGGACGGGAAAACGAAGGAAAATTTGACATCCGCATACTCCTCGCTCTCAACACATCTTCCTTTGTATGAGCACGGATGCCTGTGATGATTTCATGAACTACACTGAGCATCCTTACTAAAATGATGGCCTGAGTGCTCTCAGCATACAGGTTGTATAGGTGAGCGTCGTCAAGAATACTAGGTTGCAACAGTCAGAACCACCCATGCTCTTTGCTTTCCAACTTTGGTACTTGCTTCACACTCGACTTGCTATCTCACCATACGTACATCTTGGTCAAAACATTAACAGTTTGGTGATAATGTGTATGATTATCTTACTGCGCAAACTCGTCACCGAAGGACAATACCCTCACCATGAAGAATGCACTTATCAATCCGAAGGGCAAGTCTAACCATAGATTCATCCAAGCTTGTTGGCGGCATGAGACTTGCTGGAAATAGAAACGTCAAAAGGCCAGGAGCCTTCATCGACAGCCGCATTGATGTTGCCCACATTGATACACCGTAGACCGTCCTCGTTTCACAGCTCAGTGGCTTAGTTCCCGTCGGATGGCTCCATCTGTCACTTGTCCTTTTAAGTGCTAAGTCATGGTCCAAGCAAAGGCAGATGGGAGGTTGGGCAAGGTGTAGTAGATTAACGGTTAGAAGATGGGTATAGTAGGTAGAGTATATATATATATATGCTTAGGCAGGGATGTGATAAGGGATATCAAAGCGACAAAGGCAGTTTGCTGATGACAACAGAAAACCCGTCAACCCAAGCGCCGCATGACCCGGTTACCCCCACAATATTGAAACCCCTTGGGGGTATTAGTGTATGGCTGTACAGCAGCAAATTTGATTAGCATGACTTTTTCTTGGGGTTTTGGAGAATAGAATGAATAGGTTTGCCGGTCGCACACAACGTACCCAGAGCCACCATTTGGCTTGCCGTAGACTGGTGATTTCCTCCCCGAGCTTGTGAAAATTTGGATGCCATCGATCCAGAAGCCGGCTCTGACATAAAAACCGGTAACGTATTCGCCTCGACGGATATCTGGCATCAGTCAGTATATCAATGAACAGTGTTGGCTGACTTCAGCATCGTACTTACCCATTTCAAAAACGTCACCTCCTGCTTTCCCCCCCTTTTTCCCAAAAAGTTGCGTTGAACTATCATCATACACAAACTCCAAACCATCCAAGGCCATCCCATGGTAAACAATAATCCTCGAGAGAACTATGCCTTGTTTCACTGCACTTGTGAACACAACTTCAGAGGGCTCGCTTCCTTCCAATTTGGATGCCCCCAACGTCTTACCGCGATACGCTGTCTGTGCCAAAATGGGTACTCCTGGTACCAAGCCCATGGGAAGCTTAAAGCTGGATTGCTTGGAGCACAACTGACGGAAATCTTCGATATCCAAAGAACCACCGCCATGTGATCGGACACTTACCTTCAATCTCCGCTTCCTTTTGTCCTCGGCCAGTTCCTTGCGTAGTTCCTGCTCATTGAGTGTAATCTGACGTTGGATGCCCGATCCATTACCGCTACCGCCTTCGCCGAGATATTCGATCCATTTGTGACAAACATCGTCATCTTCTCCAAAGATCTCGACGTACATTATCCCTGAGGCGGCCGTTATCATTACTTCGCCTCCTCCCACAGGCCATGCCTGTACGCTGTCATCCGGGCTTGGAACTGAGTCGTTGGGCAGTCGAAAACATGGATGGCTCCGAAACCTGAGGCAGTCCAGACGGTGCCAGGTACATTCATCCTCCTGTGATACCGGACCACCTTTAGAGCGCGTGCGTGTCGAATATGCTTCACGAACCATAAATGTGCGATTAAACTTCACATAGTCCCTCAACATGACGCCACTTTCGCGGTGAGGTAGGCCGAACAAATGACCTGTCTCGTGCAGATGAGCTCCAATGCCGATATTAGCTGCCTCCCACGAGCTCCCAGCCTCATTGCAATCGTTGGCAACATAATTCGTATCTGTAGGCGTACAATCACTGAATGCCGGGACCACTTCTTCGAAGCTTGTCGGGTAGCTTTGCAGGCAGTGTGACCCGAACATGGCAAGTTGCAGATTGCCGACCCCCCCTCCGAGCGCGGCGTGCGCGGTAATGGTTTTCAGAGTCGTGTCCCAGTGTGAGTCTAGCAACAAGACAGAAACGTATAGTTTCTGTCCCGGAAGCGGCTTGAAGTGGTCTTTGACCGCATCTACAGCAATGCCAAACAGAGCATCCTTTTGGTTGGCATCTTTGTTTTGCTGCGCCTTATTCATGTCGCGGAGCTCTGCTAGAGTATGGTTCGTCCTGATAATGTGGATGCGCGCTTCAGACCGTAGTGTCCCCTGCTCTCTATCCCTCTGGTTTGCCGAGCCCGTAGTCCACTCCTCTTCGAGCCGAAACACGCGACGACCAAACTTGTTGCGCCACATCTGTTCTGCCGTAAATGCCTGCCACAGATACGCAGCCATGCGGAACTTTCGAACTGCCGTCTCCAAACCGTTTCCTTCTCGCTCGATCCTGGCTGGAACGGCATCATATGTAGCGGGAGAATCCCTGGCGAGCAAAATGGCGAGTTGGAGAGGAGGGGCGTTGGTCGCTGGAAGCATATGTATTGTTAGATAGGAGGCGTGAATGGGATTCGTTGATCCGCTGTTGGCGAGTTTCGGGCTGGCAAAATCGAAGCGTAGTCGGTTTGCGCCGGGGTTCATGTAGACTAGAGCCTTGAACTGGGAGTCGCATACGGGCCAGCTGAGAGGAGGAAAGCTGTCATCAAGTCGACTGACAGTCACGGTTCCGTCAAGGGATTGCTGAGAAGGCTCCCCAACGGTACCGTAAACAAGCAGGACCTTTTGGTAGACCTGTGATGGTTTGGTTAATCGAGGCAAGCGGTGAGCAAGTGGCCAGGCACAATCAACTCCAACTCACCCATGAGTTGTCTTGAATACTGGTGATGCGTGGAGAGTATTGCGAGACGGGCAAATTGGGGCCCCTGCCGTTTGGCGTTGGCGATCCTAGACCTGTCATACCAGAGACACTATATCTGTTTGGGTTTCCCGTGTACGGATGTGGCGCCGGGCGCGAAGGGGCAGTAGCAGGAGGAATTGGAGATGTGGACTGGTGGTTGTTAACGTGGATATTAAGAGCCGGGTCCGACTGGTGCGAGGAGAAGGACGGAGGAGTCAAGGAGCCGGTGGTGTGCGCAGTGCCATTGCTTGCTTCACTCGAGTTGTCGGTCGAGCGTTCCGTCTTGAAACTGTTTCGCGATCGCCGGCGAATCTCCTTGAAGTTCAGGAACGATGGAGACATTGTCGTGCCTGGAGGCTTCTATTCACTCGAGGAGCCGGCAGAACCAAGGAGGCGGGAATGCCACCTTTGGAATCCAGTCACTATGCCAGCACAGGCAGACCGCCGCGATACGAACGAGATGGGCCAGATGCCGTGAAAGTCGGCTCGAAGCCTTGGAGGTACCCGGATTAAAAACCTGACAGAGTGAGAGGACAAGATCCTCTGGCTGTAAGTGAGGTGTGGAAGTGAAGTCTTTCCTATTTGTTTGCGGTATTCGATGTAGAACTCAGGTAGGCAAAGGGATGAATGGGATGAAGGGGAGCTTGGCCTGCAGCTCTGGGGAATTGCATGGAGCTAGTGCAGAGGAAATTGAGCATTGGCAGGACAGAAACATGCGGAATGAACGTCTAACACGCCGGTCTGCGTACTGACCGGAAGAAGGTCGGGACCCTGGAGATGGATCTCTGAAAGGCCAGTGTTGATTACCCACCGAGAAGTCCACATCCCGAGATTACAAGATGGATGGCTGATGAGGTCGGATATGTAGGTACCTTCTTCCCTGATTACATGTATCGTCATCCATGTATCACTACTCTAGCTTACCCTGCATGTGACTTTGTACCTTGTGGTAGGTACTGAGCCATATATAGATAGATACGTGTAGTGTAAGTCGGGGGTAGAACCGCATGGTGGAAACTGGGAAGAGCCGATCTTAGCTTCAGTCTCCACTTGACTACCGCCGGGATAGATGATACTATAATGTGCGTGTCTGTATATGCATGTTCGAAACGGGGGAACATAGACTAGTACTAATAGAATATGCTATCACGAAGTTACGTTGTGTATAATGTGGGACTGATTTATTTATAAATTTGGGTTTTAATTCATAAAAAAATAGTACAAAAACTATAAAAACATATATTTCATTAAATATACTATCAAGTATCTACGTACTCTATTTGATTATTCTTCATAAATTTGAACCTTTTCCACATATTCAAGAATATTACTAGCAATAAAATCCTCGATTGTATCGCCTCGACCTGCCGCCACTCTAAGAATGTACTCGTTTAGATTCTGTCTTCCTAGAATATCCACGTGATCCGCCGTATTCGGCCCTCCTCTCGGATTGAAACGTTCTGGTTCATGCGGCATCTCGACCACGGTTATTTTTGAGCCCGCAGGATTGTATCTCTTCATTTTCCACCCCTTATTGCACATGTACCCCAGACTCATAAGGTTCACTGTGCCATCGCCTTCGCCCAAAATCACACCGTGGTCAATGTGCCCCTGAGTCAAAGTCGTATCAATCGTCATCTTAAGATGCGTTGCCGTTCCCGGATCCGGCGCCCGATAGAAGTAGGCTCGCTCCGTCGGCTTCCCTACACCATAAAAACAGTAGACCTTGAGGCTTGGTGCCAATGGTAGTCGTGTCTCTAGAGGGTTGATCCATTTCCGAGGGTCATTCTCGTTAGCCTCCACTTCCGCCCTCGTCTTCGCCACCCCGTGAGAGTAACTGCCTTTCACTTGATCGCGGTACCAGTCATCGGTTGTGTCAAGTATATAGTCCATCGCGTCTTCGATCGTAAAATTTCTGTCCGGTGTTGTTGATACATTTTGCCCGGCGCGGAAATTCAGCAACGATCCATAGCTATGCCCTTGGCCTGGCTGGTCATCTGGAGCCCAATCCAATTCTCCCCAGACAGCGTTACCGCCCATGGGAAGCATGGATGATATTCCAGGCATAGCACGGAATATCTCGGCGCGTTCCTCCTTGCTAAGGAATTTCTCGAGACCGTAAACCGCGAATGCATTCATCTGCGCCGTATCCCGCATTTCCCCGGAAAGGATCGCTGTTACATCTTTAACAGCTCCCAGCATGCATCCACTGATATTGATCCATGAATCAACATGTCTTTCCACCCAGTCTTGGCCGCCCTGGCCGCCTTTCTCGGAAGCAACCCAGTGAAAGAAGTAGAACAGAACCTGACTGCCCATGCTGTGAGAAGTCAAAACCACCTTCTTCTTGTGTATGAACACGGCTTGCTCAATGTAAGACTTGAGCCTGGAAAAGTAGTGATCGCGCACCTCGAGGTTTGCGTATGCTAATCGCCAGTCGTAAGCCGCTGTGTATGAGTTGGTTGGGTCGTAGCCAAGGGATGCTAGATTCTCGAGGATCTTATTCCATATCCAGTAACCCGTGATAAAAAAGTCGGTTGCATCGAAACCCTGGGCGGCGCGTAGCTTGATACCCGGGGGATCTAATCCGGTTGTCTTGTCGAGCATGATGTGCCTCTTCCACGCCTCTTTATCCATGACAAGAGCTCGCATCATGGTCCAGCTTCCCCAAAGCCGCTTCCGAAAATAAGGCAACGACAGCTCAGACGTGCTCCATGATTCTAGACCTGTAGAGATGACCCCGGGGATCATGACTATAGGGTGGTCGGCCGATAGGCCTTCGGCGCGCATCTTCATGCCTACCGAGAAGGCATCATCGCTCTCTATCAAGTCTCGTTCGCCGTTCTAGAGGCCGGCAGGTAAGGTCAGATACGTCAACAACAGCAAAGCTCCACATGCGCTATTGTTTCCACTCACCATCAGGTCACGCATCTCTTTGACAAAGCCGGCAGGCAATACCTCGAACAAGCTGTCCACACTGAGCTCCTTGAGCTCGGGGAGAGGAAGATCGATCAGATCATTGCTTTTAGCAAAGAAGCCAGCTGCTATAATCCCAAACAGACTCCCCAACAGGAATATTGCTGTCGTCTTGCGCCTTCGGGTCTTGGGACGTTTGTGTATAACCTTGAAGATGGAAGTGACTTCACGCTGCTGATTATCGGGACTCGGCTCGCGGGATGTCGCGGTCTCGGAGGCAGTTTCCGACGCAATCTCGCATTCGATGTCTTTGCCGACCAGCCTGCGCCGAACAGTTGTCGCCATTTCTCAGGATGCCGTGGCTGTTGCCGCCGCCGTAAGTTGCCGTTACAGCGCGAGGAAGATAGATTATCGGAGGGCAAAAGAAAATCAAGCTGGAGCAAGTGCGGATGAGCCGGGCTGTCGGACCGGTCAAATAAGCGAGCCGGTCACCGGAAGGGGCGGGCGTGATGTTTTGAATTGGCGGGCCTGCTCGAATTGCGTGATGTAGTGTACGTATCGGGTTCTGATAGTGGGCTGGCTGTTTGGCGCCGCCTCCGGTGACGCTACGGTCGTAGGGCTGGAGCGGGGAGTGTGGCACCACGCTTGGTGTATGGATCACTTGGGTCATCGGCGATCTCGCCCTCCGGATGAGTCGAAGCTGCGATTTCGCACCCCACGACAGGAGTCGAGGGAATACTTAGGTATCAATGCAAGATGTGTGAGCTACTACTAAGAATACAATGCAGAATGTATTAACGGAAGTAGCGTACTAGAACGTTAATCCGCGCCTACCTTCAAAAACTTGCGTGTCCTGGACTCGAACCGGGCTTGGCTGTCGCTTACACTTGGGTGGTTGACACGAAAGCCTGCATTAACGGCGCAAGTGCCGTCAACAGAAGAGTGACGGGATGCGTTTTTATCCGACACATCCAAGGTCTCCCGAAGACAGCCCTAAGTCGGGGCGGCGTGACACTGACGTGAGGCCGATGAGTTAAGCATGGGAGGAACAGGTGTGGGCGGACGAAGTAAAAAATGTTTAAAATGGATGGCTTCGAGTGATGGGGTGTCTGTGATAAATAGGCCATCTATCCACTTACAAGGGAGATGTTGACACGCAACTGGCCTACATATTTACTGCACAGTAAGTTCACTACAGTCGTCCGACTCTCATGCAGAAAGACATGTGAAATCAGAGCTGCCCCTCCGTACTACCTAACTACCCCAGCTCGCCCAGCTGAGACAGAACCAGGTAGGGGACTTCTGAACAGCATATTCTCCATCTTAATCCAGCCGCGTGCCCCCCTTTTCGTCTTCTCGAACGCAGCACAAAACGTTTCGGATCCAGCTTCTTATCGACATGGAAACCACAACCGAAAAGGCGATAGTAGGAACGGAAGTACCGCGTGTCGAAGAGCTTCCAGAAGAGCTTCAGTACATCAAATATGAGCATAAGCTGGAGGCAGAATACCTCCCAGCTATCCGCGCGCTGATATCAAAAGACCTAAGCGAGCCTTACAGCATATATGTATATCGGTACTTTCTTTACCAATGGGGCCACTTGTGTTTTATGGTATGTGGACGTTCTCGACCTGTTCAGGCTTGCGTATGGGCATGGGGCCAGGTGAGCTGACCGCTCAACAAACCCAACAGGCCTTGCACCCAGTCGACTCTTCTCTTATAGGTGTGATCATCTGCAAACTCGAACCGCACGCTTCTCACTCTCCGCCCACTCTTCGCGGATACATTGCTATGCTTGCCGTCTCTTCTCAACATCGCGGACACGGAATTGCGACAGAACTGGTTAGGAGAGCCATCGACGCCATGGCTCAGCGAGACGCCGACGAGATTGTCTTGGAGACAGAGGAGACCAACATCCCGGCCATGCGACTTTACGAGCGCCTGGGCTTCGTCCGCTCCAAAAAGCTTCACCGTTATTATCTGAACGGAAACAGCGCATATAGATTGGTCCTCCTCCTCAGATCTGTCGATGCGGATGCGACAAACGACTACGCCCTTGACGACCGAGACATTGCGCTTCGATGAATCTGTTAGTCAAAGACTGTCCGAGCCGTTGCTGGGAGCAGCAGTGTGCCGCCATCACAACCCCTTTGGTGCCTGTCCTTCCCTTCACCATCGACGCACCACGACTTGGGGGCCCAATGCTGGAGGCTTCGGGTGTAAGATGGACAGGATAACAAGGAATGTGGATCGTGGCTAGCGCCCTGAATCTTCGTCTGGTCTCTATAACGGTATCTCATGACGGAAAGGAAGATGCCCTTTGAAGAATGTGATGATGATCAGGTCGAGGTATGGAGCCATCCATAGCTTGAGCATATTGGCACCCCCACGGGTTCACCCCCAAATGAGGGTTTTCACCTCTCCGCATGCTGCGTGGCCCGAACGTTGACAACCATGAATACTGAATAGCCGGTCTCATGGTATCTACCTGCCCGCGAGGCCTGGGGCGTTAAGAGGTTTTTAGATGTAAGGTGACACTGCGGTGAAGTGTAAGGTTCGTGGGTTGTGGACCTTAAGCTCAGTCATAAGTTGAGATGTTGGCAGACACATATGTTACAGAGTCAAAAAGACTTGCTTGAGGACGTTTCGGAGGCATGGACTGTTGATGTATTAAGGCAACGGAATCAACCCGACCACTTGTCTGCCGGCCAAGCTGGCCTCGTTCGTTGAATACATAATATATTGAAGTGGTTAAAGCTTCAGTCGTGAACACTGCCGGCGTGAGGTACCAAGTTTAAATGGTAGAGGTATGGAATGATGGCCTACCGAAAGGCCCCACTTGCTCTTTTTGCAGGTTGGGGTCACAAGTATGTTACCAACCTACTTGGGTTCTGCTGCCGCCTGGGACTGCAATATACATACATGTGCCGTACGGTAGTGTAGAGGTACATCGCTGCATTGCCTGCCGTACGCCGTTTTGAGCGACAGTCTTACATCACAAGTACTTGGAGGGACGGTCTACCCACCTTTAGACGTGTGCAGGAGTGTACATAGATATGTACTTGGAGATGGAAGGTGAATGGCGTAGAGACCTCTCCACGTGTGCAGGTGGTACAGTAGAAACCCCTGCTCGTGCATGCACCTGATAATGCATAATACCCTCTAAATGCTAGCAACTGCCAGTCCGCAATTATTTAGTATGAGAAAGTGCTAAAATGCATATTTGCACATCTGGCGGCCCATCAAATTGGTGGGTATGCACTTACTGGTGGGGGTTTTAGGGGTATTTAGGGCCTAGCAGCAATGCTAAAACCCCCTAAACCCCCCCAAAATTCCCATACTAGGGCGGCCAGAGAGTCTTGGCATAGGAATGTAAGTGCATGGGCCCTCTAAATGCATGGGAAATGGCTGCCCGGATTACATGCACGAACAGGGGTTTCTACTGTATGTACTATCTAAGGTAGGTAAGGCAGCCCCCACAACCCCGATGTCACTACTCACTACCTACTGGGGGCACACTACAACTTTAAGTACGGAACTCCCCACAGCCTTGCATCGATGGACTGCACCCTAGAACTATACCGAGCAGGCCTCTCCCTAAATCCGCCGCATTTAACTGCCCGTTTCCTTCCCAAGCAACGACATCCTCCCGCGCAGCCTCGATAACCCCGTAGATCCAACGCGGCGGACTAGGTCGGCAAAGGTACACATTGCCTATGCGATCCCAGCACGCCGCCTTTCGTGATGCCCAGTTCATTGGTCTCGACGACAACATTGGTGCTGCTCGCTTGAGAACATGGCGGACCTCGAGGTCACTGAGCCTGTTGAGAACGAGCAGCAGTTTTGGCACGGTGAGCAAGCTTGCTAAATGGCCCTCCCCTTTTGTGGTGCGCTTGTTTCAATCGCTGAACAAATACCTTTCGCAGCCCTGAACAGCATCCTTTCCGCCCCCTGCCCTACCCCCGAGTCCCTCGACGACGTTCTGCGATCATGGCTTGAACTGGTCGCGACCGGCCGGGACCGCTATCTCGACGATGAAGACGACATCGCGACATGTTCCCAACAGCTCCGACTTAGCAGCATCTTCAGACAGAACGCCGACTATGTCCGTACCCAGATCATATACAGCCTATTGCAGGAGGACGAGTACGGGCCGTTGCATGTCATTTCCAACTTCCTCCTGCTAGATGGCCGTGCCGAGGAAGAGACATTTCGGCGCATGGTCAACGAAGGATGTTTTTTGCGACTGCTCGAGCTCATCAAGAGTTGCGGCGCGCACGATGGCCGTCTTCACCGACTACTTCTCGAGTTGATGTACGAGATGTCTCGCATCGAAAAGTTGCCGCATCAAGACTTGGCTCAGGTAGAAGACGAATTCGTCATTTACCTCTTCCAACTTATCGAGGCCTTCTCTGACGACGTGGACGATCCGTACCATTACGCCGTTATTCGTGTCCTGGTATGTTGTTGTGCCCCAAATCCGCTTTACGACCTAACCACTAACGTTGGCCATGGGTAAGCTGGTCATGAACGAGCAATACATGGTTGCGTCGGCATCCGGAGCTGTTGACCCAACTGCGCCTGTTACTCATATCACAAACCGAGTCGTCAAAGTCCTCAGCCTCCATGGCCCGTCTTTCCGAACTTTTGGCGAGAACATTATCTTGCTTCTCAATCGAGCAACCGAAACATCACTCCAGCTGATAATACTGAAGCTGCTGTATCTGTTATTCACCACCAAGGCGACATATGAATACTTTTACACCAACGACTTGCGCGTCCTTCTTGACGTCATCATTCGTAATCTGCTCGACTTGCCAGTGGAAATGAATACCTTGAGACACACATATCTGCGCGTTCTCGCTCCATTACTATCGCACACCCAGCTCAGCCAGCCGCCACATTACAAGCGCGATCAAATTCTTAGCTTGCTTGAAATACTTCGTGGCTCAGGAAGTGCGCACTTCCTACCGCCCGAGCCAACTACCCTCCGCTTGGTTGAGCGTGTCGCAAATATTCCATGGCTAGTGGACGATGAGGACGTCTTGAGTCCTGTTCCCATGAAGAGCCTCACGCAGGCGCAAAACGGTAGTACCGTTAGCGTCATTGCAAACGTCCACGAGAAGCCAGGTATAGAAACACCAAGCAGAAAATCAAATCTCGCTCGTGAGCTCAGGCATGAACAGGAGGATGCGGAAGACACCGTGAGGTCAATAATTGCCGTCAGTCCCGCGAGCGATACGCCAGAAACTACAACCTCGAATCTCTCGGTATCGAGTACCATCGAAGGGCACAAAGCAGCAGGCCGTCGAAAGCCGTCACCACCGCCGGCAAGACGGCTGAGGGCCCAGAAATCGCTTCCCATTGTTCCAAAGCATCGCCATGGTGTGCCGGTTTCCCCGCAACCACCACATACGCCAACAAGGATGATCGAGAATTCCACATTTGCCCAAGGTGACAAGCACGGGGTTGCTGCTGCTAGCAGCTCATCACCGACAGCGGCTTCGGCTGCGGAAGCCGTATCTGGTGATGGCAAGGTGAGTGGACTAGTGGCCAAAAAGCAGCCCCCCAAGCTCCCCCCTCCACGGCGCGGCAAACTCAGGGCTGTCAACAGTTTGTCGACATTACATCCGGTGACGGAGTCGCTACCCCAAACTGGGTCGACACCGGTAGCTTAGTCGGCGCCTTGTACGGTAACTGATAAGGATCTTAATTTGCGGGTCGGATTTACTGTGATGTCGAGCATTCTATCCAACACCAAGGTGGCTCACCCCAGCAATGCGATTCTTGCGAACATGACATTCTGTAGATAGAGTCACAGGAAAACGTGATAGAGCCCTGAATTGCCCTGGCATGGGGCACAAAAAAACAAAAAAGGACAAAAAGAGGAGAGGACACGAGGTTGCCCAAGTCACATGTTTCGATCGGCTTGCAAGCCTTCGAGGGTATATCGACGAACACTGTATGGGGTATCTTGTCAAACTCACCTCGGGTTAGCCGGCGGATCACTATTCCAGTTGTCACTCTTACTGGACAGCAGAGGTTTCGCTGGTTCCCAAAATGGCCAAGGATATTAGGTAAGGCGTTGTATCAGAGGAGGTTGAGAGGAGGTTATGTTAGAAGGTGTTGGATAAGGGAATCTGAATGTTGTGTGTCATTTTCATCAGAGAGAAGCAAAGCGGGCAGCCACAGGCCCCGTATATCCTTTGTAGGATGAAATGTAACGGCTGCCGTAGCATTCTAACCACAACCAAGCGCTGTACCCAGTAAGGTTGACATTATACAAGCAATGTCTATTCACGAAGTCAAGGGCAGTCAATTGACGGGGTGAATGAAATTACCCGTTTCGAGCCCGTCTCCCCGTCCACTCCCGTCTTGGCGGTGCAGTGGATGGCGGGGCGGCGAGGATCCACGTCCCGAGCCGGACCCCGGTCTTTTCTCGGCCGGCTCCAATTACTTTTCGGGCGGCCGACCGCGCGCCTGTGCCTTGCAGCATTGTCTCGCTCCTAGTGTTCCCGCCCATAGCAGTGTCACCTCTATCACCGCCGCCCACACGACCTCAGATCCTGCCCCGACTCTGTCCGGAAGTTCTGAACTGCGCGCAACTAGCGACCTTTGCGCGCACACATCGGCAAATCTTTCCCTCACGCGACTACTGTGTTAAGGGACCGAAACACCGAAACGACCGAACGCCGAATCGTCGCATCAAATTCGACCGGCCACCCGAACTCTGCCCCGCAAGTCCTCAAGTTCATTCGAGAAGGACCCTGCCAGAGGCCGTGGATACGAGATCAACCCTTAAAGGCTAGACAGCCACCAAACAACAAAGAAGGAAACAGGAAACAGAGTCAGCAAAAATGGCCTCGACGATAGCAGCGGCTACGAAAGTCTCCCGGAAGCTGTTCCGTGAACTTCACGGTGTCGTCGTGACCTCTGGCCTGATTGATAAGACGGTCAAGGTCAGGGTAGGCGGGCAGAAGTTCAACAAGTTCCTCCAAAAGGTGTGTATGCGAACCCACGGCTAATCTCCAAGACACGGGGAGACATAGTAGGAGAGTCGTCAGCTAACCTTTTTTTTCCTTTCTTTTTTTCTTCTTTTCCACCCATCCAGCACTTCGACGATCCAAAACAATACCTGGTCCACGACCCCAACAACTCTCTCCGTGCCGGTGACGTGGTCGCCATCATGCCCGGCTTCATCACTAGCAAATCCAAGCGGCACGTGGTCAAGCATATCATTGCGCCCGCCGGCACGCCGATCGAGGAGCGCCCGGCCATCCCTTCACTGGATGAGCTCTGGGACGCCAAGGACGCGGCAAAGGCGGCCAAGAAGGAGCGCAAGGTGCTGCGGGAAAAGATTC
This sequence comes from Neurospora intermedia, assembly GCA_037102815.1. Lineage (NCBI taxonomy): Eukaryota > Fungi > Ascomycota > Sordariomycetes > Sordariales > Sordariaceae > Neurospora > Neurospora intermedia. Next base: position 1,880,168 of record BTPP01000007.1, read on the forward strand.
AGGCAGCTGAGGAGGCGATTGAGCTTGCTGAGAGAATGGCCCGCCACGCCGTGAGGGAGATTGCGATGCGCGAGAAGATCATCAGCTTACAAAAGGTTGATTGAGGAACGCAGTGTGGGCAAGCCGAGTGACGAAGATGAGGGACCAGTACTGGAGCGAGATGCATTCCGACATACGTTGGTTCATGCACGTCCTCACTAATTGTGTCTTTTGCTAAAGGATGGTGTTGACGCTGGGGGAGGAGAGAAAAGGGGGGTGGTGGTTGGTTATGGTCCGAGGTGTCTAGACTTGTTTCAAGGATTGTGTCGAGAAGGCATAACCAGATTTCGAGCACAATCTGTTGGTAAACACGTGCAGGATCATCGAAGTAGACACGCTGTACGATATAAAGGACAACGTTAGATGTCACAAAAGGGATGGGAGGCATGGTGTCCGGAACTATTCGTCAACCTCTCGGAATGAACGACGGGCAAGGGCGCAATGGATGGAAGGGTGATTATACCAATTGACACATGGACAGCAGCGTGCAAACCAACTCCAGTGCGCGCTGAATGATTTATTTGGCTAGCAAAGCCGAATTCTACTTAGATTGCTGTGTGATGGACTACGATCACCTCCGCCCTCTTTGCTGCCACATATGGGTGCTTTCTGAATGCGCACCGTTACTTTTCCGCTCTGCTCCTTGCCCTGACAGCTTATAGATACCTATAGTTGTGATGCCTGTCACACTCTTTGATTTGTATCAACGAGCAATACCCTTCTTCGATGTGATTTCTACAGGCTTGCCAGACCCAGACATTACCCATTCCCTGACAGCCTGAGTACCTTACTCTGATTCGTCGCCTCGTGGCCTACTCCCTCACTAACCGCCCCTTTCTCCGAAATCTCTTGCCCAATCTTCATAAAACTTCAGGTTTGCTTTGCTAACGCTAGGCCGAATGGTAGCCAGACTGGTGACGAAATCCTTCAGCTCTATTGGGCGTATTTGGTCCATGGTCGTTTGTAGTAACGCTTCACCTAAAGACCGCAAAGGACCCATGGCCGCATCTTTAGCTAACGCTGTGATATCGGATCCGGAAAATCCTGCGAGGTGCACGTGCTTAGCAAAAGGTATCTGGCGGGCAACCCGGCCAGGGAGTTAATTGGCTGGCGAAACATTCACGAACGGGTTGTGCCACTTACCATCGGTCATATCCACAAGCTCATTGATGTCCTCGTTGGTCAGTGTATGCTTTTGTTGACTGAGGAGCGTTTTGAACTGAATTGCTCTTGTATCAGCTTCGGGAAGTGGGATATACTGTCTCCTCACGAATCGTCGTCTTGCAGCCTCGTCGATAGCCCACGGGAGATTCGTGGCGGCAAGCACCAAGACTCTGTTCACATCATCATCGGTGCCGTTTTCCTTTGTCCCTGTTGCTGCAGTTTCTTTGCCGGCAGCAGCTCTCTGAAGATCACTCCATTGAATGAGGAACTCCGTCTTAATCCTCATCGTGGCCTCGTGTTCCCCAGAGCCAGATCTCTGCGACAGCAGCGAGTCAATCTCATCAACAAAAATGATGCTCGGCGACAATACCTTTGCCAGCGTAAACAGTGCCCTAACAAGTTTCTCTGATTCGCCGAGGTACTTACTTGTCAGACTACTGGCAGAGATGGAGAAGAAGGTAGATTTGGACTCCGTGGCCACTGCGCGCGCCAACATAGTCTTTCCTGTTCCCGGTGGCCCAAAAAGCAGCATGCCTCTGGCCGGCTCGCGAAGACCTCTAAATAGGTCCGGTCGGAGAAAAGGATAAACTACGGTCTCCCGAAGTGCATTTTTGGCTACCTCGAGGCCGGCTATGTCATTCCAGTGAACTTCATCACCCTGAACGACGATTTCGTTTAAGATCTGTTTCGCAGCATGTTCATCAACCCCTGGGGGAAGACGGCGCAATATCTTTGCCTTTTGCTTGTTCCACTTGGCAGCTTCTGACCTTTGTTGAGCCGCCCCATCGTTGCCTTCAGATTCTTGACTTTCGGAGTTGTGGGCCGGTGTATCGGCAACTAGGGAAACATCCCTCTGCTTCAGTCTTTGCCTTAGGTGCTGTCTTGTTGTCGGCCGTCGGGGAGTTTCATATTCAGAATCCTCAGAACTTGACGAAATTGGGACTTGTTCTAGCTTTTTACCCCTTGCCTTAGCGCTCATCCGAGGTGTATCAACATCCTGTGTCGTTGCCGATCTGCCCGACGCAGGCCTTGCCGCGCTTGTTAGGTAAGAAGTTCGGCTGATGGGCTTCCGTTGGGCCAGCGTTGTTGGATCGGGCATCTTTCTGTTCGATTTTCTGGTCGTTGTTGCGCTTCCTTTGGCAGAGTATGCAGTGTCTTCCTCATCTGTGTTCCCCGTCGCAGGCAGAGGCCTCCTCCTTGGTGTCTGTAACGGAGCGGTTCTTAGCCGGAGTCCTTCCCCCCCTTCCAACGGCGAGCGCTCGTTGTTATCCCTCAAAGTCAGTGAGTTGAGTGCACTTGATGCGGCAGCAGCGCTGATGGTGAAGGAGGATTGGCGAGTGTGTGTATGCTCATCAGAACGGCGGGGTGTCGATGATTCCGGAGTAGGCCGGGCATGAGGCGGTTTGGATTGGCTCCGAGGACGACCCATGACCAATCGCCTGGTATGCGTGTCCCATTGCTGCTGCCGGCCTGCCAACGCTGGACTTTGATGTCGCCTTTCCACTAGGTAGGGAGAGCTTGCGGGCGGTACCGAACTCGTCTGATCAGTGGTGCCAGTTCCCCCACTATTACCGCTGGCACTCCCTGACGGACTCGATCTTTCTCTTTTCCCAAGATAGCTCCAGGCAAGCGAGGCTGCCTTACTGGCACCAGGGCGTTCTGAAACCGAGGTTGGGGGTGTCTGGCGATGGCTAGTTCTCTTGTCTCCCAAACGTCCGGTCCGCAAGGTTGTGCGCATGGTATGCTTCTCGGGGCTGCGTGTGCCTGACGATGTTCCCTCCTCGAGCGAAGGCCTTGACGCCGACGGTGGCGACGGTAACACTGGTCGTGTGCATGCAAAGGGAAACTCCCCGCCTGGCGTACGCACCTCGGCAGAAGGCCCAGGTGTAGGCATGGTATGTTCTGAGATGGACCTGGTGCCTACAAAGGGTCGCTTGGCGGGAGTTGGTCGGGAAAGATCTGTATAGGTTACGGCTGGGATTGTTCCGTCACCTATCCAGCCCTTGGGGGGGTCTGAAAGGTTCGGCAACGGTGACAAACGTGACGCGGATGGTGTAGCGTCATGCCCGAGAGATTCGAGGCGCGAAAGACGCAGGGCCTCTAGAAGATCAATTCGTTCCTTGCACTGTACCTCGAGTTGCCGAAGACTGTCCACCAGCGCCTTCTCCGTCTCGGAACGTGGGGTGAAGGCTGGCAAGATTTTGTTTGCTTGCTGGTCATAGATTTGCTCGAGTGCCTGTTTCCAGCATCGCATAGCCTCATCCTCATTGCCCTAGATGACCGCGCAAGATTAGCACTTGGTTACTGACAGATGGGAGAAAAGGATGACGATCACAGAACGTCATACTGACCTGGCCTTCGTAATAGACAGCAGTGGAGCATGTCAGGTAGCTTTCATCGTATGTCTTCTGCAAAACTGAAGCGGCTGATCTGTTGCGCAGCATCGTAAGAAGAAAGACGTATACACATCACGGAATGTCTGTGTGCACTTTTGAAAAGGGCGCAGCGGACTTCCGCTCTCCAAGGGCGGCCTAGGTAGACGGGAGTGTCCGGTCAAGAACAGGATCTCAGCAGATGCTGTGGATCGGCCTGTACACTACAGCTCTACGCGCACAGACGGCATCGCCGTTGCGAAGGGTGTTGAAAAATCGGGCGGTCGCAAAACGTCCCGAAGGCAGTTGCCGAATGGAAGAACAGGTCTAACGAAGGGCCCCCAAGGAAGGCTCAGGTCCACGTTTCTTGAGGCGTAGAGGTACCAGCGCGCTTCTGTCGGCCAACCGGAATCCGGAGAGGAGACGTATTGGCGGTGCAACGTGACGTTGACGCAATCAATGTGCGTGGTTGATTCGCGACCAGGACGTGCCAACTAACTGAGTGTCTTGAGGTTAGTATCAAGGTTTTGTATACCAGGTAGGTAGGTATCCAGGATCTAAGCTTGCACACAGTAGACCTACATATAGGATCGATGGTATCTTTGTTTTAGTGTAGTTATGTTGCCTTATGAACGTTGATGCAAACGCCTAAATGGGACCTAGCTCCCTAGCTGAAGACGTAGTGGGGCAATTGGGGCGGGAAGGCGGGGACCTGGCAGACAGTGGCAGGTACCCAGGCCCTTCTCGCCTTTTTCGTCTGTTTTGTCTGCCTTGGCCCGTTCCACCTGTTTTTACCTTTTGGCCTCTGGATCATACCTGGTAACGAACAGGCCCAACCTACCACATTTACCTTAGGTGGCACCCGACGTTCCCCTTGAGGGGGAGGTCGATAGCGCGACGTGTATCGTTCATCTGAGCTTGGTTCCATCGGGACCATCAGCATCCCGTCAGGCGCGGCCCGAAAATGACATTGATATGCGATATGTACCTATTCTTGGGCATCGGAAATCGGGACGGCCGAATGGGATGCCCCGCACCGCCCAATAGGTACAATCCAGCACCTGCTTCCAGATCCTCCTCGTCCGCGGCTCCGCGCTTGAGGGGACTCACAGGGCTGTCGGGATTCAAGCTCAGTCTCATCCCATGCAAGAGAGCTGTTAGTCTTGTATTTCCTTGTAAAGGTACCCAAGTTTGTCACTACTTGCGGGGCGTTTTTCAGTCACATACGCCGACATCCACACCAGTGTACACGTACACACTCGACCGGGGTTCTCAGCTACCGCTACTTCCCAAGGTTTACCTTACCCAGCAGTCTAGATTTTTGTGAGATTGAAACTATGTTGACGAGAACATGGCAGACCTGGGTCCCGTCAGTAAAAAACAATAGCTGGCTTCTCCTGCCTTCGCCGTTTCGCTCACGCTACGACAATAGCACGCGGATCTCGCTCGATGTCCTTGGGAACAGCGCCCGAAAACTTTGGGAGTGTTCTTCGTCGCCGTCCTCCTCAACTCTCCTTTGCTCCTCCAGTTCGTCAGCCGACAACAACATCTCCTCCACATGTTCAAAATCCACGCAGAATCTTTCGGCTGCCTCCTCAGTCACACTGCTTGCCAGCTTGGAATCCTGCAGATTCTTGAGCTTTTCCGTTGCATCAATCAGCGCCGATGGCAAGAAATCGTCTAGCTTCTGACTTGACTGTCGCAGTGCTTCAGGTTGAACCTCCTCTAGTGTCGCAACCTTTCCAACATCATCCTTCTTCCGTATGTCTAGCCCATCCAGCGCTTCAATCAGGGAATCTAACCCGGACTCGGCCCTAAACAGCTCGTACTGTGCAATAACCAACCGAGCCTTTTCCTCCTCAATTTTGGTCTGTATATCTGTAGCATATCTGCGAACAAAAGTGAAGCCGGAGAGCGTTGTCCGCGCAGCCACGAAGCAGTTGATCAGGAAGATGGATTTGGACGGCGGGGTGGCATAGTTGGCCATGTTGTTGCAGCCAGCTATGAATGGGTCGAATGCCTCAGCCATGATGGACGCGAACTCTGCTTCTGGATCATCACCCGATGAGCTTAGTGACGTTTCGTACGTTTTCATGATTGCCGATAGCTGTTCCAACGCATCCGTAAGGAAGTCGGGAGGCCGAAGGTCTGGTGGAGTGTGCTGGAACTCAGTTTGGAGAGTGGCGACGTGGTCCCGAGCCAGAGATCGGAATTGGCGCAATGCTTCCGTTTCGAGGGTGCCCATCGCTTCAACGAGAACCGACGCCGGGCCCACCAGCCTGGAAAATGTGCTCTTATAGAAGTTGATGAGGTTCGCAAGTTTGAAGGCCAGAATGGTCTCCTCGTTCGTCTGAATTACCTGTTCGACCCTCTGTCGCAATATGCGGACTGCACCAGACATGTCTCTATCTACCAGTTGGTTCAGGGCCACGACAGGATCGAAGATATTCGTTTCCTCCCCACCCTCGGCCACGAGCCGCCAGACTTCAGCCTCTCTGCCCACCTGGATGCCTTTGGCGATCTCGTCACCCTCGGATATGAACAAGACTTCGAGTGCCTCCCTTTCGCCCACTGCGGCGGAGTGAGACCAGGCGAGCATGTCCCCCACATATCTCAAGGGGTCATGTGCTACTAGCTCAATGGGCTTAACCGAAGGGTCCTCCAGTCCAGCAGCCGAGCTGCCTGTCAAGGCAGTGTAGAAAGCCTCGGAAAGGACGTGCTCGCGGGCTTCGGCGAAGAAATCTAAACAGTTTTGGAAAAGGGTAGGTCTCTCAGCCAGGACGCGGAGGGCTCGACGGATGGCCGAGCCAATCTGGGGGTTCTCAAGATTCAGCGATTTAAACTCCCTCTGGATCCATCGGTAAAGCTTCTGGAATCCGTGATTCAAGTTCCGTGTGACCTGCTCCATGATGCCCAGCCCTAGCGTCTGATCCTCAAAGCCCAAGAGAACCTCGCAGTCACGGCTGATCTTTTTGGCCTTGGCGAGGACTGTGAAAAAGAGGTCGTCTACAGGCTCCGAGGTCAAGGTCAAGGCGTCAACTTCGTCCTGTGTAAGGATGAAGTGGGTCTTGAAGGTCGAGAGCAACTTTTGCTTGCTTTCGATCTGCCGCTTCTGCGTCATGAGTTGCGAGGCTTCGTCCAAGGTGGATGCGGTGGATGCGTGAGCTGCATGGATCTGTGTTCTCATATCATTATAGCTTTCGTTGAGCTTGCCGATGGTGTAGCCGATGCGTTTGAGTTGCTAAAAGTGTATCAGTGTGCGGCTCACTCGCCTGTGATCAGGACTCGAGTGGTATGAACAACAACACATACCTCGGCGACTTTGCCGAATTCATGAATGATCTCTCCATTGCTGTCGATGACCTCTTTCTGGAGATCCAATCGAAGCTTGCGACGGTTCTCTGCTACGTTCTGAAGCCCTCGCTCATCAAGCAAGGAAAGGGCCTCACGGAACTCGGTGTCGGCATACGAGGTGGACAAGACGCTGGCGATCTTGGAGGAGAGGGCACTTGTACCCGCACCCTTGGTCGATGTTGGAGTCAAGGGGCCTGTTGGCGACAAGAGCTCCGAACTGTCTCGCGGCGACAGTACCAAAGACCGTACCGGAGGCGCGGATGTCGAACCTGTGAACATGATTCCAAGCTTATCAGGAGCGGGAATTCTCTCCCAGTGTCCAGGGGAAAAGGTATCTGCTGATCTGTCACGGAAACAGTAGTTGTAGGAACGGCTTGTGCCGTTGGCTCAGGGCACCCCGTATTGCCCCGCTATCTCGGGCGGATCTGTCGTCTGATGGGTTGATGAAGAGCCCTGCAGGTTTTGCGTCCTTACCAGGATCGATCTGGACCTGAGGCACACTAGAGGTACACTTTCAATCGTTCGTCTGCGACACACAATGGTTTTGAAATCCAACCCGAAGAACGTACACTAGGTATAGAGGTATGTATGGAATGTACACTAGAAGGATCCCTCCTTTCGGAACCCCTGAGTAGTATAGAAAGTGGACTGTTTACACAGTACACAGCCCGCCCATGGAGACAAGACTCTCTTGGCGCCATGTACCACCGTCTTTTAGAGGGACAGTGCCCAGAGGGCGTGAGGGAACTCTGTGTATACACAACACAGCAGGTACGCTAAGTACTGTAGTGTACTTAGAGGTAGCCAGGTACCTTCAGCATCACATGGGAGGCACGTACTGTAGAGATAGTGTAGATGCAATGCGCTGGCTGATAACATTCACGTGTCCTCTCGCATTCACCGCCTGCCTAGGTGACATGTTGGCTCTGGAGGTATTTAGGTAGGTAGCGTGGTCCATGACCTAACAGTGAGACCCACTAAGCCTACTGCGTAGTAGTAGTACCTACCTCTATGTACCTATCTCTGGTGTATGGACGTCCGTCCGTCATTTGGCCTCCCGCTTTGGAGTGAGTGGAGGTTGCCCGGCTTAGGAAGGTACACTAGAGGCGGGGTGTAGTTGTAGATACCCGACGGGAGCTACGTAGGACGTAGGTACCGTCGCACCCCTCGCAACCGGCGTGTCCTTCTGTCACCTGGCCCCTCAGCAGCCCTCTCCCACCCGACTGCCTGGCGGGAGCCTGCTGCCTTTACCCTCAATACTCACCTACCGCGCGCTCCAAGACATCTACGCCTTCACACTACATGAGGTGAATGATCGGTAGCCGAGAACAAGAATACTCGTGAACCAACAATTGCGACTCAATTCCCCGTTTGTATAGGGTAGCTTTAGAAGACACGCTACTTTCGTATAACAACTTGCGGGACGAGATTATTTAGATATTCATCAGGTGTGCCTCGACAGTCTCGCCTTCTGCCTTCTTCACATTCAACGCCGACCTACCTACCTATACCCGGCCCTGTCAGCGCCGCTCTGTCAATCGCCTATCCAGCCTCCATCTCAACGATTCAAACACCACAGAGCCGAGTACGCAGTCCATCTCGAACCAAGCAAAGCGGCCCCCCGAGGCACATCCTTCCTTGAGCGCCGTCTTCGCAAGCCCCCGTCTCTACCGACCGCTATACGATACCTGATCGGTGATCATTAGCTTGGATGCTCACTCGCCTTTTCCCAACCGAGCCACCGTAACTTCGGACAGTCGCTCCAGTACAAAGACCAAACGTCGGCTAACGAGCTCATGGCTGACGGGGTCATTGCCAGGCTCATGTCAGGTGGTCGTGGCGCGCGCTCTTTTTACGAAGAGTTACGTGGCCGCGACAATGTCTCTGATGTTGACGATCGTGCTGGGCTCTTGGATGAAGAAAATCTCAACCAGCATTTTAATGACTACGATCTTGAAAATGCAGAAGGGCTAAGACTTGAGGACAGTAGGGCCACTGTCGACGGCCGGATCCCACGAGGCCGAGCCCAAATTTCCGGCCGTCCACCACGTCCAGCTGCTACCACACATTGGGGTACCAGCCACGATGACGACGGTGACAATGACGTACCCGCCTCCCTGCTTGTTGAACGTTATGATAGGGGAGCTGCTCCCTTGGGCTCGCCGGGGAAGCCGAGAAGTCAGCATGCAGGATCGCGTGCACATCCTGCTCCAGGGCTGTCCAAGGGCCGTACGCATCAACAAAGGCCACATATCGACCAAGAACTTCAGCCCCCGCTGCATAGCAATGCCGCGCCTAGCTCCCTTCTGACTGGTGCTATAACAGGCAACGCTAAGAAAATGGCGGAATGGAGATGGGCTAATATCACCAATCTTGACAGCTTCATGCAAGACGTTTACAGCTACTACCGGGGAAGTGGAATGTGGTGTATTGTGGTTGAAAGGGTGCTTCACTTGATGTGAGTGAGCCTTGTCCCTCGCACGTCTTCAGGGCAGGAAGACTTGGCCTCATGAGTGAATACTGACAACAGCAACAGCAAAGTCGCCTTTGTAGCTTTCCTCTTGACATTTCTCTCCCAATGCGTTGACTTTAAGAAGATTCCGAGTAACCAGAAGCTATCTCAAGTCCTCGTTCCTCAGTGTACTCGGAATATGTCCGGGTTATGGAACATCGGTCTGTGGCTCTTTGCCTTCTATTTCATGTGGAAATCAATACAGTACATCCTTGATTTGCGCCGGCTGACGCATGTTCGGGATTTTTACATCCATCTGCTCAACATTCCCGATGAAGATATGCAGACCATCACATGGCAGGAGGTTGTAGCCAGGATAATGGTACTCCGGGATCAGAACGTAAGGACGACTAGGACCATGACACCGCAAAATCAGCGCTGGGTCCTTGGTAGCCAATCCAAGGAGAGGCTGGACGCTTCCGACATTGCGAATCGACTGATGAGACGAGAGAACTATATGATCGCCATGATAAATAAGGATATACTCGACTTGACGATCCCTCTGCCGATTCTTCGCAACCGTCAGCTTCTTTCACAGACACTCGAATGGACTCTGATGTTCAGCATTCTCGACTTTGTCTTTGACCCCAAGGGTCAAGTACATCAGGAATTTCTCAGGTCCGATCGCCGGGGCATTCTCAGCGCCAAACTTCGGAGCCGGTTCATCTTCGCCGGTGTTATGATTCTCATACTGTCGCCCTTCGTGGCAGGGTACCTTATCATCGTGTATTTTTTGGAATATTACAATGTACGTCAACTTGGGCATGATTACACGGTAAAGATGCCATCACTGACACTTTTTTTTGCAGGAAATCCAAAAGAACCCGTCGATATTGTCCGCGCGAAGCTACACACCTCTTGCGGAATGGAAGTTTAGAGAGTTCAACGAGCTTCCTCATCTGTTTAAGAGACGATTGGACATGTCTCACCCCTTTGCCAGCCATTACATTGATCAGTTTCCCAAAGCCAAGACGTCCATGGTGGCCAAGACTGTGTCATTCATAGCCGGCTCGATTGCTACGGTCCTTGCTTTAATTTCGGTCTTCGACCCGGAAATGTTCCTCGGCTTCGAAATCACGCACGATCGCACCGTGCTTTTTTATACGGCTGTATTTGGAGCTATATGGAGTGTAGCTCGCGGGAGTGTGTCCGAAGATAACGCGGTATTCGATCCTGAGTATGCGCTTGGCAATGTGGTGGAATATACGCATTACCAGCCGGAGCACTGGAAAGACCGGTGGCATAGCGCTGACGTGAAGGCTGAGTTCGAGGAGCTTTACAAGTTGAAACTGGTTATCTTCATCGAAGAAATTCTCAGCATCTTGACAACTCCCTTTGTCCTATTTTTCAGCCTTCCCAAGTCAGCTGATCAGATCATTGACTTCTTCCGTGAATTTACGATTCACGTGGACGGTCTTGGCTACGTGTGCTACTTCGCCGAGTTTGACTTTAAAAAAGGCTCCAAAAATCAAGCGCCACCGGCGACCGCAGGCGAAGGAGATGTACGAGATGACTATTACTCTACAAAGCATGGCAAGATGGAGGCGTCCATGTATGGTTTTATCAACAATTATGCTCGAAACCCAAAACATCTCCCGCCTGCGATGCGTCAGCAGTTTCACTTGCCGCCGGTCTTCCCCGGCATAACTTCGCCAACGTTGGCAGGTGATTTGGCAGCTTCACGTATGGGCCGCAGCCAGCGAGGAAGGAGTAAAGGTCCCCTTCCTTCGCGTACGCCGCGGCCTGGGGCGGTAATGGCAGAGCCTTCGCCTATGGCGTCCATCCTCCTGGATCCGCGCCATCAGCCAATTATCCCTAACAACATGAGCTTTGTCAACACGGGACACCAGTTCCGTGGGGGTAATCAGGGCGATGGTCACATGATGGGAGGAGGATCGATGGAGGAGGATGTTAAAGGTGCTGCACGCCACGGTCAGCAAACGCACGACGATGAGTCGGAAGACAGCAGGGCAGGACTGGATGAATCAGCATGGCAGGTATCGCCAACCAAAGATTTGAGCAGAGAAAACAGCGGGCGGGGCCTGGACTCGGTTGTCGGTGAGGAAGCGGGAAATGGAGCTGGGGTGGTACACATGCTCTATCAGTTCAACCAGGCGCATCTGAATAGAAGGCTTGGTGGTGTGAGATGAAACGACCAAGGCCCTCACGTCACGGGTCGGGGACTTGGATAATTCTAGAGGAAAGCGCAGGCATCACAGGACGAACATATGATACCTGCCAGGTACTTTGGCATGACGCTGGAGAAAAGTGTTGGGAACACCGGGTACTGTAGCATACTAGATTACGCAACATTCTGAAGTTTCCTTTCTGACTTTCAGATCGGCATTTTTTGGCGATAAAGTGGCGCGACCACGGTAATCGTACTGGGGAGGGAGGGGACTGTGCCGTCGAGTTTGATCGAATCGGAAAATGCTTTGTACGAGACAGACACACAGTACTAGTAGTGTAGGTATATACACTATGTTAACCGATACTCGGATCTGATAAGGCAAAATCCATGGATCTGATAACGGTTAGATGGCCCTGGACGCCGGCTGTGACAGCTGCAACCCATCAAGGTACGCACAGTCGGCACAGAAGGTACTTGACTAGCCGTCTGCGCACGGCATTCATGGTAGCTATCGAACCATTATGACGGCGCGAAAGCATTCCTGCAAAAGCTAAACTCAGCGCTGGTATCTTGGACGCAAATTTTTCAAAGTGCAAGTACTGTACATACATTCCTCTATCCCCACCATACTCCACCAATCCCGTCGTTACCGGTGGCATGCCACCAAGCCCAGGACTGCACATGGCTGCACAGGACCCTAAACTACACAATGGAACACGGGGCATTAGGCTTTTTTTTCTTCTTTTCTTTTTTCTGTTTCTTTTTTTTAAAGAAAAAAAAGAAAAGGACTGTGTCGAGCCATCGACTTTGGCCGGGTTTCTTTTTCCAGCAGTAACATAGTATACTGAACCAAAGTGTAGGTGATGCGTTGGGACATGAATCAGTCAAGCTTGCACCGAGGGTGGGCAAGGTTGTTTGTTTGATTGGCTGATGGGCCTCGGGACTTGTAATCTGATAAGCCCAGCAGGTTGGGGGGCGCTCGAGAGAGAGAGGGGGGGAAGGGATGGAAAGACAAACCAAGCCGCTAGCGGAGACGGACCCAGCGCGAACAATCCCCTCAACCACTCCGTCAATTGCGGGGTTGCTTGACAGAGGTTGTAATTACTACACTAGTAGCTACACAGTACACAGTAGTGTAGACATCTACTTGGCATTATGATGGTAGTGAAGTTGGGAATGGGGGCCTGATTGGGGACACGGGTAGATGTCGTTTAACGCGAGTAGGTTCTCGATCGTTATGATCTACTTGATCGGATGCCTTCCTCTCAGTGCCTGGTTGAGGTTGCAATGCTCGATTGAAAATTCGAGGTACCTCCTTAACGGAGGTATATGCTGGCTGAGTGAATCCCTGCGTATCACTGCATGGGAAAGAACTGTGAAGCTATCTGGCATCAACGTCTTGGGCCTGGGTGGATTAGTAGTAGCAGCAATTCAAGGTACCTATGCCCTGCCGAGCCTGTCCAAACATTGTGCCGGAACGGCTCTGCGGGCGTCGGTTGAGCGTGTCTGTTAAGCTCGATGCGTGCCAAGCAGATTATTTTTAACAAATTTTTTTTCTTTCTTGTCTTTTCTTTTGGCTGCAAGGCCGTGCCGACTACGGGTCAAGATTTTGACAAAACCGACGCCTCATCCGTCAATCCTCCCCAAAATTCCCGTCCTTGCTTGAACCGCCACCACGGCAGACGCCCCTCCGCCCTCCCCCCCCCCCCCTCCTCCGTTCCGCGCCCTCTGTTGCGACGACACCCACCGCCCGATACCGACGACAGTACTCTTGGCCGACACAATCGATTCCTTTGGTGTGAAGTTCGATTGATACACAGGCTTCGACCCGCGGTGTTGCGCAAAAAGGCTAGGGCCAGGTCCCAGACACGAGGAAATAGAGCAGCTGGCTATACATTTATATCGCAGCCGCCGTTTGCATTGCGTCACCTCGCTGCTGCCCTTTGAATTGAACCGCTCGGTTTCTGTGGAATACACCTGTATTGGTCCGCATCGCCCGTCGCCGACCCTTCCTCTCTACCCTGCCGTCTTTTCCAAGGACGGTCCCAGGAGCCCTTCAAGCTGGCTCTTAGCGCAGGAGCATCGGAGGCTGTGGCTTCCAAAATGACCCAGCCAAACGTTATCGATGAGGAGGATTACGAGTACGTGGCGGCGACTCATGAAACATTTCAACGAACACCTCGGGGCCAGCTGACACGGCATCTATCCATATAGCTATGAGTCGCTCCCGCCCAACTTCTCGCTCATCCAGAACATGGCCGCCGGCGCCTTTGCTGGCATCGCCGAGCACTGCGCCAGTATGTTCCCCTTGTAGCCGATGCGTTCCATCGGAACCATCTTCAATGGGCATTGAGCTAACTGATTCTCCCATAGTGTATCCCATCGATGCTGTTAAGGTGGGCGAACGGCCCCTTATCCGTCCACACGCGAGACCCCCACAAGTCACTGACTGGATTTCCTCAGACCCGTATGCAAATTGTGAACTCGAACCCTTCCGCGGTCTATCATGGCGTCATCCAGAGCACCTATCGAATTGCTTCGACCGAGGGCATCTTCAGCTTGTGGCGCGGCATGTCCAGCGTCATTGCCGGAGCCGGTTAGTTCGCCTCTCCGTCTCTCCGGATCTCGCGGCTACCAACTAATATCAATCTGATAGGCCCTGCGCACGCCGTTTACTTTGCGACTTACGAAGCGGTCAAGCACTTGATGGGCGGTAACAAGGTTGGCGAGCATCATTTCCTCGCAGCTGCCACCAGCGGTGCTTGCGCGACCATCGCCAGTGATGCCCTGATGAACCCCTTCGATGGTATGTCCACCCATATATGCCTATACACTCTGCGGACCCATACACGTAAAAGCGTAGTTCTAACGCAGTCGCAACACAGTGATCAAGCAGCGCATGCAGATCCAGAACTCCGCCAAGATGTACCGCTCCATGCTCGACTGCGCCAAGTATGTTTACCGGAATGAGGGTCTCGGGGCTTTCTACGTCTCGTACCCCACCACGCTGTCGATGACCGTCCCTTTCACCGCGCTTCAGTTCCTAGCCTATGAGTCGATATCAACCTCGATGAACCCCACCAAGAAGTACGACCCAGCGACACACTGCCTTGCTGGCGCCGTAGCTGGCGGCTTCGCAGCCGCGCTTACGACGCCTATGGATGTGATTAAGACCATGCTGCAGACCAGAGGCGCGGCTCAGGACGCTGAGGTCAGAGCCGTGAACGGCTTTGTGGCGGGGTGTAAGCTGCTGTACAGGAGAGAGGGTGTCAAAGGTTTCTTCAAGGGCTTGAAGCCCAGAGTGTTGACCACCATGCCGAGCACGGCCATCTGCTGGTCGGCATATGAGGCGTCTAAGTACGTTCACCCCGATTCTGCTACCAAAGTCTCAAAAGTATTCCAACAGGTTTCTAACACATTGGACGTTTCAGGGCCTACTTCATTCACCAAAACAGCCAGTCATGAAATGCGGCTGACCTTCGGAGCGGAGGCCATTTGACAGGTGAGTGCAGCTGTCTGCAAAGCTTTCTTGTGTTTCTTCTTATTCCGAGCATGTTGCCGCTGTATTTGTTAGTGTTAACTCGCTCGCTGCAGCCAGGATCAGCAAAACTTGACATCCTCGGATATCCATGCACGGCGTTAGAGGATAAAAGAAAGACACTGCCTCCTTCCAGCGTATGAAGCCAATCAGACGCGAGATGGAGGAAGCCCAACACCACTCAAACTCGCTCACTTGCGGGGACTAAATGTCCATTCATTCGCTCTTGGCGTCCGTCTGAGAACGGGCAAATGCCTGGGCGCGTTGGCCGCGAGGGCGCACTGCGGAACGGGGTACTTAGAGGCTGGGACGGGCACAAGGTGTCCTTCACCCTAGCCAGGAACAATGGGGTTTTGCGCAATACCAAGCGACTACAAGGATACAAAGCAAACACAAGGAACACCAAATCCAACTATGTACGTAATGTAACTTTGTTTCCTTGTCTTCTGCTGTTTTATACTCCTCGCACAAATTGTTCCCAAGGGTTCCTTTCTTCACCCACAGTCATGGGTTGTACCGAACCTGAGAGATGCAGGCTATTAGTGCGTTGTGCTTGGTGGCGTGATTGGTGAGGCAAAAGCAAAGCCTGGTGTGCTGCTAGTCTGTCCTAGGTCTTCAACAACCAGATTGCAGTTATGTATTGATGGCGAGGTAGTGTGGAATCACGGTGGCTGTGTGTAGAAATCAGTTCCTAGGTCTTCACGGATGATCATATCTTCTTACCGATTATATACCACCTACGAGTTATGGCTTACGCTTGTATTGTATCACATCGGAGACAACCATGATTTGCATTCGGCCGAGATTTTTCTTGTGGGAATTCATTGGCCAGCTGTATCGTCTTCCATCTGCATACTAATAACCACCTGCAACAAAATGAGGAAGATTCAAAAATTGCCATGTCGCAATATACCGAAAAGCCGGTCAGTTAATACTCAATGCTATGAACAATTATTACTGCGTGTTCTCTGCCCGTTCATTCGTTCGGTGATGCCTACGTATAGAAGCCTCAACTTAACTCACAAACTCCTGAATCCAAGCTTCCCAACCTTGGAAGTTTCAAATGCGTCGCGCGCCTGACACCATAATCAAGAACAACATGGCATTCCACATGCTTGTGGTATCCACCCATGTACCCCGATGAGCTGTCCCGCGATGTTTAGCCACCAAACGGAAACCCTCCGGGAAACCCGCCACTCCCGTACTGAAATCGGAACCCGCCTCCCGGTCCGCCCTGCTGAAACATGTACGGGTTACCACCATGCCCGCCGAAGGGCTGACCTCCCTGTTGTCCCTCGTGCGAATTTGGGTCGTCGCCTCTGTCGAACCGTGCCCGTAACTCGGGGTCGCTCAGTACCTCGTACGCCTCGTTGATCTGAGCCATCTTCTTCTCGGCCGCCTCCTTGGTCAAACCTTGCTTGGCTGCCTTGTCTGGGTGGTGAATCTTGGAAAGCTTGCGGTAGGCAGACTTGATCTGTCTCTCATCCGCATCGTGGGAGACGCCCAATACCTTATAGTAGTCCTTCGTCTTGGAGCGTTTGAGTGCAATCTGCGCCTTCTGAATGAGGGGGTTAATGACGTCTGATTTGGCAGGGTGTTCCTCTAGGGCCTTTTGAAGGGTAGCGATGGCTGCGTCGTACTCTTCGGCCGCGATCTGAACTTGCGATTGGTACAGGAGGGCATAGAGGGCAGTGGGATTGATAGCTAGCGACTCGACGCAGTAGGTGGAGGCTTTTTTGCTGTTTGACTGGTGAGAAGGAGCTGGTGTTAGCTACCTTGTTCCATACTGACGTTGACTTGGGGGGCCGCTTGAGAAGTCGACTTACTTCAAAGTATGCCTGACACGCTAATTCTACTAGTTGTCCTACCAACACATTGCCCGCGGACTTTGGAATCGTCCCGTCCGCCCGAAGCTTCTCAACTTGGCTCTTGACCTCCTGAATGAGGCCTTCCCCTTCTCGATTTGGAACCAGGTTCTTTACGGCCGTCATTGGTTGTTTCTTGTCCAATGCCTTGATCGCTTTCTGGACCAGCTTGTCCGTCATCTTCTCTTCCTTCAGCAATGCTGCGCATACCTTGCTGTCTGGATCCGAATGTAGACATTTCCTGATTGCTGCCAGCCCCCCTGGGAGATCGCCGAGGGCGTAGAAGGATATGGCCGAGATTTTGAGATGCGGGGTTGTGTCGCCAGGCTTCATTTGCAATATGTGTTGTAGGTCGCTCATGCCCATCTCCAAGTCACCTCGCTCGAATAAACACTTGGAACGTAACTGGCGCAGCGCAACAGCCCGGTTCGCAACCATGATGGCGGCTCCGGCTTGCGTAACACATTCCTCCCAATCCCCGCTGGCTGCTGCCTTCTCGGCAAGGCCGGCAGCAACAGCGGCATCCTCCAGCGCAACTAGTTCGTTCACTTTCTTTGCCTTCTCGTAGTGCTCCCTCGCGGCGTCCCAGTCGGCGCTGCGTGCCTTCAACTTGCCCAGCTGGATGTGGGCACCTTCGAAACCAGGTTTGAGCGCGAGCACCTTGTTGAAGTCATCGGTCGCTTGCGAGGTGCGGCCAAGCGAAAGGTAGGTGGTGGCACGCTTGAAGAAGGTCAGGTAGTTGGAGGGGTCGCGAGCAATGGCAGCATCATAGTAGACGAGCGCATCACTGGTCTCCCCTTTTGAGAGATGGCTTTGCGCCGAGGCGAGGAGGTTGGAAAGTGGCAGATCGGAGGGTATATCGGCCGGAGAAAGGCCGTTCACAATGGAAGCGGCCGCAACGGCAAGGGCTGATAGCCGGATCAGCATCTTAGATGATGGGGAAGGCCGAAAGCCAGTCGTCCACTCAACTCGAGACGCAGGTGGCTTGTTTATCGAATCGTTATTAGGATTGTAAAGACTGAATGACAGAAATGGCCACGATTAGGTTTGTGATCAGGAGAAACTAAAGTTTAAAAGACCTAAGAGATTGACAGGGTGAAGAGTGAATGAAGGGCGATATGAGCTTCAACAAACTGGAGAATGGAGGTTGATGGAGCCAAGTTGTCCTTTGACGGATGACAGCGTTAGCGGCACGGCTAGCGCCCAGTATATGTAGTAATGGGTGTACGTACCTTGCTACCACGCTAAGGGCATGCACGTGGCACTGAATGGTAGACGAGACTCCTGCCACCTTATTCGAGTGTCTACTATACCTGATGGTAGTGTATAGTGGAAACCCCTGCAACTGCATCCCCCAGGAACCAGCAGTATAAACACACCGTATAAACACACCGGTTGGTGCATAGGATTTAGCTAGCCGAATTCGCTTCAGCTGCAACCATATAACTATATACTGCATCCTGATCTCAGACGTCTTCTTTGATATGTATGCACTGACGGGCTCGGTCCTAAGTAGTAAGGTTTTTGGTAGAGTATCGCCATTTGGTATGTAGAATGCCCTGGTCTGAATCACATGCAACTTCAGGATATTCTACTGTGCACTAGTAAGTATCATACGCATTATTCTATAGTCCAGGTACTTCCTCTCCCGGTATCCCTGTCCCTGACGCTTTCATGTATCGATGCGAGGGTGCGAGCCAGGCGATTCCTTTCTGGCCGCCTATGTTCACACTCGCTACCACTTCTAGGCATTGTCTACTATTTGAAGCTAACCACCCGTGTACATCAAATAAGGCATCTCACAGAATGTACACCGCGGCCATGTCTTTTCGAGGTAGATTAGCTGTGCAGACGACTTGCATCTCTCAAAAAGGTCGTGGCCCAAGGTGGAAAAGATGCCCTCAAGTTGCTTCGAACCAGAACGCATCGTTTTGACGAGCTTTCAAAGTTGACTCTCAACCACCAACTATCACAGTCATTCTGATAACCTGGCGACGACGTGTTCCACGAGGTGTCACCGACCTTGCTGCATCGACCATCGATTGGGGTGCTTCTTTCGGCCTGTTCGGACCATACAAACTGTTTGGAACGCACTCTGTTGTCCAGAAGTGGATCGCCTGTTCCATGTGTTATACAGTTCACCCCTGATGCGCTCGTTAGCGTGGTACTTGCAGAGGACTTTGGTTTCTTTTTCTCCCTTTTTTTTTTTTTTTTTTTTTTTCTTTCTCGCATTCAGGATAATTAGGCGGGACTACTGGCGAAAATAGCATCCACTTGGCTATTGCTCGCTGTGAGGCGATCGTCTATCGTTCTCGATCTTAACTTTGTTTGGAACAAAGGGGGTTCCAAAATCCCTTGTCTTCTTTCTTGTCCGAGGTCGCAATCTCGGTCTAACAAACAAGCAAGCATAGATATGTATTATCGAAACACGTTGCCGTACACACACGCCTGCCTAGGTACATAGTAACCTTGAATTCTTATAACAACAACCTGAAAACCACGTTTGGAGCAACACAAAGAGGAACTGCCAGCGTGTTTGAAGGGAGAGCCGGTGATTATGAGCGGCATCGAAAGATCCAGATGCACACTTTGACACTAGGCTCCAAGCTACCCATAGACGGAAGATTAGAAGAGCATCCCCATAAAACGGCCAAAACATGTATTCTCCGAGACTCGAAGATCATATCACCCCCGGATCCCCCACCTGTCCTCCTTGCCGTCCATACCGCCACTATCACCCCCACAACCACCTTGACAGCAACCAGGAGAGTATCCTATACATAAGAAAGCCGTGGAATCACAGTGTTCCTATGCGCAAAAAGAACGAAAGTAAAGGAAAAGCGAAGACGAAGCCACTGACGACTACCAACCACAATTGCTTTATGTCGACGTTGAATCTAATGTGTCCTAGAAGACGCCCAAGCATGCTCGAGCTGGTCGATTAATAAACAGCTGGGATCAACGGAAGACGTATAGGCAAGCTGAGACTACGAAGAGCTTTTCGGATATTCACCAGGAATATGAAGGTGGGATATGGTTGGAGCGCTGTCATTGCGCATTCCTCCGATAGTTGGGCGTGTTCGATCCTGGAAAACGTCATCACCACTGTTACTGTCCATCTGCCCGACCATGACTGTTCTTGGCATTGTATGGCTGGGATGTTGAGCACTCGCAGATGCGATATCGTTGTGCATGCCTCTCTTGTCCCCCAGTGGGGACACTGCTTGTAGGGCACCCATGGAGGCTGGGATATCTCTGATATCAGAAGCCACCCCTCGCTGGCCGTGACGAGCGTTTTGCTCGTCCGCGTCGTGGTCCTGTCTAGCAAGTAATGTCATATCGGGACAGATTTGACAACCATCAGTCTGTCCGCCATATTCCCGGAGAATGACATCATCGCCTTGGTTTCCAACAGTATAATGCATCGACAGGGGTTGGCCGTCAATTTCGTTGTGTACGCCATGAACTTGATTCCGATTTGGGTTGGCACAAGTGTAATCGCCCTGATGTACTGTAAGAGTGGGCCCCTCGCAATCCGGTGGAGTTGGTTTCCGTGTTCTATCGTGTTGCTCTATGGCGCTGTCTGGCAATGTGGTAGTAGCCGCGGTGGCATCGACAATGCCGTTCTCGTCGTTTCCGGAACTCACACTAAGCGGGGAAACGGGAACCTGTAAGCGTCTTTGTGCATTTACCTGGAGATCAGATGGGAATCGCCCACCTGAAGGACGTCGCGGCAGAGCGTCTTGCCTCAGCGGCTGGTTGACATATGCCACGTTTGCAGAAAAGGGAGGCTCCTCGTCGTCATTGACTCCATCGCTACTAATGGAAGACCGCTGAGAGGACCTGCTGTAGCTTCTTCCATGGCCGCGAAGGAAATTGGTGCGTTCTTCCGGGGTCCGCTCGGTAAGCATTTTGATGTCCTCATACCATGCCATCATCGTATCATGGCTTTCGGCGCGGAATACCCACGTATGGCCACGGTGCATTGTTCCGGTTTGGCGTCCTTTAAGGATGAACTTGTTGGACGAACTGCCCTCGGTAGAATGAGACCCAAGCTTTTGCTCCGGAAGGTAGAGCGACATGACCGGCCCTTGTCCCTTATCGGCAGACTTGAACTCGTGTAGGTGGGTAGGCGAGAGTACGTACCTGCTATTGTTAGTAAAAGAACAGAATATGCACTGCCGGGAAAAACCTTCTCTTGATGGCTCGAATACTTACCATCCTGCCGAATAGCTTTTCAAATATTTGCTTTTGCGCTCCAAAAGACCCGCTCGGATTTCCTGACAAGCGTGATGGTCACGGCCGGGATAGTGAATGAACTCAGCCGATCGCATGGGCACGTCCGGATCCACGAACTGATCATCTTTTCGAATGAAGGAGTTCCATTCGGTATCTTTGGGCATGGAAACTGGGCCAATTCGAAGCTCTTCAATAGCACTGTAAGCAACATCCGACTCTCTCTTGAGAATACCAGCATAAGCGTTGTAAGATTTTTGTATCTCGCCAACGACAATGGACTCGAGCTCCCGTCCCGAATTCTCAAGGTTCAGGTAAGCCTTTGGGTACGGCAGTTAGCTGTGAACAGGACTCTCCCAACGAGCCACATGGTGAAAAGTGCGTACCTGATGCAGATAGTTTTCCTCGTCAATTTGCCTTTCCAGCTGGCGATCCACTGCTAGTCGCAACAGATATGGATCTTCTTTGCCTGTTGTAAGAGCTGGGTCGAGTTCGGTCTTGCCAAGAACTTCCTGAAGACTATTCACAGCTCTTCGAGTGGCCTCCATTTCCTTGTCAACAGAGTTCTTGAAATCACCAGAGAGATTTTTGATTTCCTTGATCTTCTGGTGTAGGTCACTCCGTAAACCCGTGAGTGCTAGGATAACATCCTCTTCAATCTCGCGTGCTTTATTGGACTCGGCAATGGCTTGCTTGTTGTAATTTCGCAGAACCTGGAGGGCATCGTCTAGCCCACCATCTGAAAGAAATCCTGGGGGAGTCGACGTATTATTCAGTAGATTCCCCAACCTAATGAGCGATTTGGAACGGTGCTCATAGTGTGTCTGGATCTCTTTGAAAAAGACAATAAGGTCTTTGAGAATCTTTCGCCATGCTAAGAAACAAAAACATGAAGGTTAGGCGCGGACTCTGTCAGCAGACAGGTATGAACTCATACCTTGAAAACGGTTGGCAAGGACGTCGGTGGGACTGCCTGCCGTCGGAACCGGGCAGTAAAAGGCACTGTTCATTCCTTCTTGGTCGGAGTTCTGTTGAAGTGCCAAACTCCGAACACTCCCCGCTTTCATGCTGCGACGGCTGCCGCTCCGTTTGAGGCTCCCACTACGTCTAAGAGACGCTTTTTTCTTGAGAGTGTTGCTGCGGGACATGGAAGCGGTCCCATCCCCGTTAAGGCCATTCACAGAACCGGCGTACGAGTTCGTTCGGTACATGGTGCTGTGAGGTCGCGTGCCGTCGACGATCGAGCTTCCTCGTCGACCGGCATCCCACTCCTCGTTGAATCTGGCTGAGTGAGGAGCAGTGGCCATGTGTTCATGATCAGATTGCATCAGGTGAGTATTGGCCAGGGTGTTTGACGCGGTCTCGGCATCAGGGCCACCGGAATAGTACTGTGGTTGTTGTGGTGGGTGCTGCTGCTGCTGCTGCTGTTCATGGATAATTTGCTGCTGGTCGGGAAAGTAGCTGTGTCCGCGATCAAAGTTCATGTTGGGGGAGGGGGCCCCGACTGGAGATCTAGCGGTCATCATGGTGAGTGTCGGCGCGCGCCGCAGGACACCTCACCCAGTACTGGGACAAGGACAGAGAGTAGGGTCGGGAGTTGGGGAAGTAGAGCGGCTGGTTGGGTCGTGGTAGCGGTAGCGGGAATGGTCGACTAGGATATCTAGTCGGCAGACCTTGGGCTGTACGAGAGGACGAGAAGACGGATAGGCAATAGGTTTTGGAGAAGGGCAGCGTAAATGAGAGCCTGGATGGACGCGCGCGGGTGTTGAGGATAGCAACCTGGATATGCTTGGATGATGAGGCTGGAACCAGACCAGTAGACAAACCGAGTCGGGCGATCCAGGACTGGAAATTGAAAATAAGATATTGCTACCGCTACCTAGCTCTGGGGTTGTGACTGGCCGGGAAGACAATGACGGCGCATCCGAGACTAGAGGTAGTAGGAAATGTGGGCGCGTGGAAGGTGCTCGTGGTAGAGGTAGCGAGGCGGTTTAGAACTAGAGGAAGAAGGCGAGCAGGGAAAGTGGTAATGTTGCTTTGGTGCCTTGGGCCGTCTGGGGACAGGAGGAATGATGTCGTCGTCACCGGGGGCAGGGCAGCAACAAAGAACGCTGGGCAGGGTCTGGGCTAATTGTGCTGCTGTAGCGTGCGCTATTCCGGGCATATGATGGAGCTGTTGATCGCCCCCCGCAAATTACGGACCGGGGCCTCGACGGAGGTTCAGTTGCAGCTTCAGATGAAGTGACCCCACCCAATGGCACACCACAGTTCCCAGACAGGTCGCGCTTAAGCTTACCTATTGTTTGACCCTTTTTTTTGGTGGATGTGGTTCTCGTTCCTCTCTCTGGAGTCAGTCTGGGATTCCTCAAGCAATCAAGGTCAGTCCTAGAAGTACTCTGTGAAACGTAATCTTGGCTTGGCACTCAGATAAGCCTAGTGTAATGTACATAGATGACATTGGTAGCTGAGCAGAAAGAGACGTCCGGCTAAACCGAGCGAGCCCGTTCAGTGCGAGACGGGAGCTGGTGGTTCCAAATTACAGGTTTTAGTTGTCATATCACAAGACCTTGCATAGACACGACGGCCAGAGCAGCCCATGGTTGACCCATTACATCATCAAGAGCGAACACCACGTCGAGCTATCTTGAGCCAGGTGAGCCTGGCCACAACAGGCACTGTCCTACTGTACATAGTTCTAACAGGTAGAGGTAACCTGGGTAGGTAATCTGCCGTGAACTACCCGCAACCAGGCGCTTCACATAACCCGTGGTCTTGCTGTTTCGATCGAGGTCCAAGACGATTTCCACGTTTGCCAAATTGGGCAATCTCACTGCGAATCAAGTGCACGTTGAATCACAAAGGTGGCCGTTCTTTGTGCCACCAACTACTACTGCGTAAGTATCCGCCCGGCGGGTGACGTATTGCGGCCTTGGTTTTGCCATCGTCCGCCCAACGAAAAATGTCTCCCATCCCTCTTCAAAACCTCAAGGTACTGGATTTGATCATTGTCTGGCAGATGAATGGCAGGTCAAAATACGACCAATTGCGTCAGTGGGAACAAACGGAGCAGGTGCTAAAATGCCAAGCCACGTAGTTTGATCACCATATAACTTGAAGGCATCTCACGTGTGAAGGCTAAGCAGGGACTACTAGTCGAACACAATCGATGCAAGGTTGTTTGTCTTATTCGCATATTAGCACAAACTATTTTCCAACATCTGTCCTTGAAAGTTTCATTGTTAAGCAGTCTCCTATGCATTCTACATCTTCTTGTAAAGGAGTAATATAGTAACATGTTTTATTATTACAATATAATTTCTGTAGTAATTTTTGTTGCAACAAGTAAAGTGTTTGTAAAATAAGAGGCCAGTGCATAGACTAATAGTAAGCGTTTAATATACTAAAAGATGCCGAAGAGCCAGAAAAGTAGGTTGTTGTGCTCTGATACGGAAGTATAAGTGTCCACTCCTATAAAATTGAACTCTTATAAATATAAAAACTTAACAATTATTATTGCAATTAGTAGTCAGCAGTCCTAGTATAAGTTAGTAACTCATATACTCATTTAACTGTGTGATAAGTAGGGTGCTAGTACAATATTAAAAAAAAAAAATAACAAGTTACAAAAGGAAGGGACATCAGTTGAAGATAGTTGCAAGGCACAACACGAGTATTTACATAATTTAATAGGTTGAAACTCGCGACTTTCATGGGGAGAGAAAAGAGCTAGTAGAAGAGATGTAAATACCTGCACTCAATAAAAACCTCTTAATACAAGCTCAAAACCGCCAGAATCACTCAAAGCCTCCCCTACCTTCCCCACTATCTAATACCCTCGTTTGAGTACCATGTTAACAAACTTACTAGGACTAATGTGTACATTAGGTAGATGTAAGAGTCGTCCTTGTGCGTGATCTGTGTAGACACCAAGTCCAATGTAGGGACGCCGTTCAAAGCTCCGGATTCCGACTGGCGTGCACACTCGCATTAAATAGGCTTTTGCAGGATACCTCGATAAGGAGAAACTGGGCGTATCTATCTAGCTCGTCTAGGACAAATAAACGTGGACTCTAGAACATATGTTATCGACAACTTGACAAGACACCAACGAGACTGTATGGCTTTAAATGACTATTAGGGACTATGAATGACCTAAGAGGACGAATGAAGGGAGTAAGAGTAAATGGAGGAATTATGCAACTCGTCTTAGTGTTCAAGGCAACGACATGGTCTTGGTTGTCTGGCCCGGCTGCAGTCTGTGTCAATTTGTCCTAGACGAATTCAGTCTCACTTGTGACTCCAGTGGCTGCGCAAAATTCCACCGAGCTTATCGTGGTGTTGTCAAGGATCTGCTGTCCTGGACTCCCGGTAGGGCTCTTAATCGCGAGACGGCCCGCAGCCCTACCTACCTAGTGTGCATGTCCACTTCCATGTGTAGCGGCGGCCAGCCGAGCTTCTGAGATCGGGGTTGAGAGAGCAGAATGACACGTAGATCTTCCGGTTCACATAGCTTGCATGTAAAAGTGCAGTACGCCGCCCATGTAAGCCGCCCTTCCTTTCTGCTTCTGTGGTCGGTCCCGGGTCTCACGAAGCCGAAGCTTGACACTTTGCAGCCGTCTGAGCGGTGCTTATTACGGGCCGTGTTTCTTGGAAGGCCATACGCAGTAGTAGCGTACAAATAGGTAGCACTCCCTGACCCTATAATGTTAAGGCCCTGATCGGCTGGCTATACATCCGGGTCGTGCAGAGGTAAAAGTTGGCTTTTTAGTTGCCAAGACTAATTTAAAAAATAGACTTGACCAGATTTAGCAGCGTTTTCACGCCAAAAGCTATTCTAACGAGTTTCTGCACGAACTAGGGTACTAAATTTCATACTACGCTAATACAGCGTTCATCACCTTCCAATACAGGTTAAAGATATCTACTTTTTCATAGTATTGAGCACTCTACACGCCTAATTCTACCAAAATCAACGAAGGTCTCTAGACCACCCTCGTAGAGCTCGTATAAATTACTCGTACAGATTAGCACGTACAGACGGTGCAAAAAGATAAAAATTTAATTGAATTAATATAGTCCCGGGGTATAAATAAGGCTCTATTATATTTTAAAATATTTCGGTATAGGGTATTAAAAACGACTATCTATTATATTCTCTATATAAATTAATTATATATATCCTATTATAAAAATTAATATAAATAGTACTAACCGAGCTACTTTTACTTTTACTATAGCAAACGCAATTTACATTCTCCTTAACACTAAAAAAAGTATACGTAAACTGCCTACTCCTATATACCCGGGTAGTCTAATATATACTAAAGAGCTAGCCAATACTATATACCGTAATTCTAAAACCTAATTTAAAAACCTCTTTCGTATAGATCGGTATACCTTTAATACACTAATAGGATAGCTTCAAATCCATAATATAAAAGCGACCAAATACTAGACCGTATACTAGAAGGTAATAGTAATATTATATATACTAGCATACGCCGAGTCCTAACGGGTTATAGCGTACAAGTTCTAGATTAACTAAAGTACCGTAAGTACTATCGTTAAAAATCTGCTCCCTAAACTTATTATACTCTATTAAAAGTATATAAAATTACTAGAAAACAATTATTTAGACCCTAATATTAAATTAGACCCTACACTCAACTCTTTTAATAACTATATCAGTACTATCGACGGGACTTATATTACTATTCACGTACCGCTACAATAGTAATAGAAATATTATAATTAAAAAGGTAACCTTATATAAAACGTTTTTACTACTATAAAATTCAATTATACTTTTATATATATATTAACGGGCGTAGAGGGGTCTTTAAATAATATTTTACTATATACTTACATATTCGGAAGATCTTTTCGTATATTAGAATCGTAATATTATATAACAAATACGGGGTTTAGGACCTAACTAAAGATTATAATTCCCTATTTAAACGTTAAATACTATTTACAAAATTAGAAAAATATAAATAAACTACTTAAAATAGTAAAAGAGCTATATAATTTACGTTATACTCGTATCCGTATTATCGTTAAACAAATCTTTAATTTTATAAAGAGAAGGTAGAAGATTATACGGATCGCGCCTATTAAATACTTTATAAAAAAGTAGGTCCAAATCGTATATATAGTAATCGGGCTTTATAATTTTATTACTACATATTCGAAGAAGGAGGTAAGAGTATTAATACTAATAAAAGAAGAGATAATAAAAAGGGCGCGCCGGCGAGCGAGTAAAGCAATAAAGGGTATTTATTCTAATAATATTCATTATAACGCAGCTTGGTTAATAAATAAGCAATAGTAATCGATTCGTAGAGGGTAGAGTAGAGGGGAGAAGAGGCGAAAGGAGGCGAGAGGAGGGGTATTGAGATTATTGTGTGTAAAATCGAATTATCTAAATAAAGTCGTATAAAATCGAATTATCTATATAAAATCGAGTTATCTAAGTAAAGTCGTGTAAAATCGAATTATTTGAGTAAAGTTATATAAAATCGAATTATTTATATAAAATCGAATTATTTGAGTAATATCGAGTTATTTATATAAAATCGAATATTTAATTTTAGTAAGATTTTACTAGTAAAAAAAAAAAGGGTATTTACTTCTATAATTCTAGTAAAATAATTGTAAATTATCTAATTTTCTAATTAGTACTACAACTTTCTAGATCCCTCGCTTCTATTTATCTATATACGCACTTTTTATACCCTTACCCAACCTTATCTATATCGTTGTAATTAATAGATTATTTATAAAATAATTAATATATACTATTATCTCTAATTTTATTATTTTACTAATAAAGCGCGCCTACAAATTATTAACCGTAATACCAACGTCGGCCGCACTAGGAAGTTTAGGGGCTTGTAATAAAATTGCCGCCTTCTCTATTAAACTCTCTAATATTATAATATCCGACCGCTTCTTACCCCCTCTACCCCTATCTATATTTACGAACGTAATAATTTAATTAGCAAGAGTTTTATTTAAATTAATATTAAAGTAGTACTATTATACTTCAATTATCCTCTAACTATTATTAATTACTCTCGCTACCTATAATATTATAATTTATTTTAATATAATAAATAGTTTAAATTTATTACTATTATTATCCTCCTCCTTATTATCCTCGTCCCTATTACTAGAATTATTACTACCGTCGTTATTTTTATTATCTTACTTCGCTTCGCCCCCTACTTCGACTTCGTTAAGTAAATTATTATTTAATTTATCTTCGTTTTTATAATTAACTCCGATTATAAACCCCTCTTTTTACTATATCTCGCTCGGTTTAATAATATTAAGCCCGGTACCCTTCGATTTAAAAAAGACTCTCTTATATACTTTAATATTACCGAAGGGTTAGCGGCGAACCTAATTAATACTATATATTTTAATATTATAATATTTAATAAAGCTCTCTTAATATTCGTTAAAGATAATAGGCAAATAAATATCCGGATTAATACCGGTACCAAAATATTTGGCAAAGAAAGTCTACTATACAATATACCGCCGCTTTTCTATATTCCATTTACTCTTTATATAAGTAAGGTCCTATCGCTAACCCGGCTACGTTTCGTTATATATATCGATAAAGTAGTCCCACGCCTTACTATAATCCTTCTAGTATATACTATTAAATTAGCCCTCTCCTTTATAGTATAATAATTAGACTATAAAGGTAATAATCTTCTAAGTAGTAAATTTTATAGTTCTAATACTATTTAGTACTAGGACCGGCGCCTTCTTTCTAATTCTCTTTACTACTAGCTTCCTAACTACTAATTTAACTACCCGCTTCCTTCTAACTAGCGCCGGTTAAATTAAAGGAGGAATATCTTTAATACTAATAATTTTAATAGCGGGAGGATTTAATACCGGTTCTTAACCGGCCTTATTTATTAGTTGGGCGGGTATAATAATTAGAGAGGGGAAGGGAGGCGGCTAATTATTATTACGGCTAGCAGGCACCGGGTTACTAAAAATATTCTAGATAGGCTCTAATAGTATATTTTCCTCTACCAAACCTAGCGTTGGGGGTTGGGTATAGAGTTAGGACAAATCAATACCCTCTAATAGAAGTTATAAGGCTATTTCGGGGATATTTGGTCGTTTGGTCGATTACTAGCATTATTTATTTTATTTATAATATCACGAACGATAATAAGGTCAACCCCTCTTTTTGAAAGCGGTATAAATTTCTAGGTATTAACTATACCAAATACGGTTAATAACGACAAATTTGGTTAATTAAGCACTAATGCGGTTATCCTAGTACGGCTCCAGTACGGTTACTACGTTAAAAGCAGTACAAGCACTAGCGTACTGGGCGCCAGCGCATCGAAATATAGCGAAATATTTCTGCACGTCCCAGCTGTGCAGCGAGCCGATCAGGGCCTAAATGGTCCCTTGCGATGCCGACTGATGGCAGCTGGACCAGGGTGCCTCTCCAGAAACAACCCCGACGTCGGCCGAGGAGTAGTGTACCTACCTTAGGTAAAGTACCTTACCTATCCCTAATCCCCGCCATATCCAGGCAGAGCTTTTGGGAAGGCGCGCTGTGCGCTTAGTAGGGAAGCTATAAGAACTTGGAATTTTGGGGCTTCTGGTAGTTACCTACCTAGATAGTAGCTTTTTTTTAATCAGCCGCCACCTGATTCCCAAAAGAACCCCTTATCCTGCACGAAGCAATTCACAATCCCGAACGTCGGGCCTTCCCCTGCGTACCCGTGCCTCGCCCCCGCTTTTCCTGGATCTCGCCAGCTCTCCGCTAGCACGCTCCATTGGGCGTTTTCTCGTGCACACTGGCCGGGCTTGTCGGCGATTGGCGCGCGTTGCAGAGAGACAAGATGCCAAAACAAGATCCATAAATCCCCACGGATGAATGATATAGTGCAAGATTGTGCAGTCCATTTGAAAGAATTATCAGCCCGTAACTTTCCATGTTACTTCAGTAGGTACTGCGTGATATATGCGTAGTATGGAAATCAACCTAGAAGAGCTACAGGCATAGTCGGACACAAGGCATTGGGTAGGGCGTGCAAGGTGTGTTGTTTTGTGCAATATGTGCAATTATTTTGTCCCTTCGCGTCACTGGTGGTTGCGAACCTGGGCGCAGGATATTGAAACGACCATCTGTCTGGAACCCTGAAGTGCAACGCCGTGCTCGGATTCCTGGGGGGGGTCACCGCCGACCATCAGGGGCGGATAAACCGACTGTGACTCCATTCCAACCCGCCTGTGTGGGGCCAAGGTCTCCACGTATAAATCACCTGCCAGCAACCCAGATTATAAAAAAAGGTGATTTTGCACTCTCGTTGTCGTTGTTCCAAACGATGCTTTCCCGTGAGGACTGATGGTTGCCGGCGCGCGATATCAATGCCAAGCTTGGGGTAGGGCCCGGGGCTGACTGCTCTCAGTTCATATGGCCCCACACAGTCGGTTTATCCAGGTCGTGTTATCGGGCTTCGTGAACATATAAAAGGGCACGTGCGCCCGCATACCCGCGCTCTGGGCTCTCGTCTCGTTCTTCCTCCAACATTTCCGCTTCAATCTTGCCATCAAGGGTCCATTTGGTTTTCCATCGTTGTCTTTGCTCCGTGCTCCCCTGCCACCATGTCGTCCGGATCATCTTCCCCAGAACACCCCCGTGCTGGCAAGCGGCCTCGTAAGTACCCTCCTCGACCTTTTGATCTCTTTTATGTCAGATAATCATTTTGGTTTGGGCCCTGAATGCGAGGTGTTGCGGCGCTCAAGGTATAAGTTTTTCGGAGGTTTGAGGGGCGGGCTTGAGTGTTCCCAAGCTGTATTGCTGCGTTACGTCCCGGTCCGGTGTTGCCAAGCATCATAGCGCATGCGCAGCGCAGAGGACCAAAGAAAAAAATCAAACAAAAAAAATCGACGGGAACACCATGACAGGAAATACGCCGCAAAGACGTACTACTGTACACGGGAAGAGGGGCCCGGGAAGCCTGGAACTTCGGTACCCCACTCTCTTTTGACTGATCGCCAATGGTGGCCAATGCCATTTCGTTTTTCTTTCGCTCGAAAACTCGAAAGGCCGCCTCGTCTCCATTCTTGCGTTCTCTTGGCTACACATCATCCATTGTCCGTCCCTAGCACCATCACGACGACCATATCAGCAACTATCATCAAATCTACCGTTTCTACCAGCGCTGTCGCCCTGCCATTCCTCCTCTACCTGCCGTTGCCCCCGGACATTTGGTTATCCGATTATTGAGTGAGCTTCAGGTTTTCAACATGTCTAACAACGACGTGACCATGGCAGGCACCCAGTCGCTCCCTCCTCCGGCACTGCCCCAACTCGTCGCTGAGCAGCACATGCCCATCCCACCTACCGACAAGGATACTAAGAGGCTCATCGTGGTACTCTCCAACGCCAGTCTCGAGACCTACAAAGCGTCCCACGGCGGCTCTGGCCGCATGGGTATGCAGCGAGAGGAAAAATATTCGCTCCTCAATAGCGATGAGCACATTGGTGTCATGCGCAAGATGAACAGAGATATCAGTGACGCTCGCCCCGACATTACTCACCAGGTTGGAAACACTCCCAGTCTGCATTCAACATGCGGATACTGCTACTGACACTCGCCATTTTTTTTTTTCTCTAGTGCCTCCTCACGCTTCTCGACTCGCCCGTCAACAAGGCCGGCAGGCTGCAGATCTATATCCAGACCGCCAAAGGGGTCTTGATTGAGGTCTCGCCTGCTGTCCGTATACCCCGCACTTTCAAGCGCTTCGCTGGTCTCATGGTCCAGCTTCTCCATCGTCTGTCCATCAAGGGAACCAACTCACAGGAAAAGCTCTTGAAGGTGATTCAGAACCCTATTACGGACCACCTGCCTCCCAACTGCCGCAAGATCACGCTCAGCTTCGACGCCCCCGTTGTGCGCGTCCGCGAGTACATCGACACTTTGGGCGAGAATGAGAGCATTTGCGTCTTTGTAGGCGCCATGGCCAAAGGTGCCGATAACTTTGCGGATGAGTATGTCGATGAGAAGATTTCCATCAGCAATTATAGCTTGTCAGCCAGCGTAGCGTGCAGTAAGTTCTGTCACGCCGCTGAGGATGCGTGGGACATCATCTAATCGACAACCAAACCGTGGTGGGAAACATGGAGGGATGGGTGAAAGGTCTGTTTGCCTTTCTCACGCGTGAGAGAGGCTGCGGGGGCTTTGGCCAGCCTCGTGATACAACATCGCGATTTTGCGGGCTAGAGTCTCCGGAACTTGGGTCGCCTGTGATTGCGCTGTCGCTGTTTTTGCAACCAAAACATGGGGCGTTCAACAACGGACTCAAGACGCTTTCATCGTCTACGCAAGACCATTCAACCTGGCTTGCCTTCCCTCCTCTCCTTTCGTCATATACTCTTCTTCGCCTCTTCCTAGCTCTTTCATACGTCCAGCCTTAGCTAGTCAATAATATCTTCTTGCGGATACAAAGTTCTCGGGTCAAGTGAAACGCAATTTTGTCGAGCGAACGCTTGCCATGCGCCACTCCAACTCAGACATTGCCATGACGGAAAGAAGGGCAAGTAGCGACTTGTCCAGTTAGTATCAGTGG
The DNA here is from genome assembly GCA_037102815.1 of Neurospora intermedia. Classification (NCBI taxonomy): domain Eukaryota; kingdom Fungi; phylum Ascomycota; class Sordariomycetes; order Sordariales; family Sordariaceae; genus Neurospora; species Neurospora intermedia. Next base: position 1,912,998 of record BTPP01000007.1, read on the forward strand.
TAGAGAATGGGAAGTGACGCACTGGAACCATGTTTTGTCATCCTTTTTTTTTTTTTTTTTTCCTCACACGACATCAGCACTACTACCTAGTAGCCATCTACTATCAGGTCAGTGTTTTCGTGGGTCGCTCGTTTTTCGGACTGCGACGCCTCACTACCCTCCTCTCCTTCCCAACGCCTTTCGTCTCCCAAATTCAGCATTTGCAAAACAATGTGTCTCCCTTGCTGCGTAAGCTCGTTTAATTTCACTTTCACGTGCCTGGATCTCTTTCCATGGCCATTTGAAAGCCTGACGAATAGTGCCGTGTACTCGCAATGTACAAGAAGCGTACAGGCCTTGATGTATCTCACGTAGCATTCTTCATTCGGCCGATAAATCGCGGAAAGTAACACCCTGGGCATTGGTATTTGGCCACTGGGTCTTCAGACCGATTGGATCATGGGCTGCAGGACCATATCACCTGTGGAGATGAAATGATTATCTCAGTTGCCGTCAGCCTGGTATTTACTCCCGAGACTGTTCATATGAACGCGCACCGGAGCACTCGCCGCCTTTGCTGTGCCTTGCAAATTTGTGAATTGGATCTTTTGGTTTTGAATGATCTACAATGCTTGTGCTCCAGGAACACACAACCCAGTGGTAACAGGAAAGATGTATAAAATGTAGTGTTGCTATTAATTTCTTCCCAGAAAATATTTTAAAATAAAAATACTATAATAGTTTGATATTCTTCATCCATGGAAAGCCCAAAAACGTTTTGTTAGACTTAAGACCGAGCACGTCGTTCAGTTTCCGGTGTAGCTGGGTTTGGGTGTTGGGACATTTTTTTTTTTTTTTTTTTTTTTTTTTTTTGCTGCACCGTTTGACATGCTAATCTTACACTCACCACGGTACGCTCACCACAAAACGGCCAGGCTGATTCGGGTACGAGAAGCCTGACATTACACTGCATACAAGCCTTCGACTTGGGCACCCCGGCACCCAGGCACCGAAGCGTTTACCGCAACCGTGGCGATGCATAGCAGACCATAAGGATGGCTTGTCAGGCGGCGGCACAGTCGTGACCGTCAGTGAGCGGCAACGGCCAGCAGTTGTCCACGGAAAATCCTGCAGTGCGAGTGCAAATCAGTTCCCATCAGATCATCAAAGGGGAGAAGCTGGAAAAAGTAGGAATGTTCTTGCAAGGTTGCATTTGCCCAAAAGGGCGGAGATGGGGTTTCGCCAATGGAGATTCTCCCGCCCTCGATCGCCAGTCAGCCAAGTCAGGCCGGATGGCCGGGTTGCGTTAGGTTCGCTGTCTTGCCTCCCATCACCACCAACCACAGGACTGCATACTTTGGCAGTTCGGGATGCTCTTTTACACTATACGCTGCAGTGATTAAATATCTCCACGGATGAGCCCGAAAATAGGCGCCTGGGACCCACAATTACCATGAAACTGCCATTACCGCCTCATGAGAGGGGAGTTGAAGCGCATCAGCCCCAAAGGGGATATGCCTTTCCACTTACCTACACTTGCGACCTGCTCTGCCACTCTTCCTCCTACTTGCTACCAACATGACTAACTGCTGAACATACGTGGACGAATCCAACCGCTATCCGACCGTCAAGTCATTTCGCCAAGCAGCAATTGCTATCTGGCCGCCCTTCTGCCACCACTGGACGTCGCTTATCCCGCCCTACACCATCTGTTTATGACAAAACCCGGACCGGTGAGAAGGGTCTCTGCTTCACAAGTCACTTCCTCCAACACGTCTTCGATCTCCTCGCTTTTTCCATAACGTACCCTTGCGACAGTACTTGAGAGTACAACTAGACCTAACCACCACGGGTACGCCTCACAGCCCCTGGCCTAAAGTGCTTGGATTCGTGAGCCGTGAGTGGCAGCACATCCCTCCCTTCCTTAATCGCCTACTCGCGTCGCGGTACTCCAGCGGTGCCTCAATGGTGCTTGGAGGGTTCCTGTTAGCTCAGCGACCTTCGATACCTCGGACCCTCAAACGGTTGTCACATATTGACTTCATCTTCAACACCGGGACTGTACATCAAATTGAGGGGTGGGCATCAATCAGCAGTTTTCAAACGTTTGGGAGCTGCACGCCTTCGCTCATTCCGTGGGTGGCCAAATTTTCAAAAACACATCAGTCAAGATGCTTCCCTTCCTCGAAGTCTCTCATCTCTCATCCTCCGCACCCTTTTACGCGGCCATCATAAAAAACATTGGCCTGAGATATCTGAGTGAGGAGGACGGACCCCTACCATCCATCACCTACGGCCATCCGTCACGCGACAAACCTGTATTTCAGATTCGTGAAGTTGACCCACATCGGGCCTTGAGACTCTCACATATTTCCCTTTCTGCCCCTTCTGCGGTCGCAGCCGACGAAGCTTTTAGTTGCGCGCGCCGAGCTTCACCAGACGCCAGTGAAAAACCACTGCGGCACCCTGCTGATTCCCGATCAGCTGCTACAACGCCCAAGGCCCATAGGAGTGTAACTCGAGCTGGCGACCTCAAAATCAACGTCACTGACCCTGACGGCAACACCATGGAGATCGTATATCAGCCTTTCGAAAGCTACCCGTCCCATCACGGTGGCACAGGTACACGGTACCAGCAGTCAGCCGATGAAGAATCAAGTCGAGTCCTCCTGTGGAAATACGATACAAGAGGTTTAGAGCAGCGCCCAGGTGCAGCGTCGAATCCATCATACCCGGGATCAAACCTTCCTTCGTGTCACCGGCGTTCGGCTGAGGTTGAAGACAATGATCGATATGCTTCCAGGTGGGGTCACGTGACGAGGACGGCCTCTTATGCTCCCACTCTCCCAACCAAGCACAACTCCGGAGGCGTTAGTCCAAGTACGGTTGTGAGTACCATTTTGGGCACCGCAGCCGCCGGTGCGGTGGGAGGTGCTTTGTACAGCATATCCAAGGCCGAACGCTCTCGCTCGTCGCGTGATGATCATGAGCCGCCATCGTTTTCACGCCGCTGTAGCCATCAGGAGGGGCATGTAGAAAAGTACTCTGGAAAAGTATTGGAGCCTAGGACACGTTATGTGGAAGTGGACCGGGTAGTGGACAAGGTTCGCTTACCTGATGAGCATCTGCATACCTCTGGCAGTGCTTCCCGGGCAGGACCGCGGCCGGAGTACATTACTAGATACAGCAGTTATGCGGGCACTTCGCGAAGCAGAGATGTGGACGACGGCTTTGGAGATGGCTTGGAGGACGTTCGAGGCCGTCACATGACCCCGCGGTCTCGCGGCTCTCCTCGGGACCGCAGCGAGGCGGAATACGGACGACCTCCCGTGGGTATCTCATCGGATCACCACCACCTTCAAAGCTCAAGAGGCGCAAAACACCCGCCAATGGTGCAGCGAAGCTACACTTACGACACGAGTACGCCGGAACGGGATGGCTATGCGTCAACAAAGAGTCATCGATCGTCAAGTATCATCCGCGGTTCTCCGGTTGAAGAGGCCTACACAGTCAGACGCGCCAAGTCAGGCACCCGCATGAAGACGACCACTGTCAAAGTCGGTGGCAGTCCATTGGGAAGGTCTGGCGCTTATGGTTCGAGCCGTGATGGGGGTTTGCCCAGAAATGCTTCGGGTAGCTTGAGCGAGCTCGTCACACCTCATGAGATTCTGCTACCGCCCGACACCCCGGGTGTTCAGTCCACAAAGTGGGACAGTGAGGTAGAGGATCAAGAAGATGCCGATAGTATCGTACCCAGCGACAGCATCAGCTGCGTGGGGACTCGCAGGAGCGGTCGCGCATACTACAATTAAGCCGCGCGCCGGCAGGTGGGTTCACAATGGACAACCTAAGCATAGAAGAATGTCATAAGAGTCGACTTGCGACGCATAGGGAGCATATCCTGAAAATAAAATAAAAAGCTTCTGTGCTCATCTTGTATCGGTCATCGTCTGCGGCCCTACGTCTATGGATGCCCAAGATGTAGGGCATGTGAGATAATGGTATGGCGATAGGCAGACCATGGCCAGTCATGCTCGTAATGGACAATAGGGCGGGCGAACCAGCACTGCGACAAATTGTAAGGAACAATCCGTGATATGTAAAACATAGAAAGGTTATTACCATTGCCCAGAAACGAGTTGGCTAGAATTATGTATATATATATATATATATCCAGTCCTGCTCGACGAACCTTTGTCTCATCATGGGAGCGCCTCGCGTTTGACGGGCGGTTGGAAGTCGGCTGGTCGGCAGGCAACGGCCGGCAGGGGCAGAACAGAAAGAATACTCCCTCATCTTCTTTGCATCTTCCGTCACCGATCTACGGCGTCAATGTGTACATAGTAGGTCACAGTAGGCGTTCGGGCGGGGCGTAGACCCATCTTCTATGGGGTGGAGACTGTGGGGATTCCGTCATGTCGGTTTTGCGCCGCGGCCCGGGTACCTATGTACCTACATTCACCTTGTAGGCGGAGGGTATGAACGTATGCTGCATAATATAACAATGCAGCGTTATGGGCAATAAGAATCTCCTGCAGAGCAAGGTGTATCCGGTAGAGAAGGAAAGACTTGCGAAATGTAGTTTAGGCCGTGAGAAGGACCAATCTATCAACGAAACGTCATATGCGACCGTCTCTGCCAGAAACATTCTTCACATAATTTACACAGTACTGGCAGTAGAGAGAGTACATACTAAGAACGATCGTCACTGCTAGCTTAGATCTAACTCCGTGATTGATTGGATACAACCACAAGTACAGATACTTGGTCAGCCTCCGATACTCGGCATCGACGAGTCACTCCTTAGCGACCAAATTCCATCTCAGATCTCGCTCACTCGGCTCACTTGGTCGCTCACTCGACATCTGTCTTTACTCATTCCCTTGCTCAGGACTAACAGGGAGGTAGAGATAAGTTAGGTCAAATTATCAAGGACACACCTAGTTTTATGTTAGCCATGTTCTTGGGGCTTGCCCTTGCCTCACTATCTTAAGCGGTAATTGTCACCCAGCTAACGGAAAGACAGCATCTATTACCTCTAGGCCAGGAGCCAATAGGGAAGGTCCTCACATCCCGCAGCGCGAAGCAAAAGTACAACATTCACGCAGCATCACCACTCATCTTACTACCTATCCGCACTCATCTGGCACCCAGTCACGTATACCATGCCTCCCTTCGAGCTTGGGGACCCTATACCCTCCGAGACCGCTCATGTATGCACCCGTTCCCCAGCACATACAGTTACCACCATTACAATACCTCTTTCTGACCTCAAGTTGCTGTCTCTAGGCCGTGAGCGTCTCACTCCCAACCTGGAGTGCCAATGTTGGCTATGAGGAGGGCCAAGATTGGGTGATGAAACGCCTGGCAACGGGTTATCCTCGGTATGTGGGCGCCTGTCCTCCAGACATCATGATCACTACAGTCGTAGTATCTCGATCAGCACTACAGTTGTACTGACCGACCTGTGTCAGCTTCTTCATCCATCGGACCATTCAGGCCTTTGCTGCTGACATTGTGGCCACACATGTCAGTACCAAGGCCAAGCGAACTAGTGATATCACAGCCATGCTTTTCCCGACGCCGACCATTGCCTCTCGCTGCGTTGATTTCATCCGCTCGCGGGCACCTGTTGATGTCTGCAGCAACATTGAGGTCGTCAACCTCGTTCTTGATATGTCCGATCCCGAGGCCCGTGCCCTGGAGCCCCTTTGTCCATCCATCTCTGCTGTCATCATGCCACAGGACGGCTTTCCATTCGCAAAGCAGTACTGGCAGCATAGTGGAGATGGCGTTTCTAGCCGTCGGGCTGAGTTCTGCCACGGTTTGTTCAAAGACGGCTTGCTGCGTCCTGATACTGAACTCCGCAATGCGGCTGTCTCTGCAGCAAAGCCGTGTCGCGGTCCCAAGCGCTATCAGCGGCAGGCTTCGCTTGACGCTGGAGGAAACCAACAAACGATAATGCACAGCCATGTCCACAGGGCTACCGGAGAGACTGCGATGATCCAAGAGACTTCCCGTTTTCTAGAAGAGCGTTTCGGCAGAAATCTCGACCTCTCCTTTGTCCATCCCGCCAAGTCCGCCATTAAGAGACGAATTGCCGGAGCACTGCGGAGTGCCGACCATGACCTTGGAGGTTCCCCTTCGCTGTCAGAAAAGCAGATGAGTTCCAACACCCGCGGCATCGCCAATCTTCGCGAGGAAGATATCTATCTCTTCCCATGCGGAATGAACGCCATTTTTCATGCCCACAGAGCGCTGTATTCCATTCGAACCCCGCCGGGCAGCACACCGCTAAAGAGCGTCAACTTTGGCTTCCCTTACGTCGATACGCTCAAGATTCTGGAGAAGTTCAACCCTTCTGGTGCGTTATTCTACGGCCACGGTTCCAAGTCCGACCTCGACGACTTGGAGACTCGACTCGAGTCCGGAGAGCGGTATCTCGCTCTTTTCTGTGAATTTCCGGGCAACCCCTTACTCACTTGTCCCGACCTGGTCCGTATTCGGGAGCTGGCGGACAAATACGAATTTGCCGTTGTTGTAGACGAGACTATTGGCACTTTTGCGAATGTGAATGTCCTCCAGTTCGCGGACATTGTTGTCAGCAGTCTCACAAAGATTTTTAGCGGCGACTGCAACGTCATGGGTGGCGGTGCTATATTTAACCCTAATTCACGATACTATTCAGCCCTGAAATCCTTCGTCCAGCAGCAGTTGGAGGACACCTACTGGCCCGAGGATGTCATCTTCATGGAGCGCAACAGCAGAGACTTCGTCGCGCGCATAGACCGAGTCAATGCAAATGCCGAAGCCATTTGCCGTGTCCTCAAAGATCATCCGCTCGTCAAGACTCTCTACTACCCCAAGTACAACGATTCACGGGCCAACTATGAAGCGGTCAAGCTGCCACAAGGAGGCTACGGTGGCCTTATCTCAGTGGTCCTCAAAGGGAAGAAGCAGGCTGTGGCCTTTTACGATGCGATCGAAACGGCCAAGGGTCCGAGCTTGGGAACCAACTTCACATTGACTTCGCCCTATGTGCTCCTGGCGCATTATCAGGAGCTTGACTGGGCTGAGCAGTATGGTGTTGACAGGAATTTGATACGGATCAGTGTCGGGCTGGAGGGAACAGATGAGCTTATCAATGTGTTTACCAGAGCACTGAAAGTTGCCGAGGAACAATCTCAACATCCTTGAAAGTAAGGACAGGTAGCGAATACTTGTACAGATATAAACATGTTAAGCTGGGTCTGTGGTAGGAAGAGGAGTGAAATAATACAACCATTGTGTTCTCTTCTCTTCGCATGTCACACATTTGTCCTTTGCCGCTAATACATACCTACACTTTGGCAACTATATACCACTCGACTGGGTCCCATCTGCCTAGGGAATCGGATCTTAACCTGCTGAACATTAGCCGAATTTCCCGCATCTATGTAAGGCCGACCAGCGCTTCACACAATTCAAATCATATACAATCAAAGCAAACCACCCTGTAACCCAGTAAAGCAAACCGAGCACTATAACAACGCAATTTTGAGGTCAGATTTGATTTATTTAATCTGCGTGTCTGTTTCGTCAGAGGCATAAGATTTCTGCAATGATATGACTCTTCAATATATACACGATAATTTTGGCTGTAGGCGGGCGGATGTAAATATTATAAAACTAATCAAAGAAATTTCCTATATCAGTAGAGAAACTGAGAGACTCTGGAGTATGGTGAGGAATCTTAGTATTGTTTTACCCGGTTTATGTGGCTGGAAAAGATGATGATCCGAAGCAAAAATACGTATTTCAATTCAATTACACCCCCAACAACGCAAATCTGACTTCAAAATATCCCAAAATAATTCAAATCAGACCCCAGATTTGGATTGACTTGCTTTGTGTGAAGCGCTGACTGGCCGACCAAGTTCCCACGCGTATCACGTCCAAATTATTATCAATAGTAAAGTAGAAACACAGAATGGCCCAACTCGAAGGAATTTCAACATGATTGAGATTCGATGATAAGGGGTATCCCATAAAGGCAAGATAGCCAGCCAAGCAGATAAGGTACACCGTCTACATCACGATGCATGGCCCATCGTTTGTATCAACGTAGGCCTCGCCCAACAATTCCCTGCGTCTCTCTAGTTCGTTATAACGCTGTTTTTCTTTTGTTTCCTTAGGAAACCACTTCTCCATATAGGACATCAATTTCCAGTCGATGTGGGCTGTAGTTGGCAAAGGCGACGCATGTTAGCTATACGTGCTCAATACTGCTTATCGAGCCATGTTGAAATTCATCATTACCTTCAGTCGCAGATAGCACGGTTTTGGCCCGACAGAGGGGGCACAGCTCTTTTTCCCGGGTTTGCATCTTGATCATGCACCGGATGCAAAACATGTGGTCACAGTCCAGTCGCACGGGGAGCCAGCAGATCGAGTAACCTACAATATCCATCATGGTCAGCTTGAATATACCACCACGCAAGGCTGTGGGGGTGGACGCGGTCTAAATTTGGACGTAGACCTGCCGGCATGCGTACAGATTGTGCATGTGTAATCCACAATTTGGGGAACACGGCTGAGCACCTCGCAAGCCATCTGTGAGCAGATGTCTTTGGCAATACTCCCAACGATGAAGGGGGCAGAGCTCATGACTTTTGGAAACTCTGCCTTCACACCCAATGACGTCTGTTTATCGAATTCTGCTAAACAGTTAGCATATGGTCATGTCATGATCCTGTACGCTTAAAATGGCCTCCTTTTGATCGTAACACGCAAGCTATTTTCTCGCTGATACCCTTCCTCTCGCTCGCTCTTCTCTATTTCTTCTTTCTGCCCCGCATCTTCGTCTTGCCCTTCTGTCGTTGTCATCCACTACTCCGTTCTGGGCTGGACTCACTCTTGATGATTTTGGTAACCGCTGTTCGGTTAAGCTCTTGGAACTTGAAATTTTTCAGGAGGGTTGCGTTGAGTTCGAGGAAATGTGTGTAAGCTTCCGCGCTAGCCTTGAGTTTGAATTTTTGTAAAAGCTGTCGTTTGTTGACCTCATCCTGGAACCAAACAAGCTGCTTCCGCGCCTTCTCACTATCACGCGGACCCGTGGCTGTCTCTGCAGTCGAGAAGAATACCTGGGCGGCCAGGTAGAGTTCAAAAATCTCACGCCAACGGTAGAGGTCAGATTTTGCTATATGAATGACTCCCTTGCGGGGCCGAGCCAGACGTGCAATCTCATCACCAAGCAGCTGTATGCCGTCATTCATAGATTGACGCTCTTGGGTTTGCAGCGAGTCTAGCTCAACCACATCTGTTTGTAGGATGTTGAAGAACTTTGCGTCCGAGTCCAGAGGAATATCAACCCATCCAGCATCCTGGGCTTGCGCCAGACTCGGGGGTGACGAGGTGGGATTTTCCAGTAGTACAGACGACGACTTGAGAGGTGCGCTGGCGGGCGTGCTGAGCTCTCCTCCCGTGAGGAGCTTCGGAACCGTATCGGATCGTAGACAAATGGTACTGGCCGAGGGGCGGACTACCAGTTTGGGGCGGAGGATGTGGGAATTCTCTACCCTTAGCCTGTACTCTGCGTTGTGATCGGCCAAGAGCCTGTGAAGAGTATCGGGGTCATAGCCGTTGCGAGTAAGTTCTTCTCGCACCTTGCCCAGGAGCTTCTTGAGCTGACCGTACGGAATGGCTTTGTCTACCCAATGCTGAGGGTAGCTCTCCCCTTGCAGGGCCTCCTTGAACGAGTGACCGAATTTCATTGTAGCGACATGGCCATGCAAAAGTCCTGGTATTCGTTCGGAGGCGTGGTCATGGCGAGTGACTGTAGGATTGGGGAAGAACGAGGGGCAAATTTGCGAGTCGCGCGGTGCGACAGCGATGACTACTAGGTTTAGGTCTAGGTCGGGTCGTGAATCGGCAATAGCTGAAGAGAGGAATCTCGGAATCTCGTTGGAATCGAGTCGGGACGTTGACACGCGCGGACGGTTTGGTGTCGTTGAAATCACTCAACTAAATGCGCACCAGTGATGTTAGACATGAGTGTGTGTTCGTTTGCTCTCTTGAAGGCAATGGCAATGAATGGCCTGTTTGTTGGTCGCACATGGCCACCCATCCTCAGCCAATTTGGCACTTGGTATAAAGGTAGAGGAAGAGCTGCACTGCACTGGACTTACGTACTCGAATGGACGGTCGCTTCTTGGTACAGGTACACCTCCAAGCAACGAAGTGACCGGCGATGGCGACGACGATTGAGGCGCGCAGGTACTATGTGATTATGTCCCTGGTGCTGCTGTGGGCGCGCCGAGGCCAGTCGATATATTCAAATCTGCGAAAGCACACCGTCTTCTCTTACCATGCCATCTACCTCTTGTTCCGTCGACACGATTTCTACTATCTATGTTCCTCCGCCTCCCCCGAACCCTCTACACGACGAAGGTGGTGGCCATGTGATGGTTCATGTAAGTGGAGAAGGCGAGGGCTGCTTACAATTGGAAGGGCCGATTCTGTCAAGTATTCTAAGCAACTCGAGTGGAAGGTCTGGACCAGTAGTACATACTAGTACCTCTAGGTAATTAGGTAGCTACCTACCGCCTAGTCCCGCGTTAACAGACAGAAACTAGGGGTGGACTGTACACTACCTATATACCTGCTCGTCAGGGCTCGAAGCGCCAACCTTGAGGTTCCCAATGGCGAGTATCCTGCAGTCCGCCCCACCTCGACTTTACTATGTACTGCACCCACCGCCCGACCCGCCTCAGCATCATTTTTTTCTTAGCAGCGCCGCCATCACAAAAGCACAGATGTAGCAATGCTTCTTCTGCCGATTCTTTCTCTCTCTATCATCCTCATAGAACGCCATCTGCTCACTACCGTACCCACGTAACTCATTGCGCCAGCAAGCTAAGATTCCCATATGGGTGCCGAGCAATCAGCCCCGCGGTCCGGCGGACAGGCCTCTGCTGCCGTTCTAGAGCGCAAGACATGCTATTATGAGGTTCTGGGGGTAGATCGCCAGGCTGCCGATACCGAGTTAGCTCATTTCCATCTCGGACGTTGCAAGTTCGCATACGGTACTGACGAGTTCAGGTAGGATTCGAAAGGCATACAAAAAGAAGGCCCTCGAGCTGCATCCTGACCGTAACTTCAATGATGAAGAAAATGCGACCAGGAAGTTCGCCGAAGTACAGACGGCGTACGAGATCCTGTCGGATCCTCAGGAGCGCGCCTGGTACGATTCCCATCGTGAGGCCATCCTCACAGGCCAGACAGATGTCTCTGGCGCTGAGCCATCTGGCCATGACGGAACTAGCTACACCTCCGCAACAGCCATCTTTACGCTGATGGGCCGCTTCAACTCGAGTGTGCACATGGACGACAGCCCTAATGGTTTTTTTGGTATTCTTAACTCGTTTTTTGACCAACTCGCGGCCGAAGAAACCGCAGCGGCAGATTGGGAAGGCATCCTGCCCGTAGAATATCCAGCTTTTGGCCGGGCCGGCGACGACTACGATTCCGTCGCGAAGCCATTCTACAAGATCTGGTCAGGCTTCTCTACCAAAAAGACGTTCAGCTGGAAGGACAAATATCGCCTTAGCGATGCCCCTGACCGTAGAGTCCGTCGACTCATGGAAAAGGAAAACCGCAAATTTCGTGAAGAGGGCATCCGCGAATTCAATGATGCCGTCTTGTCCCTCGTGTCGTTTGTCAGGAAACGTGACCCCCGTTATATTCCAAACACGCAATCCGAGTCTGAACGGCAACAGATTCTACGGAATTCCGCCGCTGCCCAGGCGGCGCGATCACGAGCCGCCAATCAGGAGAAGCTGGCCGAGTACGTGGTGCCTGACTGGGCTCAGGCGCGGGATGATGAAGAGCAGCCGCTTAGCGAGTTTTCTCTCACTTCTGAGGAGGAGTCCGAAGTTGAGGTCCTCGAATGCGTTGTCTGCAACAAGACATTCAAGAGTGAAAAGCAACTAGAGGCGCACGAGAAAAGCAAGAAACACGTCAAAGCCGTTCAGCAACTGCAAAGGCAGATGAAAAAGGAAAACGCCAATTTTCACCTGGGTGTAGAGAGTCCTGCTATTTCGACGCCCTCACCTCAGCCGCAAATTCCCCGAAAGACCAATTTTAACGGTAGTGATGATACCGCAAAATCCCCCTTGGGCGTTTTAGGTGGCAGTTCACAAAGTCACGAGGACATCTACCAAGGCGCAGAAACGCGAGAGGAGCAGGGCCGAAGTGCAGCAGATGACTCGAATACGGAAGATGACGAGTATGCACCTCGATCAACAGTCGAAAATCGATTCATTGCTGGAACTGCCTTTAGAGAACCACGGCCCGACAGTCTGGCCACTAATGAAGGCGTCGACTCTCTGGCTGACAAGATTCTCGGCCTGGAAGTTGGTGGGACGGAGTCTGGCGGTGCTGGTAGGAAGTTGGGTAAAGCGAAACTAAAACGCGAGAAGAAGGCTGCGCGGCAAGCCGCCGAAGCAGGTGAACAAGGCACTGTAAGTTGTAACTCACGTACACTTTGAAGAAATCGCGCGTATATTATATTGCGTATATCGCAATACACTCGACTAATAGGAAGTAATAGCACCTTTGCGCCTTCTGCAAAGAAACCTTCTCATCTCGGACCAAGTTATTCACGCACATCAAGGAACAAAATCATGCGGCCCCTGCACCTAAATCCACAAAGGGTGATAGAAAAGCGAGACGGTAGATAGTTCTGTGTACTACCGTCACACCAGACGATCATAACATGCGCCCAAGACTTTGTACGACATAGCGTCGGTACCGCCACCTACCGTGTGTGCCCCAACGTCTCTTTTCGTCGGCCTCGTACTTTTTTGAAGTTGAGTAGTAGAAGCGAGGCTCCGAATACATCATGCCCCGTTTCTTGAGTCATTATGCTCCCAAAGCGGGTTCTCCATCATCATCACTCTCTAGAGTTTCTACTTCATCAATGGCTTCGGCACGCCCCCCACCCTGCCCCCTGGCAGGGTCGTACGGGGAAACACTGATGATGGACTTGCCCTGGACATGTTTCACGGAGCTTTTCCACGTGTCCCAATCGTCCTCATCCTTGATGAGAAACCCGATAAGCATACTAGGATCCATGTCGCCAATATGAAGCTGTCGCAGCCGTCGAGTATGACACGTATCCAGTTCTTCTGCCGTATATCCTCTCGGATCTTCGCGATAAGGAAGTGCAGGCCGTGGGTGATGAGGGTCCAAGTAGAAGAGCCGTTGGCCCTGGACGCCGACAAAATAATGGGACGAAGAAGGACGACCGCTAATGTTCACGTTAGGATGAGTAAATGCATAGTGCCAGGTCACATATTTGGGTTCAGAGACTTACCCGGCTATACCTATTGACTGGGGTAACTGCAGAGTTGAGATGAGGGCCTCTTCGTATACTTGGTTGATTTTGTCAATGCCAAGCCTTGTGCATACGAGAATCAGTGTTGGCTGGAAGCCGCGCCCATCCGGATTCGCAACCGCCATAAAGCTGTCTTCGTAAACATCCGGTAGGTCACCGGTTGAGTATACCCGCAAGCCCGACTGCTTCTCGTCCGCCAATGCCCTGCACATTGTAAGCCATACTGTCACATTACTCACTCTCTTTGTCTTCACGAGTCAAGGAGGCTCCTTTTGTTTGCCCGGAGGACCATAACCTACTGTATGCATCGTGCAGTTGCCGATGGACCAAACCATTCACCCGGGTATTTGCCACACGCCGTGGCACCGTATTTGACAAAGTTGTGTAGGGAATATGGGGCGCGAGGGTCGTCTGCAAAAAGGGCAATTATGTCCTTTTCCGCATCTAAGTCTGTACCTCGCCTCCATTCTATACCAGTGCTATTAGTTGTCACGCTTGTTGTTTATTTTTGTTGTTGCGAGCAAGCATGTTGAAAAGAGCAACTTACCACGGCCAAGGCGAGCAATAAGTATGGCGTTTGCTAGGAGGCTCTGGCCTGACCTTATCATGCACCCCCAGCCCGTATCGGACGAGAAGCCCGTCAAGTCTGAAAAGGTAGTCTTTATCCGCATCGCGAAGGACAGGGCAGAAGACGCTTGGGGGTCGCTCGATCTCGGAATGAGTGCAAAGTCAGTGCGGTACGTCATCCATATACGAGACTCGAAGTCGTCGAGAAAGGCAGGCGGCCATCCACCATCTTGCCCAGGCTCTTCGTATGCTAAAGCCGAATCATAACCACTCGTTACAGAATCTGAGACCGTGTCGAAGGATCCCAGCTGGGAACCTGTCGGTGCTGCAGACATTGAGGTGTGTGATGGACAAGTTGCCGTGGCAGTGGTCCGGACGCCATTAAAGTCTTGATGCTGATGCGTGGCGGCAAGCTGTGACTTATCCAAGGGTGGTGTGTCTGCTGTAAGCTGAGATAGCGACGACGATGACAAGGGCGAGCCGTACTGCTTGATGTCAAGCGTGTACGAACAGCCGAGACACCACACGGGCTCATTAATAGTGCGATTGTTGACAGGCTCCCAGTCCCATATTCGGTAGAGGAAGCGGCGGCCTACGCGTCCAACTTCGGCAGCGCCGGCTCTGGCAGCCTCCATTGCGTTAACCAGCTTCGGAGATGTGTTGGACACTGTCTCTTGCCAGTCAGTGCTGCCGGTGCCGCTCGGTCGCGAGGAAGTCATGAATGCGTCCCCTGAGTGCCCAGAGGCGAGGTGGGCTTGACGGATAGAAGTGAATGCCGGCAAAATTCCAACTTAAGCCAGACACGCAACGCGTCCTGATGGACAGAATAGCTGAGGATCGCTAGACGACAAGATCAAACTAAAGATACGGGTGTCGGCTTCGGATATGTCGATGGTGGAGATGAGAAGGTGGCGGGGGTGATGACTGCTGTTAAGTTCTCGCGTGTGCGGATGGCATCCAAGTTTGGGGGCCGGGAGAGAAGACGGAAGCCGCGTTGTGATGCTAAATGGAAGGTTTGTATGTTGTCTGTAAACTGCCCCAGCCTGCCAACGAAAGAGTGCACTGGCGCAAAGAGTTGGAGGATTCAGGCATAAGCCGTAAGTAGAGGGAGGGCGGCAAGGTAGGTAGGTAGGTAGGTAGGTAGAAGTAGGTAGATACTGGGTAGGTAGATACAAGTGTAAATCAACCTCCCTCCCATAACGATTTATGTAGGCAAACAGGTGGTCCCCATTGTTTGAGTGCTCAGCTGCGATGAGCGGCGCGGGGGGGGTGCGGGGTGAGATGACTATGTCATCTGAGTCCTCCCGTTGATAGAACTATGGACCCGAAGCCTATAAGGTTCCTACCTATAGTCGCTTCATTCTCCCCTTTACCAAAAGCAGGTTCACCATTGTGTACTTGAGCTAGTCTCTATTACATTAACCCCTGTTAACTACCTTCAGCGGACCTGCTCTATAAATATATACTGCGGTTGAGAGTTAAAATTTTACTTCTTTATTAAAGAGGTGGTCTACTCGTACTGTCTAAAAGGTCTTGTCGGACTGTACCCTACCCACCTCCAACTAGCAAAAGTATTCTTTCGAAAATTTCGCTAAGATTCCTCGCAAAATCTAGGCATTACATTCTTTTGTAACCTGACATGCGACGGCCTAGACTTACAGTTATTTATAGGGTATTTTATAGCGCACTTTATAGGGTATTTAGTAGTACGGTCGTATATTGTACTTAATTAAGCGACTTAATTGAGTGATTAATCTATTGTATTTAATCTGTGTTGCTATAGTCGTATACGGGCTGTATTATTATATTAACTACCCGTATTACGGTTAGTTAGGGAAATATATTAAAAAGTAATGTATTAATCCGTACCGTTGATTAAATAATTAGCGATACGCAATATAGTAGATTGACGAGGGTAATTGGGTGTAATACGTTGAAATCTAGGAGCTTGGCGGGCGAGGTACAAGCGGGACTGGTGGTGGGCGTGTAGGGTTAGGGTTAGACGTGGGAGAAAGGGTGGGGTACAGTCCGACAAGACGTTTCTAACAGTACGAGTAGACCACCTCTTATTAAATATCTTATACAGACTACTATAGCTAAACTTTTATAGATATTATATATCTAACAACCTAATCTATAAATTTTAACTTATCTATCTTATTATAGTAAATCTTCTCTTACTCTCCTTTTACTATCTTTATATGAATAGAATTTCTCTTTAAATTACTAATAGTATGGCTATTAGTATATAATTTTACTTTAGCTATATAAGTTTATATATCGAGTTCCTTCTTATTACTCAAAAAAATCATTAAAGTATAACAATTCCAGCTTTCGTCAGCTAGAACTCTTTTTAAAAGTATTGGAAATTTTGAAACTAGCTAATTTTTAACTAATATTTAAATAGCTATAGCGAATTGCTATTAGCGCTTACTAGCATTTCAAGCCTAATAAACTGTAGCTAAAGAGGGAGAGAGAACTATATACTAATATAGCTAGTATAGAATCAATAACTAAATATACAAAATATAATAGACATTAAAGGTACTAAAAATACTAAAGCTAGAAATATTACCTATATAGTACTCTAAGGGATGTACCTAATAGTACGTAGTACATCTAGTGCTAAGACAGCTGCTGACAGCTAATTGGCTCATACACTCAATTAGAAGGCACGCCTAGCTTATACTATTAGTAAGGTATTACCTCTAAGTACTAGCTCCATAATATAAAATATTAAAATGAGACAGCTTTCAATTTTCTAACAAAGAGTATAATATAGTAAATATATTATTGGATACCAATACCTGGCACAACAAACTAAATTAAATACCTAGTATAGAAAATTTAGAGCCCAGATAGACTAGCCCACGTAGGTACTAGTCTTTCAAAACAAGCGTTCTCAAAAGAGAAGATTAGAAAAGGGAAGGGGGGGGGGGGGGGGGGGGGGGGGGAGGAGTGGTGGTAGCGCCAAGCTTTAAGGTAGAAACTGGAGAGAGGTAGGCTGAGTGAATGAGATTAGTAGGTACCCCTAGAAACAAACGCCGTGCTGCCCACTTGACTGGTTATAGGGCGTTACATACTGTAAGACCCCCTTGCGCGCATGACGACGTCCATCTGATTAGCCTAGAGGTACCTGCCTCGCTACCTACCTACGCTACGCCCAGTGGCCCAGGAGCACTGTTTCCGGACACGGAAAGCAGTTTTGGCTACGTCGACACGGCAAACGAGATTTTCCTCCACCGCGCCGGAAAATCATGACAGGTACCAGTATTGTTCCAGGCTACTGCTTGATATCCAATTTGCCACAGCCACAGGTTCTAGTATAGACCTCCCTTTATGCTGCTCCTTATCCGTCTCCGCCAGCCTCCATTTCCAAAGGTGTTCGAACGTCTTTGACCAGCATTGACCCAGACACAGCATCATCATCTACGCCCGCTATGGCGCCTAAGAAGGGTAAACGGCCACATGCGGGACCCAAAACTGCCCGTATGCGAGCTACAACAGCACAGAAAACCATACGAAGCGTTTCAACCGCAGAAAGTTTGAACACCGGGATAGCCGCGAGTAACCATGGTAGAATTCCCTTCTTCCACTTCCATGCAGTCGCCCATCTGACACCGACCTTAGGGTTCACCATGCGAGATGAGGCTAGAAACACGACATCCCATCAACTACTTTGGGGTACGAGTCTCAGGACAAAGCCTGTCCACTTTGTGAGTGCCGGCTACATCGAGCCGCTCAAGCAGCCTGAGTTGTTACCTCCTGCATCCCCAACCTTGGTTGGGGTGGATACCGCAGAGGAGATTCAGCTTCAGCTCAATGAGATTCAGGAAGCTACGGTTGAAGCCGTTGGAGAAAAATCAAAGCCGCTGGGCATCGATGTACAACAGTCCGAGCCCAGCCGCAACGATAGCACTCACGACGAAACCGACCCGGTTGCGAAGACAGACGGGAACGCTGAAGCTACCGAGCAGCTCTTCTTTTTCGACGTAGCTCGGGACGAAACTGTGGTTGGCACAGATCAACCGCCCGTGCCGATTCCAAATCGCCAGCCGCTTGCTGATCATTCCGACTCGAGTGAGGAGATTATTCTCTTCAGAGGCAGAACCACGCATGTCCAACCCACAGTCCAGCCGGTATGCGAGCCAAGAAACCATGCTACCAACATGACTCGTCAAACCATGGTTGGTAGTACCGGAACTGCTGCAGCCTCCACGAGTACGAAGGTGGTCATTGCAGCCAGGCCTACTTCTGCGCAAGGAGGCAGGCCCACGTCCGCATTCAAACGAAAGAGCCCCAAGCGGGACTCGAAGCGAGATTCGAAGCGGGCACAGAAATACATGGAGGATGATGACGAGGATGAAATCCTGGCTGACTATATCGCCAATCTTGCGGACGACTCCGATGGAGATGACATACTCACTAGCCACCTCAGGACTTTCGCCAACCGCAGGGACCTAGGTGGAAATGAGAACTCTGTCAACTTCGGGGACGAATCGGATGACATGGATGCTATGTCTCAGACAGGCGGTAGCAACGCCAGCGACGATAGTGATGAAAACGAGCAACTGGATATCGATGAAGAAGACATCGACGATGAGACACTTGCTCGTCTCTTCGCTAAACAAGAGGAACTGGGCATGGGAAGCAACGAACTGGTCTTGTTCTCAGAGGAGGCGGCTTTCAATGTCCAAAAGGCCAAGAATAAAAAGCGTGCAGGCCGAACCGAAGGGTTTCCCAGTGCCACTGCAGTGGCCGATGCATTTGACGGTCTCGAGTTGAGTGATGGATGGGTCAACCCCGGGTTTATACCACCAGGACGGAATCGGCGCAATAAACAACCTCCCAACTTCAATGTGTCAGACTCTGGGATTGAACTAGTTTTGAAGACTGCATGGCAGAAAGACCGAGAGAGGAAAAAGCAGCGCAAGCTCGAGCGGGAGGAATTGCGTGCCCAAGGCCTTTTGGGTAGACGTGCCAACCCAGACGACTTGCGCGTCAAGTATCTCACTGGGATGACACTTGACGACATCAAAACTGAGCTTGTGGCATTTCTCCTCACCACAGAAGAAAGGTATGCAGTTCGGAACGGTTCATCTATCATCTTCATTCCGTCCTCCCTCATAAGCCTTGCGTGCATTTCAACTAACATGACTCCTGCTTTTCCAGTCTCCAGTTTCCTCCAATGGATAAACAGGCTCGCAAGGTTCTTCACGAATTGGCCAACAAGTTCAAGATCAAATCTCAGTCAACGGGAAAGGGAGACCAGCGCCGTCCGATTCTATACCGCACGAAAGCCACCTTGAGATACAAAGGACACCGAAGTGAAGAAGTGGTCACTTATGTT
The DNA here is from genome assembly GCA_037102815.1 of Neurospora intermedia. Taxonomy (NCBI): domain Eukaryota; kingdom Fungi; phylum Ascomycota; class Sordariomycetes; order Sordariales; family Sordariaceae; genus Neurospora; species Neurospora intermedia. The sequence goes on from BTPP01000007.1 coordinate 1,932,269, forward strand.
GACCAGGCAGCGGTACGAATTAACCGGAAGTACTTCCACCGACTTGATGCGAAGGGCAAACCCTCGTATAAAACACCGTCTGGTGGCGGCGGTGGACGTTCCGGTCACCAAGCCGTCACAGTACGTGAAGGTGAAATTGTGGGAGCCTCAGCCCCGGAATTAGGCCAGGAGAATAAGGGCCGCGCCATGCTGGAAAAAATGGGATGGAGTAAGGGGATGGGTCTCGGTAGCTTGGATAACAAGGGAATCTTGGAACCTGTGAAGCAGGTTGTCAAGCGATCCAAGGCAGGTCTTGGATAAGATGCTAGGTACCAACTTGTGAGCAGGAATGACTGGGCTGAACGACCTCGAGGCGTACCGCGGCAAAGATGTAAGTATCAATATTTGACGGGATCCAGATCCTCCACTGTGCATACATATCACCTGGCATGGTCTACGCTTGTACACAGGGAGGGCGAAAATGTGAAAAGAGTGAACCAAAAATGCCAAAGAACAGGAAATCAAAGGGGGGTTCTTTTCTGGTGCAAGCAGTGACTGGTTATAACTAGCTCTCCCATCACGACGTCGAGATGCATATGCCGGAAACAGACTGTCGACGTTAGGTCTCCACCTCCTGCATCACACCTCTCTCCTGCGTCGCCCGTTACATAACATGGAGCATAAACACTCGGTTCGGTGCTCCAACCGCACCCCCCTCTCTTTTTGCCTCAACGATCACCATAGGCAACAGTGGCTCGTCCACGAGAAACGACTATTCCTTCGCTAAATCGGCCCAGCTCCGAACCCTCTTTGTGAGGCCAATCCATGGGCTTGACTAGTTCTGACGAACGTGCTCACTAACCAGACCCAGTGACATCGGGCCAAACTCCATTTCAGAGTTTCAAAGCCGCGATGGTGCCCTTGGGGGTCATGGCAGGTTTCGCCGGTCAAAACAGGGCCATGCATTTGAGGGCCCTTGCTAGGTGTTCATTTTTTTCTCCCCCGTGTCGTTGGAGCGAAGGCGCCATCACTGATCAAGCTCACCACGGTATGTTCTTTGATCATGTGCACGATTTCATTTCGTCCGAAACCCTGATGTCAAGGTATGTTATTGTACAATCGCAAGAACCCCATAAGCCGTGAGAAGACATTGCCCCCAAAGATAATAAAAAAAAAAAGCAGACCATCCGTAACGCATTGCAATTAGAAGAGACGCCAAGCGGATTGTGTTGGAACCTCTGGCCAAAAGTCTCCTCGTAAGTGACACCCAAATGCCAACAAATCCTAATGCCCTAGACAGAAAATGAGAGGAAAGACACGAAACACCCCGTCACAGAACACTTATTTCGTGCTGGAAGAGTACTTGGTAACGGCCTTAGTGCCTTCCGATACAGCGTGCTTGGCAAGCTCGCCGGGGAGGATGAGGCGAACACTAGGTGTTATGTTAGAAGATGCGCAGTCCCCCTTTTTGTGAATAAGAACGGAAGACATACGAGGTCTGAATCTCACGAGAGGAGATGGTGGACTTCTTGTTGTAGGCAGCGAGCTTGGAGGCCTCGGTGGCAACGCGCTCGAAGATATCTGGTCATGTCAGAGACCTGTATTGGATCGTTGATGCGTAGAGGTTTGATCTTACCGTTGACGAACGAGTTCAGGATGGACATGGCGCGGTTGGAAATACCGGTATCAGGGTGGACCTGCTTGAGGACTAAATTTGAGTGTTAGCTAAGAACGCTGCAAGCTCTGAAGGGCCCATTTTCCCAAGAGCGAGAGGGCCTTGACACGTCACAGATTGCATTTCGCAACGCGATCCCATCCTTCGCGCTGAATGACAAGGGAAAAAGTGTATATGGCAACTCACCCTTGTAGATGTAGGAGGAGTAGGTCTCCTTGCGGGCCTTGGTGCGCTTCTTCTTGTCGCCAGAGGCGGCAGTCTTCTTTCCGGCATCCTTCTTCTCGGGGGCCTTGGAGGCAGTAGCGGGGGCCTTGGAGGCAGGCTTCTTGTCGGCGGGCTTGGGAGGCATTTTGGTGATTTCGATGGTTCGAGAATTAAAATTCAACAGATGGATATGCGTAAGCGAGCGTTTTTGCTTCGGTCGTGAATGGTCGCGGACAAAAGTCGAGAGAAGTGGTTGTTGGAAGGAGAAAATTGAGGTCGGCGAGGGGGGATGTGCCTTTTTGTAGCTGGACGCGCCGGGCGCTGGCACGGACTGATTGACTGATTGATCTGGGCGGTGCGCGAAAAGTGGAGTAAGATACCTACCTGATTTGGTAGAAAAAAAAAGTTCCCAACCTACACTAGGTACCTATGTACAAAAGCCAGGTGCACAACCACTGAAGTACTTGGTGCTTGGCATTTCCAGGCCCATGCCACGTTGGCTCGTGCGCTACGACAGCCCACCTGGGAGGGGCCATCATTGGGAATTTGAGAATCGATACGTACAGGAACTTGCAACGGTACATGCATGCATGTCGCTGTCCAAAAACCCGCAAGGTCCCCCGGGCTCTGCCGCCGCGTTTTGGAGTCCGTGGCCCTACACTACCAAAGAACCCTTGAACCGCGACCCCCGACCCACTAGCCCGCTCCTTTCAACAACAAGCTCTAGGAAACGGATGGGAGTCGCTGCTCAATTTTCCTGTGGTGGGTAATGATCTATGAGCAGTTTAGAATCTGCACATGGCAAGGACACGAACAGGCTTGTTTCTCACGTTATCGGGAAACACTGGCTGGGCGCGCGATCCCAACTTGTCTGTGATTATCACGTTCCGCTGGCTGTTGATGACGACGGGACTGCCCTGGTCGGGTTGTCTCTTGTGGGGGGGGACAGGAGTGAGGAGACACCACTTTAAGAATTCTGTCCGGTCCCGGGCAGAGTACCCATCTCGGTACCCATGGAGCTGGCGTACGTAATCAGAGGTTATAGGGCAGACTGCACGCCAAAATCTCTAACAACACCCGTCCCCATTCAATTTCTCAATACTACGCCACGGGCGCACGACATGATTGGTTCCAGTGATCCCAACTCCATATTGTCCAAAGTCCGCGACAGGGCGAGAAGGCAGACTGAACCCCAGTGGCACATGACAAGTGCGGAGGAAGCTGGATTCGAACATCCGGGGAAAGTGCCGATTCTTCGGGTAGGGCTTAGATGGGGACACAGGATCCGCCTGATCGCTGATGGGATCTGGGTGTGCATTGCCAAGTGCATGTCACTCACCACTGGTGAGCAAGGTTTGGGGTCTTAATGATATGTCACGAAGGTTTTGAAGCACATTGCACAGGTGGGGAAGACTACAGAGCTCGAAACCACAGGTTTGTAAAGATGGGTAAGAGCGAACTTGATCCAAATATTTGCGAACTGGAATGTCTCATGAGCGAAAGAACACGATAAAGATCCTGGTAGATGAGCTGCATTCCGTTATCAATCACACTTACTTGCCTGTCCAAGCAGACAACAGAAATGCGGCAGATTTGGCATGGCCCAAGGTCCACTACAAATTTCGAATCCGAGCCTCAAGATTTTTTTTTTTTCCCTTCAGAAATGAGGCGATTTCCGGGTCGGATCGTAGTCTGCGATGTCCGTAAAAGAAGGGGAGGGCGAGTTCCGCTCGATACATCAACCAGCCAAACAGTGCGGTCATTGCACGAGAGTCGGCGTCGCTGGCTGCACTTTCAGATTAAGATTTCGACGAAGAAGAGCAAAGCCGCTACCAGGTGTCCAAGATCAGCCAATTGACAAGTAAAGTCAGTAATAGTGAGAACATTCCAGGATCGTAATTGGTGTTAAAGGTGTAGTAGAAGACCTGACTCGTTTGCTGCTGGGAGATCGCGATAGGGAAAATTCGTGTTCCCGCCTCCCACAGAATATACCAAAACCAAGACACAAATGGCCACGAATGGCATAGAGACTTGCGATGCCAATCAGCCAACATGTCTTGTTGCCCCTTCTATGCGCCTCAGTGAGGGTAAGGAAAGGACCGCGGTGGAGGGAGAATTAAACAGAAAAAACAAGTTGCATGATGAAACTCCAATCAAATAAATAATTGATAAAAAGGGCCTCAGCCAAAACAGCTGGTACTGGGTATAGGAATATTGCAGTTGGCTGATTTGGATTTGACAATTTGGTGGCCACGGCAATTCGTCAATCGCATGGTTGGTGAGTGTTAAGATGGTTAGCGAATGTCGCGTGCAAGGGCATAGAAAGAGAAACTGACGAAAGCCCTGACTTGTTGGACGGGCTTCCCTTAATATTTGTAAAATCAGGGTAGCTCCATTAGTGCTGTATGGAATTTGGAGCTTTTGATTGTCGTCAGCATGACTCCACTTCTCTGTCTGACCAATGGACGGTCCAAGCCAATTTTTGCTTACTACCCACAATCGCGTCGTGCAGCCCCAATTTGGGATTAGCCCCAACGCCTCGATCAACAACCTCCGGAAAGCGTGGCTGATCCGTGTTTGCAGCGCCCTGACGCGAAAACTACTTAATATGCACATCCCCCGCCAGCCCTCGTTCTCTTCCACCTCAACTACACTTCCCAACAAACAACTTCTGCTTTCTACGTCAACCGAAACGACGCGACTTCCGAGTCTTACCGCTCCAACGAACACCCATTTTTTCAACCACACCCAATCAAGCTATCAAAATGACTGGAGGCGGCAAGTCCGGCGGCAAGGCTAGCGGTTCCAAGAACGCGCAATCGTGAGTCAGCCCCTGTTTGCGCGTCGCTTCCTGCATCGCCAACCTTTGGAGCTGCGGTTTGAGCTCCGAGACAGCCAGCGCCGTTGTGCCGTTCATCACGCTAACCTGTGTTCCACACAGCCGTTCTTCCAAGGCTGGTCTCGCTTTCCCCGTCGGTCGTGTCCATCGTCTCCTCCGCAAGGGCAACTACGCCCAGCGTGTCGGTGCCGGCGCTCCTGTCTACCTCGCTGCTGTTCTCGAGTACCTCGCTGCCGAAATTCTTGAGCTTGCCGGCAACGCTGCTCGCGACAACAAGAAGACTCGTATCATTCCCCGTCACCTTCAGCTCGCCATCCGCAACGATGAAGAGTTGAACAAGCTTCTTGGCCACGTCACCATCGCCCAGGGTGGTGTTCTCCCCAACATTCACCAAAGTACGTGCATATGGTTACTCGTTTCAATGTCTACATGTGTTCTAACATTGTTTTCCCATTGCAGATCTCCTTCCTAAGAAGACTGGCAAGACTGGCAAGAACGCGAGTCAAGAACTTTAAAGCCGGAGCTTAGTTTAATTTCTGTTTTCTCTTCCCTTTTTTCTGGTTGGCACGTTGGGTTCATGAAATTGGGGTTCACGGTCTAGGGTCAACGGTTGCTTTTCATGTTTGGGCTGTACATTATCCCCGTCAACGGCGATGGGTCATGAATGCGAATATCTTTTGAGCATCAATCAAAAGTGCCGTTAATATCTCCATGGTTTCAACCCCCCTTTCGTTCACTTGTTGTGACGAATATGCTCAATAGCTGTCGCTACGCCATGCTGAACCGGCTGTAGTCTGCGCTTATGTTCAACAGCTACCCCGCTATTTTGTCTGCCTGGTTCAGATCCCCGCTTCAGAAAGTTATTTACGGGACATGTTAGACCCATGAGTTATTTGCTGAAAACCAGCTTGAACGTGTCTATTCGTGACCATCTGTATGAAGCAACGATAGACGGTTGGCAACATGCGGTCTGATTTCTTAGAACCTGAGCGGCGGAGGAGCTGTGAACGAGGCCAGAGATATTAGCGGCTGGCAACGTGATGGATCAGATGGATTACATGGACGCAAACTTACGGTCCAGAACGTGAGCAGGCAGGTTCCTCTCGTATTTTGAACCTAAATGACATTAGCAAGACTTCTACCTGTACTCGATCGCAAGTGAAAGACGGCTTGCCTCCGGGAGAAAGTGGAGGAACAAAGGGGTCGGGATGTTTCCAATGCTCCAGGAGCTTCTCCGTCTCTCTCAAGAGCACCTAAGGCGACTGGTCAGCTGGGGCAGACTATTGTATCCTGTGAACAGCGCTGCGCACCCGTAGTTGTCTAGGATCGTGGATGTCGCGGTTCTTTTCGAACAGGGAGCGAATGTAGAGGGCCTGGCCGCGCCATAGTTGGCGATTGACAGCCCAGTCGAGCGAGAGCTTCAGTGAGCGTCGGTAAAGGGACCTGTCAACAGAAGGTATAAGATCCTTGTTTTTGTCGCCATAATGGAGGACATGGATATACTGACAAGACAGCCGGTCGCGTCGACATGGTGGATTAAACTGACTCGTTCACCGTGGGTCCCGTTCGTGGAGCTCGACGAAACGTACGTTGTAGGCGTATATCCGTTTTTTGTCTAACAGCTTAGCACAGACCTCTTTGGCTGCGGTAGAGACAAGTGATAATCGGCTGTCGTGCGATTTCGGGCTGAGGCGGTGAATGGTAGGATAAGATTGGAATGTTGAGGGAATCCGCAATCGAGCAATTGGGAAGAGGTACGTTGACACTGGGGGGCTCTGCACAGGCGATTTGGATGGGCTTGCAGGACGCGCTTCCGCATTGGAGGGTGGCTGCCTAAGGCACAAATCATCACTTCAGCACCTGGCCATATACTACTAGGTTCACATTTCGTCTACTTGTGTACGCACTTCACTACTATGTACACTAGGCACACACAAAGAAGGGAAGTGATCTTTGCTTTGCCAAGTCTTACAAGCCTTGCGTCTTGCTTGGCTACCCAAAACATGTCAAATCCGTGCTTTGGACTGCTATTCGAGGTATATGCAGCTACTACCTAACTCTATAGATTACAATGACGTTCCTATTTATTCGCTATCACATTCATATAGTAGGCAAGAGTAAGTTAAAACTGATCGATTAAGATTGCTTAGGCAAATCGCTAGTTGCCTATGAGGGACGTGATGAATACCAATGCGGTCTAAAAGCCTCGAGACCTGGGTAATCCGACACCCATAGCATATTTAAGATCCGTTACTCCGACGGTGTAAACGGTGACCCGGACGGATGGGCGAACCAGAGGCCCAAGCGTCTACGACATGCTAGTCTTGAGCTAGCGCACATACTTTCTCTACTACACTGTGTACACCATCTGCTGGGGAGGGGGTCCAGGGTACTCTGAGTACGGACAATAGGATAGAAAATGGATGAGCACTTGACCGCTAAAAAAATGGTGCCCAGTATAGAATGATGAGAATTGTACGTCTATACGTAGATTGTTAGGTTTGCTGTTCTTCGGGAACCTTTCACACTCAAGCTTTATGCTTGACAATAAGCCGGTTGCCTCAGGGAGGGCAACGATCCGTCCATAGGGTAAAGCCTAGGGAGGCTTGTTAGGAATGATAATTTAAGTGCTATGGAGGTGTTCGGTGCAGGCTGATCCCTGGACCGTGCAGGCTACCGGGTCGCACCCCGGAATGATTCTTGCGATAGCTCCTTGGAATTCCAGAAGATGTTCCCCGTCCCGGCAAACTGCGAGGCTGACCCCGTGACGCCGTGAAGGACGGCCAGACAGGCTTACCTACTCTAGGTAGGCTGGTAGGGGACTCTAGTGTAGTTTCTTCTTACTCAGTTTACAGGTGTGACATGGACACTACACTACCTACTATGTAGAGGTAACGGGTACGGTGAGGCTGGTGTGCTGCGCTGCCGTGCGGTGCGGAGAAAGCGCAAAAAAAAAAAAAAAAAAAAAAAAAAAGCGCGTAGAGCTACTGTACTGTGTGTGTGCAAAACATATGCTGGTGCAAGAACTTGTTGGAAATGCGCGGGAGTCGCTTGTTATGCAGGAGTGAATTTGACAGCTTGTACGATATCTAAAATGCAATTGAGTTAAGTACCCTTCCTTTGGGTCGCAGACGATCTGACCGTTAGTTTTCCGGTTGTCCCGGCAGATTTCCGTGCTGGGTGCTGCGTCATTGTCGCCGAGTCAGAACGGGACCTGTAGCCTCACGACAAATCTCATCACAACCGCCAATTTCGCGTTCTTCATCCGAAGCTGTTCCCCCCAACCTTGGACCTACAAAACCTCTCAAACGGCACATCTTTGTCTTGCGTCCCTACCAACTCCTGCTCCTTTGCCCGACATCCGCTACTATGCTGTACAAAGGTCTTCGTCTTGCGGCTCGCGCCGCTCCCAAACTCGCGCTCTGCAATGCGACGCCCGCACTCCGGCAGCTTCCCCTGCAGTTCCAGCATGTCCGCACCTACGCCGATCAGGTCATCAAAGTCCCCCAAATGGCCGAGTCCATCAGTGAGGGTACCTTGAAGCAGTGGAACAAGAAGGTTGGCGACTATGTCGAGCAGGACGAAGAGATCGCGACCATCGAGACCGACAAGGTGTGTACGACGCTTCCTTGGCCCCGTGCCGGTGTCGGAGCCTAGACCGCTTGGAGCACATGCTGTCTGCCCCCCTGTCAAGCCTCTTGCTACCGTCATAGCTCGCCAGCGGCACATGTATTTGCTTTCTAACTGCTTATGCCACTGGGTTCTAGATCGATGTTGCCGTCAACGCTCCCGAGGCCGGTACCATTAAGGAGTTCCTCGTCAATGAGGAGGACACTGTCACAGTCGGCCAGGACATCGTCCGGTTAGAGCTTGGTGGTGCGCCCAAAGAGGGCGGTGCCGAAAAGCCGGCCGCGTCCGAGAGCAAAGAGGCTGCTCCCAAGGACAGCGCTCCTGCTCCTGAGAAGGCTCCGGAGCCTAAGAAGGAGACCAAGCCCGCCGCTGCTCCTACTCCCACGCCCGCCAAGAAGGAAACTCCTGCCCCCAAGCAGGAGACTACTTCTGCGAAGGAGGCCCCGGCTGCACTGGGCAATCGCGAGGAGCGCAGAGTAAGTGAACGGCTCCTGAGCAAACGGAGTGGTGAATCGGGCAAACTAACACCCTCCAGGTCAAGATGAACCGCATGCGCCTCCGCATCGCCGAGCGTCTCAAGCAGTCCCAGAACACGGCTGCCTCGCTTACCACATTCAACGAAGTTGACATGTCGGCCCTGATGGATTTCCGCAAGCAGTACAAGGACGAGATCCTCAAGAAGACCGGTGTCAAGCTCGGCTTCATGAGTGCCTTTTCCCGCGCGTGTGTCTTGGCCATGCGCGACATCCCGGCCGTAAATGCCTCGATTGAGGGTCCCAATGGCGGTGACACCATTGTCTATCGGGACTATGTTGACATCAGTGTTGCTGTGGCCACCGAGAAGGGTCTTGTCACTCCCGTAGTCCGCAATGTTGAAGCCATGGACCTCGTTGGCATTGAGAAGTCCATCGCTGACATGGGCAAAAAGGTACGGCTTCCCGCGCCTATGGAGTGCTTATATTACCTTACTAACTGTTATTGCAGGCTCGTGATGGTAAGCTCACCATTGAGGACATGGCCGGTGGCACTTTCACCATTAGCAACGGAGGCGTTTTTGGCTCCTTGATGGGTACCCCGATCATCAATCTTCCTCAGAGCGCAGTTTTGGGTCTCCATGCTATCAAGGAGCGACCTGTTGCTGTCAATGGAAAGGTTGAAATTCGCCCCATGATGTACTTGGCTCTCACCTACGACCACAGGCTGCTTGATGGCAGGGAGGCTGTCCAGTTTCTGGTTAAGGTGAAGGAGTACATTGAGGACCCCAGGAAGATGCTTCTTTAGGTTGTTGTAGTGGCAAAAATCAAAGATCGTGTGTATTGCACCGGGCTTCTATTGCTCCCGTATCATATCGGTTGAACAATTACAAGAACAACAGAGTATTGAGAGTTAAGTCATTAGGATGTGAGTGTAATGGGTCTGGCGCCTAGGGATATAATGCCCGGCCGCAGAGCCGAGGCATGCTCCCTAGTTGGCCGATGCCTTAGGCCACCTGTTCTCTTCTAGTGATTAGCTTCCGGGCTGCAGGCCTTTCCCGGCCTACAGACCTTTTCCTCTTTGTTGATACCATTAAGCTCTGTTCTACCGCTCGTACTGTATTAAACTTAGTAGACCCGTAATATATTATAAGAATCCCTCCCCGCACCCACCCTATCCCCTAAAGGCACCCTGTCCCACTAGATGATAGCTGTTATATAATTATTACAAGCATTACTACTATATTCCTAAATATAGATAGAGGGTGCTGTACTACATTAGTACAGTCAGCTATATAGCTGCCTAAGTATAGTACAATAGTAGTTACATATATACGTACTATAGTCCGTATATTAGGATTTATAGCATGCCCTATATAGTTTTCGTACGCGTATAGGATTCTCTTTCCATCCTTCATATAATAATTAAAGTCTTACCTTAGTATTTGCTCGCGCCCCGTAATACTTTGTTATACCTTACTAATATAGGGAGTGACCTTTATTTATAGTAGTAAATAAAATAAAGCAAAGGAAGATATTGTAAGAAGGAGGAAGGCTTCTAGCTAGCCGTCTGTACGTAATAGATATACTATGTTGAGAGTTAGAGCTAGAGTATAGGCTACAGGGTGGCCCGGGCACGGCAGTTTAAATACCTAGACTAGGTACGGTACGGCAAGGAAGCCTCTACTATCACGGGGCGAAGGCACCGTTAGGGGTAAGCTACGATATTCGTTATTGTATAAAGGAAGTAAGAGGAGAGTGTACGCTAGCCTAGGCTGATAAGGGTTGTATAACCCAATTGGGTAGGTTGCGTAGAGCCCTATTACCTAAGCTAGTCCTAGTGCCGTAGTATAGCCTAATAGTACGTAATTTATAGTAAGGTATAGGGCATATCACCTAGCCCTATAATACTACCTCCCTTTAAAAACGCTCCCAATTATACAAATTATTTCTAGATATATTATTTTGCTTAAAGTAGGCCTTTCCAAATCCTCCGAAGATACGTCCAATTAAATAACAGTAAAAAGTTTTAACGCCCGTACAAAGATAGGAATCTACTTAGTACTTTAATTCCTACTTAGGGGTAGAATATTAATTAAAATATTATTAATCTAACTTTTTCGCTATAAAAGTTATTATTATCCTTAATAATCTATTTCTACTTTACGAACCGTTCTAATTAATATATATAAAGTACTTTAATAGCTCTTACTACTATTAACTTTACCAGGGGTACTATAGGGATATTTATAGTATAGCGGTATATAGGGACGCTTATAATTACTATTAATATAAATTTGGAGAGTTCGTACATTCAATTCCTTGCTTGTACTTTATTTCTTCTTTAGATATTTAACTATCATATTATTAACCTTTTTTAAATCCTTCTTATTTTTAAATTTTAGTATCAATTATATAGGGCTATTTAGGGAATAGGAGATATAAGACCGCTGTAAAATATACTATATCTTAGTACTATTAATATTATAGTTTTATTCCCTATACTATAAACTATAGTGCCTTATTAGTATAGGGTCCTTCTCTAGTTCTCTAGAGGGGAAAACCGTAAGGCGTTAAGCGCTTCCGAATGAAAACTTCTAGCTCTATTTCGGCCGTAGTTTACTATACTACTCCTACTTTGCTTATAGCTATAATAGTTCTTACCTACCGTTATAGCGAATATAATTTTATTTCTTCTACTATTGCGTCGTCCTAATACTAAAATAATAAGAATAATAGGAATAGAATTAGACTTGGTACGCCGCTTCCTTCGCCGCCTCTCTATTTTATTTTCTACCGCTCTTTCCTCCGCTTTCTCCCCGCTTCCCTATCCTATTTTCCCGTCTATTACCCTACTTCTCTACTTCCTTCCTCTATTTGTAAATACCTCCGCCCTATTATTTATTCTCCTACCCTACGGATTTACCTTTATTTATATTAGTATAAGGACCCCTTCTTACGTTTATATAATCCCCCTATAGCGCCCCCTCCTAATTTTTTTCTTCCTTCTTCCCTATTATAATTTCTATTAAAATAGTTTCTTCTAGCTATTATCGTCCTAGCCCTATCGATTTAACTTCCAACGCGGAGGGTCCCTCCCCTAGTATATCCCCGGGCCCTACGTCCCCCGCGGTTGTATCTTTAGAGCCTACGTTCCTCGCTCGTACCCTTTGCAATTTCCTTAGTAGTTATCCCTCTTAAAATTAGTACAATTTCCTCCCCTTCTTCTTCGGTCCTTGTACTAACTTAACTAGCGTCGTTCGTAAAATTCCTTACCTTTACTATACTCTAGATTAGTACTATTAATAGTTATTTAATAAAAGGGTATATTATCAAGTATTCGATTAGGGTACGTAGAATGAATTATATTAAATTCCTTTCTTTTTACCTTTATTAGCTTTTATCTTTTTTATTAAGTATTCCGAGTATTCTATCGAAGTAGCTAATATGAGTTTGACTTGTAAATAATATTCTACACTAGTAGTAGTACGTATATTAATAAGTTTAAAGGTAATAAAGCTTTTCTCTTTAATTTATTTTTAGTTTATTTTCTCTTTACTTACGTTAATAGTAGTAGTATATTAGGGTAAGAGTTATAATTTTTCTACATAGTATTATTATATCCTTCTAAATCCCTAGCGGATTATTATACTAGTTTATTAATGGCGTTTACTCCGGGGGTACCAGGTGATGGCTACGGGGGCCCCAATCCTTATGGGGGCCCCAATTGGGTTAGGGTTTAACGTATAGAACCTTTCTTTCAACCTTTTAATACAATTAAATAGTAATTATACAATAACATTTCTTTATAAGACGGTAATAAGCCTAATTAACTAGTAGATCCCTCATTCACCTATACTCTAGTAATTTTAAATATCCTTTTTACTCTCTCTTTATGATTAGACGTCCCTTTATTACTAGAATAAGTTAGAATCAACTGTACGTACGTAGATAACGATTATATTAATTAATAGAGTACTTTATTAACGTTCTTAAAGCTTTATAGTAATGTGCGTACTACGTATAATACTTTTAAAATGCTACTTAAGAATTAAACTATCCCTAGTTAAGTTACTTCTAATTAAGGCGACGAGGAGGAGTAGGAAGGCTTCTCTAATAGCAATACTACTAATTCTATTGCTAATTCCGATTCCAATAAGGAGGGAGTTATTATTAATTATAGAAACGAAATATTCAACCTACTAGTTAGCGCTATCCCCTCGTTTATTATAATTTAAGAACTTTATAAAGCGGTTAATAATTGGGCAAAGGACTATAGTTTTACGGTTAATCATCGAAACGGCTATAGTATAAAGCTAAGAATTCTAGCTTTAGAATATATACAACATTACTTCTTCTACGACCGATATAGCTAGCTTTATAAATTTAAGGTAATAATTTAGAAGATAGCCTTAAGGAAGTATAATTATAATTGGATAGCTATAGTAAAGAAGGAGAATAGTCTCTAGTATTTTTATTTATATATTGAATCTTATTATTGAATATACAATTATCCTCAATTGTACGACCTTCTACCTACCCGTACTACGCCCCTACTTTTTTGGACCTCGCTAGACTCGTACCCCCTAAAGTGGGTGCTTACTAGTAATATAACCAACCTAGTCATACAACCAGATTTATCTAAAAATGATGATATATTTAACTACGACGTAAAATCCGTACTTTCTCAACGCTAGATTCGTATATTTCGTATGGCGGAAGCTTCCCTTTAATTCGCTATTTCCTGGCTAGTTTTGCGGAATCGCTACTATACTTCTGGGCGTACTTTTTAAACTTCTCGTTCGCCTTATCAACCTTCTTGTAGGCTTCTCGAAGGTTATTATCAGTTCGCTTTTGTACTATAGCCTGCCTATTAGAAACCTTCAAAATCCCCCCAGTTTGTATAAATCGATTTTTATATGCTTTACGTCGTCTTTTTATACTTTCGGCGTATTAGGTTCTCCCTAGATTACGCTTAACTTGTACTAATTCGATTGTAGTAATTTTACTACTTTTTACGAAATTTAATACTATTTTTTTTAGGGATAGTAATAAATTATCCCTCTTATTTATTGTATTATATAAAGTATTAGTAGCCTTCTTAATTTAACGAAGGTTTCTAGGCGTTTGGAAGGGTATTGAGGTTATTAATATTTGGGGGGGAGGGGTAGGCGTACGGTGAATTAGTCGGTCTTGAAGCGGTCCGAATATAATTTATTATTATATAGATTATTAGTTATTGTACTAAAAATACTAGAAATATAGTTTTTTATTCTTACTTACGTAGGGTTTAAATAGGTAAATCCTAGTCTTCTTAAATATTGATTATATTATTGATGGCTTAAATACTTCCTTTTTTATACCCTCGATTATAGATAAGAACTCTAGCTTACTTATTTCAGTAATACTATTACGTACTAGTATATTGAATACTTTAGAGTAATAATATTTGAGTAATTGGAATATTACTATATTAAGAGGTTGAAGTAGATGAGTAAGGTAGGGAGGCAATCTAAAAACTACGATATTATTATCGTTATAGTACTATAAGAATTCGCTAGTATAGTGCAACTTATAGCTATCGAATATAAGTAACCGCTTTTTACCCTATTGAAGTTTCTTTAAATATATATTCTAGTATTTTAACTATTCAAAAGATAGGTGGTCGTTTAAATACCTAATTAAAATAGTAGCGATAACTGCACGAGGGTCCAATTTATTAACCCGATACTAGTTAATTATATGAAGTTGGCTGGTAAGAACTATAAAAGCTAGGCAGTACTCTCTAATTATAGAAACGACTTCGATATATATAATTGATTTACAGTTCTCGGGGATAGCAAAGTAGTGTATACGCTTCCTCTTAGTAATAACGACTTGATTTTTACCTATTCCAATCCAGAAACTAATCTTATTTATATTCTATATATCCGACGGCGGGAAGCCTTCTTTCTAAAGGATATCGTAGAACTTTTCGAAGTATACTGCTACCTATTATACTAATTATTAGTAATAACCTATATAAACGATATCTATATAGCGGTTTACTTTCTTTGTGTCCTCATTGTCCTTCCGCAGGGAGTCTATCTTCTTTTGCTTAATTTTAGTATATTCGTAGCGATAGATGAACTGTAATGCCTAGTTATAACTAACTCGGGGTGGTCCATCCGGGTCGGCCAGCTCCGCTTTAGAGGCACGGCTCTAAAGTATTAGATTAGCGGCTTCAGTCAAGTATTCTAGTCTTACGGCGAGATTAATTCTATCGAGACGGTCGATATAATTGCACAGAGCCTCCTCCTCATATGGGGTGAGCTTGGTCCTCTGTGAGGGGGTGCCCTGCTTGGGGGGGATGCCTTTAATGCGGTTGCGGAGGCGCTGTCGGGGAACGTTGAAATCCCTGTACAGCGCTGCGACGGGGTACTCAGGGTACTGCGCATGGTATTCAACAGCTTGAAGCAATCGCGACTCCATATGTTATAGGGCTAGCGCCCAGGATTGAAGACTTAGCTTTGCCAAGTCTACCAAACCGGGACCGGCCGTATTAATAAGGATGCGAGCCTTCTACTAGTCTTGACCCCACAGCTGGCCACCCCCCTCAACTGGCCACCCCCCTCAACTGGCCACATCCACAGCCATAACCAGTAGTCGGATAACATTGAAAAATGGCCATCTTTGTAGCGATTTCAACCATTTGAGATCTTTATTGACTAAGCCTAATACTTATAAATAGTCTGGAGTATTGATTCAATATCTCTCTTAATAGGTTGTAGTAATAACGGTATCGTCGTTGCTATAGCAACCCGCTAGCGCTTAGGGGCCTGCTTTAAGGCTTTACAAGCTTCTATTATATTTTCTATACAAGTAAATTTATCGTTACCCCCTTCTTTAACCTTCCTTTTACCCCTAGGCTTTTATAACTCTAATTAAGTTTGTAAATATTAGAATTAGTAATCCTTAGTAGCGAACTTAGCGTTTTTATTATTAAATACCTTAATTACTTTAGTATAAATTATTCTAATATTACAATCGATAGTAGCTAACTTATTATAAATATTTCCTAATATATTCTTAGATTTCTAGGGAATTTAAAAAATAAAATTACTTTTAGATATTGTGTCCTTGGGTAGTATTTAGGGTAGTAATAGCTAGGCTAGTAAGGTATTGTTATTTAATATAGTAATTGGGTCGTTAAAGATAATAGATCTATTTATTAGTTATATACTAGTCTTTTTAAACCCTAATTTGAAGTTTTTAGTACTTACCCCCCTTTGTAAAGCTTCCTAATAATAATAGAGAAACTATTATTTATTTACTAGTATAAATATTGGAAAGGAGGTATAGTTTTTAGTAAAGTCTTTAAAATACGATTTAATAGCGGTAAATATAGATTAATCGAATAATTAAATTTTATAAAAAGTATAGGGAAGTAAAAAGAGTAGTTGAACGTTATATTAAAAAGCTTTAATAATAAAGTTATTAGATAAATAATTTAAATATTCATCGAGTATTAATAAACGTTAATTATTATTGGTTAGTTTCGTTTTTAGTAAATAAATATCCTTTAATTACTATAGTACAATCTTTAAATTGTTTTATATAGTTAATATACTATCGAACTTCTAGCTTTTAAATTTATTATTTATATTATTAAGGAATTATTACCTTTAAAGGTTAAAACGACAAAAAATAATAATAGAAGCTAACTGCTTACTAATAGCGGTCCTATATTCGATTATTAATATTTAAACTATTATATCGGTCGTTATTAAATATACTTTCTTTATTAGAGCAGTCCTAAGCACCTTACTATCCTTTAATTTTAATTTTTAAAGACTATACTTATTTATATTCGAAATATTAGTAGGGACAATACCCTTATTATAAATTTAGGCTTCTAGAAGGTCGAAGAACTTCGTAAAAACTTCTTAGGTAGACCCTTTAATTCTTACTGATTTAAATAGTTTAGAAAGTTTAATTCTAATATCGGGGTTGCGCTTTAAAAATTAATCGATCCAACGGACGCCCAACTTATTATAATTATAACTATATCTAAATATAAATATAGCGAAGCTAATAACCTAACGGCGGTTGGGAGTATACCTAGCCTTCTCCTTATTCAATATGTATTTGTAGATAAAGGTTTCTTAGATTAGTAATAGCCTCTAAATTAGAATTTTAACGTTGCGCTTAGTAGGGATACTTTTAATATAATTACCGAGGGTGGACCGTAGAATCCTATACTTTTTCCCTATTGTACACTAGGAAAGACCGTTATAAATATCCTTAAGCGCTTCTTCAATCAAAAACAAGCTTATTGTAGTAAAAACGAACGCGATCGGGCTTAATTTAACGCAATTGTAGTTATTGGGGGATGTAGGGTGGTAATGTTGTATAAGGGGAAATAGCGGTGTGGAGGTAGCCAATTGAGGGGGGTGGTCAGTTGTGGGGTTAAGACTGGTAGTTGGTTAGATCTACATATTTACTTAGTCCGTACGGTCTTAGCGCCCTGTACAAAACCTTCTCCAAACTACACCCTTCTAGTACAGTCTTCCCTTTTACTCTCTTCGTTAAATATAATATTTCAACTATATACGACTATTCGCTATATAATACTCTAGCAAACCTATTATATTATATTTAACCCTCTTTTTAAATTACTATTACTATTCTTTCGTAAGTACGCCTAAAGAGTCTCCCCCTATTTATAATAATACTACCGATTACCTTTCCTACAATCCTTTAGTTTTAAAATCCTTAAGAATATTTATAGTAATTTACAATTATTTTCTAAATATTGCTAACCGAAGTTATTTTAAAACTCGCCGCCGTACTAAAGTAAGTACTTCCCTAATTCGAAAAGTTCTTAGGGAATAAAGAAAAATTCGAAACCTAGGTTCTAAATATACAAATTAAACTCTATATAGCTAGACCCGCTATTAGCAATATAGAAGTATAATTTTACTATTTATTCGCCTATTTATTACTTATTATTAAAAAACTATTCGTTATTTTCGCTACCTATAGCCTATAGTCGCCTTCTAAATTATTCTTGAAATTTAGGTTAATATATAGGGACCCTAATATAATTAAAAAAATTAGTTAAGAGTTCTACCGACTTTGTTAGAAGTTAGGCGAATCGATAATAATTTTCCTTATCCGATTTAAAGAAGTATTTTATTATACCCGTACTAATTCCTAGTTAAAAGTAGCTAAAATTAGCTAATTTACTACTACTTTGAATAATAATTAGAAATAAAGGCTTTCCGACCGAATCAATATACCTAAGTAATATTCCTTACTATTAAACTACCTTCGTTATTTTAATAGTAATTCCTTTTTTTTCGCTTTAATATTAAGGTAATAGGTTAATAATAATAATACTAGCAATCCTATAGATACTTCTATTAATACCTTAGCGACAATATTAAAGTTATTACTATTATAGAAGTAGAAAAATAGGTAGAAGAAAGAGGGTAAGTATATTAATTCTAATAATGATTCATATTAATTTAAAAAGTACCTACAATTATTCATAAAAATAAATATAATTTAACTATAATTTGGTAGGAGTTTAGACGGTTATAATAGCGATTCTAAAGGAGGAGAAAATTCGGACTAAATAAAAATTCGTTGGAAATAACCCTAATAAAACTACAGTAGAGGGAGGTTTATTAAATCTACAAAGGAAGGACCGTTAATAATTATTTTAAATATATAATTTATTAGCCGGGCGTAAAATGAATTTTAATTCTACCCCTCTATATATAGTTAATTTAATATTAATATTTATTATAATATATAACCGTTGGAGGGTAATAAATATAATATTTTATAAGTATGAAGGATTTATTAAAGCTATTCCTTAGCGAGGGAAGGGGTAACTCCTACTAGTAGGAGAAGTAGAGTAATACAAAGCACTAAATAATAGCCTTAATTTAATTTATTTCTACTATAGATTACTAAAATAGTATAGCAAATAATCCCCGGATAGGTAAGGCCTAGAAATATACCCTAATTTAATCTTAATACCTCGGCCGGGGTGCAGTTCTATAAAAGTAGTAATACCGATTTAAGTAGAGGGTAGGGAATTGTATAGTATTTATTTAAGGGTTTAAATAGAAAGATCTTTCTTTTTTAGTATTATTAATATTCGTACCTATTTAATTAGGCAATTTGGTTAGGAGCGGTTGTAGGGGATTTTAATTATCTTTAGTATATATAACGATTCTATATACGCGGCGGACCGGGCTCCCTAAGGGGGAGTAGGGGGGTAATATTATAGGGCTAGCGCCTAGGATTAAAGATTTGGCTTTACTAAGTCTGCCAAACCGGGACCGGCCGTATTAATAAAGATACGAGCCTTTTAGTTGGTTAGATCTATATATTTGCTTAGTCCGTACGGTCTTAGCGCCCTGCACAAAACCTTCTCCAGACTATACCCTTCTAGTGCAGTCTTCCCTTTTGCTCTCTTCGTCAAATATAGCATTTCAACCACACACGACTGCTCGCTGTGCAATACTCTGGCAGACCCGTTACACCATAGTTTGAAGCCGATACCGCGTTAGGGGGTGGTGGTGATGATGGTTGAAAAGTATGGTGGTGCAAATGGATAAATCTGGTTGTATGACTGGGTTGGTTGTATTACTGGTGAGCACCCACTTTAGGGGGTGCGAGTCTGGCGAGGTCCAAAAAAGTGGGGGCGTAGTACGGGTACCCTTAATATTAAAAGATGAAGTTAGAAATATTTAAAACTATTAATAATTATTCAAAGCTTAATACTATATAAGTTCGAGAGATTGCTTCTATTATTTAAAACGATTACCTAGAAGTAGTATATATAAGGAAAGATATCTACAACGTACGTATACAACTTCGCCATTGTAATTTTAATAGCTATACATTAATAAGTACCTTAATTAAAGTCTTTAATAATAATAATATTAATTATATTAAAAAAATAGATCCTAACGATAAAATAAGGCTATTAGGTATTATCTTTACTCTTCTACGTTGTATATATATAATTCAACGCTTTTATAAGGTTATAATTTTTAATAATATTTACGATACTAATCGTTTTAACTACTTATTCTATTATATATCTAGTCTTACTAATATTGGTTCTATCTTTAATCACGTATTTAGTATTATTAATAACGAGAAATAAGTAGCATTTAACTTCTTAATCGACGCTACTAAATAGATACGATTATAATATAACCTTCTAAAGCCGATTATTGTTATTATTAATAAGAGTAAAGAAATAAAGTAATCTTTGGAATCGATCTTCCTTAATACTTAATAGTAGCTTTATTTATTCTATATAGTTAAGAATATACTATATAACGCTAAATTAAAGTTTAAGAAGGTAAAGAATAATATTAATGAAAAATCGAACGATAATTCTAATAATGAAGAGGGTATTAATAAGTAGGCTAAGCCTATCCCTTTTAATAATAAAGATTATAGTCTCTATACTTCTATATATAGTACTGACCCTTCTAACGATTTGGCTACCTCTATTACCAACAATCCTTATAGTATTGTAAGGTGATTTAAGTTTATGATGTATAGCTATATAGAGAATGACTTCTTTATTGTTTGGGAGGATATAAAAAGGTACTTTTCAACCTAGAAGTTAATCCTTCGTTATATTTAAAAGAATTAGCTACCTATTAGAGATTAATAGGTATATTATTATATTAAATAGTATAGAAATTTTAGTATAAGGGTTACCTCCCTAATTGAATTAAGTAACTTTAATATTAAAAGTTACTTTCTTAATAGTAATAGTAATATTTTCAAGTTAGTTTCTATTATTCTTAAAATGGCCGATAAATAGTATAGAATTTTCAAATAGAAGTTAGTAAGCTACTAAACCCGCTAATATTATAAATATATTACTCGTAATTATTTAGGATAATTTCTATTGCAAATTATATTTCTAATATTAGATATAATTAATTATAAATACCTTTAAATAGATAGAAGCCGATTAATAGATTAACGTAGAAACCCTCCTCCTCTCCCCCCTTATAATAAGGATTATAGTATTCCCCTTCAATATAGGTTGCTTTACTACTATGAAATTTTTAAGCGGTTAATTGCTAAAACACTATTAAAATTCAATTATATTTATCCCCGCTAGTATTTTAAAATACCTCTCGTATATTCCTTATTACTATAATTTATCTATAAATAATTATTAATTAACTTTTAGGAGTAGGATATTAACGATTTCTACTTTTGTTTTAGAGATCTCCGTATTGTAATAATACGTTACGGTCGATTTAAGAACTCTATTAGATTAATCCCTAATAAATATACTCTTACCTCTATACTTAGTTTAAAGAGAAGGAAGAAGGTTAAACCTATAAAGTAAAATAACCGCTAGAATCTCCCTCGTTTATAACCTAAAATACAATATAGATTATCTTACTAGGAAAGTAATAATATTGATAAATTAGCTCCTAATTCTATATTTAGGGGTATTAAACGTAAACGGATATAAGAGCCGGTTAGCTCTAATATATTTAATTATAGTAGCGAGTCGGATACAATATTTGAAAGTAATTTAGAGCTAGTACTAAATTGTATTTAAGTAGCTACCTTTATATAAGATTTAGAGTTAAAGTTAGAAATAAAAGTAATATTGCTCCCGCTTTAAGAATTTCCACCGCTAAAACTTTTATTTTTTAAACTCTCTCCAATACTAGATTTGGAACTTTCTCTAGAATTGGAATTACAATTAGAATTCTTACCCTCTCTAAAGTTAACCCCCTCTCTAAAGCCTATACTAGAACTAGAGTCAAAGCTAGAGTAGTTATCTCTAGAACGATAGTAGTCGTCTCTAGAGCTAGAGTTAATACTAGATACTATTTAAGTAGTTGTAGAATCGAACTCCCCAGTCAAGTAGGTAGTTAAACGCAAGAAAAGAAAGGCAACGAGTATTTGATATAGGTAATTATAGTAATTGTAGATGAATATAGTAGATTCTTTAATATTTAAAATATTATATACTATAGAAATCTCTATACAAAACTATATTATTAAACATTACCCGTACTATTGGGCGTTATATATAATTCTATAGAATTTACTGTGTAAATGATAATTGACGAGTAAATGACGTGCCAAGCCTTGAAATATTGGGGCCCCCATAAGGATTGGGGCCCCCGTAGCCATCACCTGGTGCCCCCGGAGTAAACGCCTTATTAATATCCTTCCATTTAATTCAATATATTCAACGGCCGTTATTTATTTTACTATATTCTACAATGTTTTCGAATTTCTATTCTTACTATTTGTCGTTATTATTATTATTAGTCTTTATTATATTATTATTAGTCTTGTATACGCTAACTATATATATAGTCCGCCCAGTGGGCATACGGTGCTACTTCGTTCGTAGTCGGTGGGAAAAACCATACTGTAATAGCCGGATAAAAACCCTCCGCTTCGCTATTGCAATAGCGCCGTATCGGCTCCGTACCTTCCCGTTTTCCTTCCTCTCGGTATAACCTCACCGTTATAACGGAGGCTATAAATCTATATTATAAACGTAGCCGTCCTAGCTCTAGCCCGTCGCCGTCCGAGGAAATTAATACTTATAGCAACGCTAATAAAGTATTGGATAATAGTAATATAGAATAGTTAGTACTCTAATCTCCCTAGTCTAACTATAGTTTACTTTTCTTTCGGGGTCGCCTTTGATATATTTACTATACGTCTAGTCGGCTTCCTATCGGTTGCAATACGGTTCCGTTCCGGTTAGGTAGTTATTAGCTTCGGCCGGGTCTTTTATATATATAATTAATTATATTAATCTATACCCCCGAACGCTTCTTTTATCTCTCTCGCGTTCTTGATTTTAATTACTAATTTATATTCTTGTAATCTCCCTAACCGTAGGGCCTATTATAAGATTCGTTCCATATTTGTTTTAAATGTATTATAGATATTGTTTTTTATTTATCGGCTATATAAGTATATTCTCACCCTATAA
The DNA here is from genome assembly GCA_037102815.1 of Neurospora intermedia. Lineage (NCBI taxonomy): Eukaryota > Fungi > Ascomycota > Sordariomycetes > Sordariales > Sordariaceae > Neurospora > Neurospora intermedia. The sequence goes on from BTPP01000007.1 coordinate 1,955,074, forward strand.
CTAAATTTATTCCGTTTTTTGATATTCTAAAAGTAAATATTCAGTATCGACGGCCATGGGGCTGCCGGGAACGGAACCACCACTACCACCAGAACTGGAAACTATACGAGTAGGAGTAGTATAACCGCTACCGCCGGATACGATACGCATAGGAATAATAGCGCCGCTACTAGAACCGGACGCGATCCGAACCGGGTTTATAGTACTACCGCCGGGTAGGGAAGGGATACGACTATAACGAACGTCCTTTGCGATTAGTTTATAATAACCCTTCTATTACTATTCGGTAATACTATAGCCTAGGGTACGAGGAAGACGCTTATAGTCGGTAGGAAGGCCGTTTTACTCTAGACGAGTATATATATAATTAGTAAAATTATTAGTAATACGAATAAAAGTATTTAGATTATAGTTAAACCTATCCGGGCTACCTAATATTATAATAATAATTGCCGCTTAAATAGCGTTACGGGCGTTATAGAAACCGGCGGGGATATTTAATATATATTTGCTGGAAGTATAATTGTAGGTGGCGTTCTAGGTACCGCTAATTAGAAACGTAGAAATTAAATAATAAAAAAGATAAATAGAGAACGAGGGACCTACTAGTAAACGAAATAAAGTAAACTTTATTAGCGATAACCTTCTTAAAGGTACTAGGGGAGTTAAGCCTATTGTTAGAGTGCGGAATAGAAGTGAGATTTAGAGTATAGTAAAAATAAGGAATCTTACGAATAACGCTAGTTAAATTAGTATAAAGATTAAAGAAGGAAGGGAGGAAATTATATTAATTCTAAAGGGGATAACTATTAAGGAAATTACGAAGGGTACGAGCGAGGAATATAAATTTTAAAAGTATAGTTATGGAGAATATAGGGCCTAGGGATATAATAAAGGTAGGACCTTCTATATTAGAAGTTAAATTAATAGGGTTAGGATAATAGCGGCCGGAAGAAACTATTTTAATAGAAATTATAATAGGGAAAAAAAAGGAAAAAGACTAAGAAGGATATTATATAGGGGATTATATAAACGAAAGAAGGGGTCCTTACGCCGATATAAATAGGGGTAAAACTATAGAATAGGAGAATAAATAATAGGGTAGAAATATTTAGAAATAGGAGAAGGAAGCGGAAGAGTAGGGTAATAAATAGGAAGATAAGATAGGGAAGCGGGGAAATAATGGAGGAAAGAACGGTAAGGAATAAAATAGAGAGGCGGCGAAGGAAATAGTATACCGGGCTTAGTCCTATTCCTATTATTCCTATTATTCTAATATTAGAACGAAGTAGCGGTAGAAGAAACGAGATTATATTTGCTATAGCGGTGGGTGAGAACCGTTATAATTATAAGTAAAGTAGGAGCGGCGTAGTAAATTACAGCCGAAATAAAGCTGGGGGTTTTTATCCGGAGGCGCTTAACGCCTTACGGTTTTCCCCTCCAGAGAACTGGAGAAGGACCCCATGCCAATAAGGCGCTATAGTTTATAGTAGAGGGAATAAAAATATTAATTTTAAAAGTAAATATTCGAATATCTCTTTCCTTATACTATATCAATAATATAATATTATTATTTCTAATACTTTCTTTTTAGGAAGAAACGTACGTAGACCTATCTTCCTAGTTTTTACTCATATTAATAAAAGATTTATAACCTTCAATAGGTAGTATAACGAAGGATTTTTATTTATACTGAGCTATATACAGTATTATAGTATAATTCTATTAAGTTATATATATACTTCAATGGTATTAAAATACTTTCTCTTCCTTATTACTTTAATTACTTTTCTATATTATTTTACTATCTACTCCCTTCTCGTTACCTCCTCTAATTATTTTTCCTTTTCCTTCGGTATAAACTCTCTTATTTTTTTTATAGTATTAATATATCTTCAAATAGCGTTTACTATGCGGCCTACTTAACCTTCGCCCTACTATTAATTAACGTTAGGTTTAATAAATATCATACCCCTCGTTTCCGGATTTCGGCCGCTACTTATACCGGTATACCCTATAAGAAACTTATAATTAGAGAGCGGGCTATTTATTCCTTAAACGCCCGGACCCTCTTATTAACATAGAGGTTGAAGGGGGGGTAGAAAATCTCTATTTCAAGGCTAGATATTAATATTACTTTATATACGCCGGAAATTACCTATTGGTAATTATTTTAAATTGTGGTAAAATTTCGTACTAATTTATATAATTCTCCTATTGGCTCAATTAGGGTATAGTAAGCTAATACGCCGTAAGCTACTACTGCCCGGATTATTTTAATATAGATTTCCTACGTATATACGAAGCTATACCCCTATATCTTTACTATAATTCGTACTAAAGCGTATATTTATATTAATATTTTCTTCTTTACTACTTAGAGGTATACTTTATAAATAAACTTATAATCGAATTATATACTCAAAAACTGTACCGACTCCGTAGGTACTAATTAATAGCCTCCTAGGTTAACCGTTTTTTATTTAAATCATTACATTTATATAAAATAAATAAACTCTAATTCTACTACTTCGAACTCTATTCCCCTCTCTATTGCCTATTTATGATAATTCCTCTATACAACTATAAATCTTTCGTAATTCTCCCTTATCGACCTTGAAATGGTAAGGATATTAATATTATTAGCGATTTCTACTATAATAGTACCTGTTATAGCATAGCTGAACAGGTTCCTAGAGTACTGGCTACTGGGCAATGGGGTACACTACGGCATATTAGATGGAAGGAGGCTCATGTTCTTATCGATAGCTATCCGGATTGGGAAGGCGGCGACCGTTGGTAGAATCGGGACTTATATGTCTGATTTTAAATGCCTTCGTTCGAACAGCTTCCCTTTCCCTCTTTATACTTAATATTACTTTGATTTGTAGCTTCTAGTTTTGTTATCTTATTACTTATAGGATTACGCTTTTATATAGAGTTAACCTCCCCGCACGCACCAAAAACCTTGAGGTACGCACTTTTTGGGATCTGGCAGCTGATATGTAAAATGTGTTATTTTGGCCGTAATATTCTCGTTTTGTAATGTCTCGAGGTGAGTTAACCCAGGCTGGACATCTTGGTCTTCAGCAGGCAAGCAAATCTGACAGCGCCAATCTACTTAGTAGTGCAACTAGGTAGTGCAACTAGATAGTACAACTAGATGGTGCAACTGCCCTGGGCGGTGCAATTGGCCGACGTGTTGAAGGAGTGCGAAAGAAACGACTAAGATGGGGGAATGTTAACGCGCATTAGAAATACGAAATTTGGCAGGTAAAAACGGAAATTTCAATGTCAGGTGTTATCAGCTGAACCACCCCAGTTTTTTGGTGGAGGTGCGTACCTCAAGGTTTTTGGTGCGTGCGGGGAGGTTAACTCTTTATATAATATTAAGTATTATCCTTTCTTATCCGGGGACGGTATTAAATATCCTATTCTAATAGGATTCTCTAGTTTGTACCGAGTATTGGATTTGTTTAACGTAACTACAGTCAGTCAATTCCGACGTAATTACTTAAATTAGAAGGATTACTAAGTCTTACCTTCTAACTATCGTATTGAGGTACCGATAAAGTAAATACCTCCACTCCCCTATCTCCCGCTGTAAATTAAACTAATTATATAATATTTACCGCCGGAAACCTATTTCAAAATAATACTCGTCGTTTTAACCTCTCTCTAAATAAGGGAGATTAAAATAATAAAGCCTTTAACCCTACTAAGTTTAACCTTTTTAATTTAATAATTTAAATTAATAATAATGATAGTTATAATGATGGTTTAATCCCTTACGCTATAGACTTTAAGTAGTAATTAATATCGGGCTATTCTTGATTCCCGAATACTACTTTTACTCTTCCATAGTATCAACTATAGAGAAAAATTAAGGGACTTACTCGGCGGGCAGTGTCACTTTTCTCCGCGGGCAGTGTACACTGCCCGTATAGGCATGCCTTATATAATATTCCTCTATAGGCAGTGTTACGTTTACTTCTTACCTTTTTAAACGAAGTATAATATAGTATCCTCATTTTTAACAAAGACTACTATAATTCATAAAGGTAGAATACAGATTGTAGTAAATAAGTCCCTAGAATAAAGTCTATATTTTACAATTAATACCCTTGTAAAAGTCTAATTTCTCTTATCCTTTCTAGTAATATGATTAATAGAAATATATATAAGTAAAACGTTTCTTAAATTTTGAAGAAGATTGATACAAGTAGAATTGAGAGAATATATAAAGTAAATAAACTAAAGGTATTACTATTTAATCTAAGTTTCATACTATATATCTTCTACAACCGTACTTTCTTATTAGGATAACCTAGATAGTAATACTCAATCCTCTATATTATTAGAATATTACACAGTATTTAGGTATTAGAAGGTTATATATAACTTTAATACTGCCCTTGGAGGAAACCCTTCTCTAATATCCCTATACGGGCAGTGTACACTGCCCGCGGAGAGAAGTGACACTGCCCGCCGAGTAAGTCCCAAAATTAATACGCCCGATATTTCGCCTATATATAAGGCGCGCTAGTTAATTATATGTTCTACTCCCCTTAGCTAAGCAAAAGCCGGCGTTTTAGTAGCCTATATTAAAATAATTCTGTGTTCTATTTTATTCAATATAAAATAGGAGCTAAAAAATAAAACTAAGGGTAAAAAAAAGGTAGAGGACCTTCCCGCTCCTATAATATTCCGAAAGAACGTTGTACCTAGCCCTTTAAACCTCTACCCTCAATTAATAGGACTATCTATTTTAACGGGCGATTAAAGTTTCCTCTTCTATTCTAAAAAGGATATTTGTAAACTGTTAGGAACGTAGGCGAAAGGTAGGCTGAGGTGACTACGGTCGTAGCTATACGTAGGGGATAGTAAATTAGGGGTTAATTTAAAAATATATTAATGGTTACCGACTATAATAAATTAAGCTCCGTTGACCCTCTTTTATATTAGTATAAATTCTATTTATCTATTAATACATATTGTAGAATCCCGTACTAATATAGCGTTTTAGCGCGGTATTGGATTATCCTTCTTACGAGCCTAGCCCGGTATAGGCTTTATTATTATTAATCTAATACTTCGGTCGACAAAGGAAAATAGTAGCCGCTAGGGTACTTCTATATATAGGCTTTTAGCCTCGTAATACGGCCCCTCCCTTTATAAATTCCGTCCTCGGGACTTTTATAATGAGAGTCGGTATATACCGCTATAATATTATTAATTAAGGTTAGAGGAGAGGTTTACGGGCGATGGTCGAAGGGATATTTCGTAGTAGGACCCCGGTCTAATAGTAAAAGGCATTAGTATTATAATTCTATAACGTTACTACTTTAAAGTTGAATAGGGTATATATAACGTTAGTTAATATAATACTTTATAGTAGAAGTTCGGTCTAATAGTAGAGTATATTAGTATTATACTATTATAGTATTATTAAGCTGCAATTTAAGAGTGTAAACGAACGTGGGTCGGCGTACTATTTTATAATAAGGATTTAGTTTAGCAATGTAGGATATTCGTACTATGTTACCGGCGAGTGTATAATATCCTTACTAATTGATTCGGGTAAATTATTATTTATAACGGCCGCCGACGTTGTATTCCGGATATTATAATTACTCTATTACCGGTGAACCGAATATTATACTAAATTTAACAGTATTAATAAAGATTTCAGGATATTAATATAATTAAACCCTATAGCTTCTTTTAAGGGAAAATCTATTATTATTTACAATGGCCGCCGATGCTGTATTTAGAGCGTTATAGCTACTTCGCTAGCAGCGAACCGAATACTATATTAAGTTTAAAAATATTAATAAGTATTTTAGGATACTAATACAATTAAACCTTGGGGTTTCTTTTAGGGGAAACCTACTGTTATTCGCAACGGCCGCCGACGTTATATTTAAAGCGCTATAACTATTTTACTAACAGCGAATTAAATACTATATTAAATTTAAAAGTATCAATAAGTATTTTGGGATATTAATATAATTAAACCTTATCAAAACGCCTATGCCCTTACGAGAAGGCAATGTCCGGGGCCCAAACGTGTTATAGCTGTCGTAGACCTATCCTAGAGGTCGTGGTGCTATAGGCCCCACATCGTCGCGAGGAAGGCGCGGCGGTTCTATCTATAATAGGCTAGAATGTAGAAATTTACCCGTCTTAGCACGTCTTAACAGTCCTAAATAAGCAACTCTTAGCGCTAAGCAAGATACGGTTTTGATAGTATACGCAAATAGTATTGTATTTAATATATTTAAACATCTATATCTATATATTAATTATATATATTAAAATACAAAAGGTATTATTCAATATAGCTTAATTTACTATATCCCCTATATTATTTATATCAAAATGTAGCGTAAAATGCGGCGTACGTAGTATTATAAATAAAATCCCGTTAAAATAGTTATGTAGCCGTTTCGTAGTTTTGTATACGACTATGGCTCGGGTTCGCAGTAAATCTGATACTTCTAGCAAATCTAGCAGCCCGACCGTCTAGCAGCCCGACCGTCTAGTACTCCTAGTAAGTTAGTACACCGGCACTACCACTATTTATATTATTACTAAATCCACCACTTTCAATTAATAATACTCTTTTATCAATACTAATATTATTTTATTGTTATAATCATCGTATAATACTAGGAATTATTTAGAAGAGACTCCCTCGGCGTGCAGTGTCATTTTCCTACATGTGCAGTGTACACTGCACAGATAAGGGTCTATATAATACTATTCCTACGCGTGCAGTATTACTATCATCCCTAACCCTGAAGAACCATACCACCAACTCGCTTACCTTAGCGATTTGAGCATTGCAGCTATCGTAAAGCTACAATGTGCGCGATTTTTTCCCATCAACGTAGAAGTACGAGATTAGCAACTTAGTGTAAACCCGACTACTAAACTACTATAACTTTACAACAACATAGCGTATCAATACGATTTCAATGTTAATATACTTATCGCAATATATACTATCTACTTATACTAACAGTCGATTCTACAGTATATCGGCTATCGAAATTAATAGCGATTCTAACTCCCACTATTCGAATAGTTCAAATAAGTTTATTCCTACCTTTCCCGCCCCCGTTACCTCTACCCAACCGCTAAGCGATAAATTTTATAGTAAGGAGAGTTCTATTAATTCTAATTCTAAATCTTTATACAACGATATACCTAACCTAATAACGGAAGATATTACACTATACCCGCTTACTTCTATATAGGAAGTATAAGAAATATTTAATAATTAGGGGCGGAACTATAACGTAGCCTTTATACGTAGCTAAGTAGTAAATTATCGGTAGAGTAAATTAATATATTATTATTTACTCTATAACTGTTATAGTAAGCCTAAACCTTCTACTATTAAGCTTAGGAAGACGAGGACTAGAAAGTATAATTATTAATAGGCTAGTACTATAATTGCCCTTAAGTAAAATAATTGGAAATGGATTTATCGACCCTCTACCGACTTAGTACATTATATATACAATTATCTACCGTCGATATATAGCTCTACCTATCCCTAATACCGCAAAAGAACCGATAAAGTATTTAAGAGAGTTATTACTTTATCTTACCAACCCGGTATTTAGCCAAAGGATATTTTATCTATTATTAAAAGAGAGTTCAAGGGTAGTATATATACTTTGAAAAATATTAATAATTAGCGCTAGCTTTTTAATAAGAAGTAGTGGTAGAACTATAAAGATACAATAATACTTATTAAGCTCTTTGACGGATTTAAAGTTCTTTATATCGTTGAGTAGGCTAGCGATGATCTAGACCGTCTATTCTACCTTACATAGTCTTTTGAGTATAGTCTTTACTACTAGTAAAAATTCCCTAAATACTTAAGTATTAATAATACTTATAAGACGAACCGTTATAGGTATCCTTTAACCATCGTTATTAGTATAATTAATACTAACTCCATCTACTCTACTACTTTTAGTTTTATTAATAATAAGAGAGTTAATAGCTTTACATAATTGATAAGTACGTTTAAGAAACTATATATTAAAGCTAGGGCATCGAAGCTAGAAGCTATTATTACAAACTTTAATAACCAAATAAAAATAGCTATTACAGCAATATTCCCTAATATATAATAATAGATCTATATCTTTTATATTAACCGTAATATTCTCTTGCAAATAAAGAAGAAGTAAAAGCGGGTTAATAGAGAAGGGAGCTTAGACGAGGACGAGGGAGAGTGAGAGCCGGTTCGTTTTAATCAAACCGACGAAGATATTTTGGCTAGAAATTGAAGCTATAATAATACCCCTAGTACTACCTCTAGTAAGTATACTTATTGTAACTTTATCGAATTCTAGAAGACTATTATTTTTGCCCCTAATAAGGCTATATTTATATAGCGATAGAAGTAGTTAATTAGCGATTTTACTAATTAGTAGAAAATATTACTATATTTACAAGAGACGTATATACTATACCGTTACTAATAGGCTCGCTATTATATATTTCAATATTGTAATTTCGGGTTTATAGTTACATCCCCCAACAAATCTACTAACTACCGTATTAAAGGGTATTTAATTAGTAGTAAAAGTAATTTATTTACTCTCTTTAAATTTATTTATACTATAACTAAAAGGGAGTATAACTAGTATATTAAAGAGATTGCTAATTAAAATATTAAAATACGTGGTGAATTTACTAGGCTAGGGATAGAGGTATTAGGAGATTTACCCTAACGGATTATATATCGTAATCTTAATTTTATCCGCCGTTAATTACGTATTACCCAATTTAAAATACCTTTAAAATTAAGGCAAAAACTAATATAAGATCTAGGAAAATATAACTATACTATTTAAAAATAGTATAGTATACTCTATTGCTACAAAATATTAACTAAACTTATAATCAAATCCCAATTTGGCCGTTGGGATATTCATTATCGCTATTATATCCGGACTCTACTAGTACGTATTATCCTTTTATATTTACTTTCTTCGATTACTAACTTTAGTATTAGAGTAAATATAATCCTTATTCCCGTATTAAGGACCCTAAAATTACTAATAAAACGAAAGGACGGCTAAAGAATAGTACAGTAGAATTACTACAAGACTAGTAAATTCCTAAGACTAAGAAAGAGAAGGGTAGGGACTAAGGGAGAAGGAAGAAGAGGAAGAGTAATTAGATATTAAAGCTATTACTCCGCTGGCGGTAATCTTAATTTGAGATAATCGATAAGGTTAGTATAGGTAATAAAGATTCGGATAAGGCTTCTACTATAAGTTCTACTATCGAAGTACAACTAGAATCACCTTTATTATTAAATATTAAGCGGGACCTTCAAATTACTATACCCTCGAACGATCCCCTTACTCTCTCAAACTTTAATAAATAGCCTACCCGCAAGAAACGTACTATAGTACGTTCCTCAATACTTCGAGCTATAATTAGGAGCGGTAGGATTATTAAACTATTAAGGAAGAAGCTAGAAAAGTAAAAGATTAATATAGTCTAATTACCGTACCTTACCTTAGTTAGATCTACTACTCTAATTCACTACCCTTCAACACTATTAACCCATCACCAGTAACCCATTACTACAGTAAATAAATTAAATCCAACACCACGGGGAATATCTACAGGGTTAGGGATAACAGTGACACTGCACGCGTAGGAATAGCACTATATAGACCCTTATCTGTTCAGTAACTGCACACGGAGGAAAACGACACTGCACGCCGAGGGAGTCTCTATTTAGAATTGTTAATATCCGTTAATTCCAAGCCTTCAAACGATAGTACGGCCGTTTGTACGACTTTCGGTAAAGTATATTCAATTGTTACTTATTATTTCCTCGTTTGCGGGCCTTATTAAAGGAGAGATACTCGGCGGGCAGTGTCAAAAAATATCCGGGCAGTACTATAGTAATCCCTAACGCTAATAAACTCCAATTCAATACGTTTAACTTGACGATTTGCAGCTATTATAAATCTTATTATCATTGAAATTTACTATACTATACCCGCTTGAGTAGTAAGACCGTACAAACTAACTACTATAAATCCATCACGAATAATTATATTAATACAATTTCAGTATTGGTAAGCTCCTTACAATATATCTTATTTATAGTTAGTCTTTTTTTTGTTAAGTAAAATATCTATTATTGAGCTTAATAGTAATTTAGAGTAGAAGTAATTAATTATTTGAATGCTAGTCTTTATACGCTTGATAATATTATATACTCAGTCACACAATACCAACGGATACTATAAAGTTAGGGTTTACGATAGCACTGCCCGCGGAGAAGTATTAGACTGGATATAGTTATACGGGCAGTATACACTGCACGGATAATTTTTGACACTGCCCGCCGAGTACGTCTCTATTAAAGAAGGTGTAATACTACTACCAACGACCGTTACTCTAAATTACCCTACTACCTTCCATCTTTTAATACTAATAAAGTAGTTGTAATACTATTTATCTATCGACCCTACCATAAATCCGACCGTCAATTAGACCGACGGAAATTTTTAATATTTATTAGCTCCCTCCTAGAAGGGTAAAATGGTTTTCAGACACCGATGCGTTGCTGGATCCCTAGTCCAAGCAACGCCCGCTATATTACTGAAGCGTAGATTTCTATATCTCTTACTATTCCCGCTCTTCATTCGGACGGCTACAGCCGTCCTCACCCAATCGCTCTACATTACTTCATTGCTTCATTGCTTCATTGCTTCATTGCTTCATTGCTTCATTGCTTCATTGCTTCATTGCTTCATTGCTTCATTGCTTCATTGCTTCATTGCTTCATTGCTTCATTGCTTCATTGCTTCATCATAGCAGCCGGACCCCCATCTGGACATACCATCACGCGACAGTCCTTCGACGGTCTATAGCTCCTTCCGGTACCTCGGTGAAAAACCGACTCGATACAATTATTTAGAGCGAACCGTCCTAAGACCGTAGGTTTCAATCTATATTTGGCAGGTCAAACCTAGAGAAAGCCTACGTACACCCACCCCAAACCTTCCCATACCCAATTTCACCCAATGTCAGCTGTCATATAAATTATCGAGTTTTAGCGGTATTTTTGACCGTTTTACATGTATCACAACATCTGAATCACCCCCCCATGTAAATCACCATATAATTTAACATCCCCACAACCCAAATTTCGTAATACATCTATAGTGTTGAGCTCGTATACCAATCTACTCTATAGTCTACTCTATAGTCTAAATACTAACGTTTGACAGCTTAGACAGTTCGTTAGATAAGGCAGTTAATGATATTTTAATAGCTTCCTCCTCCCTCCTCGCTCCCTTTCGCCGCTGTGCTTCCTGTACCCTCTCCTCCTAATACTAACCTAATTCTCATTGTTATTATCCTCCCCATTGTTATTAATTACAATACAGTTGCGTGCCTTACTTTGACTATTACGTGTATTTATCTCTTTAATACTATTGCCCAGTCCGTATTGTAAATAATTATAATGTGCTAAAGTTTGTATAGGCGCGGTATTCTTAGATTTACCTCGGGGGGCTATAGGTTTAACCTTCTTGCCCTAGGTTATTCGGGTAGTTATTTAAGCGGGTAACTTACTAGGTAGAATAGCTTCGTCGTTAAATAGACCGCCCTACTTAGGAGGTCGGCCCTTTAGTATACCTTAGATAGCTAAATGAAGTTGTAGATACTTATCTACTGTATCCTAGTATAATAATTAATATAGGGAGGGACCGGGAGTATTAGTATAAATACTTATACATTATTGAATAAAATGCCAAATCGGGTAACAATTGGCTTTAATACTTAAAACTGACTTACCCTCTTCCTTTTTAATTTCTATTTTATAAGCGTAAGGTAATTTATACTAGGATTTGAACTGCCGTATATAGGGTTTAAAATTAGTACTAGGAAGTTTCGTAGTTGGTTGGCTAGTTTAAAGCTAGTAATATTAATAATTAAGTGGTTTATATACTTAAGTAGTAATATTAAGGGGGGTATTGCCCACCTAGGGATGCCTATTCCAATTTATATGTATTTATAAAGACGAAGAAGCGATAATCTCTTTGAAATAGATATAACGGCGGTTAATATATTGGGTATATACCTAGTATAGATTTACTAAATTACTACGAGTAGATAAACTATACAATTTGAATGAGCTATTATTAGATTTATTCGGCGATATAGTTCTTTGCTTATAATTGAAGTAATTTTTAGTATAATAGCCTGCCTATTCTATTTTGTAAGGGAGTAAATTAATTGTAATCTATTTAATAATAGTTTCCTGTACTTCCCTAAATCAATAATATAGAAGCAATAAAGTAACTTTAAACTCTAGGATCGATGGGGTATAGATTATATATTACTAAACGTAAAAGAACTTTATTCTAGTATTAGCAGCCTTTTTAGGAAGCGGACCTAAGTTAACTTACGTTCTAGTAATTATTTTGACCTTCTTATATATATAGTGGATTCGATCGATATTATTTTTATTATATTGAACTATAGCCTCTTAGTATAATTATTATACCGCCGCTTAGTTACTAATAGAATTGGCTAAAGACTTAGAAGAGTCTTTATTATTATTTTAGTCCTTTTTGAATTGCTTAGTAAAGTTATTATTATTTTGTACTATACGTTCCTAATTGTTTTTGAAGTGTTTAATAATATTGTAATTAATGTACTATACGTATTATCAACGTTGGGTAGTTGGGAATATTCGATTAATAGTTCTAATAAGTTGGGCGTTACTGTCGGTAATAATTACAATCGGCGTAGGGATATTGAATTTATCGGTAGTCTTTTTAATATACTTAATTAATTAATTAAACCCCTTGTCCCTCTCGTTATTAAGTACTACTTAAAAGATTATTATTAACGACTTTTTAGAGGTTAGTATAATACTCTATATAGTTGGTATATAATACCGATTAGTTTTTATATATAGTATCGAATAGTAAGTAGTATAAATATTGCTTCTATAATCTCTATTACTTCCTTATAAGCTAGAGGGTATAGTGTAGTATATTAGGCTCTTTATTTTCGTTATTATCCCTATTACTATTTCTCTAATTGTAGTAATTAAAGTCTATATACTTAATTGCAATAGGCTCGTAGGTCTCGAATAGACGAATAAATACCTAAGTATTTTAATAGCCCCCTCTTTCTTCCTTGCGTAGCCGTTGCCGGCTATTATCCAAGTCCTTATATATAAGTAGGCAGTATAGAAGCTTAGCTTTAACCGTTGCGTAGATAGTATATATAGTTAGCTCCCGTTGCGTAAGAAGATTATTAATATAACTAACTTCCTCGTTAATTAACGACCTAGTACGGAATATTCAATAACCGCCTAACTAATATAATAGAGGATGCCCTTTATACGTATAATCCTTCGTTCGTATTATATAACTATAATTATTCTTCTTTAAGGACTAAACGATAATGCGGAAGGGATAGTCGGGCGCAAATTTCTTAGTAGTTATATATCGTTTTTTATAGGGATTCGAAGGTATTTATTTTAATAGTTGAATATAATTATAGTATAATACTGCGCGTTAGGGAGTCCTTATACCTATTTACTATAATATAGAAGTTTTAGGGAAATAATCGGTACGCTCTATTAAAACGCTAAAGCGGTAGCGACGGTATATGTAACAGGTTTGCCAGAGTAGTATACAGCGAGCAGTCGTGTGTAGTCGAAATGCTATATTCGACGAAGAGAGCAAAAGGGAAGACTGTACTAGAAGGGTGCAGTCTGGAGAAGGTTTTGTACAGGGCGCTAAGACCGCACGGACCAAACAAATATATAAATCCAACCAACTAGAAGGCTCGTATCCTTATCGATATAGCCGGTCCCGGTTTAGTAGATTTAGTAAAGCTAAATTTTTAATTTTAGGCGCTAACCCTATAATATTACCCCCCTACTCCCCTTTGGGGAGCCCGGTCCGCTATATATATAGAATCGCTATATATACTAAAAATAATTAAAATCCCCTACAACCGCTCCTAGTTAAATTGCCTAATTAAATAGGTACAAGTATTAATAATATTAAAAAAGAAAGATCTCTCTATTTAAACCCCCAAATAAACGTTGTGCAATTCCCTACCCTTTACCCGAATTAGTATTATTACCCTTATAGAGTTATACCCCGGCCGAGGTACTAAAATTGAATTAGGGTATATTTCTAAACTTTACTTATCCGGGGACTACTTACTATACTATTTTAGTAATTTATAGCAGAAACGAATTAAATTAAGGTTATTACTTAATACTTTATATTATTCTACTTCTTCTACTAGTAGGAATTACCCCTTCCCTCGCTAAAGAATAACCTTAATAAATCCTTTATACTTATAAAATATCATATTTATTACCCTCTAACGGTTGTATATTGTAATAAATATGGTTATTAAATTAATTATACTTAGAGGGGTAGAATTAAGACTAATTATACGCCCGGTTAGTAGGTTATACGTTTAAAATAATTATTAGCAGTCCTTCCTTTACGGATTTAATAAACCTCCCTCTACTATAGTTTTATTGGGGTTGTCTCTAACGAGTCTTTATTTAATTTAAGTCTTTTCCTCCTTTAGAATCGCTATTGTAGTTATTTAAACCCCCACCGGGTTACAGCCGGACTATATTTATCTTTATAAATAACTATAGGCACTTTTTAAATTAATATAAACTATTATTATAGTTAGTATATTTACCCTCCTTCTTCTACTTATTTTTCTACTTTTATAATAATAATAATTTTAATATTATTATTAAAGTATTAATAAAAGTATTTATAGGATTACTAACGTTATTATTATTAATTTATTACTTCGATATTAAAGCGAAAAGGAAGGAATTGCTACTAAAATAGCGAAGGTAGTCTAATAGTAAGGAATACTATTTAGGTACGTCGGTTCGGTCGGAGAGCCTCTATTTCCAATTGTTATTTAAAGTAGCGGTAAATTAATTAATTTTAATTATTTTTAACTAAGAATTAGTACGGGTATAGTAGAATACTTCTTTAAATCGAATAAGGAAAGTTATTATTAATTCGCTTAACTTCTAACGAAGTTAGTAGAACTTTTAATTAGCTCTTCTAACTATATTAGGGTCCTTATATATTAACCTAAATTTTAAGAATAATTTAGGAGGCAATTATAAACCGTAGGTAGCGAAAATAATAAGTAGCTTTTTAATAATAAGCAATAGGTAGGTGAGTAAATAATAAAATTGTACTTCTATACTACTAATAGTAGGTTTATTTATATAGAGTTTAATTTATACGTTTAGAACCTAAATTTCGAATTCTTCTTTACTCCTTAAGAACCTTTCAAATTAGGGAAGTACTTACTTTAGTATAACGGCGGGCTTTAAAATAACTTCGGTTAATAACGTTTAAAAGGTAATTATAAATTACTATAAACGTTTTTAGGGATTTTACAATTAAAGGATCGCAAAAAAGGCAGTTAATAATATTATCATATATAGGGGGAAACTCTTTAAGCGTACTTATAAAAGAATAATAATAATGATTTAAAAAGAGGGTCAAATATAATATAACGGGTCTACTAAAGTATTGTACAGCGAATAATTGTATATAGTTAAAATACTATATTTGACGAAGAGAGTAAAAGGGAAGACTGCACCAGAAGGGTGCAGTCTAGAGAAGGTTTTGTATAGGGCGCTAAGACCGTACGGACTAAGCAAATATGTGGATCCAACCAACCAGAAGGCTCGCATCCTTATCGATACGGCCGGTCCCGGTTTGGCAGACTTGGCAAAGCCAAGTCTTCAATCCTGGGCGCTAGCCCTATAATAGTATATATTAATAATGGTTTAATATATATTACCGAAGGAGTTTTAAGGAGGGAGGGCGAAGATCGGGTCGTTAGCGGGTATAACCTATTCAATATCGTAGTTAAATAAAGTATTATTAGTAAAGGTGACCGATAAAGTAATTGAATTACAATAGCGAGGTTGTATAGATAGAGGAGCGTCGGTAAAAAATATCTATATTAATTATTAATAGTTAAATACAATTAAGGGGGATTGTAGACGGTTGAAATTAATTGATTTGAGCGAGATTACGTACGTTGGGGGTGTTGTATTACGACGTGCGATAGCTGGCGGTGTAAAATGGGTGCAAATGACCGTGTGAAAAGGCGTGAAAGAAATGACCAAGTTAGAGTCGATGTTGCGTATATTGAAAAGACGAAATTTTGCGGGTAAAAACGAGGATTTCAATGTCAGGTGTCATCCAGCTGTCAGATCCACTTTTTTACGGTTTCTGGGTATGGGAAGGTTTGGGGTGGGTGCACGTAGGCTTTCTCCAAACCTAATACTAGTAGTCTACGGTAAGAGCTCGTACAAACTCACACTCGGTTCCGAAGGCTGCTAAATATATTAGGAAATTGCAATTAATTATATATACGAACGTACAGTTGGTGCCCTAGACTGTACGGATTGCTCTACGGACCTACTATAGCTACCTATCCCCAATCCTATTGCCCTTAATCCTACTACCCCTACGCTCCCGCTTACCTAGCGCTTTAGCGTACGGCCCACCCCGATTCTAGTACTATACCGCTGCCCGGCCCGGCTCCCGTATTGCCGGCACTTGCAATTCTGCCGACCGGCGTTGCGCGACGGTAATAGGATGTAATGATAATATATAAAATAGAATAGACGGAATGCTTATTTATTAAAATACTATAATTAATTAGGTAAATAGTATATTGAAGCGATATATTTACGCCGTAGTACGCCACGGGATTATATTTATAGTACTTAGCTAGCGGTATATAGAAGATAGGATACCGTCTCGCTATGGTTAAAGGACGGTTCTTTCCTAGCAACCGTCGTACAACGGTCAATTAGATTATTTTGGGAAAGAACGGTTCTCACTAGCGCTACAGTTGAGTAATAGACAACGGTTGTCTTATAGAAGCACAAATGAACCGTTCATAAACGGTAACTACGACGCAGATCAGATTACAACTATAGGAAACTATAGGCGCTATCCTACGCTCCTACCTTCGTATAGCAATTGAAAACTATAATTACGGTACAATACGATAATTACGAAGAGTTAATTAAATATAACGATATAAGCGATAAAGACAAAGATAAAGGAAATATTTGAATAAATATGTTAATTGTAAGCTCGCTAGGATATTGGACGATATCGCTCCTACGATTTTAATTATATTAAACCGCTAATTATTAGGATATAAGATGTTAAGATATTGCTCTTCCAACTTTAATTACTACTAAACCTATTAGGATACGGAATATTATTGTTCCTTTAATTTAAATATAAACGGTACAATTAATTACTAAGGCTAATTCTAATACTAGATATAATAATCTTAGATTCTGTAATATCGATAAATTTATTGAATTATTATATATTACTATATGCTATAATATTACTATAATTGTTGAAACGTAAATTAATATAAATATAAATAATACTTTAATAAAGATTAATATTTATAAATATTATACTAGTATCTTTATTACTGGACAAAGTATATACTAAAAGGATTTAGGATAACGAAATCAATATTGAAAACGCTCAAGGCAAAGTAATACTAAAAGCGCTTAAAATAGATATAGGGAATTTATACCCTTTTTAATAGTAACCGAATTTATAGTAGCCGATTATAATACCGCCAACAAAGGAGAAATGGCAGTAAGAGTAGGTATACGGGTACGCCTAGGAACCGAGGGAATAATATTAGTATTATTAATACCAGGCTGGGGCTAGCTACATTAATAATCCGAGGAAGAAGTAGTATTATAGGACTTACCGCGACGGCCGCAATTATAATATCGATAACAATTAAGGAAATTATTATCTTTATTTTTATTATTATTATTACTATATCCGCTTTAAGAGACTAGAAGTTGACGCTATAAAGTAGTACCAATACGGTTACTAGTACTAGTACGGTTGCTAGTACTAGTACTAGTACTACTGCCATAGCGATAATAGGGTGTAGGGGTCAATCTACTACGTTCGTAACGACTACTACCCTTACAGCGCTCATTACTAGGACGGTTATATAGGCTATAACGAAGGCTATTATATATAGAGCTAGATCTAGGCCTAGAAACACGTCGAAGTCTAATACCAGCGCTACTAAATATACTACTAGGACTAGGATTAAAACTAGGACTACTAATTTAAACAATATATATCGGCATTACTAGCCATCTAACTACTATTATATTAGGGTCGCAAAATATTCTATATTATAGTAGGCTTAGAATAGTAGTAGACCGTTCTAGAATTTCTATATTAATATTATTTCTAGCTTACTATATAGTAACTAATTCGAATAGGATCTCCATAAAAAGGTTACAATCGCACTTAATAAAATTCTTATAGAAAGTAAGACTATCGAATATATTTAGATAATCCTTTCGCACATTCTAGTCCTTTTTCTTAGCCAAACTAGTTCCCGGTCTACAGTTAACATTCAACCTAGCTTCGGACTGGATTATACGATAAACTATTATACCCAACTCAATAGTAATACTACATAAGAAATAGTACGGAATATATTCCTTATTATTAAAAGTAGCCTAATAATTAATATAAAGCGCAATATAGAAAAAAACATCTTCGAAATAATAGACGGTAATCCAAGGCTCTACCAACTCGGCAAATATCGCCTTATCTTTTATATTATCGTAGTCGAATTCGAAAAATTTAGAATATATTTTAACTATAGTAAGAAAGAAGGTATAGAATTTTACTTATAAAAATCGATTCTTTTAGGTCTTATAAGTATTTTTAGTATAAATATAAAACGATTAGAATTTTAACGAACGGGTATCGATATTAAGGGTAGCCCGCTTAATAACCTAATTAGCGAACTAGTTTGAATAATATACGAATATATACTAACATATTTATCAATAGATCTTATTAACGATTATAGCCGTCTCTTCTTTAAGTACGGAAATTATAATATTATTTATATCGACGCTATCGTTATCAAATTCTATACGTAACGGTGCGCCAGTCTCCTTCAAAGTATAAAGATTCTTTCGGGTAGGTTCGAAGAAATAGTTAGAATATCTATCCTTAAGGGACTCCTCCTCGTTATTAACTATATTCCTATTGATCTATATAGAGGATTTACCGGTAGATCCTCTACCTTTAGACTAGCTACTATAATTACAACTACTATAACCTTTTGGAGTTTCTAGCTCGGGGGGTTATTATTATTATTATTATTAGGGAATAGTATTATAATTATATTCGTTACTATAGCCGGGATTATAACTTTAATTATAACTATAACTATATCTGGGAGGAGGGTTGTAATCACGACTATAGCCGGGAGGAGGGCTATAACCGGGGGGAAAACTATAGCCGGGGAAGAAACTATAGCCGGGAGGAGGATAGTTATAGTTAGGATTATAGCTAGGAGGAGTATATTCTTAACTATAATTTGGCTAGAAGTTGCAATATTACTAGGGGGTAGTACCGCTAGATTACAATTGCGATTATATACTACCGAAATTACCTGTTAGGAAAGTAATTTTAAATAAAAAGCCCGAGTTAGTACTACTAATTGTAGATAAATTGTAGCTATAAGTACTAGAGCTAGTAGTACGAGAATTAATCGTACTAGAACCGTGGGTATAGAAGCTAGTACTAGAGCTAGTAGTACTAGAGTTAGTAGTACTAGAGTTAGTACTAGGAGTTCCTCGATTATTACTAATCGTATTAGATAGATTAGGGCTAGGTATAGATAGGCTAGGGGGCTGAGGGGGGTAAAGGGGGTTATTACGCTTTATTGACCGTTCTATAGTATATTTATTAATACTATTAAATATTAATTCAAATTGCGAATTATTAAAAATTTCGGTCGAAGGTATACTATAATTGCTTTATATAAGGTCCTTTCGCGGGGGGTTCCGATAATATTTAGTTGTTTAATTATAGTATTAGGGAGGGAATAATTAAGGAAAGTATTAGCTTTATTAGCCTATAGGGAGTAAACCCCGGCTAGATCCGTATAATAAAAATCGCTAGTATTCGGTTTCTTAGGAAGAGAACTAACTTAATTAGTATTAGTGGAATTGCTAGTAGAATTGTTAGTAGAATCACTAGGGGGATTGTTAGGGGGGTTATTAGGGGAATCTATAGCTAGAACTTTGAGGAAACTAGCCTTAATGATATTAATTATATTATTAATTCTAACGGTTATATAATATTACGTTAATATTAGGAATAGGACCCTAGCTATAGCCCTACTAACCCTTATTGCGAATTAGAGTTTGTAAATCCTTAGCCAAGATATCTATCGAAGTAATTATAGTTAATTATATATATTAATTAAGCCGCTACTTCCAGTTATTTTACTTATATAGTAAAGTAATATTATATTATAGAAATATTAGGTAATATTTAAGTAGAATTAAAATAGATATAGTAGATTTACTTATCTACGGCTTTTATAGCGGGGAAAGGGCACAAGGCTATTGGTAGATCGCTTTTTCGGTACGTAGACTTCCTCATCGTCGTTATTATCTTCTTTAGACTCTAATAACGAAGATAATAATAATTCTTCAATATTAAATCTATTATTATTAGCTAGAAATAATACTTTTTTAGTTAGGCCCTTTTTACCTATACTTATATTACCCGCGCTTTTACTTCTATAGCGGCGACGGAAAGAGCTAAATAGAGCCGTACCTTACTTATCCGTAGGAGCTATAATTTATTAAAATATTAGTAAGATAAGTATAGTAATAATTAAGGTATTAGTTAATTTATAGTAAATGTAATTTAAAACGAGCTTCAAATTAGCGGCTTACTCGGCTAGTAATAGGGTTATATAATAACAAATATATAATTTATAATAGTATTATTATTATTATTATTATCATCGTTATTATTATTGTACAATCTAACGAAGTTGTAAAATAAGGGAGGAGAAGTTATAAAGGGGAGAGAGTTAAAGAAATTGAAGGGGGGAAGTTAGTAGAAATATATATATAGTATATATAATTCGACTGCCTTCTATTCTACTACCTTCTATTGTACTATAAAGTAAATAGCTTTCATATTACAAATAATAGTTTGAATAAAATCGCGGGGTATTATAATAGCTAGCGCTAATTAATACGTGAAGGTAATAAATAGTAAAGGGTATAGTAAAAACGAAATTAAGGTTGGAATTTAGGTTTATTATAGATCTAGTGCGGCTCGGAAGGCCCAGAACGCAATAATAATATAAAGGGTTCCAGCCAATCACATTAATTAAATGTTTTATCCTACTATGACGGTACTTTAGTACAATTATACTTTACTTATACCTAAATATAGTAAATAAAATCCAATAAAGTAAATAGGAATCCAACAAACGGTTAATTAGGAGATATAATGTATAATACTATTATTCAAGATTTAGGGTTCCGTCGCGGTCGATTTTATATAAGTTTATTAATATTATTAATATAACTTTTCTATTTAAATCTACCACTTCTAATACTATAATCTTATAAATTCAAAACTTCCGTATTAAGAAGGGTATTACTTATAATGCCCGGCCTACGCGCTCCGAGGACTATACCTTGTATAGAACTAGTGTACTTAGGCAAATAACTATTTTATATTGGGCGTAATAATTGCGGTATACTTCGTCGATAACTAATTAATCCTAACCGATAATAATAAGAATAATAATGATAATAATAATAATAATAACAGTATAGATTACTAAATACTAAATATACCCCGCTTCTTAATAGTAATAACAATACTATTATATTAAATCTAATTAGCGGGGTTGCAAATAATAATAATAATAATTAGGAAAATATAAATAATAAGGGCGATAATAACGACGGTAATAATAGTAAGGATAATTTGAATTATTATATAAGTTTATTATAATTAATTTATTATAAGTATTTTTAATTAAAATACGTTACTTCAAAGTAGATTATAAGCCCTAATAATCGATAATGAAAATTATAATAATATTTTACCGGCTAATTTCAATTAAGAATAACTTCGCCTCGATTTAGAATGTACTAAGTAGGAATTCGATAATATTAAGCTAGAAACTATTATATTTAATAATAATTTTATCAACGAAGATATCTATAACGAACTCTATTTTAGTAGTTGGATAAATAAACAAGAACCGATTTAATTAGCTAAATCTATCGAAGGTATTACCGACAAATCCACTCTTATATACTATTACTATAATTAATACTTAGAATTGCCCAATTTCAATTTCCTATTTGGTATATATACCTATTTCAAGTATATGACCCAGGCTGAGTACTATATATAATTTGAAATGCTAGGCATATTACGTAGGGAGGATAGGAAACCAATACTAATAATATAATAATTACCTAAATAGTTAAAAACCCTAAAAGGCTATATTGAGATTCGAATACTATTGTTAGATATGAGGGAAGCTAATATTCCGCTACAAGTTAAAAAAATAAAGACCGAATCAGCCACTCGAAAAAGATAACAATAGCAAAAACAGCAGCAATAGCAAGTAAGCTCAGATGACGAGGAGGATCCTAACATAGTTATAAAATCGTTATTCTTTATAGATCCCTATATATTATTCTAAGCCTTCTTGAATTTAGATACCGTTATAACTATATATAGGGGTATAATATAGTTCGTAGATAATCCTACAGAGCTTTATCATTCCTTATATTAGTCAAGTTCTATTCGTATAACCTTTAGCGAATATACGTACTTTATTAGCGATAACCGAACTATTTTAAGTTTTAACGATACCGGTAAGGCTATTTTTCCTTTAGATTTTATTTATTTTAGATATTTTAATAATATTAAGGATTTGGACTATTCTTGCCGTCTTCTTAAAGATTATAAAGACTATATTCTATATATTAAGCGTATTAAATCCGTTAGAAGATATTATACTAATAAATATACTAAATACCCCGGTAAAATAATTTTAGTAATTAATAAATGCCTTTCCATCGACGAAATAGAAGACGAATTCCCTAGTTTTACATTCGGTATTCAGGTTTACAATAGTATACAATTTAAAAAGAATAAACTAGTTATTCGTTTTAAATAAGAGTACTAGATTCCCTAGTAATTAGTTGATTGTTTTGTACTGGTGTAGATAGATTACTTCGACGGTAATAACCTAGAAGATCTCAACCCGCCAGTTGAACCCAAAGAAAAATTATCTTTAAAGAAGCTAAGAAAGCTTTTCTATAAATACAATACCATTCCCGAAAATCCGAAAAAAAAAGGTTATTATTTAATTAAACGTATACTATAAAAACCATTCGATAATGGTTAAAATATAGTATATAGCAACTATAATAGACGTATTACTCTACTAACTTTTATACAACTATTGCGAGCGGAGCTAGAGTTTAAAATATATAGCCGAAATATTTTCGAGAATTAATAGGATTAAGTTTATAGGGGGATTAAAGTATTAAGCTATTTAGTATTTACTTTTATCGATAGATTTAGTATCTACCGCAATGCGCGCCGCTCTATGATAGGCGTTTACTAATCCCCAGCTAATTTACCGTATAGTAACGGCCGTACCCGAAATACCAATATTTTTCCAATTGTTCTTAGACTGTATATTTCAAATTTCGATACTATAGTTAATGCAATTAGCTGTCTAATACTATTAAATAAAGGTATTATAATAAACATTAAAGGTAAATTAACTATAGTATTAGTCTTTACTATTTATTATACTAATAATCTACCTTAATAAAATAAGAATTCTAGTATTATAGGACTTGCCGGCTTAAAATTCTGTCGATTCTATTTTATTAGACTAGAGTATATAGTTAATAAATAGAATATTATAAACGATTGCGAATCTTTCGAAATAAGACGGTTCTATTATTAATTTTTATAAATATAATACGAAGTTAATATTAATATTTGGAAAAAAGGTAACAAAAAGGTATATCGGACTTAATAGGGGGTTAATAAATATAGGCTAGCGTTATTCGACCTAATACTAATATTAGATACTATTATAATCCGCCCGTCCGATCTAATATACTTAGAATTTAAAGGTAAGATTAATTGTCTATAAATATTAGTTATAAACTGCTTTGAAACCGGAAACGCCGATTTCTAGTCGAGGAGTGCTCCAAGACGAAAACTAATAACGGCAATCGACTTAGGAGGGTCGTTTACGTCCCTTACAATATCCTACGACGAGCGTAGTAATAGCGTTGTATCGTCGTTACCGATACTTATCGACGGCGGTACTCGTAGATTCGAAAATAGTGTCTATAACCCGTTTATAGAAATTTTAATATATAATAATCTTAAAGCCGTATTTACTACGAAGATTTCGGATAAAATAGAGGAAGATAATAAAATATTAAAGAAGTTCATCGTTAGAATAAATAAATTTACGGACTATAATACTATTTTAACTAAGGACTATCGTTGGGTTCGAAAACTACTTTTTAAATTCGTAAAGGTACGTATCGGAAAAAGTAGATCTACGTAACCCGAAGTTAGTAAGGTTAGAACCAATTAGTTTATTACTAAAAAGGATTTTAATAATTTAAAGAAGGATATTCTAAAGAAAATTAAAAAAGGCGTTTAAGAGGTACCGAAGCGTTAAGCTAATATTATAGCGAAAATTAATCTAAATAAGATTAATACTACCCTTTAATAATTACCTATTATTATTAAGAAGTTTATCCTTTCTAATTTCGAATAGTAATTTACTATTAAAGGAGCAATAATTACTACTGAATTTATAAATAATTTAAATAAAAATATAAAAATAATTTTAATTATATACCTAGGTAAAAAGAATACCGGCCTAGTAGTCCGAGCGGTTATTAGAATACCGATAACCGGAAATTATATAATTATATTCGACGAATTTATATATAATTAATATTAGTATAATTAAATATAAGTTAAAGAAGTTTTTGGCCCTAATATTTTTATTACTATAAATATTATAAGTATATTAATTTAAAGTATACTTTGGAATAATATTAATAATTATACTATATTGGAAGTTATATTGAACGTAGCGAAGGAGAAAAACCCGGAGGTATTTATTATTAGAGTTCGGTTATAGAAGAGAAAGGACGGAGAAAATAGAAGCCTACTTCTAATAGAAGTCGCTATTATATTGATAGTATACTTCCTTTAGAATAACCTTTTTTTTTAGGACGGTAGTATATATTTATACGAACCGTTCTAACTTTTAAATAATATTTAATAATACTTTAAATATTAAGGAATTAGATATATAATAAAATTTTATTATTAAAAAATATTTACGCCTATTATAGTAAAATTAAATACGAAGGAGATTGCTTTAATAAAGTAAATTATTTATTTAATAACGATAAATTATTCGTCTATTATAAATTATATAGGAAGAAGGGCTATTGTACGTATAATTATAAAGAGTACCCTATTTTCCGGAAGGCAATTACGAAGGCGTTTATTATATATATTAAAAGGCTACGGGCGTTCGCTCCCTATAGGAACCCGGCCGGAAAGGTATTAGAGCCGATAATAGAGATTATAAATAAGGGTATCCTCCCGGATACCCCCCCTAATTCTTATATTATTATTACCCTAGAGAGATATATTAAAGGAATTATAAAGAGGGGATAACCGAAGAAAATTATTAGCCTATCCTCCCAATTAAAGTTATTAAACTTTTAAAGTCCAATAAATATTTATATATATTTATAGAATATAGGGGGGAGTTGGTTGTATAGTAGTAATAGCGTTTATATAATTGTAGCCCCCTTTAGGGAAATAATACCCTTATTTTCTATAAAAGGATTAAATGGAATTTTATTTTAAAGTAATTAATAATTTAATTAAAAATACTCTATTAGAACGTAGGGAAATTGTACGAGAGAGGGAAGCTTTTATTCGAGTAAGAGGAGATTTATAACATTATAGCGATTTAGGAGCTAAATAGAAATTTAAATAGGGATATTTACTATTTTAAAAGCGGAAGATATTTCGGGGTCGATTATATAGAGAAGGGGAGGGTAGTAATATATATAAATAATAAATAGAATTTAAAGGATTTAAATTTCTAAATTAGAAAGGATCAGGCTATAGTAACGTTTAAAAGTTTAAAGGACCTAACGACCGTTTTTTCTATCTATTTTCCTATCTTTATATAAGGAACGTTAGAATATTAGTAAGGATTGCTATTCCTTAAATTTATCGAGGTCGGACCCCCGGCGGGAAATTTAATTATAATTAGGGATTATAATTTCTATTATCCTAATTAAAATTTAAAGAATAGGATTAGCCTAAGGGTTACTCGCCTTCTTATATAGGTATAACGCTAGAAATTTAATCTACTTACTTCCTATAATAAATTAATAAAGTTTAAGAATATAATATAAAGAGAGAGGGATAGGATAATTAATTATATATAATTATTACTTAGGGTTGAGGGTAAATATTAGAGAACGTAGAGATATAAATAAACCGGTTCGGATTATTACCCTTAGGAAATTTAAATCTAAATAGGAAAAAAAAATAAAAAAACGGAAAAGGAAGAAGAATATAATTAAAGTCTTATAAATATAGTAAAAGTAAAAGAAGTATTAGAGAAACGGATATTAGTCTTAGAAAGGATCGATATAATAGAGGATTTTAAATTCGCTTTTCGTAAACTTAATAGAGAATTTATAAATATTATAGAGGAATTCGTCCTATATTAGAAGAAAGGTCGAAGGAAGAAAGTAAATTAGTAAATATTAGGATATAAAACAATAATAAAAGAAGTATAGAAGATATATTAGGAGTAGTTTAAATACCGGATAATATTAAACTAAAAGAATTTTATTAAAACTATAATAAAAAAGAAGAGGATAATTATAAAAGCCTAATAGGCTATATAGTATAATAGCGTTACTAAGGCTTCGAAGAACCCAAATTAATTTTAACGTTTAGAATAATAAGCCTATATTCGAAATTACTAATTAATAGACCCGCCCAAATTATTAGCCCTTTAAACCTATAAAAGGGTAATAGAAATTAGAAATTATAATAATAAAGTTAAGATCTTTATTAACTACTTCTTCCCGAAGGTAGAAGTCCTAATAGATTATTTACTAAATTAGATTAAATTATTAAATAGTGCTAAACCGATAATTATTAACGAATTAATTGATAAGAAGGACGTTTAGGATGTACTTTCCCGGATAGTATTTAATAAAGCCCCTAGGATCGATTAGTATTTAAATAAATTTTTAAAATTATATAGGCAACTATTCGGGTAAATTATAGTATATTTAATATCCGCTAGCTTCTAATTTGAATATTTCTTATAGTAATTTAAAAATATAAAAATAATTATCTTTAAAAAACCTAAGAAAAACGCCGCCCAATAGAGGCTAGCGGGTATATAAAGGCTAATATTATTATTCAATAATATAGGAAAAATCTTTAAAGTATTTATAGTAAAGAGGTTTATATAGGTAGTTAAAGAGTTTAACCTCCTATTAAAAGGTTAGATAAATAATTAGGTAGGCCGTTCGATAGAATTTATAATCCGGGTAATTATTAATGCGGTATATATAGTTTAAAAGTTCGGGGTTATAATATCCCTTATATTCTTCAATTTAAAGGGAGCGTTTAATAAAATTAATTATAAGTAGTTTTCATATACCCTATAGAAAATATAATTCCTAACGTAAATTATTTAATAAATAACGAACTTTATTATTAGAAGAAAAGGTTCTTTCTTCTTCGATAATAAAACCTCCCGCCCTTATATAATTATTATTAGAATATTATAAGGCTCCCCCCTCTCCCTTATTTTATTTATTCTCTTTATTACTCTATTATATTAGAAATTAGTAATAATCCCGAATATAATTATAATTGGTTTTATTATTAATATTAATATTATAGTAGTAGTTTGTATTACCGAAGAAAATTGCTGGATATGATAAATAGTATAGGAAGTATATTCGGAATAAGTAGGAGTGAGAGGTATAGAGTTTAAAATAATTAAAATGAAATTAATATATTTTATACGGACGAGGGTACTAAGGATAAAAACTCTTTAATTTAAGGAAGTAGTATTTTAACCGACGGAATTAATATAATTTTTAGGGGTTTAACTAAACTATAACTTTAATTATAGAATTTATATAGAAGTAGTAAAGAAGAAAATAATAATATAAACGAATATATTTATAAAATTAGTAGCGAAAATATAGGGTTATTTCTTTATTCGGGTAAGGGAAATATATATTAAATATATTTATAATACTATTATATATAGAGTTTTAATATTTTACTAACTAATTGAAATTTATAGTAAATTTTGGAGGATAGTAATGAGGCTAGTAAAATATTAGATTAAATATTTGAAAATTATTACTAGGGTATATAAGGCTACGCTAGTATAAAATTTAAAAATAGAAACCTTTTATCTACTATTCGACTTCTATTTTAATAAAAAAGTCCGGGCTTTTAAAGAAAGGTTCGCCCGGATAGACTAAGTCCGGTTTATCTAAGGGATTACAATTTAAATTTTTAATTATATTTAAATATAACGAATTAAAAGTTGACTATCCATTAATAAATTAAAGAATAATATAACTAAAATTCAGTAGGCCGAAACGTAAGTACCGATAGAGAAGTTACTAGCGATAGTAATTAGCCGCCCCTCGGAATTAGGGATTTAGCCGTTACTATTATTATAAGCCTTAAAATTAATAATTATTAATAGAGAAGAGTAATTAAAGGATATAATAAATTAGGAATAGGTAATGTACTATAATTATTATTTAGCGGCGGCGGTAATAAAATTAAAGCGACGGTACAAATTTACTATTATTAACTTTACTCCTAAATTTAATAAAAAAGCTATCTAATAATATATAGTTAGTATAAAGAAAAAGAAAGGAAGATGCTAATAACTAAAAGAAAACGAAGAAGAATTATACTTACTAATTAAAGCGAAAAGTTCCCTCTTTATTTAAGTTAGAACAGAAGTTATTAACCTCCGGGCCTTCCTCTATTAAAGGAAAGTACCGGGCGTCCTAACTCCTATTTACGTCTATAGGTTCGAAAAAGAAATATTCGCTTATATTATTCTAAATTACTTTAATATAGATACTATTTTCTAATTAGATTCAAAAGGTTAATTATTAATGAAGGAAGAATTTTAAAAATATTTGGACGATAGAATTAAAGTTAAAAGGATTCTATTATAGGCGTTAAAGTTAGGGAGGTTAAGAGAATACTATTTAGTAATCGAATTAAAGGAGGAGTAATATAAGGAAATTGCGAAATATTCCTAAAAAGAAAATAGAATATTAATAATATTAGAATAATAGGACGGGAATAAGGAGGAAATATTTATATTAACTATAGGAGCTATTTAAACTATAGTTATAGTAAGAACCGAAAAGTACTATTTGATAAGCGCTTAATTATACTTAAAAAGCTATTCGAGTAGTTTTATTATACGAATTTAATTTATAATAACCTTATAATACTATTAGATTTAATTATTATTTATAAGGGTATAATTAGGAGTATCGATAGTTATAGGGTTATTAGGAATAGAACTACTACTATTATTAGAGCCGGAAACCGTACGAATAGAAGTAGTATAACCGTTACCGCCGGATATAATATACGTAGGAGTAATAGTATTACTATTAGAACTAAATGCAATTTAAATTAGGTTTATAATACTATTATTAAATAAGCAAGGGATATAATTATAATAAATATCCTTTACAATTAATTTATAATAATCCTTCTACTATTATTCGGCGATACTATAGCCTAAAATATAAAGAAGACGTTTAAAGTCGGTAGAGAGGCCGTTTTACTCTAGACGAATATACATATAATTAGAGAAATTTATTAGTAATACGAACGAAGGTATTTAGGTTATAGTTAAAATTATTTAAACTACCTAATACTATAATAACGGTTACCGTCTAAATAGCGTTATAAATATTGTAGAAACCGGTAGAAATATTTAATATATACCTACCGGTAGTATAATTATAAGTAGTATTCTAAATACTACTAGCTAGAAGTGTAAGAATTAAATAGCGAAAAAGAAGAATAGAGATTGAAGGATTTACTAGTAAACGAAATAAAGTAAATCCTATTAGTAATAACCTTCTTAAAAGTACTAGGGGAATTAAACCTATTATTAAAATATAAAATAGAAATAAAATTTAAAGTATAGTAAAAATAAGGAATTTTACGAATAATATTAGTTAAATTAATATAAGGACCGAAGAAGGAAGGGAGGAAATTATATTAATTCTAAGGGGAATAACTACTAAAGAAATTATAAAGGGTATAAACGAAGAATATAGGCTTTAAAAATATAATTATAAGAATTACGGAGGACGTAGGACCTGTCACGGCGAACAGAGGGAAGGAATGCGACAATGCGACAATGACCCTACTATTGAATGAAGATCGAAAGATGAAGAAGAAAGAAAATTAAAATACAAAGATGGATTTGCAGTACGAAGGATATAGATCCTATACGCTGCTAAGAACCCTGCAGTGGATCCGACTGGGCTACTGCACGAACGATCCGAATGACCAGCGGCTGAGCCGCGCCGTTACATTACCCCCCCCTCAAAAAAGACTCGCTTCGAATCTTTACCAGAAAAAAGAAAAAAATCGAATGCACGCATACTAATTCGAATCGACGACCTTCCCGGCAGAGGGTACGTACCTTTGTAGTAGTAAATATAATACTTTTAGGGTACTAACCCATTGTATACTACGCTAATATCCTAATTATAGTTCTATTGTTAATTAGAAGTCCGATTGAGCCGCTTATTACAGTATACAATTCGTTTATTTCCTCCTCGCCCGTAGGGATCGTCTTCGAATACCTACTTCCTTAGGGATATTGTCCTCCTTATAATTTTCTAAGAATTTATTATCCGTTGCCGCTTCAATCCAAAGTTCTAATTGTTTTAGTAGTCTAATTACCGTCGGGTTTAAATTATAGAACTCCTTAATCCTTATAGCAGTATTCTTAAAGTTTCGCACTAACTACCAAATAGGGTCCGGATCCTAACCTTACTATTCTACCTAGTATTACAACTTCCTATAATATACCTAGGAAGCGACAATATAATCTACCTTCTATTCCTCAACGTTATTAACGATTTTACCTTCCGGGTATTCGGCCGTTTATCCTAGTAGAGGGTTATTAGAGTACCAATAGAGTCTATCCATTAAAAATTAATTGGTAATACGCTAATCTAATAGTAAATCCAATTTATATATATAGCCGACTTTCTTAATAATTTTGAGAAAGCCTAGATACACCCACCCCAAACCTTCCCATACCCAAAAACCCCAAAAAAGTGGATCTGACAGCTGGATGACAACTGACATTGAAATCCCCGTTTTTACCCGCAAAATTTCGCCGTTTCAATGTACGCAACATCGAGTAACATCGATTCTGACTTGGTCATTTCTTTCACGCTTTTTCACACGGTCATTTGCACCCATTTTACAGCGCCAGCTATCGCTCGTCGCACGCCGCACGCCGCATACCAACAACCACACCCACAACCCCCTCAATGTGGGCGCGCGGTAGTGATTATGATGAGTAGAGTAGAGTAGAGTAGAGTAGAGTCATTAATTACCTCATTTGACGAACTTTCTGAGCTGTTAAACGTTAGTATTCAGACTGTAGATAATACGAGCTTAATACTATACAGATATCACGAGATTTGAATTATGGGGAGATGGTTAGATTATGGTGATTCATATGGGGGGGTGATCCAGATGTTGTGACACATGTAAAACGGTCAGAAATACCGCTAAAACTCGATAATTTACATGACAGCTGACATTGGGTGAAATTGGGTATGGGAAGGTTTGGGGTGGGTGTATCTAGGCTTTCTCATAATTTTAAACGCCTAGCGCATTTGTAGGAAACTAAGCTTATTACTAGGACGTCTATTAGTAGATTAGTTCTTTTTAATAATAAATACTCTATCCCTAATACTAAAATCTAGATCCCGTCGATACTTATTAGCTTATATTATTTATTGTTATTACGTTTAGATAATAGCCGCCCTAGTCTTTTTAATATAGTCTTAAATATATAACGCTACGTCCTTTGCGTTTTATTTTAATAATCCCTTAATAGTAAATATATCTTCTAAAGATATTAATATCTTCTATTCTACGAACGACGGTATAGGGAAATTGAATATAATTTTATAGGGTTAAAGTCTAATACTCTTATAATATAGCCTATTCTAAACGAAGTTAATAACCGGAATTAATTCTAACTAATTATCTTATACGTAGTTAATAAAAGGATAAAACCTTTAATTTAAATATTTATAGAAATTTTCAATTTAGCCTACTATTTATAAATATCCGGGGAATATAAATAACTATTTAGTACTTATTATACTTAATATTTCTTAATTAAAGGAGGACTTAAATTATAGTTTTTGATTGCTAATAACCTCTTACGGCGGTCTGAAAATCCGGAAGGGTCCTTCGTAATATAAATAATAGGCTTCTTTACCAGTTATATTACTTTTATAAGGTATTAACCAATTACCCTTCGATAAAGGATTAATAATATTAAAAATATTATTGTAATTATATTTATTTATAAATATTTTTTTAAAGTTGAAAACGGTATAACGCTAAAGCCTCTTTTATACATCTATCAATTATAACTTCCCTAGTATTTTATCCCGTAGGTATTTAAACGCGTAATATATTAAATAGTTAGTTATATATCTATTGATATTTCTAGAAAGATTAAACTATTAATATTTTACTACTATTAATCGTCTCGTCTTATTCCTTCCGGGGTAGACCGTAGTAATACCGTTATAATACTCCTTAATAATATGTATCCTTAGAAGATTCTAGTCCGGGATTACCAATCTTCCTTAATAGAGTAGCATCTATCCCTATAATAACGTAAATCCTAAATCTTATTCTATAATTATTTATTAATAGCCTTCCAAATTAGGGTTCTCCTTATTTACTTATAGTAGGGTTATTACTAATTTATAGCCTATCCCTGCTAATTGAAATTCGTTGTCCGTTAAATCTAATATATAAATGTATAGGAGTGCGTCCTCCCCCCCTTCGGGCGCTTCGAACGGTTTAAATAAGCGTATAAACTTTTACATATCCTTCCTATCCTTTTTAAGTCTTTAAATCTTCAACCTTCCTAAATAAGGCGTCCGTAGCTATATTATCCTTACCCGGATAGTAAATAATATAGAAGTTATACTACGAAAGCACTTCTACCTATACGGCCTATTTTAAATTTAGTAACCTCTTTGTACTAAAATATTTTAGTACTTTATAATCTGTAAAAATAGTAAAGGGTCCTTACTATAACCCGACAAATTCAACTCTCTAATATAATAAACTGCGTATAATAGCCAACATCTCCTTATTATAAATAGGGTAATTATATTCTATTCCTTATATAATTTCCAAATAGAAAGTAATAAGGTGCTATCCATCTTTATATTCCTAGAATAGGACTTTAGCTAATATACTATCGGATACGTTTATTTCTAATCGGATTATCCTACTATATTTAAAGTAAGTAAGGATTAGAACTTTTAATAATTACTCCTTCAATTTATTAAAGGCCGTCTAATAATCTAGGGACTATATAAAGATTTCCCTTTTCTTCGTTAGCCTTATTAAGGGCTTTGTAATTCGTTTATATTCCCTTACAAATTTATAGTAAAAATTATAAAATTTTAAAAAGGATTGGACTCCTTTAATTGTAGTCGGCTCCTACTATTCCTTTACTATAGCTACCTTTACGGGGTCGACCGATACTCTATTAACGCCAATTACAAATCCTAAGAACTTTATCTCCTAAATATAGAATTTACACTTATCTAGATCCGCTTGCAATCCAGCCTCCCGGAAGCGGTATAGGACTTTCAAAACGTAGCTCTTATATTCTTCTAGGGTATTGGAGTAAATAAGGATATTATTAATATAAGCGCTGCAAAAATTATTAAAATACCCTATTAATATATTATTAATATATTATTAAAAAGTTGAAGTTCCGTTAATTAAACTAAATAGTAGAACTTTATATTTATACGCTCCGTATTAAGTCCGGAACGTTATTAACTCTTTATTATTTAAATATATTTGTATATAGTAAAATATTTAACGAATATTAATCTTTATAAAGAATTTAGCTTATAAAATTCGAAATAACGTTTCCTTAATTAAAGGGAGCGGGTAATAGTTTTTACGGGTAATTGTATTTAATTTCCGATAATCTATATAGAAATAAAACTTCCTATTTACTTTAGGAACGAAGAGAATAGGGGTTGCCTAAAGCGTTGTACTACTTTTAATAAATCTTATATTAAAATTTTCGATAATATATAACTAATATACTTCTAATTCGTTTATATTTATTTTATATAACGGACTATAGTTTAAATCCTCCGGCCGGCTAACTTCGTTTGATTCGATTCGGTAATTACTATTACCGAATTCTAGGAGAATATCTAACTTTTATTTATTAAATATTCTTAAATAATTGTAATAATATTTAAAAACCTTCTCTCTAGTTTTAATTATTCAATTTATTTTTTTTAGTCCTCCTTACTAACCCGGGCTTCCTACTATCGACGTTCTTCAATAAATCGGTCGATCTCGTATAGACTTATTATACCAAAGTGCTCCTTCTTCGCTATTAATATTAATCCGACAGACCCGATAATAGCTATATCTAATATACATTCCTTATATTAAACTATCCCTCTTCGCTAGTAGAAATAATTTTAATTATCCTTTTAAATACTACTATTATAGCCCTCTTCTCCTTTCTATTCTAGCTCCCTCTAATATTACTATAAATCTTCCTTTAAATCTCTCTAATACTCCTATCGTACTTCTCTATCCGACTTCCTACCTATAAAAGGTAGTAGAGCATCTTTATTAGTAAAGTCGCACTCTATACGAATTAATATTTATTTTACTGGATCTCCGGCCTAAATAGGGTCCGATTACTACAATATTTGAATCTAACGATTTACCTTCGGTAATAGGGGGGTCGTCGCTATTTAGACTTCTAATTATTATATCCGTTCTTTAATAATTACTCTATTACAACGCCTCTTATCGTTTTTTTCTATTAAGGCTTCTCTCCTTTCGGTATTAACTTAATAGGATAGATTAGTCTTACTCTATTTATATTTAATATAAATATCCTATATCCAATTAGAATCCTTAGACTAGGAATTGTCGAATAGTAATTAGCGATAATAATAATCGATACTAATATTATAATATTCAAACTATAAACGCCTAATAATTATATTATAATAAATATTTATAATTATAAGTTATTCGTTATATATAATTCAGTATTAAAGTATAATATTAGCCTTAATTACCCGTATAATTTTCTTACCGTCGTTTCCTACAAATAATCCTCCGATATAAACGGGCTTAAATTAATAGTTCACTTCCAATTATAAATATTAAATTAATTTAGCGGCGGTCTTTTTACTAATTAAAATATATACCGCTACTCCCGAATCTATAATACCTTCTTTAATAGTTAAAGAAATTCTATTACTACCTATTTTAGCTATTAGTACGAAAGGGGTACCTCCTAAATAACTTTTTAAAAAGTTTACCTTCGCGCTATTCGGTAACTTCCCTTACTAAAACTATATAAATTACTACCCTAAATAGGAATCTACTTTACCTAGGGTATTTAATTTTCCAATTCCTTCTAGCCCTCAACCGGCTTATCGGAATCCGATTTATTATTATTATTATTTATAATACCGTAGCGGGCATATATAACTTATAGACGGGTATACTAATTATTACCGGTTCTATTACTACGGTTAAAAACGCTCTTATTAGGGTAATCCTTCGTACAATATCCCTATTCCTTACAATTAAAGTAAATACCCTTACAATATATCTTATCAATCTCTTCCTTCAATAGGGCCTTCTAATTAAAAATAGAATTAGAATTATTTCCAATCGAAGAAGAGCTTCTTCCGCCTCCGCCCCTATTACTACCAATTCTATTTCTATTTCTATTACTAGAGAAATTAGCGGAGGAAATAAACTGCTTAATTACCTTCTAAGTGAATACAACTTATTTAATAGTCTTTATATATCCGTTAAAATTAATTATATTAAATATAGTATAAAGAGCTATACCTACTTAGAACTTAGGCGAGAATTGACGGTAAAAGGCTTTTTTCTACTACGATTAGGCTAATTAGCATTCGCTAACTAAACGTACAAATTTATTCTTAAAGATATAAAAATTGTCTTAATATATACGTAGCTTCTCGAAATTATCGAAGGCTTAACGAACTATATTTAGATTATCGTATTAACGTTTAAAATATACTATTAAGGTATTAGACGAAATAATTTAGTTAAGGTAAATATTATATAAGTAAGGTTATAGGTCTTTAATAGTATAACCCGCCAATCGGTTTTTAATATAGGCTTATTTAGTTTCGTTATTAGTAAAATAGTCGGAATTCACCTTCAATTTATTAGTAATCGAACGGTACTAGACTTTAAAAGTTACTATATCTTTAGACTTATTAATATAAAAGATAGGTAGGTCCGAAATTTTTAAAAATTTACTTCTACTAAAGGAGAAGGTATAAATTAAAGTCGTACTAGAAATAGTACTATAGCGGGTAGGATCGCGGACAACGTTGGTAATAAGCTAATTAAAGGATTAAATTTCCTTTTCCTTTACTATTAAAGTAATTAAGAAATCTTTAACTATTTTACTATTAGTCTTATTAGTAAGGGTTACTCTAGTAGCGTCGTTTCTAAGAACGTTAAATTTAGGTTTAATACCTTCGGTATAGAGACGACGGGCCTTCTTACAGTTAGTTTTATTAATAACTACCTTAATACCCTTAGTATAGCTAACGTACTAATTACTATAATCGTTATCGGCATTTTCAATAGTCGTACGGGGTTATATTCTAAGTTTATTAGAACTTTCGGCGTAGATCGATTTAAAATATAAAACCCAATCGTTTAAATCCGTTATTATACAATTAAATCGTTAGGTAATAATAAATACTTCTTTTTACTATTTCTTATAAGTAAGTATAATTAAAGCGTATACCTTCATTTCTCAAAATATTACTTTAAAGTATTTTTCAACTTCGCTAAGGAAATCTTCGAACCCTATTAAATTATTAAAACGGATACAATTAATATTTATATCGAAGACCGGTTGGAAGGGGAAGTAAGGTCCCTTACTATTAACGGTATAGCGGGTAGCTATCTCTTCAATTTTAATTTAAAAATCTTTAATTATATTTTTAATCGTATTAAGGAACTTAAATTCCTAAATTTAGGGGAGTACGTTAGCGATATAATATTCGAACGTAGCGCTTTCGGCCGCCTTATCCTTATTTTTAATATTATTAATAATTGTAGTTTAAGTCTTATAGATAGTCGATATATAATATTATTCAATGGACTTACGGCTTAGGCGAATCTTTACTACTAGGTCCTTCTAGTTTAATTTAGCGAAATTAAAGGTAACTTTTATAACGGCTTGCGCCTTTAATTAGGCCGCTTCCTTAGGGTCGCGTACTATTATAGTATTAATAGTCAATCTTCTAAGTTCTTATTGTAGGGTGCGGACAATTGTCTTGTCGCTCGTAATCAATCTTCTAGAAATAGGTAGGATATTTTAAATCGTCCCTGATAAATTAGATTGATCTTTCGATTGTTACGGCGAATAGAGGGAAGGAATGCGACAATGCAACAATAACCCTACTATTGAATGAAGATCGAAAGATGAAGAAGAAAGAAAACTAAAATACAAAAATAGATTTACAGTACGAAGGATATAGATCCTGTGCGCTGCTAAGAACCCTGCAGTAGATCCGACTGGGCTACTGCACGAACGATCCGAATGACCAGCGGCTGAGCCGCGCCGTCACAGGACCTAGGGATATAATAAAAGAAGAACCTTCTACGTTGGAAGTTAAATTGATAAGGCTAGAATGATAGCGGCCGGAGGAAGCTATTTTAATAGAAATTATAATAGGGAAGAAGGAGGAGAAGGATTAGAAGGGGCGCTATATAGGAGGATTATATAAATAAAGGAAGGGGTCCTTATACTAATATAAATAGGGGTAGAACTGTAGGGTAGGAGAGTAAATAATAGGGCGGAAGTATTTATAAATAAAAGAAGGAAGCGGAGAAGTAGGGTAATAAATAGAATAATAGAATAGGGAAGCGGGGAGAAAATAGAAGAAAGAGCAGTAAAAAATAAAATAGAGAGGCGGCGAAGGAGGCGGCGTACTAAGCTTAATTTTACTCCTATTATTCCTATTATTTTAATATTAGGACAATATAGCGGTAGAAGAAACGAGATTATATTCGCTATAGTAGTAAGTAAGAACCGTTTTAGCTATAAGCAAAGTAGGAGCGGTGTAGTAAATTACAGCCGAAATAGAGCTAGAGGTTTTCATTTAGAGGCGCTTAACGTCTTACGGTTTTCCCCTCCAAAGAACTAGAGAAGGACCTCATACCAATAAGGCGCTACAGTTTATAGTATAAGGAATAAGACTATATATAAATATTAGTTACCCCCAATTAACCTCTTTTTTTTGAAAAAAAAGGAATAGTCGACTATATTCACGAAATATTCTTTAACGCCTTCTTAATACTAAAGTCTAGAGTCGAGTATAACTATGCCCTACGTATATAGCCTTTTGTACTAGGTTGGATTATATTGCCTTCCCCTATATTATACTTTAAAGGATATATTCTAATTAAGTATAGTAAATAATTAATTATTGCGCTACTATTTTTGGAAGTATAGTTAGAAAAGGACTATATTAACCGATACGTTTAGGAAATATAGAAGACTACCTTACTTGAATATAACTATATTAATACTTTAAACGATATTTACCTTCTTCGAGCTATATCGTATAAATTAATTTTAATAGTGCGTAGTAATAATATCCTTATAAATATTAGGAATATACAATCCAAATATAAAAATATAGATATTTATATTTAGAACGGGCGTCTATAGTATAAATTTATATATAATACTGTAGTAGAAGGTATAGTTCAAAACCCTAAGGCAAAGGATGCTTTTAAACGAATATAAGTATTAGAATTACCCTCTCAACTTTCTAAGCGCTCTTCTATAGTTACATTAGGATTAGATTTAAGGTTTAATAATATATTTATTATTGAAAGTATTAAAAAAAAAGATATACTAATTATAGAAGTAGCTATAGAAGCTATTATAGATATAATATATAGTCTTATTCCTTGTACTATAAACTATAGCGCCTTATTGGTATGAGGTCCTTCTCCAGTTCTCTGGAGGGGAAAACCGTAAGACGTTAAACGCCTCCGGATGAAAACCTCCAGCTCCATCTCGGCTATAGTTTATTATACCGCTCCTACTTTACTTATAATTATAACGGTTCTTACTTACCGCTATAGCGAATATAATTTCGTCTCTCCTACCGCTATATTATCCTAATATTAAAATAATAGGAATAATAGGAATAGGATTAGACCTAGTATATTACCTTCTTCACCGCCTTTCTATTTTATTCCCTACTACTTCTTCCTCTACTTTCTCCTTACTTCCTTATCCTATTTTCTATTTACTACCCCGCTTCTCCGCCTTCTTC
The DNA here is from genome assembly GCA_037102815.1 of Neurospora intermedia. Lineage (NCBI taxonomy): Eukaryota > Fungi > Ascomycota > Sordariomycetes > Sordariales > Sordariaceae > Neurospora > Neurospora intermedia. The sequence continues at coordinate 1,994,831 of BTPP01000007.1, forward strand.
CTTCGTTTATAAATACCTCTGCCCTATTATTTATTCTCCTACCCCGTAGCTCTACCCTTATTTATATTAGTATAAGGACCCCTTCCCTTATTTATATAATCCCCCTATACGGTACTTTTCCTAATCCTTCTCCTTTTTCTTCCCTATTATAACTTCTATTGAAATAGCTTCCTCTAGCTATTATCGTTCTAACCTTATTAATTTAACTTTTAACGTAGAAGGTTCTTCCTTTATTATATCCCTAAATTTTATATCCCCTATAGTCCCTTTAATTATACTTTTGGAATTTATATTCTTTATTTGTACCCTTTGCAATTTCTTTAATAGTTATCCCCTTTAGAACCGGTATAGTTTCTTCCCTTCTTTCTTCGGTCCTTATATTAATTTAATTAATATTATTCGTAAAATTCCTTACTTCTATTATACTTTAGACTTCGCCTCCGTTATATATTCTAATAATAGGCCTAACTCCCCTAATACCTTTAAGAAGGTTGTTATTAATAGGATTTACTTTATTTCGTCTACCGGTAAATCTCTTATCCTCCTTTCTTTTTTTTTACTATTTAATTCCTACGCTTCTAATTAATAATACTTAAAATACTACCTACGATTATACTACTAATAGGTATATATTAAACGTCCCCGCCGGTTTCTATAATATTTGTAACGCTATTTAAGTAGTAGCTGTTACTATAGTATTAGGTAGTTCGGATAGTTTTAATTATAATTTAAATACCTTTTATTATATTGCTAATAACTTTTCTAATTATATATATATTCGCCTAGAGTAGGACGGCCTTCCTACCGACTATAAGTATCTTCTTTGTACTATAAATTACAATATTACCGAATTATAATAGAAGGGTTACTATAAATTAGTTGTAAAGGATATTCGTTATAATTATATCCCTTCTTTACCTAGCGGTAATACTATAAATTTAATTCGGATTATATCCAATTCTAATAGTAGCGTTATTATTCCTATATATATTATATCCGGCGGTAGTAATTATATTACTCCTACTTATACGGTTTCCAATTCTAATAGTAATAATAATTCTATTCCCAATAACCCTATAACCGTCAATACCCCCGGTCGTACTTTTATAAATAATAATTAAATCTAATAGTACTATAAGGTTACTATAAATTAAATTCGTATAATAGAATTATTTAAATAGTTTCTTAAATATAATTAGACGTTCGTTAAATAGTACTTTTTAATTCTTATTATAGCCGTAATTTAAATAACTCCTATAATTAGTATAAATATCTCTTTTTTATTCCCGTCCTATTATTCTAGTATTATTAATATTCTATTTTCCTCTTAAAAGTACTTTATAATTTCCTTACGTTACTCCTCCTCTAATTCGATTACTAAATAGTACTCTCTTAACTTCCCTAACTTTAACGCCTATAATAGAATCCTTTCGATTTTAACTCTATCGTCCAAATATTTTTAAAGTTCTTCCTTTATTAATGATTAAACTTTTAAATTTAATTAGAAAATAGTATTTATATTAAAGTAATTTAGGATAATATAGGCGAATATCTCTTTTTCGAACCTATAAGCGTAAATAGGAATTAGGACGCCTAATACTTTCCTCCAGTAAAGGAAAGCCCGGAGGCCAATAATTTCTATTCTAATTTAAATAAAAAGGGAATTCTTCGCTTTAATTAGTAAGTACAACTCCTCTTCAATTTCTTCTAATTATTAACATCTTCCTATCTTTTTCTTTATATTAACTATATATCATTAAATAGCCTCTCTATTAAATTTAAGGGTAAGGTTAGCAATAGTAAATTTATACTATTATTCTAATTTTACTACCGCCGCCGCTAAATAGTAATTATAGTATAATATTTATTTCTAATTTATTATATCCTTTAACTATTCCTCTCTATTACTCGTCAGGTCTACAAAATCGACCATCTGACTAGCGGGCGGGCCACTAGTCAGGGACAGCGACTCGTATATGAACAGCGACTCGTACCGAGCGGGGTACTTACTCCACACGCAATTTAACTAGTACATAGAAGTCGCACAGCCGGAGCCAATAATATTTTATAGTAATATATCTATATTTCTTAGCTATATCGAATATCGCTAATATAACTAGTATTTGCACCAATACGTAAAATTATCGTTATTTTGCATGCATATAGATTATTTACACTAGAAATCATATTTAACCTCCTTACAATTAGAATCCCCATACTACTCCTCCTCACTACTATCGTCGTCGTCGTCGTCGTCGTCTTAAATAGTTTCATCCTTATACTCTTCGTACTCCTTATCCTCTTAATTCATTTATACCTATCGTCTATCGTTGGGGTGCTACTAGTCTGGATCCTTCTGTGTATTTACCGGCTTATCGTCTTCAACTTCAACCTCTTTAAAATTAATTTACTTATCCTTTAATAGTATAATACCCTTACTAATTAACTATAATACAATAGCATTATCTACAACCTTCTTCCTCGCCTTATTAAATACCTATAGAGTATATAATTTAGAGGGATTACTAAGAGGTTGCTAATAGAGTAGCAAAATTATATTATTTGCAATACGTTTACCCCCCAACCGCTTAACCTTTTTATCTATAGTTCTTTACTTCTCAATTTAAAAGTAATACTAATAGTTAACTCTCTCCTTACAATATTTAATAATTAACCAATCTTTATTAGAGAGATAGGTATTATATAGTTTAATATATTCTTAAATCGTCTTTCTAAAAATTTTAAGAACCTTTAATCGTAATCTCTCGTTAACTAACCACGCTTTTTATACTATAATAAAACTACTAATCCATACTCTCAATACACTTTACTCTTATTGAAACTTATAATTATAGATATATTCGTCTTCTTTCTTAATAAGAATAATACGTTAGTATTTATCTATTATAGTATATAAACGGCCGTCTCTAATAATAATAGTACTGTTATACCTTAGTAAGCGGTTAATATTACGAGAATTATATAGTATTTTATCAATCGCCTCCTCTTTATATTTATATTTAAATTCAACCTCCCTTACAACCACTAAATTAAGGGTATTATTAGCTTTATCTCGCTTAGTAAGTACGTATAAGACCGTTGGTAATATAGCGCAATCACCCTTAATTATAAACGAAATCCATTAATCGATATAATTACTATACTCTTTAATAGAAAGGAGGTTAAACGCTAGTATAATTATACTACTCTAATCTATTTGAGAATAACCCTTTTACTTTAATATAGAAGGCTCTAATACTATAGGGAGTTTACTTACTATAATAGTACTATTTACAATAGGGGGACTACTTAGTATAATAGTTTTATTAGATTCCTCTCCTAATATACGAAACTATAGTCTTTCTATCTCTATACTAAAATTAATAATCCCCTACTCAATAAAACGAGTAATATACCCTCGTCTTTATTTAATATATTTATTATTTATTAATAAGGTTAATGGATCGTAAAGGTTTAAAAGTATAAAATTAAAGTTAAAGGGACTTAAACTAATACACTTCTAAGTAAAGTAGACGTTCTTTATCTTTATTACCTTCTTACGCATTACTTTTAAATTATTAAGAAAGTCTAATTTATTATAATTAATATTATTAAAGGCGAGCTTCTTACGTATATTAATTTAATAAAAGTATTTATAAATCTAAAAGATCCTAATATCGAGAGGTTGAAGGAAGTATATTAAATAGGGGGGCAGGAGAAAGAATATAGTATTATTCCTCCTATATTACTTATAGAACTCAATAGTACAATAACTACTATAATTATCCAATATTAAAATTCGCCTCTCCTTTTTATTAAAGGGGCAAAAGTACTCCTCCTAATATTTAAATTAATCAAGCGTATACTAATTATCTATATAACCTTATAAGGAGGCAGCAATAACTATCCCATCGTTAAAGGAATTATTAATATATTTATATATAATATTAATGCCGGGAAGTAAAACGAAGGGAGGGATAGTCCGACCAAATGCAAAAATAGCTTCAAAGATAGTAATAAAAATCCTCTAATCAAAGTTAACGGACTATACTTCGGTTATTTCACTATAAATCTATACATAATAGGCCTTATCTAACACACCGACCCTAAAACCAAACTCGTCCCCATTCCATATATTATCTAACTTAACGTTATACTTAATAATAGTATTATAGAAGAAATAAAAAACCTCTTCTATATTTACCCTAGTCTATAAAGCCTTATATACCTATACTATAAACTTCGTACATATACTATAGAAGTCTCCCTATTGTAAATATCGTTATACCTAATAAACCGTAGTTCTTAATATATACTCTCTATTACCGTTATTATAATTAAATTTAATAATAGTAATTACTATAAATATTAGCCGTATTAATATAATCTCAATACCTAATTAACTAATTAATTTAATTCGTAAAGTCTCTAAATAATAATAGTACTAACTAATAAATATCTATATATTAACCCAAACTTACAATATTAAATCCTCCTCTCTAATTAATAATTTATTAAGACCCCTATTCTCAACTAGAAAGTATACTCCCTTACAACAACTAACAACCTATTTATATAAAACTCGAAATACCTTCGCTATATTTACTATAGTTTTAAATCCATTATTCTAAAATACTTTTACAACAGCTTAAATTCTCCCCTCCACTAGCAACATCTTTTAAATATTACTAATAATATCCTCGGTATTAGAAATTAAATTAACAAGCACTAATATAAGGCGTTTAAAGCCGCCGGCGGATTTACAAAATTAATAAGGTATAATACGATTAATAAAGGATATAACAACGGTAGGGTAATCTAACGGCGAGATAGAGGGAGGTAATATAGTAAAGGGACAGAGGGATTGAATAAGGGGAATTAAATACAATCAAAACCGATTGCACGTAAATATAAGTATAATAATTAATATTATTAATTTAAGTAGGTATTTCAAAGTATAAGCAATTGGAATATAAAAGAGTACAAATAGGTAGTACATAATCAAAGTATTAGGTAGTACGGGGAATTGGGCTAAAATTACACTATTGCATCTAAAAAAATATACAATTGAACAGAGCTATATTAATTTGCTAGTAAAATGGCAGTGTAGGGAAGTACCCCCAGTTTCCGGTACAAGTCGCTATTCATATACGAATCGCTGTCCCTAACTAGTGGCCCGCCCGCTAGTCAGATGGTCGATTTTGTAGACCTGACGAGTAGCGGCTATTAGTTTTAAAATTTATAATAGTAATAATAATTAAATTCCTAATTCCGAAGGAGGGTTAATTATTATTATTAATAGCTTCTCCGTTAGTACCTATATTTCGGCCTACCGAACTTTAATTATACTACTCTTTAATTTATTAATAGGTAGCTAACCTCTAATTTATTATACTTAAATATAATTAGAAACCTAAATTACAATCCCCCGGACGAACCGGGCTTAATTTATCCGAATAAACCTTTCTTTAAAAGTCCGGACCCTTTTATTAAAGTAAAGGTCGAATAGTAGATAAAAGGTTTCCGTTTCTAAATTTCGTACCGGCGTAATTTTATATATTCTAGTAATAATTTTCAAATATTTAATTTAATATTTTACTAATTTAATTACTATCCCCCAAAGTTTACTATAGACTTTAATCGGTTAGTAAAATACTAAGGCTCTATATATAATAATATTATAAATATATTTAATATATATTTCCCTTACCCGAATAAAGGAATAACCCTATATTTTTACTATTAATTTCGTAAATATATTTATTTATATTATTATTTTCTTTTTTACTACTTCCGTATAAACCCTATAATTAAATTTACAATCTAATTAAACCTTTAGGAATTATATTAATTCCGTTAATTAAAATACTATTTCCTTAAATTAGAGAATTTCTATCTTTAGTACCCTCGTCCGTATAAAGTATATTAATTCCGTTTTAATTACTTCGAATTCTATACTTTTCGCCCCTATCTATTCCGAATATACCTCCTATATTACTTATAGCGTCTAGCAATTTTCTTCGGTAATATAAACTACTACTATAATATTAGTATTATTAACGAAGCTAATTATAATTATATTTAAAATTATTATTAACTTCTAATATAATAGAATAATAAAGAGAATAAATAAAATAGGGGAGAAGGGGGAGCCTTACGGTACTCTAATAATAATTGTGTAGGGGCGGGAGGTTTTATCGTTAAAGAAGAGAAAGTTTCTTCTTTTAATAATAAAATTTATTATTTACCGAATAATTTATATTAGGAATTATATTTCCTATAGAATATATAAAAATTATTTATAATTAATTCTATTGAACGCTCCTTTTAGATCTAGGAATATAAGGGATATTACAACCCCGAATTTTTAAACTATATATACTATATTAATAATTACCTAAATTATAAATTCTATTGAACGGCCTGCCTAATTACCTATTTAGCCCTTTAGTAGGAGGTTGAATTCTTCGGCTATTTATATAAACCTTTTAACTATAAACGCTTCGAAAATTTTTCCTATATTATTAAATAGTAATATTAACTTCTATACGCCCGCTAGCTTTTATTAGGCGGCGCTCTTCCCGGGCTTTTTAAAAATAATTACTTTTATATCCTTAAACCGCTATAGGAAATATCCGAATCGGAGGCTAACGGATATTAAGCGTACTATAATTTACTAGAATAGTTACCTATATATCTTTAAAAATCTATTTAAATACTAATCGATCCTAAGGGTTTTATTAAATGCTATCCGGGAGAATACATCCTAAATATCCTCTTCGTTAATTAATTCGCTAATAATTATCGGTTTAATACTATTTAATAATTTAATCTAATTTAATAAATAGTCTATTAGGACTTCTACCTTTAGAAAGAAATAATCGGCAAAAATCTCGGCCTTATTATTATAATTTCCAACTTCTACTACCCTTTTATAAATTTAAAAGGCTAATAATTTAAACGGGTCTATTAATCTATAGCTTCGAATATAAGTCTATTATTCTAAGGGCTAAAGTTAATTCGGGTTCTTCGAAGCCTCGGCAACGCTATTGTACTACGTAGCCTACTAAACTTTCGCAATTATCCTCTTCTTTTTTATTATAACTTTAATAAAGTCCCTCCAATTCAATACTATCTAATATCTAAACTACTCCTAATATATCCTCCGCGCTTCTTTTATTACTATTTTATATTCTAATATTTACTAATTTACTCTCCTCCCTCGATTTTTCTTCTAATATAAGACGAATTCTACTATAATACTTATAAATTCTCCGTCGAATTTATAAAAAGCGAATTTAAAATCTTTTATTATATTAATCCTTTTTAGGACTAAAATTCATTTTTCTACTACCTCCTTCACTTTTACTATATCTATAAAATTCCAACTATATCCTCCTTCCTTTTCTACTTTTTTATTTTTTCTTCCTACTTAGACCTAAATTTCCTAAGGGTAGTAGTCCGAACTAGTTTATTCGTACCTTTATATTCCCTAATATTTAGCTTCAACCCTAAGTAATAATTATATATAATCGATTATTCTATCCCTCTTTCTTTATATTATATTCCCGAACCTTATCGGTTTATTGCGGGGAATAAATAAATTAAATTTCTAATATTATACTTATATAAGGAAGTGAATAGCCCCTAAATTAATCCTATTCTCTAAATCCTAATCGGAATAATAGAAATTATAATCCTTAATTACAATTAAATTTCCCGCTAGGGGCTCAACCTTAAGAAATTCAAAGAGCGGCAATTTTTATTAATATTCTAATATTCCTTATATAAAAATAGGAGAATAAATAGAAAAGACAATCGTTAAGTCCCTTAAACTCTTAAATATTACTATAGCCCAATCCTTTCCGGCTTAAAAATCTAGGCCCTTTAAATTCTATCTCTTATTTATATATATTACCGCCCTTCCCTTCTCTATATAATCGACCCCGAAATATCTTCCGCCTTTAGGATAATAAATATTTCTATTTAAATTTTTACCTAACTCCTAAATCGCTATAATATTATAAATCTCCTCTTATTCAAATAGAAGTTTCCTTCTCTTATACAATTTCCCTATATTCTAAGAGAATATTTTTAATTAAATTATTAATTACCCTAAAATAGGGTTCCTTCTAATCCTTCTACGGAGAATAAGGGTATTACTTCCCTAGGGGGGGCTATAATTATATAAATACTATTACCGCTATATAATTAACTCCTTCTTACGTTTTAAAAGTATATATAAATATTTATTAAACTTTAAAGGTTTAACGACTTCAGTTAGAAGGATAGACCGACGATCTTTTTCGGCCGTCCCTTCTTTATAATTCCTCTAATATATCTCTCTAAGGTAATAATAATACAGAAATTAAGGGGAGCGTCCGGAAGGACGCCCTCGTCTATAATTTCTATTATTAACTCTAATACCCTTCCGGCCGGGTTCTTATAGGGGGCGAACGCCCGCAACCTTTTAGCATATATAATAAATGTTTTTATAATCGCCTTCCGGAAAATAGGGTACTCCTTATAATTATATATATAATAGCCCTTCTTCCTATATAATTTATAATAAACAAATAATTTATTATTATTAAACAGACAATTTACTTCGCCGAAGTAATCTCCTTTATATTTAACTTCGCTATAGTAAGCGTAAATATTTTTTTAATAATAGAATTTTACTATATATTTAATTCTCTAATATTTAAAATATTATTAAATATTACTTAAAGTTTAGAATAATTTATATAGGTATATACTACCGTCCTAAAAAAAGAGGTTATCCTAAAAGAAGTATACTATTAATATAGTAGCGACTTTTATTAAAAGTAGGCCTCTATTTTCTCTATCCCGTCTTTTCTATAACCGAATTCTAATAATAGATATTTCCGGGTTCTTCTCCTTTACTATATTTAATATAACTTCCGCCGTAGTATAATTATTAATACTATTCTAAAGTACGCCCCGAATTAATATACCTATAATATTTATAGTAATAAAAGTATCGGGGCCGAAAACTTCTTTAACCTATATTTAATTATACTAGTACTAATTACGTATAAATTCGTTGAATATAATTATATAATTTCTAATTATTAATATTCTAATAATTGTTCGAACTATTAAGCCAATATTCTTTTTATTTAAATATATAACTAAAATTATCTTCGTATCTTCGTTCGAACGGTTTATAAATTTAGTAGTAATTATTACTCCCTTAATAGTAAACTACCGCTCGAAATTATAGGGGATAAACTTTTTAATAGTAATAAATAATTATTAGAGGGTAATATTAATTTTATTCGGGCTAATTTTCGCTACAATATCGGCCTAACGCTTCGGTACTTTCTAAATACCTTTCTTAATTTCCTTTAGAATATCCTTCTTCAAATTATCGGAATCCTTCTTAGTAATAAACTAATCGGTTCTAACCTTACTAGCCTCGGGTCGCGTAGACCTACTTTTTCCGACGCGTACCTTCGTAAATTCGAAAAATAATTCTCAAACCTAACGACGGTCCTCGGTCGAAATAGTATCGTAATCCACAAACTTATTCACTCTAGTAATAAACTTCTTTAATATTTTATTATCTTCCTCCGTTTTATCCGAAATTTTTATAATAAGTACGGCTTTAGGATTATTATATACTAAAATCTCTACGAGCGGGTTATAAACGCTATTTTCGAATCTACGAATACCGCTATCGATAACTATCGGCAACGATAATACAACGCCGTCGCTACACTCGTCGTAGAACATCGTAAGGGACGTAAACGACCCTCCTAAGTCAATTGCCATTATCAGTTTTCGTTTTAGAACACTCCTCGACCAGAAATCGGCGTTTCCGGTTTCAAAGCAGTTTTTTATAGATATAATAGTAGAGGTATAATTAGACTAACCTCTACTAAAGAGAATTAAAGAGTATATTAGAAAAGTACTTCAATCGAATGTTTATACAAGTATTTATTATACCGATATATATAAAGAGTATAGTCTACTTAAACTACTAAACGTATTAGCGGAAAAAAAATATTATAAATAAATATATATATTAATAATTACCCCTAGATTCTCATTACACCTGTAGTAAGGTATTATATATACAAAATCTCGGCCCGTTACTAGGCCGCCCTATATAACCTATATCGCTTTTGGGTACACAAAATTCGAATCCATAGTCGAAACGAAAGGATAATTAATATATTTGAACAAAGACTAACAACCACCATACAAGCGACTTAAAAAGATAGCCGAAATTATTAATAGTAGAGATATTGAAAAATAGATTTTATAATACGAGTATATTATTTATACTATTCGATTCGTCCTATTGAATATATTTATACTATTTAATCCGAAATTGATATAGTAAATTAAAAACGTCGCCGGCTAAGCCCCTAGCCTCTTTGAATTATTAATTAACTAGGAGGATAAGATCAAATTGGGTTTAATAGAATTCAAATTTAGAGATAAATTAATTATCAATTTATCTATTAACGCTATCTATCTGCGATTTTTAATTATTAGTAAATTCAAATTTACTACAATAAAGAAAATCTATTACCCTATCTCAATTAGTATTAACCTAAATACTAGCTAACTATATACCCTACCTCAAATATTTAAATCTATGCCCGATATCTTCCGCCGTACCCTATTAGATATATATAATAAAGACTATAGTATACTATATATTAAGAGGTTTAGCCTAAGTATAATATAATATACGAAGTAGGTATCCTTTTTAAACGAGTAAGTCTATAATTATCCTTATCCTTACTATTCCTATCCCTACTATTCTTATCCCTATTTTTCCCTTAGCATTTTCCCCTATCCCTAGTATAGTTCCTCTATTCCTAGTATAGGTTCCGTCCTTACATTCCGTTATAGATTTCCAATCTCTTTTATATATAGCTTCCAATCTATATATTATACGTATATTATTATACGTATATTATATATATAATAATAATAATATATCAAACCGTTAATATATTATTATATTATACCCCAATTATAGTATAGAAGCCTATTAGTACGTATAGGACTAAGAAAACTCTACAAAACAGCTCTAAAGATACCTCTAATTATCTATATATACCTAGTTAATAATAACTACTAATAATTTATATCTAAGGTCCTATAAACGCTATACTTTTAATATTAACAATTATATTCGCTACTAATACAAACCTAATTTTAATTATATCGATTATATATTTATATATAATCAGAAGAATAAGTTAGAATACTATATCTTCCTTATACTAACTAAAATACGAGTAGACGGTTATATCCGCACCCTCGATATTCTAGCAGTTTAAGACACCAACGAGGCTATTATTATTAGATTTCCAATTATTTAAACCGAGTATATTTATATTATTAATATTTCGAAGTTATTTAAATAGCACCCTTATTACTAGGCCACCTAAGCCTAAATCAACTAGGACATTATCGTAATATAATTGTAGTAGTATATTAATTTACTTATTATTATCCTTATAGTACCTAACTAATATAATAATAATCGGTAATATTAATATCTATTAATTATAATTCTAGTAACGTATAAATACTAGCTAGAACTAAATATAAATAATAATTCTTATAAACTAATAGATTATCGGATAGGTACAACGCTTTAATATACGGCCTTTTTCTTCTACCTCTTTCCTTATCGCCTCCTCTCATTTCGTTTAATACCCACTAATACACTATTACTAGCACCTATATTAATACTATATAGTTCGTCTTATATCGCCGTAATTAATTGTCCTACCTAATTTATCTTTAGTAATAATACCTACTACTAATTATATTAATAATCAATAGCGTTACATAGAAAATAGTAATATTATTATATTGTATTACATTATATTTAATTATATTTATACATTATATTGTACTATATTATACTAATTAACTACTAATTATACTAATATATAATAACATTGCGTAGAAAGAGCAATATTATTATATCGTATTGCATTATATTGATTAACTACTAACTATACTAATAATTAATAATATTGCGTAGAAGATATTATATTATATTTAATCGCTAGTATAATATATTATATTTAATCGTATTATATCGTACTAGCACCGGCGCGTAGCGCCGGGTATATTGCCAGGTATACCGGGAAGGCGGGTCGGGGGTTGGAGGTCGGGGGTCGTCGGGTATAGGTACTGCCGCTGGACGGCACTATAGGTAGTAATATATAGCGTAGGTAGTAAATGCTCAATAGTTTAATTCGCATTGCCTAGGGTACAACTCTATATGATTGATTGCGACTTCCTAATATAAACACCCACGGTCGCAGAGAGGGGGTTATACCTACTTAAAGTAGGATGTTTTTAACGGTTGACCGACGGTTAAATCTAAATTATAGTTAACTAACGGTTTTGTTCTTCTATACAGGAAGGTACGATTTAACCATCCTAAGACTGTTGCTGGACCGTACAAAGCTTTCCTAGAGCGCCAGCCAAGTAGCTACTATAGCCACCTTATTAACCGCTATAGCTATATTAAGGATCGCTATAATAACTACTATATAAACCGCTATAATAGCCTTAATAACCACCTTAATAGCCAGTATCGTAACTAGCACTATAGCCCTAGTTATAACTATAGTCAATATAGCCACTTTAGTAGCTACAGCCAATCCTATCTTTATAGTATCTACGGCCGCCACCCCTAGTATTATTGTAGCCTCTATTGTTATAGCCTCTATTATTATAGCCTCTATTATTATAGCCTCTATTATTATAGTTTCTATTGTTGGGATAGCTTAGATTAAATACGTTTTCTTCCGTTAGTATAAGGTGCTATTTATTAGTTATAGGGTGATTGTCGGTCCTCCGTAGAGGAGGTAATTCGTTGGTATTTATAAGGGTGTCTTTAAGGTAATCTAAGTTAAGCGCCTTTACTAGTTAAATAACTTCAAGTATAAATTCTAAAGGTATATTAATAAATTAATCCTATTTAACGCCTTTATAGTTTAGAGAAAAAGGTAGGCTCTTATACTTTCTACGTATTGCCCGGCGAAGGTTCTTATTAGTAACCCAAACTTTACCGGGTTAATGATTTGTATTTATAGCCCGTTTAGATTTAATAACTTTAAACTATAATATTCCTATATCCTAAAGTTTAGTTTCGATATAAAATTAGGCAAGGGATTCCTTATTATTAAAGGTAGCTTCGTAATTAATATACTTAATAATATAGGAATAGACTTAATCGAAGGTATGTTTATTAATTTAATCCGAGATAAATTATTTAAAAGTAACCTTGTACTATAAATTCGGGGTATCTAAATTGTAATTGAGAATATATGGGTTATCCGAAATTATATCGTTGAAAAACGACTGTATAATAATAATAAGGTAATAGGATTTCAAAGTCCGATGAGTATTTAAAGTATATTAGCGAAGGTTCTTAAACCTACTATTTCGAAGGTTGATTTAGAAATTATAAGCCCGTTTAATAATAGAGCTAGCGAACTAATTGTAATAGAATAAAAACAATAACTATCGGACCTCCTTATTAATTTTATTAATAATAGCTAAATCGTCCTTCAGTATAGTAATACCTCGAAGAATATTCGTATACAAACGAATTAATAGGAAATTAGGGTTAGGGATATAATAATAATCGTTGGTAATAGAGTTGTATTGTAAATAGGAAGGTACGCTAATCTTTCGAAGACTCTAAAGATTAATACGGATTAGCTTATAGAAATACTCTAGGTATACGTCTTCTAAACGCCCAATACTATTATACCTTCAGCGATTCTTAATATTTAAACCGCCGCCGCTACTACTATTATTATAAATAGGCGTTTCTGGCTGTCGGTTACCACGGCCACTATAGCCACTACTATTACGACTAAATAGGCCAGATAGACTAGAAGGATTAGGAGTATTGGAAGGACTAAATTCTTTGTTATTGAAGGGACTAGGATTATTAAAATTGCTAAGATCCTGATTATCGAAGGTACCAAATGGATTAGGAGTATTAGAAGGATTAGGAGTACCAATATTACTAAGATTATTATCTTCTTCTTCTTCTTCTTCTCCGAACTTAGTATTTAGAAATATACTTTTAATACCCATTGTTAAATGCCTAGTAATTTAGCTTCCGGTAATTATAATAAGCGGCTTTTAAATATTAAGCGTAGTACTAGGTTTGGGTTTCGGTTTGAAGAATAACGGTAGAAGTAGCGCCCTTTTATTTTTATTCTTATTCCCTTACAAAGTATAAATCCTTTTAATTAGGTATTCTCCTACCTTCTATTCTTTATCTAAATTAGAGAATTCGTTTACTTTATTATTATTATTAAGGTTAATTAACTTGCCCTTATCCTACTTGGCTTTCCTTTGTACCTCTACGTACTTCTTTTGTCTCGCTTTGTTTTTAGCCTCTTCGAATAATTTACTAAGATAGTCTTCTTTATTTAATTGGGCTTTCTCTTCTTCGGTTTAACGACGCTATTTAGTTTAACGATGTTCTTCGGCTTGACGACGTTCTTCGGTTTAACGAAACTATTCAGCTTAGCGGTATTGTTTAGCTTCGTTAATTAAACGGATACGTTCAGTATTTTGGCGAGCCTTTTCCTCCTATTAATGAATTTGCTTATTAATTTTTTCAATAGATGTAAGATATCATATACCGAATTCGCTTCCGGAAGTTATATTTTAGTTATTACGTAATTGACTTTGAATTTGCGAAAATGAGGGTTACTTCCTTTTTTAAGGGGGTACAATTTTCTTTTTGCCTTATTATTATTATTATTATTATTATTGTAGGGTTGGCTAGCTTTACTAACTTTGCTAGACTTGCTAGTCCTATTAATATTACTAGCTATAAGGGGAAAATAGCTACTGAGAGGGAAATTGGCCTTAACTAGGAGGAGGTGGAAATTGGCTACGATTAGGAGGTAGAAGGGGCGGAGGGGGAAATTGTCCTTAATCGGGAGGAGGGAAAAACTATCTTTAACCGGAACTATAACTAGTAGGAGGTTGTTATTAGGGATGTCGGGGAGGAAATAGCTAGTGGTTTAGTAATTAAATTTAATATTTCTATATATTATTGCTATTGTAATTTAATATATTACTATCCTTAATATTGGATAAGAAGTTTGATAGGTCCTACGAAAAGTCTAGGCGAAGTACGGTATCTTGACCCGTATATTATTATTGATGTTATTGCCTATAATAGTTATATAATATTATATTAGGGATAAAAATAGGTTGACGGGGTAGTTGACGGGGCGGTTAATAGGGTGGTTAATAGAGTAATTAATAGGGTACCTGTAGTTAACGGGTTGCCGCTTGGGAATCCTTAGTTAAGCGATCGGTTAATATAGTAGTATTTAATTCGGCGTAATTCTTTTTCAGAGTCTTCTTAACTATAGTACGAGGGTTCGGTCTAGCCGGTAAATTAATATAGCGTTAACCCTATTAAAAATATTAGTATTATATAAAAGTACTAATGGAAATATAGATTATTAATTTATTTATTCCTACGCTTTAAGAGTATATTCGCGGGTACTAGCAATATTGAAACGCTGCTAGGAATTAGGTATTTACGTATAGTTAAATACTTGCGTAGGCTAGATATAACTTATATCGGTTAGTAATGTAAGCGTACTATTAGCGGACTATTTTATATATTATTTATATTTATAATTAGAATATTTATCCTTATAAAAGTCGTTGTGAGTATTATTTTAGTAACCCTCGAAATTAATAGTCCTCTTCGCTAAAGAGGCGGGTTTCCGCTTCCTCTTAATAAAACCCGAGCCTTCTATCTAAATAATTATTAGTTACAATCGTACGTATAATTAAATTAAGGTAATACTTATAATAACTATAATTTAAAATAACTCATAAAGTAAGAAGACTTAGTAATAATAATCGTAGGCTAATTAATTTTATTAAAAATACGAACACCGATTCAACATATTAATTGGAAGAGGACGAAATTAATAGGGGAGAAAGTTAATAGGGGAGAAGGTGTCACAGGCATTACTGCTATGTTCCTGTATATAGATGGGTACTGCACTGCAGTGGTGCAGCTAGCTTGCAGCTGTTTGGGTGCAGTACAGTAGTTACGTGTATACGTGCTGTGGTCCGTGTATTGGACCCACAGCGTGCCCTATATAGTTCTCGTGCGCGTATAGGATTCTCTTCCTGTTCTTCGTACAACAATCAAAGTCTTAGCTTAGTGCTTGCTCGCGCCCCGTGACACTTTATTGTGCCTAACTATCGCGTTAACGTACAACAAGTAATTTCGGAAAGAATAAAGGTAGTAAGAGATTACTGCGGTAACCTAGTCTTTACGAGATTACGTTTGGCCGACTAAAGTAGTCGCTAACAATTAATTAAGGCGTGTTTGATACCGGTCGATACGAAGCGAGAACTTTAATTAAGTACTACGATAATTTTAGAATTGTGTACTACGGTAATTTCAGAATCGTAAGCGCGATTATCGATATTAATTTTTATTTATTATTATTACTAAGAATTATAATAAAATGTCTGGTTCCGCTAGTTAACCGTATTCCTAGCAGGATTAAATTGACCTACGTAAGGTATTCCTAGTATTATTAAAAGGATTTGATCTATTTTAATATATTTATAAAGAGGAGGCTATAGGTCTCCTAGTCCCTAAGGACTTCGCTAAAAAGGTTAGGGATTTACTTAAGGTTATAAAATTACTTTATTACTTTAATACTAAATTTAAGGACCTTAATAATAAAGTTAATATTATTACTAAAGTGAAAGATAAGTTGGCGGCCGCCTCTAAGAAGGAGGTAGAAGGGTTTAAAACCCGTATTATTATATTCGAAAACCTTAAAGCTCAATAAACCGTTTAAGTTAATTAGTAGTAATAGAAGTACAATAGCGTTTTTAGGGAGAATATAGTCCTATAGAAGAATATTGTTTTATTATAATTAAATAATAACTCTTTATATACTATTATTAGTTAGAAAGAATACCACGTTACTATAGCGGAGTAGTAGTATACCGATTTATTAATAGTATCCTAATTTTAGAATAATATTTTCGAAGAGATAAATATTAATTTTAAGGAAGTATTCGCTAAAGTTAATCGGGTTAAAATTCTTTGTAAAGAGTTGGACTATACTAAATAAAGGCTTAGGGATACCTAGATTGAGGCCTAGTTTAGTGTAACTAAGTTAGTAGAGTCGATTACTAAGAACCTTAAATTCTTTGTACGAGTGGATAATGGCGATAAAAAGGAAAATGCCCCTAAAGGAGGAATAAGTAGTCTTAGCTATACTAATAGTAGTAATATAGGAGGAGTTACTACTAGCGGTACTAACGTTAGTAGGTTTAGCATTAGTAATATAGGAGGAGTTAGCGAACCTACCGGCCTAAGGCCCGGAATAGGCGGTAGATTTAGAAGATTCGGAGGATTTGGAAAGTTCGGTAGATTTGGAGGATTCGGCGTATTTAGAGGCTCCGGCCCTAGCGGTCTTAGCGGTCCTAACGGCCTTAGAGGTCTAGGCGGAAGTAGAGGCGCTAGCGGCTATTTTATAGGTCCTAGAGGATATTACTACTTTATTCCGGCCGTTGCTAATACTTACGTTCATTATTGTAATTTAATAAAAGATCCTAAATAGTTTATAAGCAAAGAAAAAGATATATTTAAGCGTTACAATTAATTTATTACCTAATTTACGGCTATTCGCACCCGTTAGGTGATTGATAATTATAATTTTATAGACGAGAAGACTAAGTTCCTATATACTATAAACTATTTAAGTAGCGAGGCTAAGGTTACTATTACAACGAATATAAGAAAGGTTCTAAATAATCCTTACTATTCAATAGTTTAAAATTAGCCTATAGAATAAGGGTTCCTAGATTACCTAGCGTCTCGTTTCTAATAAAGCAACGTTATTACTATCTCTAAAAAAGTAATAGCCCAATTAAAGTAGGGTACTAACTCTAATAGTAAGTTCACTAACTTTACCGACTTTGAAGTATAGTTTACTATATTAGCGGATAGGTACGGTTATAATATAGCTACGAAAGTCCGGATACTTAAGGATAAAGTTAATAAGGATCTTCGTACTATAATGTTCTACTAGTATAATACTTCCGGTCGTAATAATTAGGAGGGTTGGGTAAAGTTGTACTATAGTCTATCGAAATCCTTTGATAACGCCGCTTTTTGCAATGATAATAGCTAAACTAATAATAGTGGTAATAACGGCGGTAGTAGCGGTAATAGGAATAATAGATAAAAGGACCCCAAGGTAATAGAGATCGACTGTATTAAGATAAATAGGATCGACCTAGAAGTCGTTTAAGCCCGCTTCGTAGTTAAATAATATATTAAGTATAGTAAGCCCGGTTATTAAGCTCGTAGATACTATAGCCAAATTAATTATAATAGTAGGCCTAAAATTATTAGTAATAACTCCAATACTAGTAAGGGTAATAGAATTTAAACTAATAGGACTGGTAGGTAGAATATTAGAACTATAGCGGATACTACGCTCCCTACGAGGGAGACGGCCGATATAGCGACCCCCGAGGCTAATACTGCCTAATAATAGGGAAATAGTAAACCTTCGGACTAAAATACATCCGAAGGCCTAGAGGAGACTAAAGAATTAGGAAAGAGGGAACGAATAGTATTATTAAGAATATAAGTATTTAATAGGCTCTTATTTACTAGAAGGGCGAGCCTTTATTTATAGAAAGTTTAGATATTTATAAATAGAATACTACCCTCTTATTTACTTATTTTTAGTACCCCTAATATAATAATAAAATTGATTGCGTATTATTAATTGACTCTAATTATATAGGGAAGGCCTTTATTAATAGAACCTTTACCGAGAAAGTATACTTTGAAATATATAAGTTTAATAAAGCAAAACTCCTATATTTAGTAGACGGTAGTTTTAAAGAATGGGTTATATATTGTATAGAGATAATAATACGGATCGGTTACTATAAAGAAACGATTCAACTCTTTATAGCCGATTTAGTATAAAAATACCTTATTATCTTAGGCTACCTATAACTATAGTTATACAATTTAGACGTTAATTGGGTAATTAATAAAATTATATAGAATAAGGGATATATTAGGGATTATATCGATATATTTGATACGGTTAGTACATTAATAACGTTAATATTTCCAACTCTAGAGCTAGTAGTAGACCCGCTATTAGAAGAGGAATTAATAACGGATTTATCCCTAGATAAAGAGAGAAGGGTAATTGAAGTATTAAAACGCCGGACGGCCGCCAATTCTAAAAAGCCCTAGATAGCGGATTAGGTATTAACCGACTAGGTATTAATATACCCTACGGAGGTACTAAAAGGGAATTAGGTATTAATAATAGAAGTAATAGTATAGTTAATAGCGGTTAGGGAATTCGAGGAACCTTTTGGACCCGAAAGGAAGCTTAGTAAAATTAGAATAATAATAGAAGTTAAGGGAGGCCGTAGAATTTAGACTATAGCGAGGCTAGAGCGAATCCGATATATCTATTTCTATTAATAGGAACTAGCGAATTTGGAAATGAATCCCTTTAACCCTAAAGATTTCAAACTAATTAATACCGAGGCCTTTATAATAATTATTAGAATAAAAGGAGTACGGATTAGCTTAATAATATAGGTAGAATTCGAAGAATTTTAGAAAGAAAGATTGTACGTCTCTATACCGGCTCTATTAGAAGAAATTTGGAAAGAAATTATAATAGGTAAAGGCGAACTGTATAAGAAGTACTTCGAGGACCCTAAGGTCTACGAAATAATTGATATTTATAAGGCGGAAATAGTAGGAGAATAAACTTCTAATACTTCCCTTAAATTAGGAGAAATTATTTGAATATTTATAAATCGTATTTATAATTTAGGATAGGAAGTAGGATTAATACTACTAATAGAAGTTGATTGTATTTATAGTATTACTAAGGAGGATGTATAGAAGTTTATAGAGAAGTCTATTAAATTAAAATATACTCCTAACGAGGTTAGGGAACGTTTTTTAGACGAATATAAGGATTTATTAAAGGTAGTAAACCCTATAAACGCCGAAGTACTATTAGAATACTATTTTTATAATTATAAGATCGAGTTGATATTAGGTAACGAATTACCCTACTCTAGGGCGAGGCCTATATTACTAAAGGAATTTAGAGTTATTAAATAATAGCTTAATAATAATTTTATAAAAGGCTTTATCCGACCTTCAATTTCCGATATTGCTTTACTTGTATTACTTGTATATAAACTAAGTAGAGGCGTAAGAATTTATATTAATTATAGAAGTATTAATAATATTTTATTAAAGAATAAATACCCTTTACTATTAATATAGGAAATGTTGGACGCTATTTGTAAGGTAAAGTAGTTTATAAAAGTAAATGTTATTATAACGTTCAATAGATTTTGTATAGTAGAGGGCTATAAATAGTTAATAGTTTTTATTATACGGTTCGGGCTATATAAATCGCTAATATATTCCTTCGGACTATTAAGGGCTCTAATATCGTTCTAGAACTTTATTAATAATCTATTGTACGATATTTTAAATATTTATACTATTACCTACCTCGACGACGTTTTAATTTTTTCTAAAATATATAAGGAGTATATTAAATATATTCGAGAGGTACTTTAATGCTTAATCGACGCCGGATTGCAAATCGATATCGATAAGTACGAATTTTATACCCAACGAACGAAGTATTTAGGACTAATTATTACCCCCGGTAGTATTGAGATAGATTTAAATAAAGTAAACGCTATTGCTAATTGGGAACTATCATCCTTTAAATAGCAATTATAATAATTTTTAAACTTCGCCAATTTTTACCGGCGATTTATAGTTTAATTCTCATCGATAGTTAAACTATTCTATAAATTAACGAAGAAGGAGGCTAAATAGAAATGGGAAGATAGGTATAGAGTAGTATTCGATTCCTTAAAGTACGTATTTACAACCGTCCTAATACTAAAAATTTGTAATTAGGAGAAGCCTACAGTAATAGAAATCGACGCTTTTAATTAGTTGTTAGGAGGAATTCTATTCTAAATGTACAACGATAGTTAGTTCTATCTAATTGTTTATTTCTTGGTAAAGTACTTATTAGTCGAATATAATTATAATATTTATAATAAGGAATTTTTAATAATTATTAAGGCGTTGGAAAAGTAGAGGCCGGAATTGGAGGGAACTATAAAGCCTTTTAAAATCGTTATAGATTATAAGAATTTAAAGCTTTTTAGTACTACGAAGAAATTTACCCCCTAGTATATATATTAGTTTAAGTTCTTATCTAGATTTAATTTTACTATTAAATATAAACCCGGCTCTATTAATGTACGATTGGATACGTTAAGTAGGAAATTGGAATATATCCTTAAAGATATTTCCGACGACCGATTATAGGTAAGAGAGAAGTTATTAATCGATTTTGGCCGTTTTAATAATTCTTTCGACCTTTTAGATATTGAGGAAGAGATTTACGTAAATGTATTGACGGATAAGGGAGAACCTCTTATAATTTATACCCTAGAAGGAGAAGAGGAGGCTAGGGAAAATAGGTATATAAGTATTTATATTAACGATTTAATAATAAAGTTATATAGTAACTCTTTAATAATAGCTGATATTATTATAGCTATTAAAGAAGGTAATCGCTAGCTAAAATACTTAAAAAAAGTCTTGCGGATCCCCTTTGTAGAGTACTACCTCATTAATAATAGAACTATATTCAAAAATAGGGTAATAGTACTACCCGATAATAAAAAAATATAATTAGAATTGATCTATAGAACGTACTCCTTAGTATTAGGCGGGTACCCGGGGCGGGATAAAACCCTCAATTTAATAAACCGTATATATTAGTAGCTAGGGTTAATTACTACGGTTAATACTTACTATAAAGGGTGCCTCTTATACTCGAAGATTAAATCATTAAAGATAATGCCGGTAGACTTTTTAAAATTATTACTACTACCCTATATACTATAGCGGGATATCTCTATTAATTACGTTATACTACTACCAAAATCTATAAAGAATAGTAAAGGAGTAGTTTACTAGTACGTAGTAGTAGTAATAGATAGATTAATTAAAATGAGGTACTTTATCCCTTATAAAGGACTATTAACCGAAGAATTAGTAGAGAAGTTTATTAATTGTATTTATATTTTATATAGATTATTAAATACTATTATATCGGATAGGGGAATATAATTCGTTTTTATATTCTAGTAATAATTCTCGGACAGATTGGGTATTAAATTAAAATTATTTATACTATATTATAAGGAAATAAACGGCCAAATAGAGAAGATTAACGCCGAAATGGAATAATATTTCCGGACTTTCATTAATTGGGCTTAGGACAATTGGGTGGATTAGCTAGTATTAGCCGAATTCTAGGGTAATAATTTCTAATTAGTAATTATAGGAGTTTTATTATTCTTTATTAACTACGGTTTTCACCCCCGGATAGGTACCGAACCCTTAAAACTACCGCTACTAAATATATTGCTAGAATAACGGTAGTAGATATTTAAAGCTAACGAAATTATAGAGTACTTTAGGTTAGTTTAGAATGAATTTATCGTATTATTAAGATAAGTTTAAGACCGGTACGAAGTAGCGGTTAATATAAGGAGAATAGACGCCCCTAAATATAAATTAGGAAATATAATTATATTTAATATAGAGAACTACGCTACGGGTCGGCTAATAGTAAAACTATTATTAAAGTTTAAGGGCCCTTTTCGCATAATAAAAGTAGACTTATACTCGTTAGAGCTATCTTTACCAATAAATATAAAGGTTATCTATATAATTAACGTCTTAAGGGTTAAACTTTATATAGAAGGCTTGCCAAGGCAATCCGATTTGGTTATAAATATTAAGGTAAACGAGGGGATAGTGGTTACTAGAACCGATAATTTCGTTAAGGAAAGATATTAGGAGTTTAAGATATTATTAAATTACTAAAAGATGGGGAATAATTAGTATTATTAAGTAAAATAGATTTATTACCCTTTAAATCAGTAATTAGCAGCGAATTTAGATAGCTATTACGAATTGGTCTAGGAGCTTTATAATACCCGTCTAGAATTAGGTCTTCCTTACCCGATTTTTAGAAAGGGTTTTAAAGTATAGTAGAAAATAAGGAACTCCCTACCCGAGGATCCCTAAATATCCCCCAATAATATATTAACGCCGCTAAGGCGATTACTACCGGAACTAACTTCGAACTAACCGGTACGGCGGAATATAAAATTAAATAATAGATAATAAAAGTACGCTGAAGGAAGGGTAAAAAATAAGGACTATAAGTAATAAGTTAGTAAGAATCTAGTAAAAGGGAGTTTAGCTCGATTTATTTTACGCACCTTAGTCGAATACTTTATAATATACCCTTTTATAAAATAACCGTTAATAGTACCGAGAGATAGTACGTTTTACAGCGGTCTTACGTCTCCTATTCCTTAGAATAGCCCTACGCAATTAATATTAGAAGATTAGAAAATGAGAAGAATTTAAGAATGTTAGTAGTATAATAATTGAACGTTTAAAGAGAAAAGTTATAAATAGGGAATTAAATACGCAAACTCTCTAATTTATATTAGTAGCAACTACGGGCGTCCTACGTAAACTACTATATTATAAGCGTTCCTATAGTACCCCTAATAGGGCTAGCGATAGTAAAAATCGTTAAAGTTCTCTATATATAATAATTAATTTAGTTTCTAGCGTACGGATAGATTATTAAGGGTAATAATAGTTCTTACGGTAGAAGGGTCGGATTTGGCAATATTTTAGCTAGCGTTCTACCTTTGAGCGGGAATTGAGGCACCGGCGAACGCTAAGCAGCTTCCCGCCTTAGTATAACTTTCCGTCTTAGTAAAAGTTTTTACCGGTATTTTATTAGGCGCAGCTATAGGAAGGTTGGGAAGACCTACTTTATTAATAATGATAGATTTTTCGAAGAGAACTTCGTTTTGGAGGAGGGTAGTATTATAGGTATTATTACTATGTTCCTATATATAGATGGGTACTGTATTGTAGTGGTGCAGCTAGTTTGCAGCTATCTGGGTGCAGTATAGTAGTTACGTACACACGTACTGTAGTCCGTGTATTAGACCCACAGCGTGCCCTATATAGTTCTCGTACGCGTATAGGATTCTCTTCCTGTTCCTCGCATAATAATTAAAGTCTTAGCTTAGTGCTTGCTCGCGCCCCGTGACAGAAGGTTAATAGGAGAAAATTAAAGGGAGAGAAAATTCAGAAGGGGAGAAGGCGGATCGAAATTTATATTTACCTCTCTAATTACTAATATAAACTACGTAGTACTTTTAAATTACTAGGACGGCGTAAATAGTATAACAACTAATAAATATAATTATAATAATTCTACCGGTTTCTAATCTATTAGAAAATCGAAATAATATAGCGGGGTATTAGAATATCGACGGGTAACTATTTATCTATTTGTTTAATACCGGTATAAATATACTAGAATTTAAATAAATCGCGGGGCGCTATACGAATAATTATATTTTACCTACCACAATCGGTTAGTAAATAGTATTATATAACTAAATAGCAGGGTATCATCGATAACAATACTATTTTAGTACTTTCTCTAATTATAAATAGTTTTAAGAAATTAAATAAAATAATAGGGCATTAAAAGCGATAGTCTAATAAGTATAGTAATGAAGGTTTGGTATTAATTTACGTTCGGTATAGGGTAGGGTGGGTCTAGAAAGCGGTTGGTTAATTATAGGGACGGCCCGGACGGGTAGTAAATATAAGGTACATTATCTTAGTAGGGGATTAATACGGGTCCTATACTTTATATAAGAAAAGGTTTATCTAGACTTTAATATATTAGACGGCATACAACCAATTATTTACTATCTAATATACAATTTATTCACTATAAAGTATTAAATAGATACCTATTTATATTTATAGAATAGTATAGGGTATTATAGTAATTTCTAGAATACAATAAACTCGTAAGTAACTATATAGAATTTTATTTACTTTCTAACTCTCTCCTCTATACCTAATTCCTATCATTTTACCCGTCTTTAATTACCTTATTAACTTTTATATTCAATTACACATTTCAAAATTACTTAGACAATAATCGGCTATACCTCGTTAGAGAACTAAAGTAACTAAAGACAACGATCCCCCCTTATAAGTAAATCGTATTATTAATAGACTACTACCGCTTAGAATTAATTATAGTAAATGCGTACCCCTCTGTAGAATATATCTATATTAACCTAATTAACTATAGCGTTCAAAATTACCAAATTTTGCCCTACTAATCGATATTGATAATAATACGGTTATATCTAATGCGGGCACAGTATACAACAATAACGACAATAATAATAACAACGACGATAATAATAATTAGGAGGATATTAATAATAAAAGTAACGGCGAGGGTGAGTTGAGTCTGATTTTTTTTTTTTTTCTTTTCTCAAATGAAAGCTATTCTAATCATTCTCCTAAGTATCATTGACCAAAACAATATTTTTAAAAGCATAAACATTATAGATATCCAGCGTAGATTAGAAGATTTAATAAATACCGATAATGTTCTTCCTATTAAGTTCGACGAAGAATAGTTACAATTTAATCTCGAATATAACGAGCGCAATTTTAATCGAGAAATGTAAGAGCCGGAAATAATTGTATTCGAGGAAGACTTTATAGATAAATAGGTTGAATAAATCGAATAAGAACTAGAAATTCCTTAAGGTACTATAACCTGTAGCCTTATTTCTAATACCTTTAAATTAATCTATTATTATTATAACTAATATAAACTTTTATTAAATTTTTATCTCGTTATTAGCTTATATACTATTATTAATAAGCGTTTACAAAAGTAGTATAAGGTATAGGTCGAAGTTCTGGGCATTTTACGTAGCTAAGACGGTAGACCTATAATTGATATTCAATACCTACCAAAGCAATTAGAAATATTAAAAAATTGTACTACCCGACGGTTACTACTTCTAGATATACGTATAGCCAAAGTCCTATTATAAACTTAAAAAATAAAGATTGAATCGGCCAATCGTAAAAGATAGTAATAGCAATAATAGTAACAATAGTAATAGGGGTAATAAGGATAAGAAGAATAAAAATAAGGGGGTAAAACTAATTCCGATTCTTCTACAATTCTGGGACCCCAATATTTTATAGACCTATATTCCTTATTCCAAGCCTTCCTCAATTCGGATACCGCTACTACAATATATAAAGGTATAGCGCACTTAATAAATAACCCAATAGAATTATACTATATATTCTATTAATTATTATCGGTTCGAACCACCTCTAGCGAATATATATACTTTAGTAGCAGCCTATATTCAAAAGACACCAGTAAAACTATCTTTCTATCGGACTTTATCTATTTCTATTACTATAGGCAGATTAGCAATAGTATTTACTACTTACTAAACAATTACCCTAATTACCATATCTATATTAGCCGTATAAAGACTATAAGTAAAAACTACACCACCGAAGTCGAATAGTACACTAGCGAAATTACCTTAATTATTAACGAATATGTAAATATTAATTGAAAAGAATAAGAATTTCCTAAACTTAGTACCTATTACTAAATTAGTTAGAATATAACGTTCGAATAGTACAAATTAATTATACGTCTTAATTAAGAGTACTAAATTCTTTAAGAATAGACTAACTAATTCATTCCCGTTATTACTAATTATTTTAATGGTAATATTCTAAATAACCCCAATTTACTAATTCAAACTAGTAAGAAAGACAAAAGACGGTTCAAAAAGTATATAATAGAACCAAATATCGAGTATATATATAGTCTTATTCTTTATACTATAAACTGTAGCGCCTTATTGGCATGAGGTCCTTCTCCAATTCTCTGGAGGGGAAAACCGTGAGACGTTAAGCGCCTCCGGATGAAAACCTCCAATTCTATTTCGGCTGTAATTTACTACACCGCTCCTACTTTGCTTATAGCTATAACGGTTTTTACTTACTATTATAACGAATATAATCTCGTTTCTTTTACTATTATATCGTCCTAATACTAGAATAATAAAAATAATAAGAGTAGGACTAAGCCCGGTACGCCGCCTCCTTCGCCGCTTTTCTATTTTATTCCCTACCGCTCCTTTTTTTGCTTTCTCCCCGCTTCCCTATTCTATTTTTCTATTTATTACCCTACTTCCCCGCCTCTTTCCTTTATTTATAAATATTTCCGCCCTATTATTTATTCTCCTACCTTATAGTTCTACCCCTATTTATATCGGTATAAGGACCCCTTCCTTCGTTTATATAATTCTTCTATATAGTACCCCTCTTAGTCCTTCTCTTCCTTCTTCCTTATTGTAACTTCTATTAAAATAGTTTCTTCCGGCCGCTATTATCCTAGCCCTATTAATTCAACCTCTAATATAGAAAATTCTTCTCCTATTACATCCCTAAAATCTACTTCCTTTATAGTCTTTATAATTATACTTTTAGAGCTTATATTCTTCGCTTATACCCTTTATAATTTCTTTAATAATTATTCCCCTTAGAACTAATATAGTTTCTTCCCCTCCTTCTTCAATCCTTATATTAATTTAATTAATATAATTCGTAAAATTCTTTATTTTTACTATATTTTAGATTTCACTTCCGTCTTACGTTCTAATAATAGGCTTAACTCCCCTAATACTTTTAAAAAGGTTATTACTAATAGAATTTACTTTATTTCGTCTACCGGTAGGTCCTTCGGTTTTTATTCTTCTTTTTCGCTATTTAATTCCTACGCTTTTAATTAGTAGTACTTAGAATACTACCTACGACTATACTACCGGTAAATATATATTAAATATCCCCGTTGGTTTCCGTAATATTTATAATATTATTTAAATGGTAGCTATTACTATAGTATTGGGTAATTTAAATAATTTTAATTATAATTTAAATACCTTCGTTCGTATTACTAATAATTTTTCTAATTATATATATATTTATTTAGAATAAAATAGCCTCCCTACCGATTTTAAACGTCTTCCTTATACTTTAAATTATGGTATCGTTGAATAGTAATAGAAGGGTTATTACGAATTAATTGCGAAGGATATTTATTATAATTATATTCCTTCTTTATTCAATAGTAGGATTATAAACCTAGTTCGGATTGCGTCCGGTTCTAATAGTAGTATTATTACTTTTACGCGTATTATATCCGGCGGTAATAATTATACTACTCCTATTCGTATAATTTCTAATTCTAATAGTAGTAGTAATTCCGTTCCCGGTAGCCCTATAATTATTAATACTCCCAATTGCGCCTTTATAAATTAATTGGATCTAATAGCGCTATAAGCTTACTACGAACTAGGTTCGTATAATAGAATTATTTAAATAGTTTTTTAGGCGTAATTAAGCGTTTATTAAATTGTATTTTTCAATTTTTACTATAATTATAATTTAGATAATTCCTATAATTAATATAAATATTTCTTTTTTATTTTTATCCTATTATTTTAATATTATTAATATTTTATTTTTCTTTTAAAAAAACTTTACAATTTCCTTATATTACTCCTCCTTTAATTCGATTATTAGATAGTACTCTTTTAACTTCCCAAATTTTGATATTTATAATAGAATTTTTTCGGTTTTAATTCTATTATTTAAATATTCCTAAAATTCTTCTTTCGTTAATAATTAAACTTTTAGGTTTGATTAGAAGATAATATCCGTATTGAAGCAATTTAGGATAATATAAGCCAATATTTCTTTCTTAAGTTTATAAGTATAAATAGGAGTTAGGATATTTAATACTTTCCTCCGGTAGAGGAAGGCCTAAAGGCTAATAATTTCTGTTCTAACTTAAATAAAGAAGGAATTTTTCGCTTTAGTTAGTAGGTACAGCTCTTTTTTATTTTCTTTTAATTATTAGCGTTTTCCTTTTTTCTTCTTTATATTAACTATATATTATTAGATAATTTTTCTACTAAATTTAGGGGTAAGGTTAGTAATAGTAAATTTGTACTATTGCTCTAATTTTATTACCGCTGCCGCTAAATAATAATTATAGTATAATATTTATTCCCGGTTCGTTATATCCTTTAACTACTGTTCTCTATTAATAATTATTAATTTTAGGGTTTATAATAGTAGTGACGGCTAAATCCCTAATTCCGAAGGGGGGCTAACTACTATTGCTAATAGCTTTTCTATTAATATTTATATTTTAACCTACTAAATTTTAATTATATTACTCTTTAGTTTATCGGTAGATAGCCGACTTCTAATTTATTATATTTAAATATAATTAGAGATTTAAATTACGGTCCCCTAAACGAACCGGGTTTAGTCCGTCCGGGCGAACCTTTCTTTAAAAGTCCGGACCCTTTTATTAAAGTAGAAGTCGAATAGTAAATAAAAGGTTTCTATCTTCAAATTTCGTACCGGTATAGCTTTATACGCCCTAATAATAATTTTTAAATATTTAATCTAATATTTCGCTAGCCCAATTACTATCCTCCGAAGGTTATTATAGATTTTAATTGGCTAGTAGAATATTAAAACTCTATATATAATAGTATTATGAATATATTTAATATATATTTCCTTTACCCGAGTAAAAGAGTAACCCTATATCTTCGCTACTAATTTTGTAAATATATTTGTCTATATTATTATTTTCTTCTTTACTACTTTTATATAAATTCTATAATTGAATTTATAATTTAGTTAAACCCCTAGGAATTATATTAATTCTATTAGTTAAAATACTACTTCCTTAAATTAAAGAGTTTCCGTCCTTAGTACCTTCGTGTCACAGGCATTGCTGCCATATTCCTGTATATAAATAGGTACTGTACTACAGTGGTGCAGCCAGCTTACAGCTGTCTAAGTGCAATACAGCAGTCACGTGCATACGTACTGTAGTCCGTGTACTGGACCTACGCGTGCCCTACATAGTTCTCGTACGCGTATAGGATTCTCTTCCTATTCCTCGTATAATAATTAAAATCTTACTTTAGCATTTGCTCGCGCCCCGTAATACTTTATTATGCCTAACCTTCGTATTAAAGTATAATAAATAATTTCGGTCGAACTAAGCTTAATAGAAATTAACGTAATAAAGTAGTTCTCGCGAAATTTATTCTTTAACGAATTGTACAATTGTTAATAACGAGCTAGAAATTCTAATAATATTAAAGTTAACCCTAGGAAGGTAAGTAAATACTTAAGAATAATAAGGGCGCAATCATCGTATTACATAATACAGTAAAGAATATTTTTTCTTCATATTATTAATAAATTATTAATTGAATTATTTACTTAAATAAAATATCTAGTAATTAAAATTAAGGCAATCAAGTCGACCTCGCTATAGTATTTCCTTTATTATTTAAAGGCTTCGATACATTGTTCGTAGTCTACAATAACAATTCTAATATCGGCCTTTAAATTTTACCTAACTTTATAAAATAAATTAAGGGATACGAAGAGGTTATAAAACTCTTATACTACTTTAATAAAAAGATTAAACTATTCAATGAGAATGTTACTACTAAATAGGAGAAGTTTAGGAACTACGAATATAATACCGAGGCTTACATTAAAAAGACTAGCTAGGAAATAGGAATAATAAATAATTGTATTAATAAATTCAAGAATATTAAGAAGCAATTCGTAGATTAACTAAAGGTTCTATAGAACTAGTATAATTAAGTCCTTAAGGACAATACTACTCTAGAATATATATTATCTATTACTAAAAAAGAGAAAGCGGCCTACAAAAACAATATAATTAAAATTATCGAGGGTAAAAAAACCGATTACTAAACTATTTTCGACCTATTAAATACAATTAATACTAAATCCAACAAAGCAAAGAAAGAATATAATAATATCCGTATTATAGCTAAAATTGTATAGGAGGAGCTAATTAAAATATAGGAGGAGAACGATACCCTTCGTAAAGACCTTCGCTTTATAGAAGAAATTATTTCTATCGCTAAAGATAACCTAAAGGAAATTAAAGTAAAGAATTGAATTAAATTCTAAATTATAATCGAAGACAGAGTAGAAGAAATCCCTCGTAATATAAGTAGCGTCCCTAATAAAATAAATAGCATTCCTAACGATAATAGCCCTAAAAGATCGGGTATAAATTTCCTTAGTATAGGCAGTAGTCCTAGCGATAATAGCCCTAGAAAATCGGGCAAAGGAACCGACTTCGGCTCTAATAATATAAACGGCGGTCCTAGCGATAGCAACCTTAAAGGATCGGGTATAAACTTCCTTAGTATAAGCGGTAGCCTTAAAGGTAAAGGATTCCCTAATAGTCCCGGAGGCCCTAATAGCGGCAGAGGATTCCCCGGCGGACCTAAAGGTCCCGGCGGCGGGAACCCTAATAATAGAAACCCCAACGTTCCTTTTTAATCTATTCCTTCGGGTAACTACTATTATAAAGTACTTTATAAAAACCCCGAGTATTTTAGTAGTAAAAATACTAATACAATTAAACGCTACAACGCTTATAGCACCTAAAATTTAACTATCCGTAGCCGTTAATTAATAGATAGATATAAATTCCTTAATAAACTATTTAAACTTCTTTATATTATAGTTTACCTTAGTAGTAAAATTAAAATTAATATTAACGAACATTATTAATTTATTTTAAATAATCTATACTACTTAATCTACTAGAAATAGAGGACGGGCGAGAAATTTTTAGCGTACTTAAATAAACGCTATAAATAAAGAGATTTAATCGCTATTGTAGAGAAGGAATTATTAAACTTCAAATAAGCCGGAAAATATTTTAATTATAAAAATTTTAAAGCCAAATTTATTTCCTTAATAGACCGGTATAATTATAATACAATTATAAAGGTCCGCCTCCTATACTAAAAGGTATTTAAATCCTTAACCAATTCGGTCTTACACTACTCTATTTAGCTAGAGTATAACGATTAAAAAGGTTAGTCAACTTTATTTTGTAGTATTATAAAAGCGTACACTAAAGTATCGTTTTATAATAATACTATCTAAACTACTACTAATAATAGTAATAATAATAATAATAATAATAATAATAATAATAATAATAGTAGAAGCAATAGCGGCTATAGTAATAATAAATAGAAGGACCTTAACTCTATAAATATTAACCGCGCAAAACTTATAAAGATCTATAGGAATATCCTTTAAGAACGCTACAATAAGGGCTATTATATAAATTATAGTAAAGAAAAATATCTGGCTAAAGATTGTAGAAGCAATATTAATTATAATACCTAAAGTAAATAAACTAACCGTCTAAGCCTAAGTATTACGATACGCTAAAGATCTAGCGCTAGTATACTTATTATAAACCACATTATAACGGATATAACTAACCTAACTCCAATAGCCCCAGCAACCCTAGCCCTAATTCTAATTACCGCTGTAGCTACAATTCTCGTTTAATAGGGAAATAGCGAATTCTAGGGCTAAATTACGCCTTAGGGTATTTAAGGATATAAAGAAGGAGGAAAGAGGCGAACGGATTTAACGTCCGTACTCTCAATTATTAGAGAATAGAACCGTTTAAATTAGGTAGCTTAAAATTCTATAAATAAAATATAACCCTTCTTTCTATATACTTTTTATATCCTTAATATAACGAAGAAGTATAGTATATATCCTTAATCGACTTTAAATATTTAGGGAAAGCGTTTATTAATTAATTATTTACCGAAAGGACTTATTTCGAACTTAAAATATTAAAAATACTAAAACTACTATATTTAGTAAATAGCGCTTTTAAAGCATAGGTAGACCAATATATTAAAGCAATTATATATATCAACGAATATAAAGAAACTATCCAATTCTTTATAGTTAATTTAATAGTAGACTATCCAATTATCTTAGGTTAACTATAATTATAGTTCTATAACCTAAATATCGACTAAATAGTTAATAAAGTTATTTAAAATATTAGGTATTTAGGGATATATATAAACTAACCCTTAGAAGTAGCAACGTTCCTAAACGAAACTTAAGAGATAGAAGACTTTTATAGCAACTCCGAAGACGAATTAGAAGAGGACTCTAAGGACGAATTAGAGAACGATTTAGAGGATAAACCTAGAGAAGACCTCCCCGGTTAAACTACTAATATTATAAGAATACCCAAAGGCAACTAAGTAATAATAATAGAACTTCTATCTTTACTAACCTATATAAGTACCTTTAAGGAACCGTTCAACCTAGAAAAGAAACTAACTATAAAGAAAGTTAGGGCCCGGGTGAGAATTGTCGGCGGGTATAGAGTTTGGACCCTACTAAGGCTAAAGAGGGTTAAATATACTATATTTCGACTATTTGAATTAATAATTAATATAGTAGGACTAAACTTTTCAAATTTTAAATTCGTTAATATAAGAATTTTTATACTAATTATAAAGCTACGAAGGGTTCAATTCAATTCAACTATTTAGGGGGAGTTTAAAAAAGCCTAAAAGGATAAAAAGGAGGTTATATTAATACTAGTACTATTAGAGAACGCTTAGAAGGAGATAATATAAGGGAGAGGCGAATTTTATAAACCCTACTTTAAGGATACTAGAATTTATAATTTTATTAACCTATATAAGAAGGAGGCGGCTAGTAAAAACGTCGACGACTATTTACTCTAGCTAAGCGAAGTAGCCTAAAATTTTATTAACCAAATTTATAAATTAGGACTAGAACCCTCTAGGTAGGAGAGAATGCCCACAATATCAACCGAAACTAATAAGATTTATAATATCTCGGAGGAAAACGTATAGAAATTTATAAATAAATTAATAAAGCTAAAATATACCCCGGAATAAATAAAAATTTATTTCCCAAACGAGTATAAAGACTTATCCTATATTGTAAATCTAATAAATACCGAAGTAATCCCAGAATATTGTTTATACGATTATAAGATCGAATTGAAATTAGGGGTAGAATTATTACTATATTTAAAAGTAAAGCTAATATCCCCCTAAAAATTGAAAGTTATAAAATAATAACTAAATAATAATTTAATAAAGGGATTTATCCGAGTCGATAAAAACTACTTTGAAACCGGAAATGCCGATTTCTGGTCGAGGAGTATTCCAAAACGAAAACTAACAAGGGCAATCGACTTAGGAGGGTCGTTTACGTCCCTTACGATATCCTACGACGAGCGCAACGACGGCGTTGTATCGTCGTTGCCGATAGCTATCGATAGCGGTGCTCGTAGATTCAAAAATAGCGTCCACAACCCGCTCGCGGAAATTTCAATATATAATAGTCCTAAAACCGTACTTACTATAAAGACCTTAAATAAAATAGAGGAAAATAATAAAATATTAAAGAAATTTATTATTAGAGCAAATAAGTCTACGGACTACAATACTATTTCGACCGAGGATTATTATTAAGTTCGAAAACTATTTTTTAAATTCGCGAAGGTATATATTGGAAAAAGTAGGTTTATATAACCCGAGGCTAGTAAGGTTAAAACTAACTAATTTATTATTAAAAAAGACTTTAACGACCTAAAGAAGGATATTTTAAAGGAAATTAAGAAAGGTGCCTAAGAAGTACCAAAATATAAAACTAATATTATAATAGGAATTAGCCCGAATAAAATTAATACTACCCTCTAATAATTACCTATTATTACTAAGAAGTTTATTCCTTTTAATTTCGAACGATAGTTTACTATTAAGGGAGCGACGATTACCGCCGAATTTGTAAATTATTCGAATAAAAATACAAAAACGACCTTAATTATATACCTAAGTAAGAAGAATACCAGCCTAATAGTCCGAACAGCTATTAGAATACTAATAATTAAAAATTATATAATTATATTTAATAAATCTATATATAATTAATATTAATATAACTAAATATAAGTTAAAGAAGTTTTCGGCCCTAATACTTTTATTACTATAAATATTATAAATATATTAATTCAAGGCGTACTTTAGAATAGTATCGATAATTATATTATAGCGGAAATTATATTAAATATAGCGAAGGAGGAGCACCCGGAGGTATTTATTATTAGAATTTAGCTATAAAAGAGAAGGGACGGAGAGAATAGAGGCCTACTCTTAATAGAAATCGCTACTATATTAATAGTATACTTCTTTTAAAATAACCTCTTCCTTTAGGACGGCAGTATATACTTATACGAACTATTCTAGTTTGAGGAACGTTTAATAATATTTTAAATATTAGGGAATCGGATATATAGCGAAATTCTACCGTTAAAAAAATATCTACGCCCGCTATAACGAAATTAAATACAAAGGAGATTACTTTAGCGAAGTAAATTGTCCGTTTAATAATAATAGGTTATTCGTTTATTATAAACCGTATAAGAAGAAGGGCTATTATATATATAATTATAAGGAATACCCTATTTTCCGGAAGGTAATTATAAAAGTATTTATTATATATACTAAAAGACCGCAAGCGTTCGCCCTATATAAAAATTTAATTAGAAAAGTATTAGAACCGATAATAAAGATTATAAATAAGGGCATCCTTTTAAATACCCCCCCCCAACTCCTATACTATTATTACCCTAGAGAGATATATTAGAAGAATTATAAAAAGGGGACGGCCGAAGAAAATCGTTGGCCCATTTTTACAACCGAAATTATTAAACCTTTAAAATCCAATAAATATTTATACGTATTTTTAGAATATAGGAGGGAATCGGTCGTATAGTAGTAATAATACTTATATAATTATAACCCCCCTTAAAGAAGTAATACCTTTATCCTCTATAGAAGGATTAGAAGGAACCCTATTTTAGGGTAATTAATAATTTAATTAAAAATATTCTATTAGAATATAGGGAAATTATATAAGAGAGGGAAACTTCTATTCGAATAAAAAGAGACTTATAATATTATAACGATTTAAAAATTAGGTAGAAATTTAAATAGAAATATTTATCGTCCTAAAAGCGGGAGATATTTCGGGGTCGATTATATAGAGAAAAGGAGGGTAATAATATATATAAATAAGAAATAGAATTTAAAGGACCTAAATTTCCGAACTAGAAAGGATTGGGCTATAATAATATTTAAAAGTTTAAAGGACCTAACGACTATTTTTTCTATTTACTTTCCTATCTTTATATAAGGAATACTGGAATATTAATAAAGATTACCGCTCCTTAAATTTTTTAAAGTTAAACCCATAATAGGAAATTTAATTATAATTAGGGATTATAATTTCTATTATCCTAATTAGGATTTAAAGAATAGGATTAACCCGGGGGCTATTTACTTCCTTATATAAATATAATGCTAGAGATTTAATTTATCTACCCTCCGTAGTAAGTTAATGAAATTTAGGAATATAATATAAGGAGAGAAGGATAGAATAATTAATTAGATATAACTATTATCCAAGGTTGAAGCCTAATATTAGGGAGTATAGAAGTACGAGTAAACCGGCTCGGACTATTACCTTTAAGAAATTTAAGTCTAAGTAGGAAAAGAAAATAAAAAAACGGAAGAGGAAGGAAAATATAATTAGAGTTTTATAAATATAATAAAAGTAAAGGAGGCGTCGGAGAAATAGATATCGGTCCCGGAGAGGATTAATATAATAAAGGATTTTAAATTCGTTTTTCGTAAATTCGATAGAGAATTTACTAATATTATAGAAGAATTCGTTTTATATTAGAAGAAAGGTCGAGGGAGGAAAGTAAATTAATAGACGTTAGAATATAAAATAGTAATAAAAGAAATATAGAGGATATATTAAGAGTAATTTAAATATCGGATAGTATTAAATTAAAAGGATTTTATTAAAATTATAATAAAAAAGAAGAGGATAATTATAAAAGTATAATAGGTTATATAATATAATAGCGTTATTAAAGTTTCGAAGAACCCGAATCGATTTTAGCCTTTAGAATAATAGGCTTATACCCGAAGCTATAAATTAATGGACTTACCTAAACTACTAGCCCTTTAAACCTACGAAGGGGTAATAAAAATTAGAAATTATAATAATAAAGTTAAAATCTTTACCAATTATTTCTTCCCGAAGGTAAAGGTCCTAACGGATTATTTACTAAATTAGATTAAACTACTAAATAGTATTAAATTAATAATTATTAGTAAATTAATCGATAAAGAGGACGTTTAGGACGTATTTTCCTAAATAACGTCTAATAAAACCCCCGGGATCGATTAATATTTAAATAGGTTTTTAAAATTATATAAGCAACTATTCCGGCAAATTATAGTATATTTAATATCCGCTAGCCTCCAATTCGAATATTCCCTATAATAGTTCAAAAATATAAAAGTAATTATCCTTAAGAAACCCGGGAAGAACGTTATTTAATAGAGGTTAGCGGGCGTATAGAGATTAATATCGCTATTTGATAATATAGGAAAAATCTTCGAAATATTTATTACTAAGAGGTTTATATAAGTAGCCGAAGAATTTAACCTCCTATTAGAGGGCTAGATAGGCAACCGAATAGGCCGTTTAATAGAGTTTATAATCCGGGTAATTACTAATACGGTATATATAGCCTAAAAATTCAGGGCTATAACGTCCTTTATACTTTTAGATTTAAAAGGAATATTCAATAGAATTAACTATAGGTAATTTTTATATACCCTATAGGAAATATAATTCCTAATATAAATTATTCGGTAGGTAGTAAACTTTATTACTAGAAAAAAAAGCTCTCTCTTCTTTAATAATAAAATTTCCCGCCCCTATATAATTATTGTTAGAATATTATAAAGTTCCCCCCTTTCCCCTATTTTATTTATTCTCTTTATTACTCTATTATACCGGAAGTTAATAATAATTCCGAATATAATTATAATCGGTTTCGCTAACGATACTAATATTATAATAATAGCCCGTACTATTAAAAAAAACTACTAAATATTATAAATAGTATAGGAGGTATATTCGGAATAAATAGGGGCGAAGGGTATAGAATTTAAAGTAATTAAAACGGAATTAATATACTTTATATAAATGAAGGTACTAAGGACGGAAACTCTCTAACTTAAGGAAATAATATTTTAACCGATAAAATTAATACAATTTTTAAAGGTTTAGTTAAACTATAAATTCAATTATGGAATTTATATAGAAGTAGTAAAAAAGAAAATAATAATATAGATAAATATACTTACGAAATTAATAATAAAAATATAAGGTTACTCCTTTATTTGGGCGAGGGAAATATATACTAAATATATTTATAATGCTATTATATATAGAATTTTTATATTCTACTAACCGATTAAAATCTATAGCAAACTTCGGAGGATAGTAATTAGGCTAGCGAAATATTAAATTAAATATTTAAGAATTATTATTAGGATATATAAAATTATACTAATATAAAATTTGAAAATAGAAACCCTTTATCCGCTATTCGATTTCTATTTTAATAAAAGGGTCCGGGCCTTTAAAAAAAGGTTCGCCCGGACGGATCGAATCCGGTTCGTTTAGGGGACTATAATTTAAATCTCTAATTATATTTAAATATAATAAATTAAAAGTCGATTACCTACTAATAAATTAGAGAGCGGTATAGTTAAGGTTCGGTAGGCCGAAATATAAATATTAATAAAAAAACTATTAGCGATAGTAATTAACCTCCTTTTAGAATTAGGGATTTAACTATTACTACTATTATAAATTCTAGAACTAATAACCGCTAATAGAGAAGAGTAATTAAAGGATATAACGAACCGGGAATAAATATCGTATTATAATTACTATTTAGCGGCGGTAATAGTAAAATTAGGGCGACGGTACGAATTTACTATTACCGACCTTACCTTTAAATTTAGTAGAGAAGTTATTTAATAATATATAATTAGTATAAAAAAGAAGAAAGGAAAATGTTAATAATTAAAAGAAAATGAAGAAGAATTATACCTATTGATTAAGGTGAAGAATTCCCTCTTCGTTTAGGTTAGAATAGAAGTTATTAGCCTCCGGGCCTTCTTCTATTAGAGGAAAGTATTAGACGTTCTAATTCCTATTTGCGCCTATAAATTTAAAAAAGAAATATTCGCCTATATTATCCTAAATTACTTCAATACGGATACTATTTTTTAATTAAATTTAGAAGTTTAACTATTAACGAAGGAGGAATTCTAAGAATATTTAGACGATAGAGTTAAAACCGAAAGGATTTTATTATAAGTATTAAGGTTAAGGAGGTTAAGAGAGTACTATTTAATAGTCGAATTAGAGGAGGAATAATATAAAGAAATTGCGAAGTACTTTTAAAAGGAAAACGGAATATTAATAATATTAAAATAATAGAACGGGAATAAAGAGGAGATATTTATACTAATTATAGGAGTTATTTAAATTATAATTATAGTAAGAACCGAAAAGTACTATTTAATGAGCGTTTAATTATATTTAAGAAGCTATTCGAGTAGTTCTATTATATAAGCCTAATTTATAATAACCTTATAACGCTATTAAATTTAATTATTATTTATAAGGGTGCGGCCGGGAATATTAACGGCTATAGGGCTACCGGGAATAGAACTACTACTATTATTAGAATTAGAAATTATATAAGTAGGAGTAGTATAACTACTACCGTTGGATATAATATATATAGGAATAATAGCGCTATTACTAAAACCGGACGTAATTTAAACTAGGTTTATAATACTACTGCCAAATAAAGAAGGGATATAATTGTAATAAATATCCTTCGTAACTAATTTATAGTAACCCTTCTACTATTATTTAGTAATATTATAATTTAAGGTATAAAGAAAATACTTATAATCGGTAGGAAGATTATTCTATTTTAGATAAATATATATATAATTAATAAAATTATTAGTAATATAAATAAAGATATTTAAATTATAATTAAACCTATCCTAGCTACCTAATATTATAATAATAGTTACCGTTTAAATAGCGTTGGGGGCGTTATAGAGACTAGTAGGGATATTTAATATATATTTACTGGAGGTGTAATTGTAAATAGTATTTTAAATATTACTAATTAGGAGCGTAGGAATTAAATAACGAAAAAGACGAATAGAGAATAAAGGACCTACTAGTAAACGAAATAAAATAAATCCTATTGGTAACGACCTTCTTAAAGGTACTAAGGGAATTAGGCCTATTATTAGAACGTATAATAGAAGCGAAATTTAGAATATAGTAAAGGTAAGGAATTTTATAGATAATATTAAGTAAATTAATATAAAAACCGAAGAAGGAAGGGAAGAAATTATATTAGTTCTAAGGGGGATAACTACCGAAGAAATTATAAAGGGTACGAATAAAGAACGTAAGTTCTAAAAATATAATTAAAAGGACTACGGGGGACGTAAAATTTAAGGATACAATAGGGGAGGAACCTTCTATATTAGAAATTAAATTAATAGGGCTAGGATAATAGCGGCCGGAGGAAATTATTTTAATAGAAATTATAATAGGGAAGAAGGAGGAGAAGGATTAGGAGGGGTATTATATAGGGGGATTATATAAACGAGGGAAGGGGTCCTTATACCGATATAAATAAAGATAGAATTGTAGGGTAAGAGAATAAATAATAGGGTAGAGGTATTTATAAATAGGGAAAGGAGGTAAAGAAATAAGGTAATAAATAGAAAAATAAAATAGGGAAGTAGGGAGGAGGCGGAAAAAGGAGCGGTTGGGAGTGAAATAGAGAGGCGGCGAAAGAGGCAACGTATTAAGTTTAGTCCTATTCCTATTATTCCTATTATTCTAATATTAGAATAACGTAGTAGTAAAAGAAATAAAATTATATTCGTTATAGCGGTGGGTAAGAACCGTTATAACTATAAACAAAGTAGAAGCAGTATAGTAAACTATAATTGAAATAGAGCTAGAGGTTTTCATCCGGAGGCGCTTAACGTCTTACGGTTTTCCCCTCCAAAGAACTAGAGAAGGACCTCATGCCAATAAGGCGCTATAGTTTATAGTATAGGGAATAAGATTATATATAAAGGGATTTATCCGTCCGTCGACTTTAGATATAACCTCCCCAGTCCTATTAGTAAGAAAATTAGAGGGAGGTATAAGGATTTATATTAATTATAAA
Source organism: Neurospora intermedia (assembly GCA_037102815.1). Classification (NCBI taxonomy): domain Eukaryota; kingdom Fungi; phylum Ascomycota; class Sordariomycetes; order Sordariales; family Sordariaceae; genus Neurospora; species Neurospora intermedia. The sequence continues at coordinate 2,036,029 of BTPP01000007.1, forward strand.
GGTATTAATAATATTTTTCTAAAGAATAGATACTTACTCCTACTAATTAAGGAAATGCTAAACGTTATTTATAGAACCTAATAATTTACGAAAATAAATATTATTATAATATTCAACCGGGTATATATAATCGAAGGATACGAATAATTAATAGCCTTTATTATACAATTCGGTCTTTATAAATTACTTGTATACCCTTTTAGGTTATTAGGAGTACTAGCGTCTTTTTAGAACTTTATAAATAATATATTATATAATATCCTTAATATTTATACTATAATATACCTTAATAATATCCTTATTTTCTTAGAAATATATAAAGACTATATACGGTACGTCCGCGAAGTACTCCAACAGTTAATTAACGTAGGTCTATAAATCGATATTAATAAATATAAATTTTATATTAAGAGGATTAAATACCTAAGGCTTATTATTACCCTAAGAGGAATTAAAATAAACTCTGAGAAGGTAGACGTAATTATAAAATAGGAGGCCCTAAAGAGTAAACGTTAATTATAACGATTCCTAGGATTTATAAACTTCTATAGGAGGTTTATTATTAATTTCTTACGTATAGGTAAACTATTATACGAATTATAAAGAAGATTATTAATTGGAAGTAGGATAAAGAGTATAATAATACTTTTAAAGCCCTAAAAGTAGTATTTACAATTACCTTAATATTAAAAATCTATAATTAGGAAAAGCCTATAGTTATTAAAATAGACGCTTCAGACTAATTATTAGGAAGTACGTTATCCTAGATATATAATAGCGAATTCTATCTAATAATTTACTTCTTAGCTAAATACTTAGCGGCTAAGTATAATTATAATATTTATAATAAAGAATTACTAATAATTATTAAAGCCCTAGAAGAATAGCGACCGGAGTTGGAAGGCGCTTCCTAACCCTTCAAAATTATTATAGATTATAAGAATTTAAAGATATTCGGTACTATAAAAAAACTTACCCCTAAATATATAAAGTAGTTTAAATTCTTATTAAAATTTAATTTTACTATTAAATATCAACCGGGATCGATTAATATTAGACCCAACGCTCTAAATTGGAAGTTAGAATATATACCTAAAGATAAAATAAGAGTAACCCTCCCCGCACCCTATGCTTTCCTATCCGCACCCTCCCCCACCCAGAAAAATGGGTCCGTCCAGCTGATGACACTTGACATTGAAAATCCCGTTTTTGTACGCGAAATTTCGTCTTTTCAATGTTGCACATCATCGCTCCAACTTGGTCATTTTTTTCACTCTCTTCTATACGGCCAATTACACCCATTTGCACTCAACGCACTTAACGCCTTCAACGGACGAAGACGAGGAGTTGGGTCTATACTAGGAATAGAAAGTACGGCGGGGAGGCCCGGTAGTGAAAGGAGGCGAAGAATAGGAAACTACCGAGATATTTTCAATTAGCTCATTTGACGAACTTTCTTCTAAACTATCGGAGGTCAGTATCCAGACTGCAGGGCGTATTTGCAGGTGCAGTGGGTGGTGACCCAGCTACAAATATTACCGACCATCGAAAGTATGGAAATTTACAGCCAAAAACCCTATATTTTACATGACAGCCGATATCTGGGTGGGGGAGGGTGCCAGTAGGAAAGCATAGGGTGCGGGGAGGGTTACTCTAAAATAAATAATAGGTTTAAAGTAAGAAAGAAACTATTTATCGACTTAGAATACTTCGATTAATCCTTTGACGGGCAATTTATAGACGTCGATAGCGAAAGTTTTATAATAAACGCTATATTAGAAAATGGAGCCCCTCTAGTAGTATATACCCTAGAAGGTAGCCTTAGGGAAGAAGAAAATAGATTGGGTATTTATATAAACAATCTAATAAATTACTTATATACTAATTCTCCTATAATAGCCGACATCCAAAAAGTTATCCGGGTAGGGAGCTGCTAATCAAAATACTTAAAGAAGAAATTAAAAATCCCCTTCGCCGAATATTATATAATTAATAATAGGGTAATATTCTATAATAAGTTAGTAATACCTCCTAATAATACAATAATCTAACTAGAACTAATTTATTGTACTTATTTTTTAATATAAGGGGGCTACTTAGGTAGGGATAAGATAGTAGCGTTAATATACCGATATTTCTAATTAAGAATAGTTATTATAGTAAATATATACTATAAAGTATATATTCTATATAGTAAGACTAAAGCTACTAGAATATTACTAATAAAGTTCTTCAAATTATTACTAATACTATATACTTTATAGAAAAACATTTCTATCAATTACGTAACCCTATTCCCAAAATTAAAGAGGGCGGGTAGAAGTACTAAGTACGAGTACGTACTAATTATAATAGATAGACTCATAAAAATACGGTATTTTATTCCAGTAGAGGGATTATTAATAGAGGAGTTAGTAGAGAAATTTATTAATCGTATTTATACGCTTTATAGCCTCCTAAATACTATTATATTTAATAAGGGTATTTAATTCGTATTAGCCTTCTAAAAGTAACTATCGCAAAGACTAAGTATTAAACTAAAACTTTCTACCCCTTACTATAAGGAAATAAATAGTTAAATTGAGAGAATTAATACCGAAATAAAATAATACCTACGTACTTTCATTAATTGGACGCAAAATAATTAAGTCGATTAGCTACCTCTAGCCGAATTCCAAAGGAATAATTTTAAATCGGTATTAATAAGCGTTACCCTATTCTTCACCAATTATAATTTTCATCCTCGTATAGGTATAGAACCGACTACGCCTTTACCCCCTAATATTATAGATACGTAACGGAAGTAGATCTTTAATACCAACTAATTAGTAGTACATTTTAAGGAGGTCTAGAACTTCGTTAAAACGTCCTCCCTATAGGCCTAAGAATAGTACGAAGCAGTAGCGAATAAGAAGCATATTAATACGCTTAAATATAAAATTAATAATAAAGTAATACTTAATATAAATAACTACGCTACTAAACGACCGTACAATAAGTTAATACCCCGTTTCGAAGGCTTATTTCGGGTTATAAAAGCTAGCTCGTATATAGTAGAACTAGCCCTCCCTCAGAATATAAAAGTCACCTATATTATTAATATATCCCGGGTTAAACTTTATATCGAGGGACTCTCCGGTTAAAGAAAATTAATAATAAATATTAGAATAAATAAAAGTATAATTATTACTAGAATAAATAACTTCGAAGAAGATAGGCGATAGGAGTTCGAAGAGCTATTAAAATACTAGAAGGTTAATAATTCTTAGAAGTATTTAGTAAAATAATTATATTACCTACTAAATTAGTAACCGGCTAAGAACTTCAATAGCTATTAAAAATTAATATAAGAATTTTAAAATTAATACCTAAAATTAGGCCCTCTATACCCTAACTTTAGAAAAGGATAGAAGATATAGTAAAAGATAAAGATACCCTTAGAGGATAAGATTTTTAATACTATCCCAGCTATAGTAATTCTAATAGTAGACAACCAATGAGTAAGAAGGAGCGCGAAATTGAATAATAAATAATATTTCTATTAACGGTAAAAAATAACCGGCATATAGGGAGAAATACAAAATTGAATAACAATAAAAAAAAAGGAGTTTAGTTCAATTTATTCCGTATACCCTAATCGAATACCTTATAATATACCCTTTTATAAAGCAACCATTAACAGCACTAAAAGATAGTACGTCTTACAGCGGTCTTACATCTCCTATTCCCCAAATTGGCTACATACGCAATTAATACTAAAATTTAAAAATAAGAGGAATCTAAGAGTCTTTATAGATTAGTAGTACAATAATTGAATATTTAAAGAAAAGACAAATTACAAATAAGGAATTAAATATATAAACTCTCTAATACTTATACTAATAGTAACTATAAGCGTCCTATATAAACTACTATACTATAAGCGTCCCTATAGTACCCTCGGTAGGGCTAACAATAGTAAAGGTCGTTAAAGTTCTCTATATACGATAATTAAAGCGTTTTAAATTAATTTCTAGTATATAAATGAATTATTAAGGGAAATAATAATTCTTACAGTAGAAAGGTCGGATTTAGCAATATTTTAACTAGCGTTCTACCCCTAAGCGGAAATTGAAGTATTAGCGGGCGCTAAACAATTTCCCGTCTTAGCAAAATTTTTACTAACATTTAATTAAGCGCAATTACAAGAAGAGCGAGAGGACCCACTTCGTTAATAATCAGGAACTTTTCGAACGGAAACCTCGTTTTGAGGGGGGGTAGTATTATAAGCATTACTACTATATTCCTATATATAGATGGGTACTGTACTGCAGTAGTACAGCTAGCTTACAGCTGTCTAAGTATAGTACAGCAGTCACGTATATATATGCTGTAGTCCGTGTACTGGACCTACGCGTGCCCTACATAGTTCTCGTGCGCGCATAGGATTCTCTTCCTATTCCTCGCACAACAATCAAAGTCTTACCTTAGTGCTTGCTCGCGCCCCGTGACACTTCGTCTATATAAAGTGTATTAATTCCGTTTTAATTGCTTCGAATTCTATATTTCTCGCCCCTACTTATTCTAAGTATATTTCCTACGCTATTTATAACGTCCGGTAATTTTCTTTAGTAATACGAATTACTATTATAATATTAGTATTATTGGCGAAGCCGACTATAATTATATTTGGGATTATTACTAGCTTCCGGTATAGTAGGGTAATAAAAAGAATAAATAAAATAGAGGAGAGGGGGGAGTTTTATAATATTCTAATAATAATTATGAGAATAGGGGCGGGAAGTTTCGTTGTCGAAGAAGAAAGAACTTCTTCTTTTAGCGATAAAGTTCGCTACTTACCGAATAATCTATATTAGGAATTGTATTTCCTATAAAGTATATAGAAGCTACTTATAATTAACTCTATTGAATACTCCCTTTAAATTTAGGAGTATAAGGGATATTATAGCCCTAAACTTCTAAATTATATATATTATATTAATAATTACCCGGATTGTAAATTCTATTAAACGGCCTACCCGGTTATTTATTTAGCCCTCTAATAGGAGGTTGAACTCTTCGGCTACCTATATAAACTTTTTTACTATAAATACTTCGAAGATTTTTCTTACATTACTAAATAATAATATTAACCTCTATACGTCTATTAGCCTTTATTAGGTAGCGCTTTTCCTAGGTTTTTTAAGGATAATTACTTTTATATTCTTAAATTACTATAGGAAATATTTAAATTGGAGGCTAGCGGATATTAAATATACTATAATTTATTAGAATGGTTGTTTATATAGTTTTAAAAACCTATTTAAATACTAATCGATCCTGGGGGCTTTATTAAACGCTATTTGGAAAAATATATCCTAAATATCCTCTTCGTTGATTAATTTACTAATAATTATCGGTTTAATACTATTTAGCAATTTAGTCCAATCCGGTAGGTAATCTATTAGGACTTTTACTTTTAGAAAGAAACGGTCGGTAAGGATTTTAGCCTTACTATTATAATTTCCAATTTCTATTATTCCTTTATAAGTTTGAAGGGCTAATAATTTAAATAGGTTTATTAATCGGTAGCTTCGGGTATAAACCTATTATTCTAGGGGCTAAAGTTAATTCAGGTTTTTCGAAGCCTCGGCGATACTTTTATATTATATAACTTATTAGGCTTTCGTAATTATCCTCGTCTTTTTTATTATAATTTTAATAAAATTCTTTTAGTTTAATATTATTTAATATTTAAACTACTCTTAATATATCCTCCGCGCTTCTTTTATTACTATTTTATATCCTAATATTTATTAATTTACTTTCTTCCTTCGACTTTTCTTCCAGTATAGGACGAATTCCTTTACGATACTTATAAATTCCGTATCAAATTTATAAAAAGTAAATTTAAAATCCTCTATTATATTAATCCTTTTTAGGACTAATATCCGTTTTTCTAATACTTCCTTTACTTTTATTGTATTTATAAAATTCTAATTATATTTTCCTTCTTCTTCTACTTTTTTATTTTTTCTTCTTATTTAAATTTAAATTTCTTAAGGGTAATTGTTTAAACTAGTTTACTCGTATTTTTATACTCCCTAATATTCAACTTTAACCCCGGGTAATAACTATATATAATCGATTATTCTATCCCTCTCTCCTTATATTATATTTTTAAATTTTATTAATTTATTATAGGGAGTAAATAAATTAAATTTGTAGCGTTATACCTATATAAGGAAGTAAATAACCTTTAAATTAATCCTATTCTTTAAATTCTAATTAGGATAATAGAAATTATAATCTTTAATTATAATTAAATTTCCCGCCGGGGGTCCGACTTTAATAAATTTAAAGAGTAGCAATCCTTACTAATATTCTAGTATTCCCTATATAAGGATAGGAAAGTAAATAGAAAAGACGGTCGTTAAGTCCTTCAAATTTTTGAATATTACTATAGCCTAATCCTTTCTAATTTAAAAATTTAAATCCTTTAAATTCTATTTTTTATTTATATATATTACTACCCTCCTTTTTTCTATATAATCGACCCTAAAATATCTTCTACTTTTAGGACGGTAAATATTCTTATTTAAATTTTTACCCGGCTCTTAAATCGCTATAATATTATAAATCTCCTCTTATTTAAATAAAAGTTTCCCTCTCTCGTATAATTTTCCTACATTCTAATAAAATATTTTTAATTAGATTATTAATTACCCTAAAATAGGGTTCCTTCTAGTCCTTCTATAGAGGATAAGAGTATAACTTCTTTAAGGGGGGCTATAATTATATAAATATTATTACTACTATATAATTAATTCCCCTTTACGTTTTATAAATATATATAGATATTTATTAAACTTTAAAGGTTTAACGATTTTAGTTGGGAGGATAGGCCGACGATTTTCTTCGGCCGTCCCCTCTTTATAATTCCTTTAATATATTTCTTTAGGGTAGTAATAATATAGGAATTAGGGGGGGCGTTCGGAAGGATACCTTTATTTATAATTTCTATTGTCGGTTCTAATACCTTTCCGGCCGGGTTCCTACGGGGGGCGAACGTCCGTAGCCTTTCAGTATATATAATAAATATTTTTATAATTACCTTTTAAAGAATAGGGTACTCCTTATAGTTATACGTATAATAGCCCTTCTTCCTATACAATTTATAATGAATAAATAATTTATTATTATTAAACGGACAATTTATTTTACTAAAGCAATCTCCTTCTTATTTAATTTTGCTATAGCGGGCGTAAATATGTTTTTAACGGTAAAATTTCGCTATAGATTCGATTCCCTAATATTTAAAATATTATTAAATATTATTCGAAATTTAAAATAGTTCGTATAAATATATACCGCCATTTTAGAGGAAGAGGTTATTCTAAAGGAAATATACTACCGACGCAATAGTAATTTCTATTAGAAGTAGGCTTTTATTCTCTTCGTCCTTTCTTTTTTATAACCGAATTCTAATAATAAATACCTCCGGGTTTTTCTCCTTCGCTATATTCAATATAACTTCCAACGTAGTATAATTATTAATACTATTTTAGGGTACGCTTCGAACTAGTATATTTATAATATTTATAGTAATAAAAGTATCGGGGCTAAAAATTTCCTTAACCTATATTTAATTATATTAGTACTAATTATATATAAATTCGTCGAATATAATTATATAATTTCCAGTTATCGGTATTCTAATAGCCGTTCGGACTACTAGGCTAATATTCTTCTTACTTAAATATATAATTAAAATTATTTTTATATCTTTATTCGAACGGTTTATAAATTTAGTAATAATTATTATTCTTTTAATAGTAAATTACTATTCGAAGTTAGAGGGAATAAACTTTTTAATAATAGTAAATAATTATTAAAGGGTAGTACTAATTTTATTCGGGCTAGCTTTTACCATAATATTAATTTAACGCTTTAGTATTTCTTAAGCGCCTTTCTTAATTTCCTTTAGAATATCCTTCTTTAAATCGTCGAAATCCTTCTTAATAATAAATTAGTTGGTTCTAACCTTACTAACCTCGGGTCGCGTAAATCTACTTTTTCCGATACGTACCTTCGCGAATTTGAAAAGTAATTTTCGAACCTAGCGATAGTCCTCGGTCGAAACGGTATTATAGTCCGTAGACTTATTCGCTTTAACGATAAATTCTTCAATATTTTATTATCTTCTTCTATTTTATTCGAAGTTTTCGTAGTAAGTACAACTTTAGGATTGTTATATATTAAGATTTCCGCGAGCGGGTTATAGATATTATTTTCAAATTTATAAATACCGCCGTCGATAGCCATCGGTAACGACGATACAACGCCGTCGCTACACTCGTCGCAGGACATTATAAGGGACGTAAACGACCCTCCTAAGTCGCTTGCCGTTATTAATTTTCGTTTTGGAGCACTCCTCGACCAGAAATCGGCGTTTCCGGTTTTAAAGCAGTCCAAATATCGAGTAGAAGGACGGGCATTACCTTATACGGCATATCCTTAATTTAATAGGAATAAATAATCTAAATACATACTAAATTAATATTAATTTACTATATAAAACTCTTAAAAGTATCGCTACTACAAAGTTCAAAATATTCCCACTTACATTTATACCACCCCTTCGAACTCAAGTAGAAATTAAAGAATTCGGCCGTACTTTATTCGAAGAATACTAGGATATAATTAACAATCCTAGTCTTAAAGTAATCAATTGCCCAATTCTAACTTTTATCGATAGATTTAGTATATATCGCAATACATACAAATCTATCATAGGGGTATATTAAGCGCTAGCCGGCCTACTATATAATATCCGAGCTTGAAATACTAACATCTTCCCTATTATATTAGGTCCCCATATATTAAATTTTAATAATATTGTTAAAGCTTTAAGATATCTAATACCTTTAAACCGAGGTACAGTAATAATATAAATTAAAGGTCGGCCAACCTTAGTATTAATATTTACCCTATATTATATTAACAATATACTATAATAAAATTAAAATGCCGGCGTAGTTAATATATCTAGCTATAAATTCTATCGATTTTACTATATTAGCCTAAATTATATTATTAACTAACAAAACGTTCTAGAAAAGTTCCAATCAAATATTAACCAATACTATTACTAATATATATAAATAAAATACGAGGTCGATATTAATATTATTACTAAAGGCTACTAAGCTATATATTGAACTCAATAGGGTATTAGTCTAAATCGGCCTATATTATTCAATTTAAAACTAACCCTCAATATAATCCTAATACGACCCTTTAACCCAATTTATTCCAAATATAAGGGTATTATAATAGAAACCTATAAAATACTTTTAAATATCTTCCTAATATTAAAAATACAAACCGAATATAGCCGTACTATATAGTATTAACTATTTCCTTCTAGTTAAACTTTATTACTTTCGCCTATTTCTTACCTTCTAAATTACACTTTAACCAATCACGCCAAATAATCTATTATAGCACCGCCACTATTGTCATGGGGCTTGCTGCCCGTGGCTGGAGTAACTGGCAGTCTCGCCAGTCCGAGTCTCAACCGGCCGGCAGCTGATGCGACCAATCAGGTTGCTTGCCGCTGCGGTACTATAGTGGCCCGTGCGCGTGTACGTCCCTTGAAAAGGATAGCTAGCTATGCCCGCCCAGAGGGCGCTCTTTTACCCTCTTTTCTTCTTCGTAGAACCTTATCAATTAATTGAGGCTAATATCTATACTAATTGTACTATACCCCTTATATTAGGTTCTACTAACGTTTTTACTAGCGGATATAATAGAATTTAGTAGTAGAATAGTAAAGCGGAAATTAAAGACGGCCAGTAGCTTACAGCGTAATATTACAGTATTTATCAATTACTATAGTCGGACTTAATAATGTAAACTTCAATAATATAGAGGAGTTCTATAATTCTTAAAGTGGTAATTAATAAGATACTAGCGGTAATACCCCTAGCGATAGCTTTGTAAAGAGCTTTATTATAGTATTAAATAGTAATACTTCTCTCTATAATTGTATTAAGTCCCTTTTCTTTAATTCTAATCCTAATCCTATTCTTATTCTACGTTTAGATTTCCTATTTACGGATATTTCGACTAATCGAGCGGCGGGCTTTAACGTCCCTACTTTAAATGCCCCTACTAACTAAAATAATAATTATAATACTACCCTATATAAGAAAAAGCCTTTTAAACTCTCTAAGTAGGATAAATAGCCTTATGTATTCCTCTTTTACTATAATAAACTTATTAAAATATATAATACCGATATTAAAGCCGGGCTTCGCACCAATTACAATACTATATAGTATAAAATTTTTAATATACTCCCCGATAATAAGTAATTATAATTTAAAGGGTTCTAAATTAGTAAGACCGCCCGTAGCGAAGAAGACCCTATAGCTTTATTCAATTAAATCCAAATAATTTTCGGTTTATATTAGAATAGGGATATTACCCTTAATAAATTCTTTCGCTTTTATTAGAAGGATAGAGAACTATTTACGACTTTCTTTACTACCTTCGATAATAAGCTTTTAAAAGCCGGTAATTATAATTAAGAGAGTTTAGTTAAATTAATATACCTTCGTTATATAATTAATAAGAAATTCTATAATAAATTCTTTTTAATAGACCTCTTAAATAACTACTATACGTATATAGCCTAAATGTAGTACTATATTGCCGGTTACGAACGTACGTTTAAATTTAAAGAAAATTACTATAAATATCTTTATAATTAGTAGGGTCGCTCTACCTAAAATAACGGCTTTTACTTCCCCGCATCCTATACTAATATTCCGAAGCTTAATAACTAATGTTAATAATTTTCTATTCCGCCTTCGAATCTATTTAAGAACTATACTACGGATATTAATAGCGACGCTATTATAGGAACTACTCGTATTAGTACGTCTATTAGGGGTCGTAGTAATTAAGAGTAAAACGGTTTAAATTCATCTACTTCCCCTAAATATACTAAGTAAGTCTCTAATAAAAAACATTAAAAATATAAGGATAATAATTTATACCTCTATTATTGAACTTCTATTTATTATATAAATAATTATCCCTACTTACTAACAGTTCCTCCGAATAATAATATCCGTATTTAAACTACTATTATAGAAATTCCTCTATTATTAAAAGAGGATAAAGGGTTAAACTCTACCCCTAAATAGGGAAAAAAATAATTCCGGAGTAAAATTAAGCCCTAGAGCCCTTAAAAGTACTAAATAAAGTAAAAGAATTTAAATCCAAATTGTAAATAAAAATAGAACCTATATTAATCCTACTTATTATTAACGATTATAATTTATTCTACGCCCTTATTAATAAGGATTACTAGTATTATATTGCAATTAGTAAGAAGGTTATTAAAAATTTTAATATTCTTATTATTTCTATTAAACTTCGCTATATAAAGGGAGCCTCTACTACTATAGAAGGAACTACTATTTAAGGGCTTACTTACTTCCTTACTAAGGTTAATAGATATATATATTTAATATATACGTACGTTGTCCCCCTTTTAAAGTTTCCTATTATCCTAAGTAAACCGTAGTTGAAAGTAATAAAAATATACTCCGTCCCTTACAAAAAAAGGATATACTTAGGTATTATAGACTATTAGGTCCTATATATCGGAGGAAAATAGGTACTAGATATAGACTTTATTAAAAATATTAAATCCGCTATTTATATATTCGTTACTACCTTTGTAAGTTATATTCGCCGTTTACGAAAAGAATTCGGTAATAAAGCCGCCGAAGAAACTATATATACAATTAACCTAAAGGATATAGAGAAGGCGCTACAATTAAAAAAGGTCTATACTAAAGAATAATTTAAGAAAATAATTCCCTTAATATATTATAACCTCCTCCTATTATAAATGAAAGAGAATATTAATAAACGGAATCCTTATTACCCTAGTATTGACTATCGGATCGAAATTAAGAAAGGACCCGACGGTAAGGAGCTTCCCCTACTTTTTAGCCTATTGTATAGTATAATTTACAAAGAACTTTTTATCCTAAAGAAGATATTAAAGGACTTATTGGATAAAGGGTTTATTAGAGTAAATAATTTTAAAGCGGGTGCCCCTATATTATTCATCCGGAAGCTGGGCGGTGGCCTCCGCTTCTATTATAATTATTAAGCTTTAAACGCTATTATTCGAACGGACTAATATCCGTTACTATTTATTAAAGAAATGTTTTATATTTTAAAGGGAGTAAAGTAATATATTAAGGTTAATATTATATAGGCCTTCTATAAAATTCGTATAATTATAGGAAAGGAGTAGAAAATAGTATTTAAAATTCGTTATAATTTATTCGAGTAGTTAATCGTCCCCTTCGGACTAAGGAACGCCCTAACGATATTTTAATAGTATATTAACTTTATTTTGTAAGAATATTTAAATAAGTTCTATATAGCGTATATAAATAATATCCTTATCTACACCTCGGGCTCTAAAGCGGACTATAAAATTAAAGTCCGTTTTATACTATAGAAGCTCTTAAACATTAGATTGTACTTTAACCCAAATAAGTATAAATTCGCCATTAAAAAGGTTAAATATTTCGGGTTTATTATTTATACTAGCGTTAGAATTTAAGTTAACCCCGAGAAGGTTAAGGCGATTTTTAAATAGTTGCCTCCTACCTCCTAGAAGGGTATATATAACTTCTTTAAATTTATTAATTATTATAGAATATTTATACTTTAATTCTTTAAGGTTGTAGTCCTCCTTATAATATTAATTAATAAAGGAGTAATATTTAAATGGATAAAAGAATATAAAGCCGCCTTTTAATTATTAAAGATATTATTTACCTAAGCTCTAATTCTTATTAAATTCGATCCGGATAAGAAAACGTTCTTCGACACGGATTATAACGGTTTTACGCTCGGGGGTATTATTTCCTAAGAGGTTAATAATATTAGGAAGCACGCAGTTGTAGGATATTATTTACGGAAGTTCAATACTATTGAATAGAATTACCTAATTTATAATAAGTAAATATTGGCGATTATTAATTATAAAGGGATAGACTACTTTACGAATTAGAAACGAAGATACTATAATAATGGAATAGGGACTTATAAAGATCCTAGAGATATTGGGCCTAATTGAAAATAGTCCTAAAAATACCCAAATCCTAATAAATTAAGGGGAAGGTATATTAAAGGCTATAAATATAAGCCTTATACTATTTATAATTCTTAAAAGGCCGGAAGTACCTTATAATAGGGCTTTTCTTCTTTAGTATTTCCTTCGATAAGTATTTCCGGACTTTTTCGAAGGTAATAGGTTGTATAAGGGCGTCGTTGTACAACGAATTACTAAGGCCGGTATTAAATACTATAACGTTCGAAATAGTACCGCCCTCCGAATTATTAGGGAGGGCTATAACCTTCGCTACTTCAAAAGTAAACGTTTTCTTAGCGGCGCCGGAAGGTTTCCTATAAGGTATAGTAAAGTAATAATAATACTAAAGCGGGTTAAATATAATTGTAAAATAGTGGCGGACTCGGTAATAAAATGGATATAATACGGCGGGTATAGTAGCGTAATATAAAGGAGAAAAAAGGGAAGGAAGAAGGAAGGTGGGTTAAAGTTTCTTTTATAGAAATTTGGGCGACCCAGAATAATATAATTAAAGAAAGATAAAATAAAAGGCTACCGACTATAGGGAAATTATAATAAGAAGGACGGAGGTAGGGCGGCGACGGGCTAGGGCTGGGACGGATATATATATAATACAAATTTATCACCTCGGTTATAACAGTAAAGTTATACCGAGAGGAAGGAAAATAGGAAGGTACGGAGCCGATACAGCGCTATTACAATAGTAAAGCGGAGGGTTTTTATCCGGCTAGTACAGTACGGTTTTTCCTACCGACTACGAACGAAGTAGTACCGTATGCCCACTGGGCGGACTATGTATATAGTTAGCGTGTATAAGACTAATAATAATATAAATAAAGTCCGGCTAAACACCGCTTATTATATTCCTCTTGAAAGACTTATTTAATACATTTAGCGTCTTTATTATAATTTTCGATCTTAGTTTTAATAGCGCTTATTATTATCGGTATATTACTATTGATATTTTTAAAGGTAAACTTACAATTTATTCTCGTTGGGGGAAAGACTTTTAATAGCGGTTAGCGGCCCCCTTATCACCTCTATTAAACTTACAAAAGGTTCGGTTTATATCAAACCTTTAAGCGATATTTTCTAAATTTTCCATATATCGATTATAAATTTTGAATATACGGACTAAAATTAATTAATCGTATAGAGTATTAAATATAAAGGTATTTAATTAAACGAGTTAGGATTCGTCTTTTTAAATTAACCCTCCTACCTTTATTAAGTTCTTTTTAAAGACCGGGAAAAAATCGGCAAAGCTTTGATTGTTACATTAATAAATAATTCGTAAGCAAATTAACGTAAATTGCTTCTCATTCTTATTACCAAAAATTAACTTTAAGTAATTGAATTAATCAATAGGCCGGTCAAAATCGTTAGTGTAATTATAGCACTAGAATACTTCTACCTTAATTATTTTATTACTTGGAAATACATTAAATAATATTAGTTATCCCAATCTATTATTAAAAATTACTCTAATTGCTCTCTCCTCTCTATATATAAGGCGTAATTACATTAGGAATAGAGAGAAGGTCAAAGTAAATTCATTTTACTTCGGTTACTAGATATTCTTATATTTAGTATTAGGAACGGTGATAGGGGCAGCTTCTTAAATAATACCGATTACAATATTAGGGGTAATAGTAATTGTATAAATAATCGTTTAAGGGTTATTCTACGCTCTTTAAGTAATAAGCGACGTACTAACGGCAATTCTAACAGCGTCGGCGAACGCTATATTAATAAAAATACTTTTAATAAAATCGTTTTTCTCTCTCTCTATTTACTAAGCTTTAGCCCGTTATACTTCTTCTTCTACGTTCGATATAGCGTATTCCTACCCTTACTACTATAGCGGCGGTAGGTTTTAATCTATTAATTCTATTAGGTTAATAGAACTTAATATAATAGGGATAATAGAATTAATATAGGTACTAGTCATATAGTTTAATTAAGGTTCTATAAAGGAGGGAAAAATCTATTTGAGATGCGGATCCACCGGCGTAGAGGTTTTCATCGGGGCTGCGCGCTCTGCGCCACTGTGGCTAACGATAGCTCTGGTCTTAGAGACCAGAGTCTATGACCCGGGCGCTAGCCCCATGACAATAATTCCTAGAAACAATTTGAGGAATAATCTATTAAGCAATCTCTTTGAAAGGTCTTAACTAGTTTTTTACTTTCGAATAATATTTGGTAATATAGTTAATAATGGCGGTATAGTTAATATATAGCTGAATATTTATATTAGCACGCTATACTAAGGTAACGGTCTGACTATAGTTATTTATACGGTTATTGTTCTTTACCCCATTGTATAACTAATACTTTGGGTTAAAATTGTGTATAAGGTATATTTCCGGATAGTAATTTGTAAGAAAGTAAAACCGATAGACCTTAGATATTAGATCCTTAGGACGAAAAGTACTTTACTTGAGCCGCTTAATACGAAGGTAATAATTATTAAAATACTAGCTATATCGTTATATCTAATTTACTATACGGGATAGAAGGTCGAAAGTAGGTAGATATTGGCCTTCTTCTTCGTTATTACTAATAATAATAAATAGAGGATTTCCTTCACTTTATTAACTAACTCTTTCTAGTTTAACGTTGAAAGTAATTATATAATAACTCTATAATTCTATAAATTACCGTCGTACGTTCTCGTTAATGAATTTAGGGGCCTTAATATAGGGTACTTAGTAAACGCTATAATTATACCTACTACCTCTTACCTAAAATTTAATATAGTACTACCAATCCTTAATCTTAAATTTAAGAATTAAAATATCTTCCTTGAATAATTCGAATCGTTTTTGGAGGTAGTATACTACAATATGCGGGTTTTCTTTAAGGTTCCTCCTTATAATTCTATAACGGACTTTAATAGATATTTTCTGCTATTCTTCGAGATTAGGTATATATTAAGCAAAGCTTTCCTAAAATATATTAGCCGTGCTAAATATGATAGATTAGGCAATATACCTAATACTTACATATAAGTACGTAGTTCGTAACTTTTATATATCCAATATAGCCGTATACTATATATAGTATTAGAAAACCTTACAACCGAATTGAAAAGCCGGCGTGCCTTTAGCGTATTAGATTCGACTATTTCCCTTAATACTTCGATACTAATTAAACCCTTATTATTTATACTACTGTAATTAGAATAAATAAAGAAAGCCGACTTCAAATTGACTTACTTACGTATCAAGGTATTGAATGTAAGGAATAGGAATCGGTAATATCAAATAAACCGTCTATTGTACTATTTAAGTACGTATTCAATATAATCCGTATAATTAATAGATTATATACAAGGTTCAATAAAATTAATTTTCCCGTCTAAATAGAATATAGGGAATACCTGTAATACAATTAGTTAAGATTTATCCCATTCATATATAGGGTAGTTCCATAATAGGCTGGGTTTAAGAAAGGGTTAAGCTAGAGGATATTAGCCGGCGGGTTAAGGTTAAAGTTGCGGAGGTTAGCCGGCGGGTTTTCTATATATCAATTGAACCGGTACGGTATTTAGTATATTTTATCTTCTATTTTATAATTATTAACGAAGTTACTCTATATTTACTTAATTAGCAATAAGGTTAGGGAGGGCGGCGACTTCCAGCTCAAAAGTATTATCTTCTTGTTTATTACTGGTATTACCGTCCCTCTCTCTATCTAAATCGAGATCCTCGTTATCCGGGAAATTATTAGGGTTAAATTTATAAATAACCAATTTATTGTATACATTATGTGAGATCACCAACGAGATCAAGCGGTTGAATACGATTAATTGAGTGCTATGGAGAGAGAGGGAGACTGGCAGAGTCTGGAAGGCTAGATATGGTGCGGTCTGGGCAGGGCACAGAGTAGGGACTGGGCCCAGTGAATGCTGTGCCCAGTGAATACCAGGGACCCACCAACACACCCTCATAGACTGGAAGACTGCCAAAATAGTATCTAAACCTCCATACTATTTATATTGTGATATCTTTCATAGTATTAACGATATTTCAAGCCCAGGGAACCTTCTTCTAGACTATACCTATCAACTTGATAAATCTAGCGTGCTTATCCGGCTTCAATGGCTTCGTCAAACCGTCGGCTAGTATCTCGTCACCCGGTAAATGTTCGATTGTAAATGCCTTCCTATCTACCTCTTAAATTAACTATTTATACCGTATATTAATATAATAGTTCTTAGTAGGTTGATTGGGGTTAAGAACCCGATCCTTGGCGTTGTTACTATCTGTGTAGAATACTCTATTGACCTTGTGAACTCCCAGATTCACGCTCAAATCATCCAGCATACCACCAACCCAATCGAAAGCCTTAGTTATAGGTACCAAATTGGTAAACTCTGCTTCTATCGTGCTAGTTGTAATAAGATCCTATTATTTAGACTTCCAAAGGACGGGACTACAGGTAAAGAATACAATATAACCCGCTATACTCTTCCTTAAAGGGATATCGTTGGTAAAGGAGGCGTTGGTATATACGTAGAAGGATGGGGCTATTAACGGCGAGAGTATACCGCCCAACTCAATACCTAAATCGGAATACTCGAATAGATACCGCTATAAATGCTTTATAACGATAAGGTAGCGATTAATAGGCTTTTTAATACCCTTTAATAGTTTATTGACGGTAAAGGCGATGTTTGGCCGGGTATTTATTAATAACCAATTTAATAAACTAATTTTGTTAGGGTAAAACTTAGCTTCTTCTAGTAATATATTGTTACCCCTATAAATCTTATAGTCCGGTGGTTATACTATTTTAACGCTGTAGAGTTTACTATTATTATTGAACTTATCGATAACCGATTTAGTATATTGTTATTGAAATATAAAGACTATACGAGTCTAGCAGTCCTTTACGATATTGTATCCTAGAAATGTACGTACTTACCCCAACTCTTTAAATTTAAAATAGTTAGCCAATTAGTCTTTAATTTAATTAACGATAGCTATAATTAGTACGGTAATAAGAAGGTCGTTAACGTATAGTATTAATAATACTCCCAATACTCTATTAACAAATAAGTAAGAATTTATAGAGATTAGTATAAAGCCGGCCTCTTTGAATACTAGTACGAGAGTATTAAATTAGTAAAGTGGGGAACGTTTAAGACTATAGAGTACCTTAGTAAACTAATATACTACGTCTTCTTTACTATAATTGGGTATAGGCTTTTTAAGCGCTATTGGCTGCTCAATATAATATTAAGTGTCGTTAGGAATAGAAGTATTTAAAAAAGCAATATCAAAATCGAACTAGTAGTATTCGTAATTGTTTATAACTATAATAGCTAAGAATAATCTAATACTAACCGAAACTACTACCGTTATATATATCTCTTATACCGCCCAATTACTTTATTCGAAATTACTATAAACTATCTATTTGGCTCTAGCTTTCTAATCTTTAGTATTAATATCGTACTTCTTATTATATACCTATTTTCCAAATAGTACCTCTATATCCAGAGATTTAGGGACTAAAGTATAGACTCCCCTATTTTCGAATGCCTTAATTTACTTTTTTATAGCTAGTAACCAATATAATTTAAAATTACCCTACTTACGTACTACTCGATAATTCTTTAATATAAATTGTTATACTTTGCTAGCGGCGATGACTACTATATTATAATTGATTTCAACGGTAGTAAAGCAATATATAGGTATTATATATCGTACTAAACGACTCTCTATTAAGCCGTAAAAGTTGTTAGGTAGCGTCATAGAGTCTTATACAATATTACTATTACTATCTTTTACGCTTTGAACATTATATTTAAAATTTACTAGTTTGGCCGTAGAACGACAAGGTCTGCCTTCGCTTACCTCTAAGTGTAGTACTTGCACGCCAGACTCAAAAGGTTAGCTTTCTTATCCTTGGGCCTAAATAGATTATCGGTCTATAGGGCCCGAATTCGACATCGGAGGGCCCGAATTCGAAATCGGAGGGTCCAAATTCGAGGCTTATTTCTCTAGGTTCGGTCGAAGTTGTAGCTTGCTAATTCGCAATGCCAGCGACGGAGTATATTATCGCGTTCTAGTGGGGTTCAGTATACCTATCGGTAGCAATCTTACTTCTAAAGCTGGTTATTAAAGACTATTAGGCAGCAGGGTGCTAAGAGCAATATAAACAATTATTTCGTCAGAATCGCGTCGGTCGCAATTGCGGGGTATAGGGTCTTCTTTATTAAGATCTTCAAAATTGAGAAGATCGTCGTTATACTCGATAATATCCCTAACTAGCAAACTTAACGGTTATTATTATAGCAGGTTAAACAATAAGCGCGCTAGCGAGGTTATTAGAGCCGGAGTTGGAGTTAAGGACGGAATCGGGGTTAATAACGGCGATACTAGCAGCGCTATATTAATTAGAATAGTCTAGGGAATTACAGTAGTCGTTAGAGTAATCGAAGCGACTAGAATAATTACAGTAACTATTATAGTTAAGGGTACTAGTATAACCTCTAGCGAGAATAGCAATATAATCGTTATCTCCTATATCTTAACTTCCTACTTAGATAAATCGGTCGCTTATTAAATTAATTCTACTACTTTCAAGTATAATTATAAAACCGTACCGTCTACTTTAACTTGAATCAAATAGCCGCTATCCACTACTTTATTAATTTCATCGACTATCTAATCTAAAAAGATAACGTAATACTCAATTACATCGCTATTATTGCTACGGACTAAATCTTTATAATTGACTGGATCTTTTTCAAAAAAAGTTACCGCGCTAGCTCTAATAATCTCGCTAATATATAGGTTCTAAATAAATACGATACGACTATAGATATTATTAAAGCCAATGAAATAACCCTTTTATACTCTAGTACGAAATTTATCGCACTATAGTCGCTTCTTTAACTTAATAAAGTAATAAGCCGTATAGAAGTAAGACCTCAAATACTTAAAATATAGCTTCCTAATTTCGTTTAAGAAATTGGCCGCCTCAGCGAATAGCTCCTATAAACTCTTACCTCCACAAGCTTTTAAAAGTAGAAGGTTAAGTACTCTAATAATATAGTCCACTACAAATAGCTATAAATACTCTAATATATTAAAATCCAATATTAAAACTCTAGTATATTATATAATAATAGTACTAGCTCTTTCAATCTTACCTGATATCTATAAAATATAGGGTATTAATTTTAGAAGCTCAATACTCTCTATACGTACCTACTCGACAATTTTGCTACATTAAAATTCCTTAGTACTAAAACCAAACTCTAGACCGCTATTAAGACTAAATACCCTAATTTTAAAGCCACTTTGAAGCTTAGCCTATTTTTTAAACTCTTTAATCTATACAAAGGCATTGCCCTTATTAACTATAAACCTTACCTAATAGAAGCCGGTAACCTAATTAATAAAATAGATTATATACTAATCTTCCTTATAGCTAGATAAAGTATAGGAAACAACATCGACGTAGATATATGCCAATAGTTGAGTTGAAACTTTATTAGCGATTTTGGGGATTATATTGTAAGCCTTGGCTTTAACGTATACTTTATAAAAATAATCTTAACTATTACTTAACTTAATACCGGCCGCCTCACAAACTTTAAGAACCTACTCTTTACCTATATATATAAAGCGATAATATATTATTAAGTAGTTAATTGAAGCTATTATAATATAGCGAACGTTTTAGAGACAGTCTAATTAAATATATATTAGAAGGATAAGAAGGTCGTTAATCTATTTACATTATATCGTAACTTTACCGTATACTAATATTTAGTTAGACTTCATATCCCAGACCATACCATTATTAAAAAGACCTCTAGTTGTTAATAAATTTACTAGGGTAGAAGGATTATAAATATAATCCTTAATTCTAATTTTGATAATTATATTATTTAAAGTAGCTATAGTTAATTCAACGGTACCGATATAGTAAGCATAAATCGAAGTCCCATCACTAATAGTATAGACTGCTAAATAGGGTAGTAGTTATATATCTATAAAATATTTTAAATAATTAAAGATATTATTTGCATAACTAGAGTCGTAAATAACTAGATTTCAAATACTACCTAGTTATTAGTATTACCTTAGAACCTATTAGTCTTTAGCTAAATTACTATAGGCATATTAAAATTATAATTAGGAATAATCGATTAATTAACTACTCTAAGTATAATCAATACGCTCAATAGCATTAATTAGGGGCTCTAATAAAAATCTATACTAGTACCCATACCTATTATACTTATCAATATTCCACTTCTATATAATAAAATAGAATTAATAGTAGCGGGAGTAGTAAAATTAATTAAAGTATTATTAGCAAGGGCACTAGTGCCAGCGGCTACCTTCTTAGCCAATATATCCTTCTTAAGCTTCTAAGTATCAAGCGCCTACTCAAGGAAATATACCCAACAGATATCCGCCTTCTTACTAATATAATAACCGCAAGAGATATACTTCTAAATAGTATAGATCTTCTTATCGCAGCTAATATAATCGACCCGCTTAGAGTCCTCCTTCTTCTTATCAATCGAACCACCATTATTATTATTATTCTTATTAGCATTATTATTATTATTGGCCAACTTCTAAATATTAATATTAATACTAGTACGGGACTCAACGTTACCAATATTATTAAGCTCCAATAGGAAAGTACCGACTTCAAGCTCTTTAGCCTCCAAAGCAGCTACCTAGTATCTAGCATCGATAGGGTAGGCAGCCTTCACAGCATTATAAAGGAAGGTAATCTCGAAGTTATCGTCGATCTTGAACTTAGCATCCTCGACACACTTACGGAGTAAGGTATAACGAGTAAGGAAAGAAGCTATAGTATCAAAATTACCGCGCTTAATAGCCAAATACTCAGTAAAAACTTCGCTATAAACCTCGTTAGTAATATAGACAATGCATAACTAAACGAGATTATACGTAACCTTAGGGTCTCTACCAAGTCTATCCCAACTATTAATATTTAAGGTAATAACGACTTCAGGGTTCTTAAGTATAGAGAATAGAATTTTATTGGCGTTGGCGCGTCTAGTCTACCAAATATTATACTTATCGGTATCCGCTTTGTCGGGCTCCGGGATTATCTCGAAGACGTATTCGGCGAATTGAAAGCAGTCAAGCTCGGCCATAAGACCTTAATGCCAATCGGCGATATTCTGCTCGCCAAGGAGGGGAACCAGCAACGAACTGGTAGTCGTCGTAGGCATGGGAGGGTTTGACATGTTAAGAGAGTCGCGTATTTGAAAAAGAAGAAAGGGAGTAGGTATCGCTAGACTAGCCACTAATTGACTTGATTGAATCGCTTGATTCGATGATGAATTTAATTAAATCGATAAATAATTCGATAGATGAACCGATAACTGGTTCGATAGATTCGCTATACAACAAGTATTGGCGAGAATCTTCATATAACGAGGCTAGCTTGTGGGCGAGCGGGCGAGTCGTCAAGTCGACGAAGGTCGCGTTGCTTCTTTTAACCCGGTGGTACAGCGCCTTATTAAAGTTGAAGCCGACGATGCACTGGAGATGCGCTCGTCAAATGCGATCACATGGAAGGTTAGAGAGGGCTCATAACCTGTGAGATCACCAACGAGATCAAGCGGTTGAATACGATTGATTGAGTGCTATGGAGAGAGAGGGAGACTGGCAGAGTCTGGAAGGCTAGATATGGTGCGGTCTGGGCAGGGCACAGAGTGGGGACTGGGCCCAGTGAATGCTGTGCCCAGTGAATGCCAGGGACCCACCAACACATTACCGTTATGAAACGCTTCCAATTCCTAAAATCGAACCTCTACGACTTCGATATCTTAGTATCTAAGGTAGTACTCCTTTGAGTAGTTAAATTAGATACAAAGCTTAATAAAATTAATTATTATAGCGTATTTTATCCGCCGAACAATATAAAGCTCATCCTTAGGTTTGTAGGGTCGAAGAATAATAATATCTAATTTCCGGGGGAGTCGAGGTAGTTAGTAATAAATATAACCAATATTACGAAGGAAGTTAATAATATAGCCAGAGTATTTATATTAGGAACCTTTGATAACCTAAATATTTATAAAGATATAAACCCGGATAATAAATTATTCTTCGATTTAATTGAGGGGTAGTAAGAAATTAGGAATATTACTAAAATCCAGGTTCTTTTGGGCACTAAAATATTTAGGATTATCGGCAATCCTCCGGTTGTTACAATTATAATACTAACGGTAATACTTAGCGGTAATATGTATATTAAAATACCTTTCTTTGTAATGTAGATAGTGTTCTATAATATTTTCTTTCCATACGGCCTTAAAAGTCTTAATTAGATTGTAATTGATATTAATAATAATTCTTACTAGAAGGTCTTTAGGTTAATATAATAAACCCTATTCAAATTCAACGCCCGGAAGTCTTAGGAATTGGCGAAGTTGGGGAGGAGATAATAGTACTAGTTATTTAAAATTGGGCTATATATCCGAATTTCTCTAAGGCGGACTACAACTTCGATGAAGTCATATAGGCCGGGGTGAGGGCAGCCTATTAGGAGGAGGTGGTAAACTATTATTATAAATTTAATATATATTATGAAGCTTAAACTCTACCCTATCGAGATCGGGAAACAACCCTCGCATAAATACCCGCCGATACTGTAAATAGAACTTATTCTTAAGGTCCGTATTACTATATAGAATACCCAACTAGTAATATTTATAAATATTAGACTTAAAATAGTTTTCAGACACCGATGCGATACTGGATCCCTAGTTCAAGCAACGCCCGCTGTATTACTAAAGCGTGGATACTACCTATATCTGTATCTCTTGTTCGGACGGCTCTAGCCGTCCTTACCTAATTGCTTCGCTATTCTTTTTTACTCTACTCCTATACTTCCTTGCTTCCTATCTTCCTATCTTCCTTTCTTCCTTGCTTCATTGCTTCATTGCTTCATTGCTTCATTGCTTCATTGCTTCATTGCTTCATTGCTTCATTGCTTCATTACTTCATTACTTCATTACTTCATTACTTCATTACTTTATTACTTCATTACTTTATTGCTTCATTACTTCATTGCTTTATTGCTTCACTTCATTGGAATTGCTTCATTGGTATTTCTTGAAGCAAAGAGTATTACGATAACTTTATTGATAGGCGATATTGAAAGATTTAGTAAAGGATTTCAGAAACGGAAGGACCTAGTGTATTCTGCCGCGGACTATCGTCGACACTATCCACGAATTGACCAATGAAAAGGTAGCGGGGCAAAACGCCCTAACTAGTTATAGGGCCGTGCCACGCATTGAGCCAATAAGAGGCCAAGAAACTATTGCACGAAGACCTGACTGTAGACGAACCGTCCTTCAACAGGCCGCTCCGGTGGATGTGGGTCCTTGACCCCCAGACTGTGAAAGTCATCCACCTCCTCTGCATAGTTGAAGCACGCTTCAAATATACTTATTTACTATAGCCCGAACAATATTATATACTAGGTAAAAGAAATAATTGTTATTGGGGTTTAAATCTAAATCTAAATTTGGACCGGGGTTTTAACTAACGTTAGGACTATAATCTTCTATATTATCCCCATTCATATTATTATCTAGGTTATTAATTATATCGTCTTCTTAATTGTTATCCCTATTATCAATATTAGTATTACGTTGTTTCTAATTACCGAAGGAAGGAGTAATTGAAATTCATTAACTATTATAATAATAACGACAAAAATTCTACCGAATGTAATTAATTTAGCGGCGGGCTACAGTAGTATTAGGAGAGTCCTATACAAAGTATAATTAGCTATATCTATAAGTAACTTAAAGTATCTATTATATTAAATATATTTATAGATTCTTACCTATAAGAAAGAAAAGAGTAATTGAACGTGTAATATAATCTCGATCTTAAAGCCATATATTAATATTAATAATTCTTCGAAATTATTATATTAGTTAGACTAATACTAGTACCGGGGCCGGGGCCGGGGCTAGGCCTAGGGGTTTTTACTATAGTATTAATATAGGTAGTACTGTTGGTAGTAGTACTATCGGTAATAGTGTTATCGGTAGTAGTACTATCGGTAGTACTATAAGTAAAAATAGTTATAATTCCCGCTCTAATAACTTATCGAATTCTTCTTTACGGGCAACTATCCTAATAAATTAGAACTACGAAGTTAGAATTGCTAGAGCTATAGTTTAACGGGGCTGAAGATAAGATTAGAGAGGTCGAAGTAGTAAGGGTCTCAATAAAGAAGGGGCTCGAGGTTAAAACTAAGGCCTTTAAACGGGTTATAGTATTCTGGGAGGAGATTGTTCAACGGTATCTCTTTTGCGCTGTATAACCTATTAATACTATTAATTATTTAATAGGCCGGCTAACCGATACTGCCCGAATCGCACCTGCAACCCCCTGCGGCTCGGATTATAGTATTACTCATTATTATGCATCCTATTCACCCGCAAGTAGTAAAACAATACGGTATACTAGGATTCTTTTAGTAAAATTTATACATTTTATAGCATTTACTATTAAATAAATAATATTAGTTAATTAGTAAGAGGAACATTAGATAGGGATAATAGATGTTTGGATAGGATATACTTCGCTTCGTTCATTACAATATTCCTAATATATTTGTACTAATTTACTAGCATCTCATTTATTAGTAAAGTAGGAAATAGGTTTATTTTAATAGTATTTCTAGTAATTCTTTATAGGTACATCTATAATAACGACGAAAGGAAAAATATATAAGGGAGGACCCGAAAAAGAAAGAAACCCCTAGAAAGAAAACGAAATCCTCTACACTTGTAATAATATTAAAAGTTAGTAATATAGTAAGTAAATAAATAAGAAGGGGAGAATTAATTTAATAAACGGGATTTAGAAAGTAGGATCTATATCTACTATCGAATTTAGAGCGTAGTACCGACTTAGAAAGTCGGGGTCTATATTTACTATTGAATTAAAAGTAATACTTAACTGTAGGTTTTTATTACCTTTCTTACGAGGGTAGAA
Source organism: Neurospora intermedia (assembly GCA_037102815.1). Classification (NCBI taxonomy): domain Eukaryota; kingdom Fungi; phylum Ascomycota; class Sordariomycetes; order Sordariales; family Sordariaceae; genus Neurospora; species Neurospora intermedia. The sequence continues at coordinate 2,062,237 of BTPP01000007.1, forward strand.
TTTGGGTTAGTAATTAATAGGATAGTCTACTTAATACCTATCTCGAAGGTAGAATTATAGATTAATAATTAGTAGGATAGTTCATCCAACGGTCTATATGCGTACCGAAATAATCTAGTCGCTCTAAAATTTGAAGTCGCTCTAGAGTTTAAAAGTATAATAATTTATTTTATTATAAATATAAACTTCGACCAATTCTAGAGTACTTAATTTATTATTAGCTTTAATAGTTTTATAAGGGCTAATATTAGAATACTTAGTTTACTATTAGCTTTAATCGTTTTACGAGGGCTAATACTCTCGAATTCAAAGCGGAGTACCGATTTAGAAAGTGGGGATCTATATCTACTATTGAACGTAAGGTAATACCTAATTGTAGATTTTCGTTATTTTTCTTACGAGGGTAGAATTTTACATTAGTAATAAGTAGAGAGAGTTCGAAATTCGAAATTAGGGGGAAGTAAGATTCTTTTACCCTATACGAGCTATTTTACCGGTCGGTCGTCGGTCGTTTACCGGATAGAGAGATTATTGCCTTTTAGCGATGTACGTTTATAATTTTGATAATAACTAGTAGTGCGCTAGGTATTAAAATTGAATTATAGTAATGATTGAAGCGTGCTTCAACTATGCAGAGGAGGTGGATGACTTTCACAGTCTGGGGGTTCTGTCAGGGACCCACATCCACCGGAGCGGCCTGTTGAAGGACGGTTCGTCTATAGTCAGGTCTTCGTGCAAATAGTTTCCTGTTCTCCCATTGGTTCAAAGCGTAGCACGGCCCTACACTTGGTCAGGGCGTTTTGCTAAGCTACTTCTTATTGGTTAACTCCCGGACAGTGTTTTTGACAGTCCGCGCTAGAATGCACTGGGTCCTTCCGTTTTTGAAATCCTTCACCATATCGCCTATCGATAAGGTTATCGTCGTCCTCCCGCTCTCTGCCCTGCATCATGGAAGCCATCCTAATGAAGCAATACAACGAAGCAATGAAGCAATGAAGCAATGAAGCAATGAAGCAATGAAGCAATGAAGCAATGAAGCAATGAAGCAATGAAGCAATGAAGCAATGAAGCAATGAAGCAATGAAGCAATGAAGCAATGAAGCAATGAAGCAATGAAGCAATGAAGCGAAGGGGTAAGGACAGCTATAGCCGTCCGAACGAGGAACGGCAAGAGATGCAGAAATCCACGCTTCAGTAATACAGCGGGCGTTGCGTGAACTAGGGATCCAGCATCGCATCGGTGTCTGAAAACTATTTTATTGGTATTATTATTAGCTATTAGTATTGAAGTTAAGGTTGAATAGCGGGAGGGAGGATTGTAACGTAAATAGCTGGCTATTGTGAGTGGTAAGTATTTACCAACCGTCTACTAAACCCATCAACCAACCGTTATTTAGAATTGGAAAAACCTAGTACATTCTATCAAAGACTATCAAAAACACTGTCCGCGAAGTAGCTAATTAGAGTATAGTTTAGTAAAACGCCCTAAATAATTGTAGGGCCGTACTATGTATTTGACTAATTAGAGGCCGAGAAACTATTGCACGAAGACCTGACTATAAAGGAACCGTCCCTCAATAGTCCGTTCGGTGGATGCGGGTCATACAACTATAAGCCCCTCTGAGACAATGAATATCATCCACCTCTGAACAGTTGAAGCACGCTTCAATAAAGCTCTGTATAAAACTATTGCTAGGGGTACCGCTATCAATACTTATCTGCGGGTCCCCCCCTGCAACTTACCCTCCACTGACCGTCTCCAGACTGTAAGTTTCAATCGCGACGATATCAAACGAACTTGCAGTCTATGAATCGTCTCTAGGTCTGTACAGTAAATGGACAACTACAGTAAATTAATCCGACACAGTAAATTGCATTTAGAAGCAGGAATCCTGGATTTTGGTTGGTCCATATCAAGGTAGATGGATCTCACCTACAGATGCCTGCAAATGCCTGCATATCATAGAACGAGAAGTCGCGAACGACGTGCATTTGTCTACGGATCTACCTACTGCCGCCCGCCTGCCTGCCGCCCACCCCGCGCACGGTCCAGCCCAGCACCTACACCCAGCACCCTACACCCTGCACCCAGCGCCGGTTGTATGCAAATGCAATTCAATGACGGATGCGATTGAGGATTGAACTTATATGGCAGTGATGCGCTTGATGAGCTTGATGAGCTTGATGAGCTTGATGAGCTTGATGAGCTTGATGCTATACAATGCGATTAATGCGATGCGATGCGATTAATACGCTTAATGAGCTTGATACTATACGATGCGATTAATACGATGCGATGCCTCAGAATATATATTGACTCAGGTATAGACTGGCCCGACTGGGTGGATGTTATGCGTGCCTGCGAATGTTGTTTATGCTTTTAGGGGCAGTATATAGACTGATTGACTATAGTAGTAAATAATATAGAGTAGTAGTATACGATGTTTGGAAATAGTTAATTTATTTAGGGGTAATATTATATACAAATACTATTAATCGATCGGGATATTACAGTAATAAAGATACTTATAGTGGTTAGACAAGATAATTTAGATGCGCATTACTATATTGATTATTAATATTAGATATTACGTATTGTTAGTATTAGTTAGTATACTACTATCGAAAGTAAGAGATAATAATTTGAATATACTATAAATCCCTATATTAATACTATTATTTAAAGGAATTAGAAGATATTAGTATATTGCGGGAGGTAGGAGGATTAGTGAAATATATATTATTATATTTATATAATATTCTAATTCACCTAAACTAGGCGAGGTTAATAATTATAGCTACGTTTATAGACTTTCGAGATATTTATAATATATACCCTATTTATAAATAAAGTTAGCAAATTAATAATTAGAGGCTTACCCTCTTTAATAAATTGTAGTTTAAGTGTACGATTAATATAATTAATAGGCTTAATTCTAGTTAATATAAGAAAAATGCGGCGTTTATTGTACTTCTTCTATTCGTATACAAAGATGTAATTAATACGGTTAATATTATCGTCGCCGGCGCCGGCGCTGGGTCTAAGGGCGCCGGGGCCGGGGCCGGGACGGTGATACCTAATATAGTTACCGATACCGAACGTATAATATCGAAGGGTATTAATACGAGCTAGATATTAATTTATATTAATTATATCCCCCGATCTCGGGTCCAAAAAGGAATTTAGGCGTATTCTTAGGTAGTTATTTAGTAATATTAATAATCGGGCGTATTCTTAACCTACTCTTGAGGGGTAATAGAGTAGTATAATTATATTAATATGTATTAATATTATGTATATTATATATATACGTTATATTAAGTAGATATTTATAATACTTCGGCCGGGCTCCTAGAGTAATATACTAGTATATTTGCCTAGCAGCTAGTGCTCGGGGAGTTCGGTATTTCGGTATAGGTATAGTAGGTATAGGTATAGGTATAGGTATAGGTATAAAACGGATATAATATAAGTAAATATACTTATTAGCAAATAATACTTTCTTACTATACTATAGACTACTAGTAGCAAATCGTAAGATCTATAAATTATAATCTAACTCGTATATTCTAAATAAAGTACAACGAAATAGATCAAATATTAATATAGCGGAAAGAGGTAGATAGGAAGCCTCTCTAGTAATAAGATAGTGAATTCGCCGTATATCCGTCAATTTACTAATAATAGTAGGCCGAATATATATATTATTAGTAGAATTTAGGATATCGAATTTAGATTCTTAAATTTACTTCCTTTTTTTCGTATTGGGCTATTACTCGTCCTCGTAGAGTAGGGTATCGAATAGATTAGGGGTATCCCAAACAATATACCTAATTTAGTAGGTTAATTCTATATTATTATTAGCGAACGAATTTAGTAGGGTAAATCGGATAGTATAGATAATACGCTCTTATTCGAAGATCTATTTTTCGACGTTTCGGCCGTTCGTTATTTCTACTATCTTTTTAAATTATCTACAGTATTGAATTATTAATCAATTAACAATATCGGTATAATCCTAGCGCTGGTTTTATATACCTATACTATATAGTACTAGAGGGCACGTACTGCAGGTTGCCCTGCCGTTATACCTATATTTAGCGGGCGCCAAGACTTGGATTTAGGGGTAAATATAGACTTTATTTACTTATAATACTTTTCCTCCGCTAGTATATTCAATGGACTAGGCGGGCTATACTATTAGTAAAGTTCATTATAATACACACTTATATAAATATTTAGTCGCAATGCTTTTTTAATATATTTCTTTGCCCGCTTTAGAATTGTAGTCGCCTCTATAGTTACTTCGGCTACTACTCCTCCTTCTTCGTTTTCAATTATAATATTATTCCCTTTTATATCGTTATTATTAACTTTATTATTAAGGCTACTTACTATTATACTCGTAATTAATATTAAAGATCGTTAAAATAATATTTGTAAAGGTAAAACCTAATTTAGCTAAGTATAAGATTTATATAGGTTATTTCTTACCTTCGGATTATTGGCAATCGCTTCTACTACTACGTTATACAGCTTCATATACCAATTTCTAGCACCCAGAACATATACTTCTATATTGTTATATATAGATTGTATATTTCGGGTATTTATTAATATACTATTACTTTGAGCTATTACCGCTAGTACTCTAGCAAATATATTAACTAGTATAAGATTTACTTTATATGCCGCTTATTCGTCTTCGCTATCTCTGTTACCGTTCCTATTCCCGTCTCTACGGTTTGGCTAGATAATAGATTTCTAGGCTTCCTATATATACTCTTCGATATAGTTTTTATAAAGCTAGGCTACAAATAGTAGAGGTACTATAATAAACTATTTTGTATAGTCGGTTAATATATAATTTCCAAAGTATAAAATCGGGGAAGGGAGGGTAATTTACTTAAATGGAAATAGCTTATACCGAATAGTAAGATTATATTTAGTCTTTACTTTTACTATAAGGAATATTTCTAATAGTATTTCGTAGGTTTCAGCTATAATACCCTTATATTTAGAATGTACTAAATCGAGTATTTTAATTAAAATAATATCTAATATTAAGGTTAAATCGAATAAGGCCGGCCGAATTAAATTAATACCCTATTAAGTCTTATATACCATTTGGTTACCCTTAGTCGTAAGATTAATATCGATTTCTTACTTCATTTGCAAATACTAGTAATAGTACCGTTTAATTTCGGGGTTGAATATAAAATTAGTTAAAATATTCTATTAATTAATAATATAGTCCGGGCTAATAAAGTAAAAACGGCAAAACTTTTAACTACCTATGCCTACTATACTAGTATTTTGGTTTTATTAGGGTATATTATTAGTATAATATAAAGTAAAAATTAATATTAGTATTAGCCTTCCTTCTATTTATATTATAATTGTACCCTTATTTAACGGTATTAAATACCCTAATACTTTAACTATATTATTGAAATTCGATGTATGTAGGCTTAGGACGATAGGAAAAATATTAGCGTTTTACGCTCGAATATTATATAGTAGGCCGGCTAGCGACTAGTAGACTCCTATAATAGATCTATATATATTGTAATATATACTAAATCCGTTAATAAAAATTAGAATGGGATAATTAATTACGTTAAGGCCCGGCCGGTTGTAAATTTTATCCTAATATTCCTCGAAGGTAGTACGATTAAATTCCTTAATTTTTAAGTAGGTTCGGATGGGTAGCGTGAATGCGAGAGGATGGATTTTGAACTTTTTGTAAGTAGGTGCTCCTCCAACTTTAAAATCGATTCGGAATCTATTGGGGTTATCCTTAAGAACCTAGTTTAGAACCCGACGTATAAAGAAATAATTACTTTTTTAGTCGATCTCTAACTCAGTCGTATACTTTCTAAACCGTCTTTTTTCCTTCTTTCCAATTTATACTAGTAGATTTAGATTATTTAAATCGTCGCTATTAAAGTCATTAATAATAATAGGCGTAAATTAGTTAGCTTAGTATTAAAGAATTTAAAATTCTTTATCGAGTCGAATAATTAATTCGTACTTTCCAAATATTATATCCTAACCGACCTAGTAATATATACTAATATTAGGAAAATCTTCGTCTATATAGTTAATATTTATATATTTATTAATAATTAAAGTAATTTCGCTATTATATTTATAGACGTTAGAAGTATAATTCTTCCCTACAATTTTAATACAATTAATATAAATACGGTACTAGGGGTCGTCTTTTAGTAAGCGATAATAGTATTTAGGAATGTTAGACTCGGACTTATTGTAATAGTAGAAGTAGATGAAGTTTGAAGGAAAAATAGCCTTACTATTATTATTTGAATTGCTGATAAAATGCGTATATTGATTAGATGTAGTACGAATTGACGATAATTAAAATAGTGAATAAAATAATTCTATTGGATTATCGATAAAATGTACTATACCTTTGTGCATTGTTGTAGCGGTATCCGAATTGAAAAAGGCCTAGAAAAGGGAATGTAGATTTATGAAATACAAGGGTCCTAAGACCGTCGTTAATTGGTCGGAATCGTTTTAACTATCTTGTTGTTTTTTCCGATTGGCTAATTTAGTCTTTATCCTTAAAGTTTATAATAGAATTTTAGTTATACGTATATTGAATAATAATAGTTGTTTAGCCGTACGATTCTTTAAAGTTTCTACCTACTTTAATAAATATTGGATATCGATAATAGGTCTGCCGTCTTGGCTACGAAGTATACCTAAAATTTCAACCTATATTTTATACTACTATTGTAAACGCCTATTAATAATAATATATAAATTAAAGGCTATCTAAAAATCCGTTAAATACTTGTACTAATTATAGTAATAATAGATTAGTTCTGAGGTATTAGAAATGAGGCCGCGTACCGTAGTACTTTGAGGAATGTTTGCTCCTAGTTTTTAGTCGGCTTGTTCGGTTACCTAGTTATTTATAAAATCTTTTTCGAATACGTACGTCTCTAGTTCTTTATTAAAATTATATTTATTATACTTAATATTAAGACGTAATTATTCTTCGTTAAACCTAGTAGGCAATATATCGTCGGTATTATTTATTAAATTCTTAAGACTGTGTTGGATATTTGTGAGGTTTATACCCTCGTAAATATCGTTTTGATTAATAATACCTTATATAAAGTTATTAGTATTGTAATTAGGTACGTTAGGGGTATATTAAATTTAACTCACCCTCGTTATTACCCTCGCTATTACCCTAATTATTAATATCCTCCTAATTATTAGTATCGTTATTATATACTACACCTATATTAGATATAACCGTGTCGTTATTGCTATAGTTAAATATAGGGATAGATTCTAGTAATTTTAATTTTGAATGTCGAGGTAGGTTAGCTTATTATTAATAATATAGATAAAACCTAGGGAGGGGCACGCATCTACCGAAACCGGCTCTAAGTAGTGTTAATCTATTTATAAAACGTTCTACCTATAACGGGTTATTGTTTTTAACTACTTTAGTCCTACGTTTAGGCATAGCTAGAAGTACCTAAACTAAATAGGGTAGTTAAATATAAATTTGAGCGTACGATCTAGTAAAGAGAGTTGTAAATAGGAAGGTCTATTATAAATAAGAGAGTTTATTATATAGAAGAAAATTTATTATAAAGGGGAGAATCTCTTACAAAGGAGAGAATTGTAAATACTAGCGTCTACGTTACGTAGAGAGTGATATAGAAACTGTATATAGAAGTCCCGATATTTAATTTAGAAGTTTAGTATATATAAGTACTCGATTTATTTAAGATATTTACCGACGTTATAATAAATAATATAAATACCAAATAAAGCGGTCCGGTACATCGATATGGACCTCTTGTTGGTAGGTCCCTAGTATTCACTAGATTGGGCATAGCCTAGTCCCTACTATATCTAGCCTTCCAGACTTTACTAATCTTCCTCTATCTTCTCGATACTTAGTATATACTCAATTAATTGTATTCAACCGCTTAATCTTGTTAGTAATCTCACACCTCTATATGTATAGTCTCAAACGGTTAAACTCCACTTTCCCCTACTAAAACTAGGGTTCAGAATACGGATAAAGCTGCACCCGACTACGGTCAGCCGCCTTCTAGACCCACCCAATCCTATACTACATTTATATAAATACTAATAAACGTAGGTTAATACTACAAACCATTACTATATTTACTTTTTATTATTAAATACCCCGCTATTTTATTTAATCTTTAAAATTATTTACTTACACAAAAGACTCTAGAAGTTACTCCCTATACCCCTATTCCCCGCGTATTAATAATACTCTACTATTTAATATTATAATATAATTTACCGACCAAAAGATAAGGCCAGTAAAGTATTAAAGATAATTAAATACGTAATACTCCGTCCCGTCGTTTAAACTTTCAATATTATTTACGTCCGGCAATATAGACTAAAATAGAGTAAACGACTACTCCGCTATCGTTAATCGAAGGTAATCGAACTATTATAATTATATTTACTAGTATTATCCTTAATAAGAACCAGTCACTTACGTACTACATTTCATCCCAATATTCGATAATATTAATCGACGATTAGGTAAATACGCAAATCCCACCGGCCGTCTCCCCTTTCGAACTTCCTCTTCCGAACTTCCTCTTCTAAACTTCCTCCTCTTCCAAATTTCCTCCTCTTCTAAACTTCCTCCTTCCAACTATAGAATTAAAGATTCCTATTTTATTTATTATTTAATTTAAATTTTATTTCCTTTAATATCCTAGAATTTACAATTACTATAACCGAATCCCCCCTCCTACTTTACAAACTATTCTAAACTACTATTACCGTAAGTTTTACCCTAACCTAATTATACGCCCGGATTAATTAATATTATTATTTAGATAGAGGGCTCTGCAAAGAGGAAGAGAAAACCGCTTACCTTTATAGTTAATTAATAGATTAAGAGGACCGTTAGCTTCGAGGGTTATTAAAATTGTAACGATAGTAACGATGGCTAATATTATAAAAATAATTATAAAAATTATAATTAACAATAAATTACTAGTAGTACGCCTAATTCGCCTACTATAAGCCCTATAAAACTAGCGTAAGCGCCCCCTATATATATAATTAATACCTATTAATAAATTCTTAAAATATAAATTCAAATAAATTAATATCCTATATAATATTTAATTTCAATATATTCTATACTAATACTTTTAGTAGGGCTAATATAATATTACTTCGCCGGCTAAATTAAACCCTCGGACTATAGTTAAAAAGAATTTTAAAAAGACTATTTATTCTAAATCTATTACAACTAATTCAACCGATCCCTTAACTAAGGATTCCTAGACAGTAACCCGGCGAACTCCCTAACCCTAAATTATTATACCTAAGGTAATATTATAAAATCGTTATAATTAATATTAATAATATTCATAGTAATAATATTAATAGTAGTATTAAGTTTAATTAAAGTATAATATATAATCGCTATATTAAAAGATGAACTAATTTCTATAGTATTAATAATTGTTTATTAATAATAATCGTAGTTAGCAATTGTCCCCCTTTAGTTACGGCTAATATTAATTGCCCACCCTATTTAATTACAGCTAATAATAATATAAACCGTCCCCCCTTAATTATAGTCAATAGCTGCCCACCCCCTTTAATTATAGTTAATACTAATATAAACCGTCCCCCCTTAGTTACGGCCAATACTAACCGCCCCTCCTTAAATATAGCTAATAATCCTCTTCTATTAATTATAGCCAATAACCTTCCTCTATTGGATATAGCCAATACTAATTATCCCCCCTTAATTGTAATTAGCAACCGCCCTATCCTTATAAATACCAACCACCCCCCCCTCTTAATAGCGGTCGTAATTATAATTATAATTATAATTGTAATTATAACCGTAGTCGCAGTTAGTAACTACCCCCCCCTCCTAACTACTAGCTACCCCCTTTACTTAATTATAATAGTAGCCAATTACAAGATAGAGGTTAATTGTATAATAATTAGAACGCAGCGACTATAAGCGATATCAGTAGCGCGCAATATATTTTATCTATCGGGGGGATAGATGAGGAAATTTGGTAACGATAAGAACGATGTAAATTAAATAATTTGAAAACTCGATTATAAAATGCCGAAGAACAAATTCGAGACCCGGATCTAAATTTCAAAAAATATAATTAGCTGTGTAATAAGGCCGATTAATTTGGTAATGAACTAGAATACCGGAAGGATTTAGTCGAACGAACGGTGTATGAATTTGAGTAATAGAAGGCCAAGGCTACAGCTAAGCCCAAAAATTCCGAGTCCGATAACGAACCTTTAACCCCGAGACGGTCTAAGAAAGTAGCGGAAGATTTAGTAAAGAGGATTATAGTATTGCAGAAATCGAAAAAAAGGATTACAATTTCGCCTTCCTTCTTCGAGAAATTCGACAATACTAAACTAGGTAATATAGTACTACCTCCTATCCCCAATAAGGCTACCTCTATCTATACGCTTCCTTCTATTTCTAGTAAATCTATATTTAGCTATACGCCTCCTTTAGTCGCCGTAAGCCAAAATACGGGTATATATTTAACGATGGGCATTAAAGGCATTTTTTAGACCGTTTAATTTAATAACAATAAAGAAGACTTTAGCGATATTGGAGCCCTTAGCTGTTCTGGTACTCCTAGTAGTTCTAATACTTTCAATTATTAATTTAATATTCCTAGTCGTTCCGGTGCCTATAGTCGTTCTAGTGCTCCCAGTGGTTCTAGTGCTCCTAATGGTTCTAGTACTCTTAGTTGTTAATCTAGTATTCCTAGTAGTTCTAGTACTTCTAGTACAATAGGTAGATCTTAGGAAGCTGGTCGTTCTAACTTCGAGGATCCCGAAGATTATAATACTACTCACTTTAGTAATTTGAACGAGGAAGAATTTAACGAATATAATAGACCTAATACTACTTCTAAGACCCCCAATAATAGTTATAGCAGTATAAGTAATTAAAATAATTTAATTCGGCGAAGGTGGAATAGTATTAACCGATTAGAAGATACCTACTCTAAATATTTCTAAGAACCTATCCGTACTAATTTATAAGTTATTCGAGAGATTGGTAATATACTACTTCACCTATAATATAATCCTATCACTAATAATTACTAATATATTATAAATCCTAGAATTCCTAAGACCCCCTTATTGAGAAATGTCCTAAGAGGTATTACTATACCGAAAGATAATTTAACTATAATTAATAAAATTAATAAAAAAGTTCGATAAATATTATTTCTATTTTATTACAATTAGTTTCCTAGTATTATTATTAAGCGGGTATATAATTATTATATTAATACTAGAAAGATTAGATTTAAAATCCTTTGTAAATATACTTTGGATACGCACTATATTTTGAAATTTTATTACCTTATTACAATTATATAATAATTCTTCCTAGACATTGTTTTGGACAACCTTTATATCCTTAATTACGACCTAGATAATCCAAATCTAAATTTAGAGTATAAGCGAGCCTTTAAGACCTTAATTTCGAGCTTGATTGATAAGCGTACTTTCGATTAGATATATATTTATATTACTAAGTATATTAATTATAAAAAGACTTTTAATAATAAGTAGTCGCTTGCTTGGTTCTATTTGGAAATGGAATTCTAGAATATAAGTCCTATTTGGCTTTGGGTTATTAAATCCGAGCGGGCTATAAATATAAACCGCCAATTAGGTAAGCTATAGGTTACCGATAAGAATCTACGCCGGAATATACGCTAGAAGTACGAATCCCTACCCTTTGTACTTCGGTATAAGGATATTGAATGCGATTAGTTTATCGATGTACTATTAGAATAGGTTACCCTAGTTATTAATCTATCTAGAGCCCCGGATTTAGACTACTTTAACGATACTCTAATGGATGCCGATAAAAGGCCTCCTCTATAAAGAACCAATAATTACCTAATAGTTAGTCGATAGCGCCTTATACCGGTAGAGGAAGAATATAATATCTTTAGTCTAAGCTATTCTAATAATAATATAAGTAGTGGTAGTGGCGGTCGTAGTTACTATAAGGATAGGACTGGTCGTAATTACCAAGGTGGCTACGTTGACCATCGATATAATTAGCGGTAGGGATATAAATCCTAAGGCGACCACGGTTATAGCTCCTAAGGCGACTACGGTTATAGCTCCTAAGGCGACTACGGTTATGGTTATAGTGACGGCAGTTACTATAATGAACGCGGTTAATATTATAGCGGCTATTCTTCTTAATAAGGCTACTAGGGTAGTATAGGTAGGGGTAGTCCTCCGCGTTATAGTCCCCAGTATAGTCCCCAGTATAGTTCTTAGTATTATAGCGCTTCTAAATATTATAGTCCCTAGCATTATAGTCCTCAATATTATGGCCCTTAGTATAGCGGCCCTTAGGGTAGTTATTAATAAGACTACCAAATAGGTATAGGCAGAGGTAATTATAATTAAAATAACCGTATAATGCGTAAATACACCCCAATTCGACTTTCTAAATAAGAATATTAGCGTTAAATCGGTAGCCGTCGTAATATCCCATACGACGAAGTACTTTCCGATCCTCGAAGTAGACGTCCTAGTAATTATAGTAATTATAGTAGTTATAGTAGTAATTGTAGCGGTAATTGTAGTAGTTAGCGATTTTCGATAATTATTAGTATTATACCCCTTATTCCTAAGTATATTCGTATACCTCTTACTATAATTATACTTTCTAATAGTATACTCGTTTCTTCGATAGTCGATAAGTCGGAGACATTGGACGTCGGTATAAAGTCCTTACATCTTTGAATTACACCCAGTATATTTAATATTATATTATCAATATTATTAAACTATCTATATAATTATTACCAATTAATAATATCGTCGCATTTAATAACCCAACAATTAACGATACTTCCAAGTATACCTTCGCCGTAGCAATCTGCGATACTTTCAAATATACCCTCGTCGCATTTAATAACCTAGTAATCAGCGACACTCTTAGGTATACCCTCATTACATCTAGCAACCCAACTATTAGCAGCATCTTCAAACATACCTTCGTTATATTCGGCGATAATTATATTAATAATAGATTCTATAGTTATATAAATAGGTAAATCGTCGTTTATATTGTTCTTTAATATACTATTTTCTTTATATAATAATTAATAGTAATAATAATAATAATAATAATATATCTGGTAGTATATCTAGTAGTATAGCCCGTACGCACTGACTTCATATACTAACTTAGCGGTTTTAAATTGGCAAGACCTTTCTATCGCAACTGCCTTTAATATTTGCGACCGTGAGATCCACCGTACATGCTGACTTTGACTGATTGAAATGGCAAGAGCCTACGATCATGACTTCCTTTCTGGGCCTTTTTCACGACTTGGTATGTCGTGGCGCCCTACGGTAAAATGTTCTCCGACAGTAAATTGCGGACCAACGGTAAAATGCTGGTTACCGTCTTGTGACGGTAATCTGATTGTAAAAATCGATTTACGGCTCTAGGACGGTAATGTGATTGTAAATAGGCTTCTATATACCCCTAGCTAAGTATTTTACTAGTCGCTATTCTAGGAGTCGTAGAACTATTTTATATTATCGAAGTCTGTATCGTTAAGCCCGACTATAGTAATTAGTAAATACTATAATACTACGTTAGAAATTGGTAGCCGTCTTTAATGTTCTATTTGCTACTCCGCTATTGAATTCTATTATATCCGCTAGTATAAGGGTAAAGTAGTGCCTAATATAAGGGGTATAATATAATTAGTATAAATATTAGCCTTAATTAATCGATAAGGTTCTACGAAGAAGAAAAGAGGGTAAAAGAGTACCTTCTGGGTAAGTAAAGTCAGTTGTCCTTTTTAAGGGACGTATATACGTACGGGCCACTGTCGTACCGCCGCGGTAAGCGACCTAATTAGTCGTATCGGCTGCCGGCCGGTTGGAACTCGGACTAGTAAGACTGCCAGTCACTCTAGCCACGGGCACCAAGCCCTATAACACTCCTACGCGTTCGCAACTTCTATCTCAATTATAAACTTATTTCCTACACTACCAACCGATATAATCGTACTTTCTATTTAATATTATGATTATAGTATCAGACGCTAGAGGGTAATAAATAGTAATAGGTAGTAGGTAATAATTTGAGCGTACGCGCCTAATTTGAGCATTTATACCTACCTAAATTTATATATATAATTCCCCTCCCCCTCGCTTCCTAAATTTCTCCCTCTTCTCTTCTTTTCTCTAATGGTGGTTTAGTTTTCTAAAATGAAGAGTTAACTTACCGACACGCACCAAAAACTTACAGGTACGCACTTTGCCAGAAAAGTGGGGCAGTTCAGCTGATGACACCTGACATTGTAAATCCCGTTTTTACCCGCAAGATTTCGTCTTTTCAATGCACGCAACATCCCCTCTAAATTGGTTATTTCTTTTACTCTTTTTATACGGCTATTTGCACTAGTACTTTACGCTAGTACTTCCTTATACTAGTACTTTGTACTATACTTCCTTATACTAGCCTTGTACTATACTTCCTTGCACTAGCCTTATATTGTACTTTCTCATACTATACGCAATTATATTACACCTATTTATACTATATATATCTATTTAATCCACTACCTTAATGTACGTTTAGATCTACTAGATATAAGTTGTAAGCTTTTAGATTGGCGCTATTAGATTAGTATTATTAGATTAGCGCTATTAGATTTGCTTACCCGTTGAAGACCAAATTTTACAGAGCATTTACTGGGTATTTGCTAGGCTCACCCACTTTATGACATTGAAATTCACGATTTTTATAGCTAAAACGAGTTAATTTACATGTCAGGTGTCAGATCCCAAAAGTGCGTACCTGTAAGTTTTTGGTGCGTGTCGGTAAGTAAACTCAAAACAAATAATATTATCCGCTTCTCTACTTAATACCTATCCCTCTCCTCTAATTCCCTTAATATATTTATATACCCTATATTATACTATCCCCTCCCGCCGCCCTAGGTTCCGGCCCTTAAACGCCCGCCGCCCTCCTGAATTCTTCGCCCGCCGGCCTTCCTTCTATTCGCTCTAGCGTTTTATCCGCCGGCCCCCCCTCCTAATATACTTCGCCCGTCGGTCCTCCTTCTTAATATTTATTTCCTCCGGCGCTGGCCCCCCTAAAACCCCCTCCTTAAACCCCCGCGTACCCCTCCCCTCCTACTACTATTCCCGGCCTCCATTATATTACTACTATTACCCCCTCTAATTTAAATGCCATTAAAAAGTATTAACGAGACGTAAGTCTTTTATCTTTCTTATATATATTTTGTTATCTTTAAGTCTCTGTTCTATTATTATTTTATTACTAACCCCTCTATTATAATTTAATTGCAAAAAATCCGCCGTCCCCTATATTATATATATTAATATAGAGCGGGCTTTTTTTTTGTACCTAATTATATTATATATATAAACTATTATAATCATAGTAAATGGTATAATTAAGTATTACCTTTAACTTTATACGCGTTCCCTATTTAAGAGGTAGCGGTAGGCTGTATACCTAAAGTAGTAGCAAAGAATAACTTTAATCGGTATATAAATATCTAGAAAAATACTACTAAATTTGACGTTTACTCCGGGGGCACCAGCCTTTGGCTACGGGGGCCCCAATCCTTATGGGGGCCCCAATCGGGTTAGGGTTTAAAGTGTAGAACCTTTCTTTCAACTTTTTAATACAATCAGACAGTAATCGTACAATAGCATTTCTTTGTGAGATAGTAATAAGCCCAATTAACTAGTGGATCCCTTATTTACCTATACTCTAGTGATTTTGAGCATCCTTTTTATTCCCTCTCTATAATTAAACGTCCCTTTATTACTAGAATAAATTAAAATTAACCGTACGTATATAAATAACGATTATATTAATTAATAGAGTACTTTGCTAACGTTCTTAAAGTTTTATAGTACTATGCGTACTACGTATAATACTTTTAAAATGCTATTTAAGAACTAAGCTATCCCTAGTTAAGCTATTTCTAATTAAAGCGATAAAGAGGAGTAGGAAGGCTTCTTTAATAGCGATACTATTAGCTCTATCGCTAATTCCAATTCCAATAAAGAGGGAGTTACTATCAACTATAGAGACGAAATACTCAACCTACTAGCTAGTATTATCCCCTCGTCTACTACAATTTAAAAGCTTTACGAAGCGGTTAATAATTAGGTAAAGGACTATAGTTTTACAATTAATCGTTGAAACGGCTGTAGTATAAAGTTGAGAGTTCTAGCTTTAGAGTATATACGATATTATTTTTTCTGCGACCGATATAGCTAGCCTTGTAAATTTAAGGCAATGATTCGAAAGATAGCCTTAAGGAAGTATAGTTATAATTAGATAGCTATAGTAAAGAAGGAGAATAGTCTCTAGTATTTTTATTTATATATTGAGTTTTATTATTGAGTATATAACTATCCTCGCTTGTGCGACCCTTTTGCCTACCCTTAATATCGAAAGATGAAGCTAGAAGTATTTAAAACTATCGATGACTATTCAAAGTTTAATACTATACGAGTTCGAGAGATTGCCTCTATCGTTCGAAACGATTACCTAGAAGTAATATATATAAGGAAGGATATTTATAATATACGCGTATAGTTTCGCCGTTGTAATCTTAATAGCTATACGCTGATAGGTACCTTAATTAAAGTTTTTAATAATAATAATATTAATTATATTAAAAAGATAGATCCCAACGATAAAATAAAGCTACTAGGTATTATCTTTACTCTTCTACGTTGTATATATATAGTTTAGCGCTTTTATAAGGTTATAATTATTAATAATATTTATAATACTAATCGTTTTAATTACCTATTCTATTAAATATTTAGTATTACTAACGTTAGTTCTGTTTTTAATTACGTATTTAGTATTATCGATAACGAAAAGTAAGTAGTATTTAACTTTTTAATCGATGCTACTAAATAGATACAATTACGATATAACCTTCTAGAGCCGATTGTTGTTATTATTAATAAGAGTAAAAAAATAAAGTAATTCCTAGAATCGATCTTCCCTAATACTTAATAGTAGTTTTATTTATTTTATATAATTAAAAATATATTATATAACGCTAAATTGAAGTTTAAGAAAGCAAAGAATAATACTAACGAAGAGTCGAGCGATAATTCTAATAACGAAGAGGGTATTAATAAGTAGGTTACCCCTATCCCTTTTAATAATGAAGATTATAGTTTCTATACCTCTATACGTAGTACTAACCCTTCTAACGATTTGGCTACCTCTATTATTAATAATCCTTATAGTATTATAAAGTAATTTAAATTTATAATGTATAGTTATATAGAGAATAACTTCTTTATTGTTTGGGAGGATATAAAAAAGTACTTTTTAGTTTAGAAGTTAATCCTTTATTATGTTTAAAAGAATTAGCTACCTATTAGAAATTAATGGGTATATTATTATATTAAGTAGTATAGAAATTTTAGTATAAGGGTTACTTCCTTAGTTGAATTAAGTAATTTTAGCGTTAAGAGTTACCTTTTTAATAGTAATAGCGATATTTTTAAGCTAGTCTTTATTATTCTCGAAATAGCCGATAAATAGTATAGAACTTTTAAATAGAAGCTAATAAACTGTCACAGGCATTACTACCATATTCCTATATATAGATGGGTACTGCACTACAGTGGTGCAGCCAGCTTACAACTGTCTGGGTATAATACAGCAGTCACGTGCATACGTACTGTGTAGCCTATGTATAGCGTGCCCTACATAGTTCTCGTACGCACACAGAATTCTCTTCCTATTCCTCGCACAACAATCAAAGTCTTAACTTAGTACTTACTCGCGCCCCGTAACACTTTATTGTACCTAACCATCGCATTAACGCGCAATAAATAATTTTAGAAAGAATAAAGGTAGTAAAAAACTACTACAGTAACCTAATTTTTACGAAATTACATTTAGCCGACTAAAATAATCGCTAGTAATTAATCAAAGCATATTCGATACCAGTCGATACGAAGCGAGAATTTTAATTAAATACTACAATAATTTTAGAATTATAAGCGCGATTATCGGCATCTATTTTCATTTATTATTAGTAAAAATTATAATAAAATATCTAATTCTAGTAATTAACAACAATCCTAATAGGATTAAATTGACTTACGTAAGGTATTCTTAATATTATTAAAAGGCTTCGACCTACTCTAATATATTTATAAAGAGGAAGTAACCGGCCTCTTAGTCCTTAAAAATTTTACTAAGAAGGCTAGAGCTTTTCTCAAAGTTATAAAATTGCTTTATTACTTCAATACTAAATTTAAGGACTTTAATAACAAGGTTAATACTATTACCAAAGCAAAAGATAAACTAACAACCGCTTCTAAGAAGGAAGCCGAGGGTTTTAAAACCCGAATTACTATATTCGAAACCCTTAAAGCCCAATAGGCGATTTAAATTAACTAATAGTAGTAGAAGTACAATAGCGTTATTAGAGAAAATATAGTCCTATAGAAGAATATCGCCTCCCTATAATTAAATAACAACTCCCTACGTACTATTATTAATTAGAAGGAGCGTAATATTATAATAGCGGAATAGTAATATACCGACTTATTAAGCATATCCTAATTTCAAAATAATACCTTCAAGGAGATAAATACTAATTATAAGGAAGCCTTCGCCGAAGTTAGCCGGGCTAAGATCCTTCACAAAGAATTTAATTATATTAAATAGAAGCTTAGAAACGCCTAAATCGAAGCCTAATTCAGCGTAACTAAACCGGCGGAAATAACTACTAAAAATTCTAAATTCTTTATACGCATAAACGACGGTAACGAATTAGATATATAAAATACCTAAGAGGAGGTTTCTAAAGGAAAAAGTATTAACTATACTAACAATAGTAATAGGGATAGAATTACTATTAATAATATTAGCGCTAACGGGTTCGGCGTTAGCAATATAGGAGGAGCCAGCGAATTTACCGGCTAAAAGCCTAGAATAGACGGAGGATTTAATAGATTTAAAAGTTTTAGCGGAGGTTTTAACGGATCTGGAGGCTTCGGCAAAAAATTTAGTCCTAGCGGTCCCAGCGGTTTAAACGGAGGCAGCAGCCCCGGCAGCTACTTTATAAACCTAAGTAACTATTACTTTATCCCTACACCGGCGATCAATACTTATATCCAACGTTATAATTTAATTAAAAACCCTAAATAATTTACTAGCGAAAAGAAAAATACATTCAAACGCTATAATTAATTTATCGCCTAATTAATAACTATTCGCACCTATTAGGAAATTAATAACTATAATTTTATAAATAAAAAGACCAAGTTCCTATATACAATAGGTTACTTAAACGGCGAAGCTAGAATTACTATCGCTACTAGTATAAGAAAGATCCTAAACAACCCTTATTATTCAATTACTTAGGACTAATCTACCGGATAGGGATTCTTAGACTATTTAGCCTCCCGCTTCTAATAAAGCAACGTTATTACTATTTTTAAGAAAGTTATAGTCCAATTAAAGTAAAGTACGGGCGCTAATAATAAATTTACTAATTTTACTGATTTTGAAGCGTAGTTTACTATATTAGTAAATAGGTACAATTATAATATAATTACAAAAGTTCGTATACTAAAGGATAAAATTAATAGGGACCTCTATACTACAATATTCTATTAGTATAATACCCCTAATCGCTATAATTAGGAGGGTTAAATAAAACTATACCGTAATCTATCCAAATCTCTTAACAATACTACTTTCCACAATAATAATAGCTAAATTAATAGCGGCGGTAATAACGGCGGTAATAATAGTAATAATAATAATAATAGGTAGAAGGACCCCGAGGCGATAGAAATCGACTAGATTAAAATAAATAAAATCGACCCGGAAGTTATTTAAACCCACTTCGTAGCTAAACAATATATTAAGTACAATAAATTTAGCCATTAGGCCTATAGATACCGTAACTAAATCAATTATAGCGGTAGACCCAAAGTTATTAATAATAGTAATTCTAACGCTAATAGTAATAAGAGTAATAGGACCCAGAATAGGGGATCTAATAGGTAGAACGTTAGAACTATAATGGACCCCGCGCCCCCGAAGGATATAATTGAGATAGCGGCTCCCGAAATCACTACCGCCCAACAATAGGGAAATAGCGAGCCTTCGGATTAAAACGTATCCGAGGGCCTAGAAGGGACTAAAGAATTAGGAAAGAAGAAACTACAAATAGTACTATTAAGAATATAAATATTTAATAGGCTCTTATTTATTAGAAAGGCGAACCTTTATCTATAAAAAGTTTAAATATCTATAAATAGAATACTACCTTCTTATTTACCTATCTTTAGTACCCCTAATACAATAATAAAATTAATTGTATATTATTAATTAATTCTAACTATATAGGGAAAACTTTTATTAATAGAATGTTCGTAGAAAAAGTATACTTTAAAATATACTAGTTTAATAAAGTAAAACTCCTATATTTAGTAGATAGAGGGTTCAAGGAATAGGTTAAGTATTACGTAGAGACGACCATACAAATCGGCTACTATAAAGAAATAATTAAGCTTTTTATAGCAGAATTAGCCTACAAATACCCTATAATTCTAGGGTGGCTATAACTATAGTTCTACAATCCAGAAGTTAATTAGGTAATTAATAAAATTATATAGAATAAAGACTACGTAGGAAGTTATATTAATAAAACCAAAATTATTAAAGTATTAATAATACTAATATCCCCAATTTTAAATACAACGCCGAACTCGCTCTCAAACGAGTAGAGGATAATTAAGGTATTAAAGCGAAGAGTAATTATTAACTCCAAAAAACCTTAATTAGTAAATTAAATAATAGTAGATTAGATATTTATATATTTTATAGAGGCGCTAAAGGGAAATTAAACTATAATAATAGAAGTTCCTTCGTAGCTACTAGCAGTTAGGGAATTTAAAGAACCTTTCGGCCCCAATAGGAAACTAAATAAAATTAGAATAATAGTAGAAATTAAAGGCGGTTATAGAGTATAGACAATAGTAAAGCTAGAATAGGTTAGGTATGTATATTTATACCGCTTCGAACTAGCAAACTTAGAAATAAACCCTCTTAATATAATAGATTTCCGATTAATCAACGTAGAAACCTTTACAATAATAATACGGTTGAAGGGCGTATATATTAATTCAACTATTTAAATAGAATTAAAAGAGCTCTAAAAAGATAAAGCGCGCATAGTTATACTAATATTATCCGAAAATACTTAGAGGAATATTATATAGGGTAGAGGGGAACTATATAAAAAGTATTTCGAAAACTCTAAAATTTATAATTTTATTAACATTTGTAAAGCCAAGGCGGTAGGAGACTAACTCTCTACTACGGCCCTCAAACTAGGGGAAACTACTCGTACCTTTATTAATTAAATATATAATTTAGGGGAGTAAGAACTAGCGCTACCTAAATAAAAACCTATATTATTAATAGAGATTGACCGGATTTACGGTATTATAGAAGAGGATATATAAACCTTTATAAATAAGTTTATAAAATTAAAATATACCCCCGATGAAATTAGGGAATACTTCCCTAACGAATATAAAGACCTATTTAGAGTAACTAACCCTATAGACGTAGAGGTACTACTAGAATACTATTTATATAATTATAAGATCAAACTAATCCCGGGTAATAAATTACTATACTTAAAAGTAAGACTAATATCGCCGTAGGAATTTAGAATTATTAAATAGTAATTTAATAATAACCTCGTTAAAGGATTTATATAACCCTTCATATCCGACGTAGCCTCCCCAATACTATTAGTACAAAAACTAAGTAGTAGTATAAGGATTTATATCAATTACCGGAGTATTAATAATATTTCTTTAAAGAATCGCTACCCTTTACTATTAATTAGAGAGACTTTGGACGCTATTTATAGGGTAAAATAGTTTATAAAAGTAAATATTATTATAGTATTTAATAGACTATATATAATAGAAGGCTATAAATAGCTAACGGCCTTTATTATACGGTTCGGATTATATAAATTATTAGTATACCCCTTCGGGTTATTAAGAGCACTAGCCTCTTTCCAAAACTTTATTAACAATATCTTATACAATATTTTAAATATATATACTATAATATACTTCGATAATATTTTAATCTTCTCCGAAACATATAAAGAGTATATTAAGTATATTAGGGAAGTACTTCAATAGTTAATAAATATAAGTCTATAGATTAATATTAATAAATACGAATTTTATACCTAGCGAACGAAATACCTCGGGCTTATTATTACCCTTAGCGGTATTAAAATAAATCTAAATAAGGTAAAAGCTATTATTCGCTAGGAAATACCAACCTCGAAGCGTTAACTATAGTAATTTCTAAATTTCACCAACTTATATAAGCAATTTATAGCCTAATTCTCCTCTATAGTAAAACCACTATATAAACTTACAAAGAAAAGCGTAGACTAGCAGTAGGAAAATAGGCACGAAGCGGTATTCTAATTACTAAAAGAGGTATTTATAATAATTCTAGTCCTTAAAATCTACAATTAAGAGAAATTTATAGTAGTAGAAATCGATACGTCTAATTAGTTGTTTAGGGGAACCCTATCTCAAATATACAATAATAGCTAACTCTACCTAATCGCCTACTTTTTAACTAAGTATTTAACAACCGAATACAATTACAATATCTATAATAAGGAACTCCTCGTAATAGTAAAGGTACTAGAAGAATAACGACTAGAATTTAAGGGCGCAGCCCAACCCTTCGAAATTATTACGGATTATAAGAATTTAAAGACGTTTAGTATTATAAAGAAGCTTACGCCTAAGTATATACGTTAATTAGAATTCTTTTTACAATTCAATTTTACAATTAAATACCGAGACTTCCTCGGCGGGCAGTGTCACTTTCCTCCGCGGGCAGTATTATTGCCTATATAGGTAACCCTTCCCAAATATTCTTCCGCGGGCAATATTATAGTAATATCCTATAGTATTTCTTATAGTAGAAATATTTAAGACCCTGGTAAATTCGATACTCTAGTAGTAATATATATATATTAATAATAAATAGAATTCTAATTTAACTACTACTAATAATATTAGGAAGCTATTTCTACTCTTCTAGCTTCCTCCTTAAAAGTTTGACAGTCCGCCCGCTTCTAATTACTACTCGAAGTATTAATAACCGTACTATAGTACGCTTTTTACGGGTAGGCTATTCGTTAGAATTTGAAAGAATAAGGGGATTGTTTAAGGACGTAGTAATTTGAAGGCCGTTATTTAAAGTAAAAGGATCTAGCGAGCTTAGTACTTATACTTCGATAGTAGAATTTATAGTAGAATCGTTTTTACCCGTACTAACCTTATCGATTATTTTAAAGTAAGACTATTACCGCCGGAATAATAGTTTTAGTATCTAACTACTCTTTACCCTCTTCTTTACCCCCTTCCTTCTTACTTTCTCTTTTCCCTTCCCTTTCGTACTATTAGGAATTTATTAGTTATTTAGTAATTCTACTATACTATTCTTAGGTTATCCTCTAATTCTATTGGTAATTTTAGGGTCTTTAATACGGGAATAGGGATCCTATTCACTTTAATACAAATTATTAATTAGGGAAAAGAATAAAAGTAATAATAATATTATTTACCAAAGGTGCCCGGATATAATAGCGGTAATAGATATTCCAATAGCTAAACTAACTACTAATTATAAGCTTCATTAATATTTTATAGCAGTAAGGTATATTATATTACTTTTAAACCGTACAATTATACTCCCCTAAATCTCGTACCGGCCTTTTCCTATTACTTAAAGGTATTCTAAATTAGGTAATACGTAATTGATAATAAATAAGATTAAGGCTACAATATATAATCCGCTAGGGTAAATTTCCTAGGACTTCTATACCTCCCCTAGTAAATTCGCCCCGTATTTTTATATCCTAATTAGTAACGTCCTTATACTATTAATTATACTCTCATTTAATTATAATATAAATAGATAAAACTAAAGTAAAGAGATCCGTTTTTCCGTTAACTAAGAATCCTTTTATCTAGTAATTAATTAATTCGTTAAAGAATATAACTATTAATTTAAAGTTATAGTATTGGTAGGTATAGTAATACGCTTATTGGTAGTAATATAATATATACGTATTTTCTAAATATAATAAGATCTTTTATTAATTATTAAAGTCTATAATTAATTGCTTCCACCGCTATATAAAAGTAGTCTCATTAGGTATAAAGACTACTATCTTCCAATATTTAAAAAGACTATAGTACGTATAGTTAAAGACTTTCTATATTTTTAAGTTTGTAACCGTTTATAAGATTACTTTATTACTCTAATTAAGAGTAACGGGCTCTCTTTTATTAAACTCTAACTTTAAATTACTACCCTCGCTATTAATCTACTTTTACTTCTTCTTTATTTATAAAAGGATATTACAATTAATATAGAATATATAGATTTATTATTAAACGTTTAGGAATACCGTTGTAAGAGCAGTCTTTAATTAATTATTGAAATTTATAATAATAACTTTTAATTTAGTTACCCTTACTTTAATATATAGTTTCTCAAATACGCTAGCTAACTAAATAACATTATTAACTCTCTTATTATCAATTAGATTAAACGCTATAGAATAAATAGAATTAATATTTATTAATTTAATAATGATAGTAAATAGGTAATTATACCGGTTAGTTTTATAAGTATTATTTATACTTAAGTACTTTAGATAATTTCGCTATTACTCTAAATAGAATTACTATAACTAAATAATATTTAAAAGGCAATTAGGGTTATTTTTAACCTATTTAATAATATAAAGAATATTAATATCGTTAAAGAATTTAATAATAGTAGTAATAGCTTAATAATTATAGTATTATAACTTTTTAATACGCTAACGCTAATTATTAATATCCTTATAGGTATATATAATAATTTTAAATTCACATTCAATAATAGTTAGAATATTACGTAGTCTAATGCTAAGCTAGTAAAATAAAGTAGCTATTCGTTTATATACCTTCTTAGTCCCTTTCTAGTATTATAAGTAAATAGAGAGGTATAAAGATCCTTTATAATTGTAAGTATAGTTAGTAGAATTAGTCGATAGCCGATAAATTTATTACTAATTATTCTTTTAAAGAGTAATTATTATTTTAAACTATTAGTAATTATATTTATAGTTTCTTATCTTCCTAAGTTTAATAGTAGAGGGACGAGGTTAATTATAATAATTATACTTCAAATAGTAATACGTTAGTTGCTTATTTTAATAGTTTAAAACTTATATACGGTTAAAAGCTATACTATAACGCCATTCTTATATATTAAACGTATCTTGTATTACCTTTATAGATAGTAGTAGTTTAGGCGTAATATCTTTAATTATTAGGTTGGGTATATCCTTCTCGTTAATTGAATTAATATTTAATAATCCCTTATCCTTAGAATTAAATAAAGTAAGCGCCGTTGTAGGGTTAGCGGTAGGAGCGGGAGAAGTAAATACGAATTTATTTCTATTACTTGCGTAGTGAGAATTAGAATTATTATTAATCTTAATAATTAAAGATATTTTATAATAAAGATTAGTTAGAATTTAAAAGAGTATATTGTAAGGGGTATACTAACGTTGAAATTGTGTTGATACGATTAGTTTTGGTAGATTTATAGTAGTGAGTATAGTTAGTTTCCCTAATTTTGTTGATTCTATATTGCAAAGAAATCGTGCAACTCCAAAATCTGGATCTTACGATAGTGGCTACAAATGGCTAAATTCAACGTGGCAACTTCTTTTTACCCGGGTTAGGGTTCAAGGTGGCACTGCCCGCGGAGGAATATCTGGGGGCGGTTACCTATATAGGTAGTAATATTGTCCGCGGAGGAAAGTAACACTGCCCGCCGAGGGACTCTCTAAATACCGGCCTAACTCTATTAATATAAAGCCGGACGCATTAAATAGGAAGCTAAAGTATATCCCTAAGGATACCTCGGACGATAGGCTATAGGCTAAAGAAAAGTTATTAATCGACCTTAATCGTTTTAATAAATTATTCAACGAGGAAAACGAATTCTACGTTAATATTATATCAGACATAAGGGAACTACTCGTTATTTATATACTTAAAGGCGAGGAAGGGGGCGAGAAAGGGGACGATAAAACTAACTCGATAATTCACACCAATAACCTAATATTAAAATCTTATAGTAATTTAACAATAATAATAGAGATCACAGCGGCTATTAAGGAAGGTAAACAATAGCCGAAGTACCTAAAGAAAGTCCTACGTATCCCTTTTACGGAATGCTACTTCGTTAATAATAAAGCAATATTTAGAGATTAAATTATAATACCCCCGGATAATAATAAGACTTAGCTGGAACTAATTAATAGAATCTACGCCTTAGCACTTAGCGGCCACCTAAGGAGGGATAAAACGCTTAATTTAATAAATCGCACATATTAGTAGCCGGGCCTAACTACGGCAATTAATACTTATTATAGAGGCTGCCTCTCGTATTTAAAGACTAAACTATTACAATTAGCGCCAGCGGGTTTTTTAAAACTATTACTATTACCCTATACTCCGTAGCAAAATATTTCTATAAATTACGTTATACTACTACCTAAATTAATGAAGAATGGGAAGGGAGTAGTCTATTAGTATATAATAATAGTAGTAGATAGGTTAATTAAAATGAGGCATTTTATCCCTTACGAAGGCTTATCAATTAAAGAACTAGTAGAAAAATTTATCAACTATATTTATACCCTATATAGTCTATTAGATACTATTATATCGAATAGGGGAGTATAGTTTATATCCGTATTTTAGTAATAACTTTCAAATAAATTAGAGATTAAATTGAAGCTCTCTACACTATATTATAAGGAGACGAATAGTTAGATAGAAAGGATTAATATAGAAATAGAGTAATATTTTCGGACATTTATTAATTAGGCCTAAAACGATTAGGTCGACTGGCTAGTATTGGCTAAATTTCAAGGCAATAACCTTCAGTCAACAACTATAAGAGTCTTACTATTTTTCGCCAACTATAGGTTTTACCCCCGAATAGGAACCGAGCCCTTAAAACCCCTACTACTAAATATATTACTAGAGCAATAATAACAAATATTCAAAGTAAACAAAATCGTAGAACACTTTAGGGTAATATAAAATAAACTAATTACATTATTACAATAAACCTAGGACCAATACGAGGCGGCAGCCAACATAAAGAGGATAAATACTCCTAAATATAAATTAAGCAATATAGTTATACTAAATATAGAAAATTACACTACAGGCCGGCCAACAGCAAAATTATTACTAAAGTTCGAGGGCCCCTTTCGGGTAATAAAAATAAACTCCTACTCTTTAGAATTATTTTTACCGACGAATATAAAGGTTATATATATAATTAATATATCTAGAGTTAAACTTTACATAGAAGGGCTACCAGGACAATCAAACTTAGTTACGGACGTTAAAATAAATAATAGTATAATAATTACTAGAACCGACGATTTTATGGAAGAGAGGCGCTAAGAATTTAAAACTCTCTTAAACTACTAAAAGATTAGAAGCAATTGGTATTACTAAATTAAATAGACTTATTACCTACCCGATTAGCAACTAGTAGCGAATTTAGACAATCATAACGAATTAGTTTAGGAATTATATAATAACCGCCCTAAGCTAGGTCTCCCTCACCCGATCTTTAGAAAAGGATTTAAAGCGTAGCAGAAGTCCAAAGACCTTTCCAACCCCGACGAATTACAATTATAACCAAAACTCCCATTACCGGCACCAATATAGCCTACGGACAAATAAATTAGAAGGAGTTTAAGGCTAAATAAAAAGTAAATAGAGAACTAAATAAAAAGAAAGGAATTCAACTCGATTTATTCCGCGCACCCTAATTAAATACCTTATAATATACCCTTTTATAAAATAACCATCAACGGCACCGAAAAATAATACGTTTTATAGCAGTCTTATATCTCCTATTCCCTAGAATAGCCCTATACAATTAATACTAAATTAGAAGATAAGAAAGATTTAAAAACATTAGTAATACAATAATTAAACGTTTAAAGAAAAGATAAATCACAATAGGGAGTTAAACACACGAACTCTCTAATACTTACACTAGTAGCAACTACAAGCGTCCTACGCAAACCGCTATACTACGGGCGTCCCTATAGTACCCCCGGTAGGGCTAGCGATAGTAAGAATCGTTAAGGTTCTCTATATACAATAATTAGAACGTCCTAAACTAATTCCCGGCGTATAAATAGATTATTAAGGGTAATAATAGCTCTCACAGCGGAAGGGTCGGATTTAGCAATATTTTGGCTAATATTCTACCCCTAAGCGGGAATTAAGGCACTAACGGGTACTAAACAGCTTCCTATCTTAGCAAAATTTTTACCGGCACTTAATTAGGCGTAGTTGCAGGAAGGATTAAGAAGGCCTACTTTATCGATATTAACGGATTTCTCAAGTAGGAGCCTCATTTTGAGGGAGGGTAGTATTATAGGCATTACTACTATATTCCTATATATAAATAGGTACTGCACTACAGTAGTGCAGCCAGCTTACAACTATCTAGGTACAGTACAACAGTCACGTACACACGTACTATATGGCCTATGCACAACGTGCCCTACATAGTTCTCGTACGCGCACAGGATTCTCTTCCTGTTCCTCGCACAACAATCAAAGTCTTAGCTTAGTGCTTGCTCGCGCCCCGTGACATAAACTATTAAATCCACTAACGTTATAAGTATATTATTCGTAATTATTTGGAATAACTTCTATTATAGATTACGTTTTTAATATTAGATATAATTAATTATAAATACCTTTAAGTAAATAGAAGCCAACCAATAGATTAACGTAGGAATCCTCTTCCTCTCTCCCTTTATAATAAGGATTATAATATTCCCTTTTAATATAAATTGCCTTACTACTACGAGATTTTTAAGCGGTTAATTATTGAAAAGCTATTAAAGCTTAACTATATTTATCCCCGCTGGTATTTTAAAGTGCCTTTCGTACGTTCTTTATTATTGTAATTTCTTTATAGATAATTACTAATTAGTCTTTAGGAGTAGAATATTAACGATTTTTACCTTCGTCTTCAAAATCCCTATATTATAATAATATATTGCGGTCGACCTAAGAATTCTACTAGATTAATCCCTAACAAGTATATTCTTACCTCTATACCTAGCTTAAAGAGAAGGAAGAAGGTTAAATTCTTAAAGTAAAGCAATTATTAGAATCTCCCTCGTTTATAACTTAAAATACGATGTAGATTATCTTATTGGGAAAGTAATAATATTAATAAGCTAGTTCTTAGCTCTATATTTAGGGGTATTAAACGTAAGCAAATGTAAGAGCCGGTTGACTTTAATATATCTAACTATAGTAGCGAATCGGATACAATATTTAAAAGTAATTTAAAGCTAGTGCTAGATTGTATTCAAGTGGCTACTTCTATACAAAATTTAGAATTAGAGATAGAAGCGATATTACTCCTACTTTAAGTATTTCTACCGCTAAGATTTCTATTCTTTGAGTTCTCTCTAGTACTAGATTTGGAACCTTCTCTAGAGTTAGAGTTTTAACTAGAGTTTTTACCCTCTTTAAAACTAACCCCCTCTCTAAAGCCTATACTAGAGCTAGAGCCTATACTAGAGCTAGAGCTAGAGCTAGAGTAGTTATCTCCAGAACGATAATAGTCGTTTCTAGAACTAGAGTTAATACTAGATACTATTCAAGTGGCTGTAGAATCGAGCTCCCTAGTTAAGCAGGTAGTTAAACGTAAGAAAAGGAAGGCAACGAGCACTTAATATAGGTAGTTGTAGTAGTTGTAGATGAATACAGTAGATTTTCTAATGCTCAAAATATTGTATGCTATAGAAATCTCTATACAAAACTATGTTGCTGGGCATTACCCGTGCTGCTGGGCGTTATATGTAATTCTATAGAATTTACTGTGTAAATGATAATTTACGAGTAAATGACGTGCTAAGCCTTGAAATATTGGGGCCCCTATAAGGATTGGGGCCCCCGTAGCCAAAGGCTGGTGCCCCCGGAGTAAACGCCCTAAATTTTATAAAAAGGCCTTTATCGACCGGTATATTACTCCTACCCCTTTCTTTCCATTATTACTCCTATTCTAAAATATCGGTATTAATTTTTCCTCTTCTTCTTTTTTCTTTTAATTATAAGTACTTTTATTATACTGAAGCGGCGTCCCTTCTACCCCCCTCCCTTCTATTAGTAACGCCTCTTCTCTACGAATTGTAAACAATTTGGGCGAATATAGTGGCTCTCCACGCTAGGATAAATATATTAAGAGCCTTGCTCGGCGCGCAGTGTCACTTTTCTACTGGCGCAGTACTATAGTACTACCTAACCTAGTTTTAATAGACTAACTATATATACTACAACTTACTAAACTTGTCGATCTAAGCACTACCACTGTATAGAGTTCAGAAATATGCAATTTTATACAATTAATAAAGATTTGTAAGATTAGTAACTGTATAAAAATATAATTAATTAACTAGTATAATTCTACCTATTAAAACAAATTTTATTAATATAATTTCAATATTAGTAAAGTCCTTATAATATATTCAAGCTCAATACTAAGAATATATTAGGAACTTAAGGTAGCTAGCTATTGTAATATTTAACATAACTAGAAGTATTACAAGCCTAGGAATTACTATAGCACTGCGCGGGTAGGAATGCTTTCTAAGATATCCCTACTAGCGCAGTGTACACTGCGCAAGTAGAAAAGTGACACTGCGCGCCGAGCAAGGCTCTATATTAAAGTCGGGGAATAATTATAAGCGTAAAACATAAAAGAAGTAGTAAAATTTGATATTAATATTGCTCCCTTCCTCTTCTTTCGTAATTAATGTAAGGGGGCAGCAGGGCGATACGCAGGTGCTGGCCTTATATAGTATATTAAGGTTCTACGAAGAAAGAAAGGAGAAAACGCTACCCTCCGGGTCGCTCGAGTACTAGAGCTTAAATAGCCGTACACTAATAGCCTTAGTACTTAAAGCAGCTAGAGAATATTCTAGAAGACCCGGGCGCTATAGTACCGTAGTCTAAATCGACTAGGGCAATCCCAATGTAGGTTGCTATTTTGGTATTCAAATCTAGCCAATTAGAGCCAAATACCTTATTAGGCGCCAATCCTATAATATTAGCCCCCCCCTTCTCCCTCCAACTATAATCGCGCGCTATACTTAGTATTTATACATAGCTGTGGAACCCCGACCTGGATATGCCATCGCATGACCGTCAATTGACCGCAACTGAAAAGTTGCCATTGCAGCTGAGGTTACCGTGAGCTGACGGTTAATAGCGCAGAACGGTAGTTTTTCAGACTACGGTAGAGGTGTCTGCACCTTCCTAGGAGGTCAAGTCTGATTGCAGGTTAGAAAATGAATCCCTATTAGAGAAAAAGAATCCCTATTACTTGTATATATATATATATATAAGTCGAACAGCGTACAAAGAGTATTAGGAAGTCGCAATCAACGTACATTTGTCTACGGAGCTACCTGTAGTCTACTACCCGTCGTCGCCCACCCGCGTACGGTCCAGCCCAGCGCTATACCTATACCCAGTACCTGCACCTAGTACCTGCACCTACTGCAGTACCTGCACCCAGTACCTACATCTAGCACCTGCACCCAGCACTTGCACCTAGTACTTGCACTTAGCACCTGCACCGTACCGGCGCCCGCCCCGGCACTATACGCCCGGTATTGTACGCCCGGTACTATATTGCGTATAGCGCCGGGCTATACCGAATGCAATTGTATAGGAATAGGACGTTATAGATATAATTGATGTAAATGAATTTACAATACTAAAGAGTAATGTAATGCGATTAATACGATTAATGCGATGCGATTGAATGCAGTACAGTACAGTACTGTATAGTACTGTAGAGGAATGCGATTAATATAATTAATGTAATACGATACGATAGTATCCTTAGGGACTACTATTAAGCTATAGTTAATTAAATTAATACAATTCAAACGAGCGGGAATGCACATACAATTAATAATACTAGGGATAAACCGGTTGAATATAATAATAATTTACCTAGTATCCCTAACTCTGTATATATAAAGACTAGACGATAAAGAGGGGAAAGGGGATAGCGGAATAAATACTTCATTATATATTTATAGCGAGTCTAAATACTAGAAAGAGTTAATATAATAGTATATATAATAGTTATCGAACCCTTACTATTAAAAGTATTACTAAATACTATAACTAAATAATGTCCTAATTTACTAATACCTATTTAGGGCAATAACCTAGCTTATTACGCTTACTAATCTTAAAAACGTCTATAATATAGACTCTATCTATTTTAACGGCCGGTAAGCCGACGATCAATATCTCGCCTATCTCTTCAACCGTTTAAAGGGTAAAGTTTTAAACAATCCGATTCGTAACTATTATTTTAATTAATATAAGAAAGATATAGCGTTTATTATACTACTTCTATTTATAAACGAAAATATAATTAATACGGCCGATAGCATTATAATTATAGTATTTAATATAATTGCCAACGCTATAGCTATAATACTTCGAAGTACTATTATAAAGCCTAATAACTATAGTTAGTATAGTATATATATAAATAAATTATTAGCTATCTATTATAACTTGCGTACTCCGTACTAGAATAAATATAAGGAATATAGAAAAGTAGCGGGATTTTTTAATTCGGACGGTATTTGGTAGGTTCTTATAGGATTTTAATAATATTAATAGTGATTTATAATATTAAATAACTAACGATACTAAACGTATAGATACGTTATATTTAAATTATATATATATAGTATTATAGTGTAACTAGTTCGAAGCTAGGTACAAAATAAGGGAGATACCTTAATAGACGGCCCCTATGCCCGGTATACGTTAGTATTAGCTAGAAGGGTAGGATAAATATAGGATAAGGATAAGGGAGAAAGGAATATAGATATTGGGAGGATGGAATAAGGATATACCTATCTACAAATAATAAATCTATATTATATTACAAAGCACTAGGTACGAACCGCAAAATCCGTATATTATAATCTATCTCGCATACTTATAAAAGAGTACGTCGAAAGTTATTGGATATTTAACGAAAGGATAGAAGTAAATATTAGTTAAAATTAGCAATAGAGTAGCGTATTCGGTGTACTACTATATTATTAATTTTACTAATTATAGATAATTAAATATACGTTTTAATTACCGCCTTAGGAATATTAAACTCCTATTTATCCTTCTTCTAATTACTACTAATACTAATACGCTACTTATCTTCGCGGTAGAACAGACTATCGAATAAACTAGGAATATCCCTAGTAATATTTTAAATCTATTCTATTAATATAGGGTTAAATACAATAAACGAATTAAGTAGGGCAAACCGAATAGTATAGATAATATATTCTTATTCGAAGATCTATTTCTTAATATCTCTACCGTTAGTAGTCTAGGCCGTAGCCTTGAATCGTCTATCGTCATTATAGTTAATTTATCTTCATATTTTTGTCCTCGATTATTCTTATTATAGGTTTTATATATTAATTTTTAGTGTAGGTTACGTGCTATAAACTATCCTATATTATAGTATAGTATAGAGTCGGGTATTTAATAAGCGCTAAAATTTGGATTTAAGGGTAATTTAAATATTTGAATTTACTTATAATACTTTTCTTCCGCCAATATATTCAATAATTTAGGAGGGCCGTATTTATTATATATTTAACTATAATAAATGCTTAAATATATATTGGGTCGAAGTACCTTACGTATATACTCCTTTACCCTCTTAAGCAAATTAATAGGAATAATTATAATTATAATTCCACCCTCCTCGTCGTTTAGGTCGGTATTTTCAGTTATCTACTTATTTAGACCGCTAGTACTAGGACTGCTAGTATTAGGACCGCTTGCTAATAACCGTCGAGAAGATTGCTGAATTAATAATATTTACGAAGGACTAGAATTTATATAAGTACGATTCTAGAAGGTATTAATTCTAAGATTCTTTACTATAACCGCCGAAGCTACTTAGTAAAATAATATATACTAATCTCTAATATACTTAGTCTTAATATCGACGTTTTTATATACTTATTTAATATTCCGAATATTTATTAGAATAGAATTACTCTAGGCTATTATAGTTAATACTTTAATAAAGTAGCTAATTAATTTAGTATCTATAGTAGTTTCCTCGCCGTTTAAATTATCGTTATCCTCTTTTTAACGGTCTGGTTAATAAATCGCCTTCTATACCTCCTATACGTATAAATTAATATAATCTTTACGAAGCCATACTTTGAAAAGCAGTAGTATAATAATTAACTATTACGTATAGTATATAAAGTTATAGTTTAAAATATATAATAAAGGCGAAGGTAAAGTACTCTAGCTAAATAGAAATAGCTAGCTACGAAGGATACGGCTATATTCGACCTTAGCTTTAGTTATAAGGAATATATTTAATAATATTTCGTAGGTAGTTATAATAATCCCTAGATTTAACTAATAATTAATAATTATAATAAAAGGGGAAGAATTAAGGGGTAAAAGTATTAGATTAAAAATACCTACCCTTATACTCCGAATAGGCTAGATCGGGTAGTTGAAATAAAATAATATTAAATACCGGGGTTAAATCGAATAAAACTAGCCTAAATCTACTAATTCCCTATTACGTACGATATACATTTTTATCGCCCATTCTCTAAAGGTTGAAATCTACCTTATACCGTATTTATAAATATTAGTAATAATATTAATTTATTTCAACGCTAGTAATCCTAGTAAATATATTTTATTGGTTAATTATATACTCGGGTCCAATAAAATAGAATTTATAGAATTTATAACTAGCTATACTAATTATATTAGAATTTTAATTCTATTGAAGTATATTACTAGTATAATAAAGGGTAAAAATTAATACTAAAGTCGGCCGTCCCTAAACCTCTATTACAACGCTACGGTCTAATAGTATAGTATAGCTAAAAGCCTTAATTATATCGTCGAAGTTAGATATATACGGGCCGAAAACAATAGGGAAAATATTAATATTTCGGGTACGGGTATTAAAGGATAAGCCGGCTAGCGATTAATACACCCCTATAACGGATCTATAAATATTATAATAAATACTAAAATTATTAATAAAAGTAAATACTAAATAATTCAAAATATTATTACTATACCTTATATATATTTTATTTAATTCTTCTTCGAAAAACTCCCTATTAAAAGTTTTAATCTTAAGCTCGGCGCGAATAGGTAGAGTAAATATAAGGGGGTAAATTTTTATATTCCTACTATTTAGGCTATTATTATTTACTCGAAAAGAATTCGGTTCGTTATTAATAATATTATCCAATATACGACGCACTAAAAAAGAGTTCTTCTGAAATTCGAAGTTTGGTTGTATCGTATATTTTAGGAAAGTTTTCTAATTTCGTCCCCTTATTAACTATAGGTCGATTACTAGGTTAGGATTGCTTAAATCGTTGCTATTAAAGTAATTAATATTAATAGGTACAAATTAATCGGCCTATTCTTAAAGAATCCAATCCTCGATATTAAAATGTAGTACTAATTCCCATTTTTTAAACTTTATACTATAATTAAGCTAGAAGTGTAGATTAAAACTAGGAAATTCTTCCTCAATCTACTTAATTAGAATACACTTATTAACTATAAGGGTAACCTCGCCTATATAGTCCCTAAAATTATTAGTAAAATTTTTACCTATACCTTTAACCCGGCCGATATATATACGATGATCTGGGTAATCGTTAGGTAAACGATAATAGCATTATATATTATTGTAATTAATATAGCTATCTTCGTCGGTATAGTTATTTACGTCCCTAACGTTATAAACGGTATAGTCTTTACAATAATAGAAGTAAATAAAATCCAATAGGAAGATAGCCTTCCTATTATCTTCCGAATTATTAATAAAATATATATATTCGCCAAAAGTAGTCCGAATAAATAATAACCAATACGGGGAATAGAATAACTCATTTAAATTATCTACCAAATAGGCTATGCCTTTATATATTGAGGCGGCTGTATTAGAATTTAAGAAGGCCTAAAATAGCGATTTAGGATTTATAAAATATAATAGTATTATAATAGTAGACTGGTCCTCATTGGTATTATCGGACTACTATAATCTTAGTCCTGTTGCCTCGGGTTATTAGGCCTATTACCTAGCCTGTTCTATTTATTTCTTCTAACGTATAGACTCAGTCTTTATTCTATCTATTTATAATAGTACCTATACTATTCGCATATCTAATAAAGGGAGGCGGCGTAATATATAATCTTTAATAATAATTAATTATCTTAGTAGTACTTAAATGGCTAGAATAGGCTAGCTATCGCGACCTTACAATATACTTAATATTTACAACTAAATCTTATAGTCCCTAAACGATATACGACGGATATAAATATATAGACCTAATACTATATTAAAATCTAATATATATTTTTATTTATTATAATAATACTAAATAAATTCTAAAGTATTAAAAATTTAGCTACACTCAATTACTAATAGTACTATAGCTTCCGGTTCTATAAGCTAATCTACTACCTATTTATCGATAAAATCCTCGTCGAATACTACTATTTCTAATTATTATATTACTCGATCGTATTCCCGCTCTATATACTCGATATTAAACTGCAATTAATCCTCGTCAAATATAGCCGGAAGAGTATTATTATTTTCGAATTCGGTTAGCCGGTATCGTATATCTATTAAGTCTAAATTTATAAATATATTATTTTAGTCGATAAGTCCTATCTTTAATATAAATTAGTATTCAAATCTATCTTAGTATTAAGGCGATTACTTACCTTAATCGTCCTCGTTAATATCTTCCTATTCTTTAAGAGGTAGAACGGGGTCTAATATTATAGTATCGCCGTCGTTGTTATTATTAAAAACGGGTCTAAAACTAGGACTCTAAGCCGTCGGTAATTTCGATTAACGCTAGGGGGTTAGTAATTTTAAATAACGAGCCTATTATTATTAATATTGTTTAGAATAAAGGTAGATATTAGGGACTAGTACTCGTCTGCTATATCTAACCCGGATTCTATAATCTACTTACCTACTAACTATAAAATCTGCCTATAAGGACGAAAACTCCTTAATCTTAACCTAGCGAAGTATTATAAAGAGTAGCTAAATAAAGAAAGTAGACTATATAAAGGGTAAACTAAATAGTAATATAAGGGGAAGAGTTAGTTATAAAAGGAAGAGTTAGAATTTAGGATTAGAAAAATGCCCAATACTATTAGTTTATTAGAGGTTAAGCTAACGAATCTTCTAAAATAATTAAAACGCTGCAAATTTGAAATATTTATTAACGGTTCTTTAATACAAATATAGTTTAAAATAATAGGTAAAATTATATAAGTGCCGGTACGTACTTAGTATAAATACTTTTTAAAATATTTACTAATAGTATATAGTATAAATAAATTTAATAAAGGTAGTTTCGTAAATTCGTCCCATCTTAAAGTAATAAACAACTCCTAATATCGCCCTATTCTATACGTGAATATATTCTTAATTATACTTTATTTCTAATATTATCTATCTTATTCCTAACTTATACTATAGATCTATATACCCAAGCACCGGAGTAGAGCTCCCGAGTACCCTATTTATTAAGGGTATTAGCTCGCTATACTATTTAATATAATTAATTATAACCCCTACTAAGACTTAGCCAACCAAACCGTTTTAATAACCTATATTAAACTTCCAACTTTTATTTAAAATACTATTACTATATTCACTATTTACTATATTTACTATATTTACTAATCGCTACGAACTATACCCCGCTATTTCATTCCAAATAAAACCTTAATAAAATAAAGACTATTTATATATATATAGTATAATAGAAGGCGGTAGAATACAACCGACCGTACCTCGCGCGTACGAAAAAAATATAATTGAATTATATTAATTACAATAATTCTCCTCCCTTCTATTTTTCTCTCTTTCTCTCTCTCTCTTCTTAAAACTAATAATAATAAATCGCCTAAGAGATTTTTTAACCCCCGATTATTATCTTTTAAATGCTAAAATTATCGCTATTGAACTTACGCAACCGAATTACAAATTAACCAACTCTAAATATCTCTGGATTTTCGTAATAATACTCTATAAACGTACGTATTATTATTATTACAAAATTTTAGATTCATTTAATTAATATAAATATAAATAATGCCCAATAAAAAACCTAAGAGTAATTACCCTCGTAGTTAGCCCCCTAAAGACAGTAATTGTCATGGCCCAGTCGGATAGGTCATGCCCTGCACTGGAGGACATCGTACGAATGCGATTAATGTGATTGGTTGTAGATTAGATAAGGAAGAGTAGGCCGCAGTAGACCTGGCTCTGGGAGCATATCTCCCATCGCCAGCTGCGCGCACAACTCTTACCTTTTGTTTTACTCTTTAGTCGTAAATTCTATATTGAACGTCAATAACGCTACAGCCTTACCTCGCCCGTTATATACTCTCATACTATTTATAACTCATCTCTCTACCGGGGACGGTTTCAAACATCCTACTATTGAGAAAGGCTACGACGCAGCAATGTAGCGACTGACGATTAGAATTGACGATTGGGGTAAGTAAACGATCCGACACGCAGCGTGTCACAATCCCCCCCATCCTTTGCAGGATCTCCGAAGAGGAGTTCGAAGCAATTACCGACTAAGTCACCGATTAATTAAATAATAAGAAGGAACTATCTAATTATTAGGATAGTCCGCAATAATACCGAAGCTGTACAATTGCGCCGGGTCTATTTCGACCCTAACGCTTTAAAGAAATACGCCCCGAAAGAAGGTAAACTCCCCTCCTCCGAAGTTAAACGCAAATCCCTTAATTCCAACGACTTCTATAGTTCCGACTTTTAAGGAGCCGCTTCCTATACTATTGACGTTGATAATGATAATAATAAATTCGACCTATTGGGCTTAACTCTTAAAGAATTATATAAATATTATTTCGATTATATTTAGTCTATCGCCCATCGTACCTACTATTTCGTTAATAAAGAGGTCCCTACCTACGACCTAAAGGAACGCCTCCTCGGCCTTCTCGATTATATATACCGTAATAACGACGCCTTTATACCGTTTACCCCTATAACAGCCGAAGGCAAGGGTAACCCTAAAATTAAGACCTTCGACGGCCCTATAACTTATAAGCAATTTATTACCCTATTCCAAGAAACCCCTAAGGTTATATTCCTAGAGATGTGTATACGTACTACCTTCCTCATAGCCGCCATCGACTAATCTAATAATTTTGCCGGATTATTTAACTAAACCGATAAAGACTTCTAAATTATAGAGACTTAAGCCGACTGCTTCGGTTCTATCGCTACAAACTTGTCTAAGAAGGTCGCCGGTGCCGACCCGGATCCCCCTACCAATTAATCTTTCTACGCCTTAAACGTTAACTTCTAATAGGCGTTTATAGAGAATTAACGTTTTAAGAAGGAGAATAAATATTTATTAGCTTTTCTAAAGGCCGCGTTGAACGCTATAGGTAAAATTATATTTAATAACGGAGACCCCGACAATTCTAATAAAAATTCTAATAAATCCGGAATATTAAAGGGATCCAAACATAGCCCCCCCTGTACTAACGGTCGCTTTCGGTCTAATACTCCCGGTACTACTATTATAACCTAGTCCTCGGACAATAAACGTTCGGCGAAAGAGGAGAGCGCCGGCAAATTCTATAATAATAAAAAGGAGGATAAGGTTACCTTCAATATATAGTACTACTAAATTAAAACCAAATTCGAGGTTAATACTAATCATTTCGATAATAACCGCCAAAGGTTCGGACACATTACTAACCGCCTAACGGATAGAGCCGCCCAAGCGCTATTACTATACTTAGACCCTAATTATTCTAATCGCTTAATTACTTCTAATAAACTTTTAAAATACTTGTAGGACGAGTACTACGACTATAGTACCTACGAGAAAGCTCTCGCTAAGTTTAACGATTTAGAAATAAAGTATAGTAAACGTTTTCAGATTTTTAAAAATACCTTTCAACGTCTAGCTAGTCAGTGCCGCCGCCCGCGTAATTAGTAGAAAAGCAACCTTCGTTGCAAAATTACTAAAGAACTCCGTCAAGCGGCAGAGTTAACTTATTTAGATTCGTTAAAGCAATTTAACGATTATATCCTTCTCTTTAATTCTTTAAATAAAGGCAACCGTATAAACGCCTAGAAGTCCTATTAGCGCGAAGGTAAGCAAGGCTTCCGTTGTACTACCGGTTTTACTAAGGAAATTACCGTCTTTAAGCCTATTGCTAAAACTATTAAGGCCTTTAACCGCCCAACCCTTAAGGAAATACATAAATTTAACCGTAAAGGTCGCTATTTCTCTTATTGTAAAAGAGGATATATAAATAGTAAGTGCCTTTACAAAGAGAAGCTTACTAAATAGCTCGATACCTACCTAAATTCGATTGCCAATACTATTTAGGGTAAGGATTCCTCCAGCGTTAAAGAACTAATCGATATACTAACCTCTAATAAAGAATCTTCCTTAAATGTAGAGGATAATATCGTCGAGGGAAACTAAATACCCTAGGCCAAATCTCCCCTTAAGGTATATCGACCGACATTACTAGTATTTAACATCTAGACTTCGACCTTCGCAATTATTTCGGAGGAAGGTCCTCCTTTCTCGTTAAATATAGCGTAATTCTCAATAGAATTACTATTACTACTTCTAATACTCTTATCGATACTAGAACCGATACTTATATTATTATAAACCTCTCTTTCGCCCGAAAGTTGCGGAAGCTATTAAAATTACCTATATATAACGACTTTAACCCCGGATACGTTACGCCCTATAAAAAAGCCAAACCCGACTTAATCGAAGTCACCCTCAAAGGGTATATTAAGATTTAAAATTATAAAATCTTCGACTAATAGATCATTATCCTCCCAAACTTAAAACGCAATATAATTATTAGTAATATATAATTAGTATAGAACGACGTTTTTACCGACTCTATTCGTTCGTACCTATTCTTTCCTACTTTATAGAAATAAAACTTCTCTTGCGATTTCGAAGTTAGTAAGGATAAAGATTCTAAATTGTTTAAGTACCTAAATTATTAGAAAGACGTTAAAGCCTGCGAACTCTTAATATAGAAAGAGGATAAATAATGCTAGGATAGCCGGGATAATTCGCAAATAGTTTTGTCTAAAATCGCCGAATTGGAATACCCCCTCCCGGAACCGACTAATTCCGCTTTATCCTAGTGCCCTCTCTCTATCTTATAATACCGATTAACGCGTTCCCTATTTCTAGATGCGATTTAACGTTGCCTCAACTATATAGACCGATAATTCTTCGAATAGACGGACGAAATACCGCCGGAACTGGAAGAGCTCCCTAAAGTTACTAAGCCCCGCCGATCCCGTCCTGAGCCAACCTAAGATCCTTATCTATTGTGTAATATATAGGGCCGATATTGCTTAAAGTACAATTAGGGATAAATTAAAGACCGCCCCGCCAATTTAGCCTTTATTAGCGCAGACCCTTTCTATAAAATGGTAAAAAAGACCTACATCGGCGTAATTAATTTGTACGAATTGGACCGCTTTATTAACGAACGGTACGTTGCCCGAAGCGAATCTCTAGAAATTAATAAAGTGGAATTAAGATAACGGATTTTAAAAGAAATCCCTAATTACTACTATAACTTCCTTGAAGTTTTTAGTAAGGTTAAGTCGGACGCTCTTCTTAATTTACGCCCAGATATCGACTATTATATTCCTTTAAATAAGGGCGCCCGCCCGGAGGACTTGAACTATAGCCTACTCTATAAAATATCCCTCGAAGAATTAGAAGTATATAGAGATTACATCGCGGAAAATTTAAATAAGGGATTCATTGAACCTAATACTATACCCTAAGCAATACCTATCTTATTCGTACTAAAGGCGAATAAAGGATTCCACTTTTACGTAAATTACCGGAAACTAAACGCTT
The DNA here is from genome assembly GCA_037102815.1 of Neurospora intermedia. Taxonomy (NCBI): domain Eukaryota; kingdom Fungi; phylum Ascomycota; class Sordariomycetes; order Sordariales; family Sordariaceae; genus Neurospora; species Neurospora intermedia. The sequence continues at coordinate 2,104,555 of BTPP01000007.1, forward strand.
TATCTAAAAAGGATTATTATCCCCTACCCCTAATTAAGGAAACCATCGCTCGCCTTTCTAAGGCCAGGATCTTCACGAAAATTGACATCCGCTAGGCGTTTTACCGTATCCGGATATTCCTAAATAATAAAGACTTAACTACTTTCCGCACCCGTTATAGTACCTACAAATATAAAGTCTTACCCTTCGGGCTAACCAACGGACTAGTAATATTTTAACGGTTTATTAACAAAGTCTTAATAGGATATCTAGACGATTTCTACAACGCTTATATTAACGATATTCTCATCTTCTCGGAAATAGAGGAAGAGTACGAGATCTACGTCAAGAAAGTACTAGCACGGCTTCGAAATACCAGACTTCAAGCCGATATTAAGAAGTGTAAATTCTACGTTACTTCGACCAAATTCCTAGGATTTATTATTTCAACCGAAGGAGTATTGGTAGACCCTAAGAAAGTTGCTATAGTCCGAAATTAGAAGGAACCGACTAGTATTAAGGGAGTATAATCCTTTATAGGATTCTACAATTTCTATTGCAAATTCGTAAAGGAATTCGGCCGGGTAGCCCGCCCCCTCACCCGACTAACTAAGAAGGATATACCCTTCTAATAGACCGAAGAATATTAAGCCTCCTTCGAGGAGTTAAAAGACCGATTATTAAAGGCACCTATCCTAGTACACTTCTACTACAATAAGCTTATACGAATGGAAACGGATACTTCTAATAGAGTTTGTGCAAGTATCCTATCCCAACTACAATTAAGCGACGATAATTGGCACCCAATAGCCTTCTTCTCCGAGACTATACTCCCGGTAGAAATAAACTATATTATCTATAATAAAGAGTTAGTCGTAATTATAAAAGCTTTATCGACCTAACGTATAGAGCTAATCGGCGTATACCCGTTCGTTATTATAATAAACTATTAAGCCCTAGAATATTTCTCAACCAAACGACTACTCAATTCCTAATAAGCCGGATAGGTAAAATTAATATCCTAATACACCTTTAAACTTACGTACCGACCGGGAAAAAAGAATATCGCCGCCAATATTCTCTTAAGGAAGCTAGAAGATTTTCAAATAGTAAAAGATAAGAAAGAAGATTAATGTACTTTACGGCTATTCTATTAAGAAAGAGAAGGAATATATTTGTTCGCTAGGGATAAAGGTGAAATATCTAGTAATAATATAGAAAGCCTTATAACCGAACTATATTTATTAAATAACGAAAAGGAGCTTCTAGTATTATCGGGAATAGACTTAGTAAATGCTCTTTTAAAAACAAACCGAGAAGATCCGTCCTTATTTATCTATCGGTCTAAAGTAAAGGGAGGCGATATAGAATTTAATTTACAGAATGACGGACTATTATTAAAGAAAGAGAACCGTCTAGTAGTCCTAGAAGGCGACCTCCGTTGTACACTTATTTACGAAGCCTACGCCTAACTAATTACTGGCCACCCTAAAAGGAATAAGACTCGACGTCTCGTATCTTAATAATATTAGTAGGCTAGTATATTTAATAATATCGACCGTTTCGTTAATAATTGCTAAATGTGTAAAGCTTCGAAAGTACTTCGCGATAAGACCCCCGGTAAATTATACCCGCTTAGTATTCCTAATTGAATTTAACGATGTATCGCTATCGATTTTAAAAGTATACCGAAGGATAAGAGAGGATATAATAATATAATAATTATAGTAGACCGTTTATTTAAAGTATCTTAGTATATCCCTTGCAAAAATACTATTACCGCTAAATAGGCCGCCTATTTATACTACTATAGACTATAGTGCGTCTATAGCTATCTAAAGGAAGTAGTAAGCGACTGAGGACTTCAATTTATTTCCTCTTTTACTAACGAGGTATCTAAAATCCTTAGTATCAAATAGAAATTATTATTATTAGGATACTCCCAGACAGCGGGACAGGCTAAAATTATAAACTAATATATCAACCAACGTCTATACCCGTTTATTAATTACAATTAAGACAATTAGTCTATCGCTCTCCCCGCCTTAAATACTATTTAAACTTCCCTATATTACGAAAGTATTAGAATATCCCCCTATAAAGTTATTATAGGATTCCTAATACTACTACCCTTTTATTAGGACCGCCGTACTACCCCTATTCCGGCGAAGGAATAATACTCCTATAAGGAAGTGTAAGAAATTCTACGAACGCTATACAGCTTCTAAGAGTCTGTACGCGTTACAATAGCTAAAGCTTAGGAAAAGTAGACGGTTTAGGCAAATAAGTATAGGCGAAATTCCGATTTTAGGGTAGGAAATAGAATATTTATTATTAAAAAGTCGTAATTAATTAATAAACCTAATAATAAGCTCGACTTCCCCCTTATATGTATCCCCTACCTAATTAAAGCAATAAAAGGATATTTATATAAATTCAAACTCCCCCCTACCTAGCGTAGGGCAAGAGTCTACTACGTTAACCGTCTTCGGAAATACCTGGATAACCTACTCGCCGGCTAAATAAACGAGAACCTTACTAGAGAATTCGTCGGAGATTAGGAAGAGTAGGAGGTAGAGGGTATTACAATTTCTTAGCTAATTAATAGGAAGTTATACTACTAAACCGACTAGAAAGGATAGGATTCTAACCCTACCTAATATCCGGCCGGGGATTTCAAAAACTCCCCTAATCTACTCAAAGCTTTTTATAACGCTAATCCGGACAAGCCCGGTCTACTAAAGCGCCTCCGGATTTAGAAAGGAACCCAAATAAAGGATTTAATACTAGAGGATTATAATAACGATAACCTGCTAGAGGAAGGTACTACTCGATACAAACTGTTAAGAAGGTCTAATCGCTTACGCAAATAAGGAAGGTCTATAAGTTAACCTATAAGCGGTTACAACGAGGAACTCCTTCAACAAAAGCAATTCGTAGAACTGGTCCAATAGCGCAGCGGCGGGATTGAAGGCCCTTAAACTATATCATAGGCTACCCCAAGGGTATCCCTCCTCTACCTAGAAAGCGATCGCAAGACTATAGGTTCGAACCACGCTTAGGTTATTTCTTTTTCGTTTTTTCTTACTACCAAAATTCTAAAGGCAGAATCTTCTTTAAGGGGGGGGGGTGATGTCATAGCCCAGTCGGATGGGTCATGCCCTGTACTGGAGGACATCGTACGAATGCGATTGATGTGATTGGTTGTAGATTAGATAAGGAAGAGTGGGCCGCAGTGGACCTGGCTCTGGGAGTATATCTCCTATCGCTAGCTGCGCGCACAACTCTTACCTTTTGTTTTACTCTTTAGTCGTAAATTCTATGTTGAACGTCAACAACGCTGCAGCCTTGCCTCGCCCGTTACGTGCTCTCACAGTAATAAAATCGCCCCAACCGATAAGGGTAAATAGACTATTAATTTCGATATATAAGGTTTTAAGGATAATAATAATAACGAGCCGGATATTACTAACAATTAACCGTCTTTACCCATTAATACACCTCCCAAACCTATTATATCCAAAATATTGTATTCTTTTACTAATTAAGATAATATTCAACTTTCCACACATCAAGATCTAGTAAATTAATCGGTCCTTTTCCTTTTATATATATTAATTCTAACCTTACCTTACCGCTATAATATTATATCGCTATACAAAGAGTAGTAAAAGGGTAGCCGCTTTAAGAAAATAGCCAAATATACAAAATCGGCCATATTTACCGACATCCTCCAAAAGGAGAGCCAACGTACTAGCACTAGTATTAGTACTAGTATTAGCACTAGTACTAGCACCGGTATTAGTACTAGTACTGGCTCTAACCCGGCAACGAATATAATATTACCTGCCCATTAATATTAATAACGGTATAATAATATATAAGGTAGTAGCGTACCTATACCCAATATTCAATATCCTCCTACTTTTAAATATCCCCCTACTCCTAGATACCCTCCTCCTAGATACCTTCCTACTCCGGGATATTATCCTACTCCGGGATCGGAATATTATCCTACTCCGGGATATTATCCTACTCCTAAATACCCAATTGTCTCCTAAGTATTTTCGCCTAATCCTTTCGCACCCCGGTATCCAATATTAGCTTGGAATTTAATACCCGTCTAATAATATTTCTCGCCTACCCTACCTTATAATTATACTCCGCCTAACTATCGTCCTACCTCTCGGTACTCAATACCTATATTATAGCCACCTCCTTAAATCTTTTCGCCCTATCATCAACTTTCCCCTAGTCAAATAATAGTAAATCTATAAGTCCTTTAATAGTAAATTAAATAAGAGATCTAGCAACGAGTCCAAGCGCAAATACAATTAATACAACGGCAAATATAGGAACAAATATAATAATAAGTACAATAGTAAATATAATAAATATAACAATAGTTTCTTTAAACCCAATCGGCCGCTTCCAACCAAACCTCCCAACCGGCTACTTCTATAACTACTCCCACTCCTACTAATACGAATTAAAAGGATTTCGAACGCTTTCTTCGTAGTAAAAGCTTTACCGATACGAATAATTTTTCTCTATTACAAAAGGGTCCTATATTAGAGCAAATCGAATAATAGATTTGTAAAGTAGAAGAGGCTCGCAAAGTAAAAGAGGTTCGTAAAGCTAAGGAAATACAAAAAGCAAAGGAAGTATACAAGGTAAAAGAAATTTGTAAAGCAAATGCTCGCAAGGCAGAAATAGTACGCTAATAGAAAGCCCAAGCCTAAGCAAAAGCCTAAACCCAAATAAAAGCCCAAGCCTAGGCAAAAGCCCAAGCCCAAATAAAAGCCCAAACCTAAATAAAAGTTACTAGACCGCCTATTCTTCTATTCGATAACCAGACTATATTAACTACTAATATATCTACTACCTTTGGCCGCCTATCCGATACCTACTCGGGTTTTAACTTCGAAGAGGCTTTCCAATAGCTACCCTAGTAAAATAATAATTTTAATACTAATAATAATAATAAGGAGGATAATAATATATTTAGTAATATTAGAGCCCTTCGTTACCCTAGCGGTATTACTTCTAGTACTATATTTAGTTCTACCTCTAGCCGTAGAAGTCCTACTAGTCTTATATCTTCCACTCTTAGTAGTAGGGGTACTAGTGCCGCCTCTAGCTCTAGTACCGCCTCTGGCTCTAGTACTATATCTAGTTCTAGTGCCGCCCCTAGTGCTGCCCCTAGTGCTAAAACCCCTAGCTTAAACGTTCGTAAATAGAAAAAGGGAAAGAGGGATAATAGTAAGCTATTATAATAATCCTACCTAAAATTCTTCTATAAGCCTAATTATATTAGTTTATAAAAATTATAGGAAGAAGGCGTACCTACTAGGTTAGATTTTAATACAATCGATAACGATTATATTCGCCTTACTAACGAAGATAGTAATACTATACGAAGTATTAAGCGTATATAAGGTGTCCAGCCGTTATAAGATAATACTATTATTATTAACGAATTGAATAAAGAGTTTTGGTAGGCCTTATTCTTATACTATTATAACTAATTCTCTAATACCTTCGTTATTAATATAATTAATAGTATTAATATACGTTCTAAATATTTTAAAGCCCTTCGAAAATATATATTCAAAATCTATCGTACGGAAAAGTCCAATTTTCTTAACCATACTTTAATATCCTTTTTCTAGGATATTATTTCTAATAATTTATTCCTTTTAGAATACAACCTTAATAATAACGATAAGTATAGGGCCTACTACCTAGAATTAATTGAAAGTTAGATTAATAAAAGGACCTTCAACTAGATTTATATTTATATTATAAAATATATTAATTATAAGGCTACCTTCGGCAATTGGACTAGTCTTTTATTCTATTATATTAAAATGGAGCTGTAAGATATAAGCCTTATAATATTAAATATTATTAAATCCGAGCGTATTATAAATAAGGGCCGGCTTAGATTTAAAGGGAGAGAAACCAACGAAAATACCTATAAAATTATACGTTAAACCTTCGCAGCCTTACCTTTTAACGAGCGGTATAAATAAATCGATTGGAAATAGTTCGTTAAAATACTATTAGAGTTTATACCTAAGTAGGTTAAATTAGTTAATACGCTTAAATTAGACTGCCTAAATAGGAGTATTATTATAGAAGTACTACCCGCACCCCCTAATATTCTTTACCCTAATATTAGTAAATAGCGTTGCTTACTACCCGAATAGAGCCTTTAACCCTCCGGTACTCCTAGGACCCTAAGTAGTAGCTATAGTAGTAGTAGTACCTATTGTAATACTAATCCAAACTCTAATAATTAGAGTCTTAAATACAGTCTATATAATAGCCGTCCTAATAAAGGCCGGAACGACCGTAGCGGCGGTTATAATAATAGAAGTAATAGTTATAATAACCGGGATAGAAGTAGTTATAATAATAGAAGTAGTTATAATAATCGTAGTAATAGCTATAATAATAAAGGTAATAGTTGTAATAACTATAGTAACGGTTATAATAATAGAAGTGGCCGTAATATTAAGGATAATAGAGGTTATAGTGGTTATAATTACGGCGGTTATAGTAGTTATAGTAATTATAACTAAAGCGAAAGTAGTAAGTCCCGCGAATAATATACCCCTACTTATACTTCCTTTTAATATAAGCGTTAATACCCCGTCGGTGCCCATAGTACCCGCAGTAGTAGTAATAGTAGTAACTATCGCTTAGAGGAGGAGGACGAGGAAGATAATAATAAAAATAATAATAGCCTAGTTCATTTACAATATAGATATAAGGGTTGCTATTATAACGGTTATTATAACAGTCGTTATAATTAAACTATATCTCAATTTACTAATAACTTCGATATTACGCCTCCTATTCCTAAATGTATACGTATATTTATTACTACGTTTTTTTCGCCGGCTATAATCCTCTAATCGGCTACTACTTTAAACGAAGGTATAAAATATTTATACCTTTAAGCAATGTATTTATTCTCCCGTATATAGCTGTCCCCAGCCAATTGTTATAATATTATATAATATTTATGTCTAATTAATAATAGTATCGTACTTAATATCGTACTTAGTATTGTACTTAATAATATTGATTCAATATTATAATAATTTATTAACATTTAATATCGCCCCCCAAAAATATAGAAAATTGTAGATAAGTAGTATTACAATATTTTATTTACTATACTATCTATTCCCCTTTATCCTTAGTACTATTATTGCAATATAATTAATTAATTTATTAATATACAATTATATTGTAAATATACTATTGTCCCCCCCTAAATACTATATTTATAGGGGTATTAAACGCCGCCGACCGCCAAATTTATTTGGTAATATCTTTAATTGAGTAAGAGCGCCAATATAACGCCGGCGTACCTTCTCCTTCTATGCGAACGTAGGTCGGCGACCCACCCTCGTATAGCGCTAGTCTAATTTGCGACTGTAAAATATGGAAGGACTACTATAATTGTAATTGCCTTTAACTATATTCTTGTTTGCTCCTCCCCTCTTGGGTTATATAACCTCCAACGGTAGTTTTTCTAACAACGGTACATAGCGCCCAAGGACGGTAGTCTGCTACCAACCGTCAATTGACGGTAGTAAGGCAGATGCCGTCGATTGACGGTCGTTTCACAATATATGCTTCCCTAGGACCCCGTAGCTAAGTATTACCCCTATCTTACCCTTCTATTACTCTTACCCTCCTTCTTACTCCTTTAACGAATAATTGTAACTATATTGTACGTATACCCTTAATTCTACCTTAGAATACCCTTAAATAATTTTTTATTAACCTCTAAGTGTAATACTTATCCTAATTAAAATCCTTTTAGGCTCCAGCCTACTATTTTAACTTAGGCGTTTACTCCGGGGGCACCAGGTGATGGTTACGGGGGCCCCAATCCTTATTGGGGCCCCAATATTTTAAGGTCTGGTACGTTATTTACTCGTAAATTATCAGTTACATAGAAAATTCTATATACTTACACACAATTGCAATGCTCAATAATATGGTTTTGTATAAAGATTTCTATAGCATACAATATTTTGAACATTGGACAATCTTCTACATTCATTTATACTACTCTTAAGTGCTTATTGCCTTCCTTTTTTTACGTCTAATTACTTACTTAATTAGAGAGTTCGATTCTATAGCTACTTAAATAGAATCTAGTACTAGCTCTAGTTTTGGAGACGATTACTATTGCTTTAGAAATGATTATTCTAGTTCTAGCTCTGGCTCTAGCGTAGGTTCTAGAGGGGGGGTTGGCTCTAGAGAAAGTAAGAATTCTAATTATAATTCTAATTCTAGAGAGGGTCCTAGATTTAGTACTGGAAAGAGTTTAAAGGGTAGAAGTTTTAGCGGTGGAAATTCTAGAAGTGGGAGTTATATTGCTTCTATTTTTGATTTTAATTCTAACCCTTGTATAGTTATTTAAATATAATTTAATATTGGCTTTAGTTCGCATTTAAATACTATATCCGCTTTACTACTATAGTTAAAAGTATTAGAATTCACCGGCGTTTATATTCACTTATATTTCGTACCCCTAGAAGAGTTGGGAGCTGATTTATTAATATTATTACTCTCCTAGTAAAATAATTTACGTTTTATATTAGGCTATAGATAAGGAAGATGCTGGCGGTTGCTTTACTTAATAGGCTTAGCCTTCTTACTTTTTTTCTTCAATTAAAGTATAGAAATAAGTATATGCTTATTAGGTATTACTCTAATAGAATTCTTAGGCCGACTGCGATGTATTATAGTAATATACGGATTTCTAAAACGAAGGTAAAAATTGTTAATATCCTACTTAAGAAGACTAATTAGTAGTTATTTATAAATAAATTACAATTAAGTAATAAAAGACGTACGAGAAGTATTTTGAAATATTAGTAGGGATAAATATAATTAAGCTTTGATCGTTTTTTAGTAGCTAACCGCTTAAAGATCTTATAACGGTAAGGCAACCTATATTAAAGGGGGATACTATAGTTCTTATTATAAGGGGGGAGAGGAGGAGGGTCTCTACGTTAATTTATTAGTCGGTTTTTATCTATTTAAAAATATTTGTAATTAATTATATTTAATATTAGAAATGTAACTTGTAATAGAAGTTAGCCTAAGTAATTATAGGTAATATATTTATAGTATTAATAAGTTTAGTAGTTTATTAGCTTCTATTTGAAGGTTCTATATTATTTATCAGCTATCTCGAAAATAGTAGAGACTGATTTGAAAATATTACTATTGCCGTTAAGAAGGTAATTTTTAATATTAAAGTTATTTAATTTAATTGGGGAAGTAACCTTTATATTAAAGTTCTTATACTATTTAATGTAATAATGTGCCTATTAATCTCTAATAGGTAGTTAATTCTTTTGGATATAGTAAAGGATTAGTTTCTAGTATAAAAAGTATCTTTTTATATCCTCCTAAGTAGTAAAGAATTCATTTTCTATATAATTATATATTATAAGTTTAAATTGCTTTATTATATTATAAGGGTTATTAGTAATAGAGGTAGTTAAATTGCCAAAAGGGTTGGTATTGTATATAGAGGTATAGAGACTATAGTCTTCGTTATTAAAAGGGATAGGAGTAGCCTACTTATTAATACCCTCCTCGTTGTTAAAATTATTATTCGAATTATTATTAGTATTAATATTAGTCTTTGCCTTTTTAAATTTCAGTTTAGTATTGTATAGTATGTTCTTAATTATATAGAATAGATAGAGCTATTATTAAGTATTAGGGAATATAGTTTCTAGGGATTATTTTATTTCCTTATTAATAATAATAATAATTGGTTCTAAAAGGTTGTATTATAATTGTATTTGTTTAGTAGCGTTAATTAAGAAGTCGAATACCGTTTGCTTCTTGTTATTAATAGTTTCAAATATATAATTGAAAATAGAATTAACGTTGGTAATATTAGATATTTGATAGAATAGGTAGTTGAAGCGATTGGTATTGTATGTGTTGTTAATAATTATAATTTTATGAAAGTGCTAGGCTATATATATATAGTATAGTAGAGTAAAGATAATACTTAGTAGTCTTATTTCATTTTTAGGATCTATCTTTTTAATATAATTAATATTATTATTATTAAAGACCTTAATTAAAGTACCTATTAGGGTATAGCTATTAAGATTACGGCGGCGAAGGTTAGTACGTATATTGTAGATATCCCTTCTTATATATACTAATTCTGGGTAGTCGTTTCGAATAATAGAGGTAATTTTTCGAGTTTGTATAGTATTGAGTTTTAAATGGTTATTAATAGTTTTAAGTATTTCTAACTTTATTTTATAGTATTAGGGATGAGTAGAAGGGTTGTACAATCGAGGGTAGTTATATATTTAATAATGGGATTTAGTATATGGATAGAAGTGTTAGAGATTATTGTAGTTAGAGGTATCCTTCTTTACGATAGCTATCTAATTATAATTATACTTGCGTAAGGCTATCTTTCGAATAATTGCTTTAGATTTACGAGGTTAGTTATATCGATTATAGAAGAAGTAATATTGTATATATTAGGAAGCTGGGACTTTAGGCTTCGTACTACGGCCGTTTCGACGGTTAATTGTAAAGCTATAATCCTTTACTTAATTATTAACTACTTCGTAAAGCTTTTGAATCGTAGTAGTAGGAGGGATAGCGCCAGCTGGCGGGTTGAGTATTACGTCTCTATAATCGATAGTAACGCCTTCTTCGTTAGAATTAAATTCGTTGGAGTCCCCTTTAATAGAGGGATTGTTATTAGAAAAGCCTTCCTACTCTTTATTAATTTAACTAGCTTGGCTGGACATTTTAAGTATTATAGATAATGTGCGTGGTACTATACTAGTTCAAGGAAGTTAGTAAAGTGCTTTAGAGGTAGTAATTGATGCGATTAGTATTTACGTACGTGCGGTTGATTCTAGCTTATTCTGGTGATGAAAGGTCGCCTGGTTGTGTAGAAAGAAGGTTAAGTTGATTTGAGTGTAAGTGAATAAGGGATCTACTGGTTGATTGGGCCGACTATTGTCTTGGAAAGAAATGCTGTTGTATGATTACTGTCTGATTGTATTAAAAGGTTGAAAGAATAACTCTCCACATTAAACCCTAACCCGATTGGGGCCCCAATAAGGATTGGGGCCCCCGTAACCAAAGGCTGGTGCCCCCGGAGTAAACGCCTTAACTTATTATCGCCCAACTATAATTACTCCTACTCCTACGTCCGTACCCGTCCTTACGCCCAAACCTACTTTTACATCCATACCCGCTCCTATATTAGTACTTACACTTACTACTATTCTAGTACTTACTACGGCTCCTATTACTATACCTACTCTCGGTCTTATTACGCCGGTCTCTCTAATATTTTAAACCCTTAATAATAGTAGTAGCGGCGGCGGCTTCTATAAATTTATTAAGGCCCCTATTAAAGGTATTATAACTATATAGTACTTCCGGTATATAGTACTAGGAGACTACAACTCTTTGTACTTAATAAAGGTAAGAACTATTGTATACTTTATATATATTTAAAGAATTCCGCTACCTACCGGTAGTAGCCCTCTACCGTCTCTGAGTAGTATTCCTTTTAATTAGAGGAGGGTTACCGAAGTAATAAAATTCTATATTACTAATCCTTTTAATATATAATACTTTCGGCTCGGAATTTCGATTAATTAACGGCCGAGGGCTATATCGTTCCGTAAATTTTTTCGAATACCCTAATTCTATCCTATTAATAATTTTAATTCTAAGGATATTACTTACTTTATATTTGGTTACCCTATTAATAAATTGCCGCTAGCTTCCCTCTTTACTATTATAATACTTCTAATTGCAATTCTAAACGCCCTTTCGTCCTCGGTCCTAGCTTCAATTGAAGTATTCGAAAGACTAAGAGTTTTAAAGGAGAGCTTCAATATTTTTTCGTACGGATTGGGTAATTTTAATAACTTTATAATTATTATAATTCGCTAAATTATTTTGGGACGGCTTAACTTTGATAGTTTTAGTGAATGCTATTATAGAAATTACCCGGAATACCGAATATACTACTACTACGGCCGTTATTTACTTAAATATTTTTATAGTTAGGTTTAATACCCGGATAACTAAAGTAGTTTAGATTTTCTAAAAAGGAATAACGACCGTAATAATAGGTATTATATTTAACGAGTCGGTCGTAGTTTTGGAAATTTGTATTAAGAAGCTAGAGGAGTAGTATAGATTAATAAAGGAGGAAGGGGATTTATTTAGTAAGGAGGAATTGTATATTTATTTTGATGGATTATTTAGTAGGGAGGAAGTAGTAGGTACTAGGGAATTGGAGGAGGAGGAAGAATTAAGGGAGGGGGTAGTAAATATTCGGGTACAAGAGGAGGATTTAATAATATTAATACAAATAGTATAATAGGAAGGGGATATTCTAGAAGAGAAGTAACGGTTAAAGAAGGTAGTTCGGTTCTTAGATTCGGTAGAGGAAATAGAATTTCCTTTAAAGAAGAAGAGAAAACTATAGGTTCCCTATAATAGTATTACTATAGTATTATCATTTTGAAATATAATAATGAAATTAAGTATTAGGGTAGCGTTAAGTATTGGAGATTCTTAAATATAGTGGACTATCGGTAGCGGCCCTGTAGGTAGGCGGCTGCGTTCTTTACCTCCGGGCACTAATTTCACTTACTTTTTTTATCCAACTAATACTTCCTTCGATACTTTCCCTTTTGTAAATTAATTTATAGGTTTATTATTAATTCGAGCGTCCCGGTACTGTTCCTTAAAGAGTTCGAACGCTTCGGTATTCTAGAAGTCTTTAAGCCGGTACTAATATATTCATTTAAATTATTATTTTCTTTTTTTACTACCTCTATATAAACCTTATAATTAAACTTATAATTTAGCTATACCCCGAGGAATCGTATCGATTCTATCGGTTGAAATATTATTTCCCCGAATTAGAGAATTTCCGTCCTTAGTACCTTCGTCCGCGTAAAATATATTAGCTCTATTTTAATCGCTTCGAACTCTATACCTCTTGCCCCTACTTATTCCGAATATATCTCCTATACTATTTATAGTATCCAATAATTCTCCTCGGTAGTACGGGCTACTACTATAATATTAGTATCGTCTACGAAACCGATTATAATGATATTCGGAATTATAGCTAATTTCCGGTACAATAGGGTAATAAAAAGAGTAAATAGAATAAGAGAGAGGGGGGAGCCTTATAGAACTCTAGTAGTAATTACGTAGGGGTGGGAGGTCTCATCGTCGAAGAAGAGGGAACCTCTTCTACCGGTAACGAAGTTCGCTACCTACCTAATAATCTACGTCGGGAGCTATGTTTCCTATAGAGTGTGTAAAAGCTACCTATGGTTAATTCTATTGAACGCTCCTTTCAGATCTAGGAGTATAAGGGATGTTACGGCCCCGAGTTTCTAGGCTATATATACCGCATCGGTAACTACCCGGACTGCAAACTCTATCGAACGGCCTGCCCGGTTACCCATTTGGCCCTCCGGCAGGAGGTTGAACTCTTATTATTAAATAGCGGGGCTATTTTAATAGTTTAAATATATATTCCCTTACTTTATAAACCTATAGCCGGAAGGTATAGATACTTAATAATAATATAATTAGTAGCGCTATAATAAATATACTATCCTTTAGTACGGTGCTTGTTTCTTTCTTCTTAAAATACCTATTTAGTTCGTCCTTTTTATAGAGCGGAAGAGGAACCTTTACTTCAAGCGTTACAAATACTAATCGTACTTATAAGAATATCGCTGTCGGTATTATATTAAATCCTAAAGGACGCAGTAGAGGAAGAATTATAGTTCTAATATTAATAATTAGAACGGCCCGGGCCAGTAGCAATAAGGATATATATTCTAGACTATCGGTTATTTTAGTAACTATTCTATAAATAATTCTAATAGAGAGCCCTGCATTCTATAGTCTTTTCTTATTGATAAACAATATTCTAGAACTACTCTATATAAATAAAATAATCGTCAGAGAATTCAATAGTAAAGAAGTAATTATTAAACTTCTTATTAATAATATAATAAAAGAATTCTAATTTAGTACAACTATCCTAATTGTAACTACCAGCCTTCAAAAGTTTATCGTTAAAGTTTATAAAGAATTCGGAGAACGGCTCGCCGTCTGTCTACTTTATTTTAGCGAAGTTATTAAGGGTATAATTTTAAATATAGTAGGTACAAAAAATTTACTAAATCTATTTAAATAGTTCGGTCGGGTCTTTATTACCGGAAAGGGTACGGGTAGTTTAGTAACCTTCTAGCTATTATTATTTATCGATCGGTAGGGTATCAAATATCTCGATTTATTAACGATGGAATGAGTATATAGACCAGCCTTGAAATTTATATTATATATTTTAATTAATTTATTATAGTAGAAAAGAAAGGTAGTAAACTTACTATCCTACTTAGGGAGTTCAAATAACTTCCGTTAGTACGGTCTATTAGAATTGCTATCGGATTTATTATCGCCGCTATTATCGGCTTTAGACTTCCCGCCGTTTTTACTATTAGAGGGCTCCTATTTAGTAGGGTACGTAAATTCGGGTTTTAAAGTAGGCTAGGAGTAGATAGAAAAGGGGATTATAGATTTAACCGTCCTCTATAGTTCCGGACTAGCCTATAGCGTTCGGAATTGAGTACTAAATAAACCGGTAGTATTAGAAGAGGCTCTAGTACCCCCGGTGACTAGAGAATCGTAGGAAGCTTCTATATTAGTATTAGTATTATTATTATCGTTCGGTATAAAAAAGGAGACTATTCTAGTACTAGTATACGCCGCACTATTAATTATAGGCAATCCTTCCTTCTAATAATTAACCAATAAGAAGGTAGAACCTAATATAAAGGGGTCAGCAGAGCGATACGTAGGTGCTGGCCTTATATAGCATATTAAGGTTCTATAAAGAAAGAAAGGAGAAAACGCTACCCTCCGGGTCGCTCGAGTACTAGAGGCTAAATAGCCGTACGCTGGCAGCCTTGGTGCTTAAGGTAGCTAGAGAATGCTCTAGAAGACCCGGGCGCTGTAGTACTGGAGTTTGAATCGATTAGGGCAGTCCTAATACGGGTTGCCGTCTTAGTACTCAAGTCTGGCCAGTTAGAGCCAGATGCCTTGTTGGGCGCCAGTCCTATGACAATTAATATTATTACTTTTTATATTCTATCATAAAATATTTTATCAGATTATTATTAGTAATAACTAGGCTATATTTAAGGGAAAGCCTACCCGCACCCCAACGGTTCCTAGGCGCACCCTCCCCCACCTAGGAAAATAGGGCGGTTCAGCTGATAACACCTGACACTGTAGATCCCGTTTCTACCCGCAAAATTTCGTCTTTTCAATGCACGCAACATCGCTCTACCTTGGTCATTTCTTGTCCCTTTTTTCACACAGCCAATCGCCCTTATACTATACCCATCTGTACTATATATACCCATTTGTACTTAATATATTCGACGTACGTTGCTAGGTAGAGAGTGTATAGGAAGTACGGCGGGGGGGGAGGAGGCTAGAAAGGAGGAAGCCGTTGAAATATCTTTAATTGGCTCATCTTACAAGCTTTCTAAGATATTGGTAACTAACCTAGAGTAGACTATAATCTACACTATAGAGATATTGTAAGATTTGAGTTATAGGGACGCATTTGCAGGTGGGTGACCCAGCTACGAATTTTACCAGACATTACAAACTTGGAAATTTACCGCCAAAACCCAATAATTTATATGTCGGCTGACATGGGGTGCGCTTAGGAACCGTTGGGGTGCGGGTAGGGTTTCCCTTTATAATTATAGGGGAGGGTATAAAGGTATTTGGAAATCCGGATTTTATATAGCTCTATAAGAAGGTGGCTTAGTAAAATACAAATTATAAGAGCATTCTTTAAACGGTTATAAACAGTAACGGAAATTTACCTACCGTTGCCTACAATATAAAAATATAATTGGGCAAATATTCAATTAACAATCTGAGGAGGTTGTATTATTAAGGCCGTATTTAGATTCCTAGTACCCCAACTATTACTAAAGCAGCCGCCCTCTATATATCGTTAGAGGATTTAGAGAAAAATGTGCTACGTACGCGCCATATTTAAGGGATATACAATTCAATTACTCTCAGTTACTTAGGGAGAGAAAGTATATTTTATACCGTTAGTAGAAACTTCTATTAATTATTAGTAAGTATTTATATTCGTTAATTTATAGTGAATTATAATACTTATAGAAGGGTAAAGTATTAGAAAGATTAAAAGAGAGGACTATTTGAACTATTGCCGATCCTAAATTAGTTCTTAAAAAATATTTAAATAGATTTTATTATTAATCTACTACCCTTAGGAAGCTATATGAACTTCTTAATTATTAAAGACCAGCTTTGTAAAGTAGTAATTTTAGAGCCTATACCTACTATAGAAGTAGCAGTAGTTCCTAAAGTTTTCCTACAATACTTTATACGTTACTATAGTTGGCCTAGATTTATTAGTAATAGAGGTCCTAATTAGACTAATAGCTTCTAAAAATATCTCTACAACCTCTTTAGGGTAGAATGAAAATACAGTTCCCCTGGGCGGGGCCAAAGTCCAGGGGAGACAGAGAGACGCCCCAGAAATTACTTGGTAAAAAAAAAAAAAAAAAAAAAAAAAAAAAAAAAAAAAAAAAAACTCCAACTTGAACTGAACACGGGACCTTTAAAAAAGACAATACTAATAATAACCATTGAGCTATAAACTCGAATAGATTGTTGAATATTCGTTGGAATTTTCCTTCCTATATTACCAGCTTTCCTCCCCTTCCTCCCCCCCCCCCCCCCCCCCCCCCCCCACTTTCCACCAAGAAAAAAAAAAAAAAAAAAAATTCAACGGCAAAATCTTGAAATTTTTTAAATTTTTTTTTTTCTCTTTTTTAGAGCTTTTTAATTTTCAACCCTAACCCTAACCCCTCCGAGATTCTTAGGGTTAAACGTTGCAGTTTGGGACTTCGTCATTTTTGGGACTTGGTCATTTCTAGGACTTGGTCATTTCTGGGACTTGGTCATTTCTGGGACTTGGTTATTTGCAACTAAAATCCTCCTTTTTCCTTCTTTTCATCTTTTCTCGACAACCAACGCCTGCACCAGGGTGCAACCGGTATCAAAATAACCGCCTTTTTCTCCTCGTCATTTTGACACCGGATGCATTTTGATACACGCAACGGTCGAGGAGCAATCCTTGTTGCAAAGGAAAAAGTGGCTTTTTCGCTCTGCTATTTAAACCGTATCCTGCTTGGCGCCAAGTTTTCCTATTTAGGACTGCCAAGACGGGTAATTTTCTACATTCTAGCCTATTATAGACAAATACGCCGCGCCTTCCTCGCTTGCGTTAGTAGGCCCATAGACCACGACCTTTGGTGCGGATCTTCCATGTCACCTTTCGGCCCACGACAACGCTGGAGCTCTGAGGTATGGGCGTCTCAATAATTAAATATAATATTTCACCCCCAAACCCACAGTAGGCTAGAATATATATATTAAAAAGTATAAATATTCCTAAAAATCGTTATAAACTACGTATAGAATAATTAGGACTATTAGTACCCTACTATATAATTAATAATTAATAATAAAATAAGCGTTATAATTAAAATATCTCTATTCTTTACTACTCATAACTACTATCTATAGTCCCTTATAAGAATAGCTACCTAACCCGTAGGAATCAAGTTTACAAACTTATAAAAGAGAATTGAAAGTTTTATTATATAGCTATAATCAATTACAGATCTTTACTATGCGATAATAATTATTTTATTACAGGATCCAAAGCGCTTCATAAACCGTAAGAAACAATTAGCCGAAGTATTTAAAAAGGGGGATAAAGTCTAGTTAAACCTTACAAAATTTAGAAGCGAATACCGTAAGAAGAAATCAAATTAGGTATATACTAAATATATAGGGTCAAAAGTTCTCAGCCTATATATAGTAGAATTTACTGACCTTACTACTAGGGTTTTTAATAAACTCTATATAAATTTCCTATAATATATTCGAAACGACCCCCTATTGTAACGGGGACAGCACGGTTAACACGGGTGCTAGTCGTATAGCTTGATTAAGGTTCTATGAAGGAGGGAAAAGTCCATCTGAGATGCGGATCCACCGGCGCAGAGGTTTTCATCGGGGCTGCGCGTTCTGCGCCACTGTGGCTAACGACACCTCTGGTCTCAGAGACCAGAGTCCATGACCCGGGCGCTAGCCCCATGACACCGATTAAGATACATTATTACTAATCCCTAATTTCTAACTATTATAATTGATAGTAAAAAGGAATATTATATAGAAGAGATTTTATACTATTAAATAAAGAAAGGGCGTAGAGAAGTATTAGTAAAGTAGGTAGGATGGGTAGAATAGACTTAAAACCCATTATAATTAGTAATTAACCCTATAGTATTAGATTATTTCAGAATTAAATATGGGAAACCCTACCCGCACCCCAACGGTTCCTAGGCGCACCCCATATCAGCCGATATGTAAATTATCGGGTTTTGGCGGTAAGTTTCCTTGTTTTTAATGTCTGGTAACATTCGTAGTTGGGTCACCCACCTGCAAATGCGTCCCTATAACTCAAATCTTACAATATTTCTAGCCTCCTCCCGCCGCCGTACCTGCCGTACTCTCTCTACCCAGCATTGTACGTCGAGTGCGTTAAGTGTAAATGGGTATATATAGTGCAGATAGGTGTGGGGGCGATTGGCTGTGTGAAAAAAAGGGAAAAGAAATGACCAAGGTAGAACGATGTCGCGTGCATTGAAAAGACGAAATTTTGCGGGTAAAAACGGGATTTACAGTGTCAGGTGTCATCAGCTGAACCGCCCTATTTTCCTAGGTGGGGGAGGGTGCGCCTAGGAACCGTTGGGGTGCGGGTAGGCTTTCCCATTATAAAGGAGGCTACTACGCAAATATAGTTTTTAAGAGCTTCCTAAAGGATTAATTACATCTCCTTTGCTTCTACGACCCCTTCGTTAGATTTATCTTAGTCCCGCCGCAATAGAATATTAGATACTATAATAAATTTGCCCAAGCGGTATTAAATCTCGAAGTTGAACTTCGAGAGAAGTTCAACTTAATATACCTAGCGTTTAGAGAACTTTTGCCTCGCTATAAAATATTTAAAGTTCTAATAATTAATAATAATAATAAACCTTTTGCAATTTCTGAATTTTACTAACTACTCCTCTAAATATTTAGTAATCATTAGTATCTCCGTATTATGAATAGAGTAATTACGTTCCGTTAATATAAATTTCTAGGAATAATATATTACTATTATTTTCTTACTATCTTTCTCTTATATAAGGATACTACTAAATCCGTAGCTACTATAGTCCGCCTTTAAGAATGTAGGTAAGTTAGGATCCTACTAAATAAGGATAGGGGCTTTAGTGAACAATTTCTTCAACCACTAAAATACGGAATTATATTTAATAATCTACTAGAAAGGTACCCCCTTCCCTATTGATACTATTAACAGTCCTACTACCGTAGAAAAGTCTTTTAATGAATATATAGTAATAATTCGCGAAGTTTAAAAAACTCTTTACTCCCTTCTAAAACGTTAGTACTTCCTAATCTATAATCGTTTTAATTTTTTTTGGGTCCGCCTAAATGCCCATACTTACTATAATTATAAAACCAAAATACTTTACACTTTTAATAGCAAATTCGTATTTCCTAAGTTCTAAATAGAATCCAACTACTACTAGCCGTTCTATTACTTTATAGAATTTCTTTAAATAGTCTATCTTAAATTTGAGTAAGAAGACTAGTACGTTATTTATATAGTCTAAGGCAAAATCATCGAACTAATTATTAAGAATATTACTAATATATTACTAAAAGGTTGTTAGAACTCTTAATAACCCAAAGAGTATCATAAACTATTTGAATAAGCCGTATTACGTACAGAAGGCTATTTTCCCCTCCTCCTCCTTAATTATCCGGATTTTATAGAACGCTTATATTATATTTATTTTAATAAACTATTTCGCTTTAACTATAATACAAAAGGTTTCCTTAATTAAAGGTAGTAAATAGCGGTTAACTCTCGTAATAGCGTTTAAACCCTAATAATTGTAATAAAATTATAATCCCCTACCTAACTTCCGGATAAAAAGGACTAGTACTATAGCCGAAGGATCACTAGTACGGATAAACCCCTTATCGAGGAGGTTTCTAAACGTTTTTTTTTAATATTGAAAATTTCTCCCTTAATATATTATAGAATAAATTATAGGGGGGTAGTAATTCTTTACTATGATTAGTTTTCTTCCCTTCAACTTTATAATTAATATTAGGGTAATATTTGCTTACTTTATCGGCCTCCCACTACTTCTTTATATAGAATAAATTATACATATTAATAGGGATCCTCTTCCTTAGCTCCTTATTAATTAAATCAACTTTAGGCTTGAGAGCTTTCTCTACGTCTCGTACGTTAATAATAAATATTGCTACTTCCGCAATTTCTCTACCGCCTTTTTTCCTAATCTGGTTTAGAGTAGCTACGAAGGTAGTAGTTAAATAGTAAATAGCTTCTTTAATTTCTACTACGCAAGGGGAAGACCCTTCGAACGTATATTCTAAATATAAGATCTAATATCCGGTTACCTTATATTAGAATCTATACTTATATAGGACTAAATAGACTTTTATCACAACCAACTAGAACTTTCCTAATATTATAGGGAATTTTAACTTATGAATTATATAAATATAGATAATTAACTCGTAATTATACAGATCTACTTTGAAATAAATAATACTCTTAATTTTCATACCCCCTATTTTAATAGAGGTACTTCTAACTCATCTCCGGAGAATTAGAATTACTAAAATCTTCAACTTTTCAACAACTTTCTTACTAGTAGCATCGTAATACTAATAACCTTTATTAATAAGGGTATAGAATTAATTATTATTATTAATAGTAATAGGAATCTTAATAATATTTATTTCTATAGGACCCAGGAAGTTCGAAGCTCCTACCTCCTTACTTAATACCTTTATCTACTCCTACACCCAGCTTTATATAGGAGCTATTCTTTTCCCGACCCCTTCGAGGAAGAGTTTTCAATATTTTCTAATAATAGGTTAATGTAAAATTTAGTAACTTCAATACCAACCCTATTAGAACGCTAGGCCGGTCTATATATATAACTGCTAATTATATACTTATGAGTATCATAATAACAATAAAGTCCGGTTAAACGCCGCTTATTATATTCCTCCTAAGAGACCTATTTAGCACGCTTAAGATCTTTACTATAATTCTTATTCTTGATTCTAGTAGCGCTCATCATCATTATTCTTATTCCCTCTACTATGAACTATAGCGCCTTTTTTTGAACTATAGCGCCTAGTAGCGCTCATCATTATAAATATATCGCTATTAATATTCTTTGAAAGTAGGTCTATAGTTTATTCTTATCCGGGGAAAGACTTCTAATAGTAGTTAATAGCCCCTTTATAACTTCTATTAAATTTACGGAAGGCTCGGCTCGCTTCAAACCTTTAAACGATGTCTTTTGAGTCTTCTATATATCGATCGTAAATTTCAGGTATATAGACCGATATCAATTAATCGTATAGAATATTAAATATAGAAGTATCTAATTAAGCGAATCGGAATTCGTCCTCCTATATAAACCCTCCTACCTTGATTGAACTATCCTTAAAAATTAGAAAGAAATTAGCGAAACCCTAATTCTTATATTAATAGGTAATTTATAAACAAATTAATATAAACTACTTCTAATTCTTATTACCAAAGACCGATTCTAAATAATTAAATTAATTAACAGGCAAATAAGAATTATTAATATAACCGTAGCGCTAAAATACCTCTACTTTAATTGTTTTACCGTTAGGGAGTACGTTAAATAATATTAACTATTTTAATCTATCGTAAAAAATCATTCCAACTACTCTCTCTTCTTCGTATATAAAGCGTAGCTTTATTAGGAATAGGGAGAAGGTCGACGTAGATATATCCTATTTTTATTACCGGATATTCCTATATTTAGTACTAAGAATAATAATAGAGGCGGTCTCTTAAGTAATACTAATTATAACGCTAGGGGTAGCGGTAATTGTATAGGTAATCGCTTAAGGGTTATTCTATACTCTTTAGGTAATAGGCAGTACGTTAACGGCGGTTCTAATAATATCGGCGAACGCTATATTAGTAAAAGTACTTCTAATAAAATCGTCCCTCTCTCTCTCTATTCGCTAAACCTTAACCTATCGCACTTCTTCCTCTACGCTCGATATACCGTACTACTACCTTTATTACTACAACGGCAGTATATTTAAATCTATCGGTTCTATTAGATTAATAGAACCTAATATAATAGGGATAGTACAATTAATACGGGTACTAGTCGTATAGCTTGATTAAAGTTCTATAAAGGAGGGAAAAGTCTATCTGAAATACGGATCTACCGGCGCAGAGGTTTTTATCGGGGCTGCACGCTCTACGCCACTGTGGCTAACGACAGCTCTGGTCTCAGAGACCAGAGTCTATGACCCGGGCGCTAGCCCCATGACATAGAGAGTATAACAGCCTATTTTATTCTAGAATTAATAAAGAAATATCATGAATATTCGAAGTACTTCAAATCTAAGGAGCGTAAGAAGTAGTAGTGGGACTACTATAAATCCCTGCCCGCCGTAAGAACCGAAAAATTGAGAACCCTATTATTACTATTAGTACCTAAGTAACGGACGTACGGTTATTGCAAGAACCGATACAAATTGTATAATGTATTGTTTAAGTATTTTAAGAAGTGTAAATTAGCGGTAGAAGGAAGGCTAAAGGGAGAAAATCCAACCCCTATCCCCCGGATTATAACGACCCCTATTAAAATAATAGCCCCGATAAAGATTTGCAAAATATAAGTATATAATAATAATAATTACCAATATCGATAATAGTCTCATTTCTAGCTATACTTATATGAAGGTTAACGTTAGATTAATTCCAGACGGTCGTTTAATTGAGGTGTGTATGGGTCCCGGTATAGGTAGAACCCTAATCGGGAGACGATTCTTAAAGATTCTAGAGCATACGGTCGAAACGAGGTACGCCAAAGTAAAGGGAGTAGGTAGAAAATCGGTCAATATCTCCGAATAGGCTATATTTAAAATCTATTTCGAAGGGTACAATAAAAAGGGCAACCCTACTTTAATGAAGTTTATAAAGGGAGCCTAAGTAATTAATAAGCTAGAATTTAACGTTCTATTTGGCAACGATTTCCCATATTCATATACCGCTAATACGGATTATAAGTCTAAGACTATTACCATCCAAAACACGACTTTTAGGTTAATTTTATTATATAAGTCAATTTAAAGCTATACCTCCGTAAGGTGATGATAATTAAGAAAACTACTATTATGCCCGGCTAACTTCGATATATTCCAGCCTAATATAAGCTACTCCCTAAAGGACGAAGTTTTATATTAAATTCTAGATACGCGGCTGCTACTAGTATAGTAGTGAATTCAAAATCCCCTTTAGTAATATTCGTTAATAATATTAATGAGTGAGTATTAGTAATTCTAAGGAAATTCTACGTAGGTAATATTATTAAAGCCGATAATAATAGATACTTGGCTTTATCCGAGGGAATAATAGTAGACTTGGCTACTATAGTATAAACGGAGATATTGCTCAATTATAAATTCGACGTTCTTATTATTAGAGCTTTTAACGTAGGAGACGAGGCTAACTGTACTATCAAAATGAACCAGTTCCCTTATAGGGATCCGCCTAGCAAATATAATTATATTAACAATATATGGGACGAGGAGATTCTAGCTGAATTTAAGGTAGAATTTAAAAACAAGGATATAGTATATGAAATTACTATAATGGTAGACGGTATAGTAGACGTCGAAATATTACTACTAAAATTAAGCGCCGAAAAATATTCTATATTGGGCTTTAAGACTTCTGAGAACCTGCTTGAAAAGATTACCGATGGAGGTATTTATATATATACCCAAGACTTAGCGCTCGTAAGTGAAATCAAAAGTATTATTTATAAATACCCTTCCTTATAGGAAGAAGGGGGCGTTATTTCTATAAAGGAGGAAGATATAATGCGTATACTACTAGTAGTAGGATGGTAAAATTAGTATATTCGGACGAAATTATACCCTTTCAGTAAGAAGGACCGAGTGGTGCTGAATTAAATCTTTAGTTCGTTATATGAATAAAGTAAAATAGACTAGGTTAATTGTACTACGCTTTTTACCTACTTAGTCTTCGTAGTTTAGCGAATTGTTAAGGGCTAGTAGAAAGGCCGCGTTATAATAGACCTGCGAGCCTTAAATAAAATTATTATCTCCAATAATTACCCTCTACTGCTATAATCCGAAGTAATTATATCCTTTAGAGGTAGAAAGCTTATAATAATTATCGACGCTATAATTTTCTTCTATTAATTTAGCGTTTAGCTATAGTATTGGGACTAATTTACCTTTATTAGCCTACGAGGATTGGAATGATTTAACATTGTATTAATAGGTTATTGTAATTCTCCAACCTATATATAGAGGTTCATAGATTAAGTGTTAATAGTATTTTGAGGATCTTACCGCGCGTTTAACGATAATATTATTATTTTTTCCGATATAGTAGAGGACTATCTTAGGTAATTCAAATAAATATTTGGTTTATTTGCATTGAAAAATATTGTACTATCCCTACAGAAGTCGTATATTACTTATTCGAACGTGGAATTACTTAGGTTTAAAGTAGACGCGTTAGGTTTATTAATAATAGACGAGAGGATAGCTGTATTCTGGAACCTAGAATTTTCTGATACTTTAAAGTCTTTACAAAGGTATATAGGGGCGTTAGGGTTTATCAGGTACCTTATCCTACACTATACTAGAATAGTCGAATTATTATAGGAAAGAGAAGTTAAGCTTCTAGTGGGGGGATAAAAGATGGGAATAATAGTAGCCGGTAACCTAATTAAACGAGCTGATTATTACACTAGAACCAATTACGAACCCACCGATATCGAAAAGGGAGCCTTTATTACAGTATAGAAGGCTATTTATAATAGGGAGATGCTCGGCGGGCACTGTCAAAAACTTTATAGGCAGTGTCACACTGCCCGTATAGCTAGCTACAGCAGGGATTCCTTCGCGGGCAGTGCTATACTAATTCCTAACCTTAATAAATCCTATACCCAATTGTAACTACGACGTTAAACTATAGTAATCTATAGCTATCGTGAACTATGCCGTCGAATACGTTATTTACATGCAACTAGGAAGACTGAACCAGCCAACGACTATAAATCTACTAAAATCACTGGTATTGATACGATTTTTACATTGATATAAAGCTCGCAATATTATTCATCTAAATCTCAATTTTCCTCTCTGACTAGTATATCGGCTATTAAATTTAATAGCGATTCTAATTTTTAGTACAATAGAAATTTAAATAAATTTACTTCTATACCTCCCGCTCCTATTCCTATGCCTACCCCTACTTCTACTTAGTACAATAATAGCTCTAATAATAATTAATAGTCTTATTCCCTATACTATAGCTGTTGGAGGAGGCACGTGACTCTGGGCACCACTCACCCTCGCACGGCCTCCCAGCCTTCGCTAGTCTTTAGCCCTCCAGACCTCTCCACAGATTCTTTCTCCTTAGAGCAACTCAATACCACATCATCAATTGCTTCATTTCGTTGCCTTGTGCGTCGCATAGGTTATGAGCCCTTTGAAGCTATTGTAATTGATCGACCGATCAATCCATCGATCAACCGACGAGAGATCTACTGGGTTAACCCGGGAGTCAACCTTTCGTCGCCCATCTACTTGCTACCGACCTTCGAGTCGCGCGCAATCTACCGACCTTCGAGTCGTTAACCAACCAACCTTCGAGTCGTCAACCAACCGACCTTCGAGTCGCCAACAACCGACCTTCGTATTGTCAACAATCCAACAATAGCACCCACTATCGACAGCGGCTCGCTTGTCGTTCTTCGTAGCGAAAACAACATCGACAACTAGGAGTACGCTTTATATATTGAATTCGAGTTCGCCGAGGTCGATAATTACGTTTATAAGACTATTGCCGAACCCAATAAGGAAGACGAACCCGATAAGTACAAGAAGTAGAAGCTTAGTTATACTATACAGTTGAAATTATTAACACTACCCTCAAGGACGAGAAGGTTTTAACCACCCTACGTATCAACAATTGGGACTAATCCAATAGGGACCCTAAGTATCTCTTTCACCTTATTAAAACTACAAGTAGTAAAATTACCAACGAGGCACGTAATACTATCTTTAAGCAATACTAAGGACTTCGTCGGTCTGGATTTAACTCTATAGCTAGCTTCTTAAACCAGTATAAACTTACCCGCAAACGTGTTACCGATTGTGGCCTAGTTATCGACAATACTATCGAATATCTCAACCTCTATAATATAGTTCAACGTATTTACCTTACTAATACTAAATTATGGGCTAACGATATAGTTAAAAATACCCTTACTACCAATTAACTATTAGCTCAATTCTCTAGTGTTCGTAATATAAAAGCCCGTCAAATTAATTTAACTATTTAAATTAAGACTACCAATGATAATAAAGCGGATAATAAAGAGTTAACTTGCCGACACGCACTAAAAACTTATAGGCACGCACTTTTGGGGTCTGACAGCTGACATGTAAAATATGTCGTTTTGGGTGTAAAAATCGTGATTTTCAATGTCTTGAGGTAGGTCATACCAGTAAATCCCTGGTAAATGCCTTGTAAATTTTAATCTGCAGCGGGCAAGCAAATTTGACAGCGCTAATCTGGTAATACTTTTATGGAATTAAAGGGTTATTCTACTCTACTCTAATTTAAATACTTATATTTGATAGTTTAAAGCTTATACTTGGTGGATTAGAGAGTTTAGAGAGGTCGTTAGAGAGTTTAGAGAGGAAGGAGGAATTTAACGATAATTCTATAGCCTTATTTCTCTCCCTCTCCCTCTCCCCCTCTCTCTTTCTCTTTTTCGTTATTTGCTCCCTTGCTTTTACCTCCTAGTATTTCCCTAATTCGTTATCCTCCT
This sequence comes from Neurospora intermedia, assembly GCA_037102815.1. NCBI lineage: Eukaryota > Fungi > Ascomycota > Sordariomycetes > Sordariales > Sordariaceae > Neurospora > Neurospora intermedia. The sequence goes on from BTPP01000007.1 coordinate 2,131,731, forward strand.
TATTATCGTCAGTTACCTCGATACAATTGTATACTTTATTATTTCAGGTATCTAGATCTTCAATACTAGGCCCCATCTCGTATTAGGAATAATTATAGCGCGCTAAAGTTCGTATAGTGCTTGGGTTACGTAATTTACCTTTTAGCGCAGTTAGCGTACGAGTGCGAGTACGGGTACGGGTAGAGGTTGAATTAGATAATAGTACAACGAATATAAGTTTATTGAATAGGCTGCCTTGTTTGTGCGAACGGCCTTTAGGTATTGTTCTAGCGGCCGGTTTGAATTTAAGGCATTTATTTATTGTATCCTAATATAGTAATTAGTATAGGAGTTATTCGGGGTGTAGATAATAATTTATATATCGTTAATGTAAGTGTTAGAATAGACAGTAAGCTTCCTTAATTATTAAGGCCGTTTTACCCTCCTTTAATAATACTTCTATTTTATAAGTATAAGGCAATTTATATTAGGCTCTAAAGCTCCCTATATAAAGCTCGAGAGGGGTACTAGGGAGTTTTAACCGTATAGAGGGTAGTGTAGCGTTGAGTTTATAGTATTGACGATCTATAAAATTAAGTGCCTACGTAGATAATTTATACGGGTAATTACTTATTTATTCGCGGTTAACCTACTTTATACGTATATAATTATTAGACTTCGCTAATAAATTAATATATACCTTATAATAGTAGTTTATATATTAGAGATAAACTTTATAAAGTTTAATTAACCTACTACGAACTAATAGACTATAATTTTTGAGAGAGTTATTATTAATTTCATTTGACAATATTATTCTTTACCTTTAATTGAAGTAATTCTTAGTAAAGTAACTTACCTACTCCTCTTTGTAAGGCGAAAACTTCTTTTTAATCTACGAAACTATATTTTCCTATGTATTCCTAAATTAGCGGTATAGAATAGACTAGGTACGGGTAAATTCCGTAATATTAGAGGAGTAGACTATATATTGCTATATAAAGAATAGTACGGACCTTATATTGGCGACTTTATTTAGTACGGGATCGAATCCCGCCTTGGCTCTAGTAGTTATTGTAACCCGGGTATTACGTCGTTTTAGATTTTTGAGATCCTCTTTATTATATTATTCAATATTATAGTTGGGAGAAGATGTGGATTGTTTGTATATTACTTAATCCTTTTTGAGGTGGTTAATAATATTGTAGTTGAATATGCTATATATGATATTATCGCTATATATCAGGGAAGGTCTTATTAATCGCTCTAGTAAGCTGGGGGTCGCCGTTAGTTATAGATACTATGGGGTAAGGGATTTTGAGCCTATTAATTACTTCTTTAATATATTGAATTAAGAAGCTAAACCCCTGCTCCCTCTTATTATTGAATATTATTTGAAAGATTGGTATAGAGGTTCGCTCGGGGGTAAGAATAATTCCTTAAATATAGGGGAGATAGTAACGGTTGGTCTTATACGTAGCGTTAATTAGGATAGTATATAGGAACTTTATTTATATCCGGCGCTAGCGGTTAATTAATTAGAACGTATAGTGCAACGTATCTTTATCCTTATCCTCCCCTTCAAAACTAAAATAGATATAATAGAGAGCTTTGCTCTCAAAATCGTTATCTAACCGCTTTATAAATAATTATGTGTTATCGTACCCTTATTTTATATTATAGCGTACTAATTGGCGTATATTATCGAAGTTGCTATAAGTCTAGGGGATTTTAGGGTATTTTTCTTTGATTGTAGCGAGAATTGTCCGTATTATGAGGTTCTGTTATAATAAAAGGCCTTTAAGGAAGTAATTTGCTTCTAGGTTAACCTTACAATCCTATACCTTAGTATAAAATATAATATAGCCTTCTAAGGTATGTAATAGAGGGTAGCCCTCGTATATTAGATTTATAGCCCGGGTAGTCTACTTCCACCCTAAACGCTTCTTAACTTGGAATACTAATTTAAAGGGATAGTGGTGCGCCTTCTTTCGTAATATAGACTATCGCTTTGAATTCTCGTTAGCGACGATTGGTGGGCGGTGATCTGTATAATTGCAGCGGTATACCTGCTTGATGACGGACCCGTCTTTATTGTAGCTAGGCTTCTTAAGCTTCTAGGTGCGTTGGGTAACTATACTAAATCAGTAACGACGGTAAAAGTTAATAAGGTGGGTGAATAATTCGGTATAATTATTAATGGGGTCGAGAGATAAGAAGGGGTCGTATGCTGGGATAGACTAAGTGATACTAGGGTCGAAGGAGGTATTATTATTGGAAGCGAAGGTTTCGATAGAGGAGTGCGACGTGCGATGAGGGCGCTTGGTAGAGGGCATCTATAGTAGTCGATTAGTATAAAAATCAATTGAATGCGACGATTAAACGTACGTTGAGGTGGTGGATTGAGTGGATATGTATAGTATAGATGGGTGTAGTGTAATTGCGTGCAGTGTAATTGCGTGCAGTGCAGTGCAGTGCAGCGCAAAGTGCTGGCGCAGAGTGCTGGTGCAAATGGCCGTGTGAAAAAGAGTGAAAGAAATGACCAAGTTAGAGGGGATGTCGCGTGCATTGAAAAGACGAAATTTTGCGGGTAAAAACGGGATTTACAATGTCAGGTGTCATCAGCTGAACTGCCCCATTTTTCTTAGTGGGGGTGCGTACATGTAGGATTTTGGTGCGTCTGGGGAGGTTTTCCCTTTTTAAATGCACTAGCCAGTTAGGTAAAATTGTTAACCCTTTCGTTGTTAATTAGACTAAATACGGTAAAGTAGATCAAATTGGTATTTATTATACTAGTAACGATAGTAAACGGGTAATTATAGCGGTTAATCTTATAAGTATTGTCTATACCTAAGTATTCTAGGTAATTCCGCCATTGCTCTAAATAGAATTTCCAAGATTAAGTAATATTTAATAGGCGGTTAGGATCATCTTTAACCTACTTAATAATATAAAGAATACTAGAATTATCGAATAATTTAATAATAGTAGTAGTAGTTTTATAATTGTAGTATTGTAACTTTTTAATACGCTGGCGCTAATTATCGATATCTTTGTGGGTATAAGTAGTAGTCTTAAATTTACATTCAATAATAGCTAGAATATTTCGCGGTTTGATACTAGGCTGGTAAGATAAGGAAGCTACTCTTTTATATACTTTCTTAGTCTCTTTGCGGTATTGTGGATGAGTAGAGGCGTGTAAGGATCCCTTATAGTTGTGAGTATAGTAGTTTGGATCGGTAGATAGTCGATAAATCTATTACCAATCGTTCTCTTGGAAGGCAATAGCTACTCCAGACTATTGGCAACTACATTTACGGCTTCTCGTCTTTCTAAACTTAACAATAGAGGGACGAGGTTGACTATAGCGGTCACACTTCAAACAGTAGTACGTTGGTTATTTATTTCAATAGTTCGAAGCTTACGTACGGTTGAAAGCTACACTATAACGCCGTCCCTATGTATTGAGCGCATCTTATATAGCCTTTATAAATGGTAGTGATTTGGGTGTAATATTATTGGTTGTTGGATTGGGTATATTATTCCTCTCTTCAACGGAGCTAGTATCTAATGCCTCGCCTTTAGAATTGGATAAGGTAAAAATAGTCGTTCCTTGGCCGGAGCCTAATGTAGCCAACGAAGACAGTGAAACGCCTATGTATCTACCCTACTTTAAAGTAATAAAAGGTTTTAAAAATCTAAATTAAATAAAAATCCAAATTAGATAATATTTTTTATCCTACTTTAAATTACTAAAAAATACCCTAAAGTATTCTTTTAATATTAAATAATACTTTTTATATGCGGGGGCCTCGCCGGCCCCCTGCACCCCCGGCTACTAACCCTAACCCTAATATTTTAGTAAAGTAAAGAAACCATTCACAAGCGGGGGCCTCCCGCCGGCCCCCTGCACCCCCGGAGCTAACCCTAACCCTAACTAACCCTAACCCTAACTAATTCCAATACTAATATTGTCTATAAAAAGTTAATTTTTATTAGTATATAAGAATTTACTTCCTTCTACTAATATAAAAAAGAGATCTGCTAAAATTTCCTTTTTATTAAGATAATATATAAAAGAATTTCTACTTTAAATTATTTTAATAATTTTTAAATTAATATTAATTATTATTTTTTATTTTTAAAGAAGTTTTTTTTTTTTTTCTAAAATAAAAACTTAACTTTAAGCTGGATTAAACAGACGACCTCTATAATATTAGAGTAATATAATAACCATTAAGCCACTAAGCTTATTGAGTAATTAATTCAAATTATTGAAAAGGGATGCTTTTTTATTTGCTTATATTATTAAATGGTTGAATGAAAAAAGAAAAAAGAAAAAAGAAAAAAAAAAAGAAAAAAAAAAGCAAAAAAACTCAAATGCAAAAATTTGAAATTTTTTCTCTTTATTTTTTTCTTTTTCCGAATTTTCGATTTTCAACTTTCAACGCTAACCCTAACCCCCTCCCGAAATCCTAGGGTTGAAGGCGCGATTACAACCAAAATCCTTCTTTTTATTTTCTTTTGCTTCTTTCTTAAAAATTAGAGTTTGCACTATAGTGCAACCGGTACTAAAATGACCGCCTTATTTTTCTCGTCATTTTGGCACCTTGTACACCTCAATACACGCGACGGTCGTAGAGCAATTTCAATTGCAAAGGAAAAAGTGACTTTTTGTAGTTAAAAGTACGGGCTTCGAGTTAAGCTCGATGTCTAAATTTCCTCTTTAGGATAGAGGGCTCCGTAATTAATAGTATTTGGACCGCTATAAATAGAACCGCCGCTCCTTCCTCGCTTCGAAGTGGGCCTATAGTACTATAACCTCTAGTGTAGATTTCTACTACGATTTTTGGGCCCGACAACGAATCTATAAAGGAATAGGCGTTTTAATTATAATCGCCGCTGTAGGAATGGGATAGGGAGCCGGAGAGGTAGGTGCGAGTTCATCTCTACTACTTGCGTAGGAAGAGTTGGAATTACTACTAGAGGTAATTTTAATAGCTAAAGACATTCTGTGAGAAAATAATAGTTAAAATCTAAAAGAGCGTATTATAGCGAATATACTAACGTTATAATTGTATTAATACGACTAGTTTTGGCTCAGTTAGAGTGGTGAGTATGGCTGGTTTCTCTAATCTTGCTGATTCTACACTGTAAAGAAATCGCGCAACTTCAAAATCCAGATCTCACGATGGCTGCAAATAGCTAAGTTCAACGTGGCCAGAACCAGATTTATCAAGGTTAGGGATATTGGTGACACTGCCCGCGTAGGAATACCAGGGTGGGTTAACTATATGGGTAGTAACACTGCCCATAGAGGAAAGTGACACTGCCCGCCGAGGAAGTCTCTATCTTTAACCACTAAAAGTAGTTCACTAAACTTTACCCTCTCGCTCATCTATTAAAATATACTACTAGTAACAGTACAACGATTCATACTTACTATATTAGTACCGTTGAATTAATAACACTAATAATAATAAATATTAACATTAAAATTCGTATCCCTAACGTTATATTCGTTCTATTTATACCGGCCAACCTTCTATTAATCTAAACTATATTTAACTATAGTATAAAGTAGAATATAAATACAAACTAGATCTTACTAGCTAGTAAAACATTTATTTAATATAAATTTATAAATAGTCTAATAGCCTTACTAATATTTCAATTAAATAGCTTTAATAAAAGGTAGTCGTTCCTTGGCCGGAGCCGGATATAGCCAACGAAGACAATGAAACGCCTAGTATCCTAATATAATAAATGTTAAAGTATCTAAGTAGTTAAAAGTCTTTAAGGTTAATATTATAACTTTAATAGTTATTTTATATTTCTAAATATATTTAATAATCTACATAATATATAATTATTATTTAATTATATAATTATTGCAGGGGCCTCGCCGGCCCCCTGCAACCCCGCTACTAACCATAACCCTAACTATTTCTTATATAAATAATCTATTTACAAGCGGGGGCCTCCCGCCGGCCCCCTGCACCCCCGGAGCTAACCCTAATCCTAACTAACCTTAACCCTAACTAACCCTAACCCTAACTAACCCTAACTCTAACTAACCCTAACTCTAATTTCTTCTACTATAAAGATTATTTTTATTAGTACTAGAAAGTTAATATCACTTTACTAAATAAAAAAAAGGAATATTCATAATAATCTTTAACTAAAGGAATATATTAATAATTTTTAACTAAAGGAATATATTAATAATTTTTATTTTAATTTCTTTTAGTTTTACTTAAATTTTCTGTATAGTTTTTAATTAATATGAATTTTAGATTTTTATTATTAAATATCTATTTTTTGTTTTTTAAATAATAAAAACTAAACTTTAAACTGGATTGAACTGACTACCTCTCTAACATTTGAGTAATATAATAACCATTAAGCTACTAAGCTTATCGAGTGACTAACTCAGATTATTAAAAAGGGATTCCTTTTCTTTACTTATATTATTAACAATCTTTAAAAAAAAAAAAAAAAAAAAAAAAAAAAAAAAAAAAAACTCGAATGCAAAATTTTGAAATTTTTTTTTTCCCATTTTTTCTTTTTCCCATTTTTTTTCTTTTTCCCATTTTTTTCTTTTTCCAAATTTCCAATCTTCAACCCTAACCCTAACCCTCTCCAAAATTCCAGGGTTAAAGGCGCCATTATCATCAAAATTCTTCTTTTTATCTTCTTTTCCCTTTTACTCAATAACCAGAGCGTGCACCACAATGTGATTAGTATCAAAATGACCGTCTTATTTTCCTCGTCATTTTGGTACCCTATGAGCTTTTATGCACGCGACGGTCGAGGAGCAATTTCAATTGCAAAGGAAAAAGTGGCTTTTTACAACTGAAAGTATGGGCCTCGAGTTCAGCTCGATGTCCAAATTTCCTCTTTAGGATAGAGGGCTCCGCAATTAATAGTATTTAGACTACTATAAATAGAACCGCCGCTCCTTCCTCGCTTCGAAGTGGGCCTATAGCACTACGACCTCTAGTGTAGATTTCTACTACGATTTTTGGGCCCGACAACGAATCTGTGAAGGAATGGGCGTTTCAACTAGATAATTATTATACCTCGGTATATACTACTTACTTCAATTAGTTATATAACGATATACAAAAGAATAATATATATAAGTACAAACCAGGTTCTCACAGCTTATAAATAAACTAGTATTAAATTTAACAATATTAACGACTATACTTACAATGCGTACTTACGCGCCAAAACGACCGATTATATTCCTAAAGGGACTTACCCCATTACTATAACCCCGCTTGAATTTATACGAATCAACGTAATTTTATATAATAAAGTTGGATATATAGAAGCCTACTATACAGTTCATTTTATTTATAATATTTCTAGTTATTATTGGGTAAAGTTTGGGGCTAATAAGGGAGATGCATTTATTATCGTTATTTAATTCAAAAAGTAAATTAAACTCTAAATTGGACTCAAAATTGAAATTATAGGCCTCAATAGCGGTCTTGAATTTAACTTTAATATAATAGAGTTCTAGAAGACTAAGCTAGTAGAATAGGCTCGTAAAGAAGAAGTCCAATTATAAAAAACCCCAGCACATATACTATAAATAAACGGTAAACCAGAACGAGCCGGCTATACTATTATAATTAGTATTAGAACTTTAATATTCGATTTAGGTATACTAAAGTACCTTTAGCCACTCATAGTTTAAATAATCATAATAATACTAAATATTATAGCCATCAAGTTTAATTTAAATAATAAGACTCCCTATAAAGTATTTATACAAGCGATTGCTAATTTCTTAATAAATAAGATGAAGCCCCGCCTCGACTATCATCGAGCCTTCTGTTATATAGTATATCATTTTGTCCAAATTAAAGAAGCGTATTAAGGGACATAAGTTCTAAAAACGCGCCCGTCGAAGAAAATTCATAAGTTACAACGATAACTACGGTAGAATCTATTAGATCTAGGATCCAAAAACTAGTACAATTATATATACTAGCGCGGTTAAGTTTATTAAAAATAACAATAAACTAAAGAATCCAGCGGTTAAAGCTATACTATATAGAATATTCTTTTTAGATTAATCTATTAAAAAAATTAAAAAAGTAGTAAACAGTAGTATAACTATTTGGGTTACTACGATTAATCTATACTAACTATCTCCAGCTAAGTCCCTAAATTAATTAAACCCTAATTAAACTGTTAATAATAATAAAGACTAGTAGAAAAAGAAGGTGCTATTTGCACCCTTCTACCCTAACCCCAACTACCCAATACTAGAGGTAATACTAACTCTTAGTAAAGTCGCGTCGACCCCTCCTAAAATTCAACCTCAACCAGCTCAATACTATAACGAACCGATACGATTAATAGAGGAAGAGGAGGAATTATAATAATAAGGCGATCCAGTCGATTTCGAGAACCCTAACAAAGAAGATCCTATACCGAACTATATTTTTATAAAGTAAGAACTAAACCGAGAATTAGAATTAGATTTAAATTAACTAAAAATTACGAATCGAACTTTAGATTCTGCGCTATACGCAACAAGATAATAATAAGTATAGGCAACCCCGCAGACTACGTAGAAAAGCCAACCCTCTATAGAAACAGCTTTGTCTATAATTATAGAAGTACGTAAAAGTAAACCTCGTAGATCGGCTATAATTAAACCACCTAATTTCAAGTACGGTACCTAATTAATTATTAATAGTAATAATAATATTATTAAACATAATATTAAACTATTCTACCGCACGGCTAAAGCTAGACACGTAACACACCTACCCCAATACTACCTTATAGTAATAAAGGCCATTTATAATCTTCAAATTAATACTAATAACTATTCTATACTTAAAAACTACTAGAAAGTAAAGTAATTTAATAATTTTGAGACTTGCTAATTCCTAGCAATAGAGAAGCAAATTAAGGGACTCGAAAATTAGGGAGTATACTAACTAATTAAGAGAATTTTGAATATAACCGTTTTATCCAATAAATAGATTTATAACGAAAAATATAATATTAGTAATAAAGAGTATTTCGTACGTACTAAATAGGTAGTATACAATAAATATAAAAGCAAGGATAATTAGGCAATACAAAATATCTATACTACTATAACTAATATTGTCAATGTAAAATTCTTCTTAACTATTATAGCTACTTATATGTTAATTTACAAGTAATTTAATATTAGTACCGCTTTCTTAAACGCCCTCATTCCTGACGATTATAAATACTATATTAAATAACTAATTGGATTCGAAAAGGGACTTCGCAATAAATTAGTTGACCTACTAATTAAAGCTCTTTACAATTTACGCTATAGTCTATTATACTTATTCAAAACAGTCTTACTTATATTAAGAAAATAGGCTTTATCCCTATCGGAAGCGATACGTACCTTTTCATCTACAATGGACGAAGCGCTTAATTTATCCTTTATATTAATAACTTCCTTATTATAGTACCTAGTAAGAACATTATTAATAACCTCCACTATGAATTATAATAAAACTTTACTATTAAGTATATTAAATTAATATATACCTTCTTAGGCCTTAGTATCGTTAGAAATAGAAATGAATATACCGTCTTTATATTACAAGAGTAATATACCAGATTAATTATCGCTAAATTCAACCCTAATACCGTAAACGAACTACTATACCCGGTTAAAACTCCCTAACTACTAGACTTCAAAATATATATTGGTAAACTACTTCCTACTAAACTAAAGCTATATATTAAACGTACCGGTTCTTTAAACTAAATATTGTTAAATACTAAACCGGATATTATATATATTATTGGCAAATTAATTAAAGGTAAAACTAAGCCAACGGATAAATATACCGTCGTTATAAAATATTTATAGCAATATTTAACCGGTCTTCCTAATTCAGGTATTAATTTAGGAAGTAAAGTTTCACCGACAATAAACCTAAAATTTTAAATATATACAAATACTTTATATATAAATAATATATTAATAAAGCGTAGTATAATAGGGTATATAATATTCTTTATATTAGGACCTATCCTATAGAAGTTAAAGAAGTAGGACTTCGTTACTACTAGTATAATAGTGGCTAAATTCGTTAACCTCGTACCAACCGCTAAATCCCTAAATCAAAGTAGTAGTATACTCAATAATTTGGGTATTATTAAAATGACTAATAATACCAAAAAGATCCTTTATACCGACAGCGCTAATACTAAAGATAGAGCGCTGAATAAAAATATCCTAGCTCGTAACTAATCTATCAATATTCAATATAAATAGTTAGTTAAGCAAATCGAACGTTAAAATATTAAGATTATCTATATCCCTAGAGAGGGAATGCCTTTAAATATTCAATATAAATAGTTAGTTAAGCAAATCGAACGTTAAAATATTAAGATTATCGATATCCCTAGAGAGGAAATGCCTATTAACGGTCTAATTAAACTGTTTAAGGCGGATAAATACGTAAAGTTCGTTAAATTGATCGGTCTTTATTAAAAGAAGGTCCCTTAGGTTTGAAAGCTTACAATACTACATACTATATTACAAAGTAAACAATATATATAGATATGACGGCCATCAGGGTCTTTCGGTCTATAGGGGTGTATTGGAGGAGGCACGTAACTCTTGGCACCATTCACCGTCGCACGGCCTCCCAGCCTTCGCTATTCTTTAGCCCTCCAGACCTCTCCACAGATTCTTTCTCCTTAGAGCAACTCAATACCACATCATCATTTACTTCATTTCGTTACCTTGTGCGTCGCACAATCGCTATAGCGCCTTATTGGCATGGGGTCCTTCTCCAGTTCTCTGGAGGGGAAAACCGTACGGCGTTAAGCGCCGCCGGATGAAAACCCCCAGCTCTATCTCGGCCGTGGTCCTCTACGCCGCTCCTACTTTGTTTATAGTTACAATGGTTCTTACCTACTGCTATAGCGAATTAATTTCGTCTCTCCTACTGTTGCATTACTCTAATATTAGAATGGTAAGGATAATAGGAACCGGACTAGATTTAGTACGCTGCCTCCCTCGCAACTTTTCTATTTTACCCCCTTCCGCTCCTCCCTTCGCCTTTTCTCCGCTTCCCTATCCTATTTCACTATTTACTTCCCTACTTCTCTGCTTCCCTACCCCGTTTATAATTACCTCCGCTTTGCTTATTTACTTACTTTTACCTTATTTATTTACTTTCTACCCTTCGGATCTACCTTGATTTGTAATAGTATAGGGACCCCTTCCTTCGTTTATATAATCCCCTATATAGCGCCCCTTTTTGGTCTTCCTCTTTCGTTTTCCTTATTATAGTTTTTACTAAGATAGCTTCTTTCAATTATTATTGCCCTAGTCCGATCGATTTAACCTCCGACGCGGAGGAGGTCTCTTCTTTTATTCTATCCTTAGGCCTTACGTCCTTTAGTTTTATATTATTGGAGTTTATCTTTTTTATTCGTACCTTTTACAATTTCTTTAACGGCCATTATCCCCTTCCGAATTGGTATAGCTTCCTTCCTTTTCTTTCTCGGTTTTTGTACTAATTTAATTAATATCGTTCGTAAAATTCTTTGCCTTTATTATACTTTAAATTTCGTTTTCATTTTGTATAATAATAAACTTAATTCTTCTAATTCTTTTTGTAAGGTCGTTGGTAAGAGGGTTTATTTTATTTCAGCGTTCGGTAGGTCCTTTATTTTTTATTTTCTTCTTTTCGCTATTATTCAATTCTTACATTTCATTGCCGGCGTTTAGAACGCTACTTACATTTATATTTATAAATAGTATATATTGGACGTCCCTACTAACCTTTATAATATTTATAGTATTATATAGGTAGTAGTCTTTATTATAGTATTGGGTAGTTAAAAGGATTATAATTGTAAATTAGATAATTTCGTTCGTATTACTAATTACTTTTCTAATTGTTCACGTAAGCGTTTAGAGCGGGACGGTTTATTCATTAATATTGGTCGCTTTCTCTGTACTATAAATTATGATATTATTGAATTTTATTGAAGGGCTATTGTAAATTAATTGTCAGGGATGTTCGTTACGGCCGTACTCCTTCTTTCCCTAGCGGTAGTACTTTAAATCTAATTTAGATTGTATTTAGTTCTAGTAGTAGTACTGCTACTCTGATTTATATTGTGTCTAGCGGTAGCGGTTTCACTAATCCTATTCGTATAGTCTCTAGTTTTAGTAGTAGTAGTTCTATTCCTAGTATCTTATAGCCGTTAATACTCTTGGTCGTCCTAATATTAATAATAATTAGATTTAATAGTATTGTAAGGTTATTAGGAATTAGGTTTATATAATAGAATTATTCAAATAGCTTTTTGAATGCAATTAGGTATTTATTAGATAGTATTTTCGATTTTCATTATAGTTGTAGTTTACATAGTTTTATAATTAATATGATTGAAACGCTTATTTCTTTAATGTTTTAAAGGTTCCGTAAGGAAGAAATAAGTGTTTTTGTCTAAAGCGGTCCAATACTATTAATTGCGGAGCCGAAGGCCCACTTTCTACCCGATTGGGAGATTCTAAGAGTTCAGCAAAACTCGAGGCCCGTACATTTAACCAAAAAATTATCTTCCGATATTGCAATTGAGATTGCTCCTCAACTAATACGTACATCGAGTTGCGACTAGTTGCAAAAGTTTTGCGGTTTTCTTCTGATCATTTTGATATCTGTTATAAATCTTTCCAAGGAATAGTTTTTGAGAAAATGAAAATGCAAAAAGTCGTTACTACCTATATAATTAAAAAAAGGATAAGAGCCTAACTACCAATCAAGCTAATAGCTCAGCGGGCTTAGTAATTTAAGCCTACCTAGTAATTCGCTTCCTTAGGTTGTGAGTTCAATCCTATTTATAGACTAAGATTTTATTTTAGAAAAATAGAAATAAAAATACAAAAAAAGAAGATTAGAAGATAAATTCAATAGGAATGTATTGTAAATGGATTGTAAAGTCAAATAAAAACAAGATATGGTGGTACGAAAAAGAAGAAATGAAAAGAAAAAGAAGTAAAAAAAGAAATAAAAACAAGTAAAAAATGAATAAAAAAGAAAGGAAATTTAAGAAATAAAAACAAAATTTGAGAAATGAAAGAAGAAGAATTGAAAGAAGAAATAGAACAAAAATTAAAAGAAAATGAAAAAAAAAAAACGAGAGGTTGAAAAAAAGAAAATCAACAAAAGAGAAAAAAAGAAGAAAAAAAAAGAAGGTTGAAAAATAAAATAAGAAAAGTAATTATAAGCAATGTAGAAATAATTAAGTATTATAAAGAACAGGAGGAAAAGTAAACTTTGAAATCTTGGAAATATAAAAATTATAAAAACATAAATAAAAGAATTGCAGGAAAAAAAGAAAGAAAATCAAAAATTAAAATAATAATCTCTTTTCCAAGGAAGGCATTTTTAAAAAAGAAGAACAAACTTTAGAGTTTTTTTTTAAACGAGAAGTGAGGAAAAATCTAATAAACTATATTAGAGAGAATATTAGTTTATATATTAAATATCTGATTTAAGAAACTAATATATATATATATATATATAGAAACTCTGGTTTCTCTACTCCCTCCTTTTATCTAGTAAAGAATCAATGTAGACTTTCAATTATTTTTATATTGATTATGAAGTTAATTTTGATGGAAGGAGTTATTATTAAAAAATATCAAAAAAGAAGAATTTTTGAAAGAGAGAAAGTAATCTTAAGCGTTTCACTGTCTTCGTTGGGTATATAAGGCTCTGCCCAAGGAAAGACTATGTTTATTTCCTTTCCGTTCCTATTCTTATTATTCTAGTATTATTAAAAAATTCTGATTTCAGGAGTATTTTATGATTTCCTTACGTTATTCCCCCTCTAGTTCAATTATTAGATAGTATTCTTTTAACCTCCCTAATTTTAATATTTAAAATAGAATTCTTTTAGCTTTAGCTCTATTGTTTAGGTACTTTTAGAGTTCTTTTTTAGTTAGTAATTAAGCTTTTATAATTCATTAGAAGTTGGTATTTGTATCAAGGTAATTTAATATAATATAGGCGAAGGTCTCCTTTTCGAATTTATAAGTATAAATAAGGGTTAGGACGTTTAGTACTTTCCTTTAGTAGAGGAAAGTCCGGAGGTTAATAATTTCTATTTTAATTTGGACGAGAAGGGAGTTCTTTATTTTAATTGATTAATAAGTACGGTTCTTTTTTATTTTCTTTTAGTTATCGACGTTTTCCCTTTTGTTTATATTAATTATATACTATTAGATGGCTTTTTTATTAAATTTGGGTGTAAGGTTAGTGATAGTAAATTTGTACTATCGTTTTAATTTTATTATTACTACTGTTAGGTAGTGCTTATAGTACGATATTTATTTTTAATTTATTATATTTGTTAATTATTCTTCTCGGTTGGCAGTTATTAGTTTTAGGACTTACGATAATAATAGTAGTGGGGTCCTTAATTCCGAGGGGGAATTAACTACTATTATTAGTAGCTTCTCTATTAGTCCTCATATTTCGGTTTATTAAGCCTTAATTATACTACTTTTTAATTTATTAGTAAATAGCCGACTTTTAATGTATTATATTTGGAAATAAATAGAAATTTAAATTACGGTCCCTCGGATAAATTGGGCCTAGTCCGTTCCGACGAGCTTTTCATCGAAGATTCGGACCCTTTTATCTAGGTAGAGGTTAAGTAGTGAATGGAATATTTCCATTTTCAAGTTTCGTATTAGTATAGCTTTATACGCCCCGGCGATAGTTTCTAAATATTTAATTGAGTAGTTCCCTAGTTGTAATAGTACGATTCTGGGCACAGGCAAGGCTGGGCCAAAGAAGCCGATTTGAATAAATTAGTAAAGCTAAAGAAGTAGGAAAGAAGAGGTGGCCGAAGGCCGGCGGGAATGGAGAAGCTTATATACTTCGTTCTGCCAGCTTTGACCGCCTGGACCGGTTGTGCCTATGAATATAACAGGTTGTGCATCCGGGCGGTGGTACGACCGGGCATAGCACTTGCCCGTGCTATGATATTACCCCCCCTCCCCTCTAAAGGTTTAGCCTTAGAGCCGTAAGTAATTTAAAAGTATAAAAACAAAATATAAAAAAAAAATTGTAATACGAGTAGGGTTCGAACCTACGACCGCTTCCTAGGTAGAGGATAGTTACTTTCGGGGTAGAGCTTTTATAATATTGTAGTCTATTACCTCTACGCCGCTACGCTAAGTTACTAATACTATACATCGTTCTCGGTTAATAATTTTATCCGTAGAATCTATTTATTAATTCTGCCCTTAGTTCTTATTTTTTCTTTATTAATTTATTTGACGGCTTGAGCGCCGTTCCTTTTTAGCCTTCCTTGATAGGTTTATTATTATCATTATAATCCTCCTAGAGCTTATCCTTCAATTACTTCTACTTTTAGATATTTAACTACAATAGGGGCCCAAACTTTTTAATATTCTTTTAATAGTATTTATATATAATTATTAATAAATTTTTAAAATCTTTAGCGGGATATTATTCTAGATTAGGGTCCTAACCTTTCTATTCGATTTAGTATTGTAGCCGGCTATAATTTAGCTTTAAAATTAGAATACGAAGTATTCCTTATTCTTCCTAAGTCCCAACTATTTCGCCCGCTAGGTTTTTATTTACTTCGCCTAGTAGGGGGTTATTATTATCCTTCCTTAACCGATCTATATAATATATTCTATTACCTCGCTATAAATCCGGCAATTCCAATTCGTACGAGTAGCCTCGCAGTACTTTAATTTTATATAGTATTTTTGTTAAAGGGTAGTTAAATTTATTATTCGGTTTATTCGTAGATTATCCTTGTTTAATAATAAATATTTCATTTTCTACTTTAAAGTTGGGTTTTCGTTGCAATCGGTTGGCTTATTCCGTTTATTTCGCTTATACTCTAGTAATTGCAGTCTATACTTGCTTATAGAATTTTATTACCCGTACGGTTATATCCTATACTTTTTATTTTGTTAGCCGTTCTTTGGTCGGTAGGCCGTTAAAATTAGATTTTAGGGATTAATTGAACGAGGTTAGTATAGGGAAGCTAAATACGATTTTATATAGGGATAAGCCGCTTAGGCTATTGTAAGGAAGGGTCGCCTATATAATATTTAGTACGGGGAGAATTAAGGATTAATTATTTTAATTATAGTTAATGAATAATTGTAGTTTCTAATTAATATATTAGTTTATTACCTCCGCCTATCCGGCTATTTAGGAGTGTTTTAAAGAGGTTAGTTTCTACTTCGTCCCCTAAATCTATAATAATTCTTAGATAAAGTCCGATATAAATTACAGGCTATTATCGCTAATTACCTCTTTAAGTAGTCCAAAAATGCGGAAAAGCCCCTTATAAAATAGGAGGGCTACGTTCTTAATTATTACCGAATCCTTATATAGGTAGGTCTATACTATTTTAGAGAAGCGGTCTATAATAATTAAAATATTATTATAACCTCTCTTATCTATAAGTATTAATTTAAAATTTACTATACTAGAATACTAGGGTTTACTATCTAGTTCGACCGGGATAGAGTAATAGAGGCCGGAGGCTTTATTCTATAGGACCTTTAATAATTTATAATACTAGTAATTATTAATAAATCGGTTAATATCGGTTATTATACCCGGCTACTAATATTTATTTTATTGAAGCGTGCTTCAACTATGCAGAGGAGGTGGATGACTTTCACAGTCTGGGGGTTCCTGAACCCACATCCACCGGAGCGGCCTGTTGAAGGACGGTTCGTCTACAGCCAGGTTTCTTTGTTGAAGTTTCTTGGCCTCTCATTGGTTAAAAGCGTAGCACGGCCCTACACTTGGTCAGGGCGTCTTGCCAAGCCATGCTATTATTGGCTACTTCGCAAACAGTGTCGACAGCAGTCCACGCCAGAATACACTGGGTCCTTCCGTTTTTGAAATCCTTCACTATATCGCCTATCGATAAGGTTATCGTCGTCCTCTCTACATTATAGAAGCCATCCTAATGAAGCAATGAAGCAATGAAGCAATGAAGTAGGGAAGCAAGGAAGTTCCCTATATGAGTAGAGTGAAAAGAGAGAATAGCGAAGCAATTGGGTGAGGACGGCTACAGCCGTCCGAACAAGAGATACAGATATACCTAGGTAGTATCCACGCTTCAGTAATACAGCGGGCGTTGCTTGAACTAGGGATCCAGCATCGCATCGGTGTCTGAGAACTATTTTAATAGCTTTCGGGTTTTATTCCTTCTAGGGTAGGCCGTTAATAGCTAAAAGTAGGCATTATATACTACGCTAGTGCGTAAATTGCCTTGCTTTGGGACGATTAGATGATTTATATATATTAGTAGTCTTTGTTGGATTTGGAATAGGTTGTCTTCTAGTTCCGAGGCTTTTATTCGGTATATAGATAGGTTTTCTTCTTCCTTATCTGCCCGTAGTAATTAGTCTATTAGTTCGAGGCTTAAGAGGGCGGGGGGAGTTTCTTAATCGTTTAATAGGGCTAGTTCGGCCGTAGGGGTATCGACCTTATTTCCTATAAATATAAAATAACTGTCTTTAAGTTTTAATAATTGTAAGGTATATTGGTCCTCCTTCTTATCTTTAATAGTTTTAAAGTCTTCGGTTTTGCGAGATAAAGAATTTATAATTATATTCTTTTTACTAGGTCGATAAATTATCCGGAACTAGTATTCGGATAAGAATTTTAATTAGTATACTTATCGGTTATTAAGTAACTTTTTTATATTATAGTATTCTAACGCCTAATAATTAGTAACTATAGTAAAGGGTATATTCCGAATTCCCTTTAATTTAGGTTTTTAAGTCTTTAGAGCTTTAATAATTATTAGTAATTCTTTATTATAGATTTAGTAGTTTAATTCCGTTGGGGCTATAGTTTTTAAATAAAAGGTAATAGGATATCACTCTCTATTTGGCTAGTATTATAATATAATTCTTACGTATATTCTATTGGATATATCCGTTTCTACTTTAATTTCCCAATTATATAAAAAATAGGTTAATATTGGAGCTTCTAGTAGGCGGACTTGTAGTTCTTTAAAGTTCTTTTAGTATTTATCTAATTATTTAAATAAAGTAAGATCTTTCTAGGTTAATTTGTATAATAGGCGGACTACCCGTCTAAATTTTCGAATAAACTTTCGATAGAAATTATAAAACCCTAGAAATACTTATACTCCTTTAACCGAGGTTAGTTCTTTCCAAGCCTTTATAATTATCAATTTTTTAAGGTTAATACTAACCCTATCCATGCTAATAATAAAACTTAAGAATTTAATTTCTATTATATAGAATTTATATTTCTTAATATCGGTTTATAGGCCGGCCCCTTTGAATTACTCTAGTACTTTCCTTATATAATCCTTATAATTAAATATACTGTTAGAATAAATAAGAATATTATTGATATAAGCGTTATAAAATATATTAATATATCCTATTAAAATATTGTTAATAAATTTCTAGAAGGATAATAGGCTATTAAATAGGCCGAAGGGTAATACTTTATATTTATAAGCCCTATAATATATTCGGAAGGTTGTTAATTCTTCTAAATTAGCGTTTATTCGAATCCTATAGAAGGTTTATCGAATATTGATCTTCGTAAAAATCTTAGTTTTACTAATACGAATCAACGTTTCCTTAATAAGTAGTAGAAGGTAATAATCTTTCTTCGAAAGGGCGTTGAGCTTTCGGTAGTCTACGTAGAAGTGGAGACTTCTATTAACTTTAGGTACGAATAGAATAGAGGCGGCCTATAGTACCGAATTAACTTTAATAAAACCCTTTTAGAAGTTCTTTGCAATGTATTTCCTATATTCTTCGAATTCTTCTAGGGTTATTTTATATAGAGAATTATACCCTAATTCTTTCAGTCGCCGGTTGTTTTTTAGGATAATTTTATAATTGATGGGGCAGGATTCTAGTAGAATATTAGAGGTTTATTTATTAAGAATATTTTAATAATTATTATAATAATAAGGTAATTGTTCGTTAATTTATTATTTTAATTCGTTTTTGTTTAGCTCTAAGGGGTCTTTTCTAAATTATAGATTTTCGATTAAATTATTAATTTTGTATAAATTAGTAAATTCGGGTGCCGAACCTTTTTTAAAATAGTAATCGAAAGTAATTGAATTAATTATTATATAGTCTTTCGGTTGTTCTTTTACTTAAAAAAATATTTTTCTTAATTAGTAAAAACTTTAATTATTTCTTAAAGGGTAATCCTATTCGATAGTTGTTAATTTATTTTTTTTTTTACCCGGCGGGGGACCTAGTTTTAAATAGACGGTCCGTAGTTTATTATAAAATTCGTATTCTATTTAGTTGAATTCCTATTATTAGATTAATATAGTAGTAGGTCTCTAGGGTTCTTTAGTATATAGGGATTTCGGTCTTTAGGCGGGCGTAGCAATAGAGGGCGTATTCGGTTGGGGTTGGAGGTTCGCTACTTTCTTTTTTAAATTATAGATAGTTTATAGAATAACTTAATAAGTATTATTCTTTTAGAATATTAAGGCTTTCTTAACTATAATATTAAATTTTATAATACTTCTATCTTTCTTTTCTATAGCTCGAATTTTGGATAGGGTTCCGTCCTATTTTCTTTTATCTTCTTTAATTATAAAGGCTTCTCTCCGATCCGTATCTTCCTAGAAAGAGGGGTCTTTAAGTAGATTGGGAGTAACCTTTATTTTAATATTGCTTATATAGGGGTATAGTTGTATATTGCGGGGAAAAAAAAGGGTATTAGTTTTACAATTAGGTAAAATATTATATTATATTAATTATATCCTTCTAATAATTATATTTCTCTTTATACTAGGGAGTATAATAATTTATTAATCTAAAAAGCAGTATCCTTGGACGTGGATTGTAGCCTATAAGGCTAAATTAATAATATTAAGTATTACTTTTTTATAAGGAATAATATAACCTAGAATAAAATTTTAATATTATGATATATTTAATTGATCTATAATTTTCTTTACGAATATAACGTTTACTATTAAAAACACATTAGCTTTAATATTAATTAATACGGAATGGGTTATTATTCTTAGGCTATTATTAATTACTATATAGGGTATTAAGAAAGAAGATTTATTTCCCCATAAATATTTCTATAAATTAAATATATTATTTACTAATAGTTTAATACTAATAATTCCACACATTATAAATACTTCCCCTAGGAAGGAGACTTCTTTTAGGGTTATAAGTTTTCCGATTAATTATAATTCTAGTTAGAAGATTCCCCCTCGTTTTCTCCCGGAATAGGGTCGGTCTTATTATTATCTTCTTTTCCCGAGGTAGTATTTCCTTAGGTTTGGTTAGCGATTTCAGCGATGCGGGCATTGAATACTTTATTTTATTTAGCCTTTTCCAGATAGGTAATAAATAAGTATTTTGGCTTTTTATATATAAAGTATAGACTTAAGTAATATAAACGTTTTAGTTCCTCGTTAGAAGGGCGTTTATTATAAATATTAGCCTTTATAAATTTAGAATAGTTAAATAAAGTTTCAAGTTTATTAGGGTTGGCGGCCTTTATTAAGCTTTGATAGGAGTCGGCCGAAGAGGTGGAATAACTGGATTTTAAACGCCGAAATGGTTATTGATTTTTAATTTATACTATCGGTTATATATTCTTTTTACTTAGAGACTATAATAATTTATAATATGCGTTAAAATTGATTATAGTATTAAGGTAGGATGGTTTTAATAGGTTGCGGAGGTAGGTTATTAGACGGCAATATAATTCGGCCTTCTATTAATCCTTAGAGTAACAGCGCTATTTAGCAAAGCGAACGCATTTAATTTTAAAGTCCTTAAAAAAGTCGGTTCCTTTTATATAAAGATTTTGGAAGTTTTATATTACTTTTTATGAGAGTTGTAATTATAGTAGGCTTTTTAAAGATATTTTATTAATTCTTTGTTAGTAATTAGGCGGTTGGGATAGGTAATATTTAGAAAAGGTAGTACGTTTTTTATAATAGAGCTTCCTGAATAATTAAAGATATTATTAAATTTAGTACAATCATCAGTATAATAGTCGGTATTAATATACAATTTATTTTCTATTTAGTAATATTAAACGTCGAATATTATTTTATTTTTATTTGGATTATTAAAAAATTAAGGAATTTTTAGAATTTTAGTTAATTTTTTACTTATAAGGGATATTGCTGAGAGAAGCGTTATTAAGAGGGGAGTATAATTATAATTATATTTTCGGAAGTTAGGATTTTTATATTCAGGTAAGTATAAATTACAATTAGGCTAATCTTTTTTATTACTTCGGTTATTATCCGAAGGGTCGTTATTATTTAGAGGATTACAACTTCCTATAGTTATATTAAATTAGGTTCGACTTCCTTCTTTAACTTTTTTGATATCGTTATAGGAATGAGTAAAGCGGGTACAGCGATTATAATTGTTAGTTACGGAGTGTATTCGAGCTCTAGACGAGAATTTGTTCGTAGGAACCTTTGTTGGAGTATTAATATAGTTATTATAGATATTTGTAATAAATGGACGAATAAAAGGGGTAGTTTTAGGAGTTTTACTCTTTCGGGTAGAATTGGTAGACTCTTTAGGAGTTAGAGGAGCCTTATTTCTACCCGACGTAATAGTTTAAGACTTTTTTAAATTAGTAATAGTATTTATTAAACGTTAAATTCTATTATTATAAATAACAATAGAATTATAGAGTTCAATATTAGTTTCCTCTAATTAAGTTTATTTATTGAAATATTCTAATTCTATATTATCTTTATTAGATAGGAGTTCCTTCTTTTATTTAGCCTAATTAACCTTCTATTATATTAGAGCGTCCTTTTATTTAATAGTTAGATCGAGTTGGGCGTTTTGGGTAGTTTTTAAATTAGTAATCTTAGAATTCGCGTTAATTGTAAGTTTATTGAATTTTTTAGTAAATTATTAGGTTAATACTATAATTTTATTCTTATATTTTTTATATTTTTTACCTAGTACGTTGGTTATTTCTAAGGCGAATATATATTTAACTTTATTATTGAGACTTCCTCGGCGGGCAGTGTCACTTTCCTCTGCGGGCAGTGTTACTGCCTATATAGGTAACCCTTCCCAAATATTCCTCCGCAGGCAGTATTATAGTAATATCCTATAGTATTTCTTATAGTAGAGATTTTCAAGACTTTGGTAAGCTCGATATTCTGGTAGTAATATATATATATTAATAATAAGCAGAATTCTAATTTAACTACTACTAATGATATTAGGAAGCTATCTCTATTCTTCTAACTTCCTCCTTAAAAGTTTAATAGTCCGCCCGCTTCTAATTACTATTCGAAGTATTAATAACCGTACTGTAGTACGCTTTTTACGGGCAGGCTATTCGTTAGAGTTTAAAAGAGTAAGGGGATCGCTTGAGGGCGCAGTAATTTGAAGGCCATTATTTGAAGTAAAAGGATCTAGCGAGCTTAGTACTTACACTTCGATAGTAGAGCCTACAACAGAATCGCTTTCACCCGTACTAACCTCATCGACTATCTTAAAGTAAGACTATTACTACCGGAGTAATAGTTTTAATATTTAATTGCTCTTTACCCTCTTCTTTACCCCCTTCCTTCTTACTTTCTCCTTTCCCTTCCCTTTTATACTATTAAGAACTTACTAGTCATTTAGTAATTCTATTATATTATTCTTAGGCCGTCCTCTAATTCTATTGGTAATTTTAGGGTTTTTAATACGGGAATAGGGATCCCGTTTACTTTAATATAAATTATTAGTTAGGGAAAAGAGTAAAAGTAATAATAATATTACTTACTAAAGGTGCCCGGATATAATAGCGGTAATAGATATTCTAATAACTAAACTAACTACCGATTATAAACTTTATTAATATCTTATAGTAGTAAAGTATACTATACTACCTTTAAACCGTATAGTTATACTCCCTTAAATCTCGTACCGGTTGTTTCTTATTATTTAAAGGCATTCTAGATTGGGTAATACGTAGTTAACGACGAATAAGATTAAGGCTACAGTATATAATCCGCTAGAATAAATCTCCTAGGACCTCTATACCTCCCTTAATAAATTCGCTCTATATTTTTATATTCTAATTAGTAACGTCCTTATACTATTAATTATATTCTTATTCAACTATAGCGTAAATAGATAAGACTAGAGTAAAGAAATCCGTCTTCCCGTTAATTAAGAATCCTTTTATCCGGTAATTAGTCGATTCGTTGGAGGATATAATTATTAACCTGAAAGGATAGTACTAATAGGTATAGTAATACGCCTACTAGTAGCAGTATAATATATACATATCCTCTAAGTATAATAAAATCTTTTATTAATTATTAAAGTCTATAATTCATTACTTTTACCGCTATATAAAAGTAGTTTTATTAAGTGTAAAGACTATTATTTTCCAGTATTTAAAAAGACTATAGTACGTATAGTTAAAGACTTTCTATATTTCTAAGCTTATAACTATCTATAAAATTGCTTTATTACCCTAATTAAGAGTAATAAGCTTTTTTCTATTAAACTCTAACTTTAAATCGCTACCTTCGCTACTAGCCCGCTTCTACTTCTTCTTTACTTACAAAAGGATATTATAGTTAATATAGAATATACAGATCTATTATTGAGCGTTTAGGAATATTATTATAAGAGCGGTCTTTAATTAATTATCGAAGTTTATAATAATAACCTTTAATTTAGTTACCCTTACTTTAATATATAGTTTCTTAAATACACTAATTAATTAAATAAAACTATTAATTCTCTTATTATCAATTAAATTAAACGCCGTAGAGTAAATAAAATTAGTATTTATTAACCTAATAACGATAGTAAGCGGGTAATTATACCGGTTAGTTTTATAAATATTATTTATACCTAAATACTTTAGATAATTTTACTATTACTCTAAATAGAATTACTATAATTAAATAATACCTAAAAGGCGGTTAGGGTTATCTTTAGCCTATTTAATAATATAAGGAGTACTAACGTCGTTAAAGAGCTTAATAATAATAGTAGTAGCTTAATAATTATAGCGTTGTAACTTCTTAATATACTAACGCCAATTATCAATATCCTTATAGGTATATACAATAATCTTAAATTCGCATTCAATAATAGTTAGAATATTACGTAGTCTAATATTAAATTAGTAAAATAAAATAACTACTCGTCTATACACCTTCTTAATCCCTTTCTAATATTATAAGTAAATAGAGAGGTATAAAGATCCTTTATAATTGTAAATATAATTAGTAAAATTAATCGATAGCCAATAAATCTATTACTAATCGTTCTCTTAAAAAGCAAATACTACTCTAAATTATTAGCAATTATATTTACAACTTCTTATCTTCTTAAACTTAGTAGTAGAGGGATAAGGTTAACTATAACAATTATATTTTAAATAGTAATACGTTAGCTACTTATTTCGATAGTTTGAAGCTTACGTACGGTTAAAGGCTATACTATAACGTTATCCCTATATATTAAACGTATCCTATACTACCTTTATAAACGGTAGTAACTTGGGCGTAATATCTTTAATTATTAGGTTAGGTATATCCCTCTTATTAACCGAACTAATATTTAACAATCCCTCGTCCTTAGAATTAAATAAAGTAAACGCCGTTATAGGGTTAGCGGCGGGAGCAAGAAAGGTAAGTACGAATTTATTTCTATTACTTACGTAGTAAGAATTAGAATCGCTACTAATTTTAATAGCTAAAGATATTCTATAATAAAGATTAATTAGAATCTAAAAGAATATATCGTAAGGGGTATACTAATATTGAAATTGTATTAATACGATGAGTTTTAATAGATTTATAGTAGTAAGTATAGTTAATTTCCCTAATCTTATTAATTCTACACTACAAAGAAATCGCGCAACTCCAAAATCTAGATCTCACGATAGTGGCTACAAATAGCTAAATTCAACGTAGCAACTTCTTTTTACCCGGGTTAGGGTTTAAGGTGGCACTGCCCGCGGAGGAATATCTGGGGGCGGTTACCTATATGGGCAGTAACACTGCCCGTGGAGGAAAGTGACACTGCCCGCCGAGGGACTCTCTTATTATTTATAGCTTTGTTAAAATCTTTTTAATTTATATATAGAGTTTTGGTAGAGATGGGTTTACTTGCGGTCTAGCGTCTCTTTAAAGTTACTTAAGCTTTAGCCCCTTTTTAAAATAGAAATAATTAATCGTCTTATTCCCTATACTATAAACTATAGTGCCTTATTGGCATGGGGTCCTTCTCCAGTTCTCTAGAGGGGAAAACTGTGAGGCGTTAAGCGCCTCCGGATGAAAACCCCCAGCTCCATCTCGGCCGTAGTTTACTACGCCGCTCCTACTTTACTTACAGTTATAACGGTTCTTACCCACCGCTATAACGAATATAATCTCATTTCTCCTACCGCTATAACGAATATAATCTCATTTCTCCTACCGCTATATTATTCTAATATTAGAATAATAAGGATAATAGGAATAGGACTAGACTAATACGCCGCTCCTTTCGCTACCTCTCTATTTTATTCCTCATTACTCCCTCCTCCGTTTTCTTTCCGCTTCCCTATTTTATTTTCCTATTTACTACCCTACTTCTCTACCTCCTTCCCCTATTTATAAATACTTCCGCCCTATTATTTACTCTCTTACCCTACGGTTTTACCCCTATTTATATCGGTATAAGGACCCCTTCTCTCGTTTATATAATCCTTTATATAATACCCCTCCTCATCCTTCTCCTCTTTCTTCCTTATTATAATTTCTATTAAAATAATTTCTTCTAACTATTATTATCCTAGCCCTATCGATTTAACTTCCAACGTAGAAAGTTCTTTCTTTATTATATCCTTAAGCCCCATATCCCTTATAGTCCTTTTAATTATACTTTTAGAGCTTACGCTCTTTATTTATACCTTTTATAATTTCTTCGGTAGTTATCCCCTTTGAAATTAGTATAGTTTCTTCCCCTCCTTCTTCGGTCCTTATACTAACTTAATTAATATTATTTATAAAATTCCTTACCTTTATTATACTTTAAATCTCGCTTCTATTATATATTTTAATAATAGGCCTAATTCCTTTAGTACCTTTAAAAAGGTCGTCGCTAATAAGATTTATTTTATTTCGTCTACCGGTAAATTTTTCATCCTCCTTTTTTCTTTTTTACCATTTAACTCCTACACTTCTAACTAGCAGTATTTAGAACGCTACCTATAATTATACTACTAGTAAATATATATTAAATATCCCTACCGGTTTTTATAACGTCCGTAACGTTATTTAGACGGTAGCCGTTATTATAGTATTAAATAGTTTAAATAATTTCAATTATAATTTAAATACCTTCCGTTGTATTATTAATAATTTTTCTAATTATATATATATTCGCCTAGAGTAGAACGGCCTTCCTACCGACTATAAGCGTTTTCCTTATACTATAGGCTATAATATTACTAAATAGTAATAGAAAGGTTACTATAAGTTAATTATAAAGGATACTTATTATAATTGTATCCCTTCCTTATCTAGCAGTAATACTATAAACCTAAATCGGATTACGTTCAATTTTAATAGTAGCGCTATTATTCCTATATATATTATATCCGGCGGTAGTAATTATACTACTCCTATTCGTACAATTTCCAATTCTAATAATAATAGTAATTCTATTCCTAGTAGCCCTATAATTATTAATACTCCCAATTGTACCCTTATAAATAATAATTAGATTTAGTAGCGCTATAAAATTACTATAAATTAGGTTCGTATAATAGAACTACTCGAATAGCTTTTTAAATATAATTAGGCGTTTATTAAATAGTACTTTTCAATTCTTATTATAACTATAATTTAAATAACTCTTATAATTAATATAAATATCTTCTCCTTATTCCCGTCCTATTATTCTAATATTATTAATATTCTATTTTCCTCTTGAAAATACCTCGCGATTTCCTTATATTATTCCTCCTTTAATTCGATTACTAGATAATACTCTTTCTACCTCCCTAACTTTAACGTTTATAATAGAATCCTTTCGGTTTTAATTCTATTATTTAAATATTTTTAGAATTTTTCCTTCGTTAATAGTTAAATTTCTAAATTTAATTAGAAGATAGTATCCGTATTAAAGTAATTTAGGATAATATAGGCGAATATTTTTTTTCGAACTTATAAGTGTAAATAGGAATTAGGATATTTAGTACTTTCCTTTAATAGAGGAAAGCCTAGAGGCTAATAATTTCCGTTCTAGCTTAGATAAGGAGGGAACTTTTCGCTTTAATTAGTAAGTACGGCTCTTCTTTATCTTTTTTTAATTATCGGCGTCTTCCTTTCTTTTTCTTTATATTAACTATATATTATTAAATAGCCTCTCTATTAAATTTAAGAGTAAGGTTTATAATAGTAAATTCGTACTATTATTCTAATTTTACTATTATTACCGCTAAGTAGTAATTATAGTATAATATTTATTCTTAATTCGTTATATCCTTTAACTACTCCTCTTTATTAATAATAGTCGGTTCTAAGGCTTATAATAATAATAATAATTAAATCCCTAATTCCGAAGGGGGGCTAATTACTATTACTAGTAGCTTCTCTATTAATACCTATATTTCGGCCTACCGAGCCTTAACTATATTATTTTCTAATTTATTAGCGGGTAGCCGACCTCTAATTTATTATATCCGGATATAATTAGAAATTTAAGTTATAGTCCTCTAAATGAATTAGGCTTAATTCGTTTAGGCGAACCTTTCTTTAAAGGCCCGGACCCTTTTATTAAGGTAGAAGTCGAATAGTAAATAAAAGGTTTTTATCTTTAAGTTTCGTACTAATATAACCTTATATACTTTAACAATAATTCTTAAATATTTAATTTAGTATTTCGCTAGCCTAATTACTATCCCCCGAAATTTATTATAGATTTTAATTAGTTAGTAGAATATTAAAGCTCTATATATAATAGTACTATAAATATATTTAATATATATTTCCTTTACCCGAATAAAGGAATAACCTTATATCTTTACTACTAATTTTGTAAGTATATTCGTTTATATTATTATTTTTTTTTTATTACTTCTATATAAGCCCTATAATTAAATTTACAATCTAACTAAACCCTTAGGAATTGTATCAATTTTATTAATTAAAGTACTACTTCCTTAAATTAGAAAGTTTCCATCCTTAATACCCTCATTCGTATAAAGTATATTAATTCCGTTTTAATTATTTTAAATTCTATACCTTTCGCCCCTACTTATTCCGAATATATTTCCTATATCATTTATAACGTTCGGCAATTTTCTTTAATAGTATAGACTATTATTATAATATTAGTATTATTAGTAAAGTTAATTATAACTATATTTGGGATTATTATTAATTTTTAATATAATAGGGTAATAAAGAGAATAAATAAAATAGGGGAGAGGGGGGAGCCTTACGGTACTTTAGTAGTAATTATATAGGGGCGGGAGGTTTTATTATCGAAGAAGAGAGAGCCTCTTTTTTTAGTAATAAAGTTTATTACTTATTGAATAATCTATATTAGGAATTATATTTCCTATAAGGTATATAGAAATTACTTATAATTAATTCTATTGAACGCTCCTTTTAAATTTAGAAGTATAAGGGATATTATAGCCCTGAATTTTTAAATTATATATATTATATCGGTAATTATTCGGATTATAAACTCTATTGAACGGCCTATCCAATTATTTATCTAGCCCTCTAGTAAAAGGTTAAACTCTTCGGCTACCTGTATAAACCTTTTAATTATAAGTATTTCAAAGATTTTTCCTACGTTATTAAATAATAATATTAACTTCTATACGCCCGTTAGCTTCTATTAGGCGGCGTTCTTCTCAAGTTTTTTAAAAATAATTACTTTCGTATTTTTTAATTATTATAGGAAATATCCAAATTGGAGGCTAGCGGATATTAAATATATTATAGCCTACCGGAACGGTTGCTTATATATTTTTAAAAACCTATTTAAATATTAATCGATCCTAGGGGCTTTATTAAGCGCTATTCGGAAAAATACATCCTAAACGTCCTCCTTATTAATTAATTCGCTAATAATTATTAATTTAACGTTATTTAATAGTTTAGTCTAGTTTAATAAGTAGTCTATCGGAATTTTTACCTTTAAAAAAAAGTAATCGGTAAGGATTTCGGCCTTATTATTATAATTTCCGACTTCTATTACCCTTTTATAGGTTTAAAAGGTTAATAATATAGGTAGGTCTATTAATTTATAATTTTAGGTATAGGTTTATTATTTTAGGGGCTAAAATCGATTTAGAGTCTTCGAGGCTTCGGCAACGCTATTATACTACGTAGTTTATTAAACTTTTATAATGATTTTCTTTTTTTTTATTATAACTTTAATAAAATTCCTCTAATTCAATATTATTCAATATTTAAATTATTTCTAATATATCTTCCATACTTTTTTTATTACTATTTTATATCCTAATATCTATTAATTTATTCTCCTCCTTCGATTTTTCTTTTAATATAGGACGAATTCTTCTATAATATTTATAAATTCTCTATCGAATTTATAAAAAGTAAATTCAAGATCTTTTATTATATTAATCCTTTTTAGGACCGATATCCGTTTTTCTAATACCTCCTTTACTTTTATTATATTTATAAGACTTTAATTATATTCTCCTTCCTCTTCCGTTTTTTTATTTTTTTTTCCTACTTAAACCTAAATTTCTTAAGGGTAATAGTCCGAACCGGTCTATTTGTACCTTTATATTCCCTAATATTTAGCTTTAATTCCGGGTAATAATTATCTATAATTAATTATTCTATCCCTCTCTCTTCGTATTATACTCTTAAACTTTATTAATTTATTATAGAGGGTAAATAAATTAAATTTCTAGCGTTATACTTATATAAGGAAGCGAATAGCTTTTAAGTTAATTCTATTCTTTAAATCCTAATCGGGATAGTAGAAATTATAATTCCCGACTATAATTAAATTCCCCGCCGGGGGTCTAACTTTAATAAATTTAAGGAGTGGAGATTCCTATTAATATTTTAATATTCCTTATATAAAGATAGGAGAATAGATTGAAAAAATAGTCGTTAGGTCCTTTAGGCTTTTGAACGTTATTATAACTTAGTCCTTTTTAGCCTAGAAATTTAAATCCTTCAAATTCTATTTCTTATTTATATATATTATTACCCTTCTTTTCTTTATATAATTAACCCCGAAATATCTCCCGCCTCTAGGACGGTAAATATTTCTATTCAAATTTCTATTTAATTCCTAGATTATTATAATATTATAGGTCTCCTCCTATTCAAATAAAAGTTTCCCTCTTTTATACGACTTCCCTACATTCTAATAAAATATTTTTAATTAAATTATTAATTACCCTAAAATAGGGTTCCTTCTAGTCCTTCTACGGAGAATAAGGGTATTATTTCTTTAAAGGGGGCTATAATCGTATAAGTACTATTACTATTATATAACCGATTCCCTCCTACGCTTTATAAGTATATATAAATATTTATTAGACTTTAAAAGTTTAATAACTTCGGTTAGGAGGACGGACCAATAATTTTCTTCGGCCGTCCCCTTTTTATAATTCTTCTAATATATTTCTTTAAAGTAATAATAATACGGGAGTTAAGGGGGGCGTCTAGGAGGATACCCTCGTTTATAATTTCTATTATTAATCCTAATACCTTTCCGGCTAGGTTCCTATAGGGGATAAACGCTTATAGCCTTTTAGCGTATATAATAAACGCCTTTATAATCGCCTTCCGGAGAATAAAGTACTCTTTACAATTATATATATAATAGCCCTTCTTCCTATATAATTTATAGTAAACGAATAATTTATTATTATTAAATAGGCAATTTACTTTGTTAAAGCGATTTCCTTAATATTTAATTTCGCTATAGCGGGCGCAAATATTTTTTTAACAGTAAAATCTTACTATATATCTAATTCCCTAGTATTTAAAATATTATTAAATATTATTCGAAATTTAAAACGGTTCGTATAGGTATATACCGCTATCCTAAAGGAAAAGGTTATTTTAGAGGAAATACGCTACTAATATAGTAGCGATTTCTATTAAAAGTAGGCTTCTATTTTCTTTATTCCTTCTCTTCTATAATTGAATTCTAATAATAAATACCTCTAGGTTTTTCTCCTTCGCTATATTTAATATAACTTCCAATATACTATAATTATTAATACTATTTCAGGGTACGTTCTAAATTAGTATACCTATAATATTTATAGTAATAAAAGTATTAGGGCCGAAAATTTCTTTAGCCTATACTTAATTATACTAGTATTAATTACGTATAGATTCGTTAAATATAATTATATAATTTCTAATTATTAATATTCCAGTAGCCGTTCGGACTATTAGGCTAATATTCTTCCTACCTAAATATATAACTAAGGTTGTCTTTATATCTTCGTTCAAACGGTTTATAAATTCGGCGGCGATTATCGCTCCTTTAATAATAAATTACTATTCGAAATTGGAAGGGATAAACTTTTTAATAGTAGTAAGTAATTATTAAAGGGTAGTACTAATTTTACTCGGGCTAATTTTCGCTATAATATTGGCCTAATATTTTAATACCTTTTGGGCGCCTTTTTTAATTTCCTTTAGAATATCCTTCTTTAAATTATTAAAATCCTTTTTAATAATAAATTAGTCGGTTCTAACCTTGCTAACTTCGGGTTGTATAGACTTGTTTTTTTTAATACGTACTTTTGCGAATTCGAAAAATAATTTTCGAATTTAATAACGGTCCTCGGTCGAAATGGTATTATAATTCGTAGATTTATTCGCTCTAATAATAAACTTTTTTAATATTTCATCGTCTTCCTCCGTTTTATCCGAAATCTTTATAGTAAATACGGCTTTAGGATTGTTATATACTAAGATTTCTACAAGCGGGTTATAGACGCTGTTTTTGAATCTATAAGCACCGCTATCGATGGCCATCGGTAACGACAATACAATACTATCGTTGCGCTCGTCGTAGGACATCGTGAGGGACGTGAACGACCCTCCTGAGTCGATTGCCGTTATCAATTTTCGTTTTGGAGCACTCCTCGACCAGAAATCGGCGTTTCCGGTTTTAAAGCTAACTAACTATTTAAAATAGAAATAGAATTTAATAATTTAGACTATTTAGGTTTATATCGATACTATTTACTAAACGGTGGAGGTAAAGGGTTAAAGCGGTATAGGTTTCTAATATTAGGAAACGGAAGTGGATCTCGATTTATATATTAATTGGGTCCTTCTTGAAAGTTTGTTTGAAAGAATTTATATTTATATTTTTATTGAACTTAGAAAATTTAGACTTCTTCCTAGCGTTTGTAACTAGTTCAAAATATAAAGTGCCTACTTTCTATTTATTAAAGGTCTGGGCTAATTAGTTAGTTTTAATAATAACGTTATCCTAAATACTACTTATAATTTCTTTATACTTAAAGTTTTCAATATATAGAAGTACGTTTTGTATATAAACATATTTGAAATCCTAAATTAAATAGTATTTTAACGGTAGGTTATTAAAGTTAAGTTTGATATAGTATTTGGAGTTGTAATCGATAGTCTTAGATAGGGATTCTTTATCTTCGGGAGGGGAAAGTTTGGACGAGAGTCCTATAGCTTCGATTAATACGCGATATAAATATATATTATCAAATTAATTTTTGCGGTGGTTTAAGACTATTTTAGCGTTATTAGTAAATTTAACCTATTGGAGGCGAAAACCCGGGGATATATATACCTATTTGTCCTTAAGTTGAGCTAGTATCGAAGTAGCGTTAAACTTCTCCTTTATACGGAATTCCGAAGGCGAAGGGGGATTTTTATAATAGAGTTCATTAATAGACTTATTATTATAAGTATTATCCGAGAAGTATAGAGATTCTTCGTTATTATTATTATTACTGTCGTTGGCGGGTAGGTTAGTTTTAGTAAGCAATTTTAAAATACTACCCGGGGGTTTATATATAGGCGATTGCGCTATAGTAATTAATTTAATGGGGTTAATTAGAGAGTAATAGGGTTGCGGGCTAGGCGTCGTAGGGTATACTTTGAAGTCCGATTTGTATACAATTCGTAGGGTTGTTGGTAATCGTCTTTATTCAACTCGGAATACGTACGAATCTTTTAACGCTGCGGGGTTCGTATGTAATGGGGTTATTCGAATAAAGTCGGATGTTTTATAACATCTCCGTTATAGAGATTAATTTTACTAAAGTATAATAGTACAATTCTAGGTATAGGTAAGGCTAGGCTAAAGAAGCCGATTTGAATAAATTAGTAAAGTTAAAGAAGTAGGAAAGAAGAGGTGGCCGAAGGCCGGCGGGAATGGAGAAGCTTATATACTTTGTTCTGCCAGCCTTGACCGCCCAGACCGGTTGTGCCTGTGAATGTAACAGGTTGTGCATCCGGGCGGTGGTGCGACCGGGCATGGCACCTGCCCGTGCTATGACACTAGTTTAATTACTATCCTTTAAAATTTTCTATAGATTTTATCCG
Source organism: Neurospora intermedia (assembly GCA_037102815.1). NCBI lineage: Eukaryota > Fungi > Ascomycota > Sordariomycetes > Sordariales > Sordariaceae > Neurospora > Neurospora intermedia. Next base: position 2,165,346 of record BTPP01000007.1, read on the forward strand.
GTTAGTAGAAAACCGAGGTTCCATATATAATAGCGCTATAAATATATTTAATATATATTTCCTTAGTTAGAGTAAAGGAGTAACCCTATATTTTTGCTACTAATTTTGTAAATATATTCGTTTGACTTATTATTTGCCTTTTTACCGCTTCTATATAAGCCTTATAATTAAGCTTACAGTTTAATTAGACCCTTAGGAATTATATTAGTTCTATTCGTTAAAGTACTATTTCCTTAAGTTGGAGAGTTTCTATGCTTAGTACCTTCGTTTGTATAAAATATATTAATTTCATTTTGGTTGCTTTAAACTCTATACTTTTCGCCTCTATCTATTCCGAATATATTTCCTATATTACTCATAGTATCCGGCAATTCTTTTTGGTAATATAACCTATTACTATAATATTAGCATTATTAGCGAAGCCGGTTATAATTATATTCGGGATTATCATTAGCTTCTAATATAATAGGGTAATAAAGAGAATCAATAGAATAGGGGAGAGGGGGGAATTTTACGCTACTTTAATAGTAATTATATAGGGGCGGGAGGTTTGATTATTAAAGAAGAGAGAATCTTTTTTATTAGTAATAAAGTTTGTTATCTATTAAATAATTTATATTGGGAGTAATGACCCGGATTATAAACTTTATCGAATAATTTGCCCCTTTGGTTATTTAGCCCTCTAATAAGAGGTTGAATTTTTCGGTTACTTATATAAACCTTTCAGCTATAAGTACTTCGAGGATCTTTGCTACGTTATTAAATAGCGATATTAGCCTTTATTCGCCTATTAGTTTCTGTAAGACGGCGCTCTTTCCAAGCTTTTTAAAGATAATTACTTTTATATTTTTAAACTATTGTAAGAAATATCCGAATTAGAGGTTAGTAGATATTAAATATATTATAATTTATAAGAACGGTTATTTATATAATTTTACAAATTTATTTGAGTATTAATTAGTTTTAGAGGCTTTATTAAGCGTTATCTGGGAGAGTACATCTTAGATATCTTCTTCGTTAATTAGTTCGTTAATAATTATCAGGTTAATATTATCTAGTAGTTTAGTCTAATTTGGTAGGTAATTTATTAGAATTTTTATTTTTAGGAAGAAACAATTAGTAAGGGTCTCGGCCTTATTATTGAGTAACCCTCCGCACACCCACCCTATTCCCTACATACACCCAAAAAGCTAAAATAGTGGGTCTAGACAGCCGATGACACCTGATATTGTAAATCCCGTTTTTACCCGCAAAATTTCGTCTTTTCAATACACGCAACATCGCTCTAACTTTGCCATTTCTTTCAAGCTCTTTCACACTATCAATTGCACCCATTTTACACCGCTAGCTATCGCACGTCGCAATACAACAACGCTAATATACCCTCAACGTATATAATTTTACTTAAATTAATCGCCTTCGATCGTTTACAAATGATATTAATCGCGTACAATTGCTAATAATCGATAAATACCGTCTCTAACTTCCCGGAATACCTCCTCCTTGACGTAGCCTCGCTATCGTTGTAATTCGTCTTCCTCGTCGTTTACCTTTGTAAATAATCGTACTTCTTTCGATAGCGACGCTAAATAGACTATCCCTTCTAACGATAGCGCCTTTATTCTACTACCTACCGATTTAAATTTTATAATAGGGGAGGTTATTAAAATGTATCGTCGGTATAAATTCAACGTATTTATACTTCGTACCAATTATTTTAAAAAGGGATTATATATTAACGAGCTCTACCGTAAAGTCTTTCGATGCAACTACGCCGAACCTATCCCTAATATAAACGCTAATCCTTATAAGAAACGATATACAATTACTCGAAAGATTACTAATAAATATTTATTCTATATTATAATATAATACTTAAAGAAGAATAGTTATAAATATACTATTAGGGCACTCGATTATATATATAAAGGCTACCTTCCATCGCGAGACTTATTAAACTATTTAATCCTTAAATAATAATCTTTAAATACTAATAATTATAAAGATATTACGAATCTTCTTCATTAATAAGAATTAACTATACGTACTATATATATAATAGTTAAAGAGCGATACCTTAAACTATTACTTACGTATAAGGATTTTAAGAATATACGATAAAGGATACGCTAATACAATAACGGGGGGTATATTAATATTTAAATATTTGTACGTATTTTCGAGAGTAATAAGCTCATTATATTCCAATATTGCCTTTTTAATTACTATAAGGGTAATAAAGGCTAATAAGAGGAGGAACCCAATATACTACAGTATAGTCTTTAGTATTTAAGGAAGTAAGAGAAGATATAGAAGCAGTAATATTTATATACTTTACTACTTAATACTACGTATAAGACGAACTATTACTATATATTAATTATATAGGGTATTATAGTCACCCCTAAAAAGTCCTTTATACTAGTTTTTTAAATAGTTATTAATAATAAGAAGGACGAAGGATTTAGCTAGCTTATTAACTATATTAGGAAGACGATAGAGGAAATATTAATCCCTAAGCTATTAGTTATTATTATTAATAGTAATAATTAATTTATTAGAGCTATTAATCGAATCTTCTTAACCGTTTAATATTAATACTATATATAGTATATTAATTATAATGTAATTAAATATTTTAAGGATGACTAGTAATATATAGAACTTAATAATACGTAAAATAGGAATAACAGGGAGGGTAACAAGGAGTTTAAAGAGGAGGAGGATAATAGTAGTAATTTTAATAATTTAACCTTATATATACAACGGCTATATTAAAAATTCATCGACTAGCGTAATTAAAATAACGTTAATTAATTACGCTATATATATTAAAAGGTTAAAATAATTACTAGAACGTAGGCTAAACTTAGTCTACTTCCTAATAAGGTTACTAATATAAGAGTAGGGTTCTTTTATATATAGTAATATATAATCTACGCCCTATTAATAACAGAATTTAAAAGCGCTTTATTACTTTTATATTATTAATTTAAGGATGCCTAGGAAACTATTATTAATTAAATTACGAATAATTTATTCCCTTATAAAATAGAGTAGGCTAATTATTATATTAAATACTACTTTAATTACAAATAGCGGATTATATCGCCGAATGAATCTAATAATAGCTTTTTAAAGTCGTATAGGTTATCCACTTATAGCAGTCTAATTAATTTTTATTAAATTAGTAATTAGTATATTATCCGCCGTTATATTTACTTTAAAGAGGTTATTACTAAATTATCCTCTCGTATACGTATAAATTAGATTGGGCGCTTATAAGTAGGTAATATTCCTCTTAATATTATATTATAAGTATATAAATTACTTATACGCTAATACAATTAGCTAAAAGCTACCCTCCCTACTACGAATCATCCTAATATACTTCTGAAACTATATATTAAATAATTTAAAGTATAATCTAACCTCCCTTACACCTATTAAATAGTAGTAAGGAGGGAAATTAATAGAATAGTCTTAATTATAAAGGATAATTACTATTTATTTTAGTATTTAATTTAATAACGGGTAAGATTACTACTATCCTTCCCCCGGACTAACCTTATACTAACTACTATATTAAAATATAATAAATAAATATTTATATTTTTAGTAAGCCGCTAAAAGTATACCTAAAGGTCGCCCGCCTAAATAGGGTAGTCTATTTAGTAATAAACCTATTCTACTAAATTTATTATTAATTAGGATAGCCTAGGGTAAAAGAACTAATAAGAAAGTAACGGCGCTTTATAGTAAATTAAAGAATATTCAACCTATATAAGTATTGGTGTAGTGCAATTATTCCTAATATAAAGAGGGACCTAATATTAAATAATTTAATACCTAAGACGAAATACGTAATTATATTAAAGTTACTAATAATAATAATAGTAATAATAAATTAGGAAGGTATTAAGTAGCGAAGGCGAAAGAATAGAGAGTAAAAGAGTAGTAAATTATTAAAGTATCGTTAATTTCTTCATTTAATAAACTCTCTAAACTATTTAAACTATTAAACGTTAATATTTAGTAGTAAAGTTTAATTAAATTTAATTATTTACAATTATTATTAATTGAATAGAGCGCTTAATTACTATTAATTTGCACTAAATACTATATATATATAGTCTTATTCCTTGTACTATAAACTATAGCGCCTTATTGGCATGAGGTCCTTCTCCAGTTCTCTGGAGGGGAAAACCGTGAGACGTTAAGCGCTTCCGGATAAAAACCTCCAGCTCTATTTCGGCCGTAGTTTATTATACCGTTCCTACTTTATTTATAGCTATAACGATTCTTATCTACCGCTATAGCGAATATAATCTCGTCTCTCCTACCGCTGCATTATCCTAATACTAGAATAATAAGAATAATAGGAATAGGACTAAACCCGGTACGTTGCCTCCTTCGCTACTTCTCTATTTTATTCTTTACCGCTTTTTCCTCCGCCTTCTCCCCGCTTCCTTATTCTATCTTTCTATTTACTACCCTACTTCTCTACTTCCTTCCCCCGTTTGTAAATACCTCCGCCCTATTATTTATTCTCCTACCCTATAATTCTACCCCTATTTATATTAGTATAAGGGCCCCTTCCTTTATTTATATAATCCCTTTATATAGTACCCCTCTTAGTCCTTCTCCTCCTTCTTCCTTATTACAATTTCTATTAAAATAGCTTCCTCCGGCCGCTATCGTTTTAACTTTATTAATTTAACTTCCGATATAGAAGGTTCTTCCCCTATTGTATCCTTAAGTTTTATATTCCCCGTAGTTCCTTCGATTGTACCCTTGGAGCTTGTATTCTTCGTTTGTACCCTTTGCGATTTCTTCGGTAATTATCCCTTTTAGAACCGGTATAATTTCCTCCCCTCCTCCTTCGGTTTTTATATTAATTTAATTAATATTATTCGCGAAATTCCTTACTTCTACTATATTTTAGACTTTACTTCCATTACGTACTCTAATAATAGGTTTAGTTCCTCTAATACTTTTAAAAAGGTTATTATTAATAGGATTTACTTTATTTTATCTACCGGTAAATTATATATCCTCCTTTCTTCTTTTTTATTATTTAATTCCTATACTTCTAACTAATAATACTTAGAACACTACTTATAACTATACTACCGGTAAGTATATATTGGATATCCCCGCCGGTTTCCGTAATATTTATAATACTATTTAAATAGTAGCCGTTATTATAGTATTGGGTAGTTCGGATAGTTTTAATTACAACCTAAATACCTTTTATTATATTATTAATAATTTCTCTAATTATATATATATTTGCCTAAAGTAGAATAACCTTCCTACCGACTATAAATATCTTCCTTATACTATAAGCTATAATATTACTAAATAGTAATAAAAGGGTTACTATAAATTAATTACGAAGGATATTTATTACGGTCGTATCCCTTCCTTACCCGGCGGTAATACTATAAACCTAATTTAAATCGCGTCCGGTTCTAACGGCGGCGCTATTACTCCTACGTATATTATATTTAGCGGTAGCGGTTATATTATTCCTATTTATACAATTTCCGGTTCTAGTAATAGTAATAATTCTATTTTTAATAGCCTTATAACCGTCGATACTCCCGGTTATACCCTTATAAATAATAATTGGATCTAATAATATTATAAGGTTACTACGAATTAGGTTCGTATAATAGAATTATTCGAATAGTTTTTTAAATATAATTAGGCGTCCGTTAAATAGTACTTCTCAATTCTTATTATAATTATAATTTAAATAATTCCTATAGTTAATATAAATATTTCCTCCTTATTCCTATTCTATTATTTTAGTATTATTAATATTCTATCTTCCTTTTAAAAATACTTTATAATTTCTTTATATTACTCCTCCTCTAATTCGATTATTAGACGGTACTTTTTTAACTTTCCTAATTTTAATACTTACAATAGAATTTTTTCGGTTTTAATTCTATTATTTAGGTATTTTTAAAATTCTTTTTTCGTTAATAATTAAACTTCTAAGTTTAATTAGAAAATAGTATCCGTATTAAAGTAATTTAGAATAATATAGGCGAATATTTCCTTTTTAAATTTATAGGCGTAAATAGGTATTAAAACGCCCGGCACCTTCCTCCGGTAGAAGAAGGCCCGGAAGCCGATAATTTCCATTTTAACCTAAATGAGGAGGGAATTTTTTACTTTAATTAGTAAATATAACTCCTCTTCGGTTTCTTTTAATTATTAGCATTTTCCTTTCTTCTTCTTTATATTAATTATATATCGTTAAATAGCCTCTCTATTAAATTTAGGGGTAAGGTCCGTAATAATAAATTTATATTATTACCCTAATTTTACTACCGCTGCTACTAGGTAGTAATTATAGTATAATACTTATTCCTAATTTATTATATCCTTTAATTACTCCTCTCTATTAACGGCTATTAATTTTAGAATTTATAATAATAATAACGGTTAAATCCCTAACTCCGAGGAGGGGTTAATTATTATCGTTAGTAACTTTTCTATTAGTACCTATATTTCGGCCTATTAAACTTTGATTGTACTATTCTTTAATTTATCGGTAGGTAGCCGACTTTTAATTTATTATACTTAAATATAGTTAGAAATTTAAATTATAATCCCCCGGACGAACCGGGTTTGGTCCGTCCGGGCGAATCTTTCTTTAAAGGCCCGGACCCTTTTATTAAGGTAGAAGTCGAACGGCGGATAAAAGGTTTCTATTTTTAAATTTTATATTAATATAACTTTATACGCCCCGGCAATAACTTTTAAATATTTAATTTAGTATTTTATTAGCCTAATTATTATCCCCCGAAGTTTATTATAGATTTTAGTCGGTTAATAGAATATTAAAGCTCTATATACGATAATACTACGGATATATTTAATATATATTTCCCTTACCCGAATAAAGGAGTAATTTTATATCTTTACTATTAATTTTATAAATATATTTATTTGTATCGTTATTTTCTTTTTTACTACTTTTATATAAGCCTTATAATTGAATTTATAATCTAGTTAGACCTTTAGGAATTGTATTGATTTTATTAATTAAAATACTATTTCCCTAAATTAGAGAGTTTCCGTCCTTAGTACCTTTATTTATATAAAGTATATTAATTCCGTTTTAATTACTTTGAATTCTATACCTTTCGCCCCTACCTATTCTAAATATACCTCTTATATTATTTATAATATTTAGTAGTTTTCTTCGGTAATACGGACTACCGTTATAATATTAGTATTATTAGTAAAACTAATTATAATTATATTTAAGATTATTATTAACTTTTAATATAATAGGGTAATAAAGAGAATAAATAAAATAGGGGAGAGGGGGGAGCCTTATAGTATTTTAATAGTAATTATATAAGGGCGGGAGGTTTCGTCGTTAAAGAAGAGAGAGTTTCTTTTTCCAGTAATAAAATTCGCTATTTACTAAATAATTTACATTGGGAGTTATATTTCCTATAAAGTATATAAAAGCTATTTATAATTAATTCTATTGAATACTCCTTTTAAATCTAAGAATATAAGGAACGTTACAACCCCGAATTTTTAAATTATATATATTGCGTTAGTAATTACCCGGACTATAAACTCTATTAAACAGTCTACCCAATTACCTATTTAGCCCTCTAATAGGAAGTTAAATTCTTCGGCTACCTATATAAGCCTTTTAATTACAAATGTTTCAAAGATTTTTCCTACGTTATTAAATAATAATATTAGCTTCTATACGCCCGTTAACTTCTATTAGGCGGCGCTCTTCCTAAACTTCTTAAAGATAATTATTTTTGTATTTTTAAACCGTTATAAGAAATATCCGAATTGGAAGCTAGCGGATATTAAATATATTATAATTTATTGGAATAGTTATTTATATATTTTTAAAAATCTATTTAAATACTAATTAATCCCGGGGATTTTATTAGGTATTATTCGGGAGAGTATATTCTAAACGTCCTCCTTATTAATTAATTCGCTAATAATTATTAGTTTAATATTATTTAGCGGTTTAATTTAATCCGGTAGGTAATTTATTAGGACTTTTACTTTCGGGAAGAAATAATTAGTAAGGATCTCGGCCTTATTACTATAGTTTCCGATTTTTATTATTCCTTCGTAAATTTAAAGGGTTAATAATTTAGACGGGTCTATTAATTTATAGCTTCGGGTATAGGTTTATTATTCTAAAGGTTAAAATCGATTTAGGTTCTTCGAAATTTTAGTAACGCTATTATATTATATAGTTTACTAAATTTTTACAATTATCCTCTTCTTTTTTATTATAGCTTTAATAAAATCCCTTTAGTTTAATATTATCTAGTATTTAAACTACTCTTAATATATCCTCTATACTTCTTTTATTATTATTTTATATTCTAATATTTATTAATTTACTTTCTTCCTTCGACCTTTCTTCTAATATAGGACGAATTCTTCTATAATACTTATAAATTCTCCGTCGAATTTGTAAAAAGCGAGTTTAAAATCCTCTATTATATTAATCCTTTCCGGGATTGATATTTATTTCTCTATTACCTCTTTTACTTTTATTATATTTATAAGACTTTAATTATATTCTCCTTCTTCTTCCGCTTTTTTATTTTTTTTCCCTATTTAGACTTAGATTTTTTAAGGGTAATAGTCCGAACCGGTTTACTTATACTTCTACGCTCCTTAATATTCGGCTTTAATTCTGGGTAATAGTTATATATAATCGATTATCCTATTCCTCTCTCCTTATATTATATTCCCGAACCTTATTAATTTATTACGGGGGGTAAATAGATTAAGTCTTTAGTATTGTACTTATATAAGGAGGTGAACAGCTTCTAGGTTAATTTTATTCTTTAGATTCTAATTAGGATAATAGAAATTGTAATCCCTAATTATAATTAAATTTCCTATTGGGGGCTTAACTTTGAGAAATTTAAGGAGTAGCGATCCCTATTAATATTCTAGTATTCTTTATATAAAAATAGGAAAGTAAATAGAAAAGACGGTCGTTAGGTCCTTTAGGCTCTTAAACGTTACTATAGCCTAGTCCTTTCCGGTTTAGAAATTTAAGTCCTTTAAATTCTATTCCTTATTTATATATATTACTACCCTTCCTTTCTCTATATAATCGACCCCGAAATATCTTCCGCCTCTAGGACGGTAAATATCCCTATTTAGATTTTTACCCGGCTCTTAAATTATTATAATATTATAGGTTTCTTCTTATTTGAATAAAAGTTTCCCTCTTTCGTATAATTTCCCTACGTTCTAATAGAGTATTTTTAATTAGATTATTAATTACCCTAAGATAGGGTTCCTTCTAATCCTTCTACGGAGGATAAAAGTATTACTTCCTTAAGGGGGGCTATAATTATATAAATATTATTACTACTATACAATTAATTCCTTTTTATATTCTAAGAATACGTATAGATATTTATTAGATTTTAAGGGTTTAATAGTTTCAGTTAGGAGGACGGGCCGATAATCTTCTTCGGCCGTCCCTTCTTTATAACTCCTTTAATATATCTCTCTAGGGTAATAATAGTATAGGAGTTAGGGGGAGTATTTAGGAGAACGCCTTTATTTATAATTTCTATTATTAGTTTTAATACTTTTCCGGCTGGGTTCTTATAGGGGGCGAACGCCTATAGCCTTTTAGTATATATAATAAATACTTTCGTAATTGCCTTCTAAAAAATAGGGTACTTTTTATAATTATATGTGTAATAGCCCTTCTTCTTATATAATTTATAATAAACGAGTAATTTATTATTATTAAATAGGTAATTTACTTTATTAAAGCGATCTCCTTCGTATTTAATTTCGCTATAGTAGGCGCAAATATTTTTTTAACGGTAGAATTTTACTATATATTTAATTCCTTAATATTTAAAGTATTATTAAATATTACTCGAGGTTTAAAACAGTTCGTATAAGTATATACTACTATTTTAAAGGAAGAAGTTATTTTAGAAGAAGTACGCTACTAATATAGTAACGACTTTTATTAGAAGTAAGCTTCTATTTTTTCTATCCCTTCTTTTCTATAGCCGAATTCTAATAATAAATACCTCTAGGTTTTTCTCCTTCGCTACATTCAATATAGTTTCCGCCGTAGTATAATTATCGATACTATTCTAGGGTACGTTCTAAATTAGTATACTTACAATATTTATAATAATAAAAATATTAGGGCTAAAAACTTCTTTAACTTATATTTAGTTATACTAGTATTAATTATATATAGATTCATCGAATATAATTATATAATTTCCGGTTATTAATATTCTAATAATCGTTTGGACTATTAAGCTAGTATTCTTCTTATTTAAGTACGTAACTAAAATCGTTTTTATATTTTTATTCGAATAATTTACGAACTTAATAGTAATTATCGTTCCTTTAATAATAAATTACCGTTCGAGGTTAGAGGGGATAAATTTCTTAATAATAGTAAATAATTATTAGAGGGTAGTATTAATTTTACTCGGGCTAATTTTCGCTATAATATCGGCCTAATATTTCGGTACTTCCTAAGCGCCTTTCTTAATTTCCTTTAGAATATCCTTCTTTAAGTCGTCGAAATCTTTCTTAGTAATAAATTAGTCGGTTCCAACCTTACTAACTTTAGGTTGTATAGACCTACTTTTTCCGACGTATACCTTTATAAATTTAAAAAGTAGCTTTCGAATTTAATAACAATCCTTAATCGAAACGGTATTATAGTCCGTAGACTTATTCGCTCTAATAATAAACTTCTTTAATATTTTATTATCTTCCTCTATTTTATCCGAGGTCTTCGTAATAAGTACGGCTTTAGGATTATTATATACTAAGATTTCTACGAGCGGGTTGTAGACACTATTTTCGAATTTATAAATACTATTATTAATAGCCATCGGCAACGACGATACAATGCCGTCGCTGCGCTCGTCGTAGGACATTGTGAGGGATGTAAACGACCTTCCTAAATCGATTGCCGTTGTCAATTTTCGTTTTAGAGCACTCCTCGACCAGAAATCGGCGTTTCCGGTTTCAAAGCAGTTTTTTCTAGAGGGTATTCACTAAATACTATAGAAATATTATAAGAATTGAAATAACTATATAATCTAGAAATTTAATTAAGGTCCTTAATATATAAAACGAATAAAATTATACTTAAAACATAGTTATTTATATATCAGCTGCCTTGGGGGTTTTTGGGTGTATGTAGGGAATGGGGTGGGTGTGCGGAGGGTTACTCTTATTATTATAGTCTCCGATTTCTATTACATCTTGATAGGTTTAAAGGGTTAGTAATCTAGGCGGGTTTATTAGTTTGTAGTTTCGGGTTTAGGTGTATTATTTTAGAGGTCAAAACTAATTTAGGTTTTTTAAAGCTTCGGTGACGCTATTGTACTATATAATTTACTAGGCTTTTATAACTAATCTTTTCTTTTTTATTATATATATAGTCTTATTCCCTATACTATAAACTATAGCGCCTTATTGGCATAAGGTCCTTCTCCGGTTCTCTAGAGGGGAAAACCGTAAGATGTTAAGCGCCTCCGGATAAAAACCTCTAACTCTATTTCGGCTATAATTTACTACGCCGCTCCTACTTTGCTTATAACTATAATAGTTCTTACTTACTACTATAGTAAATATAATTTCGTTTCTTCTACTACAATATTATTTCAAAATTAAAATAATAGGAATAATAGGAATAGGATTAAACCTAATACATTACTTCCTTCGCCGCCTTTTTATTTTATTCTCTATTACTCCTTCCTCCGTTTTCTTTCTACTTCCTTATTTTATTTCTCCGTTTACTACCCTACTTTTCCGCCTCCTTCCCCCGTTTATAAATACTTCCGCCCCATTATTTATTCTCCTACCTTACAATTCTACCCCTATTTGTATTAATATAAAGACCCTTTCTTTCGTTTATATAATCCCCCTATATAATACCCCTCCTAATTTTTCTCCTCCTTCTTCCCTATTATAACTTCTATTAAAATAGCTTCCTCCGGCCGCTATTATTCTAGCCCTATTAATTTAATTTTTTAAACGGAGGGTTCCTCTTTTATTATATCCCTAGGCCCTACGTTCCCTATAATTATACTTTTAGAACTTATATTCCTCGCTTATACCCTTTGTAATTTCTTCGGTAATTATCCCCTTTAGAACCGGTATAATTTCCTCCCCTCCTTCTTCGGTCCTTATATTAATTTAATTAATATTATTCCTAAAATTCCTTACTTTTACTATACTTTAGATTTCGCTTCCGTCTTATACTTTAATAATAGGTTTAATTCCCTTAATACCTTTAAGAAGGTTATTATTAATAAAGTTTATTTTATTTTATTTATTAATAGGTCTTTCGTTCTTTATTTTTCTTTTTCATTATTTAATTTTTATATTTCTAATTAACGGCGCCTAGAATATTACTTACGACTATATTACTAATAGCTATATATTGGACGTCCCTACCGGTTTTTATAATATTTATAATATTATTTAGGTAATAGCCGTTATTATAGTATTAAGTAGTTAGGATAAATTTAATTATAATTTAAATACCTTTATTCGTATTACTAATAATTTCTCTAATTATATATATATTCGTTTAGAGTAAGACGGCCTTCCTACCGATTTTAAATATTTTCTTCGTACTTTAAATTATAGTATTATTAAATAGTAGTAAAGATTATTATAAGTTAATTATAAAGGATATTTATTATAATTATATTCCTTCTGATACCGGAATGGTATCGCTGGTGTCATCACATGTCAGGTCACCTGACTGGATGGCCCAGCCGCTCGGTCGGGTTCAATTGAATAAACCGCTCCTGCGGGAGCCCACCCACGTATGTGGGTCTGTAGATTAGATAAGGCTTGCGTGCCTTAAGGTCAATCGACCGCACGCAAGCTTCCTGCTCTGGATTCTTCCTGGAGCATTACTTTACACATATTTAATCAGACATATATTATTATTACAACGTTCAAATACCCTCTCAACAGTATTAAATAGTAGCTGCAACTTTAATTGCTTAACCTGAACCATACTATACTATTATCGCCGACCGGCCTTAAGAAGGTACTAAACGACGTTGTATTAAGCAATAAAAGATCGCTTCCATTATAAAGACTAGAAGTACCTACTAGGTACGTAAAACGAATTTAGGTACTCTTACAATTATATAACTACTTTTCCGATTTAAAGAAAGCGTCCTATTTATTTAATTAACGCGATCTTCCCCTCTCTATAGCGAATTTAGGTACCTATAGAAAATTACCCGGACAACGCGACGAATTTAGGTAATTGTAAAGTCTATATTTATACTCCTCCACCCTGTATAGCGAATTTGGGTAATTGTACGTCACCACCTAGATCCTAGCGGTTGTAAAACTTCTAAATGCTAAAGGTTTCCCCTATTGCCGAACTTAGGTATATAATTAATATCTACTCTTCCTATCTAATTCCTAATTACGTACCTTATTCACTTTTAATACCGGTCGTTATTATAAAATTATATTTAAATTTATACTTATTCAACGTACTTTAGCCGTCTATTATACCTAGTATATTTATTGAATCTAACGACCCTATACCGGGCCTTCGAAATATTTTCCCTACTTCCGAAGTCGGTTCTAGCCTACTAATTCAACGCCGAAACTATAATAATTTAATAAATACTTTAAATATCTAGAATAAGTATATCTATAGTATACCCGCCGATACCTAATATATTAAAAGCGAAGCCGACCTATATTAACCGGACTATAATAAATTGGACGTAATAACTGCTACGGAACCCTAAAGTAAAATTCTATTAATTAACGTTTATACTCCCCCCGTCGTAGACCCTCGTTGTAAGTTTTGATACTTATCTATAAATTATTTTCGTTATAAGATATTAAAGGATTAAGGCCCCGTACTAAGATCGGAATAGGAATCGAGAACTATAAATTTACCCTGTAGCGACCCCGATAAGGCTCTCCCAGCGAAACTAACCAAATTTAATAATAATAAGGAGTTAATCGAATATTTTGATACTAAGTTCGATAAATAAATTAATACTCTATTTAATCAAATTACCTTACACTCTATTAAAATTTAAAACTCCTTAGACAAGGATCGTAAGAGAATCGAGAATTTATTCGTAGGGTAAATATCTAAAATCGGTAATATACTAATTAAATAATTATAAAATATTAAAGAAACGATTAATTAATCAAATAAAGAAAATAAAGTAATAAATAACGTATAGCGTTGCGAAATTTACAACGATTTTCAAACGGTATTAAATAAGTAAATTAATATTTAAAAAAAGGATTTCGAAGTAATACTAAATAATACTATTAAAAAACTAGCAAATTAATAGAAGGAGACGGCTAAAATTATTATAGAAAATATTATTAAATAGGTTAATAGCGTACGTATAGAAGTAATAAAGGAAATTCGAAAGGAAGTATTAAAAGGACTATTTAATAACCCGTATACTCCTCTTAGCCCTATCCGAATATAACCGGAAAAGAATTAAGGTCCTTCTATTCTAATTAAACTATTATTAATTAAAATAACTACCTATAAAGCTAACGACGTTTTCGGCACCCCTTTTAAAACTATAATATATAACTAACTAGCTAGGAAAATCGCCGAAGATAAAATAAAGGCTAAAAGTAAATCCTAAACTTTCTAAACAATTATAGAGAATATACCCGAAGAAGCCTCTTTATAAAAAATACTATCTCCTACTAACCCTTTTCAAAAATATATTTTATTTACTAAATTTAGTTAAAATATTAACGAAATTATTAAATTCAAGATAATTACTACCGCTAATATAATTCGGACTTAATCTACCCCTCCTTAAATTTCAAACCTATTTCCTATAAAGCAATCCAACTTTAGAGGAATATTAGTATTAACCCCTACTAAGGCCTAGATATTATACTAATTCCGTATATTAAATGCTCTATTATTTAGTTTTCCCGCTAAACCTATTATTATTTCCGAAGATATTTTATCCGAGTAAATATTAAATAATGTCGATACTATATATAGTAATAATGGTCCGCCCTACTTTAGAGGAGGAAGAGGTTCTTCGGGCCTCTTTTCTAACGTAGGAGGAGGTAGAGGAAGTAACCCTTATACTCCTAATATAGGTAATCGCTATTATTACCCCTACTATAGTAATAGTAGTAGTAAAAATTCCCCCCTAGGAGGAGGCGGAGGAAGATATAATAATTCGGATAACCGACGCCGCGGCCGTAATTATAATAATAATAATTATAAAGACTTTGAAAAAGTTAAACGAAAAAATATTGGAAGCTTCGACCCTAATAAGTACAATGTTAAGGATTAAGGGGTAATTAATAATAGTAAATATACTATATATACTAACGTTTATACCTTTTATAAATAAGTACTATCCTTTATTACTAACGCTAAATAAAGGTACCTAATAAGTAAAATAAATAAATAATTTATACGTTTATTCTATACCTACCTAGCCGGTATAACCTATATTTAATAAATAATAAAAATTAATAATAATACTAAATTCAATTAGAAGGAGAAAAATATTTACGAATTATTAGATCGCTTAATTTTACACTTTTTACCAAATTCCGCTATAGCTACCACAAGGTTTACTAAGGGCCGGTTCTACCTCTATAATATTAATAATAATTATAATACTCTTATTTACTATATTTAGAAGTAAATATACTACGTTAAAACTATAGGTACCCTAATTAAGGATAATGCTAATTAGTACGGAATTATAATATAAATTTAATCGAATATAGACCTCCGAATAAAATAATATTTATAAACCCCAATAGAGGGAAAGACTCTAACTAATTATATATAATTAATTACTATATCCCGGGCCGTCTTTACAATTGTAATTAAATAAAATTCGAATATAAGCTCCTCCAACTAATCGAATTTCGAACCCTATTTTTGTAACTGTAACTAAAATTGCAACCGAAATTAAAATTATAACTGCAACTGTAGTTAGGATCGCGACTACGATTGCAATTAGGATTATAACCGCAACCGCAATTAGAATTATAACCGCAACTAGAGCCAAGAACGTTACTAAAGCTAGGACCGCTATTATAATTATAATTATTATTTTATATATAATAATATTAATTAGGATTGTAATTGTAATAGAGACCTAATATATAATAAAAAAGTATATAATTACACTTATTATACTAGAGAGAGTATAAAAGACGAATATAATTCGGATTTTAATAAGTCTATTAATAAAGTAGTAACGTATTTAGTACTAGAATTATTAAAGAAATATCGAAAATACTCTAGATATTTTAAGACCCGGAAGGGTAAAGAATAATACCGAAACCGTTATAAATCCCCGCCGACTACTAGGGTTAAAAAAATCAAAATTCTATTACCGCTAACTCTCGAATAATAAATATACGGTTACTGTAAGATATAGTATAAATTTCGTAATAAACTATTCCAATACTTTAAAAAATACTAAATAGTAGCGGAAGGATAATTAAAAGGAGAAGAACCGAAATCTATTCCTCGTATTACGCCAACTCCTATTAAAATAATAGCCCTAATAAAAATTTATAAGGTATATAGTATAATATTTACCTCCAATATTAATAATAGCCCTATTTCTAACTATACTTATATAAAGGTTAATACTTACTCAATTCTTAAGGGTAACCTAATAGAAATTTGTATAGACTTAAATATAGGGAGAACCCTTATTGGTAAATAATTTTTAAAAACCTTAGAATATAAAATTGAAATAAAGTATATTAAAATAAAAAGGGTAAGAGGAAAGTTAATTAATATTTCTAAATAAGTAATTTTTAAAATCTATTTCGAAGGTTATAATAAGAAGGGCAACCCTACTTTAATAAAATTTATAAAAGGAATTTAAGTAATTAATAAACTAAAACTGAATATTCTATTCGGAAACGACTTCTTATACTCGTATACTACTAATATAAACTATAAGTTTAAAACTATTACCTTCTAAAACCTCGACGATTTCTAAATTAATTTCATTATATAAGCCAATTTAAAACTATACCTCTATAAAGTTATAACTATTAAAAAGACTACTATTATACCCGGCTAATTTAAATATATCCCAATCCAATACAAACTACTCCCTAAGGGACGGAGTTTTATACTAAACTCTAAATATACAACCGTAGCCAATACAATAGTAAATTCGAAGTCCCCTTCCGTAATATATATTAATAATATAATTATAAACGTATTAATAATCCTAAAGAAGTTCTACATAGGTAGTATCGTCGAAGCTACCAATAGCGGGTACCTTATATTATTAGAGGGAATAATAATAGATCTAACTACTACTACTATATAAATAGAAACCTCGCTCAATTATAAATTCGAAGTCCCTATTATTAAAACTTTTAATATAATAAACGAAGCTAATTGTACTATAGAAATAAACTATTTCCTTTACAAGGAACCGCCTAGTAAATATAATTATATTAATAATATATTAAATAAGGAGATCCTAGCCGAACTCAAAACGGAATTCGAAAATAAGGACGTAGCATACAAAATTACCGAAATATCTAATAGTATAATAAACGTCGAAATATTACTACTAAGAACTAACATAGAAAAATATTTAATACTAGGATTTAAAACTTCCGAAAATTTACTTAAAAAAGTTACCAATAGAAGTATTTATATATATACTCAAAACCAAACGTTTGTATAGGAAATAGAATATATTATCGAAGAGCACCCTTTATTATAGGAAGAAGGAAGCGTCATCTTAATAAAAGAGGAAGATATAATATATATATTATTAGTAGAAGGATAGTAAAACTAACGTATTCGAATTCGGTTATACCCTCTAAGTAAGAAGGACCGGGAAGTTTTAAACTAAATATTTAAATCATTGTATAACCAAAGAAAAATAGACTGGGTCAACCGCGCCACCCTATTTACCCACCCGGTCTTTATAATCTAGAGAACCGTTAAAGGATAATAAAAAGGCTATATTATAATAAACCTTCGAATATTTAATAAAGTTACTATATTTAATAATTACCCCCTACTATTACAATCTAAGGAAAAAGTAATAATAAAAACTGCTTTGAAACCGGAAACGCCGATTTCTGGTCGAAGAGTGCTCCAAAACGAAAACTAACAACGGCAATCGATTCAAGAGGGTCGTTTACGTCCCTCACGATATTTTACGACGAGCGTAGCGACGGCGTTATATTGTTATTACCGATGGCTATCGATAGCGGTACTTATAAATTTAAAAGTAGCGTTTATAATCCGCTTGCGGAGATTTTAGTATATAATAATCCTAAAGCCGTACTTATTACAAAGACTTTGGATAAAACGGAGGAAGATGATGAAATATTAAAGAAGTTTATTGTTAGAGTGAATAAGTCTATAGATTATAATACCGTTTCGACCGAGGATTATCGTTAAATTCGAGAATTATTTTTCGAATTTGCGAAGGTATACGTCGGAAAAAGTAGGTCTATACGACCCGAAGCTAGTAAAGTTAGAACTAACCAATTTATTACTAAAAAGGATTTTAATAATTTAAAGAAAGATATTCTAAAGGAAATTAAAAAAGGTATTTAAGAGGTATTAAAGTATTAGGCTAATATTATAGTAAAAGTTAGTTTAAATAAGATTAGTATTACTTTCTAATAACTACCTACTATTATTAAAAAGTTTATTCCCTCTAATTTCGAACGGTAGTTTATTATTAAGGGAGCGACGATTACCGCCGAATTTATAAACCGTTCGAACGAAAATACGAAGACGATTTTAGTTATATATTTAAGTAAGAAGAATACCGGCTTAGTAGTCCGAACGGCTATTAGAATACTAATAATTGGAAACTATATAATTATATTCGATAAATTTATATATAATTAATATTAGTATAATTAAATATAGGTTAGAGAAATTTTCGGCCCTAATGTTTTTATTATTATAAATACTATAAGTATATTAATTTAGAGCGTACTCTAGAATAGTATTAATAATTATATTATAGCGGAAGCTATATTAAATATAACGAAGGAGAAGAACCTAGAGGTATTTATTATTAAAGTTCGGTTATAGAAGAGAAGGGACGGAGAGAATAGAAATCTATTTTTAATAGAAATCGCTACTACGTTAGTAATATACTTCCTTTAAAATAACCTCTTCCTTTAGGATAGCGGTATATACCTATACAAACCGTTCTAAACTTTAAATAACGTTTAATAATATTTTAAATATTAGGGAATTGGATATATAGCGAGATTCTACCGTTAAAAAAATATTTACGTCCGTTATAGCGAAGCTAAATACGAAAGAGATTACTTTAGCGAAGTAAATTATTTATTTAATAATAATAAGTTATTCGTTTATTATAAATTGTATAAGAAGAAGGGCTATTATATATATAATTATAAAGAGTACCCTATTTTCCGGAAGGCGATTATAAAAGCGTTTATTATATATATTGAAAGATTGCGGGCGTTCGCCTCCCGTAAGAACCCGGCTAGAAAGGTATTAGAATTAACGATAGAGATTATAAATAAGGGCGTCCTTCCGGACGCTCCCCTTAATTCCTATATTATTACTATTCTAAAGAAATATATTAGAAGAATTACAAAGAGGGAACAATTGAAGAAGATTATTGGCCTATCCTTCTAATTAAAGTTATTAAATCCTTAGGGTCCGATAGATATTTATACACGTTCTTAGAGCGTAGGAGGGAGTCGGTTATATAGTAGTAATAGCGTTTATACGATTATAGCCCCCCCTAAGGAAGTAATACCCTTATCCTCTATAGAAGGATTAAAAGGAACTTTATTTTAAGGTAATTAATAATTTAATTAAAAATATTCTATTAAAATATAGGGAAGTTATACGAGAGAGGGAAGCTTCTATTCAAATAAGAGGAGACTTATAATATTATAGCAATTTAGGAGCTGGGTAGAAATTTGAATAAGGATATTTATTATCTTAGAGGCGGGAGATATTTCGGGGTTAATTATATAGAGAAAGGAAGGGTAATAATATATATAAATAAGAAATAGAATTTAAAGGACCTAAATTTCTAAATTGAAAAGGATTAGGTTATAATAATATTTAAAAGTCTAAAGGATTTAACGATTATCTTTTCTATTTACTCTCCTATCTTTATATAAGGAATATTAGAATATTAGTAGGGATTGCCGCTCTTTGAATTTCTTAAGGTCGGGCCCCTAACGGGAAATTTAATTATAATTAAGGACTATAATTTCTATTATCCCGATTAGGATTTAGAAAATAAAATTAGCCTAGGGATTATTCGCCTCCTTATATAAGTGTAATACTAGAAATTTAATTTATTTACCCCCCGCAATAAATTAATAAAGTTTAGGAATATAATATAAGGAGAGAGGGATAGGATAATCGATTATATATAACTATTATTTAGGATTAAAATTAAATATTAGGGAATGTAAAAGTACGAATAAACTGGCTCGGACTATTACCCTTAGGAAATTTAAATCTAAATAGAGAGAAAAAATAAAAAAGTAGAAGAGGAAGGAGAATATAATTGGAATTTTATAAATATAGTAAAGGTAAAGGAGGTAGTAGAGAAATAGATATTGGTTTTAGAAAGGATTAATATAATAGAGGATTTTGAGTTTGCTTTTCATAGGCTCGATAGAGAATTTATAAATATTATAGAAAAATTCGTTTTATATTAGAAGAAAGGTTGAAGGAGGAGAGTAAATTAGTAAATATTAGGATATAAAATAGTAATAAAAGAAGTATAGAGGATATATTAGGAGTAATTTAAATATTAGATAGTATTAAATTAGAAGGATTTTATTAAAGTTATAATAAAAAAGAAGAGGATAATTATAAAAGTTTAATAAATTACGTAGTACGATAGTATTATTAAAGTTTTAAAGAACCCGAATTAATTTTAACCTTTAGAACGGTAGGTCTATACCCGAAGTTATAAATTAGCAGACCTATTCAAATTATTAACCCTTTAAACCTGCGAAGGAATAATAGAAGTTGGAAATTATAATAATAAAATTAAAATTTTTACCGATTATTTCTTCCTAAAGGTAAAGGTTTTAATAAATTACCTACTAGATTGGACTAAATTATTAAATAGTATTGAACCGGTAGTTATTAGCGAATTAATTAACGAGGAGGACGTTTAAGACGTACTTTCCCGGATAGTATTCAATAAGGCCTCCGGGATTGATTAGTATTTAAATAGGTTTTTAAAGATATATAAGTAACTATTTTAGTAAATTATAGTATATTTAATATCCGCTAACTTCCGATTTAGATATTTCCTATAGTAATTTAAAGACGCAAAAGTAATTATCCTTAAAAAGCTTAGGAAGAATATTATTTAATAAAAATTAATAGACGTATAGAGGTTAATATTACTATTTAATAATATAGGAAAGATTTTTGAAGTATTTGTAGTTAAAAGGTTTATATAAGTAATTAAAGAATTTAATTTCCTATTAGAGGGTTAGATAGGTAATTAAGTAGGCCGTTCAATAGAGTTTATAGTCTGGGTAGTTATTAATATAGTATATATAACTTAAAACCTTAGGGCTATAATATTCCTTATACTTTTAAATTTAAAAGGAGCGTTCAATAGAATTAATTATAGGTAGCTTCTATATACCCTATAGGAAATATAATTCCTAATGTAAATTATTCGGTAGGTAGCGAGCTTTATTACCGGAAGAAAAGGCTCTCTCTTCTTCAACAATAAAATTTCCTACCCTTATATAATTATTACTAGAATATTATAAGGTTCCTCCCTCTCCCCTATTTTATTTATTCTCTTTATTACTCTATTATATTAGAAGTTAGTAATAATCCCGAATATAATTATAATTAATTTTGCTAACGATATTAATATTATAATAGTAATTTATATTACCGAAGAAAATTATTGGATGCTATAAGTAATATAGGAAATATATTTGGAATAGGTAGGGGCGAGAGGTATAGAGTTCGAAGTAATTAAAACGGAATTAATATACTTTATATAGACGAGGGTATTAAGGATGGAAATTCTCTAATTCGGGGAAGTAGTATTTTAACCAATAGAATTAATATAATTCCTAAGGGTTTGGTTGGATTGTAAATTTAATTATAAGGCTTATACAGAAGTAGTAAAAAAGAAAATAATAATATAGATAAATATATTTACGAAATTAATAGCGAAAATATAGGGTTATTCTTTTATTTAGGTAAAGGAAATATATATTAAATATATTTATAGTACTATTATATATAGAATTTTAATATTCTATTAGCCAATTAAAATTTATAGTAAATTTCGGGGGATAGTAATTAGGTTAGCGAAATATTAAATTAAATATTTAAAAATTATTACTAGGGCGTATAAAGTTACGCCGGTACGAAATTTAAAGATGGAAACCTTTTGTCCGCTATTCGACTTCTATTTTAATAAGAAGGTCTAGGCCTTTAAAAAAAGGTTTGCCTAGACGGATTAAGCCCGGTTCGTCCGGGGGATTATAATTTGGGTCTTTAATTATATTTAGGTATAATAAGTTAGAAGTCGGCTATCCGCTAATAAATTAGAGAGTAGTATAATTAAAGTTTAGTAGGCCGAAATATAGGTATTAATAGAAAAGTTATTAATAATAATAGTTAGCCCCCCTTTGGAGTTAAGGATTTAATTATTACTATTATTATAAATTTTAAAATTAATAGCCGTTAATAAAGAGGAGTAGTTAGAGGATATAATAAACCGGGAATAGGTATTATATTATAACTATTACTTAGCGGCGGCGGTAGCGAAATTAAAGCGATAGTACGAATTTATTATTATTAATTTTACTCCTAAATTTAATAGAGAGGCTATCTAATAATATATAATTAGTACGAAGAAGAAGAAAGGAAAATACCGATAATTAAAAGAAATTGAAGAGGAGCTATATTTATTAATTAAAGCAAAGAATTCCCTCTTTATTTAAATTAGAATAGAAGTTATTGGCCTTTGGGCCTTCCTTTACTAGAGGAAGGTGTTGGACGTCCTAATTCTTATTTGTACCTATAGGTTCGAGAAGGAGATATTCGCTTATATTATTCTAAATTGCTTTAATATAGATACTATCTTCTAATTAAACCTAGAAGTTTAATTATTAACGAAAAAAGAATTTTAGGAATATTTAAATAATAGAATTAAAGCCGAAAGGATTCTATTATAAGTATTAAAGTTAAGGAGGTTAAGAGAGTATTATTTAGTAATTAAATTAGAAGAGGAGTAATATAAGGAAATTGCAAAGTATTTTTAGGAGGAAGATAGAATATTAATAATATTAGAATAATAGGACGGGAATAAGGAGGAGATATTTATACTAACTATAGGAATTATTTAAATTATAATTATAGTAAGAATCGAGAAGTATTATTTAATAAACGTTTAATTATATTTAAGAAACTATTTAAATAATTCTATTATATAAATTTAATTCGTAGTAACCTTATAGCGCTATTAGATCCAATTATTATTTATAAGGGCGCGACCGGGAGTATTAACAATTATAAAGCTACTAGGAATAGAATTATTACTATTATTAGAATTAGAAATTATATAAGTAAGAGTAGTATAATTACTACTATTAAATATAATATACGTAGGAGTAATAGTACTATTATTAGAACCGAATACAATCCGAATTAGGTTTATAGTACTATTATTAAATAAGGAAGGGATACGACTATAATAAATATCCTTTATAATTAATTTATAGTAACCCTTCTATTACTATTCGGTAATATTATAATTTATAATATAAGGAAAACGTTTATAGTCGGTAGGAAGGCTATCCTATTCTAAATAAATATATATATAATTAGAAAAATTATTAGTAATACAATAGAAGGTATTTAAATTACAATTAAAATTATCCGAACTATTTAATATTATAGTAATAATTATTATTTAAATAATATTATAAGCGTTATAGAAACCGGCGGGGATATTTAGTATATATTTACTAGTAGTATAATTATAAGTAACGTTTTAAATATTACTAGTTAGAAGTATAGAAATTAAATAGTAAAAAAGAAGAAAGGAGGATATATAATTTATTAATAGACGAAATAAAGTAAATCCTATTAGCAACGACCTTTTTAAAGGTATTGGGGGAATTAGGCCTATTATTAGAATATATAATAGAAGTAAAGTTTAGAATATAGTAAAAGTAAGGAATTTTATAAATAATACTAATTAAATTAGTAAAGAGATTAAAGGAGGAGGGGAAGAAACTATACTAATTCTAAGGGGGATAACTATCGAAGAAATTGCGAAGGGTATAAGTAAAGAATATAGGCTCTAAGGGTACGACCGAGGGGATTATAGGGGATATAGGATTTAAGGATACAATAGGGGAGGAACCCTCTACGTTAGAGGTTAAATCGATAGGGTTGGGACAATAACGGCCGGAGGAAATTATTTTAATAGAAGTTATAATAGGGAAGAAGGAGGAGAAGGATTAGGAGGGGCATTATATAGGGGGATTATATAAATAAGAGAAAGAGCCTTTATACTAATATAAATAGGGGTAGAGCCGTAGGGTAGGAGAGTAAATAATAGGGTAGAAGTATTTATAAATAGGGGAAGGAAATAGAGAAGTAGGGTAGTAGACGGAAAGATAGGATAGGGAAGCGGGGAAAAAGCGGAGGAAGGAGTAGTAGGGAGTAAAATAGAGAGGTAGCGAAGGAGGCGGCGTACCGGGTTTGGTCCTATTCCTATTATTCCTATTATTTTAGTATTAGAATAACGTAGCGGTGGGAGAGACGAGATTATATTCGTTGTAGCGGTGGGTGAGAACCGTTATAGCTGTAAGCAAAGTAGGAGCGGTGTAGTAAACTACGGCCGAAATAGAGCTAGAAGTTTTCATCCGGAGGCGTTTAACGTCTTACGGTTTTCCCCTCTAGAGAACTAGAGAAGGACCTCATGCCAGTAAGGCGCTATAGTTTATAGTACAAGGAATAAGACTATATATATATTACAATCTAAGGTCATTATATCCCTAAGGGGAAAGAAATTTATAACTATTATTAATACTATAGCCTTCTTCTATCAATTCGGCGTTTAACTATAATACTAGGATCGGTTTACCCTTATTAACCCGCGGGGATTAGAGTAACCCAACGTTATTTTAATAAGATACTATAATTTTCTAATATACGTATAAAAATTTATAAATTAACTACTAATAGTATTTTCAACGTTCTACCGCACATTTATTAATAATATCGTTATTTTTTCTAATATAGCGGAGGAGTATTTAAAGTATTTAAAACAAATCTTC
Source organism: Neurospora intermedia (assembly GCA_037102815.1). NCBI lineage: Eukaryota > Fungi > Ascomycota > Sordariomycetes > Sordariales > Sordariaceae > Neurospora > Neurospora intermedia. Next base: position 2,190,723 of record BTPP01000007.1, read on the forward strand.
GACCTCTTCGCATCTAAAAATATTACTTTATCCCCTAAGAAGTCTTATATCGCTTACTTAAACGTAGAACTCTTCAAATTCCGAATCGACGCCTTAGGACTATTAACTACCGAGGAGCGTATAGCCGCATTCCAGAATCTAAATTTTCCTAATACCCTAAAATTATTAGAAAAATATATAGGCGCTTCAAATTTTATCCAGCACTTTATTCCCTACTATACTAAACTATCTAAACTACTATAGGAGCGGAAAATTGTATTACTAATTAAAAGAAGAAAATTAAATACTATTATAACTAGTAACCCAACTAAAAGGGCCAACTATTATACGAAAACAACCTACACCCTAACTAAAATCAAAAAGCAAATATTTAAGGTAGTATAGAAAACTATTTATAATAATATAAAATTATATTACTTCGACCCTAATAAATAAGTTTTTCTATAGGTCGATAGGTCTTTAAAAAGGAAATATAATGTAATATTTTATTATTTAAAAGAAGGATACTACTAATTATCTAGAGCTATAATTCTAGTAAATTAAATCCTCTCTATTATATTCCTAAATAAAGTATTCAATAAAGCTAAAATATATTATAGTCTATCCAAAATAGAAATAGCCTATTTTATTTAAGCAATTAAATAATTTCGTACCCTTATCTATTCTTATAACCTCCCTATTATTATACTTACTAACTACGTAGCTATTAAAGGTATTTATAAATAGACTATTCTAAATATATTTTTTATTAACCGAAGTAACCGCCGATTAATTAATGCGTCTATCTACCTTTCTTAATACAATTTATAAATTCACTATATTGTAAGTAAGTTAAATTTTGTACTAGATGTACTAAGTCGATTACTAGTTAAAGGGGACGAAGAAGGCCGATTAAACGAAGTGCCTATCTTAGATTAAATATAATTTTTAGACTATACGTACTTCGTAAGGGCAAAAGTACAAATAGACGGTATAATTAAGAAGGGCTTCGAAGATTCCTACAAATTGGATACTAAGTTTAGGCCAATTATAAGTAAATTTCAGAGTTACCCTAGTACTACCGAGGTCGATAGCGTTATTTCGTACCCTAAATACCTATTCGAAATTATAAATAATATATTATATAATATTAATCCGGCAAATAAAATAAAACGACTCTACGTCCTAAAAGGTATAATTACAATTATATTAAGCGTAATATATAATAAAAAGTACTACTTCGGGAGAGATAGAATAATATATAACTTTAAAGAATACGCTATTATACGCAAAATACAAATCATTAAGGACTACGTTAAGTACTACCCAATATACTAATTTAACCGCACCGATAGAGAACCTATAGTAGGAAATTACCAGTCGGTAAATTCCGAATATACCCTACCTATAAGGACTATTACCCTAAATTTTATTACCGATTTACTAAAAGTTCCAACTTCGGGAATATTATAGTATCTTACTAAATTCGACTTCTTTAATACCCTTATACTAATTTTGTACTATATATTTAAAAAGTATTACTTTATCCCGGGTTACTATACGTATATAACCGAAAATTAGAGTAAAGTATTAATTAGAGATTTAATTCTAAGTAATTAGGGCTTTCTATAAAGTATTATTTCTAACCGGGATTGTAAATTTATTTTAAAGATATAAAAAAGTATATAAACTATAATAGGTACTAAACTTTTAATAATTACCGTATATTACCCTCAAAGTAACGGTATAGTAAAATAATAAAATTAAAACGTAGAAATAGCTATTCGGTTCTATTACTATATATTCCCGGAGTCTAATTAAATAAAGATACTACCCAATCTCTAATAGAATATAAACAGCATATATTCAAACCCTATTAAATTATCCCTACACGAATAACTATTCAAATTCAAACCGTTAGGCCCGTTAGACCTAATCGCTAAAAAAGATATCCCCGGCACCCTTAAACGGTATTATATATTAAAAAACGGATTAAAGGAAAATATTTAATTGGCTATAGTATATATTAGTATAAGAGTAAAGAAGTAATATAATAAATTTTATTAATAAATCTCCTTTTCGGTCGGAAATAAAATATTCCTCAAATTATATAAGGAATACTACCTACCTAGCCACCTATTTAGAAAATTCTTATAATAATAGGCCGGACCGTTTACTATTATTAAACGTATTAGTAGTCTAGTATACCAACTAGATATACCTCCTAAAATAACCGTCCACCCAATTATTTCAATAGTTCACTTTAAGCGGGCCTTATAAGGTAATAATCCTTTTAATTAGATATAATTACCCCCTAACCCTATTAAAAATAGCTAATAAAATTCTAATAACGAAGGAGAGTATAAAATAAACGTAATCCTAAACTATACAGAAGATAAGAAGAAGGGAAGATGGAAGTACTTAATAAAATAGACTAATTATAGCTACAACCGTAATAAATAATTACTAGAGAAGGAGATAAGTAATACTTAAAAATTAGTTACTAAATATTAGGAGCGCCTAAGAGGACTGCAAAAAGCTAAACCTAAAAAAGGAAAGAAGGTCCACTTTAAGAGGAATAAGCCGGAGGTATGTATTACTCCCTACTATAATCGCAATTTAAAACCTAGAAAGTAAGGGGATTCCTACATATATATTAATTGAACCACTAAGGATAATAGTATTTTATTTTAGCGGCCGGGATTTGATACCGGAATAGTATCGCTAGTATCATCACATATTAGGTCACCTAACTGGATGGCCCAGCCGTTCGGTCGGGTTCAATTAAATAAACCGCTCCTGCGGGAGCCCACCCACGTATGTGGGTCTGTAGATTAGATAAGGCTTACGTACCTTAAGGTCAATCGACCGCACGCAAGCTTCCTACTCTGGATTCTTCCTGGAGCATCACTTTACACATATTCAATCAGACACATATTATTGTCACAACGTTCAAATACCCTCTCAACGGTATTACCTTCCTTACTTAGTAGTAATACTATAAACCCGGTTCGGATTGCGTCTAATTTTAGTAATAGCGCTATTACTCCTATATATATTATATTTAGTAATAGCGGTTATACTACTCTTATTTGTATAATTTCTAATTTTAATAGTAATAGTAGTTCTATTCCCGGTAGCCCTATAACCGTCGATATTCCCGGTTGCACTTTTATAAATGATAATTAGATTTAATAGTACTATAAGGTTATTACAAATTAGGTTCGTATAATAGAACTATTCGAATAGTTTTTTAAACGTAATTAAACGTTCGTTAAATAGTATTTTTCGGTTCTTATTATAGCTATAACTTGAATAGTTCCTATAGTTAATATAAATATTTCTTCTTTATTCCCGTCCTATTATTCTAGTATTATTAATATTTCGTTTTCCTTTTAAGAGTATTTTGTAATTTCTTTATATTACTCCTCTTTTAATTCGATTGTTAGACAATACTTTTTTAACCTTCCTAATTTTAACGCCTATAATAGAATTCTTTCGGCTTTAATTCTATTATTTAGGTATTCTTAAAGTTCTTCTTTCATTAATAATTAAACTTTTAAGTTTAATTAGAAGATAATATTTATATTAAGGTTATTTAAGATAATATAGGCGAATGTCTCTTTTTCGAGCCTATAGGCGCAAATAGAAGTTAGAACGCCCGGTACTTTCTTCTAGTAGAAGAAGGCTTAGAGGTTAATAATTTCCGTTTTAGCTTAGATAAGGAGGGAATTTTTCGCTTTAGTTAGTAGGTATAATTCTTTTTTATTTTCTTTTAGTTATTAGCGTTTCTCTTTTTTTTATACCGATTATATATTATTAGATAGCCTTTCCGTTGAATTTGGGGGTAAGGTCGGCGATAGTAAATTTGTACTATTATTCTAATTTTATTATTACTACCGCTAGGTAGTAATTGTAATATAATACCTATTTTTAATTCGTTGTATCCTCTAATTATTCTTCTTTATTAATAATTCTTAATTTTAGAATTTATAATAATAGTAATAATTAAATCCCTAATTTTAAAGGGGGGTTAATTACTATTATTAATAGTTTCTCTATTAGTACCTATATTTCAGTTTATCAAGCTTTGGTTATATTGCTTTTTAGTTTATTAGTAGGTAGCCGATTTTTAATTTATTATATTTGGATATAATTAGAGACTTAAATTGTAATCCCCTAAACGAATCGGGTTTAATCCGTCCGGGCGAATGTTTCTTTTAAAGGTTTGGACCCTTTTATTGAAATAGAGGTCGAACGGCGGATAAAAGGTTTTTATTTTTAAGTTTTATATTAGCGTAGTTTTGTACGCCCCAACGATAATTTTTAAATATTTAGTTTAATATTTCGTTAATCTAATTATTATCCTTTAAAATTTTTTATAGATTTTAATTGGTTAATAGAATATTAAGGTTCTATATATAATAGTATTGCGGATATATTTAATATATATTTCCTTTACCCAAATAAAGGAGTAACCCTATATTTTCGTTATTAATTTTATAAGTATATTCGTTTGTATTATTATTATTTTTTTTTTATTTCTATATAAGCCCTATAATTGAATTTACAATCTAATTAGACCTTTAGGAATTATATTAATTCCGTTAATTAAAGTACTATTTCTTTAAGTTAGAGAGTTTCTATCCTTAGTACCCTCGTTTATATAAAGTATATTAATTCCGTTTTAATTGCTTCAAATTCTATATTTTTCGCCCTTACTTATTCCGAATATACTTTTTATATTGCTTATAATATTTAATAATTTTCTTCGGTAATATAAATTATTATTATAATTTAGTATTATTAGCGAAGCCGATTATAATTATATTTAGGATTATTACTAATTTCTAATATAGTAAGGTAATAAAGAGAATAAATAAAATAGGGGAGAGGGGGGAGTTTTATAGTACTTTAGTAATAATTATATAAGAGCGGAAGGTTTTATTATTAAAGAAGAAAGAGCTTCTTTTTCCGGCGACGAAGTTTATTACCTACTAAATAATTTATATTAGGAGTTATATTTCCTATAGGGTATATAAAAGTTACTTATAATTAATTCTATCGAACATTCTTTTTAAATTTAGGAGTATAAGGGACGTTATAGCCTTAAACTTTTAAACTATATATATTTCATTAGTAATTACCCGGATTATAAATTCTATTAAATAATTTACTTAATTATTTATTTAACCCTTTAGTAGGAAGTTGAACTCTTTAGTTACTTATATAAACTTCTTAATTATAAATACTTTAAAGATTTTTCTTATATTATTAAATAGTAATATTAACCTTTATACGTCTATTAGCCTTTATTAGGCGGTACTCTTCCCAAGCTTCTTAAGGATAATTACTTTTACATTTTTAAATTACTATAGGAAATATCCGAACCGGAGGTTAATAGATATTAAATATATTATAATTTATTAGAACGGTTACTTATATAATTTTTAAAACGTATTTAAATATTAAATAATTTTAGGGGTTTTTTTAAGCGCTATTCGAAAGAATACATTCTAAACGTCCTCCTTATTAATTAATTCGCTAATAATTATTAATATAATATTATTTAGTAGTTCGGTCTAATTTAGTAAATAGTCCGTTAAAACTTTTACCTTAGGGAAGAAATAATTAGTAAAAATTTTAACTTTACTATTATAATTTCCAATTTTTATTACTCCTTTATAAGTATAGAGGGTTAATAGTTTAAATAGATCTATTAATCGGTAATTTTAGGTTCGGATTTATCGTTCTAAGGATTAAAATTAATTTAGGTTTTTGGAGGCTTCGGCGACGCTATTATACTATATAATTTACTAGATTCCTATAATTATTTTCTTCTTTTTTATTATAATTTTAATAAAGTCCTTTTAATTTAATAATATCCAATATTTAAACTATTCTTAATATATCTTCCGTACTTTTTTTATTACTATTTTATATCCTAATATCTATTAATTTGCTTTCTTCCTTCGACCTTTCTTCCAGTACAGGACAAATTCCTCTATAATACTTGTAAATTCCCTATTAAATTTGCGAAAGGCGAACTTAAAATCCTTTATTATATTAATCCTTTTTAGGACCGATATCCGTTTTTCCAATACTTCCTTTATTTTTACTATATTTATTAGATTCTAATTATATTTTCCTTCCTCTTTTACTTTTTTATTTTTTCTTCTTATTTTAACTTAAATTTTTTAAGAATAGTAGTCCGAAGCGGTTTGTTTATATCTTTATACTCCTTAATATTCGGCCTTAATTCTAAATAATAATTATATATAATTAATTATCCTATCCTTCTCCTTTTGTATCATATTCTTAAATCTTATTAATTTATTACGGGGGGTAAATAAATTAAATCTTTAGTATTATACTTATATAAGGAGGTGAGCGGCCCCTAGGTTAATCCTATTTTTTAAATCCTAATTAGGATAGTAGAACTTATAATCTTCGATTACAATTAGGTTTCTTATTAGGGGTTTAACTTTAATAAATTCGAGGAGCGGCGACCCCTATTAATATTCTAATATTCTTTATATAAGGATAGAAGAGTAGATAGAAAAGACGGTCGTTAAATCCTTTAAACTCTTAAATATTATTACAGCCCAATCCTTTCCGGTTTAGAAATTTAAGTCCTTTAAATTCTATTTTTTATTTATATATATTATTACCCTTCTCTTCTCTATATAATTAACCCCGAAATACTTCCCGCCTTTAAGATAATAAATATCCTTATTTAGATTTTTATCCGGCTCCTAAATTATTATAATATTATAGATCTCTTCTTATTCGAATAGAAACTTTCCTTTTTCGTACGATTTCCCTACGTTCTAATAGAATATTTTTAATTAAATTATTAATTACCCTAAAATAGGGTTCCTTTTAGTCTTTTAATAGAGGATAAGGGTATCACTTCCCCGGGGGGGGGGGCTATAATTATATAAGCGCTATTACCGTTATATAACCGATTCCTCCCTACGTTTTATAAATATATATAAATATTTATTAAACTTTACAGATTTAACGGTTTTAGCCGGGAGAATAAGCCAACGATCTTCTTCGGCCGTCCTCTCTTTATAATTCTTCTAATATATTTTTCTAAAGTAGTAATAGTACGGGAATTGGGGGGGGCGTTTAGAAGAATACCTTTATTTATAATTTTTATTATTAATTTTAATACTTTTCTAATTGGGTTCCTACGGGGGGTAAACGTCTATAGCCTTTTAATATATATAATAAATATTTTTATAATTGCCTTCTAGAGAATAAAGTACTCTTTATAATTATACGTATAGTAGCCCTTCTTCCTATACGGTTTATAGTAAACGAGTAACTTATTATTATTAGATAGGTAATTTACTTTATTAAAGCAATTTCTTTTATATTTAGCTTCATTGTAGCGGGCGTAAATATCTTCTTAACGGTAAAATTTTACTATATATTTAATTCCCTAATATTTAAAGTATTATTGGATATTATTTAAGGCTTAGAACGGTTCGTATAGGTATACGCCGTTATTTTAGAGGAAGAGGTTATTTTAAAGGAAGTACGCCGCCAACGTAATAGCGATTTTTATTAGAAGTAGGCTTCTATTCTTTCCGTCCCTTTTCTTCTATAGCCGAATTTTAGTAATAGATACTTCTAGGTTTTTTTCCTTCGCTATATTCAATATAGTTTCCAATATAGTATAATTATTAATATTATTCTAAGGTACGCTTCGAACTAGTACGCTTATAGTACTTATAATAGTAAAAGTATTAGGGCTGAAAATTTCTTTAGCCTATATTTAGTTATATTAGTATTAGTTATATATAGATTTATTAAAGATAATTATATAATCTCCGGATATTAGTATTCTAGTAGCTATTTAGATTATTAGGCTAGTATGCTTTTTATTTAAGTATATAATTAAGGTCGTTTTTATATTTTTATTCGAATAGTTTACGAATTCGGTAGTAATTATTATTCTTTTAATAGTAAATTACTATTCGAGGTTAGAGGGGATAAACTTCTTAATAGTAGTAGGTAGTTATTAGAGGGTAGTACCGATTTTATTCGGGTTAGCTTTTATTATAATATTAGTTTAATATTTTAGTACCTTTTAGGCACCTTTTTTAATTTCCTTTAGAATATCCTTCTTTAAATTATCAAAATCTTTTTTAGTAATAAATTAGTCGGTTCCAGCCTTATTAGCCTCGGGTTGTATAGACCTACTTTTTTTAATATATATCTTTATAAATTCGAGAAGTAGTTTCCGAATTTAACGATAGTTCTCGGTCGAAACGGTATTATAATTTATAGATTTATTCGCTTTAATAATAAATTTCTTTAATATTTCATTATCTTCCTTTATTTTGTCCGAGGTCTTCGTAGTAAGTGCGGCTTTAGGATTATTGTATGTTGAGATTTCCGCGAACGGGTTATAGACGCTATTTTCGAATCTATAAGTACCGCCGTCGATAGCTATCGGCAATAATAATGCAACACCGTCGCTACGCTCGTCGTAGGATATCGTAAGGGACGTAAACGACCCTCCTAAATCGATTGCCGTTATTAGTTTTCGTTTTGGAGCACTCCTCGACCAGAAATTGGCGTTTCCGGTTTTAAAGTAGTTTGTTTTAAATCTTTTCTTTTTAATTATAGTTTCGATAAAATCCCTCTAATTCGATACTATTTAGTATTTAAATTACTTTTAATATATCCTCTATACTTCTTTTATAGCTATTATATATTTTAATATTTATTAATTTACTTTCTTCCTTTAACCTTTGTTCCGGTACGGGACGAATTCCTCTATAATTTTTATAAATTCTCTATCAAATTTGCGAAAAGCGAATTTGAAATTTTCTATTATATTAATCCTTTTTAGAACCGATATCTATTTCCGTGGTGGGTCTCTGGCATTCACTGGGCACAGCGGCATTCACTGGGCACAGCCCAGTCCCCACTCTGTGCCCTGCCCAGACCGCACCACATCTAGCCTTCCAGACTCTACCAGTCTCCCTCTTCCTCTTTCTTCTCCATAGCACTCAATCAATCGTATTCAACCGCTTAATCTCGTTAGTGATCTCACAGGTTATGAGCCCTCTCTAACCTTCCCTGTGATCGCATTTGACGAGCGCATCTTCAAGCGCATCGTCGACTTCAACTTCAATCAAGCACTGCAGCACCGGGTCAAAAAGAAACAACCGCAACCTTCGTCGACTTAACAACTCGCCCGTTCGCCTACAAACCAGCCTCGCCACATAAAGATTCTCACCAATACTTATTGCACAGCGACTCCCTCGAACCAATTATTAATTCATTCATTATCGAATTAAGCAATTCAATCAAATTAATCAAATCAATTAATAGTTAATCTAGCGACTACCAACTTTCTTCTTCTCAATATATTAAACCCTCCCATACCTACGACGACTACTAATTCGTTGCTAATTCCCCTCCTTAGCGACTATAATATCGCCAATTAATATGAGGGATTTATAACCGAACTTGACTACTTTCAATTCGCTAAGTATATTTTTAATATAATTCTGGAGCCCAATAAGGCAATAAAGACCGAAAAGTACAACACCTAATAGACCAAACGTACTAATACCAATACAATCCTACTCTCTACCCTTAAGAACCCTAACGTCGACGTTATTTTAATTATCAATAATTGGGACAGAACTAGTAGAGACCCAAAGGTTACGTATAACCTCATTCAATCTTACATCGCCCGTATTACTAAAGAGGTTTACAATAAAATCCTCGCCGAATATTTAACTATTAAACGCGCTAACTTTAATACTATAACTTTATTCCTTAATTATTATACTTTACTACGCAAGTATATTAAGGATACGAAGTTCAAAATCGACGAAGACTTTAAAGTTACCTTCCTTTATAATACTATAAAGATTACCTACCCTATCGACGCTAAATATTGGATAACCGCTTTAAAAGCTAACGAAGTAAATATTGGTTCTTTCTTGGCCAAACTCGGTAATATTAGCAACGTTAAATCACGTACCAGTATTAATATTAATATCCAAAAGTCGGCCGGTAATAATAACAATACCAACAAAACTAACAACAGTAATAGTAGTACGACCGACAAAAAGAAAGATAACAGCAAGCGAATCGACTATACTAACTGCGATAAGAAGATCTACACTACTCAAAAGCACATCTTCTATAGCCATTACATTAATAAGAAGGCGGAGATCTACTAGGTCTACTTCCCTAAGAAGGCGCCTAATATTTGGAAGCCTAAGAAGGATATATTAGCCAAAAAAATAGCCGCCGCCGCTAGTACTAGTGCTCTCACTAATAACACTTCAACCAATCTCACCACTCCTACTACTACTATTAATTCTACTTTATTATATAGAAATAGAATATTTATAAGTATATCGAATATAAGTAACAATATAGATTTTTACTAGAGCCCCTAACTAACGCCGTTAAATGTATTGACTATACTCAAAATAGTTAATCAATCGATTATTCTCAATTATAATTTCAACATGCCTACAATAATTCCGCTAAAGTCTAACAAACTTAAAGGCAATTACTAAATAATATCAAAGATCTAATTATTTATAATTCTAATTGCGCCAATAATATTTTCAACCACCTTACATAATTTACAGACATACAACCACTTCCCCATCTAGCAATTTATACGATTAGCGACGGTACCTCAATTTACGCTTACCATATTAACACCGTTGAATTAACTGTTGGAGGCTGGAAAAGCGACAACGCAAAAGGCTTGATTCTGGAGTTGTCTAACGGAAGAGGGAAAACGGAAACCAGGGCAGCCTAAATACCTGGAAGGGAGTGCCAGTGAATGGGCAAGGCCAGTGAAGGCGGCCTAGGGTACGGACTTCCAATACACCCCCGTAGGCTGGCCTGACGAAGCCTGGCTCCGAAGAAAAACCTCTAACTATATACATTGTGAAATCCTTTCCCAAAAGGTTAAAAATGAGGGTATTTCCATCTCCTCCTCTTTCTTCCTTGCTTTCTCTAATTGGGATTAGGGTTGGTGAAATACTCTTCGATGAGTTGGCTTCTTCTCTTTAGTTACTACCCTTGGGTATTGGCTTCTTTGGATCGGGGTTTGAGGTTTGCTACCAAGACTGAGGTAGACTTTCGATGCCATCGTTGAAAGGATGGACTTGAGCTTTGCTACGACTGAGGTGGACTTTCGATGCTATCGTTGAAAGGATGGACTTGAGCTTTGCTACCAAGGTTGAGGTAGACTTTCGATGCCATCGTCGAAAAGATGGGCTTTTAGATTGCCATCAAACTGAAGGATGGGCTTGAGCTTTGCTACCAAGGTTGAGGTAGACTTTCGATGCCATCGTCGAAAAGATGGGCTTTTAGATTGCCATCAAACTGAAGGATGGGCTTGATTGCCACGGGGTATTAGTGGACTTTGTTAATTGCCACGGGGTGTTAGTGGACTTTGTTGATTGCCACGGGGTGTTAGTGGACTTTGTTGATTGCCACGGGGTGTTAGTGGACTTTATTGGTGAAAGAAAGAAAGCCGGGTAGAGAGAAGGTGACTTTAGTTGAGTTGAGTTGGATTTGAATAAAAAGGTGACCATTTTGGTAATTTTGGTCAGAAGGTGGATTTTGATTTTGAATCGATGGTGAAAATCGTCGTTTTCCTTGGAGGTTGGGATTTGCTGCCCTCCTACACCCCCGTAGATGGAAGGAAGGTGTAGGAGGCTAGAATAGCTTCCGAAAAGGGTGCGCACGATACGCGAGAGGGCTCATAACCTGTTGGAGGCTGGAAAAGCGACAACGAAAAAGGCTTGATTCTGGAGTTGTCTAACGGAAGAGGGAAAACGGAAACCAGGGCAGCCTAAATACCTGGAAGGGAGTGCCAGTGAATGGGCAAGGCCAGTGAAGGCGGCCCAGGGCACGGACTTCCAACATTAACTATAGCCACTTTAAACAATATAACCATTAAAGTTAGAATTAAGGACTACATCTACAGTCCCTCTACCCCAATGAATCTATTAACTACGAAAAGTCTTCTAAATAATAATATAGTCTAGAACATAAAGTCCAACCAGATATTAGCGTACGGCAAAGTTACAATACAATGTAAATAGATCAACGACCTTCCCGTCCTTCTAATATATACTCAATTAAACTTTCCCTAAAACGTTCGCTATACTATAATAGCCTCAATTAATTATTCAATAATATATCGTCGCCTTATATATACAGGCAAAAACTAGGTTCTTAAAACTTATAAGGCGGCCGGTATTAAATTAAATAATACCCAAAACTATTTCTATAAAGCTTATATCAAAGTAAAAGCATATAATATAATCCCTAAAATCGCTAGTAAAGTAACAACCTAACTCATAGCTTCTATCTACATCAATATCGTCTCCTATACTCTCCCCGGTTATAAAAGCTATAAATATATAAATCATTTTATTAATTAAATTACCGGATTCTACTAGGCAAGATTTATAGTCAACAAAGGCGATGCCTTTATATAGATCAAAGAGTCTAAGAAGTAGGCTAAGCTTCAAAGCGGTAGCCTTAAAATTTGGGCATTTAGTCTTAATAGCGGTCCAAAATTTAACTTTAGTACTAGGGAATTTGAATGCAATAAAATAGTTGAGTAGGCACGTATAGAAGGCATCGAACTTCTAAAGTCAATACCCTATACTCTATAAATGCAAGGAAAAATCGAAAGAGCTAGCGCTATTATTATACAACGTACTAGAACTTTAATATTAAACTTAAATATCCTAGAGCATCTATAGCCATTTATAGTAGACTACATTGTTATAATATTCAACCTTCTACCCTTAAAGGCTTACGGTAGCCGGAATTTATAGGAATTACTCGTTAAAATAATTAACTTCCTAAACGAAATTAAATAACTATATTTCAAATATTTAAAATCTTACTGCTATATAATTTACTACTTTATTAAATTAGAAAAGCGGCTATAAGGCAATAAATTTCGTACTAGAGCATAGAAGGGTTATTTCATCGGTTTTAATAATATCTACGGTTGTATTATATTTATTTAGAATCCCTATACTAGCGAGATCGTTAGAGCTAACACAATAACCTTTCTTAAAAAGGATCTAATCAACTACAAAAATCTAGTCCGCAATAATAATAATAATAACGTTGAATATTACATCATCTTTTCAAACCAAACGGTCGATAAAGTCAATAAGGTAACTAATAGCGGTTATTAAATCTAGGTCAAAGTAAATAGTACAATACCACAGCCATATTTATAGAAGGTAGTCGAGTTAAACTAATAATAAGAAATTAAAAAAACGCAAGAGACAACAATTATACTACCACTCTCGCTAGAAGTTATACTAATACTCTCAACTACTCTAATCGCGCTAATTACTGTAACCACTCTAGTCGCTTTAACTACTCCAACGACCATAGCACCTCCCTACAATACTCCAATCAATATAGTACTACCAGTATTACCGTTACTAATACCAACTCTATTACCGTCCTTAACCCTAATTCCGGCTCCAACAACCTCGCCAACGCACTCATCGCTAAATCCGCTACAACGTCAACCAACAAATTTACTAATCAGGGAGACTATCGAATGTAACGATAATAACCTTCTTAATTTTAAAGATTTTAATAAAGAAGATCCCGTACCCCGTAACCAATACAATTCTAATAAAATAATTATTTATACTACTCTAGGCACCCCGCTACCCAATAGTCTTCAACAACCAATTTTAGAAGTTTAATTACTACCGATTAATATACCGAACCCTACTCATATACAATAATATACCCCATCGCTAGCATTGCGAATTAGTAAGCTACAATTTCGATTAAACTTAGAGAAATAAGCCTCGAATTCGGGCCCTCCGATCTCAAATACAGGCTCTCCAATTTCGAATTCGGGCCATATAATAATTCCGCTAAACCCTGTAATCTAATAATCTACCCAAATACAGCCAAGATAGAGAAGTTAACCCTCTAAATCTAGTGCCTAGGCACTACATACAGAGGTAAGCGAAGGCAAACCTTATCGCTCTATAGCTAAGCTAGCAAATTATAAATATAATATTCAATGGGTAAAAGATAATAATAGCAATATTATACAAAACTCAATAATACTACCCAACAACTTTTACGGCACAACAGAGGGTCGTCTGATAAAATATACAACACCTATATACTATTTTACTACCGTTAAAATCAACTATAATATAGCAATTATCGCGGCCGATAAAACCCAACGTTTTATACCTAAGAATTATCGAATTGCACGAAGGTAGGATAATTTTAAATTATATTAGTTACTTACTAGAAGAAAAATTAAAGCACTCGAAGACAAGGGAGTCTATACCTTAGTCCCTAAATTTAGAAAGATAGAAGTTCTACTTAGAAAATAGGTATATAACGAGAAGTATAATATTAATACTAAAAATTAGAAAGCCAAAGCTAGATAGGTAGTCTATAGCAATTTCGAGTAGGGTAACTAGGCAATATAGGAAATCTATATAGCAGTAGCACACTCAATTAATATTAAATTATTTTTGGCTATTATAGCTATAAACGATTATAAGTACTGCTAATTCGATTTCAATACTACTTTTTTAAACGCCCCTATACCCAACGATATCCAATATTACATTGAATAACCAACAATACTCGAAAAGCCTATACCCGGTTATAATAAAGAAGATGTAGTATACTAACTTACTAAAGTACTCTATAGTCTTAAACATTCCCCACTTTATTAGTTTAATACTTTAGTACTAGTATTTAAAGAAACTAGATTTCTACTAGTATTAGCAAACTTATATTTACTTACTAATAAAGCGCTAGGAGGACAATTAATATTATATATTAATAACCTTCTTATCGCCACATTAACCGTAGCTATCGTTAATTAAATTAAAAACTAGTTAGCTAACTACTTTAAGCTTAAAGAGTTAAGTCAAGTACGCACTTTCCTAGGATATAATATTGTAAAGGACCGTTAGGCTCGCACAATCTTTATATCCCAACAATAATATATTAAATTAATTATTACTAAATTTAATAATAGCAAAACTAAACTCTACAACATTAAAACACTATAGCCACCGGACTATAAGATCTATAGGGGTAATAATATATTACTAAAAGAAGCTAAATCTTACTCTAAAAAGACTAGCTCATTAAATTGGTCATTAATAAGTACCCGGCCAAATATCGCCTTTACTATCAACAAACTATTAAAGGGTATTAAGAAGCCTATTAACCGCCACCTCGCTGTTATAACGCATTTATAATAGTATCTATCCGAATATCCCAACTTAAGTATTAAATTGGGCGGTATACTCTCGCCGTTAATAGCTACATCCTTCTATACTTATATAGATACCTCCTTTACTAATAATATCTTTTTAAAGAAGAATATAGCTAACTATATTATATTCTTTACTTATAGCCCCGTCCTTGAGAAGTCTAAACGATAGAATCTTATTACAACTAGTACAATAGAAGTAGAGTTTACCAATCTAGTTCCAACGGCCAAGGCTCTCGACTAGGTTAATAGTATATTCAATAATTTAAACGTAAATCTAGGACTTTATAAAATTAATAGGATTCTTTATACCGATAATAGTAATTAATACTAAAGACTAGATTCTAAACCCCAACTTACCAACTAGAAATAAATATATCGATATACGATATAAATAGTTAATTTAAGAGGTGGTAAATTTGAAGGTATTTACAATTAAATATTTACCGGGTATTAAAATGCCGGCTTACGGTCTAATAAAGCTATTAAAGCTAGATAAGTACGTAAGATTTATTAAATTAATTAGTATAGTTCAAAAGAAGGTTCCCTAGGCTTGATCAACACTATAAAAGATATTACAATATAAATAGTATATAGAGGTTTAAACATTCTTTAGCAATCTTCTAGTCCATAGGGGTATATTAGTAGGTCTCTAGTATTCACTAGGCACAGCGGCATTCACTAGGCACAGCCCAATCCCCACTCTGTACCTTACCCAAACCGCACTACATCTAGCTTTCCAGACTCTACCAGTCTCCCTCTCCCTCTTTCTTCTCCATAGCACTCAATCAATCGTATTCAACCGCTTGATCTCGTTGGTAATCTCACAATTTCTCCAATACTTCCTTCACTTTCACTATATTTATAACATCTCAAGCATATTTTCCCTTCTTTTCTACTTTGTTAATTTTTTTTCTATTTAGATTTAAATTTCCTAAGTATAATAGTCCGAGCTAATTTATTCGTATTTATATACCCCCTAATATTCAATTTCAACCTTGGGTAATAGTTATATATAATTGATCGTTTTATCCTTCTCTCTTCATATTACATTCTTAAGCTTTCGTAATTTATTATAGGGAGTAAATAGATTAAACCTTTAATATTATACATCGATAAGGAGGTGAGCGGCCCCCGGGCTAATTTTGGTCTTTAAATCCTAATTGGGATAGTAGAAACTATAATCCATAATTGTAATTAAATTTCCCGTTGGGGGTCCGACTTCGATAAATTCAAGGAGCGGCGACCTTTACTACTCTTCCGGCGTTTTTTATATAAAGATAGGAGAGTAGATAGAATAGACGGTTATTAGGTCCTTTAGGCTCTTAAATATTACTACGGCCTAGTCCTTTCCGGTTTAGAAATTTAAGGCCCTTAAATTCTATTTCATATTTATATATATTATTGCCCTTCCCTTTTTGATATAATCGACCCTAAGATATTTCCCGTTTCTAGAATAATTAATAATAGTAGGTAATTATTAGAGGGTAACATCGATTTTACTCGGGCTAATTTTTACTATAATATTGGCCTAATACTTCGGTACCTCCTAAGCGCCTTTCTTAATTTTCTTAAGAATATCCTTCTTTAAATTATTAAAATCCTTCTTAGTAATGAACTGATCGGTTCCAATTTTACTAACTTTGGATTATATAGACGTACTTTTTTTAATATATGCCTTCGCAAATTTAAGAAATAGTTCTCGAAATTAGTAACAATCTTCGGTTAAAATAGTATTATAAGTTATAGATTTATTTGCTCTAGTAATAAACTTCTTTAATATTTTATCATTTTCCTCTATTTTATCCGAAATCTTCGTAGTAAATACAGCTTTAGGATCGTTATATACTAAAACTTGTGCAAGTAGGTTATAGATTGTTACGGTTCGCTGGGATGCTCAGAAACTCCAAATATCCATTGATGTAATCAATAATATTAAAGTAAGAAAGTGAGATGCAGAAGGGAAGTAAGCGGCCGTTGGCCGGCTTAGACAGGGATTCTTTTATGTAAGAATCCCTGGTCCGAGTAGGGCCCACCCTGGCTTGCAGGGTGGGCCGTCCTACTTCCCGGCAGCCGTCTGCCAATGGCATACGATTGGCCTACATTCTAACTATAGTATTAGTTATACCCTAGCTATAGCACCGGACTAGGCATAGTTTAATTGAGCTATATGCCAGCCTAGTACCCTATTCTATAGCTAATTGTATATATCCGGTAATAAATCCCGGCTTATATATAAAAAGATTACTATCCTTAGTAATACTTCAATCCTTCTTTCGAGTACTCCTCCGGGTAGCTTTCCTATTAGAATCCTCCTTTCTAGTACCCTTTTTCCTAGAGTCCTTCTTATAATAACTATTATATTTATTCCAATAGTCGGCAATTAGCCGTAGTATATTCTGAAACTATTCCTTAGTCTATTACTCGTTATCTTTATTACTATATCCCTTCCACTTAATCTAATACTTTATTTTCCTATTTCTTAACTCCTTATAAATCACTACCCTTTCTACTTTGAAATAGCCGTTCCTTGGCCGGAGCTAGATATAGCCAACGAAGACAGTGAAACGCCTATAAATTTAACCTAAATTTAAATAACAAAAGGTTTAAAGAATTTAAGTTAATAATTATTTTCTTCTATTCTAAAATACTAAGAATATTATAAATAAGCTTTTATTAATATTAAAAAATATTTATTTGCAGGGGCCTCGCCGGCCCCCTGCACCCCCGGTCACTAACCCTAACCCTAATCTTCTACTATTTAGAAAAAACTATTTACAAGCGGGGGCCTCTCGCCGGCCCCCTGCACCCCCGGAGCTAACCCTAATCCTAACTAACCCTGATCCTAACTAACCCTAATCCTAACTAACCCTAACCCTAATTAGCTTAGGCGCTAATTTATTCTAATAGATAATCCAAATCAATTATAAAGTTGATTTATTTTGAAAAAATAATAAAAATAAAATAGAAATTAGAAATATAATTTTCTTAAAACTTTTAATCAAAAGTTAATAAAGTAATTATTTCTATAATACTCTTTTTCTTTAATAAAGAAATACTCTTTTTTATTTCTTTCTTATTTTCTTATTCCCTTTTTAAGTTATTTTCTAATTTTAAGAAACTTTTATTATTAACTTTTTTTTTATTATTAGATAAAAACTTGACTCTAAGCTGGATTGAACATAGAACCTCTTCAAGAATAAGGTAAAATAATAACTATTAAGCTACTAAGCTTATTGAGCAACTTATTCAAATTATTGAAATAGGATATATTTTCCTTTACTTATATTATTAAAAGGCTAAAAGAAGAAAAAAAAAAAAGAAAAACAAAAAAGTTCGAGTATAAAATTTCGAAGTTTTTTTCCTATCTTTTTCTTTTTCCAAATTTCCAATTTTAAACCTTAGCCCTAACCCCCTCCTAAGATTCCAGGGTTAAAGGCGCTATTGCAACCAAAATTCTTCTTTTTATCTTCCTTTACCTTTTTCTTAATAATTAGAGCGTATACTAGAATGTGACTAGTACTAAAATGACCGTTTTATTTTTTTCGTTATTTTGGTACCCTGTGCGTCTTAATGTACGCGATGGTCGAAGAGCAATTTCAATTGCAAAGGAAAAAGTGGCTTTTTGCAATTGAAAGCACGGGCCTCGAGTTCAGCTCGATGTCCAAATTTCCTCTTTGGGATAGAGGGCTCCGTAATTAATAGTATTTGGACCGCTATAGATAGAACCGCCGCTCCTTCCTCGCTTCGAAGTGGGCCTATAGCACTACAACCTCTAGTATAGATTTCTACTACGATTTTTGGGCCCGACAACGAATCTGTGAAGGAATGGGCGTTTCAATAACGGGGACTTAATTCGGGCTTTAAATCTTCCTAGGAATCTTTAACCGGTCCTAGGGGTAGGGGAATATATCGGAACGGGTTTTCCTCGCGGGGAGTTCTTTTAAAGTACGCAATCGAAATAACCGGGTAGATTCCTTTTATAGTAAGGGGAAGGTCGAATTTGAAAGCTAATTCCCCGATCTTCTCGATAACTTTAAATAGACCGATATATTATTAAGAGAATTTCTGGGATGGGCGATTTCGGAAGTAATAACCGTAGTATAATTTTAGGAATACTTTATTACCGACTTCGATGTCTATTAATTTACGGCCAAGATTATGGAAGTATTTGGCCTTACCTATAGCGAAATTTATAGCGAGCCGGGCCTCCTCTCGGATATAATTATATAGTACCGGGTTATAATTTTAGGAGGAATCGTATAGTAATTTTAAAGGTCTTTATAAGTAATAGCCAAAGAGATATTTATAGGGGGATACTTTAATAGCTTCTACGTAAGTACTATTAAGGTTCTATCAAAGGGCCGGGATAAGGGATAGCTAATTATTTTTAGGGCAATCAAATATATAAAAGTAAATAGCGATTTTAATACTTTAATTTTTGCGTTTAGAAGCGCTATTTCCTTATAGGTAATACACGGTTATTATAAGGAGTTTAATTCCTAGCGCCTTTTATATTCCTTATTAAAAGGTAAATATAAATTTACTATCCCAATCGGAAATAATTCCCAATAATAATCCCTAATCTAATAAGATTAATGAACGTATAGATATAGTGCCCTATTCTTCTATAATATAAGTAGAATAGCTAGGGATAAAGAGTAATTATTTAGAGACGATATTAGTAGCGGGTATTAAGGAATCGAAAGTATTGTAATTAAAGAACTTCTATAGGGAATTTTTAACCAATACTTTTAGTAATCCAATAGTAAAATTAATTATTACCGTACGTATTAGGAAAGTACTATCGAGCTTAGGTCAAATAGGTTAGAACTCTCCTATAGGAGGGGAGCTATCCATTTAATTAAAATTATATAATAGGCAGTTTCGTACGTATTTTTTAATTAAATAGGTTTTATTAATAATAGAAAATCCCTTTAAGTTATATAATATTCTATTTCGATTAAAATAGTATTTTTTATTATAGGCCAATTCCAAGACTTTCTAAATATAGCCGTACGGAATGTATAGGGTCTTCGTATTATCTAATTAATCGATATAAATTATATTATTAATTATAAAGAACGGGTAGCCCGGGCGTTAAAAAGATATAACGTCCTTATTATTTAGGCGGAAGTTTTTTAAATCCTCGATAATTACTACGTATTTCTTATCCTTTTTATATACGGTTAGGAATTGCACCTTCAATTCGTCGTTAAGGATAGTTTCTACTACCGCTAGAAATACTTAATCGATTACCAACTAAACGTTATTGAAGATTAGCGTACCGTCGGATTTGGGCTAAATATTATTGAAGCGTGCTTCAACTATATAGAGGAGGTAGATGACTTTCACAGTCTGGGGGTTCCTGAACCTATATCCACCGGAGCGGCCTGTTGAAGGACGGTTCGTCTACAGCCAAGTTTCTTTAGTGAAGTTTCTTGGCCTCTCATTGGTCAAAAGCGTGGCACGGCCCTACATCTGGTCAGGGCGTCTTGCCAAGCCATGCTATGATTGGCTACTTCGTAGACAGTGTCGACGACAGTCCGCGCTAGGATACACTAGGTCCTTCCGATTCTGAAATCCTTCACTATATCGCCTATCGATAAGATTATCGTCGTCCTCTCTATATTACCTATGGAAGCCATCCCAATAATACAATACAATAAAGCAATACAATGAAGCAATGAAGCAGTGAAGCAATGAAGCAATGAAGCAATTGGGTGAGGACGGCTACAGCCGTCCGAACAAGGAGATACAGATATAGGTAGTATCCACGCTTCAGTAATACAGCGGGCGTTGCTTGAACTAGGGATCCAGCATCGCATCGGTATCTGAAAACTATTTTCGATAGTTCTAAATTAGCTTAGTACGTCGGGTACGAAGTTGAACTTCCCGGATAAATAGTAGACTTTAATATTATATTATAATAAATAGATCGAAGTATTAATTAGGCGTTTATTATCCCTATCGGTCGAAGTAATACGTAATAACTTTTATTCGACAATACCCTTCGTTATTAAATAGTCGGTTAGAATAGTAATAGTTAAATTATAAGAATAAATTTATATATACAACCTCTTTACGGCCTATACTAGGTAAGCAACCTCTAACTCTAAGGGTTTATACTTAATTTCGGCGTTAGTAAGATATTTATTTAAAAAGAAGATAGAGAGTATTTAATTCGCGGAGATATACGAACTCGATTCCTATGCGTAATTATATTTTAAATAAGAGAATTTAACGTTAAAACCCTTTTTAATAAAACCGTCGATTTATAGGAAGGCTTATTTATCCGGGTTAAAATAATAGAATATAGCACTACTATAAATCTCTACTTAGATTACCTTAAATATAGCCTCTTCTTCGGGCGTAGGGGTAAATTTTATACACATATAGTATATAACTCTCTTTATTAATTTCCTATTAATAATTACTCTCTCCGTTCTTCCCGTAGTAAGGAATTGGACCTTTCTTCGTTAGAAAAGTTCTACGAATTAGGTATAGTAGGGTATTAAATAGCGAAGGAAACTAGATATACCTAAATACTATTCGAATACCTTTAATTAATTAGGAAATATAAGTTTTTTAAAAGCTTCGACCCTCTATTAGATATTCTATAGCCTAAAATTATCAATATAGAAGCTTA
Source organism: Neurospora intermedia (assembly GCA_037102815.1). Taxonomy (NCBI): domain Eukaryota; kingdom Fungi; phylum Ascomycota; class Sordariomycetes; order Sordariales; family Sordariaceae; genus Neurospora; species Neurospora intermedia. The sequence continues at coordinate 2,212,658 of BTPP01000007.1, forward strand.
GGAGTTTAATATTAGAGTAACCTAAAAATAATTTCTTAGGGGAGAGTGAGATATTTTTATAAGTAAACAATTTAAAAATAATTATTAAGTACACAATATAATCCTCCTACATATTTAATACAATAATAATATTGTAAATATATATTTAATAATAATCCTTATAAATATTTAGAAGGCGATTTATAAATCGTTATACGTAAGTAAGAGTATTCTAAAATTCTATTTAAGCAACTATAAGAACCTCTAATCCTCTATAGGTTATAAAGGTTAACCAATTTCAATAATCTAACTATACGCCAAATTAGTAGAAAAACGCGATTATATCGATAATAGTAATAAAGTATTTACCCTATATAAAAGCGATTATTACGTCCTAGAGGGGAAGGGGATAATTATTTAGAATAGTAAGGTTATTAATTACTCTTATATCGACTACGGGGCGACCTTTCTATTTACCCTCCTTTATCTCTTTTTATATAATAAAGACCGGGTATATAAATAGTATTACACAAGTAATTTATTATATTTTACCTTACCTATACAATATATTAAAGATTTTATTAATTATAGCCTACTCCTTTTTACTTGGAAGGTATATCCTTATAACTACCCTCTAATTTTACTAACCCTTAACTAGTAGTACGTATATATAATCTTCTTCGAATATATTTACTAACCCTCTTTCGACCTAAAGTAAGAGGAATTATTGGATAAGGTTTTCTAAAACTTAAATTTATCCTTTATCGGCCGTATAAATATATATACCCTCTTTAATTATTGTTTCGGGTCCGTCTATTCGAATATTTAGGGTAGAATACTTTTTAGGAACTATTAATATTTTAGGGGCTTCAAGGTTCTTTAAAATTAATTCGAAGCTAGACTATTATCTACGAATAGTTACCTCAATAGCGGGTGTAAAATTTATTTCAAAATTGACCGGGGGAATATAGTTGGCTATAATGTACTTAATAGCCTTATTAATAATAACCGTAGGGTTTTTATCGAAGGTATTAAAGATTTGGACAGAGAAAACTATTATTTCAATTTTATTCTAATTACTAATAAAGTACCTACTATCTTCGTACTCTTCGATATAACCGATATATTACTTTTTAGGGATTATTCGTACCCTACGAATTAAATTTTTAAAGAGGACTAACTTAAGTAATTTAGAATCAATTATTATATTCATAGCGCCTCTATTCTCTAAGTTGAATATAAAGCTCCGTCTCTTAAATAAGGGTTTATAATATATTAATACTATTACCTCCTCTCCGGACTATAAAACGGTCTTCTTTAGTACTATTACCTTCCTCATATATTCAACCCTATATTACTAAACTTTAAATAGAACAGCTAGCAGGCCCATATTTAGGAAGGTAATTGATTTTATATTATAATTAATATCGGCCTATCGAAGGTAGAGAAACGAATTAGCTAGGAGCGAATTAGGTTAGAATTTATCTGTTACCCAACCGGCGGTTTTAATTTTGACTAAACTTAGTTTACCGGCGATAATCCCTTCAATAAAGAGTATAAACGTAGCCTATTCGGTTAATTTTATAGATTTACCACTAATACTTTGGATTTTAATAGTATATTTAATCGAAATAGTATATTCGAAGGTAAATAAGAACTTTCTCCCAATAATTATCTTTATAGCGCCGGGATTCATACAAATCTCTATTTCGGCAATTATAGGTACCAATCGGGCTATAATACGGATTATTATTATTATTCTTCTTATTCCCTCTACTATAAACTATAGCACCTTATTAGCATAGGGTCCTTCTCTAGTTCTCTGGAGGGGAAAACCGTAAGGCGTTAAGCGCCTCCGGATAAAAACCCCCAGCTCCATCTCGGCCGTAATTTACTATACTGCTCCTACTTTACTTACAACTATAACGGTTCTTACCTACTATTATAGCGAATATAATTTCGTTTCTTCTACCGCTATATTGTCCTAATACTAGAATAATAGGAATAATAAGAATAGGATTAGATTTGGTACGCCGCTTCCTTCGCCGCTTTTCTATCTTACTCCCTATTACTCCTTCCTCCGCCTTCTCCCCGCTTCCCTATCCTATCTTCCTATCTATTACCCTACTTCTCCGCCTCCTTCCCCCGTTTATAAATGCCTCCGCCCCGTTATTTACTCTCCCACCCCGCGGCTCTACCCCTATTTATATCAGTACAAGGACCCCCTCCCTCGTCTATATAATCCCCTATACGGCGCCCCTCTTGGTCCTTCTCCTCCTTCCTCCCTATTGCAACCTCCATCAAGATGGCTTCCTCCGGCCGTCACTATAATACGGAGATAAATATAATTTAATAATAGTCCTTTTAGGATTTCTTTATTTTTATAAATTAACGCTTCGAAAAGAAGTAAATTATTAAGGGATACGATTTTTACCGGTACTACTTTCTTATAGCCTTATTTTACATCTTTATAAAAGTCAATATAATTAAAAAGAGTATTGTTAGAAGGGAATATTTGGAAGTAGTAAATATATATTCAGTAAGAAGGCGCAATTAGCGAAGGCGATTCAGGCTAGCGATATATTAGGTATTTTTTCACGTATTATCGTTACAGTTTTCTAGAAGGGAAAACCTTATAATAGCTAATATACTTCAATTTACTACGGGAACCAAATATAAATACTTTAATAATATAGAAAACTCCTCTACTATTATTTAAATCCGAACCTCCAAAAGCGACTAATACATTACTAGTATAAACATTTTAATTATCGTTTGAATTAGCGTTAGTACTTTTATTACTTCTCGAATCGATATAGTAAACCCGGTTATTACAATACGAATCCTTACGGTCGTTACAACAATCGTTATAACGATTATTACAGCGGTTATTACGATAGTTATTGCAATTATTATAGTTACAATAATTATTACAATTATTACAACGGTCGTTGCGATTAGTACAATAATTTCGGTCGTAGCGGTCGCAAATCCTATTATACTAATTAATAGGGATAATTACTTCAATTTTAACTATAGTACTAATAACCTTTTAATAAATATAAGAATAATACTCCTATATAACCGCTAGTAATACCGTTTTAATACCCTCCGTTTCTACTAAGTATTCGGCCAGGGTACCCTTTTTACCGGGCGGGTTAAAATATTATTTAATTTTAATATTTATATTAGTTCAAATCTAAACTATAACACTATATTAATTCTCGCCGGTATAGTAAAAAATACTTATTGCGTAGGCATAGCGGAATTTATATTAAATAAATTATAATAGAGTATTTTCGTTTCGGGCGATATCCCTAAAATCAAATCAGTCCTTAATAAATTTTCTAATTGCGGTAGCTAAGTCGGGTAGGAAATAATCGATTAGTACTTTAAATATAGGTTTAAGGCTATTCTAGCGTAGGAACCGGCGTTTTAAAAGTTTAATTTTATTACTCTACTAAAATATAGCTATACTACCCAATAAAGTAGAAAAATATTATATAATCTACTTTTTAATATCGGCGGCGGTATTTTTATTTTTAAGGAAGGATAAAAAACGTTTATAAAAGAGGAAAACGTCCGTATAAACTAAGGTCTTACTATCGGTAATAATACTAATATTATCGGGATCGGTATAAAAGGGGACGAATTGTCCAATATTTTTACATTTGAATTTAAAATTAAATCTCTAAAAGTAGGACGAATAATTAATATTAGCAGTACTAGTACAGCGACAATTATTAGGGTCGTTTCTAATTAAGTTATTACTACCGCTAGGGGGATTATTATTAGGGGGCCTACCGCCGGGAGGGGAACAGGGAGAAGGGGTATTTCCGTCCTTAGAATTTAAATTATTAGGGTTAGAATTACTATAACCGTAGCGGCCGGATTTACAATACTTCTTACAGCGAACTTTTTTAACTTTATAATACTTTCTATAGCAGCGCTTATACTTAAAATTAATCGAATTAAAATCATTAGAATTAAAGTTCAATAATAGGTTATTATTATCCTTAAACTTAGAGGGTTTATTACCTCTACCGCCTTAGTATAAAGCTTTAGAGATTTATTTGCCTTTTCCTTCGCCGGCGGCTGCGCGGACCTTAATTATTAATTATTTTTGGAGTTAGGTAACAATTTTAAAGCGTCCCTAGAATTTTACTAAGTAATAATTCAACACAGGACTATCGTAGTTTAAAAATAGATATAAATTAGAATTAATTATTTACTTAATATTAGGAAATAGGCCCGAATAAATAAGCGGAGTATACAATTAACGAATCGCCTTTATTTTATTAACGCTTAGGGAGAAATTAATTAATTTAGCGTAGTAAAATTGGGTAGGGTTAGGGCTACCGGTATTATTAACTATTGTAATATAGTATTTACTAGATTTAATACTAGATTTAATTAGAGGGTAATTATAGTTAGATATAGGCTTCTTAGTAGAATAAAACTCAATAGTAGGAATTCTAAAGTTTATACGGATTATTATTTCTATTAATTTATTAATAACTATTACTTTAGTATTATTTAGAGCCTAGCTAATAATGGGGGAATAGGTGCCGGCTTTGTAGAAATTAGCAATAAATTGAAATTATTATTCAATAATCTTAATCGCAACGGACATTTTCTTAATTTAAACTTTACTAATATCTAGGGACTTAACTATACTATTAAAGCGGCGGTTAGTCTCTACCTACTCTCTATAGAAAGTTAAATCTATTCGGTTAATATTAGTACTAAGTAGATTAACCTTTTAACTAGCCTAATCCAAGCTACTACCTACATCCTTAACTATATTATAAACTCCCTAAGAGTATTTAAAATTGTCTTTAATATTGGATATAGCGTCGTTAATATTTTTATTAATCTAAAAGATATTTTAATCTACTTTAACCTTAAGATTATTAATATAGATATTAATAAGGTTATTGTTGGCTACGTTAGTATTGAGTTCGTTTTAGAAATTATTGAATTTTCGGCTAGTAATTTAATTATAATATTTTATTTGGGTAAATATAAAATGATTAGTATTTTTACTTAAAGGTAGTTTGGGGGGTATATTTATACGTAAATAATTGTAACCGGGCGGAGTATTACTTCTAGTCCAGTATAAAGTCTTTCGAATAAGCGCTAGGGCCCCGGTTAATAAGGGATCTACGGATAAGGTACGAAATTTAGACAAAATAGATAAAATAGTATTAAATTAGGGTAATAAGGTTAGGATCGGGTTAAATAGTTTTTAAAAATTAGGAAGGGTCCTCTAATTAATACGGAGGGAAATATAAGAGAGGGAAATATGCTAAAAGGGTCGATTTTATCGGGGCTATTTAGTAAAAGGGGTAGGGCCGGACTAGTAGGGCTATTACCAGATTTAATACTTATTATACGAAATTTACAGTTAAATTGAAGATTGATTCGTTTAGTAAGGTTCTTAAATATCTTGCAATAAATAGTTAGTTTGAGAACATCGGGAGGAAACGGTACTAATTTACTAGGTAGGTCTTTATTATCGAAGGAACTAAGTATAGGGCTCGCTATAGCTATAGGTTATAGTATAGTATTAACGCTACAATTATAGAACTATATAAATATAGAGTAGGGGAGGAGATCGCTAATTCGAAATTACCGAAGTAAAATTACTAGAACGAGGGATACCCGTCGCGTTAAAGGATTATATTGTATATACCAAAGTCCGCGGGCGCAATAATTTGGATTAGGGTAGTATAATTAATTATATTAGTATTAACCGGTAATAATAGCAGTATTAAGAGTATATAAGAGTCTTACTAAGGGGCCGAAGTACAATTAAGTAAAAGCGTAAAGGAAAGAGGTGAGTAACTAAAGTAACCGAAGTGGCAATAGCCGGTGAAGGGGGGTTTGATTGTAGGGTCGATATTCGCCGAAGAGAGTTATAGGATTTAACGATCGGTTTGGATATATAAAGTATTGAAAGCAATTAAGCGAATTCCTAATAAAGGGATCGATTAATTAAAAATAGTTTAGTCAACTGGATCTTTCAATTATAATTACCAAATATTACAGTTCGTTAGGATATTTAGAGATTCTAAATATCTATTAATGTAATTAATAATATTAAAGTAAGAAAGCGAAATACAGAAGGGAAGTAAGCGGCCGTTGGCCGGCTTAGATAGGGATTCTTTTATACAAGAATCCCTAGTCCGAGTAGGGCCCACCTTAGCTTGTAGGGTAGGCCGTCCTACTTCCCGGCAACCGTCTACCAATAGTATACGACTGGCCTACACTCTAACTATAGCACTGGTTGTGCCCTGGCTATAGCACCGGACTGGGCATAGCTCAATTGAGCTGCATACCAGCCCAGCACCCTACTCTATAGCTAATCGTACATATCCGGTAACATAGATATTATTTTCAAATCTACGAGTACCGCTATCAATAGCCATCGGTAATAACGATACAACGCTATCGCTACGCTCGTCGTAGGATATTCTGAGGGACATAAACGACCCTCCTAAGTCGATTACCATTGTTAATTTTCGTTTTGGAGCACTCCTCGACGAGAAAACGGCGTTTCCGGTTTTAAAGCAGTTTTAACTCTTAGTAATGATAACGGACTTTATATTAATTATATAAGAGTTGCGTAGATAGGTTAGGGAATATCCGGATGAGTTTTCGCTTATTCCCGAAGCGAGGGTACAGTTTTTTCTGTCCGGAATATAGTAATTTATATTGTAGGTATCGATAAGAAGATATTTTATAGTAAATATACTAACGGGGGCTATATCTTCAAAACTCTTAATAACTTCAAAGCTCAACCGTAATTTTTTATAATTAATAGTCTTATTCCCTATACTATAAACTATAGCGCTTTATTAGTATAGGGTCCTTCTCCAACTCTCTAGAGGGGAAACTGTATAGCAATAAGCGCCGCCGGATAAAAACCCCTAGCTCTATCTCGGCCGTAGTTATTTATACTATTCGTACTTTATTAATAGTTATAATAGTTCTTACCTACTGCTATAATAAACTAATTTCCTTTCTCCTATTACTATATTATTCTAATATTAGAATAATAAGGATAATAGGAATAGGACTAGGTTTAACGTACCGCCTCCTCCGTTACCTCTTTATTTTGCCCCTACCGCTCCTTCCTCCGCTTTTTCCCTACTTCCCTATTTCATTTTCCCGTTTACCTCCTCGTTTTTCTACCTCCTTACCCCGTTTATAATTACTTCTACTTTACTTATTTACTATCTACCCCGTAAATCTACTTCTATTTATAATAGAATAAGGACCCCTTCTTCTATTTATATAATCCTTAATATAGTGCCCCTTTTTAATCTTCCTCCTTCTTCCTCCCTATTATAACCTTTATTAAAATAAGTTCCTCTAATTATTACCGCCCCAATTTGATTAATTTAACCTTTAATATAGAGGAGGTCCCCTCCCTTAATTTAGGGAAAGCCTACCCGCACCCCAACCGTTCCTAGGCGCACCCTCCCCCACCTAGAAAAATGGGGCGGTTTAGCTGATGATACCTGATATTGTAAATCCCATTTTTACCCGCAAAATTTCGTCTTTTCAATACACGCAACATGGCTATACCTTGGTCATTTCTTCTCCCTCTTTTTTATACGGCTAATTGTACCAGCACTTTATACCACACTAGCACTCTACACGCCATTACACTAGCACTTTATACGTATCTATAACAATAGTCTCTTAATGTACGTAATCTTACTCAAATTGATTAATTTTAATCGCTTTCAAACGCTAATAATCAATCTAAATACCTTTATACGATAAGGAACTACAATACCGCTATCGTCGCGCCTCCTCCTCCTCGCCGGCGCTATTAATCCTACCCAACGAATAAAAGTGGACTATACCAATCGACGATCCCTTCTTTAAGCTACCACCCGACCCCAACTTTTTCAATATCTTCGCGCAATTTATCGAACTATACCGCCGCTATCGATTTAATATTATAGTTCAACAGTCTTATAAGTACGAAAAAGGACTTAATAAAGGCGAGTATAGGAGGGTTATATACTAGTATAACTACGCTTAGTATAGAAGTTACCCCTAATGACTATATAAGATACAATGTACTATATTACGAAAAATCGTACTAGATTACCTATTTTGAATTATATTATAAGTATTCGAGAGGGACGGTCGTAAATAGACTGTACGGCCGTTAAACCTTACCTATTAAAGTTATAGTCCGTTAGAGTATTTATATAGCTACCTTATTCTTCGTATACGGGCTGTTACTACAAATTAAATAATATATATTGATAATCTTCTCTAACAATATAATTTAATTATTCGGTCTATTTATACTACTATTAAGCGATGGTATCCCTATTGATACTTAACTTTTAAAGATTTAGATAATTAACGGTAATCCCTTCGGCGAGTAGATTGAGATAGTTACGCTAATATATAAGGCTTTATTAAGAAGTTAAACCTCAATACGGCGGTAGTATTTAAGACTAAAGACTTTAACTATTATAGGAACGAAGGAGATAATAGGGAAGGTACTATATTACAGTATACCTTCTAGGTTACTAACTCCCAATAGTCTATATAGGAGCGGTTCTTATATATACTTCTTATTAACGCTATATATAAAACCAACCAATATTATACGCCGTTCGTATAAGGGGTAATTATTATATTAGAGAGATTATTTATACTAGTATTTCAAGCGGTTATTAATAACGAGAGGGAGGAGGGATTTATATAGCTAATTAAGGTATTTAATAAAGCTATAAAGGAGTTTAAGATCCTTTACCTTACCGTACTTATTATTAATAGTAATACTTAATTTATTTTTATTATCGACCCACTTCTACCCAACGTTCAACGCTAGTGTTATATATAGTATATTAATTATAATATTGTTAAGTACCTTAAAGATAATTGGATTATAATGCCTAAAAATAGCGAATCTTTAAATAATAATATTAATAATAATAAGGATTAGTTTAGTGAGGAGGACTCCCGCAATAGTAATTCTAACTCTTCTACTTAATAAAGAGAGGTACGTAGTCCGTTTAACGAGGATAATATTGAACGGTTACGCCGTATATATAGTAAGGTTAAGACTGCTATTAGGACGTAGGTTAGGCTGGGTCCGGTCCCTATAAAGGTTGTTAATACTAGAGTTGGCCTTTTTTATTTATAGCAGTATATAATCTACTCCTCGTCTAAATCGGACTTTAAGAAGGCATAGTCTCTCCTTTATTATTAATTTGACGGTATATAGGAGGCTATCGTTAAATAAATCCGGCTCGAGCTTATATTATACTAGTTGAAATAGGCTAGTTACTATATACGGTACTACTTTAATTGTAGGTAGTGCACTATATTACTAAATGAATCTAATAATAGCTCATTAAAATCGTATAGGTTGTTGGTTTGTAGGGGGTTAATTGATCTTTGTAAGGCTGTAACTATATATATTACTATTCGTTACGAACTCTTTAACTAGAAGCTAGCCTCGTTAGTAACCCGCGCGCGCACTACGTAGATGGGACTTAGTTATTTATAGTTTAGTTCTACCCCCTTAAAAATAATTTTATAGGGGGTTAATCTACTTAATAAATAATACTAACAATTAAAAACAATGTTCCCTAATATTTAATACCCTTATAGTGGTCGTTTATAGCTATATCTATACAATTTTCGTACCTAATATAGGCTCCCTTATACTTACGAAATATAAGCGGCTTATAATATTAGTAAGGTAGTCTAGGTTAATAAAGTTAATTATTACTACTTTTAGTATTTTATTTAACGTTAGGTAAAGTCTATCTATTATCAGTCCGGTTATCCCTATACTAATTTATATAATAGGACGTAATAGATAAGTATCTATACCTTCGCCTAACTACTATAGCGGTGCGCAAAGGCCGCCCCCCCCAATTAGAACGGTCCCTTTAGTAATAAGGCTATCCTTAAATTAAAGGGACCCTATAGTAGATCTAAGAATATATACCCCATACAAGCTTTAGCGCGGTACAACTATTCCCGATATAAGATTGGGCCTAGTATTGAACAATTGGATGCTTAAGACGAAGTACGTAGTTGTATTGAGGTAGCCGACGATAATAAAGATAAGGATGATAAGGATAATGAGCTGGCTTAATATTGGGTAGAGAGAGTATAGGAGGTATAGCGGCGGGAGGAGGCGAGAAAGGAGGAAACCGTTGAGATATTTTTAATTGGCTTATTTAACGAGCTTTCTGAATTGTCAGATGTCAGTATTTAGAGTAGAGTAGACTGTAATCAATACTATAGAGACCATAGAAATATCGCGAAATTTGAATTGTAGAGACGCATTTGCAGGTCGGTGACCCAGCTACGAATGTTACTAGACATTAAAAATATGGAAATTTACCGCTAAAACCCGATAATTTACATGTCTGCTGACATGGGGTGCGCCTAGGAACGGTTGGGGTGCGGGTAGGGTTTCCCTTAATTTATCTCCAGGCCCTACGTCCCCTATAATTTTAGAACCTACTTTCCTTACTCGTACCCTCTATAATTTCCTTAATATCTATCATCCCCCTCTAAACCGGTATAACTTCCTTCCCCTTACCTCTCGGCCTTTATACTAACCTAATTGATATTATTCGGAGATTCCTTACCTCTACTATATTCTAAATCTCGCCTCCATCCTATATTCTAATAATAAGCCTAATTCCCCCAACGCCTTCCGTAAGGTTATTACTAAAAGGATTTATCTTATCTCGGCGTCCGGTAAGTCTTTTATTTTCTATCCTCTTCCTTTTACTATTATTTAACTCTTACGTTTAGCTACCAGCGCCCAGAACGCCACCTATGCCCACACCTACAAGCAGTACATACTGGACGTCCCTACTAGCCTTTGCGACGCCGTAATTATTTATAGCGGATTGATTATAAGTAATGAATTGTAATTCCGAATCTATTTCGCTCCATACTTTTTAATAAGGGTAGGCGAAGAGGATTATTATTCTTCTTATTCCCTCTACTATAAACTATAGCGCTTTATTGGTATGGGGTCCTTCTCTAGTTCTTTAGAGGGGAAAACCGTAAGGCGTTAAGCGCCTCCGGATGAAAACCCCTAGTTCTATCTCGGCCGTAATTTACTATACTGTTCCTACTTTATTTACAACTATAACGGTTCTTACCCACCGCTATAGCAAATATAATTTCGTTTCTTCTATTATTATATTGTTCCAATATTAGAATAATAGGAATAATAGGAATAGGACTAGATTTGGTATACTACTTCCTTCGCCGCCTTTCTATTTTACTTTTTACTACTCCTTCCTCCACCTTTTCCCTACTTCCTTATCCTATTTTCCTATTTACTATTCTATTTCTCCGCCTCCTTCCCCCGTTTATAAATACTTCCGCCCTATTATTTATTCTCCTACCCTACAGTTCTACCCTTATTTATATTAATATAAGGACCCTTTCTTTTATTTATATAATCCCTTATATAATACCCCTCTTAATCCTTCTCCTCCTTCCTCCCTATTATAATTTTTATTAAAATAGTTTCTTCCGGCTATCATCGTCCTAATCCTATCGATTTAACCTCCAATACAGAAGGTTCTTCTCTTATTATATCCTCGGACCCTATATTCCCTATAATTATACCCTTAGAATTTATATTCTTTATTTATACTTTTTACAATTTCTTCGGTAGTTATTCCCCTTAGAACTAGTATAATTTCCTTCCCTCCTTCTTTAGTTTTTATACTAATTTAATTAATAATTCTCCCCCAAATAATTTTCTCTTGGCACCTACTACTAGTTGGTTGTTAGGTAGTTAAATTAAGGATTACCCTTATTTAGTACCTTTAAATACCTTTGGGCTAATAATAGTCTAACCTTCTATTTGAATAATAACGACGAAGGGATTCTAGAGAATTGACCTTCGTCTTCGATAAGCCGGTAGTCCAGAGCCGAACTCTTCGATATTTACTATTAAAGGAAAATAAAGGGGCGCCGAAAATAATATTATCTACCGGGCTTCTAACGACGCTACCGAATAATAACGCCGGCCTTAAAGCCTACCAACAGAAAGCTACAATGAATAATAATTACTTTAAAAATTCTACCTTAGAACGCTATTTATTGGACTTAAAACGGTTAGGCTATATTCTAATTATTATATCTTTCTCTAATCTTTTCTCTTTATTAACTAAAGAAGGACGGCGAACTAATTTTAGAGGTTTTTCCCCTTATAATTTCCCTCTAACGGTATTAACCTCTACTTCTCGAAATTAACTCTAAAATTTTATAAGGGTCCGTACTTTCGGGTAAAGATAGGACGAAGGTTCAATTCGATAGCAAATACTAAATTGGGGCCCTTAACTAAGGTATCTCTTTTCGGGGGCTAGAAATACTAGTAATAGGCCGTAATTTGCACTCTACTTTTTAGGGGTTATAGAAGGAGGATTTGGGCCAATTTCTTATATCTAGTGGCTACGTACGTCTTATGCCCTTAGGGAGGCGGAAGTCGACGTTAAAAATAATAATAATAATAATAATAATAAAATACTAATTTAATTAATATTATTTGTAAGATTCCTTATTTTTATTATATTCTAGATTTTATTTCTATTTTACATTCTGATAATAGGTTTAATTCCTCTAATACCTTCAAGAAGGTTATCGCCGATAAGGTTTACTTTATTTTATCTACCGGTAAATTCTTCGTTTTTTATTCTTCTTTTTCATTATTTAATTCCTATATTTTTAATTAGCGGTGTTTAAAATACTACTTATAATTATATTTCCGGTAGGTATATGTTGGACGTCCCCGCCGGTTTTTATAATATTTATAATATTATTTAGATGGTAGTTATTACTATAATATTGGGTAGTCCGGATAGGTTTAATTGTAATTTAAATACCTTCGTTCGTATTATTAATAAATTTACTAATTATATATATATTTATTTAGAGCGAGACGGCCTTCCTTCCGATTATAAGTATTTTCCTTATATTTTAAAATATAATATTATTAAATAATAGTAGAAAGGTTATTACGAATTGGTTGCGAAGGATATTTATTATAGTTATATTCCTTCTCTATCCGGCGGTAGCGCTATAAACCCGGTTTGGATTATATCCGGTTCTAATAGTAGTACTATTATTTTTATATATATTATATCCGGCGGTAATAGTTATACTATTTCTATTTATATAGTTTCTAATTTTAATAGTATTAGTAGTTCTATTCCCAGTAGCCTTATAGCCGTTAATACTCCTAACTGCGCCCTTATAAATAATAATTGGATTTAATAGTATTGTTAGGTTATTGCGAATTAGGTGTGTATAATAGAACTATTCGAATAATTTTTTAAATATAATTGAACGTTCGTTAAATAATACTTTTCGGTTCTTATTATAATTATAGTTTAAATAATTCCTATAGTTAGTACAAATATTTCCTTTTTATTACCGTCCTATTATTCTAGTATTATCAATATTTTATTTTCTTTTTAAGAGTATTTTATAATTTCCTTATATTATTCCTCCTTTAATTCGATTATTAAATAATACTCTTTTAACTCCCCCAATTTTAACGTTTATAATAAAATCCTTTCGGCTTTAATTCTATCGTCTAAGTATTTTTAGAATTCTTCCTTTATTAATAGCTAAATTTTTAGGTTTAATTAAAAGATAGTATTTGTATTGAGGTAATTTAGGATAATATAGGCGAATATTTCTTTTTCGAACCTATAGGCGTAAATAGGGGTTAGGATATTTAGTATTTTCCTTTAATAGAGGAAAGTTCGGAGGCCGATAATTTCTATTCTAATTTAGATAAGGAGGGAATTCTTCGCTTTAATTAGCGGGTATAATTATTTTTTGTCTTCTTTTAATTATCGGCGTTTTCCTTTTTTTTTCTTTATACTAATTATATATCGTTAGATAGCCTTTCTATTAAATTTGGGGGTAAGGTCGGTAATAGTGATTTTGTACCGTCGTTCTAATTTTATTATTATTACCGCTAGGTAGTAATTATAGTACAATACCTATTCCCGATTTGTTATATCTTTTAATTATTCTTCTTTATTAACGGTTATTAGTTTTAGAGTTTATAATAGTAGTAACGGCTAAATCCTTAATTCTAAGGGGGGTTTAGCTATTATTATTAGTAGTTTTTCTATTAGTATTTACATTTTAGCCTACCGAATTTTAATTATATTATTTTCTAATTTATTAGTAGGTAACCGACTTTCAATTCATTATATCTAAATATAATTAAAGACTTAAATTATAGTCCCCCGGACGAACCGGGCTTAGTCCGTCCGGGCGGACCTTTTTTTAAAGGCCTAGACCCTTTTATTAAGGTAGAGGTCGAGCGGCGGATAAAAGGTTTCTATTTTTAAATTTTATATCGGCGTAGCTTTATATACTTTAGTAATAATTCTTAAATATTTAGTTTAGTATTTCGTTAGTCAAATTACTATTCCCTAAAACTTTCTATAAATTTTAATTGGTTAGTAGACTACTAAAGCTCTATATATAATAGTACTATGAATATATTTAGTATATATTTTCCTTATTCGAATAAAAGAGTAACCCTATATTTTCACTACTAATTTCGTAAATATATTCGTTTGTATTATTATTTTCTTTTTTATTACTTTTATATAAGCTTTATAATTGAATTTACGGTTTAATTAGGAGTAACCCTCCGCACACCCACCCCATTCCCTATATACACTTAAAAAGCTAAAATAGTAGGTCTAAATAACCGATGACACCTAATATTATAAATCCCGTTTTTACCCGCAAAATTTCGTCTTTTCAATGTACGCAACATCGCTCTAACTTAGCTATTTCTTTTAAACTCTTTTATACTATTAATTATACCTATTTTATACTACTAACTGTCGTACATCGTAATATAATAATATAATAACGCTAATATACCCTTAATATATATAATCTCACTCAAATTAATCACCTTCGATTATTTGCAATCGATATTAATCGTATACAATTACTTATAATCGATAAATACCGTTTCTAATTTCCTAAAATACTTCTTCCTCGATATAACTTCGCCATCGTTACAATTCAACCTTTTTATTATTTACCTTTATAAGTAATTGTACCTCTTTTAATAGCGACGCTAAATAGATTATCCCTCCTAATAATAGCGCCTTTACTCTTCTACCTACCGATTTAGACTCTATAATAGGGGAAATTATTAAAATATATCGTCGGTATAAATTCGGAATATCTATACTTCGCACTAACTACTTTAAGAAGGGACTATATACTAACGAATTCTACCGCAAAGTCTTTCAATACGACTATACCAAACCTATCCCTAATATAAACGCCAATCCTTATAAAAAACGATATACGACTATTCGAAAGATTATTAATAAATATCTATTCCGTATTATAGTACAATACTTAAAGAAGAACAGTTATAAATATACTATTAAAGCACTCAATTGTATATATAAAAGCTACCCTCCATCGCAAGACTTATTAAACTACTTAATTTTTAGATAATAGTCTTTGGATACCAACAATTATAAGGACATTACGAATCTTCTTCGCTAATAGGAGTTAATTATACGTATTATATATATAATAGTTAAAGAGCAATACCCTAAACTATTATTTACGTATACGGATCTTAAGAATATACAATAAAGGATACACCGATACAATAACGGAGGGTATACTAATACTCAAACATTCGTACGTACTCTCGAGAATAATAGGCTCATTATATTATAGTACTATTTTTTTAATTACTATAAGGGTAACGAAGGCTAATAAAAGGAGGAACCCAATATACTACAGTACAATCTCTAATATTTAAAGAAGTAAGAGAAGATGTAGAAGCGATATTTATATACTTTACTACTTAATACTACGTATAAAACGAACCGTTACTATATACCAATCGTATAGGGTATTATAGTCACCCCTAAAAAGTCCTCCATACTAATCTTTTAAACAATTATTAACAACAAGAAGGACGAAGGATTTAGTTAGCTTATTAACTATATTAGGAAGACGATAGAGGAAATATTAATCCCTAAACCGTTAATTATTATTATTAACAGTAATAATTAATTTATTAGAACTATTAATCGAACTTTCCTAACCGTTCAATATTAACGTTATATATAATATATTAACTATAATATAATTAAGTACTTCAAGGATGACTAGCAACGTATAGAACCTAATAATACCATAGCGGAAAAATGCGCTGGGGAATAAGGCGTATGAAGGTTGTTAAGAGTTATTTGCCTTGGTAACGAAACAAGACCTATTGGGTCGATAAGATATATTCATTTAACAAGATCTATCGGGCTGAGGGAGTGCTCTAATTAGTCAATTGGGTTAAATTTAAATATCCACTATAGACGGTCGCTAAAACTCTTAAGTACAGTACATATTCTTAACGATCTATCGCAGAGCGTACGGACCTTTGCGCATTACCTGCTAAAATAATCGCTGGACTTACACGTTTAGCGACCAACTTTAGTAGACAATGCGTAAAGGTCCGTACACGTAATAAAAAAACCGCTAACATATACTACACTCAAGTACTTTAGCGACCGTATACTACATGGCGAAATGCATTAACACTACAATACTACACAATCTGCACATCACAATATTACCGGCGA
This sequence comes from Neurospora intermedia, assembly GCA_037102815.1. Lineage (NCBI taxonomy): Eukaryota > Fungi > Ascomycota > Sordariomycetes > Sordariales > Sordariaceae > Neurospora > Neurospora intermedia. The sequence goes on from BTPP01000007.1 coordinate 2,229,307, forward strand.
AATAGGAACAAATTGGACAATCCGTTTTTTTTCTATGTTTTTTTTCTATATTTTTTTCTTTTAGCTTTTCTTAACTAAAGGTAAAATAATAACGGAAGAGAGTTCAAAGATTAGTTGACAATCAAGTAGAATCCAACCAACCTCTTATACCCTTATTGCTATAATAAGGCTACAAATACGTATTAGCCACTCTCTATATTAAGGTAGAATAACGGAGGGAGTTCGAGGACTAGTTAACGCTAGCCTCTTATACCCTTATTGCTATAATAAGGCTATAGATACGTATTGGCCACTCTCTCCGTTAATATATATTACTCGGATATAGTTAATAATATTAAGAGGATATATCGTTTGTAATTATTACTACTAGTAGTAATTAGTGCGATAGCGGGTAAAACGTTCAGCAAGAATCTCGGATGGGCTGGGTGAACCGTCGTTGGTTAATAAATCGTCGGTATTATAGATATTATACCTATAATACTGGTCCCTAAATTCTGGGAGTCTACTACGTCCATGGCGACGGCCTTTGCGTACTGAATTAGTAGTACTACCACTAGCGTTACTAGGAGTGGGTATATTGGCTGTATTACCAGGGGCAACTAAAGAAGTACTACGGGTTTAGGACCGTATAAATATACGGCTTAGGGTAGTAGTAGCAGTGTTAGTGGGTGTAGTAATTTGTGCCGCACACGATATTGAACGAGTCGATATAGTACGCCCGAGGGGGGTTTGATTCGATATAGAAGCCGAGCGCGCTTATAATACAATCGTTGCATTTGCGAATGATGGCCTCTTATATAAAGTTTGTACTTTTGGCTTTGCGCTGGATGAAGATATATCTTGTAACTCGGTAGACGTAGATACTTCGATCATTGGTATAAGTGCGGGAGTTTTGCGGGGGCTGGGTCGTAGGGCGAGTGGCGAGTTCGCGGCTAGCGGGGACAATAAAGAAGACGGCTCTTTGGCCTTTGCAGCCTCATCTTACTGCTTCTTGAGGGCAGCAGCTTAACGAGCAGCCTCCTTATCCTTTTACTACTTCTTGATAGCAGCAGTTTGACGAGCAGCCTCCTTATCCTCTTGCTGCTTCTTAAATAGCAGCAGCTTAACGAGCAGCCTCTTCATCCTCTTACTACTTCTTAAGGGCAGCAGCTTAACGAGCAGCCTCTTCATCCTCTTACTACTTCTTAATAGCAACAGCTTAACGAGCAGCCTCCTCTTCCTCTTACTGCTTCTTAAGGGCAGCAGCTTAACGAACAGCCTCTTCATCCTCTTACTGCTTCTTAATAGCAGTAGCTTAACGAGCAGCCTCTTTATCTTCCTACTACTTCTTGAAGGCAGCCTCTTTATCTTCCTACTGCTTCTTAAGGGCAGCCTCTTTATCTTCCTACTGCTTCTTAAAGGCAGCAGCTTAACGAGCAGCCTCCTCGTCCTCCTTCTGCTTTTTAAGTCGGGCAGCCTCTTCCTCCTACTGCTTTTTAAGGGTAGCCTCCTCTTCCTCCTACTGCTTCTTGAGGGCAGCCTCCTCTTCCTCCTACTGTTTCTTGAGGGTAGTAGTTTGACGAGCAGCCTCCTCGTCCTCCTGTTGTTTCTTAAATCGAGTAGTTTTCTCTTTGTCGATACGAGCAGCTTCCTCCTTTCGCTACTTCTTACAAGCGGCCCTCTCGCGCTCTTCGTAGTCCTTTTCCCGGCGAATAGCTTCATTGTATCGACGAACCTCGTTAAGATTTACGGGCCTAAGTATACCTTCGGCTATATTAATAATAAATTTAGTAATAGAAGTAGGGAATACCTCTTCGGTTGGTTCGGATTCGATTGGTTCGCTTGGTATATAAGCATCCAATATCTAGATATTTGAATCGATTATTATATTATTGGATTTATTACATTGGTTGGCTTTCTCGATGGCTGTCTGGACTAGATTCTGCACTACTTTAAGTACTATAAGCCATACGTACGACCCTAGCTAATATATATTTTATAACTTTTATAAGTTATACTCTTCTTCGATATTTAATAGCGTTTCAAATAGGCTAGTACGGATGTCCAATAGTAATTAATTTTCAAATTAGGAAAGTAATTTTCGATAATTATTATAGTTATTTTTCGGTAACTTAATAGGGGTCGTTAGACGAAATAAATTATTAATTTGTCGCGTATATCGGATAATCTTGTAAATACCGTCGATATACGCCTACGGGTTATTGAAATTCAGTTGGTTATTTTTAAATTAGGTAGCGAACTCCCGGTACTATTCGGCTGAGAACCTATTAATTGCTTCGTTTATAAACCTTTTAAAATAGCTAAAGTCCCGTTTTAATTATATATTCCATATCCTTTCCTCTTCGAAGACTAGATCTTTAATACTAAATTATTCTTCTTCGATATCGGGCGTAGGGCTGGCGGTAGTACGTTTAATAGTAGGGCGTTCGGGCTATAGGGATTTGGTATATAGAGGGAGAGGAACGGCCGAAACCTTCTTCTCGGTTATTAGCTTAGGCTTAATAGGCTTCGATGCAGGGGGGACAGGGGGCGGCGGTACGAATATCTCTTTCTTAGCCCTTATTTTAGGCATTATAATAATTTACGGCCAAGGAGTGTCTAGAATAACCTCAATTTCGAATATAAATGACTTAACTTTCGCTAATATATTATTAAAGGAGTAATTGGCTAATTATAAATCCTATATATACTATAGTATATCGGCCTTCTTTTTTAGTGTATTAGAGCCCGGCTTGTATATATATTATATAAAAATGCCGAATTATTTTATTTAATCCTAGGTTATTTTGAACTTGGACTTCGGAATTGGTAAGGGCGATACGGGTACGGCTACGGGTATACGTAAAGACTCAAATATCTTTAACATTTTATTATTACTACTCGAAGGGGGTAATCGCCTCTTCGCTAATTCGGTAACCGATAGTATAGGTGAATCGAGCCTTAGGCTTATAAATAGATCGTCTTCTAGCAGGTTCTCCGAGGCGACTATTTCGGTATTGTAATTGCGAACGCTAATTGCATCTAACGATCTTGAACTATCGGGAGTAGAAAGCGATAATAAAGGGGGAGGGGGTGAATCTATAGTATTATACGTATTCTAGAACTCTGTCGGATTAATTATAATAATATTATTAATATATAAAATAGTAGGATTATTCTAAAAGAAGAGGTCTAATTCAATATTTATTAAATTTGAATATATAGTAAGACTATTAAAAACCCTCCTATACTTTTAGCGGGCATAGAAGTTAATTGGCTATATATTATTATTATAAATCTATACCTATATACGACCCTTATTATTCGCTATAGTAAATTCCTCTATATAAACCTCCCTAACTTCCCGGAGTATAGTAATATATATTAGTTTAAAATAAAAAAACTATAGTTTTTTATTCTTTCTTTCGGTAATAAAATTGGTTTTCCAATTTAAAATTGGAGCGATAAATTTAAAGAGGGATATATATAATACGCTGTCGAACTTCTTATATACCTACTATTTAGTATATTCAATATTTTACCTAGAGAATCTAGGGGCTTACTCGTTAAATATACTATTTTAATATACTTTAGGGAGGGTATATTATTAGTAGAAGCGGAAGTCGGTTGGGTAGTCCCTAATCTAACTTATAATAAACTAGATCGTTTTATTAAATAGTAATTCGTACTTATACTAAGTAAATTGTTCGTTAGTATATTCATAGAATTCGAAGAATATAGTTATAAGTATATTAATTTACGGGTAGAGAGTATAAATAATCAATAATATAAGGGTATTAGTAGAATACGTAAAGAACGCTTTGTATTGTATAGTATCAATACGATTCTTTATATTAGTCTATTCATCGTCGGTATACTTATATAGGTCCGACTTCTAATTATAGTATAAATAGTATATTTAAAATACTACCTATAATAAGTTTTTATAATTAAGTAGGAGGAAGCGGGACGGGTAGATTTAATTGAGGTACTTAGTAAATAGGTATTATTAACTAACGTATACGAAAATATTAGAAGTATATAGTTTTATATTACTAGTACCTTTTCAATTCTACTTCGTATAACGGTACCTCCCTTACTAGGAGTATAATACGGTAGTAGAGGGGGGAGGGGGTTTTATAGTATTATCGGCTGAAGTTCTCTTCCTAATGTAGACATAGATACGGGCGCAGATCTAGACCCAGACCCAAACGCGGGCGCGGGCGCAGGCGCGGTAAGTATCACGCCTTATTATAATTATGGCTAGATAGGGTACTCGTTAGGTCTACAAAATCGACCATCTGACTAGCGGGCGGGCCACTAGTTAGGGACAGCGACTCGTATATGAACAGCGATTCGTACCGAGCGGGGTACTTACTCCACACGCAATTTAACTAGCACATGGAAGTCGCATAGCCGGAGCCAATAATATTTTATAATAATATATCCATATTTCTTAGCTGCATTAAATATCGCTAATATAATTAGCATTTGCACTAATACGTAAAATTATCATTATTTTACATACACATAAATTATTTACACTAGAAATTACATTTAACCTCCTTGTAATTAGAATCCCCATACTACTCCTCTTCATTACCGTTGTTATTATCGTCGTCGTCTTAAATAACTTCATCCTTATACTCTTTATACTCCTTATCCTCTTAATTTATCTATACCCATCGTTTATCGTTGGGGTACTACTAATCTAAATCCTTCTATATATCTACTAGCTTATTATCTTCAACCTCAACCTCTTCAAAATTAATTTACTTATCCTTCAACGGTATAATACCCTTACTAATTAATTATAATACAATAATATTATTTATAACCTTCTTTTTCGCTTTATTAAATACTTATAGAATATATAGTTTGGGGAGATTACTAAGAGATTACTAATAGAGTAGTAAAGTTATATTATTTATAGTATATTTACCCCCTAACCGTTTAACTTCTTTATCTATAGTTCTTTATTTTTTAATTTAAAAGTAATACCAGCAGTTAACTCTCTCCTCGTAGTATTTAGTAATTAACTAATCTTTATTAGAAAGGCGGGTATTATATAATTTAATATACTTTTAAATTATTTTTCTAAAGGTCTTAAAAACCCTCAACTGTAATTTCTCGTTAACTAGCCACGCTTTTTATACTATAATAAAACTACTAATCTATATTCTTAATATACTTTACTCTTATTGAAACTTACAATTATAGATATATTCGTCTTCTTTCTTAGTAAAAGTAATATACTAGTATTCATCTATTATAGTACGTAAACGGCCGTCTCTAATAATAATAGTACTACTATACCTTAATAAGCAATTAGTATTACGAGAATTATATAGTACTTTATTAATCGCCTCCTCTTTATATTTATATTTAAATTCAACCTCCCTTATAGCTACTAAATTAAAGGCATTACTAACCTTATCTCGCTTAGCAAATACATATAAAACCGTTAATAATATAACGCAATCACCCTTAATTATAAATAAAATCCGTTAATTAATATAATTACTATACTCTTTAATAAAAGGGAAGTTGAACGCTAATATAATTATACTACTCCAATCTATTTAAGAATAACCCTTTTACTTTAATATAAAAGGCTCTAATACTATAGGGAGTTTACTTACTATAATAGTACTATCTACAATAGGGGGACTATTTAATATAATAATTTCGTTGGATTCCTCTTCTAATATATAAAATTATAATTTTTCTATCTCTATACTAAGATTAATAATCCCCTACTCAGTAAAACGAATAATATACCTTCGTCTTTACTTAATATACTTATTATTTATTAATAAGGTTAACGGATTGCAAAGGTTTAAAAATATAAAATTAGGGTTAAATAGATTTAAATTAATATACTTCTAAGTAGAGTAAATATTCTTTATCTTTATTACCTTCTTACGTACTACTTTTAAACTATTAAAAAAGTCTAACTTATTATAATCAACGTTATTAAAGGCGAACTTTTTACGTATATTAATTTAATAAAAGTATTTATAAATCTAAAAGATCCTAATATCGAAAAGTTAAAAGAAGTATATTAAATAAGGGGGTAAGAGAAAGAGTATAGTATTATTCCTCCTATATTACTTATAGAATTTAATAATATAGTAACTACTATAATTATCCAATACTAAAACTCGCCTCTCCTCTTTATTAAGGGGGTAAGAGTACTCCTCCTAATATTTAAACCAATTAAGCGTATACTAATCATTTATATAATTTCGTAGGGAGGTAGCGATAATTATCCCATCGTTAAGGGAATTATTAATATACTTATATATAATATTAACGCCGGAAAGTAAGACGAAGGGAAGGATAGTCCGACTAAATATAGAAATAGCCTTAAGAATAATAATAAGAATCCTCTAATTAGGGTTAACGGATTATACTTCAATTATTTTACTATAAATTTATATATAATAAGCCTTATTTAATACGCCGACCCTAAAACTAAACTTATCCCTATTCTATATATTATTTAACTTAATATTATATTTAGTAATAATATTATAGAAGAGATAAAAGACTTCTTTTATATTTACTTTAGTTTATAAAGCTTTATATACCTATACTATAGACTTCGTACGTATATTATAGAAATCTCCCCGTTATAAATATTGTTATACCTAATAAACCGTAGCTCTTAATATACGCTCTCTACTACTATTATTATAATTAAATCTAATAATAGTAATTACTATAAATACTAGCCGTATTAATATAATTTCAATACCTAACTAACTAATTAATTTAATTCGTAAAGTCTCTAAATAATAATAATACTAACCAATAAATATTTGTACGTTAACCTAAACTTATAATACTAAATCCTCCTCTCTAATTAATAATTTATTAAAACCCCTATTCTCGGCTAGAGGGTATACTCCCTTATAATAACTAACAACCTATTTATATAGAACTCAAAATACCTTTACTATATTTACTATAATTTTAAATCTATTATTCTAAAATACTTTTATAGCGGTTTAAATTCTCCCCTCTATTAGTAACGTCTTCCAAATATCGCTAATAATATCCTTAGTATTAAAAGTTAAATTAATAAATACTAGTATAAGGCGCTTAAAGCCGCCGGCGGATTCACAAAATCGACGAAGTATAATATAATTAATAGAGGATATAGCGGCGGTAGGGTAGTCCAATAGTGAGATAGAGGGAAGTAATATAGTAAAGGGATAGAGGGATTGAACAAGGGGGGTTAAGTACAATCAAGACCGATTGCACGTAAATATAAGTATAATAATTAGTATTATTAATTCAAATGGGCATTTTAGAGTATAAGCGGTTGGAGTACAAAAGAGTGCAAATGGGTAGTACACAATCAGAGTGTTAGGCAGTGCGGGGAATTGGGCTGAGATTACGCTGTTGCATCTAAAAAAATATGTAGTTGAATAGAGCTATATTGATTTGCTAGTAAAATGGCAGTGTGGGGAAGTACCCCCAGTTTCCGGTACGAGTCGTTGTTCATGTACGAGTCGCTGTCCCTGATTAGTGGCCCGCCCGCTAGTCAGATGGTCGATTTTGTAGACCTGACGAGTATGCGGCATCTTCCTAACCTTAATATAATATTAGTAATATCGAGATTGAGGAATAAATTAAAGCATTAATTAGTATATAATAATTTATATAACGACGATGAGGTCTATATTTTCTATTAGTAACGCCACCTACTGTCTGTAATAGTTGGGGAGGGCTATCGTTGCCTCCGCTATTACTTTCTGCTATAGTAGATAAGATAAATAGATATGCGCGTACAATTGCTTATACTCTCGCGCTTTTACTTGTACTCTCGCGCTTTTGCTTATACTCTCGTGCTTGCCTGCGTGCCTAACTCGTAGTTGGTGTTCGAGGGTAGGATTTTGAATGTAGAGGTAGACACAGAGTTGTGCGCGGTAGTTTAAATATCTGATACGGATGCTAGTCTGGTGGGGGTTCCTTTTGGTTCTATATTCGTCGATTAGAGGTAGTAAATGGTCCTGGAAGTAAATAGTCCTGGAAGTGAATGGTCCTGGAAGTGAACGGTCTTATTGCCCGTACGTAGTAAGTGAATAGCGATGCGGTAAAGCTATGACGTAGTAAAGTCGCGAATACCTTAGGTAGCGGGCAGTGAATGGAAATACGGCTAGTATATCCACCCTACAAATTATACTCGCCTACGATTCCTTTACCCTCTTAATCCTTTAATCTTTCTATTTACGCACGGCGCTCTACTTTATCGAAAGTCGATAAATAATTTATAATAATACGCGGCGCCCGTTGGAAGCCGGCGTTTAATAGGCGCCAAATTCTTAGGACGTAGGCCAAATTGCGGTAAAAGCAGTAGATGAATAAGGCGGTAGAGCTATCTATATATAGCAAATATAGTGATAGTAATATTGATATCGAATATAGCGATAGTGACATTGATATCGATATTAATAGTAATATTCGGATGGCAGGGCTCGATACCGGCGGCGATGAACTCAAATGTATTATAGTAGAGGACTAGACGCGGATTGAAAACGATATACAAATATTTAATATCGATAATCTTTAGGAAATATTCGTTAGCGGGGCTAGTAGGTATAGCGGGGATAAATATTAATTAACGGTACTACTATTGCTTAAAGGGAGTGAATTCGAATTTAACGACGACGACTATAAATCTTCGATCTTTGTAATAAGAGGAGTAAAGAGACAAATATTAACGTTTACCGATTATATTTAATCATTAATATTAATAATATTTGTACCGGTAATATTAAAGATATTGTAGCACGGGCCGGGGTTCCTCCTAACGAAATTATAGGAATTGGCGATTATAAAGAAAGGAGGTTTATTCTTATCGAGGACTTTAAACTATTTAATAAATTAAATCTAAATATAACCGGATACAAAAAGGCTATTAAAGAAGGTCCTATTCCGATATACCTACTTAATAAAAATAATATTTCGATATTCCTCGGTACGCGATAGAATAAGTCGGTCTAATTATTAATAATTAAAAAGGCGTTGGCTACGTATACCGATTTAATAGGTCTCAGCCGACGAAATTATAATACCTTACAAGAGGTTTTTATAATAATCCGGAACGATAATAATAATATACTATTAGTAGTACTAATATTGCCTAAGTAATTATCGATATTAATAAGGAAAATACAAAATCGAATATTAATAATGAATATACGCGAGGTAAAAATTCCGTTAAATATTATAAAGATGCCTATTTTACCAACCGGTATTAAAGTAGACGAGTATTGTAAAATCGAAGTATTATATACCCGTTATAAATTGGATAAAGTAATTAGGACTATTAAACGAGCTGAAAATCGCGCTGTAAAATATACGGGAAACGATATTCTAGAAAGCCAGGCATTAGAGAAAGTAGTAGAGCATACGAATATAAGAGTAGAGAGGCTTAAACGCATAATTGAACCCCAGCTAGAAGACCCTGCGGGTAATAGCAGGAATATAACCCCAGCCGATTTCAATGCGGGGATTGCACAGCTGCCCTTTCCGATACTAGTATCTATAAATACGATTACCTTCTTCGATCTACTTACAGTTTTTAGGAATATAGCGATATCGGACATTAGAAAGCGGGTACACTCTACTCCGGGCAATTTTATCGATATACCCAGCGAACTATTCGAATTATACACATAATTATTATTAGTCTATACTATATTCGGCCGTTTTACGTATATTATACTCGAAAATAGTATTAAGGGTCCGGCTATTTTCCCTAGCGATTAGATCTATTATAGGTGTACTAATTATTGCCCCCTATTTTGCAACAATATTCCTAATAATGAAATATTATAAAAAAGTTATCTCGGCCGTATATATAGTATTGGGTTTAACTATTGTAAAAGATTATATACAGATATTAAAGACCAATTGTACTTATAAATATAGGAAGTATACAAATAAGGAACTACTATAGTAAATTTAAATAGTATTGTATTTACACCGGTATATAAAGCTAGGGAGTTAATTTTAATATTAGTATTAATATATATTCCGGAAATGAAAATCTATACTCAATTAAACGTATTTATCGATCATTATTTTAGCGAAAACTATAGTAACCTAAGCGTTATCCCCGCTAAACTATATATCGGTAAAGGTAAGAACCGAAGAGGCAAGTAAAAGGCACTTTTCCCCAAATATATTACTCTAGTATTTCAATATCTATAGGACTAAGAAGAGATATATTATATAGTCTAGCGTATAGTTAGAACGGTAAATAATAGTTTAATAAATATATATTATATTATATTTATATATTATACTTACCCTCTACAAAGTGAATTAGAATTCGAAGAATAGGGGCGAGAAGAATTTAAAGAATAGAATAAAGATAGAGAGGGTAACCTACGTATTATCTCGTTTCCGCATTTTAATTTTATTGATAGATTTAATATATATTAAAATTCTTACTGTATATTAATAAGATTTTATTTTATATTGGCCGGCTTATTAGTAAAAGAATATATACGATCTAATAGTATTTTCCCTTTATTACTTAGCCCGTATAAATCTAATTTCGAAAATATTATTAAAATATTAAAAACTATAACCTAATTAGATAAGGGCATAGTAATCGAAATATATAGGGAGAACGGGCTAGAATAAGTTCGTTTATATATATTTCTATTATATTATATTAGCAATATACCTCAATAGGCCGAAAATTGCGGTTTCAAGGGTCCCCGCGCTATTAAATTCTATCGATATTACTTTATATTCTCGATAAAGCGTAAACTAGAGGAAAGGGATCTAAATATACAAATTAATTTTAATATTATTACTAATGATAAGTTCTATTACTAAATCAATAAAATACAATAATCCATAGCAGCCAAACCAATTGGCGATGCATATCGATATAGCTATTAATAGGGTATAAAAAATCCCTACCTTGTATTAATAAATTTATCGCCTACGTTAAATATTATTATAAGTCACCTACCTAACCTTAACCACTCGGAATACAATAGTATTATTAACCTAATCTATTTTCTTTTCCGGAATTATATTCTCAATTCGATTAGAAGGACTCAATATACTATTCGATTATAATTATAGCCTTTCCCCCCCGGTTGGTAAAAACTATATTCGCCTATTAAATATTTAGTTAATTACTCTATATTACAGCATACTAAATAGATAGTTATTATTCTACTAATATTATTATATTAGTTATATAGGGATTATTTAAGCGAACGGTTCTACGTATAAGTAGAAGCGGAAGGTCTAGACCTAATCGGTATTATAATCGAAATATTAGCTATAATAATTAAAAGTACAAACTTATTAATAGGATACAATATATTAAAGACAGACAAATAATAAATAGATAAAATCTTATACCGTATATGCCAATTATTCAACTAATTGTATATATTAGTATATAGAGGTAGAGGCTCTATTACATCGAATATCAAATCCCCTATATTAAGTATCTCGGCCCTAGGAACCGGTAATATATTACTAATAAACACGCCCCTAAATATAAAAACGGCCGAAGTAGATGTAAATAATATTGAAGCGGCCAATAAACGGACTAAAAAGAAATAATCGTATATTAAAGATATTTACTGCCCTAATATCTATATTGCGCTATATTACCCAGTTTTTATAGAAGAATATAGTTTGCCAATTAATTTAAATACATTAACTAGTGAAAATTGTCATAGGTAAGCCGAGGGTTATATATAGTAGGGTTATACGTAGCGGGGACTTTAGCGTTCAGAAAACTAGGTTTGATTTTAAAATTGAAATTGGATTCTACCCGATTTCTAAATTTCGTTTGGGACTCGGAGCTAGCCAGCCTAACACTAGATATACCTTCGTACCGCCACGTAATAATACACTACTAAGTATTAAAACCGCAAATTAACGATGTAAGAATAGAAAAAATATATATTCTCGAATATAATACTAATTGTTTAGTACGGCAAATAATTTAAAGAAAAAGTCTATAAAACGAACTACTCCAATATCAAAAAGACCCTCTTAATAAAATCGAATTTCGAAGAAACCGTACAATTTATCCTATAGAATATATTCATATATAACGATAAAGAACTAACTAGGGAGATATTAGAACTCCGCCGCTAATATTCTAACCTATTTGATAAGGTTCTTTTATAAGAGGATTGTAGTAATATTAAAGACCGGAAAGCGCTCTAACTACTAAAAATGCTACTGGGAAACTAATAATATTTTAGTAGTATAACTAAGGTTGGTATAGACTACCTATTATTAAGGGGCATTAATAGGATCCTACCTAAGTAAGTAGTAGTAATATATACTATTAATGAAGGTAAGCAATTACTCCGGCGTACAACGTTTGAATAAATATTAATACTATAGTAAAGACTGTTGGCACAGGCCTACTAAAATGAGTATAGCGTACTATTAATATATTCACTATTGATACTAAAAAATAAGGCCTACTAATAGTATTATAAAATAGCCTTTACTAATAGGTACGTATATTTATAACTCAAAATAATATTTTTAGCGGGAATTTAACGATAGTACTAAATATAGGCGGGGAAATACTTAGATTTTCTTATATTTTCGCATTCGATAATTACTTATACTATAAATACTGGGAAATATATTAGTATATTAATTATTAACAATAGCCCTATTAATTTCGTATATTTGAGAGTTAGTTTGGGTGTTCGCGCGCTATACGCTATTAATATATAATATAATAAAATCACCGTCTTTTTTCCGCCATTTTCCTATATAAAACGATACATTTTTTATATTGTATTTATATATATATAACACTACGCGTATCGGCCCAACTTATATTAATTCAATTAAATATATTAAATAATATCTCAATTTTACACTATTAATATTATTCTAATAGCGCATATAATACGTAATACACATTTAATAGCCGAATATTACGATATTATAATACTTAATAGCTACTATTATTACTACCTCCTAATATAATAGTATTAATATAGCCGGTATAACTCCCCTTAATAATATATTAATATATAATTTATTGGATAAGGCTTTAAACGACCGATATATATTCCAATCCGGTAATTATATCTAGTACTTATTTAGGAGCGGTAATAAACGGTTTAGTCGCATCAATTACATTTTTATATACGATATTATATAAAATAGTTAGATTAACCGGTTTATATTCGCTATTATTACCCGTATTAAACGTACTAAGCAACGGCACCTATTCCTAGATCTAGAAATATTGGAAGAGGATAATACCGATCCGATTATTATTGGTTTCAATACTATACTCCCTATAAGCTTATATATTATTAATATAATTGGAATAGGATTTATTTAAATCAATTAGGATATGTATACCTTCTAGTAATAACCGGTATTAATATTTCAACGCTCTCTCAATAGCCTACTCGCTTAATAATATAATATTACTTTAATATATTTACCCTAAGTAATAGTATTCGTACTATATAGTCCGCCTAAACGTAGTAAATGTTTACGTAAAAACTATTAGTACTAGTGTTTCGTCTATAAATTCTATATTTAATTATAATATATTATATTAACTTCTTAATGTATATACCTAATACGGCGGTTAATATTAATAATATTTATAATATTCCTAAATTAATAATTATAATAACCGCACCCGTACTCTACACTGTTTACTGTAAGTATAAGCTATATATTTAGAGAGGTACTTATTAATATTAACGCTCTATAATAGGCTAGCGATATATAGAAGTAGGCTAAGGAACGTTATAGTGAGTGCTCCGCTATATATATTATACCCGTATTAATATTCTAAATAAATATAAGAAATTACACAAATTGCATTAACCTAATAGGTAGATAACGCACTAAAACCGCACGGTCGACCGAGAATATACGCACGTATAATTGGCTATCGGTCTAATAACCTTTTATTCCAATTTAGTATTTTACGGGAATACGAAGCGGGAAGATGCTCCGGTCAATTATATACCCGCACCGTTCAATTGGAAGTACGCTCGTATTAGTACTATTAATAATAGTTCTACTAATTATAAATATTCACAGGTTCCCGTTACGCCTAGGTATTATACGCAAGCCAATCTCTAATATAATACAATAGTCATCTCTTTCTTTCCTTCTATATTCGATTCTATTCTGTGCCACCTATCTAATCTGTACAAACTAACAAGCAGCGATATACATTATAGTGATAGCTTCAATCGCATATTAACAATGCGACGGTGTAGGGTGGGTATTCAATCGGTATACAGTGTGCGGTGTACGACCGTGCGTCGGTGTGGCATTCAAGCCAGCTGTGCAGCCGTGCAGCCGTGTAGCCGTACAGCCGTGAAGCTAACCGCTATAATGGTCCGTACTATAAGCGCAACCGCCGTACTGGATTAGGGTCGCGAGCAACCGCCAGCATGGTCCGTGCGCGGGATTGGGGTCGCGGATTGGAGTCGCGGGATTGGGGTCGCGGGATTGGGGTCGGGGTCGGGGTTCGGGGTTCGGACAGAATATAAATTACCAGATGAAATATACCTAGGTACCGTACGTACAGCTGTAAGCGTGACGACCCGCTTCCTATCCGTCAACCTGGTCCGTGCACTACTATTAGCGCAGACCTGAACCGTTGGAGCGGTTCCAGCGCATGCTTCAGCGCATTTCCCAGCAGAAACCGGATAACGGGATTTGGACCAATCAGAGGCTTTCCTCAGCCCAACAGGGCTTATTAACGCAACAGGTCTTATTTGCGCAACATGTCTTGTTCCAGAATTATCCCATACAAATGCAACAAGTCTTGTTACGTTTAACACGTCTTGTTACGCTCCCTATATTCCCGCTGCGGTAGGTAAAATAGAAATAATAAAGAGGGTAATAAAGAGTTTAAAAAAGAGGAGGATAGTAGTAGTAATTCTAATAATTTAACCTTACATATATAACGGCTATATTAAAAGCTAATCGACTAGCGTAATTAAAATAATTTCGATCGATTATACTATATATATTAAAAGGTTAAAATAGTTACTAGAATATAGGTTAAACTTAGTCTACTCCCTAATAAGGTCGCTAATATAAGAGTAGGGTTCTTTTACGTATAGTAATATATAATCTACGCCCTATCGATAACAGAGTTTAAAAGTACCTTATTACTTCTACATCGTTAATTTAGCAATGCCTAAGAAGCTATTATTAACTAAATTACAAATAATCTACTCCCTTACAAAATAAAGTAAGCTAATTGCTATACTAAATATTATTTTAATTGCAGGCAGCGGATTATATTACTAAGTAAATTTAATAATAATTCTTTGAAATCGTATAAATTATCCGTTTGTAGCAATCTAATTAATCTTTATCGAACTAGCAACTAATACGTTATCCGCCATTATATTTACTTTAAGGAGGTTATTATTAAATTATCCTCTCGTATACGTATAGATTAGATTGGGCGCTTATAAGTAGGCAATACTCCTCTTAATATTATATTATAAATATATAAATTACTTATACGCTAATACAATTAATTAAAAGCTACCTTCCCTACTACAAATTATCCCGGCATACCTTTTAAACTATATACTAAGTAATTTAGAGCGTAATATAACCTCCCTTACACTTATAAAATAATATTAAAAAAGGAAGCTAGTAAAACAGTTTTAGTTACGAAGGATAATTACTATCTATTCTAATATTTAGCTTAATAACAGGTAAAATTACTACTATCTTCCCCCCGGGCTAACCTTATACTAACTATTATATTAAAATACAATAAATAAATATTTACATTTTTAATAAGCCGCTAAAGGTATACCCAAAGGTCGCCCGCCCAAATAGGGTACTCTATTTAATAATAAACCTATTCTACCGAATTTATTATTAATTAAAATAGCCCAGAGCAAAAGAGCTAATAAAAAAGCAATAGCGCCCCGTAGTAGATTAAAGAATATTTAACCTATATAAGCATCGGCGCGGCGCAACTATTCCCAATATAAGGAGGGACCTAATATTAAATAACTTAATACCTAAAACGAAGTATATAATTGTATTAAGGTTACTAATAATAATAATAGTAATAATAAGTTAAGAAGGTATTAAGTAGCGAGGGCGAGAGAATAGAGAGTAAAAGAGCAACGAGTTATTAAAGTATCGTCAACTTCCTTATTTAACGAACTCTCTAAATTATTTAAATTATTAAATATTAATATTTAATAGTAAAGCTCAATCAAGTCTAATCGTCTACAATTACTATTAATTAAATAGAGCGTTTAATTACTATTAATTTATACTAAACACTATAGAAATATCACAAAATTTAAAATAACTACATAATCTAAAAATCTAACCAAGGTCCCTAACATATAAAACGAGTAAGATTACACCCAAAACATGGTTATTTACATGTTAGCTGCCTTGGGGTTTTTTGGGTATATGTAGGGAATGGGGTGGGTGTGCGGAGGGTTACTCTTAATTAGACCCCTAAAAATTATATCGATTCTATTAATTAAAGTATTATTTCTCTAAATTAAAGAATTTCTATCCTTAGTACCTTCGTTTATATAAAGTATATTAATTTTATTTTAATTACTTCGAATTCTATACCCCTCGCTCCTATTTATTCCGAATATATTTCTTATACTATTTATAACGTCCGGCAATTTTCTTTAATAGTACGGACTATTATTATAATATTAGTATTATTAATAAAGCCGACTATAATTATATTCGGGATTATTCCTAATTTCTAATATAGTAGAGTAATAAAGAGAATAAATAAAATAGGGGAGAGGGGGGAACTTTATAGTATTTTCATAATAATTATATAGGGGTAGGAAGTTTTATTATTGAAGAAGAGAAAGCCTCTTCTTCCGGTAATAAAGCTCGCTACCTACCGAATAATCTATATTGGGAATTATATTTCCTATAGGGTATATAGAAACTACCTATAATTAATTCTATTGAACGCTCCCTTTAAATTTAGGAGTATAAGGGACGTTATAGCCCCGAACTTTTAGGCTATATATATTATATTAATAATTACCCGGACTATAAATTCTATTAAACGGCTTGCTTAATTATTTATTTAGCCCTCTAATAAAAGGTTAAATTCTTCAATTATTTATATAAACCTTTTAATTACAAACCTTTCAAAGATTCTTTCTATATTACTAAATAGTAATATTAATTTTTATACGCCTACTAGCCTCTATTAGACGGTATTCTTCCTAAACTTCTTAAGGATAACTATTTTTATATTTTTAAATTACTATAGGAAATATTTAAACCGGAAATTAATAGATACTAAATATACTATAATTTATTAGAACGGTTATTTATATAACTTTCAAAATTTATTTAAATATTAATCGATCCTAGGGATTTTATTAGGCGCTATTTAGGAAATTATATTCTAAATATCCTCCTTATTAATTAATTTATTAATAACTATCGGTTTAGTATTATTTAATAATTTAATCCAATTTAGTAGGTAGTCCGTTGGGACCTCTATTTTTAGGAAGAAATAATCGGTAAAGATTTCGGTTTTATTACTATAATCTCCAATTTTTATTATTCCTTCGTAAGTTTAAAGGGTTAGTAATTTAAATAGATCTATTAATCGGTAATTCCGGATATAAGCCTATTATTCTAAAGGCCAAAATCGATTTAGATTCTTCGAAACTTCGGTAATACTATTATACTACGTAACTTATTAGGCTTTTATAATTATCCTCTTCTTTTTTATTATAATTTTAATAAAATTACTCTGATTTAATATTATTTAGTATTTAAACTACTTTTAATATATCCTCTATACTTCTTTTATTACCGTTTTATATTCTAATATTTACTAATTTACTTTCCTCCTTCGACCTTTCTTTTAATATAGGACGAATTCTTCTATAATATTTGTAAATTCCCTATCGAATTTATAAAAGGCGAACTTAAAATCCTCTATTATATTAATCCTTTTTAAGATTAATATTTATTTCTCTAACGCTTCCTTTACTTTTATTATATTTATAAGATTCTAATTATATCCTCCTTCTTTTTCCGCTTTTTTATTTTTTCTTTCTATTTAAATTTAAATTTTGTAAGGATAATAGTCCGAATTAATTTATTCGTATTTCTACGTTCCCTAATATTTAGTTTCAACTTTAGGTAATAATTATATATAATCGATTATTCTATCCCTCTCTCTTTATATTATATTCCCGAATTTTATTAATTTACTATAGGGGGTAAGTAAATTAAATTTCTAGTATTATACTTATATAAGGAGGCGAGCGGCCTTCGGACTAATTTCATTTTTTAAATCCTAATTAGAATAATAAAAATTATAATCCCTAATTGTAATTAAATTTTCCGCCGGGGGTCCCACTTTAATAAAATTAAGGAGCGGCGATCTTTATTAATCTTTTAATATTCCCTTTATAAAAATAGGAGAATAAATAGAAAAAACGGTCGTTAGGTCCTTTAAATTCTTAAATATTATTATAGTCCAATTTTTTCCGGTTTAGAAATTTAAGTCTTTTAAATTCTATTTTTTATTTATATATATTACTACCCTCCTTTTCTTTATATAATCGACCCTAAAATATCTTCTACTTTTAGGACGGTAAATATCCTTATTTAAATTTCTACCCGGCTTTTAAATTGCTATAACGTTATAGGTTTCCTTTTATTCGAATAGAAGTTTCCCTCTTTCGTACGATTTTCCTATATTCTAATAGAGTATTTCTAATTGGATTATTAATTACTTTAAAATAGGGTTCTTTCTAGTCCCTTAATAGAGGATAAGGGTATTATTTCCCTAAGGGGGGTTATAATTGTAGAAGTATTATTACCGTTATATAATTAATTCCCCTTTATATTTTATAAATGTATATAAATATCTATTGGACCCTACGGGTTTAACGGCTTCGGTCGGGAGGACGGGCCGACGATCTTCTTTAGCCGTCCCCTCTTTATAATTCCTCTAATATATTTTTTTAGGGTAGTAATAGTATAGGAATTAAGGGGGGCGTTTGGAAGGATGCCTTCGTTTATAGTCTCTATTATTAATTTTAATACTTTTCCGGTTAAATTCTTATAGGGGGCGAATATTTATAGCCTTTCGGCGTATATATTAAACGCTAATATAATTACCTTCCGGAGAATAAAGTACTCTTTATAATTATACGTATAATAGCCCTTTTCCTTATACGGTTTATAATAAATAAATAATTTATTATTATTAAATAGATAATTTACTTCGCCGAAGCAATCTCCTTCGGATTTAACTTCGTTATAATAGGCGTAGATATTTTTTTAATAGTAGAATTTTATTATATATCCGATTCCCTAGTATTTAAAGTATTATTAAACGTTATTCGAAATTTAGAACGGTTCGTATAAGTATACGCCGCCGTTCTAAAGGAAAAGGTTATCCTAGAAGAAGTATACTACTAATATAATAGTAATTTCTATTAGAAATAGACTTTTCCTCTCTCCGTCCCTTCTTTTCTATAATTGAACTCTAATAATAGATACCTCCGGGTTTTTCTCCTTTATTATATTTAATATAGCTTCCGCTATAGTATAATTATTAATACTATTTTAAAGTATATTTTAAATTAGTACGCCTATAGTATTTATAGTAATAAAAGTATTAGGGCTAAAAACTTCTTTAGCCTATATTTAATTATATTAATACTAATTATATATAGATTCGTTGAAAATAATTATATAATTTCCGGTTATTAGTATTCTAATAGCCGCTCGGATTATTAGGCCGGTATTCTTCTTACTTAGGTACGTAATTAAAATTATTTTCGTATCTTTATTTAAATAATTTACAAATTCGGCGGTAATTAGCGCTCCCTTAATAGTAAATTATCGTTCGAAATTAGAAGGGATAAATTTTTTAATAATAGTAAATAACTATTAGAGGGTAGTACTAATTTTATTTAGGCTAGTTTTCGTTATAATATTAGCCTAATACTTCGGTACTTCTTAAATACCTTTTTTAATTTCCTTTAGAATATCCTTCTTTAAATTATTAAAATCCTTCTTAGTAATAAACTAATTAGTTCCAACCTTACTAACCTTAGGTTGTATAGACCTACTTTTTCTAACGTATACCTTCGCGAATTCGAAAAGTAATTGTCGAACCTAACGATAATCCTTAATCGAAACGGTATTATAGTCTATAAATTTATTTACTCTAGTAATGAACTTCTTTAATATTTTATTATCTTCCTCTATTTTATCCGAAGTCTTTGTAATAAGTACGGCTTTAGGATTATTATATATTAAAATCTCCGCGAATAGGTTATAAATACTATTTTCGAATTTACAAATACTATTATCGATAGCTATCGGTAACGACGATATAACGCCGTTGTTACGCTCGTCGTAGGATATTGTAAGGGATGTAAATAACCTTCCTAAGTCGATTGCCGTTATTAGTTTTCGTTTTGGAGTACTCCTCGACTAGAAATCGGCGTTTCCGGTTTTAAAGCAGTTTTGGTAGGCGAAGAGGAGTAGCTTAATTAAATTAGTTTATATACGTACGTAAGGTAGATAGGTCGCGTAGAGTAGAAATTTATTTTTTATTTGTATTGTAATTAGAGGCGGGATTATAATTGTTATTATAATTATAAATACAAATTGTAATTAGTTTATCGGTATCCTATTAGGGGGGCTTAGGGTATATAATAATAAGAGAGAAAACCTCTTCCATAATATTATTAAAATTATTATTAATATCCTCGATATTTACTTTACACAATATATAACTATCTACTATCGGGCTACCTTTAAGCTAATTACCTAAGTTAATTATTATATTAAGTTCTTTCTTTTATAGTCGTAAATTATAGGTGTCCCTAACTAAGGCTTCCTTTTCTTTATAGGTATATACTATAATATTTAGTTATGATTCAAGTCCTTGCTATTTAATTTATTGAAGTAATATTTAAGGGCTATTGGGTTTTAATCGGCGTTTCGATTGCGATCAAACCGACTTATAAGGTTCTAGGGTAGTTAGAATATTATTATTACCGTCCTCAGTTTTATAATAATAATTAATTTGATCTTATATAACGGTATATATATTTACGAGCGAGAGCTAGCGTAGGAAAGATATAGTATAAATTAAATATAAAATTAAAGCTAAAGAGGGAAAAGAAGACGTCCTAAGGTGGGTTGGTTGTACGAGGTTAAATGCCTGCGCGCCAGCGACCCACAGTGGGTCCTACACCTAGTCTGTAGATACGGTGCCTGAACCGTGAAGGCGGCACGCCTACACGTAACCCTAGTCTTCTAGGGAGTTATGGGACTGGACTATAATAGGGAGGTTTAGCTAACAATCCTTTTCGGCCGTCCCCTTTTTACGCCTCTTTTAATATATTTCTCTAGGGTAGTAATAGTACGGGAGCTAGGAGGGGCATCTAGTAGGATGCTCTCGTCTATAGTTTCTATTATTAGCTTACTAACTCTAACGTAAGTTTATATTAATTACTTTCTAGAGTATTTATATTGCCTAGTGTTACGGGGCTGCTGCCCTAGAGGTTATATTGGGCTCTGTAGCCCGATCACCGCCGTAGCTCAGCCCGTTGGTTTATAGTAGCGCTACTTCGCTGCAGCGCTAGTTACGTACCTGTAGCCCCCTTTAAAAGGCCGCCGCCGCAAGCTCTACTTATAGACCTTTCCCCCTTTCCTCTTTATAGAATTTTATCGATTATTTAGGTATAGTATTTGTATATATTCTATTGTCCCCCTTATATTAGGTTCTATCTCCTTTTATTTGGATAGAGTTTGTAGCTTCGAGCGTAGCGATATTAGATATTAGTTATTAGAATAGTAGAATTTGGTGTATCCGTAAATATTAATGAAGATATAGTATTTACTTTTTTTTCTTAGGATGCCCCCTCGGGCTTTATAGATATTACCGGTATTACCTTTGAGCCCAACTTTAAAAAGAGTATTATTAGCTTTATTACGGCTATTATTAATACCCTTAATATTAATAATTTGGATTTTATAAGAGTCCTCCGCTTTGTAGCTACGAACCCTACTTCGAGCCGCTCTTTAGCGTTGGAATTGAGCCTTTATTTTTCTACGATTATAGTTAGCCCCGCTAGCGATAACGATAACGGTAATAATAATAAATATATTTCTAGCCGGAAGCCCTTAATTCTCCCTACGTAGGATAGTTAATAATTAATTTTCTCGTTCTACTATACACTATTAATTAAAATATATAATACTAATAATAAAGTAGGTTTCTATATAAATAAAAACGTTGCTTAGATAGAGATTCTGGGTACTTTGCCCGATAATAAGAAGAAGAAGTTAGAAGGGTTCTAGACTATATATATAATTAACGGCAATATAGACTTATATATATATAGTCTTATTCCCTATACTATAAACTATAGCGCCTTATTAGTATAAGGTCCTTCTCTAGTTCTCTAGGGGGGAAAACCGTAAGACGTTAAGCGCCTCCGGATGAAAACCTCTAACTCTATTTCGGCCGTAATTTACTACGCTATTCCTACTTTATTTATAATTATAACAGTTCTTACCTACTGCTATAGCGAATATAATCTCGTTTCTTCCACCGCTATATTATCCTAATACTAGAATAATAGGAATAATAGGAATAGGATTAAGTTTAATATACCGCCTCCTTTACCGCTTCT
This sequence comes from Neurospora intermedia, assembly GCA_037102815.1. Classification (NCBI taxonomy): domain Eukaryota; kingdom Fungi; phylum Ascomycota; class Sordariomycetes; order Sordariales; family Sordariaceae; genus Neurospora; species Neurospora intermedia. The sequence continues at coordinate 2,252,001 of BTPP01000007.1, forward strand.
TTATCTTATTCCTTATTGCTCCTTCTTTTGCCTCTTCCCTACTTCCCTATCCTATTTTTCTATTTACTACCCTACTTCTCCGCTTCCTTCCCTTATTTATAAATACTTCTATTTCGTTATTTATTCTCCTATTCCGTAGTTTTACTTTTATTTATATCGGTATAAGGACCCTTTCCTTTATTTATATAATCCCCTTATATAATACCCTTCCTAATCTTTCTCTTCTTTTTTCCTTATTACAATTTCTATTAAAATAGCTTCCTCCAGCCGCTATTATCCTAATTTTATCGATTTAACCTCTAATACGGAGGGTTCCTCCCCTATTATATCCCTAGGTCCTATATCCCCCACAATCCCCTCGGTTGTACCTTTAAAGCTTATATTCCTCGTTTATACCCTTTATAATTTCTTTAATAGTTATCCCCCTTAGAATTAATATAATTTCCTCCCTTCCTTTTTCGGTCCTTACATTAACTTAATTAATATTATCCGTAAAATTCCTTACTTTTATTATATTCTAAATCTCGCCTCTATTATATATTCTAATAATAAGCCTAATTCCTTTAATACCTTTAAAAAGGTTATTACCAATAGGACTTACTTTATCTCGTCTATTAGTAGGTTCTTTATTCTCTATTCGTTTTTTTTATTATTTAATTCCTATACTCTTAATTAATAATATTTAGAATATTACTTATTATTATACCTCCGGTAAATATATATTAAAGGTTCCTATTAATCTCTATAACGCCTATAACGTTATTTAAATAATAGTTATTATTATAGTATTAAGTAATTAGAATAAATTTAATTATAACCTAAATATCTTTATTTATATTACTAATAACTTTACTAATCGTATATATATTTATTTAAAATAGGACAATTTTCCTACCGACTATAAACGTCTTCTTCGTACCCTAAATTATAATATTACCGAATAATAGTAGAAAGGTTACTACGAATTAATTATAAAAAATATTTATTATAATCGTATCCCTTCCTTATTTAATAGTAGTACTATAAACCTAATTCGGATTATATTTAATTCTAATAATAGTACTATTACTCCTATACGTATTATATTTAATAATAATAATTATACTACTCCTATTTGTATAATTTCTAGTTCTAATAGTAATAATAGTTCTATTCCCGGTAGCCCTATAACTATCGATACTCTTAACTGCGCTTTTATAAATAATAATTAAATCTAATAGTATTATAAAATTACTATAAATTAGGTTCGTATAATAGAATTATTCGAACAATTTTTTAAATATAATTAAACGTTCGTTAGATAGTGCTTTTCGATTCTTATTATAACCGTAATTTAAATAATTCCTATCGTTAATATAAATATTTCCTCTTCGTTCCCGTCCTATTATTTTAATATTATTAATATTCTATTTTCTTTTTAGGAATACTTCGCAATTTCCTTATATTACTCCTCCTTTAATTCGATTATTAAATAATACTCTCTTAACCTCCCTAATTTTAATACTTATAATAAAATCCTTTTAACTTTAATTTTATCGTTTAAATATTCCTAGAATTCTTCCTTTATTAATAATTAAATTTCTAAATTTAATTAGAAAATAATATCTATATTAAAGTAATTTAAAATAATATAAACGAATATTTCTTTCTCGAACCTATAAACGTAAATAGGAGTTAGGACGCCTAATACTTTCCTCCGGTAGAAGAAGGCCCGGAGGTTAATAACTTCCGTTTTAACTTAAATAAGGAAGGAACTCTTCGTTTTAATTAGTAAATATAATTCTTCTTTATTTTCTTCTAATTATTAGTGTCTTCCTTTCTTCTTCTTTATACTAACTATATATCGTTAAATAACTTTTCTATTAAATTTAAGGGTAAGGTTAGCGATAGTAAATTTATACCGTCGCTCTAATTTTATTATTATTACTACTAAGTAATAATTATAGTACGATACTTATTCTTAATTTATTATATCCTTTAACTACTCTTCTCTATTAATAATTATTAGCTTTAAAACTTATAATAGTAGTAATAGCTAAATCCCTAACTCCGAAGGGGGGTTAATTACTATTACTAATAATTTCTCCATTAATACTTATATTTCGGCCTACTAAATTTTAATTATACTATTCTCTAATTTATTAGTAGGTAGTTAACTTCTAATTTATTATATTTAAATATAATTAAAAACCTAAATTATAATCCCCCGGACGAATTGGGTTTAATCCGTCCGGACGAACCTTTCTTTAAAGGTTTGGACCCTTTTATTAAAGTAGAGGTCGAATAGCGGATAAAAGGTTTCTATCTCTAAATTTCGTACTAATATAGTTTTATATACCCTAACGATAATTCTTAAGTACTTAATTTAATATTTCGCTAACCTAATTACTATCCCCCGAAGTTTACTATAAATTTTAGTCGGTTAGTAGAATATTAAAACTCTATATATAATAGTACTATAGATATATTTAGTATATATTTCCCTTATCCGAATAAAGGAGTAACCCTATATCTTTACTATTAATTTTATAAATATATTTATTTATATTATTATTTTCTTTTTTACTACTTCTATATAAATTCTATAATTAAATTTATAGTCTAGCTAGACCCCTGGGAATTATATTAATTCCGTCGGTTAAAATACTACTTCTCTAAATTAGAAAATTTCTGTCCTTAGTACCCTCATCCGTATAAAGTATATTAATTCTATTTTAATTACTTCGAACTTTATACCTTTTACCCCTACCTATTCTAAATATACTTCCTATACTATTTATAATATTCGGCAATTTTCTTCGGTAATATAAATTACTATTATAATATTAATATTATTGGCGAAGCTAATTATAATTATATTTAGAATTATTACTAACTTTTAATATAATAAAATAATAAAGAGAATAAATAAAATAAAGGAGAGGGGGGAACTTTATAGTATTTTAGTAATAATTATATAGGGGCGGGAGGTTTTATCGTCGAAAAAGAGAGAACCTTTTCTTCTAATAATAAAATTCGTTACCTACTAAATAATTTATATTAGGAATTATATTTCCTATAGGGTATATAGAAATTATTTATAATTAATTCTATTGAATATTCCTTTTAAATTTAAAAATATAAAGGACGTTACAACCCCGAATTTTTAGGTTATATATATTATATCGGTAATTATTTAGACTATAAATTCTATTAAATAACCTGCCTAATTACTAATTTAGCCCTTTAGTAGGAAATTAAATTCTTTAGTTATTTATATAACCCTTTTAGTAATAAATACTTCGAAAATTTTTCCTATATTACTAAATAATAATATTAGCCTCTATACGCCCGCTAGCTTCTATTAGGTAGCGCTCTTCCCGGGTTTTTTAAGGATAATTATTTTTGTATCCTTAAATTATTATAAGAAATATTTAAGTCGGAGGCTAGTAAATATTAAATATATTATAACTTACCGGAATAATTATTTATATAATTTTAAAAATTTATTTAAATATTAATCGATCCCGGGGGTTTTATTAAGTACTATCCGGGAAAATATATTCTAAATATCCTCTTCGTCGATTAATTTACTAATAATTATCGGTTTAACGCTATTTAATAGTTTAGTCCAATTTAGTAAATAGTTTATTAGGACTTCTACCTTCGGAAAGAAATAATTAATAAAAATTTCGGCCTTACTACTATAATTTCCAATTTTTATTACCCCTTTATAAATTTAAAAGGTTAATAGTTTGGGCGGGTCTATTAATCTATAGTTTTAGGTATAGGCCTATTATTCTAAGGGTTAAAGTCGATTCGGATTCTTCGAAGCTTTAGTAATACTATTATACTATATAGTTTATTAAATTTTCGTAATTATTCTCTTCTTTTTTATTATAATTTCGATAAAATCTTTCTAGTTTAATATTATCTAATATCTAAATTACTTTTAATATATCCTCTGCGCTTCTCTTATTACTATTTTATATTCTAATATTTATTAATTTACTTTCTTCCTTCAACCTTTCTTTTAGTACGGAACGAATTCCTCTATAATATTAGTAAATTTTCTATCGAATTTGCGAAAAGTAAATTCAAAATCCTTTATTATATCGATCCTCTCTAAAATTAATATCCGTTTCTCTAATATTTCCTTTACCTTTACTATATTTATAAAACTCTAATTATATTTTCCTTCTTCTTCTATTTTTTTATTTTTTCTTCCTATTTAGACTTAAATTTCCTAAGGGTAATAGTCCGAACCGGTTTATTCGTACCTTTATACTCCCTAATATTTAGCCTTAACTCCGGGTAATAGTTATATATAATTAATTATCCTATTCCTCTCTCCTTATATTATATTCCCGAATTTTATTAGTTTACTATAGGGAGTAAATAATTTCAATTTCTAGCGTTATGCTTATATAAAGAGGCGAACGGCTTTTAAATTAATTTTATTCTCTAAATTCTAATTAAGATAATAGAAATTATAATCCTTAATTATAATTAAGTTTCCTGCTAGGGGCCTAACCTTGAGAAATTTAAGGAGTGGTAATTCTTATTAATATTTTAGTATTCCCTATATAAAAATAGGAGAGTAGATAAAAAAGACGGTCGTTAGGTCCTTTAAACTTTTAAATATTATTATAGTTTAATCCTTTCCGGTTCGGAAATTTAGGTCCTTTAAATTCTATTTCTTATTTATATATATTACTACCCTTCCCTTTTCTATATAATCGACCCTAAAATATCTCCCGCCTTTAGGACGGTAAATATCCTTATTTAAATTTCTATTTAGCTTCTAAATTGCTATAATGTTATAAATTTCTTCTTATTCGAATAAAAGCTTCCCTCTTTCGTATAATTTCCTTATATTCTAATAAAATATTTTTAATTAAATTATTAATTACCTTAAAATAGGGTTCTTTTTAATCCTTCTACGGAGGATAAGAGTATTACTTCTTTAAAGGGGGCTATAATTATATAAGTATTATTACTATTATACGATTAATTCCCTCCTATATTTTAAGAATATATATAAATATTTATCGGACTTTAAAGGTTTAATAGTTTTAATTATAAAAACGGGCCGACGATTTTCTTCGGCCGTCCCTTCTTTATAATTCCTCTAATATATCTCTTTAGGGTAGTAATAATATAGAAATTAAAGAGGGCGTTCGGGAGGATGCCTTTGTTTATAGTCTCTATTATTAATTTTAATACTTTTCCGGCCGGGTTTTTATAGGGGGCGAACGTCCGCGGCCTTTCAATGTATATAATAAACGCCTTTGTAATTACCTTCCGAAAAATAGGATATTCTTTACAATTATATATATAATAGCCCTTCTTCCTATATAGTTTATAATAAACGAATAATTTATTATTATTAAACGGGTAATTTACTTTACTAAAGTAATTTCTTTTATATTTAGTTTCGTTATAACGGGCGTAAATATTTTTTTAATAGTAGAATTTTACTATATATCTAATTCCCTAATATTTAAAGTATTATTAAACGTTATTCGAAGTTTAGAACGGTTCGTATAAGTATATACTACTATCCTAAAGGAAGAGGTTATTTTAAAGGAAATATACTACTAATATAATAACGACTTCTATTAAAAGTAAGCTTCTATTCTCTCTATCCCTTCTTTTCTATAGCCGAACTCTAATAATAAATACTTTTAGGTTCTTCTCCTTCGCTACATTCGATATAACTTCCGCCGTAGTATAATTATTAATACTATTCTAAAATATACCCCGAATTAGTACGCTTATAGTATTTATAATAATAAAAGTATTAGGGCCGAAAATTTCTTTAGCCTATATTTAATTATACTAGTACTAATTATATATAAATTTATTAATTACAATTATATAATCTTTAATTATTAATATTCTAATAACCGTTTAAATTACTAAGCCGGTATTCTTCTTACCTAAATATATAATTAAGGTCGTCTTTATATTTTTATTCGAATAATTTATAAATTTAGTAATAGTCGTCGCTCCTTTAATAGTAAATTATCGTTCGAAATTAAAAGGGATAAACTTCTTAATAATAGTAAATAATTATTAGAAGGTAATACTAATTTTACTCGAGCTAACTTTCGCTATAATATCGGCCTAATCTTTTAGTACCTTTTAAATACCTTTTTTAATTTCCTTTAAAATATCCTTCTTTAAGTTATTAAAATCCTTCTTAGTAATAAACTAGTCGGTTCCAACCTTACTAACCTTGGGTCGTATAGACCTACTTTTTCTAATATATACCTTTACGAATTTAAGAAGTAATTCTTAAACTTAACGACAATCTTTAGTCGAAATAGTATTATAGTTTATAGACTTATTTGCTCTAATAATAAATTTCTTTAATATTTTATCGTCTTCCTCTATTTTATTCGAAGTTTTTGTAATAAATACGGCTTTAGGATTATTATATACTAAAATCTCCGTAAGCGGATTATAAACGCTATTTTCGAATTTATAAGTACTATTATCGATAGCCATCGGTAATAATAATATAATACCGTCGCTACGCTCGTCGTAGGATATTGTAAGGGATGTAAACGACCCTCCTAAATCGATTACCGTTGTTAGTTTTCGTTTTAGAGCACTCCTTAACTAGAAATTGGCGTTTCCAGTTTCAAAGCAGTTTTAGTTTTGGCAATATAGACTTAGAATTCTTATTAGTATAAATTAATTATTTCTTTAGCGTATATTACCTCTACAATACAGTTTTAGTTAGATTGTACGTTATAAGATAATACGATAGTTAACCTTTTTTGTCCTTCCTTATAAATTGGGAAGATAAGTTCCTTAAGGTTAGAAGTACAATATAAAACAATAAATCTACATTAAATATCTTGAATAATACTTTTAATATTAGGTTAATAAATGCGATCTTTATAATTACGCTCTTAGACGATTACTATAAATATATTAAAGTATTTCAAGCTAATATTACGTACTACAAATGTATAGAAGCTTTTAAGTTTTTAAAGTAATAGAATAATAGATATTAGAATAGAGGGAAGAATTAAGATTCTAATTATACTCCTAGCTAATTCTCTTTTAAACCCTTTAAAGCCTAATTTATAATTGTATAAAATTAACTTCCTTCTACGAATAATCTTAATTTATCCTCTACCGAGCTAGGTATAAAGAATATTAACGGCGATTATAATATATTTATAGGTAGAATAGCGGCCGGCCTTATTTGTAGATTTAGCAGTAGCCGAGGAGGTAGAGGTAGTAGTACTACCTATTATACTAAATAGGTCTCTAACGAAGAATATTAGAAGTATAAAGAGAATAATTTGTATATAAAGTGCAGTGTTTCCGACTATTATATTATATATTACTTATATTTGCTAATTGTAAATTTTAAGAATAAGGTTAGTATTAATACAATTACGACCGTTATAGCTCCCCCTATATTAGAAGAAGAAGAGTAATATAAATTTATAGTAGAGGATTAAGGAAAAGAGTAATTTTAGTATATAGTTGGGCGTTGGAGTCCCTAGAAGTATTGAGTAATAAAGTGGAAGATTTTAAATTACAAAATAAATTGGAAATTATATTTATTTTAATTCTATTTATTATTAATAATTGTAATTCATTCTACATCCTTATAGATAGGGGTTGCTAATATTATATTATAATTAGTAAAAAGGTCGTTTACAACTTTGGAATCCCTATAATTCCTATCCTTATACGTTAAGTGAAGGGTATATTCATAATTATAGAAGGTATTACTATTAAGAACCTTATTTAATTTATTATAGAAGTTAATAGTTGTATTAAATTAATAATAGTTTATATTGTCCTTGAGTTTAAATACCCTCTAATTTTGGGTAAGCTATAGTTTATTACCTATAGAGCCTACTCAATCCCTTATAAGAAGCGCTTCTATATAGGAATAACGGGTAATTAGATTCCCTACGTTGGAAGTAAGGAGAAAGAAGAAACTCTATTTATTAAAGAAGTAAAATCTGCTATATATATAATAGCTACTACGTTCGTAGGTATTATTAATTACGTACGTAAGGAATATAGCCGAACTATAGTTGAGGATTATAATTTCGCTATTTGTTTTAAAGATATAAAGAAGGCCTTTACTCTAAAGAAGGTTTATATAGAAGTTTAATTCCGAGAAAAGATCCCTAAGCGATTCTACTACTTCCTTTCTCTATAAATAAAAGAAGAAGCCGATAAATTTAATCCCTATAAGCCCGGTATTAACTATAAAATCCCTTTTAAGAAGGGCCTAGACAGGTAGGACCTTCCCTTCCCTTTTAGCCCTTTATATAATATATTTAAAGAAGAGTTATTAATATTAAAAAAGATATTTAAAAACCTCCTTAATAAGGAATATATTTGGGCGAGTAATTTAGAGGCTAGAGCCCTAGTATTATTTATTTGTAAATTAGGAGGCGGACTTCGCTTTTACTACGATTATAGAACTTTGAATGCTATTACTTATATAGATTACTACTTTCTCCCCTTGATTTACGAGACCTTTAGAATTTTAAAAGGAGTATACTAATATACGAAGGTCGATATTATAGCAGTATTCTATAAAATATATATAATTGTAGGAGAGGGGAGTAAAATTGCCTTTAGAATATACTACGGATTTTTCGAGTAGATAGTAGTCCCTTTCGGTCTCTTTAGAATCCTAGCTTCGTTTTAAAAGTATATTAATTCTATTTTCTATAATTATTTAGATAATTTCTACTCTATTTATATAAATAATATATTTATTTATTTTTCTAGGTTTAAGGAGGACTATAAGAAGAAGGTAGTAATAGTTCTAGAAAGATTTAAGGAGTATAGGTTGTATTTCAACCCCAATAAGTATAAATTCTTTATAAAGAAGGTTAAATATTTTAGTTTTATTATTTATATGGGTATAGGTGTATAAGCCGACTCTAAGAAGGTTAAAGCGTTCTTTAATTGGTTCGTTCCTACTTTATAGAAAGACTCGTATAATTTCTGTGGATTTATAAATTATTATTATATATTTATCCTTTAGTTTTCTAAGGTGGTTGTACCCTTAATTAAACTTATAAGTAAGGGAATTATATTCGAATGGACTAAAGAGTGCGATATAGTTTTTTAACTTTTAAAATGATTGTTTATACGTATACCTATTTTTACGGAATTCGACTCGATTATAAGACCTTCTTAGAAGTAAATTATAATAATTATACGCTTAAAGGCGTACTAATATAAAAAGTAAATAACGGTACCTAGTGCGTTATAACTTTCTATTTAAGGAAGTTTTCTACGGCCGAGTATAATTACCCTATCTATAATAAGGAGATGTTAGTAATTATCTTATACCTTAAAGAATAGTCCGTAAAATTGTATAATTGTAGAATTTTTATAGTCCTTACCGATTACTATAATTTTGATTATTTTATAGAATATTAGGGTTTTTTTAAGTAGTAGGTTCGTTAGGTAGAATACTTATTACAATTTAATTTCTACTTTGTTTATTGCCCGGGTAAGGAAGCTATAGTCCTAAATATATTATTCTATAGGGATTAAGACCGACCCTTAAACGCGGACCGTGAAGTTAGAAATATATAATTTATTTTTAAAGCGGCTTTATAGATATATATCTGAATTTTTGCTTCTACTGTCTCCCCGGCGAAGAATATATATATATTTAAAAATCTAGATTTATAATAGTTTTGGAATTAGACCGTCTATTTCAATTCTATATATTAGACCGCCCTATACGTAATTAAAGAGAATGCTTGAACTTTCCTACTATTATTTTGATTAAAAGTTTAGATTATTAATTGTTTTATAGATAGGCTAGGCCGATTATACTATAAAGGGCGCCTTTAAATCTTAGGGACTCCGGCCGTATCTAAAGCCGTAGTATTTATAGTTACTAATTAAAAGTAACGATTCAATGCCATTTGTATAATTATTATATAAAAGATATACGAAGTTGTAGCGTTCGGTTACCCTAATAGAGAAGGAATAATCTTCGTTCTTTTAAAAGAATATTATTAGCCTTTATTAAGAACCTATATATAGTGCTTTTTATACAATTATTATATTTATAGTTCTACGAAGGTCTAGAGAGATATGAAGAGAGGCTTTTTATACATATTAGTAATCCTAAACTAATATTATAGAGTTATTTAGATGGATTTTATTACCGATTTTCTAAGCGCTAATGATAATATATATTTGTAGGTTATTAAAGACCGGTTTAGTAAGAACGTTATTTTCGAACCTATACCCTATATAGGCGTAGATTTCTATATAGAGCGCTTTTTCTAGTACTTTGTACATTATTACGGCTAGCTGCGATTAATTATTAATAATAGAGGTACTAATTGGACAAGTAGGTTACAAAGGCGCCTTTGTGAATTAATATATATAGAGTAATCCCTTAGTAGAACTTACTACCCCCAGACCGACGGCAGTCCTAGGAGAATAAACTAGGAGGTGTATATTTTTTTAAAAATTTATATTAATTATTTGTAGAATAATTAGGATTGTTAGACCCCTATAGTTTAATTAGCGATTAATAGTAGAATAAATATTTCTATTGGTATAACCCCCTTCTTTACGATTTATAGTTACAAAGTAGGCTCTATTATCCTTACCGTTAAAGAATCCTTAGAAGAATTATTTATTATATTTATTTCCGAACGAAAAGCCTACGAATTTATAGAGAAATTATAGTAAATCTCGGATATATATTAAGTTACTATAATTATAGTTATATAATAATAAAAGAGATTTACAAACCGTTCTAGGTAATTAGCCGAGTACTTCTAGGTTGGAAATAAAGTTTAGTTTAATTTTAAGAATTACGGCCCTATATACCCTAAAAAGAAATTCAATATAATCTACGCTAAGTATATTATTTCTAGAATCCTATCCCTATACGTAGTCGAATTCGAAGGACTGCCGTTTGCGGTTTATAATGTTTTTTACGTAGACCTCCTTTATGGAATTATTAAAGACCCTCTACCTAAATAGTATATTATAGATTTATAACCTTTAGCTATTATAATTGAAAGCGAGAAGGAATAGGAAATAAAATGGATCCTCTATATAAATAATTTTAAGGAGAAGGGAGGGCGTATAATTTATATAGTTTATATGAAATAGAAAAGCTTTAGAGAGATTACGTAGGAATTGCTTAAAGAGTTCCTAGAGATAATTATATTCGATAAATTCAAATAGAAGTATAGATTAGTAAATATAAATAACGGTCCGTTAGAATAACATTAGTAGGAAGGAATTATTCGCTTTAGTAAGTGTAAAAGAAGTTAAATTATAATTAGAGGTTAGGGCCCTTTTCCCCTATTTATAGAAAGGATATAGGGAAGTTAATCCTTTATTTAAATATAATTAATTTATAAAAGTATAAAAAAAAAGAGAATTAAGAGAAGAGAGCGGTTATAATAATGGACCTTATTTACAGATTTCGCCTTCTTTTAATATTTTAATATCGGTAAAGGTATAATTAATAGGAGCCTCCTCTTTTATATTACTAATTAGAGAGGTATAATTAGTAGGAAGGTCGACTTTTATATTAATATTAGTAATATTAGGAGTATAGGGCGGGGCGGCCGTAAAGTTGATAGTAGGACCGGTTAGAGAGGTAGTTTGGGTACGGGTAGTAGAACGAATTTAGTAAAGAGGCGAATTATTAAATGATCCCCAAATTCCTCTTTTGACCGAACTATATTTGCCCGGCTTTAGAATTAGAGGGAATAATTCCTTTTAAATTTATAGGTTAATTACTTATATATAGAAATTCTTTATAGTGTAGTATAAAGATTCGATATTATTATAAACGTTATTTATATTATTAATAGTTTGCTATAAGGATTTTAAATAGGTATAAATATTATTATGTTCGGCGAAGGAGGTAAAGTTAGTATTAGCGGTAGAAGCGGGCGTAGGAAGATTATTGGAGGTAGATGGGCTAGTAATTATAACCGCTATATTAGGGTTAGAGAATAGACGGTCGATAGTTATATTATTAAATTAATTATATGTAGAGAGACAGTTACTATATTCTAAGATTTTTATAATTGAAATTATATCCTTGCGTATAATAATAGTAGTACTTTTAGCGCTAGAAGTAGGGTATTTTTACAATTTCTAATTATAGTAAATAAATTAAATTATATTAGGAGTAGGGAGATAAGCCTTACTAAATTCTATTTTATATATAATATATTTAGTATTGGAATTAAAGTTAGTACTTACGTACTTATAACTACGAGAAAGATAAGGCTAATACTAAGAAGTAGCCGGACTATACTTTTCAGCCGTAATAAGGCCTTTATAACGAATTATTCTCTTTTATATATTTATATAAATAGAAGGTAGAATATTACAGTATATAGTAATAGGGTTATTTTTAATAGTACAGGCTTTAATTTTACTTTAACGAATAAAAGGACTATTAAAAAATTTATTCTCCTCTTCTTTCTCCTTAGGGGCGGTAGCGGATTGAATAGTAAAGGCCGGAATAAGTATAATAGTAAGTGTAAAAACAGAATAGGCAGTAGTAGTAGGAGTAGGAGCGCGAAGGATAGTAGGTATAGGTTTAATAAATATAGGAGTAGGAGTAGGGCTTTAATTAGGAGGAATATTAAAAAGGCCGAATTTATATTATAGTAGTAAGAATAGGTAATTACTATAAGGGTAATTGTAAAGTTATTAGGGAGATTAGTAGTAGCCCGGTAATTGGTTGTACGTTAAAGTATAGTTAAGTTAGGCTTTAGCGGGTAAAAAAGAGGGTATAGTAAGAGGAGCGATAAAGGGTATAATGCAGTAGGAGTAATATATAATTGAGCTAGTATAGGGGCGGACGGTATAGGAGTAGTCGGTATAGGAGTAGCCGAAGGAATAATTATAATAGGAGTAGTCGGGGCGGGGGATTGCAAAGTAGAAGTAGTAACCTCCTATTTACGCTATTAAGCGAAGAATTATTCGTATTACGAATTATTAGAAAATATTATAAGGATTATATAAGAATTAGAATCGGAAGTATAAAGGTATAATAGTAGATTTACTATTAATTTTAAAGGTAGGTATAACTTTGTAATATTTAGAGGGAGGGTTAGAGGTTGAGGGAGGAAGAGGAAGGAGAAAGAGGGAGAGAAGGAAGGAGAGAGGGGGAGAATTAAAAAGAAAGAAGGAATATATACAATAGGAAGAAGGTTATAGAAGGTAGAGGAAGGCTAAATATATAAGAAGGTTTTACTAGTATTAAGGTAAGTAGAGACGGTTACCGGGCGGGTAAATTAATAGAGACGGAAGGTACGCAACTATTTATATATAATTACCAGTAATATTCGTACTAGGGCCGGTACGGGGAGGAGGGGGCTAATATTATAGGGCTACCGCCTTAAAGGTTATATCGGGCTCTATAGCCCGACTACTATTGTAGTTTAGCCCGTTGGTTTATAGTAGTATTACTTTGCTATAGTATTGGTTACGTGCTTGTAGCCCCCTTCAAAAGGCTGCCGCCACAAGCTCCACTTATAGACCTTTCCCCCTTTCCTCTTTATAGAACCTTATTAATCACTTAGGTATAATATCTGTATATATTCTACTATCCCCCTTACACTTAGAGAAAGGGGTAAATTCATTAAATAGAAAAAAGAAAAGAGCTTAGAATAATTTATGCTGTGTAGCCTAATAAAATACTCTATAATATACCTTTTTGTAGGGCAATTAGTAATCACACTAAGAGATAATACATTTTATAGCGGTCTTACGTCTCTTACTCCCTAGAACAGCCTATATACAAGTTATACTAAATACCTACAACGGATAAATTTGAAGATGAGATGAATTTGAAAGATATTGATAATATAATAACCAAGCGTTAAAAAAAGCTAAATTATTAATAGGGAACTAAATGTACGAACTTTCCAAGTTTATACTAATAGCGGCTACGGGCGTCCTACGTAAATTATTATATTATAGGCGTCTCTATAGTACCGCGAGTAGGGCTAATAATAGTAAGAACTATTAAGGTTCTTTATATATAATAATTAGAGTATTCTAACTTAGTTGTTAGCGTAGAAATTAATTATTAAGGGTAATAATAGCTCTTATTATAGAAGGGTTGAATTTAGTAATCTTTAGCTGCTATTCTACATATAAATGGCAATTAGAGTATTGAGTAGCTTCCCGTCTTAGTACGGGCGCTAAGATTATTTTTAAAATTTGATTAAACGTATCCATAAGGGATTTAAGTAAGCCTACTTTAGTTAAAATTATATAATTATATAATATTGTTATAGTATTAAGCGTCTTAGAAGAGTTAACTTGCTAACATGCACCAAGAACTTACCCGCACGCACTTTTGGGATTTAATAGCTGATATGTAAATTATCTCGTTTTGGTTGTAAAAATCATGACTTTTAATATTATAATATAGGTCAATCTAGAGATTCCTCTATAAATTTTAATCTGTAGCGGGTAAGTAAATCTAATAGTTCCCGGGCTAATTTAAATAGTATTAATTAATTGTACTAATCGAATAATATTAACTTAGTAATACTTTTATAGAGTTGGGTAGTTCTCTACTCTAGTTCAAACGTTTATATTAAAGGGCTTAGAGCTTATATTTGATATATTAAAGAGTTTAAGAAAATTATTAAATAATTTAGTAAAGTAGAAGGAATCTAATATAGTATAATTGCGTATAGTGTAGTATAGTGCTGTATAATATAAAGTGCTAGTGTAAGTAGCTAAGTTAGAGCGATGTCGCGTGTATTTAAAAGACGAAATTTTGCGAGTAAAAACGGGATTTACAATGTTAGGTATTATTAGCTGGATTGCCCCAGTTTTTTAGTGAAGGTATATGCGTATAAGTTTTTAGTACGTGTTAGCAAATAAACTCTTTTAGAGATAGGTAGTAGTATAGAGCTAAATTATATACTTTCTACTGAGTTATATTACGTACCTCAAGTTATACTATAGTACTAGTACCGGCTCGGGTATTAAAGCTCTATATAACCTACTATACTAGGCTATACAACCCTACCTATAAGACCGGGCTGGTGTATACTCTCTTCTTACTGCCTTCATATAATAATAAATATTATGGCTTACTTATAACGGTGCCTTTGCTCTGTAATAGATAATATACTAGTATTTAATAGAAAGATAATAAGGAGGAAATAAACTTAAAATGTCTATAAGTTGGAAACTTAAGTACTAAGTAATAAATTGGCAGCGATTGTAGAATTATTAGATAATATAGCGGTATTATAGTTTATACCCTGAGAGTGGATATACTTAGGAAGCGAAGCGCTGTAGGTTTATAATAAGTTTGTAGTAGATTTTTTTTTATTTGATTTTTTTCTTAATTTTGATACTTTTAGAGCGTTTTTTTCTTTCCGGCTCTAGGGCTGAGCCTTCAAGTAAAGGGGGGGGGGGGGGGGGGGGGGGGGGGGGGGTAGTAGGGGGTAATATTATAGCCCAGAATTATAATTGCCCAAATAGCATAGGTTACGTGGTCGTACGCTTTTATAGCACGCTCCACTACACCCTAATAGAGCTTAGTACGCACACTATAAAACCCCACGCAGCTAGCTTACCTTTTGACCTTTCCTCTTCCTCTTTTTAACTTTAATATTCTATTTAAATTATACTACAACTTATTTTAAGGTAGCTTACTCTCGTAATTGTGTGCGCTCTCACAGCTACTAACTCTTAAGTATTATAATATTAGTATATTAAGTTGTTTGATTAGTTGTACTCTACTTCGTACCTGCTCAACCTCGGCCTAACGAAACTACTAAGCAATACTAGCTACGGGTAGTAAGCTTTAAAATAGTACGAACTTTACTACTAAACTTTTAAAAGCTAATATATACTTTCTAATTACTTGAAGGGTACTGGGCGCTAAAGCTTTTTACCCCCCTACTTGTTAAGTAGAAGGTAATAGAATTCTAGGACACGGTTCTAATTTGGGACATTTGGAATCTTAACATTCCGGTTAGAAAACTGTTAGTGGGCAAGATTTAACAGCCAAAATCCTATCAACTATTTTTCTAAAAATCCAAGAAAATTGGAGGAGGTATATTTGGAGTAGAAGAGATTACTCGCAAAGTTTCAAAAATTTATCTCAATAGTTTATCAAATAGGTAGTTCCAGAAACCTCTTCAATTACTAAATATCGTCGCTTTCAGAATGCACGTATTACCAAACCAGATTAGTACTCGGACAGTATAAGAAGAGCGCACTCGCAATTTTCTCTCTAATGTATTAATAAAATTTAATACAACTTTGCGAATACCTTTATCAATAGCTCTTTAGTATTCCGTAATCTTTTTCAAATTTTGGAAAATAGCTAGTAGGCTTTTTTACTATCAAGTCTTGCGCACTAACAATTATCTAAGCGGAACCCTTATATTCTAGATGTCCCAAATTAAAACCCTGTCCTAGAATTCTGGTACCCCCTATTTAACGAGTAGGGGGTTGAAGAAAGGTCCCACTACCGCACTACAACCCCCAAGTATTCATTAGGAACATACGTGCCTTTATACTAAAACTTTCTAAAAATTCTAGACCGTAATATATTTTCTTTTTTGAACTCTAGTTTTTTATATATTTAGATTAAGTTCGTAGGAATGTTTTGAAAACAGGTGAATCGGTACAGTCTTCCCATGGGTATCCGATCTCCTTAAAGAAGCTTTGCAGTTCGCCAACTTCCTCGTCAGGGCACTGAATACCCGTCAATACCTGGCCAATATCTCCCCCGTAGTTTCGATATTGGAAGAGGCTAATGTTGTACTTTGGTCTCAGTAGTCGCAAAAAACGCTCGAGGGCGCCTGGCCGCTCCGGAAAGCGGAATGTGTAAAGCCTTTCATTGGGGACATTTGAGCGGCCGCCAACCATGTATCGAAGATGGCTCTTGGCAAGCTCGTCGGCGGACAGATCTGTTACGTCCATGTCACCTGATTGTTTGATACGGCCGATGATGGTCTGCAGTTGCTCTGCCCGGCGGCTGCCGGAATCGGCCAGAGAAATGCCAACCATGACGTTTGCCTTGGATTCGGTAGCGTATCGGTAGCTAAACTCGGTGATGGCATGTGGCATGATGGCGTTGACTAATTCGGCAAAAGCGCCGGGGCGCTCGGGGATGTTAACAGAGAGGAGGGCCTCTTTGCCTTCGCCATATTTGGCACGCGCTGAGACAAAGCCCAGGCGATCAAAGTCCATATTTGCGCCTGAGGTGATGGCAACGACGGACCGGGTGGGGTCAGCGGATGGGTTGGCAGCAACCCACTTCTTGAGTCCGGCAACGGCCAGCGCGCCAGCTGGCTCGATGATAGAGCGCGTGTCCTCGAACATGTCTCTGATGGCGGCACAAGCCTCGTCCGTGGTGACTTGGACCATCTCGTCAACGACTTCTTGACAGATACGGAAGGTCTCCTCACCAACTGTCTTGACGGCGGCACCATCGGCAAACAAACCCACATCTTGAAGAAGGACACGTTCGCCCTTAGCGAGCGACTGGGTCATGGCGTCTGCATCGTACGTCTCGACGCCGATGATCTTGACATGGGGGGCAATACGCTTCACGTAGACCCCAACACCAGCAATCAAGCCACCACCGCCGACAGCACAGAAGATAGCTTGTAGCTTCTGCAGATTGGTCTGTGACAAAATTTCCATGCCGATGGTTCCTTGGCCGGCAATTACGTACGGATCATCGAAAGGCGGGATGTTGATGAGGCCGTCCAGCTTGGCCCTTCGAGCACACTCCTCCTTTGCTTCGTCGAAGTCGGCACCATGGAGAACGACGTGGCTACCCATACGGGAAACGTTGAGGTGCTTGATGCTGGGAGTGCCCTTGGGCATGATGACAGTGGCGGGGATCTTCAGCTTACGGGCGGAGTATGCAACTCCTTGGGCGTGATTGCCGGCACTGCAGCAGACCACTCCCTTCCAGGACTCCTTGGGGTCGAGATGGGCCATCTTGTTGTAGGCGCCACGAAGTTTAAAGCTGAAGACGGGCTGTTCATCTTCACGCTTGAGTAGGACATTGCACTCGAGGCGGTTGCTCAAGTTGACAGCCCGGGTCAGGGGCACCTCACTGCAAACTTCGCGGACACGTGGGTAAGAGGTGATGATGAGGCGCAAGTACTGACTGCGAGTTAGCAGAGGTCGCACAGCATATAATTCTGGTGAGTCACCCAGCAGAAAGGGCCATGAACAAAGCTCGCCGTTGGAAAACGAGACCAAGCAGCAAGAATCTCGGGTGCTCCAACTTACATCTGGATGACCGTTAGGAAGCAGGAACTCATCAGGAACAATGCGCTTCATCTTGTTGGCCGTGGCATCCTCCGATGGCGGCGATGGCATCGCGCTGTACTCGGTCAGTGCGAGGTTGCCAACCGAAGACGGGCTCGCTGGCCTCTCGCTGTTGAGACCGTTGACTACGTGCAGGGAAGCACCGTTGACGAGCAACGGCTGTGCACTATGTGTCGAAGCCATTTTATGGTGTGCCTTCAACACTGGACAATGAGGTGTGAGTTTTGTCTGGGAAAGAAGTCAAGAAAACGCAGCGCCGGTGCCGGTGTCGGTGCCAGTGTCAAACTCGGTGTTAGAAGTTAGAACCCCCGGATGATCTGCACTAGTATTTTTGTCAAGCGTCACCCTGAGTGGGTCCCCCTGCCCAGCGCCCGATACGTACATTGCAGTTACCTCTACACACAGTACACTAGTACATAGTAGTGTCGCCTGCTGCAGCCAGCTTGACAACAGCTACCCGAAGATACTTGAACTGAGAACGGGGCCAGGGTCGCGTTATTGCCTCACCATTGGGAAAAGATGGCCTTTATGGGAGGTGTTATTTGAAATCCCAAGTCAGGGCCGCTGCCAGGACTGGTCTATCTGCGCCACCCACTGTGCACCTGGCTTGATAGGCATGACGGGGTCAACCACGAGGGGGCCCGCGCGAGAGTAGAGGTAGAATTTGTTTGGCGGGCAACGAACAATGCATCCATGTTTCTACAATGCTGCCGCTCTGTGGCGATGAACCGCTGTGCATGTTGCGCGAGGGGACCCACGGTGTATGTAAGTGATAGTGCGCAGGTACACCAGAGGTATCCACGGTATTTGGACCGTCCTGACGTTGCGGGGCCGAGCCCCGGCTAGAGTTGTGGGGTAGCTCGACCTTTTCCGCACTTCATGTAGCAGGCGCATCGCCATCGCTATCGCCCGTCTCCGTCTACGTCGCCGTTGTTTCATCACCGAGAACCCAGTTCCACCTGTCTCGACAGTCAACACGAGGCTCCAAATCGCCCGCCAATCTGCCTTATCTCGGCTTCCCAGAGCCCTATTGCCAGACATAGTATAGACATGCCCAACTCTACAGACAACCAGGGCTCGGCCCCACCGGGCCTCTCCTCTAGGCCTCTTCCCTCCTCTTTTGACGACAACGCGTAAGTCAAGCCGCCCTTCGTTGCCCTTCCGGGCGCTGGATTCTCTCGCGACTGCAGGCCGCATGCGCCCTATACTGACGAGGCCTCATTGTCTTTGCCCCCAAACAGGGACTTTTACAACGAGAATGGCTTCCAAAAGGTGTCCCGCCGTCTCCGCGAGGAGCCTTTGATCCCCATCGGTTGTATCGCCACCGTTGCCGCCTTCACGGGCGCCTACCGCGCCATGCGCCGCGGTGACCACGAACAGGTTCAGCGCATGTTCCGCGCCCGTGTTGCTGCCCAGGCTTTTACCGTTGTCGCCATGGTTGCCGGCAGCTGGTATTACGCTGCTGATCGCCAGAAGCAGAAGGAGCTGTGGAAGCTGAAGGAGCAGCAGGATGCCGAAGAGAAGCGCCAGAAGTGGATTCGGGAGCTCGAGGTTCGCGATGCCGAGGACAAGGCTCTGCAGGAGAGACTCGAGAAGAGGAGGAAGAAGAAGGCAGAGCGCGACTCGGCTGCTGGCGCTCCGGATGGCGTTGCCGCCCAAGCCCAGGCCGCCTATGCTGATGCCAAGGAGAAGGTCAGTAGTCCGGCCGGAGACGTAGCGCCCGAGGATCCCAACAAGTCCAACATCACAGGTGTTCGCGAGCGACTACCCACTTGGCTTGGGGGCTCCAAAGGAGCCGATGGGTCGTCGCGGGATAAGAACTAGGCCGAATACAAACGTGATTGAGGGTAGCCACTCAGGTATGTAAGTATACGTGAATGATGTACGATATAATATGGAGAAGTCGGGGACATGGCTTGCACCCGTAGAGGCAGTCAGATCATGAGGCCGCAAACGTTCCGGCCCGCCAGTCTCCCAATGTTTCGTTGATATTAATTTTGTTATCCGGTGGAAGAGCCTCACATCCGCTCTTTGGCTAATAAAACTCCCTATGGCAAACTGTTACTGTTATGCCATACTACCGCCATTCCTGTTGCTCCCTACAAGCCCGGCCATCTCGAGCAATGCTCTGTCAGCTTCGATGTCGCCTGTGCCCAGGTTGATCCGCCTTCTGGCTTCAGCTTCTCTTGCTTCCCACGCCCATCTCTCTGCTTGGTCCTTCGCTTCCTCATCCCCGCCGCAGCCCCAAACCTCCACACTTCCAATTTCAAAACGCTCTTGGAAATCATATTCTCTGATCATGCTCGTATGGAATGCCCCTCCCTTTGAAGCATAATCGTGGGTGAAACAGCCAAACTCGAAGCTGCTATCCAATATCAAAGACACGGGCCCAAGTGCGGTTATGCTTGAGCGGCGATATGCTTGGCTGGGCCTGGGCGGTGGACAACCAAAAGACACCCCGGCATGGCTCGGCGATGCCGAGGGCCTAGCGAACGAGATATGATCCTTGTTTAGGGACGATGCCCGAAAGAGGTCATGTATCGGTTCGAGCTGGAATAAGATCGTGTCCTCTCCACCAAAGCACTCTCGATGAGTGAGTTTCCAGGGCTCGGGGACATAGACCCCAAAGGTGAGTCGCTCGGCTTCGCCCGAGCTGCCACGAGGAAAACGTCTCGGTGGCAAAGAAGCCCAGAAAGCCGGCGCTGATCCGTTGCTGTGATGGTCAGAATCGTCCCGCAAGCGCGTTCCGCAAACAAGCAGAATTGTCGGCGCCTTCCACTTGAATACTTTGGCCTCGAAACTGCCCATGCTGAATCCATCCTCGTCACCTGCGTATAAGAGGCGTAGGCGTCGGAAGAGCAGATTACCAGGGAGAAAGAAGGACATTTGTGATAGGATACTTGCGTTCATAATGGATCCAGTGTCTTGCAATATCGGCTGCTCTGGCTCGGGAAACATAGTTGGGGACCTGGATGTACCCTTCTTGCCTTTGTGGAAGTCAAGTTCCTCGGAAAAGAGGAAATATTCAAAAAGGGGAGTGAGGCCTCTGAAAAGAAAGGGTAGGCAACTGGCTATGACCTTGCTGAAGCGGAGATATCCGACGCCTGGTTTCTGTTCCACGTCCAGAAAGGCCGCCAGAATCGACTCAGCTGCTGTCCTCAAGCATTGTAGCCCAGTCCCGGTCACTCGATTGGGATCGGAGTCCAGACGCCCCTGAGGATCCAGTGGTGCGACAAGAAGGAGGAGCATGATAAACTTCCGAAAATTATCCCCCGGTATCATAGCCTCATGAGTGGCAAGCATATTCTGCTGTTTATCAGGAATGACATGGCCCAAAGCATCGAATGCAGCGAGTACCAGTTCGTCATTGTCAAGCGCTTGCCTATCGTTTCCCGCTTGCTCTCTCGCGTTTGTCAAGCCACTGTGCATATCGGCAGCCGGTCTCGAAAGTTTGCGGTCGTAAACTGCCAGGCTCTTGAACAACAACTTAGTTTTATCAGCAGCATCCTTTCTCAACACGCGCCGGTATCTATCTGTCATGAGAGTGATCACTATGACCATCTGCTGCAAGCCCAAGAAGGCCGGGGCATCTTCCAAGAAAGGGAAGGCAGCAATGTAGGTTACCATCTGGAAGAGCACGGGAGAAACGCCGATAATGTCGGGGACGTTGAGATATGTCGCAATGGTGCCCTCTTTGAGATAGCCCACACGCTGCTCATGGTGGGCCAGGCTCTTAAAGACTTGCTTCAGCGAATACAATTCGAGAGATGTGAAGCACTTGTCCGCAAATATGTTGGCCTGCGGGCATATTAGCATAGTTCAGCGACATAAATGGGCGGTCGGCGGTTCAGCGATACTGAACAACAACACGCACCAGTTCCTTGACCAACTCCTCGTGGGATAAGGGAGCCGGTTTCCTCTCTTCTGACAGTACTTGGCCCATGGTAGCTGAAGCCACAGCACCTGAAACATGAAGAAGAAAAATAGCAAGCAGCAAGTCAGGGAGAGTGGTTGTCGTATTGAAACAAGCTCAAGACATGGTATGTTGGTGCATCTGGCCGCGCGCTTACTCGAACTTGGTCTAAGCACAGCATGACCCATTCAAAGTATCGCAGGCTTGGGCCGTAAAAACCCGTAGGTAGTTGGGGAGAAGGTGACCTAGAGTTATAGTCTAGAGCGCACCTTCAGCGCGAGTTGAAGCAAGGGAATTGCAGGAGCTTTGAGAGGCATTCGATCTGATGGATGAGGATGCAGTGGTGTTCAGGGCAGAGATGTACAAGTAGAGGTAGGTCGACACTGTGCTCAGGCAGCCCAGCAAAGGGGGGGTGATAAGGCCCAGCCTCTTATCAATTAAACGAGGTGCCCACAGGTAATGTCTGTTCACTTTAGGTACCGTCTGGGTGGGAGTCTAGACCAGTGGTGGCATGCTGTTCCCACACTCAAACACCTGTGCAGTCTTGGCAAGAGGTGTGTGCGTGCACACACACACACACCGCATTTGACAAATCTGGCCATTTGACATCGCTTTACACGACTTAACTCAATCGTTTAATATCGAAATCTACCCAAAACTAGTGCAAAAAGTCGATATTTTAATACTCTAGATCGTATAGTCGTCTATTTTAATATTTACATTGTCTTTTAAATTATTATTAATATAGTACACTACCCTAATACCTATTAGAAGGTATTAATAATAATAATATTAATAAATAACGAGTATTTTAATGATGTTATTAAGATTGTTAGTATTAGTGTAAGGAGTATATAGAAGTATAAATGTATTTTAGCGGATATTAGTAAAGTATTTATACTATTACGAACCCCTTAAAATATTAGAAAGCTTCCTATATAAGCGTTTGAGGTATATTATATATAATATTACTCCTTATACTTTATTAGTTATAATTAATATTGTAAAGGAAATTATAAACCTCTTTATATTGAAACCCAATTTATACTTTGATGAAATTTATACCTTTCTAACTAACGAATACAACGTATATATTTCGATTGAAACTATACGGTAGTACCTTCGATAGAATAAATAGAAGAAGAAACGATTCTATATAAAGGTATTATAATAATCCCTTATATTAGTAGCTAAGTAGATATTAAAGATTTTTTTATTTATTATAGAAATATTTATATTTTATAACGAATTTAGTATAAACCGAAGGGACGGCGTTCGTTATATTAATTAAGTACTCCGCAGTACTATTATAATAGTATTAAGTAAATTCGTACGTAGTACGCAATATTACTTCTTCTTAACTATTATAGTAGATAAATTATTTAATATACTAGTATTTAGAAGTATAATAGATTTAGCCGGGGTTTGGGACTGGATAGTAAAATACTTACTCCCTAAAATAAATCTATTTCCCGGTTGCAATAGTATTTTAATAATAGATAACGCTAATTAGTACCCTTATATTAAACTTTAGTACGTATATAATTAGAAGGGGGTTCTATTATAGTATTTGCCGCCGTACTCTCCTGAGTTTAACCCTATCGAAGTATATTTTAATATTTTAAACGGTATGATACGGGTAACCGGAGTGCTCTGCAAATAACAGTATGATGATATTTGAAAGCGTTGTAAAAGGTGATGTAAAAG
Organism: Neurospora intermedia; assembly: GCA_037102815.1. Taxonomy (NCBI): domain Eukaryota; kingdom Fungi; phylum Ascomycota; class Sordariomycetes; order Sordariales; family Sordariaceae; genus Neurospora; species Neurospora intermedia. Next base: position 2,275,933 of record BTPP01000007.1, read on the forward strand.
GAAGAACCAGAAGCCAACGGCTGGCCCAGAGGGCAAGCCTTATAAGGCTTCCTTATCTTATCGCAGTCCCATTCAATTGGGACTACGGCTTGCCGGCCGGGTATGACCCCGTCGCGGCAACCTTCATACACGACCGGCCGGGTGGACTGGTCACACGTAACCAGGCACCCCATAGCCTTATCTAATCTATGTACAATAATACAACTGTCCGGTATCACGGTAATTCAAGCGGGTATATTGTAATAAGGGTAGTAATAAGATATTAGATAACAATTTTACTATATTTCTTAAACAATTTACGTAGGATATAGAGTATAGAGTATAATAGATTTGTAATTATTTTAAGAATATAAAGCTAGTAATAAATTAATTTAATAATATTAATAAAGAGTATAGGGAGCTATATATTAATGAGCTAGTTGAGTATAGAGAGACGGGTATTGTATTTGGACGGCGGTAGAGAGTATAGGTAGGAGCGATGGATTTATAGGTATTAAATTAAATTATATACTAAAAATACTAGAAATACTATAAATATTAAAAATGTTAGAAGTATTAAAAGTACTAGAAGTACTAGAAGTGTTATAAATTGTATTTATCTATATAATAATATTAAAATACTAGAAACCCCCCTCTTTCGCTATAAATTGATTTATAATATTATTGTCCTTTATTGGGACAGCTAGTAATAGTATTGCCCGCTATAGAAGCGAGAGTTCTAGTGACGCTATATTTGAGTACAGTATTGAATTACGGGTCTCAAGTATATATTAATTAGTTAAATTACAGTAATAGGGGTTAGAAAATATATTTATTATAATTTAATTATATTATTAGTACTACGTACTTAATTTTAAAGAAGTTTTTAATATTATTTTTGAATACTATATAGAAGTTGTAGTTAAACCCTAGCTTCGTAAATTACTCTACCGGCTACTCTCTAAGCGTAAGTATATCGGGCGGCGCCTTTTTATTCCGGAATTTATTCTTTAAAGTGAGTAGAACTCTATATACTAATACTATTTTAATTAATGACTTAATATAATAATATTTGTAGAACGCTTTAAAGAATTTAGTAATAACCTTTTTAACCGGCCGATTAGGCGGGGCGGGGGGTAGCGGTAATAAACGGAAATTAAGAGTCGAGGGTACGGGCGGACGTAGTATAAATAATTCTCTAATTTCCGCCGGGGATTCTCTAATTTCCTCCTTACCCTCGTCCTTTTCGCCTATTATTAATAGTAGTATAATTAATAGCGGTACTAATAGTTAAATAGAAATTATAATTACTATAAAGATAGGAGGAGGGTTAGCGTTAGTATTAGTACGCTTAATAATAAGAATTTTATAGTTAGTCGGGTACCTATAAAATACGGTAGTAAAATATTTTAATAGTGTATATAAGTCGATAGTTACTACTTTGCTTAGTAGGGGGAGAGTGCCTGCTATATTATAATTATAGCTATTAGCGATTACTAAATTAGTAATAGAGTTGCCGGCGGTATAAGGTAATTAGATTTAAGGATATTAAAAGTAAGGAGAGAAGTGCTAGTATAGTAGTAGGTATAGTGGGTATAAGGGAGAAGGGTATAGTTAGTATAGACTTTTAAAATTGTCCTTCCTTAGTATAGTTTATAGTAGATTATTTATAGTCTTTATATTAGTACTACTATTACTACTATTAATATTATTAATAATATGAATGTTAATTAGTAAATTATTATTTCTTCCCTTACGTTTATTATTATTATTGCTAGTACTAGGGGCGGCTACTACCTTATTACTTAATATATTTTATATTAGTTTAAATAGTAGGTTAATTATTATAGCCTTCCCTAGCGATATAGTATATGCTTATTTATTTATATTTTTAATATTGAAGTTATAATAAATTATATTCCTATTTATAATATAGTATATTTAATATTCAATAGCTTTATTATAATTCTTATACTTATAGTTAAAATTGTACGCCTATACCTGTGCTAGCTTTTAATATATAGTACTATGTAGCTTTACCCTTATACGCTCCTTTTATTATTAGTCCTCCTCTGAATTCTTTTCGACTTTTATTAGTATTATATTTATTATAATGCGTTTAGACTTTTCGGTACCGGTTGGAGTTTGTAACCTTTGTAATAATAGTGTATCGATTACTTATAAGGTTAGGGTAATAAAATGATTAATTAAATTACGAGAGGGGGTAGGAGTAGAGGGTATATTACTACGGGAGGATAGGGTAGTTAGGATTTTATTAGCGGGCGGGTTAATTAATTGAAATTTAAATAATATAGTAAAATAGTAGTATTAGTTAGTATAGTAGAGGTATAATTTTATAATAGTCTTATATTTAAGGTTATTATACCCGTTATGAAAATCCTTCCTAAAAATAGTTTTATTATATAAAATAATCCGGACGCGGCGGTTATTGTAGGCGGTGGTAGTATATATAATATTATATAAAGAGATTAATTACTTTATTTCTACGGTTATATTATTATTAATAATATTTTATATATAATTTTGCTATATATATATAATCTCCCTAAGTAGTATTGTTCTAAACCGCTATTCGTAGAATTTACTATTATTTTATTCGATTTTAACCTTTCAAAATAAATTAAAGTCTTCGATAGGGGGTAATTTATTATAATTAGTAGTAATATATAAATTAATTATATTAAATTAAACTCGTATTAAATTAGGGTATTTAGGATACGGCGGTAGTATAAGAGTAATCGGCTTACGGATAATATAGGGCTAGGCTAGTAGCGTTAAGGTAATTAATTTAGTTAGGGAGGCTATATTATTATTATTATTACCCGATAAATAAAACGAGGTATTAAGAGTCTGTTTTTTGGGGGTAAGGCGGACGGAGAATTGTTATTCGATTTTATTATTATTATTAGAAACTTCTTCGCTACTAGAAATTTTAATGGGTATTATAGGTTTAGGAGAGGACGATAGTAATTCTAGGATTAATTTTAATTCTAGTTCTAATTCTAATTCTAATTCTAATATAGTAGCCTTCCCCTTCTTAATAGTAGTCTTTTTAATAGCGGCCTTCTTAATAGTCTTAATAGGAGTAGCCTTCTTCTTAAGTAGAATAGTTTTAAGGATAATTTTAATAAATTACTTAACTTTACGGCTCTTCTTTTTAGGGCGGGAGGAGGTACGTTATAGAATTATTAGGCTAGGATCTTCCTAATTTTAATCTTCGTCGAAGTAAATTACTAGTACGCCGCTTCGAATATAGGATCGTTTTACGCCGGCGGGTTTTAAATTAAGGATTATTTTGGGGGGTATTATCGCGATGGATTTAATTAATTACTAGTGTTGTAATTACTTTGTACGTTAAAATGGCTTCAAATTAATGTAGAAATTATTGTAAAATAATAAATTTTAACGAAGTTGTGTAATATAGAAGTGCGGTGTGTGTGTGTGTGTGTGCACGTACACACCTCTTACTAAGACTATATAAGTGTTTGAGTGTGGGAATAACTGCCTACCTACCTACAAAACTACTATATAGAGGTACTACTCCTAAGTATATATACTAGGATAGACCCGAGCCGGGCAGCTAGTTTCCTTTTTAAAGTTAGTACCTCTACACACTTATCCGCCTATAACTATAACCCTAACCCACTCCTACTCTTTGGCTCAATATCCTATTGCCCCGCCTTCTCTACTTAGAGGTGAACATTTTGGACCTAGCTGTTAGGGCGTGTTTGGATGCTCTGAAATTGGGCTCTGAATGGCTCGCTCTGAAATAGCATTTCAGAGGAACTACACGGACCCTCCTAAACTTTTTTTTTTTTTTTTTTTTTATAAAGAATCAATTTAAGAGCCTCTTGGGTTCTAAACGTTGTTATTGTTATTATTATTATTATTATTATTATTATTTTTAATGTCTACTTCCGCCTCCCTAAGGGTATAAGACGTGCGCAGCCACTAGATATAAGAAATTGGCCCAAATCCTCCTTCTATAACCTCTAAAAAGTAGAGCGTAAACTACGGCCTATTACTAGTATTTCCAGCCCCCAAAAAGAAATACCTTAATTAGGGGCTCCAATTTAGTATTTACTATCGAATTAAGCCCTCGTCCTATCCTTGCCCTAAAGTACGGACCCTTATAAAACTCCGGAGCTAATTTTAAAAAGTAGAGGTCAATACCATTAAAAAGAAACTATAAAGGGAAAAACTTCTAAAATTAATTTACTATCCTTCTTTAATTAATAAAGAGAAAAGGATAGAGAAAAATATAATAATTAAAATACGGCCCAACCGTTTTAGGTCCAATAAATAGTATTCTAAAGTAGAATTTTCGAGGTAGTTATTATTTATTATAACTTTCCGTCGGTAGGCTTTAAGGCCGGTATTATCGTTCGGCAGTATTATTAGAAGCCTAGTAAATAGTATTATCCTCAGCGCCCCTTTATCTTCCTTTAATAGTAAATATTGAAGAGCTCGGCTCTAGGCTACTAGCTTATTGAAAACGAAGGTCAACTCTCTAGAATCCCTTTATCATTATTATTTAAATAGAGGGTTTAACTATTATTAGCCCGAAGGCACCCAAAGGCACCAAATAAAGGTAGTCCTTAGCTTAGCTACCTAACAACCAACTAGCAGTGGGTGCCAAGAGAAAATTATTTGGGGGAGAGTTATTGGGTTCTGAACGAATTCTCTGAAATTTAGACCAATCTATAATATTTAATTGCCTCAAAATCGAGAAGTAGGGTTCAAAATAGTCTCAGTCGCTCAGCTACCTCCGATAGCCTATACGTCTCTTCGGACCCACAAAGCCAAATAGTTGTAACATCCGGCCTACCACCCTTACCTACCTACCAATCTGGATATTAGACTATTTAGCCCTATAAGTCCAAAACAACGCGGCTATACTCCGGTTTGAGCCTAACATAGACGAAATGGTTTATTGTATATAAACCCCCAAATTTCCCCAAATATTATAGTCCTAAAACGAATCATACGTACACTAAATTATACCTAGTACTAATATACTTATTAGTACTATCTTCTTCTACCCTTCTTAATTTTAATTATATACCTATATCCTATTAACTATATTTAGTAGCCTAATTAATATTTACTCTTTTATTTCCTTTACCTTCGTTCTAATTATAAAATTCCTATTATCCGGAGGAATTATATAATAAATTGTCTAATAAGGCTCCTTCTTAGTATTTATTAGAATTCTCTAACTAACCTACGGACAAAGTCTATTTTAGAAATATATTTATTATAAATATATTTATAATAGATATCGATACTAATACGGAAATTAAAAATATTTAGCGTTTATTTAATAGTATTTATTAATATATTAGGGTTAACTATTGGACGAATTTATTATATTACTTTATTTATTTATATATTTACCGGGGGATAAATACTTCCTAATAGTATAGTAAATATTTAAAAACGTTTATTACTGTACTTCGATATTCTAAAGTATGTAAAGTCTTTACGGATGCCGGCGTTTATATATACTTTAAAAAGGATAAAATTAAATACTAATTAAAAGGGGAGGAGACCCAATTTAAATTAGACGAATACTTAATTTAATTCCTAATTAAATATATATTTTAAATATACTTTAATAAAACCTTCCATATAGAATTCAAATTTCTCTTAAATAAATTAATATTCTATATTTTTCCTACCAATAAATTTATTAAAATTAGTAATACGGCCTACCCTATTACTATTAAGGACGTATTTAATATTTCGTAGATTTATTCTCGCCTCCGTTCTATCTATAATATTATGTCCGAAATTGCACTAAGATTAATAGAGTTACTTATTGCGCTATATATACAATAGTATACCTATTAAGATTCGTATAAGTCGAAGGATAATATTTGGAAAAAAAGAGAGATCCGTAATCGTGTAATTATAATAGCGTTTATTATTATAAATTTATATATACTTTAAAATAGTATATTCATTCCAAAATTACTTAGTATCTACCTTAAAAATAGCTCTATACAATCGCACGTATATAATACTCTAGCCCGGTTCGGTATAGTTTCTTCTTATAAAATTATTTTATAAATTATTAACCGCCTTATTAATATTTCTATAGTACGTAATATAATATTTAAATCCTATAGAAGGATTCTAGAGAATCCTCTTATAGGATTTAAACGTTTATACTCTTATTACTATTTTATATATTTATATAATTATAGGTAAATTTTAAATTGGTTAGCTGTAATCCGAGTATAATTATTATCTATAATAATTTTAATTTTATTAACCGTATATAAAGTTTTGAAATTGGCCGGAAGGATATAATATAGAACCTTACTATTTATTTCCTTATTAATAGTCCCGATATTAATAGGCCGTTTAAACTATCCTAATAGCGCTCCTATATTAAATTCTAATTAAAATAGCTTTTTACGTACTTAAGTATAACGCTACTATCCCTCGATAATACGGCCTACTATTTTATTAAAAGTCGATTAGCTTCTATAGTTGGGTAGAAATTATAATAGTTTATTCCTCGCTTCCCGGTTATTAAGCAATTAAAAACCGCCGAAAGCTATATTCTATAAACCTTCATTATTATAAAGGATAAGGGTAAAATCTCTAATATTTATTAATTTTATAATAAGCTCTTCTTTAATATCTTCGGATTTAATATAAATAATTTCGGGGACCAATTTATCCTCATTTATAACGATTAAAAAATAATATCTTTTATTCGCTATATTATTTTCGACTAATTTAAGGTAGGCTACGTATATAATTGTAAATAGTAGATCCTTATTATATTTATTGAGACGCCCTTGCTTTTAGAGCTTGCCCGGCCGTTGTCGTGGGCCCGAAAGGTGACATGGAAGATCCACACCAAAGGTCGTGGTCCATGGGCCCACTCCAACGCCGCAAGCGAGGAAGGCGCGGCGTATCTGTCTATAATAGGCCAGAATGCAGAAAATTACCCGTCTTGGCAGTCCCAAATAGGAAAACTTGGCGCCAAGCAAGACACGGTTCGAATAGCAGCTCCAAAAAGCCACTTTTTCCTTTGCAATGGAGATTCCTCCTCGACCGTCGCGTGCATCCAGATGCATCCGATGTCAGAATGACCGCCTTCTTTTTCTCATCATTTTGATACCGGCTGCACGCTGTCCGGATGAGTGGTTGTTGAGAAAATTGAAAAAAAAGGAGTTTCTGGTTGTAAAGGGAGTTTTTGGTTGCAAATGCGACCGCGCGACCGTTGCAAATGACCAAGTCCCAGAAATGACTAAGTCCCAAGCCAGACCTTTAACCCTAGAATCTAGGGAGAGGGTTAGGGTTAGGGTTAAAAATGAGAAATTCTGGAAGAGAGAAAAAAAGAAAAAAAAAATTTCAAAATTTGACCTTTGAGTTTTTTTTTTTTTTTTTTTTTTTTTTTAGGTGGGGGGGAGGGGGGTGGGGGGGATGAAGCTACTAATATAGGAAGGAAAATTTAGCTACTTATTCAAGAAACTCGTTGAGCTTATAGCTCAATGGTTATTATTATTATTATCTTTTCCAAAGGTTATCTATTTAGTTCATCTTTAAGTTTTTTTTTTTTTTTTTTTTTCTTTCAACTAAGTAATCTCTAAGGGCGTCTCTCTGTCTCCCCTGGACTTTGGCTCCGCCCAGGGGAACTGTATTTTATTCTTTTATATCCTTATAAACTACGTTAATATAGTATTTCGGGTTTTCTAACCTTTTGTAATATAGGATATTTAGGGCTTTAGAAGAGGTAAGAGGGTAAAATAGTATAATACTATATTTTATAACGGTCGGTCTCTATTGGAAGATATATTCGCTTCTAGGATTTTAGCCTTTCTTATTACTAAATTCGTCGATTATAGCCTTATTTTAGAATCCGGCCTTACCGAAGCATCCGTACGCCAAACTATATTAAATATTAGAAAAAAATTTATTAATCGGGAACTTCTTTTTATTTATAATAAAGTTTTTTCTTTATTTACTTAGTTTGGGTATAAAATATTTTTAGGTATAATAAATATAAGTTATTATAGTATTTATTATTATTTTTAAGTTATTTGTATTTTTCTTATATTCGATAAAACTATCTCCTTAGGAGATTATAGTATCTTCCGACAAATAATAAATCTTCTTCCTATTTTATTTTATAGCGGTAAATTAAGTAATTATAGGTTTAAAATACTCTATTTAATATAGTTACTTTGCCCTAAGGTTATAGACGAGCCGTTCGTTAATATTATTCTACATTTTAATATAATATAGTATTCTACAGCCGGTAATTAGTAGAAGGTAATTGATATAGTTTTCGAGTATATTAATACTTCCTTTACCTTCGATATTAAGTAGAATAAGAATTCGATTTATAATGCGAGGATTCTATTCGTCTATCTTTCCGCTATTGGCCCTTATACCGCAACTATTTATAAAATTATTAAAAACGATATATAAATATATTAGGTAGGTAAATATATAAAGCTATCTATTAATAAAGATATTATTGATTATATTTGTACGGTCTATTGGAATAGGTAGGTATATTAGGGATATACAACTTTTTAATTACCCGATTACTCGGAATTTAATACCCCTAATATTCTATAGCTTAGTCTTGCTATATTATTAGAATTAAAGTTCAATATATTTAATATAAAGGAGGTCCGACTATTATATATAAATAAGTAAATTACAATCTAGGACCCCGAAAGGGGTATTAGGCAAATAGAGAAGGATATAGGAAAGATAGTTATCGGTAGTAATAAGGGCGAACGAATATACTTTAGCGATAAGGTTAAATTTAATAATAAAATAGTATAATATATCCCTAATAAAATATTAAGTATTTATATAAATTAGAGCCGAATTAGTTTAGGGTACTTTATTTACCTATTAATCCTATATAATTTTCGCGTTTCTATAGAACCGATTCTAAAATTATATAGTATAGTAAAATTTATATAGGGTTTAATATAGGAGTATTAATATATTTATAATTAGTGGAACGTATTAATTTAATATATTTAAATTTAATAGAGGGAGTTAATTAATTCTCCCCCCGTCGGATTTATATAAATAGTATACCTATATTCTATATTGGAATTCTATTTATATTAATTTAATATACGTAAATCTAATAGGGGTTAACTAGTTATTCCTCTATCGGATTTACGTAAACCCTAATGTAAATAAAAATATAAATCCCCTTCTTAATAAAGCTATAATATTAATAAATTCTAAAGTAAATATATTATTAAGAGGTAAATATCTTACTATTAACGACGTTAGTTGGATATTAAGTAATTAAGTAAAGTTTTAAAGTCCTTTAAATATCGATTTACTCTTAGAAATAAATCCTAAAGATAGAATTTTGAAGTGTAGAAAGTTAGTTAGGACGGAGAAGCCTCTATTTAAAAAATTAGAGGTTATAAAATATATAAGCGTAAGGGAATAGAGATAGGTTAGAATAGATATTATAATACTAATTCCTTTTAAGGGGTAAGGGGTTGGATTGGGTTAGTATTAGTAAGGTTAGTATTATTATTAATAGTTATATTAATTAACGAAAAGGCTATCGTTATTTGAATTAAATTTTGAATTAAATAGAAGGAATTTTAAAGCGTAGGAAATTACTTAGGATGGAAGCCTTTATTAAATGTTATAGAATTTATAAGGGTAAAAGAATATAAGTAGGTTAGAATAAATACTATAATACTAACTCCTTTTGAAGGGTAGGGGGTTAGATTAAGTTAGTATTAATAAGGTTAATATTATTATTAATAGCTATATTAATTAATAAAAAGGCTATTATTATTTGAGTTAGATTCTAAATTAGATGGAAGGAATTTTAAAGTGTAGGAAGTTACTTAGGACGGAAACTTCTATTAAACGTTATAGAACCTATAGGGGTAAGAGGATATAAGTAGGCTAAGACGGATATTATAATGTTAAAGCTTCCTTCTAAGGGGGGTTAGATTAGGTTAATATTAGTAAGGTTATTAATAGTTGTACTAATTAATAAAGAGAGTAAAGGTAAATTAGGATAAATTTTAAATTAGATAGAAGGAGGTCTAAGGCGTAGAAAATTGCCTAAGATAGAGAAACCTTTATTAAAAATTATAAAATTTATAAGGGGAATAAAAGAATAGAGGCGGGCTAGGATAGATATTATAATACTAGGGCCTTTAATATTAGTAGGTTAGTACCCCGGTTCCGCCGGGTTTATTATCGTCGTCCGAGCTTTCCGATTTTAATAATAAAATTAACGGGAGTTGTAAACGTTTTTTTAATATAATTTACTATTTCCATTTAAAGTTTTAGGGCGTTTATAGGGGGGATAGTCCATTATAAATAAATTTAAATAGTAGGTTATAATAGGCTATTTAAACGTAGGGAGATCGGATTAAATAGTAAAACGCCTAGAATAGTTACATTTAGTAGCTATTCTTATAAATTAAAAGTCGAAGGAAATACTTCTATCTTTATAATATAATTTTCCGTCTTTATTTAAAATTTAAGGGAATTAAGGAGGTATTTAAGTAGGCTTCCTATAATTTCCCTCCTATAGGATTTAAATATTAAGTTACGTATTATAATATTTTTATATTTTTCTCCGCTATTCTCTTCTCGGCTTTAAACTTCTATTTAGGAAATTAGAGGTTATAGAATATATAGGTGTAAAAGAACGGAGATAGATTGGAACGGATATTATAACGCTAACTCCTTTTGAGGGGTAGGGGGTTAGATTAGGCTAGTATTAGTAAGGTTAATATCGTTATTAATAATTATATTAATTAACGAAAAGGTTATCGTCGTTTAAATTAGACTTTAAATTAAATAAAAGGAATTTTAAAGTATAGGAAATTATTTAGGGCGGAAGCCTCTATTAAACGTTATAGAACCTATAAGGGTAAGAGAATATAGGCGGGCTAAAACGGATATTATAATAGATACTATAATATTAGGGTTACCTTTTAAGGGGTAAAGAATTAAATTAGACTAATATTAGTATCCTAACTAGTATTATTATTAGTAGTTACACTAATTAATAAAGAGGCTATTATCCTTTAAATTAGATTCTAAATCCAATGAAAATTCGATTATTATATTAGCGGCCCTCCTTCCGGTAATAAATAGTAAATTAGTTTCTATATTAGAATCGGATATAGATTTCAAATTATTAAGATTAATAATATTAGTAATAGAACTTCTTACGGTACTTATAGCCGGACTGCTACGCCTATAATATAATTTATTGGAGGACGAATTTAAATTCGAATTCGAAGAATTTAAATTTAAATTTGAACTTTAAAGTAGAAGTAAGCTAAAACGAATACTATAATACTAAGGCTTCCTTTTAAGGGGGGTTAAATTGGACTAGTATTAGTAAGGTTATTAATAATTATATTAATTAATAAAGAGAGTAAAAATAGAGGTCTAAAGTATAGAAAGTTACTTAGGTTAAAGAATAACGAAAAGAGTAAAGGTAGAGGTCTAAGGCGTAGAAAATTACTTAAAATAAAGAAACTTCTATTAGAAGTTATAAAATTTATAGGGGGAGTAAGAGAGTAGAGGCGGGCTAGGATAGATACTATAATACTAGGGCTTCCTTTTAAGGGGGGTTGGACTAAGCTAGTATTAATAAAATTATTAATAATTATACTAATTAATAAAGAGAATAAAAGTAGGTTGGAATAAATTCTAAATTAGATAAAAGGAGGTTTAAAGTATAGAAAATTATTTAGAATAGAGAAATTTCTATTGGAAATTATAAAATTTATAGGGGGAGTAAAAGAATAAAGGTAGACTAGGATAAATATTGTAACGTTAGGGCCTTTAATATTAGTAAGTTAGTGCCCCGGCTCCGCCGGGTTTATTATTATTATCCGAACTTCCCGATTCCGGTAATAAAATCGACGGGAATTATAAGCGTCTTTTTAATATAATTTACTATCTCCGTTTAAAGTTTTAAAACGTTTATAGGGGGGATAATTTATTATAAATAAATTTAGATAGTAGGTTGTAATAGGCTATTTAAACGTAGGGAGATTGGATTGAATAGTAAAATACCCGGAATAGTTACGTTTAATAACTATTCTCGTAAATTGAAAGTCGAAGGAAATACTTCTATTTTTATAATATAATTTTTCTTTTTTATTTAAAATCTAAAGGAATTAAGGAAGTATTTAAATAAATTTCCTATAGCTTTCCCCCTATAGGATTTAAGTATTGGGTTATATATTATAGTATCTTTATATTTCTCCTTACTATTCTCTTTTCAGCCTTATTAAATTCAATAATTAGGTTTAATCGGCTAATAATATACTTATTAATACTAATTATATTAAATTTACTATTACGGTATCCTTCGCCTAATATTAATACTAGTTATATTAAGCCTACTATTATAGCGTCCTTCGTTTAATATTAATATTAATTATATTGAGCCTTACTATCTGGTTATTAAAACCTATTATTATAAATATAATAAGAAGGTAGTACTAGGTATATAGCCTTAATACCGGTTATATTAAACCTACTATTATAGCGTCCTTCGCCTAATATTAATATTAATTATATTGAACCTTACCCCCCTATAGGATTTAAATATTTATAGACTACGTTTATTAATAGGTTATTCTTTCTTTCTTTAGGGGGTAGGATATCTCTAAAAATTAATTAGAAGAATATTATCCAACTATTAAAACCTACTATTATAGATATAATAAGAGGGTAGTACTAAATATATAGCCCTAATACCAGTTATATTAAGCCTACTATTATAGCGTCCTTCGTTTAATACTAATATTGGTTGTATTAAGCCCTACTATCTAACTACTAAAACTTACTATTATAAATATAATAAGAGGGTAGTACTAAGTATATAGCTCTAATACTAGTTATATTAAGCCTACTATTATAGCGTCCCTCGCCTAATACCAATACTAATTATATTAAGCCCTACTATCCGGCTACTAAAACCTATTATTACAGATATAATAAGAGGGTAGTACTAAGTATATAGCCCTAATACCAGTTATATTGAGCCTAGGTACTATTATAGCGTCCTTTATCGATTATTAATACTAATTGTATTAAATTTTACCCCCCCTATAGGATTTAAATATTTATAGACTATGCTTATTAGTAGGTTGTATTAATACTGGTTATAATAGTCTAAATAATGAATTTACCCCTAGTAAAGGTAATATAGAACTATTAGAAGTCGTTCCTATTTTTAATATTATAATAATTCCTATTAAGGATCCTACTTCTCCTTATATATCCTCTTCAATTATTAAAATTTCTATTTATACAATTATAACCGCTATTCTTTAATACAATTAAGGGGGCGATACTTCTATTTCTATTTGTAATATCCTAATTGAAAACGGTATATCCTAGCCCCTTAAAATTAGTATTATAATTATTAGTACAATTAAATTTACCGATACTACCGGTATTAAAGATACTATTAATATTACTACCAAAAATCCTATAAGTGCTTCTACGCCTAATCCTATTAATTATTCTACTTCCGGTCCTATATATATTTACTCTAGTACGTAAATTACTATTGACTATATTAAAGTATTAGAATTTATTTAGGAGTATAGTCGTTTAGCGAAGAAATTTACTTAAATTCGGAGGAAATCGGAGCGTAAAGCGACGGTATTTAGCGGACTACTAGCGATATTAATATTAATAATCCTATAGAACAATTATATAATTAATACTAATATTTTAGCCGGACTATAGTCTTAGGAAGTATTTCTAGAATAGTTCTTTAAAGTATTTATATTATCCCTAATATTAAGAGCCGATAGCCTTAAGAGCCTATCGCTAATATAAGCGTTAATATATATCGACCGGAGTAGAATAATTATATAGCTAATACTAACGTTTTAGCCGGACTACGGTCTTAAGAAGCGTTTCTAAAATAATTCTTCAAAGTATTTATATTATCCCTAATATTAAGAGCCAATAACCTTAAGAGCCTATCGTTAGTATTAGTATTAATATATATTAATTAAAGTAGAATAATTATATAATTAATATTAACGTTTTAACCGGACTGCGGTCCTAGGAAATATTTCTAGAATAATTCTTTAAAGTATTTATATTATCCCTAGTATTAAAAACCGATAGCCTTAAAAGCCTATTGTAGGAAGACAACCTTTTTTCTAAGGGTATTATACAATGCTGTATTTTATAGTATTTTCTAATAATAAGGGAATTAACTTTCCCCCTATCGGAATTAAATAAATAATTAATAAAATAGTAGTATAATTTATACTAATCTTTAATATTAAGAGGTATTCTATTCTTCGTTGGAAGTACTACTTTTATTATTAATTTCTTTATACTACCTCCTTATTTCTTCTATATCTAATAATATCTTCTTTATACCTATATATATAATCTATAAAGTATATATTAGTTCGACGATATTTACCTAATTCTTCTTTACTTCGTCCTATATCTACTATAAAGCGTTCGTTAATTTATTATATTTACTTCGAATATTAATATAAACCTCTTTTATCGATTCTTAAAGGGTTCTAATAGCCCTTTTAGTACCCTCTTCTATACTTACTATTCTACTCTAAATTACCTTCTCTACCTTAGCCTTTATACTTTAAATAATTTCTTTATAATTCTATTCGAGCAAATTAATTCGATCTAATATATTAATAAAGTTAGTAGTTACTTATATTAAGAGTTAGACGTATATATTATAGAAATTGTAATTAATAATATCGCTATACTTTAGTTATTGTACTAGGGTTTCTTTAAATTAGTTATATTTTCTAAAGGCGTTTAGAAGATATATATTAGGGGTAGTATATACTAGAAAGTAATAATACTATTTACAATCGTACTAATTTAAATAGAATTTAGGGGGGCGTTAATATAAAATACTTAACCGACCTATCGTTAGTCTTCTTATTTATTCTATACTATAATTCTAAATACTATAATTAACTTTTAATAAAGTTAATACGAAGTATAGCCTTTATACGAATTAGGTTATTACGTAATAGGAAAAACCTATTTATATAATAATACGAAGGGTAGATTAGGGTTTTAGTATATAAATTTTACTATCCTAATATATTATTGAAGATCCCCTACTTATAGTCCTAAGAGAGATCGCTATTATTAATTTTAAATATATTAATATAGTAAGGCTACTTTAAATCCGAATATAGCGTACGAAACGCTATTAACCGATTAATAAAGTATTAGGGAATATATTTAATAATATAATTAGTCCGATACTCCCGAAATTTTATTAGAAGGTATAATACTAACGCCGGCTCGGTATAATATATATAATTCGCTATAAATAGATTAAAAATATTCGATTGGAAATATAATTATAGTATATTGTATTTAGTACTTTTAGTATTATATTCGGACGGAGTAATAAAAATAATTACCTAAACCGAAGGTTAATAATATTCTAAAATAGTAAATATAAATAGACCGTTAATAAATTCCTAATAGTCTAATTAATAAGGTTAAAAAACGTAGTCCTTATATATTAATTAAATATATTTAAAGTAGAATTAAATATTATAGAAGGATAGGGTTATACTATTAATTATTATAATTATAAAAGGGAGGTTATTAGGATTAATATTCGGAATATATAAGTTCTCCTACAAATGCCTATATTAGTATATAAGTTTTAAAAGGATATAATAAGGAGATTTTCTTATTTAGCCCCCCTATAGACTAATATATACCGGATCGAATTACTAGCTTCCACTTTATTATAATTTTATTTATAGAGCCTTTTCGGCTTCCTTCTATTTTTTTTAGGCCTTCTTCTTAAACCTCTTCCTCTTCGAAATACTATTATACCCTTCCTCTAAATAGGGCTTCTTCCGTATTAACCCTAATATATAATTACTACCCTTACTATTATTATTATCGGGAATATTACCTTAGGTAAATAGGGCCCGTAGCGCCTAATCCGAAGTAATTAAGGTATTTACCGGTTATATAATAGAATTAGCCGGGGGTTAAACGGAAATTAATTAAATTTAATCGTACAAATATAGTAATTTGGGTTAATTTTACTATATAACGGTCCGTATCTTTATTAATATTGGTCGTATTAGTATTTTTAGAGTAACTTCTTTTATAATTTAATCTATTTATAATATTCAATTAATATATAACTATTCTATTAAATCTAATTTATTTACAACGAGCCTATTTATTACTATTATAGGGAGGACCGAACTGAAAGGATATATAGGGAGAGTTAGACTTAATATTTAATATACTTATTTATAATCCTTAGAAGAATTATAATACTTATAGGAACTTATAATAATAATATTAAAGGTAAGCCTTTAAAGTAGTTTTATTGGTCTTAATTCAAATCCCTATTCGTCGAACCCTAATTTATCTACAATTAATCTACTACTACTATTATAAAGAGGACTGAACTAAAAGGATATATAGGGAGAATTAAACTTAATATTTAACGTACTTATTTATAATCCCTAAAAGAATTAGGAATAAAACGATAGAGGACTTTCCTATAATTCCGGTCGGGTATATGATTCTTTAATAGTATAGTATTATAAATTGGATAGATTATAGATAAAAGAGGCGATATTAGATTAATATTAGACGTAGTATAAACGGGTAGGACTAACTTTATTTCCGGAAATTCCTCGTAAAGTCGGTCGAAGTTAGAGATAATCGATGTAATTAATATTTAATTGGAAGGGATTTAATTGGAAGGAATTTAATCTATTTTATAATTAAGGATAATCGCTAAAGTAACTATAGTAAGTAATATGGATATTAGACTATATATTTTAATATATAATATTAGTTATTACCCCTATATATTAATATTATAGCTTAATATTATATATATATAAAGCCCTCTTAATTTATTAGTTAGGAGGGAGTAGGATGTAAAGTTAGTATATAAATATAAATTATAGGTTAGGTCTATTTACTTCGTATACTACTAATTTATTAAATAAAAAAGAATAATAATCTTTAAGGATTAGGGCAATAGAGTGTAGGCTATTAATATAAATCTTTATTAATTAAAATATCGCTAACCCTAATATTATAATCCCGTATCCGTTCGTCTATTATTATTATATAATTATTAACTACTATTATAGTTCAATTATACCGGGCGAAATATAGTAGGAATCGGTTTACTGCCGGGTAGCTTTATATAATTAAACGAGCTAATAGGGTAATTGCTGTAGTAGGTCTATAAATACGCCTAAGGCTTAGCTATCGCTACTTTGTGTATTTAAATTTAATATTTAAAAATGTAAATTAGAGAATACTAGAGCGAAAAAGTAAAGGCAATTCGGGTTTTAATTCGAGGATAAAATTAATATTATATATATAAACGCGGGCGTTACTAAGGAGTAGACGAGTTTAATACCCTTTTTATACTATAGATTTATATAGAACTAGTAATACTAAAAGGAAAGTTAATCCCGGGCCGGAAAATATCTGGTGCAAATACTTTTAAATTTTTTCTTTAAAATAATATTATAAACCTCCTCAATATTAACTCCCTCTACGGCCTCTAATATTCGATATTTATTTCGACCGTACTTTTATAGTAATATTAAATCCCAAACCGATAGTAATTCTAATTAAATTTAATAGGGGGTTGAATTATAGGCGAAGAACTTTATTTATTATATAACCTTTATATTCCCTAGGCTTACAATTAATTAAATATATCTCCTACTATTAAATCTAATAAGGGGCGCCCCCCTATTGGATTTAAATAATATAATATAAATTTTATTATTCGGGAAGAGGGTTTAATAAATCATTAGTAGCGTTAATTGTAATAGTAGTGTTAGGAATAGTTAGAGCGGGGTTATAATCCTCCGAACTACCTATTTCGGTATTATTATTATTTTTAGAATAGTTAAGTAGAATTGGTTCGCTATTAGATAGAGCTTCTATATTCTTAATACTATTTACTATCGTATCCTTGTTAAGATCGTTGCCGGAGGGTAATAATTTAGGTTATTTACTATTAGAATAAGTTCTAATATCCTTAATTTAACCGTCTAATTATAGTTATCCGCTATTAGTCTAGGGCTATTTAAACGGCGAGGAAATATTATTAATTAGCGACTTATATTACTTTTTAAAGGGTATAAATAAAACGTTTACCTCTATTATAATTATTTACCTCTAGGTATTAATATAGGCGATAATTTCCAATTTACCGACTTTATATTCCTTTTAACCTATCTCTTCTATAAATATTTTCTATTAATTAATTCGAATTATTAATTCTAATTGTAACGATCTAATTAACGCTTAGGTTAAATTCTTTAAATAGTGTATAATTTAAAATTCTAATAGGGATAGTCCTATATTAGCGATATAAAGGACTTTAGTAGCTATTACCTTCCTATTTGTAATATTACTAAGGTTTATAATTATAAGCTTAATAATAGGAAGAAAGTACATTAAATTTTTATATTTAAAGTTATCCTCAAACTTATTTTAATTCTCCGCGTAGTAAGTAATAATATAAGAATATACTATACCGATTTAGTAAGTACGGACTAATATAAATCCTACGATTGTTTAGGGGGGTTCCGCGACCTAAGTAAACCGATTAAAGTTATAATTAAAGAGGACTTTTATTAATTCGTAGGTTATAATCGATTTGAGTACTATTAATCTAATATCTTTCTAGAAGGTAAAGGAAGGTTATAATATATAAATTTACTAAATTAAAAATTAGTATAGCGAATTTAAATCCTATAGGAGGGATAACTAATTACTAACCTTTTGAATAATTCTCTTTTCTTACTAATTAGAGATAGTCCTATTAATTTACGGGAGGTATTATTTAATTATTTTAATCTACCCAATGCGGTACAAACGACCTATAAATTATAAAATTGTAGTAATATTCTATACAAATCCTAAGCTAATCCTAATATAATATTATATATAAATATTAAAACCTACTACGTTAATGTTAGAATTTAGAATAAGAATATTAATAATAGTATATTAATTATTCTATTCCTTAATAATATTCGTTTACTCCTAAGTATTTTAGTTCGATATAATTGCCTTTACTATAAAGCTTACTTTATAAAGGATTGAAAAAAGTATTTTAATGAAGTTAGTTAACGAATTCGAGATTAAATCCGATAGGGGTAATAGAATTTACCCCTATAGGAATTAAATGTAAGATAAATAAGGTAGATATTTATATTTATATTTAAGGTTGGTTAATAATAATGAGGATGTATTCGTTCTAATAGCATAAATCGAAATACTTTTTAAAAATCTATATTTAGAGTAGTGATTTTCTATATACCTAAACGAATATTTATATATAATCGATAGGCGGGAGGATATTAGGATTGCGGTTAAAGGAGTTATATATATACGTTAACCCGCTATTGAAGTTCAATTTTATTAGGGTATTAACCTTATTAATACCGAAATTTATAATAGTTTTGGCCGGCTTTCTACCTTGTAACGCGGTATTAAAGTCTTATACGAATATTAATTCCCTATTAGACGCTACTTTAATTTCCTTATAATTAATTATAGTATTAAATTAAAGTAGGTCCTAAGTATATATATTTTAGGCGAGGAATTATAAGCCTCGTACTAAAATAGGGCTAAAGCCTTTTAATTAGTCCTCCGTATTAAAAGTTATAGTAATTACCTCTTCCGGTTGTTCTATAATTAATATTAAATATTTATTAATTAATATTTAAATTCGGCCGGCGAACCGCTTACTATACACTAGGTATACTTAATATACTTCTATAGGTAGAATTCCTAAAAATAGGAAAACTACTTACCTATTAGGCAATTAGAGAAGAATATTTATACCTCTCAATAAAAAGAAAATTTACAATTCTCTTATAATAGTATTTATAATACCGGTAATAATAGTACTTTTATCGGAAATAAACCGCTAAAACCCGGGGTAAAGCACCTACTATTTATAGCCCTATTCGAATTAGATAGTATAAAGATTATTTACGACCCGTTTAGAGATATTAGTATTAAAAATATAGGATTCGGGTTTAACCGCCTTATAAATATTAGTAATTTCGAACCTCTTAAAATTGAAGGGTTTATTAATAGTAACTAGCAACCGTATATTATTCTAAAGTATTATAATAAAAGCTTTTATATTAATAATACTATTTAGTAATAGTATTATAAAATAGAATATTATTAATTAGCGGAGGACTTTCCTAATCTACTACTACGCGGCGGTATCTATATTTCTTAAAAATTATACTTCGTCGGCGATAATACGTTCGAAGCGGACGTTTTTATATACGGATATATATACTTCATACTACTTACTAATATAGGAAGTAGATTTAAAACTCTTCCAAATTAACTTTAAATTACTATTATAAATTAATATAGGAAGATAAAATAGCGCTCGTTTAAATTCTATAGGGGGATAACTACCCCTATAGGATTTAGAATAGATTTTAAATTTACTCTTTATATTTATCTAGGTTATTTACTTCGCTATTATCCGGTTTATATAAACCCTTATTATCCGTCTTATTATTATTAGAATTATATTTATTATTATTACTTATAGCTATAGCCTTGCCCTTACCCTTAGGTTTAGCCTTAACTTTACCCTTACCTTTAATATTTAGTCTCTAAGAAATATAATTTTTAACCCTCAACCTATTTAGGAAATCGCTAATATTATATTATTCTTTATAAGTAGTAACCCAACGGCGGAAATAAGTAAATATAGTAATTAGAATAATTATTCTAATAGTATTAGATATTTTATAGTACCGGATGTATTTATTTATTAATTTATTAAAATACTTTTAATTCAATGTCCGTTTATACTTCGGATCTATTATAGGTACTTAATTATAAGTACTAAACTATATATAAATATTTAAAGTATTGCCGAATATTTTAATTACTTTAGTAAATGTTTAAGAAATTAGTATAATTAGTATAAAAATTAAAGTTAGGTATATCTTTATAGCTTTACCCTTAGCCTCTATACGCCAAAATTCCGTAATATATAATATTACTACGCTTAGGTAGGTTATAGTCTTACCGGTTCTAACTTCGTTAATTAATATCGTACATTTAAGTAGGCTTTTTTCTAAGCGCCGAATTATATACGTATCTAAAGAGATAAATTAGTAGGGAACGATCTAAATCCTATAGGAGAAGAAGTAGAATAGGCTAGCCCCCCCTATAGGATTTGGAAAAGGAATTTACAATTTACCGATTAATTAGTAGGGTAGAAGGGATTTCTTCCCTTAGGTTTTAAAAGGGTTATTTATATTATCGGCTAAAGTCCAATTCGCTTATCCCTCCTTTTTAAAATATTAATATAAAACACTAAATTTATAATATTTAATATCTTTATAATTTTAAGGAGGGGTAGTAATAGTTTTTATATTAATAGGTCTAATCCTGCCCTATAATTCTATAGCGTAATAGAGAACTATATAGTTTAAAAGTACTTCTTTAAAAGGATACTTCCTTTAAATAATATTTGCTATATTATAGTAAGCCCGGAGATTTTTCTCGGCCAACCTTTCGGTTTTACCCTCCTAGGAATTTGCTAGAAAGTTATTTAACGGAGCCGTTTCAGTACACTCCCGGGCCTATATATATTTATCTATTATTATTTTAACGAACTCCGTATTAAACTATTCGCGTATAACGAAATTTTTAATATACTAATTAGTCCCGAAAATTTTGCTTTATATAAATATATTCTTAAGAGGCGCTAGAATCTTCGGAATTTCGAACCGTCCAATTTTAGTATTATAAAGGAGGCTAATAGTAGCTACTAGTAAATTACTATCTATTTTAAGGATATTCTACCCTTTAAAATTTTTACCGAACTTAATAATCTCGGAATTAAAGTCTTTAATAATATTTTTCTTCTTATATAATTACTAGTAAATAGATAAATAAAATTAAAAATAGGCTAAATTAATTATATATTATTCTAAAGTAGGGGCGAATTATAGGAGTTTAATAATAGTAGTTTCTAATTATTTATTAGAACCGTCGCTATTAATAATAAGAATATTATTAATATTATATAGGATCTCCTTTATAATTTGGTAGATTTCCTTTATTATATTTTATACCTTACTATTATTAATTTTAATGTTATTTTTTATTAAGCCCGCTATATTTTGTATGCTAAATATAAAAAGCGGGGCTGGCCTAACGTTATTAGGATTATTAGTATTACCGATAGTAAATTTATAGTTCTGTCTATACTACTCGGAAAATTAAGCGAAGTATATTATAGCCTTAAACTAATCGTCGGCTAAATACTTTAATTAAGTATTTTTAGCTAATAAGTCCGTAGCCTTTGCGAATTATAGTGCGCTACCGCTTTTAATATTCGATTAAAATATACGAAGGTATATAAGCTAAATAGCGAGGGTAGTTATTTTAAAGTATATTATATTATACTTCTATACCGATTTGTCTATTTTCCCGGCGAAATCGCTATAGCGAATAGTTATAGTATAAGAAGGAATATTCTTCGCCTTTACGAAAGTTCGGAGGATATATTTATATATTTTATTATTTACTATATAGAGAATAATATTTCTCTATATTTTCTATAGGCTAACTGTAGAATTACTTTACAATTCCTTTTTAAACTCCTAAAACGTTTTTAAATATTTTAATAGGCTAAAAATTAAAGAAATTATAATATAATTAATAATTATTTAAGGCGGGTTTAAATTATATAGGGGGTAAATAAATATTTAAAGCGAATTTAAATCCTATAGGGGGCGATATACTTCTATTCGAATCCCCCTATAGGATTTAAATAAGGATTATACTTACAATTGCAATTTAAGTATTGAATTAGAACTTTAATATTTGTATACCCTAGGATACCGGCTATATAATTTCCTAAAGGAAGAGTACTATAATTAATCTACTAAATAATTATTTACTTTAATAATACTATACTTTCACTTTTTTTTTTTACCTACTTCTTCTAATATATATTATTTATAAATAATATTTCAATTTTAATTTACTTAAAAATATTATTGCCCTTAATCTACTATATTATATTAAGCCCCTCTATTACTTTCTATATTTTTTGGATATTGCGTACCCTTATGTAGGGGGAATAATAATATTTAAATAAAATATTACTAGCCTATTCCTCTATAAGGGTTTTCAATTTTGAATTGCCTTTTTTATTATTTGCGATTTTATACTATTCTAGCGGTAGATAGTACAATTATTATAGGGTACTTATATTATATCTATCGAAATAAGTATTATTTACCTTAGGATTTAGGTTATACGCCGGCTTTGTAGCGTTAGTCTTTTCTAATATTATTTAAGTAAATTAGAAGAATATTTTTTACTAATTAATAAAGGGGCGGGAAATATATTTTACTTTAATTATAATTAGATTTAAATCCGATAGGGGGATAATAAATTACCTTTAATCGAAATTAGATTTAATTTCGGTAAGGATAATCCGGCGAATTGGATCTAAATTCGATAGGGGGGAATTATAATAAATTATAAAATTAGATATAAATCCTATAAGGGTGTAAGAATAATTTATAAAACTAAATTTAAATTTAATAAGGGTAAAGAAAGTATAATTAATTTATAAAAAGAAGGAAGGATAAATTCGTTTTAGAAAAATAGGGGTTCTTATACTTTAAGAGTATATACCTTTAAATTTAGGGTAGGTCTTAAAATTCTTATTTAAGTTTAGAGCAGGTCTTAAAATTCTTATTTAATTATATTATCCCTTATTTACCCCTATAAAATTTAAATAAGGGTATAATAAACTTTGCTTAAACGTTCGTCGGGATTCTAAAGTACTTAATACTTATAATTACCTCTTCCTTTTTTATAGTATAGTACTAATTTTCGCCCTTTTAGCGGGTAGGCCTATACCTACGTACGTACCCGTGGGAAGAGCCGTATACGGGGTTAGACCCGTAGTATTTAAATTACTACCCGTACTTCTAATTATTTTTAAATACTATATTTTTTCTAATTTAACTAATTTCCTCTTTCCTATACTCGTTTAATTATAAGTAATCTATTTTAGATTAATAATAAACGCCTCCAATATAATAAATATAATACGTATATACTTTATAATTAATATATTACGATAATCCTCTAACTATTTCTATACTTCGAACTTTAGAATAACGGTAAAGAGATTTTATAATATATATATAGGTGTCTATCTATTAAATTTATATATAAGTATATATATAAAATTTAAGGATATAAAAGCTTCTTTAGGTAAATTGAAGAGTTTAAGGATATTAGGATAGAGAATTTTAATTATAGTAGCTATAAAATAGTCTAGTTAAGCTAAAATAAAACTAGCCTTAAATAATTTTATTAAGTAATTAAAAATAGCTTTAAACTTCTTTCTCAAGACGGGTAGTAGGAGACCTAAAGGGGGGTAATATTTATTATAATATTATAAAGGATAGATTATAATAGGAGTAATACTAAGGCATTGAACGTTAAAATCTATTATATAATTATATAACTCCCCTAACGTTGAGGTTGGGTACGGCCTAAACTCTTATAGTAGCTTCTTAATATATAGTTTAAAGTATAGTATATTAATAAAATTATATATCTCTTTATATTTCTTTATAATTTTAATCCGCGCCGCTTTTTCTATACTATTTTAAATATAAAGCTATTGACGGTTATCGCCTATACTTAGGTCTTATAGGACCTATTTAATAATTAAAGTATCTTTATCTTCTAATAATTCTTTATTAAATAAGCTTTCCTCGTCCGAAGTATTATTTCTATCCGAAGTAGAAATATCCCTATTTATTAAATTAAGTAATTAAATTAGTTCTTTAATTAAAGTAAAATTTAAAGTAGTATACTATAATATAATATTAATAAACGGAGGAGGCGGTATATATTGAACTTTAAATACTAAAATAGTAAAATAGTAGTATAACCCATTATTACTAAAATATATATTAATCTCCTCCGTAGTAGGTTTATATAATTAGCTAAAATAATTAAATTAATAATAAGGGATAAAATAAATCCTTATACCGTACGTAGTAGGATCTGTACGGATAGTGCGTCCGAAGTGCTAAATTAAGTCTGTAATATTATTTAACTTTACTACGCTATATTATACTATACGCCGCATATCCGGAATATCTATACCTATACTAAGTAAAATAGTAGCGAATATTATCCGGTACGTAGAATTAGGCCGCCTAAAATCTTCGTATATAATCCTCTAATCTATAAAATAAGTATCGGTATTATACCTACGAATTACCTTTATAGTATAAAAGGGTTTACAACCGGAGGCTATAAAATATTATAAGAGATACGACCGAATAGAGAAAAGTAATAGTTTATTATTAATATAAATAATAATTTTCAAAATATAATAGATCTTAGGCTGGGGGTCGCTAAGCGTTATTATACTAAGGACGAATTTAAGCCGCTAATAGTCTTTAAATGTACTTAATAGAATTAATTGGAATATTATTATAATATTAAATCGGTCGATAGAAATATAAATAATAGAAAATTTATTTAAACTATAACCCTCTAGCCGGAAACCGCTATATTTATATATATACAATTATACTTTATATATAAAGGTAGCTATATACCCGAACTAAGGAATATTGGATGGGATAGTAATCCTAATAGTATAAATATTTATAAATTATATCCGAAAAGTACGCTATTAGAATATAATATATAATTCGTCTATAGTAATAAATATAATACATTAATTAAATAAAACCGTACGTAATAACTCTATAAACTTTATGTATATAATTTGTTCTAAACCGAAGAAGATATATATATAATTTCTAAACTCTAAATCTAACTAAAAGCGAAGGTACTAATATATAGTTAATATATATCTATTTAAATTTAATAGGGGGAGTTTTTAAAAAATTCCCCCCATTAAATTTAAATTAAGAGTAAATAGGTTCTTACCTTTATAATTAATTAGTCGATTAAAATAAGTCGGGTATTAGGAAATTTAATAATAATATCCCGCTGCTCTTCGTTAAATCGATTGAGCGGTATAATTTAAATAATAATTTAATCGATTAAAATAATAAATACTATTTAAAAAATAATACTCTTACTATATCCTGTACGAATAATTAAAATTATATTGCTATATCGGTAAATAATATAATAAATAGACTCAATTTAATTAAATTTTATATAATATTAATCTAAGCCTATAAGTAACCCCTAATTTAATAAATAAATAGTAATTATATTAATAAAGTAGTATTATATACCTTTATTATTAATAAATACTGTATAATACAATCCCTAGGCAATTTAATTTTAGAGAGTTAATTTAGGAAGTAGAAATGTATTAAACTACCGAAAGTTAGTAATATAATAAAATAATTCTATTATTTTATTAATATTAAATCTATAGCTTTCTATTATATATACGAAATTTCGCGTATATACAATGTAAGATTGTAGAAAAATAGTATACAATCCTTCGGAATATAATTCTATATATAATAAAAGTTACCCCTATAATATTAATAAATAATAAAAGTATTATAGAAATACAATTTAAAGTTTAGAGAAATTAATATATTATTCGTCCTATCCTTAGACAATTTGTTTAGTCGAGATTATAGTTTTTGTAGTAGTGTAATTATCGAGTATTAGTATTGAGATAGGATATTTCTTATATATATTAAGTATTTTCGTCCAAGCTGTATATAGATGTGATCCTAATGTTATACTATTTAGCCCTGTAGGTCTAAAACGATTGCGCTACGGGGTGGCGGGGAAGTGGATAGGGGCTGACTAAGGTTGAACGTCTGTTATAAGAGACTAGTTTAGAATTACCGAGCTCGGATTTTATAATAATTTTAGAGCGAGTCAATTTAGAGTGCTACTAAATAGCGCTCTTACATTTTCGACTCTGCATAGTTAAGAGTAGTCTCAGTCAGACCCACACCTCCAAAACCACCCCCACCCCACCCATTTTTGCAATAGTAGGTCTAAGCGGGTTTCGTATTTTTTAGCCGTCGGCTATAGAGTAATAAATACTTTTAGTAGGATTTTACTATAGTTAAAGTAATTTATTTACTATAGTTAGAGTAAATTAACCCCCGCCGTTATAATTAATTATTCGTTGAATAGACAATTCTAATACGAGACTCCAATTAGAATAAAGCATAGTAGGGTATAATATTCGATTTAATTAATTTATTAAATTCGATAGACTATTCGTTTTACGAAACGCTACTTCCGCCTCTATACAATAACCAATCTATATTCGTACCTCATTCGCTCGACTTTACGTCCGAATTAAGCGTCCTCCTAACTATTTCTATTCTTAATTATTCTATACCTATTTCGAACCGTAATACCTCGAACCTAACTCCTACCCTTATTCTATATATTTTATTAACTATTCCTAAAGTACTAACATAACCGTATAACCCTAATAAATTACTAATTTATAATACTAAATAGTATTAATATAACCTTTATTCTAAGAGGGGAAACCTTAAATAATTTATTCGTAGTTAGATTAAGGTAACCCGAAGCGATAATTAGTTATTTAGAGTTTATATAAAGGAATTTATTATATCTTTATATAATAAAGACATATACGAAGCCCTCCTTCATTAAGGCATCGTTATACAGTTTAAGGATAAAAGTAATTCGTTCGACGTAGAGGTTTTTAATTAAGTATTTGGGGAGGAATTAACATTTTTATTACAACGCCGACCTAAAAATACTATAAATAATAAAAAGCTTAGCTTCCGATAGTCCGAACCTATTGAACCTAATAGTCTTTAAAATAAAAATTCTAAATTATATAATTCTAACCCTAAAATCCCCTAAATTAAAAAGCCTATTAATTTTAATTTATTTTTATTATTCGCGAAGCTTAATATTTCCTTTATAGTTGGAGGGGGGCGATACGCCCTATAATATTAAAGATTTATATAGTATTTAGTAGATTTTAAATATTATACGGTAGGGTATAATATAATTTTAATAGTGCGCCCCTTAATTGTATTTACTCCTTAAAGTATTAATATCCTATTAACGTACTTAATAACTAAAATATAAACGCTATATTCGTTATATCGAATTTACATTACTTTATATTTATATAATTTTTATAATTCTTATAAGTATTCGTACTCCCTATAAATCGGATTTCTTTCCTTAGGTTATAAGTCTTTATATATATACTAACGGTATAGCGAAGCGTATTTAGAATATATTAGCCAAATTAAATATATATATTTCGTATAATAGGATAATTACTACTATTAAAACGCTTATAATTATTGTAATAGTTAGTTCGGTTTATAAATATTCTATAATTAAACTAACGATTTTAATAAAATTTTAAATATATTATATTCGATCCTAGTTTTATTATTATTTATAATAATTATAATTATTTCAATATTATTTAAAGCCCCGGTATTAATTGAAAGGATACTATATACAACTTTACAACTTATTTATTAATAAGTAGTTCTAATATTTCTAAACTATTCCGACTATTTTAATTCTAACTTACTATTCTATTCTAAAAGTCTTAGGTTATTCCTTCCCTCGCCCTAACGCTATATATATTCTATTTTACCATTAATTTATTTATTATAGAGAAATTGCAATCCTTATTCCTAATTATTAGTAAGTAGGATAGTCTCCTAATATATACCTTCTTTAAAATTAAGTATTATTAAATATCCCGAAGCTTTATTCTTTAGACCCTTATTATTAATAAGAATAAGGGTAAATTGGCTAGCGTTTATTGTCTCTATAATAAATTATTCTTCGGCCTATTAGGTATAAGTTAAGAATAGTTTAGTAATAGGCTTTTTCTCATTTATAGTAATTAGAAGATAATATTATATATTTATAAAATTATTTTCATTTAATTAGAGGCGTAGGCCGTATATAATTAGAAAGAGTAGATAGTATCCGTCCTAGTATTTTTCTATATTAAATTTAATTTTATTAATTTAATCTTTCGGTATTTTTAGTATTTTATTAAATAGAATACCTACGGTTTTAGTAGAGTTAAGAATATTAAACTACAGAAAATTAAGTTCTATTACGTATTATAGCTTTTTTATAATATATTCTATTTTAGGATTTTTACTTTCCTAATACGGAACTTCGTTAATAGGGGGTTCCTAAATCCTAATCTCCTAAGTAGGAAAGCTATAGAAATAGTAATTATAGATATTTTTCGGGCTAATAACCCCTTTTATTTTTCTATATAGTTTAATTATATATATAATAAAATATTTATTTTAGTAAGATATATTAGTAAATACCCGGATGGTCCTAGTAATTATATAAATATATAATTCTATAGTATTTATTAATACCTATATATTGTACAGGTATTAATTATCTTTACTTATATAATTAAGTTTAATAATTATAGTATTCTCCGATAGATCGTTAATTTTCTACCCCTCTTCTTCTATAATAGAAAAAGTATAAACTATAGGCCTAAAATACTATACTTCTTGTAATTATTACGTATAAATATAATAAATCTTAAGTTATTTAAAACTATCCTAAAGTCTAAATTAATATAGTATATTATAATTGGTAGTAAATAGAAGGAGATCGACCTAACGTTAGAGTATATTAATTACTCTTTTACTTTTAATATTAAATATAATAAGAATTCTATATATAATATTAAATCTACTTTTATAGAGATATTTATTATCGGCCCCCTTACTATAGTTATATATAAAGTAGTTGAATTAAAATTCGGGCGGCCTAATAGAAGTAAATATACTAACCCGTCTTTAGACGATAATATTATTAATTACATATATAATATTTATACGAATAGGTTTATAATATAGTATTATAAACTATTAGATTCTACCGACTTTAATATACCCGACCTATAATAGGAAGGCTTATATACCCTATTTGTAAGTATATTTGAACGGTTTAATAGTAAGGAGGTGCAATTAGATTGTAGAGAGGATTATAAATATTTTGGCCTCTTTAAATTTAAGGATAATGATTTTATTATAATTAAGGATATTATTAGTTATATTGTAGATTTTAGGGAGGAAAGTAATGCCGATCTTATTATATAAGGGAGGTATATAATATTCGGACACTAGCGGGGTACGAATTATTATTTATCTAAGGATATTACTATTCTTCTATATATATTTAAAAGGTATATATTCGTTTAGCTCTAAGTAGTTATCCTTATATAGTAATCCTTTAATAATAGAATAATTTAATTAATAATTGCTTTAGGACGTATTTAGATTAATCTACTCGTATAATTTAGGGTATTAATATATTTAGCGGGTCCTTCCGTCGTTATTTATATAAATATAGCCTATCCTTTGCGAGCCTTTTATTCTACTTACTTAATTCGCTATAATTTATTTTAATTAATATTACTTAACTATTTAACTATTCACCCTATAATTCTAAATATTATATTAAGCGTATAGTATATTAGTAGTAATATTTACTCTAATTAGAATTAACTTTTTAATCTATAATTAGTAACGAAGACCTATTCGATTTTAAATTATTAGCGCTATTTCGATCTTTCTAGCGCCATTTACTATAAGACTACCTATTAATCGGCCTTATATAGTAGGTAAATTAGGACCTACCTAGAATAATTTTCCGGTCCGTTAGGTACCTTATTATTTGAACGGTAATTAAAAATAGGGATCTACCCTAATTCAACCCACCGTCCTAATCCGGCTAGTATAATTTATTATTTAAATTATCCCCTTCCTTTATCCTCTCCTTCTTTAATTAAACCTCTTCCTCCTTCCTCCTTCTTCTATATAATTTTTTCTTTAAAATTCCGGCCGTTTAGACGATTATAATTTAAATAAACCCCTTTCGTAGTAAAACTCTAGCCGTTTAATAAATTATAATTAGAGTAAATATCTAGCGTAATAAAATACTATACTTCCGAAGGTTAAGAAGAGCGAAGCTAAAGGTAAAGTTAAATTCGAAGTAGAAAACCGCAATATTACCGAGGATATATTTATAATAAACCCGGCGAATTTTTAATAATTATAAATACTATAGTATTCTAAATTTAATTAATATCGGGATTCGAGCAAATATTTAACCGCTTCCGGGACTAATAGTAATATAATATTAATTTAAGCGGAATATCCGGAATATATTAGGTACTACAACCTAGACTATATATACCAAAAACTTATTACTATTATAGTACAATTAGATAAGGATATAATATTTATATAGAGAATTCTACGAAAGATCTTACCTTCGGACCCCCTCTATAAGAAAGTAGCGAAGTATTAAATATTTAATTAAACGTTAGTATACTAATTCCTTATTACTTTAGAATTATAAGGGAAGGACATAATTGTATTTCTTAATTATAGTATTATAACTTATATATATTAGTATTTGGACTATAATTATAAATTTTTCGGTTATTATACTTTATTCTAATTAAAGCAAGTTAATTTACTCTAATTAAAGTAAAGCGTAGACTACTAACTCCCCTAATCTATCGCCGGCCCTTATATTTTACTTTAATTAAAATAAATTAATTTACTCTAATTAGAATAAAATATAGGCTATTAATTCCCCTAACCTATTATTAATCCTACATTACTACTCCTATTAAAGTAAAGTAAAGGCTATATACTCCTTATCCTATAGCTAATTATCCGCCGTATCTATTCGTATAGGTCCTTACTAACGAATTATAATAGCTAATTAGTTTAATCCTTTAGCCAATTTGAAGAAAATATATAGAAAGCTTTAGAATAGCGTTATATTCCTACTATATTAAGCCCTCTTTTAATAGGCCCTAGTAAGCTTTAATAATATTTAATTCGGTTATATCCTTAAAATTATTAAAGTAGTAGAATAGGACCAACTCCCTACTTATATTATTATTATGAAGAGGGGCGACTTCTCTACCCCGGAACCTAGCGATCGATTAATTATAATATTAAAGGAAATTATTATTATAATTTTATACTTCGCGCTACAATAGTATTCGATTAAAGTATAATATTAAGGACCCCCCTAATATATTAAAGCTCCTATTAACAATTAGTATACGGTCGGTGGATATTCTGTTAATAATTAGTTTAAGATATTTTAAACCTTTATTATTTTTAATAATCGTCGATCCGGAAATATTACCCTCGGGGCAATAAAGTTTTATTATAATATTAGGAACGAAGTATTAAGCCCCCTCGTCTTCCCGGCTTCCCTAAATACAATTTTCGCTTTAGAAATTATATACAACCAATTACCCTATAATTAATTTAGTATTAAAGCTATAGGTTTGTAGGATATTATACTATAAATTCGTATAATTAATTAATATATATATACCTTTAGTAACGCCGACTTTAATAGGTTCGGCTACTTTAATAAATAGGCGGCTAGAATATATATATAGTACGCTTTCGTAATATTATAAATATTCTAGTTTAATATTAACAATGCGAGCCTATTTTACTCTAGGCTAGTAAATACGGATTTCAGGCTTAACCTTACGTTACGCCTAAATAAATACTATTTAAATATATATATTAAGAAGCTTTTTACGTAGTAGAAAACCCCGAAGTTTATTACTATATAAATTAATAATAAGGACTTTCCCCTTTTCTATTTTAAAAATAATACAACGAATTAGTATATTGTAGTAATATCTAATATAGTCGATTGTATAATATAATTAACCTAGGACCCTAAGGCTTCTTAGGAGGAGATTCGGAACTTAGTTTAATCGGAAATATAGGGTAATACGTAGATTAAAAGCCTTATTTACTATAGTTATTTTCTTAATTATATTTATATAAATAGCGATTTAATTATTTATAGTATATAGGCGTTTACGAGGTAAGTGGATATTTCGAAGGTAATAGAAGAAGACGATCTTTTTAAATTCGATTATAAATTATTCTAAAAGAAGTATAATTAGGCGAATTAGACGATTACCGGTAAAAATAAGCGGAGTCTTCTTCCCTATTAAATTGTAGGTGAATCTACTTTATTCCGATTAGAGCCCCCCTACTATTATATTAATTAGAGTAAAGCCCGGCCTATATTAACTATTAGTAAATGTATTTATAATCTATATTATATTATAATTACTATTCTATAGGGCGCTACTTATAAGTAAGGTCGGAATTAGTAAGATACTTATTTATAGTATAGTACTTTTAATAGAATATTTATAGCTAAAGAAGTTCAAAGAAAATAGAAAGTCTATTAAGGTATTTCTAAGTATTATTATATTACCGCCCGCTTTTATTTCTTAAACGTTTACTAAATTTTAAAATATATTTAGAAATTTAGATTTATAGTATTAGTATAATATATTTAAGAGTATTAATTCGGACGACCTTAAATATATAAAGACCTTTATATAATAGACTTTCGACGATTTAATAAAAGAGTATATTCGTAATTGTAATAAATTATTAATTACGTAGAAGGTTATTATTGCCGTTTATACTACGATAATAAGTAGGTAAGCTAATTAGAAATTTATAATTAAATTCCCTAGGGGGATACTACTATATTATATAAATAAGTTAATTATTTATACGAATAGCTTTAATAAAAATAATCGAGTTAAGAAAGTAGTTAACGCCCTGTTTAGAGCGGACAATAATAATACTACGGATTATAAAGATAATAATGAATATAATAATAATAAAGACGAATTTAACGGTAATAAGGATAAACTTAATAATGAAAGTAAATTTAATAGTAAAGGATTTATAAAGTAAATATACTTTATTTTAATACGAATCGATTTTCTATTTTAATTAAAGTAAAGCGAGTTAGTTATTAACCCCCTTTAATTATAAGATTTATAAAATGCGTAAAGTCCGCCTCGCTATAATATGTGAAAAGTATATTAAATTCTAGGCTGTAGTTATTAATAAAGCTTAAATAATTTATAATATAAATATAACAGCCTTCCGGGCTATCCGCCTCCTTCCTATAATTATACGGCTAATTTATTTAATTACTCTAACGTTAAACTATTTAACGGATATCCGGGCTTTTACTACCTTTATATAGGAAGTAGGCCTTTGGAATTTATTTAAGTACCTAGCGAAGTATAATACTATATTCCAATTGATTAATAATATTAATTTTATACCTTTATTCGAACCCGGTTATTTAAATTCTATTATTAAACTGAACGTATTTATTTACTACTATTGGTCTTTCTAGAATATCTTCTAGTCCTAGGGATACTAATAGTAGTACCTCTACTCCAATGTATAAACGAGTATTGTAGATACTAGTAAAGTAGTATAATTAAATATAAGCGAGGTAATACGGGAAATATAAATACTTATTATAAATTGTAGTATAACGATTATACTTATACTCCCTAATAGTACTATATTATATCCTTCGGCGAAGATACTACCTATAAAGGTTTAATCGGTATATTTAGGCTATAAGATTTATAAAAACGAAGTTATAGTTTATATTAATAGTTTATTAAAGGATATTACGGCCGATTCGTCCGATTATAAAATCGACGAATTAGTTATACCGAGGGTATTAAAGGAGGATAAGACCCTAGTACTAAATATAACGTTAGTTCAATTAATATAATTCTTAGTATAAAATATTTACGGATATATAATATTTATAACAGATATTACTATTTGTAAATATAAGCCTGCTAATAATTAGAATGTTCTATAAAATATTATAAAATTAGCGGCTAACCGAACGTATAAAAACGTTTTTAAATCGTTTAAACGTACTAATAATTCCGCTTTATATTTAAGCGTATAGGTAGTTAGGGATCTTATTTTCGCCGATTATAATAGCGGCCTATTTTATATATTTTTTAATTTAATATTAGATAATTATATATTTCCTCCTACCGATCGACTCTATATATTCAATTGGGTTTTCACTAAATCTCTACTTTTTATTTAGACGGTTTAAAAGTGTACCGACGCTTATATAGAGCGAAAATAGATCCTAATTGTAATAAATTCCCCTTAGATATAAATATAAATTTTTTTCCTTAATAATTAATAAGGATTTACTTTTATTATAGTAAAGTAGTAGTTACTCTAATTAAAATAAAGTACGCTAATATTAATTTAGGATTTTATATTTTATATTTAAGAAAGCCAGGCTTATAGTACAGATAGTATACTTTAATTAGAACTAGGCGGAATACGGCTAAGTAGTTACGTCCTAGAATAATATTAATAAATATATAGATATACTAATTCTAAACTCTACTATTTATACTACTAGATTAAATTTCTACTACGCCTATTATATTAGTATCGGGTTTAACTTCGTATAAAATATAAATACTATACTCTAATATATAGGAAGGTTATACCGAATTAGATAGGACTATATAGTAGAGTAGTATTTACTAATTATTTATAATTCGGTATACGATTAAATAAAGGAGAGGCTCTTATATAAAATATATTACCTACTCTATTTAAAGGTCTTTTACTTTAATTAGAATAAAGTATATTAATTAAATAACTAATAAATTTATAAGCTAATATTAAATTTAAATTTAGAGAAGATAGGGATTCTAACGGAGGCTGGGGAATATTTTCGGACCTTCGCCGGGTATAAGGCTACAAAATATTTAATATTCTATAATTTTAATTATTTTTCGTAGGTAATTAAAGTACTATAATATATTTTCGAATATACGTTTAATAAAGCAGTTTTAATTAGTTATTTTTATTCCAAACTACTCTTAATAATTATAAAAGCAATCAACGTTAGTAAATTAATAAATTAGAACCGTCTTAATAATATTTTACTATTAACAGGTCTTTATTTCGTTATAAAGTTTAAAGCGAGCCTTTTATTATTTAATAAAATTTATAAAACGTTCGAAGATATAAATAAACCCGTCGCTATAAAATTTATAAAATATTTTATATTATATTCGTTAAGGGATTCGCGCTAAGAATTTAAAGACTATATTATTAAAGCCTAGGCTTTAATCTTAGGTAATAAATAGGCTTTTAAAGTTAAATTAAAAGTAAAAGATATTATTATTATAAATTTAAATAATTTAGAGGTTAAAATTAATACGAAGTATATTAAAAGTTATATTACTCTAACTATTAAAAAGCAGGTCTAATAATTTAATAAAAACAAAATCCTATTTAAGAATTAGGAGTTTATTATATTAAAAAATAACAAAACCAACGTAAATAAGGGTAATAACCCAATTAAACGGTAATAATTATAATTATAATCGATATCGCTTTTAGTAGTATAATATCGACGAAAATATATACGGGCGGAAACTATTACCCCTCCTAATAACTATACTAATACTTACGGCGGAATTATTCCAATAAATATCGACCTAACGTATTCTAATAAGAGTAAATTTAATAAAGCTAATAATAATCCGCCCCCCTCGCCTATCCTACCTATATTAAATACTTACTAATTTAATAAGGCCAATAATATTCCGCCCCCTTCGCCTATCCTACTTATATTAGATACCTACTAATTTAATAAGGCTAATAATATTCCGCCCCCCTTACTTATTCTATTTATATTAGATATTTATTAAACTACTACCCCTCTTAGTAACTATATTAGCGCTAAGGTCGATTTAATACGTTCTAATAAAAGTAAATTTAATAAGGCCAATAATAATCCGCCCCCTTCGCTTATCCTACTTATATTGGATGCCTATTAAACTATTATCCCTCTCAGTAATTATATTAATACTCGTAGCAGGATTATTCCAATAAATATTAACCTAATATACTCTAATAAGAGTAAACTTAATAAGGCCAATAATAATCCGCCCCCTTCGCCTATCTTACTTATATTAGATACTTATTAAATTACTACCCCTCTTAGTAATTATACCGGCGTTAAAGTCGACCTAACGCGTTCTAATAAGAATAAATTTAATAAGGTTAATAATAATCCGCCCCCTTCGTTTATTCTACCTATATTAAATACCTATTCTCCCTATAACCCTACTAGTACTTTTCTAATAGGGGTAAACGATTATTTTTATAAGAGTAATCCGCCCCTTTTATTTATATAAAATACTAATAATAATAGAAATAAAACTCTCTTAGAGATATTTTATTTTAGGAATAGTAATATAAATATTAATAGTCTATTCTTTAATTCAATTATAACTAACGAGTTTAGGTCGATATAAAAAAAATGAAGGTTATATATAAATTGTTTATTAATATACTTTCGAAGATTAAATTTATATATAATTAATATTTAAATATCCGTTAGAATTATAAATTTAATTTCGAACGTACTTTATAAACTTCTATTTATTTAATCTATAGGTCCTCTAGCCCGGCTAAGTATTAGTAAGAAAGGCGGGCCGTACGAAATTTAATAACGGTTTTAACCTCCTCTATCTATAGTACCTTAAGGATTTATTCGGAATAATTAATTTAGAAGATAGTAAAACGCTAACGGCCGTAGAGGGAGTCGATATTATTATAGTAGGGTTAATTCTATATAAATCTATAGTATAAGAATTACTAATAATTATAGAGGGAATTAATATTATTATAGTAGGGCTAGTTTTATATAAATCTATAATATAAGAGCCGCTAATAACTATAGAAGGAATTAATATTATTATAGTATAATTAGTTCTATATAAATCTATAGTATAAAAAAGATATTTTTAAATTAAATTCGTATTTCTAATATATTTTTTAAAATTAAAATCCTAGAATCCGAATTACTTTTATATTTTTATATTTACATCCTTCTTCGTAAATTGGGCCGGCGGTCGGCTATTTACTAGCGTATTATTAAGTCTATTATAGATATACACTATTTGTTCGCTTAATAGCGAAATAGAGTATAATAGACTATTTAGTAATTATAATACCTATTTAACGAAAATAAATAGCTTATAGTAACCCTACTTAGGGATTCCATTTGTTTGGTTATAATAAATATTATTAATATTATATAATAATTAATATTAAAAATTATAGATTAAATTAGGAAGGAGTCTTATATCCCTACCAATAAATATTAGTATATAGGCTATATAAGTCTATTCCGACGTAATCCTTACCGATTTTCTACTCCTTACTAATACACTAGCCTTTCTTTTTTAATTGGAGATAACCTACAAGCGTTAGTAATTATTATAGTATAATACGTAGTTACGTATTTTAATAATAAATATTTAAGTATTTTCTATAATAATTTGTTAATTTATAGTATATTAGTACTTTAACGGACTTTTCTTACTATTATATATTATATTATTTCTTCGCTACGCCGCCCTTATTTTAATATCTTTATTATAAGGATTTATAGCATTATTAGTACCCTCTTCCTTAATAAAACGCTTAACTCTATATAGTTAATTGAACCTACCCTATCTTTAATAACCTAGGGTCCCGCCTTCGATAATTCGTATATTCTAACCGTCCGTTGTCCTTAGTATTATTATTAAAATATTATACCCCCTCTAATCTTCTATTCGGTTATTTTATTTTAATTACCTTTAATATTACTATACTTTATTATATTATTTTAATAATACTTCTAAATATATTCTATAATTACTATTTACTTATAGTTTACTATCCTCCGTAGTCGGTTAAGCGTAAATAATAGGGTTTAGGATATATTTCGACTGAGCCTTGATTAATAACGTTATTACTAACCTTAATTCGTTTTATAAATAGGCTTGAAAATATACTTCTAAATACGCTCTACGACTACTATTTACTTATAGTCTACTATCCTTCGTAGTCGGTTAAATATAAATAATAGGGTTTAGAATATATTTCGACCGAGCCTTAATTAATAATATAGTTACTAACCTTAATTCGTTTTATAAATAGGTTTATTAAAGATAGATTGTACGAAGTTAAGTATTAAAAGTCGTTAGAGGTCGAGGATAATTTATTATAATACCGCCTATTGTTAGTCCTTCTACCCGGAGTAGGGGTAGGAAAAGAAAGTTACTTACGGTATAATATTTTCCCCTATTAATATTAAATTTAATTAATATATAATACTTATAAGTCCCAATTATATTTATACCTATATAGGATAATAAGTCTATACCGCTACTATTATTCAAAAAATATAGTACAAAAGGTAAATAGAAGGTAGAAGGGTATTTATATATTAAATAATTAATAAAGTTTATATAATTACTACTATTCAAAAAGTTTAATACGAAAGGGAAGTAAAGAATTGAAGGGTATTCGAATATTAAATCTTTAGCGAAGTCTACCGCCGAATACCCGACGGAAGTAGGTAGCGATCTAGAGAGGGGGGGGGAGGTATATATAATCTTATATATACAATAATTTAAATTAATATATTTAAATATATTAAACGGATTTAGTATTGTATAGTTAATTGTTAGATATACTCCCTTTTATATTGCAGTATATAATTAAAGAGAATAATATTATTAGAATTACTTTTTAAATTAGCTATATATATAAGTTCGTCGAGTTTGGCCGTCCGTTTAATATAGGCCCCGTTTAGGATAAAGTTGAAGGTCCCTTCCAATTTACTATTATAAAATCGATTAAACCGGACTACTAATTAACCGTCCTCGCTACTACTAATATAATATATTACTACCCTCCCCAACTTTACTTTACTATACGCATCTTTAATTTATTTATATTTAATACTAATATAATTACAAATAATATTATACTAGGGATCCTAATAGTATTAAAATAATATTAGCCTACGCAAATTATTATTTATTAATCGATATATAATCCCAATCCCTATATACGAACTAGAAACTTCTATATATAATTAAGATTGTTATTTCAGGTTATATAATTGGAGGTTGATTTTAAAAAGCAATTAGAGTAGTAAAATGTATTTAGCAACTTCGAATGCCTATTATAATAGTCTAATAATTCGAAAGAATATCCGGTAATTACTTCATTCTAAAGTATATACAATTTTTAATCTCGGACAAATTACTTATTTTACTCCTTTCCATTCTAGTAATAGGATTAGGTTTTAGTAAATAAAAAGGCTAGTAGTTTAATTACTATTAAAAAGGCGGGTAAATTTAATTTTAAAAATTTAGAATTATTAAGTTACTTCCTAATAGTATGTTTACTTTAAGTAAATATAACGATAGGGAAAAGGATTTATAAGTTGGTATATTTATTAAAGGTTTAGGAAGGAAGCTAATTATATAGACGATCGTTTAGTACTTATACTTATAAAGGCCCTTACTTTAGGAGTATTTATTCGGGATATATAATATAGGTTCGAAGTAATTAGTTTTTAAATTCGGGGTTCGTATAAGGCGTTATAATCGGGTATAAAGTATTTTAAATATAAATCTACTTCTATAGAATAATTTATATATAGCTTCTATTAATAGATTATTAGCGTTGAAGAAGAATTGTAAAAAATATTAGGGGATTTAATTAATATATTAGTTAATATAAAGGATAAATTCGTCCGGATAATACGGTTTAAAATATTATATATATCTTCTTCTATTTAATTATTATTAATATATTTATATAAATAGTAGCCGATTTTAAAAGGCTATTAAAATATACATATTTATAATTATATTATTACTATTATAGTCTATATATTTAACGCCTTCGATTAGGACCGAGAGTTTAAAATAATTTTAGAATAGATTGAATAATAGTATAGTATTAGGATCTATTTTAAAGTATAGGAGGATCCGGTATATAATAGTTTAGCGAGATTTAGTATTTATTACTCCGCCTAGCAGCGATAAATATACTATACAGATACTTTTTTAGGATAGTTTTAGAATTATATAATTTCAATTAACCGCGATACTTATTAAATTTATTAAGGTAATTAATATTTTAACTATCTAAATTTATAAGAGCAATTTTACTACTATAATAGTCTACGTAGGCGATAGTTTGCAGTATTTTCTTAATAGGATGCGTATGTAAATTGAAAATATGGGAAAATCCTATTTAAATCTCTATTACTTCTCTTAAGAATATTTAAATAGCTATATATAGTATTTTAAAGAGTTTAATACTTTGCGAAGGATATATAATAATTTAGCGAAATTTAGTATTTATTATTCCGCTTAGCAGTAAAGGTATAATTTAACTATATTATTATTACTTTATAGGAGACCTTTATAAAAGGCAACTCTAAGGAAGGAGCTAATTTTAGGATATATACAATATTAGGTATCGAGGAGATATACGTCCTTATAATTTTCTAGTATATAATATTAGAAGGGTAAATAGAGATAGTGAAATTTAATAAAAAAGGTATAAAAAGGAATTAATATAATATATTAAATATTGTAAAAGGTATTTATAAAGTAAAATAATATATTAATAGGTTAATAAAACGTATATTAAATATTATAAAAGGCGTTTGTAAAGTGAAATAATATATTAATAGATTAATAAAACGTATATAAAGGTTAATATAAAGTTTTAAATTATAAAGCTAGGTTTAAATAGTATTTAAAAGTATAATAAGGATATTACTTTTATTCTTATTCGTACCTTCCCCAAAATTAACTTTCTTAATAAATATCCAATTTATTAGGTTCTAAATCTTACTACTTCCTTTATACTAACTTACCGCTTCTTTTATACAAAATATAACAAAGATATCGTATTATTTTTATTCGGTAGGTTTCTAACCTTCTTCGAAATTAACCTTCTTAATAAATATTTAATCTACTAAGTTCTAAATCTTACTACTTTATTTATACTAATTTACCGCTTCCTTTATACGAGGCGTAACGAAGATATTACTTCATTTTTATTCGGTAGGTTTCCAACCTTCTTTAAAATTAGCCCTCTTAATAAACATCTAATTTATTAGGTTCTAATCTTACTACTTTATTTATACTAATTTACCACTTCCTTTATACAAGGTATAACGAAGATATCGCTTCGTTCTTACTTAGTAGGTTTCTAACCTTCCTCGAAACTAGCCCTTTTAATAAATATCCAATCTATTAAATTCTAATCTTACTATTTTATTTATATTAACTTACTACTTCCTTTATATAAAGTGCAACAAGGATATCGCTTCGTCCTTACTTAATAGGCTTCCAACCTTCCTCGAGACTAACCCTATTAGTAAACATTTAATCTACTACTATAGGTTCTAATTTTACTACTTCGTTTATACTAACTTGCCGCTTCCTTTATACAAAGCGTAATAAGGATATTGCTTCGTCCTTACTCGATAGGCTTCTAACCTTCTTCGAGACTAGCCCTATTAATAAATATCCAATCTACTACTATAGGTTCTAGTCTTACTACTTCGTTTATACTAATTTGCCGCTTCCTTTATACAAAGCGCAACGAGGATATCGCTTCGTTCTTACTCGGTAAATTTCCAACCTTCTTCGAAATTAGCCCTTTTAATAAATATTTAATTTACTATTATAGGTTCTAATTTTACTACTTTATTTATACTAACTTACCGCTTCCTTTATACGAAGTACAACGAGGATATTACTTCGTCCTTACTTAGTAGGTTTCTAACCTTCTTAATTAGCCTTCTTAATAAATATCTAATCTATTAAATTCGAAATACTATATAGCGTAGGGTTTCTAGCCTTTTTAAAATATACCCGGCTAGAAGGATAAGGAATAACCCGCCACTGCTATTACTACTACTACTCTAAAGAAGATTAATAAATAGAAAATATATAGATTTAAATAGTCCGCTCCTTTCGATAAATACTACGAACCCCGGCTATAAATAAAAATACTATAACCGCCGTATTAATATAGAATAGTAAAGTTATCTTTCCTTTACTTATACTCCCCTTCGAGGTTTGTAAAAAAATTCTAAAATATATATTAGTATTTAATAAACCCGTTTATATAAAGCGCCTTCGAATTTAAACCGAATAGATCCGGTAAATAATATAGAGAATTTATAGAATAGGTACTCAATATTTTAATTAATTCCAATAGAAGGGCTAAATATTTACTTACTAGCTAAGTAATAAATAGGAAAACCCTAAGAATCTTCCTTTAAGGATAGGGGTATAGTATTTTCTATTATATAATATTTAACAATAATCTCTAATAGACCCGTTAAGTAAGTAGGTTATTAAGAACCAAGACTAGGGCTATATAGTATTACTAATATTAATTAATATACAGTAGCTAATAGGGGTTTTTCTTTA
Organism: Neurospora intermedia; assembly: GCA_037102815.1. NCBI lineage: Eukaryota > Fungi > Ascomycota > Sordariomycetes > Sordariales > Sordariaceae > Neurospora > Neurospora intermedia. The sequence goes on from BTPP01000007.1 coordinate 2,319,200, forward strand.
TTCGCAATTATAGTAAAGTCCGCTAAGTCTAATTAATTACCTTCGTAAGGGGAAGTTCCGGAAATTAATATTTTAAATACTATATATTCTAGTAACGATATTACTATATACGATATACTTAACTATAGCAATATATAACAATATTACTAATTCGATCGATATAGTAGCTACCCTAGAGGGACTACTATATAACAATAGTAATAAATTTTCTAGTTCTAGAGAAGCTAGCGACGACGAATACCCCTAACTACCGATTTACTCTATATTTTTTACTACCTCTTTTATTAGGGAGGAAGAGTTACTAGGGCTACTTATTATTAGTATTATATTTTTAAATCCTATATTTAATAATACTAATTAGTTATTAATTATAATATTAATTCTAATTAAGGGGACGGATCGGGGTAAGCGGGTAGTATCCCTACTAAATAACTAATTTATTATTAAAAAGAAGAGGGTCGCTTTTTCGAACCTATATAACGAAATATTCGCCGATATAAAACGTAGGGCGTACGCGCCAAGCTACGTAGAACCGTTTAATACTTAAAAGAATTAAATTAATTTAATATCCGTTAACGATAATAGTCGGTACTTTAAGATTTTTAATAATAGCGAGGGGTATATTAAGGGGGATAATAGAAATAATAATAAACCTATACTACCCGCTATAATAATACGGGTAATTCTAATAGTATAGCGCTATATAGTAATAAACCCCGATTTAATTCCCGGTATTACCTCTATACCTTTTAGTAGTACCCCCTTAATTCTATTATTTAATAAATAAAAAATAAAAGTAGCTGAAATTCTTAGGTAGTATATAATCGCCGCTACTATATTACTAGCGAAAGTCCCTAGCGTAGGCGATTTGTCGGCGGCTATTATAAACTTCTAAAAGATATTTAAAGAACGGCTAGAAAAGGGTAATATAATAAAGTATATTAAAAAGTTAGTAAAGGAACTACTAGTTACTAATATATAAATAAATTTCGGCGAGGAAATTAAAGAAATATATATAGAGGAGTAAATTAGCAATTTGGACGCTTATAATTTATAGAGGTTATAATATATATTAGCTTCTTTATATATTATTTATATATAGGTACTCTCTTTATTAATTTTAGGTTACTTGTATAGAGACCCTATTAAAAGGATGTATATTTTATATTTTTATAGATAAATATATTATTAGAACCTTCCTATATTAATTATCTTTACTCTTATTAGAATTAGGGTTAAGGGACTTCAGTATTTTTATTTTTATTAGAGTAAAGGGACTTTAGTATTTTTATTTTTATTAGAATAAAGGGACTTCGGTATCTTTATTCTTATTAGAATAAAGGGACCTTACTACTTCTATTCCTATTAGAGTAAAGAGACTTTATTATTTCTATTCTTATTAGAATAAAGAGACTTTATTTCTTCTATTCTTATTATAATAAAAAGGGGATAATATTAGAGTAATAGGAGTAAAGTAGTAATAAATAGTTCCCGTTTACGCTTATACCTATAAATATTAAGATTCGACTCTAATCGGAGGAAAAATAATTTAATTTAAACCTAACGTTTATTATACTTCAATTATTAACTTTTACGCGTAGGATGCCGGGTAGAATATAATAGTACAATAGGGGTTAGGGTTATAATAATATATAGGGCCGGCTCCAAAGGATCTACGGCCGGAGTAGGTAAGGCGCTATTATTTTTACTATATATTATATTATTAGTATAAATATTTTTATACTTACCGCTCGGAATAATATTAATAATCGAAAATAGTCTAATATATTTAGTAATAAAGTTAGAACTATATTAATTTAAATATTCCCAATTTTATAGGAGGAGTACACCTTTAATTATATCCGCTATAGTACGTACGGATATACCTCTACCGACTATTAAGCGTACAATTTACTAGGATATTTTGGGTAGGATAAGAATAGAGTACGGTAATTAGAAATTAATATTTAATATTACGAATATAAATATAATATACTCTATAAAAAAACCTTTGAAGTAAAATAAAAATAAACCTACTTTACTTATAAGTATAGGGGTATTAAACTTCTTCGGTTTTAAGGGTATTTATTTAGTTTAATTAAAATAATAATTATATTTATTATAGTAAATACTCTATAGGTAATTCTAGTAATTAATATAACCCTAAAGTACTTTAAGTAGGGCTTTGTAAAAATATATTACGTTAGTAATAGTATATATATTGGGATAGCTATTAATTAGGTCGGTTTATTACTTTTCGTCCTACTTTATCTACTTTTTCGGCTAGAAATTCCGGAGTAGGAATATACTATAAACAGGGTCTTTTATAGACCGTATATTTATAGTCCGATTAAGTAATTGGGATTATATAATTTCGAATAGGGTATTTATTATAAAGGATAAATCGGATTTATATATACGTAAGGGGTCGGTAGATTATATTACTAGTACGGACGGTTTAACGAATTCGAACTTAAACCAATTAAAATATTAGTAAGGTATAAAGAAGTAGGCGATATTATATCTACTACTACGGATAGCGCGGCTAAAATACTACTATAAATCTAAAATATCCTTAGATTTAATTTAGCTATATTATACGATACGTATTATATTAGAGATATTTATCCCTATTCTTAACGCTACTATAGATATAATAATGTAATATTAAGATTCGGAAGTAATAAATTAATAATAAAAGCAATTTTAATCTATAGGACGGATATATAAATAATATACTTAGATAGTTAAATATATATTAAATCGATTACAGAGACCGTATTTAACTAAAGAGCAAATAAAATATTTCTTCGCTTTATTAATTAAATTTTTATTATTAATATAAATAATTATTTTCGGAATAGTACTATTGGAAGTAGGGCTAAAAAGGAATTTAAAACGTTCAAAGTTTTATATTTTAAACCTAAGGATAGAATTAAAGACAATATTAATATTAAACTAATTAATAAAAGTACGGATAATTTAAAGCGAATTTACTAATTATTTAAATAAATAGAAATTAGCGTATTTATATATATATATTTCCGATTCTTTAGTTAATATAGTTATATATCCGAATTATAGGATTGAAAGGGGTAGAGTCCGACGGAATTAATAAAGATCGGAGAAATAGGTACGGAAATTGTACTATTAATAAATAGTATAAAGTTCGTTAATAGCAACGAACGCTATTCGGGCAACGAATTCTAGAGTATAAAGGAATTTGAAAAATTAGTAATAAAGGGTTTACTCGGGTCTAAGGAGAATATATATAAAATATCCCGAATGTATATAATCCTATAATATATTAGTTTAAATATATTAATTACCTATTAAAAAGGATAGAGTAAATTTATATATTTTATAGAGGTCTTAATTAATTAATAGGGGTTTAACGCCGGGATATAATATAATAACATCCCTTTATTTTTAACCGAAACGAATAAAAAGTATAATTTGTATTATAATTTACGTAAGAAGAATAACCAATATTACCTAAAGTATAATACTTTTATTAAAATTAGTTATAATAATAAGAATTATATTATTATACTAGTAAATAATACGATGGATATATTTAACCTATTTAGGGTGAGGCTAATATAGGGTTTAATTAGACGTTAATCGAACGATTGGGTTAAATAAAAGTCGAACGATAGTATATATAAATTAAATTTAAAGCTATTTATACTCGTTTGAATTCGTATATTCGATAATTATAATAATATATTACTATATAATTATATTTAGTATAAATAAAATAGTAAAATTAGAATAGATTTTAAAGTATTGGATAAAAGTAAAAATTTTATTAAAAGTGTAATTTAATTAGGCTATTATTTTAATTAAATTTTAGATAATTTAAATTAAAATTAATAGAAATACAATACTTATTTTTTAAATAAGGATTATTATAACCAACGAAAGTAACCCCCTAATAGATAATTAATAGTAAATATAAATAATAATAGAAAAAAAAAAAAAGGTTTATAGAAGTTCGTATTTATACTATATTTAACAAACAAACCGCTTCTAAATGCGACTTATTATTATTGAGATATTTGGAAGTATTTATAAATTTCTTATCTCTATTAAGGCCGATTTGTATATATACAACTATAGCCGACGGTGTTTTTATATAAAACCGTAATAGACCTCCTCTTACAAAAGTTCGAGGAGGGGAGACCCACATAATTGTGGGGCGGGTCCGCTGAAGGTTGTCGTCGGAGGTCGTGTGATAGAGACTAAGTTAAGAACCTAATTTCAGAGCATTCAAACACGCCCTTATTCGAGCTCAATGCATCATTGTTAGTCATTACCGAGCTGGAGCCACTGCGCATTTTGAGTAGCGGAACAATCGAGCACGTTGGCCCTGGAAGGCGCACAGACCAGAATGTGGTTTAAACGTTTTTGTGGACCCTTCATCTTAGATCTTAAAGTCCGATCCTGATATCACACACACCAATCTACTCTACTCTTTTCTTGAGCTTCCACCTCTGCGTTTAACATGCCACTATTCAGACTTACAGCGGATCTATTTTGGAGGCCCCCCCTCGTCGTGCGTTTGGACTACTGTACACGTCCCTAATGCAGGTAGGGAGTACCCATCAAGCAGTACCGTGCTCCGTGTGCACGTATCGAGGATTTATTGCAGGTGCGGGGTGAAGTAGCTCAGGCTGTTACTCCGCTAGGCACAGTGCAGGTGACAGCGAGCGACCTGGAAGATCCAATCGTGTACAACACTAAGCCAAGGCCGGTAAATGACACCGTATTGGTTGTCTAGTGTACGTGCCGCGATCCATGTGGGAGACGGAGACAGATTGGCTCCGTGGAAGCGAGGAACTAGCTTGCTGTAACCAAAAGCATCAGCTGTTTTGAAGGTCATGTAGGCGGGCCGCCCTGCCATATAAAGCCGTGTTCCATCGTCATCCTGGGTTAAGCCGGACTTTGGCGCTTTCGTTCTACTACGTGCAGAAAATGATATTTGAAAGTTACAACGGCCATAGACAATCGACTTCCAACCCTTGAAGGTGACTATATATTCGACATCATGGCTGACTCGAGCGACAATGTCAACCCGGCTCCTGCTATCGACGAGACTCCTATCTCTCCTAGCCGTCCCAACCCTCAGCGCAAGAACTCTCTCGAACAGCACCTGAAACATCGTCCGGTGCGCCAGGAACTGGTCAAAAGTATGATGTTTTGCTTCGAGTCCTTGCAACGGAACGCATAGTTGCACGTATTTCGAACAAGATGTACTAATCTACACAAATGGTCCTTATTCAGAAAACATTCTTCCTGCCTCAAACGCAGCTCCGGGGCTCATAGCACAACAGAAAGAGGTAATGCTGTCATGTCAAGGTTGGCTTTTTCGGACTGTGCTGACATCCTAACTTGCCCCGCCCCAGCTCGAAAAGCATATGCGTGCTGATTCTTTGAACGAAAGAATCGCCCACCGGCCCTCCCCAGAAGCATTGATCAAAGAAGGGGTCCTTCATGAAGACCCCCGCTCGCCTTGACAAAAGGTACCAGGATGCTATTAAGGAAGAACATACGAAAAGAGGAAGCGGTGCTTGGTTAACATCGACGACGCCACACTCCAACAATCGCTTCGAGAATGGGATGGCGAATAGCTAGAAGGTGATCAAAATATTGATTTTACTACCCACATCATCAGAGGCAGTAGTTCGAACAAACATATATACCTACATTTCTTGTTAAGAGGTCGTGTTCGCCCTGACTTGTCATGTCAGGCAGGAGGGACCCTGCTAGGTCCGACCCTTGTCGGACTCGGGACTCCAGAGCAGACATCCAACCTTAAGAGATCTATCCATCAATCAAGCAGCTGATCAGCATCAAGTCCATCGCGCAAGTCTACCTGTATCTGAGTCGAACCTGCAACACTCTTACCGTCTGGGCTGGAGAACAGACTGATACCAATCAACTAATAGTAGGTAGTCACAGTTTGGGTGCGGTGAGTGCCATCACTGATGGCAAAGGGATGAACTCCACTTCAGGCGATGTGTAACACGCAATGCAAAGTAGCACATCAACCAGAAAGCAGGAGTGTGAGAACGGAATTCATACAAGTGCAATACGCATTGTTTGAGGCAGCACAGAAACAACTTACAGATGCCAGAAATTTACAATTTTCTACCAGGAGACCGACTTATCACTCAGTAACTGACCGACTCAACACTAAGTAACTGACCGTCTTCCTTCATTTATCCAATACTCTACATTAACCCCTGCTATAACGAGGAAACTTCAGTCAATATCATGAAAGACCACAACCCAAAAGTAATCCCACGTCTGGTAATGCTACAGAACGATATCGTACAATTTCCTGCATACTGCGACATGGACACCAAGTGGTAATCCATTGAAAGGAATAGACACGGATGTATCTGCACTGCTGTTATCTTCTATAATAGTCTGACGATCGAGGCTCGTCCTTGGCTGGATTCGGCTGGTGGTGATTTATAACAACAACGTCGCTCTTTTTTTGAGTGGTAACATTGTGATTATCTGATCCGAAGTTAGCACTTGTTATCTATGATACCAATTGAAGGGTGAAAGTACACATACATGCAGTGCCTGACCTGTAAAAAGCAGAATTGGCTGAGGACCTTGAGTTACTGCTCAACGATGGTGATGTAGTGCGTGGATTGTCGCCAGGGGGCCGGCTCCCGCTATTACTAGTATATGTCTCTTGGTTGCCGCCCATTTCGGCCTTCGGACAGAAAGGTACTTTGGCGTACTTTGGTGGTTTAAAGAGGAAAAGAAGACTTGCTGGGATGGAAGATACCGATCAACTTGTAGAGGCTCAAAAGAACTTGCTTCTCAAGACAAAGAAAGAGATCGGATCTGGTAAGGACGGCAGTGGATAGATCTGAATATATAGAGCTTGGTTTTTCGAGTGCGAGTTAACCATCCGGAGTTGATCAGATGAACCGAAGCAGATTGCGCATTGCTTTGTCAACGGACCAGGTGTATGCAGCAACACTTCGTTGAGTCTTAGGCGGAATGGTAGGCACTGGCCTTCATTCCTTCCATCGCTCTCTCCACAAGACAGCTAGGAAGCGCCAACGAACGAAACAGCATGACTCAATCCGGCCGCTTGGAGATTGAAGTCGAGGAGAGCGGACGGAGTAGGCAGAACCAGATGGCACAGCCGGTGGTCACCAAGCCTCATTTCCAGCATAGCACGGTGGTGACAGCAAAGTTACAATGAGGTGATCAAGGACTGCAAACCAACACCGCCCATGGTCAGGCATTCGGGAGTTTGGCTCTGGGCGACATAAGTATCTGCCGTATTTCAGTTGTTAAAGACCGAGCAACACGGAAGATGGGAAGCTTACTGGAGGAGGCATGAAGTGATTTCACGGTATGTAGCTACCGCTCACCATTATGCGTCGCTCCTCAGGCATCGCAGCTTGTAGATCGTAGCTAAAAGCCTCACCTAGGCCTTACAAGCCAAGTGGTGACCAATGTCCAGACTGCTGCCTGGGTTGCCTTGTATCTTGGAGATGCTGGTGACATGAGTCATGAGTTCTCGTGGTTGTCCTCTGAGGCTGTAGGCCAAATGCCTTTAGACTAGGCTTTGCTGCCTTGGTAGGACAGACCGACTGAGGGGACACTGGTCCTCCTGTGAAAGCAGCGAGGAACCGTGGAAGCGGTGGTATTGTGTCGAGGTATGAAGTGGAAAGGCGGATATCGCGATTTCTCGGTGAGACGAGGCAATGCCGGCCAGTAGATAGTAGGTAGGTGAAGCACAGTGACGAGGCAGAATGCCGGGCTTCCTCGACCAACACACCAGTCTTGTCTCTTTGTCTTTCTAGAGCCTGAGCAGTTAGAAGTTTGATTTATAATATAAATACATCTTATACAGTTGGCAATAGGTATGATTATAAAACTTCACATTTTAAGCAAATCAGTACCTACTACCTATATTACTTTGGTTTTTTTTTTTTTTTTTTTTCCAAAAAATTATGTTTCAATATTTTATCTTACTTACTTCCTAAAATTTTCAGATATATCCACACCTTGTGTTCGAGTGGGTCTTTCACTTGTTATATTAATGTAATAATATATATTGACTTTGGAAAGTATAACATTAGCACGTCTCGAAAAAGTAAGCATGGGGCAGAGGTAGCTTCCATACTAAGTATCTAGTGCGAGGTGCTGGACATGTCGTCATAGCTCCACTACTAGCCTGCCGCGAGGTATAACTTGGTACGTACCTCGCTTTACAGTGCTTGTACGTACACAACTGCTTGGCTTCAACTTTCCCTTCCATGCTAGCCTGTTGTAGCTCACTGCAGGCTGAGATGCCAGGTGTCCAGCTACTCAACCTTTAAGATCCCGCGATCCACGTTTCAACATCGTCCTGACCTTTCGCAGCTACGCACCCCTCAAACGCCATAGCGAGATCACCACAGGCTATAAAGATGAAGTCAATTTTCCTGTCGCTGTCGCTACTAGCCTCCGCCACCGTTGGCGTCCTGGCCGCCGAGGAGCTGGGCATCGACGTTACCGTTCCTGTAGAGTGCGATCGCAAGACTCGCAAGGGCGACAAGATCAATGTCCATTATCGCGGCACCCTCCAATCCAATGGCCAGCAGTTTGATGCTAGCAAGTCACCCTGCCACCTGGTCGTAACTTTACTCTGCGCTCCATGCAATGCTAATACCCGTGACTGCTCCAGGCTATGACCGCGGGACACCCTTCAGCTTCAAGCTCGGCGGTGGTCAGGTTATCAAGGGGTTGGTTGACACTTTCTCGCTGCACGGCCCGGAAACAATGCGGTGCTAACCATTCGATTCGATAGATGGGACGAAGGCCTCGTTGACATGTGCATTGGCGAGAAGCGGACATTGACGGTTCCCCCCAGTTACGGCTACGGCCAGCGCTCCATCGGTCCCATCCCGGCCGGTTCCACCCTGATTTTCGAGACCGAGCTAATTGGTATTGACGGTGTGCCCAAGCCCGAATCCATCGTCTACAAACAGGCTGCCGAGAAAGCTGAGGAGGCTGCTTCGGCGGTTGAAGAAAAGGTTGCTGAGGCTACCGACAAGGCTGGAGGAAAGATTGCGGACGCTACTGAGAAGATCGAGGAGAAGGCTGAGGAGGCTTCTGCCAATGTTGTCGAGAAGGTGGCTAGCGTGGTCAGCGGAGCTGCCGAAGCCGTCAAGACAGTTGTCGCCGACACTGATGATGTCCAGGAGCACAATGAGCTCTGATCAGCATTAGGCTCATGTTGTGATGATGCAGTACATATAGAACACGATTGTAGCGCGAAATACAGACATCTATCGTTAAATTGGTGTGCTGTAGCATTCCTCGCCGTCGTGTGCGTGTCCATTGATGTCTCCAGCCAGTCCAGTATACCGCTCATTCTCATTCGATTGGGATACCCCTTAGCTAGGCCCTTAGCGGGCCACCATACCCGATCTACCTAGGTTTGTAACGGAGCGCCATACAGCTGGCAACCCCCCTAAGACCCGGATAAAGCGATTGTGCGCGATTCTAAACAGCCTGTGTGGGCCAAGGCATATGTTACCTCCGGCAACCCAGATTAGTGGTTAGGGTTAGGTAGACGTTAGGGTTAGTTCCGGGGGTGTAGGGGGCCGGTGAGAGGCCCCCGCGTGTGAATGAAAGTCAATGCTTTGAAAAAGGTGGTTTTGAACTCTTATTATCGTTGTTAAGACCGATAATAATATGTGGTGGTAACTTTAGTAGTGATTACGGTCGCGAAAGTTGGCGCGAGATTGATACTAAGTAAGCTTTGGGTCTTGGCTGAGCTTGGCTCCTAGTTTGTATGGCCCCACATAGGCTATACACATCAGTCCTGAAAAGTTTGTTAGCGCTATACACGCCCTACATCTTCTTACAAGGGGGGTAATAGGGGGGGTTGCAAGTGGGACTAGTCTATCTACGCGTTCTGATTGGCTGAAATCGCCTGATTTCAAGGTGAGAAAGAGGGATTCAAGCGGCTATATACAAACTTAATCCCCCTTATACCGGCTTAGAATTACTAGAATTACTTAGAACCCCCCCTTATTACCTTCTATAATCGGAAAAGTTATAGCGTATTTATAGGGTACTCTAGCGTATTCAACTAATAAGATTTTAGGATTACTCGCTAAAACAATTAGTAAATTAACGATTTTTCTAGAAATTACGATTCTGACTAGAAATATATAGATTACCTAGATTACTTAGATTACCTAGATAGATTTAAAAAGTGGTACAAATGCTGGATTTCGATTAGAATCGACGAAATCTAAAACTTTAAAGTATATATTTGCTTCGTATATATACTACTTTCTAGTCCGTATATAGGCAAATACTAGTAATTAATTAGTTAATTATATACAACCCTCTTTTTCAAATCCACTTTTTTATATACAACCCTCTTTTATTTATATTCTTTTAAATTTATTCTTTCACTTTCTTATACCTACTTTTTACCTATTTTATTAATTATCCTTGATCCTAGTGCCTCGTTAATTCCCCTGGATTTTCAACCCCCTTTAATAAGAGGATAAATACTATAAATCGGATTATGATACTAATTACGATAATGAAGAGAGCTTTATTTATATTAGTAAGTTAGATTGCGGTTGTAGCGAGTGTAGTACCGAAGTAGGGAGCCCGCTATACAATTTAGAGATTCTTCCTTTTACCCTATTGTAATATACTACCGTAGCTATACCCGGTTAGTACTTCTACCTTCTAGATTATTATTATACGTTATTTATTACTAATTATTATTTTTAGTAGAAAAAAAAAACTGCTTTGAAACCGGAAACGCCGATTTCTAGTCGAGGAGTGCTCCAAAACGAAAACTAACAACGGCAATCGACTTAGGAGGGTCGTTTACGTCCCTCACAATATCCTACGACGAGCGCAGCGACGGCGTTGTATTGTCGTTGCCGATGGCCATCGACGGCGGTGCCTATAAACTTAAAAACAACGTCTATAACCCGCTCGTAGAAATCTTAATATACAACAATCTTAAAGCCGTACTTACTACGAAGACTTCGGATAAAATAGAGGAAGATAATAAAATATTAAAGAAGTTTATTACTAGAGTAAATAAGTTTACGGACTATAATATTGTTTTAATTAAGGATTGTTATTAGGCTCGAGAATTACTTTTCGAATTCGTAAAGGTACGCGTCGGAAAAAGTGGGTCTACGCGACCCGAAGTTAGTAAGGCTAGAACCGACTAGTTTATTATTAAGAAGGATTTTAATAACTTAAAGAAAAATATTTTAAAAGAAATTAAGAAAAGTACCTAAGAAGTACTAAAATATTAGGCTAATATTATAGTAAAAGCTAACCCGAATAAAATTAATACTACCTTCTAATAATTACCTACTATTATTAAAAAGTTTATTCCTTTTAATTTTAAATAATAATTTACTATTAAAGGAGCGACAATTACCGCTAAATTTATAAACCGTTCGAATAAAAATATAAAAACGACTTTAACTACGTACTTAAGTAAAAAGAATATTAATTTAATAGTCCGAACGGCTATTAGAATACTAATAACCGGAGACTATATAATTATATTTAATAAGTCTATATATAATTAGTATTAGCGTAATTAAATATAGGTTAAAGAAGTTTTCGGCCCTAATATTTTTATTATTATAAGTATTATAAGTATATTAGTCCGGAGCGTACCTTAGAATAGTATTAATAATTATACTATAGTAGAAGCTATATTAAATATAGCGAAGGAAAAGAACCCGGAGGTATCTATTATTAGAATTCAATTATAGAAAAGAAGGGACGGAGAGAATAGAAGCCTACTTCTAATAAAAGTCGCTACTACGTTAGCGGCGTACTTCTTCTAAAATAACCTCTTCCTTTAGGACGGCGGTATATACCTATACGAACCGTTCTAAACTTCGAATAACGTTTAATAATACTTTAAATATTAGGGAATCGGATATATAGCGAAATTCTACTATTAAAAAGATATCTACGCCCGTTATAGTAAAGCTAAATACGAAGGAGATCGCTTTAGCGAAGTAAATTGTCCGTTTAATAAAAATAAATTACTTATTTACTATAAATTATATAGGAAAAAGGGCTACTATACATATAATTATAAAGAGTATTTTATTCTCCGGAAGGTAATTACGAAGGCGTTTATTGCGTACGCTAAAAAGCTATAAGCGTTCGCCCCTCGCAAAAACCCAGCCGGGAAGGTATTAAAACCAACGATAGAAATTATAAATAAGGACGTCCTCCCGGACGCCCCCCCCAACTCCTATATTATTACTACCTTAGAGAAATATATTAAAAGAATTATAAAGAGGGGACGGCTAAAGAAGATCGTCGGCCCGTCCTTCCGGTCGAAATTATTAAACCTTTAAAGTCTAATAAATATTTATATATATTCCTAGAATATAGGGGGGAATTAATCGTATAGTAATAATAGCGTTTATATAATTATAACCCCCCTTAGGGAAGTAATACCCTTATCCTCTATAAAAGGATTAAAAAGAACCCTATTTTAGAATAATTAATAATTTAATTAAAAATACTCTATTAAAACGTAGGGAAGTCGTACGAAAGAAGGAAGTTTTTATTTAAGTAAAAGGAGACCTATAATATTATAATAATTTAGGAGCCGGGTAGAAATTTGAATAAAGATATTTATTATCCTAAAGGCGGAAGGTATTTCGGGGTCGATTATATAGAGAAGGGAAGGGTAGTAATATATATAAATAAGAAATAGAATTTAAAGGATCTAAATTTTTAAATTAGAAAGGATTAAACTATAATAATATTTAAGAGTTTAAGGGAATTAACGATTATCTTTTCTATTTACTTTCTTATTTTTATATAGGGAATATTAAAATATTAATAAAGATTGCCGCTCTTTAAATTTCTCGAGGTCGGGCCCCTAATAGGAAACCTAATTATAATTAGAGATTATAATTTCTACTATCCCAATTAGGATTTAAAGAATAAGATTAGCCCGGAAGCCGTTCGCCTCCTTATATAAGTACAACGTTAGAAATTTAATTTATTTACCCCCCGCAATAAACTAATAAAGTTTAGGAATATAATATAAGAAGAGAGGGATAAGATAATTAATTATATATAATTATTACCTAGGGTCGAAGTTAAATATTAGGGAGCGTAGAAGTACGAATAAATTAATTCGGACTATTACTTTTAAGAAATTTAAATTTAAGTAGGAAGAAAAAATAAAAAAGCGGAAGAGGAAGGAGGATATAATTAGAATCTTATAAATATAATAAAGGTGAAGGAGGTAATAGAAAAATAAATATTAGTCTTAGAAAGGATTAATATAATAAAGGATTTTAAATTCGCCTTTTGCAAATTCAACGGAGAATTTATAAATATTATAGAGGAATTCGTCCCGTACTGGAAGAAAGGTCGAAGGAAGAGAATAAATTAATAAATATTAGGATATAAAATAGTAATAAAAAAAGCGCGGAAGATATATTAAAAATAGTTTAAATATTAGATAGTATTAAATTAAAAGGATTTTATCGAAGCTATAATAAAAAAGAAGAGGATAATTACGAAGGTTTAATAGGCTATATAGTATAATAGCGTTGCCGAAGCTTCGAAGAACCTAAATCGATTTTAGCCTTTAAAATAATAAGCCTATACCTAAAATTATAAATTAATAAATCCGTCCAAATTACTAACCCTTTAAACCTACGAAGGGGTAATAGAAATTAGAAATTATAATAGTAAGGCCGAAATCCTTACCGATTATTTCTTCTTAAAGGTAAAGGTTCTAATAAATTACTTACTAAATTGGATTGAACTATTAAATAATATTAAACTAATAGCTATTAGTAAACTAATTAACAAGGAGGATATTTAGAATATACTTTCCTAAATAGCGCCCAATAAAACCCCCGGGATCGATTAATATTTAAATAAATTTTTAAAAATATATAAATAACCGTTCTAGCAAACTATAATATACTTAGTATCCGCCAGCCTTTAATTCGGATATTTCCTATAGCAATTTAAAAATACAAAAGTAATTATCCTTAAGAAGCCTAGGAAGAGCGCCGCCTAATAGAAATTAACGGGCGTATAGAAGCTAATATTACTATTTAATAATATAGGAAAAATCCTTGAAGTATTTGTAGTTAAAAGGTTTATATAGGTAATTAAAGAGTTCAACCTCCTATTAAAGGGCTAAATAGGTAATCGAATAAACCGTTTAATAGAATTTACAATCTAGGTAATTACTAATATAATATATATAGCTTAGAAATTCGGGGTTGTAACGTCCCTTATACTCTTAAATTTAAAAGGAATATTTAATAGAATTAATTATAAATAACTTCTATATACCTTATAAGAAATATAATTCCTAATATAGATTATTCAATAAATAACGAACTTTATTACTAAAAAAAGAAATTTTCTCTTCTTTAATAATAAAACCTCCCGCCCCTACGCAATTATTATTAAAATACTATAGAACTCCCCCCTCTCCCCTATTTTATTTATTCTCTTTATTACCCTACTATACTAGAAGCTAGTAATAATCCCAAATATAATTATAGTCGGCTTCGCCAATAATACTAATATTATAGTAATAGCCTATACTACTAAAGAAAATTACCGAACGTTATAAGCAATATAGGAAGTATATTCGGAATAGGTAGGGGTAAGAGGTATAAAGTTCGAAATAATTAAGACGGAATTAATATATTTTATACGGACGAAGGTACTAAGGACGGAAATTCTCTAATTTAGGGAAGTAGTACTTTAATTAACGGAATTAATATAATTCCTAAAAGTTTAGTTAAACTATAAATTTAATTATAAGGCTTATATAGAAGTAGTAAAAAAGAAAATAATAATATAAATAAATATATTTATAAAATTAATAGTAAAGATATAAGGTTACTCCTTTATTCGGGTAAGGGAAATATATATTAAATATATCTATAATATTATTATATATAGAGCCTTAATATTCTACTAATTAATTAAAGTCTATAGTAAACTTTAGGGGATAATAGTTAGGCTAGCGAAATACTAAATTAAATACTTGAAAATTATTATTAAAGCGTATAAAATTACGCTAATACGAAATTTAAAAATAGAAACCTTTTATCTACCGTTCGACTTCTACTTTAATAAAAGAGTTTAAACCTTTAAAGAAAGGCTCGCCCGGACGGACTAAACCCGGTTCGTCCAGGGGACTATAATTTAGGTTTCTAATTATATTTAAATATAACGAACTAAAGGTCGGCTACCTACTAATAAACTAGAGAATAGTATAATTAAGATTCGGTAGGCTAAAACGTAGGTACTAATAAAAAAACTACTAATAATAGTAATTAGCCCCCCTTCGGAGTTAAGGATCTAACTATTACTATTATTATAAGCCCTAAAGCTAATAGCCGTTAATAGAGAGGAATAGTTAGAAGATACAACGAATCGGGAATAGGTATTATACTATAATTACTACCTAGCGGCGGTAATAATAAAATTAAGGCGACGGTACAAATTCACTATTGCCGACCTTACCCCTAAATTTAATAGAGAGGCTATCTAATAATATATAATTAATATAAAGAAGAAGAAAGGAAGATACTAATAATTAGAAGAAGACGAAGAAGAGCTGTACCTATTAATTAAAGTGAAAAATTCCCTCCTTATTTAAATTAGAATAGAAATTATCGGCCTCCGGGCCTTCCTCCACCGGAGGAAGGTATTGGGTATCCTAATTCCTATTTACGCCTACAAGCTCGAAAAAGAAACGTTCGCTTATATTATCCTAAATTGCCTCAATATAGATACTATCTTCTAATTAAATTTAAAAACTTAACTATTAACGAAGGAAGAACTCTAAAAATATTTAAATAATAGAATTAAAATTAAAAGGATTCTATTATAAGCATTAAAATTAGGGAGGTTAAAAAAATACTATTTAATAATCGAATTAAAGGAGGAATAACGTAAGGAAATCATAAGGTACTCCTAAAAAGAAAACAGAATATTAATAATATTAAAATAATAGGACGGGAATAAGGAGGAGATATTTATACTAACTATAGGAATTATTTAAACTATAGCTATAGTAAGAACTAAAAAATACTATCTAACGAACGTTTAATTATACTTAAAAAACTATTCGAATAATTCTATTATATAAACCTAATTTATAATAACCTTATAGCGCTACTAAACCTAATTATTATTTATAAAGGCGCGATTAGGAGTATCGACGGCTATAGGGCTGCCGGGAATAGAACTACTACTACTATTAGAACTAGAAACTATACGAATAAAAGTAGTATAATTACTACTATTAAATATAATATATATAGGAGTAATAGCGCTACTACTAGAACCGGACACAATCCGAACCGGATTTATAATATTACTGCCGGGTAAGGAAGGAATACGACTATAATAAATATCCTTCGCAATTAATTTATAATAACCCTTCTACTACTACTTAGTAATATTATAGTTTAAAATATAAAGAAAACGTTTATAGTTGGTAAGAAGGCCGTCCTACTCTAAATAGATATATATATAATTAATAAAATTATTAATAATATAAATAAAGATATTTAAATTGAAATTAAATCTATTTTAACTACCTACTATTATAGTAACAGCTGCCGCCTAAATAGCGTTATAGGTATTATAGAGACTAGTAAGAATATTTAATATATATTTACTGGAAGTATAATTGTAAGTAGCATTCTAAGCACCGCTAGTTAAGAGTAGAATTAAATAATAGAAAGGAAATACAAAAAATAAATAACCTATTAATAAACGAAATAAAGTAAACCTTATTAGTAATAACTTTTTAAAAGGTACCGGGGGAGTTAGGCCTATTATTATTAAAATATAAAATAGAAGCGAAATTTAAAATATAGTAAAAATAAGGGATTTTATAAATAACGCTAATTAAATTAATATAAAGACCGGAAAAAAAGAGGAGGAAACCGTACCAATTCTAAGGGGGATAACTACTAATAAAATCGTAAAGAGTACGAACGAAGAACGCAAACTCTAAGAGTATAACCGAAAGGACTGCGGGGGATATAAGGCCCGGGGACGTAATAGGGGAGGAACCCTCCGCATTAGAAGTTAAATCGATAGGACTAGGACAATAGCGGCCGGAAGAAACTATTTTAATAAAAATTATAATAAGGAAGAAGGAAGAGAAGGACTAGGAGGGGCACTATAAGGGGGATTATATAAACGAAGGAAGGAGTCCTTATACTAATATAAATAGGGGTAAAGCCGTAGGATAAAAGAGTAAATAATAGGGCGGAGGTATTTATAAACGGGGGAAGGAAGCGAAGAAGTAGAGTAGAAAATAGAAAAATAGAATAGGGAAACGGAGAAAAAGCGGAGGAAGGAACAATAGGGAATAAAATAGAGAGGCGGCGAAGGAAGCGGCGTACTAAGTTTAGTCCTATTTCTATTATTCCTATTATTCTAGTATTAGGACGACGCAGTAATGGAAGAGACGAAATCATATTCGCTATAGCGGTAAGTAAGAACTATCATAACTATAAGCAAAGTAGGAGCAGCGTAGTGAACTACGGCCGAGATGGAGCTGGAGGTTTTTATCCGGGGGCGCTTAACGCCTCACGGTTTTCCCCTCTAGAGAACTAGAGAAGGACCCCATGCCAACAGGGCACTATAGTTTATAGTCTGGGAATAAGAATATTATTATTATTATTTTTAGTACCTTACTTATAGTTATTTTCACTTAGATTCGAAGGTCCTACCTTACTTTAATTATAATGCGTCCGTAATACCCGCAATGCTTATACGCCGCCGTCGTCGTTACTATAAGACCTTCTATTATTACTCTCGCCCGGCGCTAATATTTTATTAATTAACCCTACTAAATTATTATTCACTTTTCAACCGTCCCCTTCCAAAAAGAAGGTAGTACTAATTATATATAAGGAGCGTATTATTTATAAGGCACTTTGTACGTATGCGAAGATAGATTATAAAGATATTACCGCTACCTTCAACTTTACTATCCGGTAAATATAGTATATTTATCTCTATAAGGCTATACTTTACTACTATACTGGAGGTAGACCTCTTACGGTTCTGCTAGCCTTAGTTTATATTCTTTTTTAATATATAAATACGCTTATAAAATCGAAGAGGTTCCTATTATAAGAGGAATTAGGAAGGTACATCCCCGAATTTAATTAATATAACCGTTATACTATATAGGCTATAATAGAGCTTTAAGGAGTTTATTATATTGAGTAACCAATTCGCCTCCCGCTTAGTGCAATAACCTATTATACCCGCCTGTAATTTGCTTTATAGTAGGCTAGCCTTACCCTATTCGAATAGGAGACTTGGATTTGGTTTAATAAGACGTAGGTAAATAGTATTAATAAAGGTCGTTATTTCGTTACTATATTTAAAGGTAAGAATCCCGATAACTTTGCTAGAATTAAGTAGAGAGTTTATAGGTGGATGTACTAGGCTTATTTTATAGGTACGACTAAGGGTACTACCCTATTTTGGAATTATAAGGATTGGGGTATAATTACTAGTAAATTTTATTAAGACTATATCCTTCCTCTCCTATACTAATTTTAGTAGTAATACCCGAATTTTATTATTATATAGGATAATGCCCCGTCTTACAGTTTAAAAGCAACGAAGGTATTTATAGCTTAGACCTTCAATAGCGCTAAATTCGTAGTATAGCTACTATATTTACTAGATTTTAACCTAATTGAAAATGTATAGTACTGGATGAAGTACTAGATTGAGCGTAATTACCCAATCCGGCTAATTGGACTTACCTTCAAATTTGCAATTGAGTAAGTATAGGAGGTAGTACTAGCTAATTACCTTCGTCGGTTGGTATATTCGATGCCTAGAAGAATACAAACGGTTATTATAGCGAATAGTGGGTATACTGGATTTTGAGTGAGGTATTAGATACGAAGTGGTATTCGGGAACCCTAGTCTTTAGTATGGTAAATTGACTGATTTTCCGTAACTCCTTTCTCCCTGTTCGAAATCCGTGGGCTCTATATGTGTAATTCTATTGGATTTATTCCCTGTCAACCCCCTTGTCATTCCCCTGTCAAAATCCCCTGTAAGTACCAAGCTAACGAACTTACCAGGGCTGATGTGTATGGAATCGAGCACAGTCGCTTTATCTGGGTCGCCCCCCCTGCGCACTCCTTGTGCCAGGCGCGGCTACGTTCACATACCCACTTTGAGCGCCTACATACAGTAGTAGAGGGTTTTGGAGGTCTAGTGGGCTTGTCTGATACTAATTCCCTCCTCCTGTTAAAGAAAAAAAAAAATTAAAACTACCTAAAAATGACAGTACCCGTTGTACCTTCATAGGCTTTTATGTGAGTTGTTCCTCACTTATTCTAGGGCAATTTTGCGCGGAGCGAGTGATAACCGTGGTCTCAATTACATTGACCCCCTCTGCCTCCGTTCCCCCACCCACAAAATTATGGACGTCAAGTGAATCTAAGTCTGAGACTATAACCGCAATTCTTTGACAATTGACTCCATGTCGTGACAGACTTTATTTGACAGCAATAACCACTGCCCACTACACGTCTGAAGTAGGTTTGTCGACCGGACGCGACCCGACACCTCAGTCGCATAACCGCTCCTACTCGCCGTCACCTTCCCTTGTTTGATACTACAGCTTCCTGGTATTACCTAGTAGGAGGCACTGACTTTGGTTACCTCTAAGGAGCTCAACCCGTGTAGTTGGTGTGGGTCGACGCAGGCTGTGAGTTTAGAAACAAAGCTTCTTGTATCCTCAAGCTGAACAATTGGGTTCTTCCACAAGTGGTGCAATACTAACAGGCACAATTACATATTGCAGGTGAGAACTGAGGATACCTCTAAGGAGCATCGCCGCAGCATTAAGCCTTCCTACCCGTCCGCACAAAGCGCATGGTTTAGATAGACAATTGCAGCTTTGCTCGGAGGCGGCCGTCGCTTGCTCTCAGAAAGAATAACGGTCAACACAATCGGTAACACCCAGACGAAGATCCGACGAGGATACGAAGGTCACCGCTTTCACAATATCTCTACCCAAAAGCCTATTTTGCTCTACCTATCTCTACATGCGGATTTTACAACCACCAAAGTCGACGGCCAATTTGCTCTCGATGGTTGTGCGCTGATAAAACCAGATATTTAGGCGACCTAGTGTCAGAACCTTCATCTGCTGGCCGAGTTTTGCAGTCACCAGCCGTGCTTATATCGAGGGGAAACACCCACCTAGCATTTTTCCTTCATCACATAATTTCTCACCACCATGGAGAGTACCCACTCGAGGCTTCGTACCATGTTGCCGCCCATCAACTTCATCAGCATTCACTACGCCTACTTCATCATTGTTTGCTTGTTTGCCTCCCTTATCTTCTGGGGCTCTTCCAATCCGGCCCATAGTATAAGCTATGCTGATAGTCTCTTCTTGGTTGTCAGTGCCATGACTGAAACGGGACTCAACACTGTCAACCTAAGTGAGATGACAACATGGCAGCAAATCTTGCTTTTTCTTCTCATCATATTCGGCAGTGCCATCTGGGTCTCTATTTGGACCGTAGTCGCCCGCAAACATGCCTTTGAGAAGCGCTTCGAGGACGTAGTCCGCGCTGAACGGCTTCGAAGGGCCAATAGATCAAGTTCAGTCAATCTTTCGCGCTTGAGGTTCATGCGGTCCCAGGGAAGACGGTCGCTGAATGTCATTCCACCGCCGGCCATGACCGAAACCCTTGATTTGGTCAGCATTTCGACACCGAGTCCCGGCAAATCTGATAATCCAATCCTGGACGTTCACGCACATCACACCCACTACACTGGAACCGCAAAGCTTTCCGACAAGAACACGCCGCAACGTTCGTCCACGCTTGCCCATATTGCATTCGCCGAAACACCGCATTCAAGCCCCGAGAACCACCCACCAACCGGCTTCTCTACAGCAGCACAACACGGATATCTTGTGAGTCAGAACAACACGGCCCGCAGGATAGCACCTCAAAGGCAGGAGCACTTGGAACCCGAGGGGGATGCGAAGGGCGACTTCAGCGTGCGCAGTCTTTTCGCTCGCGCGGCAGGCAGAAACGCCCAGTTCCACGGCCTCTCCCGAGAGGAGCGCCGTGTGCTTGGAGGTTGCGAGTACCGCGCTCTTAGGGTTTTGGCGGTTATCGTACCGCTTTACTTTTTCCTTTGGCAGTTCATCGGCTGCATGGCGTTGGGTGCTTGGATCAACCGCCACCGCCCCGAGCCGCCCCTCAGAAACGGCGTCAACCCATGGTGGCTTGGGATCTTCAACGGCGCCTCGGCCTTTAATAATTCGGGAATGTCCCTTTTAGATCTCAATATGATACCGTTCCAGGATTCATATTATGTTCTGGTCACCATGGGATTGCTCATCCTGGCTGGAAATACTGCCTACCCTATATTCCTCCGGCTGATTCTATGGGGCATACTTCAGATACTGGACGTGGCCACTATGGAGACGGAGCTTCGCGAACTGAAAGAAACACTGCAGTTCATTCTAGATTATCCTCGCCGTGTATACACAAACCTATTCCCACAGAGACAGACCTGGTGGCTGGTTTTCATGGTTATCCTCGTCAACAGCGTCGACTGGGTCGCTTTCGAGCTCTTGAACATGGGCAACCCCGCCGTTGAGTCGCTATCAAAAGGCTCGCGGGTTGTGGATGGTCTTTTCCAAGCAGTTGGTAAGCTTCGCTCTGATGTTTCCTTGGTCTGTTAATGTTGCACAGCACCAAAGTTGACCGCATGGATAGCTGTACGTTCTGGAGGCTTCTACGTGATCGCTATCCCTTCCTTGTACATTGGCGTCCAGGTCTTGTATACCATCATGATGTACATTTCGTGCTTTCCGGTGGTCATAACCCTGAGGCACACAAATGTTTATGAAGAACGCTCCCTGGGCATATACTCCGGTGACCCGATATCGCCAGACATTGAATCCGGCTTGCACGGGCGCTCTGGAGTAACAAGCCTTGCTCGTCAAATCAGCCACAGCGGGACGTCAGCCATCGGTCAAGCGTTTCGCCATACTTTGAATTGGCATGGGGTCGGTGTACGCACCCCTTTGACAAACTCTGCGGCTGACTCGCGCATCAGCTTCATTAGTGTAAGTTATGTCGATCTCATCCATTCAACGAAGGACTGTCCTCATAATGACTTGCCCAACAGCAACAAATCCAGGGACAACTGGCGCACGATATGTGGTGGTTGGCGGCTGCGGTCCTTGTCATCGTTACGATTGAGACAAGCAACTTTTTGGCCGATCCGGTCACTTTCAGCGTGTTCAACGTGATATTCGAAGTGGTCTCTGCTTACGGTTGCGTTGGAATTAGCGTCGGGCTCCCCAGTGCCAACTACAGTTTCGCTGGGGGATGGCATACTGCTTCAAAGGTAGTTCTTTGCGCTGTTATGTTAAGGGGACGGCATAGAAATCTGCCGGTCGCGCTTGATCGAGCAGTTCGTCTCCCCGGAGACGACTTACATGAAGAAGAAGAGGAGGATCACCGGCTTCGACGGAGCGTTACCATTCGTGGTGTCGGGTCTTCCGAGGGCTAGTGTTCTTTTTTTTTCTTTTTCTTTTCATGTCACTAGGTACGATTGCTGGCGATCAATCTTTTCTCCAAAATCAATCAAAGGTTTCATGACCTGGCGATGCCATAGGAAAAAATCTGTATCGATGTTCCGACTAAGATTGTCTGTACCGGGGAAAGCACTATTGCTGCTTCGTTCTAGGTACCTGACGCCGTCACTTCAACACTGCTGACAGTCAACCCTAACCCCAGCTGCAAATTTGGGCGACGCAAGAGGTCTCGTGACTTGGTGGCTGCTAGCGCGACAGAGTACATGAAGGTTACCCCGCCGAAGCGCGTCGTCCTTTGACCTCCTCGTAACCCAAGCAGTGTACAGTGCCTCCGTGCTTACCGCCCTTCCAGTCACAGAGGTTTGCACCTGCGTGGTCTTTCTGACCACTCCTTCACATTCCATCGCCGCATTGAATATCCTCCTCGAAGCAGAGTTTGCCCGCACAGCGCCGAATCCTTGGGGAGAGGAGAGAGATCATTGACCCGTCACTCCCAACCATTGAAATGCGCCATCACTGCCAGAGTCTTCGCTGCTCACTCAGCAGCACTGCGTACACACCATGACCACAACAGCACAACCAGAGATGAGCGCAACCGATACAGACGACCCTAGCGGATCCACAAAGATTGTGCCGTCTCCACAAGACCATCCCAAGGAAAACGGCGAGGATGCAGCTGCTTCGCTCAAATACAGCCTGTTGGGGCCTTCGCTGCTGAAGGCTGGTCAGGATACCGTGGATCAGCTCAAGGTGTCTGAGATCATCTACAACGCCTCCAGAGGTTCCAAGTACTTCAATCGCGAGGAGGCCCGGGACAGAAGTCTTACAGCCAAAATCGACCAGATTCTTAGCAAGAAACGCGAGCTGGAGAAACTGGACCTTGGTCATGAGCTTCGAGTCGCCGATAGCCTTATTGCACAGCTGGAGCTGTCGCGGGATCTGTCTCAATACATAGTTCATGTCGACTGTGATGCTTTTTACGCCGCCGTGGAACAACTGGATCGCCCTGAACTCAAGGACCTCCCTTTCGCGGTTGGCGGAGGGGTCCTCACCACCTGCAACTACGTCGCCCGCAAGTACGGCTGTCGCAGTGGGATGGCAGGCTTCGTGGCCAAAAAGCTCTGTCCCGAACTCATTTTACTCCCGATTAGTTTTGACAAGTACACAGCAAAGGCCGGGGAGGTGCGCGAGATCATAGCCGAGTACGACCCCAATTTCGAGAGCGCAAGCATCGACGAGGCATACCTCAACATTACCGATTATTGTATTCGACATGCCATGGCTCCGGCCGACGCCGTGGCCAAAATGCGGAGCGATATCCACGAAAGAACGAGCATCACTGTTTCTGCGGGCATCGCTGCAAATACAAGGCTCGCCAAGATCTGCTCCAATATGAACAAACCTAATGGGCAATACGTTCTGCCCAGCGAATGTGTTGCTATCTTGGAGTTTATGCGAGACCTTCCTTGTCGCAAGGTGAATGGTATAGGTCGCGTATTTGAGCGCGAGCTTGCGGCATTAGGGATTCATACACTTGGGGACATTTACTCCAATAGGCAGTATCTTCGCAACCTTTTTGGAGAGAAGGCCTCCGAGTTCCTCGTTCACTGTTTTCTAGGCTTAGGTCGCACGTGCGTAAAGCCAGCAGAAACATATGAGCGCAAGAGCGTCGGCACAGAGAGTACTTTTCGTGATATGAGTGACCCGACAGAGCTCCGAAACAAGCTGCGTCGGACGTCGGAGGATCTCGAACAAGATCTCCGCCGGGCCGAATGCAAGGGCCGAACTTTGTGTCTCAAGGTGAAGCTTCACACGTTCGAAGTCCTCACCCGCCAGACTGTTCTGCCCCGGGCTGTACACCTTGCCACGGATCTGTACAACCACGCGCTTCCGATGCTTACGAAACTAGAGCAGGAAATCCCAGGCATGAAGTTACGATTGATGGGGCTAAGGTGTACGAATCTCGCTACTACGAAGAAACCAAACTCGATGGCCTTTTTTGGTTTGAAATCGCGGGGTAATAGATCGGAAGGTTATGAGACCACTTCCGCGAAGAAAACGACAAACTTGGATGGCGGTAAATGGGAGACACGGCCCGTGGGAATATCAGCTGTATTATCGGGAGAGCAAGGAGCCCAGGGCACAAGAGAAACAAAACTAACCGGGCGGGACTCACCCAGCCAATCTGCTTCCCACAGTGATGGGGATGAGATCACGTCTCATTCGCGACAGCATGATGGTGAGCCGCTTTTTGCAGAGCCAGAGTGGTGGAACTGCCCAATTTGCAACAGGCTGCAGGTAGCGGAAGAAAGGCGTTTCAACGACCACATTGACCTATGTCTCTCGCGGCAAGCAATCCGCGATACCATACAGAAGGAAGCTGTCATGCCGTCTCAAGAGCCCAAAACTTTAAAGATGGAACACAAGAAGCCAAAAGAGAGAAAGAGAGGACGACATGCTACTACACCCGACCCGAAGCAGAAAAGGCTCTGTTTTGGATGATTAGTCTGTCTGAACCCGTTTACCAAGAGCAGCAGAGTAGGATTGGTTGGTAGTGAAAAAAAAAAAAAAAAAAGAGAAGAAAAAAAAATACACACATTCTCGGAAACGAAATTCGCCGCGCAAGAAGATAAAAATGGCTTTTAAAATGCATGACCGCTATCTTTTTAGCACTGCCATGTCATTCCTCGGTCGATCTTATGTTAATGCGTGCGTGTATAACATAAAATGGTTAGTACATTACCTTACTCATAACCTTGTGGAATCGATGGGATATTCATCTCGAAGACCAGTCAGTCCTCTTCCATGAATCGTTGCATCTCACCCGTCCACCACGCGCCGCCACCGAGCTCAACTCGCCTAATAGCTACCCAATCCCTAACGCTTTTCATCAGCACACTGCAGTTCAGCCCTCACGAACATGCCAACGAACTGACACACATGGTGCAGCGCACAAAGCGACAATGGTGGAGAGCGTGACAACGCGTATTTTTTTTCTGTTGAAGCCATGTGGAAGGCCTCACGCTCGTCGGTATGCCTGATCAAGGAGCCGGAAGTGTACGCTAAGCGTTGACCGACTACCCCGTCAAGGGCAAATTGGGCAATTCGGGGCTAAATAATGTTGGAACAATTGCATAAGGTATTTGGCCCTGACGATGCGACCTGGAAACGGCCCTCACTGGGCTAGCGAAAGCTATGGGAGGCAGGCCGAGGGATGTACATGAATGATTTAGATAAATTTGGTCTCCAGCATGTAGACTTAGCACGTCGTTGGACTGGCAGAGCCGCGTTCATGACATACTGCGGGCTTAGGAGCGCGAGGGCGGGTGCGTATACGGTTCGTATTGAGGTCAAATAAAGAAAATGGACAGAACACCCGAAAGCCTCGACAGGTTCGATTTTGGGTATAAACCTGTCTGTTGCCAGGTTGCGTGTTGCAATGCTAAATTTCGAACCCTTCCATTTGACAAACTTGATCGTCTTGACCGGCTCGAATGGGATTTTAGAGTTCAAGAGAGTTCAATGAAGTTCCGTGAAGTTTCACCACTAACCGCGGCTGTCGATGTGTGCTGCGAAAGTACCTAGAGGTAACTGCTGGGAAGACTTTCAAGGCTGTACTGGGGTACAGTCCCTACTTCCACAAGTCTTGCGGCTAAACGAGTCAAAATTCCAATAACGGCAACCGAACCGGGCAGTAGTACCTACTTACCATAGCGCGCCACCCTACATATAGAAAATGGTCTTGAGTATAGTTTTACAGTTGTAAGAGATTTTAGCTGTAAAAGTACCTACAGGTACATTTCAATAAAAATTTATGAACTGTAAAAGCCTATTATTTTACTCTTAGATAGTTTTAATAAGAAATATAAATTAAATAGTAAAGTTAATATATATACATATTTATTTTCTAGCTATTAGATTAATTTCTCTAATACTTCATTTTAATACTAATATTCATTTTGAAATATGAATCTATTTTGAATCAGATAGGGCTATCTTATTTTAATAAGTTAATCCCCAGCCTAAATTAGAATATTTAAAAAATATACTTGTAAATTATATTATAGTAAAGAAGGTAGAAGGTTTTTTTTTTTTTTTTTTTTTTTTTACATATAGTAAATATATAAGAATAATTTCAAAAATTCAACTACAATGAGGAATCGAATACAGACGTGATGATGAAGAACTACTTCATTAACTATTTGGCCACTTAGCCAAATAGTTATTTTTGAAAAAAAAAGTTTATTTTTTCTATTTATAAAGAGAATATTTAGTACAGGAAGAGAATAACTTTAATATAAGTGTAAATATCTTATTTAATTATATTGAAAGTTTTTAACTGTAAAATTTTGAGGTTAATAATAAGATATAATTGTAAATTTATTTAAGAGAATACAATTGTAAAATTACTAAGCTTATTAAATAAGTATAAGTGTAAAACTCTATTACTAGAAAATATTTATTAAATTTAGAGTTAATTAAAAAGATACTTATTAAAAAGTATTAAAACGTATAATTTTATTTTAGTATACTAAAAGCTTTTAAAATTAGTCTAAAATAATCCTTAATTATAAAATTATATTATTATTAGAAAATTAAGTCTATCCAAAATGATCTCTAAGATAATTCTTATAGATAAAATATTTTATATAGGAAGCTATTTCTTTGAATTTTATCATTTTGAGCAAATGATTATACCTGATATGATTTTCAAACTGTAAAATTTTCCCTCTATATGAAAAGAATCCAATCGCATTAAGTTCATACCCAGGACCATTTTCACAAACCGTGGTGGCGCGCTATGGTATCTTCAGACTCAAACTTTGTCGACCACAGGGTTTCCTTGTTTACATATAGACTAGGGGGGTTGTTTGGAATGGCGGTTGCAAGTGTTGGGTCTATTACACTACTACAACCCCAACCCTGCCAAGACTCGCTGTTACCTAAATTGGACATCACTCATTCATCGATTGCGGCGGGTCGCGTAGCGTGGCTTCAGTCTGACTTCCTGCTTCAACTGCAGTTCTCCGAACAACTTACAGCGCTACATTCCAAGCCGACATTATTCGGAAACTAAAAACAGGCCATTTCAAATTATATGTTTCCCGGACCTATCCTGCCCCGTGTGCCAAAGTTCAACGCTGCATCGCGACATGTTCCTCAAGCGCAAACGATCAGAGTCTGAGCTCTCCTTCAGCTCATCTTTGCCGTCTCCATCAGTTGGAACGTCTAACGATCATGGCTTCGACCTGAGCGCAATCGCTTCTGTCATCAATAGCCAGAAGTCTTTCCCCACCATCCTCTCACCCACGACATCCCACCTCCACAGCCGCACCATGAAACGGTACCGCAACAACCGGCCTTCTGAGGCAGAAGTCCATCGTACGTCTGCCCAGTTCTCCTCTCCCTCCATCCGTCACGGGACCAACGCTTACTCGATTCGGTGCCAGAACGGACCCTCAGCTTACTGTATGCCGCCCAACAGCAACAGCAACAACACCATGCCGCAAGCCCAGTCTTGAACCCCCACCATCAGCAGCAACCAAGCACTGTCAACGACGTAGGACCGTCTGTTACCCTCCAAAGGCAACCACAAGCCAACCGCGGTCAACAACGCTCGCTTCACAGCTTTTGGAACCTTCCTGCTGCTCCAGTCCCGACATGTTCCTCTCACGTCTTTCCTGCAATATTCTCGGACGCCTCAGGCAACAGTCTCCTGGATACTCCTACGAGCTGTGAGGATTGTGGGGCAGGCCCGAGTGGTAACAGTGGCAATAGATATGCCAAGAAAGGAGGAGAAGGGGGGAAACACGACGTTGACATGCTGGATGTTTGTACTCGGGTCAGCACTGGTCGTGAACAAGGGAACGATGAATACGACAGTAGCTTCTCGCTATGTGAAGCTTGTGGGAAGATGGTTTGTTTTAGCTGTTCGATCAGTAATTTGGGAGAACACAGGAGATGTTTGGCTTGTGCCGAGAGAAGGATCTGGGTTGGCTAAAGTGCTATCAGGGTTCCATGAGGCCATCAGCTCAGGAGGGGATGCAAAGATACCACTGTTCTGGAACTAAGTTTGGGTAAGGCGTTTTCACGAGTCTGGATTCTGGCTGTCCATAGGCATATTAGGCGTTATTTATCTATTTATATATATTTTTCTTATATATTTTTTATCTATAACACACACATACATATATATACACACGTAGATACATACACATACATACATACATACACACATTATATATGGGGCCCGGAGGCAAAAGAGGAAGGAGGCGCGGGGGACAGTCCAATTTATTATACTCTATTGTTTACATCTTTGCAAGTAACTTGCTCGTTAAGTCTGGATTGTGTAGCAGCACCTGTCTTGCGGGGATCCTCTAAACTATAAGGTAGTAGCGATAGTCTGAATTGCTTTAAGATTAGGAATCGAGAGTATAATCCCAACTGGAAAAGAACACTACTTGGGTGTAGCCGGACAATGATCAATCTACACGGTCGATTAGCTCAGTGACAGAGCATCCGCCGGACGGCTCTGATTCCCTACGGCAGCACCATGTCGAGAGCATATAAAATAGGATACATAACACCTTCGAGCCGGACGAATAGGCTACAGTCTTACTATTCTACTTTTCATCGTGGTTACGACTTGTTCAGTCCACCAAGCGACTATTGAACCCTGGCGCTTGAAAGGCGAAGCCGGGAGTAAGAAATTCCAACCAACACCTAAGCATAGGTCGCTGCTCTAACATTTCCATGAAGCGACTCATACAGAATGACAGCGATTACCGCAACGTCCGATAAGTGGGCATGTTTTAAGGGCTCTAGAGCTAACACCACCGAACGGATTTAAATTTTAGAGGAGACGAGAAAGCGGAAGTCTAGAGTGGAGGGCCAGCAGAGTCGAACGAACGATATCGGCAGCTATTGTGGGCCTATATCACAAGCACAAGGTGAGCCACGAGGCGGACATGCAGATGCTACCATGTGTGATGACTTAGAGGTAGGTTGGTTGTCTGACTTCACACCCCGCATCTGGTGAGCTCCAGTAAAGCTAGCTGAGGTGGATACTTGTGTGTATGTCTACCCGTGTACCTTAGCGTGCCTAGCACCCTTAGCTCTCCTGAGAAGGGACCAGCGCCCTTCTATTTTACAGAGGACGTCATCCTGCCGGCAAGGCGGGGCACACCACTGACAAATACCTACCCACCTACCCATCGCCTTGCCTCCTGACGACAACATCTCCGCAACACACATTCCAGGCAACTTTGTACATAGGGTCCGTAAAATACCTACCGCACCTTTTCGCATTGAGCTTCCCTTGATTATTGTGTATGAACGGTTTCCATCTCAAACCCCTACCTCAGACCCCAAGAGGCTTGCAGACCAAGATTGAGCATGGAGGCCGCGGCGAGAGACTGGTCCAAGAGCGATGGCCACGGCGACTTCCAGAGAACGCGACCGGCTAGCCATGCTGGCTCCTGGTACCTGGGCAATGCTGCGCGGCTATCCTCCCAACTCGACGAGTTTATGAGCCGTGTACCTGACAAGCTGGATGGAAGGGACCTCCCCATCCCAGGTGCTCGTGTGATTATTGCCCCGTCAGGCCCCCATCAATGATCCACCAGCCCGTCCGTTTCCTGCAAAAGCTAACTGGCTATCAACAGGCACGCTGGCTACTCGTACTCTGGGCCATGTGCTGCATGGGCCTACAAAATCCTGGACCTCGCAAACGTGAAGCGTGTCTTCCTCCTCGGTCCATCCCATACCTTCTACCTGAAGGGTTGCGCGCTGTCTACGTTCGGAAAGTACAGCACCCCATTTGGGGATCTAGTTGTGGATGGCAAGGCCGTTGACGAGTTGATGGAAGACCAAAAGTTCTCCCCGATCCCTGTTGAATATGACATCCGGGAGCATTGTCTGGAGATGCATCTGCCTTACCTGTGGAAGAGACTTGAGCAGACGCTCGGTAGCGACAGCAGCCAGTTCCCGCCCATCGTGCCGGTCTTAGTCGGAGACTTGTCTGCAGACGGGGAGAAAGCCGTTGGCTCCCTCCTGGCGCCATACCTGGCGGACCCCAAAAACGCGTTCATCATCTCATCAGACTTTTGTCATTGGGGAAAGAACTACCACTATCGGCCCCAGTTACACAACGGCCTCGTCCGAGACCAGGACGCACAGTGGGCGAGTCTCAAGATCCAGCCAGACTTCAAAACCAAAGCAGATGGAAGCGAGCCAAGAGACGCTGAGGTACCTATCCACGAAGTCATCAAGGCGCTTGATGATTTGGTGATGGACTCAATCAAGACGGGCGACCACAGCGATTACTACAGCATCCTCAAGGGAACCAACAACACGGTATGTGGCAGACACCCGATTGGCGTTGTACTGGCAGCCTTGGAGAAAATGGGAGGTGCTCAGTCCGGGGAAAGTAAGGGCAAGTTCCAGTTTGTCCAGTATCAGCGAAGTAATCTGGTTGAGAAGCAAAGCGACTTTAGCGTGAGCTATGTGTCAGCTTACTCTATCCTCTGAAGCGGGTCTGAAGACGTGATGGACCGATACAGTGAGGAGAAGTGAGTACAAGTTTAGCACGGCCCGCAAGTTGGGTTGCGTTCGACGCGAGTATGTGTATAGGGACCTACGACAGCTAGAATTACGGTCCAGATGAAACAGAGTACCCAGGAAACCAGTCAGGACAGGCTCACACAAATATACTCGGACCATGTGTTCTGTCGATGTTGGGTCTGAAACTCTCGATTCAAACTCGGTGCAAAGTCCAAGCTACAAAACGCAGTGTATACTGCGGTACACACACTACATACACATAAGAGTTGCCCAGATGCCTGTCGGACTTGAGCCGAGCCCCTACTCGAGCCCTGTAGTGTACACTAGGTATGTACCGAAGACGGAACAGGCGGGTCTAGGCGGGCCAAGTTTGACGAATCATACCTCTAGGCATCTAGGCCATGGCGGCGCAATGATCAACAGCTCCACCCAAATGTGCGTTCCTGAACACAATCCATGCAATATGCTCGGATCCCCTGAAAAAAACGTCGATGCTCGTCTCATCTTTGTGGACATTGTGCTGTAGTAGGCGTTTCGTCTCAAGGTCGTCCCTTTTTAGTCTACCGGCATATCTCAGCATACCGACAAGAGGTTGACTGGTGGTACACGTTTTGAGGAATTTGAGGCACTACTGTCAAGTCGCATGGGGAAGAGTCGCACGTTGGACTTTGATTATGGCAAACAGCTGGATATTAGGTATAGTCGGATGGGTGTTCACCAACCATCCAACCAGCCAGCCAGCCAACCATCCATTTACAAGAACACTGCAGTCCCTGATCCCAAACAAGCATACAGTGCGCCTCTCACAGTGTAAAGAAATGATTAACAACAACAATGCTGCCAGCACTTCCATTGCCCATTCGTGTGCTCGCCACCCACATGTACTTCATCACGTATACGATAGTAACGCCTGGACTGTTAGGCGACTGTGTACTTGTGCCATGTAGAATGATCGTATGTAATGGGCCAGGGAGTAGGTAGCACTAGGCCCGTTTCGATCAACTCCTGAGAATCCTACGCTGCTTGGGCTCCTGTGCTCCTTCCTACACAGTACATTGCCTGGGTCCTTCGCTAGGCGCAGTGCTGCCCTAAAATAACCAAACCCATTTCACAGCAAGTCCGAGGTCCCGTTCTCCCTCTCCTACCAAACAGCCAATTTCCCATCCTTCAGTTCTCTTTCCTACCTAGTCATTCTCTTTATCTCGATTTCCAGTACACCATCTTTGGCATCGTCTTTTTTTTTTTTTGTCGGCATAAGCATTCATCAAGCATCGTCACTTTCAAGTCACATTACCCACGTATACCCTCATCTCGACATCGATCTGAATAACATCCATCTCCTCTTTAAAGCGCCTGCTTGAGCATCAGCGCCTGTGCGCGTCCGCCTCCCAAGATGAGTGTGAGTGTTTCAAAATATAATCTCCTTCTCACAAATCCACCGTCTTGCTACAGAACCATGACTCCACCGATACGTTGCTCCGCCCCAGACAATTCGGATCTCAAGAGTGTCGGCCTCCCTCCTTCTTACCAATCTTTCTGCTTCCACTGCCATCCTCTCTGAATGTATCGCTGACAATGGAAAACCATCAGTACGGGTTCGTCTACCTGACACGCCGAATAACCACGACATCACCGTGCCGTGTTGTTTACTGACATCGATTACGGTATAGATACGGTGGAAGAGATCCTTCCTTCGACCAACGGGATGGTGCCGCTGGTGCTTATTCCCCGCTTGGTGAAAGGGACCAGTCTCCCGCCCCCTACGCCGGAGGCAATTATGGAGGTGAGCTCAGCATAAGACATGTGTCAAAGAGCACAACCCGATTAACCATTGCATTGTATCAGGAAACAATATGGAGATGAGCTCAATCACCACTGGAGGCTCATATGGCGGTGACCCGACTGCAATTCTGAACGAGTGTCGAGACATCGACAATGGAATCGAGCAAATCGAAGCAAATCTACGCGAGCTACGAAGACTGCAGGACCGCTGCCTCGCTGAGGCGGATTCATCCGCTAGCTCATCGAGTCGGCAGCTAGACACACTCAACACGGAGACCATGGCCTTGTACCGCACCATAACTGATCGCGTCCGCAAAATCAAGTCGAGCCCTGAGGGCCGCCAGCCTCGAAACCAGGCCCAGGTTGGCCGCGTTGACCGCCGGTTGCGACAAGCAATTCAAGACTATCAGGGCGTCGAATCCTCGTTCCGCAAGAAGATGCAGGAGCAGATGGCCCGCCAGTACCGCATTGTGCGCCCCGATGCGACCGAGGACGAGGTCAAGGCCGCCGTCGAGGACACTACCGGAAACTCGCAGGTTTTCCAGCAGGCATTGATGCAGAACAATCGCGTGGGCGAGGCGAGAGCTGTGCTCAGTGCTGTCCAGGACCGTCACAAGGCTTTGCAGAGGATTGAGCAGCAAATGGTCGAGTTGGCGCAACTGTTTGAGCAGTTGAACACGTTGATTGTGGAACAGGACGTCAAGATTCAGGCTAT
Organism: Neurospora intermedia; assembly: GCA_037102815.1. Lineage (NCBI taxonomy): Eukaryota > Fungi > Ascomycota > Sordariomycetes > Sordariales > Sordariaceae > Neurospora > Neurospora intermedia. The sequence continues at coordinate 2,352,919 of BTPP01000007.1, forward strand.
TGAGCAGACAAGTGAGGAGGTGGTCGACAATCTCGACAAAGGCAACGAGGAGATTGCAGTGGCTGTCCAGACGGCGCGGGCCACCCGCAAGAAGAAGTGGATGTGCTTGGGTATTTGCGGTAAGTGTTTGCCGATGCGGTGGCGTTCCAACTCGGTGCTTCAGAGAACCGTAACTAATTCCTCTCTCCTTAGTGGCCATTATCGTTGTGATTGTTATCATTGTGGTGGTATATGTTGTCGTCACCCACCCCCCAGGCAGCGGAAATCGACCGGCGCAGAACACGAAGCGTGGTCTTCTGCAACGAAGCTTTACCGATGATCTGCAGATGAACAACGCCCGAGCTATCCAGACTGCCGCTCCCATGGCCGGCCCCATCTCTCGTATCCACAGACAGTCAAACTACGTCGTCCCTGATAGTGCCGACTCGGAGTCTCTTGTTAAGAGACTCTCACCGGAAGGGTTCGACCGCATCATTTCGCCCTACAAACAAGCACCTGCAGGAGCGACAAACGCAAAACGATTTGTAATCACAGACGAAATCCTCGAGTTTATGGAACAGAATAACGCGGTGGCTTCTCGCGGTCCCCATAGGGCCGGAAAGCGCTTCGTCATCACGGACGAAATTCTGGAAAGTATGAGAGGCGGCCAAGTGGCAGACCATAAAAAGTTTGTTCCGGGTCATCATAACGATGCGAAGGATGGCAAATGATTGCTCTCATTTACCTCAACTATTTGCGATATCAGGTTTTGCAATGTCGGATTTGGCCATGCGCACGTTTTGCAACCTCGCAATCTATCTTTTGCGCCTTTTCTCCCTTGCATCTCTGGGGATCGACATGAGTTTGTGGAGTTAAGAGGGGGCGGTTTCTTCGTTTCTACTGTCATGTGTTTTGCGTTTTCTTCTGCACGCAGGTTGGCCGTTGGATATGCAACGGAAGGAATCGGGCGGTCAAGTGAGTGGCCGCTTGAATCATGTGTCTTGCTTCGAAGAGGATCGTAGCGAAGGTTAGGCAGGAGTTGCTGGTAAACTCTGCTCGACCATGCCATATTGTGAAACCTCATACTCGCTTCGGATCCCCGGTGTTGAAACATCAGCCAAGGCATTCATAATGAACAAGATCTTACTTCCAACAGTATCAGATGTTCTCAGAAAATGTCAGTAACCGCCATGTGCCCTACAGTGTTGAACTTCCAGGAAACTCATGTTATCCTAGGACGATAGTTTACGATATGCCAACCGGAAGTAAGTGCAGCGCACCGTTCGACGCTGCATAGCTTGGTACGCCCTTCGGTATCATGTAATAGGAAGGGAGCCCTTTAAAGGTTGGTAGAAAATAATGAGGATGAGACTGCCTGGATTTGTCAAGTGGACCCCAAGAAAACCAAGCCCGTTAGAGTCCTAGCAGAGGGCCATATACCCCAAGCACACAAAACCCACAGCCGCCCGGTCCCCCTCCCCCTATCCTCTTCACTCAATCCTGAGGACGTAAATCATCACCTTCTCGCACTTCGGCAAGAAGTGTGTCCCCTTTCCCGCTAGCTCCGCCACCACCGTGATTACGTTCGAAGCCTTGGTTGTCCATAGAGGATATACGCCGTTGCCTCTCTGAACCTGCCTCGGCGACCCTCTTTAACACTCCGATACGCCTCTCAAAGTCTTGCAGCAAAGCCGCGTATTCCTCAGGTGCAGGGGGTGCCATCGTAGCTTGCTTACCCTTACCCGTCAAAGAAGACTGCAAATCACCTTCTGGAGTGGACGACAATTTCCCGCCGCTGCCCAAACGCGATGACGATAGCAATGATGACGACGACGACGATGGATCGATGGCTATTCCTTCAATTTTGAGCATTGAAGGACCAGTATGTAGACTTGGCGAAGAAGCTGCAAAGACCCCTCCTGCTGCATTGGCACTACCACTGCTGGCTTGATCTTCCATGCGCATCACTTGTGCCGAGACCACTGCCCAGTCGGAAGACAGGCTACTGGCCCATGCCACTTGGAGCCCATTGCCGTTGGAAGAGGGCGCCACATCAAGAATAACGGCGCGATCTCTCGGCTCCTTGTTGTAGAGTCTTTCATCATTGTCCGGACTTGGTGGGGCATCTTGTTCGCTTCTTTCCTGGTGATGGTACGCTAGTGCAGCGGTGAGGATGTCGGGGTCGTCGTCAGCAAAGACGTAGTGCACGGTCGGATGATGGATGGTCTGGCGCTGGGAGGAGTGGGTGCTGGAAGATAGAAGGGTGAAGAAGGGAGTGAACGATGGTTGGGATCCACCACCTTCTTCTCCCCCTTCCTCTCCCTTTTGTTGTTGTTGTTGCTGTTGTTGGTCAATTCCCGGTAACGTGTGCTCCTCGACGCTAAGGGGTGGTTGAGGAGACGGGCTATGGGATTGTGCTGACGACAGGCGACGACTTTGAGGTTGAAGCTGGTCTGTCTGTACGTCGTGCTCTCGCCGTAAACTGGAGCGACTCGTCCGACTTGCGACGGATGGTCGGGGACTTGAGGAGGTGAAATAACGTGCGGCAGCGGCAGCGGCAGATCCTGGTCGATTGAAGGATTCTGGCTCGGTCATGATCACTTTTAAGGTACAAATATGGAGGCGATGATGCAAGGAGAAGGACGGCGGGATGGCGGTCGTTCGTCGTCGGTACAATGACTGGTTATCTGAGATGGTCCTGGTTGATGTGTGGAGGTTCGTTAATCAAGCAAGAGGCATTGACAGATTAAATGGTACCAGGAATGATAAGTAGCTGACATACAAGAATTGCAGGAGGTACATAATAGTGACAGGAGAGGACAAAAGAAGATTAAATTAAATGTTTAATTTTCTGTACGTTACGGTGGTGAATTATAGCTTTTAATTATAGATGTCTAACTTTTATAAGCATATACCTACTTTTCTATCATCTTATATGACATTCTATACCTTTAAGTCTAAATAGTGTAGGGATTAAGTTATATTAATATATAATTAAAATTTGATTGGGTAATATATATAGAAGAATAGTTATTCCTTAGTTAGTGTTGAAAGGAGCTAATAAAGATAGTAAAATGCTAATAAATTTAGTTTAATAAGAGCTTAATACAAAGTAATAATGTTAGGAGGCCAAGAGCCTATGCGAAGAAGTATCCTAACGGTTGATACTCTTATCCGTCGGTCGAGGCGTCGGACTATTAATATTAGAGTTAATATCAAGTCGGGCTCGCGGGAAGGATAATGTGCTCGCTGTACAATACTCTAGTAGACCCGTTATAGGTATTTATCCTCTGCTTAGAAAGTAATTACGGGTTTAAACTATATTCGAGTTATTATTTTTATACTTTTAAATTTTATTTCTTTTACGACTCTATAACTAAGCTTTTTATAGGGAAGGGGGGAGAGGGGGTAGTATTATAGTATTAGCTCGTACTATACTTGGTACTATATTTAAGTATATACTTAGAAGGATGTTTATTCCCTTTATTATTTATTAGTATAAGGGATCTACAAGGAATATACGTAGGTAGGCCTTATAAAGAGCTTAAATAATAATTTGTTATGCGAAGATGTGCTTCACAAGTAATAACAATAGAGAATGATAGAGTAAGCAACTGGTTGTTGGATAGAGTAATAATACGTAACGATTGATGATAGTCTTATTAAAGGAAATTGAAGATAAGACCTATCGCGAGCTTTAACTTAGGACCTCGTATACGACTTTACTAAGTATAAGTAAGATAAATATAAGGTTAGTATAATATAAATTGATGATCCGTTAACTTTAATAGAGGTTGACGGGACGAATATTCTTATATAATAGATTATATACTCTAACGAACAACTATTATAATAAGATAGAATATTTAGGTATCTACTAGGAATGCCCTATAATATCTCCCCCTCGATAAAAGGAGAAGAGTGTTCGCTATCTACGTAATATTATTAAATCTAATTATATATATAAAAAGATCCGGTTATCTATTAGAGTCTCTATTTATTCGCCTATATTTAAATTAGCTAGTAAATATAAAAATGTACGCCTACCCGAATAGAGTATATAGTTCGATGACCTAGTACCGATCCCTTAGTAACTATATTCGTAATAAGGTAAGCGATTGTTAAATTTATCCTCCTCTATTTTATTGTTCTCGTCTATATAATATATATTTTAATGGGACTATTTACGTCCTAATAGAGAATCCTCCTATTCCTAGTCGGTAGGAAGGTAGTTATAGCGAAGAGAGCGGGTAGAAGATAAAATATTAAAGCGAGAGCCCGAGCGAGCCGATATAGTATAAAGTTTGTCGGACAATCTAGTTAAGCCGGGTATAGGCTGAGGCGAAAGGTTGCTAGAATGAATACTATAAAGAGTAGTAATACTAAGAAGAGTATTGGGTATGCGAATTCTATTAATAAACGAAGTAGTAGGATAGCGTTAAATACGAAGCTCTTATACTTTTCCAAACTTAGTATAAAGGGATGTTAATTCTATTTATATTGTTTATATAATTCTTCCTTAATATTCATTAGAAGCCGCTAATACCGCAATCTATTTCTTTAAAGTGCTTGCTAATATTCCCTCAATCTCCTTACAAGAGATAAAATTAATAAGTATTATAAATTCTCTACTAACCTCAATAGTACGGTTAACTACCTTCTCAACTATAGGAAGCTTATTCAAGGCTAACTTAGCGGGTATTACTTAGGCGTAGTAAAGATAGCCAAATTTACTTAGCAAACTACCGATTTGCTTAGGAAGTCTAGTACTATAATTAGAGTACTAAATAGTAAGTAACGTTACCTTCAAAGGGATACGATTAGTAAAATTAGTATTGCCGTTATATTTCTTATTAAAGGTAAGGTTAAGAGTTACCTTAATATTACAAACCAACTTATATTGCAAAAAAGAGTAATTGCCGGCGAATTATTTCTTATACTCCTCCTTATTTTTTATATATACTTTAACGATCTTCTCGATTTCCGTACGTAGTTCTTAATCGACTTCAATGCTAAGATTAATGTAATTTTTATTATAATTAGCGAAGGTATTAGCGAAGGTCGGATATACTTTTCTTTTATTATTACTTTTACTAATAGTAGCCGAACGGGATTATATAATTCGGGTTAGAATTTTATATACCTTTTTTGGAATTATTTTAGCGGTTAGAATTTTAATACGAGATAGGATAGAGGCCGGTCTAGTTATTGGTTATAAAATTTTACGAACCTTATTAATTAATTAAATAATTTCCTTATACTCCTAAATTTCGGAGAAATTAAAATCGCTACTCCTAATAATATGGCCGTTAGGGTGAACCGTATAGAGAACCGGTAGGAAGCGCGCTTAGAAGCGTTCGTTAATAATAATGAACTCCTCTATATATCCTCTTCCAAAGATAGCGTTACTAAACTTAATTGCTATTATATAAATTAGGTCGAATTCTCCGTTAGAATACGATTCTTAGATTTAGGTATTATTAAAATTAGTAATGGCGTTAGATACTTACTCCTATTAAGGTCTATAGCAATTACTAGGAATTAAGTCCTTAGGTAGTCCGTTTAATAAGAGTACGGGCGTAAGGTAGGTAAAATTACCCTCGAAGGAATATAAAATTGCTATATTTAAGTCGATTAACTTATTTATACGATCGATAGTATTATATAAAATAGAGTGTAGTTTATTCTTATATAGTATAAAGAAATAATTGGCGGTTAAAATTAGTATTATACGTCTATTATTATCCGCCTTTTTAGGGTTGTATACTAGAATGCCCTAAATAGTGCCGAAAGACTTAGGGAGGCGAATAAGCGGATTATAGGGGGTGTAATTTTAACCGAAGTTATTAAACGTATTAATAATATATTTGTAATAGACGTAATTAAAGAATTGTCCGAGCGGGATTATATTTATCTACTCGATAAGGTCGGCTATAAAGCTGGGTAATATAATATATATATTATTAATTCCCAAGCTGATAATCTTATTGGGAATGCTATTAATAGTGTAGCGGCTGAGGTATTTTATTGTATTAGCTAGTATGCCGAACCGGGGGTTATGTTCGAGCGATTGCAGGGCGAGCTACTGGTTTGTAGTAAGACTACGTAGGTTACTATTGCGGTTAGAACTATTAATCTAATCGTTAAGGGTAGTAATTGTATTGTTAACCGGCAGTGGGGATTCTATATTGACGTTGGCTATTTTAATATACTGAGGTCGTAATTAGCGAATGTAAAACAAGGTAGATTAATAAATAATAATTAGTCTAATAAGATTATTATACAATGAGAGCCGTAGTAGAATTGAGCGTTATAGGGATAGGGTAGGTAGTAGTAAGGTTATTAGGGTAAGAAGGAGAAAGGGTAAGAGTAGTTGGATAATTTTAATTTCTTTTGAAAATTGTGTATATGTACTAAGACTCTTCCTCTACGAGTGCCTGCTTATTGGGGCCGTTTGCCGTATATGACTATGGTTGCTATTACTTCTGTACGACTGTACGTACCTGCTTAGTTAAAATGGAAAATATTTTAATCGAAGTTGTAAGTGGCGTGCGGTATATTATTCTATATACTATTAGTACTAGGCTTACCTCCGCTTGGGTGTGCTTCTAAGTAGAATTCTGGAAATTTTGATAGAAAGTTACGGAAAATATAACTTCTTACGGAAATGCTTGATGAAAAAGAAAATAAAATGTAAGATAAAGGAAAAAACTCTTAAATTTTTATAGTTTCCGGTAACCTCCCCTTCTTTTAGCGAAAAAACGGTTACTTCCTTTATTTATTTTAATGATGCTTTTATTAGATTGTACTACCAACGCGTTAAACTACCCTTCTACGATTGCTTCTAAACGGTAGTTCTAGTAGATATTTTGTATTAAAGTCCTTTACTAGCTCCTTCGAATTCCTTATAAATTCACTACACAGTTCCTATATATTATCCTTATTTTAGTACCTAGTCTATTTAATTAAATATTGTATATTTAACGGTCCTTAACTTTTAGTTATAAGATTTTCGACCTCCTATTCCTCTTGGCTATTAATTTTGACCGGTAATAGTAGTAGAACTTTGCGATTGAAAGGATCGGAACCTTGCGCTAGTTTGTAAAGATGTGCTATAGAAATAATAGGATGGGTACGCTAAGTATTAGGTAAGTCGAGTTTGTAAGCTAGTAGGCTAATTTTTTTAAGAATCCGATAGGGGCCTATTCTTTCTATTAATTATTTTTTCTTCGGATTTCTAAGTAAATAATAACCTTTATCTAAATGTAAGTAAATTTTATTACTTACATCGAATATTATTAGAGAATATTTGGAATTATATTATTCCTTAGCAGTTATTCTAACCCAATTAATAAGCTCTACGGCCTCGAATTGATATTCTTGACGTATAATAGCTAAAGATTCTGCTGTAGTAGCTTCCTAGTTATCCGGTATAAGTAGATTGAAGGCCGCCTGTAGTTTAAAGTTATATACTAATTTATTTAGCGATAATCCGATAGTAGATTGAATAGTATTATTTAAATTGTACTATAATACTATTAATATTAATGTTTAAGGAATAATACTTGTCGTATACTATATACGAATAGCTATTTTAATAATCTAGTTCGTTCTTTCCGACTATCCGTCCGTCTAAGTGTAGTGGGCTGTTGAAAATAGTAGATTAATAGCTAATGCTTCGAAGATACTCCTTTAGATAGTAGAAATAAATTTAGGATTTTGGTTGCTAATAATAGCTATTAGTAAACCCTAGTTATAAAGCTATAAAGTCCGAAGTAATACTTTAGCTTATTCTTGCGTACTATAAGTAGAATGTCTAATTATAAGTAGTACCTTCTTATTAAATTTGCAAGTAATAGTATATATAGTATTAAATTCCGGGAAACCTTCTAGAGCCTATATAGTACCGGCCGTTTTAACTATCGGTATATTAGTAATAAAGTCTATAGTAATTGTGTAAAACGGCCTTAGGAACGTCCGAATTGGTAGTAGTTCTCTAAGGGTCGGTTGCTTGTCCTGCTAATTTTAATAGTAGACCTTGTAATATTTAACGTATTTGTATACTATCTAAGTCTTTCGCCTTATATAGAAGTGCGCTAAATTATCTATTATCCGATTGATCCTAAAATAGTATTTCTCATTATATATTAACTCTAGTATCTTTTGTATGTAAATCCGAGGAATGTATAGCCGATGTACGTTTTGATAATTAATGTAGTAAAGTAACTTATCCTTAAGTAAATAGGGGCTTGCTGGTAGATTTGGGCGCTTTCCCGATTGTTATATATAGATATACCCTAGAGCGTTAGCTTTATTAATTAGTTGGAGAACCCTAGTATATTTGGAATCCTTAGGATAAGCTTTGATTAACTATTAGTAAAATTCTAGTATAATAATCGGCGAAATTTAATATATATCCGGGATAATTTTAGTATATATAAATAAAAAGGCGTTAAAATTATTCTAATAGCTAATGTTCTATACTTCTGCGAAGTTAAATTAAATATTGGCCAATTTGTTGGAAGTATTATTCTTATCCGTAGTCTCGGTAGTCGGTAGTTTTAATAGCGTATCCGGTACGATATTTAATAGTTTAAGAATATAGAATATATTCAAATTGAATTGTAACGCCTAATTGGCGGTATTTATAAACTTTAGATTAACCTTAGCTAGATCTATCGTACGCAACGAGGTATATTTAACAATTCTAGTAGTAGAAGTATAATTAGTAATAATATTAACCTAATATTCGTTAGATTGAACTATCTTTCAAAGTTTCTGTAGGGCTTAGATAATAGTTGCGATTTCTACTTCCGTAGAGTTGTATTTCTTCTCGGTTAAGGATGTTAATTTTAATAGGAAATATACCGGTTTGATTATAGTTAGTAGGATTTTATTTATTTTAGGAATAGATTCTCCGTCCTATAGGTACTTGAATTAGAAAATATAAATACCGTAGGCTGAATTATTAGCGTTGGTTTTAATGAAAAGTATATTACTTTTTATATAGTAGAAAAGATATACTTAATTGTATAGGTTTTCCTATATAATACGGAAGGTTTCGCGTTCTTCGGGTATCGGTTCGAATTTAACCTTAGAAGTATATACCTGTTGTATTTACTTTATTAATCCTACCTACAAATTACCCGATTTGCGTGTTCGCTTTAATAATTCGGTCTTTCTTCGATTAAATAATTCCTCCTTAATAGCGAACTACGGTATACTTTAATATAATTACCTAGTTATATTAAGGTAGGTTTTAAGATTATTAAACGTATTAGGAAAGGTTAGCTTTTAAAAGGCTTTAATATAATCTTCCGTATATTTGCGACCTTTTTTGTCGATAATACTATTTAATAGTTGTACTGAAGGATACTCTACGAAAGATTTATTAGCGCTAATATAAATATAATATTTGTTAAGGAGATTTATAATAATAGCTAAGTAGGCGAGGTATTCTTCTTAAGTATTGCTAAAAATAATAATATTATCGATATAAGTACGTACGAAGGAGCGGTATTCGAAGAATAGCTTGTTTATAAATCTTTATACAAATGCCGGAGAATTCTTAAAGCCTATCAATATAATGTTGGATTGTTTAAGACTTCGCGGGTTAATAATTACTATACGGTTGCGATGCTTGATAAAAATAGGTAGCTAGTAAAAGAATTCGGTAGCGTCAAAGATTAAAAAGAATTTCTTACCGACTATAGCGTTAATAATATTTTCTTAATTGGGCAAGGGGTATATATTAGGTATAGTAATGTTGTTGAGCGGGCGAAGATCTACTATAGTACGCCCTTTATTGATTCTATTAACTTTTTTCCAAATAATAAATACCGGGCAAATAATAAGAGTTAATTGTAATATAAACGATATTTTACCCTAAGTGTATATCTTATTATATTCTTTATTAAGAAATTTATAGTCCTTAGTACTTAAGGGGTAAAGTTTAACGATCCTTCGCTAGTTCTACTATCTTTTAATTAAATTAATACGTATTTTATTTTCTTCTTTTATCGGTATAATCCCTCTGTCTCTAAAAATATCGACGTACTTGTTTAGGAGGCTCTTAATTTATTTTAAGAATTTAGAATCCGTATTATAAATATTAATATTTACTTCGGAAAGAATAGTTTTAATGTCGATAGGTTTAATAATTTTGTAGGAAGGTACTTTAAAGGTACTTTTCCTAACGGCCTCTTCCTTTTTATCTTCGGCGGTCCTATCGATAAATATAGTGTATTATTCTTGGGTAAATCCAGCTTATACTTTAAGAACGAGAAAAGCTACGTCCGAAGCGTTAATTAATATAGTAATTTTACTAACTTTGTACAATGGTCGTATAATTATACCTATCCGAGTTCCTTTAAGAATAAATATTAGCTTTTCGGATTAGTTTAAATATAGTATAATTTTACGAGTCCTGCTATCTACGGTAGTATCTAGCAAATGAGGATATTGTATATAAAAGTTGTAAGTAGAACGTTTATTTAGGCTATACTAATTATTAAATTGGGCGTTGTATTTTACTAGGATAATTTTTAATTACCCTCCTAATAATAAAGTATTAAACTTGGCGAAGATTTCGGTAATAAGAACGTCCTCCCCCCCTTCGATTCTTTTAGAATAGATTTTACTTTAAACCTTTATACTAAAAATTAATTTAAAAGAATATAGAATAGTATTAAAGTTTAGCTTCGTATTATAGTAGCGAAGGAAGTTTATTCCTAGTAGTATATTCGGGCCTAGTTCATTAATAATTAAGGCGGATATTTGGAAGTGCCCGTTAACTTTAATACTATTGACTTTTCCTTCTATATAAAAGTCAAATTTAGTAATTATATTAATAATAGTCTTCGAATTAATACCCTTTATAACGCTAGGCGGTATTACTTTATATTTTATATTTAGCGAAAACTCTTTAATAAACGCTTTATTTACTACCGTTAATAAATAATCCGAATTAAGATATATAGTAACGATGGGTGCACTAGAACTAGACTTAATATTAATCTATAAATATAATATGACTTTTCGCAAGTTTATTTCCCTATTCCTAAGAGTAATATCCGGAATTGCCTTAATGGTTTATCCCTCGGTGAAAGTAAGTAGCGCATATTGGTTTTTATACTAAACCTCCGACAAATTAGGCTTCCGTCCGTTTACTAATATTAGTAAACTTACTTAGATATCCGTTTTCTTTAACGTTCCGGCCTAGTTAAGTAGCTTCCGACTATTTTCTATAGAGGTTATTCGATTATTAAACGAAGGATCGGACGATCTATAAGACGCTTAGGCCTTCTCTAAGCGTTTAGGAATTGCTATAGATTTGGTATTGGATAATAAATTTGACGATAGGGGTCGTACGGGCCCATCGGAGTTAGTACTTCTAATAAGAACTACGTTAAAAATAACTACTAGTTCGTTAGTTATTACGCGCAAAATAATATAAAATAACGAGATACTAAGAAATAAAAGTTTATTAGGGGCTAGATAGCCGGCAAAATAGGTAGAAGGTTTGTTATTATACTTAACCTCGGAAGTATCTACTATAGATTCTTCTACCTCTTCTTCGAAGTTCCTAATAAAATAGTAACTTTCATTCTATAGGTAGTGAACCTTATTATTTATATTAGAATCGTCCGCGAAGACTATTGCAGCGGAGGTATAAGTATAACGACCGTCCTGTAAAATTTAATAGCGCTTAAATTTCTTGCCCTAATAATGCTAGCGGCTATTATTATTGCCCGATTGGCCTATATTATACTTATCGAATTTATCGCTAAAGTTCTTAAATCTTTTATTAAAATAAGATTTCCCGCCTAATTTACTATTAAACTTATTATTGTAGGATAAAAAGTTTTTTTAGAAAGGTTTACTACTATTATAGTTTCTTTAGAAGCTAATATAAATATTAGAATTATCGTTTTTATTGTCGGAGCTATTAGCAGTATAGTAAATTAACTATCTATTCTTTAAAGATTCTAAGAATAAACAGCGTATTAGGATAGCCTTCTATTCAACCTTACTAATATAATCGCTAAGATTAATATTCTATTCTAGAATAATATATACGGTTTGCATTATAGGGTGTAGACTGTTCTATAAGCGAATATACAATTAGAAATCCGAAGAATCTCCCTAAAAGCGCGTATATTTAAATAGTTGGGTCGAATAGTTATAAAACACTTACGTATTAGTTTTATATAGTTTTATAGTAAATTTATTTATATTTAACTATTTCTACGCTTTATACAGTTTAGTGCCGAATATAATATTAAGTATATTAAGAGTTTTATTGAAATTACTATAAAGGTTATTATATTCCTCTTTAAAGAGGGTAAAATTCTACTAATATAGTGCAATACTACGGAATAGTTGGTTAAAGTTATTGGTAAGAATTTAGCGTCTTTCTAAATAATTCTTTAAATATCCTTTAAACGTATTATCGAATCCGTAAAAGGTGGTATAAATATTGATTTTACCGTTTTAGTATATACCCTTCTTTATTTTATTAAGTTCTATATTAAGGAAGTATATTCCAATATTTAAAATTTTAAAAGGTTCTTCTTTAATTAATTGACGACTACTTGTATTAGCCCTAGAAATAAAGTCGGTAAGAGTTTAATTCCAATCTTCCAATTCCTTAATATAATTATATAAATCTTTAAGTATTTTACAAAGTACTAAGTTGTTTGTTATTATATTATTACTATTAGTTTTAATTAATAGGATGGAAGTATTAGAATTAACGTTAAAGCGTATAGCCTGTAGGTTACTAGTAGGATGAGCGTTTTGGTGGAAGGTTGAATGTATAGAAGGAATAAGAGCCTTTAAAGTAGTTAAAGGAAGGTAATTATTATTATTTAGAGCTACGGGCGGTAGTCCTTATTATTCCGCTTACTTCTTACTTACCGGAGCCTAATCTATCAATTCTTTAAAGTTTATCCGTAGAATTTAACTAGAGATATTACGGCCGATAGTAGGAATTAATATATATTTGCGAAGGTAAATAGGAAATTAGTTGACGTTTTCGAATAGGGGTTGCTGGTTAGTACAATTAATACGAAGATTTTTCATTTAGTTAATTAAATTAGCGGTATTATGTAGGTCCTTAGCGTTTATTATAGTTATTTCGCCGGTAGGATTAATAAGACTGCTAGAGCGTTAATTATAATAAATAGTAGGGTTCTTATAAGGCTAAGAGGCGTTACGCTTAGCAATAGCGGATACTAGAAGACTAAAACCGGGCTTTATACTATTTTAAATTAAGCGTATAGTATTATAAACCAGTTAAGTAAAATAAAGTAAATAATTTAAAAATCTACCCCCGGTCTTTACGTTACGTTAAACAAAGTATATAGTATTTTGGCTTAGATTAATAGGGTATATAGGAAAGTAGTTAGTAAGAACCGTTCCCGGATACTATTTTACTTATTCCTATTACTACTTCTATACTAGGCGTAAAAGAGTTTCAATTTGCGCGAAATTTCTAAAATATTTAGTAGTAGGATTAGTAACTAGTTATTGAGTAATACTAATAGCGATTTTAATAACCGAGCTCGTTCGTAAAACTATCGACTCTATAGGCGAGAAAGGTCGTTAAATCGGGCCTAGCTAAATATATTATTTAGTAAACGTAGGCGGTAAGGAAGGCGGTATAGGAATTTACGCTAGGTCGATAAGGGTTAGTATATTAATTATCCTAATAGTATTCGAAAAGTTTGTTAGAGAGGAGTAAACGCTTATACTACCGGTATTAGAGGGAATAAGCATTTAAGCAGCAATATTAATAGTAGCGTTACTTACTTTAATTCAGGCTATAAATTATTTCCAATTCTTCTTTTACAACTATAATAATACTCCTTCTTTAATTGTAAAGGGCTAAATTTAGTATATCGGAATAGGATAATTAGTAATTAATTAATAATATTTATATAAGACCTATTGAACTTTGCGGTCTATTACGTTCAAATTAACGATCTATCCCCTATTATAAATATCGTTACTAATATTAGTAGCCCAATTAAGTTTAATTTTAATATAACCAGTTTCTCTATTTAAATGTAGTTGTACTACTTTAATAAGTAATTCGGCGGTTAAAAATTAAAGTCTTTCCTTATAGTAAAGCTGCGGCTTGTAAGTGGCGAATTTAATGATCTAACGTACTTTGCGTATTAGACTTTCCTCCTAAAGGTTAAAGGCCGCTTAGGGATTTGCCTAATTGGTCTTTAATATTATTCAATCTGGCCTTTAGACTTGAATAAGTAGTAATAAAGTAGTAAAGAAAGGGGATTCCGAAGAGTAAAAGTGTAAATATTTAATTTGAAAGGGTAAAGTTGAATAATAGTTGAAAAATCTAATAAATTATTGTTAGATCCTAATATATTTCCCCCTTCGACGAAAGGAAGAGACGTAAAGAATAATGAAGTCGGTTTGAAATTAAACTATAAGTACTATTTATTACGTAAAGATATACTTTATAAATAATAATAATAGAGAATAATAGAGTAAATAATTGGTTATTGGATAGAGTAATAATATATAATGATTAACGATAGTCTTATTAAAGGAAACTAAAGACAAAACCTATCGCGAGCTTCAACCTGGGACCTCGTATACGATTTCACTAAGTGTGAATAAAATAGATATAAGGTTGGTATAATATGAATTAATAATCTATCAACTTTAATAGAGGTTAACAGGACGAATACTCTTATATAACAGACTATACGCTCTAACGAGCAGCTGCTATAACAAGACAGAGCATTTAAGTATCCACCAGGAATGCCCCATAACATAATTAATAAGAAGGAGGAAGTTTTGTATTAGTATAGCTGGTATAGAGCCGATAGTTAAATATATAAGAAGCGTAAGTATCGGAGGTGCTAGAACTACTAAGGCTAGAAATGTAGCCCGTACGGCGCTCCGGGGGATATACCTAAAAGTACGTAGTATAATTAGGTACTAAGACGGTTGCCGATAGCCGACTAGCCTATATATCCAATTAGAGGGTACGCTTAGCTTGTACGCTAGGTAAATACTCTAGGCGCTAGCTCTGTAATATTACTTCCTACCTCTCCCTTTGAAAGATAGTTAAATATACTATATATAGAAGAATTTAAACGCTTTAGTAAGTTAGATAATACTTCTAACAACCCTAGTACTCTCGAATATTCCTAACGCTTTACTACCCGGGTTTTTATAATAGAAAATAATTAAATAAATAATTAATAGTATAGTAGAATATATTTCCCTAGAGAAATCCTATTTATCACTTTAATACTTATTATTTACGTAAGTACTAGTGTTGGCTATACCCTTAAATTGTATAGTAGCTACTATACTGGGTATTCTAAGCTCCCAACTAAAGTTTCGAAATATTTTATACCGTTTAGTTCTATCTAATTATAAAGACTACTGCCCTACTAACCTTATTATAAGACTAATATACTATTAGCCTTCTCTAATAGCTAAAGCGGTACTTAATATATATATTTTTAGTAAGATTCGTTACTACTAATATATAAGTAGGGTGTACGTAGTTTTCTCGAGTATTTTTAGAACCCCGCTGGCCAATAGAACTTTAAAGTCTACCCTTCGGGTCTTATTAGGCTAATATTTATACTTTAATACTAATTGTCATTATTATTAATCTTATTATTTTCTTCCGGGCCTCCTTCCGGCTCTAGTATTTGGATATACCGGATTTAGGCCTTCTATTTATACGAATAATCCTTAGTATAATAGGTAAATAAATTATAAACTATATAAGTACTTTTCTTCTTCTACTTTTTCTATTATACTTCTATTAGACTATTAGAACTACTAATCTAGGTAGCGGTAATATTTATCGGTTTCCTTTTATTAATAGCGGTAATATTGGAGTTCGAACTCCCCGAATGCCCTATATTTCCTAGAAAATTATTATTATTTAAATACTAAAGAAAGCTATAAGATTCCAGGTAGTTATTTAAAGCTTCTAATTATTTATGGAAGCGCCTAAACTATTCATTATTTAAAGAAATTATTAACGAATTAGGAATAGCCTAGTTTAATTACGTATTAATGTTAGCTCTATAAAGGACTTCCTTAAAATAAATAAAAAAGTAGAAAATAGATTCCCGGGACTTTTATTATAAAGAAAAGAGTTTGAAGCCCACTTTCTTATTTTAATTAACTTTGCTATAGTTAAGCCAAAGTTTCTCAAATAGCTTTTCCGGGGTCTAGTTAATTAGAGAAGATTGGACGAAGGCGAATAGGGTCCAACGGACAGCCGGTAAAAGGCTAGTGTTATAGGGCATTCTTAGTAGATACCTAGATGCTCTATCTTGTTATAGTAGCGGCTCGTTAGAACGTATAGTCTGTCATATAAGAGTACTCGTCCCGTTAACCTCTATCAAGGTTGACGGATTATCAATTTATATTATACTAACCTTACATCTATCTTACTTACACTCAGTGAAGTTGTGTGCGAAGTCCCAGGTTGAGGCTCGCGATAGGTTTTATCTTTAGCTTCCTTTAATAAGACTATCGTCAATCGTTATATACTATTACTTTATCTAATAATTAATTACTTACTCTATTATTCTCTATTATTATTATTTATAAAATATATTATTGTATAATAAATAGTACTTATAGTTCAATTTCAAACCGACCTTATTATTCTTTACATTTTTTCTTTTTATCGAAGGGGGAAATATATTAAAATTTAATAATAATTTATTAAATTTTTTAACTATTATTCAACTTTACCCTTTCAAACCAAGCATTTGCACTTTTATTCCTCGGAATCCCCTTTTTTTATTACTTTATTACTACTTATTTAAATTTAAAGGCTAAATTAAATAATATTAAAAACCGATTAAGCAAACCCCTAGGCGGCTTTTAACCTCTAAAAAGAAAATTTAATACGTAAAATATATTAGATTATTAAATTTACTACTTACAAATTACAATTTTACTATAAAGAAAGACTTTAACCTTTAACTACTAAATTATTTATTAAAGTAATATAATTATATTTAAATAAAAAAACCGGTTATATCGAAATTAAACCCAATTAAACTACTAATACTAGTAATAATATTTATAATAAAGGATAAATTATTAATCTAAATATAATAAATTACGAAATTCAATAAATCCTACGCAAATATCGCTAATTAATCGCTAATTATCCTATTCCAATACACTAAATTTAACCCTTTACAATTAAAGAAAGAGTATTATTATAGCTATAAAAGAAGAACTAAAAACAATTTATAGCCCGAATTAAAGCGAATAATACTATTATTAATACTATTACTCAAGTGCCTATTCCCCCTAATACCGGCAATATAAACGTTTACTCCTCTTTAATAAACTTTTTAAATACTATTAGAATAATTAATATATTAACCCTTATTAACTTAGCGTAAATTCTTATACTACCTTCTTTACCGCCTACGCCTACTAAATAATATATTTAATTAAGCCCAACTTAACGACCCTTCTCGCTAACGGAATTAATAATTTTTCGAATAAGTTCGGTTATTAAAATCGCTACTAGTATTATTTAATAATTAATTACTAATCCTATTACTAAATATTTTAGAAACCTTGCGCAAACCGAAACTCTTCTACGCCTAATATAAAAGTAATAGTAGGAATAAGTAAAATAATACCTAAGAATAATTCTTACTAACCCCTTTCTTATATATTTTATTAACCTAAATTAAAATATTATATATTTTACTTAATATAATATAAAAATTAGAAATAAATCCCCGAATTATTTACTTTACTTTATTTAATTAATTTATAATACTATATATTTAATTCAAAATAATATAAAGCCCGGTTTTAATCTTCTAACGCCCGCTATTATTAAATATAACGCTTCTTAACTTTATAAAAATCCTACTATTTATTATAATTAGCGCTCTAATAGCCTTATTGGTCCTACCGGCAAAATAGCTATAATAAGCGCTAGGGACCTACGTAATACCGCTAATTTAATTAACTAAATAAAAAATCTTCGTATTAACCGTACTAACCGGCAACCCCTATTCGAAAACGTTAATCAACTTCTAATCCACCTTCGTAAATATATACTAATTCTAACCATCAACCGTAATATCTCTAATTAAATTCTATAAATAAACCCTAAAAAATTAATAAATTAGATTTTAGCGAATAAAAAGTAAATAGAATAATAAGGATTACCGCTAATAGCTCTAAATAATAATAATTACCTTCCTTCAATTATTCCAAAGGCCCCTATACCTTCTATATATTCAACTTTCCACTAGTACACTCATCCTACTAATAATCTACAAACTATATACTTTAACGTTAATTCTAATATTTCTATTCCATCGGTCGAAGCTAATAGCGATAATACTATAATAAATAATTCGGTGCTCCGCGAAATATTTAAAAATCTTTATAATTATATTAAAGAATTAGAAAATCGGAACTAAACGTTCGCTAATTTTATTTTAAAGGCTAATACGGATATCTATTAATCGGTCAAGGAAGAACCCTTTAAAGTTTTAAATATTGGAATATACTTCCCTAACGCTAAACCTAATAAAATAAAGAAAGGTATCTATTAAAATAGTAAAATCAACGTTTATATTACTTTTTACGGATTTAATAATACAATTAAAAGGTATTTAAAGGATTACTTAAAGAAACGCTAAATTATTGCTAATAACTTTAATTAATTATTCTATAGTACCGCCCTATATTAGTAGAACTTTACCCTTTCTAAAAATAAATATAATAACCTTCGCGGTAGCTTTAATAAAATTCTTAATATATTTAACGTCGTTTTTAGAATTAAATTATATAAAGCGTAGAAATAGCTAAATATAAATAAATTTACTATAGAACTATATAAAACCGACGTATTATCGCTTCGTAATTATTCAATTTAGTTATTTCAATATACCCGTCTCTAGGGAGATATATCGGACTTTCAACTTTATACTCGCTTATAGAATAGTCTATACCTAGTAATATAAATTATATATATTCCTCTGGAATAGAACGTTCATTTTAGCAATTATATTAATAAAGTCGAATAGAAGGTTAAACCAATACGCTGTCAACTTTTCAAATCGTTAAAGAACGGATAATTAATTTATTATACTATTAATAGTTCTAATAATAAGGATAATAATTCTAATATTTATATTAGCTTTTAGGGAAACTATAATAGTAATAAACCTTTCTAAAAGAACTTCTCTTCGTATAATAATAGGTTTAATAATAAAATAGGCGGGAAATTTTATTTTAATAAAAGATTCCGGAACTTTAACAATAAATTTAATAAGTACGATATAAGCTAGTCGGGTAATAATAACAACCACCAATATTATTAGGGTAAAAGATTTGAGTACTATTAGATTTTATAGGACGGCTATTATACTTATACCTCCGCCGTAATAATTTTCGCGGACGATTCTAATATAAATAATAAGGTTTACTACCTATAAAATAAAAGCTATTATTTTATCGAAGACTTCGAAAAAGAAGTAAAAGAATTTATAGTAAATACTTCCGAAATTAAATATAATAATAAACCTTCTACTTATTTTACCGGCCATCTAACCCTTAATAAACTTTTATCTCCTAATATTTTATTATTTTATATTCTTTCGCACGCAACAACTAGCGAACCGACGGTTATTCTTAATACAATTCCTATTAGAAGTACCAACTCCAATAGGCCCGTACAACCTTTATTATTAAGTCTATTATCTAATACTAAATCTATAATAATTCTTAAACGTTTAGAAAAGGCCTAAACGTTTTATAAATCGTCCGATCCTTCGTTTAATAATTAAATAACCTTTATTAAGAATAGTTAAAAACTATTTAACCGGGTCCGAACGTTAAAAAAAGCGGACGTTTAAGTAAATTTACTAATATTAATAAACGGACGGAAGCCCAACTTATTAAAAATATAATATAAAAGCTAATATACGCTACTAACTTTCACTAAAGGATAAATTATTGAGGCAATTCCGGATATTATTCTTAAGAATAGGGAAACGAATTTATAAAAAATTATATTATATCTATAGGTCGATATTAAATCCAATCCTAATATACCTATCGTTACTATATATCTTAATTCGGGTTACTTATTAATAATAATAAATAAAGTATTTATTAAAGAATTTTCGCTAAATATAAAGTATAAAGTAATACCGTCTAGCATTATAAAGGGGGTTAATTTAAAAACTATTATTAATATAATTATTAAATTTAATTTTTATATAAAAAAAAAGGTTAATAGTATTAAAGTTAATAGATACTTCTAAATATTCGCCTTAGTTATTAACGAATTAGGCCCGAATATATTATTAAGAATAAACTTTCTTTACTACTATAGTATAAAGTTAAACTTTAATATCGCTCTATATTCTTTTAAATCGGTTTTTAATATAAAGGTTCAAAATAAAATCTATTCTAAAAAAATTAAAAAGGGGGAGGATATTCTTATTACTAAAGTCTTCGTAAAGTTTAATACTCTCTTACTAAGAAGGTAATTAAGAATTATCCTAATAAAGTACAACGCCCAATTTAATAATTAATATAATTTAAATAAATATTCTACTTACAACTTCTACGTACAATATCCTTATCTATTAAACGCTACTGTAGATAATAAAACTCGCAAAATTGTACTATATTTAAACTAATCCGAAGATCCAATATTTATTCCTAGAGGAATTCGAATAGGTATAATTATATAACTATCGTATAAAGTTAATAAAATTATTATACTAATTAACGCTTCGGATATAGCTTTTCTTATCCCTAAAGTTTAAACCGGACTTACCTAAGAATAATACGCTATATTTATCGACCGGGCTGCTAAGGATAAAAAGGAAGAGGCTATTAGGAAGAGCGCCTTTAAGGTACCCTCCTACGGAATTACTAAGCCCGTTGATATTAAAGCTATTCTTTCCAAAATAAGTATTAATATCTATAATATAGATCCCGAATTTTTAAAATAAATTAAAAGCTTTTTAGATAAGTATATTAATATTTTCAAAGATAGAAGGATTATTCCAATAAAAGAAGAAGACAAAATATATATTAATTTAATTAAAGGATAGTAAAATTAGTAAAAGATTATTAAACTTTACTCCTTAGGTACTAAAGATTGTAAATTCCTTAATAAAAAATATAATAAAATATACGCCTAAGGTAAAATATTGTTTATATTATAATTAACTTTTATTATTTATTTAATATTTATTATCTAGAGAAAGATTAATAAAATCGATAAAGGGCGTACTATAGTTAATCTTCGCCCGTTCAATAGTATTATTATACTTAACGTATACCCCTTACCCGACTAAAAAGATATTATTAATACTATAATTGGTAAAAAGTTCTTTTTAATCTTTAATACTACTGGATTCTTCTACTAATTGCCTATTTTTATTAAATATTATAACCGTATAGTAATTATTAGCCCGTAAGGTTTTAAATAATCTAATATTATATTAATAGGCTTTAAGAATTCTCTAATATTTATATAAAGATTTATAAATAGGCTATTCTTTAAGTACTACTCCTTCGTACGTACTTATATCAATAATATCGTTATTTTTAATAATATTTAGGAAGAACACCTCGCCTACTTAACTATTATTATAAATCTCTTTAATAAATATTATATTTATATTAGCGTTAATAAATCTTTTATAAGGTATCCTTCTATACAATTATTAAATAATATTATCGATAGAAAAGGTTATAAACGTATAGAAAATTGTATTAAGGCCTTTTAAAAATTAACCTTTCCTAATACGCTTAATAGTCTTAAAACCTACTTTAATATAATTAGGTAATTATATTAAAGTATATTGTAGTTCGCTATTAAGGAGGAACTATTTAATTGAAGAAAGATCGAATTATTAAAGCGAATATATAAATCGGGTAATTTATAAATAGGTTCAATAAAATAAATATAATAGGTATATACTTCTAAAGTTAAATTCGAACTAATACCCAAAGAACGCGAAACCTTCCGTATTATATAGGAAAACCTATACAATTAAGTATATTTTTTCCACTATATAAAAAGCAATATACTTTTTATTAAAACCGATACTAGTAATTCAGCCTACGGTATTTATATTTTCTAATTTAAATACCTATAGAACGGGGAATCTATTCCTAGAATAAGTAAAATCCTATTAACTATAATTAAACTAGTATATTTCCTATTAAAATTAACGTCCCTAGCCGAAAAGAAATATAGCTCTATAGAAATAGAAATCGCAATTATTATCTAAGCCTTACAGAAATTTCGAAAAATAATTTAATTTAATAAATATCGGATTAACGTTATTACTAACTATACTTCTACTACCAGGATTGTTAAGTATACTTTATTATATACGATAAATTTAGCTAAAATTAATTTAAAGTTTATAAATACTATTAATTAAGCGTTATAATTGAATTTAAACGTATTTTATATTCTTAGACTATTAAATATTATACCGGATATACTATTAAAACTACCGACCGCCGAAACTACGGATAAGAATAATACTTCCAACGAATTGGCCGATATTTAGTTTAACTTCGTAGAAGTATAGAATATTAATTATTAGAATAATATTAATACTTTTTTATTTATATATATTAAAGTTATTCTAAATATATATTAAGTCTTACTAATTATCGTACTAGAATTTTACTAATAACTAATCGAAGCTTATCCCGAGGATCCTAAATATACTAGGGTTCTCCAATTAATTAATAAAGTTAACGCTCTAAGGCATATCTATATATAATAATTAAGAAAGTATTTAAATTTACTAGTAGGCCCCTATCTATTCGAGGATAGGTTATTTTACTATATTAATTATTAAAATGTACGTCGGCTATATATTCTTCGGATTTATATATAAAAAATACTAAAGCTAATATATAATAAGAAATATTATTTTAGAATTAATTAAATAATAAATAATTTAGCGTACTTTTATATAAAGCGAAAGACTTAAATAGTATGCAAATACGTTAAATATTATAAGGTCTACCGTTAAAATTAATAGGATAAACAACCGACCCCTAGAGAACTACTATTAATTCGAACGTTCCTAAGGCCGTTTTATATAATTACTATAAACTTTATTACTGATATACTAATAATTAAAATAGCCGGTACTATATAAGTTCTAGAAAGTTTTCTAGAATTTAATACTATATATACTATTACTTACAAATTTAATAAGAAGGTACTACTTATAATTAAATATTCTACCTATAGTACGTAGGAATAGGTTAAAATATTACTTCGGACTTTATAGCTTTATAATTAGGGTTTACTAATAATTATTATTAACGACCGAAATTTTAAATTTATTTCTACTATTTAAAGGAATATTTTCGAAGTATTAGCTATTAATCTACTATTTTCAACGGCCTACTACGCTCAAACGGACGGACAATTGGAAAGAACGAACTAAATTACTAAAATAACTATTTATATATAATATACAACGAATATTATTCTTTAAATATTAATATTAGTAATATTATAATATAATTTAAATAATACTATTCAATTTACTATCGGATTATCGCTAAATAAATTAGTATATAGTTTTAAACTACGGGCGGCCTTCGATCTACTTATACCGGATAACTAGGAAGCTACTATAATAGAGTTTTTAATTATTATTCATTAAAAATATTAATTCGAGGCCGCAAAGCTTATTAATTAGGTTAGAATAACTACTAAAAAATAATATAATTCTAAATATTCTCCAATAACGTTCGATATAAGTAATAAAGTTTATTTACATTTAGGTAAAGGTTATTATTTACTTAGAAATCTAAAGAAGAAATAATTAGTAGAAAGAATAAGCCCTTATTAAATTCTTAAGAAAATTAACCTACTAACTTATAAATTCAATTTACTTAATACTTAACGCACTTATCCTATTATCTCTATAGCACATCTTTACAAATTAACGTAGGGTCCTAATCCTTTCAATTACAAAATTCTACTACCGTTACTAATTAAAATTAACGGCTAAAAGGAATAAGAAATTGAAAATCTTATAACTAAAAGTTAAGGACTGTCAAATATATAGTATTTAATTAAATAAATTAAGTACTAAAATAAGAATAATATATAGGAACCGCGTAGTAAATTTATAAGGAATTCGAAGGAATTAGTAAAGGATTTTAATATAGAATATCCGTTAAAACTACTATTTAAAAGTAATTACAAAAGGGTAATTTAGTATATTAGTAGTATAATTTAATAGAGGCGCCGTTAAAATAAATAAAGGAAGTAATTGTTTTTTCGCTAAAAGAAGGGAAGGTTACCGGAAATTATAAGAATTTAAGAGTTTTTTCCTTTATTTTATATTTTATTTTCTTTTTTTCGTTATATATTTCTGTAGGAAATTATATTTTCCGTAACTTTCTATCAAAATTTCCAAAATTCCGCTCAAAAGTATACCCAAGCGGAGGTAAGCCTAATACTAGTAATATATAGAATAATATACTATATACTACTTGTTATAGCCCAGAACTATAACTGCCCAGGTGCCATAGGTCACGTGGCTGCGCGCCTTCCCAGCGCGCCCCACTATACTTTGACAGAGCTTGGCACGCGTACACTACAAAACCTCGTGCAGCCAGCTCACCTTTACACCTTTCCTCTTCTTCTCTTTAGCTTTAATATTGTATTTGAATTACACTACAACCCATCTTGAACTAGCTTACTCTCGTAATTGTGTGCGCTCTCATATAATATTAAAGCTAAAACTATTATACGACCGGGGACGGTAACTACAATATCCCAACCCAAATAAACCCGATACCCGAAGTTGTTCGTACGAGTGTAGCGATAAGAACCCGACAGCCCTTGAAGTCGCTATAACCGACCGTTCGAGAGCGAGGATTCGATAAGTTATAACCGACCGTAGTGAGAACCCGATATCGTAAGATTTTGCTTCGAGACCTATATTTGTTATAGTTAAGAATAATGAACCCCAATATAGTTAATAATCCTAGCGGCTGGCCCGAGGGTAGTCCGATTATTAATAGTTATACTATAAATTATAACGACGATGTTGAAGAAATTTAAATTCCTTCCCCCTCTATCGCGTACCCCAAACTTTCGTTGATGGAGACTGCTATGTACTAATTAATTATTCCCTCTATTGGTAATTAGGATAAAAATCGCTACTCCCCTAGTTCCTCTACGAAGTACGATTTGATTGCGCTGTATAATTGTATTGCAACCTAGTATAGTACTCTTAGTTGCCCGCCCCCGTTATAGAATAAAATAGATAGACTCCTAGATAATAATTAATTGCTACGCTATTACAAGATGCGTTTTAATATTGAGTTATTCTGTAATTTTTATAATAAAGTCCCTTCTAGCCTCTTAGTAATTAAGCGGATATTATTTAATGTATACGAGCTTAATAAGTTGGTCCCCGCTATTCCGGAAGATAAATTTGACCCCGAGGTAGAAAATTTTACTAGTTTTACGCTATAGTAAATAAAGGACCTCTATTTTACGAACGTTATACTTAAAATTAATAATAATTATTTTACTTCCTCGTTTAACGACCTATTAGGAGACGTTATCGATTGTGCTAATTATATAACCGACTATTTTAAAACCTATTAGGGTTTCGGTTATATATACTTCTAATTATTTACTAAGGAAGGATAAAAGTCCTTTGCTCTTAGTTCCTAGAAGGGAATAATAATTTTAGTTTAGTTTATAAACCTTTATAATAAAGATTTTGCCGCTATATAGAACGAGATTTGTATGCGTTTTTTATCCTTATAGATTTTCTATACTTCTATTAATAATATAGTTGAAATAATAGGTTATGTGGACGTTATAGTTAGGAAGATATATTCTTTTATTACTTACTTTATTTAGAAGATTAAGGAATAGGATGCTACTATTGTATATATTAAAGATAAATGCGATATTACGACCTCTTTATTTAAAGGAGAAACCGATTTATAAAGATAATTAGTCAATTCGGAGGCTGTTTGCCGATAATTGGAAGAGGAATTGTACGAAGAATGTAAGAAGGTTAGGAGGATCCGTTTCGTTTACGACGAATCCTTGGCCGATATGGCCGCTAATTATAACCTTCGTGCCGATAAATCTATAAAGGCTTATATAGATAGACTAGATACCTAACGAATTATAAATTAAACCGAGATTACCCGTTTTAAGGGTAAGGTTAATGCCCTAGTAGTTTAATTAGATATAGCTAAGTCCGCTGCGCCCGGTAAGTTTTAAGAGTAAATTCCTAATTTAGAAAAGGAAATTAATATATTGAAGGACGAGCTTCTACCCCTACGCGAAGAAAAGAAGGCTGTAGACCTTCTAGTTAATTACTTTCAATAGAAAGTGTAGATTATTGAAGAGAAAATAACTATATTGGAGAAAAGTAATAAATTATTTAAGAAGAATCTAATTATTAATAACCTCCTTATTCTACGTACCTCGATTGAAGATAATAAGTAGAAGTTTGCCGATAATTTCGTTAAATTTATTCGTAAGGATTTCTACTAGAAGCGATGCATCTGTATTTTATTTAAAGAAGTAAACGAGGCTCTCAATAAATTACTTACCTATATTTATAATTACGTTGGTAAGGGTGAGATATTATCCAAAAAATCTTAGGTTACCAATATTTTGGGAGGAGGAAACTCTAGTAATAATAGTAAAGGCAATAGTACCCCGACCGCCGGTTCGGGCGATTCGGATTCTTCCGATAATAAGTCCGACTTAGAATAATTAAGCGACTATGGAGAAGAACGCCCTAGTAAACGTACGGATAGAGATAAGTATCGGGAATCGATATTCCTTTACGCTTTTTATAGCTAATCGCCCCGACTTAGTTCCGAACGTTCTTCCTATACTTTTAAAGGCCGTAGTAAGAAGTCTACTAAGGTCCCCGATATTCCGCTATTCTATAGTAAAATTAATAAGAATAAGGTATCCTTTGAAATATAGTTCTATTAAATTTATAGTATATTAGAGATTAATATTAATTATTTTACGATAGAGCAAGCCGCTTTCAACGTAGTAGTAGGCTATTTAGGAGGTAAGGCTGCTAACGCTATACTCCCTTTTATCTACGAATATAACGGTTAACCCCTGCGTCTATCTATAATCGACTAATTGTTGAGCTATTTAAAAGAGAACTATCTAGATAAGAATATAGTTAAGAAGGTTAACGTTGAATTTGAGAAGTTGATTATAAAGGATAACGAACGCTTCTAAGAATTTAAAGTTAAGTTCGTGCGATTGGTAGGATAGGTATATATTCTACCCTATTATTGGAAGTTCACTTTTAAGTGTAAGTTGCCGAAGAGATTCTATAACCCTACTATTGCTATATATTTTAATTATAGTAAGAGTTTCGAAGATTATTATACTATTATTTAGTCTATCGACGAAAATTATTAATTGGATGCCTTGATTACTATAGCCTACTCTAAGAAGCTTCGTTACAATAATTTAGGAATAAAGACGACGATCGCCGCTACGTCCAACCTAAGTAAGAACCGTCTCCTTGGATCGTCTTTCTTCTATAAAAAACCTAGCGTTGAGAAATATCGTTAATTGTAAGCCGAGGGTAAGTGTTTTATTTGCGAGAAAGAAGGATACCGAACTACCGACTACCTTAAATACCCTTGTATAGAGAAAGCGTTCGAAAGATATAAAGCTTCCTAATTTAACGCTATAATAGCTTTATTCCCGGATATTTCTAACGGAATTATAATTACCGATTCCGACCTTAAGGATTCTTTAAAAGAGGAAGAGGCTATTATTAAGGAACTAAAAAATTAAATTCCCTAGGGTAAGTAGCTTCCTTCCTAGGAGAAATATCGATTATAAAAAAGGAAATAATAATAGAAAGATTATTAACAATATTAACCTTTTAATTAAATAATTATTTGGGCAAAGGATCTTCTTTTTTAATTAAATGCGAGATAGTTCAAAATAGATTGTTAGTTTCTACTATAAAAGTATTAATCGATATAGGAGTAGATGCTTATTTTATTATAAACAATATATTTATTAAATAATTTTAATATTTATAATTCGAAACCTATAATAACTTCTAATTTAGATATATTACCCCCTACCGATAAATTGAACTAGATATTATTAACCGAACTATAAAGGGCTATATTGCTATTTAAAGTTATAGGTTTTATAATGAGTAGATAATTGTACTCCTAGGGTTAAGCTGCAATATAATTATCGGTAGGATATAGTTAGAACATTATTGAATAACGGTTAATTATTACTAGCAGTTACTAAATTTCCCTAAATCCTTAATTCTATCCCCTAATATTCGGGATATTTGGATAAAATAATTAAAACTTCTAAGTAGCCCCAAATACCAAAAAGATATAGTTCGCTAAGATATTCTAATAGCCCGAGAGGATAAAAGAAAGGCCGACGAAGCTCTTTTATAAATCCGATAAGAAGATAAAGGAATCGAGGAAAATATAAAGGAGTTCGATAGGGTAATAGTGGAAATAGAAGGCAGAGGTCTTAGAATATTAAAGGTAGAAGAGGATGTATATTTGGGAGATGGAATAGTAGAGTTTAGATTCTAGAATATTTCCTTAGAAGAACAAGCGTTATAATTTCGAATTACGGAGTTGGAGAAAGTTTAAACCGCCTTAATTAAACTTACAGTTTCGTTTAACGATAATATACTTCCCCTAAATTAGCGTCCTAAAGAATTATATACAGCGAAATATCGAACTTAAGGAGCCGAAGTCTCTAAAATTGTATAAATAGAATAGGAGTTCTTCGATAGCATTAAGTACGAGTACGCTTTTGAAGCCGAAATAGCCTAAATAGAGTAAGCTACAAAGAAGGTTCGATCGACCTACTAATAATTAATATACTTATTACGAGACGAATAGGGCCCTTACTATTTAAAGAAAATATTCGGATGGATAAAGGACCGATTTAGAGATATAGCCGTAGTTAATACTATTATTTTTAAGTATTACTTTTAATATAGAGCTAAGGTAGAATTTATTAGTTTATATAAGATTAATAATTTAATTAATAGCCTGAAGAGTTAGGTCCTTCTATTGGACGACGAGGAATATTGAGCCTTAGTATTGGAAAAGTTGCTAGTGAAATATTATAGTTATATTGATGTGTTTAGTAAGTTCGATTCCAATACCTTACTTAAGTATAAGGATAAAGTGAATTATTAAATTATTTTGGAAGAGGGTAAGTCGCTTAGCGACTTGGGATATAATTTATTATATAAAATAACGTTAGAAGAATTGGAGGAATGTAGATAATATATTACCGATAACTTTTAAAAAGGATTTATTAAGGTTAGTTTAGCGCCTTGGGCCGCCCCGGTATTATTCGTTCTTAAGGCTAATAGAGGGCTTCGATTTTACGTAGACTACCGGAAATTTAATATATTATTAAAGAAAGACCGGTACTTACTATTGCTTATTAATAAGATAATAGTACGTATTAGCTAAATTAGGATATTTATTAAAGTTGATATACAATAGGTATTTTATTAAATTAGAATATACCCCGACTATAAAGACTTAATAACCTTTAGGACCTAGTATAGGGCCTACAAATATAAAGTCCTACCTTTTAATTTAACCGGAGGACTATTGTCTTTTTAACGATTTATTAATAATATCCTAGTCGATTATTTGGACGTCTTCTATAGCGTATATATTAATAATATTTTAATTTATTCGGAGAATATGGCCGAATATAATGACTATGTACTGAAGGTCCTAACGCGGCTACGTAAGGCTAGATTGTAAGCCGATATTAAGAAGTGCGAATTCAGCGTGATAAAGATTAAGTTTTTGGGTTTTATTATTAGTACGGATAGTATTTTAATTAATCCGGAAAAGGTTATAATTATTAAAGATTAGAAGTAATTAACTATAGTAAAAGGTATATAAGCTTTTTTAGGCTTCTATAATTTTTACTATAAATTTATTAAAGATTTTAGTTGGATTGCCCGCCCTCTTACTAACTTTACGAGGAAGGATTCTCCCTTTTAATAGACCGATCGTTGTAAAGAATTATTCGGGAAGTTAAAAAGTACTTTGCTTACGGCCCTTATATTAGTATATTTCGCCTACGGTTGTAAAATTAAGGTAGAAACCGACGCTTCAAACGGAGTGTACGCCGGGGTAATAAATTAGAAGTAAAATGATGGAGAATGGTATTTAGTAGCCTTCTATTTAGAAATAATAGGTTTAGCAGGATTTAATTACCCTATTTACAATAAGGAGTTACTAATAATAATACGAATTATTAAATAATAGAGATTGGAATTGAAGGGCGTTGACCCTTTTATTATTATTACAAATTATTAAGCGCTGGAATTCTTTAGTAGTAAGAGAGTGTTTAATAGTAAGTAAATATAATAGTTAGAATTATTATCTAAATATTAATTCCGTATAACCTACCGGCCGGGCCGGGAGAATTTAGTAGCCGACGCTTTATTTAGAAAATTAAAGGATTTGAAAATTATTAAAGCTAAAAAAGAAGACCAATATACGTTACGGTTGTTGAAGTCCGATAACGAAGGATATTTTATCTTTGCTAGGGATAAGGAAGATACCCCTATTGCGGACTTGTACGCCCTTTTATATATAGGGGTAACTACAGTTATAAGGACGATTATAATAGATGTTATAGTATCGTTGGTAATAGTAGATATAATGTCCGCTAATTTATTAGGAATAGCGTTAATCGATAAGATTTTGAGTTTGAACCAAGAGGTACCCTTATTGGCCTCGTTCCGGGAAAAAGTAGTACGGGAAGATACATTATTTTCTATAGAAAATAGACTATTTTATTATAAAGGGAAATTGGTAGTACTAGAGGAGGAAGATATATATACTTATTTTATTAGAGATATTTACACTTAGATGCCTATTACCTACCTAGGAAAAGTAAAGACTAGGAGATTTATTTAGAAATAATACTGGTGGTTAGTAATAATATCCAATGTAGATAGATATATAGTAAATTATTAGGATTATAAAACTTCTAAGTATCTTCGTAATAAAACCCCGGGGAAATTGTATTTTATCCCGGTGAACGATGGCTGTCTATAGAGAAGCGTGGTAGTCGATTTTAAATTAATACTATTTAATAAAAGAGGATATAATAATATATTGGTAATAGTAGACCGCTTCTTAAAAATATTATAGTATTTACTTTGTAAGGATATAGTTACTACTAGGTAAGTAGCGGAGATATATTATTAGGGTCTATATAGAGTATTCGGTTGTTTGGACGAAGTTATTAGCGATTGCGGACTTCAATTTGTATCCGACTTTATATAAGAGCTAGCTAAACTCCTAGGTATTACGTAGAAGTTTAGTAGTTCTAATTATTCGTAGACGGCGGGGTAAGCCGAAATAATAAACTAGTATATCGATTAGAGGCTACGCCTATTCGTTAATTATAATTAAGATAATTGGTTAATAGCTTTACTAATTTTAGACTTTGTATAGGCAACTTTATTATATAAGAGTTTAGACGGCCTATTATTATACGAGGTGGTTATAGGATACCCTATACTTATATCCTTCAATTAGTAAAGTTATACCTACCTTATAAGTTTACTAGCTAAGGTGAAAATTAATTGAGTAGATGCCTAATCTACTACTAAGGCTTTGTAGGTTTTTTGCGATACGGTTCTAAAAGCTATTAATAAGGTGTAGGAACGGTAAATAATTTAGGCTAACTGCTACCGACGAGATCCCGATTTCGGTATTGGGGACCGGGTATTTATTATTAAGAAGTATTGGTCGACCGACCGACTTAGCGATAAATTTAACTTCCCTCTAATAAGAATACTATATTGTATTAAATTAATGAAGGGATTTTTGTACGAATTAGAGCTGTTAGTATTATAGAAAGGCCGGAGGGTATTCTACGCGGAGCGCCTTCGGAAGGACGTTGGAAATCCGTTATTGGGTTAAGTAAAGATGAACCTAAAGGGCGAAGTTATTGAGGGAGGCGAGGAGGAATAGGAGGTTTGCTAGGTCCTATCGTCTAAAACCTTGGATGGGAAGCTTTGGTATTAGGTGGAATAGCGAGGATAAGATTTAAACCCCGAATAGTACTTGGCGGAGGGATTTAAAAACGTTGTAATAGAATTGCGGCGATATTACGACGAATACCCAGATAAGCCGGGTCCCCCTAAGAGATTTTAGTAATAGTTGTAGGGTAATTATAAGGATTATAAGGAAGATAATGTACCGGTTGCAACGAGGAAGACTATAAGGAGGAGACGAATTTGAACGGTTGTAATTATAAGCTACTAACCAGGTCGTAGTGATAATAAGTTGGCGACGATCGTGGGATTGTTGAATAACGCAGCGGTATTACAGTTTATACCCCGAGGGTAGTGCTTGGAAAGCGAAGCGTTGTAGGTTCAAAATAGGCTTGTAGCGAGTTTTTTCTTTTTCGTTTTCGTTTTTTGTACTTTAGAACTTTCGGCTTTGGGGCTAAGCCTTTCCGAGGGGAGGGGGGGTGATGTTATGGCCCAGAACTATGACTGCCCAGGTGCTATAGGTTACGTGGCTGCGCGCCTTCCCAACGCGCCCTATTATACTTTGATAGAGCTTGGCACGCGTACACTACAAAACCTCGTGCAGCCAGCTCACCTTTGCACCTTTCCTCTTCTTCTCTTTAGCTTTAATATTGTATTTGAATTGCACTACAACCCATCTTGAGCTGGCTTACTCTCGTGATTGTGTGCGCTCTCACACTACTTATAGCTTTAATCAAAATATTTTCTATTTTAATTAAGTAGGTAAATATAATTATACAAAGGCAACGGCAACTATAATTATACGCGGTAAACGGCCCCGGTAGGTAGGCATTTGTAGAGGAAGAGTTTTAATATATATATATAACTTTTAAAAGAAATTAAAATTATCTAACCACTCTTACCCTCTCTCCTTCTTACTTTAGCCACTTTACTACCACCTGCCCGGTCCCTACAACGCTCAATTCTACTATAGCTTTCGTTATATAATAATCTTATTAAACTAATTATTATTTATTAATCTACCTTATTTTATATTCGCTAATTACAACCTCAATATATTAAAATAGCTAATATTAATATAAAATCCCCGCCGCCGGTTAATAATATAATTGCTACCCTTAATAATTAAATTAATAGTTCTAACTACAATAATAACCTACGTAGTCTTACTATAAATCAACAACTCGCCCCGTAGTCGCTCGAATATAACCCCCGGTTCAATATATTAATTAATATAATAAAATACTTCAATCGTTATACTATTAACAATATTCCCAATAAGATTATTAATTTAAAAATTAATAATATATATATTATACTACCTAACTTTATAGCCGACCTTATTAAATAAATAAATATAATCCCGCTTAAACAATTCTTCAATTACGTCCGTTACAAATATATTATTAATATATTTAATAACTTCAATTAAGACTATACCCCCTACAATCCGCTTACTCGCCTCCCTAAATCTTTCGGCATTACCTAGGGCATTTTAATATACAACCCCAAAAAGGCGGATAATAATAAACGTATAGTACTAACTTTAATTACTAATTATCTCTTTATACTATATAAGAATAAACTACACTCTATTTTATATAATACTATTAATTATACAAACGAATTAATCGATCTAAATATAGCAATTTTATATTCTATTAAAGGCAATCTTATTTATTTTACGCCCGTACTCTTATTAAATAAACTCCTTAAAGATTTAATTCTTAATAATTACTATAAACCCTAATAGAAATAAATATTTAATATTATTACTAATTTTAATAATACCTAAATTTAAAAGTCGTATTTTAATAGAAAGTTCGACCTAATTTATATAATAATAATTAAATTTAATAATACTATCTTCGGAAAAGGATATATAGAGGAGTTTATTACCGCTAACGAACGCCTCTAAGCGTACTTCCTACCGGCTCTCTATACAATTTACCCTAACGGCCGTATTATTAGGAGTAGTAACTTCGACTTCTCCGAAATTTAAAAATATAGGGAAATTACTTAATTAATTAATAAGATTTATAAAGTTTTACAATTAGTAACTAAACCGGCTTCTATCCTATCTTATATTAAAATTCTAACCGCTAAAGTAACTCTAAAAAAAGTACGCAAAACTCCAACCCGAATTGTATAATCCCACTCGGCTACTATTAATAAAAATAATAATAAAGGAAAAGTATATCCGACCCTCGCTAATACCCTCGCTAATTATAATAAAAATTATATTAATTTTAATATTAAGGTCGATTAAAAATTACGTACGGAAATCGAAAAAATTATTAAAGTATATATAGAGAATAAAGAGGAATATAAGAAATAATTCGCTAGTAATTACTCTTTTTTATAATATAAACTAATTTGTAATATTAAAGTAATTCTTAACCTTACTTTTAATAAGAAATATAATAGTAATACTAATTTTACTAATTATATCCCTTCGAAAACAATATTATTTACTATCTAATATTTTAATTATAATATTAAATTTCCCAAATAAATCGGTAGTTTATTAAATAAATTTAACTATCTTTACTATACTTAAATAATACCCGCTAAATTAACCTTAAATAAACTTCCTATAGTTAAGAAGGTAATTAACTATACTATTAAAATTAATAGAAAACCTATAATACCTATTAACTTTATCTTTTATAAGGAAATTGAAGGAATATTAGCAAACGCTTCAAAAAAGTAAACTATAGTATTAGCAGCTTCTAACGAATATTAAAGAAGAATTATATAAATAATATAAATAAAATTAATATCCCTTTATACTAAACTTAAAAAAGCGTAAAAACTTTATATTTAACGCTATCCTACAACTTTATCTACTAATAAAACCTATATACCCAATATTCTTCCTAATATTATTACTCTTTATAATATTTATTCTAATAACCTTTCGCCTTAGCTTATACCTAGCTTAACCGGATTATCTAATAAACTTTATACTATATTAGCTTATTCGGACTCTTATTTCAATACCTTATCTTCTATCTATTCCCCTCGCTGCAACTACCTTCCTACAAATTAAGAGTAAAAAGACTCTCCACTAGGACGCAAACATTCCCGTCAAAATATATATTATATAAATAAGAATAATAAAATAAAGGAGAATAAGTTTAACGATCGCTTACCTCGTTGTAAATATAATTACTAAGGGATCGGTACTAGATTATTAAATTATATACTCTATTTAGGTAGGCGTATATTTTTATATCTATTAACTAATTTAAATATAGGCGAATAAATAAAAATTCTAATAAATAACCGGATCTTTTATATATATAATTAAACTTAATAATATTGCGTAAATAGCGCACACTCTTCTCCTTTTATCGAAGGGGAGATATTATAGGGTATTCTTAGTAAATACCTAAATACTCTATTTTATTATAGTAGTAGTTCGTTAGAACGTATAGTTTATTATATAAGAATACTCGTCCCGTTAACCTCTATCAAAGTTAACGGATTATCAATTTATATTATACCAACCTTATATTTATTTTACTTACACTTAGTAAAGTCGTATACGAGGTCCCAAGTTGAGGCTCGCGACAGGTCTTATCTTTAGCTTCCTTTAATAAGACTATTATCAATCGTTACGTATTATTACTCTATCCAGTAATTAGTTGCTTACTCTATTATTCTCTATTGTCATTACTTGTGAAGCACATCATCGCGTAACAGCTAGAATAAAGGTAATAAAGTTAAACCTTTAAAGTACCGATAGCTGGGCTGTTAATATATAGCTTTGCTTCTATTATATAGATTTATATATTGAAATCCTTCTTATTGCTGGTAAATTTATTAAAGTAGGGAAGGATTGGCTTTACTTAGCTGGAGCTTCTGGTAATCATTTAAAGGCGACCGATTTCGCCGCTAAAAGTCTAAATAATAATGGCGATTTACTATTAGCGTTCGCTAGCATTCTAGGACTAAGGAACGGATATAGTAAAAAGTTAATAATTAGAATACTCTTCGGGCAGCTGGAGACGGCGAGGGTACTAGAGACCGCTAGGGAGCTGGAGTATTAAAAAGAAGGTCGATTATAATATAAAGGATTTATGAAGTATATATATAAATAGGCCTTATAAAGAGTTTGAATAATAATTAATAAGAAGGAGGAAGTTTTGTACTAGTATACTTAGCTAGTATAGAGCCAATAGTTAAATATACGAGAAGTGTAAGTATTGAAGGTGTTAGAGATACTAAGGTTAGAAATGTGGCCCGTACGGCGCACTAAAGGATATACTTAATAGTACGTAGTGTATTTAGGCGCTAAGACGGCTGCTAATAGCCGACCGGCTTGTACACTCAATTAGAGGGCACGTTTAATTTATACACTAAGTAAATACTTTAGGCGCTAGCCCTATAATCATTGGTTAAGTTGGCTATTTATATACTAACTTGTTGAAGATAGTAAAAATTAGT
The DNA here is from genome assembly GCA_037102815.1 of Neurospora intermedia. Lineage (NCBI taxonomy): Eukaryota > Fungi > Ascomycota > Sordariomycetes > Sordariales > Sordariaceae > Neurospora > Neurospora intermedia. Next base: position 2,389,464 of record BTPP01000007.1, read on the forward strand.
AGAACTACCTATATAAGATAATATACCTTTGTTAGCCTCCTACCCTTCCTTCTTTTTACTTTTGAGTTTTATTTATTTATTTAAATTAACTTCTTTATCCTAGCTTTACTTATGCCTTGAATTGTACTATTATACTTATTATCTCCTTATTACTTATAATACCAGAACCTTAAGTATTATTTATCTATTTGTTTATTTTAACAATTAGTATAGAAGTGTATTCCTATGAGTGATAAATAATGATACTAAAAGTTATAAACTATAGTAATATTAAGTATAAGAATAAAAGGTAAGTTATATATATAAAAGTATTTGAGATTAAATATATAAGTCTCAACTCTATTAGTAGCTGCTACTTTTCCGATTTGAATAACTATTAATAAGAATATAAGTTGCATTTTACTTACTATATCATAGTACTTATTAGCTAGTAGTTTAGAAGCCTATTTAGCTATATTATAACAACTATTTTAATACCCTCTATTATACTTTCGAAGCTTATACTTTTATAATTGGAAATACAAAATTAGTAACTACTATCCTAGTAACATTTTTATAAATTTTAATTTAAAGGACTCTCAAAGATACTTACCTATTAGAATGCTTAATTATTCTATATATTTACTTATATAAGTATGTAGTTTACTTTATTTTTATATTTTTAAAGTCTTCTAGTTATTATTTAGTTCAATATTCAAGATATTAAACTATGTAAAAATGAAAGTAGTTTGTATATTAAAAAAAACTTGATTATATGTAACCGTCTGTAACTCTCAGGCTGGAGGGAAGGTACAAGAAAGCTCCATGGCTTCCTGGCAAGTACCGCGGAATTAATTTTCGGCGAGCGTTTGGCCTTGGATCGTGTCCGCTAGTAACGTTCCGGTAGCATAGGGGCGACCATTCCATTCGAATTCTACCCAAATAGTCAGGCGCCGCGTCCGAATCTAAGCGCGGAGGAAAATGGATCCAGCGACTTACTTTGGCGGCACATGGGGCATTGGCCTTTGGCAGAGTCCTGTTTTATCCACTCGAGGATACAATGCTGTTGTGTTGGTCAACGAGAGGGCGAGGAAAGAGGAAAGATGGAAAAGAAACAGCATACCATGTGAAAGTTGTGACCGCATTTCCCAGACACTGGGAACATACGTGCCAGATGGTCAGCTGGTTATCGTGTCATCGAAGGACTTCACTGGCGTCTTACACAGGCTGCACTCGTCGCCCGGGTATTTGCAAGTCGGGCATGTGCCATCAAAGTGGACCTGGCAGATGCCGCAGACATCGTCTTCTGGGAGATCCCATCGCCAAGTCGCGACGGCGTTCCACTTTTTGATCTTGACCTTCATTTCGACTGTCTTTTTGAATCTCTTCGTTCGTTGCGAGCGTGAGACCAGAGAGATCCGGGTTGCAGTTGCTTATCAGTGTGTGGTGATATCCGATCCGACGTCAAAGTCTCGACGTAAGTGTGTAGGGAAATGTTAGATGCCCGTACCAAACGGCCGATTAACAATGAAACAGGAAATGCACTTGCTGAGGTCGGCGGTTATTGACCTGTTTCTTCTACTACGCAGTACCGTATGTAAGTGTAAAGTATCGGTTAGTGTGGCCCAAGCTCTCTGAAAGCATCTCTAAAACAGTTTGGACGAAAACTAGAGGTACCTAGGTACCTAGGTACCTAGTAGCCCAGTCTGTACACTAGTACAGCGCCGAGCCTAAGGGGCCCCTGCGCATTGCACCATATTGATTGCTGGGCGTCCACTACCTACCTCCATCGCTGGCATAAACAGCCAAGGTCCCATGCTAAAAGTTAGTATGACAAAGGCAGTCTAAACCCCGCATCCACAGTCCTCATCCTTGGGCTACTGACGAGATTTCGGCTTGCTGGGTCCCTTTTTTTTTTTTTTTTTTTTTTTTTCTTCTTCTTTTTTTTCTTTCGGTTTCCTTTCCCTCTCCTCAAGGCCCCTTCTTTTTCTTTTTTCTTTTTGCCTTTTCTTTGCTTGCCAGCTTGTAGACATGCTAGATACCTCAAGTGACTAAGACTGCTACGACCAAGCTCGTTTTCTGCGCACTCAATTTCCGGGCCGTAGTCCGAACACCAGGAGCCTGGCAACGCCAAATCTACTTGCCCTCTCTCAACCTCTGCTTCTACGTCTAGGTACCTTGCATCGGGCCGTCTGCCGCTTGTCTCGACTTGCTCCAAACAACAGCACCGCCGAACATCAACTTCGACTGCGGCACTACGAAAACCCCTTATCGCCGCCTTGCTTCTCCATAAAGGTAGCCCGGCGCATCCTCGACACAACCTATCACTACCGACAACCGGTAGACAGCACAAAGTGGAATATTCAAAATGGCTCGCGTGGGAGTCATAAGCCCCCTTCGGGCCTCGATGCGCTCGACTGCCGCCAAAACGGGGGCCGTCCGCTGCTTCTCAAGCTATTTAGTTACCCCCAAAGAGCTGCACGAAGCCCTCAAGAAAGCCCCTCCTTCTCCCATCTCATCCGAACCCCGTGTCATTCCTCTATGCGCCTCCTGGTTCCTTCCAAACGACCCACAAAAGCGCACCGGCCTCGACGTTTTCATCGAAAAGAGAATCCCTAAGGCACGCTTCTTCGACCTTGACAAGGTCATCGATAAGCGCAGCCCTTACCCCCACATGCTACCCAGCTCCAAAGACTTTGCCGCTGCCATGAGTGAGCTCGGCATCCGCCGCGAAGACACTGTGGTCATCTACGACAGCCAAGAGCTGGGCATCTTCAGCGCCCCCCGTGTTGGCTGGACCATGAAGGTCTTTGGCCACCCCAAGGTTCACATTCTCAACAACTTCAAGCTATGGATCGAGGAGGGTCTCCCTACCGAATCCGGAAACGTCTGGACGATTGAGTGCGGTACATATCCCATTCCCGAGATGAATGAGGACAAGGTCGCAAGCTTCGAGGAGGTCCGCCAAGTTGCCATTGACTCCAATAAAGATGGCTCCAAGAGCGTGCAGATTCTGGATGCGAGATCGCCCGGTCGCTGGAGTGGCACGGAGCCGGAGCCGAGAGAGGGTCTGTCCTCGGGCCACATGCCCGGCTCCATCAACATTCCCTTCAGTGCTGTCTTGGACCCCAGCACCAAGGCCTTCTTGCCAGCCGACAAGTTGAAGGAGGTCTTCGCCAGGGCAGGCGTTGATCCATCAAAGCCCATCATCTCCAGCTGCGGAACCGGCGTCACGGCCTGCGTCCTTGAAACAGCGCTCAACGAGGCGCAGTTTGGATCGCCTGAGAAGAGAAAAGTTTATGATGGAAGCTGGACGTAAGTGCTTTTGACTGACACCCTCGATCTCCATCAAAACCATGCATCCATGACTAACTCTGTGTAGTGAGTGGGCGCAACGGGTGAAGCCTTCCGAGTCACTGATCGAAAAGGCCGAATAAGCGGAGAGAAAGGAGTACGAACAGCTCTCGCCTTGGAGATCGGCCGAGCAAACAGCGTGGCTTCGAGTCGTTTCCCCTCTTTACCTTCTTCTGTACATGTTGCGCCTTGCCCATCGAGGCTAGCTGGAACTGTTGGGTGCATCGTGGGCGTGCTGCGCCTGTTGGGTGGAAAATGAATATTGTCATTGGTGGTGTTCTAGGCGTTCGGAGGGAAGCCCTTGAAGGTTGTGTAAACATGCATCAAAGCGGGTTCTTGAGTCAAACAATTCCATTGCTTTTGGGAGTGCAACGAAAGCGCACTTGGATCGGAATCCTACATGAACCTTGCGGGCAGCCTCCCAGGTGGCTGACGTCATTTCTGCTGGTCTGTCTTTGTTTTAACTCATTCACCATCATCTATGACAGCACATATCTTCTGCGGCCCAACCTAGCTGCACAAAGCATGACGGAGCGGCCTATAACGTCAGAGCTATCGTTATGCCCCCCCTGAGACGGGCGCATGTCCTGACATCCGAGCACGTTCGTGTACTTTGGACCATCACCAGTCGCAGATCAACTGCTCGGATACGCCAGCACACGGCTTGCACTATGAAGCGGCTTGCATCTTCGTTCACGGAATCTCAAAGCTCGAAACGGGCACGAATAGGATCACCAGGCAGCCATGGTAGCGGCGAGGCCCCAGGAGCCAACTGGCCTGCCAAAAAGGAGGAGATTGAAGCGGCGAGACGCTTGATTCTTGAATGGTCTGGTCCCAACCGCACTCCGCTTTGTTTGCATGGCTGCTTATGCTTAGTAGTGCTACCGCCAAATCCAGAACGCTCATCGTTCCTGACAAGGACGCGGATGGACTCGCATCTGGCTCAATCCTTCAACGGACTCTCGTCCTTCTTGGCCTGCCCTCAAGTCTTATTACCACTCACCTCGTCCAAAGAGGGAATAACATCCACGACCCTTCGGAGCGGACGGCCATGACAAAGCTGTCTCCATCGTACGTCTTCGTCCTGGACCAAGGCTCCCGGCGCTCCTTGCCTGTTGTCAATATCCCAAACCACAGAGCCCTTATCATCGACCACCACCAGGCTGCCGAAGACGAGTTTCCGTCTGGTTCTCAGCATGTCACTGCCTGCAACTTCCCGCCTATATCTACATCCGCCCTGCTAACCTACCTCATATGCCGTCCTCTTCACCCTGCCATTGAACAGCAGTGCGCGTGGCTGGCCGTTCTTGGTACGCATGGAGATTTGGGCACAAACTTTAAGTGGCAACCGCCCTTTCCCGATATGGGTGTCGTGCTCAAGAGGTACACGCGCAAAAGGATCAACGACGCAGTCTCTCTTATCAACGCACCGCGCCGCACAGCCGCATATAACGTCCATGCCGCATGGGAGGCACTGACGGAGGCCGTCAGCCCGGTCGATCTGCTCGCTAACAAGGCGCTCTTGGCGGCAAGGGTAGAGGTCAACGCCGAGGTGGAACGGTGCACACACGTCCCGCCCAAATTTTCGAGCGATGGGCGCGTGGCGGTTTTGAGAATGAATAGCAAGGCACAGGTGCATCCGGTCATTGCGACAAGGTGGGCGGGACACTTAAAGAGTGCTAGGCTTGAGGTGGTGATGGCTGCTAATGAGGGGTATCTGGAAGGGAATGTGAACTTTTCGTGCAGGGTGGCCAAGTGTGCAAAGGAAAGGAGTGGCGGAAGGGGGGAGGTGAACATCATTGAGCTGTTAAACGGCATCGTAAAATCGGCAGGGGATTCGAGTCTGAGGGATAGACTTGGAGATTCTTTTGCGAGAGGACATAAGGAGGCTAGCGGGGGAATCGTACCCACGAAGGAGTTCGAGGAGCTAATGGCATTGATGGAGGTTGGCGTGGGAAGCAGGAAGAAAAAGGACCTGACGACACCGGAAAAGAGAAAGGAAAATCCTATCACGAATTATTTCCTCAAAAAAGCTGGTCCTCAAACGGACTAACGAGGTCCTGGTCACCTGCAGGTGCGAACATTTGCTGGTAGATAATTATACAATCTATGTACAACATTTAAATTTATAACTATTTAAGTCAATCATCTCCAGAATACCGCTTGTATTCTGCCAGCTCGTACTCCTTTTTGATTACACGATTCAGGTTAGCATCCAGACTCATAGGATTGATGGGTAAGACACAGATAAAACAGCTTACCCTCTCGCCAGAGGCATATATATGTTGTTGCGGTCGGAGCACCCGAAATCTGTAAGAGCCAATAGCTGATTTTGGCCACCCTCGAACAGTTCGTCCCATACACCGTCTGTTCGCTGGAGACGACACCAAGTACGCGGGGCATCATAGCCGCCGTGCAGCACGGATGGGCGTTTAAAGGGTCAATAGCCCCACGCAAGGTCGAGGCTAGCTCACTATCCTCATTGATGTGCTCGGGGAAAGTTGTCAGCAACCTCTAGTGCTACCATATCTGGAGCACTCATCGCTCTCTTTTCTTGCGGAACCTCGCAGTTGAGACCTCAATGTCTCCTGGATCGGTAACGACACGATACCTAATTATCCAGCGAGTTCTTCGGAGGACTTAGTCGACTTCATGACCACGGCGCCTCAGCTGAGAGGCTTATTCATATAAGTTGTCACGCCATCGGTCGTGTCCCAGTACAGCAAGCCAATACCGGCCTTTCCATACTCATACTGTTCGAGAATGAGCTTTCGTCGGGCGCAGTGTAACCGATCAGAACCAGTAAGGCATCCCGAGTCCGCTTCACTGAACCAGAGGCCTGCTGAAGACACATTGTCATTATTGGTCCTCTCATGGCTGACGAATGGGCTTGCCGCGAGGGTAGCATGTGCCATGTAACCCTTAGTCTCGCTCAGTCGCCCCAGCAAGGGAATCTTTGAGCCAGCGGTTTCCTTGCCGGAGGCCAATCCCTCCGGGAGACGTTGGGATAGAGTCGAGGCTTCCTGAGACTTAGTCCTTCCAGTGGAGGTTACAGTTTTCAACAACATGAGGTTCGGTGGACAGCGACTGGCATGCTCGACTAGGTTGGAACGCAACAGAGCGGTCAAATACCTTCAACCCTAAATCTTGTATGAGAAAGCCTTGTGAATACATGAATGATGTGATTTCGAAGCTGATATGTTTCCGGAAGTAGAGAAGCCCGAGTAAAGTAGCTTTTCCGGTAGACTGGGCTGTACAGCATGGGGGAGAAAGAAGCTCGATTTTCATGACAGATTTGTGACTACGAACTCTAGATGAGATCCTAAGCGACGGAAACTGTAAACACTCCTGCATCTTGTTGCCTTGCATCAACCATCCATTCACGGCAGCTGGTAAGAGTTTCGAATGTCCGAGAACCTATTCTGAACTTCCGATGTCTAAACATGTATCCGGATGACCATGAACTTGACGACTTCTCTTCGTAAACTTCATATGGGGAATCCTCAATCGTCGGAACATTGTCCAATACAGGCATGGCACAAACGTCTGGATGCAAGGAATGATGGCATTACCTAGGCGCAATAATCACGAAACTTTGACAAACTGATAGAGATACATACGAAGTAACAGTGAATAAATAATCAAGGCAAAATAAGAGACTACCTAGTAAACAATCAAAAATTGCGTTGGTATCCAAAGAAGCTTGATTCATTCTTGACGTCGTGACACAGCATTACTACTACTACTACTACTACTACTACTACTACTACTACTACTACTACTACTACTACTACTATTACTACTACTCCTTTAGTAAACTACTCTAAAGAGCCTATATTAATGAATTTTTCGGAGTTTTTTATTTTCTTTTTTTTTCTTCTTTTTTCTGTAATTCTTTTACTCACAAAGAAAAAAAAACCTCAACGAAAATTGAACGATAATGGAAAGCGAATCATTCTACATATTTTGGCCAGACAGGCCTCACAAGTCAAGACATCACTGCAACAACTAACTGCCTCCGAACTCGCCCGCTAAACACTCTTTTCCCTTCCCAAGACAAATTATTCGGGTCTCCAACACCCTCTCCTACGCATTGATAGTATTTTCTCTCTCTCTGATCCACGGTGACTCGTCTTTTCAAAGTTCCTCACACAGTCTCGTCCTTTCTGAACAGATTGATACAAACCCACAACGCACCCAACAGGAGCGGCAACACAACAATCCAAATCATTGCCTTTCTCATCTTCATGACGACCCCTCTTCTCCTTTCCCACCTGCTACGTCTCCTACCCCCGCCTGAATCACTTTCCTCCTCGTCCCTTTGCTGCCTCTCACGGCCAGAACGGTCACTGTAGGCGTGATCAACCCTATGAATTCGCGAGAACTGATTCTCGGACTCCTCTCTGTTCTCCTCCTCCAACTCCTGCCCGTCGTCGTCGTCGTCGTCGGAAAAGGGATGGTACTGCGGGACGCCGTCGGTTGAGTCACGATATGTGCCGTAGAATGGAGGGTGGTTCAAGTTGAGGGCTGGGAGGGACTCGTAATGGATATGTTGTACGGGGTTAGGGGCTGTTGCTGTAGAGCGTAGGTTTATGGCGACGGGAGCGTGCTCATTGTGAGCTTCATTCTGGCTGTTTTTGCCAATGTTGCGGTTGTTGCTGCTCTTGTTGTTCTTGTCACTGCTGTCGTTGTTGTTGGCGGTGTCGTTGCTGTTGTGACCGATGGTAGCGTTGGCATTCTGTGTAGCGTTGTTCGACTCAGACTGCTGAGATGAAGAGGCCATCGCGTGAGAAAACTAAGAGTTGTGATTAGTAAAACCCGCTACGTGAGAAGTCGAAGAAAGTCTATGTTGTACGCAGTCTTCAGGTAAGCCTACACTTAAAATTGGCTCGTGCGATGCCGAAGTGTCAGCGAGAACTGTGGACAACTTATTCGGAGATGAGCTGGATGAGTTGGATGAGTTTGACGAGCTAGAGAGCATGACCTTGATTTGATGAATGCTGGAACCTCTGTACCCTATCCTCAACTCGGTTGGGCAAATCACAATCTTGTCTGCTTTCCTAAGAAGTAGCCAGAAAGGTGTCAAAGAGTCAATGAGATGTTATCGCAATTCGAAATGGTAAAACCTGGAACAGTTGCAAAGGTTGCTAGTTCAGACAAATATTACGAACGCATGCTGGCTAGGCCATAACCTAACTTGAGCATGCTATCAGGTCAGATCGTAAATGACTTGCACTTTGACTGGAGGCCGAAAGTACTGTATATGTAGGAACTTGAATGGCAATTCCTCAAGTTTAACAGCACCGGTGTCATTTTCGGGGATGTGACATTGTTCGGGTGAGAACGGAAATTCGTCATGCCACAGTTGAGACCTCTGGTCTGGCTATGTGGGTCTGACAAGTTTATGAAGCGGCAGAAAATATGAGCAAGAATGGGCGATGAGAGATACAAGAACGGCGAGATGGGGAATAGACAACATGACAAGAGGCAGTTACTGGTTGCCATGCTGTGTCACCAAAGGCTACTAGATGCAACCAAGCACAATGTTGTGAGCACACAAGTAGCCGTCTATTTGCTGCACTCATGGATTCGAGCTGCACCTGGCATGCTATACAAAGCTATTCCATCTTTTGCTACTGCAGCAGATCCGGCCGCCCACACACCCTTTACTTGAAGCATGGCAATATCAGCATACATGAGAAGGTTGCTCCGGATTGAAACGATATTGTTCGAACCTCCGAACACTTGGCAGATCTTAGTGGTACTCCACGTTTGACCGAATAATTTATGGGATTTCAGCTGAATTATACCACTAATCAAGAGATCTATGAGTATAACGAGGCGATCCATGAGCCACAGTATGGAGCCTGTAAGAAAAGACTCAAGGCAGCTAGAAGGGAATGGGATATCCTGTGATAAGCGAAGGCAGACGTGGATATCAAGAAGGATAATTTAGCCTCACGGTGAGAAACAGATGGAGAACCCTTCCGGTTTTGTCTACATGCCGTATCCCTTGAGTAATTTAGGCACTTGCCGCTTTTCACAACAACCATTTCGACTGAACTGAGTTGTTGTCTTTGCACCAAGTTATTCGTAGTGTGCGTCTGCTTGTCGGAAATGTTCGCCACGCCGCTTTGTTAATTGGCTTCTGGTACTGTCGGAAGCTTGGCCCAAGCCGATGTTCGTTGTCCCCCAAGAATCTGTATCGGACGTGGAGTTGGATTGTTGGGACTAGACGCAATTTCCACAGTTCGCCGTTCGCTGAGTGTGCTTTGACCAGTTTGCTGGATAAGTTTGTTGTGGGGTGTGTAGGATACGGGGGTAACATCTCGCGCAACATGAGTCTTCCCGACGGTCGAGGAATGAGGAGTGGATACTATGGGGGCATTGTGACAGTCCCTGGTCCGAACATCGCCAGGCTGAGACGAGTTGGTTTGTACCCTTCTGCTTTATCTTTGACTTGAGTTCGCTATGGTGTTGATTGGTTTCAGCTCGGTTTCTACTGGTCTCTCTTTCGTTAGGCATGTCTTTTCAGGGGGCAGAATCAAGGACTGCCTGTGGTCGCCCGATGGGCTGATGGCCTGGGAAGGAGAGGGCCGGGCTTCAAGAACCTGTAATTTCGGGACACCTGTCTCGTTATGCAACCAGTTGAGCACATGGTTGGCCACATCGTTGCTGTTTTTCTCCAGGAAGCAGAGGTGTCCATTTCCACGGATTCCATGCTCCTCGAGTCTGTGATGCTTGACGGTAGCCCCGGCCTGACGAAGAAAATGTACCGTTGCCCAGTCCGAGAAACGGTGGAAGCTCGCTTCCGTTGTTACCACAAGTTGGAGGATTTCGATCAGATTCGTGAGCTTCCGGGGCTCTGCCCTGGATTCGGTGGAATTTCCAACAGGTAATCCAGCAGGGTCTTGTTGGAAGCAGAACTTTCCTTGCCGATCCCTTGCGTAATACTTGCTGACCGGGATGGGTTCAAAAGCTGGATATGTACCACCAAACAGATCCTCAAATGACTCTGGTGCTGCAACCGGTGGGTCAAACTGCATCGGTATATCCGCCAGGCCATATTGACGAATGCCGGCAGCCCTTGTGAACGTGCTCGTCGGTCCGAGTTGTCCATTTTTGTTCCCAAGAGCAGAGCCAAACGGAGGCCCGAGTGGCTCGACTGCAACGAGTGCATGGATGAGGTCAGGGGCCACATCGGCTACCAGCCAGGCAACATTGGCGCCGCTGCCTTGACCGACAAGGATAGCCGGACGCTTCAGGAACCGCAAGAGACTCGCAACTGCCTCTTGAGCGGCTGCCTGGCGCTCGTGGGGGTCCATATACAATGGAACCAGTTGTTTGAGATATTCGTCAAAAATGGGATCGCCCCGAACGCCGCTCTGGGTTTTGTTTAAGCTATCAGCCCGAGAATGTCCATTAATGGTTTCTATATACTTACTCCTGGCCACTGTGTGTGCGTCTTTGCCGCCGGCCATTCTGGGTTGTTGGTCTTGTTGATGGCCGTGTATAGGTTCTCGACGGTCTGAGGGGTGATGGCTTTCACTCGTTCGTAGTAAGCCAAGGCATCAGAACGGCCATGAAATGGCAGATGCGGAGCATAGACTCGATGGCCGCGCTCGGCAAAGAAATAAGCCCAGCCCGGGCGCCTGTCAGGCTTAGTGAGCCACACCTGGCGCAAATCACAGTTGGTTAGCCTAACCCCAGAAAGACGGGGGAAACAGGTTCCTGACTGATGCTGTATGATAGTCTCCGTGAAGGAGGATTATGGGCATGAGATGTTTACGGATGACAGTGGGCGTCAAGCTCTCGACGCGCATCTGGCCTATGGAAAACGCGCCTGGAGGGCAAGTGGCAGCCGTAAGCGGCACTTCACGGTGAGGTTGTGCCATTAGGATGAATCTCGAGGGAAAAAGGGCATGTCCTCGTTGCGAAGAAATCGACTGAATGCAAGTGGCAGTGTTGAATTTGCTCGGTGGTGGGGGAGGATATTGATGAGGAAGAAAAGGAGAAGACAAACGCAGCTGGAGTTTTAGGCCACGAAATGGCGAATGCTACACAGCTTGTCAATGCCAGGTAGAATGAAAGCAATGACTGAAACCAAAGGTAGGGATCAAAACCAGCGGGAAAAGGGATGAAAGTAAAGTGAAAGCAAGTTCAAACGAGAGAACCTACTTAGTCTCAACCCCCTTCTTCCTCGGCTATAGCCTATTCACAACGGAAAACATTTTCTATTTGCGCTTGATCCCGTCAACACTTTGCATCCTTTCCAAAGTCCCCATTCACAGTGGCTATAACTCATCCCTCTCATCAGTAACTTGTCCCTTTAACTTGGCCAGACCCTCGTTCAGCGCGGCCAGGTGCTCGTAGTTGGGGGCATCTTCGCCTAGGCCCCAAGCAAAAACGCCTCCCAGCCGGCGCTTCTCCATGACCTTGAGGAACTTTTGCTTGATGGCATCCGGGGTATCGAACGTCCACCACAGTGCCTCGATGGGGTCCCAGTAGTAGTAGCCGCCTTGGTCATGGTCGTAAGCTCCCTGAGCTAGAGCCCTATCATAGGAAGCACGGAGATGCTTTGGCACGTCGTCGTGCCAGGAAAAGGCACCAGAGCGGCCCAGATCGGCTCCCGATACGGGATCTTCCATCTCAACGGTGGGGCAGCCCACTGGCGACGTTTGGGCGCAGGCGTCTTGCTCGGTCTTGAAGTATTTGAGGTAAAAGGCAAAGCCGAGGTTCAGCTTCTGGGGGGCGGCACCGGCGGCCACGTAGGCATCGACGGCCTGGAGGCTCAGCTCGACGCCGGTGTGGTGCTTGGTGACGGTGTCGCGGCGGTTCATCATGTCGTACGTCATGACGTTGAGAAAGTCGACATGGCGCATGATGCGGGGGACGGTCTCGCGGGTGAAGGCCAGCATGTCGCGGTGCAAGCCCGGAACGGCGGCTGAGATGACCTTGTCGGGGCCGAGGGCAGAGCGCAGTTCCTGGAGCAAGAGGGGGTAGGCGGCAATCTCCCAGCGCTTGTCCGAGTTGGGGATCTGCTTGTAGTCTTCACCGTTGCCTCCGGGGTACTCCCAGTCGACGTCGACACCGTCAGCGCCCGTGGCCTCCACCATCTTGGCAACATTGGCGGCGAACAGAGTGCGCGTTTCGTCGTTCAGGGCGGCCACGGAGAAGCCAATGGTGTCTCCCCAGCCGCCAATGGCGATCAAGACCTTTGTGTGGTTGGGGAAGCGGGGGCGGACATGATGGACGGTGGTGAACAAGGGCCATTCTTGGTTCAGAGGATCGTTGAAGATGCTGGGACTCATGAATGCCAGGGCAACATGCGTGACATGGTCGAGCTGGTCGATTTGGGGCGCAACCGGGTGCTGGCTGCGATGGAGGGAAGAAATCAGCTGTGCAGTGGCTGAGGGACGAGCACTTGAACATACCCAGTCAAATACATGATGCACCGAAGAGGGCGGCTGGTGGCGGCCATGACACCGGAGCCGCCCATCATGGCCAGCATCACGGCGCCCAAGAGCAGTGGAAGCTTGAGGAAGATCATGACCGAGATATCGATGCGTTGCAAAGATGGGGGAAATCGGTTAGAGATATACTATGGTAATAATGGGTGTATGAAGAAGGTGCCAGGAAGCAAGCAAGGTAAAGGAATGGATGATGGATGGGTCGTGGGCATCTTGACGGGTCATTGTCGCAGTCATTCCATGTGCAGTGCGTGTAGTGTGTTGGCGTCCAGTAGTCGTCTACAACTATGTAGTGTACTGTAGTAGTTCTAGTAATGCAGTGTGTGAATGAAGCTTGATTTGGGGACCTTCTCCAAACCAGGAAGAGGTGGATGCGGTGACGACATGCATCGATTGGTGCATCCCGGCGGGCCGTCTCTCAAGAATCAAGACTCAATCGATCTCAATGAGTGACTGCTCTGGCATAGGCGGCTAGGGATCTCTACGCACAGACTCCACTGTAAGGGTAGTACTATGTACATAGATTCCCGTCAAGGACCTTGATGGCACGGGGCGGGCTTTACACTAAGTACTGTCGGCGCCAAGCCGGACTGGGCAGGATCAAGAAAGGGCGACGAGACCCGAGCTCCAAGTGCGAAAAAAAAAGAAGAAAAAAAAGAGTACCAAAAAAAAGAAAAAAAAAAAAAAAACCAAGAGCTTTCCGTCCCCTATTCTACTCGTCGGCAACGGTACATACCTACATACCTACCTACCCGTATCTCATTCTCCCGTCGCTACAACTCAATTCACCGAGGCCCACATCGTATAGTGTCTGCACCGACCTGACTGACCCAGACGCAGCAACAAAGCCAACCGCAACAACAACAACAATAGTAAAACAGAGAAACAAGTCATGCTGGAAAACCTCTGCACCCTGCCGCTCTCGGCGGACCTGTTCACGCAGGTGGTGCACCCCTCCAAGCCTCTGCTTACAGTCGGCCTATCCAACGGCCGCGTCGAGACCTTCCGCATCCCAGCCAACGAGGACAGCGACGACGAGGACGAGAACAGCAGCATAACCGGCGGCAAGGGTGTCATCAAGAGTGTCTGGAGCACCCACCGCCACAAGGGCAGCTGTCGCACTCTGACTTATAGCACCGACGGGGAGTGTGAGTTGGCCTTATACGTATAAATCAACCTGCGTACAGCGCCCGCTAACCAGATTCGCCGTCCCAGCCCTCTACTCGGCCGGTACCGACTCCATCGTCAAGCACTTCTCTCCCGAGACCGGCGTCGTCATCTCCAAGATCGGCCTGCCCCCCGTCAACAGTACCAGCAGCCAGAGCGATACCCCAGCCATCCTCCACACCCTCTCGCCCCAGACCCTGCTGCTCGGCACCGACTCTGGCTCTCTCTACATCTTCGACCTCCGCGAGAATGGCTCTCTGAACCCCAAGCCCGTCCGCAAGCACGTCCCCCACTCCGACTACATTTCCAGTCTGACCCCTCTTCCCCCTTCGTCTGAGAGCACCTCTGGTTTCCCCAAGCAGTGGGTTTCTACCGGCGGCGCCACCCTGGCCGTCACCGACCTGAGACATGGCATCATGGCTACCTCGGAGGATCAGGAGGACGAGCTGCTGTGCTCGACAGTCATCCCCACCGGCTTGGGTCCCAAGCACATGCGCAACAACGCCGTTCTGGCTGTCGGCACTGGCGGGGGTGTCTTAACCCTATGGGATCGTGGCGCCTGGGATGACCAGCAGGAACGCATCTATGTGGCTCCCGGAGAGACCAAAAGAGACGGAGAAAGCCTCGACGCTATTGTTCGTGTTCCCGACGAGCTCGGCTGGGGCAAGAAGGCCGTGGTTGGCGTCGGCGACGGCACCATCAAGATTGTCGATCTGAAGCGCAGAGAGGTCCAGACTACATTCCAGCACGACGAGGTCGAGGGCGTTGCTGCTTTAAACTTCGACTACGAGAACAGGCTGATCAGTGGTGGCGGCAGGACCGTCAAGGTCTGGGCCGAGGCGGGTTCCGCCCAAGAAGACGAGGAAGAGGAGGAGGTGGTGGAAGCCGACCAAGGTGTCAAGCGACCGGCCGGCAGCGACGACTCGGACGACGATGACGGGAGCGATAGCGACAGCGACCGCCCCAAGAGGGAAAGAAAAAAGAAGCGGAGAAAGGGCAACAAGAAGGGTAAACACGGTGGTCCTTCCGTTTCGTTCCCAGGTTTGGATTAACCAGTTTACAAACTGCGCTTTGTTTGGCAATACCCATCTCTTACCATTTTGCCTTTCCACCGTCCATTGCCGGTAGTTCTGAGCATGAAGGTGACCGTTTCGAGAGCTGACACACAGGACGGAAATGACAATTGATCAGCGAAACAACCATCGTTACCCCTTTCCAAGCTCGGACGTCAGACAGCCTCATGAGGCCTTTGTGGCCCGGACTCTTGCATAGATTAAACTCGTGAGCCGGGCATGTTACAAGTGTCGTGTCACTGGCATGCTGGGTCAGTTATGTTTGCGCCAAGGGTGAGTTACTAGTCACCTTCATCCTGTCATGCCTGTGGCTTTCTATGTCGCTGCTGCTTTGGGATCCCACCATGAACTGGGAAATTCTTGGCCACTCGTTGATCAAAATGGAAAAAAAAAAAAAAAAAAAAAAAAAAAAAAAAGATAAAAGGATAGAGTGAAAAAGGGTTATATAATGGATCTTCTACCTCACTTCAAGCTCCTGGTCGCGTGTAGTCCAAAGCACGCACACGCCTCCAAACTTCTCTGATCGTTCTCTCTTGCCCTTCACGTGCTGTCTCCCCTTCAGACGGCCCTGCAGGTCGGACGACAAGGTATAACCGGCTACCCAGCTTCACGTCTGGTATTTCTGCCGTTGCCCAATCTTCAGGCGGGTTTGCCGAGGTTATCAGACCTCCAGCCTCCTGCAGGATCGCTATACCTGCCGCCACATCCCTAAGCCCGTCCCATTCTTGTTAGTCAACACTTCCAAGTCAATAACTGTGAGCAGGCAAAAATATTGTACGTACCATTCCCAGCACCCTCCTTCCCACCAGATGTCAAAAGAACCCATTGCCGTGTAAGCGAGATCCAGGGTCGCGCTGTTTCGGTGTCAGGACTTCGTAGACCAGAACCAACAAGAGGGGATACTGGGTATAA
This sequence comes from Neurospora intermedia, assembly GCA_037102815.1. Lineage (NCBI taxonomy): Eukaryota > Fungi > Ascomycota > Sordariomycetes > Sordariales > Sordariaceae > Neurospora > Neurospora intermedia. Next base: position 2,405,419 of record BTPP01000007.1, read on the forward strand.
GAGTGACTTACCTTCCCAAACTTCTAACACCATGCACCATTCCTCCCTTCCCGCCTCGGCCCCCAACCTCGGCAGCCATATTAACGAAACTCTCCACCTTTCGGTACAAATTCCCCTCTGGCCTGTCCTTCCGATCCTTGCCCCATTCACAGCTAAACACACAACCCCGCGGTGCGTTCTTCGGCATCGGCTGCCTCACCAGCGGCAACCGTTGTGTCTCATTAAGCCAAGCACCCCGCCCTTTGCAGGCCGTGAAAAGTTGGCCAAGCATCGGCGCGCATATGACTCCTATTACCGGTGTGCCATCGACGAGAAAGGCGATGGAGACGCAGAACATGGGGAAGAGATGGGTATAATTGACCGTGCCGTCAAGGGGGTCGACGACCCATGTTGGAGTCGTATGGGTGACGAGGTAGGGGCGCGTGGACTGGGACGATTTCGCGTAGGTCTCTTCCCCAATGAAGTCGTGGGAGGGATAGCGTGTATTGATGGCAGATTTGATGAAAGCTTCGACGTCTTCGTCGGTTTGGGTCACAATATCGACAGCGGAGTCCTTTTCGGTGAACTCTTGGGTTGTGGATTCCTTGTCGTGGTTGGCATTGTTGTTGCTGAATCGCAAGCGGGCAGCTTCCATGAGGAGGTTACCTGCATCTTTTCCGAGTTGGACGGCAAAAGTGTAGATTTCGTCGAGCTCAGCCGCTGTTGTTGTTCTTGATGTCATGGCTGCTGAATACTGATATCGAAGGAGGGAATGAAGCACACATACTCCCAAGCCTTAGGTGTTGTCGGTAGAGTCCTTGGCAAGCAGTCGCTGGTGTCAAGGGAAAAGCCGAATAGCAAGAGTGAGTTGAAACATCTCCATTCTGACCTACTCTGTCACTCCTCAGCATATGCTGTTCCATGGGCGAACAAGGTGGGCAGGGGCGGGCTTGATTCCGCCTCCGGCACCTTACTTAGAACCGTTGGAAAGCGAAGAACGTCTAGGTTGGCCTCCCGCCGAGCTCATTCGACGGACCGGCATCGGTGGAACTTCGGTGATCATTAACGCGAGGTCCCACTTCCCTGACTTGTCCAAGGTGGTGAATACTTCATCGATTGTCTGCATTGCACGGATGTTCCATCAACTACACTATTATCAGGTTCAATCAAGCACCGTGTACCAGCTCAGCTTGCTACGCGCAGTGTGTACCCTTTCCGCTATATGAATGGTCATCTATTTCCTACGGATACCAGCAGCTTCTTGCGGCCCATGTGCAGACGAACTCTCTCATTGATGGACTTTTGCTGGGTAAAACGTTCGCCCATCAACGGATGAGTCTTTAACCAGCCGAAAAGAGGTGATGCACGGGTAGTCGAAGATCTCGGTAAAGCCATAAGCTGACAGCTTCCCCACCCTTAGGTACCATATTTTTCTACATATGCCTTTTTGTTGGATAAATCCTAACCCTTGCTTGGTGGCTCAAGGATTAACGACTTGCACGACCTCAGCCACTCAACCGGAGGTATCATGTAAGAGAACACTAAACCAATACAGCCTCTTCACCACTCCGTACGTTCCAATCGTGCAGATCGAAGACGGGGGGTTCTCGTCCATTAATCCAAGGTGCAATGGCAGAAGCAGAAAACGAACCCATGACGGCCTTTCGAATGGTCATCAGTGCAGTGACGAGCAATGTCACGGAAGCGGAGCGGGGACGGGTAATCACTCATCCGCTCGTCATGCAGACAACTTGTCCGTGTATCAGAGATGGGCATGATGAGGGAACCCGTAATTGACAACAAAACATAAACACATCTCAATTCGACCTTCTGGCCTGTGAGTTGTTAGGTATAGTGCGGCGGCATCTTTCAGACGCATTCCCTGTTGCGCCCATGTCCCACAAGCCCATCGCACCCAACCACAGGTACCAAGCACAAATGGTGTCCCGCCGTCACATTCTCCTCATCAATGGCCCCAATCTCAACCTCCTCGGCACCCGGGAGCCCCAAATCTACGGCTCAACAACCCTCCATGACATTGAGCAAGCCTCCCAGACTCTGGCGTTCTCGCTAGGTCTTCGTCTTACAACCTTCCAGTCCAACCATGAAGGAGCCATCATCGACCGTATCCATCAAGCAGCGGGATTCTTCCCGTCTCCACCGTCACCGTCGCCGTCAAGTGCCGCAACCACGACGGAAGCAGGAGTGGGTCCCGAAGACAAAGTGTCGGCCATCATCATTAACCCCGGCGCTTATACGCACACGAGTATAGGCATCCGCGACGCGCTTCTGGGGACAGGAATTCCGTTTGTGGAGGTTCACGTGTCGAATGTGCATGCGAGAGAGGCGTTCAGACATCATAGTCACTTGAGTGACAAGGCGGTGGCAGTCATTTGCGGTTTGGGGCCGTTTGGGTATAGTGCTGCGCTGGAGTTTCTTGGGAGACACATGAAGTTTTGAGAACGTGATTGGGGTGGGATGCTAATCTTCAACGTCCAAGTTGGCACCTGTATACACAAGATGACGCTGGTCATCTAAAATCTGTGATATCAGGTGGCGTTGATGGCATTGTAGCAGCTTACGTCTAGTCTATGAGGTTATGATGAAGCGTCGGATTGAATGCTCAAAGTTTAGGATCTCTCTTGCCTGGATCCACACCGAAGAAGGGCAGTCTAAAAAACATGGGACAGCATGCTTTCATGTCAGGAATTGTAGCCCTATTAATGTAGAGCCTGGATGTATATTGTCTTCCACCCGTCTAAGATGATACTACAGTCAGGGTCTAGAAGAAACTGAGATGAAGAAATCATGTTTGAATGAAATGAAAAATAAAAAAACATGGGCTCAAGAGAATTATGTCACCGACTCCTGATACACGTGCCAGTCTCCGATCTGTAATCCAACGTACCAAGAGAAAACGAAAAGAAAAAAAGAAAAAAAGAAAAAAAGAACCCTGCAATTTGTATGGAGTAGAGTCAGTCTATAACGATAAACCAAGTAGTAAGAACCGCGAGCGTTGAATTTACAACGAAGCAGAGACTCGGGGCGTCGTTACCAATGGCCCCTCCACCGGTATCCTCAGGTCTTGCACCAACTTGGCCCACGAGATAGCGCCTCTCATGGCAAGTTCCTCCGGCACTTCAGGTCCCTCCTCAGACATTCTGCGGTTGAAAAGCTCTAAACTGACCCAACCCTCGAAACCAATGCCGTGGAAGAAGGCTCGAGCAACCTCCTTCACGGGAAGATACGCACCATATTCTGTTTCGCCGTAGAACAGTCTACAATTGCGCGACCAGCTCATCCTCGCCGGCTGCTCTGGATTGTAATACGGGTGGCCGGGCAGTAGTGGCTTGCTCAGCCTCTCGGCGTCAACCACCTGGACGTAGAAGACTTTGGAGACATCCACGCGCGAGACCAAGTTGGCGATGGACTTCCTGACTGCCTCTTTTGCGTTGGGCGTCCTACCGCTAGGAGATGTAGGGTCGGCATAGATGCGGCCGAGGATGTTGAAGGTGTCAAGGCAGATGCCAAAGTTGGGGCGGTCAACGCGTTGTACAATGTCCCAGCAGCGCTCCCAGAGATCAACACGGGTGCTCCAGCAAAGACTCTCGTAGGCAAAGCGGATAGGGGGCAAAGCTTGAGCTCCAATATCGGCCACCTTGCAAAGATCTGAGACAATCAGGTCGAGGTTGTCACTGACTTGGTTGGCAGGGAGGAAGTTGGCTGGGATCTGAATGATGTCGGTCTGAAGCTCATGAGCGAGCTCAATCCATAGTGCTAGCTTCTCCAGACGACGCTCATGTTCTGTCCTGTCGTTAAGGCCGTCGTAGTGCATGAAAGGCTGGAGGCAGACGACCTCAAGCCCCCTGGCTTGACACATTTGGAGAATATGACGAGCAGCGGCTATCTGAGCTTCGACAAAAGGGCCTTCGGGAGAAGGACACCCGTTCGACAAATGCTCTGCAACGTCGACCAGATCCTCATAAAAAAGCTCGATACCGAGATAGCCGTATCGTTGAGCGGCATCAAGCTTGCTGTCCAAAGAGTGGCCGGCAAAGCAGCGCCCTAGGGACATGGAACTAATGGCTAGCTTTGATGGCATGGTGAAAGGCTCAGCGAAGTGGGTGTATTGATGGGTCTTGAGGATAGAAGAAAAAAACAGCCGGTGTTGTTGGTGGGGGGATCCTGGAGAAATAAGAGATGATGAGACGGGTTCTTGATATTGAGGTGAGATAGTGTCCTTGAAGAACTGTTTATCACCTCGGTGTCCTTGAGCTTGTATCGTGAAATGGTGAGAAAATAAAGCACCAAGGTAGTCACAGGATGTGCCCCATTAATATGGGAAGTGAAGACAATGAGGAAGCAGTTGGGGTTTTCCAAGATTTAATTTGACCTTCTCTTGGTCTCATTCGATACGGCAAGCGTTCCTGCGACCAAGACTCGAACATAACTCCGCAAGCGGCCAGCCGTCTCCCGTCCTGGATCTTCAGATGACTAGGGGTATCAAGGCACTTTCATCTCCCATAGGAGGTGTGATAAAAACGCCGTGGCGGTGTATTGCAGATGTTGAGGATGTCATCGCTTCGGTCTGCGAAGAATCGGCCAACAACCGCAACGATAACGGATGTAAACGGTGAACCGCGGGATGGAAGCCGAAGTTTTCTCAGCGGAATAAAGCATCAACGGGTGGGCCGAAGGTAAGCGACCTATGAGCGTTTCACAAGATTTAGCATCTCTTCAACGATCAGATGGCCTCGAATGTTGACGGTCTTGGATGACGGGACGAGACATCTTCCACCCTTGCGTGTTAAACACTTAGCCGGCCGTCCCGCAGTTGACAGCCTCTCAAGACAGGCACCTCGCTGGCCAGCTTGTATCGAGATCCAGTCAAAGTACCTCGGATTCATATGGGAAGGGACTTTGACAGATGAAACACGGAACACCGAATCCTTCCGTGTAATGGTGCAACCTGCGAGTACCGGTCTCCCAGTCAGCTGTCTCATCGAATGGCAAACTATTATGGGAAGCCACTTGGTGATACCGCAGCTATGCAACAATTTAGATTATGGTGCGTTGCTCCGTCTAGATAAATATGATTGAAAGTCAACAGTGAGTGAATGTAGGTATAACTAAAACAACGACTCCAAGTGGCTGGCCCAGGTCTAGAACTTCGACAGTTAACTATATGCTCTATAACTTACCTGGGCTGTGATTTTGGCTCCCAGGTAAGATTCTATACCGCGAATTCGCGTCTTTTCCGGGATAATGTCAATTGGACCGGTGGACACTGAGAAGAAGCTGCGTAAAATCGGCCGCCACAACGCTTTCCGTTGGCAAAGGTCGAGATACCAAAAAGAATCGGACGAAGATAACGATAGCTGACATGCCTTGTGGGCCCGTCACATCAAAATGTCTGGGAGCCGAGAACATGAGTTTTGTGCATACGTTAAGAGCAAGCCAGCCGTTGGGTGCCCAGGAAAAAGGGGGGGCGTGACAATCTGCTGGGTAAGTGTTTAAGCGGTAGGGCCGCTCCAGTTTGGGACAGACTACCCAAATCGGTACAGTACCTAGCAATCCCCGCAACAGACAGGTACCCGGAAGTGTTCAGATCTTCCGAGGCTGTTGAAGAGAGCTCTTCCTTCTAAATCACTGAAATCCCCAGAGCATGCCAAAAGGCAAAACGCTCATCCTTAATCTTTTCCCTTATGCAGGACCACTCCGGACCACTAGGCAGCCCCAGCTTCCCCAAACCCCCGAGGACATTCGAGCGTTCTCATTCATCCTCCTCCACGAAGTACTTTGTTACGATGGAGATGCTTAGTCGGATTGAACCCTGTCAACTCCACGCGCCCAAGTAGTAATGAAAATGGGGGAATAACTTATAGCCACGCCTTATGGCATCTCTCTCCCGCGTTAGACGATCTCGGGAATTCCTTAGGCTCTCTTTATTTTCCTTCCGTTTCTCTGTCGAATCTTGATTTTCGAGGGACTGTGACTTCTCCTCGCCAGATACACCACACAACCAAGCACATATCACCATGTCGACAGCAACCACCACAACATCGGCGACGACCACGATGTCGGTCGTCCAGCCCCGACAGCAAGAGCTCCTCCACCTCACCAGCACACCCGACATCACCCCCTACACCAGACATGGCTATCTCTTCGGCCAAAAACTCGCGGCCTCCATGTCCCCTCTCCTCCACTCCATCGTTTACTCCCACCTCTCTCTCAACTGGGCCCAACTTCGTCTCGACTCCCCATCTATACCACTCTTCCTCCAGCTGGCCCAGCACCCAGACTTCTACGGCGCCTCTGTGACCATGCCTCACAAAGTGGCCATCATCCCGCACCTTGACCACCTGACTCCCGAATGTCGCGACGTCGGCGCCTGCAATACCCTATTTCTCAAAACCGACCCAGCCACCGGCCGTCGCCTGTACTGCGGCGCCAACACCGACGTGATTGGCGTGCGCGAGAGCTTCGTTCAAAATGTCTCTGACCCCGCCCGCGTGTACGAGAGCCGGCCGGCACTGGTAATTGGCGGCGGCGGCGCGGCACGATCGGCCGTGTACGCGCTGCACAAGTGGCTCGGCGCGACGGACATCTACCTCGTGAACCGGGACAAGAGCGAGGTAGACGCGGTCATTGCCGAGTGCACGGAGCGCGGGTACGGCGATCGCCTGGTGCATGTGGCGAGCGTGGAGCAGGCTGAAGGCTTGGAGGGGCCGGGGGCGATAGTTGCTTGCATTCCGGATTTCCCGCCTAAGACGGAGAAGGAGATATTGGCGAGGAGGATCGTCGAGACGTTCTTGATGAAGGAGGAGAAGGGTGCTATGCTGGAGATGTGCTATAACCCTAGCCCGTATACCGAGTTGGGAGCGTTGGCGGAGCACGAGGGGTGGCAGGTTATCTTGGGCACGGAGGCTTTGATTTGGCAGGGGATTGAGCAGGTATGTATCCGTCCTGAGCTTAAAGTGCACTGTGGAGGACAACTCAACTGATCTCTCACCCCCTTTGTTCTGCAGGACAAGTATTGGACCGGTCGTACAAATGAGGAACTTCCCATTCAACAGATCAAGGAAGTCATTGCTGCGAAATTGGCGGAAGCCTCCAAATCGCACACCGGTTGAGATAACAGGGTCTTCTAAACATGTAAAACGACAGTGGAATGGAAACAGGGTCGCTGTACAGATCGGGGTGTGACATCGGTTGTGATAGAAATAGTAAATCTTCGTTTTAACACTGCCAGCTTTACAAACATTGTTTCGTGCAAAGACATCACGATGTCGGAGTGTTGCAATGTGGGGATGTCTTGTCAAAAGCAAAGGCACCCGTTGCCCAATCGCAAACAGAAAAACTCGGTGGCTCTACAAGAGTGAAGCAAGAATCTCCTTGACCACGGGACAGACCAAGATATGCGGGAGACAATCAAAACACAGTGCAGTAAAAAGGAAAGGATACTTGTAGAAACTCAATAGTGTGCTTCAGACAACGCAACTGTAAACTCCCGCTTTGTAGCTGTCATCGCATCAGCCTCTTCAACCTCGGGCAAGAAAGTCAAGTAATTACAACAAAGGTATCGCCCACATTCCAAGCATAACATCGTATCCACGGCGGCTGGCTGCCGCAGCTCGCAACGCCCCTGGTCATATTCAAGCACCCTGAAAGCAAGGCAAATTGCAGACCTTAGACTGCATTCTCGGTCTGTGTCACCCTGTCCTTGTCGTCCAGCGACGACGACTCCTCTCGCTCTGGATTTCTGTCGAAGTTGAGCTCGGCCATGAGATTCTTGTTGGCATTTTGAACGGGCTTGATTTCAAATAAGCGGTCCATGGCCTCGAGAGGGATCGATTTGGTCTCGGGTAAAAAGAAGTAGATGAACACAATCGATAGCAGCATGAGCGACGCAAAGAAGAAGTACACGCCGTACTCCATCTTGATGAACATTTGCGGCGTGAAACGAGAAATGATAAAGTTCCAGAACCAGTTATTGGCCGCGGCTGATGCCTGACCCAGGGACCGTGTGTTTTGGTCAAACATCTCTGAGTTGATGACCCAAGGTGTACCGTTCCATGAAGGGGTGTAGAAGGCAGTCCAGAGGTAGAAGAAGAAGATGGCTGCGATACCGCCAGAGGTCAGCTTTGCGTCTTCCGCCTTGTTCGACCCAGGATCAGCAATCTTGATGTAGGCTCCAATGAACCACATGCACAGCGATCCGCCAGCCGCACCGATGAAGAGTATGCGGCGGCGACCAACAAGATCGACAAGCCACAGAAGCCAGATAATGGTGAGCACCATCTTGACGACGCCGAAGATGCCTGTTGTCAAGAAGCCGGTGTCGGTGCCAGTAATGCCGATGCTCCGGAATACGGTGGGGGAGTAATAGTTGATGGCATTGATACCACTCCCATTCTGCCAGAAAAAGAGCATGCCACCAAGAAAAAAGCGCCACTGGACCTTGCGCTGCTTGAGGGACAAAAACGGTTTCCAGAACCCATTGCCGACCTCTCGGGTATACCTTTCCAGGTCAGCGTCAATGAATGAAACCTCTTGCACGATGTATCTGTCGGTGGGTTCGAGGTTGCGTATCCAGCACAAGACCTTCATTGCCTCTTCTCTCTTGCCATTGGCAAAAAGCCACCGTGGCGACTCGGGAATCCAGAAGCTGCCCAAGAACAAGAGGCCGGCGGGGATGAGCTGAACCGCGAAGGGAATTAGCCACTGCGACCTCGTTGGGGCCATTGTGGTGTTGACGCCGTAGTTGATCCAAAACCCGACCAGACCACCAATCTGCCAGCCGAGCTCGTAAATGCCGACAAGACGACCGCGAACGGCGGGAGGGGCAAGCTCTGAGATGTAAATGGGTACCATGTTGGAGGCACCTCCGACGCCGATTCCAGCCAGCACTCTGCCTGCGATAATCGGATCAATGCCTCGCCCCTGACCATCAGCAGCGAGCATGATGGCGGCGCCAATGATGAAGACGACGGAGAAGGCGATTAGGGATTTGCGACGACCCAAGAAGTAACTAGTCGCATAAGCGAATAGACATCCGAAAAAGGCACCAGCTTGGTAAACGGATACAATGTTGGACTGAAGCAAGGCGAGAGCACTAGGTGTGTAAGAGGCGAAATCGAATTCCTTGGTGAAGGACGGCAGCGCAAGAGTAGTGCCAATGAAGGCAGAGTCATAGCCAATCATGCACGAGGCAAAACTGGCAATCGCCGCGCATGTGTAGACGCGCCAGTTGTAAACGGCCTTTGGCGTTGGCCTATCTTCCTTGAGCGCAAGGAGAGTCATCTTGACGCGTCTAATGCCGATTGACAATATGACACAAGAGAAGGGGGGCCGGTGACGCGACCTCTCTTGCAAGGTGGACAAAGGGGGTGAGTGATGTGAACGAGGAAAGAGGGCTGAATGTATCCTGGGATCTCTTTGCTGAAGTCGAGACGGCTCTCCTTTTGTAGAAAAGCAAATCTCAAGGGGTACCTATGAGTATTCGACTCATCCATGCGCATGGGAACCCACGCACTAAACTAGTCTTCCCTTCTCCATGGGGAATCTTGCCGTTAGCAACCATACCCCAGCCGCCCAACGAGCTAAGATCTGGCTGGTTGGTCTCCCCCGCAAGAGCCACACCAAACCTGCTATTCACAAGCGACCGGCACAATTACGGATCGTAACCCCAGAAAATCCAGAGTGCATGGCAACAGCCAAACCCCAGATGCCGGGACTCTTCGTGGCAAAGTGACTGCAGCTCATCGTCAGCGTCTCAGTGTCCAACCCCCGAGCTTCCCCGCACTGAAGAAGTGAAGCTGATGAGTGTTGAGCCGGCAGCTGGCTGTCCAGTGCAACCCCTGCTCAACAACGACCCCACAAACCGCCGACGTGCTAGCGCAGAGTTTTTGGAGGGTAAGGATGAATGTATAACCGGGGGACGGCAGTGTCGACAACGGTGGTTGTTCAGCCCCTTCCATCTTCAACCTCTCGAGCCCCTTTACGTGAGACAGCATGACTGGCCACGGTCGTAAACGTTAATACCGATGAGCCATCACATCTGAGAAGCTGCATCTCTGTGCATGAACGGAAAAGCCATTACCCAGCCAGCGCCTGGAAATTCGATACCCAGTATTCTTGAAACTGGAAGGTGTTGTCGAGGATATACATGTGAGGTGGATCGTACACCTCCTCCTCCTCCTCCCTCCAATTATCAGCGCCAAGTGTTCCCCTCAGCCGATCGCTTCACCGTGCTGTCGCGGTGCTGGTAGCCCATGCTTACAACAGAAGTGCCGGCTCCAGGACCAAACACGGATCTGGGTTTAGTACTCCGAGCAAATCTTGTTGCTGTCCGCCCAAACCGGTCCGAGTTGTGCCCTAATGCCGACAGCCCGCCCCGAAATCAAGACCGTGAGATCTTCATGTCTCTTTCTTTCAAGATATTTGCGTTGCAATTCCGTTGAGGCGAGGCTGTAACTGCGCGGTATGGGATTTTGCTTGATCATCTGGGTATGCTCGCAAAACCTCGCGCCTCATCAAGCGGCGAGGTGCTCGCCGCCCGGTGAACAGTTCAAATTGGGCAAATCCTTGTTCTGGCAAGAGGTCGAGTCCGTCCATTGCGACCCAGCCTCTGTGAGCCTCACGTCGTGTTTGTTCGAGCAAGGGTGATGTGAGACATTTGTAGTCGAGCTCTAGTACAATGCCGCCAGTTGGATTGTCGAGCCAGTGCAAAGGCACAGTAAATTCAGGGTCAGGGGTGTTGTCCACTGTGTGTGTCGGTATGCAGGAAACGATCATGGTCGGGTTTTTGAAGTTTTCTGGGAGCGGTTCGTCTCGAGATCGAATGATGTGAAAACAGGTGTTGTCGTGGGATCTTGGCCCTGTGCTCAACAGAGGTAATGCGTCTCTGACCAACAGGTTCTCGAAGTGTAGAACCAGCTTCTCGGCATTAGCAAATGTTCGGTTAAAGATCAAAATCTTCTTGACTCCCAGTTGAAGCATGGCATAGACAGCTGCCCTAGCCATTCCGCCAGCGCCGATGACAAGACCAGTGCTTGTTGATCTCACGGCATTGGCGGGCGATAGACCGCGGCGAAGGCAGGCCCGGATACCAATCCAATCCGTGTTCTCGCCGTAGAGAGCTCTGACAGCGCCGGCTTGGCTGATATTGTTGAACATGGACACCTCGTCCGGTATTCCACCGTCCGCGGTAAGGTGTCGTACCGGAATCAAGGTGTTGACGGCGCCGATGGCTTTCGCGTGCCGGCTTAGCGAGTGTGTGAGGCTGATGATTTCCACTTTGAACGGCAGGCCGACCGAGGCTCCAGCAAACTGCGGATCGCTGATAACCTCGCGCAAAGTCCCGATGTTTGCTGTAGAAAGGGGCTTGTAGTGGTGGGGAATTCCACAGGCCTTGAGTGCGGCATTGTGCATGGCTGGGGACAAGCTATATCCCACATTTGCGCCGAAGACATACAGCTTCATTGGGTCGTGGACAAATGCCGAGTAGAGTGCCTGTGTTGCTTCCAGAGCCGTGAGCGGAGGCTGGAGATAGCGATGGGCTGGATTGCGGAGCCCGATTGCATCCTCCTTGGTAGGCCCTGGTGTAACTGGAGTCAGGATCTCGTTAAAACACATCGATGTCCGACCTAGCCGTCCTGTGTTGTAAGCAATAAAGGGGAGCCTTGGACCCCCGACGGCCTCTACAGCAACGTGGAACTGCCGAATGTCTGTGTTGTCCCGGGAATGTGAAGCCGGTCTGGTCAACCTTACCAAGTCGCATCCTGTATTCTGGGCCTTTTCATAGGCTTGTAACCAAGATGGATCCCCCCAGCGCGGCGAATTGACCTCTGCAAGTTGTTTATTGCCGATAACCTTGGTGGTTCCTTGAACGGTGGTTAGTTGCCCAAGCAAGCCAGAATCGAGCCCCAGATCGACCGTAAGATAATCCGGCGCAAGCCTTAAGGCATGGTTGAGGTAAGTCATGTAAAGAGCGAGCAGAGCTTCCTCATACAGCGCTCTTTCTGGAAAGACCACGTGAAGAATGATGGGGATCACTGTGTCCCTTCTGATTTCGCCTACAACACGACTGATCTCGCTCGCTCGGTGGGGCGCAAGACCCAAGGGGCTCGTTGGGCCGGATTCGCTCATTGCAAGATCGTCTACAATGATCTCGATTGCGTCCACACCGACATCAAGCTCTTGGATATCGACGCCTTTGTCGAGCAAGGCAGATATAGGCAAGGCGAGGGCGTAGGTAAAGCGGCGCTGTTCAACGGGGACGGAAGCCAGGGGAAAGGCGGACTCGACAAAAGGTATGGTTCCCTTGGGTAGAATCAAGGAGAGAAATTTGAGGAAGTGGCGCTCGGCTCGTTTAAGCGTCAGATACGGCGCGGTATGCCGCTGGTCCGGAACGGCAGGTGGTGATGTTGAAGCGGAGTGGGTGTCCAGGTTCTCCTCGGAAACGTTGAAGAACTCGAAACGGGTGCAGCGGCGAAGGACAGTACTGGTGGCATCAAGGAGGGTGCCAACCTTGGACTTGTCGTATCCCTTCAGATGGGCCTCGATAGCTTTTGCATCGCGCAGAACGTAAATGACAGGATGAGACGTGCTGAAATCCTGCAACATGGCCTGCACATCCCGCTCCAGCCAAGAGCAGACGAGAATGGCGCGGGTCCTGTGCAGATTCAAGATGTTCTGCAAGATGGCGATCTGGCGCCTCCCATAGTCGACGGGGCCGTGTGTCTTTTTGTAGCTGGAACTAGACAAGCCGGTGAGATGATGGAACTCGGATTCCAGGTCGACTATCTTGCGCTTCATGGCGGTAGATGCCATGATGGCCAGCGTAGACTTGCCAGCGCCACGAATGCCGGCGATAACAATGGAAGCATCAGGATCGAAGCTGGCGGTGATGGGATGATGCGGCAGCGCACGGCGGGGCGGGGAACTGGGCGCCGACCAAGAGCCTGGTAAGACTGACTGTTAGTACGATCAAGACTCGAGGTAAAAGTCGCGAAGCAATACAGACGTGCCTAGAGGTACTCTGTGGGCGGAAGTGCTCCGACTATTGGAGAGGGTTCGTGGTGGTCGCCTGGCATGGGCACCGACATGGTTGCTGTTGCCAGTGTCGTTGTAGAGCATGGCCATGGTTGCAAAGGGACGCTTCATGCCACTGGCGACGGAGGATGATATGGGCGGTAGAGGTAGAGGATCGTGGGCTGCGACATCCCCGACATGGCGTGCCGGGATGGTGTCCATGATGGCGGCGGCGGCGGCGGCGGCGGGGGTGGTGGTGGTGGTGGTGGTGGTGGTGGTGGTGGTGGTGGTGGTGGTGGTGGTGGTGGTGGTGTCTCTATCGCAGCGAGTGAAAGGCCGGATGCCTACCTAGTTAGGCGCATACTTGTGAATCGGCATTCTCGCATGCGCCATGGCAATGTCAATTCTGCAAATTGGAAACTAGAGAATCACCGTCTCATCCGATCAGAAAAGGGTTCATAGGTAGAGGTAAGTTTTGTTCTGTGCTTGTCGCGATACAGTACTAGCGGTCCGTTGCTTAAGGAAACAGCGTTCTCTGGCATGCAAGCTGACTGAGAGATGCCAGCCCGCCCGGTGTGCCTTCGAGTTAAGCGGCAAAGAAACTGAAACCCCCTTACACCTTGCTTGCACTTGGATACAGCGAGGTCTGTATGTAAATGAGGCAAGCACGGAAAAGGAGGGCGGGCATTGAATTACCTACCTACCTACCTAGGTAGAGGTAATAAATACAGTCCTAGGACGGAGCCTGCCTCTCTCATATGGGGTGATATCCGTCCAAGCCTGACAAACCTACGTACCATACATAGCATACCTCTAGTATTTACAGCCATCCCATCTGTAACCAGGGCGGGTGTTTTCAGGGAGCCCATAACAGGTCTCGCTGCACAAAAGGATAAACGATTATCCTCCCAGCTTGGGCCTCCATTTTCTCTCCTCTGTTCACACTGTTTACAACTTCAACACACCTCTGTTTGTCCTGTTTACGGGCACTTACAGAGATGCCTCACAGGTTCGACAATGGGCTATAAGACTACCTCTACCTACCGATAGTCATATGCTTCCCTTAAATCTGCAGGCGAAAGTGTCTTCGAATTCTCGTTAGACGTACATCGATGCCACAGCAAAAGCCGAGCTTCCCCCGCACCGAATTCACTACCGGTTCCACTGCCGTGACGGATCCAAACATTCACTGCCATCCAGCTTCTTCGCTCATGACATCGCTATGCACCCACCTCGGCCTCTACGCAACCCCATTCAAGCCATGATCGAACTCCCAGACACCCGCTACAACGTCGCCATGGTTCGGAGAGGGTCATGAACAAGAAAAAACGAGATCGGCAAGGGCATCCCATGCGCCTGATTCGCAACACATCTCTCCGGATACACAAATCCCAACATGCCGCCCAAACGCAAGACACTCGATGCCGCTGCCGAAGCCAATGCCCACGCTGATGGCCACGCTGATGGCCACGCTGATGGCAATGCTGATGGCCATGTCGCTAACACTTCAGCAAGCAGCACCAACGCCCGTTTTGCCGACTTAACCAACATTGACACACCCGGCCTCGGCCCTACCACGACGACGTCACTTGTCGAGCCCGCTCGTTCGAAACGCCAGAGAGTCTCGAGGGCCTGTGATCAGTGTCGAGCTGCACGCGAAAAGTGCGATGGAATCCAGCCAGCTTGCTTCCCCTGTGTGTCGCAGGGCCGGTCGTGTACCTACCAAGCCAGTCCCAAGAAGCGAGGTGTCCAGACGGGCTACATCCGCACTCTCGAACTAGCTCTTGCTTGGATGTTCGAGAACGTTGCCCGCAGCGAGGACGCCCTCCACAATCTTTTGGTCCGTGAAGCTGGCCAGGGAAGCGCTCTCCTGGTCGGCAAAGACTCGCCTGCTGCGGAACGCCTGCATGCAAGATGGGCGACGAGTCGAGTCAACAAAAGCATCACCCGTCTTCTCTCAGGTCAGGCCGCACAAGATCCATCTGAAGACGGCCAATCCCCGTCCGAAGACATAAACGTCCAAGATGCCGGGGCAAAGACAGCCGACTTCCCTCATGCGCCTCACTTGACTTTCTCGGCGCCTAGTACAGCTGAGACACGCACTCTCCCAGGCCCGGTCCGACCACCTATTTCGGCAAACACCCGGGAAAACAACCTTCAGCCAGATAGTACCGGGATAGGGAAGCTACCACCCAATCATTGGCGCCTGCTGGATATCTACTTTTCCTACACGCATTCTTGGCTCCCTATCCTCGAGAAGAAAGACATGTACCAAGCATTATACCAGTATTCTGAACAAGGCTCGTTGCTTCCCTCTGCGAATGTCGAGTCTGGCGTTCATGCCGAGCTCTGGAGCGCACTCGCCCTGGCGTCCTTCCAGGCTGCTGCTACTGCTGCGTCGAGTGCTACGGGTCCAGCTTCAGCTGCTCATGGCCATGACAATACCATCAATCCTTCCCCCGCAGACATATCTGACACAGCCCGAAAGCTCATACCTTTGGAAAGCGGGCCGTTCCAGGTTCAGCACTGCAGAGCGTTGCTGCTTCTTTGTCTCGTAAGCCTTGGACGGGATGATTGGGAGTCTGCTTGGTTGCTGGTTGGCTTTGCGGTTCGCGCCCTACTTGTTGTTCGCACCCAGCTGCCTGCTGATGATGACCGGCCGCGACCAAGAATGCGTGCGCTGCTCGTCGCGTGCTTCATCGTGGATACCATTGTGTCTATGAGACACAACGTGCCGGCCCATCTCAAGCCAGACGACATTGCGGATCTGCCGTTACCTGAAGACGGTCAAGATCAATGGGAGCCGTGGACACCATGTGAGGGCTTAGGCGGTGAACACACCATGCTGCAGATGTTGAGGAATCCGGCATACCCTTTAAGCACATTCAACCACCTATATGGCGTGACCAAGCTGGTTGCTTTGGAGCTTCTGCCAAGAATACGAACATCTTTACAGAACGCCCCCTTGGAGTTCAGGTCGCGGTTGCAGCAGGTAATCGGCCACAATTCTCCCTTCAGCGTCTTTGTCCTTTCCCAGGATACAACATCGGCTTTTGTGCCTACTGCATACCTTACCCGTACCGTTTATTTATGGGCAGCTGCCTTTTCTGAGCCTCTCAACGAACACTACTCGCATCTCCTGATCGAAACTCTTGATCAGTATCAGAAGCGATTTGGTACATATGCAATCCCACCTCTGATCCCTTCTCTTCTAGACTCCCTTCTTGCTTTAAAGAAACAATCACATTCTTCAGAGCGGCATCGAAGGCACTTGGAAGAGCTTTTCCCCGCCTACTCCTCCATTTGGTCTCGGGGAGGCCGACACAGCAATACTGGCCTCCAACCCATACGACAACTTGAGCTTCCGCCGACTGCAGCTGCAACTGCAAATATCATGCCACATGTCATGGAACAGCCCCCGTCGACGTCAATAAATCCGGTCAATGATCGGTTTCATGAAATACCGAATCCTATCCCCTACAATAGCGGTGCGGCCCTAGACGCAATTACTCAAACCAATGACTACGGATCAGTCAATACCCATGGCATTCTGAGTACATATCCACCACCTGCCACCCACTTGAACGAGGCCTCGGTGGCCCTTGCGCCTGGAGGTGCTCCTCCCAGACCACCACCGCCATACGTTGATAGTACAACGAACCATCCTCCTCACCATAGTAACCTCGTCCCCATGGCCAATTTCGGATATTCGACTGTAGACTACGATGCGATGGTGGATGATCTGGCATCGATCGAGTACACGGATGCGGTTGACGTTGATCCGCAGTTCATGACGAACCTCGGGTTTGTCCCAGGGTGTAATTTTAACGATATCAGCACGTATGAGCAATAGTTGGCGGTTCGAAGTTGAGAAAACATACAAACAAATACAAACATACCCACATGCACCTACAAAAAACGGAAGGAAGGAAGGAAGGGGGTGCACAGAACTGTTTGTGTTCTCGTGAAGAACACAAAGGCATTTGGTAGTTTCGCTACATAAAATGACCACTTTGATGATAACTCGTAACACACAGACACTCGCGAGATACCTACCCCACCCACGGTGAGAGGACCATTCGGGACCGTCACCTCGTCTTTGAGTGGCAGTGAATCAGCAGGACAGCTGTTCGAAATCATTGTGTAGGTATAGTGAGTGGCCTAAGGCTCGTTTTTGCTTTCACTGTTTGAGTCTACCATTACAACCTCAGGTTCATCGTTAAGGCAAGATGGCCGAGCGGTCTAAGGCGCCACGTTAAGGTTAACCCTTAATATTCCTACCAAGGTTCCGTGGTCCGAAAGGGCGTGGGTTCGAATCCCACTCTTGTCAGCACAGTTTTTTTGTATTTCAAGTCTACTTTTGTTAATTGACATCGAGTCCTGGTACTTGTCCTTCTTTTTGTTCGGGGCTTGTTTGCGATAATTCCATTCAATTCATTTGAAAGACCAGTTATACGACTGAGGTACGTCGAGCCTCTTCGAGTTCCCTATACAGTGTGATTATGATTAGTTCATCCATTGGGTTCGTTACATACATTTCGTTCACTAACGTATCCATGTCTGCGCAGGATCTATCGTAATGCCCGGCCACTCTGTTCATGTGTTCAACGACCAACAAACAACTTGCCCATGTCCTTTGCTACACTCACCTTTGTGCATATATATTATATATGTATTACTCGCTGTATGTGTGTGTGTGTGTGTGTGGTTCGGTCCGTTCGACACCAAGTCAAATCTTAGGCTCGCTCTTCCCCGTAGCCTGCGCCGCCCTCTGCTGTCTAATGACGGTACTACTAATCTTGGAAGTGAAATCTTCGGTAGCTTTGACGTCTTCTCCCACATCCTCCGGGATCTCATCCGCATTTAACACATCAACCTCAAAAACCTCCAGTGTCTTCCATCCCTGTTCCGCCCGCTTGTCATTGACGGCCTTTCCACCCGACCGCGTCTCCCCCGACACGACCAGCACATCGATATTTTCCTCCGTGACCGTCGGCCCAAAAGCATCTTGTATCCGTACGCATTGCACGATGATCGTGCCATCCCTGAAGGCCGCGCGGAAATCGCCGTCTTTCTCGTCGATTTGCACTCCTGCCGCGACAGCGGAGTGGATGTTATCGCCGGCCGCAGGGCCCATTGCCTCTCTCCATCCCTTGTCCGAGAGCTGTAGAAGCCTGGATAAAAAGTAAATGACGTTCCGCGCCCGCGTCTCCCACGACTGCACGTATTCTGCAAACTTCTTGTTCTTGAGTAGCTCATCGCCCGTGATCCCAATGATGTATTTGCACGGCTCGCGTCGCCTGGGCGAAGTAGCCGGCAGTGACAGCTCATCTTTGCTCGGCACTCCCAAGAGCAAAGCGCCCGCGGTCAGGAGCAGCTTGTGGCCCGGATGGAGATAGTCAAAGGTCCCTCCTAGACAAACTACCGGCACTCCTGATACCCGTCTTCCCTCCCCGTTCCCTTCCCCTCCAGCTGCTCCCGCTCCCGCCGTAATATCGTCTCCAACAAGCCCATGATGCAGCGTCAACCCCCCCTCCACACCAACCAATTGCTCCTGCCGAATCGCATGTGCCCCAATCATCTTCCCCTCCGCCATCTGCAGATACATCTCGTTCAACCGAATGCCCTGCTCGGTGCGCACATGAAAAATGTAATTCCACGGGTGATAGGCGTCCGCAAATGTCGCCAAGTCTACCACCACCGTGTTGTTCGTCTCAATCAGACTATTACTGCTTTTCGAATCCCCCCGCAGGGCCCGGTCTTCAGCACTCAATGGCTTGCGTCCCCGATCATGATCAACCAGCACAACCGTCGCATCCACCGACCCCGGACCACCATCAATTTCCGTCCTGATTTCCAAGCGGGCGCAAATGACGGAGATGATGGCGTACAGGCCCGCGATGAGCGCTTGCGCTTGTGACCAGAGCAAGGTCTTGGAGCGCAGCTGGTAGGGCGGCCCTTGGAGGATGGGGACGGCGACGGCGATGATGAGCTTGGATGCGCCGTGCGGGTTGGCGTGTTTGAGCTTGGAGAGGACGGCGGTGAGAGGGGGGCGGTAGGCGGCATCGAGGAGGGTGCGGTTGGAGGGGTGGGGTGGGAAGGGGAGGAGGAGGAGGGAGGGCAGTTGGTCCCTTTTATTGATGGTGGTCATGGTGAAGATGGGTTGGGACGTAGAGGAATGGGATATGGAGTGCTATGATCAAACTGAGCTCAGTTTCCAAAATGAAGGACGTTGACAGTCTCCCCGATGTCGGCTATTGATGAGATGACTGCTAGATGCAATTCTGTTCCAAGTGCAATGTGCCCGGTCGTCCAGGCAGGTGCGGAGGTGCCCGTCATCAACAGATCGGCGCATGATCCATTGTTCCCACACTCAAACGCCTATACAGTCTTGGCGGACGTGTGCGTGTACACACACACACGACTTTTTGGCAAAACGGACCATTGATAAGATTTCATTTGATTATATCTCTACCGAACAAAGAGATAAAGAAAAACCGACTCAAAATTTGGAATTAGCGTACTTAAAACTATCAAGGTAAAAGTCTTTTTCATAGGATAATTGAGTTTCTTCATCTTCGTCCTTCGTTTCGATAGTCCATTTTGCCAAAAAGTCGTGTGTGTGTGTACACGCACACGTCCGCCAAGACTGCACAGGCGTTTGAGTGTGGGAATGATAGGCTGCAAACATGATGTCCAACCCTAACCCCGCACCTGTTATTCATCCACTGCCCAGTGATGTGTTCTCAGCCATGCATGTTTTGGACTTGTCCATTATTCAATATCTACTAAACATCTATCGGTATATGGCATCCACATACGCCTCTATCAACTTCCGGCTCCCACACATAGCCACCGGCTCCTAAATGCCCGCTAAATCCCTGGGTAGATCAACGACATGCCATATTTGTATTATCCCTTCACCTCACGTACTTTGACCCTTCAGACAAAAGCTCAAGGACCACCCATGCCCGTCCCGACACGTTGTTGCATTTGTTGCATTGAAGATGTCGCCGTAGGAGTTGATCCGTAAAGGCTCGGTCCTCCGGGACCTCCATGCCCACTCGACGGCCCTGGCCCTCCCGGTCCCATCCCAGGGTTCGTTCCCGTCCGCTCTCTCATCCTCCGACCCTCCATCAGCCCCCTCAAACCTCTCTTCTGCAGACCAATCACACTGCTTAACTCTCCAGACCAGATTTCACCTCCTCGTTCCCTCTCATGCTCCCCAATCTCTGACCACTCACTCCCACTCACGCTATTGGTGGCGCTCAACTCCTCGTCAGGCGGCCTCCTGCCCTGCTGAAGCCCGGTCGTATTGATACGCAACGCCGCAGTCCTTGCAGCAAGGCTACTGCCGCCGCCACCATATTCACTGCCGTTTGCGGAAGGCGGCATTGATCCGACCGGACTAGCCAGTCCATCCAGGTCGGCAGGCGGGAAGAAGTTGGGGTTGAGGGTACCGTCAATGCCACGTCCGCCTCCGGCGGCCATGGCAGTGGCATTGAAGACTGCGGCTGCGTTTCGGCTGTCAAGTAGGTTATGCAGGCGCTCCACCACCGCTTCAAGGAGACCATCCACTCGATACGGCCGCGCTATTTGAAGAAGACTGCAGAGAATCTGTGGAGTGCACAACGGCGAGGTAGGCTGGGGGAGGCTGGAGGTATAGAGGAAGTGGAGAAGTGCTTGGATGGTGAGGAAGGTGTGCGGTAGATAGAGGCATCGTGGTCGGTTATTAGGCGCAAGAGTACGCGGTGTTGGTGCACTGTTGAGCGCGGCAGCGTCTACAC
Source organism: Neurospora intermedia (assembly GCA_037102815.1). Classification (NCBI taxonomy): domain Eukaryota; kingdom Fungi; phylum Ascomycota; class Sordariomycetes; order Sordariales; family Sordariaceae; genus Neurospora; species Neurospora intermedia. Next base: position 2,426,220 of record BTPP01000007.1, read on the forward strand.
CCGTTGGTGACATGATGCTTCCCGCCACGGATGTAGCGGCCGTGCTGGGCGGCTTGCCAGCTGAGCTACCACCTGAGTATACCGACATCTGACTCTCCATCGTATTCCTGTTTCCGGGCGTGGGTGTCATGTTGGAGCTGCGGCCCATACCAGACGACGCCGAAATGGAGTTGGACCTGAGTGTCATGACGTCGCTACCGTCCTGGCAGGCTGTCCCTTCCCGGAGCAGCTGGACAAAATACGGCCCCCATCGCCTTGCAATGATTCTCGAGTTGACAGGTATCCGTTCACCGCCTATGCAGAGAATATCCATGTCCGCCAATTCCCGCATCGTAAGCGCCTTCTCTCCGAGCTCTTCGGCAGCACGGCTGTGTTGTCTACCGCCGGCAGTAAAGCCCGCCTTACGGGCTAGACTCAAACCAGGACCGGTATAAGGACTACTGGCACTGACGAAGCCGCTCATGGGCGCCGTTTTCCGAGGATTGTCATAGAATCCAAAGGCCTCCAGCTCTACCATGCAGACATTGCTGAAGTTGATGCGCCGATGATTATAGTCATCCACAAGGCTTCTCTTTCGGTGACCCAAGACGACGAACGTGTTCCTCCTGTTCCACAACACGCCTCTGTTCCAACTTCCCTGACTAAAAACAGCCCCTCCGGCATCTATCCTACTCCAGCTGAGGTTCCGTAGATCCAATGCCCAGAGTGCATATTCCTGCTTCGATGAGGTGAGATAGGTGCCACTAACCACAAAGTAGTGATCGATGATTCCTCCATTGGGAAATCGTAATCCTGGCGGACTGTATTGCTCTTTCATCGTCGTCTCGACAAGGGTTCCATCACTCGATCTTACTTGCAACTCCAACTTAACGTCGAGAAAGTTGTAGTTGCTGTAAATCAGCATGCTAGATCCGGCATCCTTGGCCTCCTGGGAAGTAGCTCCTGGGTCTGGCCGTCCGCTAACCGAGTGTGGCTTGCCTATTTTTGCCGCGAGGGATGGTGGCAGGGGAGCAACCACACTTCTATATGCACCGCAGCTCTTGCCCAGTTGTTCGGTTGAAACCCACTTGAGGCTTCGCAGGTTGAAGACGCTGATCTGTTCAATGTAGTGATTTGCGGCATCTTGGCCTCCTATAACGACCATTTCTGCGCCGCCAGTCCCATCAATGTTGATTCCTATGCGGCCCTCATTAGGGTTCCCCGATGAAGGATTATGCTGAAGCGCTGAGAACGGGGCCCTGTGAGATGCGAAAGCGGCCGACGACGGGAGAATGCATGCACAGTGAGCATATCGTCCCTGGGGAGCCTCTTGTGTCTGAACGAAGGTCCACTTCCTTGTGGGTGCGTCGTAAATGTATATATCCGACATGACCTTGACCTCGGGTTGTTGATCCTGCGGTATTGTGTTTTGGCTTGATATCGGGGACATACCGCCATAACAGACAAGTTTCGTGTCGCCGAGAGCGCACATGGAGTGAAAATACCGAGGTGGGGGAACATCTCCGGTCGCCTCGATTTTAGACCAGTGTCGTCGGATGAGGTCCAATTCGTATAGATCAGCCGTTAGCGGCGCTGGCTTGCTTCTCGACAGTACCCTTCCACCAAATACGAATAGTTTGTCTCCCAAGACTGTCGTAGTAGCACCAACCAAAGGCGGCGGTTCTCTGCCTGTTGTCCGGTGCACGTTGCACATCAAACCCGACAAATGCTGTGATGGCGAGGGCATTGGTTGCGATCCACCGCCACCCGCTACCTGTGACCTCCCTGGGCCACCGTTGGGGGAGGGGCCGGCGGACATTGGCCCATTACTCCTCTGCGTCGAGTTTTCATGGCGTCCATCTCCCCCTTCTGATCTGTGAACACTTGCGAAGCTGCTCTGACTGCTACTCATGCTAACATCCTGTCGTGCAGTCTCTTGAGATCTCATATACGTGCCGCCACCTCCCATCTCCATCGATGATGCCGAATCCATGGGGCTCATTCGATTGTTGTCCATCCAGTCTTCTTCTACGTTCACAATCGTTTCCAGCGGCGGTTGAGTGAATGGCGTAGGCGTTGATGGGCTCGTTGGGGAGAGCGTCGGTGGGGGAGGTTCCGGTAAAGGTTTTGCAAGACTGTTTTGGAGACTCAGGCTCCGTGCATGTTGCGCCTGGAGTGGGTTTGGAGACTTTATATGGATAGGAGACGATATGGACGGTCGCTCTGCGGTGGGAATGTTAGACTCAGCGGGTCGTCGTAGACCGAGCTGTGAAGGTTGGCGCGTGAGCCTCGCAAACTCCTCCCGGCCGGGAGTGATCTTTTTGATGCCGCGGAAAGCTGAAGACAAAAACTCGGACGGGGTCCTTGCAGGAGAACGAGAGGTCTGTTCCTCGGATTCGGAATCGGAGAAGCGACTGAGGTCGAAAGCACTCGGCGGCTGCTGGTCTGAAGTCGGCGATGTCAGTCCAAAGCCCGCCATTTCGGCAGTTGCTGCGCCTGCAGCGCAAAACTATCTATGCAAAAAGGCTCTTGAGAGTGAAACAGGCGACAAGACGTGGGCATAGTCACAAGAAGTTCAAGGAAGGAAAAGGTCATGTGAAAGAGGAGCAGTGCAGTAGGGCGACGGCACAACCCGAGAAAAGTGAGGGCGAGCCAAGATGCAGTCACCTGGCAAATGACAAACGCGGGTCCAGCCGAGGAAAAGAATGGGAGAGAAAAGTCCAGGATCCGTTGGGTCCGCCGTTGAGGCACAGACAGGAGTCAATTCCGGGACAATGGGTCAAGGTGAGCGACGGCTATCCTGGGAGCATTCACACCTTGGACGGAGCCCAGGGGCTAGACACACCGGGCTGCCCCGAGTAAGTTCCCAAGACTCTCGTACCAGTCCGCGGCCTTTGCCATGAGCCTAGCAGCCATATTCCCTACCAGCATGGAAAGGAATGCGAGGGGAACAGCGAAGAAGGGAATCTTGGCCGGCCGACCTGAAGCAGAAAGCCAAACATGTTGTGGGGATTGGCCGTGCGGGCAGTGGGAACTCGGAGAGGCCGCGAGTGTCAGGCACCTCGGACCATGGCAGGAAGGGCGGCGTGGATCATGGGGGGACTGCGCAATGGCACAGCGTAGGAATTGGACGGCAGTGACGAGATGGGCATATGGAAGGGCGACAACGAAGAGAGGGATCAGGGGCCGTGGAATAACCCAATTTGAGATGGGAAATGGACAATGCGAAGCGTACCTGATCAAATGGTCACAGAGGTGACAAGGCGACGATGTACCGTAGGGTGTTTGTTCTGACGTAACCAAAGATGGAAGATGAAATTGATGTTGCGACGAAGTTGATGCTTCCTTTGACTTCGGATCTGGTGTACCTCCGGGAGGTCGTAACCAGGGCTTCGTCGAGCGGATACGGGCGGCGGCGGCGGGGCTGACGCGCAGGCGAACGGGTAGACGAACAGATGGGATGGAACAGGCGGGACAAAACAACGGACGAGAGTAGAAAGGAGGGATGAAAGACGCAATACTGACACGTTCAGTCGAAGTGGTCGGTGCAGAGAGCGCGCACCGGTGTGCAGGTAGACTTCTTGCAGGGTGCCGCACGGACTCGGCGTTCAAGGGAGAGGACAGAGGAAAGTACAACGTACAACGACTAGGTACCCTACCTACCTACATATGTAGCTCTATGGACCAGGAATTTACCTAGTCTAGTTCTAGACTTTGCAAGCGGTTTGGTTCGTGCGCCCGCGTAGGAGATAACTGAAGTACAAGGTAGGTAATGCAAGGTGCGGCGATCACTCGTCGGCCGTTTGGTGCAAGAGAAAGAAAATGGAAGTGAAGTCGGACAGTAGTGCAGTGTATGTACCTAACTAAGTACTAGACAAGGGACTAGGGACGGGAATGGGGTTGCTTTTAGCTGCTAGGTACGGGCAACCTCTTCCTCTTTTCTTTGATTCCCTGCGGGTTGAAGAGTCGCCGAACTGAAACCCCCTTCATCAATCAACTTTGCTTTCATACCTCTACTATATGCCAAAAGGAAAGGTATGTATGTGGAGGTATAGGCCCGCAAAGATCCCCCCGTCTCAGGGAAAACCCCACATGAAATGTGAAAACTCTCTTCTCCCTTTCTCGACATGTCTTCACTGCCTTGTCGACATGGTCGCAAGATAGGCCATTCAGGGGCAGGCGTCAGTCGCGCTAGAGATTGACACGACGCTCCGCGTGGTTCTCGTGGACGATGGATCCCAAGGCACACAAAAGGGTGGATTCGATGCTGCAACCTTGGACAAAGAGAGCCACACGAATCAGGTGGTGGCTTGAAGCTGCGCTTTTCTTGACAAATCGCACCAAGTCGTCCGCCTTCGAGAAGCAATGCCAAGAGCTTCGCAGGGACTCCCTCGGGAAACCAAAGGATCCACACTCGGCACAATCTGACATCTTTCATCGTTTCCGTCCTATGATAGTGTCCCCTGTTTGAAGTTCCCGTTTCTCGCCAACCATTCCGAGTTCAGTTTCTCTCCAAAGCCCGCAATTGCACAACACAAGAATAGGTCTTCCTCCTCTCTCCCTTTTTGGCGTCAGCTGTCATCATCTTTGACTTTGTTTCACGGGCATACCGCCATATCCTAGGTGTACAGGACACTCTCTCCTCCGCCCCCCTCCTTTAATTGAACCGTTGACACCCACTGCCATCCCACGCAGTTTCCGGTTTACCTCACATCCCTACCGCTATCTCGTGGCTAACAAGGTTCACACTTTTACTCTCACTTCCCCCGGCGTCATCGGGACATTCCCCTTTTTGGGATACGAAACACCAAGCGACGGAATAGCTAACCAAAGGAAACAAACCGTGCCAGCGCGCTTGCTATGCCTATCCTTCTCGGGTTCGGTTAAACCTTCCAACATCACCCATCAGAACGTTGACCGTCGTAGTATTGCCGTTCCGCATGGCATCACTCGGTGATTAGGCCCCTTTTCCATATGGATTCTTTCTTTCTTTTTTTTTTTTTTTTTTTTAAAAAAAAAATGAGATTCCAATCATCTACCGTAGCCCTTGGGTCTAACACAAGCCGCATGCACTAGCATAATACCCGTCGGTTATACTGATTCATGCCAACCCTGAATTCGTAGGTATGCAACCTTTGTTCCCAGTATCGAGGTTCGCGACTTGCATGTTTCTTAGCATCCATACAGTACAGTAAAGAAAAAGAAAAAGAAAAAGAAAAAGAAAAAGAAAAAGAAAAAGAAAAAGAAAAAGACAAAATAACCATTATAGAACAAAGACGTAAGCTGTCATTCCTGCGTGGCCTACCTAATCTAGATTTTGCATGTGTTGAACGGAATGATGTTGAAGATGCCGCATGCTGTAAAGCACGCCATTTGGCCATCTTTGCATGCCACCGTCCAACCCAGGCCAGTGTGAAAGCCATCTCTGAAACTCTCACGTAACTGCCCATCCATGACATTAGCTCGATAGCCAGCATGCCAGGCGGCCAAGGCCAGTAAGTCGAAGACTGCGAGACCAAGTGAGTCACTTAAGAACAATTTCTTTTTTTTTTCTTAAAAAAAAAGAAGAAAAAATTAATCGCCAGAGACGGCCAGCTGTGCAGCAGTCAGGAACGGTTGTTTTTCGTCATTAGTTTTTTCTTATTTCATTTCGTTTATCTGTTTGCTCATCTGTGTTTTTGGGTGACTACGCTTGAGAGCGAAAGAAAAGGAAGAGAGAACTCCAGTCCCCAAACCAGCCTCCCAAAACCGTCGCAGCACACTTCAGATAAGCCACGTCCGCCCTACGCTTAAGCATCCTTGGGAAGGGGAGTGAAGCGGAGGTAGGGCTTGACAGCCTTGAGGTTGGGGAAGAGACGGGTAGCCTCCTCTCCCTTGATGGAAGGGTGGACAATAACGTCATCACCAGGGACCCAGTTAATGGGGGTGGTAACCTTGTGCTTGTCGCCGGTCTGGAGGGAGTCGACGATGCGAAGGATCTCGGCGGAGTTGCGGCCGGTCGAGGCGGGGTACGCGAGGATGGTGCGGATGGTCTTCTTGGGGTCGATGACGAAGACGGAGCGGATGGTGAAGGCGATGCCCTTCTCGTCGACGTTGGTGGTGTCCTGGTAGTCGAGCCTGTAGAACAGAGTGTCAGCAACTCAATGCCCACTTTCCCCAAAACCCCCTCCCTATCTGTGAAATGTGGTGGGTATACTTACATGTCGTAGAGGTAGGCAACCTTGCGCTCCTTGTCGGCAATGATGGGGAATTGGACCTGGGAGCCGGTGACATCCTTGATGTCGTTGATCCAGCCCTCGTGGCTGCCGAGGGTGTTGGCGGAGAGACCGATCAGCTTGACGCCGCGCTTCTTGAACTCGGGCTCAAGGCGGGCCATCTCGCCGAGCTCGGTGGTGCAGACGGGGGTGTAGTCCTCGGGGTGGGAGAAGAGGATGACCCAGTTGTCGCCAATAAACTCGTGGAAGTCAATGGGACCCGTGGTGGTGTCAGCCTGGAAGTTGGGGGCAATGGTGCCCAGGCGGAGGCTGCATCGGGAATCACGGGTCAGTCGTTCATCCGCGCAAAACGAGCTTTGTGGACAGTGATGACGAAAGAGGCTCGAGGACTTACGGAGCGTTGCGGTCGGTGGAGGCCATTGTGAATTATGTTGTGTGGTGGAAAAAGAGGAATGGGTATCTCAGAAAAACAGCAGAAACAGTTGAAAGAAGAGAGAAGCTGAAATAAATCAGAGCATGCAAGTTGGATGAGGGGCGGCGGAGGCATTTAAAGCATCTTGTTTTCTATGGTACTTTGCGGTTTGACTAATCCCTCCAGGCAGCTCCAGCTCGCGCCATGTACACACACACGCGCAGAAGTACCTACGTACATAGGGTATTTTAGCTTCCGGAATCTATTACATCCCTCATTGTCGCCGCCGAAAGGCTTCAAGTTCTGGCCAGATGAACATCATGGCTGTCTCGGTCTTGTAACGACTAGAAAGCATTGACAAGTGGTGTATTTACTTGTACGTATTGCAAAAGCCACCAAGGTCACACGCTTTCTGTACAGTACAGCTCTCACTTTCTTACATACGTAGGTAACTCATCGAGGTTCTCACGAGTCCGTTTGTTTCCACCGGGGCAGCTCTTCAGTCAGGATACCCCCTCGTCTCTTCGTCCATACATGCTCCCCGAAGCACTCCCGGCTGTGTGCCATGCCATCATGGTCCCCCTCTCCATCACCTGTTGCAGTGCCTCATCCCAAAGTCTTTGCTGTAGTGTCTCACACAATCACACACCACCACCATGACATGAAGCCAAAGCGAGCCAAGACAACCTTTTTGTGTCTTTTTGAGCTCCAAAACGCGGGGTGTATTTGGCCCCTCCGTGAGGATGCCCTGAGGAACGAGGGGCAATCGCTCCCTCTTTCGGCCTGGCGGCTCATTGCGCAATCACCTGCATCTCTCATTGGATGCCAACACTAGCTATAACAATTATGTCATTTGGTGCTCGCTCACGCAACGGTCATGATCCGTGTGGGGGGGGAGCATTCCTTCGCAGGCTCGTGAACTTCTTTGGATGCTTGCCTTGAGCCTTTCTAGTCTTGTTTGTTCAATCGTCTATGGCGTTTCCGCTTTGAATCGAACGCATGCTGAAAGGATAGAGGTAGAGTGAAGCATGCTTCGTGGTGAGTCTACTGTGTAGCCAACAAGTACCGGATCCTCCCGAAGCCCTCTCCGTGCTCCGTCCAGGGGCGGGCGGGGGAAAAAGCATGCGTCCCGCACATGTGGAGGCCGACAGCCGGAAACAACAAGGGTGTCCGATGGTGTGCCTGGTTCCAAGTCTCCGGGTGTCGGGATCAATGGCGAGCTCGGCATCAAGTGGAGAGGACATGGTTGAGAAGGCGGAGCTTCCAGCTGCATCGTCTTGCCTCGGCCATAACTACGAATTCGATCTGAAGGCCGACTTTTCTCGGCCACGGGGTGATTCTCATCACTATTAGAGCTTCCGCTTGCCGGCGATTATCCAACAAAACATCCACATTACGGACAGTTAATAATTCGGCAGATCACGGTAGTTGCTCACCCATGCCACCACCAGAGTTCCCGATCAACGCCGGCTTATGGCGAATGATTGTTTTGGCTCCGGGCTGTAATAAGTGGCATCGGAGCTTGGGTATAAGTGCTGGTCGTGGCTGCCAATAAGAACAAATAAAGTACGCCTGAAGCGGAATAAGGAGAACCATGAGATATGTCTCACTGCGATATGGTAGTAATGTGTTCAGGGCAACCGACCCATGTCGGGGTGGCTGGGAGGGTGTGATTTTCCATGATAATTATAGCCGGACTCTTGATTACTTTTATTCAACTTGAACCCATTCGTAAAGGTTGCGCCAAAACCAACGCCAGCCCATCTCAAAGCTTCACATTACCTCCATTAAGCTCCTTCCAATCCGCTACACCGAACTTGACGTACGCACCGTTCCTTAGCCAGAACACTTCATCCTCACCCGTCCTGGCCGGATCTACGCCCTCGCTCCGTAGGTTGTGCTTCTGCTGCTTGTTCGTACCTGTCGCCTGGAGGCCTCCTTCCGGCACTACACGCAGGAAGAGAGGCAAGGCGTACTTGGGGAGCCCCCTCTTGACATGCTCAGCTAGACTCTTGACGGTGTCGTCGGTTGGCCTAGGTGCTCTAGCCGCCTCGCCGCTTGTCTGCACCAAGCACGACGGCTTCAAAACCACGGCGGCGCAGCCCGCGCGACCCTCGTGGCTGGGCACCTGGACGCCGTAGACATTGCACTCGAGAACCGCGGGATGCAAGCCAACCACCTGGGCAACCTCAGCAGTCGAGACGTTCTCGCTCTTCCACCGGAAAGTGTCACCGATACGGTCGCTGAAGTAAACTCGGTTCTCGTTATCCCAGCGCAGCACATCACCGGTACGGAACCAGGCGTCGCCCTTGCTAAACACATCCCTCATCACCTTTTTCGACGTTGATTCCTCATCGCCGTAGTAGCCCTGGAAGCGAGAGTCGATATCGCCAGGCGGTAACCTGAAGAGCAGCTCGCCTGGCTCTCCGCGGGGCGCTCGGGTACAAAACCCGGTTTTGGGATCTCGGCGAGGAAGCTCGGTTTCATGGTCCACCTCGACAATGGCAACCTCTCTTGTAAAGATAAGGTTATAGAGACTGCCGCTTCGCCCCACTGCACCCATGCTGAAGTCGTTTCGGCTCTTGTTCCATGTCGCAAAGGTGCCTTCGGTCGCGCCATAGAATTCGGCGATCGTCTCGATTCCAAAACGCTCCTTGAATCGGTTCCATACATCCGGTCGCAGTCCGTTTCCAAAGGCAGCGCGTACTTTATGTTTGCGGTCAAGGTCTTCACCAGTAACTGGATCAATAATGGGAGGTGCCGATAGGAGGTACCGGCACGTCTCTCCAACGTACTGGATAATCGTGGCATTGTGTTTTCGGACGTCATTCCAAAATCCGGAAGTCGAGAACTTACGGCTCATGGCAAAAGTGGCACCTGCTGCCAAAGTATGAGCAAAGCCCAACAGCATGGCTGTGCTGTGGTAAAGAGGCATGGCCTGAGAAAAGTATGAGTTGAAGTGATGTAACGAGTCTTTCAAGGAGACTTACCGTATAATACACGTCGTTCACATTGGTGCCGAGCCATCGAAAGGTGAAATTGGCGACAGTGGCAGCCTTGGCCCATGAGATAATGGCAGCTTTGGGCAAGCCAGTCGTACCGCTAGTGTAGATAAGCATCGCCATGTCTTTGTCCTTGAATCCGCTTCTCAGCTCATCCGCAGGGCGGACGCTATCCATGGCCAACATCTCTTGTTCCAGCTCTGGCGTCACGACTTCGAAGATGACGCCCCCCAAAGCCGACCTGACATCTTCACTCACATTACCCGCAACAACGGGATCGACCAGGACCAACCGCGCCGTTGACTTGTTCACGCAGTGAATAAGCGGGTTACCGGTAAGGTTGTAATTCAGCAGCGCTGGCGACGCTCCAATGGCCCATGTAGCGAGGACAAGGAAGATGAAAGTATCGGTATTTTGAAAGTCCAAGCCAACGAGATCGCCCCTCTTGACGCCGCGCCTGTCCTTGAGCCAGTTGGCATAGCGCAGGACTGTATCATAAGCCTGCGCATACGTGTATGCCCGGTCTTCGAACCGAAGGAACACTCTGTTTTCGGACGACTTGGTGGTTGCGAGGTTCTCAAGTTGGTAAAAGAGATTCACACGGTCCCGGTAGCGCTTCCAAGCACCGCCGAGGACGGTAGGAACGATGGCCCTGAGTAGTTCCAGGTCGTAGTAAGCAAGGAATCGAGCATTGGCGTAAGCAGCAACAGCAGCTACCGCGGGAATGGTAACTTGTAGGGGTACTGCGCGGAACAGATTCCGGGTGTGTCAGCGAACTTTATGCAGGTTTGCGGCTCATGAACCGACGTTTGACGTCACGTTTGCGGTGTATGCCATTCTGTACGTAGTCTCCTATACATCGGAGGATGGACCTGAACTTACTTGAAGCCATATCGGCAGAAAACGGGGGCGGCGCAAAGACGGTCAGTCAAGTATAAGCACCCCAGTGTATGTATAATGTGCCCCTTGCCGGAAGGATATGCAAAGCGAAAGCAACAAGAGAGGTGGAAAAAAAGTTTGGAGATAAGGAAGCCGCGCTTGGGTACTTTAAGGGCTGCACCTAAGGTATACAGTGCAACACCAAAGGTTGGTTGGTGGAATTATGGAAGCCCAAGGCAGGATGAGATGCCCGGTAAAGTGAAAGAGTCTTGATCAGAGACAACGGTGAACACTGGCGGAGCTTTAAACCTGACAGGCGGCCCCTTGGCAACCCCACGACTGCAGGGTCCCCGGGCGTGTCTCTGGATTGTTTTGCGCTTTTGCCAAAGCTGGGATTGCTAGCCTCTGACTTGGGATCTTGGCCTATCCGGCTGGGATGATGATGGTCTGAATGGGAACTCAAGCTATCGCCCCCGGGGATCCGGGCCCAGCCGCATGCAACGGAAGGACGACGTCCGAAGTCAAATGTACACTACTTTTATACCCATCCGTCTCCTGTCGACAACATCTCGGCCTTTTTTTTTTTTTTTTTTTTTTTTTTTTTCCCTTCCGCCGTTGAGAGGGGCGCTGGAACGCACGAAGAACGTGGAGGAAAAGAGCAACGAATCCATTGCAAACCTACCTTAACGATGGATGGTCGGATCCGCGGATTCGGTGTTGTGTTTTAGCAGATGCCACCTGCATGCTATCGGATGATCACAGGTCTTTGTGTGCCTCGGCTTCTCCAGTCTTTTAGTCACTGCACCACCATCTGCAGCTTTGGCACTGGACAGACATGATGGATGGCTTGAAATTGAATGTTACGACAGGGGTAACCAGTCTGCCCATTTATCAGGAGGCAGCGAAATCTGTAGAAACCCGATTAAGCAGACCGATCTTGCACATCTCGTGGTCTCCCAGCTGATGCCGCTGATGTGAATGTACATCGCGTATAAGCGAGCCGCGTGGGGTGCAGTAGCGCCCCCCCTCCGGAGCCTGGAAGTACCCATCCAGGAACGGCGCGGTTGGAATTTTGGCGGGCAAGCATTTGTCACCGTGAGGTGAGGCATGAAGCAATTCCGACAGTCTGTTCCAGGTCTGTTGGTGGCAGTTCTTGGTTGAGTCGGTGTCCTGGTTGGGCAACGAAGGTATGGTACTTATTTCTTTCTTTCTGGTGAAACCGTCCACAGTAACACGACAGACCCACGTTCGGCAAAGCGAAGAGGACGTAAGATGACGGACACCCAAAAAGAAGAGACGTCCGGTTTCGTAGATAAAGAGGGTTCATCATGAACCTTGACCAGATGAGATGCGGCTGGAACGTGGTACTTCTTACCAGTAATGGTTGCAATTCAATAGAAAAAAAGATGAACGGATGTATTCCGTTTCGATTGTGGACTGTGTGGGATTCAAATCAGCCTTGTGATTGGAGATTCCAGTAAAGTTCCATAACGAAGATGAGCGCTTGGCGGAAGTCGGGTGGAGGCAGGTACCCACGTTAAGGATCTCCACGGCTAGCCGTTTCGGACGAGCCATTCAGTGCCTGTATGTACCGCAGTACATACTGCCGGGCCTGAGAGACGCGGTTGGCGGTCGCCAAGGCGTGGCGCCGGTGTCCCATTCATGTTCGAGGTCATCCTGTCTGATACACACGACACCTCGATGTCGTTTGACGTTGTGAATATCCAGGACATTCGAGCAGCGCGGTAGATGGACCTTGGCAAATAGGTCCGACTTAACATTTACCATGTTTGCCCGGCGACCAGTCAACCATGGCGCAGCTGGCGACACTCTGTCCTCCGAGACTCAAATGGCGACGATGACATCGAGTCCTATGGCCACTCCACTGTCATCGGCAACAGCAGCGCAAACATCGACACGAAAGGAACCACCCCCCGAAAAGCTTTCCGACATTCGCAGACGCATATGGGTTATAGTGTCGTTCTGGTTGATCGTCCTGCTACTGGGATTGCCAGTATGGTGGAAGACGACGACCATCCACCGAGCTAACCTTCCCCTGAAGGAGATGCTCGACTGGGCGGATGGCAAGGTGCGCATGATGAGCGAACACCATGTCGGAAGCTCGAAACTTGACATTGCTAACCCTCGCTTGAACATTGTATAGGCATGTCGCCCTGTCTTTCCTCTCCGCATCTCAATCCAAGCCAACTCGCTCCCGGAGCAAGAAGCCCAGAACCTCCTCCGTCTCACCCAGCACGCCCTCGATGACCTTAACGATTTCTCGGGGCACCACTTGCGACTGCAACTCTCCTCGCCCGCTGCGCCACAGAAACGGAATGACGAACCCGATACGGCGCTCACAATACGTCTTCTTCCCGGCGATGCCGTAACAGCAACGCTCGACCCTTACGAGCCTGTCCTTGACATCACATATCCGCCGAATGCTGCACCCTCCGCGACATCAGCTTCGTCATCGCTAGCGACCTATGTGGCCGGCCAGCTACGATCTACCTTTGCCGAGGAGCAAGCCATTATATCCTACCTGCTCTCCAGTAACTCGATACCGACCGACTACCGGCCTCAGAGCTTGACCCCAGAAGCGGCCGAATCACTTGCCAAGCGGACGACACGATCGCTCAAGTATGCGCCTACATACCACCTCACCTTTTCTCTGTTCACCAGCGGACCGCTTCCAAGCAGCTGGGATATCGAAGCCGCCATTCAGGACTATCTGAAGCCCGTTCTAGATTTGCTGTCGCCCATTCATAACTTTACCATTGATACCCAGGTGCAGCTGTATGCATCGCCAGGAGTGCAGAACCAGGTACTAAGCAAGGATGACCTCTCATCCTTCATCAACGCCGCCGAATGGCCTCTTTCACCCTCCATAGGCGGTGCGCCGACAGTGAACTTCATTGTCTTTGTTGGCAACCAGACCATTGCACTCTCCTCTGAGATTGCCCGGGATTCAGCTGAGGGTGGGTTGACCACTTCCCAGTCATGGCTGATCCCACAATGGGGCACTGTTTACTTGCTTTCCCTCCCGCATGACACTGCCCATGTGTCTGCGGATGCCCTCAAACAGCCTTTATTGACCTTTACATCCCACCTCTTGTCCCTGACCGGGACACCAAGTTCTGGTTCCCTCCCGCTTCGCCTGTCTACGCTGTCCCGCATCCGCTCGGCAGACCTACTTCTGCGGGCCTCCTCTACTCTCGGTTCCTTGGCTCGTCTTGCCTTGGCACTAAAGTCGATTTCCATCCCTAGCAGTGTCGCAGATGGTGTATCCAAGACTATTGTTCATTTGCGCCAAGCTTGCGAGACCCTTGGCGAAGCCGAAGGCCTGGAGCATGCCAGAATAGCCGAGGCTGAGGCTGAGCGCGCCTTCTTCGAGAAGAGTATGGTTGGCCAGCTGTATTTCCCGGATGAGCACAAGGTGGCCGTGTATCTTCCTTTGCTTGGGCCTGTGGCTGTACCCTTGGTCATGGGGATGTTGAACGAGTTGAAGGCTTGGAGGAAAAGGAAGAGAGAGGCGGCGGAGAAAGGGAAGGAGAAGAAGAAGGATTGAGATATTTCCTGTCCGCGTGTTATAGAAACATAAGCATTGTATAAGGGGTTCACTGAGCCCAAGGCATGGGACGATAAGGAATCTGGCTCACGTCCGAGTTATATATTTAAAGTCCCTTTAGGGAGCCGGTTCTCTACTATCATCATTATCATCATCACCACCATCATTCAGCCATCGGCTTTGGTTGAGAGTTCAACTACTCTGATACACTGAGCCCAGAATTTGCGGTTGGCAATAGCAGCATAGGTCATTTATTGGTACACGGAGCGGAATATAATGGCGATAAGTCGGCTTTGACGGACACTTGGTCTTTGAGACATCCTCATCTATCCATATAACGTTGACACTCCTGGTCTTGCACATATCTGCCAGGCTGAGAGTTGGTCTTGACAAGCACACGATGCGAGAAGAAAATGACCTTGTGATATCCGGTTGTGAAGATGCAAATATAAATGCTCTAGCCTAGGTAAAAGGAAAAGGGTATTCTATGCTATGCTGTCTGCGATGTTTCGCGATAATGCGCCTGTCCCGATGCAAACTATCTAACCTCTTCATTGCCGTACAACCCTTTCTGTTATTCCGCATTCCTGCATGCCATGCATCCCGCTGCGTGTGCCGTTTTCCACTAGCATTAAAATCATCTTCCCCTACCGCTTGTGGAAGCCAGTTCCCAAGCAGCGATGCAGCCAGCAACAGCTGAGATGCCGACATGCATTCCTCCATCCATTCCCTGTTGGCGTCCGATCCATGAATTAAATTCTCTGTGTTCCAATCCGCCACCCTAAACTCCGACAACAGGCTTGGCCCTCTGACCCCTTGCCCTACCCTTGAGCGTAGCCATGGTATCGACAATAACGATGAACAAAAAGGTAACCCAGAGAAGGAAGCCGAACGCAGTAGCGGCCTCGACACATCCGCAGAAGGTGTCGGCACCGCAGCTCGGAGACCCGAAATAAACGGCGAGAGCGATCGAACCGGCGAACCAGAAGATCATGGTGATCCACTCCAGCGCGAGGGCGATGGTGCGCTGGAACGTCTTGGGGAAGTAAGGCGGGAAGAGGGCAATGTAGATGAGAATCAACAAAGTCCAGACAGAGCTGAAGAGCATGAAGGCGTAGATGCCGGGGGCTCGCCACCAGGGTGATACGACTGTTGTTGAAAATTGTTAGTGGTGTAATGGTTTGCAAGTGGAAGATGGAGAAAAACTCACGGTAACATGTTAGACCGAGCTCAATAAGGCCAAAGACCGTTGCGATCATGTGGGCGTAGGGGATGTAGCGGTTTAGAGATTCCATGGTAGCGGTTGTGATGATGTAATGCTGGGTGTTTGAGATAGTTCCACAAGATAGAGCGGTTGGGTTTGAAAAGTCTCAAGTCGTGGATGATAGAACCGTTGGCGGGTAATATATAGTTTGACTTTGTTTACTCAGTGGATTCGTTTTCACTCAGGACAGTTCGAGGCGGCTGAGTTACTAGGTGATATGAAAGTTTGATGCGGATGAAGATTTGGATCCTGAAAGAGTCGTCACTGCCGCGAGCTTATATCTTATAAGTTTCTACTCAAGTGGAAGCCAAGTTCCCCGTGGTTCGGCTTTGTGACTTTCTTTACAGGGAACACAAATGACGCGCGGTAACAACGCATTGGCGCCCTCGACAAGTCGAGCTAGCACGATTTCGGGCCATAGACACAATAGGGTTCAGTGACGTTACGTGGTGTCGAGCGACGGGAGAACAGACGCCAGTCATGGAGCTGGTGCACTGATCGTGAGCCAATCGACAAGTTGGCCAAGGATCCAGGTGACACACGCCTAGCAAGGGCCAGTTGTGCGTAGGGCTCGTTGGCATGGGGACTGCTGGACACCCGCGACTGTAGCAAGGGTTCTGGTCTTTATTTATACCTTTTAGTCTGCTCGGTAGATGACGGCTAGCTACCCGTAAGGGTTCTCGAGTCATCTGCAAAATCTGATCACCCTGGGATATCTACAGATCACATTGCCGTAGAGGTAAGTGTTGTTTTTGTTTACTTTGTAACCGCCGGGAAAAGGAGAATGTGACGTCATGTTTGATTGGATGGCGTTGATGCTGGGCAAAGAGTGCAGAGGCCCAGACGACGAACGATTCCTGGATTGGGCCAAGGACTTTTAACCGTGGCTGTGCAGCTTCCTTCGCTAGAGGTACTAGAGTAGAGGTAGGTAGTATTCCTGCCCTAGCTGTTTTGAAGTGGCGCGCGGCTGGCTGGCTGTGCCTTCAGCGGTTGGACTCACTCATTGCGAATCAATCGAGTGGCCCGTGCTCCTGCTATCTACAGGCACTCAGTTTCCACTGGACTCACCACTGCAGGAGACGGGCGGGCAGCTTTTCGCTTTTTGTAAAGCGGGGTCTTCCGCGCACCAAAGAGTGGAGCTCGAAATTGGATGGGTCCAATCCAAAAGATTTTCAACCCCGCCATCCTTGGGCCACATTGTCGTCGCTGCCTCTGCCTCTGTTGACTCCTTTCTCTCTCACCAGGCATTCCTCACATCAACATCCATCTCTCATCACCACTTCTCAATCCTCAAAATCCAGCAAAATGGGCTTCACTGATCTCCTCACCGATGCCGGCCTTGCCGGTAAGCAACCCCCAACCTGCCGCTTGCGCTTGCGCCTGCGCCTGCGCTCGACGAGAAGCACAATCATGAAAGAAGGACTGGTCAACTAACGCGCTTTGGCATCAGTGCTCAACAACTGGCTCCTCACCCGCTCTTACGTTACTGGGTATGTATCACGGACTTCTCCATGATATGATGGTCACTTTCCTGCCCTTTCGAATGATGAACACACTGGTCCGTGTTGCTGAGCAGCTTAAGACCCTGCAAATGATTAACACAACAGCACTTTTGTGCACTTCTGACTCGAACCTCCTTCAACAACACATTGGATATACATCTATGCACGCTCTGGCTCTAGGCGAACACGCTCTTGCTAACGCGCAGCTCTGTATAGCTACACTGCCTCCCAGGCTGATGTCGCCGTCTTCAAGGCCCTGAAGGAGGCTCCCTCCGCCGAGAAGTACCCCAACGCTGCCCGCTGGTACAAGCACATCGCCACCTACGAGGATGAGTTCGCCACCCTCGCCGGCGACTCCTCTGCCCCCTACACCACCTACGGCCCTGATGTCGCCGAGGTCACCATCAACCCCGCCAAGGCCCCTGAGGCTGCTGCCGAGGAGGAGGAGGAGGATGTCGACCTTTTCGGCTCCGACGATGAGGAGGAGGACGCTGAGGCTGCCCGCATCCGTGAGGAGCGCCTTGCTGCTTACCGCGAGAAGAAGGCTGCCAAGCCCAAGATCGCTGCCAAGTCCATCGTCACCATGGATGTCAAGCCCTGGGGTAAGTTTTCCTTTCTTCCGCCGTGTACACGCGAAGCATTTGTGCTAATCCGGTCGTTACAGATGATGAGACCGACATGGTTGCTCTTGAGGCTGCCGTCCGTGGCATTGAGAAGGATGGTCTCGTCTGGGGTGGTTCCAAGCTCGTCCCCGTCGGCTTCGGTATTAAGAAGCTCCAGATCAACATGGTCATTGAGGACGAGAAGATCTCCCTCGATGAGCTCCAGGAGGAGATCGCTGGATTCGAGGACTACGTCCAGTCCACCGATATCGCTGCCATGCAGAAGCTCTAAGCTTTGGCTGAGAGTTTGATTGCAGAGGCATGAACAAGTTATGAATCTAATGATACCAGATGTTGCCATTTGAATGTCTGTTCATAATTGCTTTGAGCCGTGCTTGTGTTCTGATGTGACCCTTCGTACGAGGGTAACGAAACTACTATACATCCTTGATCGCGAGCGTTAAATTGTTGGAGTGACGGGTTAGTACCTGTCGAGGCGATCGCGCATGGCCTAGAGCGGTGTGCCCATCTTGCTGCGTCCCTTGACGACGGGACTATGGCCATTAAAATCCATAGGTATGTGCGTGAACATGCCAAATACAAGTTGAGAGGGTCGAAGCTGAATTGTTACGCCGAGGACATGAAGATGGCAGCAATGAAGAAAATATACGGTCTCGGTCGCTCTTGGCTCATCCTTGCATTTGTCTCAGTCTTTTTCTTCAACCTGCGCAAGTCACTCTAATTTTCCAGCTGACCATGAGCGAGCGAAAGAAAGACATATGATGTCGAGGAGCTTAGAAATGGAGCGTTGGTCAGTTGAAGGTTGGCAAAGTAAAGTAAAGATACACCTCATGAACTGGAAGACAGTAACTACTAATCCGTCAAACTCGGATATACCTTCAGTGCTTCGTAAGGAGCATCGTATACCTTTTTGTGCCTTGTTGTAAGGCCAGGCTATCTGCATAGCCTTCTTTGGTACTTGAGCGAGGCAAGCCTGCCATGAGGTTGGCACAAAGTTGACACACCGGATTTTGGTACGAGTTCGAGTGTATTAGACAAACGCGGGATCCGGTGAAGTTGCACCTGGTGAGCGACGACTTCCTTTTGCACGCCACCGGCGGCTTCTTGAGAAACTTTACTCACGAACCGCAGCTGCTACGTGATGCCGCCAGGTTTGGCTTCGAAAGGTGCTTCCCAATACTAACGGCTGCGTCAGGATTAGGAACAATATCGGGGGTGAACTGAAGGGCTGCACCAGGGACTTCGCTTACACGTCTCTGGCACGGGGGGAAAAAATGTCGTTTATAACCAAGGTGCTTCGACTTTGCCAAATCCCCTTCCTCGTCTACTCTTTGCCCTTCTTATTGTTCTTGTTATTCACTACCCTAGTCCTCATCTCAGAATCCCGGGCCAGAAGAAGGACTACCGTCGGCAGGCAAATATACAAGCCATTCCTGCAAGTTTAGGAGAATCAATCGAAATGATAGAGGGAACTTTTGCTGTCAACGTCCATGACTCTCACCTCAACCTTTTACGCCTCTGCCTCAGGGCCATTGGCTGTTCCTTTGCGCTTCCTGTCGCCTTGGCTGTGCTCTGCAAGAAGGCTCTGTTCGCATCACTAGAGATGATCTTCCATGTTCCTATCCGACTCCGCTGCCTCTTTTCTGCCCGAGCCAGTCAACACCTGGCCGTTGAGATTCAAAAGCAGGCTCATCAGTATGCTAGCCCGAAGGGCTCTGCAGACAGCCTTCCTTCGCTCATCTCACCCGGTTCGTCGACATACAGCTCACACATTGGCGACTTTGACCTCGATCCCAACGACGACGACGACAATGAGCTCCCTTCGCTTCCTTATATCCCTCCGACACCTGAGGATACCAAGCGGTGGGTCGAACTCTCTGCTGAAGCCCGTCGCAGGGTAGCAAATGTGCAGCTAGACGATTTGAACTGGATATCATGGAGTCCGCCCCCAGTCCCCGTTTGCCGTCGCGTGATCTGCCAAAGGGTATCCCGGAGTGGAGGGAGGAATGGAGCGACTTCGACTTGCCTCCGAATCCTCCAAATATCCCGACGTCAGAGAGATTGAGAAGATGGTGGGGTGAAGCTACTGAAGAGGACCGCGCCCGGATCAATCGTATCAGCACTGACGGGTTGAACTGGCGGACGTGAGGTCCTCCTTCCCAGTCCTTCTGTGACGGAGAGCCAGTCGTTGGGTCTGGGATTGGCCCTTAGGTTGCTGGAAATGGCGACGATGGCCTTCCATACGGAACATGTGCGACTGGTAAAAGCGAACGGACGTTGCACAAGCCGATAGTGGACCAGCAGTCACTTGCACAACGACACCCTCAGAATGGATTGCCATCTTGGGAAGAGATCCCATCCTCGCATGAAGTGCTTGAGTATGCCGTTTCGGATACAGTTCACGCAAACTTGTTGCTGGTTGTTGCAATCTCCTCGGCCGCAGAGCAATCTCGGGACGACAGTGAGACAAGCTTTTGTCAAGCATCGTACAAATAAATAAAGCGAATGTCACACAAGTATGAACTGGATATACGGTTGGGCCATGTTGGCTTTTGTGGGCGCCTCGTCTGGTTGGTAGATTGACGACGGTTTCTGTTTTCGGAGATGGATCAACATGGGCGTGAATTTTTAGACCTCTCTCCGAAGCGCAACTTGGGACAGGTCACGTAAACGTGAGTATGACCCGTGCTTGATTTGCACAGCAAGGCGCTCATTACCGTGAATAGATATTGCTAACGTATCTCCACGTCTTTAGGAACGACAAATGACTTCGACTCCCATTATGTGGCTGTTGGACGTGGATGTTGATACCAGCTTGGAATATGCTGCACTGAAATTTGATGATAGTTGGCTGCCTCGAGCATTGCGAGATGATTCCAGGCGCATGACAGCGACTTTACACGACTGTCGCAGCGTGCATGCTTCAAGGCTACGGCCTGACGAGAAAAACGTGACAAGAGGAGCGAATCAGTATCATTGTACAGATTTTCTTAACGTGGCATAGGGGCCTACATCAGTCTAGACCACACAACCATTGTTTTTCAGGAGTCGATATCTCCACAAACACAATATTGGCCTATGATCTCCCGTCGGAAGATGTGGACGGCTCAAGCTCTGGTCTTTCGTCTTTATGGTTTTTATTTTCAGGCGAGTGATACCCAAATGCGTCGGTGTGGGATCTCTTCCGTTCAGACGGCTTGTCCTTCGTGAGCGGTGCGGAACGAACAACGGGTTTACTCATGATAACATAATCCGGCATCACTACCTTCCCTGACCGGAACTTCCTTGGTCCAGGTGAAATGTCATCCGTCCCAAACCCGTGCCTTTTGTAAAAGCCAAGGGCACGTTTGTTGGATAGGAAACATGTCAACATCACTTTTGTGATCGGAGGCAAATTAGTGGCCACAGTCACATGGAATCCCATCAACAGTGAACCGAGTCCGGAGCTGTGGCAGAGAAGTAGTCAGCGAGAGAACTGGTTAGTGTAGGAGTACATACATGGCTGTTTGGCCATCTTTGCACATGATGGACCATGACACGGCGCGTGATGGAGGGATGAATTTTTGTTTTATTCTTCATCTTTTCCCCCCCCCCCCCCCCCCCCCCTTTTTTTTTTCTTATTTTTTGGCTTCTTACCCCTGTAGCTCCGGCTTGAGATGAATTTCGTAGCAGTAGACGACCGGCTGACCTTCTTCATACGTAGGCATCAAGGACGTGAAAGCACGTATAGAACCGGACGAGCCGTCTTTGACCAGGACGTAGCGAAGATCGGGCGATCTCATTTCTTCCATCTTCTTCCTGGGTTGCCATTTATCTTTGGAGTTTTGGTAGTCATCGTAGCTAGTCTCTTTGATCAGGTCGAAGCATGCTTTGAGTTCCTCCTCGCTGAGCTTCCCGGACTGGACCAAGCTAATGGTGTACTTGGTGTCGGTTTTGGGATGCGACCATTCGGTGGTCCAGGGTTTTGGTGGTAGTTGCGCTGGCGATGAGGGGTGTAGTTTCGAGGATGTTACGGATGGTTGGAGATAGTTGGCGATGAACTCTTTGTCTGTTTGGCGATTTGCCCTCTCGATGGGGCTCGTTGGCGCCCGTTGGCGTTTTGGTGCCATTGGCGTATGGAAGTTGGTGTCACGCGCTCGCTCGTGGTGGGATTGGATGAAGTCTGATGTCGCGTTGAAGTTGAGGGTTTGACGGCGTGGAACCCGAATGCTTAGTTTCTATAGCAAGCAGCTCTGTAAATGACGAAAACACTTTGAATCCTCGATTTCCACTTCCCGCCCAGGACCGCAGCACCACATAAAGCAACGGATGCTATGATATCAACATACAAAGGGGAGGTTGAAGCCACTTCTACGTGATGCCTCATCACACAAAGGTACTTTGTATCTGCTGCAGGGCCTTTCCTATTGAAGCATAGACTAGTGTGCAGAAGTATCTTACCCCGACTTTCCTACCACACACTTCAATCTGGTAGCTGCCAAGCCTGATCTGCTTGCTCCCTTCACTCATCCAAAGGAGTATTCTAATCAGCAAAGCTCAGGCTATGAATCAACCAATCTCATCACAGGCACAAACTTCACCCGCATAACACCCCATTTCCATGAACCGCCCAGCACCACTTCTACGGTGCTTGCCAGCTCTGCGGCTTTGCATTCGGGGATATGCAAGCCGCCCGCGGCCTCGTCTGGGGGACACACTGAGTTTGGAACATGTAAGTTGCTCCCACTCAGCTCGTGATGAGGATGAGTTTTCCAATCTACCGTCTCTACTTAGTTTCTCCAAAGAGCCCGAGTTTTGGCCTTGTACCGCACCATCATGCGAGCAACCCGCCGGATCCCGGACCCGGCCACGCGTGCCGAGACGAGAAGGATGGCCCGCGCCGAATTTGAGAGAAACCGCCATGTCACTGACCTTGTTCGTATTCCTTCTTGTCCAATTTCTCATTTTTTTCTTTTGCTTGCGTCCCTTTTGCTACTGACGCTGGCCTGTCTCACTCATAAGGACCATATTCGCTATCTGCTCTCGACAGGCAAGACAGAATGGGAAAATATGGAGAGGTATATTGATGGTCTGTAACTGTAGAAGAGACCATATCTGGCCTCGGCCTTCACCTACCGAAGAACCGTTCTCTTGTTCATGGGTCGCATTCCTTGTCATTTGGCTGGAGCCGTGTGCGCTGGTATCATCCACACGACCAGACCGTTGCTGGGTTCGGTTTATCCCAAGCTCGTTGCTGAATCGCCATGACGGGCCATCGCTTAAGGTGGGCGACAAAAAAAGGGCCCGTTGAATGCCAGGGCTGATAAACACGTCCCCGTATCGGCATGCGAGTCGGCGCTCGTTGTTCAAGATGGTCCTTTCGCCTAACGTATCGTACAGCCTAATCCTTCTATGTAGACCCGAAAATAAAACCACAAGACCATGAGCGTTGTTGAGCGCTCGTTGTGCACACCACGTGCCACTCCACTGTCGATGTCGTCATCGTCATGTTCACCGGTAGCCCTGGCGCTGCTTGTGTCTGGGATTCGCAGGGCAGATGATGTAGAGGTAGCCGTTTTGCCTCTTGTTGGCCTTACGACGCACGACCTGTATAGATGTCGGGTTGACGGATCAGTCTGGGTCCCTACCTAAAACCTCCATACCCGCCGGCTTCTCTAGATATTTCAAGGGCCAGATATATATATATATATATATATATATATGCTGTGCTTCTCACCTTGCAATGCTCGCATCGCTTCTTGATAGCGGAGTGAACCTTCATGCCCCTCGATTGCTGCTTCGATTGCAGGCCGTTCTTGGCGCTTTGTGACACGGCGACGGGTCTGTTATGGGAGCACATGGGCGTGCAAATGTGGCGGGAGAGGAGACCTTGGGAGAGGCATCGTGTCTGGTTTGTCGAGACAACGGTCTTGGTGGTGTTGACGGCAGTCGTGCGAGGAGCGGCGAGAGAGAGCGCGCGCATCGAGGATGCGAGCGATCGGAAGAGGTTCGACATGGTGACTGGTTGGTACTATCAAGAGCGGTCGCCTGTAGTCGAAAGTAAGCCTTCCTGCCTGCCTGCCGTTGTTAGGTTGAATCTTGACGCCGTCGAGGTGCTCGTCGCTGGGGTCGCTGGGGCGCGCGAAATCGAATTGTCTGCCGGCCCGTCAATCGACAGTGTGGGGTCCGATCAAGCAACGTTATGCGACTTTCGTTTGGCTGCTTAAAGCGTATAAATGCCTAAATGTTTGCACTGTGAGAGCTCATGCCTCTTTCTATGCAACTTCACAGGCCAAAACACACCGAGCCCGCCGCCAAGCACCTTTGATAAGCACAACTTACCTGATAGTATCTGGAGTAGAGGACCAAGTGAAGAGAGTTGCAGTTATGGAGTAGCCAAGCTCTGTCTAAGCAGTACACTAGTACCTTGTCCCCCGCAACCTTCACAGGGGGGTGGCTCTTCTTCACGCTGGGAGCCCACTGTAAACCCGCCATTGATGTCGTCTCTCCAAAGTGGAAGTACACCACCCAACTTAACCTTCCCATCTCGTCGTCCACCACCTCTCCACGGTGACGAAACAAGCCGACAGGTGAATGCCGTCACGGAGCTGCCGATACGGACCAGAACAGAACTGAAGCTTACCTACCTCTCTCCGCCCATCGAATATCCATACTCGCTGTGCCACTCTCTTGTGCTCTCGGTAACATCCCCGTCCTCGTCAGGCGCCCGTTCGGCTTGCACCACCACCACATCGCAAACCAATTCCACCATCTCAGCGACCTTGGAAACAGCACCCTTAAGCTCGCCCGGTCGCCCGCTTCTGCGTCTTATCTTGTCTATACATAAACAAGCCTCCAGCATATACCAGTCCATAACCTAATATCAAGCAGCGCCGCGCCCTGGCACTTCCCTTCTTGCCCTTTAGTCGCATCCCGCCGCTACCTCTAGCGTCAACTCGAGCCAACGACCTAGGCGCCTCGCCTCCCGAACAGAATCCTCAAGACCGCGACTCTTCAATTTCCTCCGTCCCAGATCTTCGTGTTGCCGACTGGCATTGGCACAATGAACCAGCAGTCACAGCAATATCAGCCGGCGCGCCGACCGAGTGCCTATGCCTCCCACGGCGACGAGCTTCACATGTCGGCACATCAGGCCCACTTGTCGTCGCCCCGCGAGTACGCGTCCTCCGGCGCACCACATATCAAGCTCGAGCAGATGCCCTCGAGCCCCCCCAATATGCAGGGCTATCAAAGCGCTGGTGCCGTACCCAATGTTCTGCAGCCCGGAGGCATGTCGTCTCGTCCGCCCGTCATGCAGTCCAACACGGCTCCCACTCTCCCCACGATGCAGCAGTCGGCCGACTACAAGTCCCACGGCTATGAGCGCTCCAGCCCTGCTACCTTGGCCTCAAATTCCTATGACGGCGGGAACTCGCCCTATTCCGCCTACAACCCGACTCCTCCAGGTGGCAGCTCTTCGTCGCAATACATGTCTCCCGCAAGCACCAACAAGTACGCGGCCGCTTCGTCATCTCGCAACGTCTCCAACACCCCGCTGGGACTGTCTGATATCCGGCCTCGGGCCGATTCCACCCTCTCTGATGGCATGCTGCCCGGTAGCCAGGCCTACGAGTTGGCCAATCCCCAGTCTCGCACCAGCAACTACATGGCCCCTTGGGCTACGTACTCGTTCGACTGGTGTAAGTGGCGTCCCAGCGCAAACAGTGCCGGGAAATTGGCCATTGGCAGCTACTTGGAGGATGGCCACAACTATATCCAGATCTTGGAGGCCAATTTGACGCAGACACCACCCGATGTATATGTCCCGGGCACCTCCAAGTACTCCATGGACTTCACCCGCACCGCCGAGGCCACACACTCATACCCCGTAACGCGCCTGTTGTGGGAACCTCCTTCATCCCAGAAACAATCCACAGACCTGCTTGCTACCTCCGGGGACCATTTGCGGCTGTGGTCACTTCCAGCTGACCCCGTGGTCCCCACCAGTGGCTCTTCGATCACGTCGAGAAGCGGCCGTGACGCCCCCATCACCAAGCTCACTCCCCTAGCCCTCTTGTCCAACTCCAAGACGCCCGATCATACAGCTCCTCTGACCTCGCTCGACTGGAATACCGTTCAGCCTAGCTTAATCATCACATCAAGTATCGACACTACGTGTACCATCTGGGATATCCCATCGTTGACGGCCAAGACTCAGCTTATCGCCCACGATAAGGAGGTGTACGACGTTCGCTTCTGCGCAAACAGTGTAGATGTGTTTGTAAGCTGTGGCCAGGACGGCAGTGTGCGCATGTTCGATCTCCGGAGCCTTGAGCACAGTACCATCATTTACGAGCCCACAGGCAAGGAAGAGCGTGGTAAGTGTCATTTGTCGGCCTTTCGTTGGTCCCTATCTCTACAACAAACTAACCCATGTATTTAGATGCCAATGGCGGCCGGATCAGTCCTACGCTGGCTCAGCAAACCATGTCGCACCCCCCACCCCTCCTGCGACTGGCCACGTCTCCGC
Organism: Neurospora intermedia; assembly: GCA_037102815.1. Lineage (NCBI taxonomy): Eukaryota > Fungi > Ascomycota > Sordariomycetes > Sordariales > Sordariaceae > Neurospora > Neurospora intermedia. Next base: position 2,452,173 of record BTPP01000007.1, read on the forward strand.
ATGACCAACATTTACTCGCAACTTTCGCGATGGATTCCAATGTAATCAGGATACTCGACGTTCGCCAACCAGGGCAGGCGTTGCTGGAGCTTCGGGGCCATGGGGGTTCCTTAAACTGCATTGAGTGGTCGCCCACCCGGAGAGGCACGCTTGCTTCGGGTGGTGACGACTGCCAGGTGCTCATTTGGGACTTGCTCAACCAGCCCTCCGGACTGACCCCGGCAGGCCAGCCTGATAACGTGAGGAGTCCTGTGGCTAGTTGGCAGTGTGACTACGAGGTCGGGAACCTTGGATGGGTTCCTCCAATGGGCAATGGCGAGTATGGCGATTGGTTGGGAGTCAGCGCAGGGCGCGGTGTTTGGGGTGTTCGGTTCTAGTACGCCGATGTAAATCAAAATGGTTCCCGGTCGCGAGAGCAGATATCAACCCAGGGTAGAAGGATGGGATGGGTGCATAAAATTCTTTGCGATGGAGAGCACTGTTAATAACGTTTCATACAGCCAGGCGTTTTGTTTTTCCCGGGGAGAGAGGGGGGAGAGGGGGGGGGTGGGGGGAATATCCTGTTGCGTAGAAGGTCATACTCGAAAAGGCACAATAAAACAGCGATTCGGCCTAGTCCGACTGCTCGTTCTCATTCGACTTTATCACTCGATATTGGAAGCGCCACATAAAACTAGTAAGGATTTTGTCATTCACCTCTTCATGGAACATTGGCTGGTACCCAGGAAAAAAAAGAAAAAGCAGAGAAAATAGAAGAAAACTGACACTGACCAGGAACGCGAGAGGTCTCAAAGCCACGCCATGTTTAGCTGCTCACCTACATCATTCTAGGACATATTTTACGCATTGCGGAGTTTCTTGCTCAGTGGATTTATTTGAGGCACACAAGCCACACTGGTGAACTTGTACGGAGCAGCTCCAAGGAAAATCCGTGTGCTTCTCCCGGAAACTTGACATGGGCTGAAGTTGTCCACCGGCCGGATATTCCCAATCTTCAGCAGCAGTGTTCGCCTAGAAAGAATAGTCATCAGGGGTTAGACTTGTGTACGTCGAGCCTCCTCTGCTTGAGGAAGACAGCCAGCACAAGTGCAGTGACCGAGCAGGCAAACGAGAACCCTAAGTAATGGTAATAATGGTCAGCAGTCCGTGTCGTAGATACTTGCCAGAAAAAAGAGCAAGAAAGGGAGTGAAGAGGGAAACTGACCGTGACTCCACCATAGACCGTCAATGTACGACTGGACAACAGCATCCCTCACCTTATCGATTGCGCCGTCGATAAAGTCAACATCAGAAACCGCCTTCGATATGACCTATGGCTCCAAGTTAGCCTTCAGCCATTCCGCACAGCGAAAGACATAGCGACAAGCACAGGGTCAGGACACAAACCTTGGCTACCTCAACGTTGTCATATCCTAGCTTCAAAAGCCGAATCTCAAGGTTTCTTCGAAGCACGGTCTGCATAATCGTGTTCGCAGCCGGCAACCCAATCGTCATCCATACCGTTTGCATCAGATACATGAACGACACAGCAGGCGCCATGTGGGCCGGGTCAATGACCACCTGAAGCGAGATGAACAGCGCGCTGCTCGTGATCCCCATGCCAAAGCCTCCGGGGAAGATGTACAGCGATTCGAACCAAGAGTTGGTGTTGCCGTGCCACCTCAGCATTAGGAGAAGATATCCGATGGAGGAGCATGTCACGGCCCAGATGACGAGGGACTTGTACCGTCCTGAGCGCTTGATGGCGGAACCGGAGATGATGCCGCCAATAGCGTTGCCCATAACGGCAGGGACGAGGTGCGCGCCCGCGACGGTGGCGGACGGCCGCGGCGTGGATGTCACTTGGAAGTAGAGGGGGACAGTGAACATGAGTCCCAACTGGGCGGCGGTTTGGAGTCCCAGTATCAAGAAAGAAAGGATGGCGTCTTTGCTGTGGAAAATCTCCAGCGGCAGGATTGGCTCGGCCTGTCGCCTTTCTACTGCAATGAACAAGACGAGAAGGATGACGCTGCCACCGAGAAAGACGAAAATGAGCGGGTGGGACCAGGGGATCTTGACGCCGCCGAGCTCGATGGGGAGAAGCAGGGCCAGCACAAGGGCAGCGAAGATAAACGAACCCTTGAAGTCGATACGGCTGAACTTGCTCTTCTTCAACTGGGTGGCGTCATCTGTCTCGTCTAGCGTGCTGGTGTGGCTGGGTAAATATGCTGAGCAGAGAATGATGGCGAGGGCTATGAGTGGCACTTGACCGCGGAACGACCTGAGCGTATTAGCGTCAGTTGGTTTCTACTATACTCGGCAGCAGAAGAGGCTTACCATCGCCATCCGACGACATCTGCCAGCCAACCTCCTAAAGGTCCGCCAATGCTTCGGCCAAGGGTAGCTACGAGATTGACATACGCTCTCCACTGAGCAACTTCTCGGAGAGGAAGCAGATCTAAGGGGCAACTGGCTGTTAGCCGTCGCTGCGAACACTCTATCAGTTCATGTCAAAGCCATGCTTACCTGTGATGAGAACGGACACGAGTGCGGACATGCCAGAGGCTCCAGCACCGGATACAATTCGGCCCAGGACAACCTGCGACATTGTCTGGCCAACACCAACAATTGCACAGCCAACCATGAACATGGTATACGCGATTATCACCATCCTCTTGCGCCCATAGATGTCACTTAACTTGCTGTACTGTCCAGAGGCGGAGTAGTCAGCATACGCCCGCAAGGCCGTGTGATTCGATGATATTCCTCACCAAAGTCTGCGTGGCCGCCCCAGCTAGAGAGAAACTGATAATGAGCCAGCTAGAGTCTTTCAAGGCGTTGAACTCGGACGCAATAATTGCATGTGTTGCCATGAGAATGGACGTATCTGTCTGTGCGACGAAGATGCCTAGCAGCATGACAGATATGATCTTGATGACATTCACATGGGCGCTTTGCTTCAACGACTCGGTTTCGTCGCTTCCTAAACTCTGTTCCTCGTCTCTCTCGAGAACTGGCTTGATAAATCGATTGTAGATGCCTTCCCCAGAAGTACTGCGATAGGTATGATAGAGGTAGTTGGAGCTGGGCCGCGCAGTGTCACTCAAAAGAGGCTCTCGTTCTGTGACTAGGGACGGCTCGTTCCCATGGCGTTGAACCATCTTTGCCAGTTCTTAAGCAAGAGCTTTTCAGGCCCGATGGGAATCCTGGGCCAATATGAGTACTTGTTCTCTTGGGATATCATTGTGGAACATACCTTGAGATCTTGGAATGCGCAAGATCACCAAAATCTAAGCTCGAACTCGGAAACACGTTCAAGGAAATACTCCCTTTTCTGGGAATTACCTGATTGTCATCCCCACCTCTTGAGATTCATTCCGAACACGGAGGCTGACAACTCCAGAATCAGCTTATCCCCGAGGTACCTGCGGTAAATGAAAAAAAAAAAGCCGAGACAATCACGACATAAGTGTCTGGATTTCGTTAGACGGGCCCTTGGATTGCGAACAAGATACTACCTTTCCACAAAGATTGGTTGCGGAAACAACAAATATGAGCAAATGAGAATAGAGATAAATTACACCATCTCGTAGTTTGAGTTAGGCTGCGGGACAGAGTTGTCATGGAATCTCTTATAGTAGCGCCCGCATGGTGCAACTGCGCCAAACTAGCACGCCATCGATAACTTCACGCCAACCTCCAAGTCCATCAACGCGGAAACATCGCGATGCAAAGTAGCAACGCTTAGCAATCACAGCCCCAATTCGAAGCCATACTGGCTCGATTATATGACGATGAATACATAATTTGCGGGAGTTAACCCAACAATGAGATGGGTCACAGATGGCTGCTGGGATCCCGACCTTTTTCAGTGCCCCGGGCCTATTTATTTGGAACCTGATGATCATTGTTTACTTCCCCTGTGAATCCCTACAACCTAATCATTTTTCAACATTAGAGCATTTTGTCACAAAAAAAGTTCAAAATGCGCTTTTCGGTGGCAACTCTCGCAGCAGGCGTACCACTATCAGCCGCTTTTGCCGTAGACGGCGGACAAAAATCTCTAGGCTTCGACCATAAACCAAAGGAGACAACAACGAAAGGGGAAAAGAACAGCCCAAACATCGTCTTCATTCTAACTGACGACCAAGACTTGCATTTACAGTCGCTCGATTATCTTCCCCTGCTCAAAAAACACTTGGCCGATGAAGGTACTACATTCCAACGTCACTACTGTACAACGGCCATCTGCTGCCCTGCCCGAGTTTCTCTGTGGACCGGAAAACAAGCTCACAACACCAACGTCACGGACGTATCACCGCCATATGGTAAGGTGCTTCTTGAGTTTTTGCAGTCACTTTCAGGCGTAGCTAACACGCAAAACTAGGTGGATACCCCAAGTTCATCAGTCAAGGCTTCAACGAAGCCTATCTGCCAGTCTGGCTCCAAAAAGCTGGCTACGACACCTACTACACCGGCAAGCTTTTCAACGCCCACACCGTTGATAACTACGACTCCCCTTACATAGCCGGTTGGAACGGCTCCGACTTTCTTTTGGACCCTTACACTTACTCGTACCTCAACGCCACCTTCCAGCGCAACCGTGATCCCCCGGTTAGCTACGAAGGCCAATACTCAGTCGACGTCCTCGCCGAAAAGGCCTACGGATTCCTCGACGAGGCCGCCAAAAACGTCCACAACCGGCCCTTCTTTCTCGGCATTGCCCCCATCGCCCCTCACAGCAACGTCGAACCGCGCTTGCCTTCCTCTTCCTCTTCTTCCTCCTCCTCAGACCCAGCCACCCTCCACCGCCGTCCAACCAACGAACACGACGACATTGAAAAAGCCGTCTCCTTCACCCCTCCCATTCCCGCCGCCCGACACGCCCATCTCTTTCCAGATGTCGTCGTCCCGCGCACCCCCCACTTCAACCCCTCTTCGCGCGCCTCGGGCGTGTCCTGGATTTCTCGCTTGCCGCACCAGAGCGCCGAGAACGTAGCCTTCAACGATCACTTTTACCGGCAGCGGCTGCGCACGCTGCAATCGGTCGACGAGCTGGTCGCAGGCGTCGTGGCGCGGCTGGAGCGCCATGGGTTGTTGGAGAACACGTACGTCTTTTACACGGCTGATAACGGATACCATATTGGTCAGCACCGGCTCCAGCCGGGGAAGGAGTGCGGGTTCGAAGAGGATATTAATGTCCCGTTGATTGTGAGGGGACCGGGCGTGAAGAAGGGGGAGGTAGCGGAGGTGGTGACGAGTCATGTGGATCTGGCGCCTACGGTTTTGAAGTTGGCTGGGGCTTTGGGTGACAAGGAAAGAAAAGAAGAAGAAGAAGAAGAATATGGGCTGGATGGGGAGGCGATACCGCTTACCGCCGAGGACCTGGCTCAAGCGAAGGTGAAGGGAAAGAGACATGAGCATGTCACGGTTGAGTATTGGGGGTTTGCGGTCTCGGAGGGCCGAGTGTTTGAAAAGGATGCGACGAGGTACTGGACGAACAATACGTACAAGGCCGTAAGGATCTTGGGCGAAGGGTATAATATGTACTACTCTGTCTGGTGTAGTGGTGAACATGAGCTGTACGATCTTCAGGTGAGTTTATTTTGTTACGGGCCTTCTTCCGGCCCGTTCTGACATCACATACCTCGTATTCACGATGCTGACAGACACATGAAATGTAACAGACCGATCGTTACCAGCTCAACAACCTTCTTGACTCTTCGTCGCTTGCCACTGGGAAAACGCCGGCGACTCTTCTTGGGGTACCAGTCCAGAAAGTCGTTGCCCGACTTGATTCGCTCCTCTTTGTCCTTAAGTCGTGTAAAGGAAAGACGTGTATCCGACCATGGGAGGCTCTACACCCGGCTGGGAATGTGCAGAACTTACATGATGCTCTTTCGAGTAGGTTCGATTCCTTTTACGAAAAAGAGCAGAGAAGGGTAGAATTTGACCGATGCGAGAGGGGATACATTGTTGAGGCCGAAGGACCGCAGTTTGAAACGGATGGGTTAGTATACCGGGATGGACATCGATGGGATCAGTGGGTTTGAGGACCGGCGAGTTTTCCTGGGTGGGGAAACTATATTTACTTCCCAGTATATATGGCTTTCCTTGCTGGTATAGTCCAGTGGTTATCAACACCAGTGCTTCAATAGAGTTTGTTCAACATAGTTGGAAAACGCAAAAGTACCTAGTTGGTTATACACTACGATCCTACCAGCTGTCTGTCATTCAACTATATTTCTTCTTGAAACCATAGGCATGATATGATGCGAAAAGGGAAGCAAGACATGAGATGGAAGAAACCAAAAAGAGGTGAAAAGGAGGAAACCGAGAGGGAAACAAAAAAAAAAGACGCTTGACTTGCCTACAGCCGGAATCAAACCGTCCTTACTAGAGGTGTGCTCTACCACTGAGTCATGTAGGCTGAGCAATTCAAGTCGTTGAAAAGTAGTTCGGAACCAGGGAATGATTATACACAACCACACGTCATTGCGATTGCTCCTTGCTGTTCAATTCTTCAGCGCAACTGCTCCCGGCCTCGATATTCTTCGAGCCAGGGGTGGTCATCCTACCTATGCTGAACTGGTGCGCATACCTTGGTCAAGAGCCCATGTGGATAATCTATAGGGTAGGGTCGCTTTCCAACGACACTTGGTAGCCCGAAAACATGCCAAACTCCGGTGACCGTAACGCTAACTCCCAAATTCTGAAAGGTCATATCACAGCTCCCCTGTAAACTGTTATCATTCACCCAGCAGAGAGACACTAGTGTAATCCTGCAGGGCAACAACTTCGCCCTTCAAAGCGTCTGTTTGGCCGTCATCCGTAGGCCATTTCCAAACATCAGTACATACCATCAGGCCTTAGATGTAAGCCCTCTTCGCAACTTCAGCTGCCTCGGCCCCCGCGATTCTTCCAAAGACCACACACTCCAGCAACGACGAACCGCCAAGGCGATTATCACCATGAATGCCGCCAGTAATCTCGCCAGCGGCCCATAGTCCCTGGATCGGCTTCTGCTCCTCCCCAAGCTCGGATGAAAGCACCTGGGCATGCTTATTGAACACGGCACCACCCATGGTGAAATGCACAATGGGCGTGATGCGGCCCACGCACACCTCTGCGTTCTCATCGACCATGCCGTCACTGTTTACACCAAGTTTCCAGTGCCCGAATGCCTTGCGACGGAACGGATCTTCCTTCTCTCTCCTCACAATGCTTGCATACTCTTCCAGCGCCTCCTTGGTGGTTGCATCCAGTTCAGAAACCTTTTGTTTCTTCATCAGGCCCTTCCACAAATAGAATCCCATGTGGCCCGCAGCAGCCTCGGCCGCGCCTGGGTCGAGCAGGAGTTGAATGTCCCATTGGCGTAAAGAGGCGCCTTCGACTCCGTCGCCCGGTAGAGCCATAATGGTGTTGCTCACATGCTCCCTTGTTTCCAGCTCGTTGACGAACCTCTTAGCGTTGTGCAGCAGTATGCCACCTTCACCTCTCAGCAACTCGGCGGCAAGGAATTTGACGGGCACCAGTGGATTGGCCGGATCGACGAAACCGGTTGGGTGAATCTGCACGCTGTCCATATCGACCAGCTTGGCACCGACGGCGGCGAGCAGATCGTGGGTGCCCGGTCGCGGATCGTTGGTGGAGGGCATGCCGTCCAGATCTGGGCGGTAGCGGGCCAGCAGGCCGTGCGTGTCACCGCCGAAACCGCCGGTGGCGAAGATCACGGGACCGGTAAGTTGGTGAAGATAAGTACCGTCATCACCGCTGCCGCCGTTACCGCTGTCCTTGGTCGATTTGTACTCGACTCCAGTAACGGTCACGGATTGGTGGTCGGCTGAAGAGCCGCCGTTGCCGTTGCTGGAGACAGCAGCATTAGTGGGGTCGGTGAGCAGCCTGGTGACTTCACAATCGGTCATCAGCTCGAACCGGTCTCCTCCTGCCTCCTTCAACTTTGCGACGAGGGTGGTGATGATGGCGGCGCCTGGAGGCGTCTTGCCGGCGCCACGATGTGTTCGTGGATGACTATGACCTCCGAGCTGTGCCACCACGGTGAGATCCACGCCTAGATCGGCGAGGAAGTTGATGGCATCAGCGGATCGCTGGGTGAGGACCGAGATAAGGGACTCGCGCTGGGCCCTGGCCGCAGGCTGACTTGTGGTTTGCGAGGAGAGACGAGCGCCGGCGGAGCGGACGGTGTCGTCCCAGAAGGTCTCGTCAGGGCCTAGATTAGGCCAGGCAGCCTGTTGGAAGCGGGTGGGCGCCCCGTTAATGCCCGAGGAGGCCTTGATGCTGTTGCCTCCTGGCTTCGAGGCACGTTCCAGCAGGCGAACTGAAGGGGCACCGGCGCACAGGGCGGAGTAAGCGGCAGAAAGCCCGGCAAGACCGCCGCCGACTATGATGACACCGGGACGTGAGGCCTGTGATGTCATGGCGGATGTTTCGGACTGGAACAGTCTGTTAACAAGGTCTGTTATAAACGAGTCGGGTATTGATGGCAAAAGGTGGTGATAGACGACTGCGGCGATGGGACTCAGGACAGCAAGATAGAAGATCAAGCGAATCTGTCGCCTGGTCATGGCAGTATCACGGTTGATTGATGTACAAGTTCAGCTCTGTAACTCGAGAGGACACTAATCACGACGGCCATGTTATTTTATTGATGGAACGAATGGTGAGGGGGGGCGGACGATGTTGCCCTGCGGTCAGATATCATCAGATGTCAGGCAACGGGATGGAAGCTGAAGGGGAAGCAATCAGATGAGAACCGAACCACCTCCTTGGGACGAAGGTGCTGGCATGCCACCGGCTTGGTGTTCGCAGGTGTGATCTCGAAGGCGGTAGAGCCCATCCATCATCCGATGTCTACGTCGACGTCGGATGGTCGAGGCCGAACCGTCACTGGTGCCTGCCCGTTCAATCAATTAGAGTGCAACCAACGTACAGCCGGGGAAAGAGGAGACGTAAATCGCATCGCTGTTGCAACGGTTCATCTTCACTTCAGCCGGCAGACTTGCAAAGGCTCAGAGGCATCATGAGTTAACATGGAAGAAGGAGTTTAAAAAGTTAGGTAGGTGTAGAGGTACTGTAGTGTAGTGTAGTGCCGTGCGCCCCCTCGGTAAGACAGAGCCGAGAACCGTTGCCGGGCGGGCCACCAGCTGACTAAAACCAGTTGGTGATTTTAAGGCACACAAGTTACTAAACCGAGTGCAAGCATGGATTTTGTCCCCTTTGCAATCTTCTTTTGTCTCTTTTACAGTTCGAAACCATGCCCCCGACGGTCTTGAAAATGGAAAGAGCTCCACTGAGAAAGTAAAGATGGAAGTGCGGAGGTTGAATTGTCAGCAGGTGGAATCGGCAAAGTGTGGGGAAGGAAGGGACTTTTTGTTGATGGACCATGCTTACCTTAGTTTTACCACTGACGAATGGTTACTACATGTGCAGTGTCTGTCTTGTCATTACCTGGCTCGCCCAGATATCTGCCATTTTTGGCTCATGGTCTTGGCATGCATCTACTGGGGCCACCTCTAAAACTGCAACAGGATGATAGACTAGTGTACATCAATAATTGCATGTCCCCAGTATCAGATCCAGTGACGTTTGGCTGGGTCCACCTTGAATGACAAACCCACTCACTGTTTGATCACCTTCCATGTGCTCTGCTCCGTAATGCTCTTATTTCCAGCTGTTGACTAAAAACAACGACAACGCTGGACAGCTCTTCTCTTCTCTCCTTGGTGCCGCCAACATCCTCGTATCAGCCGCCGAGCCGCTAATGTGGACCTGGCCGGACAGCACGTGTATCCCGTCCCCGTTGTCCCTCCGCCTCCTCCTCCTCCTCCTCCGGTCCGGAAGCCCAACCACCCCGTTACCCCATACACCAAGAACTGCAATGACGGAGCGGTCTCCGATGCTGCCGCTTGACTGCCTTGATGGCCTTCCTGATTCGTCACGAAACTCCCGGGGGGCGGGAAAACCTCGCCCGAACATGGCATTAAATGATCAACACAGGCTATAATAGCAACAACGCAGCGCTGCAGCACCATTCGTGGAGAACTCTCTCCATTGATCATCACAAAATGAGAACAGAAAACGCGGGGTTACTGCAACACTCCATCTTCTTGGCTCTTCCCCAACCCGGGGGAACGGATGAGATGATAGACAGTGCTTGAGGTCAAGACGGACTAGGTGGGATATGTACACTAAAGGGTGATGGTCACCTGCACAGTTACACTTGAATTACCAGAGAAACCAAAGTGATGCAGTGTTGATCGATCTGATCTTGAAATTTCCCCGGTTCATTGGTAAGTTTGGCTGGCTGATCGGCTCCAACAGGGTCGGTTGGATATGCGAGATCATCACTCTCTCACACTAGATTTCCATTTTCCTTTTTTCTTTCCTTTTTTCGGTTTTTTCTTTTCTTTTTTTTTTATTCTTTTCTTTTTGCAAAGGTCGCATTGCTGGCCAGTGGAACCGAAATCCACGTGTGAAATTTCCACTTCCCCGGTTCAAAGGGAGGTTCAAGGGAGGTTTAAGCTTCCACGTTTGTTTTTTCTCGGGACCACCTTCGTCACCGTCTTGTAAGCAAACTAACGTTGTTGATGGTTTTACGTCATTACGAGTATCACACTTGGATTTCACACTCCGTGAGAGAACTGAGCACTACCTACCTATTTCTCATTCCTCGTTAACGCAACTCTCTCATTCATTGTATAGCGCACGAAAGAACAGGACGGTCGGTCAGTCAATTTGTCTCATCCGACCATGATTGACCCAAGGACTCCTTGGCAACATGCGTTCCCCTCCCCTCCAGTGTACACTAGTGTACTATCGCCAGCCATCAAGTGAATCAGGGGAATCGAGGTACAATGTCCTCCATCAGAGGGGCAACGGCAGTTGCCAACCTGAGGACTTTTGCTCGCATACCATGTCGGTGATTTGTTATAACTCTTGGCATTATGCTGCCCCCGAGTCTGGACCGGCCTGGCAGCCGGCGAATAACCTCAACGCGCCACAAGGCAAGGGCGTATGGGCTGGAATCAATAAACGGCCACCACGTATAGTGTTCTGGTTCTAGGGCTTGGGCGCAATTGATATGTGAGCTTTTCATGATATTGAAGGTTTACCTGATTCATTGGGACCAACGCCTATTCGGACGAGTGGACGGAATAATAATGCAAGGAAAGGGGAAATTTGTCGAGAGTTTCTTGCTATCATTCACCTAGTGTGATCTTGTATTCGATCCCCTGTGAACTTCCTCGTGAGCTTGGAGTGCAAAAAGTCAAGTATAGTTATTGTGTTTAGTCTACCTATGTGGAGTGTTGTCGCGTGACGTCTAGGAACAAAAGAGACAATGTCGTGCCTCTGAAATGACTGCATTTTTTTATTCACTTGGCTATAATCAACGGGAAAACCAGGACAGAGTTTCTGTAGAGCAGATACCGTGTTCTTCCTTCGTAATCCCTTTTACACTAGTATCGCAACCACTTGGTCTCTCTAATAAACCGCACTTTCAGAGTTTCGCCTCCCATGCCCACCCACGTACCCAAAAGAAAACATCCACATTGAGACTCGATACTAACATGCTATTAACATCAAATTAAATTGGACCCCAAAAACCGGTTGCGAGCGAGCCTAGGTATGTTCCAGGAGGGGAAAAGAGGATCTTCAATGGCGACGAACGGGTCCATGCCCTTGAAAAAATCTGAAACTGTGTTCCAATTTCCCCAGATGACCTTTGCCGACTTCCACTTTCCCACGCAGCTACCGGCCGGCCAGAAGAGCCTATAACACACATCCAGATTTCGCAGATTGTCGAGCTTTGTCGAGATTGGCCGAGAATTACTTGCATCTGCTGGCTCAAAACCACCATCATCCCCGTCCGTCCTTCATTCCTTTGTAATCCCCATCCCCACCCCCATCTCCACCTCCGTCGCCAGTCCTTGGCAATTCCACCGATTCCCACTCCCGTGTCCATCAAGGTAAAGAAAAAAAAGAAAGGTGACCCCACAAGTGCGGGCAGCAAGCTCCCTGCACCAAATCCAGTTGGGGGTGTTCCAAAAGCCGGCAGTTATTGGGGGTCCACTTGTTGACATCCTCAATTCGAGCCGGATAAATCGACTGTGTGCCCAGATAGATCCCCTGTGTGGAGCCTAAATGATTAATAAAATATAATAAAACCCTAGCGGTTTAATTATTATTGTAGTATTTACTATAATTTTACTCCTAATAATGAAAAGAAGAAGATAGCCGTAAGGATTTTAAAATAGAGAACTCAAAGGAGGAAGAGACGGAGGTAGAAATAAAATATTTAAAGTTAAGGTTCGTTCAATTACAAAGATAAAAGCGAAAATAAAGTAGAATATAGTCTATAAATCCCTGTTATTCTAAATAAAGTAATAAAACAATAAAACAAAGGAAACTTTAATATTAATAAAGTAATAAAATAAAGGAAGCTCTAATATTAATGAAGTAAAGGAAGTTCTAGTGTCAGTCGCTCTAAATTATTATCTACCGTTGGTTGGTAGAAAGCCGCGGCCAAGGTTAATATTAAGCTTCAAGGTCTTAGCTTCTTGGCTTTGGCCTGGTGGTCAGTCTGTATGGCCCCACACAGGGGATCTATCTGGGCACACAGTCGATTTATCCGGCCCGGTACCAATTCTGTATGGACCAAGTCGAAAAAGGAGGCGCGTGGCGTTGAGTTTGCAGTATATGCAAGATATGGATGATTCCGATGTGGGTTGTGGATATATTAGAGGATAAGACGGGCCACAGAACCTCCGTTGCCCGACATTGCTGCTGAGCGCCAAACAAAAGGGAGGGAGGGCCCGCCGGACGGGTTGCGATTGAACCTTTGGATGGATTGACAATTGCTGTTGTCGGGGCTGATGCCGGGAGCCCGTGCAATGGTCCTTTGAGGATGGAGTACATAACCAGCTTACAAACGTGCCGCATTGACTTTGGTGTAGATATCGAGGACATATCAGTGTTGGTGTCGACACTAACATCAACAGCATCTGGAAAGTTCTGCCGCCGCCGCCGCTTTGGGGTCTCAATTTCCCCAACCACACGTGCGCAAGCGGTGCAAGAAATTTATCTCCGGGCCGAGTTCCCACCACGTACGTAACACGATGGCCGGGGATATGGTTTGATTACATGAGGGCCATCTTGATCTTGGAAAACAAGCTTAACCTTTGCGCCGGGAAGCTTGCGACGGGGGACGGGGGTCGGAGAGATGACAGCGGGGATGCCGACAGGGACGGAGCCGAACTCGGAAGTAAAGCGGACGGGGACCGCCCTTGGCCCACGGGGATATCTTTGACAGGAAGCGCTCAATGGCCGGTTGGACAGGATGACGGGGACGGAGGGTCGGGGGTTGCGATTTCGGCAAGAAGTACCTGAAAGAACCAAGGGAAAAATTAGCAAGTGCCTGCCTGCCTGCAATGCGACAAAACCGTTGGTACCCGCGCCAAAGTCTATTTCTTTCGTCTCCTCTGGCTGCATCAATGTTCTCCTCTTTCCAACCCACCTGAACCAATCACCATTCTGCAACCTCGATTTCACGAGACTCGTCATCCCAGTAAGCGACTCCATAATGGTAGATCTTGGAGTGGATGACCTTGTGGAGGATGGTGGAGATGGCTCTTTGGAGGCCCAGAACCAAGGCAAATTCAACCAAAAAAGAAAAGCGTAGCATTGCCCCTTTCAGGAAAGAAAGAGCCGAGGCAAGGTGGAGTAAGCTTTGGGTTCAAGCAAAGCGCTGGAAAGCCATTCAGTAACCGGGGGTCAGAGGCAAAATGGCAGGGGAGAGACGTCATCTGAAGACGTCGGCTGTGATTTCACTGCATATCGCTTGATGGCAGAATATTGGGGTAGCCACCACCACCACCACCACCACAATAAATTGAGGGGGCGATGAGGACGGGGTGGAGGAACCAAGATTGAATATTGAAGTGATACATATGGTTAGCTTTGCTGGGTCAGTGACTAACTCACAGAGTCGGACATCATTTGCACCCGATCGCTACATTAGCGAGGGAAGACATGCTTGGGACTCCATACATGGAAAGAAGGTGTGATATTAATGATGTGTGTAAACATTTGGTATCGTCGTGGACCCAACCCTTGATCCGGTATCATTAAACAAAAAGAAAACATGAACATGAAATGCACATGACCCAAACCTCTGTGGATATCCAAAGTCGTGAACGGTACCTCGCTCACCAAATAACAAATACCCATTGCGACCCGCTTAAACAAAAATTCATAACGTAAGACATATCAGGGAAAGAACGGCCTGGGCCGACTTACGCCTGGTCACGGTCAGACTTGGCAGCCATCCTGGACTCGCGGCCCTTCTCAGACCAGGGGAAGTGGAAGACAGGGAGGAGGAAGAAGGAGTTGCTGTAAGAGAAAAAGAACCGTTAGCGCATGATCATTTGAAGTTATATGAGGCTCTGCAATTGGGTCAAGGATGATAGTAATGACGCGCGTGCTTGGCAGATGAGCTTGAAACGAGGATCCCCGAAAGGAGCCAGTAGTGTCATGGCATGGTTTCGGGGAAAGCCCAATGCCAAGGCCAGGATAATGACACTGTACTTTTTCTTTCTTTCATTTATCCTTGTCGGAGGGGGAGGTAGATATGTGACTGAAAGAAAAAGAAATCAAGAGGACAAAAAAAAAAAAAGAAAAAAAGAAATCATTGTCGGGGTACTAACCTGCTGTCCGCAATACCAGCAAACGCGTTGTACCAAGCGAAGAAGGCGGCAAGCATACCGAAGACACCGCCAGCCTTGGTGAGCCTCCCGGCGGCAAGGGCGTTTCCGTTGTCGTTGGCGTACTCGCCGCAAGCCAGCATGAGGAAGGCAATATCCAGAGTGAAGAAAAGCATAAAGAACATGATGGTGGAGCGCAAGGTGCAGAGAAGAAGGATGGTGGTGAAGATGAACCAGCCGGTAAGGAAGACACCGACAGCAGACGCGGCCATCTCGGGATCAATCGCCTTGGCTTCTGGGGTAGCATAGGGACCGTCGGCGCCAAGGATGTTCCAGGCCGGGGTGAGAAGAATGGCATAGGAGATCCAGAAGCCACCGTAAGAAGAGAGAGCAGTAGCACCGAAAGTGTTGCCAACAGCCATTTCCCTGGAGGCACGTGTTAGACATGATGCGTGAGGAGAGGGTGGCATGAATCCAGTGATTGTACTTACCACATGCCGGCAAGAAGCTGAATAAGACCACCATAGGCGAGAGCAGAGCCAACGACAACGTTGGGGACGGTCAAGTTACGAGCCTTGAGGTTGACGCAGGAGAGGATGAAGGTAGTGAGGGCGAAAGCGCAGAGACCCAAGGGCGCTGGGTTGGCGAACTTGCGTTCCTTGACTGGGCGATAGAGACCGGGTTGAAATTCACCACCGAAGGCAGGCAACCTGGGCTCAGTTCCGGTGTGGATGCGAGCCATTGGGTTGTGCCAGCCATTGAGCATGGCCTCTTGGTGGGCGGCAGCGACAGCGGCCTGGGCCTGAGCCTGGAGCTGAGCTTGGGCCTGGGCGTGGGCCTGCTCCGCAGAGATGTTGTCAACCTGGGGCTTCTCGTCGTACATTGTGCCAACTTGTTGAGAGGTGATGATATATGTTGGGGCGAAGTGTGTATTGTCGGACCAGGTGAGAAACCAAGTTAATGGTGCTCCTTAGATGTCGATGTTGTTGTTGCAAGGTGTGCCACCTAGAGACCTGGAGAAGATGGAAATAAAGAAAAGGGTCCTGGGGAAGAACTGGGGAAGAGAGGTTGATATAGAGAATAACGATGGGGGGGTCGAATGGATCATCGATTACATATCCCACGGCCAGAAGAGCGGCATGTTGAACATGCCGCTAGAGAAGCGTTGCCGTAATGGGCAAGCAGGGATGATCCGCAGAGGCCTGGGGTTAGCTGGAGCTGCTTAGATCTGCCTGGATCTGCTTGGGTCCTGGGATGAACTGGCTCATCGGTCAGTGGAGAGTGGATGTCAGTGATGCAGGGACTAGGGGCCGTCATCTGGGGGACTGGAGACCAAGTGGGACGCCGTCTTTGGGCGTGCCAGCTCGTTAGTGGCATAAGGGGCAAAGGCTCATACCGGATAAATGCATTTTCTCTCGATATTCCCTGAGCCCAGCCTCTGCTGAATTTCGACTGGACCTCGACTAGGGTTAGGCTGTGCCTCTGACTGGAGCAAGCCGGGTCACGGCTCCCACTACGACTGAGGCTGGTTGCAGAGTGCCGGGGGGCACCCCGAGCCCACGGAGGGACAACCTAAACGATGAGGAGACGGATGCAGGCCAACAAGGATATCGGTGAGAAAGCGGATTCTCCCTCGGCTTAAGGTTCTCTCTTAGTGGGTCGTCGGTGGTTGTGTTAAAGCTGTGAGCTCCACTGAAAGACGGAGAAGAAGATCTGGAAAGGCCGTCTCCTTACTGGATAAAGCTGATTATTCCACCAGGATACGGGGTAGGTTGCGTAGCATTATACATAGTATAGAGGTTAGTCCACAACACTTGCAGTCTGCTTGGTAATTCCTTTACACGCCCAATTTAAAAAAGTCTTGGGGCCTAATCGGCTCGCGTGACCGTAACCTTATAAACGTAACCTTAAGAGTTGTACAAATTTAAAACCCATAAGTAGATCGCACTTTCCCTCTTTAAGCGGGCAAAATCCATACAATTAGATCCCTTAAAAGGTTACGTTTTGTGTAGAGTAGATGCGTAACCTTATAAAAAAGCCGCATTATACTAGCGTAACGATTAATTAAAGGTATTTAAGCAAGAGCGAGCCAGTCTTTATAAAGTATAGCCACTAGCCATCGCGCGCTAGAATAGGTATAGATGCCCCTATTTATAAATCTACTACCCCATTTAGTAGTTAGGTTATAGAAGGTATCTTTAAGGGCGCTTTATATAACCGTAACCTTATAGAAGTAAGTAATTTATTAGTAGATTGTAGCATTGGTACTAGGGTTAACCGCGGGGCTATCCTCTAAGCTACGTAACTATATAACCATTCGTATATACTATTATTATTAATAATCGTACTACTATCTAATAGTAGCAATTTATATAAGGAGTAAAGTAGTATAACCTATTTTAATAATATACGTTAGCGACTATAGTAGAAAACGACGACTATACTATAATCGATAAGGAGGAGGAGGTAGTAGAAGCCTACCGAAAAAAAGTTGTATTTTTTCTTACTATTACCGTTATTACTACTATAGCTGCCTCAACGGGAGGGAGGCAAGGTAATAACCCTAAAGTTATTAACGAAGGCGGCCTAAAAGCGAGTATAGCCAAAGCCTAATACCTATTGTCACAGGGCTAGCCTATGTGCCTTGTGCTTGGTGCCAGCGTATAGCAGCTTCTAAGACTACTGTACGCTATTATTACTACCGGCGAATTGCCGGCAGCTAATTAGTTAGAACACTGCCTGCCGCGGGTCGGTCAAACCCGCCGACGGTCGCCTTCATAAGGCCAGCCTTCCGGGCACTCGGCTGCACACTTCTCTTCCTTTCCCCTTCGTACAATTATACATAATCACATCTACCATCTACCCTTTACCCATAATAATTAATTATACTTTTTAACTATTATATTTACAACGCAAAACCTTTCTTTTATCGTACAATTAATCTTCAATATTATTGCGCGTATATAAGAATCGCTTCGTTAACGAATCGCTAAGTCTAATACCCTAAAACCCCGACCGACAATTGTAGTTATAATAATTATAACCTTAGTCCTACTCCCTTTATTTAATAAATAAAAGTAGGCATTCTTTATCTAAGGGATAAAAGACCACCTTATATAACTATCTTTCTTATATTTAATAATAAGAGTAGTAACTATACGTCCTTTTCACCTGTTAATAGCACTAATAATCTTATTAACTTCAGTACCCCTCCTAAAAGTATACCGTTTAACTTAAATAATATTTATAAAGTATTTAATAAAATTATTAATACTACTAATATTACTGTTTATTAAATAATACTTATTAAACTCCTTCCGTTAGTAGTAGTTAACGACCTTCTTATTGGTATTAATAATAACGAAGAAAAGAAGGCTATTCTCCGTACTTATTTTAATATAACTAATAATATTATTTAAAACTCCGCTTTCTACTCGATTATTGCTCTATTCGATCGCCTTCATTATAATAACCTCGCTTAATATAAAGATATTACCGTCAACTTCGAATATAGTAAGGACGAATTAAAAATTACCTGCGTAGTAGCTACTAAGGTTCAAAACGATTTTAATTAGAAGAACCTTAACTACTTCAATTTAATAACCGAATTTAATGCCCTCTAAAAGAAGTTCGACAATCTTACCGTAGACTATACTATATTTAAATCCTACAGTACTAATATTAGGACCTTATATAATAACCTTACTAAAATATCCGGTACCGGTATTAATACTAGTAAAATATCGTCCTTAAAATAGATTATAAAAAATCCGCCGACTTTTTATTAGCAAAGAGAATATTAACGCTACTTATAAGTATAAAATCTTTAAAACATAGCATTTCCGTATTTAATTCTAATAGAAGTACGACTCCCTCCTTTATATTAATGAGGACGTTAAGATTATTTATACTACTATACTATTAAGTCCCGAAATTTTATTAAATATTTAAAATAATCTAGATATTATCTAGAGTAGAGGGGATATAGATTCTTAACGTTAGAAAATAAGCGCCGAATTTATAGAATACCTAGTTACCCGTTTTTAGAATATTAATTTAAAAATAGATGCTAGTCGTTACTTCGAGGAATTCTTTATAAAGAATATATCTTTTATAGAGTTTAAACTAAAGTTTACTAATTTAATAAACTTCTACGGCCTTAATAATTCTATAAAAGTTTATTACCTATATAATAAGATTAATAAACGCCTCTGTAACGCTTTTGTATATTACGACCTTCCTAAGGCTAACGATTTTAAGAAATAATTTACGGTCTACCGTATAATCGCCAGTAATTTAAAGGATACTAACTACTACTATAAAATAAATATTTATATTTTTAGTAATAGCGCCCCTATTAATAAAGGCTCTAATAGTACTAATACTAATACAGGCGGCGCTAACTCCCGTAGCACTAATAACGTTCCTATTAATTAAAGTAGTAATAAAATAAACCTTAATACTATCGACCTTACTATTTTTATTTATAAAAACGTTCTCGATTAGCGTACCTACGAGGGTAAATACCGCTATTATAGTAGTAATAACTATATTGCCTATAATTACTTCACTTCGGTTAATTATAATTCCTAAAGTCCCTAATATAATAAAAGTAAGAAGAATAAGAGTAAAGGAAGAGGTAAAGGTCGTTATAATAAGGAGGAGGTCCGTACTGCCGAAACTATACCCGCTACTACCGCTACCGCTACTCCAACTATAACCGCCGCTACTACTACTACTATAATTAGTAATAAATATTATAATAAACCGGAAAATACTTAACCTTTATACCTAATAAAATAGCGAGAAAACTACAACAACAACAACAACCATACTACCACAACCAAAGTAATGTATAAGGACTATAGTTCTTAATTATCTAATCTAGTAGAGTAGTAGGTAATTTCCAAGCCTTTCCAAATAGTCGAGATAGGAGGCATCGAGCCAAATATAATTCACTAAAGTCTTATATCCGTTGAATAGCTAAATATTCAATCGCTACTACAAAACGAAGATAATTAATAAATCTTTTAGCATCTTCTTCCCATTAGTGAATAGAGAAACGAATATATATTCCCTCTAGAGGGATGAAGGATTATTCAGTACAATAAAATAAGAAGAGGTAAATAATTAGAGATTACTAAGAATTATTATCTTATTCAATTTAAGAAAATATTAAATTAAGACTAATCCTCTAGTATAATTGAAGAAAAGAATATTGTAATAATCTATTGTTTTGTCCTTTTAAAGTTCGATGTCCTATTTATCCCCCTTATTTCTTTTCTTCCTCTATTATCCCTATTTTTCTACCTTTTTTAATCCATTATCTTATTAAGTTAATCCTATATTCTTTTATCTTCTATTAATACTAACTGTTTAATTCTATCCAATTTAGAAAGTATACCCTCTAATCTAGTACCCTTACTAAAAGTTCGAAAAAAATTATTGTAGAAAATAAATCAACGTATATATTCCTATATACTACCCCAAATCAAATCCTCCCTTTAAATCTTACAATAGGTCCCCTAAGTAAATTTATTACTACTTATATATATATATATAATTAGCGTCTTCCCCTATTATTCCTATTCCCCCTATATCCCCTTTTACTTTTACTAATTAAATCTTTTTCCTTAATACTATTAGTAAGGAGACGATTATTTATATTTCTAATAATATTGTCCTAAATTATTTTAATAATCGTTAAAGGTCCTCGTAGTTTTGAACGAATATTTGGATTAAACCTTTCTTTAAATTCTATTAGAATTTAAGTAGGGTTATTCGGATTATAGTTGGGAAGGTTATTTAGTTTATACTTTATACGGCGAATAGGATAGATTAAGGAATTTACTATAAATTTATAGGAGTTAAAATTAAGTAGTATATTTATAGCTATTTTATTAGGTACTAGGCTTCTACTTACAATAGGTATCTCTCTTATTAAGTAGAAGCTCTTAAATCCGGTTACTAGGAATAATCCTTACTATAAAATAGGTATAGGGGTCGATAGTATACGCCTATATTGAGAGGAGTTGGAGGGGGTAGACGGGTTCGAGGTCCTTTTAAAATCTAAAGGGATTAGGGACTAATTAGTCCTCCTTACCTAAGTAGGCGTCTATACTAAATTTATAGGTAATCCTAAACTACTTAGTAAATTAATACTTTTAGGAACCGATAGAGCTCTATTTTCTAATAATAGTTCAAGGTTTCTTATATTCCTAAGCGGTAGAAGAATTTTCAATTATATCCGATTTATTAAAATATTAAAGGAAAGAGCGTTAATTCTTCTAGAAGGGTTGGATATAATTAGCATTAAACTATAACGCATCTAATTATCAATATTCAATTAAATAGAAATACTTTATCTCCCAATTAATTGAGGATTTAAAAGTAATAATATCGTTGAACGAAATAAAGTTGGAGTAGAAGACGGCTAATTCGTTATCCTAGAGCCTTATAAATGAATTATAATTTATCGAGGCGGAGTTAGAATTAATTATCGAAAAAAAACCGTAGACGGAAGTAAATAAATATTATTAGAGGAAGAGGTTAATCTTCTAACCTTTCTTTATTATATTATAGAAGTAGGAGAGGAGGAGCTAGATAATAACGAGCTAGAGGATAAGGAGCTTTCGTTACTACTTTTATTAATAAGTATTATTAATATATATTAGAATAGAAGAAGGTCGATAAAGGCATTAGGGCTATTATATAGCTAGTACCGAAAAAAGATCTCTATACCTCCTAGTCCTTCTATACGTCGCCCTTCATTTAATTCTTTATTACTCTTCTAAGTAAGATGATTCTTTAGCCAAACAAGACGCTAGGGCCTTTTTTTATTACCGTATATATATTTACACTACTTTCTAGGACGGGAATTCTAGGGTAAAAATATACAAAAATTTTCTCAGGATAGCTACCTCTAAGTATTATTAGAAGGATCGTTATATTCAAGTTTCATTTAGTAGTTTAATAATAAACATTTTAACTATTTCAGTTTTTCTCGTATTATAAGGAATATTTTTAATATTATAGTATATAGTAAAGTATAAGCTTTCCTATCTTTCTCTTCCCTTCGAAAGGAATAACGATATCCATTCGGTTCCTTTCGCACAAAATAATAAACAATCGAAGTAGTCAATCTTATAGTAGTACCTAATTATATAAAGTATTAAAGGTTCTTACTCCTTTACCTATATATCGGTTTCTAATCTTTAGGCTTCCCTCGGAGTAAAACGATTTTAAAATTCCTATTATACTATTCTATTACCCGCCGTATTTCCCTTTCGGTATTCTAATTAATTGTATAATCTATAACTTTCCCTATAGTATCTTTATTAATTACGGGTTCCTCCAAAGTTTCCTTTAAGTATAGTAAAGGAAGCATTTCCTAATCAATTATATTACAATCTAATTCTAACTATATACCATTATATAAAAAGTACTTTTTAACCCTCTTAGCTAGGTAGGAAGTAATTATATTAATACTATTTAAGGTTTTTAAGAGGTATTTATACTTAGAAGCAATCTTTCTAATTCAAAAAGGACTAAGCTAGCGGTAAGTTAATTTTCTAACTAAATTTATATCGATTTGTTAAATACAATTATAAATTAGCACCAAATCTCCTACCCGTAGTTTTATAATATCGGGCCTAATCTTACCCTTATTTATCGAATTGTAATACTCTATAGCCTTCTACTTTATTACTGAGACTCGTTTAACGGTAAAATTAAATTTATATTTACTATTTTGTAGTAAACGGGCTTTAATAAGTATTAAATTGAACTAGGCTTTAGGTAATTTATTATTCTATATATTATTCTATTATATAATTTTCTAAGATAGTAGGTCAAATTCAATTGGCGAAATAGGATTATATTTATAACTGAGGTAAAAGGGAGTAAAATTATAGTTTCCCCGGACTATAGTCCGATTTATAAATAAAACGTAAAGTAATTAGGGTTTCTAATTATTCTTTGTACTATTAATAAACTTTACGAATACTATTATAATTAAGAAGTACTTAAACTTATTTACTCTATTTGCCTTAGAATTATAAGGTAAGATCCTTATAAAAGGGATATTGAACTTCCTAAGTAGGTTTTTATAGTCTTTCCGGAATTCCGAACCGCTATTAACGATAATTAATAAGGGTAGGCCCTATCGATAAATAATTTATATTTTAATAAAGCGAGCTATATATTTTAAATTTACTGTAGGGAGGATATTTACTTCTATATAACTAGTAAAGTCATCCCGTACTTCAATAATCCTAATTCTTTTACCGTCCTTTCTTAGTATATATTAAATATTTAGTATCTATTTATAAAAGGGTTGTAGTAATAGATTAGTATATTAAAAAGTATTAATAAACCGTTTAGGATTCTATTTTTAATAGTTTGGATAAGATTTAATACGCCTTTCTATATAGGAATAAATACCCTTCTATTAGTAGAAGTTAGTAATACAGCGGTAAATTACTTCTCTTCCTTTATAGCTAACTTTATTATAATATTTATAGAAGATAATATTACAATTAGTATTATTATTAATAAATCTATATAGTACCTAATTAATATCCGTAGGGCGCAATTATAAAGCTCCTTTATAGAAGAAAAACTTTAGAGCTTCAATCTTAAAGCGCCGTTATTCTAATTCAGTAGTTAAATTAATAGGTAGTTCTAGCGTTTGGAAGTACCTAGCAATTCTTTAAGAATTGTAAGTCTATTAACCCTTTAAGGGTTCCTAGGTTATCTTCCTTTAATTTATTACCCCACTAAACTTAACTATATAAATTTATTAATCTATAAAGTCGTTAATATCTTCTTCCTTAGCCTTATCCTACTAATCTATTACCGAAGGAGGTATATAGGAAAGGCTATTAGTAATAATATTCTTCTTTCCTAGTATATATCTAACTTCGAAATTGAATAGTCGAATCTAAATAATCTAACGTATAATTATTACTATTAGGATATTAAACGCTACACTATTTAATTAATAGACTATAATTTAAGTATTAATTTTAATAATAAAGTAAATACCGAATAGGTAGCGTTTTAACCGCTTTAAAGTATAAAATAAACTTCGAAATTCCCGTTTAATAGCGTTATATTTTTTTTTAGTATTAGACTAAATATTATTCTTAAACCAATAAAGGTAACGTTTACCGTTAGGTCTAATTTATTTAATAACTACCCCCTAACCAATTAATAATACGTTTACTATAAAGAAAATATCCCTATACCGGTCGTTATTATAAATAATAGGTATAAAATAAGGAGCCGATAGAACCTTATACTATAAATATTCTAGGGTAAATTATTTATTCTCTATCTATTGCTATTTAGTATTTTTTTTTAATAAAATATATAAGGGTTGAACTATTGTAGCGAAGTCTTTAATCTAAATTCGGTAGTACCTAATAATCCCTAGGAAGGCTCTTAGTTACTAGAATTCTTTACTTTTCTATTTAATAAATTTACAATTTTCTTATTAAAAGATTCTAGAAACTTTATAGGGGGAAGGTCGTTTACCGTCCTTTAAGTAGAGGTATTTTACAAGTTCAATTTCGGGCTAATACTATTTGGACTTTTTAATTACAATAGTATAGCTACTAAACTCGATATTAATTAGGACTTTATTAATATTAACCAAGTAATTAAAGATATATTTACATATACTAGGTCTAATTTCGAGTCCGTTATAATTTATAATAGTTAATTTAATATAAATATTATCCAAATAGGGTTAATAGATAGTAGGGATTAAATTATATAGTACCCTAGTTATTGCCTAAGAGAATTAAGTAATAGAGTTTATTCTTCCTTAGGGTAGTATAATTATCCTCTTTATTCCTATTATACTCTAGAAGGTAATAATATCCTTATTCTTCTTATTAAGAGGGATTTAGTTGTATTTAGAAAAAAAGTTAAGAAAGGAAAGTATTTTAAATCCTCCGAATTCTTTACTAAATTCTTTATAATTAGGAAGAATATTAGAATTATATAAAGTAATTGTATTAATCCGTTAGGTATTATTAATTAGTTGAAGGCTTTTATCCTTCTTAAATATTAGGAACTAATTATTCCGGTAGGCGGTATAATTATCTTTTAGCGTTCCTCGCTAGATTTTATCTTTCAATAGTTCGTAAATTCTCTAATAATTAACCTTCGGGATTAGGATTAATCTATATTGCTATACCGAATATAGGATAGTTCTAATCTCTTAAGGAAGGAAAACGTTAGGTTTAATCTTTCCTACGTAATTAAAATCCTATACGAGAGTTACTTTACGGTTTCGAAGAATATAAATAAATATTTCTTACTTTTCCTTAGTTAAATTATTATATAAACTATTAAATATAGTTTATAAATATTCGGGGGTTAACTATTCTCCTTTAAATATATTTAAAAAATGTAGTATAATAACTTTATCCTATAGCAATAAATAAATCTTTTATTATTATTCCAATCTATTTTTCAAAGTTATAAGATACTATAATTTCTATTCTAAATTTCCTTCTAGCTTTAAATTATTAGAAGGTACGTCGTCGATTAGTAATACCTTCTAATCTTTCCGCTTATATATAATATAAGTAGCGAAGTTTTTAGAAAGTATTATATTATATAGTAGTAACTAATTAGCCTTCACGTTAGTAGGTATAGGCTTACTACTTTTATAATTTTTCTCCCTTTTATCTATACGCTTTAACCGTTATACTAATACCTAATATTAGATAAAGTTATATATTTACTTTCTAAATTCTATAACGAACTCCTTTTCTTTTATTATAGAATAGGGAGTACTCCCTATAATTATAAGACTAAATATATTACCTAAATCGTTATAGTCGGTATTATTAAAGTTTCTAAATAAAAGTCTTTCGAATTATCTATTATTAAATAGTTCGTTCTATAAAAACTCTTGGAAAAATCCTAAAACGGCCTTCTTTAATGCGTAACGTCTTTTTTAAATATCCTACAAATAGTCCAACAATTTATTAATTATCGAATCTTCAATCTATTTAAGGATTTTATTTTAGGCTTTACTATTATACTAAATAGGAACTAATATATTAATTCTAAAATTAATCCTTAAATAATTAGCAAACCTATTTAGGGTAGACGGCCATTCGTCGAATTCCTAAGCGTATAGTATTATTTATACGCTTAACCTCGCTCTTTCTTTCGGAACTAGTATAGTTTTAACAATTATCTCTTCTATTAATATATTTACTAATTCGATACTATATATCGAATAATTCAATTTTATTTAAACATCTTTAAAGAATAGCTACCCAAATATAATATTATAATATAATAGGCAAGTACTAGTAATAAAGAAGTATATTTCCTATAGAATATTAATTAACTATATTTAATTATAGGCTTCCCCAATAAAATTTCGTCTACCTCCGTTACTATCCGTATTAAATACCCTAGTATTTATAATAGCTAAACTATATTCTTTAGCTATATTGTATATTATTGTATTAACTTCTATACTAGTATTTAGGAGGGCTCTAATCTTTAATCCTTTTTACTATAGAGAGACAAATAGGGTTAGTAGAATAAATATTTTAATTATATCCCCTAAATATAATAGGTAGGAAAATTTATTTAAATAGGTATATAATTATATAAGAGTAATTACTTTTATTATATATTAGAAAGTAGACTTTAGTATATTTTCCCTAATAAATTCGGTTATATTATTTAATCTCTAATCTAAATAGTAGATAGAGGTTTCGGTAGAATTCTATCTTTCAATTATTTTACCTACTATCCCTTTAATAGATACGCTATTAATTTCGTATTAGATTATAGGAATAATTTAATTCGCTTCCTCAAACTAATTGGCTATTACACTACCTTTATAAGAGATTCTAGTAACGTTATCCTTATTTAGGCTAACTTTATACTAAATTAGGGTAATAAGTATTATTACAAACCGTCGGTCTATACAGTATAACTCCCTAATCCGATAGGGAATATTATAATTAATAATTTTAAATATAAGAGGGTATTATTCTTTAACCCTTTTAATAGCCTCTTTTACAACAGTATTAGCGTTAACAATTCTAATAAACTTTATAGGGAATAAAGCGGTAAATTTTACGGATACGTTTTCCTTATTAGAATTTAGGATTAGTAGATTAATTACTTTATCTTCTATTATTAGCCTAAGGATCTTTATTAACTAAATTATTAGAGGCGGCTAATTAAATTCTAGGGTAGGAGGTTAAGGTATATTATTCTTAAATATAGCAATACTATTATTAATAGCGTCTATTTACCGCAGCCATTTATTAGGACGATTAAGAAAAGATATTTCCCCCGTAAAGCTTATAAGCTACTTATTAGGCTCTATAGTACTAATTTCTTAATTATATAACTTTAAATTAAATACTATACTAACTATCGTCTAACGGGTACTCTCGATTTAACGATCCAAGGATTAAAGTTTCTAAAGGAGATATATATAATCGTCCCTTATTCTACGTATAAATTATACTTAAAAAGTAGAAGGATCTTAATATTTAAATTATTTAATAAAAATTATAGGGGCTTCTACGTAGTATAAGGAAGAGAGTACTTATCCGGTAATTATAATATTATTTACTAATTTTAGTATTCCTTCGGGAAGTAAATTTAATAAGCTATTAATTAGGGGTAGTATTAGTTTTATAATTATAAGGTTAGATTCTTCTAAAACGTTCCTTAAAAGTACTTCCCCGAGTATTTATCCTTAAAATAGCGGTTGAATTAGGTAATCTTTAATAATATTAACTATCCTAATAAAGTAGGTACTAAAGGTTTAGGGGTATTCTATTAGTATTTAATAAATTATAATAATTTTATACTCGGTTAAAAATCTTCAATAGACTTCTTAGGTAACGTTTAATCTATTAGCTATATAATAATAATTTAATAAATTAATACCCGTTATATTTATAAAAACCTTTAAATTACTACTCCTTTACTACTACCGGGTGCGTATATTATTAGGCAGTAGAAAAAACTCTAGTTCGAATTTATACTTTTTTTTTAATACCTAAATATTCTTCTCTTAGCAATTGAAAATAGCCTTATATTCGGGAGATATTCTATAAATTACTATTTAGGATTACGTTAGAAGTCCTAACTTTCTATCTTTAGTAATTAAAATTATTACTTCGTTAAGGATATAATTATTATAGTCCTCTCTATTACCGATTATAATAGTTATTTACAAAGTAAGCGTAGGATTTCGAGGCCAATAAATAGTTAATTTGCCTTTTTAAATATTATCGACTATCTTTTAATATTAATTTTAATAATAGTTACTATTATATTAATAATAATAAATTTAACGTCCGTCCCTATAGTTCTAATTACCTCCTCTACTACCCTTTCTTCCACTTCGGCCTTTTACAGAAGTACCGCCTATATAGCCTCCTCCTTCGCTAGTAATATAACTCTATTTAATTATCGATAAGAAATTAATTTAAACCTCCTCTTTTTATTTCTTTCCCAGCTTTTCGTCGAATTAAAATTATATAATCCTTATTTAATTGAATTCTTTAATTATTTTTTCGATATTTAATTTCTCGGTTAAATAGAATATAATAGGCATTAAAATAGCAATTTGGATCGCTAAAGGAGTTTTT
Organism: Neurospora intermedia; assembly: GCA_037102815.1. Classification (NCBI taxonomy): domain Eukaryota; kingdom Fungi; phylum Ascomycota; class Sordariomycetes; order Sordariales; family Sordariaceae; genus Neurospora; species Neurospora intermedia. The sequence continues at coordinate 2,480,524 of BTPP01000007.1, forward strand.
TTACATAAAGGTTAGTCGGAATTATTATTTAATTCAATTAGGCTACTTTTCTTATTAGTAATTACTAATATTCTCTTCTTAATTAATACTATACTTAGGTTATCGTCTAATAAATTATCCTCCTTATTATTAATATAAGCATTATTTTCGAAATTGAAGTATTCATAGATAATTTTTATTATATTAGTATAGAACTATAATTAAGTTATCTAATAGACCTTTTCCTTAAGTCCTATAATTATTATAATTATCTTTCCAATTTTTTTTATAAGCTTCTTATAAAAGTTGCAAATAATTATAGATTGAGTAAAGTCCTTCTCCTTTTCGGGTTATTTTATTAGAAGTATTAAATATTTAAGTACGGCTTTAACGATCTTTTCTTTATTATAAGAAATAGATTTATTATAGAAGACCTTTAGTATAGTAGCTTTACTATTTATCTAATTTAAGTCCAATACTAAGAATTTTTACTTAAGATAATAATAGAATTCTTTTTATATTTAAATACCTTTAATAATAGTATCGTTTACTATTTCTCTATAAATCTTTCGGGCGTTTAATATATACTATTAGTACTAAATATTCAATTTAGCCTTATTAGAGAGGTAATAATTTTAAACCCTATTATTAAACTCTTCTAAATATTTAAAGACGTACTTCCCTTTAAATTTGGCTTTAGGTATATAGTCTTTTACGAAGGAAGTTATAAGAGTCTTAATTATTAATATTTATATTAGGTACGTATTAAATAGGCCTTTAAGTAAGTCTTTGCCTAATAGGTCTTTACCTAAGGCTTATTATACTTCGTACTTAGGTTCTTACTACTAATTAGGCTATACAATTATAATATTGGGTCTTAAGAATCCTAAAGAAGGACCCTAATAATAATTAGAAGGGGTAGAAGTAGGAATAATAGGATAGGGATTTTAGTAGGTAAAAAAATACTATTTAAATTTAAAGCCTTAGGAATAGTTAGTCTCTAATTTAATATAATAAAGTCTTAAAGGCAATTAAATAGGTTATAAAAGAGTAATACGAAGAAGCGGATACTAAATTCGAAAATTAGGTATAAAGGCGGATAAAATATACGAATATAGAGTACAAATAGGACCGGATTAATTTGGCAATAAATTCCTAAAAGGGGTTAGTAATCGGTTTTTTAATTAGATTAGTAAAAGAGTCGGAAATTAATTAAGTCTCGGAAAGGGGAAAAAAGTAGTTTCTAATATAAGGGTCGAGGAAGGAAGAGTAGGATTTAGGAGGGATAGTAGGAATAGCTCTAGTACTAATATAAGAGGTTAATCTAATACTTCCTAATTAATATATAGAACTAAAGTTATAAAAATATTCCTATTATTTTAAATCCGGTTAATATCGTCCATACCACTTTTACGTACTAATTAATTTGCATATCCCTTTTTTTTTTTTTTTTCTAATCTAGAGGTCCCTAGTCCCCCTTTTTATCTATTTTCCTACTAATTAGGTATTATCATACTATTATACTTTCTCTAATTAGAGATCTCTAATTAATTTTTCCTCTCTTTTTATTCTTTTAATATTCCTTTTTTCTTTCTTTCCCTAGGTAAAAGGAACCTCTTTAATTCTTACCCTCTACCTTTTCTACCTCTCTACTTCTATTATCGGTATTTAAAAGCGGCAATTCTCATTTATAATAATAATATCGTTATTAAAACCCTTCTAATAAGGACTTATAGTAACTAATTACCTCCTTCTTAGTTCTTGAAACGTAATAATAATAATAATTATAATCCTAAGAATCTATTAATAATAATTATTAATATATTGCGCGAAGGAAGAATTTGGAGGTAATAATTAGTACCCTTCCCTATAGGGAATTAATTATAAACCTTCGAAGAAAAGGGGTCCAAGTATTATTTAATCTTTCTACGCTTGCGTAAGGGCTACACATTATAGATTTAGGGATATTAATCCCTAAAGGTCTAATATTAATACTTACCCTAATTATCGACGGATTCTTTTATTATTTATTATTTCTTCGGATAGTTTTTCAATTAAATTACCGCTCAAGTAGCCTATTAATCATCTATTCTTATTATTATTCCAATACTATCAATCAGACATTCGTTTATTTATTAAATTATATAGTTAAACTACTACTATCTAATAACTTATTTATTATCTATACTTACTTACGTTCAATTATTACCGTTTGGATATTTATTCCTCTATTTTTCTTATTAATTACTTATATTATTATTCGTATTTCGACGTTATATCCGAATAGTAGTCGGATAACTATTAATTAATTATATTATTAACAATCGTAGTACGGTTACTAATATAGCTATATATTAAATACTATCGAGGGCTCCGGGCTATAATAAACATCCGGTACTAAAGATCTTTATACTTTTCTAAAATAAAGCTATTTAAACTTCTTTATAATAATTAATTAAACGTCGCTAGTAAATATCGGACAAACCTCAACGAGGATAGGAAGTTATAAAGTCCCTATATTCGTTTTAATTAATTTAGTATAGGGTTTTAATACTTATCTCGTCCTTATTACCAATTTAAAATAGCGAGAAAACTATAATAATAATAATAATTATACTACTACAACTAAAGTAATATATAAGGACTATAGTTCTTAATTATCTAATTTAATAGAGTAGTAAGTAATTTTTAAACCTTTCTAAATAATCGAGATAAGAGGTATCGAGCTAGATATAATTTACTGAGGTTTTATATCCGTTGAATAGCTGAATATTCAATCGCTATTGTAAAACGAAGATAGCTAATAGATCTTTTAGTATCTTCTTCCTATTAGTAAATAGAGAAATAAATATATATTCCCTCTAGAGGGATAAAGGATTATTTAGTATAATAAAATAAGAAGAGGCAAATAATTAGAAATTACTAAGAACTATTATTTTATTCAATTTAAGAAAATACTAAACTAAGACTAATCTTCTAATATAATTAAAAAAAAGAATATCGTAATAATCCGTTATCTTATCCTCTTGAAGTTCGATATCCTATCTATCCCCCTTATCTCTTTTCTTCCTCTATTATCCCTATTTTTCTACCTTTTCTAATCTATTATCTTATTAAATTAGTCCTGTATTCTTTTGTCTTCCATCAATACTAACTGTTCAACTCTGTCTAGTCTAGAAAGTATACCCTCTAATCCAATACCCTTACTAAAGGTTCGAAAAAAATCATTGCAGAAAATAAATCAACGCATATGTTCCCGTATACTACCCCAAATCACTAATTACGTATAAAGGCCTTTCCTATTATTATTATAAAAACGAATTTTAGACTTTTTAAAGTTAGAGGATTTAAAGGAGGTTAGGATATAATTGTTAAATAATTCTACTTCCCCAAATTTAATACTCTTATCCTCTTATATTATAATTAAATTATATAAAACTTATTATATTGCCCTTATTAATTTTAACTATTCCGTATTTACCTTTATCGATTACTTTTTCGTTACTAAATATAACCTCCCTCGTTTCTACTTCCGTTAAGTAAAGAAACTCGTTCTTATTAATAGAGTAGTTAAAAGTATTATCTCTAAAAGGGTAATAGCTAAACTCTATATTAGATACTATACCGAAACAATTACCTTCCTAATCTATAATATTTCGAAGAACTACCTAATTATTTTAGAATTCTTATAAATATAATATTATAAACTAAAGATTAATTATAATTAATATAGGGTACGTTTTACTAGCCCGGTGTATAAAGGACGATATCTACCTACTAACCTCTTTAAAAACCAATTAAAAGTGCCGAGAGCCCTTACTAACCGGATCTTGGCCGCGGTTATTTGTAGTAAGGTTGCCCCAATTCTCCAACCTTTATTAAAATATAATATAGTTAAGGAAATACTAGTATTAATAATAATAATAACCCTAAGGAACGAAGTTATAAGCTTTACCGAAGATATACTAGTACTAACGTTCCTTTCGTAAAGTAGAATTATTAGCTCTATTTAAATAGAATTATTATTACCGCCGCCGCTGCCGCCGCCGTTACCTTCTAGGGTAGAAAAGGTTGTAGCGACTTTACTTACTATTTAAATTAGCTATTAACCTATCTCGCCCCCCGTTAAAGTACTAATAACTAATAAGACTAAATTTAAAATTAGTATTACTAATATAACTACTCTTCTAATTAAAATTAAAAGCCTAATACTCTATAAACCCTATATCTGCTTTAACGGCCAACGTATCTCCGTAGGTACGAAGCACTCCCGTACTAATTGCTACTACAATTTTAATATAAATTCTTTTATTAAATTAAATAATATTAGGGAATTTAATACGGCTACTTTCAATTTTATTTATAAATCCCAATAATTATAGCCGTACGTTACGAATTATACCGAATTCGAGAGGTTAGTTACTGCAATGGAAATCCGGGATATAGATTTAATTAAGGAAATAATTATAAATATTATAATTAGTAACGGTTAATAATATAAAGAAAGTCTCCCTCCCTAATTCTACCCTTTTATTAATAATTTAATTAATATTTATTTATTTGAAGAATCCCGAAAAATGGCGATTTTAACTAAAGCAATCTACTTAACCGATATATTCGATTAGGACGCGCCTCTTTATAAAGAAATAATTCGGTATATATATTTAATTAAAATTTTTAACGAAGATGTAAGGAAATTCTTTAATAAAGCCGACCGTCCAATTAAAATAAGAAACGAGATTATCGCTATCCTAAAGAAGATAGAGGGATAATATTATATTAACGAAGTAGTAGCCTTCCTCCTATCTCTAATTAAAAAGGTCCCGCCTAACTAATCCTATAATTATAAGATTAAACTTTAGCCGGAAGCGACCCCGCCTAATATAAGGCTGCACTATATATTCCTAATTAAAATTAGTATCGTTAAGAAATAAATTAATAATAATTTGAGAAAGAGTTTTATCCGCCCGTCTTAATTAGCGGCTACTTCCCTTATCCTCCTAATAAAAAAGCCGGGCGGTAGCATTTATATTTATATTAATTACTAAAGTATTAATAATATAATACTAAAGTTATACTATCCGCTACTATTAATTAAAAAAATACTCAACGCTATCTATTATACGAGGATTTTTACTAAGCTTAATATAATTACTATATTTAATAGAATCCGTATAAAGGAAGGATATAAATAATTAACCGTATTTATAACCCGTTTTAACCTCTACGAATCTATCGTCTACCTGTTTAATTTCTAGGGCGCCCTAAAGACGTTCTAGAATTATATTAATAACGTTCTATATAATATCCTTAATATATATATAATAGTATACTTTAATAACGTTCTAATTTATTTAAATAATAAAATAGATTATAAAAGCTACGTTAAGGAAGTCCTCTAACGGATAATCCGAATAGAATTTCAAATCGATATTAATAAATACGAATTCTATATTATAAGGATAAAATACCTAAGTTTAATTATTATACCGAATAGACTTAAAATAAACCCCAATAAAGTCTCTACTATTATAATTTAGGAAGTTCTAGAAACTAAGAGAGTACTATAGCGCTTCCTAGGCTTTACTAATTTCTACTAACAATTTATTAAATACTTTTCAATTATCGCTAGTCTACTATACAAATTAATAAAGAAATTAACTAATTAATAATAGACCGACTAATATTAAAAATCCTTTAAGGCCTTTAAAAAGGCTTTTAATAATAACCTAGTACTTCGAATCTACAACTAGTCTAAATAGACCGTCGTTAAGATGGACGCTTCGAATTAAACCTATAATAGTACGCTATTCTAATATAATAAAAAAGGAATCTTATACCCGGTCGCTTACTTTAATTAATAATATTCCTCAGCCGAATATAATTATAATATTTATAATAAAAAATTATTTATTATTATTAAAGCCCTTAAAAAGTAACGCCCTAAGTTAAAAGGTACTTAAAAACCGTTCGAAATCCTTACCAACTACAAAAGCTTAAAGACCTTTATAATTAATAAATAATTTACCCCCTATTATATATATTAATTTCAATTCCTCTCCTATTTTAACTTTATAATTAAATACCGCCCTAGATCTTTATAAATATATCCCAACGCGCTAAATAGGAAGCTAAAAAACTTACCTAAAAATAAAGCCGATGAGAGGCTACTAATTAAAAATAAAATTTTATTTAATTATAATATCTTCGTTAACGGAATATTTATTCTAAAAGACGGGGGTAAGGAGGTTAATATTAATACCGAATATATTTATAACTTAGAAATATTAAATAAAAAATTAATAAATAATTTAGTAGCGGAAGGTTATAAAAAGTCGATAATATTTTAGAATATTATTGTATATTTATCGGACCCCAACCGTCGAATATAATTTAAAAAAATTAAAAATTATATAAAATAGGTCCCCTTCGCTAAATACCGAACGATCTAAAGATAAGCGTACTTCTATAGTACTATCCTTATCGACCCTACTAATATAGAACTTCATCTTTCGTTCTTCTAATATATTTATAATTCGCCCGCCGCCGGCTACCCGGGTTATAAAAAGACCTACTTACTACTATTATATTCTTTCTTTTAATTAGGAATATACATTATAATTTAATTGTACTACAAAGCTTATTTAGTATATACTAAATTTAAACTATTATAATACGCCCCCTATAATTTTTTAAAACTGTTAGTAGTACTATTTGTACTATAGAAGGATATTTCAATCGATTATATTACTTTGCTTACGCCCTATCTATATTATAAATAAAATTTTAAATATATTACTATTATTATTAATTAATTAATAAAAATATAATATTATATCCCTATTATAGGCCTAATAGCAGAAGAATTAGTAGAACGTTTTATAGAGAAAATCTATAGTATTTATAGACTACCGGACTCTATTATTTCTAACCGTAGTACCTAATTTATTTTGCAATTCTAAAAAGCCCTATTATTATAATTAGAGGTCGCCCTTAAACCCTCCTCTACTTTCTACCCTACTATTAATAACTAAACTAAATATATTAATATTAAAATAGAAAAATACCTTCGCCTTTATATTAATTAGGTATAGGACGATTAAGTAAATTAATTACTAATCGCAAAATTCGCTAGGAACAACCTAATTTCTAAAACTACTAGTATCTCTCCCTTCTTTATTAACTATAGTTTTTACCCCCGTATAGGTATCGAATTAATTAAATTATACCTACTAGAAATATTGGCGGTGTAATAAACTAAATACTTTAAGGCTAACGAATTAATTAATTAATTTAAATAAATATTAAACTTTATTATAAGCTAAATATAATAGGCCTAATAATACTATAAGGATAATATAAATACCTATTAATTAGATATACCGAAGTATAAAAAGGGGGATAAAGTCCTTTTTAATATTAAGAACCTTAATACCGGCCGCCCCTATACTAAGCTTATACCCCTCTTTAAAGGACCGTTTAAGATCCTTAAAATAAATAACTATTGAATTACGCTCAAACTCCTAATTAATATAAAATACAGCCTAACGTTTTATATTAATAAAGTTAAATTATAGGACGAAGAGGGTTTACCGGGATAGACGGACGTAGAAGAATAGAACGTTCGTACTAACTATAACTAAATTATAAAGAGGACTAATAATAGGGAGGATTCTATAGAATACGAATTCGAGAGGATTAATAAATACCGGAAGAACGATAAGGGTCATTAGAAATACTTCGTCGTCTAGGCACCCCCACATATACTATTATAACAACTATACACCGATGTATCTATAGCCCCCAATATTATATAGGCCTTCTACAATAGATACCCGGAAGCGCTATACCTACCGGCTTAAGTAGTAGCGGAAAAGAGGCGGAAGGAAAAGGGGAAGGAGGTAGAGCGGGAGGCTCCAACTCCACGGCGGAGGTTACAATAATAACCGCCGATAGCGGTAAAGGCTTTTTAAGAGCGGACTACTCGTTTAATAGGGATTTCTATTATTTTATATAATATTAGTCAACTATATAACTTCTTTTAATCCGAGGAAGTATTACAAGGCTAGCCTATATACCTTATACCTAGTGCTAGCGTATAGTAGCTTCTAAGACTACTATATACTATTATTACTACCGGCGAATTGCCGGCAGTTAATTAATTAGAACGCTGCCTGCCGCGGGTCGGTCAAACCCGCCGGCGGTCGCCTTCATAAGGCCAGCCTTCCGGGCACTTGGCTGCACACTTCTCTTCCTTTCCCCTTCGTACAATTACGCATAATCACATCTACCATCTACCCTTTACCCGTAATACCTATTGAGTAGGTATAAGAGGCGGTTCTATAAATTCTTTTGTATGATAAAGATTGAATTTATAGTTCTAGTAAAATAAATATAGGAGAGGGGTAATATGAGGGATACTAGATATTAGACCGTTGAATTCAAATTAATAATATTTATCTAGATTATTATATTCAACGAAATTCAACAACAAGTAGCCCACTACTTCTTAATAGCCTAGTCAATAGTATTAAATATTATTACACAGATAATACCAATCTTTATTAAACTTTATACCGAATTCGTTATTTAATTAAATAATAATTTCGTAGCGCTAGAAATCGAGTTCGTCGTAGGTAACTAGCGGTTTAATAGTACGATCGGTACTATCGATAGTACTTATATTTATACTAAAATACTGGCGAAGGACTAGAACCGTTAGCGTAATAGAAAAGGATTTATTTTATAGAACGTATTTATTATAGTAAAATTTAATAGCTCCTTTATATACGTACTAGCTAGCGTAAAGGGGTCGATGCAAAACGCGAGGTTACTTCGTATTACCTTACTCAATAGCTTTAAAATATTTCTTAAGCGCTTTTACTTAGCCGACGCAAGCTTTAATTAATAGAAGGGTATTTTAATTCTATTCCTTATAGTATAATATTATTTTTAAAATTAGAGGAATACCCCGAGTAATAAATAGCCTAAAATAAAGAAGGAATTATATAACTTGAGGCATAATATGAATCGAGTATTGGTCGAGTAGGCATTTGGATAGTTAAAAAGGATAGCAAAATTAATATGCGAATTGGCGTTAGAGTACCCTATCGATATACAGATCGACTTCGTATATACTGTCACGGGGTTATATAATTTCATTCATCGTTAGTACTATTAATTAATAGAAGAGGAGGAGGAATTACTTATTCGGTTGTTGGTACTAGTAAAAAGACGTACTAATAAATTCTTTCTTAATAATTCTATTGCAATACGAGTCCAAATTGCAAATAGGTTGTAGAAACTGTAGCAGTAGTATCTCTAAATGAGAGTAAAGAGGGGGTAAAAGAGTATAAAAGAGAGTAAATTTGAATTAATTTATCGATAAACTAGAAGTATATAAAGTACTAATTTGTAGTGCTTCTAAATTTAAAAATTTCAATTATTAAATAGTAAATATAGGGATAGAAGGAAATATACTATAAAGCGCTAGAATATAGAAGGATTATAAGGTTAATTTACTATATTAAAATAGGAGTTAGCGGGCGCTAAAAATTTCTAACCAATATAATACGCTATATCGAGTGTATACGGACCAGCGGATATAGTAAATATTTATAAACAATCCGGGGAAGTAGCTCTTATAGACCCTAACTATATATTGATATATTAAAAAATCCGACTTTTTAAACTTGATAGCAATTTTGGAATTTCTAGTATTTCTGGGTATAAGTAATTAACCCCCTCTATTCTACTCTACTCTATTCGTTATAATTACTACCGCGCGCCCTCCTCTCGAATTTGACTACCTTTACTAACCGTTTTAATTTAACGGATTTAAATTTATTATCTATTATATTTTATAAGACAACTTCCTCCTTTATTAATTTTTAAAATATATTAATAATTATCTCCGGCGATAAATCTTTCGCGAAGTTAGTTTAGAAGTCTAATACCGCCGTTTTAATATCGATTGCGCCGACTAGTTTCGTATTACTAATCGATTTAATTACTTCGCTAATAAACTTCGTAATAAAGGTACTACTTTACCCAACGGATATTTTTTTAATAGGCTACATCTCCTTAAGGTATATTAGGACCTCGAACCTATTACTTCCCTACCCTTCCGGTTCGTCGTTACTATCTTTATTATTCTAGAAATCGGAGTCGGCGGCCCTTAATTATTTAATACGCTTTACTACCTACTTCTTTTACACTTTCTTAGTACGAATAGCCTTCTTCTCCGTAATAATTATCGAATTTCATTTCCTTCGGGCGGTAGCCGATTGTAAATCCCTACTTCCCTTATCGAAAATAGTACGTACTAACCGGATAAATAACCTAATCGCTCTCTCGTTTACGAATATATTTATTAAGAGAAAGTAACCGTTGGTATTATTAAGTACGAACGCCCCTATCTTTATTTAAGCGCCCTTAGTACTAAACTCCTTAATAAAGGGCTCCTAATAGGCATTAGAGTATTAAACTTTACTAATTTAATAATTAAAGGAGGTACTAGTACGTCCCTCGACTATCCACTTTACGTACTTAATATACGTTTTAAAACGATTAAACGCACTTTAGTACATCTCCTATATAATAACCCGGTCTTTATCCTTATTCTTATAAACCTAATTAATTAATATACTTACTTACTATTCGTACTAGTCGCACTTAAATCCCTTACCCTCTTTTATAGTTACTAAGAACCCGCTTAATTAAGAATCTTTAATAGAGAAGATAAATTAATAGTATACTTCTATAAATTAATAATATAGTCCCTAATTCGGGGTTGAGGTAGGGGATTACTTCTTTTAATTAGGCGTTTAACTAACCGCTTCTTCATTATTAAATAACTCGGACCGCTTCCGTATTACACTTACTATTTCTACTGTATTATTATTATCGTTATCGTCGGTCCCTATAGGTCTCGCCTATTTATTAAGTAGCTAGGAAGTATTTCTAGGCGAAGGCTCGACTGTGTTAAAGAATATTAGTGTACTAAGGAAGTTATATTCTATATAATTATCAATAATATCCTATATAGTATAATAATAAAGCGGTAAATAGTCGATAAATATTAGAGCAAACGGTATAATTACGTTTAATACAGTAACTCCTATAGAAGCCGTAAAACTACTAATAAGAGGCGGTAGTTATATCCTAAATTAAGGCAATAAAGAATCTATATACTAGTAATCCCTATATTAGGGGTTCCTATACTACAATTACTAGGATTTATTATACTGCTAGTAATGGTACTACTATAAGTATTAGGAAGGCTCGTACTAGGAATTATACTAACTATAATCCTCTCTAGTAAACTCTTAACTAGTATATTAGCTGCTTATTATTAATATTAATAATATATAATATTTTATAGTACTTTATAGTCGGTTGAGCTTTTCAAAGCCTCAATACCAAAAAAGATTATAATCCGTATAGCGGTGCAGATCTATAGCGGTGGCTTGAAATATCCCAGCAACCTTTACAGTACTCCAACTAACTATATTCTATTGGGATTAATTAGTTTTAGTTAGTTCCACACACCAAAATTTGGGTACGAAGCCCAACCCCCTACAACTAGCACTCCACCCAGAAGTCACTCATCTACTATAAGGTTACGTTTATAAGGTTACGGTTACGCGAGCCGATCAGGCCCTTGGTAGAGCCGACTGTCTAAGATTTGAAGAAGATGGAAGGGGAGAAGCAATATACACAGGTCCAACTTATAAACAGTAGAGTGGTTTCGTGCATTGGGAGTGTCAGTTGGGGTGTTTCACGATGAGTAGACTTTGTCGAAGCAGATGCCTGCTTGCTGTCATGTATATTCTATAGACGAGAAATGCACTAGTAGTACCGGCAATAAGGGGGCACTGGAACAAGGAGGGTCACTCACCCAAATTCAACCAACAACAACCATACACATTATGTGCGTAGTGTTCAACTGGAGTGCCTGTTCCGCTCCAAAAAAAACCCGGACAAAGAGTCTAACACACGCTAACATGGTCATCTTCAGATTAGATCTCCCTTGTGGCCAAGGTTAGAGGTGACATGACCAGAATTGACGCCTAGATAGCGAGGCTAAAAGGCTGTCCAGCACATGGCATAATTGGATATCTGATGGCACTGCTCGACTCGGGCTTCAAGAATTGAGTGCTCTGATCAAAAGGACGAGGGTTCATAGGTGTGATTGATGGGTTTTTTCCAGTTGGTTTCGATGACTATGTAGAGAACAGCACCCGTTTTTTTTATTTCCTGATAGTACTTTTTTTCTGTGGCCGCATGTAGGGTCGCATTCCTGACCAGTAGCGCATTCTTTCTTCTCACACGGACTCCAGTGGCTTACAATTCTGGTAGAGATCGCCGGGCATTGGTGGTTAAGAGCTGTGCCGAGTTAGCCATACTGCCATATAACCGCAATTTCTTTTGCTGAAGAGGGCAAGAGGCTCCTTTCCCGACGCACAGGGGACATGGACCCAAGCCAGCATTGTCTTAGTGTCGACATCCGGTCGTATTCACCAAAACAATCCGGCAGAGAGGTGGGGGATGGGCAACGATTGGTTGGGGAGACATTGAGGTGCAGAGATGCGGCGGGCACAACCAGAAAAGCAGAGAACCAAGGGGGGGGGGGGGGGGGCGGCCGGTGGCTTACTTTGCCTTTCCTGTTCAATTCCTGCATCGATTGCCGGCTGGGCATGCGTAATCGGCTTGAATGGCAACTGAATTCAATTTTTTTTATATATGTTATTTTGAAATATTCCTTTCCATGGAAGACTGACTGTATGGATGTCCACGATGGAAGTTGTTGAGATGGTGGCATGGTGTACACTATACTAGAATGGTGTCAAGAAGCGATCTGCATAGAGTCGGATCAAGTGCCCGGCAACAGAGAGAGTATCAGAAAGACCAGCAAGTCGCAGTCAAGTGGAGAGAAAAGAGCGGACCTGCTCGACTTGTCGCCAGACACACTGTACTGTGTGCCGGGAATAAGGGGAGCTATGTATGTACTGCGTAGTGTAGTATGTAGACTGTTGCGGGAGTGGTGATCGGGGGAAAAGCCAAGTGGTCGCTAACCTCGCCGGTGTTCTCTGGCTAACTGTGAAGGGATGCGCCATCCGGAGTTCCATTGCAGTGAAGCACCCGTTGGTTACATGGTACCATAGGCTCTGTAGCATTGCATGGAGTCATGGATGTCCATGGAAAAGGGCGAAGGGAGAGAGTCCATCCTCATTTTGGAGAAGGCAAAGGCATTAGTGTACAGTACATACTGTAGGCACCTAAAGGTAGTACCTAGTGCTAGGAAGTGTGAGTGAGGTCTGGAATGGATACTCGATGGTTGAGAGTCTGCACCTCTTTTGCCCGAATGGTGGAAAGGTACAGACAGATTTTCCCCAGGCGAAACCGGGCCAAACACGTTGGGTCAGGCACCTCAATCGGAAGTCAAGCCACACAGAACCCAGAAGGAAGGGACCGACGGGAACGGAGCCGGAGTGGGAGAACTTTCCGCTTCAGCACCCTGTGAACTGAACGAAGTGACGGAAGGCGGGAACAAGGAGGGGTGGAAAGGGCACCTTCCCCATAAAGTTTGATTCAAAAGTGGTGGATTTTCTCCGCACGTTCCCCCGTTCCTTCCCCTTCTGAGCATGGCGACAGACATGCCCGCCTGGAAACTGACCAACTGTTTTGTTCTGCCTGCGCCGTCAGCATTTCTTAGCACCATTACGTCGTTGGGCACATGGAACGCTGTTAGTGTAGTGCTATTCGTTAGTGTACTCCCCTAATCCCCCTTTTTTTTTTTATCCTTTTTTGTTTCTTCTTTGAGGTTGCTCCATTCTTTTGTCTCCACGACCAAGCGGGGGAATCTGGGGAAAGTGTAAATGCAAAGACCGAGTCATGACTTCCGTGTCTCTAGTGCTGTGCATGATGAGACACTCAATTGCTGCTGACTGAAACTGAATGGCTTGACTGTTGAAAATCGAGTTGACAGTGGTGACTGGTGAAGGGAGGGGCGTTGCGGGGAAGTGGATGGAATTCGGCAAGTACCGTTGTACCGTCGTTCATCCAGTCTTTGTGAAAGATGTTGAGGGCTTGCTTGCCCTCAGTCAGGGTCATGCAACTATCGGTGCTTTTCCCAATCCCCGTTCAAAAAAGTCTGACACTCAATTTCTTCCACTTCCTTTGTACACTACGCAGTACTTCGCCTGCCAACCTGCCCGTGCTGCTCTCAATTCGATACCCAATGCCAGTGCCGTGTGCCTCCTGGGATCTCCCAAGTTCTACAGTATGGCTTCTTCTCATAAGACGGACGGGGAAAAAGGGTCATGCTGATTTGTGCTGACGGGGTCCAAGACCCAGCCGAACGACTAGCCTCGGCCCTTCTCTACCAGAGATGTGGCCATTCGTAATCCATCACGATCCATCCATCGACATCCAGCCTCTTGCTTTCCATCCACCTGGCACTTGTGTGTCTGTCTTCCACGGCCATTGACGGCATTTTGACACCGCAAACCCAGAAAGAATCATTGGAAGCTGAGTGCTTCCCGTGTACACTAACTACCTCTACTGTTTGTGCACACTTTGACAGTCTCACGATTATCACGGCACCTGTGCACACCTGTCTCTCTGCTCTTTGAGATCCACACAACCCCCATCGTTCTGTAGGCCTTGGCGGATGTGCGGCTCGTTCGCCGGCAAAATTAACCACACTACAACGACAGATTGCTACACTGCCTGCAGCTCATACCTACACTACACTAACCTCCTGGCAATGGCATGTTAGCATTTGTCTGGGCGTTATTTCTCTTGTGAGTCTCGACTGTTGCTCCAAGTGGAGGTCCCAATACCAACAGCCCCGGGGCAGACATCCGTTTCGGTCAAGCAACGCCGGCAGTTCTCTCTGCCATTACCCATGGATTTCTCTGGCATCAAAGGTAGCCTTCATCCATGGATGCCTTGGCAAAGATCGTCAGGGGAAGTAGCCATCTTGATCATAGATTGGGAGAGTGGTTGGATGCTTGGGCTGTCTGGTTATCAAAGAAAAAGCCAGCTAGCAAGCCAGCCAGCCAGCCAGCCTCCTGGGATTTTCAGGAACATCAACAGACAGACAGGCTCACACAGACAAGTGCCCGGTCTGACTACCATGTTGAAGCGTGCGTGTTCCGTATTCAACTTTCATGATCCCAATCATCATCCTGGCGGGAATGCTACATAGTGACACTACGGCAATTATCTACCAATAGCAAGACCCCCCGAGATGAACACCACGTTGTCACAAGTACTCTACGTTCCCTCTCTGCCTCTACACCTCCTGTACCCTTTCCCTTTGAAGATCCGTCGACGAGGGGGGCCGGTGACATGCCCATAAGAAATGCCATTAACGCTATGGAGCACGTTCCCGTCGCTGATACGACGTCACTTGTACCAAGAAGGGAATTGCGTGGAAAACGAAAAGTACTGATGTGTTGCAAGGAAGAGAAAAATTTTCATCGAAGGGGGGAAAGGGAGATTGGAAAGATGACCAAGATCAGGATACGAAGAACGAACTGATATTATTTTGGAAGTAGGAAAAAAAAAAAAAAAGGTTAGAATTATAAACACAAAGACAGGAAGATACTAAGACATGGGAACATCAGATAACATGGCCAAAAACATGTGCACGAGATGAAACTGACAACCACAGAAATAACTTAAAAAAACCAACTCATCAAGGGAACAACAAGAATAACAACAGAGTTCTGAACACCAGCATTGTCACCAAGTGGAATGCCAACGCCTCGTTGCACATCATCTGCCAAATCTGTTTCTCCCTGATGTTCACCTCTTACCTACCCACCCACCTTCACTCTTCCTCTTTCCTTGCATGTACCTTAGCATATCTTCATCATATTCCTTTTCTACAACTCATAACCGCCCGGGGTATTGCTTCCCTCTTCAAATTCAGACTTTCCCCTTCATTTCCTCCTTGCCCTCTTCGATTCTTACCTTCTTCCCCTTCCTCCTTCCTCCTTTCTCCCCCTTTCCCATCCCCCCTTCACCCCCAACTTAATTTGGCTGAGTACTGAACCTATGTAGCTTACCTACCAAAGTACCTAGAGGTATCCGACACTCCAACACCTCAATCCCCCCACCAAATGATCAAGTCAACACATGAGACCTTCAAATAAGCTTTGCGGCTGCACTTGCCTGACACCTTGACCCAAGGCGCTTATGCATTCCATTGCGTAGGTTGGCATTAGCTTATCGACCTCGTGTCACTTGGCGTCAGCTTTGCATTCTTGACATCTTGGCTCATTCCTATAGCCTTCATAAAGGTCTCGGCTTGTCATCATACTATCACAAGACGGGTCAAATCGGATCTGTGCATGCTCAATGACCTTTTTTATAGTAAAGTCCGAAACTAAAAGTGTTTTTATTTCTTGGGCACCTTATTTATCACCTAGTATGAACAAATCCCGACATGGAAAGGATAAAGTACAAAAGCATATGGTTCCCCAAAAAAGTAAGCAAAAATCTCAACCACTATGGTAGAGTAAGAAAAGATCAAGACTGTTAAACCACCATCAACCGAGACCTATAACCTCCTTTTCCCTCCATTCAGCCAGAAGTTAGCACATGCGTTGTTTCATCCTTAAACCGAAAGGGAATATTTATTGTAGTGTGCTCCATCAAGGCTTCCACTGACATCCTTCACCCAACTCCATTCCACGTTCTATGATTTCACCTCATCCTCTTAAATATGGCTCTGTTGATTATCGTGGCGTATGAAAATCATGTGTAGACGATCAATCAACCACTAAATGGTCGGCCCACCCTGGATAAGAAGAAGTAGGTCTCCAAGGGCAGAGGAGACGTGGATGGTACAGTCACCGGTGAAGATGAGGATGATGTGGTCACCGACGTCTCTGATGCCGGCAAGCCAGAAGGCCCATTCGGGATCGGAGATGCATCAGTGCCACACAAGGGAGTGGGAATAATGGTAGGAACAGACCTAGCTGGTGGAAATGAGCAATGTTCACTTGCTGCCGCGGTTGAAGGCACTGTCACTGTTGTTTCTGGTATTGTCACGGTGATTTCT
Organism: Neurospora intermedia; assembly: GCA_037102815.1. Taxonomy (NCBI): domain Eukaryota; kingdom Fungi; phylum Ascomycota; class Sordariomycetes; order Sordariales; family Sordariaceae; genus Neurospora; species Neurospora intermedia. Next base: position 2,497,580 of record BTPP01000007.1, read on the forward strand.
GGTTCAGTGACAGTTGACGTGAGGTTTGACAGCGTAGAAGGGACAGAACCACTGGACTCCCATGGGACTGATGACGAGAGAGATGTTACCACGGTCGAAGATAGTAGGGATATGATAGATGATGGAGAAGATGAGCTGGTATACGATGGCGGTTGTTGCGGAGCGGCGTTGGCTGTCCCTGTCGGAACTGACGGCTGGGTTGCTGGACTTGATACAGATGGCATCGATGGCAAAGAAGTCATGCTAGAGTTAAATTGGTCCCCGACCGGGACCGTGCCACCTATGCTCATAAAAGTGGAAATCCCTTTTGTTGTGTTTCGTGTGATTGTTATGCAACTGGTGGTCGTTGTGCTGCAAGCTGTGACCGTTGTGGTGCAGGGCGTCAGAACGGCCCTTTCGGGGGGTGTGTATTTGGTCGTATCGTTCAGCTGCTAGCCAACGACCATGTGTGCTTCGTCAATCATGGACTTTACTTTTGCAACTTCTGAAGCAGCCATCCTTTGGATCTTATCCATGGCAGCAAAAACGATAGTGCTGACACTGGATGCCATGTCTTCCACGTCAATGGCTGTGGGTTTTATCTGCATGTTCTTGAGGGCCACATCAGTGACGATGGCAACCATGGGGACTTCTTTCTCAGTGCTAATATCATCTTCATTCAAATCATCCTCGTCTGCTGGCCACTCCCACACTGCGCTTGTCATGGGCAGAAGACTTTGCCGAACTGCCCCGGTGAAGTCTGCCATTTCCGTCTGACCTGGACTTAATGTTGGCAATGTAAAGTTCACCTCAGGTCCCGGAGCCTTGGGAACGTGGCCAGTAATACTCCAAATACTCAGAGCGAGGTTTCCGCCGCATGTAAACTCAGGTTCTCCCTCATAAGGAATGCCGCAGTCCGACTCAGCAATTTGCCAGGAATCAACTACTTTGTCTCCGCAGAAGCACATGTAGCCGGCCTCCGTACCAGCCAAGCGGTACCCAAGGGTTTTGCAATATGTAATGCAAATCCCCGTCGTCATGCCACCGATCACCGTAGCCGTAATCGATTCATTCTGTAGCGCTCGAGCCGTATCATCTTTGTAGCACCCCCCATATTGCCAGCCTGCTGTGGCAGGATGTATAGTTCCGGCTGCAGCGGCAGTCTCATATACGGTCAAGGATTGTGTTGAGGTAATGGTGATTTCCACGACAGCGCCTCCAACGGGGGCATTTCCAGAAGTGGCCACTGTGGACAGGTTTACAGTAACGCTTTCGGGAGCAGTAGTTGGCAACGGAATACAAAACCACCCGCTAGAGCAGTGATAGCATGGCCATCCGTACCCACAGGGGGCTGGCAGCGCGGGAGTGAGAGGCGGTGGACAGAACCATCCATTGATACAGTCGTCGCAAAAGTAACCCTGACCAGGACATGGACCTGAACCAAGACCGCTGAAGGGTGACGATAACGAGGTAACTCCAGAATTGTCTCCATATCCGAGAAGGCCTCGGGAGCCAGAGACGCTCCCAGACCCGTTGCTGCTCAGCCTACCTGCATTGTTGGCTTCTTCAGGGTTGGTTCCGGACCCAGAAGTACTACCTGAAGAAGAGCCGCTATCATCGGATAGGCAAGGAAGACCCGTGGGACATAAAGGACACGGAGGCAGAGAGGGGCAAGTGAGCATCGAGGTTCTAGTACCACTATTAGCAGAGAAAACGATGGTCGCACATAGCAGCAGCACTTACGGTGTGCCACCGAGACAGGTAGCAATGATGCTGAGCTCCACGGACGTGACCGTGATGGTTTGTGTGCTGATGGAGACAACGGATATTATCTTCCCTGCTCCCCCTGCCTGAGGTAAGAGACTGTTTGAAGCTCCGCGTCTCAAAGTACAAGTTGAAACTGAATCACTGCTTATCTGGAACACAGGGTCGCTGGTTGGCTGTCCTGAAGCGCTCACAAAGACTGTAGACACAGAAGCTGGAGCTTGTACTGTTGAAGCAATTTCCGATGCTGAACCAGTGATAGGAGTTGTCGAGCTTGGTCCCTTTATAAAGGGCGCCGTCGTTTGGATTGAGCTGCACGGGACGGACACTGGAATGACAGAGTCGCCTACCAACATCAACCGTGAGCACATTACACCAACAGTCTCGGAAGAGGCTGAACCCGCGGCCACCGTGACTTGACTGATCAAACTGTCAATTGGGGTATTTGAAACCATGCTGGCCAACATCGATGCTATAACGCCAACAACGTTGCTGGCTAATGCGGTGTTTGAGGAACCCGCAACGCTTGAGAGTGACCCCACAAATTGAGAAAGGGGTACAGCAGTGGGAAGTGATATACCAGAGAGCTTCGACAGAAGGGTTGTCGGGATCGATACCTCAATGGTCGTCGAAGAGAGATTTGGGGTGATGGCCGGCAATTCTGACGTCAAGAGCGTAGCTTCTGATACGACCGCTTGGGTGAGAGAAGGCACTTCCGAAGCAAGCACTGCTGTTAAGGAAGCAACATCGGGCACAGGAACCGACAGTTCTGAGATAAGAATCGATTGTATGGACTCTGAGAGTGGTTGAGCCGACGGTATGTCCGTGCTCAACGTGGGAATCAGTGGTGTTGTCTCCGAATTAAGGAGCGGGATGCTAGCTGTTGGTAGAGGAACACTTGGCATGATGGCACTTAAGATCGAGGCAATGTCTGGCGCTGGAAGCGAGACTATCGGTACAGACACAGGAATAGAAGCTAGCTCAGATGAAACCAACGCTGTGAGAGTTGCCGGCAGGGGAAGGGAAGCCATCTCCGACATGATAATTGCCGAGAGCGACTGGAGTTCCGAAATCGAAACCGGAAGTTCTGAGCTGGCCATCGACTGGAACGACTGCAAGAGTGGTAGGACTGATGGCAGGTCTGTACTCAACAAGGGAATCAAGGGCGTAATCTCAGATATGAGAAGCGGGATGTCAGATGTCGGAACCGCTGCGGTTGGCAGAATGGCACTTAAGATAGAAACTACCCCCGGTGTTGGGTTCACGTTGGTTGGTACGGGGAATGAAAGCGGAAGTGACAATCCTGGGCTGAGGAACGGCGGTTGGCCCGAAGAGGTCGGGCCCGGTACTGGTATAATCGGTGGTAAGGTACCTTCCGCCAACATAGTGGTGTCCTGCTGTACTCCGGGCTGAAGAACACTCTCCAAAGCCGGGATGAGGGATACGAGAGAAGCAACATCTGTAGGAAGCGTAGCGATCGGGCTGACCATTGCCGTACCGATGTTAGAAAGACTGGTCGTTAGTGAACCAAAGATGGTGTTGAGCAACGAGATGAGACCGCCGATGACTGCAGAGTTCGAGTCGAGTGGAGTTGCGGTACTACCAGTACTTGTAGTAACCAAAAGAGTAATTTGGGTTGGAGGATTGAGCAGTGAAGACAAGATATCAGGATCGAGTGTCAGGCCAGGGGCACCCAGTTCGTCTGACTTGGACTCCTGAGGCTCACCATTTCCTACCTGGCGGTGGACATGTCGAAGGACCGGGGTTGTTCCTGTCTCCTTGCTGTCCGAGACAAGGTTGGAAGCGAGGCTGATGGGAAGAAGGAGTAGGGGTAGCAGGTAACGACCAGCAGACGGCATGGTAGCCAGAAAACGACTGTGTCGACCCGAAAGAAAGAAGAAGGAAAAGAGGCCAGTTGTGTAGGTATGTAGTTGATACACTTCCAAGGGCAGAAGGCCAAAGAGGTTCCAAAACTCACAAGTCCAAAGCTCGTAGTCCAAAAAGAAAAGAGGGAAACGAACGGTGCTCAGCCTAGCAGAGTATTGGTGATGGAAGAGAACATGGAGAAGAACAGAAAAAACATCGCTCGGGGATTGGGGGAGATGATGCTCTTTTGTCAGGCCGGAGAAGCGATTGCTCTTTCCCAGTCGACTCCTGCACAACCGCCATCATGGGAAAGGGGCAAGACCGACCGACCCTTGAGGAACAGTCACGACTAGTGATTGGATGGTACTATCCCATGGTCAAGTCTCGAGTCCGTTCCTACCGCGCTGCCTCACGGACAGGCCATTTCCAGTATAGAGAGCAAGTGGAAGGCTACCGCTCCACGCTTGGGACTCTTGTACGTGATTTCAGTGTGAACCGTGTCTACTGAGCTGTTAGCAACCGCGAATCATACAGCATGTTGAGCTCGCAAACCAAACAAACAAGTGTCCATAGCATGAACAGCGACGACCCTTGACCGCATAGAACACATTGTGTCCTACAACGCTACCATCCATAACATTCAATGATTCGCTGATTCGAATGGGGGCTCTGACGTTGTTGGTCATTTCATCAATTTTGGGACTCAGGCCGATCGCACTAGGTATTTGGGACAACAGCCTTCATCTATTCCATTCCCGGAGCCCATGCAATCAAATAACCACAGACGCCCGAAAGAATCCTTCCATCCTCGCTAGCTGAAAGCAACTTTCAACCAGTCGCTTAGTTGGCGTAACGCTTGCCCTCACGGAGGGTGTCAGCGAACTCCTCAAGAGGAGAGCGGGTCAACTTGGTCTCCTTCCACAAGTTGGGGGTAAGGAAGCCATAGGTGTTGGAAACAGCGGCGAAAGTAGCCTTGAGAGTGTTCTCAAGGGTCTTGGTAGAGCCGGAAGAGGAGGTGTAAGCATCCTCGATACCGGCGAGCTGGAGAAGACGCTTGACGGCGGGGGAGGCAACGAGGGAGGTACCACGGGGAGCGGGGATAAGCTATGAGGATCGCAGTTAGCGCCAGTTCCAGCTTCTCTAGTCAAATATCGGGTATAACTTACGCGGACGGTGACGGAACCGCACTTGCCAGACTCCTTGACGGGGAGGGAGTGGGGGAGACCGAGGTTGGCGCCCCAGTAACCACGACGAACGGGGATGACGCTGAGCTTGGCGATGATGATGGCAGCGCGGATAGCAGTAGCGACTTCCTTGGAGGTCTTGATACCGAGACCGACGTGGCCCTCGGAGTCACCGATGATGACGATGGCCTTGAAGCGGGTACGCTGACCGGCACGGGTCTGCTTCTGGACGGGCTTGATCTGCAGAGGGGGAAAAACAACAATATCAGCATGCCAGTTTCGTGGTGTTTCAAACACAGTTCCCCCCAATATCGTCGCGAATCCTGCGATTCTCGCTCCTCCTTCTCAACCTCATCCTCCGGGCATCAAAGAATTCGTTGCTGCGCACCTTCATGACCTCATCCTTGAGCTTGGGGAGGAAGAAGTCGACGATCTGGTACTCCTTGATGGGGAGAGAGTGGAGGTAGATCTCCTCCATGCTCTTGATCTTGCCGGCCTTCACGAGACGGCCGAGCTTGGTGACGGGCTGCCACTCCTTCTCCTCGGACTTGCCGCCGCGACGGCCACGGCCACGTCCACCACGGCCACGGCCGCGGTCACCACCACGATCGCCACGGGAAGCGAAGCCGCCGCCACGGGGGCCAGAAGTTCCACGATCAGCCATTATGTCGGTTTGCCGGTAGGGTATCGGAGACGGAGGGTCTGTTGCTGGTCGTCGTCGTGGACTGGTTGAGGAGTGCAGATACTCGACGTTTTTCTCGGGCGCCTGGTGGGGGTCGCAGCTTTTCGCTGCGATTTCTGGATTTTGCTGGTGCGCTCCGCCTTTGGCACCAACCCTAACGCCCACCTCATTGGCCACTCGCGGGGTTTGACCCGTTTGGCAGCCGGAAGGTGGGGTAGATTTGGGGTCACAGCTGTCAGACTTGGCATGGACAATGAGTGTGCACGGACCAGACTGTCTGCTTCTCAGCCCAACTGCTTGCTGTAGCTACAGGACTGGCCGCCGCGAACTTGCAATCGTGAACCTTGAATGCCGGGGCGGTTTCATCATGGGCAAATTGAAGCCCCACTGCGAACATTGAAGTCCATCCCTCCCTCTGTCGGCCATCGGGGTTCTCACTCTTTGTCATCACCAACGCGTGGAGATTCCAGTATTGGACCGACTCATGTCAACAAATCTTTTCAATTCTGTCGATAGTTGTTGCGGACTTCCTCGCTGTCGCTGCAGATTCCAAGTGAACACCCGATATCAACACCCATTTGCAAATGCACATTACCTACCTTGTCGCATTATATCAGATGGTTCAGTGGAGGTGTTCGTCTCTTAGTTGCGACATGTGCCTCCAGTCTGTCGGTCTCCATAGACTCATAGAGGCATCTAACTCACACAGAACGACCTGGTATTGCACGTCCCTCTTCCAGGGATCACACGCTGATATGATCAGGAAGAGAGCCGTGTTCTGAATAAGTGCCCAAAGGACAAATCGATTTTCCTATTGTACCTAGCCGGAAGAAGGGGGCATCATCAGATTCCATCAAAACGCCTATGCGCCGGAAACTTAGCCTATAGTAGAGGATGAACTGAGTACCCAAGTCCAACACATGCTCCTGCGTTCCCGATATGCCCACGGCCATGACCATTTCCCTCGTAGGTAGGATCAGTAAACGCCTAGAGACGCCACGAGATGATTGCTTGCTTATTTGCAAATGAAGAACATTCCAAAAGACAAGCTCTTCAAGCAGAGGGGTTGGCGTTCATCTGGATTCGATGATATGTCAGCACAACTGCGACCTGGAAGCAAAAGCATGAGTGAGCCCTCCTACCTTGCGCTTGCCGCCAGGACCGGTGACAACGTTCACGAAACGGCGAGTGTAGATTTCGCGCTTGTGAGCACGGCCCTTGGGGGTCTTGGGCTTCTCCTGGGGCTCAACCTTGGGAGTCTGAGACTTGACCTTGCCTGAAGATGGGTGTGAGTTTTGGTGATGAAGGTGTGGCGAAATGGCATCAAAAACTGCAACTTACCGGCACGAGCAAGGGAACCGTGAACTTTGCCCATTTTGAATAGTAGTGATGTAGTGGTGGTGAGTGGCTTTTTGTGTCTGTTTCTGAGTGAGTATTGGACGGCAAATGGGCCGAAAAGGGAACAACACAAGAGTTTGGAATGATGTGAGAAAGGGACTCGGGATATTATATACCTGTATCTGGCAGGTAAGGTAGGTATTCGGCCGTGTCAAACATTCACCGATGACTCCCGTCTGTTTTGTCGTCCCGAAAAGGGCAGTCGGGGGCCAACCGCTAGTGTACTGTAGTGTACGCCAGTAGAGGTAGTCTTCCACTCCGGGGGAATTGCCAAGAGAATTGCCCCCTGGCGACACGAGAAAGAAACCGAGCCGGATAAATCGACTGTGTGCCCAGATAGATCCCCTGTGTGGAGCCCAGATGACCAATGAAATATAATAAAACCCCAGCGGCTCAACTACCACTGCAGCGTTCGCCGTAATTTTACTCCTAACAATAAAAAGAAGAAAATAGCCGCAAGGATTCCAAAATAGAGAGCTCAAAGGAGGAAGAGACGGAGGTAGAAATAAAGTATTTGAAGCTAAGGTTCGTTCAATTGCAAAGATAAAGGCGAGAGTAAGGTAGAATATAGCCTATAAATCCCCGTTATTCCAAATAAAGCAATAAAGCAATGAAGTAAAGGAAGCTCTAATATTAATGAAGCAATAAAGTAAAGGAAGCTCCAATATTAATAAAGCAAAGGAAGTTCCAATATTAGTCGCTCCAAATTGTTGTTTGCCGTTGGTTGGTAGAAAGCTGCGGCCAAGGTTGATACTAAGCCTCAAGGTTTTGGCTTCTTGGCTTTGGCCTGGTGGTTAGTCTGTATGGCCCCATACAGGGGATCTATCTGGGCACACAGTCGATTTATCCGGCCCGAAAGAAACGCCCTGCAACCTAACCACCAGTGCTAAGCAGTGGGGCCTCAGCATGCAGGGAAAGCACCGTCTCGATTACACTACCAACGGCGAAAGAAGTGAAATCAGAATCCCATGCGAAAGACTGGCAAAAAGCCTATATGGATTATTCACCAAAACTGAAGAATGATTGATACATAGTAGGTATGAATGCCCGTCATCATTGTTCAAATTCCTCGTACACCCCTCGCAAAGGACTTGCTGCCGGCAAGAGGCAACTTCAACCGGCCCGGAAGAACCTCGACGCTCAAGACTGGACGGAATTACTGTACACTAGAAGTTCTGGAACGACCCAAACAGGCAAGTTCAATTACAGTCTACAGTATTCACGTGCGAGCGCGCTCCTTCCGCGACAGACAAGTCCCTGGCATCCATCCAACACGACGCTTACGCCGCGCAACGTTAATACCCCACGTAATTACCTTGTTAAACGAAGAGTGATCGCGTAGCACCAATACTTGCGCGCGATCGGCCACCGCGTCATCTCACCCGATCATATCCACCTCAAAGTCCGCACTGTCAATTACCTCCGGTTTATTCAAGCTGAGATTGTTGGGAATATGTGGCTTCTCGAAAGTGACGTCTTCGAAGGTGGGTTCTGTCCTGTGTGCTACTGTACTACATGGATCGGCGGTCGCGTCGACGCGCTGCCATGATGCCGTCCATATCAGATTAAGAAAATCCATGAGAAGAGATCGCTGACCCCAAACGAGGAAGTCAGGCGGAAGAAAATGGCTGCGACCGGGCAGGCAGTACCTCTTTGGTAGGACTGCGGAAAACAGTAAGACTTCCTCGGCACGAGCATGAAAACAGCCACTGACTGGCCTTTTAGCCGATTTTGTCATTTCTGACAAGACAATCTCACGGAATCATATTTGCATTCATGTCGCTGATGTTGTGGACGGCGATGGTGTAGGTTTTCTCGGGCAGGGAATGTTCCGAATTGCCTCGGCTGATAAAGCTTCTTCAGGGCAACATACACACACGCTCCAAAATCACCATTGAGGATAGGAATTCGAAAAAGGGCACCCTCTTGAACGGGACTCAAATACGTGGACAGAAAGTCGTCCTCACCGAACCAACCAATGAGCTTATTTTGGGTGCCTGTCCACATCAACTTCGGTATGTATAACCCTACACGAACGAACCATGGTGTTACGTGACCTGAACTCACCGGTTTGCTTCAGCATCGTATGGCGTCCCGTTGTTCTCAGCTTCTCTTTTACCAAGAAGGAAATCGAGGCTGGTTCATGGCAAACACTACGTGACAACCTCGAGCAGCTTGACATCAAGTACATAGGTACTTACGAACAGCTCACCACCCACGTGGTTAGCAAGAAACGCAACACATCCAAGACACTTCAGGCACTGGTCAATGGCAAACCTATCGTATCCGACGGTTTCATCACCGCCATTGTCGAGGCTGCCACAGTGCCTGATGACGCTGGACCGGGAACGCCCAGTGCATTGGAGAGCACCTTCGATGAGGCTTGGCCCAACGCCGCTGATTACCTGCCACCTCGCGGTGATGAGCCTACCGAACGACCGCCAGCCGATTATGCACCCGACGAGCGGCGACAAGATGTTTTCGCTGGATACACCTTCGTGTTCTACAACCAGAAGCAACACGAGAACCTTGCGCCTGTTGTTCAGTGGGGCAAAGGCAAGGCTTTCTTCAAACAAGTAGTGGAAGGCGTCACCGAGGTAGATGACTTTGTGCGCTACGTCAAAGAGGTTGCCGGTGAAAAGGGGACTGGGTCATTTGAGGATGGCAGTGACGGGAAAAGAGTCATTGTGGTGCGACATGCCCCTGGAAAGGGCGATGACGTTGAGTGGTGGACCAACTTCTACACGAGCTTTGCCAGACATCTCGACCACCGGCCTCCCGACCAAAAGGAGTTTCTAGAGGCCATCCTCGCCTGCGATGCATCTCTACTCCGACGACGCCTCGAAGAAGACACCCAACCTACATCAACCGCAAATCCCACCCAGATCGCCCAAACTCAGTCGGGGGATCGCATGCAAGTCGATCCACACGACAGAGAAAATGACGAACCTGCCCCGGCTCGACGACGAGCTCGCGCAGGTGGTAGGTCTCGCTTCAAGGGTTTCGATTTCGATTCCGATAACGACGAAGATGATTCCATGGCAGACGTCCCTGCTGCCCCCGCTACAAAGGCAACACAATTAGCCGCGGAGATACCAGCATCGCAAGACAGCCAAAGTCTCTTCGTCTCACAACCACAAGAACACTTCGATGATGATATCTCAGAGCAAGAATCACGTCCCCCCGCCGCCGCCACACGCGCTACCCATAGCCAAAAGCCAACGCGTAAACGAGCGCTGTCACCACTGCCCGAGCATGATGTATCAGATTTACTAGATGCCATTGCCCCCACCGCCACCGCCGCCAAAAAGAGGCGCATCGAGGCCGGACAACCCGCCATCCCCCAGCCGACTCCCGAACCAGAGGAGCCACCAGCTGTAGACGATGACAAAGACGACGCCGACAACATATCAGACTCACAGGGTAAGGGGAAGAAGGGAGCTAAAGGCAAAGGTAAAAAAGCCAAGAAGGGAGACGATGACAACATCATCAAACTCGCCCGCCAGAAGCGCGAAGAGGCCGAGGCTCTCGCGGCCGCCGAGCGTCAAGCGCTGCTGGACTCGACCGCCGACGACGAGATTGACTATGCCGCCATCCGCCGCCTTCACATCATCGAGGAGTTCGAGGTGCGGATGCTGAACCGCGATCTCGACAATGCAGAGGAGGGAGAAGAAGGCTTCGCCGACGCCAGCGGCGGCAGAAGAGGAGGGCGCACGCGCGAGCAAGACATTGCCGATGGCAGGTGGGATCCGCGCTGGAACGGCCGGAAGAACTTTAAAAGGTTCCGTAAGCAGAAGCCGGGAGTTGACAGTTCTGGTGCCGGTGACGCTGTTGACGAGCAGCAACAGCAGCAACGACGTCCCCTCATCACGCTAGAGGAAGTCAAGCCCAAAGAATACGGCATTGGAGACGATTACTGGCTTGAAGATGCCGGTAGTCATAGTAGACGCAACACTCAGGGACAAGGGGGACAATCGCAGAGTCAAGCCCAGGCTGGGACATTGGCAGCAACCGGCACTTCACAAAATCCGGCCGATAAGAGGTCCCGTGGTCTTCCCACGAGAAGGATGCTCATGGCGGTGGATAGTAGTGACGAGGAAGGCTCGGATGACAACGGCGGCGTAATCCCAGAAACCAGATCACCACCGCCACCCTACTCAGCGACAGCGGCATCGGAACCTCCAAGGTCGCGAGCAGCCAAATCAGCTGAGAAGGCAAAAGCTGCGAGGAGAACGCGGCAGACTACCGCCGCCACGACAACAGTAGGCACCACGACACAAGCAGAAGCTGCATCATCTGGATCGGGTGCGGGTAGCAAGCATGGTGCTCCAGTTAGTGGGGGTGAAAGGAGTAGCGGACAGCCGGCGGCGAAGAGGGCGAGGACAACGGGAACGGGAAGCAGGAGGCGGTTTGGGGGTGAGGACAGTGCAGAGGGTAGTGATGAGAGTGATGATGGGCTGAAGTTTAGGTTTGGCAGGAGGAGGTAAGGCGTTGGTCTTAGTATCGATATATGTACTGGGTGTAGCTCCAAGAAGATATAGAAGAGACTGGTATTATTGTCAAATGACAACGATGAAAAAAAACTTGTACAAGATCTGTTATAATATAACCACCACCACAACCTTTAAGCAGTGTCTTGTATTGCAACGCCACTTGTGGTTAGATGGGTTAGGGTTAGTACACGTAAAAGACGACATCTACACTACATACATACATCAACTTCACCAGTCAATTGCATCGGGATTTGCATCCAAGAATAGTGGCCTTTGGATACATGGATATAAGTAAGGGGTACCAATCAGTTCTACTTCCTCTTTGTACGTACGTACGTACTCTGCTGTAATGTTATTTCTTCTCCCTCCAATGCTCCCTTTTGCTCATATAGTCGCTCCTTTTTTAAACACACAATGGCATGTAAACGTTCCCAAGGGAAATGGTCTATTTTTTTTTTTCCCCTCCCAATTGAACCAAGTAATAAACCACCGAATCCCTGACTCCAGATCCTATTCTTCACCCGGATGTTTGTTACCTTGGGAATGCCTATGAAAGTAATGGAGAAGCGGGAATGAGCAGGGTGGCTGGTTTGTTGGCGGTGTTTGTTACTAGACTCTCTTGATGAAAGAGATAGAGGGAATGAGAGAGAGAGAAGAGAGAAATGTTCTGGGTATATCGTGAGCTAGCTTAGTAGTATAACGAAACTCGCCGATGATGATGATGATAGAGTGAGAAAATGAAAAAAAAATGCTGTGTGAAGCCAGGAAGAAAAGAGTGGCATTTGTGCCCTGAAATGCCCCAAAAATTCGATGCTATGATAAGACATTCGGTCCCAAAACCGGTCCCGCGAGTAACAGAATGAAAGAGAGTAAAGCCAGGACGTATCCGGTATAATATTGATCGCAAATGCGTGTTAACAACAACCTCCCAACGCCAATGCCCAAAGCAATGCAAATCAGGGACAAGTAATAAGTGGAGAGGGCGACGCGCACGGCAGGTCTATTGCTGCGGTTCTTCCTCGTCATCTTGAGCCGCGCATGTCTTCTTCCCTCTTTGCCTCCCGAGGCATAGTCGGACATCTTCTTGACCGTCTGACCATTGGGAGGTTCGCACCATCACCCGCCATCCGTGGGTTGTAACTCAATGCCGCTGTCCCTATCCTGCGTCTGTTTTCCCCAGGACTGCTGTTGTCTGTTCTGTTCGTTGATAAACTTGGCCGCCAATCGCGGCATAAGAACGCCGGGTTCCGGCGTGAAAATGCTCTCATCGTCCTCGAGGTCGGTATCGCTGAGGGTACCGTCGATGGTGTCCGTATCGCCCTCGCCGGCGGCTTCTTCCCTTTCCCGAGCCTCCCGAGCCTCTACCTCTTCAGGGGCAAGGACCCGCCCACCAATCTCAACGTCGCTTGCCTTCACCTGGTACGCCAGCGCACGCTTCCCTTCCTTGATCAGCTCTTCTGTCCAGCCCAGACACCGTTTCAGGCTCTGGTTGATCTTCTGGCTGTCTGATAGCAACTGCTGATGCTTGGATAAATCCAGCCGCAACCTCTCTTCGTCCTTTTCTCGTCGTTCAGCATCGCGAATCGCTTTCGTGGCTGGCGTCATGTCAGCGGAATCCTCCGATCCTGAGAGGTCGTCGTCATCTTCATCGTCCAACTCCTCAGTCAGCGTGTCCCGTTCCCCGTCTTCCGCTCCTAGCTCGCTGCCCTCTTCGCTGAGTGCGTCCAGATCAGCCCCGGCCAAAAGCCCGGCATCAGCTGGAGAGGCGACTAAAGCGGGCCCGACATTTAACCGCCCCGACCGGGATAGGCGCTTGTAAGCCCGAAGCTCAGCCGTCTGTTTCCGCAGTTGCCGTTCCAGAGTGCGGTTAATCGCCTCAAGACTTGCGTTCGTAATCTGCAAATCCTGGACCTTCCGCTCCCTCCGGGCATTCGCAACAAGGTCTGATATCTCCTTGTCCTGCGGAGATGACTTTGATGGACTGCTTACTGAGCCTCTCCGCGGTTCCCCATCTCCACCGCTCTCCTCCCCTTCTTCTGCTTCATCTTGCTCATCTTCCTCGGCGACAAAGTCCTCGGCAGCCTGGAGAAGTGAGGCGAATCCACCGGAGGCCATGTTTTCAGACAAGGAACTGAACGGAGCAGGTACGGATAGAACAGAAGGCGATGGTGCTTCCGAAGGAGGCCGAGAACTATATGGCGTCACGACCCTGGCCACTGCTGGTGGTTCGGCCATGACTAGGCTGCTGGGGCGACCGGACACTGATCCACTTGCAGGTCGAGAGGGAAGCTCGTTGAGAGATTTGCGTTTCGTTGATTGCCCATTGATTGGCGCCGTCCCGGGCTGGTCAGCCAGAGACTTGCGTTTCACGGACTCTCGGCTTGAAGAAGCAACGCTAGCCGAGACGGGGGATCGCGGCGAGTTCATAGCCGATATACTCCCACTCCTTCCGGATGCCTGAGGCGTTAGCTTAACGGGTGATGTTGGTTTGTTAGGATAGTGTGTCTGAGAGAGCACACTTGGCGGCCTGTTTGACGGTGCCCTGGACGCTGTTGATACCACTGACGATGGCCTGGACCGGGTTCTCACCGGAGGCTCCGGATCGGCTGCGCCGTTGGCGTAAACAAACTTGCTCAAAAGTTTGTCCTGTTGTTGCTGAAACGGCGCTCCTAGGGAGGGTAAGGGGGAGGCCGGACCCGGGCTCTCCTTTGGTGGTATTGTGCCTCCATTTGCATAGAAAAAAGAGGAGGATTTGGCCTGTTGGAGAATAGGGGGCCTCCCTTGGGCTGGTGATCTCGGTGCAGCCTCGGAGGCATAAAAGAATTTGGAATCCGGGTCTTGTCTTGGGACTCCCACATCGGAAGCTGGACTAAAGGTAACGATGGGTCGTCGAGGGTCGTCGGTCGTTTGTGAGGCTATGGACAAGCTCGATCGCGTATCCCACTGGTCGTTCCGGTCGAGACTTGGAGTAGCGAGAGGGGTCGTAGTGGTGCTGTTGACACGACTTGGCCTCGACGCAGCTCTCGGGGTAACGTTGCCCGCTAGATAGGGCGGCACTGGCGACGCGACATGTTCTCTGTCCCTCGAACTAGTGCTGCTGATTACCGACTCGGGCCTTCGCCTTGTCGTGGAGGCTGAGGAGACGGTGGAGGCGGTCGAAACTCGGGCGGTGGTGACCTTTGGAGTAAGGGGTGCCTTGGTGGAGGCTCTTGCGACGGAGGCCGTTTGCGGCTGTCGGGTGGTTATGGTTGAGGCCCGATCGTAGGGCATTCTGGCGACGGTCGGCGACTGCGTGTTTGACGGTTTGTCCATTCCTGGGTTTAAATTCGAGTGCGCTGCCGCACCATGTTGACTTGCGCGGGCCTTGAGAACGGGGAAGTTCCGGGACGAGGTGGAGGTCGGGGTCGCTGCGCCGGCAGGAGATGCAGCCGAGGAGGGAGTTGAAGTTGCGGTTGCAGTTGCGCGCTTGGTAGCAGTGGAGGAGCTCTTTCCAGTGGTGGTGGTGGTGGTGGTGCTGCTACTGCTGCTGCTGGCTTTGCTGCTTGGTCTAGAAGAGGTCGAGATGTGTGCTGTCCGCGCTCCAGAAGGGGTGATGGTGGTGGTCACAATTGCCGCAGGTGGTTGTTTCCTTGTTTTTCTGGCGCTTCCTCGTATTGAATCTTGGTCGGAATCGAGAGGTTGTGACGACGGCGACGGCACTGGTCGGGGCCTGGAGGCGGGCGAGGGTGAAGGCGACCTGCGATTGTTGTTGTTGTTGTTATTGTTTATCGTGGGCTTGCCGGGGACTGGAACAGCGAGGGACACGGGTCTCGGCGGGAGTGGTGAGGTCGAGCGCGAGGTCCCCATGCCCCCGTTGGGACCCCGAGGGGGGAAATGCGCAATGGATTGGGGTCTTGGGGGCATTGCAGGAGGTGCTGCCCTGCAGGGTGCGGTGCGAGCGGTAGGCGACAGGGAGCGCTGAACGCTGTGAACACTAAAACAACAGACGGGAAGGTCCTCCGGCTACTGGTTGAACCCCCCAACTTGGACTGGGCGACATTGCCAAACGCACAAGACAAGACAAGACGAGACAAAACACAGTGAGGTGGTGTATCGTGACACAGATTCGTTGAATGAGTGTAATCACGGCACAGGATGGAAGGAAGGTTGAGACGGATCAATGGAAAAGAAACACTTTTGGGCAATGTTCCGGGATGATTCGTCCTCAGGGTGAAAAGGGATGACTGACAGAAGGAGGAACAGGAGGAGCCCGTTTCTTATTCCATCCTATTTCAGACTTGCAGCAGCCAAGTCAACCTAGTAAGGGTAGAGTATTATTGCAGGAGCACATGGAACATAAGGTACACCTAGGTAGGTAGACTCTGGCTGGACAGCCGCCCTTGTTGACCATCCATACCTATGTACATTGATCACTTTTTGCCTGGCCATGCGATCTGATCGAGTCGCTCAGTCACACTCACTCTTTCGTCCCACCCATGGTCACATCACCTCACCTCATCCAAACAACCAAAGTACATTGAAGCTTCAATGACAGCCGTCTCCGAGTCTTCCTTTCTCCAACGTCCACTTCGTTGCTGGGTTTTGCCATACCTACCTTGCATCCCGCGCTGTCCGTTCCATAAATACACAGACAGACAGATCAATGCTTGGAAACCGAAATGCGGCAACAACTCTTTCATTTCGTCTACTGCCGTATAGCGTAAGGGGAAGCCTTCTGTAGGGACTTGTTCGGGATCGTTAAAGATCGGAAATTGGCAAAGTTACATTGGGTTTACGGCATTGGTCGCATTTGCATAACAGCGACCCCGCCGCGCCTCGGGGTTTTGGGTCGGCCCCACACGTCACCCGACGACTTGGGGCACCGGGCCGGGCACCCTTGTCCCGCCGAACGTCGCTGTATCCGTTCGATGTAACAGGGTACTGTCAGCGAGCGAGCGACATCCAATGTGATGGGGTGGTGGGGGTCTTGCCTGGTTCAGTTCTTTGAATGGATTTCGATTCTCGTTCACCATCATTTCAGTTTTCATCCCAACTTGGACGAAATCCTTCCCCAGGCAGCTGGGGGCACTCAACTGAACCTTGCTTGCTTGGCTCTGCGCCACTGAATCATCACAAGATCCCACCAGACCTCTTCAAGGCTCTCTACTACACTATCTCGTCGGCTGACATCCCATCTGCGCTTCGTCACCTACACTACACTGCACTAAAGCAGACGCTACCGTCGATCACGTACCTACCTACCTATCCAGCCTGCCCCGCGATAGGTATCGCGCCAGTCGCGCTTATCCCCACGACACGGCAGACACAGGAACCTGGCACACACTCCCCAACATCAGTCGATACAGCCATCAATGCCGCGATAACGTACGACGACCACCATTCCCCGCATTTACCTACCAACAATACCTACCTACCCCCGCTACAGCCGGGCAACCCTCCGCCACCATGGCCCTGCTAGGCATTTCCTTGATTGTCGCCTCTGTCGTCCTCCTCGTCTTGCGCCGACCAGAATGGCTTCAACAGTTCTGGACGAGTCTCTACCGTCAAGCATCACAGAACCAGCTTCCCCGTCCACCGCAACGTCCTGTACCACGCATAGAGGAACCCAAGCCAGAGGATGTTGACCAAGTTCACGAGAAGGAGAAGGAAAGCATAGCGGTTCCCAAGGATGTAGTATCTCCTCCACTGCCATCACCCGTGGTGATCCTGGAAAACGGCATCAACGATAGTCCTGGTTCTCCTCGAGAGGGGCAGACAACCCCCAAAGCCTCGGCGGCCATCCCCAGCGATGCGGTCCCGGCATTCACCCTCTCTGTTCCCGAACTAGCCCAACAAGAACAACAACCACAGGTGGAGGAGAAGCCTACACCGGCGGCCGTGACATCATCAACCTCCAGCACCAGCATGATGATGCCCCCTCCTCCCCTTCCCGCTGCTGCGCGAGGCAGCCTCCCCGCCAACCTTCTCCGCCAACCCGGCACCTCCACCCTCCCCCTCCCTCCATCATCCGGTGGCCGACCAGGCGGTGGTCCCCTCCCGAACCGTGGGCCTCCCTCCTCCTCATCCTCCGGAGGAGGCGGAAGCAGTCTCTTCCCGCCGCCCACCCACAGCACCAAGCCCGCCAAGCCCTCGCGCGCCGTCGTCCTCACCCCCGGCCACTCCCCGCTAGACTGGGCCCGGCTCTCAGGCCACCCGACCGCGGACCTGCGCGGCTTACCCAAGGATACCCCTTATCTGCGCGTGACGCCGAGCTTGCTCAAGAAGATGACGGGCCGCAAGGGCAAGGACGCGTGGATGGTGCTTGGGGGGAGGGTGTACAACATCACGCCTTATATCCCTTTTCACCCGGGCGGTGAGCCGGAGCTGCTCAAGGGCGCCGGGAGGGACGGAACCAAGTTGTTTGGGGAGATCCATCCGTGGGTGAACTATGAGGGTATGCTAGCTGCTTGTTTGGTGGGGATTTACGTTAGTGAGGAGGATGGGGAGGCTGCGGCCGCTGCGGCGAAGAATGGGGGAGTTAATGGGGCTGGAGGAGGAGGAAGTATGGAGGAGATGGATTAGAAGTGTCAAGATGTCATTGAGGCTGTGTGTCAGGGGGGACAGAGACAGAGACGGAAGCAGCGAAGCTGTGTGGATTTTGGGGGGGTAGTGCCTCTAGAATTCTTTTTGGCCCAAGAGCTAGTAACTTCCCAAGGTCCACGGCTGAGCGGCGCAGACTGAGAAAAAGAAGAAGGCGGGCAGGAGACATGTGCGAAAATATAGCTAGATAGCGCTGCCTGTTACGGATAGTCTAGACTCGCCGACGCGGCCACTTTATAGAAATGATACCCCAAGAGGCAGATAGATAGCCTCATTATGGATGTTTCAGCTCACGGATCCAGATGTCAACGTAAATTGCATCCTATCTGTAGTGGACACTTGCCAAACCATATCATATGAAGAAGCGAGACATGAAGAAGCGAGACACCATGTCAGGGACATTGAGATGTTTGTCACTCCCGTCGGGGTCTTCTCGTGGCTCTACGTGAAGACAAGTCATAGGAATGCAAGGTTCACAAAGTTTGTGGTAGTGATGATGATGATGATGATGATGATGAACAGAGCTGAATTTTTCTAGGGTGGCCTGTTATTTTTCATTTTCCTTTCCTGCACACGTCTTGGGTATTAGTCCTCCCTCACCTTCACACACGCATGTCTCAGTCTCACTGCAGATACCCCCAGCTCACGCCATCAGTCGACGCCGATATTACACACACCGATATCGTCCCTTGTAGATCTTCGAGACATGAACTCCGCCGCCCAAGGCTTCTTTCTCACGCCTAACCGCGTCCTCCGGTCGTCCAGTCTCTGCCACTTGGCGAAAAGTGTGGCCTGTATAGCCAACCCCTTTATATGCCCCACCTCGGGATGGAGATGCAAAACTCTCCTGTGCCTCCTATCGG
Source organism: Neurospora intermedia (assembly GCA_037102815.1). NCBI lineage: Eukaryota > Fungi > Ascomycota > Sordariomycetes > Sordariales > Sordariaceae > Neurospora > Neurospora intermedia. Next base: position 2,516,388 of record BTPP01000007.1, read on the forward strand.
TTTCGGATCCGTCCTCAAACAAGAAGCCTGTATATCAAGGGAAAGCCTAGCCACAGAGAACAGCAAACCATTACACCAAGAAGTCGCCTTTCTATGACGAGGGCTTCGGTACGTTGGGCGCGTCGGCAGCCGTGGCCGCAGCTTGGGCAGAGTGAGTAGATCCCTTATCGCTGCTGTGGCGCTTCTTCTTCTCCTTGTCCTTCTTCTTGGACTCCTTTTCCTTCTTCAGGTTGGCCTCGGCGACGAGCTGCTCGAAAGCCATGTAGTCGCCTTCTTCCTCCGGAGAGCGCTTAGCCTGTTCGTCATTGTTAGCAAGCTTTATTGCGTAAAAATCACAAAGAAGCGACTGAGGCAATTACCTTTGAGCAAATTTCACCAATAATCACCAACGCTTCGGCTCTTTCCAGCCGCTTCGCCAGGGGAATTTTCTTGTCGTTCAGTACCGCGTCACAAACATCTCTGAGCACGCTCTGGATCTCAAATTTGCTTCCCCTCCAGGCCGCTGTCAAAATCTTGCCCGTGACTCTCCTCTCATACTCCATCTTTTTCTCCTCAGTCCAGTCCTCGCCACCTAGCTGCTCCATACGAGCCATCTCCTCCATACTCTGCTGGGCGTCAATAGCGCTGCTGATGGTGTTCCATGTGTCCTTGACCATAGTGCCCTTGTCCTTCATGCGGCTCAGGAATCCTCCCATTCCAAAGAACTTTTGGCTGCGTAGCAAAGCGGTGGCCTTGCTGACGTAGGTTTGACCGATGGCGTGGAGAATATCGAGACCGAAAGATTCCATCTTGAGCTCCTCCACCTCCAGGCGCATCTTTTCTTGAAAGGCAGTTGTGACATCCTTGCCCCTGTCAGTTTCGGTCCATATGGAGATACGGTCAAGCAGCTTCTGCGCGAGGGTGTTGACGCGCTCCTCACGAATACGTGCACGCTCCTTCTCGTAAGCGGCGAGTTGTTCGCGCTGTTCCTTGGAAAGACCGCCCTTCTTCTTATCCTTGCCCTTCTTGTTGAGGTCGGTGTTGGCCTCCTCATTCCCGGGTAGAACCTCGTCCGCGGGTCTGTCCATCAAGGCCGGGCGAATAGGGATCTGCATGCGACTCCCACTGCGAGGAGTGGACGAGCCTGAAGGAGGCGCTGGCGAGGGTGATGGGGATGGGGCCTTGGGTGCGGCGACAGGGGCAGCAGACGCCTCATCCTCGACCACAACCTTGGGGGGAGCAGAGGTGGAGGCGTCTGCGGGAGTGGCGCCAGCAGCGGTCTTGAGGCTTTCCTTGACGGCCTCGTCAGTGCCGGGGAACTCGCCTCCTTCAGAGGCGGCGGCGGCTGCCTCCTCTGCCTCCATTTCGGCCATGCTGATTTCCATGGTGGCAGTCAAGTCCTTCATCAAACTGATCTCGCCAATCCAGTCCACGAAGGCCTCACCACCAAAAATACTTGTGAAGAACTCGGCGGGATCGACGAAGCCCTCGGTGGGCCGGGCAGACTCCTTGCCATACTTGTCGTAGGCTGCGCGCAGGTCAGAATCGGACAATACTTGGTAGGCCTCACCAATCTGCTGGAATCTTTCGTGAGCGGTAGGGTCGTCGGGGTTCTTGTCTGTTTAAGGCGAGACAACCATGTCAGTCTAATGTTATTTGACAAACCGACTCGCAAAGGGAGTGGTGTCGCAACCTACCGGGATGGTGGACAATGGCGAGCTTGCGATAGGCCTTCTTAATCTCGAGCTCAGTCGCAGTGGGCTTGACGTTCAAGACGTCATAGTAAGCGGTATCGACCACCATGGCGGCGGCAGGCGGAGTCGCAAAAGATGGGACTTTGGAGTGGGTTTACGGATTGGTTGTCGTCGAGTTGCGCCGTTGGATGAAAGCAGCGGGTGCGTTTAGGTTGCCTGGTCTCGATGATGGATCGCGATTTTTGGAGGAGTCCGCAGGCGCCGATCAGGGACTTTTAACCACTGAGGCAAAGGGGAAAGAAAAGACCTTTACACGTCCAAGTAAAAGAAAAGGCCGGAGGACCCGTGGCAGCGTTGAAGGAATAGTAACTATTGTGAAGGAGAGCCGAGGGCAACAGCAAAGCACAATTGATTGAATTTGTTTAACTGAGGGAGAACGACAAGGTTGAAATGTGCCAATGGCCCGATAGAAGGTGAGAGATTGTAGATGGAACCTGACGCAGCCCAGTCAAATTACGTTGACGTCGCTCGGTCGGGTCGCGACGCTGGGACTGACTACCCTACAGTACCTAACGGCGGGCTGCGGTGCACTGAGGTGTCGGCGCTGTCATTTAAATGCAATGCCACTGGACTTTGAGGTGCCAATGCGGCTATCTGCTTGCTGACTTGGTTCCGCTCAAGTGTTCCAAGTGGAAGTCGAACATGGAGAATCTTGAGGTCCGAGTTTGAACCCAACTAAACTTGGGTCATGTATGGCATAGGTGACGGGACAAGACTGATGGCATCTGCGAAAAATCAAATCGACCTAGGCACTGTAGGTAGCTAGCGACAGGAAGCCGAGGGGAGTGCGAAAATTCACGACTGAGGAAACCTGACCCAGGAAGGATCGGAGCCCTCCGTGCTGTCCGTCAGTGGGTGAACATGTCAAAGACGGGGGTACGTAGGTACCTCTACCTACCCAAAGTGGGCTGGCGGGGTTCGTCTGGGCCTGTGAATGATCGCGATCGGGCCCCTGACGTCGGCCTGCATTTTTCACCGGCCTTTTCCGCTGTTCTGGCCCATTGTCACCTAATATCAGGAGCCGACGGTGAGGTGAAAGCCGGGTCACGGTGAGCAGGTGTGGCCGGTGACCAGAGCCCGCAAATGCATCTCTTATACCGTCACGGACCCGAGCTTGGACTCGCCGTTACCGCGATACGTAGCTTTCCAACACCGTCAAGGCCGGAAAACTCTCCATCAGATTGTAAAACACATGTACAGTTGGGCGAGCTTCGTATGATACGTGTCCTGCCATCATCCCCCAAGACGCCCCAAATCATCTTCTTGGCGGCGCATCCTCAACCCTGGCGAGTCTAGTGAACCAAGTATTAATAAAGTCGTCTTCATTTCGTCGCTGATAATTATATGTAAATGATCTGGCCCTTCTCATACCCACTTGTTCCAATAACTCCATGCAAAGTCACTTCCAACCAGAAGCAATCAAAACGAAAAACTTCCAAAAAAAAGTTGTCCTTCAACCGAACCGCATCACGCCGAGACCAAGTCGTCAAAAACGCCCCTCACAGGAGTTACCGAATCCCCGCCGCCTTCATCCGCTCAAAACACCTCCTATACGCCTCATGGACTTCGGGTATTTCATAGCCGTATTCCATCAACTTGCTTGTTAGCTTGGTTGTATCCAGTTTGCAGTTGCTGCGACCAGCCTTGATCACTTTGGCTTGTTCCTCCAGGCTAAAGTTCTTCCATGTAAACGAGGGTCGCACGATATCCCGAAACAAGGTCAAGACCTCGTTGTGCGAGATGGCCCCGGGGTTGGTAAAGTTATAAATGCCCACCTCCCCGTGCTCGGCCAGTAAGATTGAAGCTGGCAAAAGGTCCGTCAAAATGGTATTGCTGTTGGGAATGTCCACCACCCTCTCATACTGAGAGATCTTGGTCACAAAATTCCGCGGGTGAAGGTCGTCCGATACAGGCATTCGTAGACGCAAGATGAGGCAGTTGTTGTAATGTTTCATTACCTGATCCGGTTGTCAACCTCGTGGTTATGACCGTGGGCCAAAAAGTCTCAAGACTTACCTCCTCGACGTGGGCCTTGGTCATGGAATAGAAACTGCCCGCAAAATTGGCCGGGTCCGTCTCCAGAAAGCCAGGGCCATCCCATGGATGAGCATCGTCGTACTGATAGATACAGCCCGTAGCAAACACGGTGATGTGGATGCCTCTTGTAAAGCAGCAGTCCGTCAAGTTGAGTGTCCCCACAACATTGGACCTCATGGTGGCCTCCTTGTTGTCTTCACACCAGTCCACGTTGGGTCGTCCGGTACAACCCGCTGCGTTCAGCACGTATGTCGGATTCACTCTATCGAGTTCCGCTACGACAGCCTCCCGATCCTCCATACGGATAGTGGTTGAATGTACCTCCTTCCCCTGCCTCTCTAGCAACGCCTTGAGGTGGCCCGCAACCCATCCATCACCACCCCAGATGAGAAAGCGGACGGGTCTATTGCCGTTCATGATCTCGGTTGTTGCCATGAGGAGGGTGGTTGAGCTGCGGTTTTGAGACTAAACCTCGTTGACGAAGGGTAAGATGCAGCAGAACCGAGGACGACAAGAGGGTGAGTCGAGGCAATAGAGAAACTATGCTCTGGCTTAGCTGATGGGTAGACCTTGAGAGAGCGTCACGGCGTGACTGAACAAACGATTCGTTGGGCCGAGAAACCAAAGTGAGGAAACCAGCTCAGATGGGAAGAAAGGGAAGGGAGCAATATAAAGCATTTCCCAAGAGCCCAGAATTGGAAGTGAAAGCGCGGTCTGGAGAGCTGGCCACATGAAAGGAGGTCAACCGAAAAGGGTACATAGTCTGAAGGTACCCGCTTGGGAACCTACGTAATGGGAATGCCGCTGGTCGGGTTGCATCCCAAGACGTCGAGATTCCCATCATCCACTTGGATGGCTTTTCCCCTTGGACCCTTGAAAAGACGGTAAATCAGGATCTGTCCCGTTGGCCGGGAAAAACGCGGGGGAGGAGGGGAACCACCCGATGGCCTCGAAAGGGAAAAAAATTGATAAAAAGATAAACATGAAAAAAAAGGTCGAGAGCAGCGTGTTGGCGGCCAGCCAGTTTTTCTAAAAAGTCTATATAGGACTTCTGATGATCGCCTTTCACGGTCTTGGCCCTAGATGGGAGTATCAAATCCGGACATTACTTGATCAGTGCATCGTGTCTCTCGAAGATGGACTCGCTGTCTCATTGAATTGTAACAGTACGTGTACTTGAGGTCCCCGTCGTTGTACCGGTATCGGTGTTTGCCAGGGTCCATTTTGGTTTTGCCGTACGGCTGCCAAAGATAAGAAAAGTAATCTGATATTGTCGATTCGTGGCATCAGTCTCGTGGCACCTGTAACGTGAGACTTCCATAGTACCAGAAATCGTGCTGCCTTCGAGACTGTTCTTTGTTTCAGACACGTGCGAGTTCCTAAACATGTTCATTCGACTCAGCTTGCATCATTCTGAGCATTCCCGTTCCCGTGTCAAGACATGCCGCAGTCCCGTCGCTACGGGACAGGACGGACGGACCCTTACTCCACTCATCTGGAAGCTCGGAATAAAATCCCCCGCAGACGCCAGACGCACACAAAACTGCAATCAACCCGAAAGTGATTTGCAACTTTTTTTGCTCTTCACTTTCAACAGATCGGCTGTTCCTACGTCCAAGATCCTTCGACATGAGCCAAATAGTATCAGCAGCTCAACGCCTTCACGTTATTCGACGGACGTTTGAGCACGGATCCTGACATCAGCTCAACCTGCTTAAGCAAGCTTCGAACTTGGAGACAGTTGCCCCTCATTAGGTATGAGCAGCAGCAGCAGCAGCAGCAGCAGCAGCAGCACCACCACCACCACCAAATCGACGGGAATCTCTAGTGCAAGGCACAGACAGGTAGATGAGGCCCCTGGCAGCTCTACACCCTTTGGTGAACCACCATTGACCAATGAGAAACCCCCATTGGCTCTGACCGCCCCGTTGGTGCCAAGCGGCGCTGTGGGAGCTCGGACCACATCTCTCCCCTCCGGCGCTTCGCTTGAGGATTTTCTTTCCTTCCGTCCTATCCCCAGTCCGGGCCGCTCTGCACCCGACCCCGACTCCAAATCTGTCCTAATCCCGCTCCAATTCCCCGTCTCTCCTGCCAACCCAACCAACCAACCCAACCAACAATTTCGGCACGGTGGCGTCAAGCTTGAAGTGAGCTTCCTCCAGTGACAGCTCACTGAACTCCCCGGCTCGAGACCCCCCCTTCCCGATCGGCTCGCCAATTCGAACTCGTCCGTTCCCCGGAAGAATTCAAAAGTTTAAGTGGAGTCGCGACAGCCCCGAGAAGAAGCAACCTTTTCTTTTCCCCTCCCATTTGGACTTGGTCGTGTTTTTTTTACCACAACACAATAGACTCTTCTTGTATTACTTGTTTTCACCCCCTCTCACATGTATTGGAACCTATAATCTTATCTTCAAGTCCTATCGTGTAATTCGGCCTAATCCATCCGGCTACCCGACTTCGCCGAACCCCCTGAGGTATACCTCCACCGCCTTTGCCTTTCTTCACGCGCATAGTTACAGACACGTTGGGTTGCAAACTCAAAAACACAAATCACCACCATGGGCGCTATTACGAAGGCCGCATATTTCCTCCTCCATCCCAACCAGTTGAGGTCCATCGTGCAATGGTATGCGCCTCCTCTTTCCCCCTTCCACCCCCCCGTTGTCTTGGGCTGTCCACGTGCTAATTGTAAGACTCCTACAGGAAGGTATGGCATGAGCCCGTTCACAGGCGCGACCCTTCCAAGGAGACCGAGACGGAGAAGGCATGCTTCCGCCATCTCGAACTGACCTCGCGGTCATTCTCCGCCGTCATTCAGGAGCTCAACCCCGAGCTCCTGATGCCTATCTGCCTCTTCTACTTGGTTCTTCGTGGCCTCGACACGATCGAGGATGACATGACTATTGATCTCGCCAAGAAGGAGCCCTTACTGCGCGAGTTCGCCGATTTGATGGAGATTGATGGCTGGACCTTTACCGAAAATGGCCCTAACGAGAAGGATCGCGAACTCCTGGTTCACTTTGACGATGTCATTGCAGAGTTGAAGAAGGTCAAGAAGCCTTACTACGACATCATTCGCGAAATCACGGTCAAGATGGGCAACGGTATGGCCGACTATGCCTTGAACGCCGAGCACAACACCAACGGTGTTAACACCATTGAGGAATACGAGCTCTACTGCCATTACGTGGCGGGCTTGGTGGGCGAGGGTCTCACCCGCCTGTTCGTCGAGAGTAATCTCGCCAACCCAGCGCTCCTCGAGCGTATGGAGCTGACGGAGAGCATGGGTCAGTTCCTTCAAAAGACCAACATTATCCGTGACATCCACGAGGATTACGTCGACAAGCGACGATTCTGGCCCAAGACAATTTGGAGCAAGTATGTCGACACATGGGATGACATGTTCAAGCCTGAGAACCGGGAAAAGGCGCTTCAGTGCAGTTCGGAGATGGTACTCAATGCGCTCAAGCACACCGAGGATTGTTTGTTCTACATGGCTGGTATGCGCGACCAGAGTGTGTTCAACTTCGTCGCTATTCCCCAGGCTATGGCCATTGCAACATTAGAACTCGTCTTCCGCAACCCAGCCATTTTTGAGAGAAACGTCAAGATCACCAAAGGTGACGCCTGCCAGCTCATGATGGAGTCGACACAGAATCTTCGCGTAGTGTGCGAGGTGTTCCGCAGATACGCGAGGAGGATACACAAGAAGAACGATCCAAGAGATCCCAATTACCTGGCGATCAGCGTCCAATGCGGAAAGGTAAGAATTGTCATCCGCATCTTCCTTTTCGAGTCTAAGCTGACAAATGCCTCTACAGATCGAGCAATTCATCGAGTCCATTTTCCCCACCCAAGACCCCAAGAAAATCGCACTCGCTCAGGCCCAAAATTCCAACCAAGCAGCGGCAAACACCACGGACAATGGTGACACCACCTTCCTGGTCTTGTCCATGATTGGTGTCCTGTTCGTTATGGGCGGTCTTATGGTGGGTATTTCTGTTCGTCACCACAACCTCCGCGTGGTCGGCTTGCTCGTTCACATGCTAACAGCTGTATAGATTGGAGCCGCGTGGCTCATGGGTGCTCGATTCGACATGGCCTACCAAGACATCACAGCGAGAGTCGGCACGTTGGTTAATGGTGCTGCTGCTGTCTCGAGTGCCACAGTATCCAGCATTCCCACAACGGTGGTGCATCAGGAGTTGTAATGCATCAGCCATGAATTCGATCAACACCCTTTAATGACCGGCGCCTGATCGGATCTTTCGACACCACAAACAGACGACCAACGATAGATCGGTTTAAGCCAGCATGTAATATCTCATGTGATATTGAATTAGCGATGACTTTCGTATGATTACGAGGCGAGTACCATTCGCGCGGGCGATATAAAGGTAATTTTCTGGTTTGGGAGACGCGGCAAGCCGGGCGTTCGAGGTCGGGGAAGGGGTACGGCGATGCCCCTTTTATGTTCCCTGACCCATCCCCTGATGAAAGATCAGTGTGCCTCGTGGCCTGGGTTTCGAGGAACGACAACTACTAACATTGTTTTAATAAACGACCATTGAATCTTCTTTCCCCTTCTCCGCTCATCTACCTCTGAGGAGATCTGAGAATGGGCAGTCAGTCTCGAATGATTGTTGCCCTTCCTTCAATCATTGACATGAACATGTACACGCAGAAACTAGCACGGATGTCAAATTGCAATCTAGTCGCGTTCCCTCTTCATGAGAGAACCATCAATGGCTATGGTTGTGCCGAAGATGTGCTGAAATTAAACCTCACCCTGCAAGTAGCCTGGTATCCGGGCACGTCGTCATCAGGGACTCACTTTCTACGGCAAGGAGTCTGTTGCCGGCGGATTGCGTACATTCTATCGTTCAACCTTGATCCTATGAATATTACCCTACACAAATAAAAATGAAATATTTATTAGTACCTCTTAATATGCGCTCAAACACCTCAATCAAGCAGTGAAGTGAAGAGTCCATGTGCTAGTTAGTGCACGATGTTCCATCACTCGAAGGAGTGGATGTACAACCAGTACAAGTACGTGACACCAAGTCAAATATTTCATCCCAATGCAACTCGGGACGGACGGGCGGACGGGCGGGTAAAAAAAGCCATGAAGATTAGGTATCCAACGGCGATAGGCGCCACAAGCTGACAGACAACTGACTGGTTTGTTGGGTTGTCACATTATATTGCTTCGTACTTACCGTTTGGGTCGGTACCTGCGTGGCTGTTTCACCACAAGAAGCATCCCTTTCCACCGGCTTGTATGTACCTGCCTGGGACGCAACTAGCGACAGAACTGAAGTAGAGAAAGCAAGGCGCGTCTTGATACATGTAATTTCGGGAACACCCTACAACGACGGGACGCATGCATACTATCTAGTCATGTATATGCATAAATAAATCTCACCGGGGTTGTTGGGACAGGTAGAAATTGAGAGTGACAGGCACTGAGGTGGGTGGGTATTGCGGGTTTACGATCAAGGGAGTCTGTCAATATTCGAAACTCCTTCTTCTATTGACCTCTTCTCTTCTGCTGCTAGGCCGAGAAGGAAAAAAAAGGCCACAGAACAGGGTAGGAACTACACCTAGTCATTTCCTAGTAGCTGCTGATAGTTCAGCGGAAATGTCACAACAAAATATGTACTGAGGAATGACTGGGTCATCGATATATGTTTGAAACGACTTGAATATTTAAAAAGATGAATTATCCAACAACCACTTTATCTTTGCATCCAGTCCGGGCCTCGCAAAGCATGATGACGACGGACGATGGTCTGTCTGTCTTGGTTGACTTATATATACACACTTTGACTTCGTTTCCGTAAACAACAGCAACAATTGTAACAAGATCGCTTTCAGTTCAAGTAATCATTCCTCTCCAGCATAAGAAAACAAGCATCCCTTCATTTTTGTCTCTTTTTTTTCTTCACTCCCTGCCCCTAGAGGCACAACCGATATTTTGCCATTTGAACCCTTTTAGAGGTTGCCGTTGTTGGCAATCAACGACGTCGTTCCCCTAACATTGTTGGTCACCTTAGCGCCCGACTTCTGCGCCAACTCCTTGATCCTGTTGCCAACAGCCGTCACATCTGTGAGGCCCTCAAGGGCCATCAGGTAGGCAGCGAGGCCAGCAACGTGGGGGCTAGCCATGGAGGTGCCGCTGAGCGTGTCCGTGGCAGTGTCGCTCTTGATGCCAACAGACAGGACGTTGACGCCGGGAGCAAAGATGTCAACGCCCGCACCAAAGTTGGAGAAGGAGGCGCGGGCGTCGGTGCGCTGGTCAATGGCGCCAACGGTGATGGCGGCGGGCGCGGAACCGGGCGAGGTGTTGGCAGTGTCCTGGTTCTCGTTACCCGCAGCGACGACGGGGACGACGCCAGCGGCGGCGATCTGGTTGATGGCGCTGTTGATGGCGCGCGACTTGCCGCCACCGAGGGACATGTTCAAGACGGCTTTGCCGCCGAGCTTCTGCTGGGTGGCCGTGTCGGCGACGAACTGCATGCCCTGCAGCACGCCCGAGTTGGAGCCGGAGCCGGAGCCGTCGAGGACCTTGACGGCGACCAGCTTAGCCTTCTTGGCGACGCCAAAGGTGGCACCGGCAATCGTACCCGCCACGTGGGACCCGTGGCCATTTTCGTCTGTGTCGACGTTGTTGACGAAGTTGGCGGCGAAGGTGGCGCGGCCTTCGTACTCGGAGTGAGTGACGCGGATACCGGTGTCGACGACGAAGGCGGTGATGCCCTCGCCGGCGGAGCTGTCGAAGATGTAGGGGGCCGCCTTCTTGCTGGGGCCGGCGTGGCTGAGGCGGGCCAGGCCGGTGGTGGTCGAGTTCTGCGAGGTGAGGGCGTTGAGCTTGACGTACTGATCCGCCTCGATGTACTCAACCTCCTGGGCGGAGTTGATGTCATTGATCATGTCATCATCGGCGTCGAGAGCCATGGCGCGCCATGTGCCCATCTTGAAGGCCTTGACACTGGGGGACATGATTCTGCCCGTCTTGGCGTCGCGCTTGCCCAGGTTGCGCTTGGCCACCAGCGAGGTGACCTTGATCTGATGGGCATTGATGGCCTCTTCACCAAAGGTGTTGTTGTAGACGACAATGTAGCGGCCGGGGATGATGTTGCTGATGTCGGAGTTGGCGACGGGAACACCGGCGGCGTTACCAGCGGTGGCACCAGTGTTCTGGGTGTTCTGATGGATGTGTCTTCCTCCCGAAGGGGCGGCAGTGACGCCTAGGGCAGAGAGGAGGAAGGCAGCTGCGACGGAAAACCGAACCATGGTGACGTTTTCTCAAGTGTCTTCTTGATAATTATGGATGAAGATGCTGAATAGTGTCCAGGCTGCTACCACCTAGATTGTACAGCGAAGTGTCGAGAATATGCCGTGTGCAAAAGAGAGGCTGATAGTTGAAGTCACACTGACAGATGTCGAGGTATAAGGTTGGTGGTAAACGAACGGAATGTTTAATCAACCAACTAAGATCCAAGGCCGGCAAAGGATCGTGTTTGTCAATGTATAAACAAGCAAAAAGAAGGATGGCGTATGCACAGCAATACGAGAAAGAGATCCGGAGGGCAGAGGAAGGCCGTCAGTGGTGCCCACGGCGAGGAGAAGCGAAGGGGGAAGAGGGAAACAAGAACAAGTCGATGCTGGGTTGAACCAGACATGATTGAAACAGCCCAGTACCGGCCTATTTGAATTCCGCTCGAGCCTGGCGCATGAACGAGGACAGTTGCATCCCGAGGCCCCTTTGGGGGTCCATGATGTCGCGAAGAAGGGGGTTACGTCGTGACGGTAACGTCGTAAAGGGGGCCGTTACCGAAACATTGACGAACCTGCAGGGACCGCTACCACGGACAGGACACTGGGAAAAATGCTACGGCATCATAGCGGTTCTGGGCCTCCTGGATGGTTCCTGGATGGTTCTGCTGAATGGTGAAGTCGATGTCCGGGACGCCAAAGCATAGCAAAACATCCTTGCCTGCCAAGAGGTATAAAGCTGGGGTATGCCGTCCGAATCCCACCATTCGGAACCCAGGAAGCCGTAACGCCAGGTGGGATTCGTCACGCTATAGGCGAGTGCGCCCCCTTAAACCTCAAACGCCACTGTCTGGAGGTTACAGAATCTTTCCGAGATCCCACGCGACGAGACAGATGCGCGTGTCTGAGCGAATGTGAGCGTGGATGTGAACTCTGGGCGGGTTGGGCAGTCTTTGAAGCTATGTCCGTTCATTTGCCCCTTTAGAGAGTTATAGTCTCATTCGTTTCGCCATTGGGTATGCTGCTGAACCCACTCCTGATGGCAATAGTTGGTGTGTTTTTGCTCGGGATGGCGAATAGGCAAACACGGCCGGCAAATTACTGATATATGCGTGTGCATGGACGGGATATTAAATGCGAGTGCTTCTCCAATCGATCTGGGGAAATCACTGTTGGCGCCAAATGAACATGATCCCTAGACGGGGCCGTGATTACAGGTGGATTTAGACCTAGAGGCGATGCCTTAAGCACGTAGTATGTTAGTCTCTGAATAGTCGGCTGTAGGCGCTGTGATATTGGTGAGGCTCGGTTGGGTCGGATCTTGGCGATCGACGGCAGTGGACAAGGAACGATCATTACCAAGGCAAACGAGTCGTTGGGTATGTAAATACGTACCCTCATACATACCTCACTGGTATATCTGTCTAACCGTCATACATAGCTAGGCAAAGCCATGACGCCCAAGGAAACAAAGGGGTCTGTTACATGGAATAGAGCTATGATATCAGCACATGAGAACCTGAGACGCGCAGTGTCTTGACGTGCTGATTGTGATGAAGCCAATGATGATGACGCGGGTTCAAAGCCGTCGCCCGTGAACTTGGGAGTGCGGTGGGCGAGGAAGAGGAGGCTCAACAGTCGCTGCGGGGGGATTGATTATTGCAAGCGCTGAGTGGTTTGCAGTCTGAAACACGTCGCCAATGACGCCAAGACAGAGCGTTGCGCCTCTCCGCATCCAGGGCAGTCTCCACCAAACGGGTGTCGTTCGCGGCGCTGCATCATGTTTCGTGTCTGAGCGAATGCTACCATTGCAACGGCACCACACTGTCATTTCCGAAGTGGGATCATGTTATAACAAGACGTGGTGCTGAAGCTTGAGACCCTTGACAGTAGTGAGGTTTAAGCTAAAGTCATATAAGGAGCACCTTGCTGGATTGCCATGATCCTATTGAGGAAGGAGACAATGATCGGACGGGCCCGGAGAGGACTGAAACTGAGGAGTGGCGAGGGGCACTCTACTCTGGGCCATCAAAGACGGTGGTGAAGTTGTTGATGCGCTTATTCGGAGTTCAATACGGAGCTGGCGGAACGGGATTACTAGGTACTGATCTCCCTCCCGTGCTCCCCGTGCTCCCCGTGCTCTGTTCACAAGCCGGCAGTCTAGAATAGGGTCCGGGTGTTTGCTGGGTTAGTCAGGTCCCACTTTAATCGAGTGGGGTCCGGGAGTGTAGGTCCCGTCCCGTGCCGTGTTCGGACTCCGGGATTCCGTCTGGAGCTGAGCCGGCCTACCAGCAATGTTGGTCCGGCTCCGATTAGGTCTCCGTCTCTTCGGAGGGCTTTCAATGGCGCGTGTGAGACAGCCTTGTGGTTTTATTGCCCTTGGTGATTGACGAGTACACACGGTACTTGCACAGCCTAGTAGACCGGGCGTGATCTTGTTCTTGTCGTACTAGTGCCCCTCTTCCCTCCCCCTTCGCCGAATTGTTGCATATTGCTCAAGATGAGGTATCTTGGCCATGCATCGCATCAAGTGCCAGATGGGGTATCGTCATGATTTTCAAGTTGTGTCGATTCCTTGTAGACTCAGTGCAGCACGACAGGTTTTTTTCTTAATTGCTACCAAGTATCGTAATGTCGGTATTGCTTGAACAACGGCATCATGACAATAGAGGCTATTCAATGCGCTATAATTGCCGTTGTGCAAAGTGTGGGATTTCTGGGTGCGTGCCCGTCTGTTGATGGATTGCCAGTTGTTCGCACGATGTGTGAGGCTTGGGAAGGCCTGGAGGGGATGTGTTTTACAGGTATATATATAAACAAGAACTGCAAAATCTGTGTGGTGCAATCCAAAAATAGGGCCTCATATAGCAACACTACCGTAGTAATATACACAAGGGAGTAAATGAATAAATAAATATATTTTCCGACTACATTCTACTAATATCAAATAATAAGTCGTGCCTGTAGCGGTAACGTAGTATAGGTACAAAAAGTAGAGAAAAAGCCTTATAAGTTATTTAGGTCGGACCCTAACCTAGCCGTGCGCTAGAAAAACCCTATAAACTTCCAAGCCTACTAAAAGATCTACCCTTAGATTCTAGTCCCCGGCAATATAATTGCCTCCTAAAACGGAATTAATTTATCATCTGGGTCCGGGGATTTTATTCTAATTATTCTAACCCTGTAATAGCCTCCTCCTTTATTTACACAAATATATATATAACCCTCTTCTTAGAGGACTTTAACTTTCGTTAGGAAGGTTATATAGCTAACGCCGAAGGCGTATAGTATATTCTAATATATATTAGGGTTCCGGAATATAATAATTAGGTACTTAAAGAAGTAACCTTTTTCCTTCGGAGTATTGTAAATATAGTAGCGAAGCGTTTTGGGAGGGTAATTAAATTAAATATAATAGGAATAGAAGTCTTAGTAGTTTATATATTCCCTAATTTATTTCGCTAAATATTAGTAGGGTAAAGTTAAATATAAGTTTTAGTAGTATTAAAATTAATTTACTAAATACTCCGGCTTATATATAACTTAGTATAAATCTAGGTCCGCTTCGGGTAGGAGGGATTAATTATTTCTATTATATAAAAGTACTTTATAGCCTAGGGAGAATTAATTATAGAAGGTTAATAGGCAAAAGAGGTATATATCCTTTAACGGCTCCTTTAGCGCCCTTTAAAAATCCGCTAGTATATATAATTTCAATTAGCTTTATAGGGTTAGACGGCGGAGTTTTTACGTAAATAGGTAGGATCCTAATAGTATATATAGCTTTATTATTATATAGGCGATTTCCCGCCCGACGATTTCTATAGGCGCTATATTAGTAAATTAAAAGGGGATTAGGCGGAGGACGGTATATTAAATAAGTATAGTCTTCTATAGTATTTTAAACGCTATAATTTCTAATTTATATAGGGCTAATATAATATTAATTGAAATTGGGTATTTTTAAGTATTAAATTTATAGTACTTTAAGAAAAATATAAGGATATTATATATAAGTGTAGGGAGTAGGTAGGTAGTAAAAAGTTATTTGGCTATATATAGTAAGAAGCCTTTTAATATTTAATTAACCCTAGTTATTAAAGTTATAACTATAGTAGTTATAAAGATATATTTATAGAGCTATATAGTTAAGGAGAGCCTTTTATTAAAGTAAATTCCTAGTTAGTATATTATTTTCTATAAATAAATTTGCCCTACTAGTATATTAATAATAATATAAGTAAGGTTCTACTATATCTTCTTTGCGTTTTTCCTCCGAGGGGGGAGGTAGAAGGCTTCTATTTTCTAATAGTCAATTTTAAGGCCTAATACCGCTACCTAATAGTATAGGTCTACTGTGTATTAAAATACTGTATAGAATATTTAAATAGTATTATAGCCTACTATAAAATATATAATATTATCCGTATAAGAGAATATTAGACCCTATAGCTTCTTTAAAAGGGATACTATAAAGAGTAGGTAAAAAATAAGTAACTAAGGCGACCCCTATAAGAGTTTATTATTTATATAGAATCTTTTATTGGCCTATTTAAATTGGAAATATTTATTAGAATAGAAGTTTATAATAAAAATTATTAAACCCTAAGGCTAACTTTAATTATAGAAAACCTCTTATAATTTATTTACTTAAGTAAAGGGTAAAGCG
The DNA here is from genome assembly GCA_037102815.1 of Neurospora intermedia. Classification (NCBI taxonomy): domain Eukaryota; kingdom Fungi; phylum Ascomycota; class Sordariomycetes; order Sordariales; family Sordariaceae; genus Neurospora; species Neurospora intermedia. The sequence continues at coordinate 2,532,108 of BTPP01000007.1, forward strand.
GAGTCTATATTATATATAATAATAATACTATACTAATTTAATTTATTCGCTCCTTCTATATTATATATTAGGGCGGTAACGAAGTCCGTAGCCAATTTTATTAAGAGGGCGCCTATAATATCCCTAAATATAAGGTTTACGTTAAATACTATAATTATTATATATCGGGCGAAGAGCCGTTCGATACCCTTACTGATTGTAAATAAAAGTATTATAGGTTTCTAACCTTTATAAATATAGGGGTTTCGATTTAATTTAAAGAGGGTAACGATTTATATATATTTAAATACGGATGGGAATTTACTAAATATTATAATAGTAAGGGTAATTGTTCGGATAGATAGGAGGATTATATTCTAAGCGGCTTTAAAGTAATTAAGGGTAATATTATTGGGCCCTAATATATTAGAACTATAGCGTAGGAAAATTTCGTAAAGTTCGGCGTCCGAGGGTAAATTTAATAATTACTAAATAATATTTAAGGGGAGAATCGGGCTTTTATATTAATATAGTAGGAAGGGGTCCGCTCTAGGTAAACGGAAAGTAGCTTCTATAAAGTAAGTAATAATTTCTTTTAAATTTATAAAGCGTTTCTAAGGGGTATTAATAAATATAAATCTATTATCCAACGGGTCCTTCCTTTAATATAGGATATTACCTAATTCCTTTAGGGATTTTGTAATATTTATTTTATTATAATAGAAGTTAGTACGTATTTCCTAGTATATTCTCCGGTAGACAATAGGATTTTTTTCCCGAACTATAATTAAGGATAGATTCTACTAAAATATATTTTTAAACTAGCTACCTATTATAATAGAATACTCTTTAATAGTACCTTCGAATACGTTAATAAATAATTAAATTAAATCCTCTAATTTTTAAACCGTTTAGAGTATTAGAATATCCCTTAGGAAGCGTTTTATAAAGGTTATAAAAATATCCTCGTTCTATTTAGAAGGGAGGATATATTTTTTAGGTAAGGGTTTATTATATTAGGCCGGAATTATAATAATTAATTTTCAATAGTCCGAAATCTAGGCCCCTACACGTAAGTATATATATATTGTTTTAAAGGCTAAATCTAATATAAATTAACTGTTAATATACTTATATATTAGAATACTTAGAGTATTTAAGAAATAGAAGTCCTATACTACTATAGTAATTTCTAATTCGGTACCCTTATTAGAATTACGGAATTATAAATTTTAGGAGGAGTAATATATATTAAAATTACCGGCAATAAGGGTATATTATACGTAGTAGAAGGTAGGTAAGTAAGTACGGCCGTCTTTTATCTATTGGTTTTATAGGTACTAATAAATATATATAATATATATACTATTAATTAATATTATAATTATATAGGTAAGGGGGGTATAGGGGATTATAAAATTATATATTTTCGTAATATAAATTACTATACGGGTATTGTAATCGTTGTAGTTAATTATATAGTAGCCGGGGTATTTATATATACGGCCGTAAATAACGGACGGTTTTTAAATATAGAATATTAGAATCCAATTCGAAATTACTTATTCGAATATATTATTAATATTTACTAGGGACTTCTAAATGTTGACGGATATAACCTTTAATTCCTTTATTATAAGGACGGGGGGGTAAAGTTCTTAATAAATTTATCTCCGTCCCTATCTTCGACCGAGGGGGTTAGTATTATTTATTCTACAAGGGTTTATAGTTGGTTAAGGGTAATAGGGAATTATCCTCGGAGGAGGTTACTCTAAATTTCGGAGGGGGCTTTAAATATATAGTTTCGCCCTACTAAAATAATTTTAATACGGCCGGAAAATACTCTTTAGAAAGTAAAAAATACGTTAGGCCTTTTATTTAGAGTATTATCCTCGCCCTTACTAATTAAGAGGTTTAAATAATAATAATCCTTCTATACTTTAACTTTAACTTTAACTATATTAAAATTAAACGAAGGGCGGATAGGGTTAAATTAAGTAACTGTTTCTATAATAAGAGGGGGGGTAAATAAGGGGTTAAGCGTAGTAAATAAAGGGGGAGGAGGAAAGGTTATACGGAGGGGAGTAATCCTAACTTTAGGGGTAAACTCCGAGTCCGATATAAGAGTATTCCCGTCTTTGTTTATAGTAATAATTATTTAAATTACTTTATCTACTTTTATTTTTCTAAATTTCTTTAAGCGGCGGACCTCGGTTTTATATATAGCCTTACCTACTTATTTAGCGCCGGTACGCTATTCTATAATAGGCTTTTAAATATAGCTATTTCTAATTTTAAGGAAGACGGAGTATTTAGGGTAATTTAACTTTATAAAATCTAAGTAATTAAAGTATTAAAGGACCGGCTTATATATATCCTTATAAAAAGCGGTTAGAGTACTATAATCCTTATAAACCGAAGCTACTATATACTTCGTAATATTATATAACCTAAAATAGCGGTTATATATATTAATATAAGGGTTATATTCTATAAATTTAATAGGCTTGGAGCTAAAGATCCGGAACGGCTAGGTTTTCTTAGGGAGGATAATAATATAATCCCCAAACTTCTTATTAGGAATAATCTTCGGGGTTTATTTTATAACAGCCTAAATTTCTTAAATAATAAAAAACTCCGTATTATAAGCTCTATTATATACGAAGAATTTAGGTAGGATACTAATAAAGTAATATAAAACTATTTTAATTTCGGCTTCGATATTGTAATATAGGACAGCGTAATTAAATTTAATTAATAGGCGGCAGTAGTCGGGTTTAATTATTTTAATATAAAAACCGGACTATATTAAGTAGACCTTTCGGATATATTGGCGGAGGAATTTAATTTCTTTTATAATATAGAAAATAATATAATAGGGTAACCTAAGTGTAAGGGGACAGCAGAGCGATACGTAGGTGCTGGCCTTATATAGTATATTAAGGTTCTACGAAGAAGGAAAGGAGAAAACGCTACCCTCCGGGTCGCTTAAGTACTAGAGTTTAAATGGCCGTACGCTAGCTGCCTAATAGCCTAAAGCAGCTAAGGAATATTCCAAAAAGTTCGGGCGCTATAGTGTAGCACTCGGGTCGTCTAGGCAATTTCAATATAAGTTGCCGTCTTAATATTCAAATTTGGCCAATTAGAGCTAAATACTTTAATAAACACCAATCCTATAATATTAGCCCCCCCCTTCTCCTTCTAACTATAATTGTACGTTATAATTAATATTTATATTACCTTCATCTTACCCCTCTATAATTCTTATTCTCCTTCTTATTCTTTTAACGAATAATTGTAACTATATTGTATATATACCCTTAATTCTACTTTAGAATACCCTTAAATAACCGTTACTAACCTTTAATTATAACACCCATTTTAATTAAAATCCTTTTAAACTCTAGCCTATTATTCTAATTCATTATCGCCCAACTATAGCTACTCCTACGCCCGCGCCCATCCCTACGCCCGCGCCCGTCCTTACGCTTAAATCCGCCCCTACTCCTATATTTACGCCTACTCCTACTCCTAAACCTACGCCTACTATTACTCTAGTGCCTACTCTTAATTCTACTACGCCGGTCTCTCCAGTACTCTAGACCCTTAATAATAGTAGCAGCGGCGGCGGTAATTACTACAAATTTACTAAAGGCCCTATTGAAGGTACTATAGTTAATTAGTATTTCTAATATATAGCGTTAAAGGACCCTAATATTTATATACCTAATAAAAATAAAAACTATTATACGCTTTATATATATTTAAAGAATTCTACTATCTACCGGCGGTAGCCTTCTACTATTTAAAAATAATACTCCTCCTAATTAAAAGAAGGCTACCTAAGTAATAAAATTCTATTTTACTAATCCTTCTAATATATAATAATTATAGCCTGTAATTTTAATTAATTAGCGGCCGAAAGTTATATTACCTTATAAATATTTTTAAATCCCTTCGTTCTAACCTAATTACTAATTTAAATTCTAATAATATTACTTACTTTATACTTAATTATTCTATTAGCGAAATACTGCTAACTCTCTTTTTTACTACCGTAGTACTTCCAATTATAATTCCGAATACTCCTTCGTCCTCGGCCCTAACTTTAATTGAAATATTTGAAAGATTAGGGGCTCTAAAAGAGAATTATTAGGCTCTTTGTATAAATTAAAATAATTTAATAGCTTTATAATTATTATTATTCGTTAAATTAAAAGCCTTAATAAATATTATTATAACGTCTACCTAAAATATTAAATATACTACTATTACAGCCGCTATTTACCTAAATACCCTTATTATTAGAATTAATACCCGGATATTTAGAATAATTTAAATTTTCTAAGAGGGAATAACGGCTAGGGCGGTAAATACTACTTTTAACAAATTGATTAATAAATTAGAAAATTAGGTAGAAAAGTTAAAAGAATAGTATAGAATAATAAAAGGGGATAAAGTATTACTGGGGAAAAAGGAATTATATATTTATTTAAATTTATTATTTAGTAAGGAAGAGGTAATAGGTACTAAAGAACTAGAGGAAAAGGAAATAAAATTAGAGGAAAGGGTAATAAATATTCGGGTATTAGAAGAAGATTTAATAGGATTAATAGAAATAATACAATAAAAAGGAGATATTCCGGAAGAGAAGCGGCGGTTAAAGAAAGTAATTCGATTTTCGAACGTAGTAAAAGAGGTAAAATCTCCTCCGAAGAAGAAAAAAAGACTACAAATTCCCTATAGTAATACTATTATAATATTATTATCTTTAAATATAATAGTCGGATCGGGTACTAGGGCGGCGTTAAATATTAAAAATTTTTAAATATAATAGGCTATCGGTAATAGCATTTTAAATAAATAATTATACTTTTTACCTCCGGATACTAATTTTACTTACTTTTTTTACTCTACTAATACTTTCTTTAATACTTTCTCTTTCGTAAATTAATTTATAAATCCGTTATTAATTCGAATATCCTCGTACTATTTTTCAAAGAATTCGAACGCTTCAATATTCTAAAAGTCTTTAAATAAGTACTATAAGGGTTTATAATAACCTTTCTACTTTATTAATACCATTCTATTACTTAGAATTCCTCTAATATATAGGATCTCCTTTATATAGTATTCCTTTTCTCTATTTATAATTACTAACGGTAATTACTTATCGGCAAGGATTTAATTAAGTAAAGGGTTTCTAATAGCCTATTAGAGGAAATCAATATAAAAAATATTATAAATATTATTTAAAAGCCTAAAAAATTCTATAATTAATAATAAAAGTACCTTCGAAATAATATACTTAGCGTACAACCAATTTAATTTCTTCTTAGGTTTTAGTAAAGTATAATTCTTAAAATTAAATTATATTTTATCGCCTACCTAGAACCTCTCTACTAATTAATGGGTACAATTAATAAATTTCTCTTACTCTTAAACCGCTATAATTATTATAATTTAATATAAATTTATAATTTATAGTAGCTTCTTAACGAATTATTAAGCCCGAATATCGGCTGGAGTTTTAGAATTTCTAATAGCCTTAGAAATTATTAAAATTACTAACTCTAAATTAAATCCGTAAATAGCAAAAAAGGGGGATATATTAATTAAAGTATTAATATAGTTATTAATCGCTAATTATACTAGCGAGTACCACTCGTACTAATCGTTTTATACCTAATTAATATATACCCTTAAGAAGGCTTATACCTTTTAATTTATTTGTTCCGAATTGCTATTAATTTAAAGGTAATAGGTAGTACTAAGAAACTACTTAATCCCGAATAATTCGTAAAATCTACTCTAAAACCGCCTAATCTAATTAAAACCCTAGTTATTAACTATAAACTATAATTACCTATAATACCTTATAAAATAGTTTATAAACCTCTTAGTACAAACCTTAGTATTTATTAATAATATTAATTCTAATATAATATTCTTATTAAAACGGTCCTTAATAACGAATAAATAAATATTCCCTCTAATTAATAGAAAGTCCGTAATAAAGTTTATCTAAATCTCTCAGAAGAATTAATCTAGTATTAATATTGATTAGAATAACCCCTTCCTCTAAGCTTTCTAATACTTAATAGAACTATATATATAATAATTACGTAGGAACTACCTTATATAAATTCTGAATAATAATTAATAAAAATAATGGACTAGGGCTATAATAGTACCCTCTCTACCGGAGTATTTAAATATTTAAGAGTCGTACGTAATTTAAATAATACGGGTACGGAGGGTATTAAATTCTCGGTCGGAATCGGACAATTTTATAATTTCTACTTTAATAATTACTAAGTACCCGGGGATTTAAAACTTCTTTTAATATTTTAAACGCCCAAGGTTATTAATAGAATAATCAATAATTTAAATTTTAAATTTAAAGGAGGGAAACAAATCTCTTATATTATTCTTTACCACTTCCAAAACTTATTAATATATAGCGTCCCTTCCTATTATAGTATCCTAAAACTATTATAAATCTAAATCTTCGAAAATTTTTACACCCTTCCCTCGGGCTATTCGAGAGCCCTAGAAATTTATTATTAAAATACGGATATAATTATATAGGGTAAATTCGGAAATAAATTAAAAGTTTCAAACTTCCCTATTATCTTCGGTAGGGCAATCCTAATCTCTCTAAAATAATATATCCAATACTATTACTTCCTTACCCGGCCGGTACTAAAGTTTAAAAGAGAATTTAAAGAAGTATTCGGCCTAATAAATTTACTATTCGGATAGGTACTACTAAATTATAAAGTATTTTAAATTCTAATAATTAATTAGGATAATAAAGGTATTATAATTATAAAGTTCGGCTTACTACTCTTATAAATAATTAATAATCGCTAATATCTCCTTATTATAAATAGGGTAATTATATTTAATTAATTTTAACTTCCTTAAATAGAATACTACTATATACTATTAACCGTCTACTTTCTAAATAAGGTAACCCCTAAATATAAAGCCGCTATAATCGGTCTCGAAGAAAATCGGACGCTTAGGGTCTTACTCAATTAAAATTGGTATTTAAATAAATAGTATTTTAAGTAACTAAAAAACTTCTTTATATACTACCAACTATTTAAATAGAACCCCTTTACTAATTAGTACTATAAGTAGCGTAACTATTATAATAAATTCCGGAATAAATATTTAATAGTAATTTATAAATTTTAAGAAACTTTGGACCCTCTTCCAAAATATTAGAATAGCCTACTCCAAAATAGCCTTAACTTTCTTAAAGTTCATTTAAATATTTATACCGGCGTAAATAATAAATTCTAAATATTTAATTTTCTTAATAACAAACTTATATTTATCCAAATTTAAATAAAACCTAACGTCTTTAAAATGTTCGAATACTATACGGACCTTCTATATATAATCTCTTCGAAACCTATCTATAAAAATAAGTATATTATTTATATATACCGAATAAAAGTTATTAAGAAATTCCCGTAGTACTTAATTAATATACTATTAGAAGGTAGTTAAAATACTATATAGCCCGAAGGGGACTACTAACTATTCGAATAGGCTATAGTAAATCCGAAATATTATTTTATACTCCTCTCCTTCTACTATTCGAATTTTATAAAATACTTATATTATATCTACTTTAAAAAATTACTTTATCCCCTTAAATATTTAAAACGTTTCCCGAATAAATAGTAGAAGATATTAGTCGGCTCGAATAATTATATTAAGGGCCTAATAGTTACAATAAAAGTAAAAGCCTCCGTCCGGCTTCTAAATAAAAAGGACGGACGCTCTAATAACCGAACTACTAACCCGGATAAAACCTTTATTTATTAAATCCCAAAGAATCTTTTTAAATACTAAAAATTCTTCTCGAAATATATTATATAGTAAGCCGAAGGGAAGCGGGAGGTTTCTACTATCCAATCCCTTCTTTAATTCGATTTTCAAATTAATTCCGGGCTTATATTCGTTAAAATAATTAGCTTCCTACTTTCTAAAAAGAAGGATAAAATCCTAAAAGTCTTTAAAAATAACTTATTAAAATTCCTCGTCGGTTTAGACCCTTTTAGGCGCTAGAGCCTTTTCGATATTCTTTAGCCGGATAGTAAATATAGAAGCTTCTATAATAGTCCGGCCTTCTATTTTATTTATACGACGGATATAACTAATAAAAATAATAATAAAAATATATACTACTCCCTAAAATTCTTCGAAAAATAGGGTCTTAGGCTTAAATTTATCGATATAGTTTACCTAGGATTAAATAATACTATACCAAAGTTTCTTCTCATAAGGAACCGAATAAATTTAATTAATTATTAATTATAACTTCCCAAAAATAATAGAATATTCAAACTCCGGTACTATATAAATATAAATTAATAAAATATAATTTTAGAACTCTATAAGGAAATACGTAATACTTTAAATAGAAGCGCCTTCTATAATTATTATAGTACTTCGAATCTACTAAACCGAAATTAAAATAATAGGAATTTAGAAATCCTAAATAATATTTTTACTAATAGTAGTATAATATTAACAACCTTTATTAATAAGAATGTAAAATAAATTAGTAAAATTAATAATAATTAGTATTAATATTAGGCTTATTTCTATTTAGGGCTTAAACTCTTCTATTTTATTTAGTACTTCTAGGGTAAATTCTAATACCCAACTTTATACTAGAACTATTCTTTTCCCTAATCTAATTCGGAATCCGAAAGTTCAATTACTCGAAATTTGTTATTAAATAGCGGAATTACTTAAATAATTTAAATATATACTCCCTTACCTTACAAACTTATAACCGGAAGGTATAGGTACTTAATAATAATATAATTAGTAGTACTATAACGAATATACTATCCTTCAATATAACGCTTATCCCTTTTTTCCTAAAATACCTATTTAGCCCATCCCTTTTATAAAGTAGAAGAACCCTTACTTCGAACGCTACAAATATTAATTATACTTATAAGGATATTACTATTAATATTATATTGAATCCTAAATAATAGAACGGAAGAGGAACCTCAATTCTAGTACTAATAGTTAGAATAACCCGAACTAATAGCAATAAAAATATATACTCTAAACCGCCGGTTACTTTAATTACTATTTTATAAATAACTTTAGTAGAGGGTTCGGAACTTTATAGTCTTTTCGTACTTATAAATAATATTCTAAAACTATTCTATATAAATAAAATAATTATTAGAGAATTTAATAGTAAAAAGGTAATTACTAAACTTCTTATTAATAATACAACGAAAAAATCCCAATTTAATACAACTATCCCAATTATAACCGCCAACCTTCAAAAATTTATCGTCGAAGTTAATAAAAAATTTAAAGAACAATTCGCCGTCCTTCTACTTTATTTTAATAAAATTATTAAAAGCGTAGTCTTAAATATAATAGGTATTAAAAATTTACCGGATCTATTCGAATAATTCGGTCGGATCTTTATTACTAGAAAGGGTATAGATAATCTAATAACCCTCTAATCTCTATTACTTATTAATCGGTAGGGTATTAAATATTTCAATCTACGTAATATTAGAATCGGTACGCAAGCCGGCCTTAAAATCGGTATTATATATTTTAATTAATTTATTATAATAAAAGAAAAAGGTAGTAAATTTACCGTCCTACTTAGGGAGTTCGAATAACTTCTATTGGTACAACCTACTAAAATTACTATTAAATTCTTTGTCGGTACCGCCGTCGGCTTTAAATTTCCTTTTATCCTTACCGGTATTATTAGAAAAATCTTACTTAGTAAAGTACGTAAATTCAAATTTAAAAGTAGGCTAAGAATAGATAGAGAAAAGGATTATAGACTTAACCTTCCCCTTCAATTCGGAATTTACTTATAGAGCTCGGAATAAAGTTCTAAGTAAACTAATAGTATCAAAGGGGGCTCTAACGCTCCCGGTTACTAGAGAATTATAAAAAACTTCTATATTAATATTAGTATTATCGTTATCGTTCGGTATAAAAAAAGAGATTATTCTAATATTAGTATACGCTACGCTATTAATTATAAACAATCCTTCCTTCTAATAATTAATTAATAAGAAGGTAAAACCTAATATAAGAAGATAATAGAGCAATACATAAATATTAGCCTTATATAGTATATTAAAGTTCTATAAAAAAGGAAAGGAGAAAACGCTACCCTCTAGATCGTTCGAGTACTAGAGTTTAAATAGCTATACGCTAGCTACTTAATAGCCTAAAGCAGCTAAGGAATACTCTAAAAAGCTCGGGCGCTATAGTGCAGCGCCCGGGTCGTTTGGGCAATCTCAATATAGGTTACCGTCTTAATACTCAAGTCTGGCTAATTAGAGCCAGATGCCTTAACGGGCGCTAGTCCTATAACATTGGGTGCTTCCAAATACTATAATACAATAAGTACAATACGTAGTATTAGAAGTAAAGAAAGAAGATAATAGAGGAAGAAAGGCGTGGCCGAAGGCCGCCCTATATAGGAATCCCTTTATAGGAATTCCCTTATTTTATCGCTGGCCTGCATATAGGTCCCGCGATTGGGCGAGCCGGGCACGTGCTAAGGTACGTACTTGGGCGTACTAGTACCTCTATTGAAGGTAGGTATAGTTAGACCTATACTTAGTCTAGTTTAGTTAATTAAATTAATTATATATACGATACATCCCGTATTAAATCCCGGCGCTACGAAGAGAATACTATTATTTTTAATAGGAATAGTTTTATTTCCTTCTCGGTGACCGACGGCGATCCTTTTTATTTACGAACCTAATTTTCCGTTGCCTATTAATATAAGAGTAAGGAATTCTAAATTTACGTTCGTTAAGCCTATATTTCTAATAGTCCTTTACTAGGTCCTTAGCCTTACTTAAATCTTTAGTATCCTTCTAATAATTATTATAATAGCTATACCCCTTCTATTTAATATAATATTAGAGCTTACTATCGACCTATTTGTAGGTAGTAAATTTTTTTAATTTATATTTAGAGCTTTCCTTCGATTCGGAGCCGCTTTAAGAATCCTTTACTAATTTAGGTAGGGGGGTTGATCGATTAAATAGGTTATTATTATTAGGAGTAGATTTTAAGTAAATTATTAAAATAATTAGGTAAATTTTTATATTTGGGGGTAGGTCTAATTTATATATTAGACGTCCGACCTTTTAAATAATTGTAAATAGTCCTAAACGTTATTGAGAGGTTTTGCGAAATAGTTTACTTGGAAGATAATATCTGTAATTTAATTTGAAGAATATTTTATTTCCTATTTTTAAGTTTATTTACCGGTAATTAAAATTATAACGAATTTTAGTATTGGCGATAGCGAAGTTTATAGTTAGTTAGGCTTCTTATTGAATATAATTGTATATTACGGGGTTATTTTTAAATTTATAGGGGGAATTACTATAGGCGTAGGAGTTTGTAGTAATATTTAAGGGTTTTAATAGTTTAAGGCCAAAAAGGTATTTGTATAGTAATACTTTAATTCCTTCTACGAAGGCGCTGTTGAGATTCTATTGTAAAGAGGGAATAATTAATAATTAATTATAATTAAATTCGTAGTAGAAAGTATAGAATTTAATAGTAATTTTGATAATCTAATTTTTTTATTCTATATTACCGTTGTTAGTAGGGTAGTATGCGGTTGTTATGAGTAGTTTAGTACTTATAGTTATTTATATACTTCGTTAATAGGCCGATGTAAATTTATAGTCGTAATTAGAAATAATACTGATAGGGAATCCCTAGTCGTATAGTAAGAATATATAAATTGTAATAATACTCTATTCTATAGTAGTATATTTTTTATAATTAAGGATTAGTAAAGATTGCTTTAAAGTTTTATTTGTAATAGGTATTAGGGTATTGAACGTATTGTAATTAAATATTTATTATAGTGTATTTGTAGAAGCTATTTTTAGGGGGCTAACGATAAAATTGAAAGAAATAATACGTATTAGGAGTATTTCTTCTAATTTAATTGGTTGGTAGTCGCTAATAGGTAATTTTCGGTCGGTCTAGTTAAATTAGTAAGCCGGATAATATTTTAAGTATTGCCTTACTAATTAGATTTTATTTAAAAAAGAGATACTTTATAATTTATATATTATTTAGTTTCTTCTAAAGTAATACTTTTTATTATATATTACTTCTAATATTTGTTTTATAAATTTGTAGGGGATATAAAGATTTTTAGTGCCGTTAGTCTATTAATTATGAATAAGGCTATTATATAGGAAGAAAGGGTAATTGGATTTAGAAAAGATAATATTACTATCTTTAGTAACCCTTTTATATTATTTTAAATATTCTAAAATTTTTATAAATTTGCTATCCGACGTATATACGGCTATATATTCCTTATAGAGTTTAGGGTTTATTTATACTTTAGAAAAGGAATATTATATACTTTCGAGGTAATTAGCCGAATCCTTCTAAATATTATTTAATATTAATATTCCCTCGGGGTTCTTATTATTACCGATAGCCTTTAATTAATTTAATACGTCCGGGATAAAATTCAGCTTTCTAAATATATAAAAAACCTTTAATTTATAGTCCGAGAGATAGATCGATATATTAATAAATCTATAATTAGTATAATTAGTAGAGGTTGTTTGTAATAAGGTTTGTTTTACAATACCTTTTGTAGCCGAATAATTGGTTAAAACGACGATAGGGAGATTATAAGAGTGTAGTTGCGTACGAAGCTTTTTAATTATTTAAATTAAATAAGTTACTTTTATTTTAGATAGTCTATATTGAGTTTTAATTTTAGTAAGGATTTTACTAAGAAATATAATAGGGAAGATTTAAGAAGAGGGGATATAATTGCCCTCCTCCTACTAGGTACTAGTCTTTAAATAAAAGAGTATAATTTTAAAGTTTTATTCGAAGGAGCTATCGATTTGTAGGAACGCTTGTATATTTAGGTTTAAATAGTATAGAATAGTAGGATCGTTATATATTAATTATTATAATACTTCGAAAGCGGTTTTTTTAGTAGAGGTGGGGGTATAGTATATTTTTATATAATAAGCGGCGTACTTTACTAGCTTCCCTATTTCTATTTTATTTAATTTATAGCCTTTAGTTAGGAGGTTGACCTTTTTATTCTAAAGGGGTTTAATAAATTAGGTATAGTAAGGGATTAAGTATCGTAGGAATTTAGTATTACTGATATACTATTTAAATATTTTTAAATTATTAAGGAAGGCTAATTTTTTAAAGGCTTTAATTCGTTCCTTAGTAGTAAATAGGCTAAATTTATTGATATAAAAGCTTAGTAGTTCAATATTGGAATAATTAAAGTAAAACTTCTTAGGGGAAAGTATAATATTTTTTAATATAAAGAGGGCGAAGATAGTATTTAAGTATTTAAAGTAGTTTTCAACGGAGTTGGAAGTTATAATAATATTATTAATATAAACCTTATAATATAATTTATAATTATAGAATAGAGTATTTATAAAATGTTAAATATAAGTAAGGGTATTTTTAAAGTTTATTTGGGCGACGGTAAGTTATTCGAAACCTTAATAAGTAATTAGGGTAAAGCGGTCTCTATATTTTAATTAAATTTTGAATTAGTAAAAGAATAATACAGTATTAATAATAGTTATAATAACCTTCCCTTTTATAAATGTAATAATCTCGCCTTATAATGGTAAGGGGTAATTATTTAAGATAGTTAAACTATTTAGAATACGAAGATTAATGACCGGTCTTCCTTTAGGGCCGTTTTTAATTTCTTACTAAATAATAAAAATAGGGTAAGTGAAAGGGGTAGCGTACCGAACCTAATTTATTTTACCTTACTTATAGAAGGTATTAAAAATTTTATTAATAATTGTTTAATCCTTTTTATTTATAGAATATATATAGGCTACGACTTTATAATTTTATTAATTATTTATTAGTAGAACTTTTATTATATCCTCGTTAGGTATATTTATTAACCCTCCTTCTTTTTAGAATTTAGGGAATTTTTTTATTAGTTTTACTAAGGCTTTAGAAATTCGTTTACTACTGGCGAATATATATATACCCTCTTCTATAGTTAATTTTAGAACTTTCTCGTTTATTTGTATTCCGAATATAAAATACTTCTTTAGGAGTTTAGAATATAGTGCGGGGTTGTAGGTTATTATAGATTGGGGTAGGGGTACGGTTCCGGTTGGGATTTAAGTATCGGTTGGGGTGTAAATTTTAATTAACGAGTAGGTTCTATTTTAACGGACGGATTCTAGGTTAATATCCAAATTAATATTAGTTAGAATTAAATAAATTTAATAAATAATTTCGGCGGCCGATTAGATTGTAAGGGACGGGTCCGATTCTATAGTATTAAAAATTTAAATAGTTATTATAATTTTGTAAACGCTTATTTAAGAAATTAAAAAATAGTTATTAGTATTGTATTTTATAATTTTACTAATTTTTTATTTATATAAAATAATTAAAACTTCCTTAATAGTATTTTTTATTAGGGCGACCTTTAGCGAGCGGGTATTTATTACTATATTTACGACTATAGGGTAAAAAGAATTAAAAAGGAATAGTTAGTCCTTAGGTAGTATAATATAGTATATTAGGATTATATATTCTTTTTTAGGTTGAAGTATTACTATTTTTTAAATAATTACCTTCCTTATATAGTAGTTAAGTAATTTAAGTATTTCAAAGGTTGTATTAAAGTTATTTTATAGAAGGTAGACTTTAATTATTTAGTAATCGATATATATTTAATGGGGGTAGAGGAAGGAATTTACTAGTAAGAGGTTAGGTTCGAGTTTATTAATAATCTAACCGGTAGCTGTTATTTTTAATAAAGTTAGATTACCTTTAGAATTCTCTTTAGGAAGGTAGAAAGTAAAGGTCGTTTATTTAATGAATTTAATTATTTTCCTTCTAATTCCTTTAATTTTAATTATATAGTTAGTAGAAATAGTATATTCTAATATCTTTAGGAAAGTTTGGCCAACGATTGTCTTTCCTATTCCGGGATTTATATAAACCTTTATTAATTCGGAATCTAGGGTAACTATAATTATTATTTATAGATATATAAAACCGGAGAGAGGGCCCTTCTTTAATAATTTATTAATTTAGAAAATAGTTTTTTAAATTAGGAGTTTGGTGGTTGTAATATAGAATACTAGTTCGGGTACAGAGTAGATACTTATAATAGTTTTCTATTTCCTATAGGAATTGAAATAAATAAATATTTAATTATATAATATAAATATTTCTTTATAATAATCGTACTTCTAAAAGTTAGTATCGAAAGGGGAAACGGCCGGAATAGCGTCTTTTATTTATCTGGACTTTAGGTTATAACCCTTTATATAACGCTTCTTTAATATTATAGAGTTGAATTCCTTTAGGTATTTAGAATAAATTAATTCGCTATTATATATATAATAGATTGAATTATTTGAGCCCGAATTGTAATTATCCTTTGAATTGCTTATAAAATTAATATAATTGGAATCTACGTTCTTACCTTCCTTTCTAATATAGTTAGTTCGGTCCTTACTCCTATTTCTACTATTATAATCGCGGTTGCAGTTATAGTTATTATTATAGGTATAATCGGTACTATAGTTACAATTATTATATTAATTATAATTTCTATTGTAATTTTAATTATAGTTGCGGTTACGGTTGTAGTTATAATTATTATAATAATTGTAGTCTCTATTGTAGTTTTAACTATAATTATAATTATTGTAAATATAATCCCGGCTATAGTTATATTTATAATTACATCCTATAGTAAAGTTAGTATTACGATTATTATAATTATAGTAACCTTCGGTATTATAGTCGCAATTAGCGTTATAGCGACGGGACGAATTATTCTTAAAAGAATACTTACTTTTAACTAATACTATAAGAACGGCCTTAGTTTTTTCGATTTTTTTAAAGTAATCCTTAATATTACTAAAGGACGGGGGGGCTCGAAGAGTAATTTTAATATTAAAATTTATTCTATTCTAAATTTATATTATTACGCTATATTAATTATTATAATATTTAGATATAATACTTATTATATAAGTATAGCGAAGCTATTTGAGAATATATATTATAATAGTATTAGGATCCTTATAAATATAATAGAAATAGAGCTTATTTTTATTAAATTTACGAATTATAGTAGTAGAGTTAGGGATAAATCTCTTTATTAGCGCCCGGGTAAGAGTTTTAACTAAAGTACGTAATTAATAGCGATATTTAGGGGTAATTTAATTGTATTATTATATAAGGGCGGTACTTTGTAATAATAAGGGTTATAAACGTACAATTAGTCTATAGGCAATTAGGAAGGTACTTAGATCTTTTAAAATAGTATTAATATAATTGGCGAATATAATAATATTAGTATAAATAATTAAAGTACTATCCTCGATTATACTTATATTATTAGGGTTATTAATAAATAGGTTAAATATTCCAATATCCTCCTTTTGGAATTTAAAATCTTCGTTTCCCTTATTATATTTAGTATTTTTAATATAATATAGCGTAGGAGGAGGGGGCGGAGGAGGAGCGGGGTTGTAATACTTATAAAGGTAGTATAAATTATAAGTTTCAAAATAATTATAATTAAAATTAAAATTGAAATTATTTGGGTCGAAGTTGTTTCTCTTATTATTATTAGTATTATTATTGCTATTACTAGGATTATTAGGGCCGGTTCGAATAGTATTAGAAGGGGGTTTAGGGGGGGTACTACCTTTAACTTTACTAGTAGACAATTTAATCTTACTAATAAGGTTTATAGTTTTACTAATAAATAGTTTATCGATTAGGTTAGATTTAATATTTTTAATAGCTTCGGTAGTAGCTTTACTAACTTTAGCAGTAGCTCTATAGGCCTTATTGCGCGAAAGATTTAGGTAGGCGGTAATATAAATATTTCTAGTGTAGAGTTTACGAATTTATTCGAAATACTTTTTATATATACGGGCCTATTTTTCTATTATTTAATAGAAATTATTATTACGGGCTTTAAGTCCGTTAATTTATTCTATAGAATTATTTTTATTAAACTTCTTTTTATAAATAATATTAGTAATATAGGGGTTGGTAGAGTAATTAGTAGGGTGAATACGGGGGCGGGGAAATAAGCTACTATTATAGTTAATTAACTTTCTTAAAGTAATATAGTTAGTTAATTTAGGCGGGAATTATTCGGTAGAATTACGTAGGATTGGAATATATTCGTATTTCTTAGGGACTTTATATAAATAGGGCGGGACTTTAATATATATAATATTCTCTTCTGAATTATTATATTCGAGGGTTAATTTATAAGAGGGACCTTTACTATTATTATAATTAGGGGATAAATTAGGTAACTTATAGCGGATAGTAGTAATATTAAACCGGTCGGATCCGGTATTTGGAAAATAGTTAAGCATTTTAACTTTCTCTTTACTTTTGCCGGTAGTAGGTTTTAAAGCTTTAATAGTATTTATAACTTCGTTATAAATATAATAAATATCGGCTTTAAAATTAGTAATAAAGGTACTAAATTAGTCGATTCGAATTCTTTGAGCGCGGGCGTTTTTAATATATATAGTAAATTACTTATATATTTTATCCTTAAATTAGTATATATTATAATCGATATTTTTAGTAAGAGTGTTTATAGTTTGTAGATACTTCTAAATTTTCTTGTTAGAGACGTATTTAGGGCCCTTACTATTTTCATTGGATTTAGAGTCGTTATAATCGAAGGTAGTAGTATTATAATTATAGTAGGGGGAGCTATACTTCTATAGGGAGCTTTATAAGGGGGTAAGATTCTCCGGGGGGTTAATAGTAGAGGATTATTGGAATTTAGAAGGGGAGAGTATATTAATTACTATTAAAATAATATTATTAACGAAACCGGGTTTAGGGTCGGTAGGAGGTCCTTAATTTTAAGTAGCCTTTTGAATTTAAAGTTAGGTAGATTAGTTATTTAAACGGTCAATATTGTAAATAGCGGGCGTAAATAATTTACGTAGAGAGTAGCGTATAGTAGTCTATTATTTAGGAGGGTCTTCGCTTACTATAATAAATAATAGAAGGCTAAAAGAAAGTATTAATATAAGTTTATTTATTTATAATTATAGTATTTTAAATAAAGAAATTAGGGTAATAGTAAAAAAGATAAATAGAAACCTATTTCTTTTAATACTATTTTATAACGAGTAATTAATTAATATAGGGGGAAGAGTAGCGAGAGTTATTTTTATAATGAGTATTATCGCTAAGGTTACTTTTTACGTTAAATATTAAATAAATAATACTTAAATTGGGGTAGTATTAAGGCTTTAGTATATTCGTTTAAATTAGGCTAATATAAGTATAATAATATAATATAGGGAAGTATAGGAAGGAGATAGAATATAATACTATTTTGTAACGAGTAATTGAAATTCTATTGGTTGGAGGTAAGAAGGTAATTGTAGGGTTAATATTATTATAATAATATAAGATCTTGCGATTGGGAAGCGAGTTTACGAAAATTGACGAATTTACTAGAATTAATTGTAATTTCTAGTAGTTGAGCTAGAGTCGTAATTAAAAGGGAATAGTCTAGTTATTGCTCGTATAGTTATAACTACTATTTAATAGGGTAATTTAGGTATTT
The DNA here is from genome assembly GCA_037102815.1 of Neurospora intermedia. Taxonomy (NCBI): domain Eukaryota; kingdom Fungi; phylum Ascomycota; class Sordariomycetes; order Sordariales; family Sordariaceae; genus Neurospora; species Neurospora intermedia. The sequence goes on from BTPP01000007.1 coordinate 2,550,763, forward strand.
CTAAATACTATAATATAATAAATATAATACGTAGTATTAAAAGTAAAGAAAGAAGATAATAGAGGAAGAAAGGCGTGGCCGAAGGCCGCCTTGCGCGGGAATCCCTTTATGGGAATTCCCTTATCTTATCGCTAGCCTGCATATAGGTCCCGCGATCGGGCGAGCCGGGTACGTACTAAGGTACGTGCCTGGGTATGCTAGTGCCTCTATCGAGGGTGGGTATAGTTAGACCTATACCTAGTCTAGTCTAGTTAATTAAATTAATTATATATACGATGTATCCCGCATTATAATACTTTTAGGTATTATATATTTAAGGGTAGCGTTTTTAATTAATTAGAGGAACGTTCTATTATTCTCTTTAAGGATATTATTAATAATAGTAGGTAATTTATAAGAAGTATTTATGGTATTATTATTAGTAGGTATAATAATAGATATTATATTTTTAATTTTTATATTCTTTTTTAATTTAACTTCCTATTATTAATCTATAGGTTTAAGCGCTTTAGCCGGCGTTTATTTATAATTCTAGTTAATTTATTAGGGTTTAACCCTTTCGCCCTCGGATTTATAATTAGCGGTCAGAGTAGAGTTAATAGGTCGGGTAAGTAGGGTAGGTAATATTATTTATCTTCCCTTATTTAAGGAAGAAAAAAGAGTATTTAAGGATAAGGTATCCGAGATAGGGGTATTGGGGCGGGCTTTAGTATAAAAATATAAATAGAAAAGTATATAAAACTACTTTTTAAAGGGGCGGGCTACCTTTTTTTCAGCGGGGGAGGTGAGGGTTTTACTAGCCTTTATAATAACCTTAATAAATTTTTCTACAATATAAAATCGCGTTTAGAGGCTTTCAATAAGCTCTTCGTTTACTTTACGTAGTGTAGCGACGATATTACCTCGAAAAGGCGCTATTATAGTCGTTATAGGGTACGAGGTAGGCACCGGGCCTATCTTAAGGTGGAGGAAAAATTGTAATAATTCCTTTAGTATTAAAGCAACGGTTTAGAATACCCAGTCCTAATTGGTTTACTCTCGAATAATGGCTTCTAATTGGCCGAAGCCAGTCCTGGAAAAAATTATTCGGGGGAAGGTGTACACAAGGGAGATGAGGAGGGGGGCAGTGTCGTGGAAAAAGGTGCACTTTTCATCCAAGATCGTCCTTTAAACGTTTTGGTTTCCGACAGATTGTCCGTTCTCCACTTCCGTTGACCTAGGTCGCGGGTAGGGTCTCCCGTCGCTTCTTGTCGACACCAACCAACAATGCATGTGGGCCAGAGTTAGTGGTACCTTGAATCCGCATGCGGTACTTTATCATCTTTGAGGGGCATTTGTTAGAAGCTTTCCATCCTCTGCCGCCATCTCCCTCCCAGCCTCCATCGGATCCGAGCCTCCGCCATGATCGCCATCCACGGCACCACCCACTTCTATTACAACAACCACAACTTGACCAAGGACGGTCCCCATCACTCACCAGCCACCCGGCTCGATTCTTCAAATTTCATATCGCTACTGTAATGTAGCACCAAAGGGCCCTTGCCTTACGAGCTCACTCTAGTGTTTCTACCTACCTATATACTTTGCATCTTTGACTGTTCAAAAGTAGACATTTCCCATTACCCGCCACAGCCCCAAGGGAACCCAAGGTAATCCACCGAGGTTGGGTCCTGCCCGTCCACTCTGTCTCGGGCACCATGCACTAATCCACTTCCGCTAGGTAATTAGACTCTACCATAGAGAGTAGTGTAGACACCTGCAGCCTGCCACAGCCAGACAGACACCTCACTGCCCGCCTGCAGCCACTCAGACACCACACGCCCGCCCGGCAGCGACGACGCATGCCCCCCCCAACCAACCCCATCATCCAAAACCCGCCAATCTAAGCCTGGGGAACGGTCTGGCCGTTTGAATCCCGGTCAACAAGCCGTCCCAAAAAGTCCTGTTGTCGGGGTGTCGGCGTCAACCTGTGACTTTTCTCCCCGCCGTCCTGCTGCAGTGTCGACAAAGTGTCCTGCCTCTCGTTCGTTCCGCTTGCTTTCCTGGCACGCGACTCCCCTCCTCCAGTTTCCAAGTCGAGACAACAGGACTCACATCCATCTCGGCAGCTTATCGCACACCGATCGGCCCATAGCGCACGCAGACAACCTACGCAGTACAGCCATAAACAGGCGCTCAGTGTTCAATCGAGGCGTATTAGGTGGATGTGCGACTGCGACAGCAACTTGCTCCTCCCGCAGGGCGAATTATTCCACCTCCGACGGCGCACGCGACCCAAGCAACCCCCTCCTCGTTGCTCGTTGTGTTTCTCCAGAGTCCAGCCTTCCAGCCTTCGCGATTCATAGTCTCGTCGTTTCGTTCCATCAGGTCGCACTTCTCGTCCTCCTGTTCTCCGTTCCCTGCGCCGCCGTGTTGTTGTTCCGTCCTTGGTCTCGTCTCTCCTCCCCCCTCCCCTGCTCACATCAACCACCATACGTACCATTCCATTACACTCTGGACATCCTTCTAGGTACCTTACGTCGCCTTCATTGCAACAAACTCGGCCATCACTACACGCCCGTTCTTTGGTCAGAGCGAGACAGACGACATATTTCTCGCTTGCCCGCATGTCATGACCTTGAAGGCACCAGATGACTAGTACGGCATCCACCATATACGCCAGAGATTCCAAAATGACACCGCCCAGCGACCCGGTGCACTCCGAGCCCTTGACTCTGGACACCCGCCTACCAAGAGCCGAGAGGGACCAATCACTGCAAGAAGAAGAGGAGGGCAGGGCAACGGTCGAGTTGGCCAACATTATGACCACAGCCTCAAACCCGGTATCGCCGGGTTCGTCAAGCCCACCACTCGACCAGGCTGGCCTGCAAGATTTCATCCCACCCACCCGTCCAAGCAGCACCCCGTTTCCGCACGCGGATCCTCGAAATGCCACGATGCGAAGAGCCACTTGTCCCGCCGAGGACCTGATGGATCTAGACGAGCCTGGCCACTGTCAACCGTCTGCCGGCGCTCTGCCCGGTCCGAGCCAAAGCGTTGGCGTTAACCTCAACCATCTCCCCGCCGAGATCCACGAATGCATCCTCGACCACTTGTTCGGCTTCCGCATTTCGCCAGCCTCAAAGAGCTCCATTGTACGATGGGGCACCGCACTGAGGCACTCGCGGCGAAGGGAACTGTCAGAGTTATCATTGGTTAGCAGTGTATGGAGGATCCTGATTCAGGAGCGACTATATCGGCACATCAAGCTCAAGGCCACGATCGAATCATTGCGCAGCTCGTTTTCCTGGTTCTGCCAGAACTCGCATTTGCGCTGCTACGTCAAACACATCGAGGTCTGGTTTCCCGTCTTTCAGCCAAAGTATGGTCCCTTGGCAGTCTCCAACACCAATGTTTTGCCTACCGTCACTGCCGATGGCTTGACCAATGCGACCTACCTATTACCGGGCAACAATTGCTCCCTAGAAGAGGCCTTCTACTTCGTCGCCGAGACCTTTCCTGAAGTTTCTGTCCTTACCCTAGAAGGTGGCGAAAGAAAGAAAGCGCCGAAAGTGCGACATTGGATTCGGGAAGAACGCGGGCAGCTTAGGGCGATGCCCAAGGTCGAAACCATTCGGACACTTATCTGCAAGGGACAGTGGAACCTGATCAGGAGCCTGCAAGACTGGGAAGCCATCATGTCGGCTCTCCCCAACTTGCAGGAATGGCACGGTTCCTACAGTAAGCCCAAGTCCAAGAGTTATCTCACCATGGCCGAAGTCCTTGGGCAGCCCATGAGCCTGTCCACCCTTAATCTCTGCATTGAAGGCGATTATCGGCGAGAACTATCCTTTCCCCATTACTTCAACAAAGTCAGGACAAAGGTGCATTTCTGCTCGACCCTGGCACAAGCTGCGGCATTACCTTCCATGGAACACTTTTCTTATACGGGAAGGGTTTGCAAACAGTTTTTTGTCGACCTGGCACACCGGTTGAAGGACATCCGAAATCCTCGTCTCAAATCGATCGATATTACAGTCAAGAACTGCTGCCGAAACGTGGCACACTGGAACGAATCTGGGTCGGGAATCACAGACATGTTTTTTATCAAGGCGTTTGAGGCTCTGGTACTCGCGGGTATCCGCTCTTTGGAGAAGCTGACTTCGGTTAAATACCTGCGCATACGCTATGTCGACCTCGGTATGTCACCTCTCGGGTATCCTTCTCTTTCCAGTGAATTTGTGACTAACATTGGAAATCAGATTCTCCCGTTCCCCCGTTAAATCCATACTTCCAGTTACGCAACGGTTGGGCATCCGGTGTCTGGAGCGAGGTGATTGTTAGCGAACTCAACCGCGTCCGGCCCTCGGTGCGCTTCGAGGAATTGTCCGAGTCATTTGGTGAGGTTGGCTACAGCAAAGATGGCAGGATGGTCATCAACCCTGACTTCCCCAGGGCCAGGGCTCTGTCGCTGAAGTTGTCCAACTATCGTTTGCTAAGCGGTGGCATTTCCATTTCCCATTCAGTCTGAATGGTTGTTGCGGCTCGGTACCCAATTTGCCCCTGATTAGCATAAAGCCCCAAAGATATGCTGTATCTTTTACATGGGAAGGTTTGATTTTGTTTTGTCTTGATTCTCGTTTCGAAAGCATGGCGTTTTGGTTCCAAAGTTGGGGCCTCCCACTGATATCAAGGTATGCCACATAGGCAGGCGGGAAGGCGGATCTTGGTTGGGGGTTAAAACATGAGGATAATGGTCGGACGGCACCGGCGTCAATATGGGAATCCGATATCCTTAACATGTGTCTTAGCATAACAACAGATCTTATTAGGTCGCGGGACTTGGAGGGCAGACTACCCTGAGGTGGCAACACTCGCGCGGAGATGGCACATCATTGTTATCAATCTATATCTTGTCTTCAAACTAAGCGGCGTTAGTTGTGTCGATCGAAACCGCGTGAAAGATATCGCAAATGGACTGCTCTCATGACGGATGGTATGCTCCCCTCGGGTTTCACCGAAAGGATTAACACTCAATATGGTTGAAATTGTAGAATCGAACATATATGCATTTCAGTGCAACTTTGGCTTCTCCAATATAAACAGTCTTGACTGCCTGATCAGTTGACAACCTGATAGACGTATGTATATATACAATCCACCAACTCGGGGTCTTTCCATCATCCGTCGACCCACCACCACTCTAGTCACCTTCCTCCATCACCAACAATCACCCCCAAAATCCAACAATTCACCACAAAGAATCCCAAACTCGCCATCCACAGCCCAGGCAAGAACGTGCTCCGCCCCAAAAACTCCAACTCGTACGCCTGCTGCAACCACAGTCCCTGACCGAGCACCCACAGACCCAGCGCTACCAAGCCCATCCTCTTGCTCGTCCAGAACGAAGATCGCGGGAGGTACAACGGCAAAAGGACCAAGTACCAGAGGAAATACTGACTGGTGCAGACCTTGTTGAAGGTCACAAAAGCAAAGGTTTGCGCGAGCAGAGAGGTGGGTAGATCCTTCTTGGCGAGGGTGAGGGGGATGAGGATGGTGGAGAGGACCAGTTGAGGGAGGAAGGCCAGGGATTCGATTTTCAATTTTGGTTCTGCTGCTGCTGCTGCTGCTCCTGCTGAATGAGACGGTGATACCGACGCCGAAGACAAGTAAAGTTGGGTGTTGTAAGGGCTAAAGTTATGCCGGTGATCAATCCGCGTGACGTGATGAAGATAGGTTTCCTGCAGGAAGGGGTGGCCGTATAGGCGGTACATGAGGAAGTTGAGAGAGAGAAAGGTGGCGAGGGAGGTGAATGCTAGGAGGAGGCGGGGGAGAGTGAGGAAGCCTGTTAATTTTTTTCTGAATGACGACGACGTCTTCTTCTGGCCTCCTCCTCCTCCTCCTCCTCCTCCTGCTCTAACTCCGGAAAGCCGTTCCTGGTCCATCCACCACACGATGGCGGGCGCGTAGATGAATGGATAGATCTTGAAGTGCACGCTGAATCCCAGAAGCAGGCCGGCAAGAGTGATGCGCCGCGAGAGGACGGCCCAGAGAAGAGCCATGACGAGAACGCCCAAAAGACCCTCGGACGAGCCGCGCGTGCTGATGGTGGCTACCATGGGGTTGAGGAGCCAGATGGCCGCGAAGGCGCGGGCGCGGGAGGGGTCCATTCCCGTGGAGGCTGTCTCGCTGCTGGGGCCCTTCCTTCCTCCCTCTGTAGTCTTCTCGGTGTCCTTCTCCTTTCCTTGAGCAGCAGAAGAAGAAGGGAAATCCTTCCCCATGACCAACACCTGTTCAATCAACCACCCCGCCACCAAATCCGCGGCCGCAAACAGGACCTTTCCAAAGCTGAACCACGCCACATTCATCACCTTGGCCGCCAAGGGGCCCCATTGCGCGCCTGCCGTCCATGAGGTGGGCAGTAATAACCAGGCCAAAATAGGCGTGTACCGGTATGTCTCGCGGGCGTAGGGAGACTCACCGCGAGACACGAAGCGGGCCGCGTCGGTGAAGACGAGGTAGTCGATATCGGTGTACTTGAGCGGCGAGTTGGCATCTTGCCAGAGGCCGTACAAGAGGAGGACAAGGCGGAGGAGGAAGGCAGAGACGTAGAGAGGCAGTGGTCGGGAGAAAAGGGTGCTTAGGAGAGAAGAGGACTTGGACTTGGGCCTGGGGGCCGCTGGTGATGTCGTCGCCATTTTGGAGGGTTTGGTGTTCTGACTGGGTGGCTGCTATGTTTAGGGGTTCATTTCATGGGGTTATTGACGGGACCATGAGGACTATTCCTTGGCGACTTTTATCGGGTGACCAGTTCAACAAACGAGGTTTCGACGAAGTGAATATGTGATCTCTTTGGTGTGAGCGCGCGCTGTGGGAGCAGGCTTGGTGTTGATGCCAGATTTCAGGGGTGTTTGGGCTGAGAAGGATTCTTGGCAGGCGTTGAGTTCAAGCCCCAATACGGTAAATTACGACTTTGCTGTATGAGTTATCATTCCCACACTCAAACACCTGTATAGTCTTGGCAAGAGGTGTGTGCGTGCACACACACACACACACACCGCACTTCTGTATTGCACAACTTCGTTAAAATTTATTATTTTACAATAATTTCTATATTATTTTGAAGCTATTTCAACGTATAAAGTAATTAAAACACTAGTAATTAATCAAATTTATTATAATAATACCTCCTAAGATAATCCTTAATTTAAAACCCGCTGGCGTAAAACGATCCTATATTCGAAGTAGCGTACTAGTAATCTACTTCGACGAAGGTTAAAACTAGGAAGATTCTAATTTAATAACTCCAATAACTCTATAACGTACTTCCTTCTACCCTAGAAAAAAGAGCCGTAAAGCTAAATAATTTACTAAAATTATCCTTAAAATTACTTTACTTAAGAAGAAGGCTACTCCTATTAAAATTATTATTAAGAAGGCTATTATTAAGAAGATTGCCGTTAAAAAGGGGAAGGTTACTATATTAAAATTAAAGTTAGAGCTAGAATTAATCTTAGAACTACCGTCGTCCCCCCCTAAACTTACAATACCTATTAAAATTTTTAATAGCGAAGAGGTTTCTAATAACGATAATAAAGTTGAATCATAATTCCCCGTCCGCTTTACCCCTAAGAAGCGGGCTTTTAATACTTTATTTTATTTATTAAGTAATAATAATAGTAATATAACCTCCCTAACTAAATTAATTACTTTAGTACTACCGGCCTAGCCCCGTACTACCCGTAAACCGGTCGCTTTCGTACCGCCGCTACATCCTAAATACCCTAACTCAATATAGGTCTAATTTAATATAATCGGTTTATATATTACCGCTAGCCGTAATAAATTACCCTCTATCGAAGACTTTAATTTATTTCGAGAGGTTAAGGTCGAGTAAAATAATAGTAAGTTCTATAAATAGCGGTTTAGAATAATATTATTTAGGGAAATTATATATATATAGCGAAGTTATATATAAAACGTTATTAACGATAATATAGTTATAAGGATAAAGTAATTAGTCTCTTTATATAACTATTACCGGATATGTACGATTAGCTATAGAGTAGGGTGCTGGGCTGGTACGATAGTTTAATCGAGCTGTGCCTAATTGTTAGGAACGTAGGTGAAAGGTAGGCTGAGGTGACTACGGTCGTAGCTATACGTAGAGGACGGCGAATTAGGGGTCAATCTAAAAATATATTAATAGTTACCGATTATAATAAATTACGCTTCGTTAAACCTCTTTTATACTTTATATAAATTCTATCTATCTACTAAAGAGTATTATAGAGTCCTATACTCGTTTAGCGCCCCAACGTAGTATTGGATTATTCTTCCTACGAATCCAACCTAATATAGGTACTACTATTATTAATCTACCGCTTCGGCTAATAGGGCGGAGTAATAGCCGTTAGAATACTTCTATATACCAACTCTTAGCCTCCTAATATAACCCCCCCCCTTATAAATTCTATCCTTAGAACCTTTACAATTTACTATAAATCCTATTAAATAATAAAGGGTATCGGTATTATACTATTATAATATTATTGGGCTACGTAGTCGGGCTATATTATCGTCCTTACTTACCGGTTTGGCGAATTATTACTCGTAACGGCCGCCGACGCTATATTCCGGCCTTTATAGCCGCTCCTCCGTCTACGAACCGCCTATCCGTATCCCGGCCTTTATAGCCGCTCCTCCGTCTACGAGCTACCTATTAAAATATCGGTATAGTAATATTTATTTTTAGAAACTCTAACTACAGATACGAACCTACCCGCTAGAAAATCGGTATTATAATATCTATTCTTATAAGTTCCATATATAAGCCCGAAGCCGCCCGCTAGAATATCGGTATTGTAATATCTATTCTTATACGCCTCCAACGCGGATACGAAGCCGCCCGCTAAAATATCGGTATTATAATATCTATTCTTATAAGCTTCCTAACGTAAATACGAAATTACCCGCTAAAATATTAGTATTATAATATCTATTCTTATAAGTTCCTAAATATAGATATAAAACCGTCCGCTAGAATATTAATATTAATATCCACTTTCGTAAATTCTAAATATAGCGAACCGCCCGCTAGAATATTAATATTATAATATTTATTCTTATAAACTTTAAATATAGTGAATTGCCCGCTAGAATATTAGTATTATAATGTCCGTTCTCGCGGGTTCTAATTGTAGCGAGCTGTATATTAGAATATTAGTAATAGGATATCCATTTTTATAAGCTCCTAATATAAGTATAAACCTAGTATCCGATTTAAGAGTTAACTAGCTTTCTACCTATTATTTAGTAAGTATACGAAGTAGCGAGTATTATTTTGCCTAACGACGGGTACTATACTAAATTCTAATAAATACTTTAAAATACTAATATACGGCCGGATTCCCGACCGTTATTAAGACTAACGTTTAGTAAGCGTACGAGGTAGCGAACATCGTTTTACCTAACGATAAGTATTATATTAAATTTAAGAGCCTTAATAAATATTTTAGGATATTATTACAATTATACCCTTTTATTCTCTTTGTAAGATATTCTCCCTTATTAGCGTCCGTTATATAGTTTAATACTTTTGTAAAATACCTTCTATTATTTATATTTACTATAGGATACTTACGTAATTATATTTTAAAATGCTTTTTACCGGACCTTCTACGTACTTTAGGAATATTATTACTAATAACCCCCGGAATTCTACTTATATAATACTTTCTATAGTTTATACCTATTATAATCTATTATAATATTTGAATATAATCCCCCTCCCTATAGGTTCTATCCCCGGGACTTTCGTTTCTTTCCTTCGCTTCCTTTAATTCTAAATATTATTCCTACCTTAAACCCCCTTACCGACGTTATACTTTCCTAAATACCTTCTTATTACTTTTACTTTACTCTTTATATTATTCCCTTTATTTTAATAATATAATTCCTAATTATAATTTCTATTCTCCCTACTATAATTTAAATTACGTACTTTCCCTTTTTTACCCTTCTCTCCTACTTTTTCGCGGCTACCCTATTATTTATTTATTCCGTCCTTCCCCTTTTAATTACCACCCTTATTTTATCCTCCTGTTTATTCCTTCCTATTATTCCTACACCTACCTACTACTTCTCTTACCCTATATTATTTTATATTCGCTTACCTAAAATTATATTCGTTTATTTTAATTTATATTTATATAAAAACTTCCTCTTTTATTTATATAACGTCCCTTCCACCTACCCTCTTTACCTCTCTTTTTTTTCTTCTTCTTATTTTTACCTTTATTATTATACCCGCCCCCCCTTTACTTACGCCCGCCCCCTCTATATTTACGCCCGCCCCCCCTATAAATATATATTTTATTACTATATATTTATATACTAACCCCCGCTTCCCTAATACGCTTAATTAATATATTTATTTCCCTTCTCTATTTTCCCCTTTCTATTCCATCTTCCCCTTCCTCTCACTTTATATTTAGTACTAACCTTCATTCGGCTATTTTCTTTCCTATTTTTTAATAATATCCGTCCCCTTACTTACTTAAAATATAATATTATTCTAACCTAAATATTTGTAAACGCCCCAACCCTAAACCTACGCGAAGCTTTTGAATAGATTGGCCTGAATACCTGCTAGACTAAAGGTACGTTTTTTTTTTTTTTTTTTTTTTTTTTTTTACTAATGTCTTTTCCTTCCAAAGTTCAACGAAACATCGCAATATTCGCTATCGCTACGCTGCTACATATTCGAAATCCCCTATAGTATTTATAATTTACAGAATATTATATAGGATATAGTAATTAAGATTATATACTATACCGATACTGATAGCCCCCTACCTACCCCCCTCTTATAATAATTATATTATTCCGCAGTAGCGTTTTAGGTAGCTATATAGGCGTATTTAATTAATAATAATCTCCCTACAATATTGCTTAGGATACTTCACGCTCCCAATTTTAATTATAAAGGCTATTCGAAGTTAAATTATTATAATATTAGTAATATTAATATTAATATTAATTTAATAGCCCCCGCTAATTCTCTTATATATATTTCTATATTGAATATTCCTACCTATATCCCCCCCTCCCCCGGTTATAGCTATAGCCCCTAACGTTAATTAATAGATAGGAAATTAATATCGCTAGATAGAAAGTTAAACGAATTATTAGAATTTATACGGGAGGACTATAAATAAATAGTATAAAGTAGTATTTATAAATATTATTAATAGGCGCGGTAGCGTATAGGAATCTTTCTTTTAAAATTGTAGGTTCCAATCCTATATTAATAATAATAAACGCTACCGGGGATTTTTCATTTAGAATAATAATAGATAATATAAATTATATTCTTCCTAGCGCCTTATTAATTTTCTACAAAGAATTTAAACTACTTCCCTTCCCTATTTTTCGTCCTATTTAGCATCTCTATTCTATATTTTATATTTATATTTTACATTTATATTTTACATTTCTATATTACTTCCTACATCTACGTCTTACATCTCTACTTTATATTTCTACCTTATATTTCTACTTTAGTATCTTTATTTTATATCCCTTCTTTATATTTCTATTTTATATTTCTACTTTATATTTTATATTTATATCTCATATTTATATTTTACGTTTACGTCTTATATTTACGTCTCTCATTTATATTTTACGTTTATATTTTACATTTTATATCTATATTTTACGTTTATATTTTATATTTTATATTTATATTTTATATTTTTATTTTATAGTTCTTAATAATTACTATTCTCTTATTTCTACCTAATTAATTCTTATTAACCTAGTAATCGACCCGCTGCTAGTACGCCGCTACTATATTTCCTTAACTTCGTATTCTTTAAGAAGGTCCGGGTAATTTATATCCTTTTATAATATTTATAAATTCTCGTTATCCGGATACCCTTTCTATTTAATTTAGAATTAATATTAGTAGCCGGATTTACAATATTTTACAATCGCTTCGACTTCGTACTAAATATTATCCTCCTTAATATTTATAATTTCCCCCCGTAGTACTACTGTAGTAGGATTCTTATAGTATAATTCTAATAAAATAATAGGGAATACTAAATAAATTTAGTAATATATAAGGAATATAAATTGGTATACTATCTTCTTCTCCCTAACGATTTCGGTAATTTAGAAGGGTCCTAAAAATTTATTTATTAATTTAGTACTTAAATAATATTATTTAATATATTTTATATTAAATAAAATTTAGCTCTTAACGTTGAATTCCTTTAATTTCCGAACTTTATTATATTATTTTGCGTACCCTTAATTAATAATCTCTAAGGTTACTATAATTTCTAACTACCTTTAAAGCAATTCGTCGATTTAGTCGGTAATTACTATAGGAAGGACCGTCCTTCGCCCCCGCTCCGGATCTACGGGTCCCCGAAAATAATATCCGAAGAGTAGTTCCGAAAGGGATTTTCTAATAGTAATATAGAAATAATTATTATACGTCTACTATATAAATATAATTTTTTCGGCCTAATTAACCTATTCTATATTATAAAAGATCCGAAAATACAATTCTAAATTCTAATTCTACCTCTCTATTTATCCGTCCGTCTAAGAATACTAGGCTGTACTAAAACGTCTATAGATATTTAAAAGTTCGTAGTAAATCTTCTAAAATTAATTTATAAAAAGGCTACCTCTATTTAATATAATAGAATCCGAAAGGCTAAATTACTAAAAGATATTTCGTTAGAAAAGGAATATAAATTGCTAGGCATTAATTGTCTTTTACGTAAGGATATATAAAACGTATTTAATAAAACGGTCAATAATAATAAAAACTATATTATAAGTCCGATTAGATATAGGGTTAAATAAATTTAGTAATCTAATAATAAAGTCGTATAAAATATTTTATTAAAAGATAATAAGAATAAGTAGCGACCCTAATAATTTATATAATTGATAATTATAAGGCTTAGCCTTCTAGTACATTAAATACTTATAGATGTATACTTTAATATTAATCGTTATAATAGGCTAGTAATAGAATTAACTAATATATTTTAATATTTTCCTTTAACCCGGGTATCCGACTATTATTATATTATAGTAAGCGTAAAATAGCTCGGCCTGTATATATTCCGGTATATAGACCTAATATTAATATTATAGAATTCTATCTTCCCCTATCTTTTAATTCTTCGTCCGTCTCCTCCCTTCGCTATTCTTCTACACTTCCTTAATAATAAATAAATCTTCCTTTTATATTTCTAATAATTACTATCCTAATAATAATAATTACTTTTTATCTTTCTATACCTTCGCTACTATTATATACCCGCCTATATTCCTTATTATAATACTTTCGTCCTCCCTTCTTAATTTAATAGCGGTTTCGTTCGTAATTCTAATTCTTTTACTTACTATTCTATCCTTTTTATTATCCCTTTTAACCTCCTTTCGCTTCCTTCCCTCTCTATTTAATTCACCTTCCTCCTTCGATTTTTACCTTTCCTCCCGTAATTCAATTCCTTTGTCCTTTAATACCTAACCCTCTTCTATTTCGCTTATATTTTATTACTACTCCCTCTCTTCCGTTGCTATCCTTTAAACCTCTTTTTTAATTAAAATTATTTGTTTTACTAATATTCTTAATACCTAACCTTCCTTTATTGTCTAACCTTTCTCTTTACTCCCTTTAATAACTTTTATTAATAAGTAATTACCTCCTATTTCTAATTCTTCCCCTTATAATTACAATTTTTTTAATAGTCCATCCGCCGGATTTAATTTTCCTAGACGATATTCAATCCTAAAGTTATATACTACTAATTCCAACGCCTACCAATTCTACTTCGTATTAGCCCGCTCCTTATTTTAAAAATACTATAAATTTAAATAATTTATAATTATTAAAAGTAATTTATCTATATATAATAAATATTATTTCTACGCCTTTAATATTCCTACGATTATTAATAATTCTCTATTCCTAACCCTATACTTTATTTCTTCTAGTAATTTCTTTTTTAAAAAGAAAACTACTAAATACTACTAATTCCCGTAAAACTATATAAGGACCGCCCCGATCGTAAAATCTAATATATCTATTTCTATTTAAATTTATAATATTAAATCGAAGTAATATAATATAGGAGTTTTTTAAAATAGTTTTTTAAATTCTATAAATATTTCCCCCACTTCCTTAGTAAATTCGAATAACTTCCGTTTATTACCCTTTAATAATTTTATTAAGGGCGTAATTATTTTAGAATATAATATTATAAAACGCTAATAGAATCCTATAAATTTTAGGAAGATTTAAATATTATAAATATTTGTTGGAACTTCCTATTCTACGATAATTATAACCCTCTCTAGATCTATTAATATACCCTCCGGGGAGACGATATATCCTAAGAATAATACCCGCTTTATATAAAATTTATACTTACCTAAATTTACGTAAAAATTCTAATTTTACAACCGCTAAAGGACTTCCTTAATATAATTAATATAATTTTCTTTATTCTTACTATAAATTAAAATATTATTAAAGTAAGTAATATATATTATATTTATTAATTCTGTTAATATATTATTAATATATACTTAAAATATCGCCGGTGCGTTCGCTAACCCTATTAATATAATTAAAAACTCGTAATACTTGTACTTTGTACGAAACGCCGTTTTCTCTTCGTTTCTTTCTTAAATCCGAATTTTATAATATACGTCTTTTAAATCTAATTTAATAAAGACTTTAATTGATAATAACCAATCTAAAATCTCTTAAATAAAGGGCAACGCTATCCGATTCTTTTTTATAATTTTATTTAACGCCCTAAAATTAATATAGAGCCTTAATTTTCTACCCTTCTTTAGAATAAAAATAATAAGGGCACCCACTAAATTAATAGAAGGACGAATCTATCCTTTTTAAAGTACCTCTACTAACTATTTGTATAATATTTTTAACTCTTTAATATTTAATATATAAATCGGCCTTTAAAACGCCGACTCCCTTTCAATTAAATTAATATAATACTTTAACCGATTGTATTAAAGTAAAGGTATAACCGAAGCTTCGAATACTAATTAGAACTCTTTATATTTTAGCGGAATAATCGGCTCGGGGATAGTAGGCTCGCTTTCTATTTCCTTTAATAATTTTAGGGATTATAGTAACGTTAATTCTGTAGAGGGTATTAAAGTAAGGTAAATACTGTTAAATATTACCCGAAAGACCTTTATTAGAGAAATAAGGACCGGAGGCGTCTTAACTAATTCTAATATAACGGGTAGGGTCGCGAATTCTAATATTAAAAAAAAGGGGATTTTAAATAGGATATTCGTATATATAGGAGGGTAAAAACCCTCCTCTATTTTTACTATCTCCTAAGGGTTTAATAGTAAAATTAAATCTTATTATAGCCCTACTAAGACGGTTATAATATTATATACCTCCTTTACTAATATTATATTCAATACGAGGTTGCTAGCTTTAATATAAAATTAAAACGACTATTACTGCTAATTAATATTGGGGTTCTATTTATAAAATTAGGAATAACCAAAGATAATTTCTACGGCTAAAGATTTAATTATAATAAAAATAATTCGCTTCGTTCGTTTAGTACTATAGGAGTTATGTATTTTAATAAAATAAGTAATTGTATTATATATAGGAATAAATTAAAGGGAGAAATTAATAAAATAATAAAGTACTAAATTAATTTTTACGTTCAATAAGAATAAATACCTACTAATTAAATTTAATTCCGCGCCCGAATTTATTAACCCTTATATATTCCGCCAATTTCTATAAATCCTTACTAATAACCTTATTTCTAAATACAATTATAATTTACTTATATTATTCTAAGCGGTTATAGCTACCGTTCTAACTATAATTAATTTAGTATTCGCTCTATATAAAAGGGTATTTATAAGGATAGAGTAATTCCGCGCTAAATAGCCGACCTAATTGCAATTATAATAAATTCGGTTCTAGTACACTACTACGAAATAACCTATTATACTATATTTATAGTAAATATTTAATAGCTTTAATTAAATATAATAGTTATACGTATAACCTTTCTAGCAATAAAGGGAATAAATAAAATTGGAATTTATTAAAAAAGTAGTAGGGGGGCGACGGGGGAAATCGGGGGGGTTAATACTATAGGACAACTAAGAAGGAATATTCGAAAAGGAAGTAGGAAGGTACAAAGATAAAGAAGACGGCGGAATATACCTTAAAAATATTTAATTTTAGTAACGTAATATAAATAATTCAATACTTTCTAAACTTTCCAACTATTCTACGTATACTACTACTTTATTTATTGTATTAATACTGGCCGTCGAAAGGACGCTTTATTTAAAAAGGGGGCGCAATTAATTAACTTAAATAACGACCCGAATATATTCTAATTAATTGTATAATAAATTAAATTCTTTAATATAATAGTAATTATAAAAATTACGAACGGTTTGAAAGCGCCTTACTATATATATTCGAATTTATTAAGTACGGATTATTTAATAGCCTAAATATTACTATTATATTTAATCTTTAAGAAAGTACAGAGGTCGCTCTACGTAGGTATATTACAAATAGTATTATACCCAGACTTACTACGGAGAGCCAATATATATTTAATTTATATATTCTTAAAATTACCTTTAATATAACTAATAGCAAATAAAAGGGAAGTACGAAGTATTCTTAAAAGTATATATCGACGTCGTAGAAATAATTCTATAACTATAAGAAACTTTTGCTAGTAAATTTAATAATATTATATTTAGAATAATATTTAATATAAATTAATATAATTATAATTAGTAAAGGAATAACTATAGTAACGGCCGTCAATAAAAGGGTAATAAAGGGAATTATAATAGAAATACGAATTTAATTATAGAAGAGGTAATCCTAATAATAGAATTTAGCGGGGATAAGGAGGTAGTTTCCTATTAAATTTTATTTAACGAAGCTTACGAAAGCGAATTACTCCTATTAGAATATATACGAAGGGAGATAATTAAGGAGGAGTTTAATAGTAGCGAACTAAAATTCGAATAATTACTATTTTCGTACGAACTCGTCGGCTTCCGAAGCTTAAAGATACGAATAGAGAGCCCGGAGTAGCGTAAGAGGGTAATCTTTATTACTATCTTCTTCAATAGACTCTATAGTAGGCTAATATTATTATAATAAAGGCGGAGGAAGTTGAATCGTTTTAATTATAGTAACTATAAGGGTAATAGTATAAGAAGGGCGAAGAATAGCCTCGGTAGTACGAGAAATAAACCGGCTGCTATATATATATATTTTAATAGTACCGGCTCAATTCCTAAAGGAAGAATTATCAATTTATTAGGAATATAGGTAAAAGGTAGGCTGAAGTAATTATAGTTGTAGTTATATGTAGGGGACGGCGAGTTAAGGGTTAATTTAAAGATATATTAATAATTACCGACTATAATAAATTATACTTCGTTAAACCTCTTTTATACTTTATATAAACTCTATCTATCCGCTAAAGAGTATTGTAGAGTCCCGTACTCGTTTAGCGCCCCGACGTAGTGCCGGATTATCCTTCCCGCGAGCCCGACCTAATATAAGCGTTGCCGTTATTAGTCTGCCGCTTCGGCCGATAGGGCGGAGTAATAACCGTTGGAGTACTTCTATACACCGGCTCTTAGCCTCCTAACACCAATCCAGTACCACGGTTGCGCGCAATATAGTCGGCTGCTATTAGCAGACGGCTACCGGGAAGTAAGGCGCCCACCCTATAAGTTAAGGTGGACCCTACTCGGACTAAGGACCCTATATAAAAGGACCCTTATCTAGGCCGGCTATTAGCCACCTACTCTCCTTTTACATCTCGCTTTCTTACTTTAATATTATTAATTATATTAATAAATATTTAGAATTTCTAAATATCCTAATAAACTATAATATCTAGTAACTACAATTGAAAAATCCAATTAATTAAACTACTCTCGATTAATCGATCCCTTTATTAGGACGTCGCTTAATTACTTTATTTAAACGATTAAAATTAATCTATTAACCTTATATTTCCCGATTATTAGACCCTATAATTCTTTCTAGCGAATATTAACCCTATAATTAACCCCCTTTACCGACTATTGCTACTTCGGTTACTTTAATTACTTACTTCCCTCCTTTATACTCTTATTTAATTATACTTCGGCCCTTTAGCAAAATCCTTACGCACTTTCAATACTACTATTATTACCGGCTAATACTAATATAATTAATTATACTACCCTAATTTAAACTATTGCGCCTGCGGACTTCGGTACGTATAATATAATCCTTTAATGCGACGGGTATCCTTTACTCTAATAATTTTACTTCGGTAATTTCGAATTAGTAATCTTCTCCCTTATTCTATATCTATACGGCTCTGTAATCGCAATATTAATATTATATTATAGCCCTATACTTAACTATAGCAAGCCCTATACCTAACTCCTTCGATAATGAAGATCCGCCCGGTAAATTGGCGCCCCTTCCTCCTAATTTCCTTAAATTAATAATAATTCGCGAAATATCTAAGAACCCTATTAAACGAATTAATCTTTACTTCAACCGTAACTTTCGTATAATAAGTATTAGACCGGGCTATACTCCTAACCTAATTAGTCCGGCCGTACCGCCGCTACTAGACAGCCCTAATAAAATCGACCCTCTCGGTATACCGCCCCTTATTATACCCCCGTTCGCTCTACCTCCCTTAATATTATTAACCGGCGGAACTCCTACTAACCCTCGAAAGCTATCTAATTTTATTCTAACGCTTCTACCTTAGTTTAATATTATATTATTAGCCTCGCTTAAATTCTATACTTCCTTAACTAATACTTTAACTCCTATCTGGAAATTATATTAGATTAAAAGTAGTACTCTACCTAACTATAATTATTTATGTATAAATACCCCTCCTAATTTACTTACTAGTAAAAATACTAACTAATTTTGATACGGGGGGTGACCTTCATTTACGTAGTAAATAAAATATAGTAAAGGAAGATGTTGTAAGAAGGAGGAAGGCTTCCAGCCAGCCGTCGGCACGCAGTAGATATACTGTACTGAGAGAGCCTGAGCACGGGCCACGGGGTGGCCCGGGCACGGCAGTCTGGATGCCCAGACTGGGTACGGCAAGGAAGCCTCCATAGCAGCCTAGCTAATCTGGGCTGTCACAGCTAGTCTAAGCTATAGTACAGTAAGGTAGGGTAATCCAGGGATTCCAGGGATTCCCCTATCAAATGCCGGCTCACACAAGAAAGAAACCATCGTCCTCGATGGACCTAGACGTCCAGGTCTTCTCTGACAAGTTCCAGGCCTCCTCCGACAATCTCCAGGTTTCCTCCGATCTATTTGTCTATTCGGGCGGCGCCGGGATACGTCTCGGTTTGGCGGGCAATGCGGTTAAGTTCCGATGAGCTCCGGGAAGCCGGATGGCGGCTAGGGATGACCGGTCTTTGCCGAGGGAGCGAGGGTATGGGAGCTGGAATGACTAATAGGAGGTAGGTATTCGAGAGAGTGGCTGGTACTCTCTGGTACTCGAGAGAGAGGCTGGTACTCGAGAGGGTGATTGATTGGTACTCGAGAGGGTGATTGGCAGTTTCTGGTACTCGAGAGAGGTATTTAAAAGTGCTATTGCCGTAGAGAACGCTGGTTCTATGGATAAATAGAAAGAAAGAGAAAAAAGGGGTGTAAACGGGAGTTCTGGCTGGCTGGTACCGGTTGTAAAGAGCTGTCAAGGGAGCTGACAAGGGAGTTGATACGGTTGTTAGAGTTGTAAAGAGTTGGTAAGAGAGTTGGTACGGGGGTGACAGTTGTGTTGACGGTTGATGCCAGTGTTGTTGTTGAGAACCGTTCAGCTTGCAGTAATGGCTAGTCTTAGTCGCTCAGCCACCTCCGATGGCCTATACGTCTCTTCGGACCTACTGGGCCAAATGGTTGTGATATCCGGCCCACTACCCTCACCCACCCACCAATCCGGACATCACACTATTTAGCCCTGTAGGTCCAAAACGACGCGGCCATACTCCGGTCTAAACCTAACATAAACGAAATAGTTTATTGTATACAAACCCCCAAATTTCCCCAAATATCATAGTCCCAAAACGAACAATACGCGCGCTAAATTATACCTAGTACTAATATATTTATTAGTACTATTTTCTCCTACCCTTCCTAATTTTAATTATATATTTATATTCTACTAATTATATTCAATAGCCCAACTAATATCTACTCTTTCGTCTCCTCTACCTTCGTCCCAATTACAAAATTCCTACTATCCGGAGGAACTATATAATAAATCGTTTAATAAGGCTCCTTCTTAGTATTTACTAAAATTTTTTAATTAACTTACGGACGAAGTCTATTTTAGAAATATATTTACTATAGATATATCTATAGTAAATATTAATATTAATATAGAAATTAAAGATATTTAACGTCTATTTAATAGTATTTATTAATATATTAGGGTTAACTATTGGATGAGTCTATTATATTACCTTATTTATTTATATATTTACTGGGGGATAAATATTTCCTAATAGTATAATAAACGTCTAAAAACGTTTATTACTATACTTCGATACTCTAAAGTATGTAAAGTCTTTACGGATACTAGCGTTTATATATACTTCGAAAAAAATAAAATTAAATACTAATTAAAAGGGGAGGAGACCCAATTTAAATCGGACGAATACCCAACCTAACCTCTAATTAAATATATACCTCAAATATACTTTAATAAAACCCTCCGTATAAAATTCAAATCTCTCTTAAATAAACCGGTATTCTATACTTTTCTTACTAATAAATTCGTTAAAGTTAGTAATACAACCTACCCTATTACTATCAAAGACATATTTAATATTTCGTAGATCCATTCTCGCTTCCGTTCTACCTATAATACTATATTCGAAATTATATTAAAATTAATAGAATTACTTACTATACTATATATACAATAATGTACCTATTAAAACTCGTACGAATCGAAAGATAATATTCGGAAAAAAAGAGAGATCCGTAATTGCGTAGTTATAATAGTATTTATTATTATAAATTTATATATACCTTAAAATAATATATTTATCCTAAAGCTATTTAATATCTACTTTAAAAGTAGCTCTATATAATTGCGCGTATATAATACTCTAGCCCGGTTTAATATAATTTCTTTTTATAAAGTTACTTTATAAACTATTAACCGTTTTATTAATATTTTTATAATATGTAACTCGATACCTAAATCCTATAGGGGGACTCCTAGAGTCCCCCTATAGGATTTAAATGTTTATACTCTTATTACTATCTTATATACTTATATGATTATAGGTAAATTTTAAACTAGTTAACTGTAATTCGAATATAGTTATTATCTATAATAATTTTAATTTTATCGACTATATACAAAGTTTTAGAATTAGCTAGAAAGATATAATATAGAACCTTATTACTTATTTCCTTATTAGTAGTCCTAATATTAATAGGCCGTTTAAACTATCCTAATAGTACCCCTATATTAAATTCTAATTGGAATAGCTTTTTACGTACTTAAATGTAACGTTGCTATCCCTCGATAATATAGCCTACTATTTTACTAAAAGTCGATTAGCCTTTATAGTCGGGTGGAAATTATAATAGTTTATTCCTTACTTCCTAGTTATTAAGCGACCGAAAACCGCCGAAAGCTATATTCTATAAACCCCTACTATTATAGAGGATAAAAGTAAAATTTCCGGTATTTATTAATTTTATAATAAACTCTTCCTTAATATCCTCGGACTTAATATAAACGACTTCGGGGACCGACTTATCCTTATTTATAGCGACTAAAAAATAATATCTTTTATTCGCTATATTATTTTCAACTAATTTGAAGTAAATTACGTATATAATTGCAAATAGTAGATCCTTACCGTACCTATATTCTTTTATATCCTTATAAATTATATTAATATAGTATTTCGGGTTTTTTAACTTCTTGTAATATAAAATATTTAGGGCCTTAGAAGAGGTAAGAAGGTAAAATAGTACGATACTATATTCTATAATAATCGGTCTTTATTAGAAGATATATTCGCTTCTAAAATTCTAGCCTTTCTTATTATTAAATTCGTTAATTATAGTTTTATTTCAAAATCTGATTTTACTAAAATATCTATACGCCGAACTATACTAAATACTAGAGAAAAATTCATTAATCGGGAACTTCTTTCTATTTATAATAAAGTTTTTTCCCTATCTATTTAATTTAAGTATAAAATATTTTTAGGTATAATAAATATAAATTATTATAGTATTTATCGTTATTTTTAAATTATTTGTATTTTTTTTATATTTAATAAAATTATTTTTTTAAGAGATTATAGCATCCTCTAACAAATAATAAATTTTCTTCCTATCCTATTTTATAGCGGTAAATTAAGTAATTATAGGCCTAAAATACTCTATTTAGTATAGTTACTTCGCCCTAAAGTTATAGACGAGCCGCTTGTTAATATTATTTTATATTTTAATATAATATAATATTCTATAGCCGGTAATTAATAGAAGGCGATTAATATAATTTTCGAGTATATTAATACTTCCTTTACCTTCGATATTAAGTAGAATAAGAATTCGATTTACAATACAAAGATTTTGTTCGTCCGCCTTTCCGCTATTGGCTCTTATACTGTAGCTATTTGCAAAATTATCGAAAACGATATACGAATGTATTAGGTAAGTAAATATATAAAGCTATCTACTAATAAAAATATTATTAATTATATTTATATAGTTTATTGGAATAGGTAGGTACGTCGGGGATATACGATTTTTCGACTACTTAATTACTTGGGATTTAATGCTCCTAATATTCTATAGTTTAGTTTTACTATATTATTAGAATTAAAGTTTAATACGTTTAATATAAAGGAAGTCCGACTACTATAGGTAAATAAGTAAATTATAATCCGGGATTCCGAAAGGGGTATTAGGTAAATAGAGAGGAATGTAGGAGAGATAGTTATTGGTAGTAATAAGGGCGAATGGATATACTTTAGTAATAGGGTTGAATTTAATAATAAAATAGCGTAGTATATTTCCGATAAAATATTAAGTACTTATATAAATTAAAGCCGAATTAATTTAGGGTACTCTATCTACTTATTAATTTTGTATAATTTTTGTATTTTTATAGAACCGATGCTAAAATTATATAATATGGCAAGATTTATATAGGGTTTAATATAGGAATACTAATATATTTATAGTTAGTAGAATGTATTAGTTCAATATATTTAAATCTAATAGGGGGAATTAACTAGCTCTCCCCCCGTCGGATTTATATAAATAGTATACTTATATTCTATATTAGAATTCTATCTATACTAATTCAATATATATAAATCTAATAGGGGTTAGTTAGCTATCCCCCTATCGGATTTATATAGATTCTAATATAAATAAAGATATAAACCCCCTTCTCGATAAAATTATAATACTAGCAAACTCTAGAGCAAGTATATTATTAGGAAATAAATATCTTACTACTAACGATGCTAGTTGGATATTGAGTAATTAAACGAAGCTTTAGGGTCTTTTAAGTATTGATTTATTCTTAGAAATAAGTCCTAAAAATAAAGTTTCGAAGCGTAGAAAGTTGGCTAAGATAGAGAAGCTTCTATCTAAGAGATTGGAAGTTATAGAATATATAAGCGTAAGGGAATGGAAATAGGTTAGAATAGATATTATAACGCTAGTTCCTTCTAAGGGGTAGGGGGTTAGATTGAATTAGTATTAGTAAGGTTAGTATTATTATTAATAATTATATTAACTAACGAAAAGGCTATTATTATTTAAGTTAGACTTTAAATTAAATAGAAGGAGTTTCGAAGCGTAGGAAGTTACTTAGGACGGAAGCCTCTACTAAACGTTATAGAACCTATAGGGATAAGAGAATATAAATAAGTTAGAACGGATACTATAATACTAGCTCCTTCTAAAGGGTAGGGGGTTAGATTAGGTTAGTATTAATAAAGTTAATATTGTTGTTAATAGTTATATAGACTAACGAAAAGGCTATTATTGTTTAAGTTAGACTCTAAATTAAATAAAAGGAATTTTGAAGCGTAGGAAATTACTTAGGACGGAAGCCTTTACTAAACGTTATAGAACTTATAAGAGTAAGAGGATGTAGGCGGGCTAGGATAGATATTATAATGCTAAGGCTTCCTTTTAAAGGGGGTTGGACTAGGCTAGTATTAGTAAGGTTATTAATAGTTGTACTAGCTAACGAAGAGAATAAAGGTAGGTTAGGATAGATTCTAAATTAGATAGAAGGAGGTCTAAGGTGTAGAAAGTTACTTAAGATAGAAAAACCTCTATTAAAAGTTATAAAATTTATAGGGGGAGTAAAAAAGTAGAGGCGGGCTAGGATAGATATTATAACGTTAGGGCCTTTAATATTAGTAAATTGGCGCCCCGGCCCCGCCGGGCTTATTATCGTCGTCCGAACTTCCTAATTCTAATAATAAAATTAATGGGAATTATAAGCGTCTTCTTAATATAATTTACTATCTCCGTCTAAGGTTTTAGGGCGTTTATAAGGGGGATAGTTTATTATAATTAAATTTGGATAGTAGGTTGTAATAGGCTATTTAAACGTAGGGAAATTGGACTAAATAGTAAAACGCCCGGAATAGTTTTATTTAGTAGCTATTCTTATAAATTAAAAGTCGAAGGAAATACTTCTATCTTTGCAATATAATTTTCCATTTTTATTTAAAGTCTAAAAAAATTAAGGAAGTATTTAAATAGGCTTCTAATAGCTTCCCCCTATAAGATTTAAGTATTAGGTTATATATTATAGTATTTTCGTATTTCTCCCCGCTATTCTCTTTTCGGCTTTAAACTTTTATTTAAGAGACTAGAAGTTATAGAATATATAAACGTAAGGGAATGGAGATGGGCTAAAACGGATATTATAACGTTAGCTCCTTCTAAAGGGTGGGGGGTTGGACTAGGCTAGTATTAGTAAGGTTAGTATTGTTATTAATAGTTATATTAACTAATAAAAAGGCTATTGTTGTTTAAGTTAAACTCTAAATTAAATAGAAGGAATTTCGAGGCGTAGGAAATTGCTTAGGACGGAAGCCTCTACTAGATGTTATAGAACCTATAGGGGTAAGAGAATGTAGGCGGGCTAGGACGGATATTATAACGGATATTATAATACTAGAATTACTTTTTAAAAGGTAAGGAGTTGGACTAGGCTAGTATTAGTGTCCTAGCTAGTATTGTTATTAATAGTTGTATTGGCTAATAAAGAGGCTATTATCCTCTAAGTCAAATTCTAAATCTAATAAAAGTTCGATTATTATATTAGCGGCCCTCCTTCTAGTAATAGATAGTAAGTTAGTTTTTATATTAGAGTTGGGCGTGGATTCCGAATTATTAAGATTAATAGTATTGGCAATAGAGCTTCCTACGGTACTTATAGCCGGACCGCTACGCTTATAATACGGTCTATTAGAAGACGAATTTGAATTCGAATTCGAAGAATTTGAATTCGAATTTAAATTTTAAAGTAGAAGCGGACTAGAATAGATACTATAATATTAGGGCTTCCTTTTAAAGGGGGTTAAACTAGGCTAATATTAGTAAGGTTATTAATAGTTGTATTAATTAATGAAGAAAGTAAAAGTAGAAGTCTAAGGCGTAGAAAGTTGCCTAGGATAGAAAATAACGAAGAGAGTAAAGGTAGAGGTCTAAGGCGTAGAAAATTATTTAGGATAGAGAAACTTTTATTAGAAGTTATAAAATTTATAGGGGGAGTAAGAGAGTAGAAGCGGGCTAGGATAGATACTATAATATTGGGGCTTCCTTCTAAAGGGGGTTGGACTAGGCTAGTATTAGTAAAGTTATTAATAGTTACGCTAGTTAACGAAGAGAGTAAAGGTAGGTTGGGATAGATTTTGAATTAAATGGAAGGAGGTTTAAGGCGTAGAAAGTTGCCTAGGATAGAGAAGCTTCTATTAGAAGTTATAAAACCTATAGGGGGAATAAGAGAATAGAAACGGGTTGGGATAGATATTATAATGCTGGGGCTTCTAATATTGGTAGGTCGGCGCTCCGGCCCCGCCGGGCTTATTATTATCGTCCGAACTTCCTAACTCCGGTAATAAAATTGATGGGAATTATAAATATTTTCTTAATATAATTTACTATTTCTATTTAAAGTTTTAAGGTATTTATAGGGGGGATAGTTTATTATAACTAAATTTGGATAGTAAATTATAATAAGTTATTTAAATGTAGAGAGATTAGATTAAATAGTAAAACGCTTAGAATAACTTTATTTAGTAGCTATTCTTATAAATTAAAAATCGAGGGAAATACTTCTATCTTTATAATATAATTTTCTATCTTTATTTAAAGTTTAAAGGAATTAAGGAAATATTTAAATAAGTTTCTAATAATTTCCCCCCTATAGGATTTAAATATTAGGTTATATATTATAGTATTTTTATATTTCTCTCCGCTATTCTCTTTTTAACTTTGTTAAGTTTAATAACTAGGTTTAATTAATTAACGATATACTTATTAATACTAATTATATTAAGCCTACTATTGCGGCGTCCTTCGCCTAATACTAATATTAATTATATTAAACCCTATTATCCGGCTACTAAAACCTACTATTACGAATATAATAAAAAGGTAATATTAAATATATAGCCCCAATACCGGTTATATTAAACTTACTATTGTAGCGTCCTTTGCTTAATACCAATACTAGTTGTATTAAGCTTTACCCCCCCTATAGGATTTAAACGTTCCTAGACTACGCCTATTAGTAGGTTACTCTTTTTCTCTTTAGGGGGTAAAACATTTTTAAAAATTAGTTAGAAGAATACTATCCGGCTATTGAAACTTACTATTACGGATATAATAAGAAGGTAATACTAGGTATACAACCTTAATATTAATTATATTAAACCTACTATTGCAACGTCCTTCGCCTAATACTAATACCGGTTATATTAAACCTTACTATCCGGTTACTAAAACCTATTATCGTAAATATAATGAGAGGGTAGTACTAAGTATATAGCCCTAATACCGGTTGTATTAAACCTACTATTGTAACGTCCTTTGCCTAATACTAATATTAGTTATATTGAACCTTACCCCCCCTATAGGATTTAAACGTTCCTAGACTATTATAATAGTCCGAATAACGAACTTACCCTTAGTAAGGGTAATATAGAATTATTAGAAATCGCTCTTACTCTTAATATTGCGATAGTTCCTACTAAGGATCCTACTTTTCCTTGTATATTCTTTTTAATTATTGAAACTTCTATTTATATAAGATATAATAAGAGGGTAATATTAGGTATATAGCCTCAATACTAGTTGTATTAAGCCTACTATTGCGGTATCCTTCGCCTAATATTAATACCGGTTATATTGAGCCTTACCCCCCCTATAGGATTTAAATGTTCTTAGACTATTGTAATAACCCGAATAATAAATTTACCCCTAGCGAGGGTAATATAGAACTATTAGAAGTCGCCCCTACTCTTAATATTATAATAGTTCCTACTAAAGATCCTATTTCTCTTTGCGCATCCTTTTTAATTACCGAAATTTCTATTTGTATAGGATATAATAAGAGGGTTGTACTAGGTATATAGCTCCAATACCGGTTGTATTAAGCCTATTATTACGGCGTCCTTCGCTTAATACTAATACCGGTTATATTGAGCCTTACTATCCGGCTACTAAAACCTACTATTGCGGATATAATGAGAGGGTAGTACTAAGTATATAGCCCTAACACCGGTTGTATTAAGCCTACTATTATAGCGTCCTTCGCCTAATACTAATACCGGTTATATTAAGCCTTACTATTCGGCTACTAAAACTTACTATCGTAGATATAATGAGAGGGTAGTATTAGATATACAGCCCTAATACCGGTTATATTAAGCCTATTATTATATTGATTTATTAACCGGATTGCGGTCTTAGGAAGTATTTCTAGAATAATTCTTTAAGGTATCCCTATTATCCCTAGTACTAAGAGCCGATAGCTTTAAAAGTCTATTGCTAATATAAATGTTAATATATATCGACCGGAGTAGAACGACTATATAGCTAATACTATTGTTTTAACCGGACCGCGGTCCTAGGAAACGTTTCTAGAATAGTTCTTTAAGGTATTTATATTATTCCTAGTATTAAGAGCCGATAGCCTTAAGAGCCTATCGTAGGAAGACGACCTTTTTTCTAGGGGTATTATATAACGCCGTATTTTACAATATCTTCTAATAATAGGGGAACTAGCTTTCCTCCTATTGGAATTAAATAAATAATTAATAAGGTAGTAATATAATTTATATTAATCTTTAGTATTAAGAGGTACTCCTTTCCTCGTTGGAAGTATTGCTTTTATTATTAGTTTCTTTATACTACCTCTTTATCTTTTTTATATTTACTAGTATTTCCCTTATCCCCGTATATATAATCTATAAAATAAATACTAATTTAGCGATATTTTCCTAGTTCTTCTTTATTTCGTCCTATATCTACTATAGAGTATTTACTATTTTATTATATTTATTTCGGAAATTAGTGTGGACCTTTTTTATCGATTCTTAAAGGGTCCTAATAGCCTTTTTAGTATTCTCTTTTATACTTACCGTTCTATTTTGGATTACCTTCTCTACCCTAGCCTCTATACTTTAAATAATTTTTTAATAATTCTATTCGAGTAAATTAATTCGATTTAATATATTAGCAAAGTTAGTAGTTACTTATATCGAAAGCCGAATATATATATTATAGAAGTCGTAGTTAATAATATCGTTATACTTTAATTATTGTATTAAAGTTTCTTTAAATTAGTAATATCTTCCGAAGGCGTCTAGAAGATATATATTAGGGGTAGTATATACCGGAAGGTAGTAGTACTATTTACAATTATATTAATTTTAATAGAACTAGGGGGAGTATTAATGTGAAGTAATATTTAACTTTATCGCTAATCTTCTTATCTATTCTATATTGCAATTCTAATTACCGTAATTAACTCCCGACGAAGTTAATACAAAGTAGAGCCTTTATACTAATTGGGTTATCGCGCAATAGGAAAAAACTATACGTACGGCAATATAAATCGTAGGTTGGGGTTGTATATAATTTTTTCCATCCTAGTATATTATCGAGGATCCTCCGCTTATAATCCTAAGAGAGATTGCTATTATTAATCTCAAATATACTAATATAGTAAAGCTACTTCGGATCCGAATATAGCGTATAAAATACTATTAACCGATTAGTAAAGTACTAGGGAATATACCTAGTAATATAATTGGTCCGATATTCCTAAAACTTTATTAGAAAGTATAATACTAACGCCGGTTCGGTATAGTATATATAATTCGCTATAAGTAGATTAAAGATATTCGATTAGAAATATAATTATAATATACTATACTTAATACTTTTAGTATTATATTCGGGCGGAGTAATAAGAATAATTATTTAAATTAAGGGTTAATAATATTCTAAAATAGTAAATATAAATAAATTATTAATAGATTCCTAATAGTCTAATTAATAGGGTTAAAAAACGTAGTCTTTATATATTAATTAAATACGTTTAAAGCGGAATTAAATACCGTAGAAGGACGGGGTAATATTATTAATTATTATAGTTATAAAGGGGAGGTTGTTGGGATTAATGTTTAGAATATATAAATTCTCCTACAAGTGCCTATATTAGTATATAATAGTTTTAAAAGGATATAATAAAGAGATCTTCTTATTTAGCTCTTCTATAGATTAATATATACCGGATTGAATTACCGGCTTCTACTTTATTGTAATTCTATTTATAAAGCCTTTTGAGCCTCCTTCCGTTCTTTTTAGGCCTTCTTCCTAAACCTCCTCCTCTTTGAAATACTATTGTACCTTTCCTTTAAATAGGGCTTTTTCTGCGTTGGCCTTAACGTATAGTTACTACCCTCGTTATTATTATTATTAGGATTAATATTACGGTTAGTATTAATATAATTAAGTAAATTATATATAGGTATCGGTTATTTACTTTAAGTGAGTAGGGCTTGTAGCGTTTAGTCTAAAGTAATTAGGGTATTTACCGGTTATATAATAGAATTAGCCGGGGGTTAAATAGAAGTTAATTGAATTTAACCGTATAAATATATTAATTTAAGTTAACTTTACTATATAATAATCCGTATTTTTATTAGTATTAATTGTATTAGTATATTCAGAGTAACCTCTTTTACAATTCAATCTACTTGTAATATTTAATTAATATATAGCTATTCTATTAAGTCCGACTTATCTATAACGAACCTACCTACTACTATCGTAGAGAGGATTGAACCGAAAGGATATATAAGGAGAATTAGATTTAATACTTAACGTACTTATTTATAATCCCTAAAAAAATTATAATATTTATAGGAATTTATAATAATAATATTAGAAGTAAGCCTCTAGAGTAATTTTATTAGTCTTAATTCAAATCCCCATTCGTTGAGCCCTAATTTATCTATAATAAGCCTATTATTACTATTGTAGAAAGGATTAAGTTAAAAGGATATATAAGGAGAATTAAACTTAATATTTAACGTACTTATTTATAATTCCTAGAAAAATTAAGAATAGGATAATAGAAGACTTTCCTACGACTCCGGTCGGGTATATAACTCTTTAATAATATAATATTATAAATCGGATAGGTTATAAATAGAAGAAGCGATACTAAATTAATATTAGGCGTAGTATAAATAGGCGGAACTAACCTTATTTCCGGAAACTCCTTATAAAGTCGGTCGAAGTTAGGGACGGTCGATGTAATTAATATTTAATCGGAAGGAATTTAATTGGAAGGGATTTAATCTATTTCGTAATTAAAAATAATCGCTAAAACGGTTATAATAGGCAATACGGATATCGGACTACATATTCCAATATATAATACTAATTACTACCCCTATATACTAATATTATAATTTAATATTATATATATATAAAACCCTCTTAATCTACTAACTAAGAGGGAGTAAAATATAAAGTTAATATACAAATATAAATTATAAGCTAGGTCCATCCACTTCGTATACTACTAACTCGCTAAATAGAAAAGAGCAATAATTTTTAAAGATTAGGGTAATAAAGTATAGGCTATTAATATAAATCTTTACTAACCGAAATATCGCTAGCCTTAATATATTATAATCCTATATCCGTTCGTCCGTTACTATTATATAACTATTAATTACTATTATAATTTAATTATATTGGGCGAAATATAGCGGGAATTAATTTACCGCCGGGTGGCCTTATATAATTAAACGAGCTAATAATATAATTGCTATAGTAGGTTTATAAGTACGCCTAAGGCCTAACTATCGCCACCTCGTATATTTAAATTCAATATTCAAAAATATAAACTAGAGAATATTAGAGCGAAAAAGTAAAGGCAATTCGGGTTTCAATTCGAAGATAAAATTAATATTATATATATAAATATAAGCGTTACTAAAGAATAAACGAATTTAATACCCTTTTTATACTATAAATTTATATAGAACTAGTAATATTAAAAGGAAAGCTAATCCCGGGCTGGAAAATATCTAGTATAAATACCTTTAAATCCTTTCCTTAAAATAATACTATAAACCTCTTTAATATTAATTCCCTCTACGGCCTCTAATATTTAATATTTATTTCGACTGTACCTTTATAGTAATATTAGGTCCTAAACTAATAGTAATTCCAATTAAATCTAATAGGGGGTTAAACTACAAGCGAAGAACTTCGTTTATTATATAACCTTTATATTCCCTAGGTTCGCGATTAATTAAATATATTTCCTACTATTAAATCTAATAAGGGGCGCTCCCCTATCGGATTTAAACGATATAATATAAACCTTATTATTCGGGAGGAGGGCTTAATAAATTATTAATAGCGCTAATTGCAATAGTAGCGTTAGGAATAGTTAGAGTAGGGCTGTAATCCTCCGAACCGCTTATTTCAGTATTATTATTATTTTTAGGATAATTAAGTAAAGTTAGTTCGCTATTAAATAGAGCTTCTATATTTTTAATACTACTTACTATTGTATCCTCGCTAAAATTATTACCGGAGGGTAGTAATTTAAGTTATTTACTATTAAAATAAGTTCTAATATCCTTAATTTAGCTATTTAATTATAGTTGTCCGCTATCAGTCCGAGGCCGTTTGGATAGTGAGGAAATATTATTAATCGGCGACCTATACTACTTTTTAAAGGGTATAAGCAAAACGTTTACCTTTATTATAATTATTTATTTTTAAGTATTAATATAGGCGATAATTTCTAATTTACCGACCTTATACTCCTCCTAACCTATTTCCTCTATAAATATCTTCTATTAATTAATTCGAATTATTAATTCCGATTATAATAATCCAATCGGCGCTTGGGCTAAATTCTTTAAATAATAAGTAATTTAAAACTCCGATGGGGATAGCCCTATATTAGCGATGCGAAGGACTTCAATAGCCGTTACCTTCCTATCCGTAATATTACCGAAGTCTATAACTATAGGCCTAATAATAGGAAGAAAGCGTATTAAATTTTCGTATTTAGGGTTATCCTTAAACCTATCTTAATTCTCCGTATAGTAGGTAATAATACGAAAATATACTACGCCGATTTAGTAAGTACGGACTAATATAAATTCTATAATCGTTTAGGGAAGTTCTGCGACTTAAATAAACCGATTAAAATTATAATTAAAGAGGACTTTTACAAACTTGTAGGTTATAATCGATTTAAGTACTATCGATCTAATATCTTTCTAGAAGGTAAGGGAAGGTTATAACGTATAGACCTACTAAATTAAAAATTAGTATAGCGAATTTAAATCTTATAGGGGGAATAATTAATTATTAACCTTTCGAATAATTCTCTCCTCTTACTAATTAAAAATGGTCCTATTAATTTACGGGAGGTACTACTTAACCGTCTTAATCTGCCCAATACGGTACAAGTAATTTATAAATTATAAAATTATAGTAACGTTCTATATAAATCCTAAGCTAATCCTAATATAATATTGTATATAGGCGTTGAGACTTACTATATTAATACTAGAGTTTAGAATAAGAATATTAATAGTAGTATACTAGTTATTCTATTCCCTAATAATATTCGCCTATTCCTAAGTATTCTAATTCGATATAATCGCCTTTATTATAAAGCTTACTTTGTAGAGGATTGAAAAAAGTGTTTTGACGAAGTTAGTCGACGAATTTAAAATTAAATCCAATAGGGGTAATAGAATTTACTCCTATAGGAATTAGATATAAGATAAATAAAGTAAATACTTATATTTATATTTAAAGTTAATTAATAACGATAAGGATACGTTCGTTCTAATGGTGCGAATCGAAATACTTTCTAAAAATCTATATTTAGAATAGTAATTTTCTATATACTTAAACGAATATTTATATACAGTCGACGGGCGGAAGGATATTGGAATTGTAATTGAAGGAATTATATATATACGCTAACCCGCCGTTGAAATTCAATTTTACTAGGGCGTCGACCTTATTAATACTGAGATTTATAGTGGTCTTAGCCAGCTTTCTACCCTATAATGCGGTATTAAGGTTTTGTACGAATACCGATTCCTTATTAGACGCTACTTTAATTTCCTTACGATTGATTATAGTATTGAATTGAAGTAGGTCTTAAATATATATATTTTAGGCGAGGAATTGTAAGCTTTGTACTAAAACGGGGCTAAAGCTTTTTAGCTGGTCTTCTGCGCTAAAGGTTATAATAATCGCTTCTTCCGGTTATTTTATAATTAATATTAAATATTTATTAGTTAGCGTTTAAATTCGGCCGGCGAGCCGTTTATTATACGCTAAGTGCATTCGGTATACTTCTATAAATAGAATTCTTAAAGATAGGAAAATTACTTACCTATTGGATAATTAGAGAGGAGTATTTATACTTCTCAATAAAAAAAAGACTTACAATTCTTTTATAATAATATTTGTAATACCGGTAGTAATAGTACCTTTATTGGAGATAAGCCGCTAAAACCCGGGGTAGAATACTTACTATTTATAGCCTTATTCGAATTAGATAGTATAGAGATTATCTACGACCTACTTAGAGATATTAGTGTCGAAGATATAAAATTCGGATTTAGCCGCCTCGTAAATATTAACGGTCTTAAACCTCTTAAAGTCGAAGGGTTTATTAATAATAATTGGCAGCCGTGTATTATCTTAAAATATTATAGTAAAAGCCTTTATATTAATAACGCTATTTAATAATAGTATTGTAAAGTAGAATATTATTAACCGGCGGGGGATTTTCTTAATCTACCGCTACGCAACGGTATTTATATTTCTTAGAAATTGCGCCTCGTTGGCGATAATATATTTGAAGCGGACGTTTTTGTATATGGATATACGTATTTCGTACTATTTACTAGTATAAGAGGTAGATTTAGAACTCTTTTAAATCGACCCTAAATTATTATTGCAAATTAATATAGGAAGATAAGATAGTGTTCGTTTAAATCCTATAGGGGGATAGCTACCCCTATAGGATTTAAAATAGATTTTAAATTTACTTTTTATATTTATTTAAATTATTTATTTCGTTACTATTTAATTTATATAAACCCTTATTATCCGTCTTGTTATTATTAGAATTGTATTCGTTATCGTCGTCTGTAATTGTAGCCTTACTTTTACCCTTAGGCTTGGTTTTAACTTTACTTTTACCCTTGATGTTCAGTCTCTAAGAAATATAATCTTTAACCCTCAACCTATTTAAGAAATTACTAGTATTATATTATTCTTTATAAATAATAATCTAACGGCGGAAATAAGTAAACGTTGTAACTAGGATTACTATTTTAACGGTATTGGATACGGTATAGTACTGGATATATTCGTTTATTAGTTTATTGAAATACTTTTAATTTAATGTCCGTTTATGCTTTAGATCTATTATAAGTACTTAATTGCGGGTATTAAACTATATATAAATATTTAAAGTATTACCGAATATTTTGGTTGCTTCGGTAAACGTTTGAAAAATTAATATAATTAGTATAAGAATTAGGGTTGGATATACCTTTATAGTTTTACCTTTAGCCTTTATATACCGAAGTTTTGTAATATATAATATTATTGCGCTTAAATAGGTTATAGTTTTGCTAGTTCCGACCTCGTTGGCTAATATCGTATATTTAAATAGGCTTTTTTCCAAGCGCCGAATTATATACGTATCTAAAGAGATAGATTAATAGGGAATAATTTAAATCCTATAAGAGAAGAAGTAGGATAGGCTAGCCCCTCTTATAGGATTTAGAGAAAGAACTTATAATTTACTAATTAATTAGTAGGGTAGAAGGGATCTCCTCCCTTAAATTTTAGAAAGGTCGTCTATATCGTTGGTTAAGGTCTAATTCGCCTATCCCTCCTTTTTAAAATACTAATATAAAATATTAAATTCGTAATATTTAATATTTTTATAATTTTAAAGAAGGGTAGTAATAGTCTTAATATTAATAAGTCTAATCTTACCTTATAATTCTATAGTATAATAGAAAGCTATATAATTTAAAAGTACCTCTTTAAAAGGATACTTCCTTTAAATAATATTCGCTATATTATAGCGAGCCCGGAGATTCTTCTCGGCTAACTTTTTAGCTTCGCCCTCCTAGGAGTTTACCGGAGGGTTATCTAACGGAACCGTCTTAGTACGCTCTCGGGCCTATATATATTTATTTATTATTATTTTAACGAATTCTGTATTAAATTGCTTACGTATAATGAAATTTTTAATATATTAATTAATCCCGAAAATTTTACTTTATATAGATATATTCTTAAGAGGCGCTAGAATCTTCGGAATTTCGAACCGTCCGATTTTTGTATTATAAAAGAGGGTAACGGTAATTGCTAGTGAACTACCGTCTATTTTAAGGATATTCTACCCTTTAAAATTTTTATTAAGTTTAATAATTTTAGAATTGAAGTTTTTAGTAATGCTTTTCTTCTTGCGTAATTATTGGTAGGTAGACGAGTAAAGTTGAAAGTAAATTAAATTAGCTATATGCCGTTCTAAAGTAGGGGCGAATTATAGGAGTTTAGCGATAGTAGTTTTTAACTATTTATTAGAACCGTCGTTACTAATAATAAGAGTATTGTTAACGTCGAATAGGATTTCCTTTGTAGTTTAGTAAATTTCCTTTACTACGTTTTACGCCTTATTACTATTAATTTTAGTATTATCTTTTATTAAGCCTACTATATCCTATATATTAAATATAAAAAGCGGGGCCGGTTTAGCGTTATTAGGACTGTTAGTACTACTGATAGTAGATTTATAGTTTTATCTATACTATTCGGAAAATTAAATAAAGTATATTATAGCCTTAAATTAATCGTTGGCCGAATACCCTAATTAAATATTCCTAACTAATGGGTCTATAGCCTTTATAAATCGTAGTACGCCGCCGCCTTTAATATTTAATTAAAACGTACGAAAGTATATAAATTAAATAACGAAGGTGGTTGCTTTAAGGTATATTATATTACGCTTTTACGCCGATTTGTCTACTTTCCTAGCGAAATCGCTATAGCGAATAATTATAGTGTGAGAAGGAATATTCTTCGTTTCCGCGAGGGCTCGGAGGATATATTTGTATATTTTATTATTTACTATATAGGGAATAATATTTCTCTATATTCTCTATAAGCTAACTATAAAACTACCCTACAATTCCTTTCTAAATTCCTAAAATATTTTTAAATATTTTAATAGGCCGAAAATTAAAGAGACTATAATACGGTTAATAATTGTTTAAAGCGGGTTTAAATTATATAAGGGACGAACGAATATTTAAAGTGAATTTAAATTCTATAGGGGGCGATATACTTCTATTCGAATCTCCTTATAGGATTTAAATGAAGGCTATACTTATAATTGTAATTTAAATATTAAATTAGGGCCCTAATATTTATGTACCCTAGGATACCGGCTATATAGTTTCCTAGAGGAAGAGTACTATAGTTAATCTACTAAATAATTGTCTACCCTAATAATATTATATTTTTACCTTTTTTCTCTACCTACTTTTTCCGATATATATTGCTTATAAGTAGTATTTCGATTTTAATTCGCTTAAAAACGTTATTGCCCTCAACCTACTATATTATATTAAGCCCTTCTATTATATTCTATACCTTTCGGATATTGTATACCCCTATATAGGGGGGATAATAATATTTAAATAAAATATTACTAGCCTATTCGTCTCTAAGGGTTTTTAATTTTCTATTACCCTTTTTATTATTTATAATCTTGTACTACTCTAGTAGTAGATAGTATAATTGTTATAGGGTATTTACGTTACGTCCGTTGAAATAAGTATTATTTACCTTGAGATTCGGGTTACGTACCGGCTTTGCAACGCCAGTCTTTTTTAATACTATTTAAGTAAATTAGAAGAATATCTTTTACTAACTAATAAAAGGGCGGGAGATATATTTTACTTTAATTATAGTTAAATTTAAATCCGATAGGGGGATAATAAATTACTTCCAATCGAAATTAGACCCGATTTTGGTAAAAATAACCTAGCGAACTAGATTTAAATTTAATAGGAGGGAATTATAATAAATTGTAAAATTGGATATAAATTTTATAGGGGTGTAAGAATAATTTATAAAATTAAATTTAAATCTAATAAGGGTAAAAGAAGGTGTGACTAATTTATAAAAAGAAGGAAAGATGAATTTGTTCTAGAAAAATAGGGGTTCTTATACCCTAAGAGTATATACCTTTAAATTTAGGGTAGGTCTTAAAATTCTTATCTAAATTTAAAGTAGGTCTTAAAATTCTTATTTAGTTATATTATTCTTTATTTACCCTTATAGGATTTAAATAAAGGTATAATAAACTTCGTTCAAATATTCGTCGGAATTCTAAAATGCTTAATACTTATAGCTACCTCTTCCTTTTTTATAGTATAATAT
Source organism: Neurospora intermedia (assembly GCA_037102815.1). Lineage (NCBI taxonomy): Eukaryota > Fungi > Ascomycota > Sordariomycetes > Sordariales > Sordariaceae > Neurospora > Neurospora intermedia. The sequence continues at coordinate 2,588,909 of BTPP01000007.1, forward strand.
TAGTTTTTACCCTTTTAATAGGTGGGCCTATACTTACGTATGTACCTGCGGGAGGAGCCGTATACGGGGTTAGACCTATAATATTCGAATTACTACCTGTACTTCTAATTATTTTTAAACGTTATACTTTTTCTAATTTAGTTAATCTCTTCTTTCCCGTACTCGCTTAATTGCGAATAATCCGTTCTAAATTAATAGTAAACGTTTCTAATGTAATAAGTATAATACGTATATACTCTATAATTAATATATTGCTATAATTCTCTAACTACTTCTATACTTCGAATTTTAGAATAACGGTGAAGAAATTTTATAATATACGTATAAGTATCTATCCGTTAAATTTATATGTAAATACGTATATAAAATCTAAAAATATAAAAATTTCCTTAGGTAAATCGAAGAGCCTAAGGATACTGGGATAGAGAATTTTAATTATAGTAGCTATAAAGCGGTTTAATTAAACTAAAAAAAAATTAGTTTTAAATAATTTTAGTAGGTAATTAAAGATAGCTCTAAACTTCTTTCTTAGGACGGGTAGTAGGAGACCTAGGGAGGGGTAGTACTTATTGTAATATTATAAAGGATAGACTATAATAGGAGTGGTGCTAAAGCGTTAAATATTAAAATTTATTATATAATTACGCAATTCCCCTAACGTAGAGGTCGGGTATAGTTTAAGCTCTTATAGTAACTTTTTAATATATAGCCTAAAGTATAGTATATTAATAAAGTCGTATATTTCTTTATACTTCTTTATAATTTTAATACGCGCTGTTTTTTTTATACTATTCTAAATATAAAGCTATCGATGGCTATTGCTTATATTTAGGTCCTATAGGACTTATTTAATAATTATAGTATCTTTATCTTCCGACGATTCTTTATTAAATAAACCTTCTTCGTTCGAAGTATTATTTCTATCCGAAGTAAAAATATCCCTATTTATTAAATTAGGTAATTAAATTAGCTCTTTAATTAAAGTAAAACTTAAAGTAATATACTATAATATAATACTAATAAACGGAGGAGGTAGTACGTATTAAACTTTAAATATTAGAATAGTAGGATAGTAATATAACTTATTACTACTAAAATATATATTAATCTCCTCCGTAGTAAGTTCGTATAATTAATTAAGATAATTAAATTAATAATAAAGGATAAAATAAATCCCTATACCGTACGTAATAGGATCCGTACGGACGGCGTATTCGAAGTGTTAAATTAAGTTCGTAATGTTATTTAATTTTATTATGCTATACTATACTACGTACTGTATATCTAGAATATCTATACCTATACTGAATAAAATAATAACGAATATTATTTAGTATATAGAATTAGGCCGCCTAAAATCCTTATATATAACCCTCTAATTTATAAAATGGGTATCGGCATTGTACTTACGGATTACCTTTATAGTACGAGAGGGTTTATAGCCGGAGGTTATAAAATACTATAAAAAATACAACCGAGTAAAGAAAAACGATAGTTTACTATTAATATAAATAATAATTTTCGGAATATAATAGATTTTAAGCTAGGAGTCGCTAAGCATTATTACGCCGAAGATGAATTTAAACCGCCGGTAGTCTTTAAGCGCGTTTAATAGAATTGGTTAGAGTATTATTATAATATTAGATCGGTCGATAGAAATACGGATAATAGATAATTTACCTAGACTATAACCTTCTGGCCGGAAACTACTATATTTATATATATATAATTATACTTTATATATAAGGGTAGCTATATACCCGAACTAAGGAATATTAAATAGGATAATAATTTTAATAGTATAAATATTTATAAATTATATTCGAAAGGTACGCTATTAGAATATAGTATATAATTCGTTTATAGTAATAAATACAATACGTTAATTGAATAAAGCCGTACGTAATAATTTTATAAATTTTATGTATATAATTTATTTTAGACCGAGGAGGATATATATATAATTTCTAAATTCTAAATCTAATTAAAAGCGAGGGTACTAATATATAATTAGCGTATATCTACTTAAATCCGATGGGGGGAGTTTTTAACTTTTTAAAAGCTCCTCCTATCGGATTTAAACTAAGAGTAAATAGGTTTTTACTTTTATAATTGATTAGTTGATTAAAATAAGTTAGGTACTAAGAAATTTAATAATAGTATTCCGTTGCTCTTTGTTAAATCGATTGAGCGGTATAATTTAAATAGTAATTTAATTAATTAAAATAATAAATACTATTTAAAAGATAATACTCTTACTATATTCCGTACGAATAATTAAAATTGTATTACTACGTTGGTAAATAATACAATAAATAGATTCAATTTAATTAAGTTTTATATAGCGTTAGTTTAAGCCTGTAAGCAACCCTTAATTTAATAGATAGGTAGTAACTATATTAATAAAGTAGTATTATATACCTTTATTATTAGTAAACACTATATAATACAATTCCTAGGCAATTTAATTTTAGAGAGCTAGCTTAGGAGGTAAAGATATATTAGGCTGCCGAAAGCTGGCAATATAATAAAATAACTCTATTATCTCGTCGGTATTAAATCTATAGCCTTCTATTATATATACAAAGTTTCGCGTATATATAACGTAAAGTTATAAAAAAATAGTATATAATCCTTCGGAATATAATTCTACGTATAATAAAAGCTACCCCTATAATATTAGTAAATAATAAAGGCGTTGTAGAAATGTAATTTGAAGTTTAGAGAAATTGATATACTATTCGTCCTATCCTTAGACAATTTGTTTAGTCGAGATTATAGTTTTTGTGGTAGTATAATTATCGAGTATTAGTATTGAGATAGGATATTTCTTATATATATTGAGTACTTTCGTCCAAATTGTATATAAATATAATCCTAATATTATACTATTTGGCCCTGTGGGTCCAAAACGACTGCGCCACGGGGTGGCGGGGAAGTGGATAGGGGCTGACTAAGGTTGAACGTCTGTCATGAGAGACTAGTAATGGCTGCCTGTATACGAGAAAGAGAGAGCAACGGCTAGCAGTTTGTAAAGAGCTATCAAGGGAGTTGATAAAGAGGTTGATACGGCTATTAGAGTTGTATAGAGCTAGTAAGAGAGTTGGCAAGGGGGTGACAGCTGTATTAACTAGTGATGGCTAATAGTAATAGCTGCCTGTACGCGAGAAAGAGAGAGTAACGACCTCGTTGCAAAGAGAGGGTAGCAAAGCTATAGAAGCTACAGTAGTAAGCTTATTGATTCTGTGCCCTAAGAAAGACCGATGTTCAAGTAGGGAAAATAGGCTATGTGGATCGGTAGTATTCGGGGCGTAAGAAGGAATCGTGGTCGTGGATGTTAGTTGGCGGTTTGATTGACTGATTGGAGTACTCTGGTGGTCTGACTGGTTGGTTGGAGTAGTGCGGACTGTAGTCTAATTAATTAGGTTATTATTAACCGTAATAATAAAAGATTGTAGCTTTGAGTTTTTTAAGGGGTGGCTAGTCTGGTGGGCTCGAGAGTAGTGGGCTCCAGAGTAGTGGTTTCCAAAGTGGTAATAAGACTGCTTGGTTCTTAAAAGGAAGCGCTTGTAGTATAGATCTTGGGATTTACTGCGACGCCCGTATTATTATTGTAATAAGGGTGAATTAAGAAGAGTTGTAAGGTATAGTGGGGAACTTAGCTTACGAGAGCGTGGTTGGTCGTAAAGCTCGTTGTTTTGGGGAGTGGAAGTTTGGCCCGACGAAAGAGTAGTCGAGAAGTTTATTATCTTGGGGAGAGTCTGGTTCGCGGTCGGTCGGCGCGCTTGAGTAATTGCTTTAGCGGGGAGAGTCTACGATACTATTTCGCGACGAGCAATTTGTAGAGGAGAGGGTGATGGTTAGTGACAACGGTTATTGTAGTCCAGTACTATTATTACGACGAGCGATTAGAAGATAGCGGTCTTTGTCGATGGTGATAATGGCGGTCGTCTACCTTGCTATTATTACAACGAGCAAAGGTAAGTGAGGTCGTTGTGGTCGGTAGCGATAGACTCAATGAAGAGGACCGCTTAGTAATGTCGCGGGGTATAGCCGGTCGATCTAGTGATAACTTGACTATCGTTGGCCTTGCTATTATTACGACGAGCAAAGGCAAATGAGGTCGTCGTCGTCGGCGGTAGACTCAATAAAAAGGACCGCTAGTATAGTAATTGTAGGACTAATATTCTATATAAACGGGAGGTCGTTCAATCGGACTAGCGCGCTCGCGATTTAAATAATCCTAGCGATTTAAATAATCGAAGCGAGGTTAATAGAGTATGGTAGTAACTGTAGGATCGACGCTGCTATCCGTAATAGAAGATCGTTCAGTCGGACTGAGTAAATAGCTTAGAATAGGGGCGCGAGGAGTATATTACTCGCGATAGTCACTGCTGTGGAGTTGCAGCTACCATCTAATACGGGGGGTAACCTTCATTTACATAGTAAATAAAATATAGTAAAGGAAGATATTGTAAGAAGGAGGAAGGCTTCTAGCCAGCCGTCGGCACGCAGTAAATATACTGTATTGAGAGAGCCTAAGTACGGGCCACGGGGTGGCCCGGGCACGGCAGTCTGGATACCCAAACTAGGTACGGTAAGGAAGCCTCCATAGCAGCCCAGCTAATCTGGGCTGTCACAGCTAGTTTAAGCTATAGTACAATAAGGTAGGGTAATCCAGGGATTCCAGGGATTCCCCTATCAAATTTATACTTATATAAATAAAGTACTATAACCAAAATACTAGCCGTAAATTTAATAATATTTAAAATAAATTTAATACTAATATAGTTAAAATTAACCTTATTAATATTCGTATCGATAACTTTAAAGTTAAGGTAGATAATAATATATTCCGCCTTAATAAAAATATTAATAATACTATATCCGATATTAAGGATAACTTTAAATACTCTTAGAACGTTTATAATATAATTAAAAATATTGGTAGTAATTTGGATAGAGCCAACTAAAAAATTAATATACTCTATACTAATATCGGCCGAATAGACCTAGCCTTTTATAGAAAATAGGCGGAAACCGACCGGCGCTTCAATAGCGTAATTAAATCCCTAAAAGTCAATAAAGCCTAAATTAAAAAAATATTTAATATAATTAAAATTATCGAATAATAATTTTAATTTATTATTAACCTCCGTAAAATTAGTACTTATTCTTTTATTATTAACTAAGTACTAAATAACGCCGAAGTAATAGCTATTAATAAACTAGTAGAAATAATAACCTATATAAGCCCTAAAATTCCTACTATTAAACTCTACTCGGCTAAAAAGTCTATACCCAACTATAGTTATCCTATTATTAAATCTAGTATTAAACCTAATAAATACTACGCTACGGTAATTAATAATACTAATAGCCCTAACCCTATACGCTTCTATTATTCTAAATCTATTAATTTTTCTTTAAATATTAATAGGATAGAAGCGTTTCGCTAATTATATACTCCGCCTAACTATAATTACTCTAGTCTATCCCCTAATTAGGATAATAATTACCTACTGGGCCCTACCTTATAGGTATCCTACAATTATACCTTAACCCATTATTTAATTAAACTTTAAAAGCGCTTTAAAACCGCTATTCAATTTTAAAAATAATTAACCGCCGAAGTCTATACTGCAACTAATAAAGGTAATAGATATAATAAACCTTCTAAATTGAAGAATAGTAGTAATCCGTTACCTAATTCGAACTCCGAAGAATTGGACTTAAGCGACTCTAAGGACGAGCGCCGCCGTAGAAAGTACTGTAAGGCTAAAAAAGTTCGTTGTAATAAACGCTATAAATCCGGCTGTTATAATTGTAGTAACTTTAATTCTAATAATTTTAATTCTAAGGACGGAAATATTCCCTCTCTATAGCCCCTTCCTAGCGGCGGTCCCCTTAGTAGCGGTAATCCCCCTAGTAGCGGCAGTCCCCCTAATAATAGTCCGCCTAATAGAAATAATTCCCCTAAAAACGAACTTAATAATTGTTATTATACTAGTACTATCGATATTAAATACTCTTCCTACTTTTAAAAATCTAATTTTAAATTAAAGTACGAAAACTTTAGACAATTTATCCCCTTCTACGCTAATCCGGACGATATTAATATAATAACTAATAGTAAAACCCTAATATATATAAATATTTTCTTATTTTGTAAGCATTTACTATTGTTCTTCGAAAATAAAAATACTACCGCCGATATTAAGAAGTAAATTATATAATACTTCTCTACCCTACTAAATAGTATAGTTATACTATAGTAGAGTAATAAAATCGACCCCCTTAAATACAAATATCTTCGTTAGAATAGTTTCAAATTCGTATTTAAAGTATTAATTAACCGCTTCTTACCCGACTTAGTTACCGTAATTAGAAAGTTTATTGAAGATTGCTTCGAATTTAAAGATATCGCCCGCAATGAAAATACCTTATTTCAATTTATCTAATGCAAATTTCGTTATACTTATATAATAGGTATCTTCTACCGTACTAGCGAAAATTAGTATAGTATTATAATTCAAATTTAAATTAGTATAAATTTTAAAATTAAGTAATACTTTAATCCCCCTAATAAGAAAGGTACCCTTGCTAAATATCTAATAGAAACCGAAAGTATTAAAGTAATTTTATTAGTAACCGCCTATAAACGCTACCTATACGTTCGTTAGAAGGTTATTAGCGCTATAATAAAGGTCGAAGTAATTATCTCCGCTAATTAGTATAATAAGACTTTCGATTACTACGGTTAAAACAATTAATATAACGATTATAACTATAGTAATAACTGTAATCGCTATAATAATCGTAATAGCCGCCGCGATAATTATAATAATAATTATAATAATAACCGGGATAACCGCTATAATAACTGCCGGATTAACCGCTATAACGACTATAGAGACGGACGCTATAATAATTAAACCTATTATATTGATTCGGAAAGTAACGAAAAGGCTAATAATAATTCGGATAATTAGGCTACTTATACTAGTAATATATCGGTCGCCTCCGGAAGTTCGGATTTAAATAATAGTAAAAGTATATTTTATACTATAAAGGCATTTAGATTTATATTTAATTCCTATAGTAAATTAAAATATATTAATTATTATAAAGTCTTCCCCTCTATAAAATTAAAAAGATAATACGTAAAAAAATATTTAACCTATTATTAACCAAAATCGTTATCTTCAATCGTACCCTCCTACCGAACGTATATTTATTACTTCTAAATATTTCTATCCTATAACGCGCTTTTTTACTATATAAACTTCTATAAAAATATAAAATAAAGTTGTAAAAGGGCGATACTATCTAAGTTCCCCTTAACTAATAATCTATTAATATTCGAAATACTAATTTATAAAAATAAGGAAATTTTAAAGGGACTACTATTTAACTATACCTATTTCCGTATTATAGTAAGGTTATTACTTACTATTATTAAAATAGAAATTTATATAAACCCTAGTGTAGTAAAGATAATTATAGGTCGGAAGTTCCTTTCTACCTTCGATTATACTATTTTAATTAAATACGCTACTAAAATACAAGGAATTAGCGGTAAATCCTTTAAATTAATAGAATAGGCGACTTTTATTCTCTTTATTAAAAGTACTATTGAAGGAAAACTAGGCTTTATTAAAATTAAAGTAGCGGGCTAGGTAATAGATAAACTCTAACTTAATTTATTATTAGCTAATTTATTCTTCTACCCTTAATAAGCCGATATCGACTATAATACTAAATTAATTACTTTCCTAGATATAGGCCCCCTTGTAATTCTATTTAGGGTATAATAGTATAAGGTTAAATGTATACGGAAGGTTATAGTATTAAAGAAAATAATATTACAATTAAGAGAGGGAGTAATAGTATTAATCTATTATAAATCCCTACCTAAAGGATAAAACTTTATATTTAATTCTAAGAACGGAAGCGCTATAAATATAATAATTAATTATAAATCGTTTAAATTAGTCCTCTTTAAAAATTTAACCCGTAGGGTACAAATTATCCTTAAGAAGTAGTATATTAATTATATTAAAGAATATAAGAATAGTAAATACTTTATTAGTAATTAGAACGAAATTAAAATAATAGCCTTCTCTATCCAAATATTTAATACTTTTAATGAAGACCCTATAGTTACCGTCGACGAAATAATCGAATATATTATAGTTAATTATATCCCTCCGGTTAACTTCGAAATAAACTTTACTCCTACTATTAAAGTAGCCGCCCGAGGGTAGTAGTTTAAACCTGAAATTACTAAACTATCCGCCGTCCCCGAAAAATATTTAATATTAGATATTCGTATGGATAGGCCGGAAATAGTAATAAAGGAGGGCGTATATATTTATATAGTTAATAAGGAATATACTTAAATTTTAAAAAAATTCGTATAATCCTACCTATCGCTTTAGGTTAAGGAAGGATTAGTAAATATATTAGAGGAGGAATATATACGGGTACTATTAGTAGAAGGTTAGTAAAATTGGAAAGTAATTATAAAAATATATCTATTAAGTAAGAAGGAACAAACTATTATTAACGAAATTTTCAATATACTATACAAATAAAGTAAAATATAATAGGTTATTTAGGTAACGCTATTTGTATACCCCATCTTTATTATTTAGAAAGAGACTAAGGATAGGAAATAGAAGGGGCGTTCCGTCGTCGATATACGGGTTATTAACGGCCTAACTATATTAAATAATTATCCCCTCCCCTTACAAAACGAAATAATTACTTTTATAAGGGGTAAATTCTTTATTATAATTATTAATGTAGTAGCCTTTTTTTACCAATTCGAAGTATAGTTAGACTATTAGGACCGGCTAATACTTATAATATATAGAAGATTTAAGGCTCCTACAGTTACCTAGATAGGTTTTTACAATACCCTTACTTATATATAAAAATTTATAAACCGCCTCTTCAATAATTATAAGGACTATTACTACGCGTATATTAATAATATTATTATAGTATCTAACTCGTAAGAAGAATATATAATATATTTAAAAACTATATTTAAGCTATTCGCTTCTAAGAATATTTTACTCTCGCTTAAAAAATTATTTTTAAGCTATTCTAATATTAAGTTTCTAAATTTCCGGATAGATAACTTCGGACTACAAAATACCGAATAGCGAATTAAAGCGTTTAAAAAACTAGTATTCTCTAATTAACTTAAGGCTCTTAAATAGTACTTAGGGGTATCCGGCTTCCTTCGTTATCTAATTCCCTACTACACTCAATTCTCAAAACCCCTATAACGGCGTAAGGTACAACTTTTAACCGCGGGACGTACCGAGGGAACAATTGTCAACGGTAAGCCTACTAAGAGAGCTGCCTATTATATTCGTACAAAGTTCACCCCTACGCCCAAAGAAGAAGCCGCTTTTAAAGCTATCTAAATGGAAATTTATAGTAGCGCTATATTTTATTACTTTAATCCGGATAAGTAAGTATTTTTATAAATTAATAGTTCTATTAAAAAAGGATTTAGTATTATACTCTTTTACTTAAAAGGCAACTACTACTAGGAACCCAGCTCGTATATACCTACAAATTAAATACTCCCTATCCTTTTCTTTAGTAAGTATTTAATTAACGCCGAAATAAGGTATAGCCCCTCGGAATTAAAAGTCGCCTACCTAATATAAATAATTAAGAAGCTACGTATATAGATTTATTTATATAATAAAACGGTTATTATACTTACCGACTACTCTACAATTAAAAATATCGTCGAATAGAAATTACTACGTACTACTTCAACCGATAGGGATAATAGGCAATTAATTAACGCTTCTATTTACCTATTCCAATACAATATTAAGGTCTACTATTTACCGGGAAGGTTTAACTTCGTCCTAAATACATTAAATCGACTTCGAACTATTAATAACGTCTAACCTAAACCCAATAGAATACTAGTACTCAACGATATATAATTAGCAGCCGACTAAATATTACTAGCCGTAATAGAAGCGATCTTCGACGACGGACTAAAAGAATAATTCGCGGCTACATATAAAAAAGATAGGAAATATACGGCAATTTTCGACGACCTTAAGGATTTCCGCCTAGATAACGAGGACGTTGTATTTTTTCAACGCCCGGGCTACCCTTTTTTTATAATCGATAATATAATCTATACTAGCTAACTAAACAATATAAAGACCCTTTATATCCCGTACGACTATGTATAGAAGGTATTAAAGCTAGCGTACAACAAAAAACACTACTTCGGCCGAAATAGAATACTTTACGACTTAAAAGAATTCTCTATTATTAATAAAGCCTACTTAGTTAAGAAATATATACGGAATTACTGTAAGGGGCGTAGCACAGTTAGCATAGATGCTGGCCTCAATTAATCGATAAGGTTCTATAAAGAAGAAAAGAGGGTAAAAGAGCGCCCTCTAGGCGGGCATAGCCAACTGTCCTTTTCAAGGGACGTGCGCGCGCGTACGGGCTACTATAGTACCGTAGCGGCAAGTAACCTAATTAGTCGTATTAGTTGCTGGCCGGTTAAGATTCGGATTAGTAAGATTGCTAATTACTCCAACTACGGGTAGTAAGCCCTATAATATTAGCCTCCTCCTCCCTTCTAATTAGAAGATTATTTATAAGCTTGTACCTTATTATATATACCCCTAAAATCGGACGATAAGCCTCCTCCTTATTACTATTTATATTACGTTCGAATAATCTATATCTTTTAAATCGCTCCCTCTCTCTCTTTCTTCCTCTTTTCTCCTTCTTTAATAAAATTATAACCTTCTATTATAAGTATCCCTTATACTGCTATCTCCTTACTGTTTTAACTCTTACCCTCTCTCTCTCTTCTATTCTTTTACTACTTCCCCGTTTTTTATTCCGTTATTTATTCTATTCTTACCCTATTTTCACGCTAATATATCGGTAGTAATTTATTTAAGATATTTAATATTCCTAATTAATTTAGTTTCGACTAGTTTGTTTAATTCTAGTAATTCTAATAGTTTTTATAATAGTAATAGTAGTAAGGTTCTTCCCCCGCCCCGTCCGTAATTCCTACTTTAGCTCCTAAGAAGCTTAAAATCCCTAAGCCGGTTTAAACCCGGCCTAGTACAACTACGGTCGGTATTAATAAGACTATTACCAACAATGCAATTTCGGCCCTCGTTACTAAAGTAGCTAAACTTTAACTTAATTAGTATATTTATTACCTCTTTTATAGATATAATTATATTACTACTCTTATAGGTAATTCGGCTACTATTTATTTACTTTACTAATATAATAAAGTAATTTATAAATTAATTCTAATTTAGGCTTAGGATACTTTCGTAGCTTAATATACCGTCGGTTATATTTCCGGTCCCTAGTAGGCTATCTTTCTAATTATTTTTAAAATGCTATTTAGTCTTTCTCTCTTAAAAGAAAAAGGTTTTATTCCTATATAAATTATTTATTTTACTTATTCCGTATTTTAATTCTAATTTTTATAGCGGCTTTTAGGGTAGAGTTAGTATTAAGGCGGCCGTTACCCGCCTACTAAATTCCTCTATCGAGCTTAGCGAATTTAATACTAATTCTTTATTAAGAATTAAATTAGCTAAATTCTAGAAGAGGATAACCGTCCTAAAATTCAATATAAATTAAATAAGGTAAATAGTAGAACCCCCTATTATAAGGTTAATAAATAAATTTATCGACTAATATAATAAAGAATTTAAAAAGAAAAAGAAAAAGAAGAAAGAGGCGGCTACTATTACTATTATTAAATCCTCCACTCCGGTAGCCGGCCCCTCTAGCACCTAACCTAAACGCCGTCTTCCAATCTATAAGAAGGATAATACTCCTAATAAATACCCTTATACTAATACCCCCGCTACTACTACCCCTCGCGGATTTAAGTAATAGGATATTCCTATCCCCCAACTACCCCTCAAAATCCGTCCTTCGGACAGTATTCGTCTATTCCCTTTACTATTACCCAACGTACGTTTAAAGAATATTCGCCCTTATAATATATATAAAACTATATTAAAGAATTTTACTAGTAGTAGAAGGGAGGATATTAATTCATTTAATATAGATAGTACTATAAGGAATTTATTGGATAATAATATTATAAAAAATATTTAGTATTTTAGGGTAGTTTTAGACTTAATCTAAATAAAATTCTTATTTAATATAATACTACTTAAGAGTTTTTAACTCCGTTTCTTAGTAATAATTCTATAATTAACTCTATATTATCTATTAATAAATTCGTAACTTTATATATCGTTAGGCGGATATTTTTTAATATAATAATTAAGGGGTCTATTATTCGTTACTATTGGGCCGTATTTTACTTCGAACCAGTTTAACGCTACCGTCTTTAAGAATTCTTATAGTAATTCCTAAATTAAATTCTAATACTCTTTCTACTTTACTAGGACTTCTCTAACCACTCCTTTATATTTTTTTATAATATTAATATATAGAATCTCTTTAATTTAGAATTCTAATTCTCCTTCGACTTTAATAGCGGGCGGCTAATTATTAGTAAATTTTTAATTTAGGAGGGGGTTAATAGTAGTTCGATAGAAAAGATTAATATAGAAAATATTATAAATAGTTCGGAGAAGGCTAAAAAACTCTACTATATATAGAAAAAGAATTTTAAAGACTATATATTTTATATATAATTAGTCAAACTTCTTCTTTAAGTAGTCCATTATATAATTCTTTAAATTGAATTAAACTTTATCCCTAATTTAGAAGTATTTAGCCGGTTAGTAACGTTAGTTAGCGAATTTCTCTTATTCTTAGGTAGCTATAGTTATAATTGCTTAATATAGGTCTATAATTTACTATAGTTTCTGTACGAACTAGTAAGCCTACTTCTTAGTAGAGAGAAGGGGAGTTCTTAGGCGGACTTCTTCCCTTATAATAGAAATTAGAAGTTCTATATCGAACCCGTATATAGTAAAGAAGGGAAATATTCCAATAGAGGTATTAATACGGTTATTAATAGTTAATTAGGCTATAGGGTACTATTTATCTTAATTGTTTTATATATAATTAATTACCGCTCGGAGGTATATATATATTTTTTAATTTATCTGTTCGGAATTACCGTCGGTTTATAGGTAGTAAATTATATTTAAAAGATATTTAATATTAAGGAACTTATAAAATTTCGTTTAAAATTAATTAATTTAATTTAACCTTCGGTCGCTTATAATAAACTATAGGAAGCTATAATAATATATAAAATATTATAAGAAGCGTTCAATATATAACTCGGCTTTTATTAAAGGTATTAGCTTTAATATTATACTCTTACTTAACCAATCCTTAATTACCTAAAAATAAATATTATTATTAACTTCCGGGAAGTTTATAATAAAATCTATTTATATTTCTCTATTAAATTAATTTAGTACAGATAATAATTATATTAAGCCCTATTTCTACTTTCTCTATACCTTCGTAGAATTATAAGTATAATAATTATGAAGGAATTACTATATATAGGCGCCCAATAGTAGCTAATAGAAGTACTAACTAAACGCAATTATTATACCCTCGCGACTAGAATAATTAAAGATATATAAATTATAAACCACCTATATTAAAGTAGTATAAAATATATTAAGCTATTAAAATTAGTTTATAAGGTTTATAGTATTAGACTCTATATATACTAAAGCCCCTAGGATTTAGAAGTAGCCCTCGTAGAGGAGGCGGCCTTTAAAGTTAATACTATAATCTACAATTTAGATCTTTAATTTCAACGCTAAATTAAAGTATTTATTAATATTTTAAACTATAGTTTTAATTTATTAATAAAAATAATCTTTCGGCGCTATTTAATTCTAAAGTTATTACAAATCTGGATTTTCAAATATTTATATATCCTCCCGCCTAGAGAGGACTACCTGGGATACCGAAATCCGAAGCGGCGAATACTTCTCTAATATAAAGTTTAAGATTATTTATAGGTCGTAGGCTTCCTAGTCCTCCTCTATCGGTATATTTTACTCCCTACGAAAAAGTATATTAAGGACTACGCCCTCTTTCCCCGGCCGGTATTCAATATTAAAGTTGAAGTAGGATAAATATTTAGCCTACTACGCCTAACGTTCTAAGAACTATTATATTTTTATAAAATATTCGAAGTTATAATAGTCCATTAGGATAGTAAAGGATTTATAGCTCTATAATTCTATTAATTATTATTTTAAATAATTAATAATTACTAATATTTCCTTATTATAAATTAAATAATTCTATTCAATAGTATTAAACTTCTGTAAATAGTATCCTATAATTATATATTTCCTAATACTATTAACCTCTTAGGAAATAATACCCCCGAACGTAAAGCCGCTGCAGTCCGTTTCGAGGAACGTCTTTTTATCCGGATTGAATTCGGTAAGAATTAGAGTCCGGGTGAATAGTATTTTCAATAATTAAAAAGCGGCTTCGTATTCTTTTATCCATTCAAACGTTACTCCTTTACTAATTAATATTATAAGAGGGGCTACAATTTTAAAAAATTAAAATACAAATATTCTATAATAATTAATAAATTTAAAGAAGTTATATATACCCTTCTAAGAAGTAGGAGGCAGCTATTTAAAAATCGTTTTAATTTTCTCAGGGTTAGTTTAAACTCCGACGCCGGTATAAATAATAAACCTAAAATATTTAACCTTTTTAATAGCGAATTTGTACTTATCCGGATTAAAATATAGTCCGGCGTTTAAGAACTTCTATAATATAAAACAGACTTTAATTTCGTAATTTATTTTAGAGCTCAAAGTATAAATAAGGACATTATTTATATATACTATATAGAATTTATTTAAATACTCTTATAGGATAAAGTTAATATACTATTAAAATATTGCTAAAATGCCCGTTAGTCCGAAGGGGATAATTAACTATTCGAATAAACTATAACGAATCTTAAATACTATCTTCTACTCCTTTCCTACAGCTATACAAATTTTATAAAAGGCCTATATAATATTAACCTTAGTATATTACTTCGCTCCCTTTAAAATATAGAACATTTTTTTAATAAATAGTAATAAATATTAATCCGTTCGAATAATAATATTTAAAGTTTAATAGTTGTAATAGAAGTAGAGGCCTCTACCCAACTTCCGGATGAATAATATAGGGGCACCCGCTTTAGAATTATTTACTCTAATAAACCCTTTATTTAGTAAATCCTTTAATATCTTCTTTAGAATAAGAAGTTCTTCGTAGGTTATATTATATAATAGGCTAAAAAGTAGGGGAAGTTTTTTACCGTCGGGTCCTTTTTTAATTTCAATTTAATAGTTAATACTAAAGCAATAGGGATTCTATTTATTAATATTCTCCTTTATTTATAATAGGAGGAAGTTGTAATATATTAGAGGAATTATTTTTTCGAATTATTCTTTAATATAAACCTTCTTTAATTATAGCGCTTTCTCTATATCCTTTAAACTAATTATATATATAGCTTCCTTAATTATTTTACTATTAAATTCTTTTTATAAACGGCGAATATAGCCTATAAAGGTAGTAGCGAATATATAAGTAATAGATTTAATATCTTTAATAAAGTTTGTATCTAATACTTATTCTCCTCCAATATATAGAACCTAATAGTCCGTAATACCTAAATATATCCTCTTCTCGTAAGGGACGGAGTATACTTTTATTACTTTTAATTATAATTTATTTAGAATAATAGGAAACTCTAAAAAAGGGATAACGTACGTATATATTAAATATATATACCCGTCAACCTTAATAAGAAAATAAATAAACCTTTAAATAGTAGTTCCCTCTATAGTAGCGGAGGCTCCTTTTATATAATGAAGTTTAATAGAAATAATAGGAATATTAAGATTTTCAATAACCTTTTTACTAATTATAGTATAGTATTAGCAACCCTTATTAATAAGGGTATAGAATAAATTACAATTATTAATAACGAATAGGATTAATATAAATTCTATTTCTATTTATAACTTAGATTTAAATTCTTTTACCTTACTTAATACCTTTAAGGGCTCCGGGGCCCAACTTTACTCCAAAACTACTCTTTTCCCTATTTAAGGGTAGAATTTAACTCTTCGTCCTCTTCCAATAATAGAAGAATCTCTATAGTAATAATTTAAATACAAATATTATTATTTAGGGGAACTACTAGCAAGTAGGAATAATTATTTATATAATAATTAAAAACTCTATAATAGAAGTATAAATTATTATCCTTATACTTTTAACGCTCTTTATTAAAAACCTACTTAATACGTTTAAAAGAAGTAAATAAATTTAAACCGCCTCGCCCTCAATTACTATAACCCTTAATAAATATACCAATACGAATAATTCTTATAATAGTATTACTATTAATATCCGTAGTATAATT
Source organism: Neurospora intermedia (assembly GCA_037102815.1). Classification (NCBI taxonomy): domain Eukaryota; kingdom Fungi; phylum Ascomycota; class Sordariomycetes; order Sordariales; family Sordariaceae; genus Neurospora; species Neurospora intermedia. The sequence goes on from BTPP01000007.1 coordinate 2,605,353, forward strand.
CTTAAATAAATTCGAAGGCGGAATAGAAGATTACTAATATTAGTTATTAGGCTTCAAAATACTAGTGTAAAACGTAGGGAAGTAAAAGCTACTATTCTAAGTAGAGCGACCCTACTAATTACGAAAGTATTTACAATAGTCTTCTTTAAATTCAAACGTACGCTTATAACTAGCAATATATTACTATATCTAAGCTACGTACGTACAATAATCGTTTGAAAAATCTACTAAAAAGAGTTTATTATAAAATTTCTTATTAATTATATAACGGAGATATACTAGCTTAGCCGGACTCTCCTAATTATAACCGCCGGCTTTTAAAAGTTTATTATTAAAAGTAGCGAAGAAGGTCGCGAACGGTTCTCCGTCCTTCTAATAAAAGTAAAAGAATTTATTAAAAGTAATATCCTTATTTTAGTACGAACCGAAAATTATTTAAATTTAATCGAATAAAACTATAGGGTCTTCTTTACCGCGGGCGGTCTTACCGGTTTAGAACCCTTTAAATTATAATTACTTATTGTCGGGGAATATATTAAAAATTTTATACTACGTAGCATCGCAATTAGTATAAAGCCTAATTTTAATATCAGTATTATACGCTTTAATAAATTTATTATAATAAAAGAAGAATATATAAAGCTACTTATCCTATTTAGAGAATTTAAAAGGCTTTCTTCTATATAGGGTAGTACTATAACTATTATTTTAATTAGTAAAGGCACTTAAAATAGGGACGTTAAAGCCCGCCGCTCAGTTAATTAAAATATTTATAAGTAAGAAATTTAAATATAGAATAAGGATAGGATTAGGATTAGAATTAAAGAGAAGGGACTTAATATAATTATAGAGAGAAGTATTACTATTTAATATTCTAATAAAGCTCTTTATAAGACTATTACTAGGGGTACCGCCGCTAGTATTTTATTAATTACCGTTTTAAGAGTTATAGAATTCCTCTATATTATTAAAATTTATATTATTAAATCTAATTATAGTAATTAATAAATACTATAATACTATACTATAAATTATTAGTTGTTTTTAATTTCCGCTCTATTATTCCGCTACTAAATTCTACTATATCCACTAGTAAAAACAACGGTAGAACCTAATATAAGGGGCGCAATACAGTTAGTATAAATACTAGCCTCAATTAATTGATAAGGTTCTATAAAGAAAAAAAGAGGGTAAAAGAGCGCCCTCTAGGCGGGTATAACTAACTGTCCTTTTCAAGGGACGTACGCGCACGCACGGGCCACTGTAGTGCTGCAGCGGCAAGCAACCTAATTGGTCGTATTAGCTGCCGGCCGGTTGAGACTCGGACTAGCGAGACTGCTAGTCGCTCCAGCCACGGGCAGCAAGCCCTATAACAATTACCTATTATATAACCTTAATTAAACCAATCGTTCCCTACCTATAGGAGAACTTTAACCTATTCGACCGAAACTCAATAACGCCCTCCCAATGCGTACGGTCGCTATCGATTTTATTATCGGCCTTCTAGAAATATCTACTAAGGACTCCCTATAGAAGATCTCTAGCTACGAAATATTTAACTCCCTAATGCCCGCTACTAATACCGTCTCTAAACGATCACTTCTTATCCCTAACTACTTTACTTATACTATAGAAGAATAGGGCACCGTATTTGTATATTTATTAATCCTATTAGACTAGGGCCTACTACTAGGGATTATCTCTAATTGTAATAGAAAATTCATATTTAACTTCTAGCAAAGAATATAGAAAGCGCTGGGTACGAAATTACTTATAACTATAATTTACTACCCCTAGGGAGATAGAATATCGGAATAAAAGAATTAAAGTATTAAAATTACTATTCACTTCCATATATTCAATTACCCTAATACTAATTAATTATTATTACTACCCTCACTACAATAGAATTTCAATAGCGTATATACCGAAGCAATTAAAGTATCCCCCTATAAATATTTCTTCGGATACCGACTATACGGACTATTAGAATCGTTTAACGACCCTACCTCCTTGCAAAAGTACAACCCTACGCTTCGTAATTACATTCGAAAAAAAGCTAAATTCGCTATAAACTTCGCTACTACTAAAGCTAAGCGGTTCTACGACCCTAGCCGTAAGCCGGTAAATATCGAAGTAGGAAATAAAGTCTTCTTAAAACTATACTACAAATACTATTTCTAAGACCGCTTATTTCGAAAATTCTCCTAATAATGTATTGGGCTATTTAAAATTATCGAGAGGATCGGGCAATTAGCTTTCAAATTCGAACTTCCCTATACTATAAAGGGAATCCACCCGGTTATTTCAATTATATACTTTAAAAAAGCTCCTCGCGAAGAAGACCCTTTCTAACGGGTTCCTCCGCCTCTAGGACTAATCGAAGACTCCCAAAAGGATTCTAAACCCGAGTTGGATCTTCGATACAAAGTAAAAAGGCTAGTAACTTACAAGGAGTTAAAAGGAGGGAAGATAAAATATTAGATTAAATAGAAGGGATATAATAATAAAAACAACGAATAATAAACGGAGGAGCAATTAAAGAATACTCTATAGTTAATTGCTAAATACTAGAATAGGTACAGTAGTCGGCCGCTAAAAAGAAAGAAGGGAATTATAAGAAGGAGGAGTAAATAAAGTAAAGATTAAAGTACTATTAAAGATAGCAATCTTTTTATATATAAGCCGGGATTTATTACCGGATATATATAATTAATTATAGAGTAGGGTACTAGGCTAGTATAATAGCTCAATTGAACCGTGCCCAATCCAGTACTACAATTACGCGTAGTATAGTCGGCTACTATTAGCAAACGGCTGCCGGGAAGTGGGGTGCCCACCCTATAAGTTAGGGTAGACCTTGCTCGGACCAGGGACCCTGCATAAAAGGACCCTTGTCTGGGCCGGCCATTAGCCGCCCACTCTCCTTCTACATCTCGCTTTCTTACTTTAATATTATTAATTACATCAATAGATATTTGGAGTTTCTAAACATCCCAGCGAACCGTAACAATAACGTTATATATACCGCTGCCGCCTATAATAACTACCGCGCCCGGGTTATTTTATATAATAAGACTATCTCTAGGAGAGATTTTTATAATAAGTATAATAACTTTAAGTATAAGACTATTATAAAGTCGTACCTCTACTATATTAACTAGTATTATTATTTTACTATATTATTTAAATTTTAATTAATTAACCTACCCGCTAGTAAAATCCTAGCTACCCTATCCTCTTATAGTAATATACCCTCTATTCCTACCCCCTTTCGTAGTTTAATTAATCCTTTTATTACCCTAACCCTACGAATAATCGATATATTATTATTACAAAGGTTATAGACTCTAGCCGGTACCGAGAAGTTTAAATACGTTATAATAAATATAATATTAGTAAAAATCAAAAAGAATTTAGAGGAGGACTAGTAGCGAGAGGAGCGTATAAGGGTAAAGCTATGCAATACCGTATATTAGGAGCTAATATAAGTATAGGCGTATAATTTTAATTATAAGTATAAAAATTATAATAAAACTATTAAATATTAGATATACTATATTATAAATAGGAGTATAACCTATTATAACCTTAACGTTAAAAATATAGGTAAGTAGGCACGCGCTATATCGCTAGGGAAGGCTATAGTAATTAGCCTACTATTTAAACTAATACGAAATATACTAAATAATAAAATAGTAGCCGCCTCTAATATTAATAATAATAGTAATAGATATAAGGGAGGAGGTAATAATCTATTAATTAATATTAATATTATTAATAATATTAATAATAGTAATAATAATACTAATATAGAGACTATAAATAGTCTACTATAAATTACATTAAGGAGGGACAATTTTAGAAGTCTATACTAACTATACCCTCTTTCCCTATACCTACTATACCTACTACTATATTAATACTTCTCTCCCTACTTTCAATATTCCTAAGTCTAATTACTTTATACCGCCGGCGGCTCTATTATTAATTCGGTAATTATTAGTAGCTATAATTATAATATAGCGGGCACTCTCCCCCTACTAAATAAAGCGGTAACTATCGATTTATATACGCTATTAGAGTATTTTACTACTATATTTTATAGGTATCCGACCGACCGTAAAACTCTCGCTACTAAGCGTACTAATACTAACATTAACCCTCCTCCTATTTCTATAGCAATTATAATCTCTATTTAACTACCGGTACCGCTATTAATCGTACTACTATTAGTAGTAGGTAAGGAGGACGAAAGTAAGGAGGAAATTAGAAAATCCCCGGCGGAGATTAGAAAATTATTTATATTACGTCCGCCTATACTTTCGACTTTCAGTTTCCGTTCGTTACCGCTACCCCCTACCCCGCCCAATTGGCCAGCTAAAGAGGTTATTACCGAATTCTTTAAAATATTCTATAAGTATTATTATATTAGATTGTTAATTAAAATAATATTAGTATATAGAATTCTACTCGCTTTAAGGAATAAGCTCCGGAATAAAGAGGCGCCGCCCAATATACTTGTATTTAAAAAGTAGCCGGTAAAGTAGTTTATAAGACTAGGGTTTAACTACAATTTCTATATAGTATTTAAGGACGGTATTAAAAACTTCTTTAAAACTAAGTACGCAGTACTAGTAATATAATTAAATTATAGTAAATATACCTTCTAACCCCTATTACTATAATTTAACTAACTAATATATATTTTAGACCCGCAATTTAATACTATATTCGAATATAGCATTACTAGAACTCTCGCTTCTATAGCAGGTAATACTATTACTAGCGGTCCTAACGAAGGATAACGATATTACAAGTCGATTTATAGCGAAAGAAGGGGATTTCTAGTATTTTAATATTATTATATGAATAAATATAATTTATAGTATTTCTAGTATTTATAGTATTTCTAGTATTTTTAGTATATAATTCAATTTAATACCTATAAATCTATCGCTCCCACCTATACTCTTTACCGCCGTTTAAATATAATACCCGTCTCTCTATATTTAATTAGCTCGTTAATATATAATTCCCTATATTCTTTATTAATATTATTAAATCGATCTATTATTAGTTTTACGTTTTTAAAATAACTACAGATTTATTATACTCTATACCCTACATCCTACGCTAATTGTTTAAGAAATATAATAAAATCGTTGTTTAATATTTTATTACTACCTTCGTTACAATATACCCGCTTGAACTACCGCTTGAAATCGCTAAAGTATACTTCGATAAAATTAAATTCGGAAGAGTACGATAGTAAATATTATAATAGAACCCCCTTCTAATTATACGTATACTAGAATTCGGTATAGGGATGCTAATTAGCGTTATCTATTATTAAAATACTATTACAACCGGGAAATAAATTTATTTTAGGGAGTAGGCATTTTACTATCTAATCCCAAACCCCGGCTAAATCTATTATACTTCTAAATACTAGTATATTGAATAGTCTATCTACTATAATAACTAGTAGGAAATAATACTATATACTATATACGAACTTATTTAATATTATTGTAATAGCGCTGTAAGGTACCTAATTAATATAATAAGCGCCGTCCCTTTAGTTTGTACTAGATTCGTTATAGAATACGAATATTTCTATAGTAAATAAAGAGATCTTTAACATCTACTCAATTATTAATATAGGGGATTATTATAATACCTTTATATAGAATCGCTTCTTCTTCTATTTATTCTATTAAAGGTGCCGTTGTATAGTCTCGGTTGAAATATATATATTGTATTCGTTGGTTAGAAAAGTACAGATTTCGTCGAAATATAAATCGGGTTTTAATATAAAAAGGTTTATAACTTCCTTTATAATATTAATTATAATTAATAAAGTATAAGGAATAATATTATATATAATATACCTCAAGCGCTTATATAAGAAGTTTTCTAATATTCTAGGGGGTTCGCGATAGTATAAATACCTTACTAATATCCGCCAAAGTACGTTTATATTTCTATATACTTCTTATACTTATACTAATAGTCTTAACGATATTATTAGGATATTCGTTATTTACTAGTATTATTATTATTAATACCTTCTAACAGGTATTAAAATAGTACACTATATTAATAACAATTTAAAAGACAACGTAAATATTAAAATAGACAGCTGCACAATGTAGAGCATTAAAATATTGACTTTTTGTACCAGTTTTGGGTAGATTTCGATGTTAAACGATTGAATTGAGTTGTATAAAGCGATATCAAATGGCCAGATTTGTCAAATGCGGTGTGTGTGTGTGTGTGCACGCACACACGCCCGCCAAGACTGCACAGGTGTTTGAGTGTGGGAACACATGAACACCGAGTGCCCTCGCGCAATCGCAGGGTAACTAACACTGGTGCCATTACTCGTTCGTCTGCTGTAATCAGGATGCACATATCACAAGTGGCCATGTTCTGACAATGGTTCAAAACATGCATCAAGACTAACAAAAAAAATCTTGGTTTATGAGACAGTCCTAATGGGACGGGCGCCTATGTATAGCTGAAAGCAAATGAATGACCTGCACGTTTTATTTAGTCTTTCCCATGCTCCGAGATCTACACCAAGTACCTCCCGGTAGGTGGACGCTTCGTGGCAGCTATGACGACAACCTCCCACACCGAAGCGCAGAAGCACCTGGAGTGCCTCGACGTACTTAAAGGACGGCGGTCACGATACACATGGTCGAGATGTAAGATAGTATCTACCTGGCTCTCAATTCACTTACACGCCGATAATAGCATCACAGTACCAAACAACAGCAGCATCCAGTAACAATGACGCCTCCTCTTATCACCCTCGAGGAGCACTTCTTCTCCTCGGCGGTTCCTGAATGCCTCAAGCCAAAGTATTCGGAACAGCTGAAGCATGTCGATGGCGTATATGACAAGGCCGTCGATCTCGGCGCTCTACGCCTCCGTGACATGGACGCTGGCGGTGTCGCACTTCAGGTCATCAGCCACGTACCAGGTCTTTCTGACCATCCAGTCGCCTGCCATGCAGCAAACGACCAACTTGCCGGTGTTATCAAGGCCAAAGATCAACGCAGAGCCCGCTTCGCCGGGTTCGCCGTGGCACCCATGGGCCACCCAGTCCAGGCAACCGCAGAGCTTCGCCGTGCCATCACCGAGCTGGGTTTCGTGGGTGCCCTGGTTGACAACCACCACAATGGCAAGTTCTTCGATGGGCCTGAATACGAACCGTTCTGGGCAGCTGCCGAGGAGCTCGATGTACCGATATACCTTCACCCAACGTGGGCCAGCGAAGACATGGCCCCACATTATCAAGGTAACTTCACCCAAGGGGCGGCCATGGGTATGGCTTCGAGCGGGTTGGGATGGCATACCGAGACAGCATTGCATGTTCTTCGTCTGTTCGCCTCGGGTTTGTTCGACAGGCACTCGAAGCTCAAGATTGTCATCGGCCACATGGGGGAGACGATACCCTTCATGTTGGAACGAATCCAGGTCTTGAGTCGCAGGTGGGGGGATTTCCAGCGAGACTTCAAAACCGTCTATGACGAGAACATATGGATCACCACAAGCGGCGTTTGGAGTCTCAACCCATTGAGGTGCATTTTGGCGAACACGAAGCTCGACCACATCCTGTATAGTGTCGATTATCCCTTTCAGAAAAACGAGATTGGTCTTGAATGGATCCACGAGTTGGAAAAGAGCGGGTTGGTCAGTAAGGAGGAACTTGATGCGATTGCGCACGGGAACGCAGAGAAGCTCTTGAGAGTACAGGTGCCCAAGCTTTGAAGGTTGACGGGAGGTTATGGGGGGTTGCAAAGAGGTTGTTATTAATTATAATGTTGAGATGTGGAAATTCCACTTGTTCATCCAGTACTTATCATATTCTCCTGCTTTGGGTGGTCGGTTTCCTGTTCGATTTTGTTTGATCCAGTGTAGGAAAAACGATAGAGGGCGAATTGGTTGGAGTAGGTTTCGATGTTCGGCGTCGAGAAGAAAGTCGAAGGCATGGAATTAATTGTTGCGTTGAAATGGTTGAATTTATCGTCTGTAACCATTCCCCATCCAGGCTGCCAATAGTGTCGAATGTATAGGGCATCTCAGAGACCCTTACAGCGCTAATATTTTGGGTCCGGGAAGCTTAACAATTGCGGGGCGCATACCTCTACGCTACCAATTAATTTTGCATCAAACGCTCTGCCTCACACCCTGGGGTTCTCTTATCTCGGGGCGTCATCATTGTAACATCGATTTGTTCACATCATGGAAGGCAAGATGGACGAAGCACCAGCACCAAAGCGCGCCAAAATCGGCTCCGAAAACACTTCCAAGCCAATTGACACCTCAACCGGAAACACAATGTCTGGGTTTAAGCGCGACAGGCAAGGAAACGAAAAGAGGTTCAACAATGGACCTCGACCGGCACCCAAGCCGAAGGTGGCCGTCGTAAGAAATGCGTACACGCCCATGTTCGAACAACTACGCGATGAGCTCGACGCCCACCATGATCGTCGTGACCGCCTCGGGAAGGTGTCGAGGGACGTTACCGGACTCAGCAAGAAAATGTGAGCAACATGAATGGAACTTTCGAATTGAAGGAACACGGCTGACGAGTTTCACAGAATATTTACTCTTCAACGGTAGTTCACCTGACACCTTGCTTCATCTTTGATTGTCAAGAGTACTGACCGTGCCATCAGAGTCCGCACCATCAACCCCGATCTTCCTCCCCAGATTCAAACAGAGGTGGACTCTCGCCTCGCCGAAATCTCCAAGCTCCTGGCCACCATGGCCCCAGACGTCCAGGGCATCAACCGTTACCGCTACTCTCGCTCCCTGATGTGTCTCGAGGAGCTTGCCGAAGCACTCACTTTTGCCCATTACCTCAAGACCCAAACTCTTCTCAAGCCTGATGAGCTTTCGGCCTTTGTGGAGGAGCTTACTCGGAAGGGCGCTGTGTCGGAGGACACAGATAAGGACAAGGACGAACCGATGCCAGACGCTGGCAACACTCCGGTACCTACCGCTGGCGAGGAGGAAACTACTGACAACGACAACAAGCTAGCAGAGACAGCAGAACAGCAGCAGTCAAAGCTAGAGCCAATGACCATGTCAACAACAGAAGACGACTACTTTTATGGTGTCTTCGACCTTTCTGGCGAAATGATGCGCTTCGCAACCACCAGCACAGCTTTGACCGGGAAGATGGCCGGTGCCGAAGACGAGCGAACAATTGTCGAAGATATGCACGAGCTTGGTAGCTTCTTCGAGATGCTGCCGATGAAGGCCGGTGATCGGAAACAGTGGGAGAAGAAGCTGGATGTTATGCGGCAGTCGGTGAGGAAGGTCGAGAGGCTGGGGTACGACCGGATGATTCGGGGCAGTGAGCGACCGCAGGGCTGGGTTCCGGATCTCACGGCGGATCAGCCGGGCGACGATGAGGAGTAATGGAAGAGAATAATTACCGTGTGGATAAACAATGGCTGTACATCGGGTGGCTTGATAATCGCTATGTTCGAGTACCTGAGAGGTTTTCGCATGAAATCAGGCGGCCCCATCAATGGGCTAGTGCCCGAATGGCTTCACAAGACGTTGTTGGTTCAGCGAGACCATACCTTGAGCATGTGCTGCACAAGCGTGGATATTTTGACATATTTACAGGTTCAGTAAAGCATAGAGAGCATTTGCCAGCAATGTCAGAAGTGGGAATGAAGGTCTTTCTCGAAGTTTTGTCATGGTAAGCAGACAGGGAACAAGATGCAAACATCAACCATTGAATACTGAGGAAGCACTGTAAGTTGATAAATTAAAAAGAGACGTGAAGGTAAAGATAAGGCAGGCATAAAGGGTACGAACTTCAATAAACCATCAAAGCAGTGAAAGGCGAGGAAAAGAAGATGAGAAAAAGCCAACCTACTACACCTGTGGACTGGTGCAGGTTAAGAAAAATGACAAAAAATTTTGACAAGAGTGGGATTCGAACCCACGCCCTTTCGGACCACGGAACTCATAGAGGAGATTAAGGGTTAACCTTAACGTGGCGCCTTAGACCGCTCGGCCATCTTGCCTCAAGTTGATAATTTTCAGCAATCATTAGTCTATACTGTCAAGCTCTCCTACCCCTATTTCACCCTGTTGTTTCCATCACTCTAAAAATTTGCTAGTCTCGAGGGCTTCTATAGTTGGAAAAAGTCATAAAAGCCGGCCCTTGTATCCCAATGTCCTGTATAGTATAAAAGAAATGCAATTTCACATTCGTGGTGCCGCCTGGACGGCTGCTCTACACCAGCGTTGTCTTTTATAGTTGATGCAGTCCTGCCTAGGTTAGAACTGGAACGTTGGTCTGACCTGACAAGTAAGATCAAAAGACTTCGGAATGCCGAGATATTACAAGCCCCATTTCGGAATGTCATGCCTGGTACGGTATGAGATGGATGGCTTCATGTTCTGATTGTCTGGTGACGCAACTGATGCTGGGACGGATAAAATCGACGGCCCAACATTAGATGGTATGGCACTTCTGGATACAACCCATGTCCGTTGAAGATAAGCAATTAACTTTTTTGTATAGTGTTTCTACGTTCCAGAATCTTATCTGAAGTTTGGTGTGGTCACCTGCGGGTTGACCGTTCTATGAAGTTGGGATGACTTCCGTTGAAACACCCCTTCAAGCTGGAAGCGGTCCGACAACCATTCACTCTTATTGAGATTCTAGCACTTCTTTTCCTTTCGCTCCAAAACGTGATTAATAATCTTATTGCTGCTGACTGTCTCTATAACTACGCTAGTCGTACATCTAGGCACGCGGTCCTTTGTCTGTCGAAGCCGGGAAGGAAGAACATGTAGTTCCCAAACAAAATGTCTCTCCCCGTGTCGTATACGCCTCGATATCCCCCTTCATCCCATCTCCTTCGAGAAGAAAGCGATATTCAGGTTTGTCCTTTCTACAGGTATAAAAGCGGGCCTCCCCATTTGCCAAACTTCCTCCTCTTTCCTTCTATTCTCGTCTGTCGTATCCCCCACACCCTACCGACATCTCGTTTGCCAACTCGGCCCAGAATAAAACTTCGTTAACCGGTTGCGTTCTATCCATTCTTCGCTTTCTCCGTCTACCTAAGTTTACTCACGCCGTCCCTCTTGCAAATCGCGCAACTCCGAAACTCTTTCCAACAACCATCTTTCGCCCAGTTCTCATTCTTGGATCCAGAAATCTCGCGCGAGTGGTGATCTCACCAATTTCTCAGTCACCGATCGTGACCTCTCTCTCGATCAAGCGATGGAGAATGGGCCGGCCTCAACGATGTCTTGCCAGTGCAGGGCCTGCCTCGACCAGCTCGCAAGCCCCCAGTGGCTGTGGTTCCACGAGCAACAACACCATGCCAATCACAAAATCATCGCCTGCCCGCACTGCGACACCATCTTACCGACGAGAGACAAGTATTTCCCTGCCGATAACGACAAGACACGGGGACAACTTCTCAGGTGCCCCTCATGCAACCGCCAAGATCAGCTCAAGCTCTTTCTTCGCCGGCAGACCGCCTTTGCCTGCGGCTTCTGTTCGGCCTCTTTCTATACGTTTTCTCCTTCGTCTCCCAGTTCTTCTTCCCATGCTTCCGGCGCTACGACAACCCCCGGCTTCAGCTCCAGCTCTGGCGTCTCCGACTCTAGTAGGTCTCACTCACGCACCAAGCACCACTACTTCCGCCACCTTGCAGCCGAATTTGTCCGTAACGATGAGCTCATCGAACAAGGCCAGCCGCCGCGCGAATGGAATCGCGACAACATCATTTACGGCTTGCTCCAGCGTCCAGAAATCGCCAAACACTGGAGGGCCTTGACTGTGCGCAGCAAGGCCGGTGGTGGTGCGTGGTGCAAGATTCCGGCTGGAGTCGATGCATTTTTCAGTTGGGACATGGACACGGACGAACTGGGAAGTACAGCTGCAAAGGATTTTCCTCGTGGAAAATGGAACTTGCAGAGCTGGCTGCAATACTTTGATCCAGAGAAGGATGGCGATGAAAAGGTTGCAAAGGTGGCAGCGTTGGCGTTTGCGCAGGCTGCCAAATTCTATAGACGTCGGTCTGGTAGGGTTGAGGCAAGCATTCGGACGAATGGAGTTGGCTCGGTCGGAAGCAAGAAAGAAGAGCAAGGGGGAGGAGAGGAGAAGGTCGGTTTGAACAAACCACTTCCAGAGTTGCCTATTGTGTCAGTATTTTCTTCATCATCAACTATGCCGCCAACTGGATTGAAGAGCACAGATTGTCGGAGAGATCAGGATAACAAACGACGAGAAAAGGAAGTCGACAAGACAAGAATGAGCGTAAGACATATTGTAAAGCAGATTGAGATGGCCTTGTCAACTGCTTACTGCTGAAGGCACAGGGGTTTGCAAAGGGTCAAATACCTGTCGAGAGCCATACTTGTACATAACTGTCAGGATACTCGTCGGCTGAGTCGCAACTTTGAGGGGTGTCCGAAAATGTAAAAAGGTTCTTGTATATGCCTAGAAAGCATAAGTTGACAATTGGAAAGAGACCTGAGTTGTTTGCGATACATTTTTCTATGTTTGTAAGGTGTTCAACCGAGATATGGAGGTCTTCGAGCATAAGCTACTGGACGGTAGAAGAATTAGGGATCTGGAATAGAAGTGATCCAAATGGACCAGGTTGTTTCTGAGTCCAGCAATGGCAATTTTCGAGTATCTCGATGTATCGGTATTTCAAGATGGTAGAATGACGAGGTAGGAACGCAACGAACGTCGTGTTTCTAAAACATTCAACACGGCGAACACATGTCACTTACAAAAAACCAAACTTGTATATACTTGATGATGTTATAATTGTGCTAATCGGCTCTTCCGCAGCATATTGCTCACAAAAAATGGATATAGAGAAAAAGGTGAGATTACAGGGAGATGCTGAATATTGACAATAAAACAAAAAGACAAGTGCATGAATAAGTATGGGAGCAAAAAGGACGATCCGGATGGGACTCGAACCCACAACCTCAGTCTTATCCTCCCGAAATTAGGAGGACCACACGATACCATTTCGCCACCGGACCGTTGCTTGTTAAGGAAAGTTGTGAAAATCGTTCGTTATAAGTGTAGTAACAATACGAGGCCAAACATCAAAGGTTCCCTGCACGACTGTACAACGCTGCACCGACAAACCCTCTTCTTACACTGAGTTTGAGAATAACAAAACATATAAAGAATAATAATGTAAGTTATAAATTCTAATAAGAAGAGAAGTAAATAAGAAGGCTAAAAAGAAGTAAGGCTTCTTGGCTCGAAGCGACGAATGTTTTGGAACGAAGTATGAGAGAGAAACCAAAAAAAGTGCAAAAAAGTTGTAGAAACAGGTGTGAAAACAATGCGCCAGCCGCGAATCGAACGCGGGGCCCATCGATGGCAACGATGGATTTTACCACTAAACCACTGGCGCTTTGTAAGAAGATTGGAACATTGTTGTGAGAAGGTGGGTTATGATGGAGATTGAAACGCGTAAGAAAAACGATAAAAAGTTTCGTTTGCAGAAGTTTGGACGTTGGGATGCTAGGGTGGGGCCTGTACACTAAATTTGGCTGTCGCCTCAGTTCCGCTGTGCAAGGGCTGTTAGGGCGAGCGGGCTGGCTACCTTCGGTGAAACTTGGGACGGAATTCTGGATGATCAGATGATCTGATAAATATTATCAGATGGAGGTGCAGGCTTCGGTCGCATTTCCTATTCCAACACCCAATTTTCTTGTGGTGACAGCGCATTTAGCCAGAAAGCTGCACACCCAAAGTGGGAATGGAGGCCACAGCATTTCCTATTTCGTTGGCCAGAAATCGATCCAAGACTTTCAAAGTGGGATCCATTGTCCGCTGAATGGCGAAGAGAGAGCGTTGGCCCGCCGGGGTTTGCGGAAAAACAAGATTGGACCAGACGAACACACAAGTTCACAAAAATGGCTCCGTCCGATACCGGGTGTGAGGGGTTCCACGCAGTCGTCAACTTTTGTTTCGTGAATTCGTCTGAAGCCCTTGACCGTCTCTGCCTTTTGCTATTTTTAATAACTGATTGCATTGAATAACTTCACGGCCCATTCTCTCCAATCGAACAGCATGATGGACTCAAGTCCAGAACTCAAAGTTCAAAGGGAAGATCTGATAAGCACTCGGGAGCACATGTGAAGCAGGATCTCGACGGCGGGAGAAGGGAATGCATGGGCTAGCTGCTAGCTCGTCTCTTCGGGTCGTGGGTGGAGGCGCTAACTTGTGATGTACACAGTAGGTAGTGTATATGGAGCGACGCTTCAATTGTTGCATATCTCCATTTCAGTTTCCTTCACTCTTCGTTTCTCCCGGCATCCCGTTTCTTCCTTCCTGATGAGTGCGAGGGTGGTGACATCGTATCCATGCGAGTTACAGATCCACCCACCCACCCTCTTTACCCTGGCCCCAGGATCCTTGAAGATGCTCAAAACGAAAGCGCGAGCCCAACACGTTCATCCGACCTCCTTCCCGTCATAGTTCCCCCGTCTCCCACATCCGTCGTCTCGCTTGCTTTTTTCCAAAGTTCCAGTTTGTGTACCTAGCCATCCTCTGTCGACCCATACAACCTAACGTAACGCATCGATCAAACGCACCCAACCCACGCAGCCCACGCTATCTGGCTCCCAACTGAAGTTCCTTGAATCCATCGCCAGAAGAGGCAGTTACAAGGTCCGACAGATTACCTATACCCTTATACACACACACAAACACAGGCACATACAACTTAAGATGGGTTCTATTGCCGTTGACGACGCCACCATGTCGAGGCCTCCCTTCAAGGTTCTTGTTGTTGGTGGTTCTTACGGCGGTCTCTCCGCTGCCCTCAACTTGCAAGACATCTGCAGCGGCCGTGCTGCCCGCTGCGGCCCTGACGCCAAGAAGGCTGCCCTTGACGGCACTTCTGCTGCCCATGATGGCCCTCAGTTCGCCGTTGACATCACTGTTGTAGACGAAAGAGATGGCTTCTGTAAGATGTGCCCGCTTGCGCCCGCCCTCAGCAACGTTCACATGTACTAACACACATGCTCTCTCCACAAGACCATCTCATTGGCACCCCATTGGCCTTTGCCGATGAAACCTACGCCGAAAAGTGCTGGGTCAAGTACGAGGACGTTCCCGCCCTGCAACAATCTCCCAACAACATCCGTATACTCCGGGGCTCTGTCCAGTCCATCGATCAGGAGCGCAAGATTGCCAAGGTTCTCGGCAGTGAGAACGGTCCCGAGCCCATCGACCTCAAGTACGACTACCTCATTGCCGCCGCCGGCTTGAGGAGGGTCTTTCCTGTCGTGCCCCAGTCCCTGCTCAGGAAGCAGTATCTCTTTGAGGCTGGCGACCACATTCAGGCCGCGACTGCCAACAGACATGGTGTCGCTGTTGTAGGTGGAGGTGAGTTTGAGCCGCAGAATTATCACCTTTCCTCCCATGTACCTTGCTGACTGATAAACAACAACAGGTGCTGTCGGTATCGAGATGGCTGCCGAGCTCAAGCTCGTTTGTCCCGACCTGAAGGTCACTCTTATCCACTCGCGTGACAAGCTTCTCTCGGCCGAGCCTCTTCCTGAGGAGGTCAAGGACCGCAGCTTGGAGCTCGTCCATGAGGCCGGTGTTGAGGTGCTCATGTCCCACCGCGTCGACAGGACCGAGGAATTTGTCGATAACGGGCACAAGGCATACAAGGTCTACTTTACCAACGGCCATACCCTTGTTGCCGACTCCGTCATCATGGCCATTTCCAGGAGCGTGCCATCGACCACCTTCCTCCCCAGGGAAGTCCTCAACGAGGAAGGTTATGTTAAGATCCAGCCCAGGTACGTACCCATCCCAATTTCGACGAACCTCAAAGCAAAACTAACTGCCTGGGTGTTGTAGCCTCCACTTCCCTTCCGAAAGCCCCAATTCGGACGATCACCTCGCCATCGGCGACCTTGTCAAGTGGTCCGGTATCAAGCGGTGCGGTGGTGCCATGCACATGGGCTACCTGGCCGCCAACAACATTCACATGCGCATGAAGCAGGCTGTTTCCGGCACCGAGCCCACATACCTTGAGCTTGACGAAATTCCTCCCATGATTGGCCTCGCCGTTGGCAAAAAGGCGGTTGCCTACTGGCCCACAAACGGCGTGTCATCGGGCGAGGATGTCAATAAGCTCTTCTTCGGTGATGACTTGGGTTTTGATAGTGAGTTTTCTCTTTTGGCACCCTATGCAAAGTGATTTGCTAACCAGACATTTGAACAGTTTGCTGGAACCATCTGCGTCTAGGCGGTTACGATGTTGTTAAGGCTTAAAAAAATCATTTTTTGAAGGCACTGGCGTTAAAGCGGTTCGGATATCACGGAATTGGGATAGCATTTTGATTTTATTTTTTCCCTGAAAGGCGATTGATGGGTCATATGAGAACATACATGGGATTGGGAATATACACCATATAACTGGGCTGGTTACGAACTGGGAGGTCTTCATGAAGCGACGGGTTTCTTGGTCATAATGAAGTATGTCTAGACACTTTGAGTGCAATTATGAACATAATGTCTCGGTTTGATTCATAGTCTGTTTTCGAGTTTTCAAGCCTGGAGATGAAGCCGTAGTTGTGTAACGGGTTGGATCATTGGGTTACTATCTGGTCTTTCTGATCTTTCTATCCCACACAAGAACCGCTACTGATCTTCATCGAAATGTAGCTTAGTGTCCTCCAAATCCCCGCCCCCTTCTTTGTTCCCCTCTTCTTTGCTGCTTTGATATATGATTGCTCTTGGTACATGTTTTGGTTCGCCAGTCTTCAATCTACGTGCTGTGACATGTTGACTGTTTTGCAAGGGCCAGGGGAAGGATCACCACTTGTACAACATGGGTAACTAATTCGACGCAAGATTCAAGTACTGTTCTTTTGTTCCACTACTACCTTTCCCAAGTAACTTTTCCGGCCATCTTTCTCATTATTCTATTACATGTCCAATCTCAGACAAATGCAGCAATTCTTTTCTGTAATCACCCGACCGCCCAATCCATCCAATTTTAAGCAATTACCTAGCCTTCCATTATTCAAAGCTTGGGGACGAGGCCAAGGTGGGTACCGCCGAGGAACTTTTGGTTCTCATCAAGCGGGCACAGCTGGAAGAAGCGCTCGCGCGAGCATGTGACAAAGGCAGAGCGCTTGTGAGGCAAATCGACAAACTTGTCGAGGCCAAAGCCGTGCATCATGTCGTACATGAGGACAGAGGTGTTGGTGTACTTGGGCTCGCCCACGACGTTCATGGTGCGCGGGTCGTCCAGGTAGAGATAGTGCATGAGGGACGACCACCAAGCTGAAACGCGGTGGGGGCCGCGGTAGCGGACGTCGCCGACGAGCGAGTGGCGTCCGCGGTCGTAGTCGCCGGGGGTGTAGTAGGCTCCCAGGCGGTCCTCCTTCAAAGAATGTGTTAGCTACATACCTAAGCTTATTAAGAGCGGCGGAGACGGGGTACAATAAAAGAAAAAAAGAAAAAAAAAACGAACCTTGGCCCAGTAAATCTCAAAGTAAGCAAAAAAGACATCATCAAAAGCCGCCAAGACGGTGATCTGATGCGGGTCCTCGTGCGCCTTGCGCAAGTACTCGCGGTGCTGTTCCAGTGTGCCCTCCTCGTTCCAACCCTGCGACACGCGCGGGTCGTTCTGCCACGTGTGGAACAGCTCCAAATGCGCCGGGTTGGTGTAGTCCAGCGCCACCATGGAAAAGTTCTCCTTCAGGTGCGGGATGTAGCGGCTATAAATGACGGACCCCGGAGCGGGCTTGGCCCGCCTGCGAGGGTGCCAGCACAGCGCGCTGTTGGGCTCGTTGGTCATGACGTACTCGGTCGCCTGCAGGGGGTAGACGCACTCGAGGCTGCCGTCCTCGCTGTCGGCAAGGCTTTCGGGAGCCCACGCCGGGCGCGCGCCGAAGGGAGAGCCGGCGCCCTGCCAGAAGGCGCCGCGCAGGATCAGGAGCTCCTTGCCTGCATCGGAACCGTGGAGCTTTTGTTGCTCGGGGGTGGCGGGGGCTGGGTGGTCGATGGCCAGACCGACGGCCTTGAGCTGGCGGGCGAGCTTGTCGGCGCCGAAGCCGTAGGTGGACAGCCGAAAGGCCTCCTCGGAGGGCCGGAGGGTGAAGATGACGTAGGTGATCAGCCAGAGCTGGCCGACGGTGGGAGCGGTAGGTTCCTTCCACGAGACGGCCACGGACGGCGAGCGGCGGGCGCGGCCCCAGGGCGTGTTGATGGAGATGTGAGGCTTGTCCGAGGACTTGAGGTCTTGGGGCTCGGTGAAGAAGAGGGAGTCGTTATGAAGGGGACGGGGCAAAGCCGCCTTGCTGTCTTGTTGCTTGAGCTGGTACGAATTGGCGACGCCGGGTTCGCCCTTCACGACGAGGTAGGAGGTCTGGTAGGGGTGAGGGAGCTTGAGGATGGGCTCAGAAGTGGCGACATATTCGGCGAGCCGGCGGGTTGTTGGTGATGCCATTTTGTGAAGTGTTATATGTATGTGCGTATGTGTGTGAGTAAATCAAAAAAAAAAGTATATCTTTGTCAAGTACTTTGGGGTATCGTCACTTTTGGAAAAAGACAATGACTGATCAGAGGAAAGACTGATTGAAAGACTGATGAAGCGGCTATGGACAGAACTGAGGCCAAAGAAACAATGGTGATGATACAACTCAGTACAACTGCTAATCCGAGCGCTTCCCACTTTACATGGACTGTCGGCTTCAAGGTCCCAAGGTGGAGGAGGTGTACGAAGACACGCCGGCATTTTCCTCTGCTACCCTGCTACGTAAAGCCGAGGCAGGGACCAGGGGAAATGGAGGGTGGAGGTTGAGCTGGTGAGATCATCTCGATAGGTTTATATACTCGATTAGGTGAGTTCCAGAAGGCAGGGTATTGACAATGTTTGGTTTGTGAGACTTTGTGGTGGTGGTGGTCAAGGGAACGAATTAACCAATGAAAAGCGTGGAAGGAACAGAAGCAGTCGGTGGCACGGGTGGGTGTGACGGTCGCAGATGGCGTCGGATCTGATAACTTTACTTGGACGCCAAAGAGTGGGTCCAAGCGGATCTGATAATTTTTCCCTCACCTGCCGTCCCACATTCCATGGCACACCTCCACCCGAATTCGGAGCGTTTCGCGGGCGGAGCGAAGTGGGCATCCTCGGCATGCTTGTCGCGAGAGGGTTGAAACAGCCGTAATAAGAAGAGTGAGGCTGAAGAAACGAAACAAACAAGCACGGGAAGCTCTCAAGCGCTGTAGGCTTTAAATCATTGATATTCCAGCTGTGTAGCAGTCTCGTGAAAGCGTCCGCCTCATCGCGGGATTTCGCAAGGAATGGAGAATAAAGGTCAAGAGAAGGGAAGGGGCGTTGAGGGAAGAGGGGAAGGATGGATGATGGGGGACAACCTTGGCAGTCAGGGAAATTCTTATCAGATTCTTTTCTGTCGGACGATCTTTGCGGCATTTTGTCAGTAAGCGGGAAGGGGTTACTTGCATACCCATATATGAAATAAACGACCGACATGTGCTTGAACGCTCTTGTAGCTCCCACCTGCTGTAGGCACCGTGTGTGGTTCAGCGTGTCCATTAATCCGGTACAGTACACTACCGAGGGGCCGGCAAAAGTCAACAGCCAAAGAAGGAAGCGATCATCCTTTCCCCGTCGGTCCCTTTACGACTCTTTCGTCAAATCACCGGTCACCGTTGCATTGTGGTTTTTTATCAGATGGAACTAACGACGCAGCCTCTCCACCTTCCATGCCGCTCTTGCGTCCACTTCATCCTTTTTTCCCCTGTCGATTCTTCCATGACTCCAATTTTCTGAAAAAAATTCTCTTGCAACCCCAGCTCCGACTCCAATTCCGTCCACTCTCTCCTCAACGTTGGATGTCATGATGCCATCCGCCATCAGCCGAGGACCGGGTTGCTGCAACTGGAGCGAAACCCGCGTCTCCACCTCTAGCTCCGTTCAGGGCGTTGAACATGTGTCAATGTCACCCACGGTTTTTTTGTCACCACTCTGCGACTCCAGCTCGAGATGGAGCACCATGAAGGGGGGGACCCGGAGGGCATTGGAGGTTGACCCTCCTCGCATTCACAAGGCTGTGCCAGAAAAAAAAATCTTATCAGATTGATTAGATCAAGATCAAGGCAGCAACAGACAGCAGACATCACCGCAATCGGGCAATATCACCGATTTCGTCGACGATCCCGTCACCTCCGCCGTGTCCCAAAGTGGGAAGAGCAGCTCCTCCCATCCCCACTGTGGCCGGTGACTGACCACCACGAGCTGGAGTCTGGGAAAACGAAAGACGAGTTTCGGGCCTACGAAGCTTCTAGGGCAACTTGGCTGAGGTGTCCCGGTTTTCTTGCTGGTTGTATCCCATCCCATCATACGTAAACCTGCCTGCTCCGTTTTGTTGGCGTGCTGCAAATACCCTTGAATCCCTTCCTGCCTCGTCCTGAAGTCGTCAGCGGTCAGCCAGTCCGTCTTTGTGTCGAGTGATACATTCTTCGTTGCTTTTGTCCCTTTACCTTGTACCCTTTGCTTCTTTTTGGCCTCTTTAACTCTCCTCCAACTGAACTCTTTTGTATCGGGCCAATAACATCTCTTCTCACAATACACAATATGTCTTCACCGGCGTTGATACCAACAACCATCGAAGAGGGAGCCGTTCTCCCCCAGACGCAAAGACCATCTCTCCTTCACGGCCCAACAGATCCTCCTCTGGTCGACCTCACACTGGGAGAGCTGCTCAACCTCCAATGTCTGCACCACGGCACACAAGAAGCTCTCGTCATTCCATGGACTGGCGCAAGATGGACATACAACGAGCTCAACCACCAAAGTCAGCTCATGGCACGCGCTTTGTTGAAACTGGGGATTCGTGTAGGCGATAGGGTGGGCATCATGGCTGGAAACTGCGAGCAGTATGCGTCTCTTTTCTTTGCTGCCACGAGGATAGGCGCCATTCTCGTCATCCTCAACAACACGTATACCCCTACCGAAGCTCAGTATGCTTTGGAGTTCTCAGGTATGCTCCTCGGCGCACCAACCATGCCCGGTACCAGTCCTAGTCAAGCTCACCCTTTCTAGACTGCAAGGTTCTCTTCACTACCAAGAAGATCGGTCGCCTCGATCAAGGACCCCTGCTCGCCGAGCTCAAGATGAAGTCCAAGGCTCCCAAAGTAGTGATAATCAGGGGAGATAGCGAGGGTTACCAGACGTATGATCAGTTACTTTCTCAAGGGTTCAAGGTCAGCGTAGAACGTCTGCATCACATGGAGAGGAAGGTCCTTCCTCACCTGGTCTGCAATCTCCAGTTCACCAGTGGCACGACTGGCCTGCCCAAGGCCGCCATGCTCACGCATCAGTATGTCCATTTCCTGCACTCATCACACCTGTTGCCCCCCAGCTGACATTGTACTAGCAACATTGTTAACAACGCGCGCTTCATCGGTGACCGTATGAAGCTGGGCCCCGACGACGTTCTGTGCTGCCCCCCTCCTCTTTTCCACTGCTTCGGTCTTGTCCTTGGCCTCATGTCCGTCATGACCCACGGCGGCAAGATCGTCTACCCAGCCGAGGTTTTCGACGCTCCCGCTACCCTCAAAGCCATCGTCGACGAACGCTGCACCGCCGTCCATGGTGTCCCCGCTATGTTTGACAGCATCCTCGCCCTCCCCGAAGCCAAGGATCTCAAGGCTGCCGATCTGCGTCTAAGGACAGGTATCATCGCCGGTGCCCCCGTGCCACGCTACCTGATGGAATTGCTCGTTTCGAAGCTCGGCATGACCGAATTCACGTCAAGTTACGGACTGACTGAAGCGTCCCCGACCTGCTTCAACGCGCATACCGATGACCCGATCGACGTAAGATTAACTACCGTCGGCACCCTGATGCCCCATGCCCACGCCAAGATCGTGGACAGAGATGGCCAGATCGTGCCTATCGGCACCAAAGGAGAGCTTTGTATT
Source organism: Neurospora intermedia (assembly GCA_037102815.1). NCBI lineage: Eukaryota > Fungi > Ascomycota > Sordariomycetes > Sordariales > Sordariaceae > Neurospora > Neurospora intermedia. The sequence goes on from BTPP01000007.1 coordinate 2,627,359, forward strand.
GGTGGCTACCAGCTGCAAGCGGGATATTGGAACAACTCGGAGAAGACGAACGAGGTGATGATGAGAGATGAGTCTGGCATGTTGTGGTTGCACACCGGCGATGAGGCCGTCTTCAATGAGCAGGGATACTGCTCTATTACCGGACGCTTCAAGGATATCATCATCAGAGGTATGTTGCGTCGTCACTTTCACTTTAACCCAACACGTCTCCTTCCATGCTAATCTCGACGGGCACACAGGTGGCGAAAACATCTACCCCCTCGAGATCGAGGAGCGTCTCGTAGCTCACCCGGCCGTCTCCATGGCCGTTGTTGTGGGGCTCAAGGACCAGCACTACGGCGAAGTCGTTGGTGCCTTCCTCGGACTCGAGAAGGGCCATCAGCCAATGAGCACAGAGGAGGTGCGCGAGTGGTGCAGGCGGAAGCTGGGTAAGCACAAGGCTCCCACGCACGTCTTCTATCTCGGCTTGGATGGCGTGCCTAGCACGGTTCCACTCACGGGAAGCGGAAAGGTGCGCAAGTTTGAGATGGCACAGCTGGGTAATAAGCTACTGGAGGAGAGACGCAAGACTTCCAAGCTCTGAGGGAAGAAACTGGACGAAAAGAAGAGTGCGCTTTGTCAATTTCTTGGGTATGCGCGAGCAGGGCAGCGAGGGGATAATGGGAAGTTCATATTGTTTTCATTTGTAGGATAGATAAAACTAATTAATCATGGGAAAAGGGAACGAAAAGAAGAAAGTACTTGTTTGTATCCTCAATCCGATTGTCTAATTCGACGTTGAAGTGCCAAAACAAATTAATGAGTTACGCGACAGACCAACCAACCATGAAAGGTGAAAATGTCGTCTCAGGTTAGTGCGGAAGGACATTGGCGAGGAAAAGAGCACCTGTGTCCGAGGTGTCAAGTAACGAAGGAGCGGAAGAATTGGAAGATAGATTACGCAGACGAGAACAATGACAGCAACAGATGGAGAATGAGGGTGGAAAAAAAAGAAACCGAAAAAAAGAAGATATTTTGCGCCAGCCGCGAATCGAACGCGGGGCCCATCGATGGCAACGATGGATTTTACCACTAAACCACTGGCGCATCTCATTGGTTGATACTCATGAATGTGCTTACCTGAATATATAAAGCAAAGTACACCGAAGAGGACACTACATCTCGTAACGTGTGCAAGTCATACCCACCCCAGGTTTTCATTTCCCAGTAAATATAAGGTGGTTCTGGTAAGCCATCTGCTCGTGGAACAATCAGGCTGCCAGTCAGGCAGTTTTCCAATTCCGTGTTTCCAAAATCTCAACGTTCTACTTGGGGCAGGGCTTATGAGCACAAGAGGTCAGTTACGAAGATGGAAAGATAGGAAAGGAGGGAGCTGTAGATGTCGAAACAAATGAATAGTTTGTAAATGTGCTACACCTTCCTAAAATGTTAGCCATTATATGTGCTACTTGCCAGCTTTTATCTACCGGTACATATCATACCCAGGACACATAAACACCTCGTACCTCCCTTCTTCTCCAACTTCTTCCCCTCCCCCACCTCTCTCTTTTTTTTTTTTTTTTTTTTTTTTTTTTTTCCACCAGTCAACAACACCATCCCGTCCTTCTTTCCCTTCGGTTCCTTATCCCGGTGCTAGCTCCAGCCCCTGTTCCAGTCCCCCCATCCCCTAACCCACCCCTCCACAAGGAAAAAAAGAAAAAAAAAAAAAAAAAAAAAAAAAAAAAAAAAAAAAAAAGACCAGTATGCTACCAGTACAAGTTCTCATCCAGCTTAATCGCCTCAGCCTCCAGCGAGTATGTCTTCCAGATCTTAGCCAACGATCTGCGTACTTGCTTCTCAGGATGTGCTTGGCAACTCCAGTTGACAGCATGACACAGGCCATGCCATTGAGATACGGGGAATTGTTGTACATAAGGGGTGTTGAAGGCGCTGGTGAAAGCGGACTGGGTGAGCATTACTAACAATCATATTGACCTTTCCGTGAGCCTCGAGAGTTCAAGGAAATTTGAGGGTAATTGATTTCGTTCGTACCGACCATCCGCGCGTTTCTCCAGCATGTAACGGTACGGTAAGTATCAAGGGAAGTGACACTCGCCTGTTTGCGCATATCCTCACAACCATTGAACTCAAGCATCATTACACTTGATAGAGAACACATCACTAGCTTCCAGATTGACGCATCTCTCCTTGAGTGTTAGTCGTTGGTGGCGTGTTGTTGTAAGTCAGGACTAGTAAAGGACCGGTGACGGCGAAGGACTCGGCGAGAATCTGAGCCTATATATCACCCCGGCAGAGAGCCTTTTAGGGCTTGTGGTAGGAGCATGCTGCTCTGAAAGCCCTATTGTGATACATGATAAACATCTTCGCGTGATGATAGTCACCGTGTTTAGGAAAGCGACTCTGGATTTATTGTGGTGAACGAAAGGGTAGACATTGAGGTAAGAGCGGGGGACGAAGTTGGGTCTGGTGTTTGGGCAAAATGATTCACACATTGCTATGAGATGTATTGTCAAGTATTGTTCACTATCCAGAACTTTGGGTTTATTTTTCTTGGGGATGGATCGTGTACTGACTTCAGTCAACCGATCGTAGAGCCAACACCGACAGGAAGTTAGGCGTCTAAGGAAAGGTTCAACCACGGAAATCCAAACGCCGGCAAAACTATGTCGGGGGAAAGGGATAATAGTGTGTCTGTATACATTCGAACACGAAATCTAGTTGTCAAATCTATGTTACTTGAATTTACTGCCAGCATTACCCACGACGAGCTTTGTGCCTCAAGTGCAAGTGCTGAGCATTGCTAAATTGCTTATAGGTCTCGAAACTGCACGCTTAACCAATCAAATCACAGCGCCAGTGGTTTAGTGGTAAAATCCATCGTTGCCATCGATGGGCCCCGCGTTCGATTCGCGGCTGGCGCAGATTCAATTTCTTTTTTTTTTTTCTTTTCTTTCCCACACGCAGACAGTTTTATCCACCTTTTTGCTCCCTTATTTGATTATTGGTGCAGTCAAAAGCAGACTTTCGCTCTCCTTACGGCTTTTTATATTGACGATATCTCCTTCATTTAATCAAATTCTCGCTCAAACCCTGTATCTCTAGGTACAGCGCAACATTGCCAAACACACTACATTACTAAACACACAGTAACCACTCAAATTTTCAGCACATATGATACAACGACCACGAAACAGTCAAGCTCAAGAACACGTTCGATATCATTCATCGCTTCATTTCATAAGCGTACTCCAAGCCTTCCAGCAGTGGTATCTATCCATGCAGTGTCCATCATACCCCAATACCATATCGCATACCATAACACGCCACGCCATGCTATGCTGTGACTTTTCCTCCTTTGTATAAAAAGCGAATAATCGCAGGCCAGCTTAACCCAGCTCAACCCACTTCTACAACACGGGGCAATGAAAGATTTGCTCTCTTTACTCTCATTCGTATATTCAAAGAGCTTCTTCCCTCGCACAGAACCCACTCAATCGCCTCAAAACTCAATGATAATACACTTCCTGATGAAGACTCTCGCAAACCCATGCTGAAACATGGAAACAAATATAGCCCGCTCGCTCATTCAATTCATGAAGCACTCCTGCCCCTCCTCTTGGGCGCCGGCGTCCCATTAACACTCATCCCCAGCCCCGCAGCAACCCTGCTCGCCCGTCTAGCAGCAGCAGTGACAACTGTCTTGCTGGTTGCGGCAGGTTCAGCCCTGGTCTTGATGACTTTGTGCGGGGTGGAGGTCGTCGACGTTGTCGATGTCGCCGGGGATAGCCTCGGCCTGCCAGGACCACGATGGAGGGCAGGGGGAGGCGGAGGTGGGGCGGCGGGAACCGAAGTCTTCGGCTTCGTGGTGGCCGTCACCTTGATAGGCGTCGGGACAAGTGATTTGCCGGAGCGGGTGGCGCGCTTGGGTGGGGCAGTGACCTTGGACAACGAGGTGGTGGGTTTTGGTGCCGGTGCCGGTTGTACTTTCGTTGTCGGGGTAGGGGCGGCAGCGGGGATGGGCGGAGCGCCAGCAGTCCGCCTAGTTGATGGTGTCGTCGCCGTCGGAGTCGCGACCTTCCTTGGCTTGGGGATGGAGGGTTTAGAGGTGGCCTCCGAAGCCGAATCGGTCCGGCTCTTAACCTGGCTCTTTGATTTGAGCACCCTGGGGGTAGGAACCTTCTTAGAGCTCACTACTGGCTCATCAGCAAGCTCATCGATATCGTCGTCAAGGGCGGCATCTGCCTTGAGGACATCGGCAAGGAGAGAGCTGGAAAGAGCCCGAGTTTTGGAGTTAACAGGCGGTGATGCTTCATCATCCTGGAACCTAGCCAGAGTTTCCGCCCACCGAACCCCCTTGTTCTTCTTTTTCTTCTCAGTCTCTTTTGTCGCTTCATCAGTATCAGCGGAACTAGAGCTATACACGTATTCTTTCCCTTGCTTCTTCATCTTTTCCATCTTCTTGAGCACAATCTGTGGGAACAAAGCGCTGCCCTTGTTTTTCCGAGTGTTGTATCTCGTGACGGTAGCCAGATCCTTCTGGTCGCCACGCGCTCTAACCGTGTCCATCATCTCCATCCCGGGCATGCGCACTGGAATGGTAGATTTAGCGATCGAGTTGGCGGATGGCGCCGATTTGAGGTTGATAAGGGTCTTGCGTTGGCGCGAAGACCGGCGAGGAGCACCTTCCGAATCGTCACCCTCAGCAGGAGGTGGGGAGCTCTCAACCAACGCCTTCCGACGCTTCACCGTCCGGGTGACAGGACTCTCTCCGGCCGTCTTGGGGCACTCCTCCTCGCTGGGTTCATTGCCCAGCTCGTCAAGCTTACGCTTTTTAGCTGGACTAGGGCTGTTAGGGCTCTTCTCGCTAAGGGGCGTCCTCTTGGGAGGAGTTTCAGAGTCCTCGGTAGGGGAGCCAGAATTGCCCTTGGGTGGTGGGCTTCTGTTTTCGAGTTCAGCTGCAGCGGCTGCTTTTGCACTCTTATCGGCGGCGACTTTGCTGATGAACTTCCGGATCATATCCGTCTCAGATTCTTCGTGCAGAGATCGCAAAGATAGAGTATCGTTTTCGACACGGAGGGGCTGCTCAGCGATCAAAGACACGTCGTCCTCATCGCTCGTCATCGAGTCCTCCGCCTCAACTTGTTCCACAACCTCGATTTCGTCTCCGCTGTTTGCGTCGTCGGAGCCGTCAGGAGACGATGTCGAGCCTTCCGAGGAATCTTCCGGGGTATTGCTAACGTCTTCTAACTCAGTAGCCTCAGCTTCACTGGGATCGCTCTCCTCCTCGGGAGTTGTGTCACGGATCTGGGGGGTGATGGAATCCTTAGGCGCATCTGCGCTAGGGGATGATACTTCGTCAATGGTAGGTGCTTCGGCAGACATTGAATGGTCAGCAGATTCATCTTGGTCCATGACCGATGATGTGTCGGAGGTCCCATCCTCTTTATCCTCAGCAGGCGGAACCGTAAGCTCGTTGGCATCCTTGTCCGCGCGAACAAAGGAGTCGACAAAGGAGGCTGACGAATCAATCTCTCCATTGTCTCTCACACCACCGCCCCGGGGCGACGGATGAGACACAGATATGACGTCTTCCGTCGCAACAACGTGGTTTTCAGGCAATGTAAGGCCATCCTCGGAGACGGTTTTACCGTTGGGTGAGGATTGCTCCTCGTGACCCAACACCGCTTTGGGACTTGGCAGCCTACCATCCTCATCCTGAACAGCGCGACAGGGGCTGCTGGGCTCAATTGGGCGAGCAACATCATCATTCTCGCCCTTTATCGGACTTTCGTGTGTCGCTGGCTGCTTAGTGTGCTCCTCAGTATTCACAAACTCCGCAGATGGGTTAGACCGGATGGAGGATGCATCGTCAGCTGTTTTTTCCGGAGTGCTATTTTCTACGTCAGAAATGGGGGAAGCTGGTGCCTCAGTATCCGAGGTCACGGCTGTGGCTGGATGGGGAGATTCAGCCTTAACAGTAATGGTATCTTGGTCAGCAGCCGACGGTAAAGGTATTGTCTGCTGGATGGGGCTCGAAGGGGCGACTGCATTTGCAGAGAGGTGGTTGACTTTGTCATCGGCACTGACTGCAGAACAGGGGACACTGATATCCGTGATTTTGGGCGACGGTTGGCGAGACGTTGGACTAGAGGTCTTTTCCTCCACAGTTTCGTCTCGGGTGGGGCTTTCGTTGTGAGAGAAGAGAATAGGCGAGGCGCTCATCTCAAGTGCTCCGAGCGTTGCCCGAGGAACATGTGCCGGGCTAATTGTCATGTTCTGGGGGACTTCATTGGAAACCTTGTCATCATTATCGGCAACGATAGCATGCGAGGCGTCGTCGCCATCATTTCTTGTGATGGTTTCACAGGCCGCCTCAATTTCCAAAGGCATCTCTTCAGGCTTTTCTTTAGCGGCAACAATTTCCTGCTGGGAGGCAGCAGGAGATGAAGCTCCGAAAGTAGATTCCTCAGCGGTTGGTGCCGACGGCGTCTCGATGAGTAGTTCATGCGCCGCAGAGTAGCGCCTATGAGAAGTAGCAGACGGCTGCGCGCCAAAACCGGACTTCTCAGGCGTTGCCCTCCGGAGAGGTGTCGGGCTGGAAGGCGCCTCACTGGGAAGCTCATGTAGTACAGAAGTGCCCTCCTGGTGCATGGCAACGGGAGAGGATGCGCCAACACGAGACGTTCCAAGATTTACCTGACCAAAAGGCATTGGGCTTGAAGGCTTCATTGGCGACGATCTGGTGGGCAGGCTATGATGTTTGACAGGAGTAAATGTCTCTAGGATAGAATCTTCCTCCTCAAGAATGGTCGATAATCCTTCAGGATGTAAGGGTTCAAAGCCATCATTGAGCTCAGTTTCTGTGTTGGTTGGTTCCTCAACAACGAGCGGTGCCGGGGACTCTTTCCTCTCGGGTTGTTGGTCCGGAGAGATAGGCTCAGGGCTAGGGTCCCTGGATGCCTGTGCAAGGGGCAAGTTTGCATCGTTCTCGTTGTTTGTCACGTCCCCGGCGATATCGACGGCCGCTATTGAAGGAGTTGCGGGCGCAGATCCAACTGGCTCAACGGGCATGGAAACACCGTCATCAGCCTTTGAAGGCGACGCAACGGTGAGTTCCTCAACAGGGATTTGCGCACTTCGAGTTGGGGTTGGGGTCTGTACCCACGGTCGGACATCCTTCCTCCGATGACCGAAGATATCCAGGTTCGTCCCAACGTCAACCTCCAATGTCCGCGAAGGCGCATGTGGCGCCGGTTCTTGCTCAGCAGTTTGCTCTTGGGCGTCCTCCGTGTTCTCTCGCGCAGCTTGGTCTTCGGAGCCAATGCAAGATGGATCCACCGATTTTCGGCGACTGGTCATGGTGGCATCCGCAACTGCTTGTACTGCCAAGCTGAAGCTGTGGCGTCGTTCTGGGGCATCGCGCTCAAACTCTTTGAGAAGCCTAGTAATGAAGCTGGGGCGATGCTCGCTTCTTCTTGCCGAAAGCAGCGAAATGCGTCTCCTGTTCTCATGCTCTGGAACTGACGGGGTCTCCGGGATAGGCTGGTCGAAGAGTAAAGGGGACAGGTGAAGAAGATGCGCAGGTGTAACTTCGCTGTCCGATTCGGAAACGCTTGCTGGTCGGATGGGCGTAGACTTGAGAGGAGTGGATTTGAGAGGGGTTTGTGCCGACAGGCTGGATCTCGACGGTTTGAGGATAACTTTTGTAGGAGTGGCACTGACCCTAAACTTTCGTAGTGGCGACTCGGCGACCTTTCTCGGGGACGATAACTTTGTGGGTGACCGCTTGACTGGCGATAGGATGCGGGACTGTGGCGGTTTGATAGGTGAAAAGTCCATCTTGCTGGGGGATTCCTCCGATGGGATGAGTGACAGGCGGCTGCTAGCACGACGTGTCGATCGTCTCATCAATTGCTTGCCCTGGATCTGATGCGCTGGTTCGACCGTTTCGGGTTCGGCTGGCACGTTGAGCTCCATGTACGGCTGCATTTCCGCCAGCATGCGTGTAGGGTTCGTCGGTCGCTGGAGGGGCCAGCGCGAATTGTGTCGCTTTCTGGGGACGTAGTTGAGGCGGTCATCGGGATAGGTAGCGCGTCGGGCTAGGATCTTTGCAACGAGGAGAGGATCGGGTGCTTCCCTGGCCAGATAGCTTGCTGCTGCCGAGAGGTAGGCTCTTGCCTCGGCCAGGTCAGGGGTTCCGTTGTGGACGGCATAGTATCTCTCGTCGACATTGTAGTTGGCAAAGGTCGGTACGTATCGTTCGCTGCGCGCGCGTTTTCGCTGTCCTCGGCCTCGACTGTCGAGCTCTACGAAGGCGGGGTCGACGGGTGGAGGAACAAGCAGACCACCAACGCGCTTCCAGATCTGGCGCGGGCCGCAGCGGCGAAGAGCAATAACAGGGACGCGCTCCCATGCTTTGGGAGAGGCGATATGCGGAGGTGCTAGAAAGTCGGCTGCGAGAAATGGCCGCCTGTAAGACACAGATGCGCGGTAAGTCATCATCTATCTCCATGCGACAAGGTAGACTAATTCTCGTAGGCGGGCGACAGGACAGAAGAGGCAGACATACTCTTTGGAAAATGTGAAGATGGGAGTCTCGTGGAGAATGGCAGCGTTCAAGGCGCCGCCCGTAAAGTCCACCATTGTCGCAATTGGTGTCCCCGTCATGCAGCGACGTCTCTGAGTGTTAGGTACTTATGTGATGGTGTATAGTGTGTAGTGTATTGTGTTTAGCTAGGTATGCAGGATAACCGTGGTTCGTTGTCGCGTTGCTTGGATAGGAGACGGCAGTGGCTGCGATGGGTCCCGATGTAAACAAAGGTCGCTTTGGAAGAGAGAAAAAAAATCAAAAAAGTAAAAAAAAAGAAAACAGAAAAACTGTTTTGCGGAAACAGCAAGCAAATACGCGCCGAAAGTTACTATGCTTTGCCAACAATGCAATGGGTATCCGTCATGAGTCGTCGTGAGTACCGAAAAGGACGTGGGAAAGAAGAAGGTGTCGCATGTGTGTTTTTTCGGGGGGTAACCTTCAAAGCAACAAATCGCGAAGACACGGGAAGGTGAGCAGTTCGTTGTGACTTCCACTTGTTGAGTGACAAACCCTCCAAAGTCTGTTTACATGCCGAGCAATCAGCCAATCATCTTGCACCAAAATCTGAAGCTATGTACTACTATCGCTATGCCAAGAAGCCACGCTCCACCTGCTTTCTACCCCACGCGGCCTGACGCCTGTACCTCGACTTGCGTTGCCTGCCTGCCTGATGCCGCTCTGTCACTGCACCCGCCTTATCTTCACGTGACCCCCAAATCTTTCATTCCCCAGCGAGGACCCTGCGCAGCGAACGGAAAGCCTGCCGGCGCACACGGCACCCGTCGCAGTGATAGCTCCAGACAGGTACGGAACACGGAAGTGGAAATTCCCCCGGATTTATTCGAGCACCGTAACGGACACCTCCGCTCCGCCCCGATTGTCTCCCGGTCCCCTCTCCCTTCTCCCCTCCCCCCCGTCTTCTCCGTTCTTCTCCGACAGAACTTGACAACACAACGCTGTCAAAATGCCCAACAAGCCCATCCGTCTGCCGCCGCTGAAGCAGCTGCGCGTTCGCCAGGCCAACAAGGCCGAGGAGAACCCTTGCATCGCCGTCATGTCCTCGGTTCTCGGTACGCATTAAGCCTTTCTTCCTTCCTTTCTTCCTTTCTTCCGTAGCACTCCTAGTCCGCCAATCAAGCAAAGCGAAGCGCAAAAGAGGAAAAGGAAGCCAACTAATTACGCCAAACCAAAACAGCTTGCTGGGCTTCCGCCGGCTACAACTCAGCCGGTTGCGCCACGGTCGAGAACGCCCTGCGCGCGTGCATGGACGCGCCCAAGCCTGCGCCCAAGCCCAACAACACCATCAACTACCACTTGTCTCGCTTCCAAGAGAGACTCACGCAGGGCAAGTCCAAGAAATAAGCGACGACGGGGCGTGTACGACGACTCTGTGCTGTGTCCCGACGACGACAACGATGACGACAACAACGACAACGACATCGAGGACAAGGACAAGGACAAGGACAATAGGAAAGACGAGAGAAGAAGAAAAAAGACAAACGACACACTCATTCAACCTTATATATAATGTGGGGATCCAATCAAGAACGATCATCATTCCCACGCCCCTTCCCCCTCCCTGCCCTCTCCCCAAAGGACCACTACAACCATGTTTGATATTCCTGCGACGCCAACGCCATTGGAGGGAGGAGGCAGGAGAGTTGGGAGGATGTTAGAAGAGTCGTCGTCGTGGGAGAAGTTACTGCGTGGGAAACAATTGAAGAGGATTGGTTTTCGAAACAAAAAAAAAATACGAGGCAAGACCAGTTTGCGCCCTGGTGTGATACCCCCCCAAATGGAAGGAAGCAAGACATGGAGATGGGAGATGGGAGAGGAGAGCTGAAGCATAGGAGGCAGACCAAGAAATGAGCTGGCATGGCCTACGATGTGCTGCTGGCGTCTTTTACAAGTCAGTTCCGGATATCCGGATGGCCAGTTGTTGAGGGTTGCTTGCTTGCTGCTGTACAATATTGTGGCAACATTAAAGGAAAAAGCATTAGCATTTAGGAGAAGTGAGGCTCATGCTTATCGGGGCGTTTCAGTATACATTTGATTTTTCTTTTTTTTTAAGAGGCATTGTAACAATACAACTTACATACATACTATAAGTTCATAACACGTCGCCATGGTAGTTTGTTCATGTCCAGGACGGCAACACTTGAGCAAAACGAGGATGTTTGGATCTGTTTGCAAACAAAATCCGCTCTTTAGTGGTTAATTTATTGAACAAACTACTATACTGCATCATCACAGGAATCATGTTCACGAACGTACACGTAAATGTCCAACTAGTTGCTTACTCTTCACATTAATCGACGTTATAAAGTACCTAACCTAAGTTACTCTCTCCTCTGCTCTGCTCTAGACTCTATAAAAGACTGGGATAACTAAAAGACAAACAAACAACAAAAATGCGCAATTGGGTATTCATATCTGACTATAAAGATCAACCAAAAAAAAAAAAAAAAAAAACCAAAAAAAAAGAGACAACAACTGCACTGACCGTCAACCCCTTCCTCCTCCTCCTCCTCCCTTCTTTTCCTTCTTCCTCCATTCCGTCCATCTATTTTCACTCTCGGCCCGCTCGCGTCCTCCTTCTTGCTCCATGCTTCCCCCTCTTGACCATGGGAGACCACCAAAATTACCGGACCCGTCCCGCTTGCATTCAAGCAACCACTGTTTGGACACCCGCCTTGACTTCTCTTTGATTTCCAGCAGAGAACTCACTCCAACCCCCATTCATCCGTGCGTTGTTCCCATTGGAACCAAGACCGAACAGAACAAGACGGAAGCAAGGAAACCGTTGCTCATCTCATCCCCTGGCATCCATCACGTTCTAACCCGTCCTGACAAACCCGACTCGACAAAGACCGATACTCAAAGACTGACATGGTATAAGACAGCAAGTAGTCCTTCACTACGCAGAAATGATGAGAAAACGATGATGGGAAATAAGACAAATGAAAAGAGGGAAGGGAGCTTGACCCGTGATGATGATGATGATAATGATGACGACAAAGGAAAATCCAAGAAAATGCCCGTGTCTATAGCTGACACCGATAAAGAGATATTTCTTGGTGTGCGCGTGCGTGTGTGCTCTTTGTGGAGAGAGAGAGAGAGAGAGAGAGAGAGAATAAGAGATGACAACTAAGGGAAATGGTGTGTGTGTATAGGTGTCTGTGATGAGTCGTTTCTTAGAAGAGGAAGAAGCGTACGATGATGATGGTGATTATACGAGTCCGCCTTTGTCTATGTTTGGAGAATCCATGCCTGCCAATCCTTGTTGCCGAGTTTCTGTCCCAAGACAAGATGATAAGTGAAAGATGGTACCCAAAAACCGAGAAGAGAAACGTGTTGTTTGTCGAGTTGAGTTGCCGAACAAATGAGGGACAGTGATAAGAGTGACAGAATATGATGGACGTGAGAGGGATGAAAGACAGGTTGTTGCTGCTGCCTTTTTTACAATATGGTGCTGTCCAAGTTTAATCCAAAAAAATGAGAAGACCGACGCAAGCGGGTGTGTTCGGAATTTTCTGTGAGCACACAATGCCACTTTGATACCCTGCTCACTCCAACAATTCCCCTTCGCAGTACAGGTCAATTTCCCCGGCGCTGTCTGGGTTGCGAAGCCCCTCACGCCAATCCGAAATGGCGATTTGAATATCATCGTCGCTCTCGATCATGACGAAGTCGCCATCCTCATCCCGGTACCGTAACCTCAAATTACCCCCACCGATACTGCTACTGGTGAACCGCGAAAGCTTATTGTCGATGCGGTCAATCAGTTTTTCGTAGGTAATGTCGTAGAGCACAACCAATGTGATGTAGTTACCGGTATCGCAGTGAACCTTGACCTTCAGTTGCGTGGGGAGCATGTCGTCATCGGTGGGTGAGAGCGGGTTCTGTCCGGACATGATCGGTGCGGTACCGAGCGATGGGGTGATGTTTCGCGATCCCTCAGTCGGGGCAAGAGGCGCCATGCCCGGTGGGGGCGGGCCGGATGGCGGAGGGAAGCCGGTGACACTGCCTGGTGTGCCCTGGCGGATAGGCTGTGGAGGGAACTGGTTCAATTGGCCTCCATAGTTCTTCCGCTCTCTGCCAGGGGAACCTGTCTGGGTCCGTAGAGGAAGGTCGTTTGCTGGGCTGCCGGTATTGCTCCTGGGAATGTTGGAATCATGGCGGGCATGGGTTAGATGGGCGGGAATGCCTGGCACCGCAGGTACCCCTGTCTGGTTGATGCGCGCAGCGGCCTGGCCAGCAATGTCCGGTGTACTATAACTCCGACTGCGTGCCTGCTGAAACTGGCTGTTATCCCCCCGGGGCATAACGGGCATCGAGGGTCCTCGTGGGTTCCTCCCGGTTCCTGGAGATGGGCCGTCTCGCGATGGCGCCCTTGGCATGGCAGGGGCCGTGTAGCGGTTGCTATCCTCCTGCCATCCTTGGGGGGTACCGGTCTTGGGGAAAGGATAGCCGGATCCGGCACCGGCGAAGATGCCGCTCGCTGTGCTCGTCCGACTCGAAGCGGGCGACTCGGCTACGGGAGAGAAGTAAGACTCGCCTGCTCGAACAGCGGGTGATGGCTGAAGGCCAACATTGAGAGGCGCAGGTGCCTGTGGAAGAGGGAATCGTGGAGGTGGTGCGCGAGCCATACCTGCTAGACTGTCGCTGGTGGCAGACCGCTGCCGTAGACTTGTGCTCGATCCATTTCGCGGCATTGTGCCTGGCATGGCAACGGTCGGGGCAGCAGCATTATAGATGTCCTCGTCCTCTTCTTCGTCCTTGTAGGGATTCTCCAGTCCGTTGCCTTGCGAGGCGAGCCAGGCAAAGTTTGGCGGAGCTTGGTCAGGAGCAACTGGGGCGGCTTGTGTGTTCTGCTTTCGCTGTTCTTCCAGACCGGCGGCCCACTTCTTCATCATCTCTTCGGTCTGGAACTTGATCATGAAATTCTCCACGCCCGGGTCGCCCTTCCACCATATTTGTACGGTATACGAACCTGCACAGTCAGCAACTGTTGTGTTCCGCCGAGAGTTCCAACTGTGTCGCTTACCAGGCTTGGAAATGGCTACTACATCGGTGACATTGGTCATGAAGATGCGGCCCTTGAGTTGTAGTTTGGCGAACTTGTTCCGCACCTTTGGTACGGATGATCGCGTCTTGTCCTTCTTGTCCTTGGTTTTAGCCGTAGTGAGTTCCTTGCAACAGAGCAAGATATTCTCAAAAAGATAGATCTCATACTGCTGAGGAAGGTTAGCGGTCCATTATCAGCTCTCTTGTACCAGCAAAAGGAGGAACGCATGCGCCAGGGGGAGATACGTACGTCCTTCTCTTGTTCACTCTTGCCCGTTATTACAGTGTATACCCCGTGTAGGAGCAGACTTCCAAAGTTGTCCACCTTATGGCTCTTCCAATCGTCTACTCGGTGTATAAGGTCCTGCAAGGCCTCTTCGAGGATGTTCTTATCAACGGCCGAATTGGCTTTCATTAAGACCCGTTCAGCAGCAGCGATGCCGGCAGCTAAATCTTCCTTGGTGTGCTCGTCCTCGCTCTTCTTGAGCAAATCCTTTAAGAAACAACCCGATTAGTATGCGCATGAGTACCATTAGAAGGACGCAGCATCCATACCTTGAGCAAAAGCGGGTACTTGACCAGTCTCTGCATAGGCTTGAGGAGGAAACCATCAAGGGTATTAAAATCACACGCGACCGGATGGCCAGCCTCTTGGATCTTGTCAAACACTTGCGTCGCAACCTGGGCTGCCTTTCTCTGGTTCGCGATAAAGGGCTGATAAATGCCAAAGTTCTCTTCAGCTGTGACGAACAAGCTTCCCCATTCCTGCCTAGCCTGCGGCATCGAATTTGTTGTTTCTACCCTGATGAGGAACTTTCGTTGATGATCCAAGATGGCGTTGATATTAAGGAATATGTCGTGGATGAATTCGCCAGGGATAACGCTCCTGTGTTCCAGCGTCCTCTTTAGGTCGTGGAGGTTCTCGAGATCCTGTACGTATTTGCGCTCCGTGTCTACCAGTTCTCGAACAATGTAATCGCGATGGGTCATCTTAGAACCCGGCTGCGTGATATCATCTTCGGGGTATGGCAGGGTTTGGAGCAAGAGGCCTCGTTTTTCGGCAAGATCGAGCACATAGTTGATAACAGAAGTCACCTGGGTTTCCGAACATGTGCTCTCGTCAGCATGTACTGTTCCATCAAGTGTGCAGGTAAAAAGGGGGCGCCACAAGACTCGCTCACCTTGACAAAGCCGGTGGTATCCTCCCCTGTAAGGTCGGCGACGATAAAGCATTCGGTAACGGGAGGGTCGAGGTCGCTCAAGCAGGCCTTGACGAATTCCATGATGGCGCGTTTGGACCGTCGCGCTTCCGTCTCGTTCGGCCTCTGATCGACGTGTAGCGGTTTCTCAGGTTGGAGCGCATTGTAGATGGTGAGCAGGGGCAGACCGGTGCGAAGGAGCTTCCAGAGGGCCTCGACAGGGCCATCATGGCCATTCTCCTGCTCGCGCTGCAGTTGTTCTAGATAGCCCTCGAAGCCGGGAACCTGGGCGAGGCGTTGTTTGAGCGACAAACATATTTGGTACAGCGATCGCGAGGCGTCGGCTCTCTGGTTGATGATGTTTGTGGTGGCGACAACCTGGCCGTTCACGGGGGTAACGGCGGTGGCGGACGAAGTGAGCGAGCTGAGCGAAGTAGAGGAATTGAAGGCCGTCGAGCCCGAAAGCTGGCTCGCGCGCGCGGCGTTGGACAGGCTCATGTTGTTCAATCTGGCGACGCCGTCGGTCGACGCTTGAAATACAGGGGCGGTGTTCGTTCGTAGAAGAGCAGCATGGGCCATAGTATACTTTAGGTCTCCATTCGCAAATGGTCGGTGGAGACTCGTGCTTGGTGCCGCGAGGCGCGGGGGGGGAAGGGAAGAGGAGCCGGGAGGGGGGTGGGTGGGTGGGTGTGTTGCTCTTTGGAGGCTCGAGGGGGTTTAACGTTCAACGTTCAACGGCTTTCGGGCGCCGGCGGGCTGTAATTGCTGCTGCTGCTGCTGCTGCTGCTGCTACTGCGGTGTGTGTGGGAGACACTGATTGACCGTGATGGATGGATGGACGGGACTGACGGGGTCGGGGTTGCCGTGCTGCGAGATGCGTGCTGCTGCTGCTGCTGCGTGCTGTTGTGGTGGTGGTGCTGCAAATGCCGACTGCGCTGGGCGATTGATTGACTGGGTGATTTCGTTGCAACTTGCGAGGCCGGGGGTAGCAGCAGAGCCCTCAATCAACGCGAGTGGAGAGCGAAGATTAGGGAGGAGATGGCTGGATGCCGGGTATCGCTCAACGGCGCTTGCTTGGCTGCCTTGCTTGCTACTCTACCTCACTAGGTAGGTACCGATGGAAATGTCCGACACGCGTGGAGAGATGAAAGGTTCACTTGTGGCGTTCTTCTTGGTTAAGAGGAACCGGGTCAATTGCTGGGTCTTTGCAGAAGAAGCACAAAGTTGAAAGTTGTCAAAGAATGAATGAGTGGGAGAAGAATAATCCGAAAATGGTCCCAGTCCCGTCCTTGTCAATCAATGACTGATAGTAGGAGTAGAGGTAGAACGGGGAACTGGAGCGAGTGGGTTCCACTTCACTTGTGGTGCTGAATGACACAACTGACGGGGTTGCTATCGTTATCGCGGTTCTGGCGTCGGCAACTGAAGTGAGCTGTTGCTCTGCGCCTCCTTTGCGGCGATGTGTATTTCGATTGAGTCCGTGGTCTGTGTGTGTGTGTGGTCTGTGATATCGCGGGTACAAACAAGGCGCCCTCGTGTTGGTCTCTTAGTGAAGGGAAGTGGTTACCTGCTTGATTTCATTCCGCGTCGCTTAAGGTAGTTACTCGGCCCCAAGTCACGCTGAGCCGTTGAGAAATTGTCAAGGCAAGTACCGATCGGGAAGGGAGACGGCAGATGGTTCGTTACATATGTACACTACACTACACTACTAGGTAGAGGTAGGTAGGTTAGGTAAGAAAGGAAAGGTGTCCGGTCCCTTCAGCCCCGGAGGGCTGTCCTTAATTCAAATGCTCGAAATTTGAGCCCCCGCAGTCCGACGATATCTTCCTTCTGTCTAGTGTAAGCGGTTCGATACGTCGTTACAAACAGAGGCTAGGGACTCGTGGCAAGTAATTGACTCTGGTTGGTCGATGGGCAGAGTACACGATACGGGCAGTCGTCCAGTCAACGTGCAAGCCAGCCCAGGCACACACTTCAGGGTAGGGGTTTTTAGCTTCTGGCTCTGTGGGTTTCGGGCTCGTACTGTTTTGGCGTGGTCGGCTGCTGCTGATTCCTGTCACGGAATACCTTATAGGTCAAATAGAGAGCGAGGTAAGGAGGTAGTGTAGGATGGAGGTAGGACCGTAGGAGGCCGGTGGCCTATTGGGGTGGGAGGGTGTGCGAGATTGACGAGGGCGGGCGGCAGGGCGGCGGCTGATTGTCTCGCGGCGATGGCTTGATGCCGCCAGCTTTCCAAGAGGATGTGCCTCGACTGGATGGATCTTTGCATTGCTGCATGGCAGGATCACGGCATGGCTCCATAAAAAAATAATCACCGGATCATGATGACTCTTCGCCAAAGCGCCAAATTCAACTGGGCTTCTGAAGGTCTTGTCTGTGTCAGGTTCTACCGAGCGTTTAAACCAGGTACCTATCTCCAGGGTTTCGCCCTTCCTGGTGATGCCCGACACCCAGATAAGGACGCTCGAACTGAAGAATACAGCTAAGAGTATGTAACCAACACGAGCTGGGTGTAAAAAACCACATCCACCACTCGTACCAATGCAAATACGTGCGTACGGATTGAAAGTGTAACGAGATTGGGTTTCATGGGGCGCTCGCGGATGCAAGGGCGAGAGTCAATTCTCCATCATGTTTGGATGATCCAGTCCGACTGCTATATGTGTGTGCATGAAGGTATCCATCTGCAAGTGGGATGATCTTGTGTCCAGCTACTGCAGCATGGTAGGCATTTACTACGACACCATGACATTGTTCCATCCTCAGTATATCCGAATCCGCTAGGAAAAGGATGGAAGTGGAAGTAATCAACATCATGATAGCCGCTCTAGAGTTCGGATGGAAAGAGCAAAGGAAAGGAAAAAGAAAACCCTAAACAATGTTGGATTGTAATGGCATTGATTGTAGTGTACAGTTCGGCATGGAAGTTGCCCCTCTCTTCTTTGAGTGTACTTATGCGGGTGGTAGTATCGTCCCACCAGAAAACGGAATAAAACAAAAAAGAAAGGGTCCCGTCGTGAGGCTCTCTCGTCACAACTCCCGGTCCCTCGCGCTTCCTCTTTGGCTCGACTGGCTCCACACATTGGGCATTGATCAAATCAGGGTCCCCGCCCAGGGTTCCCTTTTCGAGCTTTCGCAGACCCACTCCAAAAGGTACCCAAAGCACGCTAGCCTTCTTTCGGCTTCACTGTCCGGTAACAAGTGGGGAACCCCGGAAAGCTTGGATGATGGATGTCCAGATGTGAGGACGGAAATTAAAAAAGGATCGAGTCCACAACATTACCTAGTGAAGACAAAATCCCATCATGGTGAGCATGCCAAAATAACAAGTTTCCACATTCAGGTTGGGATACCTGGATAGTACATACATCTATGTGAATACACAAGGTGCCAAGGTAGTATTGTTCTGCAGCATCTCCCTCTCACCTCGCTTCCCACGTGGCTGCCATCTGCTTCTTCTTCTTCTTCCTGTTCCATCTATCTCCAGGGTCAAAGACCGTTTAGTCGTTCGGTCGTGAAGCGAGGCACTAGCGACCTGGAAAGGGGTGAGGAAGGGGTATGTAGGAGAACGCTTGAAACGCTCATCTCCGAGTGCCGAGTTGGTCACACGAGGGGACTGCTGATACCCAAACAAGCTTGATAGGGTCAAGGCCCAAGTATACATACGTATGAAGCGAGAGAACAACACTAATTCGCCTCTATTCCAATCAAAGTCTGCGATATGCACATCTCTAGCCAAAGCCAAAGTCTAGTAGTCTATATCCCCAGAGTTTCTCTCAAAAACGCAAATAATCCAACTCCACATTCCTTGCCAACTTCGCAGCACTCGTCGCAGTCGCATAACCACACCCAAGACCAGCGCCATAACTCCCTTCAAGCTCCTTGATCCTCCTCTTAGTACCCCTATGACCTCCCCCTCCCATGCTGCCCAGCAAATCACTCAAGCTGACGCCATACGCTGCTGATCCGCCGCCGGTTGGGCCCTCTCCTCCTCCCTTCGCGCATCCATCTTTGCCACCACCTGCCGCACCCCCTTGATTTTCCTTGACAAAATCGTGCTCATTGACAACATCAACATCGTCATGCTCATGGTCATAATTCCCGTCGTCTTCAACATCCACCTCTCGGCAAAGAGACAGGTCAAAGTTTATACCCGCCGCCGACACCAGCGCGTCGATGATGGCTGACTTGTCAAATTTGGGAAAGAGGTCCGGGTGGTCTTGCTTGGTTACGCGGGCGTCCCGTTTATAGGGTGGTGCGTTTAGGGACTGCTGCTCACGATGGTGGGCATGAGTGATTTGTTGGAACCTGGCCAAGTGGTGGTGGCTTGTCGTTGTTGGTGTGGGCATCGGCGCCATGGTGGTGTTTGTTATGGATGTAAGCGCGGCGGGGTTGATGGTTTTGCTGGCATTCGATGTTACGGCGATGGGGGGTAACGGCTCGGCAAGCCATTCTTCGATGATGTTGCTATCTGATTCCTCTTCCTGAGCCGAAGCCGTGAATGGAGCCGGGGCAGAGATTAAGACTTTGGCATCCTGAGTGGTTCCAGAAGAGGCCTTGCCCGAATCATTCTTTGGCCCCCCCAAATCTGGGCTATCCTCGGTGGCGATCCTGTTGGCATCAGTGCCCGAAGCAAGAAGAATATCTGCAGTCTCTTCTGCTGTGTCGCTGCCCTCCTTGTGGCTGTGAGAAGACACAGTTGGCGTGCTAGCAGCTCTGGAAACAGAGTCTGTTTCGGCATCCCCTTGATTCGACTCCTCTACTCCTTGTTGCTGCTCCTCACTCGGCTCCTCCATTACCGTATCAAGCGCCGTGGCTTCCAAAAATACAAAATCGAAGAGCGCGTTGTTGTCAGTGTACGTGTCCGGAATCGGCATGTTATCGTCTTTGGCCTGAACATCCCCGGAATCCCTAGGAGAAGTCAATGGTGGTGTAGGATATGAAGAGGTGCCACCAAAACCACCGAAATTGAAAAGTGAAGGAGGAAGACAACCACCAAGATCGGATGCCCTTCGGCTCAGGCCATTGCACCTCTGTCTTTTTGGAGGAGGATGTCCGTGCTCCTCAAACAAATCATTCTCCGGTTGTTGCCGACCAGAGAATTGCGAGTAGCCATGGGTATCTCCGCCACTACTGGGAATCGAGCCGCGGGTAGCCCAGTCGGGGGCGCCAAAGTTCAGGCCGACATTAGGAGTGCTGTAGCTCCTCTGATGGGTGTACTGAAGGAACGGAGGAGGCGCCGATGTTGTCACTTCTGGCGACGTCTTCGACTGAGCGTGAGGATAGCTTACGCCGGTGACAACCTCGTTGCGGATGTCCACCAACATCGACTTAAGCAGGCGGTACATCCTCGCTGCCGGCTGGTAGATATAGCACATGTCGTATATCGCCGCCGACAAAACCTGCAGGTATCGTAGGTTGCTCTGCTGGTCAAGCTCAGCGGTCCGGTTCGCGAGGGCTGCCATCAAAGCAATCGCTGACGTGCCCGCCTGCTGAATAGCGAAGATGGGTAGCCGTCTGCCGTCGAACCGGAGACGGTGGTGCCAAAAGATACGGGCGACGCGGATGGCATGCTGGGTACACATACGGCGGGCAATGGCAACTCTCTGGTGATGGCTGATGCCCGGGAGCGACCCGCCGGACTGACCATATGACCTGGTAGAATCTGATCTGTCCTCATCACCGTATATAGCCCAAGGCCTGTGGAGCAGAATCATGCACGTATGGAATTGTTGATGGAGCATAAAGAAACCAACAGGCGCTGCTTGAACGTTGGTGGGGTTCCAGGCCAAAAAGTCCGGTAAGCGGCGGTACCACGCTTGCAGTTTTTTGTCCAGCGCAAACAATCGTTGGTAGGCCTCCTCTCCTGCCTTGTTGTTTGCAAACAATAACTCGGTATATTCGTGTTGGTTCTGCATCTCCAGAATCTTGGCCGCTATGCTCATGAGGTCGAGGAGATGTTGGTGAAGGGAAATCTCCGGTGACTGAGACGTCACCATATCAAAAGGGGTCGTGGGTGATGCAGTCGGCATGGCTGGGCCCTTCCTTGGCTTGAGCCCCAGCTCTATGCCAATGTCGCGATTCCGGATGCTTGGGGAACGGCCGAGTAGAAGCGCCCAGTATCTGTCGAACAAGACACACGCCGTCATGACCCGCCGACGTAGTGGTTCTTCAGCCCTGAGAACCTCGCTGTCGCTGATCGGCACGTTTACGTGCAGTCCGATGTCGATAGCCAATCGGTTTGCCATACCAGAATATAGCCAGCCGGTTGCGTCCCTGCCAGCGGCAAATTCGAGGTCTGCGAGGATGAGGAGCGCCTGGATGCTCGGTATGCCGCCTGGTCTCTCCAGTTCAGCATCCAACATGGCCTTGGACTCCCGGTGGAACGTGCTCTCCCAGCTCCCGAGCATCAACCTTTTCACATCTTCTCTGTTTCGCTCCGCAAATCGGTACCCGGCAGCAAGCATCGTGATATGAAGGAATACCGAGTAATGCCTCGGGTTCTGGCTCTTTCGGCCTGACTCGAATATCTCACGGTCCACGACTTGAACCGCGGGGTTGTAATGGTCCCAGAAGCAGCTCATAAGGTGGTCATGAGTGGATGGACCAAGAGATTTGATGACACGCTCGACACGGCTTACGTGATCTATCGTCCCTGGTGGGCTGGGCTGCGAGGTGTTTTGGGCGTGGACGTGGCTACTCGCCGTAAAACCAAAGTACTGCAGCCTCCCTGACATGACAGAGAACCTGCTCTTTACACCCAAGAACTGGCGTACATCTCCCTTCCATGGGGAGGCGAACTCTGGAAAAAGTGAAGAATCATGGCTTGGGGCTTTGGGTGTTTGTTTATTGTCATCGATAGGATCTGTTTGTACTTCTTCCGCGCTGGATTTCAGTGGCGAGGGGTAATCTGCGACCATGGAGGAATTGGCCTGATTCGGGCCAGGAGTCTCAAAATCTTCACAGAACCGAACATCGTGTTTTTCGTGTTCCTGCATTTCTTTCGCTTCTTGTCTCGTCTTTGGAGGATGGACGGCTGGAGGAGGGGCGACGCCTCTTTCTCTCAGCATCTTCTCCAGGAGAGCAATTCGGTTGGACAATGACGACATGTATGCTTTGGATATAGGCCTCTTGAAGTGTCAGATATGTCAAATTGCGGTATCATGTCGGTCCTGGTACACACCTTCGCCTCTCGTCATCGTTTCTTATGATACACTCTGCTCCGGTTTTCTTACACTGTGTGCACCCGGACTCTCCCTCGGGCACTACACAACGTATCCGCCTTTCCCGGCAGGAAGCGCAGGCAACTGAGGCCCGATGACGCACTTGTTGTTTGCTCGAGGACCTTGGGGTATGTGATATAAAATCAGGACTTGAGGATTCGCTAACTCCAGCGGAGGGAGATCTCTCGTTTCGATGCAGGGTGGACATGGGGAGTGGTGTCTAAGTTAAGGTGCGGGAGCGGAACGAAGATCAAAGACGAGTATGAGTGAAACGGCTGGAAAGGAACACTGGGTCGGTGAAGCGTCTGGTTACCGCCGTAAAGTATGGTGATGAGTTGTCAAGAAGATGAAAGTTGTAAAATCTCGTCGAGTGGCTGGAGGACACAAACAACGTTTACTGGCAGCCATGGAGAACAGCGTCATCCATGGTCCAGTTAAACAATGATCAGCCTCTGCCACGATTTGCTGCCATGTTATGCCCGTTAGCAAAAGCCGTGACCAAGAGAGACGAACTTGGGGCCCCTGGCTTCTCCGCATCTCAGGCTGGGTGTGGGCAAGAAATTCCCCCCCTTATCCACTCGGTCCGCGATCGAACTTCCCCCGAAAGAGACCCACCTGGATAGTTGATGGAGTTCTCGAAGGCGTTGAATTGCCCCTTAGGCACTAGCGCTTCCAATAGGCACCGCAAAGACCCCGCCCTTTTTGCGCGTCGGAACGCGGGGGAGAATCTGGGGAGAGCGGAGAGGTCCACTGTGAATATCTATTTTTCTTCTCTTTTAGTGTGGTTGGGATGGCAATCTTGTCGGCTCCCAGTTCTCCCCCTTATCTCCAATTTTGCACTGCGAGTTCTCAGTCTCTTATGGATACGACATGGTGACTTTCAGTGTCGAATTGGGGGCTGTCAACGCGGGACGTCATTGGACACTGAGAGTCCGTCGGGATTCGGGTTTATTTTCGAAGAGACAGCACCTATCAGCTTCACATCTTTTGCTGGATGAAGAGGTACAGTATGCGGCTCGCTGAATGTGCCGAGGACCATCAGTTAACCCGGTGGAGCACATTGTATGCAACCGTTAAACCCGACCAACAATGGCACGCTAAAGCTGGACACGTTTGGAGAGGCCGGGGATAGGTTGGTGTGACAAATGTAACGTGAGCCTGGATCCTTCCACACGCTGGCTGAGCCAACTAGAAGCCGTCGAGAAGTGTTGACGTCCCCAACCCGATCCTGGCCTCCATTTACCCCACGATACGGGCTGGCACTAGAGGAAGACATGGGTCAAGCCAAGGCCAGAAGACCCATGAAGAATGACTTTCTTACACTACCCTCTGCGAAGGCGGAGTTGCTCAGGGACTCTCTAACTTGAGCAGTCGAAGCCAAGCGGAGCCGGACTGCAAACGTAGCCGTAATAAGTAGTTAACGCCGATGGCCAGAACTGAGAGGCAACTGGATTGTCGCCATTCGTCGAAGCCATTATTAATGTGATACAGGTACGCCATAGTTAGACTGATTACGGAGCAGTCTAGACACCTGGTGACTGTGACCAATTTCTTAAGTGGGGGATGACACGGTACGAACCCCCAAAAGCTTTTTCTTGGTTCGCTTGGATAGTCGACGATAGTCTAGGGGAGCCGCAAGGATCGTCATGTGCCGTACCTGCAACTACACGTTCTCGTGCAGCACTCTCCCTTCTCTCGGAGGCGCCGCTCGGCAAAGCACCCAGATACTTGTTTGCCCAAGAACGAAGCTACCCCACCCGCCGCTCTCATCCGAGGCCCGCTATGTATGATACCCGGCATGCCGGCTTCGAGCGTGGGTTTGCGGGGAGCTAGGGCACGGAATTGGGGAAGAGGAGACGCCAGTTTCTTGACGGCAACAAGCTATCCTGCATAAAAAGGTCGACACTCTCCCCTGTCTTTCTCGGTTCTAGTTGTGTGTCCGCAGTAGCCATCCATGGATGGATGTGAAGACGGTTTTGAGGGGGATGGCAATACTTAAGTATCGGAGGCTACACTGAACAGTTGTCGAACGATTATGATCTGGATTAAACCAACGAAACGGCACGGCCATCTAGCACCGCGGCGCCAGCAAGACTGTTGAGTCCTGCATGGGCTTGGTTGCACGCCAACGATGTTAGGGAAGACCAACGCGACCATGACCAAAATGTTATGTATTGATGACGGTCAAAGCAAACAAGAACTCAGATACCTTATGCTCTTGTGCTTGGGCTCTCCGGGTGGGGTGTCAATTCTGTGAGGGCTGTCTTGTCTTTGGGTTCTAAAGAAAGAGGCTTCTTGCCCTCAATAACTGGTGACACAAGAGCAGTTAGTGGGTGGCTTGAGGGGGGTCAAACTCGAGCATTCAGCACTTACGCCTTTGCCAGAGCTCATAAGAGCAGACAAGGATGATGGGTGTCCCAATCATGACGGTTGTCCAAGTTCTCTGGTAGGCCTTGTACTCGGGACTGTTCGGGTCAACCCGCTTAGGTTGCTCGCCTGTGGCCTTGAAGTTTCCAGACTTCCCAGCTGGTCTTTGGCCCGTAGCGTAGCTCTGTCTAGGGATTCTTGGGGTTCCGAGCGCGAGTGAGGCATGGGCATTCCGTAATAGAAGGCGGCTGCGCTGGGCCAGCGAAGAGGACGTGAAGGCGTTCATTCTCGTCGAAAGGAACATTGAGTCTTGTCGGGTCTCGATAGCTAGCAATGCTTATGTCTGCTTTTTTATCCTAGAGGAGGCAAGGGAAATGAGAGCCAGTCAGCCAATCAAGAAGATGAATCGCAGAAGTACCTAGCTGAACGAGACAATTGATACGCACCCTCAGGAACGAAGACGGTGTAAAAGTCTGGGGTAGTTCAAGGAACCCTTGTGTCTGCCCCGGATTCGTGATGGAGAAAGTCGAGTCAGGGCCTTGCAGTCCCATGATCCATCCAAAGTGGATGTCCATCGAACCTGTTTGTTCCCTTGGCGCACGGTCAGGTCGCCCCTTGATTTTACTAGCGTACCTATGTCGGTGCAATTCATTCCGAGTGTGACCCTAACCCTGACATCATAGTCCAGCAGCACTTGTCCCCGCTGAGATAGAACTCAGCACTGCCCTGCCTTTGAGGGATTAAATGCTCAACACTCGAACACCCAAACCATATCCCCTTGTGGTGTAGTTGGCTATCACGTTCGGCTGTAATTGTATGATTGTATACCGAAAGGTCACCGGCTCGATTCCGGTCGAGGGGAAATATTTTTTTGTGCCTCTTCTTTCTCTTCCTTTGTTCATCCTGCTTCCTCCTATGTCCTCCTTTTTCTTTTTTTCACTAACTTAGCATTGCCCTTTAACCCCGTATTATGAAGCACTTTTTTGAACAATGGGCGACTTTGTGAACAACACACACAAAGAAGACGACTCTTGTTGGCGAGCCATTGTTCATCTTGACTCTCCTGTCCTACAGACATGGAATCTATAAATCCCGATGTCATGTCTCTCAATTTGACTTCCCGCCTTGTTTGACATCAAACGCCATCATCTCGCACACCCAGCCGCCTCAATACCATCATACGCGAGGCCGTGATCCTTTGTCCAATTCTTCTGCACTAACAAGATGCCCTACTCAGTCAAAAACGGCCACAGAGCGGCGGCGACATATACCTCCGCAACGCAACCCCAAATCGAAACCAGCAGATTCCCTCGTCAAGGTGCGTCTCACCGCAAGGTTGTCAACATAGGCGATGTTCTTGATGACCGTTATAGAGTTCTACACATGATCACCCACAACAGCAATTCAGTCTCCTACCTCTGCCGTGACTTGGAAGACGACAAGTGGCGCCGCGTGACCGTTGCCCGCTCGCATCAATTCAGCACCGCCATGGACGAGTTTGAAAAGGGAGCGGAAGCGAGGCGTCGGCTTGGCGAGAAAGAAGCAGAGCGCCAGGGCTTCTGTCTCAAAGTCTTCTCCGTTGCCGGGCCCAACGGTGTCTACATAAGTCTCGTTTACCCTCTGAACAGTCACGAGGTGGATTTGCGGTTTTGTGCACCTTACGACGAGGCGTATTTTATGAATCAGCTTATGCAGTGGGAGAGCCTGGAGTAGATTTCGTGGACGGGGCTGAGAGTGCTCATATCAGACGTTATAAGGTCTGTTCATGCCATTAGTGAGTTAACATTCTTCCTTGTTTAGAACGCCCAGTAGCGGTTAGCAGTCCGTACGTCTTTGGTAATGATGTTTGATAATATATCGATTTCATGAACTTCGTTTCGGTCCCCTTTTGACTTGCTATTGCAAGTACTATGCTCAAAACGTTTCCCTTTCTGAAAGTCCTATGTCTGAGTATCTCCTCGTATTTCCTTCTCTGAATTTTCATTTCATGTCAATATGGCCCGTCATCTTCCTTCCCTCGGACACCCAGTCACCAGTTCCGAATGCGTTTCCGAAGCCCAGGATTTCATGCCCTGACTTTTAAGACTTCCCACAACCTCCATACCTCAATCCCTCACCACTCCGCGGCACCACCACATCCTCCAAGTGTCTCTCCCTTGCCTTGAATTGTAGACCCTTCAACAATCCATAGACAACCTTAAGCGTCGGCGCCTCCACTCCAACCCTCTCCGCCTCCCTGAGCGGTTCGCCCACGAGGTTCTCAAACTCGATAAACTTGCCCTTCTCCACATCCTGCAGCATGCTCGGTTTGAAGAACTTATCATACATGTCCGCCGTGATCATCGTCTCGATCAGCTTCTCATCAAGCTCCACGCCGGCCGCCGCTTTCGCCGTCGCTCGAATCTCCTGCATCAACGGCCGGATCAAGTCATCGATGATGTGCTCGGTGAAGCGCATGCGTGACGTGTCTATGCCCAAAATCGCGGCCACGCCATTGTATGAGGCGTTGTACAGCAGCTTGCGCCAGCGGGAGTAAGCCACGTCCGGCTCGTAGGTGCAGTCAACCTCGGGGCCGCAGGCGGTGTAGGCGTCGACGAGACGGCGGGCGGCGGCAATGGCCCTGGATTTTTGGCTGTATGAGGCTGCGATCGGGTTGTCGAAGACGCCGATGAAGGTGCGTTCGTGGTTGTGGTGGTTGATGGTGCCTGGGGGCGACTCGATGGCGCCGGTAAAGGTAATACCGGAAAGGATAGGGTTGGCGGGGAAGGCGGAGAAAAAGGGACGCTCGATGTTGAGACCGTTTTGGATGAGGACGATGGCAGTGTGGCCGGGCGTAATGGCAGGCGCGATGATTTCAGTGGTCTGAGGCGGGATGTCGGGTATGTTCTTGGTGGTGACAATGACGTAGTCGTAGGGAGCTCTCCATGACTCCTCGCTGACAGATGGGATACTATCAAGAACTGCACGAATGTGAGCTTACAGTGCTTGAAGAGAATTTGATGGGTCCAGAACTGACTTGAAGTTGGGCGCCAGTCCTTGACTTCACCGTGGTCGACCGAGTGAATGGTAAAACCATTCTCGAAAACAGTCTCAAAGTTGGACCGCAGAACCGCGGCTACCTCGGCTTTGCCTCCTTTCTCGAGGGCGTAGGCAACCATGGTACCAATGCCTCCCGAGCCCACGAGGAGCACTTGCAGCTTCTTGTTTGCGTCAACGGAGCCCATATTTTGGTGTGTGTGTGTGCTCTTTCCGTGCTTGACTTGGGTCATATGGGTTTGCGTTTCTTTCACTTTTTTTTGGATGCTGAGCATCAGAGAAAAGGATACCTGATTTTGCGAAGAAATCAAGAACCTTGGTCGTCTTGAAATACTTTCGAGGAGGAGTTCAAAATGCTGTGCCAAAGGTTCGTGCTCAACGGTCAGCGATCTACCGGTGTCAGGTCACGACTTACCTCTACACATCGATGCTTCGACAGTTGGAGGGGGTTTTGATCTGATGTTTGGTCACCGCCTCTGCGATATCGCTTGACGATAGCAGTTCCGGGAAAGAGTGCTTCGCAAGTGTCCTGGTAAGACGGCAGTCCCACCAAGCTAGATAACCCATGATATAGCAGGCTCATCCGATCAGCCCAACCGCTCACTGTTTGTCGTTGGAACCAAATTGGCTCACTCATTGCTTTCAGGCGCGCGGCGGGATGATACTGGTCATGTGGGGGTCAATAGATGTGGTTGGAGTCTCCGAACACAGAAAATGGAGGCTCAAAAACGGGCGTTTGCAGAAATCAATGGGCGTTAGCGATAAGAATGGGTAGTCCCTGACAATGCTACACAGCCAGATGTCAACATCGGTTGTTGGCTTTGGAATATTACTGTAGAATGATACATCATTATTTGCTCTGTCCAGAAGAAAGATTCAGTTCTTTGCGCTTGTCCCCCTACCGGCAAGTAACAAAGGGAAAGTGTCTGCAGGCCGTAACATGGAAGGGAAACGTCGGTCAAGATATGACGGACAGGCGCAAACTATCTCGAGAATCTGCTACCAACATCGTTCGATCCTAAAACTTCATGCTTGTCTCGACAGGTACAATTTATGGTTGGCATCATCACCGCTGGAGTATCATAGAGTCCCGAACTTAAGATACGATGTGAATCATGTGTTGGACGACGTGCTCTTTGTATGACCAGAGAAATTGATGAGACAGTTTGACTCTCACACTTAAAATGTTGACACTTCTTTATCGGCTGTTTCACGTACAGTCATTCCCTCAATCAACCAAGAAGCCGGATGAGATGGCGTTCTCATGACGATGTAAAGCGGTTTGCGATTTGCAGCAAGGGGCTGTTTGACCCTTCCTTGAACGTTTTTGAGACGATGGAAGCCAGTGTGGGCCTGGGGAGATTGGTGGAAGAAGAGATGGAAAGAAGAAGAGGGGGTTGGGAATCTGCAGAGTTTGTTGGAGACATTGGGGTTGACGAAGAAGCCACTGGAGAGAGGGCAGAGGAACAGTGGGGGATAAGTGGAAGGCATGATGAATGGTGAGCAGGAGATAGGCGATGGCGATCTAGACTAGTAAGTTCGGTGGAAGTGATGTCTTTGAACGAAGGGTGGGAATTGAGGAATGACGGATACGGGTGAGATACTGATTCGGTCATGGAAGCTACTCTCTAGCTGTTCACAAGGCTCTCATCTTCTTCACTGCCGTTCTGTATTTGCATCTTCGGAAGGAGTCATTCCTATGCCCAAGACAACATTCAAATCGCGCCTACCCCAAATTTTTGGGGAAAAAAAAAAAAAAAAAAAAAAGGTTCGCCTCGACCGTTCCACACCCACTGCCCTTATTCGAAAAGGAAAACAGAAAGATAGAAACAGTAAAAAAAAAAAATTAGAGGGTAAAAACAGAGTTTGTGCACACCTCAGGCGACGAAGAAATAACGAAAAAAAGAAAGGCGTTGTAAACGCCGGGAATTGAGCCCGACGTGGGGGTCGAACCCACAACCTTGAGATTAAGAGTCTCACGCTCTACCGATTGAGCTAGCCGGGCAGCTGAAAGAGCTGCCATGATTGGTTGGAAGTTCAGATTGGAGCTAGAACATATATAGTCAATCTACTACCATGCAGCATCTAGCCTACGCTCTTGATTCTGACATCGCAAGTCCCAATGCCACCCCGTCCGTCACTCTCACTTCAGTTCCCGCGTGAATGGCAACCAGCCATAGAACAAAGAAGATACTGGCCAAACTGTGAGCCCCCGGTGGTCTGAGTCCTCCAAACTAAAACAAAAACTCTACCTCCTCCCACTGCACATACTCATCAAACAGCGCCGTTCCCTCCGTGCTTTTTATCAGATGCTCTCTTTCCTTCTCCCTCGTTAGTCCAGTTCCCTCCCATCCTCCCGCTCGTATGCGTCTTCCATACAACCTGGCAAGGTGATAATGCGCACACCTACCCACCACTTTGGCAGTCTTGGTCACCATCGATGACGACGACGACGACGACGAGTCATTCCTAAGTAACATCTTGAGGGAAACGCTGGGGAATGGGATTTCGCTGCTGCTGCCGCTGGTGCTTTGGGTTTGTACATTTGGATGAGGAGGACGAGAATGAGGAGGAGGCTGTAGTGAAGAGGTGTTAATGCTACTACTGCTAGCAGACAACAAAGTCTCGGTCGTAGTGATGACTGATGAAAGGTATGACTCGGCTTGTGCGTCTTTGCCGTTGGAGAGCAGCCAGATGGCGGATTTTAGGTGGGACGTGGCTTCTTGAAGGAGCTTTTTGGCAAGGTCTTGTTCCTGTCGGTACTCTTCTTGATCTTGCAACGGTGATACTGGTGGTGGTGGGTGATGGTTGTTTGTTGATGGGCAAGCCGAGGGGTTTGGGTTGGGGCTGAAGACTCCTTGTTCTGGAACTTCGACAACCGGTCTTCCGACGTTGGCGTTGGCGGCCACTGATACCGGTGGCGATGGCGACGATGATGCTGGAAACGGGATATGATGACCCAGGATGGGTCGACCGTCCATCGTATCCCTGAGAAGCAAAAACGACTCTAGGGACACCGGTGACACACCCAAGTCTTTGATTGTCTGCTCCAGCACCGTGTTTAGAAACCGCTCGGCGGATTCTTTGAAGTCGTGGCTGCTGCTGTCCAACATGAGCCGCCTCGATGCGGATGTAGATGTGTCTGAATGGTGCTGGTGATCGACCGGCTGACTATTGCTGCTGCTGTTCACGTTCAGGTATGTTGGGTGTGACAGGGACAGGTAATAGTCGGCATCATACCCGGCAGCTGACACGAAACCCTCCTGTTCGGCGGCGGCGGCGGCGGCTCGACCACCGCCATTGGCGACACCACTGCAGCTACTGCGTCGGCAAGCTATTCCCATCATTTCTTTGGGCCGACCACCATCAGCAAGTCCATCGGGCAATACCGGCAGAGGATGTGGTGCCGAGCAAGCATTATGTGTCTCGTCAAGCAGTACCCTAGCAATCGAGACCAGCGGATACGCTACTGGCAGTTGAGCCACGTCCGTACACAACCCAAAGGCGTAGACGAAGTTAATAATGTAGTAGAATTTGGCCCCGATCACGCTCTGGACCATGGGCTCGAGCATAGCGAACGATCTGTTGATGGTGCGGAAACGACGGACAATATCCCGGGCGGCTATGCTGACGTTGGCGCCACCACCGGAATCAGAGGACAGCTGCACCAAGATGTCACGGTAAAAGGCGGTTTTGTAGCGGATCGTCATCAACCACTCTAACGCGTGCGAGTAACCTAGCCAGTATTGTGTTGTGCCCCAGGTCTTGTCGTTGTCTTCGTAGAGGAGGGTCTTGTAGATGCGAGTCAGAAACCTTTGGAAGGAATGGATGGCTACGGAGTGTCCAACAGGAGGCAGAGTTGCGGAGTGACCGAAGGTGGCTGGCGATCGAAGGGCTTGCGTGGGAGAATGAGGCTGTGTATATGCGGGATATGGTGTTGAGTTAGTAGTTCGGGGATCCATCCCGGCCATGATGGGGGCGGATGACGCGGTCATTGGTCTTGTGAATGGCGGCACATTGTGGGTGTAGTGATCCGATCCGGCTGATGAAGAGAGGGATGGAGTGCTGGCCGATGGTCCATGTCGGTGATGTCGATGGTGTCCTGAAATAGGAGAGGGAGTTCGGCAAGTTATTTCACGTGCTACTGCCGGGCTATGGGGCCGGTCGGCCTCGAGCAGCCGGGCGATGTCTAGCCCTTTCCGTTTAACGTAGCTATTGACTCGGTCCCAGTCGATCTCGCGACCTCGTATTCTATAAGTGGTTGGCTTCCCGAGCTTCTCCCTCTCCCGTCTCAACCGGAAGAGCTCTACCACTTCCGACTCCTTGAAGTTCTTGTCCAGTCCCCAGGCCTTGATCCGAGTTTTATACATCCGTTGTCTGTGGGATGCGTCAGTCCAAAGGATCCAATATACTTCGAGCGAGCGCGGTAGCTGATATGTTCTCTTACGTCGCCCTGAATCCACAATGCTCTTCCATGATCCTCATGACTTCCTTTAACGACAGGTTTTGGCTCTGGTAAAGCTCCTGGATTCTCCCTCGATACCCCTCCCACTCGTCACCACCTGCCCACCCTGGGGGTTGCTGTTGTTGATCGTGTCTCACGCCTTCCATGGTGTCCGTGGCATATTCTTTTCCTGTTTCCTCGACGAACGTGGGAGTCAAGTCCTTCGTCTCGAAGATACACTAAATAGACAATTATTCGCAACAGCTTGGATGCATTGCCCCGAAATGCGCCAGCAGTAAAAGGTCCAGCCCAGTCGATGTCTGATTTGTATCAGCCTTGAGTGAACCCAGGAGTTGTCGTTTCGATGCTGGCTAAATGAAAGCGAGTTTTTGATCTGTTTGCTTCGAGCATATATTATGGGTGTCAAGAGGACAAACACAATACTTGGAATTAGCTCCCCAAGCCTGCCCGCACAAGCGATGTGGGAAACCCACTGGTGCCGACCGGGACTCGCCATGAGACACTACCTGATGTTCCAAGATGACTAATTCAATGTGTGGCACTTTTGAAGCAAGAAAAAACGGAGGCCCTTTATGTCCATGACACGTGGTACCAGGGCACACAGTCTGGGGAACTGGAGTAAAGGTCGTTGTTGTTGAATGGGCACCACGGCGCATATCTGCCACACAATCCGAGAGGCGGTTCGACAGATCATGATTGATAACCATCGTCAACGGTCAGCGAGATACTATTTGCTAAGTTGGGTGGGGAGATCACCAAAGGGGAAGTCTCTAACCACGGCAAAAGGGCACGGCATTGGTCCAAACAAAGCCGGGTTACACGTTGGACCAACTCCATATCAGAAGTCCCTCGCATCAGCCCGCGCCGTCATCAACGAGACCTTTTTCTTAAAGAGTATTGTGCAGCTGCCATCACTTCGTCATGCAGAAGGACCGCACTGTTAGTTGATCCCTAGCGAGTCCAAGTTTGCCGCCGTGGATTTCAATCGGTGTGTGTGGTTAATAGCCTTTGATGTGTCTCTTGCTGGACCGACACCGGCGTAACCCCCATTACTGTATGTTAGCAGGTTTAAATTTGATTTGGAATCATGTCCATTTATGTCGCGTTGTGTTCATCCACTCATACGGCCATGCGTTGTACTCGCTTGTTGTAACTGTCAGAAAGATGTTTTAAATAATTGTGGTAGTCTGGATAAAGTTGCGTTGCTTACCATGCAGGTAATGAATGGTACAGAGATTGCCAAGGTAGATCGATCCACATGGACCATAACCCATCTTTGTGCCACAAAATTTCCAAATTGTACCTCCGTTAGGAGGCTGCAAGTCTGAGTGAAGCTGGCGGATGCTTGAGAGTGAGTCGTCTCG
This sequence comes from Neurospora intermedia, assembly GCA_037102815.1. Classification (NCBI taxonomy): domain Eukaryota; kingdom Fungi; phylum Ascomycota; class Sordariomycetes; order Sordariales; family Sordariaceae; genus Neurospora; species Neurospora intermedia. The sequence goes on from BTPP01000007.1 coordinate 2,660,670, forward strand.
CATGAGCTTTCTGTCCCGTGGGAAGAACCAGATATGATAGCGGCCCCGCACTGGGTGCTTGGAGTGGATGCGGAGGCCCGAGGAGGCAGAACTCCAGGATATCGGAATGAGGTCGCCTGACAGGGTAATGTCAGCTGCGAATCTCAGCCTGGGACATACAAGGAAGACCGAAATGGAAAGATCTGCCTAGTGGCGGAAGGCGACGATACAACGAAGCAACCTCGACTTACAAGGGACTGGCAACCGCTAGTAGCTCACCGCAGGGCTCGAGGGCAGGCAAGAGACAACTATCGCAAGCCAGACTAGACAATAGTAGCGGGCTCAAGCTTTGGGTAGGACATGACGGTACTGACTAATTCAAGTGAATATGGGTATCGGATAAATGTCTGATAAGCCATGCACGACGGCTCAACCCAAGAGAACCAACATCTACGCTTGATCAAGATCTCTGGAAGGAAGGACTGCATCGTGCCACTAGAAACGGCTTTGTGTACGACCTCATCAAACCGCAAGCCCTGCGAAGCGTTGGGCCAACTATTCCACGTCGTCAACGCCATGGTGCGCCAAAAACTCTGGTGGTACATCATTCTCACTGTCCGCCGTCTTGCTGGATTCCAGGCCTTGTCGCGGAACCCGTCGGAGACCCACTCCTCGTCCACCTCTAGGTTCATCTCGATCGTCGTTATCGACATTAGAGACGAGCAAGTCTGGAGGAACTTCATTGTCGTCACTCTCGTTAAGATCCGTGCGCTGCTCTCCATGCGGGTTATCCTCGAGATCCACCAGATCCAAGTGATTACGGCCATAAGTATGAGCGTTATCGTCACTTCCAGGGCCAACCTCATCGACACTATGATCGGTGGTGGTGGTTGGTCGCTGGCTGGTGGACCAAGCTCCAGTAGAGTCTTGCAGGACCGTCGCCGTCGACCTCCCCAATCGCGGAGTGCTGCCATTGCTCCCTTGGTATTCCTTCTCATCTTCAATGTCATACCCCTGCTCCATCAGCATGTCTTGGATCATCTCTTTGGCCTGCTTGAACGCCTCCAACTCGGCACCTATAGCACATAACAGCAACCTCCAACCGTGCTCTTCTGCAAGGTTGAATTTTTCGTCTAGCGCACCCATGACTTTCATGATTTTGTCGAGCTGTGATGTATAGAACACGAGTGGGCTTGCTGCTTGATCATCGGCGATGGCCTTTCCTTTACCCTTGCCCTTGCCGCCGTCACTGTTGAAGCCACCAGGCTCAACACGGGTGGCCTTTGCAATCTCTTTGCGCAAATCTTCCTCGTAGGCTGTTACCAACCTGACAACCTCCCTCCAGACCTCAGCACCTTCCTCTAATGCTGAGCGTTCCTTGTTTACTTCCTCTTTGCGCCGCTCGAGAAGGGCAATCTCACTCTCCCACCAATCCTTGGCCATATCAGCCGTCCGTCGCTCCGGTCGTAGACGCATGAACTCCAACCCTACCAGGGCCTGCTGCTCCACCTCTAGATTGCCCTCGTTCTTACCAGGCCCTATCACAGCCTCAATATCCAAAGGCAGCACCCTGGGTTTGATCAACATATCCTCCAATTTGTCATCCACCTCCTTCAGGGCCCCTTTGTAACCACTAAGGCCAGCCTCGCGACGATTTCTAACGTCGAGCCTCCGTCCATCAAGCCAGCGTTTCCGCTTTCGCAAACCCACCAACCGCTCCTCTAACTCGGCTATTTCCGCGCGAACATTGGTGTACTCTTCATCAAGCTCGCGCAGCTCACGGGCAAGCGGTTCCTCGTCATCGCCCTCCAACGTGCGTAATTCCCCCACAATTGCATCCCGCTGCGTTGAAAGCTTGCGCAGCTCTGACAGTGCCTTCTTCCGTAAAAAGAGGGCAGAGTCGAGGTTTGCTTCCTCCTCAATTTTGAGGTCGGCAGCGAGTGCCATGGTCCTGGCTAAGGCGGCTCTGGCCCCGCGCAAATTCAGGGGTTTCTGGCGCGGTTGACGAACGGGAATGATCTCTCCGGTTTCCGTTGTACGGGTGGGTAGCTCAAAAACAACATGTGACCGACGAGTAGTTGATGTGCTTCCGGCAACGCTGATGTTGGAGCTTGATGATGGAGGTGGGGCAGCATCTGGGTTGAGGTTCGCCATCAGCCCTGTAGCTTGGGCGTCGAGTATAGTTTGAAATTCCTTCTGAATTAAGCGTTCGCGGTGCTGTAGGTTGCGCCAGAACGCGTCCTGTTCGAAGCGGACTTCATCCCGATTACGCGCTGTAGAACCTCCCTTTTCGAACAAGACGCTGTTGATATTCTGGGCGATGGAGGACACTCCGAATTCGAGCGGCGACGTTGGCGTAGAGTAACGATCCTTAGCGTCTCGCTGCAAGATCTGTGTCGAGAATATGGGCGGTGGCGGCCCGGCGAACAAAACACGAGATTTCTTGTCCTTGGATATCGACCCAGTCGTGCTTGCTTTGTCGCTGAAGGTTGAAGATGATGGGGGCGGGGAAGTTCGCCGTCGAAACGCTGGCTGATTGCGATTTTGCGGCATATCATGGTTTAAAAAGGGGTCGTCAGGGCGAGGAGAAAGGTCTTCCAAGTCGTAATCGCTGGACTTCCGAACGGAGCGACTTGCTTGGTTAGACCACATGTTGTATTCGTCTCGGGGTCGAGATGGTCGCGGAAGGGAGATGTTGTTGAAGGGCATTAGATTAGTCGTGTTCATTCGCGAGGAGGCCGCTGCAGACACACATATATATCATCAGCAACCGATACATGGCAAAGGCATTGCGCACACAGAGAATGTGGATGGACATGTCTGTACTGATAAGGCATTATAATCCAGACTGTCACTCTTACACGAGTATCATTGGGGCATAAATCGAGAGGGAAGCAAGCGAAGTGTACCAGGGAGTTAATGGACAAGCGAGAATGGACAACTTGGACATACACAGAACAGATATAGCAACAAACAACAAACGAGGCCGGTACGACTCGAAGACAGCGGAGCGCAATGTGGTCGAACCAGTAGTCTAGGGACACCAAAGTAAGAGCTTGTTAGGTGAAAGAAAGACGAGTGAAAGTCTGGAGAATAAGACCGAAGGCGGGGACGGGATGATCGGATGCTTCTTTGATCTGATGATACTTATGATAAGAGTAACGAAAGAGGCTCAGATGACAGTCAAGTGCCTGCCGTTATCAGGCACCACGAGGGGAGTTGGTCACTGCACTACAATTCGGGAGGAGAGCAGGTGGCATGTGCCCCACCTAAGGTACCCACGTATTGGCTCCACCAACCCAAGCTGGCAGTGACGCCATTGGTCCCAAGGGAGCTTAACAGCGGATCCACCTCTCTGAGCTTCCCCCCGGCCGCGCGGATCCCAACTGAAGCTTCCGAACTCTTGAGCTCCGTTCGACTCTGTACGGTCCCAGTCCATTCGAACGCATTCTTCATATCTCACGGACGACTGACTGATACGTAGAGAATTCGGTGTCATAATGTCGCTAGTAAAATTATTGTTTCTTTTTGCTGTGTCAAAGCACCGCTTGGGTTTCCTTCACCATCCATTCATCTCTGTCCGCTAGGAGTCCAGTCAACTGGTCTGAAAACACCATGATCAAAACCTCATCCAAGGGTTTCTTAGCAAGACTATGGCTTCAGTTCAGACACAGTTTCTTTGGCTGAGAACAACTCCCGCTGTGATATATCTACAACTCTATTCAAAGGCATTGAATGACATCGAGATGGTTCAAAGCCCAGCGATTCTGTCCGCGCCGTGATATGTCATCTATCACAAGTGCATTGTTTACGGAGCTCAAACATCCTTACCTTGAATTCTTAGGTTGACAGTATATAACCTCATCGCCTTTACAAAACTATATACTGGCTTGCTTTCCGGTCACCAACATGCTTTGAATAGACAATACACGCTAAAACTTCAAAAGCATACATCCACCCCTTCAGCACCTTAACAGCCGAAAGCCAACAACTCGATTTCACCAACTATGACCCCTCGCAAACAGAACGCTCGCAACACTGGCAAAGCCGGACCCAAAATGGCCACCAAGACCACCAAAGACGATAGTAACCACCCATTAGTCTCCAACCAAGACTTCAAAACTTTTTACAACGTTCCAGCGCCAGCGCCAGTCCCATCCCACCCCTTCGCTCACAACGACGTCCTCAAAAGCCTCCTCCCCCACCACGGTTACGACTACTCCATGTTCCACCTCGTCCACCCAGATGGCATCAACCACGAGAATTACCTCGCCATTGAGCCTGAGCATGCCGACTGGCTCATCAACGCTCTGTTCAAAAGCAGCGGCGGCATGAAACTCTACGGCTACGGCTACAACCAACATGTTGGTAACCGTGCCGAGCCTCCTCCATATAGCCACCTAAACCTCGTCGTCGAAAGCGGTCTAACGACACTTTTCAACGCCCTCCACGATGTTGCCAGTGAGCTGGACCTCGCCGAGATGCAGCTCATCGGGAACGACACTGACAAGGCGGGTGCCGGATACCTTTCCCCCTTTTGGGAGAAGGTAGTCACCAACCCTAAGTACTCCGGGGCCTGGTTCCATGTCGACATGCCTCAGGGGCATGGAAATGGACAGGGCAAGCCTATCAACGTCGGTACTACCAAATGGAAGGTGCCCAAGAGTTGGACCGGCTATCTTCGTACCAACCCTCCCATGACCCGAGCTCGAGGCCGTGAAGCCACGGTCCCCTATCTCTGCTCCATGTCTCGTCCCAATCCCGAAGAAGTGCACTACTTCCCCTCCGGGGCTGCCCCGGGTCCCGGATACAAGCCCCTCACGACCTTAAACACCACTCCCGGCCTCTCATCCTCATCCACCAGTGAAGCTCTCCATAAAGCTTGCTTAGCCCTGCACTCTCTCACGGCCCTCATACTCGACGCGCGGGAATACGTCATCGAGCGCCCCGGACGCTTCCCCTCTCGTAACCTTCCTTCCAGTGATCCACTCGTCCTGGCTATTGACCAGTTCCGAAACTACCTTGAATCCGTCCCCGGTCTACAATTCGAGGAGTCCATCCAGCAGGCCTTCTATTCCTACCACGCCACCGTCTTCCGCTTGGAGCTCCCCGTTGCGACCGGGCTATTTGGCGGTAATGGGACCACCATGTTCCAGTTTAAGCCGGCCCATGTGTCGAGGGACACGGGGAAGGTCGTGGATGAATCGGTCATGGTGGCCAGTGTGAGCTCGGCAGGATCGTCGGATGTGGACGGGGATGAGGACGAGGAGGATAGAGACTTGTCATCGGATACGGAATCCGATTACGCTTGTAGTAGTTATGCTGGGTTTGGTTCAGCCAAGAAGTTGAGATGACCATGAAGGCGTCGCCGTATTAGTGGGAGGAGTGGTCCATGCTGACCGACAAGTGTCGTTGATGTTAGGTTAGGTTACCTGTGGAGATAGGGTGGTAGAGTATGATAATTCGAATGGTTTGGCTAACGACCCTTGTGACCCTGTGATATGTGAACGTACACAACCACAAACGCAAGACTGAGACAAGGGATGAGGACACGAAACTGATCGTGCATAGGAAGTCTATTGAATGGACCTAAGAGTGTGTCCACCTGAAAAGCAATTTCTCCGCAAAACCTAACACCAATAGCCTTTACCGAGGCCTTGTAACCATCATAATCATGACACGAAAATAACCAGTGATTAAGCCAACTCATCTAATTTTCAGACTCTTGCCCCTTTTCCTGTGCCATTTAAGGCTGGCCAAGACCGAGGTGGTTGACATCGGCCTTAACGATACGGAAGGTGTTGGTGTTACCCATACCACCCTTCCAGCCCTGAACAACGACGACGGTCTCGCCCTCGTTGAGGACCTTGAGGCCAATACCGTGGCTGAGACCCCACTTGATGCGACGATCAACATCCTCCTGCCAGTTGACCTTGCTAAAGTCGGGCTTGGACTCGGGGAAAAGGAAGGGGTAGACGCCACGGTAAAGGTGGGCGTACCTCGAAGCAGAATCGTTCCTGGTGATCATGATGATGGGGCACACAGGGCGGTACTTGGAGATGAGACGAGCGGACTCGCCGGAGGTGGAGAGAACGAGGATGGCAGCGGCGTTAAGGTCAAGGGAGGCGCGGACAGAGGCCATGGCGCAGGACTCGACAATGGAGACGGGGCGCTTGGCCAAGCTGCAAAGCTCCTCGAAGTGGCTGACGTAGGGGATGGTGTTCTCAGCCTTAAGAACGGCCTCACTCATCTCACGGACGGCCTCGGTGGGGTAAGCACCCTTGGCGGTCTCACCAGAAAGCATGACGCAGTCAGCACCATCGGTAACAGCGTTACCGACATCGCTGATCTCGGCTCTGGTGGGTCTGGGGTTCTTGATCATGGACTCGAGCATCTGGGTAGCGCAGATGACGGGCTTGCCGGCAATGTTGCACATGGCGATGATCTTCTTCTGGGCAGCGAACACCTCGGCGGCGGGGATCTCAATACCCAAGTCACCACGGGCAACCATGACACCATCGGTCTCGGCGAGAATCTCAGCAAAGTTGTTGAGACCCTGCCTGTTCTCGATCTTGGCAATGATCTGGATCTGCTTGCCATCCTCGCCAAGGACCTCACGAATGTCCTTGATGTCCTGGCCGCGACGGATAAACGCTATTATCAACTGTCAGCAACTTGTTCCACGTATCCAAGGTCTTCCTAGGGTAAACTCACAAGCAAAGACCATGTCGACCTTGTTCTTGACACCGAACCTGAGATCGGCCTTATCCTTCTCGGAAAGAGCAGGGAGATCGACATCGGTGTTGGGAAGGTTGACACCCTTGCGGGAGGAGATGTAGCCGTTGTTGCGGGCCTTGACCTTGATGGTCTTGTCATCGACAATCTCGAGGACCTCGAAAGCGAGGACACCATCGTCGACGTAGATGATACGGCCAGGAGCAATGACCTTGGTGATGTTGACGTAGTCGACGTACCTGCAACGATGTCAGCAAGGATCGGCCCCACTGGCGCATACCCAGAAGCAGATCGATTCAAACTTACATGTGCTCGATAGTGCACTCATCCTTGTACTTCTCATCAGTGGTGATGTTAAGGATGGTACCGGCGGAGATGGGAATATCCTCATCATTCTTGGTGTTGCCGGTACGGATCTCAGGGCCCTTGGTGTCAAGGGCAATGGCAATGGGGCGGCCGGGATGGACCTTCTCAGCCTGGCGAGCATTGTCAATGACGGACTCTGCAGGTGGCTCAGTGTTAGCGGGTAAGCTGTGCAGGAGGATTTTGGCAAAACGAGGCGCTAATGGTCCTGGAAAGCTAAGCGCGCAGCAGCTTGGCGGACCTTACACCATCGGCGGGTTTTCAAAGGCACCACCAAATGTCAGAGGGGAGAATACGTACGGTGATACTCGTAGCTACCGTGGGAGAAGTTCATGCGAACGACGTTGAGACCAGCATCGCGGAGCTTGTTGATGGCCTCGACCGAGTTGGTCTTGGGACCGATGGTGCAGATGATGGAAGTGCGGCGGAACTCGCGAGCGGGCTGGAACTCAGTGTTGAGCTGAGCGAGCCACTGAATCTTGCCGCCGAGGCTGAGATGGTCAAGCGCAGTAGCGGCCATTGTGAAGGTTTATGTGTGGTGTTGGAGGGGAATGGGAGATGCTATCGAGGTGTAGATTGAAGCGCGCGGGGTTGACGCGAAGCTTTGAGGTATGGGGAAATCTGCAAGATTGACAGCTTTAGCGTCAGTAAATAAAGTTTCAACCTGGACAAGCGCAATGCGCAAAAATGACAATTGCAAGACACAGAGCGCAGTGCTGGTACAGATGCGAGAGTGTATGGTCAAGGTGTTGGAGGGCAGGAATTCTTTGAATCTTTTTATGATTTGATTCCAAGTTAGGGAGAGGGGGGGGGGGGGAGGGGGGGAGGCTTCTGTCCCAGCTCAAATTACCCCGCGCCTCGCACGCTGGAAGTCCAAACTCCTCTGAGACGGGGAGACAAATGATGATGACACAACATGGAACCCCGTACGAAGAAAAGCAAGGAGATGCGAATCAGAGTGACCCGCCTCCCCATGGGCTTTTGTGGCACTTCCACTTTCAATTCAATTGGAATGAATGGAGGCAATTGGGGGATCGCTGTCATTTCTGTCAAACGTACCTGAAGATGGAACCGAAGCTGATGATTCGGTTGTTCAGATCTCAAGACGAAATCTGAAGCTGAAACTTGGGGTGAATGAAGGAGGGGGGAATTGTTGAGGGAAAAGTTTGGGGAGAGGGAGAGGAAGAGAGAGGATAGAAATCAGAAAATCAACACCGAGACCGCGGAGGGGAAATGGACCTGGATCTTTTTTTTTTCTCTGCTTTCTCGTTTCGCCCAGGCTCGAACCAATCTTTGACGGGCTATTGCGCGATAAAAACTGATAAGAGAAACGCCTGGCACCAGTCGCACCACTAGCACACCACGCCTGCACCACTGGTCTCCTTCCTTCCCCTCGTTTGGTCACTTTGGTATCCGTCCGTCTGGCTCTCGGCGACTCCTGTCCTTGCCAACCCCAAGGCAGAAGCGGCAGTGCGGCCCTCGAAACGTCCATCGACAGAGGAAGGTTGGGGATCCCCTCTTCGCATCCGCTCTTGACGCCCCCGTGTCGGCGTCTTCGCGGAGGCAGCATTGCTCTGGGAGCTGCAACCTTGTCATCCCGCCATAGTTCCGCCGCCGCAGTGGAGGACATCCCACCAGAGCCCACCGAAAACACTCTCCAAGCCGCCACTGGCCGCCCGGTGCCGCGTAGCTTATGCCTGCCCCTGCCCCTCACCCCCCACCTGAGGTCGCTGACCAAGCCCCGCTTTCCCCCAAAAGGGAATGGTCAACCCAACCCTAAATTCGGCCGGACTGGCAGGGGGCACCGGCCATTGCCCGATCATCGCTCCATTGGGCTCCACTGCTGTGGGCCATCTTGCAGACAGCCAAGAGAAGTCACGTTAGTCAACACGTGATCGTGCCAAGATGATCCCTCGAGAACCCAACTCCCTGGACCCTGTCTCCTGACAATCCCTTCTTCTCCTTCCAGCCTTCCAGTTCCGCTCCACACGATCCTTGACCGCAGTGCCCCGGCTCCTACCCGCGACACTAGAAGCACCTCAAAGCGCTTTCCCGCCTCCCCTGTGATCGCCCCGTTACGTTGCCCACCGCATCGCCCGACGCCTTGCTGCAGGCACTCGACTTCTTTCCCCACAGCACCTCCCGACGGGAAACACCTTCCTGACCTGCAACACCGCTCCCGCCCCGGGAATATCATCATCATCACCACCACCACCACCACCATCGACATCGACCCCCTAACCCCCCGACGGCGCCGAATTCCGAACCGATTGTCGCATCGCATATCGCATATCGCATCGCATCGCATCCCGTCTCCTCCCTTTCTCGATCCTCTTTTTTCCTGTCGCATCCAACAAAGCCACTCCTCAAGATGGTGGTGGGTACCCCGAAGTTTCTTGCGTCGTTAGCGTTGCTGTTCTTCATTCTGCGTCCGAATGTACAGAGATCCCCGGCCCCTTCTCCGGATTTTCCGATCTTGTCATTGTTCTCCATTGTCTTGCCTTCGCACTCGCCCGCTGCTGCTGCGTCGTCGCTTGCTGTTCAACGGAGTTCTAAGAATCTCTTCTCCCAGCTCCTCGATTTGCTGACACTAGGCTTATGGTCGAAGCTCGGACGATTGAGCCACTATGCCTTTGACGCTGTCCTGCGTAAGTTTCCTTTCCAAAAGGATGACTGATCGATGGTCATTGCTATTCTTGGCCTGTTTTCGATGTTCACTGACCCGATGTGCGCTGCGTTTAATAGTTTCGGCATTCCTCGCTGGAATGAAGCGATCGACCGGTCTGACGTGAGTTGATTCCGATGCGCTCCCTGCCCTGCGGACACCGCCCTTGCGAGGCCTCGCCCCCTGTTTCGAACCCGAACCCGCCGATCCGACCATACCTCCGGGTGACATTCTCGAGCAAAAGACTGACACTTGGTGATCATAGCTTCAAAACTGACAAGGTCGCTGGCGAAAACAAGGAAGTTGGAAAATGGGTTGACAAGTATCTCGGCGTCGGCGAATGGGTCATGGACCAGTCTGTCGCCATTGCTGGTTCGAGCGGCTGGTTCGACAGGACCCGATAAATGGTGGATGGCAGAGAACATTGCAGCCTTGGTACATGGAGGGCGATACCATCCTTCACAGTTGAAGAGTGAGGATCGAAATCATTGTTCTTGTCCAAGGAGGCGTGCCGACTGGGAATCGGTTATTTCCCGGCTGGAGGAGGGGATTGTGGCGCCATGACACGAGCATGGGCGGTTTCTACCCCACGTATATATATCTCTTGGACAGAATGGCCAGTCGTTATGTTTGTCGAAGAGAGGAAGCAGAGAAGGTGTTTCTGAGTTTGGCTAGTTTTGGCCGGCTCAAGTGCTGATCGGCCTCCTCATATCCGGCAGTGGATGCCAGTAGCCAGGCTGGGTCGGGAGGGGGATGGATCTTTAGAGGACTGGGCGTTCAGGAGCGGTTCTGATGACCGCGGGTTACACACCTGTTTCTTTTTGGTTTTTGTGTTTTTCGATAGGGTTTTGAATCAGGAACAACTGCACTTTGATACCCTGGGACTTTCCGAGGGTTCTCGCAGCAGTTTTCGTGGCCCAAAAGTTGCGCGTGTCCGTTGTCTCCGCAAGTTGCTGGCTGTACAGGGCTAAGTTCGGTTCGTGATCCCGTGGTTTCCCGACCCTTGTTCCGGAATCATAGCCGAGGGCTGTTGGCCAAGCCAGCCAGCCAGTCACGTCCGTGTGCGAATGGAGCTCTCCAACGATTCCAGGTTCAAAGGCATCTGCACCACGAGTCATTTCCCTTATTGATAAATCACATGGAACTGTGGAATCCATTTCATTGCTGAAAGTTTTTTCATCATGCACATATAAATCTGTGATATAAACATCAACACTGAACCATTCGTCTCAACATGTTGTCCAAGAACCCACGTTTACGATTCCGACAAGTCGCCATCAATCCTATGCTCGGCTAACCTACTCCGCCTAGAGGTTCTTAATCTCATATCTCGTTCGCAGCAACTCACCATATCGGATCAGCAAAAACGGCACCGGGATCAATGCCACGGCGATGAACGCCAGCAGACTGTTTCCCCATCCTAGCCCAAGCGTGTCGTACATTCGCAAGCCGAAGATGGGAAGGACAGCTCCAAAGACACTTCTCGCTACTGTGTTAGCAGCCAGGGCAGACGCGGCGTAGATGGTGAACGTGTCAATCAAGGCCTATCGAGATATCAATCAGTCTCGCCCTTGGATTCTCCTCGACCAAAACAGGCAAAAGGCTCACCATGCTGATGGCCATGAATATCACGATATTGCCGAACCCGATCAGAACGTGGCTCAAAATCGGTACGATCCAGTGGACATGGTACTGGGCCGTCCAGCCATAGATGAAGAAGCCAGCGGGTAGGAGTATGGCACCGATGGGGAGCACCGTGAGCCGATCCTCGGGGGTGCATGTTCCGTTGCCGTCGGGGCCAGCTTTGGCCTTCATGATGCGGTTGCTGGCGACACTAAAGAAAACGAGGCCGAGGAGTGAGCCAACGCCCATGCCAAGGAAGACTAGGCCGACGATTCTGGTGCCTGTTTTATTCACGCATTATCAGCAATCGCCAAATGACGCGGGAGGCATGTCTGCCACATACCGAAATTATAAGTCTCCGGGTTGGTAAACACCCTCGAAATCGTGGTAAACATGAGGTACATGTACCCATAGACGATGGCGATATAAATGGCAAAGATGATGCAGATCGGGCTAAACACCAGCATTTTCAGCGGCCTCACAATGCTGCGCTTGAAGTAATCCTTCGGGCTCAACCCGATATCCAGCTTACTCCTCAACATGTCATTGCCCGTCTCCTTGCGCAGCCTGTCGACCCTCCTTTGCAGCAGCACCGGCGCGTACGACTCCCGGCCAAAAACGAGCATGCACAGCGCCACCACGCCCGCCAGGATCGTCAGGATCCAAAACACCCAGCGCCAGCCCAGGTCCGAGTCGCTGATGACCCCCCCAATAATCGGCGCGATGATGGGCCCCAGCAACACCCCCATGGTCATCAGCGCCATCGCTGTCGCCCGCTTCTCCTGCGTGATCATGTCCGAGATGGTGCCCCCGCCATTAGTCACCGGGCAACTACCGAAGATGCCCGACAAAAACCGGAACGCGATGAGCGCATTGAGACTCGGCGCCTCCGCGCACGCAATCAACAAGGCGATAAAACACACGTTGCAGCCATGATAAACAACCAGCCTTCCATAAATCTCGCTCAACGGGGCAATCACCAAGGGCCCAGCCGCGAAGCCCAGGATGTACACCGATACCACGAACGAGGCCAGTTCCGGGGAGGAGTTGTGAAACTCCTTCATGACCGAGGGGACACCGGGGGCAAAGATGGAGGAGGCCAAGGGCGCGATAAAGGTTTGCGCGCTGATGAGCCCAACGTTGAGGATCTTTTGCCAGCGGGGCCAGTTGTAGGGGTTTTCGGGGTCGTTTTCGGACCACCAGATTATGTTGGCTTCGTCCTCTTCCGAGGAGGAGGAGGAAGTAACGGCGCCCGATGAGTCTTCCTGCATCGGATCATCGTGGGAGGAGGAGGAAGCTTCTTTGCCGGCTGCTGCCTCCTTTTCTATGTCATGATCATCATGGTGATGGTGATGATGGCTGGTATGGCTGGCATGACTTCGTGCCCGGGCGAGAGAGTTGCGGCGTATGGCCTCTTTGCGCCGTTTCTCGCCTTGCTCGTCAAGTACGTAACCGATGTCGGATGGGATGTCGGCGTCATGACCCTCGTCGATGGCTTGTTCTATCGATTTCTGTCTTTGTAGAGCGAGCCGTTCTGCTTCTTCTGGTGGAGAGTAACGGTTGGTATTGTGCTCGTGCTCATTGGTGATGGGGGCCGCCTGCCCCGGTAGTTGAGATCTTGTCATATCTGGTGCTCAGTAAGCGCCGTGCGGGCCGTTCCTTGAGACGGTTATCAGCCATTGTCACTACCGAAGATGGGAGAGATGTTATGTGCTCTGTCTTTTTGCTAGTGGGGAAAGAAGTAAGATCATGGTTCTTGAATGCCTGAGATATCCCCGTTGACTTGAACCATGTTTATGATCATGCCAGCCAGGGAAGGATGGTAGATCGTGGGTGGAGGCCAAACCTTATTTCCAGTGGGCCTCTTCCCACGTTTTGTCCACGAAAATCAGTGGATCCTGCAGTGATGCCATGATCTTTCAGGGGACGTGGACTGGATATAAATCAACTCCACACATACCTTGATGGTTAAGGTTGATAACCTGACGTCGGATACCACATCGCTTGTTGTTAGATGCCGTCAAGGTTGCCAGTGATGATGGAAGTGTTGCCCTAAACTCGTAAAGCGTAGAGCAATGAAACACCTCGTAAAGAGCGAGGAAACAGCAATAACAAAAAATGGCCAGGCACAACAAGCAAAGAGCAAAGGGAACACACAGTCGGCAACTCGGCAAAAAGAATAAGAAGCTAGTTTGAGGAGAGAGAAGGAAGCCAAATGCATATGTACCTAGGGAAGGAAGGTATGTATGGGTAAACATATCCATAACTACCGCTAACTCGTAACGTACCTACGTGAGGAGTGCGAATGGAACCCTGTAGGAACATTGATTCCATGGGGCCGAAAGAGCCCATACCGTCCGTCACTCGGTTGCATACATAGCACGGAGGCAACGCTTGCTCTCGGTCTCTGGGTAGCACGCAGGTCGGAGTGAGCAATCCAGACGGTCCATAGCGTCACTCTTTTCCCCTAGCGCGAGGTCGCTCAGGTTGCATTTCCGGAAAGGAGACGCGTCAAAAGAGAGCGGACGGCAGGGAAATAGATCGGGCGTTGTGAGGCTGGATGGTAGTTGTGCTCAGGGCGTGCATAAAAGCGTGCACAAAGCCGTTTTTCTATGGCTGTCCGGAAGAGCATCGGCAAGATGTCGATCCGGGAATATGTATGATCTCAAATGATCCGACCAATCCCACCCGACCCCCTTCGGGACGATGCCGACCCCGAGACCAAACCCCAACACAACAACCGTTGTCGGTCGATGTCTTGATGAAGCAGGAAGCAGTGGTCAGCAGGCTAGAAAATGTCAGCCTATAACCGACTGAGTGGCTGACGGGCAGGGTTGGATGGCGTTGACAACCTTAGTCGGATGCACGAGGCCGGCCACCCGTCGACCCAACATAAGCTTTCTTCGCTCCTCCTTTCTGCCCGTAAACATTGGTTCATGTTGCTGCTGATTGGACCGTTGCCAAGATGCGTTTTACCGGTGTCCTATCACCTTCCGCCTTTGGCGGGAGCGGGAAGAAAAACGAGAGGCTCGAAGGGTGGTGGTATGAATGTAACGGAAAGCTTACAGTGAACACAGTGACCATGAGGAAGGGAGACGCGTCCAACACACCCACATTCACAGTTCACACAGTTTGTGGATGGAGGTAACTTCTTATCTCCGGGGTAGAGGGAAAAGCATTCTGGTCCGAACTTGGCGTACAGCTAAAGCATACTAATCATAAATGTTGAAGGGTGGTATCGCCGTACTTATAATCGGCGAGGACCTGCGATGCTCACTTACCTAGAAGTAGCAAAACTGGTCATCTCGGCTCCCTTGGTATTCCTTTAGTCTTGATGAAGTGCACGGAAATACAGTCAAAGGCTCCCAGTCCCGGGAAGCGGTTGGTGTGTATGCACCCCTCAATTACCAGACGTCAACGACGTAACGCCGTACTCCGTAGTACCCCGTTGGCTTTGCCAGCCTTGCCAATGCCCCCCGGATACAGCTGACTGTATTACAGGCACTTGAGAATTATTGACAGGGTGTTTCCCAGAAGGAAACGCCGGGGTGGTACAGCATGGGACTGTTGTTGGTATGCTTGAAACGATGTTTGTTTGTTTGGAAGTAAAGTCTCCCAGTTGAGAGGTTCATGGTATGTATACAGATCGAGTGGGACATGATGTAGCTACCTACCTCGAGAAACCTTTCGATCGATGGATGGGGTTGATAGAGAGTAAGTACCTTGTGTGTGCCAGCTTGGGGGCTTGAAGAAAGTGCAACAAAGCCAGTCAACGACACATTGTCGCAGAACGGCAGCGAACACTACAACCACATGGGTTTATTTGGCTGTTAAGATCTGATAGAGTTAGCGACAGCCATCAGCTTCTCATGGGATTGCCGTTCCAACGCTTGGTAATGTCGCGACGAAGCTACTCCGAGTAGCCTCTGTTTGATTTGCAAGACGAGACGGTGCTTTTCATCTTCGACTTCAGAAACCCCATGAACCCTAACCCCGAGCGAGAGCTTATTGCATCATGATGATCATGTCCGACTGTCAAAGGGTCTTTGTCTTGGGACAATTCGTGTTCGCAAGATGATTGGACAATCGCAGTAAGATCCATTGTAGTGTCCCATGTGATAGCTTGAAGGGATGACCATGTACTTACTGAGCGGATATGGCCTTGCAAACCTGTCAAAGATTCGGACAAACTCATACTTATTCGGCCATTTACTGACTGGGCAGATCGGTCAACTCATCTTTCCTTGTTCTTTGGGATCCAGATCACTCAACCACCAAATGTAATGTCGTTCACTCAGTTTGTCCGTCTCCCTCCAGAACTCCAAGACCTAGTCTGGGACCAGGCAGCAGCCCTCTCCCCATGCCTTCACTTCCTCCAGAAGCTCCCGGAGACCAGTTGGGTAGACTGGGACATGCATCTCGTTCCGGACCGACACCAATCCGCAGACCTCAACTTGCGAAATCTCTCACTCGCCTGCCATGACGCCCGTTCGGCCGTGATCCGACACACCCAGGCCATTGAGCATAAGACACTTGTGCCCATACCCAAACACGGTAGGCCGCCTGTGTCGATGACCCCCTTAACCCTCGACCTAACCAACGATCTCGTCTGCTTCGGAGGAGCGGACACTGGACCAAAAGAAACCATGGCAGCGGTGGACTGGGCCGATTTCGAACACATTGTGTTTACGGGCGCCCGCCGGTTTGCGGTAAGATACTTTCGCCCTGGATGGAACGTGTGGGGAATCTCGACGGACGACGACCCCAGCGGCGACGAAGGAGTGGGGTTGAGCCCAGAGGAGCTGCAGGCCATGTGGAGGCATGAGTGTGTGCACTGGACACATGTCGGGGTCGCGGGGGGCCCGGGGCCCGACGGGCCTGACGACGACGGGGAAGGGAGGGGGGATCTTGAGATTCACTATCCCGAAGCCGACCCGCCCTTTTGTGCGCGGTGTGTGGCTAACGTGGTGAGGAGGTTTGAGAGGTTGGAAGAGTTTTGGCTTATTGTTGACCCGGACTGCTTGGACATGGTGGATGCGGCAATGGGTAGGGGCAGTGTAAAAGGAGACAGAGAGCAAGAAGCGATGGCTGAGGAGGGGGCAGGGACAGAGACGATGGATAAAACAGAGATGCCGGCCACTGGGCCAAGAAAGAAACGGACTTTCCACTCGTACAGCCGGACGTATTTCAGCCTGGATGACCATGATGTGCGAAGTGAGCCGAGAGGCCCTATGAGGGCTTTACAGGCTATCAGAGACAACTTGGTTCGTCTCCTATCCCCTCTCTTCCATCTGCGCTCAAGATAATGTGAAGAACAAGCAGCTAACATTCCTCAAGGAAGTAGTATCGATGCTGTCCGGTTCAAGGCCAGATTGGATGAACCATGTTCGGTATGGGTTGTTGTCGTGGCGAGATGACCGGAAGACCCAGTGATGAGGATCATTTTCAGGGTGCCGACCGTGGCATTATGCTGATGTATCCGGACGGTACCATGGTCCCGTCATCCTCGTCCTCGTCCTCGTCGCCGTCGAATCCGTTCCCTGGGGCCGTATGCCCCCAATCGACTCGGGTCAGTCGATGATTCACGACCAGATTGAAAGACCAGATTGGAAAACCAGATTTGCAAGGCGTGTCATGACATGTGTCGTGACTGTCGGTTAGACTGGAATCGTGGAGGCTGCCTGGGGAGATGGAAGAGGGGAGTCCAGCCCAGGCGAGAGTTGCCCAGGGAGGAGTCCGGGAGAAAACAATGCCGACGTCTCGGGAGCGTCTCACAACCCTGGTCCCCTCCTGCAGATGGTGAGGTGCCCTGGTTTCCGTTTGATGTCATCGCTAGAGGTAGTGAGGCGCTAACAGTGACCTACAGGGCTTTCAGGGGTCTGTAGACCTATCATAGCGCCGTCTCGATCCCTGACGGACATGCCCTGACGCCGAAGCGAGAAACATCCGAACCAAAATCCAACCTTACCCACCCACCTAGGTCATCACTCCTCCTCCACCATCCTCACATCCATCAACGGTCGCCATCCCTGCGGCCTCATGGCTTACAAGACGATCGCCAAACTTTAAGCTTATTCCCAATGCCTGCACGTTGACAGACTGAGACCATCTCTGTCCGTGCGCCAAGAGAACGAAACACCAGGATCAGGCTCCAGACCTTCATCGACCACCACCGCCGCCGAAGGTTGCTCTGATGAACCTCACTCCCATCATCGGGCACATCGGATGCCCAATTCTACACTTATCCCCGGGCGGCAGCTCTTACAACCGCTCACTATCAAGCCTCGGTAAATATTGGGGCTAGTTTTCCCCAGAAAGACTTCTCCTTGAAACTCCCTGAATGCTACCTTTCAACATGCTAAGGACGCGAGTACTATAGTGAGCAGTGAGCAATGTTCCCATGCGTCTGCGGTTCTCGTGTTGTTCCTTGCCATGAACATGGGAGCGTCATCGCTTGCGTCCCAAGATCCCCCACAAGATCCATCCAGCTTCTAGCCCAGACCGCCGGCAAGATCTGCCATGGTTCAGGTGAATCTCAATACGGGCCTAGAGTTCACCAGGCTGATGATATGGTGGTCTTGTTTACCGCCCATGGTATATGTGTGGGCAGGGGATTCCCCTAGCCTAACCACAAACGATTGACACAGGGACAGCAATGCCTCGTCAGAGATGAGACGATCTCAACAACACCTCTTTTCCTCAGTACCTGGTCTATTGTCGTTCTATAGTGTAGAGGTATGCTATCCATCAGGGGCAACCCATTAGATGGACTTGGATACGGGGTCCAGATCGCTCGGCTGCCGTCATCGTTTCTATATAACTTGACTGTCCTCCCGTGAACATCACCGCTTTCTCTTTCCTTCTCATCATCAGCTTCACTCTCTTCTTTCGGGCCCCCGGTGTCTACAGTTCTGGTAACTATTTCGTTTCTTCTCACTCTTTCAACCTTACTACTACTACTCTATCACTTGACTTTTTTCCAAACCGCTCGGCCGGTCTTCCCTTCTTCCATATTTCAGCATTCTTGCATCCTCTAAACTACCAGTATTATATCATCACCCGTCAGATCAGAAAAACTTGATCATCATGTACTCCAAACTTGCTCTCGCCGCCCTTCTTTTGGCCACGGCCGAAGCTCGCTTCGGTCAGGAGCAGTCTGTTGCCAACATCATCTCCTCTCTGAGCAATTTTGGCAACCCTGGTGTTGCTCCCACCCTCGCCGGCTCCACTCCCGGTGTCCTGCTCGCCGGTGCCAACGCCTGTGACAAGGTTAGTACATCTACAAGCTTGATTACACTCTTCCTTACTGACAGATATCTGTAGCTTACCCTTGCCGACCGGATCGTTTCGGAACTCGGCAATGACAAGGCCGTCATTGACGCAGCCAAGAAGCTTGTCGCCGCTGAAAAGAACTTCAACCCCTTTGCTGTCTCCATTCCTTCCATCTGCTCCGATCCAGCTCTGCCGGCCACCCAAGAGCTGAGAGGCATCGTTCCCCTTGTTGACCCGGCTGTGACCGGCGCTGATGTTGAGAATGCCAACTCGGCCAAGTCTCTCACCACTCCGTTCGCCAGCGATGGATTGAGTGTTGCGGATATCGTGAAAGCCAATGGCTTCTCCAACTTCACTGCCCAAAGCTCCAGCGGATCTACCACCGCGCCTGCTGCTGGTAACAATAACAACAATAACAATAATAACAACAACAACAACGGCAACAACGGTAACACTGGTGCTGTTACCTCCGCGGTCACTTCCGCTGCTCCTGCCGCCACCTCCGAAGCTGCCAATGCCGGTAACGGTAACGATAACAACGGCAACAATAACGACAACAACGGCAACAATGACGACAACAACAACAACAATGACGACAACAACGGCAACAATAACGACAACAACGGCAACAATAACGACGACAACAGCAACAACGGCAATGACAACGCCAACACCGGCAACAACAACAACAGCAGCAACGGCGTTCAAAAGTCCACCCTTGCCGGCGCCGACTTTGGTCTTTGCGTGCCCACCATGAGTTTCGTCGGCGGCCGCGGCAACCGGAAGGCCACCGAGTTCACCTTCCTGCCCAAGGACCCGCTCGTCGCCAAGGGCCAGCAGGAGGCGCTCAACCCCAACATCATCACCAACCGCATCTGTGACCAGCTGACCAACGTCTGCCAGGCCAACCAGGCGGCCAAGACGGCGTGCTTGGATGCCAAGGCCCAGATCAAGGCTCTTGGAACCAAGGACGCGTCTACTGCGCAGAAGTGGAACGAGCTATTGGGTTTTGCTGGCACTGATGTTTCGCAGTAAGCGAGCGGGATGGTGTATATGGCGATTGGGGGGTTTGGAGATGATATCATGTGGGGGATTGTGAAGAGGGTGGGATGGTTTGGTGACAACATACTAGTATATGTACTATATGGATCCACATGAATGCATGTAAATATTTTGGAGCTGAACTTTGGATGTTGTTTGCCTTTCCGTCGTACACTTGAGATCTTCGTCCAGCCCGGTACACTAGAACAGCCGCTCAGTGGGACTACGATTCTAGAACTTGGAACTACACTAGTCAGTTCTTCCACCTATCGGAATGCTACCGAGCGGTTTCATCCTCCAGGTATGACGGCCACAGTGACAGAGGTAGACCAACAGAAAACGTACCTCTACACTACCAAATTCATGACGCCTTTGATGGTGTTGAGACTGCGCATGTAGCATATCGATGTCTGTATCAGACGAAAGGTTATACCGGCAGCAGTGTCTGATAAAACCTCGGCGGTGCACCGTCGGGTCGTATGCTGGGAGTTTTCGTATGAGGTAAGCACCATATTCTGGGTGACCATCAACGGAAGGAGAGAGAAAGCTAGTTGTCTCAAATTCATGTCATTTGTCAGTGCCTGTTTGTGTTGGGATGAACTTCTAAACTTGGGTGGGGCACCTTCAAGGGGACTAAATGGAATGAGGTCGGTCCTTTACTAATGATGCCAAGCAAAATTCCGAACGGTAAGTCGGGGTCGGCAATCATCCCGAGAATAGTTCTGGAGCTTGGATATGGTGATTATGCCATCCCGTGTGTGGATGACGTACTATTCGGAGACTTCTTTTGCTTCTACACGTGCACAATTGGAATCCCGGGTTCGATCAAACATGATCGGGGATTCGGAGTCCACACTACGCATAATGAATTGGTAATCGACGACCCCCAGTCTCCACGGTGTCTCGGTGTGAATGTTGAACACTCTCCCCCCCCCCTGGCTCTTGCCTCGCGCATCCGTGGTGCCTCATAGTATATAGAAGTAATCGCTACTCCCAAACTCTATACACCAATTCATCGATACGAAGCTTCTTCCTTGACCAATACGTAGCGAACCACGCTGGAACAGATCAACTCACAACCAATCCATCTGAATATACATCAGCCAAGATGAAGGAAGCTATTGTAGCCGACGGCAAGTTTGACCCAAGAAGACCGCAAAAAGCATCACCAAACTAACACTCACTCATCCTCAGGACCCAAAGTCCAGATCATCGACTCCCCCATCCCCTCACCCAACGATGACCAAGTCCTCATCCGCGTCGTTGTCAGCGGCTGCAACCCCAAAGATTGGAAGCTCCCAGGCATGATGCCTGACAAGCCCCCCCTCAACCAAGGCGACGACATTGCCGGCATCGTCGAAAAAGTCGGCTCGCGCGTATGGGAGTTCAAACCCGGTGACCGTGTCGCCGCATTCCACGAGATGATGACCCCCCACGGCAGCTGGGCCGAGTACGCCGTGGCATGGCAACACACCACCTTCCACATCCCCAAGGAAACAAGCTTTGAGGAGGCCGCCGCTCTGCCGCTTGCCGCCATGACCGCCGCAGTCGGTCTCTTTTCCCGCTTGGGCTTGCCGGAGCCGTGGGTCAAGGCCGTTTCGGATGAGGAGCGCGAAAACACGCCGCTGGTCATCTACGGCGCTTCGTCGGCTGTCGGGTACTATGCCTTGCAGTTGGCCAAGAGGAGTAACATCCACCCTTTGATCTGCATCGCCGGGCGCGCAGGTGGCGAGCGCATTGCGCCGCTTTTGGACCAGGACAAGGGCGATGTGTTGATTGATTACCGCGAGGGCGAGCAGGCGGTTGTGGAGGGCATCAAGAAGGCTTTGAACGGCAGGCCGTTGCTGCACGCTCTGGACGCGGTGTCGGAGAAGGGAACGCCGGAGCACCTGGCGCAGGTGCTTTCGCAGCCGGTGAAGAAGGGGGATCAAGAGGTGAGGGCCAAGGCAACTTTCGTCTTGTTTGGTAAGATGGGTGTGCCTGATTTTGTGGATCAGAGCACTACTCTGGTTGGTAGCGTGCACCAGGATGAGAAGGACTTTGGCTATGTTTGGTATCGCTATATGGCGAGGGGATTGCAGGAGGGCTGGTTTAAGGCACAGAGGACAGAGGTGATCCCGGGAGGATTGGCGGGCGTGCAAGAGGGATTGGAGAGGTTGAAGGATGGAAAGGCGAGTGCGGTGAAGTATGTTTATCGGATTCAGGAGACGGAAGGGGTTGAGAGGAGCGAGGAGTGACAAAGCAGAAGCTGTATAGTTCTGTGTCAAGTCAGTTGTGGATGTTAATGTATTGAACGGCCAGTTTCCTGCAATGTGTATATGACGTCCAATAAAACCTTTTCAATGTGGAGAATGTGTATATCCATATATACAAAAACTGACAGCTTGCGAGCACAGTTAAACAGAGTTCAATAGATGGCTCGAGGACAAATGAAGGCGAGTACAAACCAGGGTACATGATCAACGCCTACGAAAGCAATGCCTGTACAAGCCACCCCTGCAGTCTTGACTGGTGCCAAGAAACAAGCTCTTCGACAAAAGAGAATTTCATGATCATCTCCCAAACAAACACAGCTTCCCCACGTCCTTTCTCAAGCATGGCCTCTTCTCCCATCACGTAGATAAGATATCTCCCATTCTTTTGAGTGATACCTATTCTTTACTTCGCCCCTAGGTCTATAACCGCCAGGCCGCCCACACGTCAACCCAAAACCCAGGGCGGCCAATCTGATCGGCCTTCATTTGTTGGTCTTCAACGTCCAGAATCCCAAACAGAAAGATAAAACCAACGAACGAAGCGAGAGGCCCGTCAAGATGAAGCAACACCACACCTAGTACATAATCTGCGGCCAATCCCGTATTTCCCGCGGTCGCTTACATGCAGAAAGGTATGCAGCAGCCGCCCCCCGAGAACGCTGTTTGTTTGGCCGCCCAAAGCCCAACCCCGCCTTGGACAAGGATCGACATCGGTCCATGTCAATGGTGGTGGATGTTACCGATACCTATTGCGTATATATTATCCTATGTACTTATCTTGCTCGTCCTCGGAGGTTTTGATCTGGGCTTTTTTATCTTCACTTGCTCTCAATCCTTATATATGGAAACCAGAAACCTTCTCGATCTGATCAAGTGGATAGTAACCTCGGACAACAACATTCACTTAGCATAACCACCCCAGAAAATAGTCCAACATGACTTCAAGCCGACCAATACTCCCTTGTACACCCGATGGGAGCATCGATGGAAATGCCAACCCCAATTCCCACAACGACGACAACGACGACGATGCCCAATCAGACATCAGCGTCCCCTACTCCTCCCTCACCGAAAGTACCACCACCACTAGCGGCAACGGCTTTCTCACTCCCACTTCCTCAGATGCCCATACCGTTGCCGCTGAAGGGGTAAACCTACAGACCATCAGCTCGGTCCTACATGAAATGGACTCTTCTGATAATCATAACGGACGTCTTGATGATTCTCTGGCCCAGTGGAGATCTTTGTACCACGATGAGATTGAACGGCAAATTATCGAAAACCGAAATCGAGACCGGGAGAGAAGGAACACGATTACCAACACTCTGAGCGCGAGAAACCTACTGTTGCACACCAGCCAGACGAGTGAGACATTGGCTGGCTCAGGAGGAGGAGAAGGAGGAGCTAGGCTTCATGACAATGCACAGACGAGAAGGAGAGAAAAGGGAGAAAGTTCAAAGTCGAGCCCAAGCGACTCCTCATCTACCTCCTCTGGCTTATCGTCGTATATGAAGTTCGTCTTCAACCTCAATTTCACCATCCACCATTCATTCTTCGTCTTCGTCTTCGTCCTCCTTCTTGCCTTCTTAGTCGCTTGCTTACGCCCTCCTTTCCAATCTCTCAGTGCGCCGACGACGGATAGCGCCAGCGCCTCCAACATCTCCCACGATGACCAGGACCAGTTCCCGCCATTAACCGTCATCACCCCCGTCCCCACAGAAGCAGCGAGTCATACCCGATCTTCAACCCCCACGCCAGCATACGAAAGTGCTCCCACCTCTCCTTCTTACGCCGCGGCTCAAGAATCAAAACCCGGGCCACCGCCCTCCTCCTCCCGTTACACCCGCCACGCCGACCCCCAGCCCAACCAAAGTTTTATCCTCCTCGAAGCCTCCACCGGCCGAGCGCTGACGCTGATAGACGGGAACTTGCGTTTGGTTCACGTCCCTGACCCTGATCTGATCAGCCTCACTAACCAAAAAGGCGCTGACCCTTACCTCTTTCCCAACAGCCGGGCCAAACAGCCGTGCATCGTCAAGGGCCAATGTAATTGGCACTGGCACTGCGTCGAAAACGCGGGGTGGCTCGGCTTCCGCAACGCGGCGTCGGGAACCTATTTGGGGCACGACATGTGGCAGAATATCATTGCGCGGGTGTACAAGCATCAGGGTTGGGAGTTCATGACTGTGAGGCCGGCGCTGGAACGAAAAGGGTGGTATTTGATGGTAACGCATTGGGAGAAGTTGCACAAGATCAACTATTTGGAGGGACCAGGGGTGTTTAAGGCGGAAAATCCAATGGAGGGAACGGTCTGGGAGTTTGTTAGGGTTTGATTTACGAGGGGGTTCGAATCATTTGCCCCTGTGGTCTTGGGGACTCCTTAAGGGTAGGGCAAGATTATCCGCAAGGATGGTGCAAAGTTAGATGTATGAGTGGCGAGCGGTGGAAAGTGTCTTTGGACGTGTGTATTCAACAGCAGCTTCTCTACGTGATTGAAAGGCCTCTGAGTTCGGACTGACTTCCTGTCAAAGATATGGTTAGCTTATCGACGGTGTTCCAATTCATTACCTCCGTACTTACAAAGAAAAATGAGTATGCAACTTTGGGTTCTTGATAGCCGCCCTCATCCACTCCAAGACTAGCTGCATCTCAGCATCGTACCACCCCCAACCATTTTGCAAATATAAGTTGCAGATCCTTCCAGCCCAGTTTCGACAAAAGACGGCTGAATAACCCAGTTTCTTTTTGGATCATATCCTTCGGCCAACCTCCGATGGGTAATTTGACCTGGCGGTTGTGGAAAAGCACGAGTGATGTAAACTTCAGATTTCATGGTGTAAACGTAGCGGATATCGTCCATATAGTCAACAAAGCGCCGCGGGGTCCAGGATTGATGAAATCAATATCATCAAGAACCTTCCATGGGGATGCCCTCGTCTTTCGGGCACTCTTCTGAGTCTCTTCACTGTGTCTCGCTTGTGGCACCCTATGCAGCATTGCCGATCTCGTTGCAAATCTTGACCCCATCGACATCGTCACAGATTTCCATCTTCTGTACCCGAGCACTCACCTCCTGTGGTCCCCGATACTCAGCGTGGCCAACAATATCCTCGGCCGGGATGTCGTACACAGCCTGCTGCCGGATGATGACGCCTCTGCTGTTGCCGTCGCCGTCCCTGGCAACCGTGATGTTTGAGTCAATATCGAGAGTGGCGCTTCCTTCAGGGTTTTGGGTCCATCGGAAGGCTGTTGAGGCTCGGGCAACTTCGCTTCTGCTTGCATCATTTGCTCTGCGGACTTTGCTTGCCCCTTGGTATTGGCTGTAGGAAGTCCGAGTGGCCTTATCTTCCGACTTGGTGTCGGTTGAGTCCAACGGCGGCAGGTTACACTGAATCCAGTCCGTGGTAAGAAGGTTGTTGGCTTCAGGTGTAGAGATGGAGGCGTGACAATAGGCGGCGGGAGCACAGGGGCCTGCGGTCAGATTGAAGTTGTAACTGGAGTTGGAATTAGATCAGCCAAAGGTAGCTTCACAGAACTGGGAAGAACAATGCTTACTCGACGAAAGGCCGGTTCGCGGAAGTAGAGGCAGACAGTCCGACAATGCTAACGTTCCGCTGAAAGTCGGCGCTCCGGGGGTCAAGCAAATGCCCAACATCGACAGCCAGGGTATTGTGGTTACTGACGGTGGAGGGGAAGTTAACGTGTTGAGGGGGGACGACATGGGCGACAGTGACCACGCAGAACACTGCGCCAATGTAAAGCTGCATGATGATGTTTGTATCGGTGGACTTGGGGGAGTGTTTTTGATCTTTCTGGTGTAAGTATTCGAAGGATGGGATAGGATGGGGTGGGATCAGATGAGATGGACTCGGACAACAAGAAAAATCTGCAAACTCCCCTTCTTTTCTCATGGATAAAAAAGGCAAGTGGAAGTCAAGCACGATCAAGGCATGGAAGGAGATACAGGCCATACAGGCAGTAGTTGCAAACTTCTTTGATAGAAGTGTGACCTGCCACATGTCACCTGTCTCTCATCACTCCTTCCGCCGGGAGTTCTGGTCTTCCACTTCCCACTTCCAGGCTGATGTCTGATGTTGTTCGAGCTTACCTCCTTCATCCTATGTCTTACACCGTGACTACTTGTCCACCAGGGCAGGTACCCGCGCCTGCCGCCACACCTCCCCAGACCAGACGAGACCCGGCGCCCGACGGGGGTTTTTAGTCCACTTGGTCGGTAGCTCTTTCACCAACAACTGCTTGGCCGATGGCGTAGTGGTCAACCGTTCTAAAAAAACACCTCAAACCTCCGAAAAAGTTACCTGTCGGTTCGGGAACGATGATGTACATTCAAGCAACCCAAAGAGCGTTCCACATCGTAGACCGCGACCACTTGCTTGCAAGTGGGATCTGTTAGTATCTGCAGCGACACAAGAAGGTAAAACCATAACAAAAAGAAAAAAATAAAAAATAAAAAAGGTTGAGGTGTTTAGATGGTCGACTGCGGCGATCGATTGAGCGGTTGTTGGTATTTTTTTGTATCTTTTTTGTACCATCGGAGGTAAAATGGGATTATGGGTAGGGTTGAAGGAGGTGATCGGTTCGAACGGTGGTTGTGTCTCGTTTTTTCCTTCTCTTTCTTCCTCAGGATAGATATGACTCTGGCATTCTTTTTCGATCCATCTAATGCAAGGTAGTTTACTCAACCGCGTTCTTTGTCCACAAGTGCGGCCAACTATTCACATTCCATGACGACAGTGACCAAGTATCTGTCCAGATTCTGGAACCTGCTAGGTAATGACACTGGAAGTTACGATGCCAACTTGAGCAGCTACTGAGGGCAACGACGGCTATTTCTACACTGCTAGATTTCGTTTGTAGAGACTCTATTATGCACACTGCAAAATAAAAACACATGAGATATTTCGAAACAAGAGAAAGGACAAGGCTCGATATGTTATTCAGGATGTTCGAACCAATGCATTACTATTACACATTATCACCTCTAGTAGGTAGGTAACTAAAAGCATCGTCCAAACTTACAAGTCAAAAGTCCTTCTTTTTTTTATCCTTTCATGAGCAACTCGAACGGCGGCTACAGCGCGCATTTTGTCTTTGTCAACCCACCTCGCTTGCTCCCTCAAGTCCCAACCCAAACAAGAGTCTATCCCTAGTACGCCCTTATCCTCGCATCATCCTCACTCTTCCTCCCCTCATCCATCCTCATCCTCTGCAACCTTGATGCCAACTTTGCGAACCGCTCATCCTTCCCTCCCAACGCTTGCAAAGCCTCCCTAATCTTCTCCACCGTCTCCTCCCTGAGGGGTCCACTCGGCCCAAACCGATCCCAAATCTCAATCGTGCCCTCGCCCACATTCCTCAACTTGCCAAGGTCATTTCCGATGTACACCACCACATAACTATTCCTCCAGTCCGGCCTGGCCTCCCCCGAGTTGTCCACGATCCAGCCCGAGCCGTCATCATTCATCCACTCCTCCAGCTGACCCTCCTTTCCCCACGCAATGATCTCCCACCGCTGGCGCATAATGGGCCCGTTCACCTGCGTGAACCCCTGGTCCAGCTCGTCGAGGAAGAGATCGGTTTGCCCGACGTCTTGGATCGCCGACGAGTGCAGGTTCTGGTACGAGCGGACGGCGAGGATCCGGTCCTTGTCGGGCTCCATATCCGAGTCGGAACCCTCAGAGTCCGAAGAGACGGAGTTGGTGCCCCGGATCAGGCTGAGGCAGATGCGCGCATTGCGCTTGCCTGATTGCTCTTCGGAGTTGGTCGAGTGCGTGGTGTGCCATGTGCCGGTGATCCAGGGCAGGTTGGAGGAGGTAAAGTGGGAAGGTGTGGCGCCGTCGCGAAGGTGGTAAGGGGGGTTGACGGTGATGTTGACTTCGGTTGAGAGGGCCATTTTTTTTTTGTTTCTTTCTTTTTCGACTTGGAAGTCTTGTGATATTGAAAGAGTAGATAGATGATAAGTGATGATGGCTTGAGAGACTAGAAGCTGGGGGCTTGAAGTCAAAGTCTGTTGAAAAGTTCCCTGTTGTTTATGGATTTGCTGTCGAGACCCAACGGTTCTTATACACGTAGTCGATCCGGGATATACCGGTAATTATCGGGGTCTAGAATATCGTCAATTTTTTTTTTCTTTCCCTCTCATGCTATTCCAGGCCTTGCTCATTATCAGGGGGTGTTAACTAGTGACCAGCCCAGCACAGGGTCTCGTTCGGAATTCGAAGCACTTTGGTCGTCCAGCCGAAAGCTTCTTCCGCTAAAAAACTAACACACGCCCCTGCCCGCACACCGCCATAGTGTGCTTCTATCCAATGGTAACTTGGGGGTAGCTGGGGGTGCGTGCGTAACCCATTCCACCGATGATTTCCTCAAGATCTCATCTGGTTTATATTTGGCTGTATTTTCCCATATGAGATGATGTGCACTTGGGTTGAAGAGTTGGACCACATGAACAGGTTCTGGTTCTTTTGATCTTCACCTCCCCCCGTCCTCATCTCTCCACCCAAAAAGGTTATCAATTAAACTGACTCGTGGAGTACCTGTGGCGAAGTGGTCAATAGTGTACAACCCTACTAGCTTGGTAGGTAGCCATCTTCGACCCTCGTATGCATCGCTTTTTGGGTTGTTCGCCAAAACGCAGGTACGGGATCGTGCAATTTCCACAACGGGGCCCTGGCTGGTCTAGTTATCTCGCTTTCCTGGGAAAGGGGGTTTCCTCAACTCCGGCACTCCGTGAGGCGATGCCCGAATCCATATCTTTGTCGAGAGGCAAAACATGGGTAATCGCTGAGGCGGAGAACAAGACTTGAGCTGCATCAAGGAGGTTATTCTGATGCATACAAGATGGGTGGTGTTGGGGTCTTTTTGTTGACATGTCTCAAGTCTTGGCATATGCTTGTTCGGGGACCACTTTAAAAAAGGGGGGACATCCCGTTTGAAAATGAGCGGCCAATGGGCGGGGGAAAACCTGCACATGCATTCAAACTGTCAATTCCCCTCGAAAGTCCTTGAAACGTTTGCAGAAACCTCTGAAACCAAACAATGGATCAGAAAGATGGGTAAGAAAACAAACAGCCGAACAGAATACAGAACAGTCAGCACCCAAGTTAGCGTTTTCTGTAAGGAGAGAAGCTAACGGTGAGGGCGCTGCAGAAGATGGCGCTTTAGGACAGCGTCATTGAGCTTCGAATATATCCTTTTTCCAGGACACATTGGAAGGAAATGATGTCGACGAGATGATCGAGGAATGGGTGCTGCATCCATCTCGCTCTTCCATCCGTATCGCTGGCTGCTGATTTGGGCATCAGGACGGGAACTCAATCCTCGATGGCGGGAGGGTGTTGCAAGTTTGAGACCGCAAGTGCGAAACTGAGGTTGCAAGGAGATGGATGGGCTGCACTGCTTCTGCCTCAGCTTCAGGAGAAGCCCCCTCCTAAAGTCTGATGAAACTAGAAAGAAGTTGGATCAATCAGCGAGCGTTGTATCCTCCTACCCATGCCCAGAGATCCATCGCACCATCCACCTCCCATTGCGCCCCGAAATGGATACCTTGCAGATCTTGGCGCGGCCGGGTCCGCATCTTCCGCAAGTGATCACCAAAGAAGTAACGGAACGGTGCTGCCCGGCCCTCCGCCCACCCGCCGACAACTTCCACATCGCTGAGTCAGTACGCCCTTCTGGAGGGCTTATATATTATTGTCTATGCCCTGAGTAATCGCCAGCTTGAACTTCATTTTGGGATGAAGACTGAAGACCAAACCTGTACCATGGGCCGCATCACATGTTCTGGCTAGGAACACCGTGATCCTTGAAGACGAGGTTTCGCATGTGCTCAGGAACACATCCAACATGCCGTAATAATGAACGTCAGTAACAACTTGCAAAAAAATTGAGTTGAGGTGTATGAAATCGGCTGATCTTCACCCTTTCTACCCCTCATAAACCCGCTATCAGCATCAACAGCAATCATGCTGCAAAAAACACCAAACCAACTTGCAGTTAGCCTATCCCACGGCACCGCCGCCGAAAGTTTAAAATGCCCCTTTCTTCTTGCTCGTCAGGGGCGCAACTTCCGTACTTTGGTCGTACCCCCATCCCAGAGATCATTTTCCGCGGTGACAAGACAAGGTCACCGCCTCCGGTTGCAATGTCGAGCAACACCTTGGCGAACTCAAGTCTGGCACCGTCGCCCTGCTTAGACGAGATATAATCTCCAGCGCCGGGTTCCTGAAGCGCCAGGTTTAAGAAGCCTGGGGCACCTTTGCCCCCATTGACGTCCGTGTCAATGAAGTTGGAATGTCAACCATGAAAAGTGTGACAGAAGCCGAGTACCTACGTGACCCGCTCCAATAACCACTCCGCTTACACTCTGAACGCCCTGTAAGTCGGTTGATTTAGACCTTTGACTCGAAAACAGCGAGTCTCTCACAGCCTGTATCCTCCAAACGAACCTCTTCGCCCCTCTCACATTGACTTTGTTCTCGTGCAACCACCCTTGCGAGCAACATCGAACAGCCACCCCGTAACAATCGCATACACCTCATCAGCAGCCGCCGGGACTAGTCTGCCAGATGCGCGTGGCCGGCTGGTGATGAGAGATGGGGTATGTGTGGTTATGAACGATTCCATGAAATCAATGCCGGGAAATATGAACAGGGTTGGAACAGCGACTGCCGATATTGTAAAGGCAGAGGAAGTGGTGGGTGATAAGAAGCGAGTGGCCAATGTGCTGCCAGGTGCTTGGATTGGATGCGTACGAAAGCGTGGAGAAGTATGAAGTGGCGATAGAGGCAGTTAAAGTTTACGTCTCTGGTGGATGGGGAAGAGTAGGTACGGTACGAGTAAGGAAAGTTCTGCGTACCTAGTGTAAGTTTGTTTACAGTTCGTCGCAGTGCATCAGAACTGGATGTACGAGATCCACCGTGAACGTTGCCAAGTCGTTGCTGGCCTGTCCATGGTCGATCATGTCGATCAACAGCTGGGCGCCGTTGAAGCCGTTGATAGGTGTTGATGGGATGAATTTGAATATCTCGCAGTGATCTGCGGTAGGTACTCAGTTTGATGTAGCTTATAAAGACTGGAAGAGGTCGGCATCATTTTCCGATGTTGTGCTCATCGATGGGGGATCCGAATGTTTTTTCTAGGCTGAGCGAGATATTCACAGGGATGATATGTGATCCAAAAAAAAGAGGGAAAAAATGGGGAAAGGTTCAGTTCCCAAGTTGTCGACCTGTTGATTCCTGCCTGGGATCTTTTTGAGAACCTTTATGGCTGCGGTGCGGGGAAGGGCCCTGGGGAATGGGCGGGTCCGAGACATGTGCCGCTGTGACGCGCCTACCGCGCTAACGCAGCCCTGAATTGCCCTGAGCTCTAGTGCGGTTCCACTGCAGCATGAACGCTAACCTTTTCAGCCGCAACCGATTGAGTGCCGCTACCTATGTCAGGGGACAGACAGCACCTAAGAAGGTTGGTCAGAGCTCCACGTCATCTCATTCCCGCCCGCTCTCCAGTCCCAAATCCGGCATCCCGTCGCCAAACTTCCACCTCCAGCATCGCGATACACACAATACTCGGGCCTGACCAGACCGGCGCAGCCATTACAGATTCATCAATCACTTGTCATTGCAACCTCAAGCTTCCACGCACTGCGAGAGATATCGATCCATCATCGACCCCCAACCGGCTATATACGCACGTCTACACCACCCCGCCACTCGCAGCACCCTTTCGAACTTTGGACCAGTGCCAGCCAGACCAACTCCAACATGTCAACAATAGCCACCCCGCGCGATACAGGGACGCCCCTCGCGCGGCGCGTCAACTCCTCTCAAGCCTTTAGCAATTCCAATACAACACCCACCTCCTCCACGCGCCCAAGCCTTGACGTGCCTCGATCCGCCTCGAGCTCGCCCAACCCCTCCGCCGCCCCTGCCGCCGCCGCCGCCGCCGGCAAACGCGCCAACCGCGCCGCCCTTCGCGAGTACTACAACCTCAAAAAATCCCAAGCGGCCTCTGGCACGGGGACCTCGACCCCGATCCTCGAAGTAACCTCCACCCCACCATCGCCCGACCCGTCCAACAATGGCTTTCAGCAATCCCTCTCCTCGTTCGACTCCATCCCCGCCTCGCCGCTTCTTGACTCCCCCGACTTTTCGGCGCAACCGTACCTCGCAGAGCTCCTGCAGTCGTCGACGCTAGCCGAACTCCTCAAGACGTACGCCCGCATCCTATCCGAAATCCGCGCTTTGGATGCCGAGAAGAAGGCGCTCGTGTACGATAACTACTCGAAGCTGATTAGCGCGACCGAAACCATACGCAAGATGCGCACCAGCATGTTTGATGCGAACGCGCCGACGGGGGATAAGCTGGACCCCATGGCCAGCACCCTGGATGCTGTGTTGGGAAAGGTGTATGAGCTTGCGAGTGGAATTAGAGGGGAGCTTAGGCAGCGGTTGTCGGAGAGTCGTGGTGGGGATGAAGATGCTGCCGTGAGACGCAGAGAAACGGAGCAAGAGCAGGATAGGGATCTGGATGGCATTGAGGACGAGGAGGAGCGGAGGAAAAGGAAAGAAAGGAGGGATAGAACGAGAGAGTTGGCGAGGGAAGTAGTCAAGGTTCCTGAACGGTTGAGGGCGTTGATGAAGGAAGGAAAGAAGGAGGCGGCGGTGAGGGAATGGGAGATGCCGAGGCGGTTGTTGGAGCGGTGGAAAGAGAAGGGGGTAGGAGGAGAGGATGTGGGGAGGCTGTTGGAGGAGGGCGATACGATAGTCAAAGGGGAGAAGGGGAGTATCCCTGGTACGTCAACATAGGGGGTTGACGTGTAAAAAAGGGCGGGTTGATGTTGTGCTCTTCACTTTCTTTTCGAAGCTTGGGTCGATCCGGCGAGGCTTACATTAATACGGGTCCTTGCATATCAGAACACCAAGTGTAGAGAGTATTGGGCTCTCGGAAAACGGCAAAGATGTATCAAGAAACGAAACATCATATGCTTGACTCGAGAAAATTATACCATTACTGTGCCGATCATTCGAATATCGGCATGCCTCAATAATACCCAGGGCCAGAGCTCCAGGTCCCATTTCCAAACCATGTCCCAGCCCCTGAGTAATCCAGACTCCTACCATCCTCGCCCAAGAAAGCAAACCGGAAATACTCCGGCGTCATCACCACTCTTGGATCTCTCTCCCACCTAAACACCTGATCCTCCAGCGCTTCCTCCGCAAAAAACCTTCTATGCCTCTCCACATCATTAACCATAACACTCAACCCCCACAATCTCTCCGCCTCTTCCCTTCCCCTTCCGTGTATTTGGGGCATCAACGCCTCTATCGTCTCATTAATCCCCTTCCACTTAAACGCGATACTCCAGAGCTCTGGCGTTTCAACCAAAGCTTCACTAAGATAAACCAACGGCTGCCCATCCACCAAGGGCACCAAGCTTGACCCCAACAATCCATCATCCCCCCTCAACGCCTCCGCCGTCTGCATCACCGAGTCAAACCCCCACCGCGCAATCCCATTGATGAACAACCCCAAAAGTAGCCCCTGATACGCCAGCGCCGGACGCGTCTGGACACTCGTTAGCGGTAGTAGTAGTAGGGCAAGCACGTAGTGATGAATTCGCAGCTCCAGCGTTCCTAACCCCGTCACGGATATCACCGCGCCGACAGCGATGCCGGCCAGCAACACGCCGTAGAGGGCGAGGTAAGGGAGAACCCTGCCCTCAAGCCAGAAAGAGTAGGCCTGGTAGGCGATAGTTCCGCACAAAACGGCCACGATCGCGACGAGAGCTACTACCGCGCCCGGTTGGTGGGAAAGGTCATGCGCGCTTAGACGGGAGAGGGGAATCCAGGATTCGAGGGTGAAGTTGGAGAGGGCGCCTATCCATAGGCTGCCGAGCCAGAGGACGGTTTTTTCAAGGTTTGCCGAAGGGGGGATAGCGCGGAGGGTTGTGGAGCGCGAACAGGTCCAAAACAAAACGGCGGAGGTGAAGGTTGCGGGAAGCAAGCGCTCGAATAAGATTGACATTAGTTGGGGGAGGATGGTGTTGGAGGGGCCGGAGACATTGGGCGGGTCGGAGATGAGGCCGACGTGGGCGAAGACGGCGATGAAGCTGGTGAACCAAAGGGTTGTGGCGGAGGTGGTAAGGAGGGATACCAGAGAGGTGAGGAGGATGGTTGGGGCTAAGGAACGGGCTGTTTTCATTTCCATTTGGGGACACTCTCCCGGGCCAGTTAAGGCCGGATGGATGGTGAAGCCCATGGGAAAGTACGAGTCGAATCCTAGGCTCGAGATGCCTTCGCCTCCTTCTCCGCCGAAGAAGGAGTAGTATTCTCCTACTAGCTTGACCACGCCGCACCCGCCTTTCGAATCGGAGATGACACCGGCGTGCATCGCTGCTTGGCAAATGAAGGAGTCACCTCTGTACACCCTCGTCTCCGTCCCCGTCTCTGTCTCCGCCGTCTCCGTGCCGACAGCAGTT
Source organism: Neurospora intermedia (assembly GCA_037102815.1). Classification (NCBI taxonomy): domain Eukaryota; kingdom Fungi; phylum Ascomycota; class Sordariomycetes; order Sordariales; family Sordariaceae; genus Neurospora; species Neurospora intermedia. Next base: position 2,695,102 of record BTPP01000007.1, read on the forward strand.
AGACCACCAGCAGCAGAACCATCCCCATAATCCCCGCCACCAATGACCCAAGGTTTATAAACCACCTCCTGCCCCCCAACCCACCTCGGATTCAGCACCTGAACCTGTCTGCAATCCGCCGGGCAACGAAACGCAAAGCTGACGTTCCCAAAGGGCTTGCACCGCTCGCCGTCGACGCCGCACTCGCTGCCTGGTCCCCAAAAGGTTGAGACACAGTCTAGGTGTCTGACTACCTCTCCTCCCCCCTCGCCATCCGAGTAGAGGAGAGTACCCTTGGACTGAACCAGGGAAACAGAAAGAATGGTGAGCCAAAGGAGTAAACCGATAGATAACAGAGCGGCACGCTGCCATGGTTGGGAAAGGAGGCGTTCTAGTGTAAGGCGGGGAAGGGATTGGATTGACGGAAGCAGGAAAGGGGTGAGGGTTTGCCGGTGGGGGTGGGAGGAGCCGGAGAGGAAGGTGAGGAGGCGGTAGATTGGGGAGAGTCGGGATTTGGAATTAGATCTTGAGTGTTTGGTCGTCACGAAAGGTGGGGACGATGTGTCGGTGTTGTCGTCGAGTTCGAATTGCTCAATGTAGTCTCCTGTGGATAGCAGTTGGGCTTCTTCATCTTCGGATGCTTGGTGGTCGTCGTTGGCTTGGGTCCCGGAGGAACTTGAGAAGGGTAGGTGGGAATGATAGTCGTCATCGTCGTCTATTTGTTGTACGCCGCTGTACTGGGCCTGGTGTGGGTGGTTCAAATCCATGTTGTACTCATATCAACGATGCTTGATAGAGGCGTTCGTAAAGGCTAGGTGTTGAGCAACGAGTTCTAACTGCTTGTCTGCAGTTTGATGGTGTTCTGAGGCAAGATGTTCACCACAATGTGAATATGAAGTCGAAAGTGGCTGCGTGAATTGAGGAGAAAATATACAACTGAAGTGGGTATAACCGGAATCCTCGAAAACGAACGAAGAGAGTTTGATAAAAAAAAAAAGATGTCACATCTCAAGCACAGTTTAACAAAGTATTATGTTCTTGCAACGGAGAAAATGTAAGACGGAGAAAGGAGATGGAGAGAGTTGAAGTTCGATTCAGCTGGGCTGAAAGATCAGAGACCCCAGTTCAACCAATGGCATGGCCGCTGGCTTCCAAGGCGAGCAAGGGTAGCATGGCTTAGAACGAGAAGGGGCTAGATGTGCCATACCACCTCATGACTTGGACCCTTTACGGTCACATCTCTGGTACTATATCAACTTGAACACTGTCTTGTCCACTTGGACGTTGATTCTATCACAGCATCTTCATCCATACACAACCCATTCCCATCGGCTTCAGTTGCATTATACAGATTTTGGTATTGAGTCGTGATATCAAACGTGGGATATAATTACAGGTACATGTCATACATCAGCTGCGGGTCCAAAAAGCCGTCCCGCAGCTTCAAATCCTCTCGCCTTTTCCTTGTTGGCTTTTCCGTTCCTCGTGACAGCATCTCACATCTTCCCATTTATTGGGCATCGACGAAGCCCTTGAGGTTGTTGAGCCACCTAAGGTACTCCTTCTGCTCCTTCATGTCAAGGTAGTCGGGAACGAAGAGGGCAAGGGCCTGGTTGATGCCACGGTCCTCGAGGTAGCGCTCCATGAGGACCTGGAGATCCTCGTCGAGGGTACCGAAGGGAGGGCCGGGGTAGACAGCCTGGGCAGCGTGCTGGGTCTCGGCGCTGTCACCGTGAGCGAGCTTGGCGTCGTGGTAGTAAAACATGTTGTCGACAACAATGGAGCCGTCCTGGGCAACGGCGTCGATGTTGAGGGCACCCTTGCTGGGCTTCTCAATGACGATGTTGAGACGAACGGGAGCGCCGCCGTCCTCACCCATGTCCTCCTCGTTCTGGGCACCCTCCTCGTCACCGAGAGCCGTGTCCTCGTCGAACATGCCAGGCTCGTAGTTCTGGAGGTCGGCGATGGAAAAGGAGATGGTGATCCTGGCGTACATTGGTCAGCGCATGGTTCTTGATCGACGTCATGTTGGTGGTTCAACTTACTGCTCGTTGCCAAAGGTGCGCTTCAGGACAACGTCCTCCTTGCCGGGGGTATCGACAAGCTCAAAGGGGCCGTTCTCAAGGAAATCCTTGACGGTGGCGGGAACAGGCTCGTTGGAGGCAATGTCTTGCTCATAGCCAATCTCGGTGGAGAGCTTCTCGGAGAGCTCAGAGTCGATCTCGGTGGCGGCAGCGCGGAAGACGGTAGTAGAGAAAGCCTTCTGGGGGAGCTGAGTCCTGAGAACGTTGCTGGTAGCGCGGATGGTGGCGCGGCCGAGGGTGATGGGAGAAGCAGAGACGGCGCGGAGAGCACGGGGCGCAGCTGTGCGCGCGACAGCACGAAGAGACATCATCTTGACGGATTTGGTGGGGGGATTTGTTGACTGTGAATTGGATGTTCGGGTCCGATCGTGTTGTTGCGCGTTGGGACAGAGGAATGTTGTCGAGGACGGAAGCTGGGGTAAGTGAGTGGACGAAGAGCGAGACGAAAAGATAACGGGAGTGATGGAGAAATTCGATGACAATCCACGATGGCCCGATGGTTTGATGGATCCGCTCGCTGAATGAAAGCTCCACGAACCTGTGCCGAGAGCAGCTGGTCTCCAGAAATCTTCAAAAGCTCTGCAGCCGCTGGCGCAAAAATTCCGAGCACAGACCATCCAATGGGACCCCGGCTGCGTCGATAAGAGGTAAGAACCCCATCGATAAAGCGTAGCGCCAGCCGATAAGCTCCCTGCTGGCGGAAGTTCCCCCACAATGACGCTTTAGACCCACTAAAACTTTGTCAGTCTTCTCTGTTAAGGTTGCTCTGCTTCCCGCGTAGCGACGACGACCTCCAGCTCATCTGCTCTCCTCTCACATCGCGTCCAAAGAATAATTTGTTAATCAATAGCTTATTTCAGTCAACTATATGCGGAACTGATGGTCTGCTTTTTACGATTTGTTTCCTCAAAGCTATGCCACTTAACGCCTTTATAACTTCTAGCCATTCTACCTACAAGTAAAGGGTCCGGCATTCTTCTGTTCCAGGGTCGAGATCGGCTCGACTGGATCCACCCTTCACAAACATGGCTGCCAGGCACCGAGTGCCTTGAATGCCTCGAATCGATACGACACACGAACATGGCCAATGCCAGCAATACACACACACACACGAAGAATCTAATCTATATGAAGCGCCCATCATACCTCCCCAGGTCTGCTCTCATCTTCCCCATCCTCCTCAACCTCCTTTCCAGATCCTGTTGTTGTCCCTGTTGCTGTTGCTCTGATACCGGTAATGCTGCCGGTCCAGGCACGTACTCCCTCCCTTGTCCTTGCAACATCATCAATGTCGTCGCTGTCGTCGTCTGTCCTGATACCGAGATTCGTCTCTGCTGCTGCTGCCCCCTGTCATAAACACCACCACTGCCGCCACCACCCCCTCCAACTCCATGGTGATAGTTGGTATTGTATCCATACATGGAGTTCACACCTTGCGGTCCAATGGGTACACTAACACTAACACTGCTCCCCCTCCTCCTTGGTCCTCCGCCTGTGCTGCCACTCGAGGTGCTACTCCCACTACCACTACCGCTTCGAGACCGGGATGCCGGGAGTGTTGTTGCTTCGTCCTGGCATTGCCAGCACTTGTACCCCGTCTGATCTCGTTGGCCGGAAACCCCAGATAGGCAGGAGCCAAAGATGCCGCTGCCGCTGTTCCTGGCTACGGAACAGAGTTGTTCTGAAATGAGGACTGTGTCCTCGCTGCTGCACCGGCGGCACACGCGGATGTGGGTCTTGTAAGTGCACATTTGCTTCGTCTCTGGTCTTTGGTACCGTAGTGTGTGCCCGGTCAAGTCGACCAAGGCGATGGTCGAGAAGATGTGTGGGATTGGGGATGCTAATCAACGGTGAGATGGATGATGGGAGATAGGTATGGCTGGGGAAGAGCCGGTACTCACGTTGAGATTGTCAACAAGCTTGTAGTCTAGCTTGGAAGCCCAAGTGGAATGATTCTTGCTCGTTTTTCGAACCCACCTACACACATGTACCGGTCCGAACCCCGTCCTTGCTACAACTGACTCTCGAAAGCACAGTTGGCTGAGACAAAACCAGCGTCTAATTCTCTCCAGTGCAACAGATATGTTTGATGCGAATGTCTCGCCGATAGGTGGTATAGGTCATAAACCCAAATGGAAAGGAAAGATAATAAAGAATGATTTAGTCCGTTTCAGACTCCAAGGTTTGCCCATAAAGGTTTGCCAGAGAAATAGGGGACTGACGTACTACTTATCATTTTGGGGAACTGCCTGGAGTTTGCTTGCGTCGGTTGTGGCTTGTCAGTTACTTCCAATGAACTGCACTGGACTCGACTCAAAGTCGAAACATGGCATGGATGGATAGATGGATGCAATGGATAAACTCGATGTCAGTCCAGTCAAGGGTTTGTTTCCCGTGTGCGTGTCTCGCGCGTGTCGTTCGTCCGTCCATCCGTCCTGTCGTGCCCATTGTGACTTGCGCATGGCCTTTGCAGTGGTAGGTAGAAATGCAGTGCAGCTCCGGCAAGCCGTACATCCTGGGTTTCACGTTTGGCAAGCAAGTTGAATGGCCCTCCAATCGCATGATGATTCCTTCATCATTCGAGGAGCGAAAGGCTTTGGGAAGGGTAAATGGATATCAGCATGTGGAATCGTATCAAAGTGGCTGTATGGCGCAGACGGGAAAGGGTCTGTAGGGTCTGGATTGAACATCAGTCGTGAGCGTCAAACAATGGATAGAACCGCAGACCCTTTTGGGTCCTGTGTAACCCTCAGTTTCGATGAATCCCATAGCTTCCAAGGCAATGGATGTTTACTGATACACAAAGACTCGATAGCACCAACCTGATCTTCCCTTGCCAAGAAAAAGGAAAAGTCTTGTCTATTTACCGGCCAGAGGAAAAAAAGACAAAAGGAAAAAACACCAAGAAACACAAACGAACGCTCGTCACACAATCAAGTATGCATCCCCGACTATTTTGTACCAGTGTCCACTGCACATGTCTGTCTCATGCAGCAAGCCTCGAGCTGCCCCGATCAAAACTACCACTCTCCAGATTTCAGTGTGTATATCCTTCGTTACGTTGCCTGACATTCTTCACTCAGTCGCGCTTACAACAAGGGCTAAGGTTACACACAGGAGGATCGGGCCGGGGGAAAAGAGACCTCATAAGGAAGAGATCCCTGCCCCTGCCTACCTGCCGTTTTCTCGGCAGGGCAAGACAGCTGTGGAAAAAAAAAAAAAAAAAAAAACATGACATGGTATACGGCATGACCGTAGCATAGCAGAGTAGGGTAGTAGGGCAGGGCAGGGTAGGGCAGGGTACATGTACTCGTCATTCGTTCGTTCGTTCGTTCGTTCGTTCGTTCGAGCGAACAAAGTTTCAAATATCTCAACTTATACAAAACCGCCATCTGTTTTGGGAGCGGGTTGCAGAAGTGTAGGCCTGGTACTTTCATTAGAGCTCTGCTACCTCTCCTTTTCTCCCCCCTCATCTAATTTATCTACGCGGTATTTATCCATCGACTGGCTCGATCTTCCCGTTCTTTCTTGTGGACTACTACATGTGCAGGTAGCTAGCCGGGGAAGACAAAAGACTGAGGGATGGGGCGAGGAAAAGGAGGGGAAGCACGAACTCCCAAGCGCGCAGGTAAGCCCGAACCGCCAAGGTACACCAATAGCTAGCTAGGTAGGTGAATCAAGTTCATGGGAAAGTTGAATGGACAGAAGTTGTGTTAGGTTGTATGTCTCCCTATAGATAGATAGAAAGAAAAGGGGGACAAGATGAGGGGAAATGTCAACGACAGATTCGGGTAGTGGTGACAAAAGATGGACGGATAGATGGAGGGACGACTAACTAGTCGACAAAGGGGAACAACACGCACCCATGAGGCGGGTTCTCTAGAATAGCACGTTGACAGGTGAGTTGACCAGAGAAAAAAACAAAGAAGACACCCAAAATCTTTCCATCCTGGAAGTGAACTTGAAACCACAGCCAAGTATCAAATCTCGTCCCTCATTGCCATCATATCCCACCCTATAGGAAAGCAGAACACCAAAGCCGCTCCGAGTCCAGCAAAGTTTCCAGGAGCACCCTAGCCAGAACTCTCCGAACTCCGGAGAGACCGGCCCCGGAGCCGGTCCATGGCAACTTGCAGGACATATGGAATACCGGTAAAGCCAGGGGGCAGCGACGGACAGCCAAAGGATAGTCAAGGAGGGGGGAAAAGACCAAACCGCCCACGGCTACCTGCTTTTCAGGTACATATCGGTGAGTCTGACTGTTTCCGCCAGTCATGACTTGGGTGTGGAGGAGGGAGTTGAGGAATCAGGGGAAAATAGGGTCTACCTTGGCGTTTTCGGCTGCGTTATGCCCACGAGGAGCACGTAAGTTGTACAACATCAACTGGCAGCTTCTCCCGAGCAAACATGTTGAGTGAAGAAGCATTAGACCAACTCGGGTTGCTGTCGATCACCTTCCAAATGATTAAAATAAAGTCCGGGATAAGGAGGTAAGTAATTGTCGAATCGGGCGTTGCCGTTGTGGGAGTGTAAAACATTCTGTGTAAAGTGGGCTTTGCTTTTGTCCTTCTTTCTACATGCAGGACTCATGACGGGTTCCAGAAGCAATGCATCTCTTCAATTCCCACACTTATACCTCTTCTTTTTTTGAGTTACCGGTATGTCTCTCACACGTTGGTCTTATGGTAGGAGACCTGCAGCCCTGTAAGCAAGCCTTTCCAAGGCACAGCCGTCGGCTGCTCTGAAACATGTTTTCTTTTCTTTCTCCCGGTTCCCATGAACCCTCTTCTCTATCCCTAACTGGTGAACTGTCCGAGCTGACAAAGAATCTGAACTGGCCGGCTGGGACAGGCTGTCGGTAACTGGACCCAGCCATGAAATGGCGTCCTTAACACGTTGCCCTCATCCCACCCACCTCCTTCTCGAATCTTCTTCCTTCAGCCCTCTTTCATTCGGTTCGGGCCCGAGTGCGGTTTGGTGCCTGGTGCCTGGTTATTGGACGAGGTGGAACTGCAATTGTATGCACAGCGATAATCGAACCCGGGGGTCACGGCAGCAGCCGCTTTTGTTGAGGTGTAGTAAGCAAGCAGGGTACGGATTGCGGGACCAGGGTCAAACAGAAAGGATAAAGTGGCTTGCGACAGATTGATTGATGAGGCTCGTGAGGGATGAATAAATGTCTGTCTTGCCCGCCTTTCAGTATCATTAGTGGACACGGCCAGAACTTGAGGCTGCAGGTTGGCGGTTCGGCAAAGGTGAAACGCTGTCTTATTTTGCAGCACGACGCATGGCATCTAACTGGCAGGGTGATGAGCAACGGAGGAGACGGGAGGAGTAGCCGGCTGAGTGGCGTTCAACAGGGACTGGGACTGGAACTGAAGGGCTGGAAAGGGGTATCATTAATGTTTGATGAGGCCCAGCTGCCTCGCTGATCCTGGATATCTCCGTGTTTAGGTCGGAAAAAAAAGAAGGGGCGATGTGCTCTCAGTTGGTCTGTGGAGGGAAGCTGGCAGGCGCGGATCTTCCTGAGGACTGGATTTTGACCCATGTGAGGTTGGTGAGGAAGGCCCAGTTGCCATCCCACCGATCCAACATCTCGGTGGTCTTTTCATTGGTAAGGTCGGGAAGGTCTGTAAATTGGTCAGCGACAAGCTGTCCCACGAAGAGAAACAAGGGGGGAAGGACTGACAGAAACCATCACGCTCTTCCTTGTGAAGCGCCTCCATCTTCATCCTCAAAAGATCCTCCTTGGCGCTGGGCGGCCTGCCCTGACGACGAGCCTTTTTGATTTCGTGATATTCCTCATCATGCTGATGGCAGAATCTGGGTGGACGGTTAGCGATGGTCCCACCAATATTGGCACAGTCGCAGTCCACACTCACTCGGCAATCTTCTTTTGGATGGCGGAGAGCTCGAGCGGCTTGTTCTCATTTTCACGGGTAGCCTCTTGGAAGAAGGCGATACGGGTGATCAAAGGCTGGTCCCTCTTGCGCCTGGCCTCGGACATCTTCTCGAGACGATCATCGCGAACCTGGGCCTTGTGAAGACGACGGGAATCACGACTCTTGGCGTGGAGGGCTTCAATGGCACCGCCCCTCTTCTTGGCAATGGCCTTGCGTGCTTTTTCGAGAGTCTTGGGCATGATGAAGAGTAGGTATAGATCAGTAATTTTGGGAGATGAATGATGGTTGTATTTGTTGTGTTGGTTGGTGAAGACCAAGGTACGTATTTCAACAGGTGAATTGCACGTACGGGACTTGCCCTTTGGCGGTTGGGATGGAATTTTTCGATAAGCGGCCAGCGAACTGGGGACAGTGGGGTACTAAGACCTAGCCTACCGATAAGGTTTACTTGTACAGGTACCTAACGTTAGACGCTGTCAATTGTTTAAGTGGTTGCAGCTCGGATGCCGGGGTTTGATTGGAGAATAGCACTGCGTTCCATGTCTTGGCGACGAGCTCTGTGGTCGAGCTGTTAGTTCAACTAGGACCTCCAGTACCTAGAGGTACCTAGGTAAGGAGCTGCCATTATAGTATAACGAACCTACTTGGAAGTAGTGTACATACACGCGTAGTAGGAACCGTCTCTTTGATCTGGAAAGTGAGGTGTTTTACACGTGTGAAATTCCCGGTTGAGATGCAAGTCTCGTCAACTTGAAGGATTGCTGCCATTCACACAGTAAAACCCCCGATTCTTGGAGTGATCAGAAGCACATGGGATACCATCAAGACATTACTAAAGAGTGAGCCTCCCCACCTCGTTGTTTTGTGCACAAACAGCAGAGCCATTGCTTGGATGCCCCTGAATGCCCCGCATGGATCGGATGGATCAGCGATTGACAGGCATGTCGCCTGGCCACAGTCTGGTCGCGGGGGCAACGACGCGGTACGCGCTTCCATATTTTCTGGAAACCTGCCACCCCAGGCGATTTTACGTCGTTTTACGGGGGCGGGAAGGCGTGGATCGGCTCCATTCTCCCGGGCATTCTTTGCACTGGCAACTGGAACCTTTTTTCAGGTAGGGTCTGGTGGACTGCGGCAAAAGTGCCTGCCCGGCCATTCCACCACCAATTTTTCCAAGTGCCTGCCCTTCACCGGCCCTAGAGGTAGAGGTCCGGCGGGTATCGCCTATCGAGACGGGACCGCAGCAGCCCTTGTCAGTTGTCAGGCAGGCAGGTCGTCCCCCGCCCGAGATTTCCAGTGGCTTGAGTTCACACTTGCGGGCAAGGGAACTTCACCTTTCCTCTTCCGTGGTGTGCAGCAACCCCCTCGAGCTCACCTTCCTCCCTCGCCTCAAACTACCTAATCCAGGTCGTTACATTTCCGTCCTCCAAACTCGTCAATCCTCCAGTGGCTTGGTGAGAATTGCAGCTGAGGTCTTTGAACCATTCAGTCATACCTAGCCTGAGGTATCGGGACGACGCCAGGGCATCGCTCGCTCAAGTGCTCCTGGGCTGTTCATTACCTACTCTCACTCCACAACAAAACAAAACAAAACAAAAACATCGACAAAACAGTGGGTTGGCACATCGTTTGCAACCACCCGCATCAACGTACAGCATACTACCTACCACAGTACGGATTTATACACGCATCCTCGACTGCAGGAACCACGCCAATTCATACATACATAGCCTCCGCATCAGCACCCATTTTATTCGGCACCCGATATCTCACCGCAGTTGCCACCACTCGACAGGGAACACAAGTTCCATGGCCTCGTCAGTCGCGTGAGCCTTTGTTCAACTTGTCGGTTGCTGCAATCTACCGCGCTTGTCAGGCGCCTGTGGCGCGTTTTCCGTCACTGGAGCAAAGATGGGCATCAACGGTCTTCTCCCCCTGCTAAAATCCATTCACCGCCCTGCCGAACTCAGGAAGTACGCGGGCGAAACTCTGGGCATCGACGGCTATGGATGGCTTCATCGAGGTGCTATCGCTTGCGCCATTGACTTGGCTCAAGGCAAGCCAACCCGCAAGTAGGTTTCAACCGAGGCTACCATGGACTGTCTGACCCCAAGGCTAATTGTAACACCTTGAAAAACAAAAGATATGTTGACTATGCGATGCACCGCGTCAAAATGTTCAAGCATTTCGGGGTGACGCCCTATGTTGTCTTTGACGGCGACTACCTTCCAAGCAAGGCCAAGACGGAACTGGATCGCGAGAGCAGACGAGAGGCGAGCAGGAAGACGGGCCTAGAACTCCTCAAGGCTGGCAAACCATCACAAGCCCACATCGAACTCCAAAAGGCCATCGACATCACACCAGAAATGGCCCGCCATCTGATCGACGAGCTGAAAAAGGCCAACGTTCCATATGTCGTCGCGCCGTACGAAGCAGATGCACAGTTGATCTACCTCGAGCGTCGGGGCATCATCAGCGGTATTGTCTCGGAGGATTCTGATTTGTTGGTTTTTGGAGCCAAGCGCCTCTTGACCAAGATGGATCAGTACGGACAATGTATCGAAATCAACCGCAGCCAGTTTTGTGCCGTCCGTGAGATCTCCTTGACGGGATGGTCGGATGCCGAGTTCCGCCAGATGGCCATCTTCAGCGGCTGCGACTACCTCGACAGCCTTCCCAGCATGGGTCTCAGGACAGCATACCGCATGATTCGAAAGCTCAAGACGCCTGAGCGCATTGTCAAGAAGCTTCAGTTCGACGGCAAAATCCGAGTCCCCGCCGACTATCTCGCACGGTTCAAGCAGGCTGAACTGACTTTCATCTACCAACGCGTGTTTTGCCCAGAGAAGCAAGCGGTGGTGTGCTTGACAGAACCCGACGAGTCGATTAACGTTGACGATATGCCGTACATTGGCGCACCCATAGATGCCAAGCTGGCTCGCGCCATCGCTGTTGGCGATGTCAACCCGATCACCAAGGAGCCAATCATTGTCACAGCAACCTCTCCCAGCAAGAGAAGGATCAGCCAGGTCTTCACTTCCGCTTTCGGCCAAGGCAAGAAAATGGGAAAGCCTATCGACCAATATTTCAAGGACCGCCGGATTCCTCTGGGAGAGATGGACCCCAATTGTTTTAACGTTGAGCCTGATAATGGTGAACAGGAGGCAACCGCCGAACCTCGCCCTATCGTGTTTCCATTGCCGAGGCCTTACGTGGAGGATGTGGGAACATCAGCAGCTCCTGCTCGGCGCTACACGGCTCAAAACAGCCGACGCAAAAGCGAGCCCATCTCGAAGCTTCTGGCTTCATTTGATGACACATCGAGCATCACATCGCGACGACAGACAACAGGACCAGCATTCGAGGTATTCACGGACACCGACCCTGCGATCTCCACAAGACCGCCAAAGAAAGCGCGACTGTGTGAAGACGCAGTGTCGGAAGATGCCATCACTGCTAACCCCGAAAAAAGTAAGTTCTTCCCTCAGACCAAGGCGAAGAAGGCGGCAGCCAGGAAGTCGGAGTCTTTCATCATGTCGGATGACTCTATCGAGGAAGCTTTTCGGAGCGTTCCGGATGCTGTATGGAGTTCGTCAAAGGCTCGTCGTCGGAGCGGAAAGGTTCAGTTTGTCGAGGAGTCACCGTCCTCTGAACCAGTGTCTCAGGAGAAGGAACAGGAAGATTTGGAAGAGCCATCTCTTCCTGTGATGCCAAAGAGTACCACCATTGATGCCAGCAGCGATGCCGAGGACGAAGTGGAAGTTCCTGGCTCATCGTCGCAAGAGGCCATCACCAAGAAAAGTGTGAAATCTCAGACGCCGCTGGGCCCTCGGCTCCGGCAATTCTCGTATCAACCAGGTAAATCCGGTGCTCGCCTTGTCAATGGTCTGCCTACACCTTCCTCAACCCAAGAGAGATCTGCTGCGGTGCGTAGATCATCGTTGAATCCAAGCTCGCCCATGTTGACTCCGTTGCAACGCATGGGAGCCCGGGCACTGAAGCAAATTACACCCCGCGCCACGCCTCCTAGCAGCGCCCGCGCACGTAAATCAGGCAAGCCGAGCGAAACTCTCGGCTCCGTCCAGGTGGATCCCGCCGCCATTCCGTTGCCGTTGGCCGACTTTGCTGAAGTTAGAGCCCTGAACATGTCGCTTCAGGGGAGCGAGGATCAGATCATCCCTGAGAGTGATGGAGAAACCGAGTTGGGCACGACGGCCACTCGTCCGCGACTCAACTTAGCGCAGTACCTGTATTCGTGAGCCCCGAACTTGTGCTCTCGGGAGTGTAGGAGAAGCCAGATATGTGGTGTGCATAGCACTCGGCGTACCGGTAAGGAAGAAACCCGCCTGGAAAATGGGTGGGCTTGAATTGCACTATGGTCTGTTGTAACTAGGAAACGAGGAAAGATACCTAGGGGTCAGGAGTTTTTTCAGGCAAGGAAAGCAGTCATGGAAAGAGCAGGTTGAAGTTGATGAGGAGAACTTCCATTACCCGTTATGCGATAACATTGCCCTAATGGGCCATTCATTGATGGCCTTTGTCAAGAAGGAAGCTATATCACTTTAGTAGGCAATAAATAAACAATGGTAACCATGATGAAGAAATGCTGTTGCACCTGTCAAGACTCTGTCAGAAGACATGTCACCATCAGATCCAAACATGAATTTTATAGGTATATAGGTAGACGGGAGCGTGCTAGGAATGGCAAGTATCTCTCTAACCGCGATAAGATCGACGAGAGGTGCCAGGGCGGTTCACCGCCTTTGGCAGAATGCCAGAACCCCAAGCGTGAAAGTGTGGGGCAAGGTGCTGGGGAGCTCCACACTGCTGGGAACAATCCACTAAAATTTCACTGTAATCCACTGGCGAACAAAAATTCATCGAGACGGGAAACCAGTCGCTCGACCACAGCCGACCCGCCCTCCACTGTCTCAATTTTTCCATCTGGGTTTCGTTTCGATACCTCGACATACCACCTCGACCATTATTCCGCCCGCTCGTCATCACTCACAACCCCATTACAGCGAAATCCCGGGTTCGACTTTTTTGTCGCCTTAATCACCTAGGTCTCTCTCTATTTTAGCGACTGGCAATCAACCAGGTCGACTCGTACAAGCGAAAACCAGCGTGTGCAAAGATGGCGGATACCGATTTGCAGGTAAGCAGACCGGCGCTGGAATGCACACCACCGATACGGTGATACCCATGGGCTGGTAGTTGTGGCCAAACTGGGATGGCTAGAGTTCCGACGCTGACCATGCCGTCTTGCGATTGCGAACAGGAGCGCCTGCGTTCTCACGCCCAGGCCTTTGACGGTCTACTGTCGCTGATCCCAGCCAAGATGTACTATGGCGAGGACAATAGTGTACGTTACCCCCCCGTTGACTTGGCTATTCATCATAAACTCAACCATTGATGTTGGTGTCAAAATGCCTTCGATCGCGTCGCTGATCCCAAGTAACCCCGCCAACAGGATCAGTGGAAGAAGAAGAAGCAAACCAAGGAGCAGGCAAAAGCTGCTAAGAGGGGGAAGCTCGACCCCGACAGTGAACTCAACCGCAATGCCAAGGAGGTCATGGAGGAGCGCGCCCGCAACAAGCGCAAGCTCCAGGAAATGGAGGAGAGCAGCACTGAAGACAGCGACGTCGACGTCGAAATCCCTGGTGTTGAGAAGGAGAAGCCCCTCGAAGGACTGAAGAAGCGGGTTGTCAAGGACGATGCCGAGACAGAAGAGTCTGCGCCCAAGAAGCAGAAGCTTTCCGAGGAGGAGGTGGAGGAAGAGGAGGAGGCTGTCCCCGCTGAGAAGCCCTTGAGCAAGAAGGAGCAAGAAAAGGAGGCCAAGCGTCTCGCAAAGCTGGCCAAGCAGGAGAAGAAGAAGGCGCAGCTCGAGGCGAAACTGGGCAAGAGTGGAAAGACGGAAAAGAAGGACGACACCGCCGAAGAAGCCAAGCCTTCTACCGAAGCTAACGAGGACGACGAGAACGACGATATGGCTCCCATTGATGTGTCTGGTCTCGTAACAAAGGAGGATGAGGGCGAGTCCCAGGAATCCGCTCAATCTTCTGTTTTCGACAGCCGCGACAAGGTCGGTTCCGCCGAGCCCGCCAGCGCCAACACCTCGATCTCTTCCGCCGTTCCCCCATCGGATAAGCCCAAGTTCAAGCTTCCCGCCGATACCACAGTTCTTCGCGAGCGTCTTGCCGCCAAGATTGAGCAACTTCGTGCCGCTCGCAAGGTTGAGAAGGACGACGAGGGTAAGCCCATCCGCACTAGGCAGGAACTCATCGAGATGCGCCGCGAGAAGGAGGCCAAGCGTAAGGCCCACAAGCGCGAGCAGAGACAGAAGCAGAAGGAGGAGGAGGATCGGAAGCGGTCAGAGGCTATCGCCAGCTCGCGCAACTCTCCCCTAAGCATGCTCAGCCCCAAGGAAGATGTTGAGACCAACTTTGCTTTCGGACGTCTCGCCTTCTCCGATGGTGTTCAGCTTTCTCGTGACGCCGCCTTTGTCAAGTCCGACGGAGCCAAGAAGAAGGGCCCCACGGACGCCAAGTCCAAGCTTGCCAAGCTTGAGGCCAGAAGAAGCGCCTCGAGGCTTTGCCTGAAGATAAGCGCAAGGAAGTCCTTGAAAAGGAGACGTGGCTCGCTGCCCGCAAGCGTGCCGAGGGCGAGAAGGTTCACGACGACGAGCACCTGCTCAAGAAGGCTGTCAAGCGCAAGGAGAAGGCAAAGAGCAAGAGCGCCAATGAGTGGAGAGAGCGCAAGGAGGGCGTCGCCAAGGCCCAGTACGATAGGTCAAAGAAGCGCGAGGAGAACATCAAGAAGAAGCAGGACGAGAAGAAGGCTCGCAAGATGGGCATCAAGGTCAAGAGCGGCAAGGGCGGCAAGGGTGGAGGAAAAGGTGCTTCCAAGGGCAAGAGCAGGCCTGGATTCGAGGGCGGATTCGGTGGTAAGAAGAAATAAGCGTCGGATAAGGTGTTCAGCAAGGGGTGTTTTGTCTTTTTGGAGAGAGATGTTGATACCACTGCTGCTGCATAGCGGCAGATGCTCGGGAGGCTGGCATATCCTTTTCCCATTCTTCTGCCTTGTCGCTACGTACATATTTCTTGGGAGGGGGTAACAGGTGGTGTTTTTGGCGTTTGTTTTTTTTTCCTCATGGTTTTTCTTTTCTTTCTTCTTTGCACGGTCGGAATGGAAAAAGAGATTATATCACACGTACATATCACAACTGGACCAGATCACAACAAGCGGTTAACATGGCACGAGGCTGAGCAAGCCTTGTCTTTTGTTCTTTTATACTTAGCTAGCTTTTAGTAGTGGTGGCGAAGGGAGGAGGTAGGGGCTGGAAGTCCCCCTTCTTCTTCTTCAGCGAGGCAGCATCTTCAGGGAGTTAAAAAGTGATTATCAGCTCACCGAGTCTTTTTCTCTTTTTTTTGTCCGGTGACTGGAATTGGTGATGTGAGACGCATAGCTTCCCTTTCTTGCTTGACAAAACCACCATCTTTCAAGAACCATCATCTGATACCGAGGCGCTCCCCGGTGTAGGCGTTATATTTCAACTGTGAAATGAGGTGCTGTTAGTACTGGGTGGTCGGTTCCTACTGCATCCGCAATCAACGCACCAACACGGCGCCTGGAAGCCGAGGACATGATTAGGTATGCTACGCGATTTTATCATGATCGGAGCAACCCGTGTTCCGTTCCACAAGGGAAGCTTGGAAGGGGTTAATGACTTCATCCCTAGGTAGCATTGAACAAAGAAACAACAGCTGTATTCAAAACGTGGTCATTCGGAATATACAGGAAACACATAACCTAGGTAGCCATCTCCAACTGCATCCAAGTTTAAGGTTTGATAGAACCCCTTTGCGCCGCAGGTGAACTGGACCCTGAGATTGGCTCTTGACCCGATTAGACTCCATCCGCCGCGCGGACCAGGACGGGATCCCACATCTGGGCTTTCTTTGACCGCTGCACAAAACAGCGTCTGGCACTGTTGCGCGCTGCCTGTGCCAACCAACAGAGGGACCCATCGAGCACCAACCCGTTACCTACATACCCGACCGAGTCCACCACTGACCACTCAGCCTCAACCAAACCATCCCTCCCCCTCGTCGGTCCTGCTAGTGTAGAGGTAGCCAAGAGAACACCAACAGACTAGCGAAACGACAAACACTCGCATCATCAAGAGCCGCGCCGAAGAGCGGCTTCCCACCCCCCAGACGACGACAACAACGAAGGACGGACCTCCACGTTCGGGACAATTGATCGACCAGGCTACTACCTCTACTAGTTGGCCTTACCCTTTCCTCTGAAACACAGGCTACACCCAGGCCTACCGAATCCCCAATCCGCAATCCTAATCCCCACGTGTTACCGCGAAACCGAAATTATTTCAATTCCCCCTGTCCGCGAAAACACGGGGAAATAATACCAGTGCACATACGCCCATACTCGGCCGACCACATTCGCTTCGTGCCGCCCAATCATCACATCAGAAACAGTCCTCGACAAAAAAGAAGAAGAAGAAGAAGAAGATGGCATCAACATCAGGCTTGACCCGGCGCAGGGGCGCGGGAGGAGGCAGCAGCGACGTCGGCGGCGGCGGCGGCGGCGCTTCCGACACGAGGGACGTTGGGCCCGACACGAGCTACGAGACGGGCGAGAACGGACACAGGATTGCCTTCGACCCCCGCGACCTGAGCGAGAGCGCAGAGAGGAGCAAGCAACCCAAGCTAACGCTGATGGAGGAGGTCTTATTGCTTGGCATCAAGGATCGCGAGGTTTGTCTCCACGTCTCTCTTTCTCTCTCAGTCTTGCTACACTATTCCTTTATATGTTGTAGGGGCCTACCAAAGGGCTATCTTCTGACTATGGCTGGACTCGACATTGACGTTCGCCACGCGCTCCTTGGACTGTTTTCGTGATTCGGAATTCGGAACCTGGGCACGACGAGAGACGACATGGCTAACAAGACAACCCCCATCAGGGCTACCTTTCGTTCTGGAACGACAACATCTCCTATGCTCTTCGTGGATGCATTGTTCTCGAGCTGGCCTTCCGCGGTCGCATCAGCATGCAAAAGGACTCTTCCCGGCGGCGCTTCCCCTTGGCGGACCGAATTATCGAAGTCATTGACGACACTCTAACGGGCGAGGTGTTGCTGGACGAGGCCCTGAAGATGATGAAGACGAGCGAGAAGATGAGCGTCAGCTCCTGGATTGACTTGATGAGCGGTACGTGTTTGCGTTACTGCCCCATCTCCACTCCCCTCATGTCTATCGTACACACCCAAGCGGAAGCACACGTGCTGACATGACCTCGTTAATACCACAGGCGAAACCTGGAACCTAATGAAAATCGGCTACCAACTCAAACAAGTCCGCGAGCGGCTCGCAAAGGGTCTGGTCGACAAGGGCATCCTGCGCACGGAAAAGCGCAATTTCCTACTGTTCGACATGGCCACACACCCCGTGGTCGAGGGTGCCGCCAAGGAGGACATCCGACGGCGTGTGCGCAACGTGCTGACGCAGCGTACCGTCGTACTCACCCCCACCCAGTACCTGCCCGAGGACCTCGAGTTCCGGTACGTGCGGACAATCGCCATGGTGTGCGCGGCGCACGCGGCCAACGTGCTCGAGAACGCGCTGAGTACCCTTGGCCACGAGGCGAGGGAAAACGCCTTTTCCATGGCGGACGAGCTGTTGCTGCAGTATAGCCAGTGGCCGTTTGCGGCGAGGCCGTTGCCTGGTGGGAATGGTGGGGTGGGGGCGAACTTGCCACAGGTTATTAATGAGGTGCGTTTGTTGATTTCTTATCGAAGACGTTCTGGTAGGAGGAGGGAAAACACCATAAACCAAAGAAGAAGAAAAACCCGGGTGGACTATTCAAGCGAGAACTTTGGCTAACATTTGCTCACCAAACAAACAGGAGGTCAACAAAGCAAAGGACAAGGAGCTCCAGCTCGAAGTCGTGGCGGCTTGCTTGAGCGTATTCACTCGCCTTGACTCCCTGCTCTAGATGGCGCACGGCGGGAATTGTGAGAAAGCAAACAGCCCAGCCATTGAGAACAACAAGCGTGGGAGACACCCCGAAAAGCGAGAATGATGATGATGTGTTGTGCTAAGTGAAAGTCGGGCGGGGGAAGGAAGCCTATTTCACGATTACACTACGAACAAGGGGTGGGTGGTGGTGGGCGCTGGGTCTTCGAGCGAGCGAGCGGGAGGACAAGGGTCAGTCAAGGCCGGCCTTCCTGATCCAACAACACGGAGGACGCAGCGCATTTTACCTGATTCACTCTATCACACACCAGCAAAGCAACCGCGCAGAAGGGCTTACTATTTTACTTAATATCTTCACCTCGTCTCCTTGTATGGTAGGGTAGGTATGATGATGAACATTTTTTTTTTTAATTTTCCTCTTTTGGTCTCCCTCCCACTTACTCTCTTCGAGTGTCGAATAGGAGGAGGGCTGGTTGGAGATGGTAAGAGGAGGCTTGGGGTTTAACTTGGAGGATATGAGAGGATTGGTGGTTAGGTAGGCAGATGCCGATGGACAATGAGGCGAAGCGAAGATAAGAAAGAAAAAAAAAAGAAATATGACAATGAAGGGATGATGAGTGCGTCGAATGGGGCGAAAGCGTAGTAGTGTAGTGGTCTTACCCATTGATTGATTGATTGATGCTGCACGTTTTCTGTACGTCTACTTCACCTCTTACTTTATCATGGAAGTAATGGAATATGAACAGGATTAGGTTAGAGAAAGACGGCGGCGGTAGCCCATGGCAACCAAATCAGCCAAATTTTCAGTGATTGATACGAAAAAGACATATGCTTCATGTGTTCAGTCGTTTAGCCAGATGTGTGTGTACCCTGACTTTAAATCCATGCTGTCATCTAGCTATAATGATTCACTCCGCTATTAAGCTCTTCACCTCACATATGATATCGAACAGCGACAGCCCACTCTATACACACACATACACACACATATATTTTTATAATGTCATGGCGACCTGTAGATCTCGTCTAGGCCGTAGGGTGATTTACGAGCCTCCTCTTTGAAGCATTTCCAGCTCAACCGCCGAGACCGATCCTGTTGTTCCTGTTCAAAAGTAAAATTATAGTGCGAACTCCCAAAACCCGTTCCATCCATCCCCTGTACCAAGAAAAGGAAAACCGAAAAGCAAAGCGAAACTGATGGAAAAAAAAAAAGAGAAAGAATCCCAGCAACAGCCAGCTTCCTATGCATCGACGCCGTCGTCCCCTTCTATACAAGTATATCCTGCCCTCTTGCTGCTATAAGAACAACTCCACATAGCCAATCATACAGCCCCTCACTCACTCCCTCTTTCCTAGCATACACACACATCTCATCCCATTCTGGACCATGCACCCTAAAGAGAGAGAGAATCTCTCTTCCTCTCTAAGCCGCGCGAAGTGCAAAATCTACTATCCCTTCACCCTTACTTGGCAGCGTCCGCAACCTTTGCATCCTTTTCAAAAATCCCGTCCATACTCCAATCCCCCGCCTGCGCCCTCTTGAGCACCTCCCGTCCCTTCTCCGTCAGCGCCGGTTTACCGGCCTTATCGGTCGCCGTCACGAAGAAGACGGGCTGCCAGCTTTCTCCCTTCTGTTCGCGGTCGCGAGCCTTTTCTCTTTGGGCCTCCTCGAGCTCCTGCTTCAGCGTCGTGGCGCGAGAAAATTGCTTGGCATGGATCGCCTCTGTCACTTTACCCCAGAGGGTGAGGGACTCGTTGGGGAGTTGCTGCTCGGTGGGCGGGAGGACCTTGGGGGCCACGGAAAGAGGGGCGATATCGATTATGGTTGTTTGTTGATCAGGAGGGTGGGATTCCTAGGGAAGGGGGGAAAGAGGATATTAGTACGGGTGGGATGGGATTGGATTGGGGGAGGTGAACATCATGACGAAACTTACCAAAGGCTTGGGACCAACAGTAAAGACCACCTTCTCCTTCCAAGGACCACCGAGACGCACCAGAATGTCCTCCTGCGGTACATCCTTGATCTGCATTTTGTCGTCGTTTTCAGGGTCGTACTTGAAGATGATTCCCTCGACCTTGTTCGTGGTCCGGCCCAGCCAGCCGTCGTCGTAGTAGCGGAGAATCGCCTTGAGCTTCGTTTCCGGGCAGGTGATGTAGGCCATATCGCCGACCGTGACGCTAAGCGCACCACGGAGGATACCTCCAAGGTGAGCAGGAGGATGTGTCAACTGGTATGTCTCGTGGTTCCTCTTCTCCAGCGTGATGAAAATGCCAAGATTGTGCTCGCCGGGCATCACTTTGATCGAGGTGCCGGTGAACTTGGCTGTGATCTGGTCGAAACCCTTGGCGTGCAGGCCCTTCTCGGGGCAGTCGATATAGAACGCGCTGACGGGAGGGTGGTGAGACGTTTGCTCGGTCAGGTAGGAGATCCTGACGGGTTTCGACGGTTTCGGGTTCGTGGCGGGCACGGATACTGTAGATGCGGCGCGGGAGCTGCCGGATTTGACACTCGAGGGCCGGCTGATGGTGTCCTCTACACCCTTGGTGTTGATCCTTGGGGCATCATCATCTGTTTCCCAGTTACACTAGGCCAATCAGTCAGCTTTTTGCCGCCCTCTGATCCATGGTTGAAAACTTACCCTGAAGAACTCCCCCAAGCAAGAGTTATATGGCTTGCAAGGCTTCCCCTTTGCATATTTCAGATCCTTGGTGAACCAGAACCGCAGCACCTCCAGCATACGATCGACCGGTTCGTCTGCGGTGCCAATCGCAACAAAGGCGTTCGGCGCATCGAGATAGTTCCAGTATTCGAGGTTGGGTGTTGGCTCGAGAAGCTGCGACGGAAGAGAGAAGCGTACAGAGGCAAGATCGGCGACACCAATGAATCTAGGTGATGGGGACATACGGGATTAGCAACTGTATCGTCGTACCGAAAGACGCCAAGACACCGCTTTGGGCAATGACACCAGCATCGCCGGTGTTGGGCTTGCACATGCGCAAGTCTTTCACATGATGGCGAGCGGGCGCTTTTCAACCCTAGGGCGCGAAGCTTGCTTTCCCCATGCGCGCGTCTGGTGGCTACTCACTTCCTTAGAATGGAGAGAAAGGTCGACAACTTGTTTCCATCGCTCGGATGCTCCTCCGCCGCAGGAGCACTACCATCTGCGGGTGCGGCAGCGGGAGCTGGCGACCTGCCCGTGAATGCGGAAAACATGTCAAAGTCTTTCCCAATCAAAGTCTCCCTTCACTGGTCGATAATTGGTGACAATCAAATCGGGCTTCGTCTTGAAGTCCGACACCGGACTAGTCTCGTTCGATGGAGCGGGTGGGAAGAATGGGCAACAAGAAGCCTTCGGTTTGGGTCTCTTGTGTCGTCGCGAGGAGGGTTGGAAGAGGTGATTGGTGATCGATGCTTTTGATGGAAACAAAAGACGGGAGGTCAGTTACCGGTAGTAGACCTAGATGCGCTCGAAGACACAAGAGAGACACGCACTTAGCTCTCTGCTGTCGGCCGTGTATGATGACTGTCGGAAGTTGTTGGGATTCAGGAGTCGCCTCAGTTTCCGCCACCGGCGTGCTTGGGAGTTTTAGCGGTGCAGCAACAGCAGAATCATGACAAAAAAAAGATCCAATACGAGCACCTCGACCGCGGCGCCTTGGTGATTCACTGTCTGGCTGGATAGGATCCAATGGTCTTCGGTTGGCCTGACTGACTTTAGGGGCGGGCGGCGATGGGGGCGGACAGCACGTCGGCCAATGCGCTGACGTCCTGCGCTGTCACTGATAAGCGATAAGACAGGGGTGTGGACCCGCTACTTTTTCCAGAGCCTCGACTGCCCGCACTTTGTCTCTCCTGGTCCCGTCTCGCAGGGGTCAAGCACCGATGCCAGAGAAGACGCTCGGCTTCAATGGGATAAGCGTGGAGCGGTCAACAAGCACTTGTATCCGTCCAATGGTTTTTGTTGGGTTTGTGGAATATCTTTACTGCTTCTCTTCACCGTCTATTATCGCCTTTCTGTACCCCTATCTATCTTCCCTGACGGTGTGGCAGCGAAAAGGAGGTGGTAGGTATATAGTGACGACGTCCTTCATATTGATGAAAGCGTCCAAACTCAGCACTCTTGTTACGCCGGACTACACTTGCCAATTCTAGTTTGCATCAATCCTTGACCGGCCAATCAATTTGTCACGAGTTAGACTCGAGGCTGATTAGTGGCAGATGTCCATTTGTTGGGTGGCCATGTTCGTCACAAGGTCAATTACATCCGAATTTCTTCATCATTGAAACTGTTGGTATTGAGCACGTGCATACGCGGATCATCCGTGAGGTATCTCGTAGTGCTACTGTGTTGGAATAGCACTTGATTTCTTTTGTATTGGTAGTGAGTGAACCTTGTCTTCATATTCTTGATGATTGATTGCGAAAACTCAAGAACAAAGATGGTTCGTTAGTGATCTGAGGGCGTCGAAGGTATATACCGTCGTTCCGGGCTGAACTCAACTCTTACGTGCCATCACGAATATAGTATTCGCAAACGTCCTCCAGCAATTGTGAGTGTCAGCGAACCACCGTACCTTCACACATACCTAGCCTCTTCATCCCAGTTGGTATTTATGGTCTCACAGGTCTCACGAGGGAACCCAACAGCAAATAGCTTGCTCTGAACTCCAGAACCTACAATGAGAGCAGTGTCCACTCACATGCTCAAAATGAGACAGTCCGAGTACTTTCTCTGGTGATGCTCCATTAGTGTCGTAACAACTTGTCTCTCACTCCCACTCTCCTACAAATAGTTGCACCCGTTTCACATCTAGCCTTCTGGTCATTGGCTTAGACCACCAATTCACCATAAGCTCTCCATAACCTCATCAGGATTACCAATCACTCCATCCTCAAACACGCAAAAACAACCGTCGCCATCTTACCATTCGCTTTCGGCTCGGAGCTCGTCTCACAAATAATCCTTGCCAGCAATTGCCTTGGTGAAGCGTCACAAAGGAAAATGCCGGATGCCCTTCCTTACTGGTAGGCAAGGCCATGCCAGGCCAGGCAAAGGAGGCCCAAAGCAATGATGAGATGGAAATCGTCTAATGGGTGTACTTGGACTGTTAACAAATCAAACAGCACAGCGAAGAGAAAAGGCAGAGTAGGGCCAGAAGGGGGAGAACCCCACAAAATGTCAAGAGGTGACGGAATGGAAGGAACGAAAGAGGAGCAGAAAGCACGGGGCAGACCGAAAGAGTAGAGAAGACGGAAGGAGCAACCACACTGGAAAGTCTTCAAGAACAACTTGGAATAGGTAGGTACCCAGGCGGCCTGCACCACATGCGGTTTCAGTCTCGTCGACGGTGAATCCAGAAAGAGAGGAAACAACGGACAAGACGCTCCCGCTCATTCTGCCGTTAACAAAAGGAAAGTAACTAAAAGGGACAAAGACAAAGTACCTACGTAAAGAGCACAACAGGCATAGGTAGAGGTAGTTTTAACATCCCATCCCGCAGACAAATCTTTGAACATTGGACTGGACACTCAGCCCGGCACGGCCTGTTACTGAAGATAATTGTCTACCGGCCGAGTACTCGCAGGGAAAGGACGCAGAGGATCCAATATCCGACCTGATGTTTCGGTTCGGCACGCCGGAGCCGGAGATGAAGCCGGGACCTTCCGTGGCTTCGCGGGAATGAGGGCACTGTACAGCCTTCAACGCCGAGTCGTGTCAAAATCAATATGCGACATTGGAAGTTGAAGTTGGTTTGACGACTTGCTATACAATTTTCGTTTGTTTGTTAACGAGGTGCCTTTGTTGGAGGAGAACAAGGGCAAAACAAGGGCACTCTAAAGGTCTAGTCTATTGGCTCCAGGAAGAGAAAACTGTTCTTCGCTTACAGAGCTTCGACAACAACCATGGCTTTCAAACCTATCCTCGCTTTTCAACACGTCAAGATATCGATTCACAGCTCCGATCACCGAAAGTCGCGACCGCTTTACTAAGTCGAGTAAGGTCTGGCCTTTTCCTTACCACGCTCAAAACACAAACCAAGGCTGGCATGTGCGCCCTACGAGGATATGGTTTGGGTGTCAAGTACACAAGGTTGGATCCTGGGTGTGGACTCTTCCCCCCCCCCCCCCTGATGTCTGATGTTTGGGAGAAGCTGGGAAAGGCCGCTGCCCTCAGCGTCCCCGTCACCCAGGACGTTCAGGAAAGTCACGAGAAACGAAGGTGACCCAGCCAGCATGTGATAAAAGGTACCAATGTATGGGAAATAGCCCCCTTCCGGCGAACTACATTACTGCCATGTCTCGGGGAAAACCTGGGACTCGGGATCTGGCTGATTCTTCTGTCGTGTTCGAGCACACATATTGAAGCATTACAGACTGCACGAACCTCTCAAAATGCAATCAACCGCAAAACACCTCATCAACATTCTAGCCCTTTCCGTTCTGTGAGCCTAGATACAGTTTGCCCGCCAAGCTCTGCCTGACCCCCGAGTTCCCATCTCTCGGAGTCATCGCGGGATGTGAAGTCGCTAATAAAAACAGAATTCTCGAGCATCGAGCTTAAGCGCTGCGCATGTAACCAGCGCCCCACGGCGTTTGATACTTTAACATTATACATGACTCGAAATTAGCCTCGGATCGCCTCCCTCTATGAGCGCCGGATGGAGGGGCAGATCTGTACAGTGAAAGCCTGTGCCTGTACGTTAAGGGGCACCAAGTTAGAGTGGTGGACAACGTCCTCGAGTCTTAACTAACTGGACAGACACATCTGCTGGCATAAGTATGCCGGCTGATGGAGCGCTCGTACACGCCCTGTCCGACGCTCGGTACGAAGATTGTGGCAAAACTTCGCGAGTCTCCATAGTACATGTGTGAGGGATTAAACTCCATCGTTTCCCACGCAGATGTAAGGCAGATCCAACCATGCACACTGCGCGAGTTTCTTGAAATCCCTCAGGTTCCTGAGGAATCAATCACTATTTGGAACATACTCTACAGCTTGCCTACATGTTCCTGTCTGTTGGTTCTGGAAGACGCGCGGTTAGGGATTGATAGGGATACGGTTGCGGTCAATATCAGGGGAGACCTTCTCCCATGATTGGGGAAGCCCCATCCAGCAGTGGCGGGTGCAGGCAGAACGAAGGCAGACACCTTGATAGATATAGGTACATGTCTAGAGGTACATGGCCGGCATATAACATATCCCCCCGCCTCTTGTCAAACTCGCAGCTGCATATAGTTGCCTTCGTGAAAGTGAAAGCAATGTGGGCTCGCGAGACCCATCTTGTTAGCCATACCGTAGAAACTCGGGAAATTGACAAAAAGCTAATGCCTAAAAAACCTGGATATCAGGCAGGGTGCTGGCAGATCTGTAACGCTCGAGTCCAAACCTGTGATGTGGAACGCAGGCAAGATAGTGTTGGGCAGTATTGAAGAGCCTTCACTAACTGGGCGGACATATGTACAGGAGCACGCTGCTTCCTGTGCTTACTGTCGAGCGCTCAAAGAGGGATAGCTTTTTGCCAATTTCCCGAGTTTCTATGGTAGTGTCTTTGCATGCGTTTGATGGGGCACCAAGAGCATAGAGGTACCTACGACTTTTCCGCACTCAACTGCAAGGCACATGCATAGGTGCTCTACCTACTATGCACGGAACTGAGAAGGTGAACTTCCGTGACCAAGCCATGGATGATAACTTCAATATTAGGTACGAGAAAGAATTCGTAGGATCGGATGGAATATATTGTGGCAAAGGGCGTATGTGTACACCTAAGGCATCGCAACCCCAGAGCGCATTAAAAGAGGGGGAGAGGGGAGGAATACATGCACGTCAAATATGTAGTCTAGGTTTTGAGTTGCATAGAGTATGTGTTGAGTTGAGTGACGAAACCCGCTAACGGTGTCTGCAACATGGAGTGATTTTTTATTTCTTTGGAAATAGGTACCTTACTAAGGACATGACAGCATCACGCATGCATTAGCAAGCACCGTGGTGACCCGGTACTAAGGTACCTACCTAGACTAGAGTTGATGAGTTACAGGACTCCGAAATCCCATCTGGAGGCTGAGCAACGCGGAGTTTATTCCTACCTCTACAAATGTATGAACCTACCTATATCTGTTATGCGCATGCAATCACAATAAATTTGCATTCCTAATATTTCCCTAAGCCCTTTTCCGGGTTGTAAAATCCAGGCAGACAAAGGGAGAGAAAGCAGCAAAGAGTATACCGCATTATCTCTAGCGCAGGACCTCGCCTACTCGAACGTCGTATGGTGTTGAGCCTTCAAATTTAGGAGCGTCTATACCCATACATTAGGAACTGCGTGGTTGAGTGCCTCACATATTATGTTGGTCTACTCTTTTGGGTACATTATGTGCAAGTCAACAGCCTCTACCCATCGCGTGGCATATACGAATTTAGGTGCACTGTAGACATCTTGTCTGCAGGATTTGACGTTTACTAGAGCAGTATCTCACCCGCTTCAAATTCGCGTTCTTGATCGTCCATGAGATCTGTGACGGGCTGTAACAATTCCCATTGTCCGACATCCATAGTCACTCGACTTTCGACAAATTAGAAAGGCACCGTACCTAGAAATGCCCTGAAGTTTAAAATGATCCTGTCCGATTAAGAGTGTCTAGCTAAAACACACTTGCCTTCTAACACCTACAAAGTGACTGTCTTGAATAGTACTGGCCGGTGTTAGACTCGCCACTGTGTAATTGTGATGTTCTCCAGTCGGCTTCCTACAGTAGAGGTACTATGTTGCCTGTTGGACGATGTGGAAAGAGTAAGTTCGGTCGAATAGAAGCGAGGAGCTTGTGACTATCAAAGCTCATTACAGTTGATCTTCTCGCGGGCTAGAATGAGAAGGCGTGGCTAGAGGTAGACGAATGCCCCGCCTACTGCGTACAAAGTAGAACTACCTCCGTCTAGTTCTGCGTTTACCATATACTACCGTATAATTTCGAAAGCGAGGTTCGGGAAGGCACTGTTTGCGCAGGTATAAGCAGGGTTAAAGGTGTAAAGAAGCAGCAAGAAGCATTGATGTACATAGGTAGTTGACTGACCCCTTTAACCCTGCTTATGTCTGTGTGAAAAAGCGCCTTCCTGAAGCCCGATCTCGAGTAATGCGGTATATGTCCATGTCCGTTGAAGAAGGAACCGCCAACCGGAAGTCCGTTGTAGGTAAATTCAATTCCAGGCTGCCATGTTGCCAACATGTACTGTAATTCTTACACATCGATAGGTACCTACATATGTATCACTAAGAACAGCAATGGCAAAGTGGAGAAAGTCCCATATCGGGGAAAGATCGAATGGGAAAGTTTGCAGTCCTCAGATGGGAAAGTTTTTTTTCTCTTTTCTTTATCTTTTTTTCTTTTGCTTTCCTTGTGATAGGAGAATGTTGCCGAGCCGACCAACCACTCACAGCGATAGAGAGACATCACAACGAGGGAAAGAAAAAAATCAGATCTGCTCCTCTACCATAGTATTCCGTTTGCCGATCACCGCCGCCCTTCCTGCTTGGCACTAAAAATAGAGAGGACCCGGCTCCTTGGCTTTTTGCTCGAAGGACGAACGAGCCGAGCAAAGTCACAATGGAGTGGATAATTACACTATGTAGCGTGCAGGTATAGTGTATATGTACATACACAGCTTCATGCACGTGTGTAATGTATAATAGCTTCTGCAAGTCAGTACACATCGTGACACGTGATTATTGGGACGGATGTGTTATCGGCAGCGAAGATAGACACTTCAGTTGTCAACTACACCAGAAGAATGATATGATGTTATGCACGTGTTGATCATTCCCCAAACATTGAAAGACCTTGACGTAGGTACAAAACCACAGTTGCAACCTTAAGATCAAAGAGGTAAAGTAGCCGTTGAACCACTTTGGAGGGCACCATAGGAGCGTTGAAAACAGCGGCAAAAATCGAAGGTAACGGAAAGTATGGAGATGCTCGTAAGACACGCCTTCCGTAGAAGACGAATGGGAGGAATAACCGACCAAGTCCGGCTGTAACGAAGCATCTGTCAACGCCCTCAGTGTCGCGAGATATTCTAGATGCCTCGGACGTGAGTCCCGAGTTTACAATGTCTTGTTCATTCAGAGCTTAACATCGGTATTCGATTTAGTGGGATATCCGAATTTTCACTCGGATTATTCAACAGATTATTTCCCCATTCGGTAAGGGGCCTGTCATCCCATGTGTTGACACACATCAGCGGAATCCGTCCGATCTCGATTTCGAAAAATGATAGTTCCGGGCCGGTAGCTAGATTACTGCCACTGTGTACTGGGCTTTCCGAGCCCGTGAACTGATAACGGGCAACTGGTGGAATCCCTATGCAACAAAGACTTGCACTAGTCTGTTTGGCAAGAAAAGAGATGAAAAGGGATTCGCGATGGACCTGTAAATTGCAAGACGCGACAGTCCACGCGAGGGCGATTTCCGCCCCTTCTTTGTCCGTAATTCATACATAGGTACTGTAGCGCTAAGTAAGTAGCATCTAGGTAGGGTTGCGCGCGTGAGGGGGCTTGATTCCAATGTCCGTTACCGGTAACGTAGCGATGTCCGTTGTACCCCCACGATCAGAGGACAACGGACCATGTCAGAGCCTCATAGTGCAATATGTGAATTTACAAGCATGCGAAGACCCGACTGGTGAGTTTCTGTTCGCGTCTCTTTTACACAGTGACTGGTTGAGTGACTGAAAGGGGAAAGAGATCATGGTAAGGCTGACCAGATGGGCCTGGCCCAGCTTTGCTTCTGCTGGTCTTGATCCTAGGGTACCTACTTCTATGTTATGTACGTACCTCTTTCCTTTAAAACCGTGGACCGGGATATAGGGATTATAGCCCGATCGAAAAAGACATGGATATGTGGACGCCGGAGACGTGAATGCCGATCGGACATTGTTACATAGAAGAAGAGCATTGTGAATCAAAATTGTCTAATCGCAAGCAAGCCTACCTATGGGAGTATTGTTCCGAACAAGAACATGAGGTAATCCGTCTTTCGCAAAGAGAGTTGAAGAGAACCGTGTGCGCATTGAAGCTGTGGGCCACTTGAATGTGTCTTTCTGTGATGAACGGTGCGTGGTGTTCCTCTCGTAGAGGTAGGTAGGTAGCTTCTCGGATGGACGTGGGTGGTTGATAAGAGCTGATTCGCAAATTGAACAAATGGTGGTGAAGATGTGCGTCTGTCGCTTGCGTGCCCCGCCCCATTCTCAGGCAGTCGTGTAACGTCGCACTAAGACCGCGCGCGGGTTGTAGTGTACACTAAAAGGCTGTAGCGTAGGTACGGGTACCCTGATCGGCAAGGAGAAAGCTCAGAGAGACAATCACGCCGGGGCAATTCCTGTCAAGTGCACAGCGCGTTTCAGTTCCGTTGTGTGAAGTTAGTTGTCAGGTCGAATTCAGTGTGCGAGTCGGAGCGTTCGACTTTGCGGGCCATCCAAGTGGGACACAGTTCCCGCCATTTCATGCCGTGGTTCCTTACGGTACGCCAGTTTCTAGTGTACGCAGTAGGTACTGTAGTGTAGGAGCTGCCCTTGTAAGACGGGATGCTTGGATGCCATTTCCAATTCGCCCAACCCCAGTTGAGCCGAGCGAGCCTAGTGCAAGTGCGAGGAACCTCCCCACGGTGACGTCATAGGCTCAACCCCACAGGGCTCCGAATGAATCCTTCGGAAAAGGCGGTAAACTTCACCTGACAAAAGGTGTTCCTCCATTCTCGATAGAAAGCCATTTTTGGAATGGATGCCCAAAGGGAAGGTCAAGATGAGTGGAAAGAGAAGGTATCTTTTTGGCCCAGATTGACGGGAACTTGGAAATGGCAACGCTGAACACCACTAATCACGGGATGTATCACCGTCAGACAACAGCCGGAGGTGGCGTGCGAGCACTGTACCTGAACTGAACGATGGGATGGAAATGGGAATTGGACTGAAGTTCTCGCGACTCTCGCATTCGAAACACTCGGTTCCATCAGTCGCAGCTGGACCCAGAACAGCGGAAACTGCCCTGGAGGACTGGAGAATGGTCCACCCGCAGTATAGTGTACATCAGTCCTTGTGAAGTTGTTAGTCTGTTACATGCCTACGTGTTCTACATCTTATTACAAGATGGGATCCATTAGGTACCAACAGCCGCACGCAGCTGAAACCTCTTATCCTAGCTCAGGACCGCCAGAATCACCTAAAACCTCTCCTCCCTAGCTTCTATAATTGGTAAAGTAACAAGGCATGTACAGGGCAGTTTGTCCCCCCTGCTTAGAGCCCCTGTTAAGTACTAGGCTAACGATCTCTTCAGGACTAATGTGTGCCCCTAACCCGGAGAAAAAGAAAGAAAGAAAACGGAAAAAAAAAAAAAAAAAAGACAACGAAAAAAGACATTGCTGCGCGTCAGACGAGTATGACGTCATTTCCTCAGCCACGGCTCCAGAGCGCTTGAGAAGGTCGCATCTTGAGCCGCGGCTACGGCTATGTATCAGGCGATGCTACTGCCTCCTCAAGTTGTGTTCCCCCTGTTTCGGGTTCAATCTCAGTCTCACGCCCAACCTCATCTCAGCGCGATGCGGGGGAAAATCACGACTCTGTAACGATTGATTATTACGGTAACCGTTGACCGATCCGGCGGAAGGTCGGAGTCGCCCGAGCACGGCAAACGGGCTACTCTTCGGTTATGCGCCAAGTGATGGCGTCAAAGGGAAGATTTTCGGGGACAACGCACCATGTTTTTGGCCTTTTTTTTTTTTGTTTTTCCATATGCCTCGGCTTTCTCTTCAATTTTTTTTTTTTTTTTCGGCCCACCACTCCATTGCAATGTCGTGATTTCTTCGCGATCGATGTTCGACAAGGTTTAGCTTAGCGGGCTCTTTTGATTTCACACGCAGTGGGCACGCCGGGCCGGAGCCTTTCTCCCCAAAGCGGGCCTCCCCCAATTGGGCCCCTTAACGCATCCTACCTGGAGCCCACCACTTGGCGTTTTCATGCAGCGGAGACGAACGAATTTGTTCTGGAGAATTGGAGTAACCATGACGTCATGCTTTAGTGCGAGGCTGACCGACCACAATTGTGAATCCGGTGTTTTGGGATCGCGAAGCCGGAGGGATGGACAGCATTTTCGAACGTTCTTTGTAGCCGAAGTGGCATTGTTGCGCGCCGGCCGGCCGGCCGACACCTTTGAGGAAATGGACCCCTCCCGGACGCGTCAGCCGGACTATGGAAGTCGGGCGCTGTGTGGGGCTTGAGTCCAGACGGGGCTGGCTTGTCCGTGTAGTGTTGCGTAGAAACGGGAGGGCTGAGCAGGAAAATCTCAACCGAAATCGCGGAAATCGCTGGGCGTGCCCGACGGGAGGTTTATCTTATTGGACCCTACCTGCAGTAACCTTGCACGAGCCCTGCTGCCGCCGCTCACCTGCGTGAACCCTCTTGACCCTCCAAGCATTGTGCCGTGCGAATGCGGTTTTTGTCTGTTGCTGTTGATTATGCCTTTTCCTACGAAATCTTTTACAAGTTTGCCCATGTGCCGGTAGTATCGTGGTGCCAGCCATCCACCAGCTGTGCAGCGTTCTCACAACAAAGTTGAAAGTGAGCGACTCCGAAGAAGCTGTGAGACTTTGATTCAGTCGCCCGAACAGCGTGGGCAGATCGGTAGATATATCGAGATGCATATATGCTACACGTCGGAGCTAGATTTTGCGATGGATTCGAGATTGTCTATTCGGACAATATCCAATAGCTGACCAGAGCACAAAAACGTTCTGGAAGCGAGACACTGATCGTAGATTTCATAACGGTTTGTGCACGGTCATTGATCTCTCCCCTTTCTGTCACAGCTTTCCAGTCATAGGTACCTCGGCACGTTGCTTTTGGCTCCGGTTGAGAGGGTCACTCCCATTTCGAATTTCCCAGTGCAATGAAGAAATCGGTGGCAGAACTTCCAGAACCACCTGCGCCTTAGACAGGCCAAGATCGACGCTCGTCCCGAACACGGGTCTTGCCAAGACGATTGTCAATGCTTCCCCTAATACAGCCCCTGGTTATCTTTTCGTTGCTTCTGGCGGCCCAATGTCGAAGAAAACCATAACGTGGCTTGAAAGGGCACATGTGCGACGAGAGGATAAAGCACCCCCCCCCTCTTCTTTCTCCTCCTCCCCCCGCACATGCAAATGGTCCTCCCCTCCCTTGGTGCTAAGAAAAGAGAAAAAGTGTTATCGATAGTACTCTCTCAATGAGGCCATTTGGCTCTCAAACTATTGACCTTCGCAATTGTGGTGCGATTTCGGTAAAGTCCAGGACCCCAGCATGTTCCTCGTGAGAGTGGAAGGGAGAAAAAAAAAATAACGCCTGTGACGTCATTGAGCTTGTGTCAATTTTGTCGTGGTGTCCGTTGTGGACTCCCATCTCCGCTGGTCTCGTCTGTTTTGGGCATCCAACCGTCCAGCCAACCCCTGGGATCCGATCGGACACACACAATCCACCCCCGGCCGGCGCTGGGAAATGTGGATTCGGACCAGGGCTTGTTGTTGACTCCTCGCTGTCCTCGGGACTCGCTTTGTAAACTCACAGTGTGCGTGCTCTACGGTTCCAACGGTGCATCGACGATGACAGAGGGAAATTTCGGGGAAATCTCGCTAGAGGTTTTTTTTTTTTTTCTTCTGACCGCAAGCAAATCCCGACTTGGGGAGGAAGTGCTGTCCAAAATTGGGCTGCCATGCTGCCACATGAAAAGGTGTTATTGCTGTTGTAATTATTATTGCCATCATTATTGTTGTTGTTGTTGCTGTTTATACGCAGTATTGTAGTGGCTTTTGTAAGTGTGTGTTGTTGGTTGGGCGGGCAGGCAGGCTTACCTCTTGAGAGCATCGCGGGGTCTAGATCCGGGATCCAGACATCGCGGTTAGGTCGAGCCGCCGAGATGATATGGGATCTTGAAGATCGGAGAACGGCCATCCAGTCGTCGCGATTTGGTGCAGCCGAGACAGGTCGCAAATCCGACAACACCTGTGGCGACAGCTTTCAAGCCACAGAGTCCGGGCTGATCTCGAGAACACTTCAAGGACACATCAAGGGACCTCGCTGGACCAATGCTTGCGTGCCTGCATTCGATCGAGATTGACAGTTGACCAGATTGCACGACTGGAACCCAGACGGTCCAGCACAGCCACGGGATTAAAAATTTGGCTCACTGGAGAAGTATCGATACCTGCGTTCCGGAAAAGGTCCGGATATCAGACGGCGGCTCAGGGCACCTATACACACTAATAGTGAGTCCGCTCATACGTCAAGGTCTTCAGTCTAGGTTCGGGCAGCTGTTTGATACCGG
This sequence comes from Neurospora intermedia, assembly GCA_037102815.1. Classification (NCBI taxonomy): domain Eukaryota; kingdom Fungi; phylum Ascomycota; class Sordariomycetes; order Sordariales; family Sordariaceae; genus Neurospora; species Neurospora intermedia. The sequence continues at coordinate 2,728,411 of BTPP01000007.1, forward strand.
ACAAAAGTGTCCTCTTGGGCATTTGACTGTTCCCCGACTTGTACCTCATCAGGCATGCTCCTAGGATCTTTCTCACCGCCAAAATGCGCTCCGTCGTCGATGTGTGGTGAAGCCTTTGTCACTGCAGTAATTTGGCATATGCCGTAACAGGCAGACGGTTGAAGGCGCCTGGACTCCACAGGAGCATCCATGAACGGCCCAGCGTGGGGATTGAAGAGTGGATAAGTTCTAGTAAGTGGTAGCAGGTAACCCCTCCTTAGCAATTTCGGCCTGTGCCGGTAGCGTTTCGGCGCTCAGTGACCATCGGGATTCGTTAACGACCATCGGGGCATCAGCTAACGACCGACTCATATCACAAAGACGAGGATGCGGGTCGATTATGCACGTGCATGATCAATAACACTACCCAATAGTCCAAAACTAATTTGCTTTTTTGTTTTTTTTTTTCTTCTCCGTCTCATGATTATGAATGGCCGCGGGGGACCGCCTACCTACCTTACTGTTCACACCGGTATCGCAAGCCAAATCTACCAAACTAACCAAACTATAGCTTTGTACATGGCCAGCTCGACACCACAGTATAGGTAGGTATCGGATAGGTAGATGGCTTACAAACTAGATGTGCTGCATAGGTAGGTACGGATGTCTTCGGCACCCGGCTATATAATCCACAGAACATCCATGCGAAAAACCATCGGGATCTGAATGCAGTATTCCCGCTTATGTGCTCGGGCAGAAAGGTTAATCCATCCTCACCACCGAACGCTTATGACCCTACAGACATATCAATGGTCTCTGTGTCATCCCCATGTCCAGTCCCAACATTCCAGGCGACTCCAGTAGATTGGTTATTGCTGTAAAGACGTCTGAAGCATGGCGCAATATGTCGCCGCATAACAGCACACAGCTTGGAGGCAACACGTGTATGCAGCGAACATGCCGGACTGGACCCCATGCCTGGCTTTTTGCATTCATCTGATTCGGGGCGCGAACCAGCTGTCACCCCGAAAAGAAGAACATAGGCCTCACCTGAAGATGTCGACCCAAATCGACCATCCAATTGTACACTTTACCATGGCCGCATTCATTGGACTTATGCATCGGTATCCTGTGGCCGGGGGGGATTGCTTGGCCCCCTACACTAAACCCATCCACCCCTCTTTCTGTCCTCCGCGAGGTCAGCCATAAGCGGCCATCAGCCAGACGGGTCATTGTCCGCCGAGTCAACCATCAGTCCCCCCCGGCGGTTGGCTCCCATAGCTCCCTTCACACCATCGCATTACTTCTTCTTTGGGCTTAGCGAGGTGTGAGTGAAGTGCGAAAGCGACCGATGAAACTGATGACAATGGGACCGGTCTGAGAGAAAGAGAGCCTGACTCCTCCGTTCTGTCCGTTTCTCCTCACCCAACTCGGTCCATTCTGATGGCTCCTACCAGATACCTTAGTCCTTCCGAGTCGAATCATTTTGGTGTACTGCACTCTCACTTCTTGGCTTGTAAAACACTGCATCTTGTCTTCTATCGGTAGGCGGCCTCTCAAAGTTTACTACGACCGGCAGGCGAACTTGGTCGTCAGCCGTGTCCATGACCACACCTACATAGGTCTCTTTCTTCTTAGTAGCAAGAATGGAGGGGTGAACACTGTTTCCTGTCAAGTCTCGGTCCGCTGACCACTAGTGTAGAGTGAATATCATTTACCAAGCGTTGTGTAAAGTATGCACTGTACCGGTACCGTAATCGACCCCAGTACACTAGTGCCCCCTGGCCTGATATGGTAGCGTCTCCATCCTGACAGCCCGGTACCTAAAGTACCTCTACTCACTCCGCATAAGCGTACGGTATTAGGTATCGGTACCAGCCCAGGTACCCACATACAATCCTTGGGCTTTTGATTGGGAATGCACTAGCGGTTGAGGTGCTGCGTGTTGGGGCACCGTACAGTGTACTTACACTACCATGGACGACGAACTCCCCGAGGGTACATGGGAGAAGTTCCCGTCCCGTCTCAGCGGTAGAGACTGCAGAGAGGTATATACAGGGCACGCTCGGCCGGCCACACACCCGCTCGCGCGCCAGCCATGAGGCGGAGAAGCAACACCCAAGTCGCAATAAACTACCTCGAAGGAACCGAAAAATTTCCCAAAGGCATCACTTCCTTCTCCCTTCCATTTCTCTGGCGCATCTGCAGTGCCGTTTCTCTCTTTTGACTCTTTCCACGCAATCGATCTGTTTGCACTGCCTCTCGTTTTCGCAACAGAAAAGGTGGACTTCAGTTACATCTGCGACCTGCCTGACCGACACCAGCATATCTGATCTTGCGGCAGCATCTCTCCAGCATCGATACTTGCTCGCGGCACGCCCTTTGAGTCAAAGTACGAATTTGGCTCACTGACATTTATTACTGGAAACTTGCGCAGCCTGCCGTGCACTGCGTGTCCACACTATCAGCGTGGTTACTTAACATCGATTATTTCGTCCGGCAGATTCGTATCAGTATCAATTCAATCCACGCGAGTTGACGACAACGATCGGCATAGCGGAGCTTTTATACCGGATCCGATTCGATTCAGGTGCAGTCACTGTTCGTGTCCAGACTTACAAATATCTGCCCACAGCCAGCATTCCGGTGTTCTGAAGAAAGAGGGGGCAACGAGTCTACTCGATACGATCAGTCGACCCGTTCAGAAACCATGTTCCGTGCCCGGTCAGTAGTTTGTGTTTTCACTTTTTTTTTTTTTTTTTTTTTTATTATCATCATACCTTGCAAGCACTGGCTCTGTCTGCCCGCTGCCCACTGTCCCAATATAAGCGCCAGACTTCGGGACTGGCACCCGCGCTTCCCACCCCACTGCCTCTGCCTGTCCACTTTCTCAACCTTGGCCGTTTTGCTGACCACTTTTTGCTTTCACAGAACAAGTTCGCAAAAGCCCGCAGATGATCTGCTGGCGAACTTCAGGCAACAGTTCCCTGAATTAGCCGCCGCCACTTCATCCGGGGCCGCAGCACCTGCCCGAACCGCAACCACCAGTCAAGCTGGCATCGCTGTCACAGCCGCAGAAAAGTGGGTAACTCTTTTTCCCCGAACATATTCGCTCCATTGCGTCGCAGCCGCTGGCCCGCGTGTTTTATCCTTGACTCGGATGAAATAAGCTTAAAATAAGCGTCTCCCGGTCATTGCGGAAGCTCGCATGTGTCATGACCTTCAGCGACGGCAGCGCGGTCGGACGGGCGGGCCGGTCATGCCAGTCATGTCATGCGATCCCATCTCTCATCATCCGGATTCCCTGGGCTGGGTTTGGCTAACTAGTTAAATACTTTAGGGCCCAAAGCCTTGGCCATGACGCTTTTCGTGACCAGGACCCGACTCCCCGGGCCACAAACGAGCAGTGGAGGTTCACCCCGTCTGTGCTAGATGCGAACCAGTTCACCTTCTCGCAATTCGCCGGCGGCCATGGCTATTATACTCCTACTCCGGGTGGCACGAACACCATCTACCATCCCACGGCTGGAGATCTCCATACCCCGACGCTCAGCCTCGGAATGGGCTTGGGCACGCCGCTGTCGATGCCTACCGCTGACGGATCTCTGCACCCGGGGCCAGCGCATATGGAATTGGGTGGATTCCACCATAATTTCCCCCCGTTTCCACACTTCAACGCTTTTATCCAAGCTACGCCAAACCAGCCGTCCTTTGCGCCTTCAAGCTTTCTTCACCAAGACTCGGGCTTTGAAACAATGGACCAGGACGGGTCCCCCATAGATTCGGATCCGGCTGATGAAAGGATGGGCAACATTGACGGTAGCTTCCAACAGTCTCCCATGATGGGCTTCCAAGCTAGGCAATTCGGCATGCCCCTCTCCATGCAGCTACCGCCGTCAGCCGAAAGGTTCCGCTTTCACACAACGCTCAACGCACCCACTGCCATGATCAAGGACTCGGACGAAAACCCTATCACCTACCTCAACAAGGGCCAGGCCTACTCTCTGTCCGTAGTCGATACCGCGCCCACGCTACCCATTGCCCCGGGGACTCGTTTTCGTACATTTGTCAGAATATCCTTTGAGGACGAAAAGCAGCGACAAAAGCCCGGCATGTGCTGGAGTTTGTGGAAAGAAGGCCGCGGCACCAATGAAGCACACCAGAGAGGAGGAAAACTGCAAGCCGTTGAATTTGTCGAGGCTACCCAGCCAGCAGAGGGCGACGACAAGAGGACGCGCATCGAGCTGGAGAGCGCTTCGTTTGACGGTTTCTCAGTCATCTGGACCCCCGGTATCAACGGTTCGGTCGACTGCAATATCGCCGTCCGCTTCAACTTTCTCTCCACTGACTTCAGCCATTCCAAGGGTGTCAAGGGTATTCCTGTGAGGCTCTGCGCCAAGACTCAACCCTATCTCCCGAATTCCCCTCAGTCACCAAACACCAGCGACGGAGCCGAGATTTGCTATTGCATGGTCAAGTTGTTCCGCGATCACGGCGCTGAGCGCAAGCTGTCCAATGACGTTGCCCACTTGCGAAAAACTATTGATAAAATAAAGCAGCAGATGCAGCAAGCCGAGAGTGGGATCAAGGATTTTGGCAAGAGGAAGAGATCGGGGGTAGCGCAGATGAAGACTCAAAGCAGCCAACGCCCTGGAAAGATTCAAAAACACAAGCGGACGTGGTCCATGTCATCCGCTAGTTCCGCTGGAGGAAACGTTCGTGGGCAACTCGAAGAGGACCTCACCAAGAAGCTACAAGATGCGCAGGACATGTTTACGAGCACTCGTCCGGTAAGCGTCCTATACCTCCGTGGTGACGAACTGGACGACCCCGACCTGCATCCTGTGGCTCTTCCTAGAGAGTCCCTTGACCTTACCAAGCTGGAGTCCAAGGAAAGTAACGCTTGGCGTAGCGAGCGAAGCTCTGTTGCCGGATCCTCTCTTGTTTCGCCATCTCCAAGCTCGCTTTCGCTTGCTTCCCAGATGTCCGTCAGCGGGTCGAAACCAAACTGGCCAGAGCTTTCCACGTTCAACTCGAGCGATGCTTCCAAGGGACTGTCCGGCCCGCCAAGTAGAGTTAAAAGGATCACGGGTGATAATGGAAATTTGACGGGCTGGATTGACTCCTTGGATGTCGACGCGTCTTACCGCCCTCCCCCAGAAAGGGCAATCAAGCCCGTTGCTTGTTTCTATGTGGCCAGTGCAGATCCCGAAAACTCACATGGCCCGGAAATCTATCGTGCGATTTATTTGATGCAACGAAGCCTGCACGAGTTCGTTACGCGTATTGCGCAGAAATGGAACCTGGACCCGAGCAGCATCGTCCGTGTCACTCACCTTCTCCACCGCGGACTCGAGGTAGCAATGGACGATGACGTTATCCAGGAGCTTCAGGAAGGCCAGGACATGAAGCTCGAGATCCGCGAAGTCAATGGCAACAGCAACTCTGGCGTTAAGCGAGAATGGGAGATGGCTGTCGATGGCCCTGAGGCCGAGCTAGCATCTCCAGCAACGACCAACAACAGCTCGCAGACAGCCTATGAACTGCGACTGCTCTACTAAGATATGGATTATAAGCCCTTGGAAGGAAGCGTCAAACATCTTCCAGGGTTTGTCTGTTCCACTGGGGATCTTACTTGTCACTGGACGACCAATAACAACCATTACATATGGTATACGACTATCACATAGAATACAAATGACGTTATGGGAAACAAGGCAAACAAACATGGGATTGACTTCTATGGGTTCGGGAATGGCAGGTCTATACAAGGCTGGGGTCGGGTTTTGTCTGTCTGTTTGTCTTGTCTGGGTGGGGTTTTGGGGCGCCAACGACAAAGGAAAGCGGCATGAGCACATGCGTAGACACATGCGTTGCATGTCGGTGGGAGGGGTATCTTGCTACGTTGCTGCTATTTGGCGTTGATACGTGATGGTTTTTTTTTTTTTTTTTTTCCTTTCTCTATTCTCCTCTTTCCTTCCTGTTCGAGATACCATTATACCTACGGGCACAATTCCTCTTTCCCTTCCATGTTCGCTTCTTCTCTTCTGTACAACTAGCCTGGCAAGCAAACAGAGCCAGGGGTGACAGATTGACGGGGCTTACAGGGCGAATTGGTAGAGCGGCCTGGGGAGCAGTTTTGACACCCTTAGTACTTGTGTTTTTCATTTCTTTGGGTATTTCTAAACCATTACCATTCTTCCACCATTGGACAGCGAAATACACACTTCCTGATTATCTCATATTATGATTAACGTGAACATGTTTCCCCTATGTCCTTTCTACTATTGCAAACATCTTGTGAACCCGTCGCGATGCTATTGTAGCGCGGGCCTCGACGATTTGAGAACAGCAACATCTACCATCCAGTAGGCCAATTTTATCTTTTCATTATACAGCCGCAAGTGCCCCCTGGGAGCGAGAAAGGCGGTCCAGGGTTTCAGGTGGCGAACAAGCGCTTCTTCAAAAAGTAACCTTGATGCAAAACCATTGGACAAACGGCTCATGCGGCTCATTCGGGGGTATTAACATCCGGGATGAAGGCCAAGCCAGATATCATACACTACATGCTGTCCACTAAACCGGTAGGGAGCTATCCGCGCCGTACCGCCAGCCGTAATAGCCGTAAATGCTAACGGCCACGTCGTCGGATCCCCCCACGCTCGTGACAGAATAGCTGGCACCTATTTAAAGCATATCATATGGGCGACCGATTCACCAAAATGGTCGTAAGAATAATCTGAATACATTATTGTTATTACACCCACACGAGGTACCTACCTATATACTCATATTACGCACCAAAGTATTCTTTTGATGTACTTGTGGGAACCAACTTCTAGGCAATCTTGAATAGAGGAATCCCCAAGTGGCTCTAGCCGTTGGGCTTTCAAATTACTGCAGGTCCCTCCATCACAATTTAATAACAGCGTTTCCGAAGAGAGCATTATTGGACGGTCCATATTCGGTTCAGTTTTATTAAGATCACTCCGTGAGAAGAACCAAATGTGCTAGCTCTTTTGTCACGGGCTGGTGCCCCCCCCTATTTCCAACCCACATATACACCTACAGGGTTATGGTAGGTCCCTTCGACACTTGTGCCTCAGATCCATCCATACATGGACTGAAAAAAAGGATGCTGAAACAGTCCAGACAAGTGATGATGGTGCTGGCTCCAGCCGAAAGAGTCCAAACAGCCCAAAGATGAAACGAAAAGGCCTGTCTGCGGGACCTAGGGCCACAAACACTCAACAACTTCCTCCTGTCATGAGGAAGGTCCATGGTCTGTAGGACCATGGCCGGCCCGAGGTAGGTATGGCTGCTGACTTGAGCCAACAGCCAACGGATGTCGTGGCTTGAGAGCGTTGGCTCATGTCGTTGTCACCAGAGCCCAGCCTGGGTTTTCCTCTATCTGTTCTTTGCTTAAATCAATCACCAAATTTTCTCTTCATAGGTAGGTAGGTATCTATATGGTTCATAACCAGGTAGCGTTGATTGTACCTACCTACCTACGTTTCCAATAGCTGCCCCTGGTGGCTTCCAGACACTCCAAGAGACCAAGACTATTGTTTCCCCGTCTACATCGATCGGGCCATAACATTTCAGTATGTAACGACATGTACCTACCTATGCTTGTGAGTGGAGGGAGTTGGATCTCTCTTCTCCGCGGATACTGCTGACAGTCAACGTACCCGGACACTGTGAGGTGCAATTGAAGGAGACAAGTTCATGGAAAGCCATAAAAACATTGCGATAATGGAAAGAAGGATTCTCATTGGTACCTTAATCTTCCCCTGAGCCTTTTGTCCGGCTTGGTTCGGTAAGTGTCACTTTATCCTTCTGCCCCCTTGTGTTCACGCTTGTGTACCTAAACCGAGTCAGGACACCGAGCTATCGAGCCCTATCCCCACCGTATTAATGAAGATGGAAATCTTTGATTTTGATCACCACCCCCCTCGATGTGCTGGTTGCTCGTCAGCCCACGACGAAGCGTATCTTCCGTATCTACCGTTCTTCCTGATGCCCCGGTCTTCCTGGGTTCATGCCGCGAGGATGTGTGCCACAAGGGAGGGAGGGAGAGGAGCCGGCACGAGGAGACACTTTCCCAGATTCGGCCCTGCCCCGGGTTCGATTCGGAGATTGAACTTGCAAAATGGATGAGCCGAGCCGTTCGGTGCGGTAACTACCTACCAATGGAGTGGCCGGTAACGGAAGTGACAACGGTCCTTCCTTCGGTCGTGAGGATGAACTGAGGCGCATGCAAAATGAGGCGCTCGCAATGGCAAGAGCTGTGGCGATTCAGCGTTTGAAAGATGCGATTGGACAATTCCGGGCTTACACGCACTTTCCTTTCATTATTGGCATTGACGCATCGCACTTTTGACCTTTTCTTCTCGGCCAGCAAAGATTTCTTGGCCCAAAAAAGAATGAAACCTCACACTATTGGGATCATTGATTTTATGTACAAGTACCATCCTTGAAAAAAGCTGTGAGCATACCACTGTGGTGAAGAGTGAAGCCATCGGTACCGGTTCGGCGCTTGTTTTTCCTTTTGTTCTTGCTGTTTTTCTTTTACCTTTCCAGCCCAATTTTTCAAGATAAAAGATAGACAGATAGTCCATCGATCAAGATGATCATTCATAACTGTCGATCTCATACGCGTCTCGGTTTGACAATCCTCCAACACCTTGCACTAATACATTACACTACTGTTGCTTGCGTGCTTGCCAGAGCGCGACAGTAACGGCCAGGGACATATACGTCGCAGTGTAATAATGGGGGACTGTGGCGCGGTCATGTAACCTTGTGACTTTGTCGCCTCTTCCACGGTGTGCGGAACGAGCCACATCTCGGTGCAATCGTCCATTTCCCCCAGTTGCTGACTACTGTATACTACCTGTATGGTAGCACTATGTCGATCCAGGATGCTAAACAAAGGTTGCAGTGAGACGTACGTACGTCTCTGGCGGCAACACGGATACAACACATCTTCTCGGAAATGATCGATGATATGATGTCGAGCTGTGGCTGGGTCAGCCACTCACACGCCGTTCCGGAACCGGCACCCGAGCCTCGAAAGAAAGAGTCGTCGTCAGCATGTCGATAGCGAATCTCCGTCACCAGCCACTTGCGACCTTCAGCTTCACCCAGTCGCCTTGCCCCCCAATTATCCCAGACGGCAACTATAACCGAAATGAACATCCCACAGTACATGAGAAAATCGCTTTGAATTGATCACACCAAAATGGGAGGCCTCTGGATCTGCAATGGGACAGTGGAGGGAAGGGAGGCGCCTGCTGTCCTACTCCAAAGCCCATCTGGTTCCAGACTGTCCTAAATATCCGTGGTCGTACAAAAGTCATGTCCGCGTGGGGACTTCTGGACATGGGCATGCACCCTGTTGTGGCTTGTGGCTGTGTTCTTACTTTTCTCGCCTCCTCCATCTGGAGTACTATGAGTACAAAGTGAAGCAAGTAGACAATCCAATTCCCCACTCCTACCTATCCTCGAGCTACACACACAAGTCACTGATCTAAAGCATCGGTACGCTGGACTTCCATGACATGTCTCGTTCCTCATCCCATATCAGATTCGAGATACTTACCAGACCGCATGTAACGGCAATGCAAAACGGAAGCACGCCACGGACAGAACATCGCATGATACATACCACGTGTACGTTGTTCGACCACGGGGGATTGCATGGGCTACCATTATGTCTGATAGTCTCCCTTCCCCTCCCCCCCCTCTCAAACGGGACTACGGAAATTTGAAGGTTTCAGAGACGCGGGACGACGGATACTAACTTGGCCGTCGGAGCTGACATCAACATAAGGTCCGCCCCCGGATGATTTTAGGTACCGTCTGCACTTTGTCGGCAGAACCAAATGCGAATTTCGCACAATGGACCCTGAAGATACCGATTTCTGTCAGTTTCCCGGGCCGGGATAATATGTAATACGGGAAGAAGCGTCTGCAGAGCGGTACAGTGCAGATAAAACGCAGGGAGGTGGGCATGGCTGGTTTACTAGGTATAGTGTACTGCAGTGCTGTAGGGAAGGGGAGGGAGGTAGGGCACGGGGAGGGTTCTCCAAGTGGAAGTGTTGCATCGACAGACTCGTACAAAGCTCTCGCAACCCTCCACCATTGACAACGAGAGGTTATAAGAGGGCTTGAAGAGGGTTTGATGTACCAGTACATTCCCTTGCCCCTTTGCCCTCTTGGCTTTTCGCTCCGTCTCACTCGCCACACTATCCAACGATCATAGCCCGATCGAGTGCGAGCGGGTTGAACAGGTGAGCCCGACCGTTGGGGTCGTCCAGTAGTGTGCCGTATGAGCATGTCCTGCCGATGCTGTTAGTGTACATACACATACATTCCATACGTATACTAGTGTACGTAGTTACGGGTACAGTCATGGGTACGAGTACGGTCACAGCGAGTCGCAGGAACAGTCCCAACCCGGTCCACGCACATCATCATAGTGTAGAGGATTGGTTTTTTATTACTTGGGTTCTTCTAGTGGGGTGAAATTCTGGTAGAATAAGGCTAATCTAAAGCCATTTTCAACCTTGAGAAGGAGTAATCATCCACGTTTGTAGTATCTCGAAAGTAGGTGATCAGCGCCGTCAACGCTACAGACGCATCTCTTCATCCTTGTTAGAACATTGAGATGGGTACCTAATTAGAGCACCTATCCGCGAGTGTTTCGGCCGCTTCCCTAAATCTACTAGGCTCTGGCTTTATTTGAGCTAAACTAATAAAAAAAGAGAGACAGGGCTGGAATGCATGTACATCTATCACACTGGCCTTACAAGGTACGGATCTACACGCACGCACGCACACATGCACACATGCATTCAGTATACACTACTTCCTCTTGACCACATGAAACCTTATTCTGTCCACGAGGCAGAGTAAATAACCGCTGTTTCCGTGCAGATTTTCCAAAGTTTCAGTTTGTTCCCTTGCTCATCCGCTCTGGCACATGGGACATATGGGTGGTGAGTCGACGATCACACGACGCCTAGGTGGTTTCAGAGCTATCGTATTGTGTGCTATAGATACTCTGACAAGTCAGTTCGACCCCGCGGGCGAGTTGCAAGGCTGCAGTTGTAGTGTATACTGTGTCGGAGCATCAGATTAGAACTCGGCTCATAGCCAAAACAAAACAAGGCGGCCCTTTCCATAAACTGCTCGGTGGTTTTGGTTTACGCATTCAACCTTCTCCTCTTTGATATCGCGCCAGGACGAAGAGGGGAGGGGGGGGGGAAGAGAAAAGAAATTCCAAACAAAATATTTTAGTAAAAGATTAAACATAGGTTTCTTCCTCGATCGATTTCTGGCGTTCCCAACCTTCAACAATAATCCAACAAATCAACTCTATGTTGATAGGGTGAAGATCGCGATTGGGAAACGCATCACCACCTTGATGGCTTTCCTACGCTTCAGACAACACAACACAATGCCGTGGCATACAACTCCCAAATGGATACCTGCATCAACATGAACAGGCCCTACAATGTGGTAATTCTCCAATCCAAAAGCATCGCGTACCCGCGCCAATCGTTGCTCATTGCCGCCGTTGATGCTTCCCCAATCAGCCAGCAGTGGCAGGATGCCGGGGGGAAAAAAAAAAAAGAAAAAAAAAAGAACTAGCTAGTTTGAAATATTCGACTATGTATGGACCGCGGGTACCTACACTACCTGGAGTCGTGAAGAACTAAGTTTATCCATAGGTAACTTCTCAGTGCCCTCTTTCAGCTCAGCCCCATGACATCTCCAGGATCGCGATTCTTTTGTCTCAGATACAGTAAGTGGTCTGTAAGTGGAGATACTGACTCTTTATTGAAGTGATGGCTCGCGAAAGAGAGAGAGAGAGAGACGGGCAAGACGAGGAACTCCATTTTCTGAGACGAGCTACATAGGCGGGTTCGTGACTGATGCCTAGCGTACCTCTACGTCTACAGATCCAAGTCTTCATAGAGGTAATAACCCTAGCAGGCCGCTTATGGCAAAAGAGCTGGAAGGGCAGCAGGGCTTTTGGAAGCGCAATACACTATCACGGATCCAGCTCGTGATCGTGTCTGCCATCATGTACACTACCTCTCCTCTCGACCGACCATGGTGTTTTTGGAGTTTACTTACTTGTAGTCAGATGGACGAGTTGACGTCATGACTGTTTTACGCTAAGGTAGGTACCCGCCCGCCGCCGTCGGCAAGAACCCCATGCGATGCCAAATGCACAAACCGTAAACTCAACGATGTTTGTCTTAGTGGGACTATAGAAGTAGTATCCTTGGAATATCTTTGTCTGATTTTACGTACTCGTCGACAAGCTGTTGTCATCATTTTGTTGTTGCACAAAAGAAAGCAAGCAGGGATCCCAGACCAAAAAAGGTAAACAAAGCATGGGTGTTGCGCTCAGGGGTAAATAGTAATAGTTCGCAGGGTACAGGGGTTGAGGGGATCACAGAGACAAAAACGAGGGTTATACGGGACGAACCTGCAGTATGTGAATGGACAAAGAACCCTGCTCAACAGTTTTATCGAAGAGTCCGACGGGCAGTAAGGCTGTGAGGATTGAGAAATGACTTGAAGTTGCCATGTTGAGGCAGGACTTCTTGTATAAGTGTTAATACAGAGTTTCCTCTCGTTGGAAGCGATGCGTTTTCCTCAATCATAAGAGCGCGTTCACAAAGAACTGTGAATTAGTGAAGGCTTATTCACTGTATGCAGTTGATGGTTTGTTTGGTGTGTGGTACAGTTCCAAATCTGAATGGAAACATATGCCACGGCGCAAAGTGACTTTTCCCCGTCTCGTTTGAAACTCTTTGGACGATAATAACACATTTTTACTACAGTTTCTACCTTCTAGCCTGACGCTTAACCGATGTTATCCTTCCCTTCTGGAAACTCCAGATGCAGATACAAAGTACTAGCATCTAATCACCGAAGCCCGCTCCTTGATAGCTTCGTAGTTCTCAGCTTTATAATGCCGAAGCCTTCGAGAAGAATCCAGTCCAAACCCGAGCCGTGTACGCCAAGTGAGTATCCATCTGACCTGCCCAGACTGAGTGTCCGTAACGCCTGGCCTTCGCTCATAAAGAAAAGGAGGGGACATGAAAGAGCCGCTGTAATGAGCAAAAATGAAAACGAGTAGAAAGAACCCCTTCCAAACCAGACCCCAATGCTCTGCATGCACTTGTCATGCATAACAGAGCCAGTAAAGAACCCTAGGTAGTTTTAAACGAGACTCGTAAGGCATGGACCGAAAAGAAACGGTTTACAACCTCCTTTGTTCTCCAAACAAAAGTCTCACTCCCCCTTTCTTACCCTTCCAGCTCTCATCATCTACTCCTCGCTCCCCTTAAGGTTCACCATGCCCTCCCATTCTTTCTTCTCCTTATCCGCACGCATCTCTCTCAGCCTGATCTCCTCCCCCTTGACCAGACTTCCAACTCCAGCCTCTCCGCTCGGACTCTTGAACGGGCATCTCTCCAAGAGTGCATCGTCACCGCTGGTATGAGTTCTAGGGAAACCGAATCCAGTACCGCGTTTGAAACCGATGAACTGCTTGCCGCTCAACAGCTGCCAGACCATCCAGTACACGTCTTCAAGGCACGGATCGCCAAGCTCCCACCACACGGGCGCCGGCTCGCCGTAATACCTCGGCGGGTCGTCGACGGACGAGTCAAACATGACCGGCAGCGCACGGCAGCGTGTCTGCGGCGGGTTGTTGTGCTGCTTCTTCTCGTGCTCCGGAATGGCGGAGCAGCTAAGGGGCAAATGGCCGGAGTCAGCCATCCATTTGGCCACGCGCTCCTCAAAGGGTGGGCAAACCCATCCACCGTGACCGAGCAGAGTGGCGTGTCGTTGCGAAGAAGGTGGTCCGCTAAAGCCGTTCTCGTTTTGAGATTGTTCCGTGGAGAAGGCTACCACGCGGACTGTGTAGATAGAGGAGCGCTTCTTGCGAGCGGCAAAGGAACCGTTCAGCTCAGGAGTGCAGAGGCGGTTGAGGGTGTTGTGGCCGGGAGTAAAGGAATCCCTAAGTGACTGATGAGTGTCCCGATAGTTCTGGTTCTCCTTGGAAGCTGAGGATTCTGCCATCTGATATTGATCGCTGTCGGGCGAATATTTGACGGGAGAAGACGGAGGGGAGGGTGAACGCGAGGGAGTTCCGGGAATGACGATCTCGCTTTGGGTAGTGTCACCTTCATAGGTTTCGCCTCCGCCGTTGTCTCCGGTTTCACCCACATTGTCATCGCTCATGGTGATGTCGCCCTCATCATCGATGCTGTCAAAGCTGGTGCTATGAGGAACAAGGGGCTTGCTGCGGGGAATACCTGTGCCGATGGGGCGATCAGAGTCGAGCTGGGGCGATCTTGAACCAAAGAGTTGCGCAAAAGCTGGACGCGGTGATGGCGGGGCTTGATCTGTCGACGGGCCGGCCGCAACGTCTTGTTCAGACTTGGAGGTGGCTGCGATTCTACTAGACAAGTTGAGTGGAGTCCAACGAGAATCAGAGAAAGAGTTGACAGTGGCAGTAGGGCTGCAAAGGTCGATATCTTCGGATCCGACGTGAACAGTTTTGGGGGTAGCATCTCCATAATTGTTGTGTGCAGACGACGAGGTGTTGGTAGGAGTAGTCGGCAAAGGTCTGCTCATCTTAGTCAAGGCCAGTGTCGCAATGTCTTCAAGCTCCTCGCTGCCACGCTCTTCTGAGGGACTTCGAGGAAACCCAGAATGGGTGCCGGCAAGTGACGAGAGAAGAAGTTTCTTAGGCTGCACAGCAGACATTTTGCTGATGTCCGAAGAAAGCGAGCGCTTATCACCACCCGGGGCCGGAGTGTCATTCGCGATTCCCATACCAATCCAAACTTCGTTGGGGTTCATTCCCAATTTTCGAATGACTTGGTCATCATCACCAGAGACGTGCTTGATCTGGATCTCCATGTAATACTCTCGCTGGCCGTTGTCGGCATATAACCAGTCACCGAAGAACAGGGTTTTGCCCCACTGTCAAGGAAAACATGTTAGCGAGTGACTCCATATGGGCCAAGGCTGCGTGGGAGAAGAGTCTCGTTAGTTTACTTGTGATACTTACCTCCAGCTTAGAAGCAAGACCAGTCCCCTCCTCGGATTTGTGGTTGCGGGAAGCTTGAGTCTCTTGGATGTCTCCAACTTGGCTTGCCCAATCCAGATGCATGATGCTGTGGTTCTCAACGTCTTCATAGAACATGATGTCCTGGTGCTTCCTCTCAAGGAGGCGCATAACCTGTCTGAAATAATAGCCGCCCAGATCGGCATTACTCTTGGAACCTTTCGATCGCGCGCTGGTTGGAATCGGGGTAGGATCCGCGCTGTCGACAGTTTTTAAACTGTTCTCGTCATGTTCGACAGAGGGGTGGGGAGCCGGAAGGCGGGCCATTCCAACGTCGGCAAGCTCATCGTCGCCTCGCGTCGGTGAAGTGGCCGGCGCCGGGGGAAAAACCGCGTCAACATCGACCCACACATTATCTGTACCGGAAGTGTCGTTGTTTTCGTCTTCGAGGTCAAAATCATCGAGAGGAGAGATTCTGGGGGACTGCGGGAAGCCAAGAGGCGTCATTGCACAGCAGCGCCTTCCCTCCGATGCAGGAGAGGACACCATTATGACTTTGGTGTGTCTGGGGAGCGTGGGATGTGAATACGTCAACTGCTTGACGGCTTCAGTAGAGTGTAGTTAAGCTGCGATGCTGCAGGTCGATATCAGCTGAGCAAGTTTCAAGTGAAGGTTTGGAATTGTGGCGGGGTGATGAGGAGGAAGATGCAAGCAAAGGCGGTCGACGGAAAGCTGGCGCAAACGTGGCAAAGGCGGATGCCTGGGGGTGAAGGGATGGTTTCCCTCAAGTTGCAGTCACCTAGGGAACGACTCCGGGCGACTTTGCAAGGTCCGTCAAAAACCCCGTGCCGAACCACCGGCGCGCTGACAGAGGACGCGGGTGACACAACTGCTTGTATATTTGTTTCCTCCCGCCTCAGATACCGCGTCTGGTTGTCGCCGCTGGACCTCTGCTGCGGGCCGTAAGCTGTAAGTCGAAGTTACCTGACCGGAAATTTTGACAACGTATTGACTCGTTTCGATTTTCAACCTGTTCGACCTTTTGCATGATTTGAACCCGTCCTCAGCTCGGACGTAAACCAACCAAGAACAACGATATCCAGGCGGAGATGTTCAGATAACGATGATGTCTGCTGACAACCCACCAAAGTGAAGATGGGGCATCAAGATGCTCGATACTCACTCCTCGAATGCGCAGTTCTAAGTTCGCACTGGACGGAATTCCAATGGTGGCTATAAGGAATACCGAGTAGAGAATAACCTGTGGCCGGCCAAGTCAATAATCGGTCCATCGAAACTCTAACATGGCGACGAAGGAGGACATACCTGGGCCAATGGAGTACGTCTAAGGGATGTTTTCTGGAAGAAAACGGAGAATGATGTTTGCTGAGACGAGCTGCGTACAGTATTCGTCATACTCGCCCCAACAACGAAGGCTTCGTTCTTACTTAATGGAAGAACAGCAAGTGGAAGTTGCACCTCATCATCCCAAACCCAAATGCGGCTCTCCATGCAACGAGGAAGGTGCGGTTGGGACATCGGCACCGAGACAGTTTAGCCCTCCATACCTCTACCTCTACCCCTGCCTACCTCTACTTACATCGAAGTACAGCAATTCGCACTTGCCTGCAGCAAACTTATCGACAGCTCTTCCCGTTCTTCCCATGCTTGACATCGATACCTCCGTGTTAGGTACCTCTATGCACTCAGTGTTCATGCCGTTTTCACTTGATAGAGGAAACCGGAAAGTGTCTGTTTTGTCATGTACTCATCAATATTGGAGTTATAGCGTGCATGAAACACCTGGACTATTCCACCCAGCAATTGCTCATGCCCGGATTGCTTCAACGAGAGTGTGTTGGTGTGCTGTGACTAAAGCTGAAAACAACTGCCGTGTGTTGTATGGGGAAACAACATTATAAGGGGATAGAAACAAGAAAGGAAACAAAAAAAGGGACCGATGTATACGGGAGGCAAGCGGAAGACACGGAAAGCAGACGAGATAGACCGCGTGGAAGGATCGTTTGTAGTGTATCATATCTCGCGAAGAGACAAAGAGGACCGTACTGTGGCTCTCCTGGTACCTATAGATGTGTATCACAATTGCTTGGACGTCTGAACCTACCTCTAGAGGTCGGTAGTAGTATAGAGGTACCTAGCATGAAGGACAGCACCAGCCATCAAGAAGGGTATCAGGACCACACTCTACAGCATCTTCCATTTGGCAGGGCATGGGGAAGTGATGGCGCGTGTATCCTGAAAGTGTTCTCCAGGAACGACCAAGCTGGAGTTCGGAAGTTTCACTTGGGTGTAACTTTCGTGCGATGGAGCATCGAGTAAAGTGGTGACGAAACCTCAACTGAATGGAACAGGTCATAAAAATGGATAACCTCAGGTCTGTTGGGATGGCAGTTTGAGCAGAGAACGCAGTGGTGGACGTCGCCCCCGGTCCGATGTGTCTTGTCCTGAGCGTCGTCGGGGTCCTGCGTCGTTGACGTTGACGTTGACGAAAAGGCAAATCGGGCAGGGGCCTTGGCCGGGCGTAACTTGGCGCGCCGCTGACTGGCCCTTGCCGCGGCTCGAACAAGGGACAACAAAGCCTAGAACACCGGGGGCCGCAACCTGTTGGGGGTGTTGGAGATCGGCTGGCCGCCGTGATAGGGCCCGTTAACATCTGATAGGCTCGCGCTGGTCCCTACGGGGCTTACGGGTACGGTCACTAACGACTGTCACCCAATGTCACCGGGACTCTGAAGGGAACACGGCCCCACGGCGGGGCTCCGCCGTTCAATGTTCGGTCCCCTCGAGGTCCTCCGCTGCCAATCTGGAGGTCCGTGTGGCAGAGGTCTGAATCAGCGAACGGACAACCGCCGCGACCTCGAAATGCATGAAGCCTCCAAAAAAGTTAGAGATCGCCCAAACGGAAGGCGAACAACTTAACTCGTCCGCGCCGTCTTGCTGGACTGTCTCTAGGTGTTTGTGTAGTGTATATTCTACCGTCATATTGCCTACAAGTGCAGTCCTGGCCGATTTTTTTTAGTTCCCGTCTGCTGGTCGGGTGGCCAGTGCCCGTGCCAATGCCCAATTGAGTATCGATGCTGCAGTGAGGTGTTGAAAGAAAAGAAGAAAAAAAGTGTAGGTACGAGATATGGAAAAAAACCAAAAAAACCGAAACCACGATACCTGTGGAACCGCGTCCGTATCGTAACTTTCTTCGCGTCCACCTTCTCTGCCATTCTCCATTGTCCTACTTTTCCTCCCTTTCTCCTAACCCACCTCTCCCCTCTTTTTTCCTCTCCCCCCCGTCAACCACACTCGCACCGCCTTTGCCAATTTCTTCCCTGAGGGTGCTTCTCTTCATCGTTCACGTTCCTGTATTCGGTCGATTTTTATTCTTCTTGGATCTCCACCACGGCGTGTGCCCTTTGTTCCTCGCCGTCGTCCAAAGCAACATCGCATTGTTGTCCCATCGTCACGGTCTCCCTTCGTTGGCAACCTGCGATTCAAGATCTGATATCTTCCGCCTCCCGCCCCCCCGTCCCTGAGTCGCTTTCCACCACCACCACCTAGGACTCAGCAAGAAAAAGCGTCGCTTTGTGTTGCACTGTCGAATTCTGCTCTGCTTCTGCTAGTCGAGTTTCTACCTTTGCGCAATCACCATTGTTGTGTTGCGCCAGATCGATACTCCCCCAACTCCGCCTTCGCCAACACACAACCAAAGCTTACGAGCTCCGCCTCTCGCAGCTTCGACATCAAGCGTGACCCGTTTCGAACACCGAAAAAAAAGGTCCGCCTCTTGCTCGCAGCGACGACTCCAGTCCCCCCGGGAAAAGGAGCCAGGTAACGAAACGAATCCCACACCGCTTTCTGCAAACCGCGATCACCTGTGACTTTCACTAGTCATGGCCAATCCTTTGCAGCTCGCCTACCGAACCCAGAAGGCCATCGGCGTCTTTGATGCCGACCCTGTCTACGAAGCCCTTCCTGGATTCACCAAGCCCGAAGGGAATCTCCGGTGCTGTGTCTACTCGGGATGCGGCCGCTACTTTGCCTACGCCACTAACGAGGGCGTCGTCATCGTCGACGCGTCCGTCGGCCACGTCTTGACTTCGCTGCCCATCCCTGCCGTCTACGAACTCAGCTTCTCCCCCCACGGTACCTACTTGAGCACCTGGGAGCGCCCCGCCAAGGATGAGAATGGCGATGCTACCAAGAATCTCAAGATCTGGCGCACCATTGAGGAGCTCGCCGATGGTGCTGAGAAGCAGCCCATTGGCAAGTTCGTCCAAAAGTCTGCTAATGGCTGGAACCTGCAGTACACGGAGGATGAGCGCTTCTGCGCGCGCATCGTCACCAACGAGGTCCAGTTCTACAACAGCAACGACCTCGGCACCGTATGGAACAAGCTGCGCGTTGAGGGCGTCTCCGACTTTGCCCTCGCGCCCGGCAAGAACCAGAACGTTGCTGTTTTCGTCCCAGAGCGCAAGGTATGTTACTTGATCTCCCGTATGCATCGCACTTTTTTATATCAACGTCTAACTCTTGGTTACAGGGACATCCCGCCTCCGTCAAGGTCTTCAACGTTCCCCAGTTCACCAGCCCGATTTCGCAAAAGACCTTTTTCAAGGCCGACAAAGTCCAGCTCAAGTGGAACCAGCTCGGAACTGCTCTGATTGTGCTGGCGCAAACAGAGGTTGACAAGTCCAACAAAAGCTACTACGGCGAGACCAACATGTACCTCCTGAGCGCCAACGGCTCGTTCGACGCTCGCGTCACTCTTGACAAGGAGGGCCCTATCCACGATGTGTCGTGGTCCCCCAACTCCAAGGAGTTCGGTGTCGTATACGGCTACATGCCCGCGAAAACCACCATCTTCAACCACCGCGCCGTCGCCACCCACTCCTTCCCTCTTGGCCCCCGTAACACCATCATCTTCTCGCCTACTGGCCGGTTTGCCTTGGTTGCCGGTTTCGGTAACTTGGCTGGTCAGATCGATGTTTACGACCTTGAGAAGGATTATCGCAAGATCACCACCATCGAAAGCGGTAACCCCAGTGTCTGCACCTGGTCTCCTGACAGCCGTTACATCTTGACGGCCACTACTTCTCCCCGTCTTCGTGTCGACAACGGCATCAAGCTCTGGCACGTTGGTGGCGGTATCATGTACAACGAGGACATGGTTGAGTTGTACAACGTTATCTGGCGCCCTGTTCCTGCTAACAACCTCCCCAACGTTGACCCGCTGCACCCCGTGCCCACTCCTCACCCTTCGGCTTTGGCATACCTTGGCACTGTCAAGACGCCTTCCAAGCCCGTCGGTGCCTACCGCCCGCCCGGCGCCCGTGGCTCTTCCACCCCTCTTCACTTCAAGCGTGAGGACGAGGGAGGTGCCGCCCACTCGGTTAGCAATGGCGTGCCTCAGGTCGGTCCTAATGGGTTCGGCCGCCCGCGCCGCCAGATTCCTGGCGCCGAGTTTGCCGAGCCAGCGAGACCTTCTGTTCCCGGCGCCGCTGTGGACGATGAGAACTTGTCCAAGACTGCCTTGAAGAACAAGAAGAAGCGCAACAAGAAGGCCAAGGAGGGCCAGGCACAGGGCGAGGGCGTGACTACTCCTAACGAGGGTGGTCTTGCCCCTCCCCGCGAGTCTGTCGACGGCCGCAGCCCCGATCGCAACCACCAGCGTCACCACTCGCGCAGCCAGTCGCGCAGCAACAACCTGGCTGTCCGCACTCAGAACAACCACCGCAGCCGCTCGAACGTGCGCCAGCCTAATGCGCCTGCTCAACAGGCTGCCCCAGTCGTTGATGCTGCCGCAGCGGCTGCCCAGAGCGCCAATGCGAAGAAGATCAGGTCTCTGCAGAAGAAGATCCGCGCTATTGAGGATCTCGAGATGAGACATGCTGGTGGCGAGAAGTTGGAGGATACCCAGTTGAAGAAGATCGCCACCAAGGGCTCTGTGATTAAGGAGCTGGAGGCTCTGGAAAGGGAGGGTCATTAAACCAGAAATTGGTCATGCGTCGGGGGTTGAGAAGCTTGAGAGACGGATGGAAGTAGAGTAGTGGTTATCAAGTTGGGTAGTTGAGAGTTGATTTGTGGAACTCGAAAATTCTTGTTTTGCTACGTTTTCCCAGCCAGTTGTCCGGCATATGTGAGCTTCTTTGTAAGTACTATGCGGCGGTCATGACGATGATGTTGCTGAGAACGTATTGCTGGGGTCTCTCTGTTCCGGTTTAGGCTACGCCGGCAGTCGAACTCATGTCGGTGTGGTGCATCATGTTTTTTTCTGGCATGCGCTGAGAGGGAGAAAGTTCGACGCAGCAGAAATTCACCTTGAACATGTTTCACTTTCACCAAAGGGAAGGCGTTGAAGGAGTGGCTAGAAAAAAAAATATATGTATCGGCAGAATGAAGTTATGGCAACCTTACGTTATGTCCGTGATAAGTAATGAACCGAAGCCTCCGTCGGTCTTTAACAACCCCAAAGCGTCGTGGAACAGCCTTGTGACACATGTGCTATGGACACTCCATTCAAAGGATCGTCATTTTCGCCCGTCGAAGTGGTCATCCGAGTCAAAGGGCACCCAAATCCGACAGTCTACCGGGTGCATCTCGCGATGCGTTGTGCACGAGCGCAACGGGTATGAATGTTTGGACCTCGACACTACAGTACGAGTAAGTAATCAAGACGAGTGCATTCATGAGAGCATCAGCTCATTGGTTTTCCAACATGCGCGCGTCAGCGACAAAAAGATCACGACAGATTAAGGTGCGCAAGCAAATCGATGGCAGATACTCTCAGATAACAAGAGTTTTGCGAAGTGGGTGGAAATGTCCCAGGCAAAATATTTCTCTACTCCTCGACAGAGAAGAACAAAGGTAGAGGGTAAGAGCTTGAAAAATTCTCTTCTATCCTCCACTTTCCCCTCCAGAATGTCATTGCAGTAGACGGAAACCGGAGTGAATATGAAGGAACATATGTTTTATGTGTTGTGAAGAGAAAAAAAAGAAGAAAAAGAGGAATCCCAAAATTGAGCGGCCCGAGACAGACTTTTAAAGCAAACGCAAGCCACTTCTGTAGCTGCCGGGCTGCACCGCCTCACAGCCCACGAAACGCAAGAATTGGTGGAACGCAGCCACTGACCTCGTAGCTTGCAGTGGAGTTATGGTGCGATAAGAAACCTGACCTACCAATCACGGCTCGTCGATAGACGGTTGGGTAAGCCTGCGTTGCAGCCAGTGTTGCAGTGAGCAGTGAACATACCGACACCTCTAACGTTCAGGGTGTACATACTGTACGTCGGGTACCTGCCTCATACTGTAGAGGGATGCGTTGCGGGGCATTGATTCTCAAGTCGGAGGTGGATGTCTTCCCACCTAGGAAGCCCCATTAACTTTCTGCGACAAACTCGAGGAAAAGGCTGTGCCGTTCTGTCGCATTGTTGTAAGACTCATCGAGCTCAACTTCCTTTTTGGTAGTTACACCCATTTCCTACGATTCGTCGCGCGATTCGAACAAATTTCTTAAATACCCACGACACTCGACTGGAAATCCGTCGATTCCCAACTTTTCCAACAAAACCATCTTATACCCCCCAAAGATCAAAGATAAAATGGCAGGCGGTAGTGGCCCGGCTGGTCGTGGACGTGGCGGCAAGTTCAAGAAGTACACTCGTGGAGGTATGTTAATAACACAGATGCTGCCGGAGCAGCACTCTCCCTACCTGCTACAATCATGTCTGTTAACCACCTATCTTCCTTCCAGGTGGTCACCATTTCTCTCGCGACCTTCGCCCTCTCGACGCCGATGGCAACGAAGTCGGCATGTGGGGCGCCGGCGGCGGCAAGAACAGGGAGTCCGAATCCGAGGAGGAATCCTCCGAGGAGGAGTCTTCCGAGGACGAGGCTGCCGGCCCCTCTAGCAAGGCCCCCAAGGCTGAGCTGACCCGCGAGGAACTCAAAGCACAAAAGAAGGCGAAGAAGGAGGCAGCCATCGCGCGCGCCAAGGCCGCCGCGGTGCAGGTTGGCGATTTGCCCCCTAGCGACTCGGAGGAAGAGAGCGAGGATGACGCGCCCATGCCCGCCAACCCCAACCACTCCAAGTCTGCGCGCAACCAGACCAAGAAGCCCGTCGCCAAGGAGGAATCGGATGATGAGGCCGTCGCTAACCGCGCCAAGAAGCTTAGCATAGCGGACTCAGCACCCGGCAACAGGAAGGAGCGTGAGGCGGCTGCGGCGGCTGCGGCGAAGGAGAGGTATCAGAAGCTTCATGAGGCCGGCAAGACGGATCAGGCCAAGGCCGATCTCGCGAGGTTGAAGCTCATTCGTGAGAAGAGGGAGCAGGAGGCTGCTAGGAAACAGGTATGTGGCATAGTTGTCGTTGCCCCGCCATCGTACATCATACAGGACTTGCTGCTAACAGTCTGCGATTTTGATAGGCCGAGAAGGAAGAACGCGAAGCCCAGGAGAAGCTCAAGAGGGAACAGTTTGAGGCCAAGGAGGCCAAGAGGCGTGAGGCGGCCCTTGGTCCTCAGAAGAAGGCCAAGAGCAGCAAGAAATGAAGGCAGTGAGGATGGTGTTTTCTTTTCTCGATCACTTCGTCTATTCCCCGTGGACCGCTGCGAACACGCAGTGGCATTTATTCGAATTTCTTCCGGTGCCTTTCATTCGCCCAGCCCTGTATACCTGTATATGCAAATTATGATCTATATGTTGCTCGTGAACTTTGTCCCTGTTCCCGTCTACTCAGCCTGTATGGAATGTATATGTCGTTGCCTTTTCCACCCCTCTCTTCCCTCTTTCAAGGTAGGTCATTATAACCCAACTGAGGGATCCGACCCAACAGCCTCCTTCCAAAACGCGTCAAAGTCCACTCCATTCTCTTTGAACAGATCCCGAATTTTCTGCGCCACCTCGATCTGGCGCTCCTGCGTAAAGCCGCCCTGCTGGGTCTCAAATTGAATGACCTCGATCCAGCGATAGAAAAGGTTCTCCTTTCCGATGGCCGTCAGCGCATCACGGAACGCAAAAACCTGCCTCCTGCGTTCAGCCTCCTGCGCATTCTCCCCAGACTCATTCATGTCAATCGCAATCCAGCCGAATTTGTCATGGTGGCAAAGCACGAGCGTCCTGAAGGCGTCCAGGGAAATCTCTTTCTTATCCACCAAGGTAGTCGCCTTAACCATAGCCTTCCAATCCAAGTCCCAGTCCCCGTTCATGGTCAAGTATCCCGTCTTCTCCTGCAGCAGCATCGGGGAAGTTGCGTTGCGAACCATGTCCCACAGAATCGTGCGCGCCTCGTTGCCCTGCGGCTTCTCCGAAAAGATATCCACACCATACACCTGCGTGTCCCACGACCGCGACCGGCGCACG
Organism: Neurospora intermedia; assembly: GCA_037102815.1. Taxonomy (NCBI): domain Eukaryota; kingdom Fungi; phylum Ascomycota; class Sordariomycetes; order Sordariales; family Sordariaceae; genus Neurospora; species Neurospora intermedia. Next base: position 2,752,862 of record BTPP01000007.1, read on the forward strand.
TAGATCTCCTTGTCGCGGAACCCAATGGCCGTCCGCCACAACACGGGACTGCCGTGCTTGCGCCCGAACACGAACTCGATGGGCCACGGCCAGACGAACACGGCGAGGACGAAATCGAACAGAAACGTAAGCGTGCGCCGGCCAGCCACCGCAAAAAATTGCCGATAGGTCAGGTCGGCCATGCGGATCGTTGTCGAGTTTTCGTACCCCAGGAACGAGGAAGACAAAAGCGCGACGTAGTAAGGAATGATGTACCACATGCGCCACAGAAAGAGGGCGAAGACGACGGCGTTGAGCATAATCGGCACAGAAAAGATCTTGCGCTTGAAGGAGGCCGGCTTCTGGTCGACATGCGCGATGTAGACATGCTTCTTAGAGAGAGAAGAGGTGAAGGGCTTGAGTGAATCCGGGGCGATGCGGAAGGGTTTGGGCGGCTCGAGAGCACCGCCGGAGCTGCTGCTACCGCCGCCGCGTGCTCCTTTGCTGGTTTTCTTTGGCGCCATGTTTGGCGACTATGTGGGTTTGATGATGAGGGAGTTTGGCGAGCAAATGAAAGAAGACAGTTTAGAAAAAAAAAAAAAGACGGTGAAGGAATGGAGGGAAGTGGAAGTTGGCGGCTTCGTGGAAAGAAGCTTTGGGGTTTGGGGCCAGATTTCTAGAGGCCAAAAGGGTCCACGTCGGGGTACGTACCTTGTATTGTTTGTAAGCCCCTGAAGCTGACCTCTGGTCAAGAGCACCTGCCTTAACCCTAACCCGGCTCCTGAACTGCTCGCTTGACAGCTGCCCCTCACTACTTCTACAACCCAGCACGTACAGGAAGTACCTCTACTGTAATGCTGTTTTATCTTATCAGTCACTGGGTACCCACTTTAATATTGAAGCGCTGCGCGCTGCAGCACCAGTAACGACCGGGAAGCTCTGGTGAACTGCGGGACGGAACGGATCGCCCGTGTAAGTTACAAAATTCCACCTTGGCTGTCGCGCCAGGCTCTTGTTCCATCTCCTCTCTGGTCTGGTCCTGCTGGGCAAACTATGCCCTGTGATAGAACAAGATGATGAGGGGCGGACTGTTGCAGGTAAGTGCGCTTCCCAATGCGCGCATTGCTCAATGACGACGACGTCAAACGCGAAGTCAGTATAAGTCGAATAGATGGCTGACATGGAAACAACCACTGGAAATAGAAGCAGAGCACTTCCTCTGTGTGTTTGCTCTGCCGCCACAGATGGCAACTTCGCCAGCAACAGCAGCAACGAATCCATCCGAATACCCGCCGCGCATACTCTTCATGGGACGACAAACCTAGCTGGGGTACCCAACAACAGCCTGCGACACCGAGCGCCGGAGGAGAAGGAGGAGGAGGAGGATGGGGTGGTTCCTGGAAACCGGCCGCCCCTGCGACCCCAGCCACTCAAACGACACCCGAACCAGGAACGGCGCAAAGTCAACCCAAGTCCGCCAACGCTGGTTTGCTTCCTCACGAGATCGCCGCTAGACAGCGCTTGTTGCGCATGGCTGAGGCCGCTGTGGCTGCTCAGCCCGCTCCGCGTCCCGCTCGAAACCCGGCACCAGAACCTCCCAAACGCGCCTCGAGTGACCGTCCGGTGCGCCGGCTACCTGAAGGTCAACAGAACGAGTTCAATAGGGCTCCGCCTCGCAAGGAACAGCAGGGACCTGTGGTGCGTAGGATGCTTCTGCACCCGAAACAGCCAGGCCAAGACCCTACAACAGAAACACCAGGACCCAAAACCGAGCGTGAAGCCCAAAGGAATCAGGCTCCTGTCCGCAAAGTTTTAGAGCCTTTTGGTATAAGACGTTTTCCGGCACAGGCGCCTCAGACTCAACAGCCAGCTCCTAAGGAATCACCTTCCAGTCAAACGGCTTCTAGCGAACCGACCCCCAGCCGACCTACACAGTCCCTAGCAAGTCCAAGTCAACCAAATATCAGCAGTCTATCGAGCCTTTCCAGCGGGGCAGCATTAAAGCCGGGCCCAGCCAGCCAACTAAGTGAACAAACTGATGAGGCTTCGGGAAAAAGCAGCTGGGATGCTTTGGAAGCCGCCAGTTCGGCGTCCAGCCAGCCTCCTAAGCCGGCCAGTGGAGAATGGGGAACAAGCAGCTGGGGGGCAAGCAGCTGGGGCACCTCTTCAGCCTCCAGTCAGCCAGCCAGCCAATCTCAGACAGAACGACTTCTTCCCCACGAAAAAGTAGCCAGGGATCGGTTACAACAAAGACATGCTCAGAGCCAGCCTCAGGCCCAAGCAAAAAATCTGAAGAGCCTTGCTGATGGTCTCTTTGCCCATGATAGACAGACAGGTCAGCTTTCGGCCAAGGATCTGCGGAAACGCCAAGAGACAGGTTCTCTCAAGAACGACTTGCTGAACGCCGAGGAAGAGGAGCGTCATGCGGACAATACAGATGCATGGGATGACATATTTTCCACTCAGCCTCCGCCTCCCCCGCCTCCTCCTCCTTCTGCACGCAGAACTTCAGCTCGTGAGGTTTACCAGTCGATTTCATCAAAGTTTGCACCTCCATCGGATTCCAAATCTTCGCGGGAAACCGAGGGGCAATGGGCAGGGCTCATCCGCCGTACAGGCGGGGCAAACGTTGGAAACGGCCGATTGACTGGTAATAACGATTTTGTCAAGACCGCTCCCCCTTCTGAAACAGAAAAACGTTCGGAGCCCAGAGATAGTCGCAACTTTTGGAAGCAAGCTGAAGATCGATATGCAACCAGTCCAGCACCTCAAGCGCAGCCTGAGGTGGCTTCCCGAGTGCTCTCAGAAGCCACCGAGGCGTTCAAGAAGCAGATGTCGGATGACTGGGATTGGGCTGACGACTACGGAGGGAAGTCCAAGGAAAAGGAAGGACAGAAGTTGGAGCAGCAAGACTTTGAAAAGCCCAGGGGCAGGGATAATGCAAGACAGACCAGAGGCGATAGGGTTGCATTGGAAGAGATACCGATTCCCTCGCGGTATATCAAGGAGGAAAAGAAGCCCAAGAAGAAAGGGGGTAGGCGGCGCGACTACAACGAAGACGATGATTTCGATGATATGGCGTATGAGTACAAGCGTCGTGAAAGGTTGGCCAAGAAGGCTGAGAAGGAGCGGCTCCAGTTTGAGGAGACTGGCCCTATTCCTATTCTCCTTCCCGAGTTTATTAGCGTTGCCAACCTCGGCATGGCCCTTGGCGTGAAGACCGAACTGTTCATCTCCCAACTGGGAGAACTCGGATTTGAAGACATCGCCAAGGATAGCATCATGACCGGCGAGACGGCCGCGTTGGTTGCCCAAGAGTATGGCTTTGAGCCAACAGTCGACGCTGGTGAGGATGAGGACTTGAGGCCGCGCCCTCCTCCTGAAGACCCCTCTAGCGTACCCCTACGGCCACCAGTTGTCACTATCATGGGACACGTCGATCACGGCAAGACTACTCTGCTTGATTTCCTGCGGAAGTCTTCCATCGCAGCCGGTGAGCACGGTGGAATTACCCAGCACATTGGTGCCTTTTCTGTGCAGATGTCCTCGGGTAAGCAAATCACCTTCCTGGATACCCCCGGCCACGCTGCCTTCCTGTCCATGAGACAGCGCGGCGCCAACGTCACCGACATTGTCATTCTGGTTGTCGCCGCCGACGACAGTGTCAAGCCGCAGACCATCGAGGCCATCAAGCATGCTCGATCCGCCAAGGTACCCATGATCGTGGCCATCAACAAGATCGACAAGGACCAAGCGAACGTTGAGCGCGTCAAGTCTGATCTGGCCGCCAACGGCGTCGAGATCGAGGACTATGGCGGCGATGTCCAGGTTGTCTGCGTCAGCGGCAAGACCGGTCAGGGTATGGACGATCTCGAGGACAACATCCTTCTTCTGTCCGAGATGCTCGACATCCGCGCCGAGCCCGACGGCATGGCCGAGGGATGGGTTCTTGAGTCCAGTATCAAGCCAATTGGCCGCGTGGCCACCGTGCTTGTCAAGCGCGGCACCTTGCGTCCCGGCGATTTCATCGTTGCTGGCCGTGTCTTCGCCAAGGTGCGCAGCCTGCGCAACGAAGCGGGCATTGAGGTCGAAGAGGCTCCCCCCGGAACAGCCGTTGAGATTCTCGGCTGGAAGGAGCCACCCGAGGCGGGTGACATGGTTCTCCAGGCCCCGAACGAAGACAAAGCCAAGAGCGCGGTGCACTATCGCATCGAGCAGAAGGAGCGCGAGGAGGCCATGGAGCAGATCACGGAGATGGAGCGGCTCAAGCGCGAGCGTGAGGCCGAACGGATCGCAGCCGAGGAGGCTGAGAAGGGTGAGGATGGAGCCGAGGCGGCAGAGGAGAAGCCAGATGGGCCCAAGATGATCAACTTCACCGTCAAGGGCGACGTGCACGGCTCGGTCGAGGCCGTGTGCGCGTCGATCCTGGAGATCGGAAGCAACGAGGTGCGCCCTCGCGTGCTACTGTCGAGCCCTGGCCAGATCACCGAATCGGACGTCGAGCATGCCGCAGTTTCGGGCAGCACCATCATCAACTTCAACAACCCGATTCCTGGCCACATCAAGCGCATGGCGGTCGAAAACAAGGTTAGGATTATGGACCACAACATCATCTACAACCTGACCGAGGAGGTGCGCCAGGTGCTGAGCGAGAGCTTGGCGCCCACAATCTCGTTCAAAGTACTCGGCGAGGCCGAGGTGGCGCAGGTGTTTGCTATTAATATCAAGGGACGGAAATACAAGAACATTGCGGGTGTCAAGGTCAGGAACGGGATGGTGATGCGGAATGGACGGGTGAGGTTGCAGAGGAAGGGAGAGGTTGTTTTTGATGGTGAGTCGATCAATTCTTTTTTTTTTCCTTTTTTTTTTTTTTTTTTTTTTTTTTCTCTGCTGGTTCATCTTGTTGCCAATTTTGCTAATCAACAACCAAAACACAGGTACCATCAGTTCAGTCAAGCACGGCAAGAAGGAGGTTACGGAGATGCGCAAGGGCACCGAGTGCGGTCTCGAGTTTGGCGAGTTTGACGACATCAGGGAAGGAGATCTCATCCAGGTTGTGGAGGAGATTCGGGAGAGGAGGTATCTGTAAAGGATTGTTATCCTGTTGTAAGATTATTATACATGTACGATTGTACAGATCCTGGAGTTATGAGAAGATGGGTATCTGTGGGAAAAAGATGGATGATGGCGGATATACACTAGATAGTATTGCATATACCAGCAGCTGCCAATGTATAGATATGATAGAACCACGTCAACAATGGTGCATGCATAAATTGATCGAGGGTTTGATGGGAATTGAGCATGGCCAGCGTCATAACTTCATGGGGCAAAAAGTAATGCATTACTATATGGTCTTTGTCTCGTTGTATGACTATCCTGATTTTATCAAGTGCCCTAATCATTGAATCCCCTTCATCTTCCTCCTCTGGGTGCGGATATGGAAGCAGACGAGAAGGTGCCTGTCAATGTGGCCCGCGCCCGCTCCTTCTCCAGCTTCTGCAGTCCTATCCTATCGGTAATGGGCGTAGCAGCAATAATATTGTCAAACTCGTCATCCTCCTCTCCATTGTCGGAATCCGGCTCGGCATCGGAATCTGGCTTGTACTGCCCTTGCGGTCGGGCAATGGTCTCGACCGTCTTCTTGGGCGGTTCGGGGTTGGCAAACGATTTGGAGGCGAGGATTTTGCGCCGAATGGCCTCCATCTCGGCTTCATCATCGCTATCGTCGGATATGGCGAAAGGATCCTTGTCTTCTTCCTCTGACTCCTCTTCGGCTGGTTGTTTCTGTTTGGGCGGTGGTTTGGTGCCAAGGTAGATACCGTCTACGCTGCCGTCTTCGTCGTTACTGTCTGCCTCCTCATCGCTATCTTCCTCGTCGTCTTCGTCATCGTCCTCCTCCTCATCTGAGTCATCCATAGCTGGCCTCCGATTTGTGTTTCCGGTCGTCCAAATATCATCCGACTCTCCCTCTCTGCTCTCGGTATACTCCTTTTCTAGCCTCTCCCTCCACGCCTCCTCCGCCTTCTTGATCTCCTCCTCATCCTTGCACGCCGAGTAAATCTTGAACAGCTTCGAGTTGATATCCAGGAAAGCCCTGCCGTACGAAAACGGAGCCAAAATCTCCTCGGCCCACTCCAAATGACCGCAAATTGCAAAGGCCGCTGCCAGCGCCTCCACGCAGTTCAGCCGGAACGGCTTACCATAGTTGACCGTGTTGGCCGCCACCAGGTACGGCAACAAGCGCTCGCACTTGCCGCCCACCTTTTTCCACTCCACCTCCTTGGTGCGGGCCCATGAGCACTCCACCACCGCCGCGCCATACTGCTCCATCAGCTCCTTGTCGGCCGGCGACACGACCCGCTTGCCGTTGGGCGTGATGATGACGCCCGAGTGTCGCTGGCCCAGGTGCAGCTCGCGCATGAGACCGAGCTTCATCAGCTTCTTACCTGAGCACCGCTTCGGGTCGCAGTGGCCTAGGTCCCAGCAGGCGGCCTTGAAGGGAGGGCGGTAGGGGCGTGAGGACGTGGACGGGTCGTGAGGGTTGGCTGTGGTGTCTTCGCCGCCGCTGCCGGCATTGTCTCGGGGGCCTTTGTTGCTGCGGGGGTTGTTGCGGGGCGGGTTCCGGCCGTGGCCACCTTTGCCGCCGCGCGAGGAGAAGCCGTCCTTTTTGTGGCGGACCATAGTGGTGATGGTTCGAATTCCGTCGGGGGGATGATGTTGTCGAGATGGAGTGCAGATGTTTTTGTTGGCTCTGGGGTTGAAGCTTGTAGTTGACGGACTTTTTTTTTATATCGCAATGGGATGGATGATTCTAGCACGAGCACTGCCTTGTTTTACCAGGACAGAACTTGGATGGATGGAAGGAAGGCGGGGTGCCGTGGGTAGATGTGCGTCGGTGCCGTGTTGACCACAATGCGAGCTGCTTGCGCTACAAGGTTGAAGTGGCAGATGGCGAAAAAAGTTATTATGGATGCGATTTGAAGACCTTGACGACATCGCATTTGGGGTTCAGTTGGTGCAGGTGGGGTGGACAGGTGGGTCCACTGAGAACGGATGTGATTGACATCTTCTTCCCCGGATTCATGCAACTCACCGGTTGCTGCTGCGGAAGATGCTCGATTCGCAAAGCGTCTGCCGCGCTTGCCCCATGCTGGAGCCTGGAGGCGCTTGTCGAGGTGCTGTGGGATGAAATAGAAGTGTATTATTCATTCATAAAGATAGTATTCTTGTAACGCAGTCTCGCAACCTACCGATGTGTGGCTCCACTTTTCTTCGCGCCCCAACAACGGCAGGCAACAGCGCAGGCCCAAGCCCAACCCGTCCGTCCAGATCACTGAGAGGGGTCCACGACCTAGCCGTGTAAGCTCCCGTCCCCTAGCAGCAGTAGGCCTCTCCTCCTTCCATCAGCCAGCGATCCCGGGGTGGACACATTCCCGTTACAGAAGTTCGGATCGAATCATAGTCCAGTCTCTGGGTTCAGACTGTACCTACCTAGTACCATACTCACCATACTTAGGTGGTAATCGTACATCTCCCTCAAAACATCCTGTTGCAGGTCCAACCGGAACTTAATCCCAACCAACGGCTCACCAGGAAGAGGGGAGCTTCACTACAGTACCTCTAGCACACAACTCCTCTAGACTAGCCAGAGCTTGACCGACCAAAGGCTTGGGTCCTGCAGGGCTGCCGCCATCCATTACCTACCTATCCAGGCGACTCCCGCCAAGCTGCGCAATCTGGCCCCAATACCTCCTCGGTCTCTTCAGTCTCGTCAGTCTCCTCATCCACCACTCAACACGTCCCGACTCCCCGAGAACGCCGGCAACATGGAGGCGGCTTCTGCCCGCTATGCCACGCGCGACCGGTGGGCCGAGATGGGCCGCCCGGCCCCGTCCCAGCTTCAGCGCTTCATCACGGCCGCCTGCAGTCCCGACAACTACGAACCCAACTTGGCCCTGAACCTCGAGATCGCCGACTTGATCAACTCCAAGAAGGGTTCCGCCCCTCGAGAGGCCGCCGTGGCCATTGTCAACTACATCAACAACCGCAACCCCAACGTTTCGCTGCTTGCCCTCAACCTGCTCGACATCTGCGTCAAGAACTGCGGCTACCCCTTCCACCTCCAGATCAGCACAAAGGAGTTTCTCAATGAGCTGGTACGCCGCTTTCCCGAGCGGCCCCCGATCCGCCCCACCCGCGTCCAGCTCAAGATCCTCGAAGCCATTGAGGAATGGCGCTGTACGATTTGCGAGACGAGCAGATACAAGGAGGACTTGGGCTTCATCAGGGACATGCACCGCTTGCTGAGCTACAAGGGGTACACCTTCCCTGAAGTCAGAAGGGAGGATGCTGCTGTGCTTAACCCGAGTGATGTAAGTGTTCTGTCCCGATGCCATGGGTCAGTTAAATGTTGAAGCTTGTCTAACCTATCTGTCACAGAACCTAAAATCGGTCGAGGAAATGGAAGAGGAGGAACGCGAGGCGCAGTCCGCCAAGCTGCAGGAGCTTATCCGTCGAGGTACTCCCGAGGACCTCCAGGAGGCTAATCGACTCATGAAGGTCATGGCTGGCTATGATACGAGATCCAAGGTGGATTACCGCGCCAAGGCGGCCGAGGACGTGGGCAAAATCCAACAAAAAGCGAGACTTCTCGAGGAGCGATTAGAAGCCTTTCAACCCGGCGACAAGATCGTAGATGGCGACGTGTTCTCCGAGCTCGCAGCCGCCCTGTCTAGCGCCCAGCCCAAGATTCAGAAGATGTGCGAGGAAGAATCGGACGACCATGAAGCAGTCGCAAAACTTCTCGAAATCAACGACAGCATACACCGAACTGTGGAGAGATATAGGTTGCTGAAGAAGGGCGACATAGAGGGTGCCAAGGCATTGGCAAGTGGTGCGCCAGTTGCAAGCACAAGCAACGGCAGTGGAAGCGGTGCTGGCAAGAGTGCGGCGCAAGAGCTGTCGCTCATTGATTTTGATGCTGAGCCAAGCGGAGGAGACTCGACTAGCCAGTCCGCATCCCAGGGAGGAAACAGCCTTGAAAACGACTTGCTTGGCCTGTCGCTGGGTGAAACCAGCTCTTATGGTCAAGGAGGTGGCATTGCGCTCGGGTTCGGTGCCAATACGAGTATGTCACTCCCTGCTTTCCGTGCATGAGTCAAAGAGAGAATGTTGCTAACAGCTCACCACAGATATTCCTGGACCGGCACTGCTCTCGTCCACTACGCAAAACAGCACCGCACGGGGCCCCTCCCCTCAACCCGGCCCATCCTCTTTCAACAATTTCAACTCATTCGCATCACCAGTTGCTTCTCAATCAAGCACCCCCAAGCCTCCCGCGTATACGGCATCCGCTTTTTCCGCGCCAGCTGCGTCGTCAACAGCGTCCAACGACCCATTTGCTGCTCTAGCCTCTCTCTCCTCTTCATCTACCCCAGCGCCAGCGCCAGCACCAGCTGCTCCCGGTAATGACGATGACGAGTGGTCTTTCTCCTCGGCACTGCCTCCTGAGGCGACACCCGCCCAGCCTAAGGAGCACAGAGCTGTTGTTTCCAACACTGCCCTCAAGGTCGACATGGTGGCTGTCAGATCTCTGTCTAATGGCCCATCGCCAGCCATTTCTATGCAATTTGCTTTTAGCAACAACACAGCGCAACCCATCACCGAGGTGCATTTCCAGTTGGCTGTCACCAAGGTAAGCTCACCAATCTGACCATTAGCACTCTGACCAAACGTTATGTGTCTTCGTCAGTTGTAGAAAACCCTCAAGCGAGATGCTAATTGTGATGCTTGAACAGGGATACGAATTGCAACTTCAGCCTCAAACAGGACGGACTCTTACCCCTAAGCAGAGCCGGGGCATTACCCAGTCAGTCAACGTATGGTATACGGCGGACAAGACCAGAAAGGTAGAGAGCGTGAAACTCAGGTGGAGGGTATCATACAAGGTTGGAGCGGAAGCAAAGGCTGAGATGGGTGAGATTCCCGAGTTCAGTGTGGCATAAGTAAGAACTTTGGTGAGAACGAGGGCCACAAGAATGAGAAGAGAGTTGAGTGCATGTTTACGTTCAAAATACATAGTAGTACAGAGCCAATTAATATGTAGTGATCCGATGACAGACAAGAACAACAAGGATATCGATGCGGTCGACTTTTCTGTTTATTGGGAGTTGTTCGGCTGGATCAAAGAAAGGAGACGAAGGACATATTAACCACAGGTAGCTTCCCTGTCTGTCCCTTTCCTTCGGTGGATGGCTACTACCTCATACTTCATGCCTCTTTCCTCTGGTATGCGACCGACATATTACAGGCAACCTCAGTCACTTGACATTACAGGAATCGCACTTACCAGCTGGGTCAAGGTTCGTGGTTGTCACTTCCCATCACTTCTCACTTCTCATCTTTTGGGGGTTTCTCAAGTTGAGACAAACAAGACTCCCATTCTTTCATTGACAAATGTTCCAGAAGCACGACCTCCAGCCACCTTATCCTCCACTCCTAGAAATCCGGCTGAATATCTGTCTTTACTCGACGTCTCTACGGCGGGCTATCACGAACCTTTTCGCCCTTGTTCATTTATTATTTTGTGGCATTTGCAAGGCCCTGTCAGGTTATCGTCGTCGATCAAACGGAGTACACACTTATCCACGATATTCAGCTTTCATTAGTGGTAGGATATCGATGAGCGATCAGTTTTCGACAAGCACGAGCTTTGAAGCATGGTTGCCCCAACTGATCCTCGTCCCGGTCTGTCTCTGATTGAAACTCCCCTCATCCATTACTTTGTAATTTGCACACTCATTATGAAACCCTCCAACAATCCGGATGAACTGCTCAAAGCCATGGAACTACACCACGAGCTATATATCGCCAATCTTCGGCTCCTTCATGAACTGACTCTCAATATCAACTCCCCTACTGTTCTCCCAAGTAGCCGTGAGATTGAACGCTCACGCAGCCACGACAGCCCCCCGCCTACGCCGCCTAGGGGCTCGGCTTTCTCCCACGACAGTCTCTCTTGGTGCACATTCGGTTCCAATCGTTGTTAGCATCAAACGGACGAGCTGCACAGCTCGAGACCATATCACTTTTCAACTCAAGCGCCTTCCAACGACAGAGCATCTCAGACGCCCACAATGACCGACACTGATGGTGATGATTTGCGGAGCCATTCCTTCTGCACCGCCAAGCCAATCGAGCAAGAGTCTTTTACGGAGCAAGATTTGAGAACCCATCTGGCATCACTCAATAGCACCAATTGGGCTGTGGAGGAAATCCTACAGGTTCGGCGTGGGGATGAGTATATTAATGCCCCACAACAATCTTTGGAACCATGGGAAGAAAGAGGTGACGGCACATACAAGAATGCCACATACGAGGTATACGAGATACCCGGGAGTGGTAATCAGAAATGTATGCCCGAGCCCAAACACAAAGAGAACGGAGACGACCCTCAACAAGTGCTCAGCGTCAACAGCGTCTGGGATACCCTCAAAGAGGTGAACATAAATGGGAAGGCGGTCGGAAGAATAACGTGAGTGTGTATTTGCTATTGCGGAAGTCTAAACACTATTGTTGACAGGGTCAAGTATTCTTCAAGAGGTCCCCCCTCTCGTGCTCGGAGCAGTCCATATGACCATGCGGAAACACTTCGATATGGACGAGCTATTCCAACACCTCATTTCCAGTGAAGGAAATAACGGGAAGACCAAAGTGCGTGATACCATCATTCAACTAAACCGTCGATCTAACAGAACATACCAACCTAGGCTTATATGGATCGAACTACCGAATCCAACCCTCTAAGGCACAGGACATTCTTCTTCGTCTTCAAGTACTATACTGTTGTCAATAAGAACAAGTGCACCCCTGCACCGTGGCAACGTTATGATACCCGTCCAGCTGACCGAAAATGGCCCGACCATGTCGACATCGCAGAGTGCAGCTCAATTTTGGCATTATCACTGGGCGGTGATCCAACCAAAAAGTACCGGGCACGGGTGAAGAAAAGAGATATCAAGGACCATGTTATTTTTGACACTTTGGCACCATGGCAACTTCTCAGTATCCAGTGCTTCCCAGATGACGAGCACACGATGAGGAGCGAGGGGTCACAACGGCCGTTATGCAATGGCCCAGTTGCATTTCTGGATAGCTTGTCTCTCGAGTACCATGATGCCGTTACAAGATACAGCCAGATCAACAACGAGGTAACAAAGCTTATCACACCGCCGGTAAGAACTCTTGTCGCTTGAGCAATATACCAGACTCACCACCAACCTAACATCCTTGATCATAGAGCAAATTCATGTTTGACTCTGAGCTTCGGGATGGCCTCCTATTTGAAGACGAAAATTTTTCGTATTCCCGTCGTTACTTTTGGGCGTACAACACTCTCGGTGTGATCAATGTAGGGATCGACTCGATGGTGTCAGCCTACAAAGAGACGTTTACCCAAGAGTTCTGGGAAGGGAAAAATGAGAAGCTTTGGGCGCACCCATACCCAAACACGAGTGATGGTCAAGATTATGCTAAATGCATGGGAGTTCTCAGGCAGGAGTTGGACAGGGAAGTAAAAAACCTGGAGATCGTGCGGAAGAGGAATGAAAAAACACGAGACGAGATTTCGTCGCTGAGGGAGCAGCTCTTTAGCGGGAGCAGCGTCAAGGAGTCCAGAAGGGCCATTGAGCAGGGAGACAACATCAAGATCCTTACCGTGGTATCGATGCTCTTTCTGCCTTTAACTTTTGTTACTGTGAGTCAGCTTCCACTTATAGTATTCTTCTGATTCCTCACTCTTCCCGTGTTCGTCAACCCCAGTTTTTGTTGTATTCACTACCATATATATACCTACGCTCCCTTGCCCGCTTTTGTCTTTATCCAACCTGTACCGTGCAACCTATCTATGACAAAAAGAAAAAAAAAAGGCCTAGTTTTCACCTTGAATTGGGTTGCTTTGCATCTCAAGAAAACGGTTCGCTACTAACTTCAATCACAGTCCGTTTTTGGTATCACCACTCTCGAGATATCGGTTGATGACTGGCGCTTTCCTGTCACTCTCATAGCTGTTTGCATACCTTTTTTCATGGTCATATTTGTCCTCCAGACCCGCTGGGGCATGAGAATGGCTAGAAATATGGGAAACCGGATTGACAGATATACCAGTGAACTGTTTAATAGGCCGCCCTCAACGAACCCATGGCAGACGACGGATGACCATGATAGGGTGAGGGAATGTTCGTCTACGGCCAACGGAAACGACGTTCTGGGTGGGAGAAGAGATGGTCGGAAAAGGCTTGCGCTCAGAAACAGACGAACAAAGTCTGACTCCCCATCAAGATTCTCTACCAGGTCTGGAGCAACAAGGGGAGGGTTCCGACATGGCCTCCTCCATCAGCATCAGATGTGTGGAGGCGGTTCATGGATATGGACAATGATGGAACAGATAGGAGGATTTTTCGCCACGATGATGAACATGAATCGGTGGAGTTGGCTTATGTGGCGCAGGAACAAAGAGAAGACAGACGATCCGGCTTCAGATGAGGGAGCAAGTACCGAGCAGGTGTAATTGTCCACGCCGAAATGTAATGATTTCGTAGAGAAATGGAGGGCAGGCGAGTGTCGAGTATTTACCGATCAAGTTTCATCTTCGCTCTCTCGTCCTAGGTACAGCGCGGATCAACTCCCATAACAGGCAAGAAACGTAATACACCGAGCAAGGATTGCACATTGCACTATATTGCCATGGTTCGTTTCCTGCTGTTATTCCTTCCTATCTTCCACTCCTTGCTTCAGAGGTCTCCCACGAGACTAGGTACACGCCGCCCTTTTTGAGCAATACGCGCTGTTTATGCCCATCCAGCCAGGTACACACACCACTACAGCAAGATTTTCCTCCTGGACTACTACCACCTCACTTAGTTCTCTTTCCTTCCCCTTCCTTCCCCTTCCTTTCCCTCCGTCCTTTCACATCACATATCACTCGGTAACACCCTCCACCTTGCCCTGGGCATTCGTCCCGTCCATGGGCGGGCCGTCGTTCCCGCCCGTCGCCGCCTTTTCTTTTGCGTACTCGTCGGGGGTCTGGCACTTTGCGCTCCACGCGTGAATCCGCGCAATTTCCTCCTTGAGCGCCGCGTTGACGAGCCGGTGCCGCTTGAGCGAGTTCTTGCCGACAAAGTCCGGAGAGACGATGAGAGAGGTGAAGGAGGCGCCGCAACCGCCTTTATTTTTTTGGCCAGGCAGGGAAGGTGAGGGCTTAGTTTAGTATATGTATGTACTTGATTCTGGAGGGAGGAGGGGGCCGAAGGAATGGGATGATGGGATGATGGGGTGATGGTATGGGGTGATGGAGGGAAGCAAGCAGACTTGGGAGTATGGGAGGGTGATAATGGTGTGTGTGGTTGGGGGAGAGAGGGAGGGAGGGAATGGGTAGAGGTAGGTAGGTAGGTAGGTGTAGTGTCGAAACATGCATCATGATCTTATCAGATCATCAGATTGTTCATTGAGACTCCGGACTCCGGATCACCGTGACATGACGTCAGGGCAAGGGTGCGGCAAGGTAGGTAAGTGCAGTAGTAGAGGTAGGTCCTCGATATGTATGTGTTTGTGTGTGTGTGTGTGTGTGTGCAGCATATCGGAATCGGGGAACGGGAGGGAACCGAACGAACGGTTATGCAGTGTACCTAAACAACGGAAAAGAAAACAAAAAATGTAATGCCGTGAAATGCAATGTACGTACCCGACATGTCCGTTACTTCCACGTGAGTGGCATTGAGCCGCGTCTTGAGGGCGGCGGAGAGGAAGTCCTCGGTTATTGCTGGTTCTTGGTTGTCGGCCATTTTTGTGTGCTAGTATTTGTCTGGTAGGATTCCTGATGTCTGATGTAAGAGGAAGTGGTATTTGGAGATCCGTCTGGTTTCGAAATTGCGTTGGCAAAAGACTGAGTGGATGGGAAGAAAGACAAAATCGATGAATAATTGACAGGGGACCAGCAACCTGAAGTGAGTGTGAGAAAAAGATGCCCCGCGAATCGAAGGTCTTGGCATGGACCTTCCACTAGTACAGTACACTAAGGGAGGAGTGAAGAAAGGGTTAGGGTTGAAAACGGAGAGATGGGGAGGAGCTTTGCAAGGTTCGCACTCGGTGAGCTTCACCTTCCCCCACCTGGAGCTCTTCATTCGATTCCAAGTTCAGCTGTAAACAAACACTTCACTTGGATGATTGACGAGGACAAAAAGGTTGGAGTGAAAATCAGATGTATGTTGTTTAAATTTGGATACGGAAAATATCAAGGACCTGCCAGCTAACAAAACTATAGCTTGATAATTTCCTGGAGCTGCCCACATCTGAGCATCAACAACACTTGCCCAGGGTGTGCACACTCATGAGCGCAGTCTTCAAGATCCCTATCCGGATCACTTCCAGAATATCTACCAAACCTCTCGCACTTCCATATAAACCATCAGTTCTTCTCTCGGGATACTTTAGAAGAGCTTATTGTCAAAACATAAACAATAACCCCACCTTCACAATGACCTCAACCCTCGAGAGCCCCCAGTTCACCAAGCGGGTAGTTGCCGCCATGCGGGCGCTGTAAGTACTTTTGACTTCAACTTCCATTCACCTACCTGACCTTCATGGCTGATACTGACCGCAACCAGCTATCCCGAGCAACTCGCCGACAAGGCTTGGGACAATGTTGGCCTCCTCCAAGAGAACATTGCCGTTGCCGGCCAAGACGTCCCGCAAACCGTCCTCTTGACTAACGACCTCACCGTGGCCGTCGCCGAGGAAGCCATCCGCAAGCGCGCCTCCGTCATCGTCTCATACCACCCCTTCATCTTCCGTGGTCTCAAGTCCGTCACCCTCGCCGACCCCCAGCAGCGCATCCTCCTGCAGCTTGCTCAGGCCAACATCGCCGTCTACTCGCCTCACACGGCTGTCGATGCCGCGCCCGGTGGCATGAACGACTGGCTAGCCGACATGCTCGACGGCCACGGCGTCGAGACCAAGCGAAGCATCTGCCAGCCCATCTCGAGCTCCATCACCGCCTCCTTGCCCCCGGCCTTTTTCAACTCCGGCTACGGCCGCCTCGTCGAGCTCGGCCACCCCGTCTACCTCGGCAACATTATCAAGGCCTACGCTGAGGGCCTCGGCGGGCTAAACCACATCATGATCGCCGCGCCCAAGGACAAGAAGGTCACGACTATCAGGAGCGTGGGCATCTGTGCGGGAAGCGGGGCCGATGTGCTCAAGAACTGCGACGCCGATATGATTGTTACCGGCGAGATGACGCATCACTATGCCTTGGCGCTAACCATGAAGGGGAAAGTGGTCATGACCGTGTTTCACAGCAACAGCGAGAGGAAGTTTTTGAAAAAGAGGCTGCAGCCACAGTTGCAGGCTCAGTTGGAGAAGGAGGGCGTTAAGCACCCTGAGGTCTTGGTCAGCGAGGAGGATGCGGATCCGTTTGAGATTTGGGATGTGAGCAAGATGCCCGCTTGGGCTTTTGGAAAGGACTCGGCGTAGACAGACGTCACCTAGAATAAGTGGTGAAAATTGAATGGGGAGAATCTGACTGTTGCGGTCACTGTCAATGGGGATATGGTACTACAGTGATGGCCCCTGGTCTAGCTGTGGACTGGGAGGCACTGTACGAGAGTGAAGAGTGTTGGATCTGTGTATCACCTGGACCTTCCGTCGTTGAGCACTTCATTTCCCCTGGCATAGCTGCCGGGTTTGGGTTCCCATAGGAGGAGACCAAAAGCAGATATCTCATTGTTCCTGCCTTCCTGCACACATGATCTAGATAGTGGTATTATGCTCATCTACACAATCTCTGGATCGGGCAAGCACCCGACACCCTGGCAGATACTGCAGTGTAGATAGGTGTACTTACAGGCTACCCACTCAACCACCGGCCATTTTCACGGCAATGAACTGAACTCCGTCCACAACTCACCCCTGACTCCTTCCGCTTCGCCGTTAGCTCTGTCCTCACTCTCCCAACCTTGAAACCGTGTCTTCCCCGGATCGACCTTGACATCATAGAGTCCGGTTACTTACTCCTCCAGCTTAGTAATGCCTTTTCCTTCCTTCCAATCCCGCTGTCGCCGATATCCGAGGTTTTTCTTCAGTCATCAATCAGACTCACGGACACGAGAGAGAGCGAGCTGAAACCAAAACACTCCGGCGTCAAGACTCTCCATTTTAAAACTCTCTCAACGGGCCGAACGATGTCAATAATATCATTCTCGATCACACTGACTTTCCCAACTTCGGGATATTCAAATGAAAAAAAGACAGAGATGTGGAACGAGTATGACGCATCATTCTTCGCGCGGTTCTTCTTCTCCTCTCTGCGCTGCCTCTGAACGCTGAACGCTGAACGGGTGCTTGCTTCCAACACTTTGTCAGCTGAGAATTCATAAACACTTGAGAGAGTTCAAGACATTTTTTTTCTCTTGGCCCCGCCACCATCCACACATGTCCGTCCGTCCGTCCATATCTGTCGGTCGCTGAATCAATCTGATGTTTTTGTTCAGATCTTGCCTTTGCTCTGGTAGGCAGGTAGGTATCAGCCTGGCGGGAAGGGGGGGAAATTGAAAAAATTGCCTGTTGAGCATATACGACTTACAGAGAGAGAGGGTGAAAAGCGTGGATAGAGAAGGTAGGTAGGTAGGACAGAGATAAAATTGCACTCCAAGACAAAATGTGTCTCGCTCGCACTTGGTTCCTGGATCCTGGCTGTTTTCTCTTTTTTTTGGTTCCTTCTTGGTACACACGTTGCTGGTATGTGTATATCTGACTGACTGACTGACTGACTGGGTTGACATCGATCTGTATGTCTAACGTCCAATTTGTGTAACGCTAGATAGATGGCTGTCCGTCACCCCTATGCTAACCAGTGAGGGAAAGTGAAGACGACCATGTCAGACCGGGCTGGCTGACTACCTACCTAGGTACCTAGGTACTTGATATGCGGAGGGAAAGCCAACCTACTACCTATCAATCTATGTAGCTCGTAGTAGTCAGCCAAAACGGTAGTACTTGCTGCGGCTGATAAATCTTGCGTAATTTCTCCGCTTTTTGTGTTTTGACGCCCACGCTTCACAACATGAGATCTGGGAGTGCCTCCAAGCCCACGGAGAATCTCATACATGGTAGTTGATTGTGTTTTAGATCTTGACCGGCTGATGATGATGGATCGCTAGAGTCAGGCACCTACCTACCTACCTACCTACCTACCTATCTATAGGCATTTTAGGTTTTTCTTAGTTGGTGACTCTATCCAAAGCATAGCTATCACTACCGAGGTCTGGAGACAGTTGAAACAACAAGACAGCTGTGCAGAATACATAGTAGTAGTAACAACAGAGCAGGCACAAACGGTTTCCACATGCTATGTCTCGTGGTTCGTCGCATGGCCAACGTTGCAGACAAGCTCGGTCGGTGTGTCTGGTTTGCCTCTCTGCCTCTCCTCGGAAACAACCACAGTTACACCTACCTGCCTTGCCTTTTCATGTATCGGGATGTGCTACACGATAGTGCCTAATATGGACCGTGTTGTTGTTGTTGTTGTCAGTGCAGTTCGGTCCACCGGCGCCGGCAGTTGGTGAGATAAACTGCTTCGCACCAGATCCCGGAGAGTGGTGAGAATGTCAGCAAGGTGAAAGATGTCGAAACCTCAACTACCCCTGGGCCTGCTTTCATGGAGATCCCAGAACCCCATGGTTACCTTGACTCTCATTAATCTTATGCTTCACTCGACGCATTGCTTTGGCTCAAATAGCAAGGTATCTCATCCCTATCATCGTCTTCGTCTGTTTGGCTAGAAACGTGTTTTTTTGTTTGGCACTTAACTTCATTCGGCCTTGCCTTTCCTTCCGTTCTTTTGGCCTTTCCTCCGGGAGTTCACTCGCTCGTTTCCAGACGTGCTGTCCGTAAAAATTAATAGACGTGTCTATCCCACGCAATCTCCGTTCCCTCGGGCCCAGAATCACTACCGAACTTTCGCCAACAAATCCTGATGAGGCTCGCCCACATCATTCATCTGGCTCTAGCCAGTCTGGCAAGCATTGCGTTGGCTCAAGATGTCTTGTTCCCGTATATGCATGGCCTGAAATACTCGGAGTACAATGAGACCGTCAAGCTGGGATTATCAGGTGAGTGAGGCAAGCTAGCATAAGACGGGCCTTTCAACACTAGGAAGAAAAGACATTGACAAAAAAACAAAAAATAGCCCACGTCTGCAAAGATGAAGCGGAATGGTACAACATGACCACGGAAGATTTTGCCAAGTACAAAGCCATCATCGTCCCCGACTGCCTCTGCAACACCAGTCTCAACACCATCAAGTTCCTAGATGACACAAAAAAGGAATGGTCTCCGGCCGTGACGGGAAACATGATCCTTATCGGCACCGACCCGTCCTTTCACGCCAAATGGTTCGGACTTCCCGGTGCGTATGCCATGATGAAGGACGCCATTAGCCACGTCACCCTCGGCAACAAGGATGGCACAGGCATGTACTTCTCGCTCTCGTGCTATTATCAGAGTAACTCCAGCCAGATGACCGTCCAGTCTCTGTCCGAGATCGGAAATTTCCAGGTCCGGGGCAACCTCAGTCACCCGTGTCTGAACGACGCCCATCTTGTGGCCACGTCCGACGTCATGAACTCGCTGAATGACGACATAGCAAGCGACTGGAACTGCAGTGTCCATGAGGTGTTTTCGGACTACCCTCGGGACGGGTCCGGTGGCTTCAACGCGCTGGCTGTGGCCGTGAACGCTTCTGGTCCGGGGCAGCAGGAGTTTGCTGACGGCACCGTGGGCATTCCGTACATAATTGCGCGTGGGGCAACTCCCGTTGGGTGCGGAAACAATGTCACGGACACCAAGTTCCACGAGCAGTGCGACGAGGGCAAAGCAAATGGCACTCCAGAGAGTCTTTGCTCGGCATCGTGCAAGTGCATCTATGGCATGATCAGCCCCGGAGTATGTCGTCCCAAAGACAACAACACTGCGTCGACGACTACCAGCCACGCACCAAGTTCGACAATCTCGTCAAACTCGAGGTATGTAGTGCCCGAACAGCGAAAGGATCAGCGGAAGAATTCTAACAAGTCAGCAGTACAATTGTCTTGAGCACTTCACTGCCTGCAAACTCAACCTTCTCTCGACCCGTTGTCACAGTCACGGCATCGCTCCCTTCAAGCAGCGTGACGGCAAATCTTACCTTTTCCGATACCTCGACCACTCCTAGTCCCACCGGGCCGGAAACAGATCCCATCACGGTGACCGTGTTTCCCTCCAGTCCCAGCTCACCATTGAGTGTTCCACCAACAGTTACCGTAACTCCTTTGCCTGCGCCCTCTTCAGTTACTTCTCCTAGCAACAGCTCGAGTATATCTTACGGCAACGGTACCTCGCCGCTTGAACCTCCTCGTCCTCCTCCAACGGTGACTGTATTCCCGTCAGAAGATCCGTCAGGATCACCACCCAGAACCGTCACCGTTGAGCCATCATCTCCGTCCGACTCTGGTGGCTCACCATCACCATCACCATCAGGTTCAGGTCCAGTGACCGTCACAGTTCTTCCGCCCGCTCAGTCCGCTAACGGGACTTCACCACAAAGTTTGGGTTCGTCGTCATCACAGCCCGTTACAGGACCCGTCACCGTCACGGCTTCCCCTCCATCTCTCAGCGGCTCTCTCCCTCCGTCTTCGATACCCTCGCAGGCAGGCAATTCTTCTTCGGCCCCATTGTCTCAGTCAAGCGGCGATTCGGCGCTCAGCGGATCAAGCGGGCCCGTCACCGTCACTGCTTCCGGCCCTGGTCGACCCAATAATAGTGATGCGCCCTCCTCACCGGAGACAGCTACAGCTGATCTTGGTACGGGATCCGCGAGCAGTTCTTTTGTGGGATCAGCATCTGGATCTGGCACTACCTCTAGGGGGCTTCCAAGCTCTCCTTCCTCTTCTGGTCCACAGTCGGGAGCACCGCCAGTCACGGTGACGGCGCAGCCGACCAATCAGCCGATTGTGTCTTCCCAGGCACCAGGAGGAGGTTCGTTGTCGGACATCCCAAGCTCTTCGGGGTCTGCGTCGTCGTCGGATTCGCCTGGCGTGTCTAGTAGTCAACTCAGCACCTCTCGAGGACAGGTGACGGTGACAGCTCAACCCTCGGCTCAAAGTAGCGTGCAGCCGTCGTCCGGTGTTAGTGGTGGTGTTGGTGGTGGTAACGGTGGCGGTAATCCGGGATCATCGTCTTCTCAACCAGACGGATCATCTCCATCCAGTTCAGGTTCGGGCCCGAATACGGCTCCTCAATCGACAGTAACAGTCATTCCCAGCGCCAGTGGAGAGCCTGATACAGAGGGACCTGACACGAGTGGTAATCCGGGAGCAGTGCCGCCGTCCAGTAGCCAAGTTACTGCGACAAACTCTGGACAATATTTGTCCAGCACCAGCGCGGATACTCAAACAGCCTCGGGAGACCCATTCTCTGCAAGCCCATCATCTGGAGCTGGAGCCGGAGCCGGAGCCGGAGCAGGAGCTGGCGCTGGGACAGCATCCCAATTTTCGTCTTCTCGCCCGCCGTTCAGTAACCAAACCGCCACCTTCACCTACTCGGGAAGAACTATATCATCCTTGCCCAGTAGTCAGACGACAGAAAATTCTGGCTCATCCTCAGGAGCAGGTTCATTGAGCACTGCCACTGCTACGTCGGTCCCTGCTTCAGGATCGGGTACTGCGACTATGGGCGCAAGCAGCATCTCAGCTGGCGGTGGGAGTAGCAACGGCAATGGTAGCGGAAGTGGTAATTCTGGTTCAGCAACTGGGTCTGCACAAGCTCCCGGGGCGACAGGCACGGGAAATCCTTCCAATGGCGGTTCAGGAGCGGGTGGCTCACTAACGTTGAGTCCCTCAGGGCCCATTAGTAGTGAACAGCCTGTCAGTAATACTGCGTCTGGCGCACCCTCGATGAGTCTTTCATCGTTGAGCTCGGGGTCATCCGTATCTGGATCAGTATCTTCTGGGGATTCATTGACAGTTACTACTCTGCCCGGCCTTCCCTCTGGGTGGACTTTGACACGAGATCCAGCTAACACTCACCCAGGCTCTGCTGTGTCCACAGGGCAAGCTGGGGGCGGAACAGGGAATAGTAGTGGTTCAGTATCCGGGACAACACTAGGAGTCTCTCCGTCTTCTGCTGCAGTAAATGGGACGAACACAAAAGGTAGTCCTTCGTCCGCGTCGACTGGTGCTGGGTCGGGTGGTATTGGGGCCGGCCCCCCGATATCCTCAGGATATGATGTTACTAGTCCGTTACCGACCGCAACTCCGGTGGGTTGTGACAGGTGGATTGGTGTCGAGATCATATACTTGATTGAGGAGATCGAGGTCTGTCCTGAGGGGGCAACGGGTAAGTCCACATGATCCCAAAGAGGTCTTTCCAAGTGATTGATACTGACAACCAGTTGTGCCAGTCACAACAACAACCACTTCAACAACTGCCACCATGTCCCGGTCCATCTGTAAAACTTCAGCAACAAACCTCCCATGCTACCCTTGCATCATGGGAACACCTGCCTCGTCTGATCATTCCTTCACTGTCACTAGGGTAAGTTGCAGCATCACCGACCGATACAGAACAAGAGCGTGCGAGTGTAACTGACTGACCTTGTTTAATATAGACGTCGTGCACAACGGCAACTGAGCCTACCGTAACCGTCACATTCCAGCCCTGCAGCACCTGTACGACATCAATCTACACTGGAACAGTTCCCGGTCACACGCCAGGAGGCCCTTGCCATGCATGCAGTTCATACGGCGAACCAGACGCCACCTCAACGGTAACAGTGATGGATCCGGGTGTTGGCCGTCCTTCTTCCGAGGTCTGGTTATCGGCGCTGAACCCAACAACCATTGCGACTCGACCAGCAGGACCGGCAGCAAGTGTTAGCAGCGAGTCGGAATGTACAACGTCAACTTTTGTTGGAGTAGGGGGCGGGAACCCAGGGCCGGCGGTATCGGGATCGGAAACATCACCGGCTATTGTCCCGATTCATACCGATCCTCCCACACCCGGTGGTGACGGTGGCAATGAGCACGCCCCAGCGGGATATACTTACGGTCCTCACCCTCCTCTTGACGATCCTACTCCTTCTGGCTCTCCACCGGGAGTGCCAGAAGCGCCGGGGTCAGGAAAGGGAGGAGTGTTGACTGGTGACTCACATAGGCCCGCCATGACTCCGGCGTCGACACCGGAGCCCGATCCGGTGGTAGTAACTAATACAGCTGTCCCGTTTCGCCCGACAACGGCGGCCGGAGCAGGCTATGGTCCTGTTCTAGCTGGTGCTCCTGGCTTGAACATGAAGGCCAGGCATGCTACTGCTGGGGTGGTCCTTGGACTATTTGGATACATCTTGGTGGTTCTGCTCAGTTGAGACTTGTGCAAAAACCGGCGGAAGAGCTATTGAGGTCGATCTGCCCCGCTTGAGTCACGACTGGCACACTCACCCCCACACCGAAATATAACGGTTCAATGGATGTGAGGGCTTTCCCAATACTTGGTCCGCGGATATATCAATAATGTTGTAATGAGATGGAGATGAGGGAGTTTCCTGTTTTTGTTATTAAGAAGTGAGGCGAAGCGAGGGACCATGCAGACACAGCAAGCGTGTTAGTCATGGATGGATGGATGGATAGTAGAATTGTGGGGATACGGACGGCTGTATGGAAAACATGACGAGAAACGAAAAATGTCTGTCAGTAAAGTCAACGTCTGGCTGTAATGTTATCATGATGCTGTTTGCTTGTTAGTAGTTAGTGTAGGACCGTAATACCTACCATGTTTTCGTGAGTCTTTTGTTTGCTCACTGTGGTCGGCGGGTAGTTCCGTGTATACTAGTTCTAGTTCTAGTAGCCAAGAAGGGGAACGAAGGGAACGTTCGGGCCGTTAATGTTCTCGGCGTCGGCAAGGTGTCGGACTTTGTCCCGCGTTAACGGTGGTACCACCCATCCAACGCTATCATTGGCGAGCTGCAGCTCTTGCTTGAAATTGCGACCTCAATTGATCTTGTACCGTAGCTGAGCGTAGTTAGCCGGTTCATTCAATTTTTGCTTTCCTCATGTTCACGCCATCAGCGAGTCCATCCGACACCGAGAGTGGGGTGTTCCGCCCACGCATTGATGTCTGTAAGCCGCGCACTGTCGAGGATCGAGATAACAAGCGAACCTCTAATGTTGGACACGGACAAGATGAAGAGGGGTAACTATATTGATAGCTTGGACAACTGAAAACGATTTGATAGTCTCGAGCTGATATTGGGTCATGATCGGAGGATCGTCGATGCCGTGAAACTTGGGCAAAGGAGGGGAACAGGAAGGCGAGATAACCATTCGTGGTGAGGATGCATGGGATGGATGGAAGGTGTGGCATGTTCAGATAACTGAACCGCATGCTTCAAGTCGGGTAGGTAGATACTGTAGATGCAGTGTTGGAAAGAAAGAGGGGCAAGAGGGGCAAAAGGATGCAAGCGAGGGGAGAGGGGACGGGATGCAGCTCCAAGGGAACTGGACCGGGAGCAGGAGGAGTCGCGTAGGTATGTACATGTGCACCCACCTCGCTTACCTGACTTCAGTTACCTCAAGTAAAGATAAAAAGGGCAACAGCTCCCCTACACAAGGCCTGCCTCTTCTCTTCTTTCCCATCTTCTTCTCATCGTCAGAACCGACAACCTCTGTCTTCGTTCCAAGGAATACCATCAATACCAACACGCAAGTATCACCAAGCTTGTTCGGGCTTCTCTGTCTCCTCTCCCCTATGGTGTTGATATACTAACACCCTCAAGCAAGCAGACTCTCAACACCAGGGTACAGACCACCCACCTCCTCCACCAAGATGGCCACAAACCATCGTTCCAGGAGGAGCTGAAGCCATGAACTCCCCATCGGCTGGTTGATTATACCATGATTCGATCACGTTCAAGCATACTTTCAGAGGTAACTATCTGAATGCATGAGCCGGTGCCAACTTCTGTCCTGGGTATTAGGTTGCTTCTAGCACCTGTACCCAGGGGAGAAGTACAGGCTGAGAATATACGGCGACGAACTTGATCTGGATAATACCAGCGAAAGGATCATGCTTCAACTTTCCTCCCCCGCTCCCCCTTCTCCCGTACAGTCCATTCTAACATTCCCAGATAACTCTGATCCATCACCATGTCTCCCTCTGTTCTCGAGCCGCAGAGCGTCCCCACTCTTGTCAACGTCGGTCTCAAGGCCGCCGCGGGCAGGAACGATGCTCCCGTCGAGCGTGATGCCAGGGGCTTGTCCAAGTCTCTTCTGGAGCTCATGCCCACCCTCGGCACTGACGCCTTCACCTTTTCCCCCATTCGCGAATCTACCGTTTCGCGCGCCATGACCCGCCGCTACTTCGCTGACCTGGACGCCCACGCCGAGACCGACATTGTCATTGTCGGTGCCGGCTCTTGCGGTCTCTCGGCCGCCTACGTCTTGTCCACCCTGCGGCCCGACCTGCGCATCACTATCGTCGAAGCAGGCGTCGCCCCGGGAGGTGGCGCTTGGTTGGGCGGACAGCTCTTCAGTGCCATGGTGATGCGCAAGCCTGCCGACGTCTTCCTGGACGAGGTTGGCGTGCCGTATGAAGATGAGGGTGACTACGTGGTGGTCAAGCATGCCGCTCTGTTCACTTCGACTGTGCTGAGCAAGGTCTTGCAGAGGCCCAACGTCAAGCTGTTCAATGCCACGACCGTTGAGGACCTGATCACCAGGAAGCACCATGCCGAGTCTTCGTCGTCATCAGATGATGGCGAGGCCGAGGACGTGGACAAGGTGAGGATTGCCGGTGTGGTGACCAACTGGACCCTCGTGTCCATGCATCACGATGACCAGAGCTGCATGGACCCCAACACCATCAACGCCCCAGTTATCATCAGCACCACGGGCCACGATGGTCCTTTTGGTGCCTTCTCTGTCAAGCGTTTGGTCAGCATGAAGCAGATGGAGCGCCTGAACGGCATGCGCGGGCTCGACATGCAATCCGCCGAGGATGCTATTGTCAACAACACTCGCGAGATCGTTCCGGGTCTTATCGTTGGCGGTATGGAGTTGTCGGAGATTGACGGTGCCAACCGCATGGGTATGTTGGACTATCCCCTGCTTCAGTTGATCGAGTTGCATGCTAATCCTGGGTAACCACAGGACCTACCTTTGGAGCCATGGCTCTCAGTGGTGTCAAGGCTGCCCACGAGGCCATTCGCGTGTTCGACCTCCGCAAGGCTCAGAACGACAAGTGCTAAGCCTGTTCAAGACGTTGGACGTAGTAACTAAAATGAGGGAGGATTTATGTATGCAATTTGTCAAATGTTTCGAATTTCAACTTGGTTCGTGTCGAATTGGATACAGTGAATTCTTGAACGCATGGTCCCTTATGTCGGTCAATGTATGCTGAAGACAGTCGGTCAAATTCCAAAACTGTCTTGACGCACCTCTAATAAGTCATCTTGTCCTCTTCTATGTACCGAACATCCCGTGAAGCAGGAACAAATAAACCTTTGCTTTTGCAAGCCGCGCAGAAGTGACCTCTGGGCGGTGGAGAGGGTATGGCATTGTAAATCTGAAAATGTCCTGCTGGACCCCAAATAAATCATCAACGGTCATCATTCAGCTCAGCTTGACGGCTACGGCAATGTCGCGTCATGGACAAGAGAGCTTCAACAGTGCATGACAAGGTCAAGCAACACAAGTACAAGGGGAAAGCAACAAGACATCGAGGGAAGGCAAGAAGACATAACATAGTAGTAGTAAGGTTGATAAACTGGTACGTAAGTCCCATCGTTTGGTATCTCTCCCTTTTTGAGTCGCCTGCAGCGAAAAAAAAAAAAAAAAAAAAAAAAACGAACAGAAAGAAGACATTGCCGACCGACCAATAAACTCCTGCTCCACGACTCCGATCCCAGTCCTCCTTTCCAGTAGTAGCAAAAAGTCCGATTCCCATGAATCAAGGCGGGTGAGCCAAGGTCCAGCCCCAAGGTATACAACCCGATATCCATCAACTTTCGCCTGGTAGCAGCAGCAGCAGCAGCAGCAACAGAGAACGAAAAGAAGCATCAACAGCGTGAACTAAGCTAAGCCAAGCCAAGCCAACCTGAGCCCTCCCACTCGTGCTAACAACTCATTTCCTTCCGGTCCTCGTTCTGGTCCTACCAGCACCTCAGCGACTTCCACAACTTGGTTGCCCTACCCCTCTTTTTCCTCCATCCACCATTCCCATCCTTCTCATCCATACCCCCCTCCTTGGTCGGCAACGGACTCAACGGCTTCGTCCTCCCCCTACTGCTCCCCAACAACTCCTCGGCCGCCTCCTGATCCACGCCCGTGATGCCCAACTCAGCCAACCTCCTCTGCTCCACCACCCTCCTCACAATCAGCGCAAACGTCTCCTCAATGTTAACCTCCAACCTTGCGCTCGTCTCCATAAAGCCGCACCCCCTCGCCCTCGCCCACTCCAGACCCGTAGCCGCGGGGATTACCCGACTCTCCGACAAATCGCACTTATTGCCCGCCACAATCTTCACCGGAGGAACAGCCTTGGCCCCCGACCCTGCTCCACCACCCATGTTGGACCCAGTCGCATACCGATTCGACATGCTCCCCGAAATCTGCGCCGGCGATAACCCGGCCCGGCGAGCCCGCGCTGCGTTATCCGCCCGCGTCTCGGCCTCCATGTCGATCAGATCGTTAAAATACTGCAGCGCGTCGAGGCTGTCGCGGCTCGTGATGTCGTACACCATCAAGAAGGCGTCGGCTCCCAGGTTGGATGAGGCCCACATGCCGCGGTACTCTTCCTGGCCGGCCGTGTCGGTCAAAGACAAGTGGTAGGTGACGCCGTCGATGCGGCGCGTGATGCTGTAGCTGTCCTCGATGGTCGGGTCGTAGTCTTCTGTCCATTGCGAACGCACGAGACGAAGCGTGATGGAGGATTTACCGCAGCCGCCGTCGCCGCAGATGGTGATGGAGATGGGGACGGGGGGCTGTTGAGATTGTCGGGTGCCTCCTTGTGTGGGGGAGGAAATGGAGGCGCCGCCGGTTTTGGCGGAGCCGGTTGAGGCTGAGTGCCCGTGACTACGGGGATTTTGGGATGGCATTGTCCTTCCTCTCGAATCTTGAATATGGTTTGGTTTGGATTTCGGTTGAGAACGTAATTGTCCTTGTTTGGTGATATTCGGTTGTCGTAACTAGCTGGGGGGAAAAGCCGTTCCCGTTAGGTGATATTTCAACGGAACTGGAAAAGGGGGGTGCTGTGGCCGCTTCGATATTATTGCAATTGGATAAGAAATGGACAGGTTGGCTTGTCCTTAGATAAGGTTCCGAAAGGAGGGTCAGAAATAAAAGGAATCTGGTGGAGCAATTTGAAAGATATTTGATGATAGACGAAGACAGCTTCGTATAAGAGAGGGGTCGGTCGGTTGGGTCGAGGTGGGTTGCCAGATAAACAAAGTTTGGGTCGAGCCTAAAAAGGAGGGGTGGGCGCACAAGGCGATGATCGGACCTTGTTCCTGGTGAGAGGTGGTGATGTGAAGCAAGGTGGGATCCCTCCTTTTCTTTTCCTCTTTATTTTTTCTTTTGGACCTCTAGGGCGAGCGGCGTCGTCACAAAAGAAAGTTTGGTTCGACGTCACGTTTGACGGAAAACCAGGAAGCGAAGGAGTGTGGGGCGAAGTTAGGCCGAGAGCTAAGCAGACCGCAAAAGGAACTTGTAAGAAAAAAGAAGAGAGAAAAAAAAAAAAAAAAGAAGGTTGCTTTTAGTCCGATATGCTGGTTGTAGCAACTGCAGTGCGGTGCGGTGCCGTCGAGAAGCAAACAATGAGCGAACGAGCGAACGAACAAGCGTGCGTGCGTGCGTTTTAGTCCAGTACTATTTCTTGTCGAGTTGATGCGTGCGCTGGCTTGCAAGGGAGAAGTGGTTTGCTTGGCCAAAATGGGTTGTGATGATGTTTTAGTTTTTTTGTTTTTTTCTTCACAGAAGAACACCAAAAAAAGAGGGGCGTTGAAAATGGTAAAAAGTGAGAGAGATCAGCTCACAAGACGGACGCAAAACAGGACGGGAGATGATGAATGGACTCGTATCATTATCAATGGGCAGAGGAAGAGTCCGGGCAGATGCGCCGTATTCTGCAACCAATTCGTAGTTCCTTCCTTCCGGGGTTCACTGAATTTGAATTTGGACCGATACCCACATTTCATCTTGCCCACAATTGGATGCTGCCCACTGTAGGTAGCGGTAGTGTTCCTGCCCGTCTTGAACAGGGGCTCGGTGACCGGACTGCATGGGCAAGCGATGGGGCCTCCCGGGGAAGAGCGCTCGTGCGTTGAATGCGACGGTCACCAGGGGAAAGTTGCAACCTTATTACAGTAGTTTGGGACCTTTGTTACATACTGTACCTTGTCAACCCCCCGGCGTTCTCCGGAAAGATGACGGCGCTGACGATATGACGCTTGATCTGAAGCTGGCGATGATGCACACTGCTACGCTGTAGTGTAATAGGCGGCGGACTGGAAACAGAGAGCCCAGACAGGCACAGCAGCAGCAAGGCATGGATGTAATTTTCCATCGGCACGATCGTGTTTCTCATCCTCGGATCCGGACCTTTCCGCCGTTGAAAGTAGCAAGGGAGAAAGGACATTTCGCGAGGGATACCTTCACACGCCCCGATCATCGACAACGGCCCATGGATGGGACGAGAGCACATGGCAAGTGTAGAACCCAACAAAACTCCGTCTGGTGGTATATCAGCACTGCCTGCACTCATGCGCAAACCTCTTTGTGTTGCTGCTTGGACAACAAAAGACAATGTCTTGTTCTCTGTTCAGATGGACGACAGGGGTGCCAAAAAAAAAAAAAAAAATGCCCCTTTTTGCTTTTCCAGAAATCAGAAAGGATGTGATCGGCGCATATGATTGGCTGCGATGTCAGGCGCGGTTGGTTAGCAACGGGCCCAACGTTCCCAAATGCACGACCGGCTGTGCTTCCGGCAGGGCAACTTAACTACGCAGTACAGTATGACCTACATAAACAGAATGGCGCACAGCGATCATGATTGCATGCAGCAGCGGGCGGTGCCCAGCCCAGGAGCCGGCCTTGCCTGCAGCCACTGCAGCTGAATGGGAAAGCTGTCAGTCATGTCAACAGACGGTAAGGTCGTTTGATTGTAAGATAGAAACAAACTGAAAGAATACACTTCCACGGGACAACAAGCCCAGTCTTCCAGTCTCAAATCTTTACTAGTAGCCGCACAGGTAAAACCAAATTGGGATTGCCTTCATTTTGCAAAGAGACAAGTCACATGTCAGAATTGGGGAAAAGATGGGCGAACGGAGCCCGAACGGGGAGGAGAAGCGGAGATTGGCTCAAATGACATCCAATCGGGCAATGCGCGACTGCCCCCAGCTTCGTTAGGTGTTGTGGTCCACTGTTCGACGCTCGGAGAAACCTCAGCTGGGCTCGCTACAGTAGCTCAACCAAGGCCCCCACGTGCGAAAAAAGGGTCAACACCCGCCCCGCCGAGCGGTCACCGGGCGGCCGCATTGCCCTCCGCCATTTGCCTTCCGTTGTCTTTATGCCGGTCGCCGTGACTGGACGCCTGAACAACCGGAGGTCATGCCGCCTTGTTGGAAAAGCAAAGTCAGTAAGTACTACGCAACAGGTAAGGAATGATGATATGTCTTTTCCCCCTTCCGTCCGCCAACACGATAAAGTGCAGAACCAACAACAGCTCCAAACGAATCGCAGTTTGTCTTTCTTATTCTTTAGTTCTTCCTCCTATGAGCTGCAAATAACCTGTAATCTGACATCAATGCCATGCATGATTGATGACTGAAGCTACAATACTATGCAGTTTGCTTCTTCAAAACCACTCCAGTAACTTTTCTTCTTCACAACGCTATGCTATCGCCGGAACCATCTACCTATGCCAAACCGCTCCAACGACATTTCAGAGGTGCATCGCGTTCAGGTCACCATATAGATGAATAGTTTCATCATTCCTCACCTCGCTGAGGAGATTTTCGTGAAACACCAAAAAAACAGTTGGTCCGCGATGAGGTCATATTGCGAAAACATCGGGTGCAGAGCCGATTGGATCCCCACTTGACCAAGACATGCTCCGGCGGGGGAGTCGGCGGCTCGGCGAGGACGTCAAATGCCCAAATGCGGCCATGTGCGCGGGATTTACGGGCCCCGCCTTCCGGGCTGCCCTGCTGCTAAGGTACGGCTGTCGGGGCGTGGAAGAAGAAGTGGATTGCCGATCTGGCCGGTGGACCGTGGGACGCTGGCTTGACTGACCTTCTTACGTGAGGCCCAGGCGTAAACCGCGGTTCGGTTCACCGTTCCCTTGTTTACGGCGTATGTGACGGCACGCATGGGGGGCCGCGAAAAACTCTGACTCTTCGGTCTTGCTCTGTTTCTTTGCCATGGATTCTCTCTTCTCTCTTCCGCTGTACTCGGGAACGTAATTCTGTCCTATTCTGGAGAATAACAAGGGAAACAAACACACGAGAACAATGAACGGGTTTCACAGCACGGACAAGCCTCTGAACAGGGCAAGTGAGGTTGATCATGTAAGTCCCAAGCTCATAGACACGCTTAACCCTAACCCGCCTCCTCTCCTTCAACGCATCCCCCTAACCAACCTACCAACCACACTCTCTCTCCCTATCACCATAACACTCAATCAAAAGAAGATCGAATATCATCATGAACCCAATCTCAATGGACAGACTCTGGCTGACTCCATGAAAAGCTTATCGATGCGGTCAAGTCCCTAATCGTTCCCTACATCCGGGACGCAGACAATGCCGCCTCCTTCCGAGCCACCGGCCAACTACCCCCAGACAACCGCAATGTCCTCGTCAAATCCCTCCGACCGTACCAACTGGTCAAGGAACTGGCGCTCTCCCTCCCTTCAGGCGAGGGCCATGGTTCGCAGGGTCTTTTAGAAACCATCCAGTCCATCCTCTCTTACTCCGTCAACACGTGGGACCAAGGCTTCATGGACAAGCTGTACGCCTCCACCAACGCCGTCGGTGTCGTCACTGAGCTGCTCCTCTCCGTTCTCAACACCAACCTGCACGTCTACCAGGTATCTCCCGCCCTCAGCGTGATCGAGAAGTACACAGCCAAGCAGTTCGCCTCGCTGTTCGGCTTCACCGGCCCCCGCGCCGGAGGCGTCACCTGCCAGGGCGGCAGCGCTTCCAATCTGACCTCCATCGTCATTGCCCGCAACACGCTTTTTCCCCTCTCCAAGATCCACGGTAACGGGCACGAGCAGTGCGGCGCCCCCGGCCCGCTGATCCTCCTCACCAGTGCTCACGGGCACTACTCCATTGAAAAAGCCGCCATGACGTGCGGTTTCGGGTCCTCGGCGGTCTGGACCGTCCCCGTCGATGAGCAAGGGCGCATGCAACCCGCCGCTTTGCGCGAGATGGTGCGCAAAGCCAAGAGCGAGGGAAAACACCCCTTTTACGTCAACGCGACGGCCGGCACGACGGTCTTGGGCTCGTACGACCCGTTTGACGAGATCGCGGACGTGTGCGACGAGTTTGGCATGTGGTTGCACATTGATGGGAGCTGGGGTGGCCCAGCCGTCTTTAGCAAGAAGCACAAGCACAAGATGCAAGGGTCGCACAGGGCGCGGTCGCTGACGGTGAATCCGCACAAGATGCTCAATGCCCCGGTGACATGTTCGTTTCTTTTGACCAATGATGTCAAGGTGTTCCATAGGGCGAATACGTTGCCGGCTGGCTATCTGTTCCATGGGCCGGCGGCGGCGGAGGAGGATGCTGACGGGGAAGAGAATGCGCTGCAAAGCCAGACCACCCCTTCGGAGGAAGAAGGAGTGACTACCACAAACGGGTGTGGAAACGGGAACACCTCAGACGAGGTCTGGGATCTAGCCGACCTGACGCTCCAGTGCGGTCGCAGAGGTGACGCGCTCAAGCTGGCTTTGTCATGGATCTACTACGGCGCAGCCGGCTTCGAGCGCCAGATTGACGGCGCCTTCGACATGGCCGCCCACTTGGCCAATCTGATTGCCGAGCACAAGGACTTTGTGCTGGTGTCGTCGAACCCGCCGCCTTGTTTGCAGGTGTGCTTTTACTATGCCCCCGCCGGGAAGTTGGCGGACCGGCCCGAAGAGAACACCAGGAGGACGAGAATCATGGTGGAGAAATTGATTGCGAGAGGGTTCATGGTCGATTATGCCCCGGGCGATAAGGGAAGCCTCTTTAGGGTGGTGGTTAATTGCCAGACGTTGAGGGGAACGGTCGAGGGGCTCGTTAAGGGTTTGGAAGCTATTGGAAAGGAGGTTGTGCCGCAATAGTGATGTTGGCGAGGTTTGCATGGTCGCGTTCGTCTCGGGTTAGGAAAATCCATGATGTCTTGGTGACTGGTTAAGTTGGATACCTCCGCGATCAAGTTCAATTGCGTATGGTTGGATAGATGGGCAGAGATAGAGTGGGTGTATATAAAGTGGCGGACTACTTAGATCTAGATAATCATGTATGGAAATGCGCACCTGTAACATACAACAATTGAGTTAATTCACTTTCCAGGAAGTCAATCAACGAAGCGGTAAAGGCAGAATTATTTGTGCTTCATTGAACGTTATAAAGGCTGCGAAAGGTGATGGCTCTTTCTGATGATGTATTCGACCATTTTTGTTTTTTTTTCGAGTTAGTTGGGTTTCAGAGGAATCCTGTTGTCTCGACTTCTATTCTTGCTGTGCTGTGCTTTGCTTCGTTGTCTATTGCAACTGCGTGCGTCTTTCGTCTCGATCAGCCGCTGTTCCTTCCATTTGTTTGCATGGTTGTTGAAAGTAATATCTCTCTAGGTGTATGAACCTCTTCCCAAGTATGTCCTAGATTCCCAAGACGCCGCCCGTTATATCCGTAAACCTTCTGTACTGTGCTTCTGCATGCATTCCTCTTTGAAAACGTGACACGCGTGGCCTTTCTTCCCTTCATCGCATCCGTTTATGCCTCTACGCCAAACACCTCGGTTTACCAATAATCCTCACCGTAACTCCTCGACCAAAACAGCTCATTCATCCATGCAACCCAATTAATCCACGCAGTTCCTCCTCTTCCTCTTAACGTTCACTCCGCCTTCTTTTCATCCACCCAATCCCTCCAGGCCTTGTACTCCTCATACCCCAATTTTTCCTTCTTCCCCTGATATCTAACCACCCTCAGCTCCACCTCCCTCCACCTCGACTTGTTCCCTTCCCATCCGGCCTTGCGCATCAGGCTTACCACCGTTTCCTCCTTGGTCCACCCTTGCTCCGGCGGGACATCCGGCAAGTACGTCGCGCCGTACCTGCGTCCGCGGTACACAAAGCTGATGCGCAACCCGTGCTTGCCCAGCTCCCAGTCCATGGCGTCGGCCGCGGGCTCAAAGTCAGTCAACAGCGTCACAGCCACTTGCAGCGAAGGCAACTCGGCCCGGCTGATGGGGTGGAAGCGCGTGTCTTGGAGAGCAGAGGTCAGGGCATACGAGGGCAAGCCGGAGGAGAGAGGCTGAGACTCGAAAGTGCCGATGCAGCCACGGAGGGAAACGTCGTCATCATCCGGGTCTCGGACGACGTTCCAGGTTACGAAAAGGGGAGATTCGTAGACGGGTGTAGGCGGGGTGGGAGAGGCGGAGGAGGCGATAGAGGTTGCAGGCGTGGAAATGCCGGACTGGAGGGTCGTGTTGCTGCTGCTCGTGCTGGCGCTGGTGCTGCTGCTGCTTGTGGCGAGGGAGGTCGATGATGAGGTGGTCGACGACGGCAAAGTTACCGCGGCTAGTCTACGGAGCGCGGGGATCTGAGGAGCTTTGCTG
This sequence comes from Neurospora intermedia, assembly GCA_037102815.1. NCBI lineage: Eukaryota > Fungi > Ascomycota > Sordariomycetes > Sordariales > Sordariaceae > Neurospora > Neurospora intermedia. Next base: position 2,787,751 of record BTPP01000007.1, read on the forward strand.
GAGACATTGGCCTCTTGGTCGTCATCGTCGCCGTCGCCGTCGTTCTCGTCAACGGTGTTGATGTATTCGACCCATGACTTTTCAATTTCAGACAGGCTCATGGGCTTGCGACGCTCATGATAGGCGACGAGCGCTTCGAAGCAGCAGATACAGTGCTCGACGGTGGCCATGATTGGAGCTGGGAAAAGGGTGCGTTTGTTGGCGAGAACTTGGTTGTACAGCGTCTTGACGGCGTCGGAGGTGCTGTAGTATTTTCAAGGAAGTAGGAATGATGACGGTTGAGCAAGCGGCTGCTGATTAGTTGTACGTTCCTGGTTCTAAACACTGGAGATAGTCACAATTAAAAGGAGGGGTAGAGATTCCTGCCATGCTCTTCGAACGAAGGCGCGACAACAGAAGAAAAGAGGAAAGAGATCGAACTGTAACGTGCGGGGGTGGGGGATGATAAGCTGCAAGTGGAATGTGTGCTGTGCAGGGTGGGCGTGAGCGTGAGCGTCGGTGGTCATCATCAGCACGAGCGGCAGTCAGGCGGATGGAGCCGTGGCTGAATCATCCATCCGGATTCCAGCCAAGGATGACCGCCAGTCAGGAAATGGTGTGATTCCCGTTCTCGAGTCGTTTTCTTCAAGTACAAGTGTAAAGCAGCACAAACAAGAAACAGATGGATGGATGGAGGAAAGGCGTCGAAAGCGAGGGGTAACTCGACGGCCGGGGTCTCCAGTCAATGACCGTGGCCAATCAATTTGTGGCAGTGAACAACACCACAGGAGCAGGGATTCCACTTGAGTGTGTTGCTGCAGATGGTTCCCTAACAACGAAACCCCTCTCTTCACTCCGCATCCTTACCACGATGGAAAAACATCCAACTTGCTGTTCAGTCCATCTTCTCGAATTGAAGATGATTATCACCATGGGGCTCACTACACTCATCATGGACCTTGAAATTATCTTGAGTTCAGGGTGAAAAGGGTTGAGAGTAAGAGATCGCTGGCGCAACGCAACTGTTAAGACAGTAAGGGTTAGATCAAGTTATCTATTTAGAGTTGAGGCACGAAGCAGGCATGTCAGTGTCATCCCGACAGTAACCTGGGGAGCCGACAGATTCTACACTAGTGGATCTCGGTGGGCTGAGATCCACTGGATGTTTGACGGGACTCTCCCCGTCGTGGCGCCGTCAGCGAGGTTCCAGAGCCATCTGGACCTTATCGATAAATCCTTTCTCGCTGATCCACCCGACTACACTACAAAGACGCTTCTGGCCTCCCGCTCAGACATCGTGAGGGAAGTACTGTACCACCTTGCGGTCAGACCTCAAAGAGTGGTTGTACCAACCTGGAATGTCAGCATCAACGGACTGTATCGCAGATCATTCGCTGCCAGTGTGTCGTAAACAGCGCCTGGAGAGTCTTTGAACACCTCCAGCGAATTCGGTGATTGTGTTGACGTGAGCTTCGTCTACAGTCTCCTGAAGCCGATGCGGTGCCATGTTACTGGTGATGGTCGCCATCTGCTGTGCTACCTTGACATATACCGGTATCTACCGAGGCGGCACCTGGCCTGAATACGAAGATACGTAGGTAAGAAGACGAACTTGCATTACAAAATTCAGACCCTTTTCCCGTCCGCTCGTCGTACACTTGAACCATTGAACCTTTTCCTCTCAATGCCACGGTTCGAGCAAGGAAAGCTCGTCTCAACCTCTTAGATCATATCTGCCGCCCATTCCACGTGGTTCATCTGTTCGTAAAACCAGACACGATTGATAGCTCGGTAGTGATAGATGTTCTAGGCTCTGACAGGGGAAGCCAGGGCATGCTGCAACACGGAACCTCGGAAGAGGCCCATTACGGTATGAGGTGCGAGCCACAGGGGGCTTTGTATTGGCCAATGCAACACTTTAACTGACCAGAGTTCCAGATCATCAGTTTCAGCTCCCTGCCCCTAGGTATAAGGCTGTGTTGATACTGAGGGCTGGATTCTCCCCGGGATCTGAACTCTTGGGTAATTCCGGTGGGCATTTTAAGGTTTGATACGTGACAGCTGCAGGAGCCCCGAATAAACAGTTCCAGAGGCGAATGTTAGAAATTCCCGGCCGGACTGAAACCCATGACTTAGCTCTGGGATCGCCCAGCTACGTTGGCTTGACTAAACCAATAAGATGACCTCGGGAATATTCAAGTTGGAAGGTGTCGCTCAGGGAATCGAAATCTACCACTCCGCAAACCATCGGTCCATGTACGTCCCGGAGCCGGCCCTTTGAACCGCCCAGGACCAGGTGCCCCTTTGATATCCCCTTTGATATTGTCCCCATCGGAGAGAGATTCCACACCTCGGTTATCGTAAATAGAAACCGTTGCCGGGTTTTAAACAAGCCTCTGGGGAAGTGGGTAACCACTCGGCTTCCACCTTGTACTCGATCCGAAGGCAGTGCTGGGCATGAATCGTATCCTGAAACACACATTGTTCCCCAGACCAAGCAGATCTTGATCACACCTTCACGATGTTCCTGGACACAAAAGTACAAATACTTGGCAATATCCGTCGATAGATTCGGCATGGAGTCAAACTGTTGACTCTCTCATCGACCTTGTTCTAATATTTGCTCCGTTCGCTTCGAGTTCTTGGTGTTGTTCCATTCAGTCGCTCCAGATTTACCATTGTCGCCGGCCGACTTTATTATCACCTCCTCTTTTTTTCATTCGCCCAACAATCGCTGGCTCCTAGCTCTTCAACGTCAGTTCCATTCTCACAATGAAGCTTATCTCTGCTCTTGTGGTCGCCCTCGTCTCTGTGGCTATGGCTTATCCCACAGCCGCGAACGATAATGGTGAGCAAGCCAAGCTGGGGCTTCGAGCCTCTTGAAACTTTGGCGTCCATGTTTCCACGACACTAACATCAGCGGCAGCTCAGGTTGTGAGTCGTCAAAACGTTCAGCATGACGTTGACGCCAGTGTACCTGCCATGTCAGATGCAAATGGCAATGTTGTACCATTCAGCAGCACTTCGGTATTCGAACCTGCTGCCGCCGACGGGCAATGAGACCAAGGAATGAGACAGGAACGAAACGGGCGCAGCCCGGTGTTCACGGAGCAAGGCTATTGGGCGGGGAGGCAACGTCGAGGAGCGCTATGGTGTGCCCAGAATCGTAGGAGATAGGCTGTAACAAGAAGCTTCGACTACCGCAGGATGGAATAGAGGATGTTCTAGGAAATTGCCCTCGTTCGGCGTTTCGCTGTGACAACTGGCGTCCCTTGCGGGCTCCGGGATTTGGCAGACATCATCATCTGCCTATCAGAGAGACGCTGGCCGATGCAATCATCGAGAACGCCGGTGATAATGCACTGTCCCGGTCGATGCAGGGCGATCAAGGTTTTTGAATGGTTCGTCAATGAGTATTAAGGCGTTTGCCGCGTTTTGGGAGGTTCGGAGTGCTAGTTTGCGGACTTTCATAGAATGAGTGTTGGACTGAACTCGGTGTACAGGGAGAAGGCAACGATTGACCAATTTCTGTCCACAAAAAAACAACCAAAAAAAAAAAAAAAAAACCTGAAAAAAAAAAAAAAAGAACATGAAAAAAGACTCTTTTCCTCTGGCAGGCCTTTTCAGGTATTCGCAGGCTTAAGCTTCCCTCGCTGAGGCGCAGCTGGCAGGCAGCGGTCTTTTCCGACCCGATCATTGGTCAGTCTGGGGGCCAAGTCTCGCGCTTGGTTTATTTATGGATTTCGCTCCCTGGGCTTCCTTTTCCGCTTCCTCTGCGCTTGTAATCACCACTCATCCTCCCATCCCGCAAGTCCTACAACCCACCGCAGTTACTTGACACAATTTCAAATGAAGGTATGCCACGATGTTGGAAAGGTGAGCGACATGAGTTCTATCTTGCCGCCAGACGGGTAAGGATTGCGACAAGCGCTGGAGGCTGCGCTGTTGGTTCCCAGAGTGCCCGTTTCGTGACCGAGTTTTCCAGTGTCAACGTCTTTCCACCACCTAACATTCACTAGCTCATGCTGTTTAGCCCACTTGGGCATGCATGCACTTTCACAAGCCCAATCAAGGAAATGTAGCTTCCATCGATCTTCCCGTTCCTTGCTTCTTGCCATGGAGCGGCCGCGAAACAGCCTCCGCCTAAATCTAGGTACACTAGAATACAACCCAGCCAATGCTTCCTGAGACAACGAAACCAGAGACAAACGAGCGCTTGTCTTGTCGCCATGAGCCAGTGGACCTCTGCGCTTCCCTTTTGAATCCTACAGGAATCCACTTCTCAGCCTCTTCTCGTTGGGTTGCCGGGCGCTGAGCTACAAAAAGCTACGGATCAAATGCCGAAGCGTTCCCCATCCCGATAAATATCTCCCCTTCGCTTCTACCGGCGGATGCGGTAAGGAAAGACCTTTGCTGTCAACATACGTTCTCCAACCTCGTTCTACCATATCGATATTCGCCGCGACACTGGGATTAGTTGCCGGGGATCTTGGGTCGGAGTGACCGGCATCCATGGGAAAGGATACGCGACTTGTGCTCAGGAGGAACAACGCTCGATGACTCTGGCCAGGCACCTTTGTCACTCAACGACGCCTATTCATCTTTGCGGCGCCTTACCTGCACCAAACGACAAGATTCTAGCATGACTCTCAACCTGGATCAGTTGCTCTTCGCACGCGCCGAATGGCGCATTCGGCTTCTCGCTCCATGTTGGATGATACAGGTTGGGGCCCTTCTCAGCCTAGTTGGCTTATTCTCCTACCGGCTTTCTGTGACCTCTCGCACCTTTGACGACGAGATATCGCATGACCAGGAAATTATAGTTCAAATAGTGTACGTCAGCGCAACAGCTCCTCACAATCTGCCAAACTCTCTTCACCAAACAAACGGCGCGCTAACACAAAGACATGCTATTAGTTGGGAATCCACCCAGGTTGGGTTTTCAATTATCTCCGTAGCTCTCACAATTGCGGAAATATGGAAGGCGAGGTGTGAGACCTTGACCCCTTTCTTCATGCTGTGTACACATCTTGTCAAATACACACTTGCCAGCGGAATGCTAGGCTTGGATGCCACCGTCTACGTCAAATATCCAGACCACCACTACTCCACAGTGGGCTTGGCTTTGGATTGTATTCTGCTGTAGGGTCAAACTACCTTCAACATGATGACTGCCAAGCTAACTTTTGATGCAGTGGCATAACACTTTTGATGCTCTTCTACGCTTTCTACACGTACCGTCGCCTCCTCAAGCTCGAAGCCTATGATTTGGCCTATAACAAATCAGCAGGCTACAGCCACGGCAATGAGCAGAATCGAGGCTACACTGTCAACATATTTAGCGGAAAGAAGACCAGACAGCAGCCGTCGCCAACACCCGAGGCGTTGAAATCCCGGATAGACCAGGCGATCGGCGCCGAGTTTGGGTGGGGAAGTCGTCCGTCCGGAAGCGTAACGGAGCGCTCCGGCATAGTTGTTGCGTCCGGATCGGTTCAAAGCGGCGTGCCCACCAGACCGGCCGAGTTACACAGGGCTCGGAGCTGGGTGACTGAGACTGGCGTGGTTGGCCCAAATACTTCAGAGACTCACCTTGATGCGAACGGAAGGAATACGGATGATGATTACCATGATTATTACGAACTGGCTCATGCACGCAGTCTTAGCATTCCTACATTGGTAGCAACTCATCATGGGGACGACGGCGACAGCGAAGGGTTGTTGACGGGTACACGGGACAATAGCAAAGCAACGAGGGAAGTAGATAGATGGCACGGGTACTCGTGACTCGTGCGGGTCGTGTAACTTGGTACAAAAGGGTGCGGCGTGGCGCTAGGTGTACCTCTTCTCTGATAGTAACTTTTGTTGCATTATCGTTATGCCCTTTACTTTCAATGAAACTTAAAACTGTCATGTTTTAGTTATCATTTTTCTGTTTATTGTTTTCGCTTTGATCACAGCTCCGTCAGGAAGCATCTAAGTACCTACTGACGCGGGCGATGATGCGAAGGAGTAGGCTTATACCAACTAGTTATGTTCCATCAAGATACTTTGTCGAGAGTAGGACTTATCAAGGCCATTTCGTTTGTCCCAATGTTCTCCTTTTGGTGTTTCCCAGCAGTCAAGATTCTTTGTCAGACGGCGCAATAGTTCGTTCATTCCATCACTCCACATCTAACCCTAACCCAAACAAGAGCATTGACCGCACAACGCACTGACCACAAGAGTTTTACCGACTCATGTGGCCTGCAAAGTCCAATGACCCTACTTCTACCTTCATCTTTCCATCTTCGTTACTCTTTTCCTTACCCACTAAGTAGCGACCAAATCGGAAATGACTTCATCACGGGCAAAATCAAACTTTATCTGCTACAAGTAGATGTGGGAAGAAAGCAAAGCAAGACGGCACGGCACGGCACGACATGGCACGGATCAGCAGCTTCGCTTACGGGTACCTGCTTTCAACTTCTGACGCTTGCTCCCCCCAACTCCTCCCTCCAAAATCCACATAAGCTGACACGGCTGAGTTGGGTTTGGCGTCATGGTCAGTATCTGACAACAACATCTTGGAAACATTGCCAGCTGTGCAGCGCACCTTGATGCCTTTACGAGACGAATTTCCTATCAGATGGCGCCATGAGAACGTCAAGTGGGGAGGCTTGGGGGTCTGGTGGATCAGCCCTACAGCACGGCTGATGCGTCTTTTCTTGGCCAGCGTCAATTCCGACCAACCATCAAAAAACTTCGGGGCAGTGAATGGAGGGCATCTGACGTCCCAACGGGGATAATCTGTTGACTCTTTATCCAACTTGGGGCTTGGTTTCATCAATCATCACCGTCGTTGGTCCCGCAAGACGGGCGGGAACTGGAGGCAACCAATTGGGCGCCAAGATGCCGAAACAAGCCCAACTTGGCCTCGGTCAGATCCCAGTTCTTAAATACCCTGTCGACGCCGGCCTGACTTGCTACAACGGGATATGTATTGCCGGACTGGAGTTGACTCGGAGTTGGTGTAACAACTAAAAGGCTGTGCTAGTTCCACAGAATTCCCTTCTTATATGGCCCCTTTAGTCCTCACTGACGATGCCAACTCTTCTCGTCTTATCTGGCCTCACCATCGTGGCCATTTTTGCCTCGCTCGCATTCATGGCGTCCAAATGGCGAAAGGCGGAGACGCCCAGCCCCAACAACACAAAGTTCTTTGGCTCTCAGATCGGGGAGCAGTCGGTCATCAACTACAGCTATACGGATCGACCGTTGAAGTTGATGGCCTTTGATATTTATTATTTCTTCAAGTTCATCTGGGCTCTTCCCTACGTCTTGATTCCCTTATCACCCTCGGATTCAGGAGAGTTGGATGAGCTATCTATTACGCGCGGAAACCTGTTCTGTGTTGGTCTTCACGCGATCCTCGTGGTGTTGCAGCTTGGGTTCATCGTGACACTTCCAACACTAATTCTGTTTCCAGTCTGGACCGCTGCTTTGGCAATCGGGCTGTTTATACTCGTCAATCATGGGCTTTGTACTTTTCTGAACGGGAAGGAGGTCGAGTACCATTCCGATCCAAAGTACGCACCAGCTCTTCCTGAGCATGCCCATGAACAATGGATCTTCATCAACGGTGTGGCAGTAGGGTAAGTCACTGGCTGAGACTTGGTCTTACGATCCCCCACGGTTCCTGAGCGAGCTGAGCTGACAAGAGGCGTAGAGAGCATTGGATGCAGAGTAACCTTAACCGACTAGCTATTACATTCAAGCGCCCCATCCTCGGGATACACAATAAAACGTGAGTCCAACGCTCTTGGAACCACTTTGAGACACACCAAGCTTACCGATCCAGTGCCGGTATCCTATTCGATGTAATCGAATGCCTTGTCCAACGCAACCTCGGCTACGCCACAGCAGATGTGCGTATCTGCTACCGGATCATCAAGGAGAAGCTCTACAACCCACAGTACTCCAAGGTCATCTTCATTCTGCATTCCCAGGGCGCCATCGAGGGAAGCATGATCATTGACTGGCTTCTTCAAGAGCTCCCACAGAACCTGTTGGCGAAGCTGGAAGTCTACACGTTCGGAAACGCCGCCAACCACTTCAACAACCCGCATCGAAACATTCAGTCCCAACGAAGTGCCATCAACAACCCTCTGGCGGCATCCACCGACTCCACCAACACGGCAGCGGGAAGTGGAAACACCGAGCAAGCCCAGGCAACCCTGTCCAACAACCAATGCCTGACCGAAACATCCCCACAGCAGAGGACCACAACCACGGGTACCACTCCCGCAACCGCGGCCGCACCCGACACCGCCAGCACCAGCACCAACAAGGTCGAGGAGTCTTGCTCCTCCTCCTGGGTAGCACCCAGTATCCCCTCTCTCACCTCCGAAACCAGCGCCATCACCCCCTCAGCCGTCTCCGGCCGCGCCATCGGCCACATTGAGCACTACGCGCACACGACCGACTTTGTTGCCCTCTGGGGGATCCTGCACTTCGCCACCTCCATTCCGGGGCAACACACCATGCCGCGCTTCATCGGCCGCGTCTTTGCCCGCACCACCACCCGCGGCGGCCACCAGCTGTGCCAGCATTACCTGGACGGCATGTTCCCTCTCGAAAAAGACCCGAAGACGGGCGCCTTTTTGGGATGCGCGGAAACAGGGAATGAGTTCATGGAGAGCGAGATCACGGTCGGGGAGGCGGGGAGTGAGATGACGGCTGCCAAGGAGGCAATGGAGATTAGTTGGCTTGCTAATGGGATTACGAACGGCATCGTTGGCGGCGGCGGTGAAGGGAATGGCGATGAGGCGGCCGTGGGAGGGATTGCGGTCTACGGTGGTCATGGTCCGGCGGAACCGCGAAGACGGGTGCGGAGGCGCGAGAGCAAGCCGGCTCAGGTGAAGGTGAAGGATTTGAGTAGGTTATGGCAGTACCGGAACGGGAAGAGTCCGAATGATACGCCGCCGATGAGGACTGCGACGGTTTAGTGCGCGGTGATGGCAGTCCAGGTTATCTTGGGCCGTTTTGACGGCAGCAGTGATAACCTACCTTGGCTGTAGAAGGTCATGCTGGGCGGCAGTAGAGCAGAGGCAAGTGACGGCGGGGACCTACCTAGGTAGTGAAGATGCGGTGGGAAGGAGCGAGCCCACCGCTCCAAGCTCCAAGGGAACACTTCGACACCGGGCCTCATCATTCCGGTGGCAGGAGCTTCACTGCCCAAGACCATATGAACCCCGAGTTCAAAGCTTCAAACAACTCCCAGTGGCCTACGTGGTAGGTATGCAGGTAGCTAGAAGATGGGCATGTAATTGGTCCCGAGCTCAGCACCAGTCGAGCTTTTTGTTTTCCCCCTTTAATCTCGAGTGGGCTGTATGATCCTCTCCTTTGAGCAGCGTTGATCGCGTTCAAATCGTTGCCCTGGGCGTCTACTTCACTGAACGGTTCGAGGTGGTGGACTTGTTTTACATGTTAACGGTTGGCGACTTGGCCGGGGGACAAGATGCCTCTATACTTACGTTGTGGGATGGGTGTCGTAGGTGGACTTTGAGCGGGCTTTGGTAGAATCCCATGGAAATAGTTGATCGTAGAGCTGCCCTTCAATGATTACACTATGTCTGCTGTTGTTATCAAGGCATTGATCACTTTCATCTGGGCCATTAATGACCCGGTAATGGTTTACACTCCAGGGTTAGGGCCTCGTTTAGCATAACCCCTGGCCGCTGCCATCCTACCTATCTCGGGTATTTAGCTTGTTGTTCCCAGCCTATTGATCTAATCAGAGTGGAGAACTACTCCTCTTGGCAACAGCCCAGTGGTGGAAGCTCCCAAGGTGCTCGTTAGGCGATAAGATAACGAAACTTTTTATCTGGATTCTAACGAGTTCATCCAGCAACAATCGTTCTCCTCGCCCATCCACGCTTAACCTCACCACTTTTTACACCAGTCCACACCACCGATCGACCGAGAGACCGAGCGACCGAGCGACCGGCAACATGGGCAAGAACAGAAAGTCAAAACGCCAATTGGTGCGTGACGAGAAGCGCGCCAAGAAGAGAGAAAGAGAAATCGAACACGAAGAAGAACGAGACATCAAGAAGCAACGCCGCGAAGAGGCCCAGCAGGAGGCCCTCGCCCCCGCTGCCGCCGATTACGTCCCCCCTCCTCTGGACGGTACCTACGACGAGAATGCTTTTTCCGGCGCCCCCGAGGGCCGTCGCGGCCCCAACACCAACTTCGAGCGCGAGTTCTTCGGCATGCTCGCCGAAGAGGAGCAAGAATACTTCCGCCATGCCGACGAATTGCTCGAGCTGAACGACTTCCCCTCCGCCGAGGAGCGCGACATCTTTCTGCAGAACGTTTACAAGGAGATGCGCGGCAAGGAGCTCAAGCTGGCCAGCAGTCAATCTTGCTCGCGGCTTATGGAACGCCTCATCCTGCTGTCCAACACCCGCCAAAAGAAGAGCTTGTTTGACGCGTTTGGCGGCCATTTCATTTCGCTCGTCACCCATCGCTTTGCCAGTCATTGTTGCGAAAAGCTATTTCTGCAGTCAGCGCCCGTCGTTACCCAGGAGCTGAGCGGCGAGTACGAGCAGGAGCCCCTCCCGGAGGGCGAGGAGGAGACGGAGGCCATGAAGTCATCGATGGAAGATCTATTCCTGTTGACGCTGGACGAGTTGGAAGAACATTTGGGATTTTTGCTCAGCGATAGGTACGGCTCGCACGCTATGCGCGCGCTGCTGGTTATCCTGTCTGGAAGGCCGCTGGATCAGGCCGGCACCAAGAGTCTGTTGCAGAGCAGGAAGAAGGAGTACATCACGGTGGAGGGTGCGACAGCAAATGCGAGCGAATTGAGCTCCCAGATCAGAGCGGTTCCGTCGTCCTTTACGATGGCGATCAAGAAGATCATTGACGATTCCACAGCGACAATGGATGCCACGGCACTGAGGGTGCTGGCAAAGCATCCCACCGGTAACCCGACACTGCAGCTCTTATTGGAGCTGGAGTTGACCATGTTTGGAAAGAACAAGGAGAAGAAAGAGAAGAAGCAGAAGAAGGACGATGACGAGGCGGAGACAAATAAGGAGGAGACACAGCCCGAAATCACACTTTTGGGCATGCTTGTGCCAGACGCGCCCGCCGCATTTGCCGATAACACCACCCAAGCCGCCGAGTTCGTCAACTCTATGATCTACGACCCGATTGGTTCGCGACTTCTCGAAACACTCATCACCCACTGTCCCGGTAAGATTTTCAAGGGCCTTCAGCAACACATCTTTGGCCCTCGTATCCAGAGTCTGCTTCGCAACGATATCGCCTGCTACCCCGCCATCAGGGTTCTCAACCGCCTGAGCAGAGAAGATCTCGCCGACGCCGTTGAGAAGTCCTTGCCTGAGATGGCGAGCTTCGTCGACAAGGGACGTTTCAACGTTATCAAAACCCTTTTCGAGCGCTGCAACGTCCGTAACGGCACTGATGAGATCAACTCCCTTCTCAAGGCTCTTACATCTGCTTACGGTAACGATTGGAAGAACCTCGTGCCCAAGCTCTGCATGCTCGACGAGGAGGTCAGCGAGGAGGAGCAAAAGCCAGAGTCGGCCGAGGAAGTAGGAGAGGAAGGAGCAGAGGAAAAGAAGGAGAAGCAGCAGCCCAAGTTCCAAACCCAAGAAGCCAAGAACAAGGCCTTTATGCTCAACCACGGCTCGCAACTCGTCGCCGCCCTGCTAGCCATTCCCGGCCAACCCTCAAAGGCCATCCAATCGTCACTTGCTGCCCTTAAGCCGGCACAGGTTATGAAGATGGCCACCACCTCGCATAACACCTCTTCGATCCTCATCAAGGCTCTTCAAACACCCGCCATAACCCCGACCTTCCACAAGGTCCTCGTGTCGTCCCTTCTCCCGCACGTATACGAGCTCGCCACATCGCAGCACGGTTCTACCATCCTCAACGCAATCATCGCTCTGCCATCCAAACCGGCCGAGCCTAACGCGCCTGCGGTCCCCTTCCACATGAAGGAGAACATCATCTCGCAACTAGCGCAATACGAACGTGATCTCAGGGAGACGTGGCTGGGACGCAACGTTTGGCGGACGTGGAAGGGTGACTTGTGGAGTCACAGACGCCATGACTGGGTCAGGTGGGCGAAGGAGACGGACCCCGAGACGGCGAGAGTAGCGGCGGCGCCCAAGAAGAGGGAGGACAAGGAAAAGGAGGAGGCCGAGAAGAAACCCAAGGGATATCTGGGAAAGAACTTTGATCCGAAAAAGGCCAAGGGTTTTGCAGGGAATAAGAAGTTTGAGAAGAAGGAGGTGTCGGCATAAAGGTGGAGTAAACGAATGGAGGCTGCTTGGTAAGAGGACTCTTGTTTTGTTGATAAAGAAGATGTTAAGAGTCGATTGATATGATACCCTATGGGATGATAAAAGGATGGTCTCAAAAAGATTGTGGTACGAAGTTTGTCTACATTACCTTCCCATACCCATCTTCGCAGAGATGGAGAGCGACGTTGGCTAATGAGAGTTTAGTCACATATGTCAGATAGCGATCAGGTTTAAGATAAGATTTATATATCCAAAGATCAAAAGCAGGTCTATATGCATCGGGTATCCTACAGCGCCAGGCCAAAGACAGCTATCTAACTACCTACTACGTTGTAAGTGGAAGCCAAGCCAAGGGTTCAATCAATCAAGATTGCAGAGCCACAGCCTGCTGATGCCGCTCCCTAGCCTGGAGTCCCGCTCCAACGGTCGTCGGATCATGCGATCCCTCAAAGTTGTTGCAAAGACACAACAGCTCATGACCCCTGAAATAATCATCCCCATAATAAATACAGAGCTCGTCCCCGGACTTCAACGTCTTGTTCGCAAAGAACGCAATCACCCTAACCTTGCCAATCTGCATAATCGACTCGCTCACATTGGGATCGCAGCTCGAATTCATGAACCTTGTCCAATTCCCCATCTTGCCCGCATCAATGATGGGCCGGTCAGTGTCCCACTCCAGCCCAACCTGCGGCTCATAAAGGTACTTGTTGTTGGCATTATACCCCTTCGTCGGCCCAGGAATGATCTCGCCGACGTAATGACCCAAGTACGCCCCCTTGGGGATCTCGTAGCGACCGTTCGTCTTGACGAACACGCCGTACCCCTTTTCGGCGGTGCCCGTGTGTCGGATCTCGAGCCACTTCTTGAAAAAAGTCTTCATGCCGTTTTTGCTACCGCCGCCACCGCTGTGAAGCTCGTCATAACACTGCACACTGCACTCCGGGTCATCCGGGTTGCGCCCGCACTCGAAGCAGGTATAGCAGTACTTGACCTCCGGAGCGTCGATGGGCTCGGCAAGCGCCGCGCGCGCGCGGTCCGCGATGCACTCGGACTCGTTCTCGGCTTCTGTTTTGGGGAGCGTGGAGAGGCGCGGGCGCTGCGGACGGCCGGCGGCGTTCCACCGACGCGGGTCGGCGTAGAAAGAGTCGACTTGCTTGCAGGTTGCGCCGGGGATGATCTCGCGGACGGTGCGGGAGGCGTTCCAGGCTTTAAAAGGGGTCCATTTGGGGCCGTGACCGAGACGGCCGCCCTTGGTGACCCTGTTCCTTGCGTTGGTCTTCTTTGGTGGCATTTTGGTCTCTTTGATTTTCTTTTTTTTTGGTCCTTCTTATTTTTTCTAGTGTGGGTAGGTAGCTACTGAAGGCGGGTTGCGATCTTGGTTTCGTTCTTGGTGATGACTTCACTTTTCTTGGTCGAATGTTAACGTTTGGCTGATGTTGAACTGAACAGTGAACAGCTGCTCAACCCGTCCCGATCTTATACTTTTTCCCTGCCTCTTGTTCTTCTCCGCTCTGTGGCTCTGTTCAGCAAAGAAGTCCGAGTCCTCATGATCGCTGTTCATTGTTCTTCTAAATTTACGACTCGATGAAAGGATTCCGGTGATGAAGTGTAAGCCGTTCCGGCACTTGAACAATGAGTTAGGCAAGCCTTCTTCTCTCTTTGTGCAAGAATCGAATGTGGAGGGCTCTCATTGACGAAATCCGAATTATGGCATAGACAAGGGAATTGTCGATGACAATGAATTACTTCGGTCCTCGAACAAGAGCCATCGGCGACAAACAAAGACCACAATCACACATGCCTCTGCGGCCAACGGCACCCCCCCTCCCCCCTTCTTCTTTGCGCGGTGCTTTCGGACGCTCTTTCACACACTGAAAGTCCTAACCACAGCAACAACACAGCACACCCAAGCCCCCAAATCAGTAGTCAACCCACGGATACCATTGACTCTCAACCACCTTCTCAACTCTCCCACCGATTTCTCCTTGGTCTCATCCTCAACAATAGCCTGAATCCTCGGCGCCACAGCCGGAACAAAAAGCAGATGTCCCGCCGCAAGCGCTGCCCCGGCCGCGTACCAGTAGTACGATCCCCTCCGCTTGAGCAAGAGACTCTCTGAACGGAGATTGAGCGTCGCTGTCGTCATGGTTACTGAGAGAAAAGCCAGGACGCTCGGTAAGCCGGCGCGGAAGAAGGCGTGGAACCATTTGGGCAGATACAGGTTGCTGTCAAGCTCGAGTTCGGGAAGGGTGAAGATGCGCAGCATCCAGTGCTGGTCCCAGGCTAGAGTGAGGGATGCGGTGCTGCTGATGGCGGGGGCGAGACGGAGGAGAGTGAGAGGGTCGAAGAAAGCGCGGGTCGCCATTGTTGGTTTGTTGATGTGGGGTGTTGGCGGTGGGTTTGGGCGGGTAATTCTTGTGGTGAGCTTCGCTCTTGATGAGATTTGAGTGCAGAAAGACGGGGAAGTTGTGAACCAGACTGAAAGCAAGGGTTGTGGAGGAATGATGTGGCAACTGAGGAGACAGAAAGTAGATAGAATTGATCAAGACATCTAGGCCGGGGGAGGCAGGGATGATATTCCTACGCTGACCAACAGGGTGTAAGTCCATTCAAGTTCTTGGGATAATGTCGAATGATTTTAGTGGACCGAGGGTGAGACGAGGTAATCGTATCGCCGCGGCGCACTCCTTCGGGCATCTGACCTGTCTCCCGTCCTCATTCTCATCCCACTGCTGCAACGTCTCGACATGGGCTACGGAAGATGTCCGCATCGTTCGCAATGCGTTGGGCACATCCCCGAAAACCTCAAGCTTCTCCCCGCTAGTTTTCAAGAACGAATGAAATAAAATTGACAGAAAACCATTTTCTTCCAACGCAAGATCAATTCACCTACACAGTATGTATTAAGTGTTCCCTGGTATAGCCGGGAGTTATAACCGCTTTCTGCCTTCAATAGGCCAATCATTTGTTTACGAACCTTCTATATAGTACATGTAGAAGGCGTCTATCTCGGGCCACTCCAAGGGCAGTACGATAATATCATTGAGGTGAGGGAGCGACCTAGGTTCACGGTCCACTGGTGAGATATACTTCAAACCTCCCTCAACCATCAGATCCCACGATATACGCTTTCCCATTTTCCCCAGGCGGTCTGAACACGACGTACTTTATCCCCAGTATCTCAGCTATCTCAAAGCTCTTGTCAAGTTTATCGCGCATCTCCTCAGGTGGAAGTGAAACCCGTGGCTCATGTTGGTAGCCATGCCAAGCAACCTCGTGACCTTGAGCGATAATGTTCTTGAAGACCTTGGGATAGATGGCGAGGCTCCATGACTCGACAAAGTAAGTAATTTGGATTTTGTACTTGCCGAGTATGTCGAGCATCCGTGGGAGTTGGTCAGTCATGAATAGACGTCTTGAGCTTCCCTTTGCCGAGATTGTGAGGCAGGTGGCTAGGTACTTTGCGGGGCTCGGCAGCTCCCTTCCTTCCTAAGCCGGTGGAATGCAGCAGTTCCAGTCGTACAGCCTCACCATATAAGTACATCTAGGTACCTGCCGCCCATCCACTCGCAATTGCAGTGCATCACACTTCATCGTTGATTGATTGACTTTGCACTCAAATATCCTTCAAACGCATCATAGTTTCTCCTGGTGACCATTATAGTATTATCACTACCTCTACCTATCGACAACTCCCGATATGGAAGCGAACCCTTCAAATGGTGATCTCTCGCAATTACTTACCTCTACCACTAAAGAAACTTGAACTCAAAACCAAGAAACCAAAAATTGCAAGCCGAAACCAAAATATGACACAAAGAAACACTTTGTGGAAAAAGCCGCGTAAGAGAGGAGGCCCACCTGCTAGTAGTAGGAGTCGTAAGCCTCCTCCTCTTCGTCTTTCGCCAAATTCTTCGCCGCTCTCCATCTCTCCTTACCCTCCTCGATCAAAATATCAAAGTACCCCTTTTCCCTGGCCTCATCGAAAAATTCACTAGCATCTCTAACAGCCATCTCAACGAGTCGTTGAGGCCTCCATGCGTACCTCCTCGCCGCCGACGGCATCACCACTCTCGGATCAAAGTCCTTCTCGAGATGCGGTACCAGACCGGGATGTTTGTCGATAACATCACGGATCTGAGGATCCAACAGCGATCTGACCGAAAACAAGACGATTTTCGCAAAAACAATGGCGTCCTCGCCATCCAGCGACTTGACGGAGCCCGGCACACCGTGTCGGTTCCTCCTACCCGCCAGCTCCTGCCACTGCAATGCCTTGCACGCACCGGTTGGGCACTCGAGGTTTGCCAGTAATTCAGCTGTCCACTCGGCAAACTGGTCAAAGCTGCGGTTGTGGAACAGGTCCAGGACGGTGTAGGTTCCGCTGCAGAGAAAGATGAGCTTGCTCATCAGGCTGCCCAGCTCTTTCTTTCCCATGTCTTCCAGCTCTTGGGTTGAGTATCCCGGACCTTTTTGGACGACAAGATAGTTGACCAAGAACCCACCCCATCCGGTGGTTAACACCTTATGCCATACTTCTGGTGAGCCAAGTGCTGTCATGTAATCGATGGCTTCGGGCTTGGGGACCCTGCGATCAGACTTGTCGAGACCATAATTGCTAGAGACGGTTAGTCCTTCGTCTTCCAACATTTTGAATAAGGGCATGGCGCCCAGCTTGTTGCACAGGGAAGGATGAGAGGCGCCGATGACCATCTTGTGGAGAAGGACACTTCGACAAGCATGACAGACGTAAGTGGAGCGGGGACAGGAGTCGCGGAAGTGGCGGAGGATTAGCGAGAAGGAGGGGATGTTGTAGATAGAGTGGAGGAGGTCGAGGTTGGCTTCGGTGCTTATGGTGGGCATGGTGGGCGGTGGTTGGGTCGGTAGTTTGTTTTTACGAGTTACTCGAGTTGCTGTTTGCTGGTGATAATTTAACAATGGTTTACTGACTGAATGGGAATTTGGTTTAGGGGTTCCGGACCGGAGTATATGTATGCATCTTATCTCTTGGACCTTCAGTTACCAAGTGTTAACAATCCCGTTGTTCATGTCTTCTTGTTCGGCTCTTGGGTCCCTTGTTCTCTCGGTAAACTTCCGAGGACATGAACAAGGGAGGTAAAGAGAGAATTGTGCATAGCTTTGGTTTAGAGCCTCTTTATTCCAATACGTGGCTGTCCATTTGTGATTTTTTGTTCAAAGCGTATCCGACTACATTGGCTGTTTGACTTTAATATGTACTGTTCATGAACATCTGGTTGGGACAAGAGACTTGACAAAACTCGGGGATGTGGAACTGGCAATTGGGATGTTGCTACTTCGGAAACAATGCCATTGACGGGCAGTCTTTTCCCCGACTCTTGTCCAGACAAAAAGAGGCACGTCATTTCCTTCTTCGTTTCTTTTCATTGTTACACTTCCATTGCCCCTCCATGGGCACTCGATAGACACTCGGTGATATATTCCCTTAAGTAAACACTTTGTAGAAATTATTTTGGCATTCATCAAATGTTGTATTCAGGCTGGAGGCTAAGATGTTGAGAGAGGCTTCTTTTTATCTTTCTTGGGACTCAGATGTCGATGCAACAGCTCTATCAAGTGACCAACTCTGCTCTTTAATTAACATGACATTGGCGGACGTAGCTATATAGGATCTGAATTATAATGGCATTGCTAACCAATTGAAATCAGCGCCAGTGGTTTAGTGGTAAAATCCATCGTTGCCATCGATGGGCCCCGCGTTCGATTCGCGGCTGGCGCAATGTTTTGTCTAATTTTTTTTTATTCTTTTGTTTTGCCATTTTTTTTCGAAAACAATCTTTTTGGGGGTTCTGAGATAATCCCAACATCTTTTATCCAGTGCTCCTTTTCTGGCATTATCTCAACTTTTGTGGTAGATTTTCCCTTGTATTTGAATGGCCTCGGAGCGGTTGCAATCTCGTTGCGCATCAACATCCAGACAGTTTTGTTATCTTAGTGCTCAGATCTCCTCTTTTTTTTTTTCAGGCGCTGTCTTCTATAGGGGCTTTACAGTGCTCAGATAACAGTTTTTGCATATCCAGCATGGTTATTCGTTGTTTGTGCTTGTGCCCACGCATTCGGGGTCCTCCTTCACATGCTGCGTTCCCACTATTCTATTTGTCGTTGACGGAGCCGTTCATCTTACTCGGCCCGCCCACTCATCCACTAGTGAGGCTCGCAGGTTGCTCCGCTCGACCGACGGACGAGGTGACCGACATACATTGATCTCACAATGCTTAAACCTATTTGTTGCAGGCACGGAAGGCACAGCAATGTCTCAAGTGTTCAGCTCAGTTCATCCAGTCATTGCGGCGGGGATAGGCGCTGTATTTAGTCTACAAATATTGTATCCCAAATGCCGTTGCGAAATTATCCAAATGCTTTGTTTGAGTGAGTTGTGTAACCAAGAGCGCGGATTGCAGCCAATCTTGGGATACTGAGACAAGCACGCACGACAGGCCAAACGATGCAGTGAATATCCCTGCAAGCCGAACGGGCAAGCTAGCTAGCCAGGTACGTTCATTATGGTATGTAGCTAGAAGTCAGGTATCTTTGGGAATGTCCAGGGACAATCGTCAATCGCTTAACGCCTTATCAGGCACGAACAGCTTGTTACCGGCTGGGCCAACGTGCTGGTTACATAAGTAGCTCGAGGGTAGGTACCAGGATTGAAGTGTGAAGAGAAAACGGAGAAGAAAATCGAGCAACCCATGTAAAAGTAAGGAAAGCTCTGGTCACCTTCTGATCCTATCATCATCATGTCAGAATGCTCGTGGCCTGTAGGCCTGGGGGAGATCGTTGTCTGCATGTTTGTTACCGCAGACCCTGGGCTGGGCGGGTTTGCGGGAACAGGGGGCGAGCAGATTTTGGACGCTGTTCGGGTAACGAACCCATTGGGAGGATCTAAAATAATGGATATGTTGACTGTGCTCTGGATTGTGTCGCTGGTCTTTTTGTCACTGTTTGTCTTTTTGTCGTTTTTTTTTTTTTTTCTTCATCAATCGTGTTCATGACTGCTTAACTCATGGAAAGAACAGACAGGATAAGGACAAGTTAAAACATTACTACGTAGTAGTGACCGACTGTATCCAAGGAGTCAACCTTATTGAAGAAGCTGCGTTACACACACACACACATATCAACTGTCAGCAGGGGGTTTCATGTTCGTTTTTGTGTCGCCCTTGGAGGATTTGTTGTCGATCCCGCAGCTGCCATAAGCAGCAAATGCTGTCGTGATCGCCTGGGGCAATTTGCTGTTGTGCATAACGGGGGTTGCCCAGTTCAAACGTCATGCTTGTGTGATACATATTGCACCCGGTAAGGTTACCCGATACGTGCTCCAGGCTGCTGGATCTAAACGGTGGGATGCACCACGTTGTGAGGAGATTATGGGGATGTGATTCGAAGGAGGGTAAAACCGTGACAAAAAGAAAAGAAAAGAAAAGGCTGATATGGGCTATGTAGAAACAAGGTGGGAGGAGGCAACCCAAAAGATATTGTGGGCGGCTGAAATAAGGAAAATTGGAAAAGCAACCGTAAAGCTGCAAAGTTTGTGTTGCCGGCTTAGCCAGGAACGGAGCCCCCTCAAGCTAGCCTGTTTCGAGCATGGACGATGCAACGCACTGCAGGAACATCGTCGTGTGACGAGACTTCTCCGCAGATAGTGAGCAGAAATGATGCCATGTTCATCTTTGGCCAAGCATGAACATTGGTTGGCGAGGAAGAGTCTCCAACGACGACGGAGATGCACAACATTCGTGGGAGACGTGCCTGTGTATGACCGATGTGTATGCCAATTTGGATCAGATTGCGGCTTCTTTCCTCAGACAACGAGGTGCTGAGTATCTGAGTATCAGAAATTGCAAGGTGAATTGTGCAAAATATGTTAGACATGTACTTCGGATAAACGGAATGAGATTCGGGTCGTGATGGAGAATGATGTCGATCTGGCGGACATCAAAACAAGGAAATGCTAGTGATGGTCTTATTACCTGAGCTGGCTTGGGTCCGTTCACCATCTCCGTCTCCTTTCGGAAGCATATTTCAGCACAGGCAGGATGGATCTGGCCGTGAAAATGGAGGGTAAACGAGGAAGGGGCAGGACCGATGGCGTGTCTTGATCGGGCAAGAAGACTGGAGGGAGAGGTTACAGAGGACACCTACTGTACCGGGCACACATGGACATCGGCGGGCACCCTCCACCCAGGGCCGGGCGTGGGCGGGCAGTGGGCACTTCCATTGCCCTAGCGGGACCGGGATGTGGATGCAGGTCCATTGGAGAATTGAAGTTGGTGTGAACGTCTGTGAGGTGGGTGTTCGGCCGTCCCAATCAACGGCCCCACTCTCTCGTGTTATCCGATGTACCTGACCAATGGACGGCCTGTCTCCCCCTTGGAGGCCATCCCCAGGGGCAGCACACCCCCCCAGCTGCGACGTCGGTTTCTCACATGGCCTGAAAGTAGGTTGCCCCTCCCTGCAATGGATGGGGGACCCCATGGAAGCACCAAAGCGGTTTCTTTCTTGAGAATGGACTTGATTTTGGGGTTGCTTTGTCGAATGCGACAGCCTCCTCCTACCTTTGTATTTTTATTGTTGGTCCTGTGGTGGTGGGTGCCGGTGGCCGCCAATTCGCTCGTCGAGTGAAATCACCCAACGGCGCCGTCCATCAATGCCCCGTTGTGGATGTTAACACGCTCCTTTATACCTCCTCAGCAGCGACCATTTCGAGTCGGCGTCCAGTGGCGATGGAACTGTGCACGGGGGTCCATGCCTGTGAGCCAAGTGTTTCTGGTTCCTGATTTCGAGGCCGGCAAAGGCGAATCTGCAACAGACATCCCCGTCACCTGCCCTGCTTCCCGTCTCCTTCTCATTGTTTCAGGGACATGGAGGTGCAATATCGGAATACATGGTGAACCCCTTGGAGTGCAATGTCGACGTGGAGGTGGTGGGCGATACCTAGCCCAGACGGACCCTTTTGCAGTTTGAACCCTTCTCACTGTTGGATCCTTTCCTTTTCCGGTCCCCTGCTCCACCATGGACTACAATCCATGCCTCTTGGTCCCGTCTTTATCGACAATTGCACTTGTTCATTCGAGCTGTTTTGACTCTGAGACGGACCGCCGAGTCTCTTTGGGTATTGCATCTTTCTAGCGTCCATGCTTGGTTCGGCACTCAGCTCGAGACACAAGACATCATCTCCTTTTGTTTCGTACCAGCTCAACCACGCTCCTTTGAAACTGAACAAAGTACCTACCTGACTTGAGGTTATCTTGACGGATTTAGCTGCGGTTTTATCTCTACATATCCCTCTCTGGCCTAGCATCCACTGCGTGATGACGCGGTAATTTACCTCCACAGCTACATATTGGTCCTTGTAGGTTTGTTAGCGCGGTTCTTGCCCCACATACTTTGACAAGGGGGGATACGTCTATCTACGCGATCTGATTGACTGAAATCGCCTGATCTTAAGGTGAGAATCTGGGATTCCAGCTGCCACATACAAACCTCCCGCTTTATACCTCTACTGGCTCAGAATTACTAAAGTTACTAAAATAAATCCCTTCCACCCTTTATATTCGGTATTATTGTAGGGCGTTTATGGGCCATTTGCAGCCGTTGCATTCCTCGTCTTTCCCCTGTCCAAAACCCCTGTGTGTAGGTACCAAGCTAACAAACCTACCAGGACTGAAGTGTACACCACCTTGCCTACCTCTACGGACGCAGGCGCCCCCCTACCTGGCAGAGGCCAAACCCAAAATACTATCGCCAGGTCCCTGGCCGGCTAGACTCCACAAGACTATACCGTATCTTGTCGTATCGAGCACTGCACCCACCACCACCACCCAGGGCACGGCAACACTGCAACCACTGCAGCTGCGATTTTTCGCTTCAAGCAAAGTTCCCACCCACGCGTTTCTTCCCCCTCTTTTCCCTCTCCACAGTTTCACCTTCCACTCACTCAACCTCTCTTGGTCTCCTCAGACCGATCGAGGCGGTCTCTCTTTTCAGTTTACCTCTAGCCAAACTCGAGTCGAGCGCGGCTTGACTGACCACAATCTCATCCGTCGTCGCTTTGCACATTTGTCACCAAATCTGCCCAATTTCCTGCTGCATTCTTGTGCATTTTTCGTGCTGCATCTCCCAGCGCGCAGTGCACGTCAAAGCAGCCCAGGGCAGCCAGGTCTCGCCCCCCCAAAAAGAGAGAGGCCCAACCGGAAGTTTTGCGCTGGGGCCCTCCCGCAATTCGAAAAAGGAACCCGACCAACGAACGGTCCCTCCAACCGAACCCGTCCATTCCTCGCATTGCACCAAGTGAAATCCATCGGCCTACCACCACGAAACGACCCAGGCCCCTAACATCTGTCTAGCACCTATAGACGCCAACAACAACAACACCCAGCGTTTCGAACCGTCCGATCAGTCTCTTTCTTTGTCCACATTACAGCAACAACAATCACCTCGACACCCGCTTCCGTTGCCTCATTCTGCTCGAGACGCATCTTGCAATTACGACGGACCGCGTCCAGCTACAAGTCGACCGCCTCTCGCTTTTCCCCGCTACCCTGCGACTGTGAGGCCCCAATTGCTCTCGAACTTTGTTGACTTTGATCCGTCACGACATTCGCTTGCCTCCATCCACTGCGTCGGCTACATCGACGTTACTCCCGAAAGGATAATTTTGTGGCGCTCGCTGGACGACCATTGCTTTCGCTCCCTGCCGAAACCGTCTTCGTGCGACCTTTGTGGACGTCGACCGTCGCTCCTTTCGCAATCTCTTGGCACCCTAATCTCCATCAGCGTGTCCCAGCGGGACCACGCTCAACGTCGAGCCGACCTCAGTCGCGCGACCCATCAATCCTCAGTACGGAATAGAGCAACACTCATTTGTCGCGGTTGCCACTATCCAGCCATCCTTTTCATTCGGGCCACGCGTCTGACCCTCTCGACACCTCATCGTCGCCCGCCAGATTTGCCAGAATGTCTGTTATGTTGCAGACACCTTCTCGAGCTTCTACCGGATCCACCACTTCCTTCCACCCTCTCTCCCGACAAAACACCATGTCTTCCTACGAGGGCTCGCGGTCTACCCGCCAGTCCAAGCGGTATTCCATGTCGGCGTTGTACATGTCCATGTCCGCCAACGACTCCGATCTCATAATCGAAGATGAGCTTGCTAGAGGTTAGCAGTCCATGTGCACCTACTCGGTCCAAGACGCATACTAATTCCCTGGCCACAGCGCAAAAGGTACTGCGGGATCTCAAGACCAAGATCTCCTCGCAATCCAAAAAGAATTTCGTACTTGAGAAAGATGTCCGCTACTTGGACTCGCGTATTGCCCTGCTGATCCAAAATCGCATGGCTTTGGAAGAGGTAGGCCTACCTCAGCAATCCCTTTCTGTAGACGACAAACTGACCTGCAATACAGCAAAATGAAGTCGCCAGTCACCTCGAAGACGCAACCGATATACAAGAGGGCGCCTTCCCCAACGATGACAAGACACAAAAATACGGAAATTTGCTCTTCCTGCTCCAATCGGAGCCCAGGCACATTGCGCATTTGTGTAGGCTTGTCACCATGGCCGAGATTGATTCACTGCTTCAGACGGTCATGTTCACCATCTATGGAAATCAATACGAGAGTCGTGAAGAGCATCTGCTCTTGACCATGTTTCAGGTTAGCTTGTGATCCTCCTTGTGTTGCTACCTAGGAAATTCGCTAACCATGCCGTAGTCTGTCCTGACCTACCAATTCGACAATACGCCTGAATACTCTTCGCTTCTTCGCGCCAACACCCCGGTCTCGAGAATGATGACGACATACACGAGGAGAGGTCCAGGCCAGAGCTTTTTGAAATCGGTTTTGGCTGATAGGATCAACAGCCTGATTGAGCTCAAGGATCTGGACCTCGAAATCAACCCGCTCAAGGTCTATGAGCGCATGATTGAAGAGGCCGAAGCGAAAGACCCTGAGAGTCCCGAGGCGATGCTCCCCAAGGGAATTACGCAGGAAGAGGCCGCTGAGAACCCCAAGGTTCAGGAGATCATCAATCCGCGGCTGACCATGTTGACAGAGATTGCCAATGGATTTTTGGAAACCATCATCGATGGGCTCGAAGAAACCCCTTACGGAATCCGGTGGATTTGCAAGCAAATTCGGAGCTTGACAAAGAGGAAATACCCCGATGCCAATGATCAGATCATTTGCACGCTCATTGGCAGTTTCTTCTTCCTGCGCTTCATCAACCCAGCAATCGTCACACCCAAGTCGTATATGCTCATCGACGGCACACCTGCCGACAAGCCGAGAAAGACGCTCACCTACGTCGCAAAAATGCTCCAGAACCTGGCCAATAAGCCCTCATACGCCAAGGAACCGTACATGGCCAAGCTACAGCCTTTTATCCATGCCAATAAGGACAAGGTCAACCGATTTATGCTCGAACTGTGCGAGGTGCAAGATTTCTACGAGACACTTGAGATGGACAACTACGTCGCCCTTTCCAAGAAGGATTTGCAGCTGGACATTACGCTCAACGAAATCTACGCTATGCACGGATTGCTCGAAAAGCACGCTGGTGAGCTGTACAAGGACGAGAACTCCCATCTGGCCATCATCATGTCAGAGTTGGGTACTGCTCCACCTCAGGTGCCGCGAAAGGAAAACAGGGTCATCAATCTGCCGCTATTCAGTAGGTGGGAAACGGCTATTGATGATCTGACCGCCGCCCTGGACATTACCCAAGAAGAGGTCTTCTTTATGG
The DNA here is from genome assembly GCA_037102815.1 of Neurospora intermedia. Classification (NCBI taxonomy): domain Eukaryota; kingdom Fungi; phylum Ascomycota; class Sordariomycetes; order Sordariales; family Sordariaceae; genus Neurospora; species Neurospora intermedia. The sequence continues at coordinate 2,812,830 of BTPP01000007.1, forward strand.
AAGCGAAGTCGATTTTTGTGCAGATTTTGCGAACGATCCCGGCAAACTCGTCAGTAGCCAGGAGGCCACTGCGGCTTGAACGCATCGCCGACGCGGCTGCCACGTCCAAGAACGATGCGGTGATGGTCCGTAAAGGTATCCGGGCGATGGAGCTGCTGAGTCAGTTGCAGGAACTGAAGGTTGTCGACAAGAGTGACCAATTCTCATTGCTACGAGATGAGGTTGAGCAGGAACTCCAACATCTCGGCTCACTCAAGGAAGTCGTCATGTCCGAGACCATCAAACTTGAGGAGGTTTACAAGACAATCCGTGACCACAACGCCTACTTGGTCAGCCAGCTGGACACGTACAAGAGCTATCTTCACAACGTACGAAGCCAGAGTGAGGGCAAGACCAGAAAGCAACAGAAGCAACAGGTGCTAGGCCCGTACAAGTTCACCCATCAACAGCTCGAAAAGGAGGGCGTCATCCAAAAGAGCAATGTCCCGGACAATAGGAGGGCCAATATCTACTTCAATTTCACAAGTCCACTTCCGGGAACGTTTGTCATCTCGCTGCATTACAAGGGTGAGTCTCCTGAGCTGCCATCGACGATGAGCGACACTGACAGTTCTGTAGGTCGGAACCGAGGACTGCTCGAATTGGACCTCAAGCTCGACGATCTCCTTGAAATGCAGAAGGACAACCAGGACGAGTTGGATCTCGAGTACGTGCAGTTCAACGTGCCCAAGGTCCTCGCGCTGCTCAATAAGCGCTTCGCCCGGAAGAAGGGGTGGTAGACACATCACTCAGTCTGGCTTTACTTTTTTCCGTTGCGAGGTGAGGGATGATATCCCCATGATGTGATATCCCTCGCCTGGAGTTGGTGGAGTTTTTGCTTGGCGGTCTTCATCTCTGACTCTTGATACCACTTTCGTTTTGCGGTTCCCAGTACTCCAAGTGTTCCCAACACCCACCTACCTACAACACTGACCACGCCGGATGAAAAGGGGCAAGGGGGTGTCGGAGAGCAGTCTGGTCTTCGTCCATGGTTGGAGCGCTATTCGGGCCAATCACGCCTTGACCTCACCCGGCTTTCATGCTATTGGTCATCCTAACATCTCTGAATCATGGTCGTTTCTAGTTGCGTTTATATATGCACATAGTTAGCGAGCTTTTGGGCCATCTCCTTTTGCGTTTGTCGTTTTGGTTATACCTCCTGTCGTTTCACGAATGGTTTCCTTACCTGATTTTTGCCTGTCAATCACGCCGTTCTCGCTTTCAATGTAGGATCCACTTGGGTGTTCCCCCCCACGTACCTAATCAGCTCTCGTATGTCTGTCTGGCTTTTGCTATTCCTGGTTTTTCTCGTTATGAACTTTTCCTCTCATCACGCAACTGCAGAGGACTCGGCGGACGGACGGACGGACGAACGAACGAACAACGACACCCACGAAGAGTGATTTTTGGTCCCGCTCGGCTGGCCTGGCTTGGGATGGACTGAACAACATCTTTACGCATACTACATACCCCTTACTACGTACTACTTAATAACCTGGGACTGGAGAGAGTTGAGGACAGATCAGGGAGTGGTGGGCAATACACAGGCACAACTTTGGTTTCGAGACCTGGTGTATGATGGCAGAGGATATCGGGCAGATGCGTTGAAAGGGGGATTAAGGAGGCAATGCGTTGAAGGGTTGAGGAAGCTCCCGCACAATGCAAGGAAAGCAGCGGAGGATGCGAAATACTGGCGGGGCCGGTGATCAGAAACGAAAAAATCGAATGAGTTTTCTTATTTATCAAACAATAAAGCCGGCGACGAGGCTGCAATGATACCCACGCACGATTGGCTGCCTCATCTCTACCAAAGATGAGGGTTTTCATAAGTTCGGCGGGTCCGCACCGCAAAGTGCGCTGGGTTAGGTGACGGGTCTGCCGGTCCTTGTACTTGGCTGACCGAGGGAGGAACGAATCCGGAATCCTAAGAGGTCGTTTCGGGTGTGTTAATCCAGGGAAAAGTAACATTGTCCGACTTTCAAGTCGGCCTGCAATACGCTTTTCTCGAATGTGTTTTAGTCCTTCAATCTTCTATACTCTCACTGTATGAATCATGTTGAAACCCTTTTTTTCCAGTTAAACTTTTCTCCTGTGGCGTTATAGATCGGGCAGCAGGGAGTCCAAGAAGATGTGGCAGACCCAATGGCAAAAACGATGAGTTGAAAAGATGACAGAATATGTAGGGCAAGGGGGGGGGGGGGGGGGGGGGGGGGGGGGAGAAATGTAGGGAGAAATCACGAAGACAGGAAAGGAAAGGAAAGGTTGGGGGAACAAGGGACATGTAATAGGTCTTGCGCTGTACAGTAAACTAATACCAGCTGATGGTTTGGTAACTGCCACGATTCCTTCTATTTTCCTGGATTCAACGTCTTGTGTTGTCCTCTCCTGTCTTGTCCGCCTCACTGGTCAAGTCGATGAGGGAAGTCGATGATGCATAGGTAGGTATAATGGGATGGAAGTAAATTTCTAGATAAAGCTTATCGCACGTCTCAACTCATGACAGAGACATGGATACATGCTATCGTGTCGCCTACACACAACCACCACCTGTTTATGTTCAATCGGGCTGGGATGATCATTGATACCGGCGGGGACGTTGGGGGGGGGGGGGGGGGGGGGGGGCACACCCTGGAAGCGTGGCGTTGCTTGTCTAGGGTAAATTGTTACCCAAATCATCCTCAGTATATACACCTACCTGGTAGCGCTCCGTAATGTTATCGTGCGGTAAAGAGGTGTTATCGTTAGCGACCATATCTCGTGACGAGGTACACAAATCACTAAAGTTTTCGGAAGAAAGAAAGCTCCTTAGCGGGGTGAGAATACAGGTTTCAATCAAAACTACCTGAAATTATCCTATTCTGGCCAGGCATGATGTGATAACGGATGAGAAGTGTGGTCGGGCTTCGGAGAGCGGTCCAGACTCTGGGGGTTGGGAGATGTCTGGAATCAGGATGTAATTACACTAGGTAGCTGCTCCCCATTGCCCGCTCTTGCTTTTACTTCGAATCGCTATCTCTGCTGTTGAGATAGAAAATGTACCTACTACCTCTATGTACACAATGTCGATATGTCACTGACCTCCAGCTAGAAGGTTTAATGGCACCTCGCCGACGTCAACCAACGCCATGCCCCTGGTCTGGGTGTTAACGCATGGGGGAGGCGGGACTGGAGCCCCGGCTACCCGTCGTCCCCTGTCGTCGTCGAACACCCCCCCGCTGTGCAGCGCGTGCTGGCCCGCTGAAAAGCCTTCGGCTGCCCGGCTGCCCGCAACAGGCCTAACATGGAATTGGATGGACCCCGGACGTCCCCGCAACGGCCCGGGTGGCCCGCTATAAAGTAACAAGACAAGAGAAGTTCCAAGGTTGTCCAGTTCATCCAATTCATCCCACGGCACAAGCATAAGGCGCCGAATACCCGACATTGTCGATACGAGACGATCGGGGCGGCGCCGACTATAAATCTTGAATACGTCAATATTAGAGCATAGGGGAGTGATCAACGTGCTCATCCCTGCTGTTTAGCGTCTGAAGAAGACTGATGGTGGTTGTGTTGGTCTGCCGTCTCGTGTCTCAAATTCTCAATCAAGTTCATCCGTCCGATCGGATGGAGCAGCTTCGTTGGAAGAAACATCAGATGAGACGAGACATTATGCACGCAGTCATGATGGCCTCGATAGTAAGCAGTTCACTACCTCTCTCTACACAGCTCTCCCAGCCAAAGCTGTTTCGTACCATGGACACAAGGATGAAGAGAGCAGTGAGCAGACAGAGCTCCCCGCCATGGAGACACGCAGACGAACCTCTGAGAAAAGGATATCCCCGCACCATGCTCAATCCGACAACGCGGTTGGCTGAAGACGAGGCCGTTGGCAATCATTGGAGAATTGCTTGCAGTGTAGTATGCATGCCATGATGGAGGACCTGGACGATGCCGTGCCTCCGTGAATGCCGCCTTGTCAAAATCCAGAATAGGTCATGTCATCCCCCTCTCTACGCAGTACACTAGTTAAAAGGCGAACGATGGCATGGGTGACCCACCCTCCGTCATCGTCCAACTGATATCAGCCCATCTTTTCCCCTTTGACCGACCCCAGCCATTTCAGCCATTCAAACCGTGCTCACCTCTCCCAGCTCTTCCGGTCCAGCGACAATGGCCTGTTTGATCCTCGGCTCCGCGACTGAAAGCCCTTCTCGTGCTTTGAAAACTGGTACAACAGGTTTCTTTAGATGCTCCCTTCCTTCATCTTCTTCCGTTGCATTCGTTAGCCAGACTCGGAGTGCCAGGATACTGGGTATGGGGTTCGGTGATCCAATGCGGTACATTGCTACCCCTACCGTCAATAACCTGTCCGCGCACCGTTGGACTAACATGGTTTCCCGTAAAGAGCCGATATAGCAGTTATTGATGTGAGAGGGACGGGGTTATTTTGCCGGTTCGACACTACGGATCCCGCATTGGCTGGGACTGTTCGTGAGGAGAAAAGCAAAACCAGATAGCCAAGGCAGGTACCAAGTATAGGCACAGCACTCGTCACCACACCTCATGGCTCATGCTGTGTGATACTAGAGGGAGCAGGAGGGTGGTTACTATAAGAGACAATGCCCTCCCGGATGGCTTCATTCATGGTTCTTCCTCTCCTTCGATCATTGTCACAATCAATCCTACGTGAAGCCCCAGACACCAACCGCGGGTTTCTTCTTCGAGACTACCGAACCACACCTGGCCACTTGGTTGGGTACCTCCTCACAACACTAAGTACACGATACACATCCTCCCGTTCGTAGAACTCTAGCGGGAACTTGTTCAGTATGAGTGATTCGAACGAGCTCGAGGTCGAGAGCATCAGCCCTTTCGGGCCAGCTCGCTCGACAATCAAGGGAGAACCTCTTACCAAGGAAGAGATTGCCAAGTTCAATGACTTCTTCAAAGCCAGCTTATACCTCAGCTTGGGCATGATCTATCTTCGCGACAACCCCCTCCTCAAGGAGCCTCTCGACACAAAGCACCTCAAAGCCCGCCTGCTCGGCCACTTCGGCTCCGCACCCGGCCAAATCTTCACATGGATGCATTTCAACCGTTTGATCAAAAAGTATGATCTCGACTCCATCTTCATATCCGGCCCTGGCCACGGTGCCCCCGCCGTTCTGTCGCAGGCATACCTGGAAGGCACATACTCCGAGGTATATCCAGAAATATCGGAGGACGAGGAGGGCATGCAGAAGTTCTTCAAGCACTTCTCCTTCCCCGGCGGAATCGGCTCGCACGCCACCCCTGAAACACCAGGCAGCATCCACGAGGGTGGTGAGCTAGGTTACTCCATCTCCCACGCATTTGGCGCAGTCTTCGACCACCCCAATCTGATCGCCCTGACAATGGTGGGTGATGGCGAGGCCGAGACCGGTCCCTTGGCGACGTCATGGCACAGCACAAAGTTCCTCAATCCCATTACCGACGGTGCCGTCCTCCCCGTCTTACACCTAAACGGTTACAAGATCAACAATCCCACGATTCTCGCCCGTATTAGCCACAAGGAGCTGGAGAATCTGTTCCGCGGCTATGGCTACGAACCATACTTTGTTGAGGGCGACGATGTCGACACCATGCACCAGGCTATGGCCGCAACACTGGAGCATTGTGTCCTGGAGATTAGAAAGTTCCAGCAAAAGGCTAGGGAGTCTGGCAAGGCCTTCAGGCCTAGGTGGCCCGTCATCATTCTTCGCAGTCCCAAGGGCTGGACCGGTCCCCGCAAGATCGACGACAAGTTTCTCGAAGGGTTTTGGCGTGCCCATCAGGTGCCCATCACAGATGTGCACGAGAAGCCCGAGCATCTCAAGATCCTTGAGCAGTGGATGAAGAGCTACGAGCCGGATCGTATCTTTAGAGATGGAAAGATCAGCGAGGATCTCAAGGATCTCTGCCCGACTGGAACACGCCGGATGAGTGCCAACCCCGTCGCGAACGGTGGCACCATCAGGAAGACCCTGAGGATGCCCGACTTCCGCAGCTATGCCCTCAAGGTCGACAAGCCGGCGTCGATTATGGCCGCTAGCATGACCAATATGTCCATGTTCCTCCGAGATGTCATTGCCGGGAACCCTACTACCTTCCGACTTTTTGGTCCCGACGAGACTGAATCCAACAAGCTCGGGAAGGTTTACGAAGCTGGAAAGAAGGTCTGGCTGGGCGAGTACTTTGAAGAGGATAAGGACGGTGGTAATTTGGCCCCCGAGGGCCGTGTGATGGAGATGCTCTCAGAACACACATGTGAGGGTTGGCTGGAAGGCTACATCCTCACCGGTCGTCACGGTCTCCTGAACAGTTACGAGCCGTTCATCCATGTCATTGACTCTATGGTCAATCAGGTATGGTCTCCTTCTTTAAATTTCGAGGATTATCACTGACAATTGGTTTCAAGCACTGCAAATGGCTCGAAAAATGCTTGGAAGTGGAGTGGCGCCACAAGGTGGCCTCTCTCAACATCCTCCTCACCGCCGTCGTCTGGCGTCAAGATCACAACGGCTTTACCCATCAAGATCCCGGCTTTCTCGACGTCGTGGCCAATAAGAGCCCCGAGATAGTCCGCATCTACCTCCCGCCCGACGGTAACTGCCTCCTCTCCGTCACGGACCACTGCCTGCGTTCGTCCAACTACGTCAACGTCATTGTAGCCGACAAGCAAGAACACCTGCAGTACCTGTCCATGGACGACGCCATCATCCACTGCACCAAGGGCATCGGCATCTGGCCACAATTCAGCAGCGACCGCGGCGAGGAGCCGGACCTGGTCATGGCTTCATGCGGCGACATCTCCACGCACGAGTCCCTGGCCGCCATCGATCTGCTCCTCCAACACTTCCCCGAGCTCAAGATCCGCTGCGTCAACTGCGTCGACCTCTTCAAGCTGATCTCGCACGACGAGCACCCGCATGGCCTGACGGACGCCGAGTGGATTTCCTTGTTCACCGACAACAGGCCCATCATCTTCAACTTCCACTCCTACCCCTGGCTCGTCCACCGTCTGACATACAAGCGACCTGGTTCGCACAACGTGCACGTGCGCGGATACCGCGAGAAGGGTAACATTGATACTCCCCTGGAGCTGGCCATACGTAACGGCACGGATCGATTCAGTCTCGCAATGGCGGCTATCGATCACATGACGGCTATTCTGGGCAATCGTGGAGCGGCAGCCAGGGAGCAGCTAAGGAATGAGCAGCTCAAAGCAAAGGCGATGGCATTTGAGGTGGGCATGGATCCGCCGTTTTTGAAGAATTGGACGTGGCCGCATACCGGGTTGTGGAGTAAGGGGGAGGCGAGGGTGGCCAGTGAGCAGCATCTTCACTGAAAGAAAGGTAGAGGGAGGGAATAGTACGATAGATGTCCCGATACAAGATGGATGGTTCGAAAGGTGACCAAACAAGATGAAGGAAGGAGATATCCAATGGCGTTTGCAGGCAGGCCATGGGCAACGGTGGATGTTATTGTGACATGATGATCTTTTACTAGGAGTTTTGTGAGAGATTAATTTTCAATTCATCACAGACAGATCACAGGCAAGCCATGTCTTCAAGCAATGCCAATGTCAATGTTAGGGACAGCAAAGTTTGTCGAATGCAACTGCGAAGTCCGTTTTTGCGATGGCTGCATATAAGCACACCGGCGCAGCCAAAATTTCCAACAACCAAACTACGACAGTTGCCTCACAACTGTAAAATCTTCCGTAGTATAGTGGTCAGTATGTGAGCTTGTCAAGCTTGAACATCTCAGTTCGATTCGCTCGAGACCCGGGTTCAATTCCCGGCGGGAGAGACCAACATTTTTTGCGCTTCGGAGTGCATAAGATTGCATTTTTTGCCAACTATTCCAATCTTTTTTCTTCTATCTATTCTGTCCCTTTTTCTTACCCTTCTTCTAGTCGTTGACGGGATAATGTTAACGACCTATTAATGTAGTTCGACTTATCTTCCCAACTAACAAGTTGATTACTGCCACAAGATTAACTAGTATCCGATAGTGAATAGCCCCATCCCGATGTTCTAACAATCAAATCATACTCCAACTAACTTCCAAAGCTCCCCTTACAATGTTCGTTCCCTTCCAGAACGTCTCGGAATATTAGCTCCGAACAAACGCAGCGCGAGTGTCTGTCATCCGTACCCAACAAGCCGCAGTCTCTCTATCTATCCATTATCTACAATAATGCAGAAAACCGTCGCACAGAGTCAGCTAGCGACACAAAGGGTTCAAGATATGCATGCATGCATGCCTAGAGGTACATACATAATGGCCCCCGGATCTCGGTGTTGCAACCAATCATGTTATGGCAGCTCTTTTCCAAAACAGCTGCCCGGCTAGCTCAATCGGTAGAGCGTGAGACTCTTAATCTCAAGGTTGTGGGTTCGACCCCCACGTCGGGCTCAATTCCCGGCGTTTCCTTTACACAACGCCCTGTTTTTTTTGTTTCTTGGGTTTTGGGTTTTGGGTTTTTTTATGTTAAGTTGTCTTGTATCCTTCTTCTTCCTCTTTCCTCATTGCTTCCTTTTCCGAAGCTGTTGTTCTTTTTTTTTTTTTTTTCTTCTTTGGAATGTTCCTCTATCCTCTCTCTTTTTTTTCTTCTTAATTTTTTTTGGGTCACTTCTTGCTACGTAACGACTATTTCCGTTACAGTACGTAGTACCCCTAAGACGGAAGCGATAGCGATCTGATGCAAATGCCCGGATACGATACACAAAGGGAGGAGTGAAAACCGAACTTGACACGGGCCGACAGACGCTACACGACTCGACTACACTACACTACAACAACTAATTCCGCCACTCGGCAGTTGAGGCTATGTACTGCGTAAGTAGTAGTGCATCCGCGCCCAATGACATCGCGAATTCCCGTGACATCGCGATACCAGATGAAAACGGGTTCGAGCGCACGGGAACTCCTAGTCCCGGGCTTTCTCGTCTGAAGTGTATGAATGGTAGTGTAGAAGACATGGGACCTGCCAGCCAGCCTGCCTTGCCTGCCTGTTTATGTGTGCAATGAATTGCGCTGCGCTGGCATTCTCAGTGTGCGTGCGTAGGCAGTACACGTAGGTACCCACACAGTATGCACGGAGGCACGCTCGAGGCACGGGTTTCATTGCTGAAGAGTTGGGTGTACTACTATACTGGGTGTGCGCAAAACATCTTTTTCTTCCCACCGGGCGTCGTCCCGCTCGAGTGGGAGATGGGGATCCTAAAAAAGAGGGATCTTGGGGAAGAAAGATGGGGATGGTTTTAGATCACATAAAAATCCCTAAAAACATTACTTATGCAAGGTCAAAGTTTACACTTACTGCCGTGTTTCGTTACGCAGGAGTGGGGCGGAACCCTTCCGAAGGCTTGGCTTCCGGGCGGTTTACCCGACCCAAACTTTCGCCATTTCTTCCGGCGGTGGCTTGAATATAATAGGCTGGCTGGCCTATGTTACTGTGTAGAGAGGTTGTAACTTGTTAGACATTTGTACTATCTTTAGATGTGGCTGGCACCTGGGAGGAAGATTGTCGACGCTGTACTATTTGCGACTGCAGTGTCGTTGTGTACTAGGTAGGTAGGAGAACATCTTTGTTGAACTGTGTATAATGTTTACTGCATATAGGGTCCGGCCCCAGAAGACCTAGACGATGCAGGGACTTTGTAGTGTAAATGGTCATCCTAATTCCTGCCCCTACAACGCTGCTGATTGGGTCTCGTTGGAATAAGATCGCCTGGAGTAAAGTGTGCATCGTACTATGATAGATGTGTTCTAGCGGATAGGCATCGATAGATTAGTTCGCTTGGAGGTAGGCATGCGTACATTGGTAGTGATGACGAAAGTATGAAAACGCAGCCAAGTTCTGCAGGGTTTGACAAGGGGAGGATTCGCAGATCTGCTGAATATGTCAGAGCGAGCAGACGAATGATGGCTGTTGTGGGAGGGGAGCAAAGTCTCCGGTCAGACAAACCTGTACGGGGTGGATGATACATAATAGGGGACAACGAAGAGGAAAAGAGAACTCCCCGATGCGAGGTGAGAGGACAGATCAGCGAGGTGATTCGCACTATCCTTCCGTCACTAGACATACCCGAGTATACTTTGATCAAGCTGAGCACCGGTGAAGACATGCATGAAGAAGAGTTTAAGGAACCGAAGTTGGCCTTGAGCTTGCTATTGATATCGGAACGGCACTGCCAAGAGTTTTGCTAGTGCAAACAAACTAGCTTCAAGGGCCGGGATTGGGTTGGGACAGAAGAAAAAAAGAATCGGCGCATGTAGTGTACACTATGAAAGGACGGGATGGGATCGCTCAGTACATCAGTGGGTCGAGCTAAACTTGACATGGGATAAGGGTAATGAGGCTCTTCGGCAAACAATTAGCATGGCTTACATTGCTTATGTCTACACAGCTAAACCTGACCACATACGCTGACCATAGAATAAAGCGTTGGAGGCATCGATGTTTGGTTGAGGCTCTATAGATCTTCTCTTTGGATGAAGGCTATTCGGGCACGTAGGATAGAACGAGGGAGAGCAACCTTGGTACGCCCAAGAGGCAAACCCACCACCACTGAGTAGTGTACAATGGCATGGCATGCAAAGTGCCTTCAGCGAATGAGTTGCGTGTTACAATCCTTACCATTGGCAGCTCTACGGGGGAAGAAGGTATTGCTTGGTGAGAACTTGAAGATTGAAGGGAGTCGCACCATTTGGTCCTTGAATGATGCTACGTAGGGCACCAGTCTCTTGAAGATCAAGGGATCTTCTGAAGTCATACGGATGAACATGACTGAATGGGGACGCGACCGAGATTGTGGTTCTCGAATTGGCGTGGGATGGAACTGAAGAGAATGACATCATTTGGAATCCGGAGTGCAATTTGAGACTTTCCACTTGTGAATATCGGTTGTTACGATAAGGCAGAGTAAGAATGACGCAACGGTGGAGCGGGGCAGGCAGGCACGGCACAGGTGGAGACAGCGTACCGCAGTACCTACAGCTACGGGAACCAAAAACGTCAATCACATGGCAAGCGGAGCATGGCATTCTGAAATCCCATATTTGGGATTTTACGCACCTAACCCGGAAACGTTTCAATCCTCCACTGGCATTCTTCACCACCACCACCACCCCCTGCCCTTCTTTTTGGTCATGCTTCCCGAGCCTGCCGAGCCTACCTAACCGCTCCAGGTTGCAATCGAGTTTCTCATTGCCAATTGAAGTGTCCCCGACTACTACCACTTGCTAGTCATTGGTTTATTATTGATGCCAAAGAAGTCATGTTTTTTCTCGACACATCGGATATGACATATTAACAGTGGACGTCGGGAGAAGCAAACATAACAGTTTAAACAGCAAATCTCTACTGGAGGAGGTCTCCGAATGATTAGGTAGGTTGGCTCTGGGCCCATGCACGTAGAAGAGAAAGCTTCTAACCGGTGAACAACTGGTATCTCTTTACCCGGTTTTGCGCTTTTCCTTTCCTTGCCCATAAGAGCGTTCAATGACCTGAAGTCTAAACAACCAGCAGCATAGCTAGTGGTCTTGTAGCGTGTTTGTAAGATGCCAAAAAAGGTACACGGCTTGAAGTTGTTGGAAGGTTACATGTTGGTGTTTGAAATCTCATTGGTCATAAACCACTGTCAAGAAATGCATATGTAGCAGGAAAACCGGTTAAAGAGATGGATTTAGGTGGATATGAGGAGAATTGTTAGTGCGTTCTGAGCGAGCACGTACACTTCCGGGGCGCACGGTCCTTTCCAGGGCACTTCTTGGCTTACAGTCGGAGCAAACTCTCCGGACCATCTCACAAGTGACGGGGTGCATTTTGCACGCAGATAAAAAAAAACAACAACAAAAAAAAAAAAAAAAAACAGCTGAGTGGTAGGGAACCAGGCCAGGACGACAATCACAGCCAGAGATAATCGGCAGCGCAAACAGGGCCCCAACACCCTGTTCAACTATCACGACACTAATAAGGCGGCGATAGCAAGACGACTGAAGGAATGCATGGTGAATAGCCACAGTGTTGTGCTCCTCTTTACACGCTGCCCGTTACTGCTCGGCTCATTCGGGAACTCGGCATCACTCGATTTGAGAACCTTCGAACTTGGTACTCACATCTCGATTTCAAGTCTCGCCGGAATTTACCGTTGTCACCATCTACACTATTGAGTGAAGCTAGAATATGCGTCCCCACCACATAAGCTCATTTCTTTTCTTTTTATTGTTCAACTTGTTGGGACTCTGCCTGGTTGCTTCCCCGCCTTGCTGCCCATGGACCTATAGTACAACACCGCCCGTATCAAGCCTCAACTTTGGCCGTCTCCACAGCCACACTCTCCGCGGGGTCCGAGAAGAAGCGCGCTATGTTAGGTACTGACTAATCGAAGCTTGGGGCTTTGTGCTGCATTTATTTAGCAGCTTTGAATTGAGGTGTTTCGAGCAATGTGTGAATTCTTCCTCGCCATGCATAATAAACAAGCCACTGCAATCGAACTCATCTGGCCTACAAGAGGTTGATCGACATGGACCGCCAAGAAATTGAGGGAGACGTATTTGACGAATTGAGTTGTGATCTGCGCGTGACACCAAGATACTAAAGCGACTCGAGGTTCTAGACCTTTTCCAAATAGTGACCAAAACAGATTACAACATCAGACGAGCCTACCCCTCTGAGCGTTCCTCCCCCCCCCCTCTCCAGAGTTGTCAACGCCAATGACTCGGGACACTACCAGTGTAGCTACCTGGACTCAAGAGACGACAGTTTAGTGCAGAGCGAGCGCCAATGAGAGAGTGCCCCTGGCAGTGCATCGAATCTCCAACTCGAGCTTGAGCTCGGCACGCAAGCTGCGGTGCCGCGACTGCTGAATGCGGACCTGGTCCTGGCCTGTGTCCTCCTTGCGTGCGAAAGAGCTTCAAGAAACGACGGGAATGTGGTCCGCCAGTCTGGATGGAGTCTAGTCAAAACAAATGTAGCACATGGAAGACGAATGTAGTAAAGACCAATGAAGCTCGCTCGCACGCTGCAACTCGGTAAGCATGTCAGGGCATGAGACATTGAAGCTTCTCTGAAGCTCTCCAAAGCTCTCCATCAACCTGGAAGGTGGTACCATACCTTGCGAAAGCAGAGCGGGGCAGTGGGTACTACCTCAAGTGGACCTCCAGGGCCACGTACCTTAAATGGGCAGCCGCAGTCCTCTCTAACAATTCTGATTGGCACAAGCCCCGTTCACAGTACAGCACAGTCCTACAGTGCTCTCTGTGAACGTGGACGGTACTTAAAACTGACTGGCAACGTAACAGGTACGGCCAAGCCCTGTGAAGGTCAGTCTGCAACCACAACCGGATCGAGATCGATGAACACTCGGGTGCCCTTGGCTGTGAGTGGCTCTGTGGATCGCTTTTGGATCGAGCAAGCAGCCAGACACAGCCAGTCCCGTCGACCGCACTCCGAACCGACTCGGTGCCGCCCACACCCTACACTACGCCTTTTGAATCGACGCCAATGATCCCGCCCCCCTTGTTGCCGGCTAGTTTCCGTCTCCACGACTGCTGCGGTAGCTCTTCTAGGTAGGCAGGGGGCGTCCTCAAATCCTTTTCTCCCTCATCCGGAAGCAACAGTCACTCTACGCTTCTGCTTGGTGAGCACTTCCAGGAACAGAGAGTCTGGGACGAGAAACACGATGTTGAACCCGGCTCAGATCGAAAAGCCAGGTTGCGCTGGTATACCTACTACTAGGTCTAAGAGGTCGGTACCAGGTATTACATTACCTTACAGTGCCAAGTGCGATGAGACCAGGAGAGAGACTGCCAGTACTGCGTACTGTAGGTAAGTAACTAAAGAGCGAGGGCCGGCGATGATACCTGCCTTCTCCACCTCCATGGATGTCTCCGCTCGCCCTTCAGGCTTGCGTCAAAGGAAGGTACCGACTTGCCAGTCTGTACGGCGGATGCGCAACTAACGAACCCGCCCAGATCGGGATCTTGGACAACAGACAGGACCTGCAAACACGTCAGGCTCCCAGCGTCGAAATATAACACCGTTTGCTCTCCTGCCAAACTCCCGCTTGTTCCATTTCTTTTCCTGCCGGTACACAAGTTGACATTCCACACATAGTCCACAACCACCAGTTTCGGTTACTTCGTCTTCGTCTTCGTCCTTCTCGTACTTCCCGTCCCCGCTATTATTACTACTACTACGGCCCAACGAGCTTCGACATCCATCAAGCATACTACTACTGTTTTTAAATATACCAATACCGCGGGCCCAAGTGTCCCGCACGAACTGTTCATACTCGCTCCATCGCCCCGTGAACTATCATACCATACGCTGTGTGTGAATCACTCAACATTCGAGCCAGCACTTGCCGAACCAGTCTTCGACAATCCACACCATTCACACGGCACGACTATCCTTATCTTCGAGGTTTAGGCCCAGATATCCTGTCTCTCAGACACTGTATCACTAGCCTACGGTGTATAATTGTGTAAAAGGCGCCAGAAGCGAGGGTTCCCTGACAGGCATAAACCATGGCACCAAGAGATCCGAGAGTCAAGGAGAGGGGAGCGAGCATGACCCAAGCCAGCCGACCAAGCCCGACGACACAGGACAGCATCAAGGTGAACATCACAGAGCAAGTCAGATCAAAGGTTGTGGCGGGCCGAACAGAGAAGCCAAAGCCAAAGGTACGCCGACCACCCATCAGCCCACATGATTACAAGACCAGAAAGACTAACTCCACCAAAGCCTCAAGATGCTCGAACCCACGAGGCCAACCAAGAACGGGCCTACGTAGCGGCATCTCGTCGCTCGGACCGCAGTCTCGAGGCCCGTCTCCAGTCGGCCAGGTTGGCATCTGAAATCCACAAGAAGCGTACCGGTAAGGGCTTCAAGATCACCACTGAGGCTGTCCTGAATGATGCCATGTACGAAGAGGAAGAAGAGCCCAGGACAGCCCGGCTACCGTATACCACCGGCAACTTTCAAAATTTCGCCTTGGAGCAGCACTACCAGAGGGTCGACGCCCAGTTTGCAGAGGCCTTCCCAGCTCTACTCCGACCGCCAGCGATGCCTCTTGCCCCACAGTACATGCCAATGCCTCAGCAGCGAGCAATGTCGATGATGTCCGTAAACTCAGTTCCCTCTTACGGTCTCCCGCCAAACCATGGCATGCCACAGTTCCACGAGAGGACACAGTCGACTCCCAATCTCTCCTTGGTATCAGCAAACTCAGCCAACCCAACAAGTTCTGGCCTACCCCACGGTTTTGGACAAAAGACACAGTCGCTCCCTGTTGTCCCACCCATATCAACCAATTCACCGAGTCTATCCGTTTCCCATCGGTCTGCCGGTACTCACACAAGAAACTCGTCAATGTCCGAGTTCTCGACACCTCCGGCTCTTACGCCAAGCGTTGGTGATGGATCACCTTCCCTACCGGGGCTCCTCACTCCGACCTTCGACCATGACAATTTTGACAACTCAAAGACAACACAGCCTCGCTACCGGCAGTCATCAATTACTTCAACTAGATCCGATACACCGCTTACTCCACCATCAGCCATGTCCGTAACGTCCACGACGCAGCCATGCCATTCAGCCGCTCTCCCTAAAGCCTCGTCGGATAGCGTGAATCAGCTTGCCAGTGAGCCCCAGTTCTATCCCAACTATTTCGATGGTTCTTTTGAGCATTTCGACGACATGTATGACAGCCTGTCACAACCGCCTCTCGATCTTGACGAGTCACGCTCGTTCTATGCATCATTTGCACAACAGGACGAGAACGCACCAATTTTCTATCAGACACTGGCAGAGAAGCCCAAGGAGCTTGACGCCGAGCTTGATCCATTGATGAACAACGATCATGACACGTTTGTAGACTGGAATGGTGGCAACGTGTAAGACCAAATATTGTTGTAAGCTGTTTTGGGGAGGAGGCTATTGCAGAGAAATGTCAAGTGACGTGGCCAAAGTCACGGAGCTGAGCAGAAACACCATTACTCTATGCTGGAGTTGTATAGGTGTTTTTATGCACCTATATCCGGTAAAAGTAACTCTGCGCCGGAATAGAGAAACCGTTTTTCACGGCCAAGGATAATCACATTCATCAGTGGGGAACAGGGAGTAATGACTGGGACGATGGGATGACATACTGCTTTGTAATAACATAAGAGCGTGATTAGGATTTGGTAGGTTTGGGGACCGGATAAGAGGTCGGATTTGGCATTTTAAACCCTCTACTGGAAAACGATATACATTTTTTTTTTGACAAGTTTTGTACTCTTGGTCTCGTGTAACATGGCGATTAACGCAAACCGCCATTCGACATGTTAAGACCCAGCAAAATTCATGTAAAAGCGATCAAATACTGTGTTCCAATACAAGTTTTGGTTGTTTTGTGTTGGCCTGAGCTCTCATGAGATGTAACGTGAACGTTTTGTGATTGAGTTGGTCGGAAAGGACGTGAGTAATAGTGAAAACCCTCAAATCATAGCTGAGAATGCATCACTTGGACAGTATTAGATGAAGAAATGTCAATCCTACATTTCCAGGCTAGGCTACGCTACAGTGTGCCGTCGAGACACTCGTCGTTTACAAGTTAAGCGGTGATGACTTGCAGATGCGTGGAATCAGGCATGCGTAGCTCAATCAAACTGTATTGATGATCATGATGAATCTGTCTCTCCCTCTGTGACGGGAGCTTCTGCAACTAATGCTCGGTGGTGCTCACGGTTGTTGGAGAGGACCAGAGGGAGTGGGTTGGTTGATCAGGCTAACTAACGGTTTACCACCGTGGCCCACGGTTAAATACTGCACACCAGAATCCATGCGCCCCATTGCACCTTCCACTTTCAGCCTTGACGGGCCTGATATAGCTGGAGGCTCAACGCCGTGGCTTCCCATGAGGTCGCCAGTGGTTTCCCAACGGGAAATCCTGTGTCACTTGCAGATGCCTTCTGGTAAACGGCCAAGACACTTGCTTGGCCTGACGGAGGCATCACCTGCTTCAACATAGACTTCCTAGAGAACTATGAACGCCAAAACAAGAAAGAAAAAGAGATATAGGATGGTCGATAATGCGTTAAGTCACTTTGACAACATGCATTTTTTCTAGAATTAATTGCCTTGTAAGGGAAGAAAGATGAGTTTTTGGACTGGCATGAACTTCTGGAGAAGGTTGTGAAAGTATGAAGGCCATGTCTAGAGCTTGCTAGCCACGGTTTGGCAGGTAACTACATATAGGAGACTACGGAAAGAAAGAGAAAGAGGGACAAGAAAAGAATGGAAAAAAAAAATGAGGAGGAGAGAAGGGGAGGAAGACTGTCAAGCAAGGCTATTAGATCAAACATCTAATAACTGGAACGAACTTGAAAGCAAGTACCACAAACCAACAACTACGATTGGCGGGTTGGAAACAATGACTGAGAGAAGAGTAAGGAATTAGTGATGACAGTAACATTCCCCAAGATAAACTGGAGAAGCTGAAGGACGACTTACGACTTTCTACTCACTCTCCCTCCCTGCTAGTGGTGTCGCTTTTGCCTCTTGGCCAACAACTGCGCATACCCAGCATCCAGCGTCGCCTTCCTCCGCCGATCTCTCTCGGCCTGGGTCGTTGGTTGCGGAAAGAAAGGAAAGCTACGGTCCTCGAGTCTGGGTCCAGATGCGAATTCCGATCCGGGTCCGATGTTGAACCCGGGCGGCGGTCTAACTGTAGACCCCATGGTTACGGTGGTTCCGGGAGTAGGGGCGGCTCTCGGTATGCTTCCGGCAGCGGTCATCAACTCCTGGGTATAACTCCGTTTTTTTGACAAAAAATCTAAATCCATCGGCCACGGGTCTGGGTGTGGGGTTACCCTACGCATGTACAAATCCCTTGCGTCGCTTGTTCCAAAGTCGTAGGTACCGGTAACAGTATCAGAGATCTTCGCGTTTCCGAGAGGCTCTTGATACTGGCGGGCGGTCATGTTGCCGCTGCGAGCGAACCGAGGTGGCTCAGCGGTATCCGAAGCAAACGTATTGCGCCCAGATGAGACCGAAGGAGGGGTGTTAGAGTTGAAGGGCTGTGAGCGTAAGCCCTGGGACTGGGTGTGAGAGTTGCCGTTGCCGTCACTGCTGCTTTTGTTGATTGTGAGACCAAACTGAGATGCTTGTGAACGGAGGATATTGGGTGGTGGAGGAGGAGGGAGACCATCCGGGTACTGGCCGTATGCCTGATGACGAGATGGAAAGGAATCGAAGTGCCGGGGCTGTCGAGAGAATCGAGAAGCGCCCCTAGAAGAGTTACCGGGTAGCTCAAACTGAGAGGCGCGAGGTGTTATCAGATCCGCGTCATCGCCAATGCGGGAGCCGGCTTCAGTGTTTAAGGCTCCAGTCGACAATGGAGTACCGCTCATCTGGGGCTCAACACCGATTGAGTTGTTCTTGCCACCTGCTGTCTGGATTTCCAATGCTCTAGGGCGATTACCACCTCCTACGCCATAGCCTCGAGGTCCGACTTGAAAACCAAACCCACGAGACTGCCTCTGGCTCTGAGGCAGAACTGGGAAAGGCTCAATCACAGTTTCTCGGAAGTCAGCACTCCTTCTCACGGGAGGAAGGTGCGCTGGAGGAGCCTGATGAGCTCCGACGGCAGAACCAGAAGGCGTAGCGGCGCGCTCCTTCCCTTCTCCTTTTGGGCCTTGCGATGAGGAGGAGGGAGGAGGGGTGATTAAACCCATACCGGCTTTGTGGGGCGGCGGGTTGTTGGGATCGGAGCCGGAGTTACGGAAATTGGTCGTTTCGTAGCCCGTGCGACCCATTATCGATCTTTGTTCGTTGCTGGTGTGTTGATGGTGGTATTTGAGAGTTGGAGGAAGACGGGATGTGGCGAAAGAATTGCGTCTATTGAGTGATTCCTGCTGATGGGGAAGCGCTTAAAAAAAGGCGCTAATGGTTAGTGAGAGGATGAGTACCTTCCTTCACGGCTCTCGTAGGTCATACGTGACTGCAAGTAGATTGGGCGAGAGGGGGATGTTAAATCGGTGCTGCCGATAAGAGGTTGAGTTAAGGAAGGAGCGGAGGGCAGAAAGAGTGGATAGGTAAGGTAGGTACAGGTATATGCAAAACCAAGCAGCTGTGAATGAGGTATTGGTATTATTTGATCTGTTGCTGAAAGATCCTGATATTGTCCCCAAACTGCGCGTGACTGGTCTTGCTGCTGCCTGAGATGGCGAGTGCTTGTGTTTCGTTTGATGTTTTGGATTCTTTTGTCCAAGCCAACTTTTTCACCAGTGTTTGCTTTGTGGATATTAGACGGAAGGAAGAAGTTACCTCTACTCATCATGACGACCGTCAGTCAGGATGGAATTTCAGCAAGACACTTGGAAGGAACGAGCTTGGGCAGCTGGATATCTTCTTCCGGCGCTAGCCGCAGCCCATAGTTGTTGAACAAAGAACAACATTGCAATGTGAAAGCCAAAAGCCTGAGCACATCTAGTTAGAGTTTTTTACTGCTCCTTCGGGTGGTGTTCCTGAAAGTCGAGATATGGTGGCCGCGAACATGTGCCCGTAGTGGTATTTGGAAGTATGAAAGAGATAGTTCGTTACTTATGAAAAATGGGGGGAGAAGGAACCCGTACTTAGCTGTTGAATCAAAAAACTTGCGTCCCCAAGACACTACACTTAAGGCTCAACCATGAGATGCCGTTTTGCATTCGACAGAAGTGGCCTTCCATGTAATCATTGCGTCGCTGGGAGGATGCTGTTCCTTCAAACAATCAACATCGGCGGGCAGAGACATCCGAACTCTAACAATGAAGTCAAGACTGTTATTGCCGAATACTGAATGCAAGTAGCGTCCCCCCACAAAGAGTTGTGGAAGGCTAGAGGGGGTGCTAGGAAAGTTGCCGGACAATGAACGGCGTTTGCTCTACTCCCGCACCCCTTTGTTTGTTGTTGCATTGACACCTGTGAGAATTCTCAAGAGAGTCGACATGTGCAGTGATGATCAAAGATAAACTGACGATGGCGGTCGAGAGTACCATTTGATTTAGAGAAAGGACGTCTACTAGCAAACTTCAATATGCTCGACTTTGGAATTGTTCCTGTCAAGCTCCCGCTTTCGCCCTCTACTTCACGAATTTGTTCTCCATGCCTATCGGTTCATGTCTTCTCTATCAGGATGTGCTGACCAAATGCGACTATCACGGTGTTGATAGACTCGCTTGATGCAACAAACATATAGCTAACGTGCCAAATAATCCCCTTACCATTCTTGCGGAGAACCTCGACCCACTCCCCGATCCTTTCAACCTTCCCCCCAGTGCCGTAGGTGATCCCCCTGTGCTGATAAGCAATAAGTACCCACTAGCAAGCTCACAATGTTGCGGCTAATGACTTGGAGGCCTCGTGGGCTGCTTCCAGCAGAGTTTTGAACGTCGAGACTGAACAGTGACTATAAGGTCGTTGCGTCTTCCCTCTTTCATTCATCACATCGATATGTGCTTCAGTTTAGACCGTTCGGCAGCTCCAATTCTGTAGCGCGTGGCCACAGGGAGGACTTGTGAGCCGTAAGGAAACGGATTGACACGGAGATGTCTTTTCTGCAGAAGGTCACCTTCAGCTTGGAGTGAAAGCGGCCCCCGGCCATTTCGCTGCGACCGTGCTTTGTGGTAGTGTCATCTTCAACCACGCAAGTTTTCAGACCCTGGACAACTCGATATTCCCTGACACGATGGATACCATCGCTGAATTTGGCTTTGATGGTCGCGGTTTCGTGGAGCTTGAGGCTGTAGGTATCTGGCAGTGTAAAGTCCTCGTCCAGACCGGCTCGGGGGACTTCGTCGATGGTTCCCCGATGGGATTCCATAGCACGGTCAAGTGCAATAGCCAGGCAGTGAGTGGGGAAAGGTAGCTCGCTGGGCTCAATATTTTCAGTCTCATCTAGAGCTCGGTTAGAGTATGGCCATGCTGTAGGAAGAAAGGTATTTGGGCTCCCTACCAGGGAAATGCACTTGGACAACGGTCGTCCAACGTGTCCAGACAGTAGCCCACCCATTCTTGGATTTTACGGCGTAATTTCCCAGGTCCTTCGCGGCTTCCAAGCCCCTCTCGCCATGAACGTAATTCAGGGAGCAGACGGCTTGCTTCATCCTGCTAATAGCATCGAAATGACTGTGGCACTGGATGATCTTGATCTGAAACGGATCGACTTGGGGGCTGGTAAAAGTGACGATCTGCTCGAAGCCAAGGGGTCTCTCGAGAAACGCTTCGGCGACGGAGAGTCGCTCAAGCGGAACATCGGGAAGAGCATCCCGGCATAATACCTCCAGCATGTCTGGGTCCAGAGGATGGAGGGTTGTGTATTCAGGGTCTCCCAAGTCTTCATTGAAGCCCTGGGCGATGAGGCACTCGATCGATGGAATAGGCTCGAGTAACTGCCCGATATCGGTCTCGGTAGATGACATTTTCTAGTTGAGATGATGTATAATGACTGCGCTCTAAGTGTGCGGACTGTGCTTTGGGAAGCGGGGACACGAAGCAGGATATTGAGCGCCCAAAGCTCGCAATTCCAACTTAACTGTCATCTCGGCTCTGGTGAAGAACTCTTGCCACCTCACTTGACTGGCGAGATGTCTTGTCCTTTCCTCGAGTAATTGGGATGAAGGGTGGTTCTGTTGCAGAAAGCAAACGGAGGGAAGTACCCGCCTACGAGATGGTCCCTCTTTCTAGGCAGCGTTCAGTCTGAAGTATACCTAGCACTGGCCGTTGAGGCCAGTAAAGCACAGATATTCAGAGAGCGAAATCGCTGGCGTTCCGCATTTTGAACCGGCAGGTCATCCAAGGTCTTGGAGAGAGAGAGAAGGAGGAAAGGAGGGGAGGGGGTGAAAAGAAATGAAAAAAAATGCTATCACAAATTAACCTCTCATTTTGACTGCTTCCGTGCTAGATGCATTGATATCATTGTTATCAAGGCAGTTGGGATGAAGAAGGTACAAATAACAACCTAAGAGAACCGAAAGAAATTACTTGACCCGTGAGAGGATTACTCCTTCCAAGGAAGCAAAAACAATGGAAGCCAAGAACTCTGGGAATGGAAGTCGCAGCCAGCAGCAATTTCACCATCAACTGGAAGGTATGAATGGTAACTCCCGCACTGATCATTCAAGATGAAAGGACAAACACTCTCCAGAGATCCATCCTGATCTCCTTGCATCATTGAATCATAACCCCTCCCTCCCCTCCCGAAAAGTTCAGACAATGCTCGTGGATTTGGGGTGCAGTCATCTGGAGAAGGAATGTTAGGTACCTTATCTTTCAAGGACAAAACTGACGACGAGACATTCAACGACCCCACTGCTCAGTAACCACGAGTGCATTATTTTACTTACGTATAGAAGTATAACTAAGCTGGCTGTGACCTAAAGGTGAGTTCAAGGTCAACGACGAGAGGTGTGACTTGGGAGCCTTGACAGCAAAGTTCAAAAAAACACATGGTAGAACATACAGGGAGATGGTGAAGACTGGACATGCCTGGATAAGCATGATCTATGACAAGGTGACAGATCGATTCTCTCGAAATACTCCTGCTTGATTTGGAGACCGGATTTACCGATTGAATCGGTCCGCTGTAAGTGATCAAGATTACCAAGAGGAAAGTTCACAGCAAAATCGATCGTATGTGGTTCAGAACGTGATAGTAGAATATTTTTTTTGAGCAGGTCTATAGTCAATTTTACCCCTTGCAAGTTTCCAGGCCTCCGGAATAACGCCGTGTCTGTATGCCGACTGGTATAGATAATTCCCATGCAATACAACGCTGCCAACTTGTTCTCCTTCTCTGCATAATAATCCTGCTGTGTACCGGGTACACCACATGTACATAATCCCGAAGCAAATCCCTCCTTCAGTCGTACAACTGGATGAAAAAAGTGACATGAGCGATATATGCATCAACCTCCGACAGCAGTATGACTGACAGTCATGTTCTTTCGGCCTTCTCCTTTCTCTTCCTCCTCCAAAGCTAGCCCGTGGCTGGGTTGGCCATGACTGCATGCCAGTCTGACATCCCATCATGTCGTGATCGCTAAAATGTCGCATCATATCCCCGACGAAAGGCAACCTCCTGTTGTGAGATCCAAACGAGGTATGACAAGCCAAAGCAAGATGACGCCGATAAAGGAATCCAATGTGATGGAAAGGTAAAAGAACCCACGAAGCATGTACCGCCTGATAGAACTCCTTTTACTGCGATGCATACCAGCGGGTGTTCCTCCTCTATGTTGTGTCCTCTTTTCGCTTCACATCGCTTGGCCCCAAGCCCCCCTTCTGGAAGAAGTGATCGTCCAGTGATCTGAATGCCGTAGTGTAGATGCGATGCAGCCAAGAAGACGGGATATCTGTGCCAAGCCCATCACCGCAAACGCCACTGCCACACGGGGACAGGGGCATAACACGCGGCTTGATGAACCGACTGGCCAATATCGGATGGTGGTGGTGTCTCTGGGCATTTTGCAGTCGGTGAACTCTGGGTAGTTCGGGTGTTGTCGAGCAGAATTGTGGTGATGGTGGCGCAAGCCCGAGAGGTCTTGTTGACTGCCGAGCGCAGAGTTCTTGGCGCCATGTACTGAATGAATGGGAATGATGCACCAGAAAAAAGATGAGACCGACAAAAGGCAAACGATGCAACGCCAACGCAGTGAGCGCAATCAGATGCAAGCCGAAACCCTAACCCATAGAGTCGTGTGTGTACACCATTTCCGAGCCCTAATGCAGACCCAAAATCAAGCAGGTTCCATGCGTTTTCCAGTGCCGAGCAAGTGCAGCTCGGTCTTGGCTGGTGCGTTGTTGTGTCTGCTGAACAGAATCCGGTTTTGCTAGTCCATTTCTGATGGGCCTTGTTCAAGTAGTCAGGCGTTCGAAGCGGTTCAGTCTTCGGGGGTTATGAACCTCGAAGCTGATGACTGCTGATGGTTTGTCTTGGAAGCTGATGTGTTGACGAGCCTGGGGTCTTTCGACGATCTTGATGGATGTCTGGGTAGGCTTTGCCATGGACGACACCTTTGTCAGGATGTGAATGCTACCGTTATCGTCGTTGAGCGAGCGCCTGTCGTGGGGGTAGGGGGTAGGCGAGCGGTGGCGGGGCGACTTGGGTCTGGTGAAGAGGAACTCGCCGCGCTTGTGGTGATGTCTCGACATGGAGGAGCCCATTTTGAAGGTTTGTTGATTGTTGTTGAGTTGACTGAGTGGTGAAGTAGCGAGGTGTGTGTCAAGAGAGTTGAGATGTTGATGTGAGATGGGATTCCAAGTTGAAGAGAAGGAGGAGAGGCATGGGAAGGGGGACCTTTAAATGCACTCGTGTATGGGCTGACGAAGAAGATGGAGGAGGAGGAGGAGACATGCGGGCCCCCACTAGATTCACCAATGCTCGGCGCACAACCGCGGGCATGGAGTTGGCGATGCAACGAACTGTGGGTGTCTTGTCGGCTTCCTGACGCTTGCTTCTTGGCAACACGATGGACCGGCACTATGGTCAGATTGGCTCAGATTGGACGCCTAATGGCGCAATGTAGGTAGTGTGGTGTCGCGGGCGCGTGTTGTACATGCTCCATGTTGACGAACAGGGCAAGCTAGCTAAGCTCGAGTTCCACTCCTCCGGCACCCTTCGGCACCTTTGCTGTCTTCTAGCGCAGCACCCTGCTACCTCCGGATACACATCTGCTGCGGGGTTGCTGCCGAGTGCGACTCTTGGACTGCTCACGAGTTCACCACTATCCACTGCCAACACACCTACTCGAGAGGTATCCGCTGCTCACATGAAGTTATTTTTGATAGTGTCATCATTTCCAGTTTGTCGTAAATCCGGGGTTGTAAGGAGGCGACAAGTTGGGCCAAGCATCGCTACACGGGCCACCATGTCGCTTGGGGTCTTGGTCTCTTGGGAACTTGTTGACTCCGAATATCAACAATACCGGTTCGCACGTGTTCACCTCGATTCTAAGCTATATCACTGCGCGCTTGGCGAGTCTCTCGGCGGTCGCCAAGCCGACACCGGTGTTAATCCTCGCTGCAGATCCCTGGCTTGGCATCGTAGCCCAATCTGGCAGCACCCAGGCGCAATCGAGCGGCTCCAGGTTATCCATCGTCACGGCAACACCTCACAAACAATGGAACCCGACCTGTGAGACGGGCAACTTCAACCCTGACACTTTGGTCTTGCAAGATCCCGTCATCCTGATCAATACCTACCTCTACTACCTACCTACACAGCAACCAGTCGGCGGGCTACTATGATACGTACGCAGTCTCACAGTCTCACACAGCTCAGCTTCAAGGAACCCACTGGCGGCAACAGCGAGCCAAACCACAAGTCTTGTATCAAACCGCCAAGACGGGGCCTTACCTTAGCAGGAGATTGCCCACCATCGCGAGCTCGCTGCAGGGCATCGTCCAGCCCAGGGCAGGAGCTCAAGGGAACGAGGGGACCGCGGGGGCTTGTCAAGGAACTAGGTCGCCCTGCGAGGTGAGGCCTGGAAATACGCAATGTCCCAAGCTTCTACAGGCCCCAAACAGCTACCTCTACCATGTAACAATCCCACGCTGCAAGGGCGCGCGCAACCTAATTCAACCCGCCGACGGCTCCGGACAACTTAATCATGGCGATCTGCGCTTCCAAGAACCTAGCAGCCAAACCTTTTCTTTTACGCACACGAGTAATGACTATCGGTCTGCCTGGCACGACTTGGCATCAATATCGACAATGCTCAAAGGGGTAGGGACTTTGATGTTTGCAATTTCGCCGCATAGAGCTCGATCATCGACTCGAGGTAATATCACTGACTCCCTTTCTCTTCGACTCTATTGCTTTCGAGTCGCGCAACACCTCGCTGCCAAGAGACGCTGTGCGCGTCAACAAGATTACTGACTGACGCAAAACTTGGAGTCGCACAGCGATCCAGCGATGCGATAGTAGTGCGAGAGACAAAGTGGCAAGCCAAGAAGTATGCAACTTGCTCAACTACCACAGCACGAATTTGAGAATCCCTCATCCAGACGGTTGCACCACCGTCCCTAGAGCATGATCGGATGGAACTGGGAGACGAAACGCCTCAGCTGCATGGCAAATCTGACAGACAGCCCGCAACATCCGTGCCGAGCCATAACATCGTCAATCACGGCCGACATCTTCCGTCCTTACTCATCAAGGTCTCTCTATACAGGACCCGGGCTTCTCTATCACCGAAGCCGCTGACTGACTGCCGGCGCTCCTGAAGGTTAGGTTCAACACATTAAATTTTGGACTGCAGTGCTCCAAGTTCGGGGCTGACCTCGTCAGCAAAAAGTAACCATTACTGACCCTAACCCTCACATCTCTCCCAAAAACGGACCCCCCTTTTTTCTTCTGTTCCCTTTCTTCTCGTTCTAATGTTGTTGGTATGTAACGTTGTTACTACTTCAAACCTCACCTTTAAAGTTGCAGCATCAAGATCGCAATGACACCGGCCACTGAACGCCAAGCTCAACCAGTCCGCCATGGACTTGGCTGCCGTCACCACCACGCACTGTCATCTCACGATGTAGTCCGAGCTCGATTACAGACAACCCGCCAAGCCGTTGCATCTACTGGCCCGGGCCCCTTGGCATTCCCCAGGTTCGCGCAGATTGTCCGACGATTGTCTCAGACTCTTTGCCATCCATCCATTGTTGATAGGCGAGTGCCGGACGGGATTGACGAAATACCCAAGACCTTGTTTCCCCTTGCTTAGTACCTACCTACTGAGCCTTCCCGTTGTTGTCAGAACCACGCGGTACTTCAAAGACCTGAAAGATCTGGACCGCCATGATTGGCATCGATGCTCATCAAAGCGCATTTTTGAAGATGAATGATAGCCAGATACCAGTCTTCCTCATTGCCAAGTCCTTGCAAGACACTGGTTCCGAGCTCACCGCCGACCTTGCTCGCCAGGGTCACGGTCTAGACTTTTTGACCGCCAGAGAGTTTCAAGAAGCCCGGAACAAGGAGCCTGCTCGTTGAGGTCGTCGAGGAGCGGAATGGTCCGCTTCATTTTTTTCTTCCAAATTTTGAAAGAACAGCGCAAAGTCAGCACATGTTTGATTGCTGACTCTGATAAGGTTTGTAATGTCCAATACTTCAGCCATCATCTAATTCCCAGCGCAACCACTGTCGATCTGGAGGGCTTGGTATGGTATCCTACCTGCGGATAGGGTTAGGCACACTTGGCGAAGAACTTCATCATTTCCACCAGAAGGCCGTGACATCTCTACGCTCACCCAGACCGAACGTCCTCCTCCGCATCTCATTAAACAACTGCACTCCACGCATTCGTGCACATAATTGGTCGGCTACCGCCAATTTGGCTTCTTGGAACCTAGAAATGAGCTACCGTGCAGATGATCTCTCACGCCATGCCCCATCAACCTAGGGCACCGCTGAAGATTTTAACAACAGACACGTGCTCGCTAAGCTGAAGCGAAGACTCGTGGGCTCTTCGAATAACAAGCGTTGTCTCCGCTTTCTTTCGGTAGGTCACGCTAAACTTGGTGTCGAGGGAACCTTTTGTGTGTGTGTGTGCCATACTGTCCACCATCACCACATAGACCCTGTCAGGCTCCAGCTTTGAACTCCCCATGGGTATGCGCATCATTTGATTGACGGAGCTCTACCGTGCTTACCTACCTTCTAGGTTCTACCGATAGTGAATGATGCCTTTGGGTATACTGGCCTGGCCCGGTCAATGCTTGACTTTGGCGCCGCGGATGTATTGATTCTTCATGTTCCGTTATGGCTTTGCCAAGCGCTGCAGCAATACGCCTAGTGTCAACAATCCAAGGGTACCTGCAGTAGTCTGGTTATCATGATATATCAGAAACATCATCTTGACTCGATGGAGGTTCTGGAAAACACTTACCCTAGTAACTCCATCAGCAACCTGCAACTTACATATCAACTGTAGTAAATCGAACCCAGATCAAGGTCGATATTTTCAAACTCGAGGGCATAATTTCCAAGCTTGTTGTGCTTCGAAGGTCTATAATCCAGGTGATATGCTTTCAGGTTTGCCTCCTTCATTGCCTTGATGGTATCGATGTGGTTATTAGACTGTGTGACATTGGTGCACATTGAGGTTATAGCAGGAGTGTTCAGGCACGACTGAGTCCTTCTAATGGCAGTTCAAGTAAAATGTTCGCTTGATTACGTGGCCAGTGCATTCCATGAAGTCTATATCATGGTGATGACATCCGTCCATGTTGGGAGAGAACCATTTCAAAAAAGAGAAGTTGAGACGTAGAAGGTGAAGAAACAAACGTTTCTCATGCGGACGAGGGAAATATCTGAACTATACGGGTGAGAGGTTGGCCTCTCTTTGAACCTGTATCCGCCTTGTCCAATCTGCTCAAGTGAAGTCGGTGGTAGAATATGTGGTCGTTGCAATCATTTCGAACACCGGCTCGCCATCATCTTATTCATCACCGTCCTGCTTCATCCTTACAGTCTGTTGGTCTACAATTGGTTCCACCGTCTCATTGATTGTACTTGTAGATCCATCTCACTTTATTTGTTCACCTACTTCAGTCTCCCATTCCAGCTCTTCCATCGCAGCGACACATGACATCGTCGCGGAGTAATACCTGCCTAACTTCATTTACTGTGAGCCGTTTCAGCCTGAAAGACTTTTGCTCGCTCGGACCAAATTGTTGATATCAATTTACTCTGCTTCCGCCATCTTCCATGACTCTGTAGACCTAAGCTAGCAGTCCTCATGAAGTATCTGGCTCGTCTTTGGAAATGCTTTCTAACCCTTTGAGATGGTGATATTTCCCAAGCTTTCGTAGTAATTGGATCCCTCAAAACAACTACAAAATTGTAATTCGAACATTTTCTCGATAGGTAACGTTGAAGTTTGATGCGCAATACGGATACTCAGCTCTGCTTTCACTTTCACTTTCTGACATGTCACTGGAGAGGTAGCTTGCTCGCAAGGACACCTTCAGCCGTGTTACCGCAAATCGGGCTGTAGTTGGCTTCTCTACTTAGATGTACTTCGAAGGCCTTTCGTCTTCTTGCACGACGAAACTTTTTGTGGAAGTCGATGCTTGGGCAACAAGACCTCAAGAGTGATGGGGTCCATGGAAAATGAGTAGGTAGGTAGTCAGCGTGCCGCGATTCTATAAAACTATTTGCGATATTTCTTAGGAATCATGCATTCGATAGAGGGAGCAAGCAGCTCGTCGAGCTCAGCTTTTGTTTGCCAGGTGACGCCGCCAACATCATTGGATATGAGATTGAGCGAGATTGTTGTGTTCGCAGATAGGGACCCAATGAGCAATAAAAAAGCGCTGATCCTACTCAAGTAGGTAGGCAGGATGGGTGGTCGTAAACGCTGGATTGTGGATGGGGAAGGAAGATTCAGGCCGTGCTTTAGAAAAAAAAAAAAAAAAAAAAAAAAAAAAATAAAGATAAAAATTGTGCGTGGGATTGCAACTGACAGAAAAGTGCGGGATTGCACTTCGTGATCCTCACTAGAGGTAGGTGCTCACTTCTTGAATCCAGATTCTTTCGTATCTTAGTTACCCTGCTCTGTCGTCAGAGGTAAGTAGGTAGCCACGAGAGGGCCGAACTTGAACGCACCTTCCGCTCGCGGACGGTAGTCGAAACACTTGCAATCTGCTCCTGCTCTTGTCAATGCCCGATGAACAGAGTGACATCGCCAATGTCAGCACTTTCTCAGCCGGTTATCAGCTGATACAGTAGCTGAGGTGGGATTGGGACGAGCTAGAGGGGAGTCAGGTATGATAATTATGAGATTCAAGAAGAGGGTCGGTTGCGCAAAACTTATTATCAAGATAAGTAGCCCACAAGTCGTTACTGTGGCCTACAGACCGAAAGAACATTGTGCATATGTTCCCTGTCCACACCAGAGATTTCCACCTGATAAAGGTTGAGAGAGATAAAGCTCGTTTAAGTACCGGGTATATTCCGTAACTCCGTCCAAAACCCATACAACTGGAGGTACCACAGATCAAACCTATCACTTGGCGTGAGGAACCAGCCCTTGCATGTTATGATGTTAGCCCAACCATTTTCCGTTTTCCATGCCCCAAGCCCTGAGGCAAAACACCCGAGGCGTCAGGAACCAGCCCTCGCACGTTAGCCCAACCATTTTCCGTTCCATGCCCCAAACCTCGAAGAAAAAAAAAACCTGACGCCAATGCCGTTGTCCCAACGTTCCAAGTCACCATCATATGAGCCCAGCTCAGTCCGAAAACACTTCCTCACTATC
Source organism: Neurospora intermedia (assembly GCA_037102815.1). Lineage (NCBI taxonomy): Eukaryota > Fungi > Ascomycota > Sordariomycetes > Sordariales > Sordariaceae > Neurospora > Neurospora intermedia. The sequence goes on from BTPP01000007.1 coordinate 2,843,160, forward strand.
GTTGTCGGATTCATCCTCCAACATTTCCATTTTGGAAAGAACTCGGATGAGGTAATCCTGTCCTTTCACCTCTTGCTCCAAGCTGAGTTGATGTGGTTGTCCCTCTATGCCATGCATATGAGAGATATTCGACGAAATGTTGTATATGGCTCGCATGACTCCAGACTCGAGCTTGTGGCCCAAAGATTCGACGCCAACTTCCACTCTTTGAGCAAAGCCCTCTAGACGACAGAGTCGAGCTGTTGTTGCTGAGAAGATGGTCAGATTATTGGCCTTTGAGAGTCAAGATCGATACCCAAAATTGGATCGTACCTTCTTGGTCTTGCATGCGCTGCACGTGGTGTTGTTGTTGCATTTCTCTAATAGCTTCTTGCTCTGTCACATCCGTGGTATTAGTTTGATGAACACCTAGGCATTGCTCTTGGACCCTGGAAGAACTTACCATCAAGCAGTCTCCTCAAAGAATGGATGGTAACAAAGACGTGAGAGAGCTGCCCGGTCGCCTTGAGCTGATCGCAGCATTTCTTGATGCTGGCAAGTTTGTCGAGAAGCCTTTGCTGGTATTTATCACCCAAAGCCAGGGCTTCGAAGGCTCGCCTATCTATATAGGTGGTTCCACCGTTAGATTTGGCCCCGTGATGTTTGCATTGTGATGAGGCGGCGGCCTGGTTACTCACGTCTATGTTTCATAAAGAAATTGATGCCTTCCTCAATGGCTTCGAAAATGGCCACTACAAGATGGATAGCGGCCTGCTGGATGTTTCTGTCATTGGGATGAACAGACAACAGAATCTCAATCTGAGCAAACTCATGCTCGAGCTCTCGCGGGTTGAGGGTTAGCCTGGTGCGCTCGCGAACTGATGCCGCCCTTGTTGCTGCCTAAAATCAACCAACATTGGCATTAGTCTGGGAGTTTCGCTGTGACGTAGCGTTGCGTACGTAGAGTCTTGGGGCGAAGATTGTTCTTTCGTCATCCCCGTCCCTCTTCACAAGCCTCGAAGCCCGCATCTGATCTGGGGACACTTACATCAACAAGCACCTCCACAACCCCCATGACAACCGACACATATTCCACCTCCTTGATGAAACGCATAGCCTGGACTCCCACCACTCCATGCTCGGCAATCCGGCGGCACCGCTCCTTGAACCTGCCTCGGCGCCTCCTCAGATCTCCATCATAGCGCCGCCTTGCGTTCTCCAGGCATTGCTCTACCTCGGCCCAGTTGCTCTTGGATCGGATGTCGTACCCCGGCAACACAGGCCCCGGACGCGGTTTTCGCGCCAGCACTCGCATGGCTGGGGCAAAGATCTTGTCCCAGAATTTCATGGTCGCGATCGCTGGGAGAGCCGGTCTGGCTGGATATTTGCCGTTGCCGCCCCGGCTAAATGTCGACTTGGCGGGTGATATGACGACGTGGGCGGGGGCGGGAAGGTCGACGACATGTTGGATAAGTCCCGAGGCTACGCTAAATCTTCTGCTGTCTTTGAGTTTCTGGCATGAGGGTGACTTGTGGATTTTGTGGATGTGAACGTGAAGGTGGCCCATGTTCACGAGCATGATGGAGATTGAAAAGTTGGTCTCAAATCAGTGATGTGAAGTGAGGTAAGGACTTGGATGTACGTAGAGTTTCGCTTTACGTATCAGGGGAGGAGGAGCACCCAGGATTGGGTCCGGTGCCTTAATATCTGAGACAAAGAGGAAGAAGGAGCAAAATCAATGGTGGACATCTCAGTCCACACGGAGCCTCAACATGCCCTGGTCTGCTTTCTCGCGTCCACTAGGTATCGCTGAATGGTCAAACATTGAGCTAATCCATGCGGCCATGGCAGAAAGCAGGAATTGGTTGCAGCGGCTGGAGGAAAAAAGAAGCAAGCCTGAAGCCGCTAAGGACATTTTGGAAACGCGGCGTGAAGGCCGCATGCTACACTACCACCGGTATGCATGGGATGGAATCTAGCTCGGCAGGCTGTGTAAAGAATTCTGGTGGTCCTTTGGCCTGCATGCGTGTAAACAACGGTTTGCTTTGCCTGATGTCATGCTCTGCATGTGCCGGCTTCAGGGCCACGTCACTCGTCCAAAATGGAGAACTGCTTCACGATAAAGATTCTTCTTCAGCTGAAACTAGGGTGGAGTACAGCAACTTGAACCCTCTGTGGACGATATCCGATGATCCGGGAAGCTATAGTCTCCCAGAGTTGGGCTGCAAGGATCACGACCTCGTTGTTTGCTCCTGTGAGGCTTAAGTTCCACGGAAAAGATTGTCGGTAGATCCTCTAGCCGTTAGGCTTCAACGTTGACCAAGGCAAGCGGATCAGCTGCCCCATCCTTACCGTTCCACCGACCTATAGGACGGAGTGCCAACAACCGTTGGGGTGCCGAGAAAGCGACCCAGATAACGCGATTCCAAACAGCCTATGTAGGCCAAGGCACATGTCACCTCCGGCAACCCAGATTAGTGGTTAAGGTTAGTTCCGGGGGTGCAGGAGACCGGTGAGAGGCCCCCGGGTGTGAAGGAAAGTTCAACGCTTTGGAAAAGAAAGTGGGTTTGAGCTCTTGTTGCCGTACTTAAAACAATAACATTTTGGTGATGACCTGCGGTCGCGAGAGTTGGCGCGGTTTTGATGCCAAGAGTTAGGTCTTGGCTGAGCTTGGCTCTAATCGTGTATGGACCCACACGTGCCGTATGGCCGGGAATCGAGCACAATCGCTTTTATCCGGGTCGCGAAAAAGGCTTCTTTTCAGCTCGAAACATCCATCTCCATGTTTCATTCGGAACCCCCTGCGTGAGGGACCGTCGATTGGTTTTGCGCTACTGCATGCAGTAAACAAACATTTTTTTTTTTCACCTAGAGAATGCTTCGTCAACACAGGATGCTCCTAGGAGTCGATCAACGGAGCGAACTCCATGCCCTCCCAGTGATCCAGTCCAATTGAGGCCCTTGACCTTTCCCAGCATCAAACACTAACTACACTAATTCGATGACCTGCTTGGTGGATAATGCAGGTTTCTGGCGATCCTATGTACTGCAGTTGAACCCTGGAGGTTTTATACAGTCTTTACCCCTGCACTTGCAACCCCCCCTCGTGCTAAAATTCTACTAAAGCATTTGCAACAACAGGGGTCAAGTTTTGGTGGGAGTGAACACTTATACCCTTTTATCGGGGCTTTTAGACCCACTTATCCGCTCCGTTAACGGTCCTTCAATGGCCTGAGCTCCTCCTTTGGTCTGTGTACTGAATCTCCCTTTTGCGAATCCCATACTTTATTGCAAGAAAAATCGCTGCCGGAATCGTGTTGCACTAACAGGGGTTACGACTGTATCTCTTTCTCCCAGCCAGCATTGCGCTAATGTCTTCTGAGGTTGAACTGCGGCACAACGCTTTTACATACATGTAGCATTACGTCAGATGTCATCCGCACGCCAACCACATCCACAGCCGCAAACTTTTTTGCTTCGATCTACAGTTTTGGTGCGGAGAAGGAGGAGCAAGCATGTGATCCCGGAAATCTTCGAGCCGGACTGACACACACACTCTCTCTCTCTTCTCTGAGGATGAAGATACGTTGAGAGCAATGATGTCAAGCACTTTACTACATGGTAGTTGTGAAGCCGGTAAATGCAACTCTTATCATCGTCTCCGTGTCGACTTCTCACTATCTACACTCGTTAACCACTCAGCGTGTTCGCTCTGCTGTTCATGCAGTCAGTGTTTGCGTCGCGGGTTGACCATTAGAATCAGTTGACTGTATGCTGTCTGTGCCAGCTCTGCGCCTGAAACGCCGCCACATCGAGTTCATGTTGTATTACTTCGGCCCTAGCAGCAGACCCCCACCAGAGAATAATGTTTGCCGATGCCATCTAGGCGCTCTTATTATAATAAGCCCTAGGTGTCCAAGTTGAAACTTCTCCTAGGGAAGAAGTCGATTCGAGAATTAGTACTGGCGCTCAACAAGATTTTTCGAATTTACCTATTTACTAAAGTAAACTAGTAGAGTCTGAAGTAGCCGGGTAGGATAAGCCTCGGATACGCTCTGGTAACGGGAACATGATTCGTAAGTTTTATAGTTTCTACGACGACGAATTTAAAAGAGTGTGTCCTTTTCATTTTCGAGACTAGAATACCTAGGTATTGATGTTGATGTAACGATACTTGCGTTTGTTGGGTCGATTGATTCAAGTATGAAAGAAGGATGAGACCCCAAGGATCCGGCTGACTATACCTTACCCAAACGATGCAAGTTTTGATGGGGAATAAGTTGTTTCTATAGCGGAACCGAAAACCCCCTGGACCTCCATGTATGTCTAAACCACTCTCAGAAGATCATGAAAACACACACACAACTCCATTGACTTCATCCGCTGACTTTCATTGTTCTTGTCCGGCCCTACGACAAATTTCACCAGGCTCCAGCGGTCTTCGTCGACGATAGATCTTGGCCTGAGACAACATAAAGGGCACCATCTCCCAAGCTGCCAGGGAAACGAATCTCCTGCCACTCCTTGTCCCAGATCTGGCTCAGTAGGCCTTCACCAGGGATGACACTCGCAGGATACCTGCCGTTATGGCGCCATCTATAGGGTTTGCTGAATAGGGGAAGAAACTGCGCCACGAGATCAGGGTGGCGTTGCGAGGTCGGTGTTAAGGGTCTGGTTCCTCGAAGAGATTTCTGCCATCAGCCCACCCAAGATGGAGGCTGTCCATGGGCTATTTGAGGAAAAAATGGGGGAAGGGGGGATGGTCAAAGAAGGTGGCCACATATATCTCGTCGTGTTTCCTTCGATGGATGAAACTCAGCCCATGGTGACATGGTTTGAGAGAGATACCTAGACTCAGACACAGGGCATGAAACTTTGGTATCTTCTTCGGCATATAATTGAAAGGGTCGGAATACCTCCCGCAGCTGATTGGTAAAAAAAAAAAAAAAAAAAAAAAAGACCAGAGTCCGATCCGAATTGTGACTGAGAATCTTTTATGAAGATTCCTTTGCAGAGCCTATACTCCGCATAACCAAAATAGTAGGACAAACCAGCCATCTATCCCACCCAGTATCCAGATAGCCCCTGTTGTCCAACCCAAACATTCCCTTCACCCACCAACTCCAACCAGAAAAAAAAGAATGATCATCATCATTATACATTAACACAATTCATCCTTGACTCTACCCCCAAGTTCGGTGAACCTAAGGATTACGGCTCTCAAGCTCGTATCCGTAATGCTGACCACCTTGCGCCGGCGCGTCATAGTAAGTTGGCTTAGGATATTGCGTCGTTGCTGGTGCTTCGACAGGCGCGACTCCCACGTTGTAGGGGCTAGTAGGATACTTCTGCGCAGAAGGTTCAGCCTGGATGGCATAGGCTTGAGAAGCGTAGGCCGTGTCTTCAGCGTAAAAGCCTTGATTGATGGCGGGGTTGACTGCCTTAACGTAGCCGTTGCCGCCAGCGCCGGGATTGAGGTCGCCCTTCCGGAATCGGTGGTAGATGACGGAAGCGTAGATGAGCATGCCGACGAAGGAGATTCTATTTGTGGAGGTGCGTGAGTTAGTATTTGCGACAGCCAGATAGTAGTACTTGGGCAACGGCAAGAAAGAGACGAAAGTAACTGAACTTACAGGATCACGATTGCGAGAATGATGGTACCTGCAGTCCTAGCACCAATGACAGCCAAAATAAAGAAAACCACCCAAATGGTCGTCTGCACGACGTTTGTGATCAAAAAGAACTTGGGGCTCAGGGTGCGCCGCCCGCGCTTGATGATGCACACAATGTCCAGCACCAAACACAAAAAGACGAGCGTCATGCAGACCGCCACGATAGCAATCGCTGTCTTGACCGTGGTGTCACCGAAGTAGCTTTCTAAGTTGTCCTGTCGAATGGTGATGGCGGCGATCACGAGACCGCACGCGCCCAGCTCGAGAACCATGATGATGACCCGGAATACCCAGAAGGGAATTATGACGCGCTTGAGGAAGGGCGATGAGTCGCCGACTACGTAGGGTGGGGGAGGCATGGCCGCTGCTGGTCTTCTTCTTCTTCTATAACATTCGTGTGTTGTTTGCTGTCTGTCTGTAGATATTTCGACCAGTTGTGTAGGATAGCGAGTCAATCGGTCTCAATACGGGTATTTTTTTCCGTAGATGTGATCTTTCCAAGTAGCTTTGTACGTTGGCTCAGGATATAGGCGTCGTTGTCGTTGTTTTTTGTCGTCGTCGTTTCTTTGTTTGTTGGAACGAAGGAGGAGGGGAGGGCGATGAACTCAATCTCGATTCAACCACACAAATGTAACGCAATCTCGACTTTACGAAAAAAGAGAAAAGCAGAGCAGGTTCAATGGCTTGTTTCTGTGCCAGTGAATCGTCAGCTTATAAAGGGAAAGAAAAGGAACAGAAGTATGATGAGACTGAGTGATCTAGGTTGCCCCAAAACAAGGTTAGGGGACCCTGCAGCAGCCTAGCCACTCCCCGCAAGGTTCACGTTAAAATCTATAAAAAAAAGAGAGGAAAGACATCCCAAAGTGGCCAAGCTCTCAGTCGAACACAGCGCTTGAGCTGAAGAGAGGCCAATCATAAGTTTCCACCGCCAATTACTGTCACCCTGTCGCTTCTCTAAGCCCCCCTGCTAAAAGCTTGGTAGCGTACCTATTGGTCAATTTTCTTGTTCCCGTCCTTGCCCTGGCTTTCTTTGTTCTCCCGTCCTTGCTGCCTGGGCCTGGAACGGGAACGGCCCAGCCAAGGGGGGAAGGAACAAGCGCGATTGCGGCGCGGGCTCCGTCACTTCAGGGACACCTATCTTGGACCTCACAGGCAGAGCAACAAAATCAACAATGCTGCCGCTGGAGGCGATGCTCGCTTAATGCTTGGTGCCTGAGGGATTGCCAAATCCTGTTCTTATCCTGGGATACCCGTCTCCAGTTCCTCGATACACTATCCAATCAAAATTGAGAAAGAGAACAGCCATAGGTAGGTAGCCTGCAGCATCCGACATCCGTGTCATGTAGAATCCTCCATGCCTGCCATGCAGGTGATACAAACAGATGGGATCCAGTTGGAATCCTGACCCGGGTAGCAACCGATACACAACAGACCCGAACACTTGAGATCCGAGTTTGTGGCCTTTGAGAGTGGTATGAGAAAAGGGGGGACACGGCACAGCGAGGAAATCCGAGTTTTTGACATTCCCTCGTGTTTTTTGTCAAATCACACCGGTCGGTCATCCTGTCCTTTGGCATTCCACCACCACTGACCGCAAAAGAGAACCTTGACAGTTACCTTAATCAACGCTATCTGTTTGGACACCTGCACAAATCCATGAAAAAGGATTTACCGTTTTTTTTTTCTCAGGGCAGTGAACGCCTTGGCATCACCAGCACACATAGGCAGCAGCATACGTAGCTAAGCACCAAGCGTAAGCGCTATGTATTGGATCGTACGTCGTACCGTTGCTCCACTGCCATTCTAGGAATGTAACTCGCCAGCCCAGTGGCTGAGACGAGAACTTGGCAGCACTACAAGAAAACATAACCCCAAAACACCAAAAGAATACCTACTACGGCGATACCTAGGTAACTTTGTGCGGAAAGAAAAGGACCTAGAATGGAGGAGGCTCTGCTTCGATCCGTCTGTCTGACTGCACTATTCATTACTGTGTGTAAACCGACCGACCGACCGACTGGCATCACTCTATCCAGTCTCGAGGCATCTCACTCTGCCCCTGAGGAGTGTTAGCTGATTGATGCCCCGAGTCTAACTCGATGTGATTGTTGTTCCATGTGAGGAACCGCAGATTTTGAAAAAAAATCTTACGTCAACTCCGATCAACATGGTGATCCGTTGCGGATGACACACGGATTACGCCCCACGGGAGCTGGGTGATCTACTTGTAGAGCCAACCTATAGCATGACAGATTCTCACCATGTCATATAGATTAGACGATGTCATAGTCTAGTGTACAGACAAACATGAAACTGCACGGAGAAAACGCGAAATTTGGTGCTCAACGTTGATTGATCATATTCAACCCTTTTGATTCTCTCGGATACCTTTATGAACCTCCAACTCACACTATGACACGAACGGCCTAACTACCAGCAAAGGAGGTGCTGACATGAGAAAACAAACTTTGTTCTGTATCTCTGGGGGGGGGAAAAATGGAAAAAAAAGTGAAAAATTGGTATCCCTACGTGACGTAAACCATCGCAGCGGTAACTTGGTCTTACTACCAAAACGGCTTTCTATCCGTTGAGTACGGCGGTGGCACAGGGTGCTGTGGCTGCTGCTTGGGTAAGATCGAATCGTATCGTAGGGCTGACGGGACTAAGTGAGACTGCCACATACCAGTTCCGCACGCTGAACGGATACAGTCACCACCGAGATTGATAATTGAACTAGGCAAAACATCAACCTTAATTTCTGGATATCCTCTGGTACCTCATGCTAACAGTCCTCTAGTATGTTCCCGCATACAGATATCTTGGTAAAGCCCGTCATCAATCCCAGGCAAATTTCTGCGCGTAACCACCCTTAATGAGAAGGCAGGCCAGCTACCAAGCGATTCGAATCAGCAACCCAAATTCCCTTCCACTTGCTCTCTACTCAAACCGATCCTCATCGGCATAACCATAAGCCAACCCCAACACCCACCCATCCGCCTCCTTTTCTCCCTTCGGATTGACCCCTCCCCAAAGCACAACCCCCTTTCCGTCCAAACATCCCGACGCCGCCAATAGCCCTCTCGGTCCGGGATGCACCTTACCCTCCGCCGCGGCCTCCATTTTCTGCTGAGTCGGCACCAGCTCCGCCTCCGCCCAGCTGAACTTACCCGACTCAATCCCCTTTGGCATCAGCTTGTCGCGAATCACATCCTTGGCCGCAGCACCCGTGAACCCGTGCGACGGCAGTTGGAGGGACCAGATGTCGGCATAGTATTTCTCTTCTTCAGGTGATGAAGTATCAGACTCGCCGACCGCGTCCGAGGAGATGCCAAACATGTAAATCAGATAGGAGCGGCCGTAGCCGGTATGGATGGGCACCAGCGCACCTCCGACGCGCGGTTGCGGGCCGGGCGTGAGCGGGTTAATTGGGTAGTTGATGGATTGCCAAGTGAGTGCGCCGGGCTTCTCGCGTTCGGTGGTGGACTTGAGGAGATCGAGGTGATTGATGGTGCCGCTGAGCTTGGGCGAGTCCGGGCTGGCGCTGATGGTGTAGAGAGTTGTGTTGGCGTAGGCGGCGGCGAGAGGTGGAAAGGGGGACTTGGGGAGGGTGGTCCACGCGTTGCGGTCAAAGCTGTAGAGCCATGTTTCTGTTTCGCTGCCGTCTGAGCTTGATGTGTGACCTCCGTGGAGGATCAGGAAGTTCTGCTTGTCATCGGCAAAGATGTGGTGACCGTAGCGCGGCACCAGCTTCACCCCTAGTTGCGTCTCCCCTTGCAGCTTTGTCCACTTCATATGCTCCGTGTCCCAGAGCCAAAGACAGTTGTCTTCCTCGATCGGGTTGCCGTGCTCGTCGCATCCGCCGTGGACGACAACCGAGTTGCCCCAGGCACACGCGGCATGTTTGGTGCGAGGTGCGGGTATGTATGTCTCGCCGGTCTTTGCCTCGATCAAGGGGAACGCGGGAAAGTGATCGTGGATCTTCTCGGCACCGGTGTTTTCTTTGCTCGGGAGAAGAATGGCATGGACATCGCTGTTGCAAAGCTTGCCGTCGACATCTTCGCCGCCAAAGATGTAGGCTTTATTACCGATGGTGGTGATGGTATGATTGGATCGGGCAAGGGCTCGCCTGAAGGAATGCAGTACGATTAGTAGGTGGTTCCTTGTCGAGAAGGGGGGAGAGAGAGCGCGCATACTCGGTGGGTTCTGATGTCGCCCTCGCTAGTTGTGTGAGAGACACTTTCAGCGGCTGTGTTGGAGCGGCGACGGCGACTGCAGCTCCGACTTCGACGCCTGTTGCCACGATCTGCTCGGCAACCAGAGCACCGGCTGCAACTTCGGCCATTGTTTCTAAGGATCTGGGTGGGTGAAGTTTGTGAGCTTTGCGATTCCTGATTATTCTCGGCAAGAGTGCAGCAAAAAAGGCAGATAATTTCTGGAAGCTAATGTCAAGGAAATGGTTTATTATCTTCCAGAGTGCTTCCCTGGAATCGGCTTGTGTATGATTCTACTACAAGTAGCGGTGTTGTTTGTTGTTTGTTTTTGTTGTCTTGCACAGATGGGACGGGAGGAGCTTCAGACGAACGCCTGTGACGTCAGAGTGGGGTACAAGCGCTTATCGTCCGTGATTACCCCTGACTAAAACCTTATCGCGAACGAAAAGTCCCATGAGCCCCGGTCTGCTACACAGACAGTTCACAATCTACACTAACTCATAGGCAGCATCGCGCGAGGAGAAGAGAACAAAAGAAAAAAAAAAGCCAAAAAAAAATAGAGAACGTTGAGAAAGCCACTTGGTGCAAAAACGAGTTACCCGCTTAGGTTAGTAGTTATGCCCGCTGGCGATAGGGATGTTGAGATGGGTATACTGTATCTCACCAGACATCTCCGAATCTCTCTTCCCCGCAATATTTCCCAACATGATGATGAGCTGACAGAGGGACAGATTGCCAAGAACATCGATTCATTACTCGTATTACATTATCCTCAACACTATAGAAAAAGCAAACACATCGGGTATAATGTCATCAAACAATAACTTCAAAGTCGTGACACAATGCCTGAACCTGCACCGTTCCCCCTTTTACAACTATTCACCTTTTTTGATATCCAAACCGCCCATTAAATGTAAAAAAAACTTCTTTTTCTTCCCCTTTAGAAGACCAGGCCCTTGTTCTGCTTGACATTGTCGAGCTTGATGTCCCTCCAGAACAAGACTGACACCATTGAGATGGCCTGGATGGCCGTCGCAGCGATGAGCATGTACTTCTGGGAGTCACCGTAGGCCCGAGCAATGGCGTTTCTGGTCTCAGAACCATATGGGTAGCTCAACTGCGTGACAATAGAGCCGTAGATGGCGGTCAAGTTCTGCTGCTCCGAGGCGGGGAGGTACTTGGCCAGGTGCTTGGGGAAGACACCAGTCCAAATGGCCGAGGCGACAGTGGAACCAATGGCACCACCAACGTTGGCGAACATGGCCTCGATGGCAAGGACGACCGCAATAAACTCGTGCGAGGTAGCCGCCATGACCGCCATCTGCTCGCAAATGACGAGGGTACCGCCGGCGGTGGCAATGAAGATCTGGCACATGACAATGTAGCCGACGTTCTCGTTGGGCTGGCGGAAGTGGATCATGAGACCGACACCGAGAATGGTGACAGGCACACCAAAGTACACGGCGAGCCACTTGAAGCGGTTCGTCTTGCGGACGGCCCAACCGACGAGGAGAGACCAGAAGCAGGAGCCGACGCTGTAAACGTTGACAACGTAGCTGGTCTTGACGACGTCGAGGTTGTTGACGACCTGAAGGAAGGAGGAGAAGTAGCTGTCCCAGATATAGAACGAGACGAAGAGGGCACCTGCAAGGATACACGCACTGATGACGGTGCGGTCCATGAGGAGCTGGTAGGGGATGAAGGTCTTGGGAGCCAAGAACTTCTCATACAAGGCGAAGGCGATCATGAGTAAACCACCAAAGATGAGGAAGCAGATGATGAGGGGAGACTTCCACTGGTCCTTCTGGTACGAGTAGAGGTTGAAGGACAGGAGGAACAAGGCCAGACCAGTAGTGATGAGGAGCAGACCGAGAATGTCGAACTCGATGACGTAGAACTTGAGCGTCTGCCAGAAGTTGCCCTTGCTCTCGTGCTTGGGGAGAAGGCCGGCCTTCTTGGCCTTGACGTGGTTCTTGTAAAAGAGCCAGAGAATGGGCGAGCAAACCGCGGGAACAATGATGGCAAAGGCGCCGTAGCCCCACCTCCAGCCAGGGCCGTCGAGGAAGCGTTGGGCAACGATACCGCTGATCCAGCAAGTGATGATGTAGGGGGATGAAACAAAGGCAAACAGCAACGCTCGGTTCTTGAGGGCTGAAGTATCGGCAAGGAAGATGGAGATCGAGTAGGTGAGGCCGTTGTATCCGACCCAGTAGAAGACCTGGGCAGCCGCGTAGGTCTTGACGCCGTTGCAACCAGCCATCATGATCAGACCAATGGTCAGGCAGCCAAGCATGGCGCAGAAACCCTGAGGACGACCCCAGATATCGAGGATCTTGGCAAGGGGAAGCTTGAACAGACCACCGATCAAGCTGGACATGATGCTAGTGGTAGCTGTGAGGGAGTGAAGAGCGAAGGAACTGGTAACGTAAGGATAGAAGCTGGTGGACATGCCGGACTGGAGGGCATCGACGAAGTAGAGGATCCAGATACTGGGGACAAATAATTGTTAGTCAACTGTCACATACAGTATGTGGAGCAAGTGAAGGACAGAACATACGTGATGTAGGCCATGTACATGTCGTTCCGGGTCCAGACCTTGGTCATGGCCTCGACACGCTGAATACCAGCCTGAGCCTCCTTGGAGATCTCCTGGCTGGAGTCGGTCTCGGCACCCGGGTCCGACGCGTTGGTGGCAGACGTGGTACCGACAGCGGCCTCCTTGTCATTGGGGTTATGCTGGACCTCCTCGACGACGTCGGCCGGAGCCGCAGGGCGGCCCAGCTTATGAAGAAGACTCCTCATGGTGAAGGAAAAACGGAGCTAAGTAGCCGATAAGTATGAGGAATTAAAAGAATGTCTCCGTTGAACCACGATCCGGGGCAGTTGAGAACCAGCCTCCAGTCGGTGGGAAGGAAAAGGTATGGAGGATAGGAGGATGAGGGAAGGAAGTTTGGGGATGGAAGGCAGATTATCAGATCAAAGGAGAACGGGAGGAGGGGAGAGTCGGGAGCGGGATCGAAGTTTATATTACTTATCAGATCGAAGTTGCGCAAGGCGGATGGACACCATCTATACTGTTTCTACTCGCTCGATACAGTTTTTCTGCAGCCAATCCAACTGCCGCATCGTTTCCAGAAAGTCTTCCGACCCGCATTAAATCAATGGACGATTGGTTGAGAACAAATACATACGCGGCGCTATACCCAGTTGAGTGAGTTTGTCTGAAACTGAATCAAGTGAGAAAACGCGGTACGTGGGACGGCGTGGCCAGTGGAGCTCGGTTGGAGTTGGTGCCGTGGGGTGGAGTAGGGTGGAGTGCTCTGGCGTTCGCCCGGTTCCTGTGTGGTTGGGAAGGGCCGGAAGTGGAGGACTACAGGTAGCAGGGGCAGGATCGCAAGGTTACACTGAGCCAGGTAGCTCACTGCAGAGGCAAAATGACTGTCAATTCGGTGGGGACCACAGGCATGCAGCCAACACAGTAGAGACCGAAAAGGACATTGCGCCGTTCTGGTCTGGAGACTCTCCAACTCCCAAGATCTCAAGAGCCGGCCATGGCGACAGCCTCTGCAAAATCCGGCCGAGACGGGATACCTAGCCAGAAGGGGTCTGCGAAAGGACGGGATGGGGATTCCCTTGTTCAGATCCTTTCCGAGGCGGTTGCGCGGCAGCGAATATTTTCAAGTTCCATGACCGTGTTGAATATGCAGGGCAGTTATCTTGACGCCGGTGACGGGGAGAACGATGGGGTGAGCAGAAAGGAAGAAGGGGCCCAACGTGGCAATGGAGCCCAGAGGCGCCGTCAAAGTGGACAAGCCATGCTATTACCTACTGCGTACATTTGTACTGTATGTATCCCACAACCCACGCGGCAAAATGGAAGAAAAACGATGCATTGTCACCCCAGCTGCAGTCAGAAGCCTCTCGGAGAAGTGCGGGCACTGTTGGCTGTCGGCTAGGATTAAAGTCTGGACTCGGTGTTATAACTAAACTGGGCTGACCCGAATTCCATACACTTCATTTACGGTAATACGTGATGTCGCAACAATGTCGAACGTTGTGTGACACCTTGGATAGCTCTTTGACAGATGGTACAAGTGTCGGTTGCAATACCATACTCTGATCCGAAGGAAATCGGGGTGCTGTGTCGTTTTGTGTTATGTGTTCTGTGTTCTGCCCCGAAGTTCAACAAGAAGTTAACACCAAAATCCCATTATCACCGGGCTATCGTCACTTCTAGTGTTCACACATGCGGGTATTACAATGGAGCTTTGTGAAGCAGCGGTGTGTTTTCTCGACGATGGTATCGATGGGTCGATTACGTCTTGCATTTTTAGGGATCCGTGTTCCAAGCCGGAAAACTATTCCCTATCGCAGAGTGAAGGGCCTCTCAGTTACCACTTGAGTTGACTTTTAATTCAGCTCTCTCATTCGAGTTTCGAACATTTGACAATTCCCATCTGTGATTGTGATTACAGATGATAGAGCAACAATGTGTCCCTCTTTCAGATACAGCATCTTTCCACTCGAAACCGTCATGTATCAATCAAGACAAACCGCGTTCAGTACCAATTTTGACAAACGTGAAGACCGGTACTATTGAAATGATCCACTACCCATGATTCCACCAATCTAGGACGCCCCTGGTTGCACAAAGCCAATCGTAACGCAGAGGCCCCGCACCTTAGCCTAGGTTCCACTTTGCCAAGCTGCGAAAATTTTTATCAGATCATCTTATCTGATCGATAATCCTGACTGATGCAAACGGCCCACCCACCTTCGCCCACCATCACAATCAAGGCATGAAGGGGCCACGGCAATGTGTGATGACTTGGTCGGTCGGACAGGGTGCCGCATGCGCTTGTTGTTTCTGTCCAGGTATCTGCGCGGCAGGAACGCCAATCGCCCGCAGAACTCCATGACAGGTTTGATGCTTCCACGCGAGCAGCGGCCACCCGGCGACGTCAACGGCGACATGACGGAAAGAGCGATATCGGCCCCTCCCTCGTCCTCCCATGCTTCTTGCCCTCCCTGTGGACGATAGCTTTTGGGTAGATACCTCTGGGTTCGAGAACCTGTCTTTGGCGAGCGAGTGTTCTACACCTTAGCTCAGGTACCAGTACAGGGGCAAGCCGTCAAAGTTGATGATGTCAAAATCATCTCGTCCTTCGCCGCCGCCCTCGTAAAGCATATTCCCTGTGCAAAGTCAGCCATCGGGCCGGCGCCATCAAGGTGCATTCGTCACATCCCCAAACCCGAAAAATTGGAAGGGTCCAGATGGTGATAGTCAAAAATTGGTCAGTTCTTGGCTTGTACGATTGCGATGAGGAGAAAGAGAAAAGGGCTGGAGAGATTCCGTTTGACCGCCGGATTCCGCTGGAGGAAACCATTCGGCTCCGATGTGGGAAACGGGAATGTGTGTTGGTCACTGATCGCAGTGGAGATGGCCTGAGGAGTGAGGGCTTTCGCACACGAGAAATCTGACGATAAAAAGCCGACGAAAAGGAATGGATACCCGTGCGGGCCAAGAGCGACAATCATTACCTGTTCTGGCAAGACGCCGTTACCCCTAGTGGACCCGCTTCCGTTGCTACCGTACTACAGGGGCAGGAACACACCACATCCCGTAGGGGTCCCATCTTGCCTGACGAATTCTTTGCGGGCTGGGATCTCACAGCAGGAGTGAAATTGGATTTCGTGAATTCATGACGCCGCGGTTCACCATCCGCTTGACTTGGCTTCAAAGTTCAACGCCGAGAACGGTCTCGCCACTCAAGCAACTGGACCAACACCGACGGAACCGTGACACTGAACCATACGGCTGGGTCCTAGATCAGGAACACTGCAAATGTACACTTGTCACCGACCAGGGACAACAAAGAAATCTCTGCTTGGAATTGACAAGGTTCACCTCCGAGCAAGTATTCAATGCCACAGAGGCCCAGAGGCTCTCAAGAGCTCCTATCTATCGGCTTCGGCGTCTCTTCGATGTTGTCGTCAACCGCGCCTCCAACGGTGACCAGCATAGAAATCGTCGTCACCAGTCACCACTGATCGTCATTTCCATGTCCGACCTCACAAGCCTTGAAACAATGAGTTGCGAGTGCAATGCCTGTGACGGCCCCCTTGCTGCCCCGTCATGCTTCATCGACTGCAACTAACCATGGAGTCCTGCTCCTTTTCTTGTCCCAATTTGTACACTATCATGGCCGGCTGCCCACGCAAGCTCTCCACACCTTACCCACCACCCCCGACGGGAGAAGCAACGTGGAAAATCTCCTTCGAAATGGGCATGAGGCACACGCCCGTCATGCTCTACCGTGTCTGCTGGCGCTGATCTCACAAGCAGATACATAATAACTATTTCGCGCAAGCGGGGATAAACCCACCGAATCCGTACGGCCGCTCCGGGCATCCACCTATCTTTAATCGGGGGCGAAGACACTCTCCGGTAGTCAACGACCGTGCCGCCCCTCTCCGCTATTTGAAGACATATCGGAGACAGTATGCTTTTGGCGCCGTGGTCCCCGACCTTGTGCTACCGTTCCTGTTTCGATCTCATGCTGAATGGCATGATCAAAAGTCCGGATACCACTTGGCGGCCCGCCTTGCTGCGACGTGCCGGCCGCTACCGTCTCCGCTTCCTGGCAAGATTCGATTTCAGGTACGAAGCTCCTGCGGGTGAGCCGTAAGGCATGTTACTGATCTTGGCAAATCGACATTGGCATTGGCTACGATAAACGTACCAAGTCAATATGGTCACTTCCTATGCCGTAAGTCCTATCCTATTTCTTCCTTGGTCTCCGCTAGATCAAAGCCCTCTATTCGTCGTATTCTAGCGAGTAAAGCTACACGCAGTCACATATGTACCATGATTCTCCAAACACCCTATTGCCTTCCGGTTCGCAATCCGCCTTCGTCCACCCAACTCATCGAATTCTCGGCTCAATTTCAGCCTCCACAGGCTTCTCATCCATCCACCTTCTCAGCCACTGCCTATCCTGCGGATGTAGATGCAGCTGCACCCTCCATTTCCCGTCTCCCATCCCCCCTTGAGTCGCTTCACTTTTGGGGAACACAATCGCATGATAGTCTGCGCTCGCCGACGTCGAAGGTTTATACATAGTGTGTACCCCCAATCCCATCTTCATCTCATCGTCCCTCGATGGCGACGACATTCTCCTAGAACCAATCTCTACCGTCGCCATCCGTCTCCCATGCGACTCTCCATACCCTATCCCCTTCCAAGCCTCTCTTCTCGCTTCCTCAAGAGAAAAGATACACAACGACCTTCCGCAACCTTCATTCGAATCCCTCTTCGCCGCCATCTCAACTCGCCGCGCATCTTCCTGGCCAGCTTGCGCTTGCCCTTGCGCTTGCACGACCTCGATGGCCGAGCGGATCGCAAGGGCAAGCAGGGCGTATTGTCGGAGATGAGGGATGCCTGTCTCGTCGGTGATGACTGGGCGGAGGAACTGGTGTAGAGGGGCGGTGGCGATGGCAAGAGGGTATTTGCCCGGGTAGTCAGGGCAAAGTTGGTCTTGGCTTTGGGTGTGGGTAGGAGGGGAGGAGGCGCCGCGGACGTTGACGATAGTAACAGGTTTTACTACTTCCACGGGGTTGTTACTAGGGACAACACTGTCATGGCTGTTGCTGCCGCTGCCATGGAGTTGCGCTCGAGTGAGCAGATGCCAAACAAAGGCGTACAAGATGTCTTGTTCGGTGACATTGCTGGCCGACGGCGTCAAGGCCATTTGATGGAGATACGCTTGGGCGGCACGGTGAACGGTGCGAACCCAGCTGGTGCGGATGGTGAGCATGTCAGTAGAGGCCGGGTCGTATGGACGGCGGAGGTAGGTCCTGAGGCGATGATCCTCATTGTTATTTTTGTTGTCGGCAGAGCCGTCATTGTAGGAGTCCATGGTGGAGTGTTGAGGTGACACTAGTAAAGGTGTTGTTACTGTCGCTGTTGTTGATGATGGATTAGCAGCATCGATATATCAGTCATGCTAGGTTTCTGTGTCAAAAGCTACGGATATCAACTATCAGATATAAGTTAACCAGCAAATGCCATGCGCGCCAAATTTTCATGATTTTAATATTGATTTTTTTTTTTTTTTTTTTTTCCCTCTATCGGGTCCAGATCTTAATTTATTTCTCCTTTTCCTCCCCTGCCCAGCCCTCACCATGCGGGGAACTGAAAGGAAGGGACGATCCTTGTATTGCCGAACAGGAGTTCATGCAAACACATCTCCGACCGATCTTTCATATCGGATGAACTATGCCAGTGGGTCGCCACAAACTTTCCTTGACCCGAGACCCTTCCATGACACGTGCGTGTGCTACACAAGAGTTACCAGCGTGCCGATAAAGAGAACCAACGGAAAGAAAACGAAATATATATAATGTATCAAGACAAAGCGAACGATATAAGACAACCCAAAACAGCACGGCGCACGACGGGAAGGCAACACTCACACAGAGCCTCTTCCAGTACAACTGCCGGTACCACCGACTCCTGGATGGCTTGTCGGTGACCACGATGCGGTTGGGATTGTTTCCAAAGCGTTAATTGACTACGACCTCATGCCAGAGAACCAGGCAATCAAGTATCAAAGCCTTGAGTTTGCAGTGAGTGCCCTCTGACTGCAACTTCTATTCTAGTTGGCGAAACACTCAATATGTGACTTAGCATTGCCTTTCCAAATCCCTTCATTCTCTGCCTTTCTGGTTTCGCCCGACTAAATGGCCTTGCTCAATGAAGCATATCCCATTCATTCGTGTTCAAATCCAACCACAACCTCTCTCAAAAGCTCCCTCCCCAGTCTTGACATGATGACTTCAACGTCTGCCGCATCTGCCACGGCCTGGTGTATCGCAATTCCCAGGACCATTCCCGTTGTGTCTGATGATGATGATGATGAGAATTCGCCTCCTCCAAGAAGCCTACTGCGCTGGACGGCCATGGCATCTATACGAGGTGGTCCATGTCTGGAAAAATCCATTTGGCCGTCGAGAGGGAGAGGAATTCGGAAACAAATGTCAGGAACGCGGAACGGATAGGGGCCCTGGATAGAGGTAAGTTCCTCAAAAGACATGTCCAACCTTTGCTCTTCATGGTGGGTGATTAGCTGACGGACGGCGTCTTCTGGAGTCTGGATTGGCAAGCGGTGGTAGAGTTGTAGTCTGTGGGCGGCGGCGGTGGTGTATGTATCCTCATCATCGTCAGCATTGTACCGCTCTTCTGAAAGACGCACGAGCGGATGGGGACCGGGACGGAGGAGGTGGCTGGGATCTCTCCCGCCTTCAAGGTACATGTACACTATGTCGCCTTGTGTAAGGTTACTGAGATGTTGCAAGGCAAAGGTCCGGTTGGTGTTGGGGTCGAAGGAGGGATGAGGGGGTCTACTAGCGTTGGTATGGGGATTGGGGTCAGGAGTGTCGATGGCGTCGTGGTCAAGTATGGTTGAGGCAGCAGCCGAGGCGGGACCGAGTTGACATGAAGCGAGAAAGGAGAAGTCGGGGAGGAGAGTGCGGATCAAGGCCGGCTCGAGAATGGCTGCGCAGAGGGAGTGTGGCCAGGGGAGGAGCAGGGCTCGACAGTGGTAGCCGCGAGTTTGAATGTTGTCGAGGGCGGTCAGGATTTGTTCGGTTGGGGGTGGGCTTGGGGGGGAATCCGTGAAATATGTTATGGAACCCATGTTGTGCAGTGTTTGTTGAAAGGTCTGTGTTCTATTCAATTCGCTGCTCTTTCGGGCCCTGATAGATTAATTCGAGTAAACGTGGTCTACACTCGAATCCTACGTCGTTGTCGAGCAGCACACAAAGGTGGTTTTATACACGAGAGAGTAGATATGCTAGTGATCCACGGGACTAGTTATAAGACGGTGTATGCCATTATACAGGTTGCCCAAGAAAGGAGAATAACATTGTGAAGAGACTTGGACTTGGGTGATTCACAAGGGTTTGAATCTCTTAGTTTCTTCGGAGAGGTGGTGTTCATATAATAACCACTGCGAGCTTGATCATCTTATCACGGGTAAACACATCTATTGAGTCACAGTCAGTACATGACGGAGCTCGACGGGTGAAGCGATTGGTGATGCAATGTGCCCTTGAGCGCATGGTACCGATTTTCCCCAGTACTTCACTGAAACTTTTTTATGCGAAACCTGTCAGAAGATGGTGATTAATTTTTGGCCTTGCACGATTTTCAGCTTTTCCAAAGGTCATGGCATGAAGCTATTCACGGTTCTTGGCGTTTTGAGTACTGTTGAACACGGTCCGGACACTCTCGAATAGCAGAATGGCCGTTGCTTGGCCACCATTGGAAGCGTAATGTTTTACTCTGAGACTCGTTCAAGATAGGAAATCTGTATCTGATTGGTCCAAGTCGTCAATGTCTGTGATTTCCAAGTCTTGTCGTTGTCGTTGTCGTTGTCGTTGTCGTCAGCAGAGGTGGAAGAGGATAGGCGACGACCGGGCGCCAAGATTCCATAACATGCAGTCTAGCGCTAACTGTTCCGCGTATGTTCCCACTAAAATTGTAACGTCGTATGGGCGTTAAACCCGCTAAGGTTCGGGGGATTGACAGGCCCCACAGCTTCTTCCCATTCCCGTTGCATCCATCCGCGATTTGAGGATTTCAAGGTTACCATACCATTACAGTATCTCGTCTCCAATGCCTTTGTTGAATAGGTACCTCTGTCCGCCATGGGTGTTGTTTTGGTGGCTGGTGTGTAATGTCTGACCTAAGCACAAGCGCCGATAAGCCAGGCCGGACTTAGAACGGCCTGAGACCTCCCCCGCTTGGCAAATCCATTGGCGCTGGATCGCGATCACAAGGCGCAGCTTCCACTGCAGGGCAGTTGTTTGTTTGGGCAATTGCCCCGCCATCCTCCGTCCGGCCACCAAACATGCATCGGCAGTCCGCCAACAACACAAAACCATCATCCATCCACAAGTCGTCCGACGCCGCACCAGACCTACTTACCATGAGGGGGTTTTCCTCAGACAACATCTCGGTCCTCTAGAGAATGGACGTGCTAAAACGCGCTTCACGCAAACATGTAACCCTGCCCCAAATGAAACCCGCTACGAATCGAGTCAAAAAGAGAGTGTGGCTGTGACTACCCAAGTACTAACCTTGCTGGTCTCCCTCCTCAGGATTGATCCCTCGATCCGCCTTCGGCGCGCAATCCACATAAACGACCACCTCCTCGTCAAGCGCATCCTCCGCTCCCACCCTTATCTCCTCCACAACCCCGATCATTCCATCTGCGGGAATGCGAACTCGAACCTCCACCTAGCCGCTTCCCTTGGCCATCTCTCCATCTGCAAGATCCTCGTCGAACTCGGTCACGAAGAGGGCACCCCCGCACTGAACGATGAGCACCAAACCGCACTCATGCTAGCAGCCTCGGCCGGTCATACCGAAATCGTCCACTTCCTGTGCGAAAACGACCCGCAGTCCATCTTGCGTCAGGATATACGCGGCCGCGATGCTGTCATGGAGGCTAGTCTGAACGGCCACGATACCGTTGTGCAGATCCTGCTTACTTGGGCCCCCGGCGGAGCTCCTGCTGCGCTGGCGCAAGCAGACCTGGATGGAAACACTGCGCTGCACTTTGCTAGCGGCAATGGGAACCTTTGGGTACTGAGGACGCTCTTGGCCGCTGGGGCGGATCCGGGCAGAAAGAACGTCTGGAGCTGGACGCCTGTCGAGTATAGCGCTACTGTTCAGGCAGAGGTCTATTTGAAGGGATTGGTCAATGAGGTGCAAAAGAGGAAGACTGCAAAACGGGAGGCGGAGGAAACCCAGTCGGCACCACCCCCGCTGTCCAAGAAGGATAGGATGAAGGGGGCATTTGTGAAACTGGTTGGGAGAGATGTGGATGTGGGCGATTGACGCCAACATATTTCAATGTTGGGTCTCCCCTAGTGCTGGATGCTTTTTCCAGATTCGAGAGAGTTGGGAGAAGATGGAGCATGTCACCACATGGGGCATGCCAAGGGAGAGCACATATCTGTGTGTCACCGAACATTGATGGAGGAAACCAGCGATTCGAAGCAGCTAGATCAAAGAGCGAGGAGCCTCCTCTCCACACCGCTCACAGGCTACAGAATGTGAGTAAATACAAGACTTGATATTGAATTCCTCGTCACGATGCTCAATTTTCATGTGTATTGCGATTTCCCGCGCCATACCATCGGTCAACGGGTGATGACTAACAAAAGTATAACAGAAGGAGTACGTGGAATTGGGTATTTTCATCAATCTTACCAATGGTCACCCACGCTTCCTCGTCTGGTCGAGAATTGAACAGTCAATGATTCACACTCCGATCGCATCTTGATCATGCACCCCGATCATTATGCAGAGATGGCATTGATTGTCGTGACTCGAGGCAATCTTCGAATCTTCGGGTGAGAAACTGCGTTCGTTCAACTCTTTCCGTCTGCACCACCTGGTCTATCAGCCGTCGTCTTCTGGCTGTTGATTCGCTATTTGGACGCTATGAATGACTGGCCAACAGTTCCAGAGCATGGCGTGCTCAGACTCGGCCGGTCGAGAATGTCAAACAACGAGTCATCGACCCCTCGTTTTCAGTCAAGAAAATTGCGGCCATCAGTCCGATGTGCATTGAGGCACCAACTCGTCAGGTAGGTGTCCCCATGACACGACAAAATGGGATAGACGTCTTCATGATCCAAGAAGCATTCGGTCCGTGAAGTTTACCCTGTCACATAGCCTGCGTTGCCCAAGATGTCTGTCAGGCAAACTGAGCTTCAGAAGACCGGACAGCCGACTTCCAACCAACAACCCAACCGCTTAGTCGTCTCTTCACCGTTGTGGTTACCCAGAGGATAGCGATATGGTCTTGTCCTGTCACAGAACTCGATCACAAGGGGTTTTCTTACAGCCATGGCATCATGAAGCTGTCAAACTTATCGTGGAGGTACTGCTATATCCTGGAGTACTTAAAGCCCACGTCGTACACTCCTTCTGTTCCTTTCCTCCTTCTCTTCATCGCCAACAAGATTAACCCAGCAAGCATTCTCTTGACCACTCGTCACTATCCGCATTACCGCTTTCAGGCTACCCGCCCTCAGCCCTTACACTCCTTCATCGGCAGTCCTCTCGCCTGGGAGACCGCCGACAACGAGCCTCAACCGTGGCCTCTCCTCATATCGAAGAGTGGGAAGGTACAGTAGACTTGCCCTACCCGGCAGTCAAGTGCGTTATCACTCAAGTCACTCACGCATCCCCTGATCTGGGTTGCTGGGCTGTCCTGCTACTTGGTGCTTTCTACGACGTCAACGACCGTATTATCTGGCAGACCGAGGTTTTCCTTGGAGACAAAGCCGAAGGCTCTGAAGAGACCTACGAAGATTCGTACAGTGTCAGTGACGCTGGAGAGGGTATATTACGGGAAACCCTACTGTATCTGGGAACAGACGCTGACCACTTTCAGACCAAACACTTTCTTACATCCTTGAAACGGACGATAACGGACACGAGGATAATTACGCTCATAGCGAAACAGGAAGCGAAGATTCTGACTTTGAATACTTCCGCCAGCGTTCCCGAATTCTAGCCCGGCTTAACGAGACCGCTGCTCAACAAGATTCCTTGATTCACATCCCTTCCTTCCCTACTCCCGTAGGCTTACAGAGACTTTGGGACCCTATCAGCCAGACTTGGATCGACGTTTACCCCCAAGGCAACTACTAAGGATCCATTCTCAAAATGTCTTTTGTTCTCGGCGGTGGCTCCAACCCGGCTTTCGGCCGTGATCCCGGCCCTCCCCCTCCCCGCACTCCTCGTCCCGGCGCCTTCCCTCCCGGTTCTGTTCCGAACCCAGCTGCTGTCCCGCGAGTCATTCCCGGCATGCCGGCTCCCGCTCCCGCTTATGGCTTCGCTCAACAGCCCGCCGCACCTGCGGCTTCCCCTTACTACTACGCCCAGGCCCCGGCGCCAGCTGCTCCTGCTGCGCCCGCCTGGGGCAGCGCCATGGCCGCCACCCCCAGTCTCTTCCCTCAACCTTACCAGTACATCTCTGGCCTAGGCGGTAGCGGCCGCACCCCGCAGCCCTACCCCGTCATCAACCCCAACATGCCGGCGGCCAACATGATGAACAGCACCGGCGGCGTCGGCTGCGAACCCGGCTACAACTATTTCTTCCCGCCCGAGCACACGAAGATCCACGTGTTCAAGTGCGGCGCTACGCCTCCCTGGCACCAGCCGCCCAACGCCCGCTTGCCGTTTCACGCCTGTCATGTCCCCGTTGCGACTACCGTCCAGGAACTCATGTATGGGTTTGGCGCGACTAATCCGAGCAAAAAGAAGAACAAGCTGTTTGAGGTGGTGCAGGGTGGTAACGGGCGCTGGTATCGTGGTTTGGCGTTCAGGGGCGATGATAAGGAGTTGTTGCAGAAGACTTGCAAAGATCTGGGATGGGATAAGAGCAGAAGTGGATTGCCGGGACAGAAGCCGGTGGTTTATCTTTACGTTACCAAGGACTGATGGGGGGTTATGAGATGAGATGGGGAGGTAGTGGTGTGTAAGTTGCCAGGAGCGCTGTTGCTTGCCTTAGGTAGGTGAGAGGGATGGGTTTTCTTACGCGCCGGTGGCGGATGGTTATGCGCTCATGATATGGAAGGTTTCAGTTCTGCTTGTCAGTGACCGCTAATTTTCATTTTATTTACGTTCGTTTTCCGCAACCTGAAGACTTTTCATAGCGTATCATTCAGTGGGACTTAACAATCAAGACAGTCAGCACCTACTGTTCCTTGCTTCCGAGTGCTGTGTTTGAATCATTTGTTTACTTTTAGACCTTCCCCCCGACGCACGGGCCACCCCCTTTTTCCTCAGATATTGTCCTAGTCTTCGCATTTACTGCCCATCTGCCTCTCGAATCCTCAACAACAACCCCTCATCGCTCCCCTCATATCACTCAGTAGTGTAAACCCCCCCAAACCCTATCATAATACCCCAACTTCCCTACATCTCCCGTCAGCCCACTCCTCCACTCCTCCCCCCTCACAATCCTCTCCAGCGCCCTTTGGAAAGTCCACTCCGGCTTCCACCCCAGACCCCCCCTTTCCAAGTTCCTCCATTGCCAACCGCGAATCATAAACCCTGTCCAACCTGTCCAACCACTTCCACCCTTTCTCTTCCATCACCGCCCCAATGCCAGGACAAAGTCCTTCTGCCACCTCTGCAAACACTTTCTCTGCGCCTGCTCCTGCTCCGTCAGAGCCGGGACTCTCAGTATTCAACATCACCCAATCCTCCTGCGGCAGGTCCAAAAAGGGCGAAGGGCCACTGCTAATGATGTACTTCCCAAACTTGATCCTCTTGTTATTAGTCCCGCGCGTAGAGGTAGTTTGTTGTTGTGCTTTCATGGAAGCGACACAAGCAGAGACAATGTCGGCTATGTCCACTCCACTCCACTCTGCGATATAAGCTAATTCGCGAGAGCTTGAGGGTTTCGTGTGTCTTCTCCTATGGTAGCGTGTTTTCTTCTGTCTGCGTCGTCGTCGTCGTCGGCGTCGGCGGCCTCGGGGAAGAAGCGGGAGGTTTTTTGAGGATTGTTAGGGGGAGTGAACAAGATGATGATGAAGAAGAAGAAGAAGAGATCCTCGGCGCTGGATTTAGTTTAGTTAGGCCGTAGAATGTTCTTGGGCGGGCACGCAGGGGGTTTGTTCGGTTATGTGGGTTGCTGCTGCTGGTCTTGGGACGCCTTGAACAAAGGAGGGGGGGAGAGGAGGCGAGAGGGAACGGCCAAAGGTGGAGGTGGTGGAGATGTAGGTGAATGATTTGATGGTTGTTGTTCTTTCCGAGTTTGTGTTGGCGTCGGGGTCGTCGGAAGTTGCGGTTGTAGTTGTGGTTGTGGTGGCAGCAGCTGCCTCAAGTAGCGTACGCGTGTCAGTAATGTTTGTCTGGACAAACTGCGCTTTGGTGTGGGACTCGATGTGCGGCTTGTGCAGCGTTGCGCAGTGGATGATGTGCGAGATGGGCTGGAGATTGGGGTGGTCGGAAGAGGAAATTTCCGGTTGGGCGCGAAGCCAGCTGGGGGAGAAGAGGTTTTGGAGCAGTGACCAGTGAGGCGTCGCCGAAGGACCCGATGAAGGTGGTGGTTGAGCTGGGCTTGATGTCAAGGCCGATTGGAGTGTACCCGTATGAGGGAAGGGAGAGCATCAGGGCTCGGCTGAGATGGCCGGATGACCCTGTTACAAGAACGGTTTCGGGATGGAGAGGTGGCGTTGGCGAGGCCATGATGTTGGGCAGGTTAGGTTGGAAAGCTTGGAGATTTCAGGTGGTGGTTTGTTAACTTGCATGCTCTTTTGATGAAGCGAAGGCAGGTAATCACTCCAATCTTTTTGTATCTCTTTCTCACTTATTCTCAACCGTTTATTAAAATGTGGTTGTGTTCTTGAACGTGAGTCACTCACTTCGGACATCACCGTCTAAGTCACGGCCCGTCCCGCATGAGTTAACCGCCTTGATGGAGTGCCAAGGAAGGCATCGACCACGTCAGACGAAACAACATGAATAGGTACTGATGCATTGGAATTATTGGATGAAATTGACTGGAAGTGGATGAAGAGGCCAAGGACGTCATGATTTGGGAAGGGAAAGCGCATCCAAAGTGATTTTGATGTCTACTTCATATAAAGACATTCCGCGCTTACATCACTGCCAATCCATTTTCACTCCAACTCTCGGACTTACCAAGTAACAGGCAGCTTAACAATGCCAACATCGCGGTCAAGCGGCGTGTACTCAATCTCGTCAAAAGGCACCGCAATCTTCAGATCCGGCAGTTTCTTGAAAATAGTTTCTGTAATCAACGCCCAAGTCAGTCAGCAATTACTTCCTGTAGGGCCGCTCACATTGCTTCCACTATCAGCCTTCTCCGGAGCCAGTTAATCCTCAAAACCACAAAAAAAGAAATTGAACTCACCAAAAACAGCCTTCAGCTCCGCCTTAGCCAAAAACTCCGCGATACACCTATGTTCTCCCCACCCAAACCCGAGCTCTTTTACAGGCCACTCGCGATGCATGTCGAACTTGTCCGCATCCTTGAACACCTCCTCGTCGCGGTTGGCCGACAAGTTGGAGGCAATGACGCCCTCGCCCTTCTTGATGGTCTTGCCGCGGATCTCCAGGTCCTCCTTGGCGACGCGGCGAATGGCCATGGCCGAAGCGGTGTGGAATCGGCTTAGTTCTTCGACAAAGGCAGGGACTACAGAGGGGTCGCGCTTGAGCTCTTCGAGTTGGGAAGGGTTTAGGAAGAGGGTCACGATGCCCTGGGTGAGTGTGAACAGGAGGGGGGAGTTAGCGGGTTTGGACATGGGATGGCGAGTAGGTGCATTTGGTAGGTATGAAGAGGACTGAAAACAAACCAATGCAATCATGTTCACCATGGTGGCATTGCCAGCCACTAGCAAGAGGAAGGCCATCTGGACAGCATCGGCTATTTCAAGCTTGCCGGTCTTGACTTGCTCGGTCATAAGCTTGCTGATCAAGTCATCCTTGGGCTCCTCCAGACGCTGTTCGGCGAGACGACGGAGGTAGTTGAGAAGTTCCCTAGGATGAAGTTAGTTTCTTGTGACAACCATAAGCGCCAGAGCATGGGGAAACGTACTGATTAGCAGCAGATGCCTCTCGCGCTGTCGAACTTCCGTTCGTACGGATGGAGTTCTGCTGAGTCAGAAACTCGAGGTCCTCAACTGGAACGCCAAGGATGGTATATATGATCTACTCGGAAAGTTAAGAGTCTTGTTTTACCACGAAAGAGTTGACAAAAACCCCCAAAACTCACATAAGAAGGTACCGGCAGCGCAAAATTCTGCACCAGATCCACCGGACCGCCCTCGCACCCCATATTCTTCATCCTCTCCAACAAGTCATCCACCGTCTTCTGGATGTACGGCTCCAGCTCTTTGACATGTTCCATTTCAAAAATCGGCTGGACCATTCCGCGATACTGCATGTGCTTGGGCGGATCCATGTCCACAAACGTGGCCCTGTTCTTGGCCGCCTCTTTCCCTCCCGCGGCGAGCTCGGGGAAGCCGGGCCTCGTGCGCTCCTTGGACAGCCGCTCGTCTGTGGCCACCTGGCAGACATCGTGGTACTTGGTCACCAGCCAGGCGAGGCTGCCGTCGAAGAGGCGGACCTGGGCCACCGGGTTGGTCTTGCGGAGCCAGGCGTACTCGGGAGGCGGGTCGAGGCCGGAGGCACGGCGGAAGGGGAACTCGAGGTTTTCGGTGAGCGCACCCATTTTGATGGTTGTTGAAAAGGAAGCCAAGAATATACTGTGGTTAAAGGATCAGGTAAGGATTGTTGATGTGAGAAGTCTCGTCTAGTGTATAAGTTGGATACGAGCGCGGGTGCAGGATTTGACTTAAGCCAGAAAGCGCTTCGATAACCTTTGTCAATACAATCAAGCGAGCCGGAGCAAGTAGATGGGAATTATTTGACTTGACATGCTTGTGATATCGGAAACCCGGAGTCCAGGTCAGCCATTTGCTTTAAGGACCACGTACATGCTGCCAAACACAACTGAACGTAACGGGCAAACCAGTCCGGAGTTTCCGAAATCATACGGTAACGTCACTCCAACGTTCGTCTTGTGGGTTGTCAGTTCGTGATCGAGTTTGTAAACGTCACGGAAACGTCAAATAAATCAAAGGCAAGATGTCAGGCCACTCGTCCATGCACTTGCTTGTCCGATGCACGGACCAGGCACAGACCGAACTCCCAGAAAAGGTACACGGGGAATGATACACAGGGAGGATACATGTGTGTTTCCCGAGCCTAGCGAGACTTAGCCGGGATCAACATCAATACCCGCAAAATACACAGTACGCAGTGCGGACATGAACGACCTGCAACACTCGGGCATATTCGTACACAAACTTCGTGGTATGGACCGCAGTTAAGTAGGTAGAGAGGGACGAGCCGCTTCCTTGGATATGAGAGAAATCTCATTCCTTCCGGTTCAGGATATTCTGTTGTTGTCAATACTCGTCTGTCTCTTTCTCTATCTGCCGTAGCGCTCAAAGGAGGAGAAAGACCGGATCATTTCCAAAACTGACAATGTACACCTCATAAAGTGTGAGCCCGAAGAGCGAGATACTGCGGCAGTGATTGCGGTAAAATTTAGACATGCTGAGAATAGTGTTCGCTCTTCCCCTTCTCCGCATCATAACCAGTATCGCTTCCATTAGTAGCACCTTGGATGGCACCACCACCACCTTGCAAGAATCGGGTAAGACCAATCTCAGCATTGATTTCCTCCATGCGCTCATTGTCGGCTTGTGCAGTGCCTTCGGATCCGAAGATAATGTCCTGTGAATGTTGGGGTTAGTTGATTAACCCTTTGGAGTGAGGAGAATAACAGCATAGCCGGAACTCCAATGAAAAGGGGCACTTACCATCTCCTCCAAGGTCAATCTCTTCGTTTCCGGCACAAAGAACCAAATAAAGGCGGCGCCCATATAAGTCAACAGCCCGAAGATGATATACGTTCCGTACGGGATCGCCTTTAACATATCCGGCGTGACCTGACCGACGATAAAGTTGTTCATCCAGTTGCTCGAAGCTCCTAAAGAGACACCATATGGTCTCGTACTCAACGGCCAGATCTCGGCAACAATGATCCAGGCACATGGACCCCATGAGTATCCAAAGTGAATGACGAAGAGCCAGACCATGGCTACAGCAGCCCAGCCAGCCGCCTTATGAGTCTCCCATTGGTCCACGTTCTTGGCAACAATGACAGCGATGATGATATGGCAGGTAGCCATCCCGAGGGCACCGATAGTAAGCACGGGCTTGCGACCAACACGGTCAATCCACAGCACGGCAGGAACCGTTGCGATGAACATGACAATGCCTACTACACCCGTAGCCAGGAGCGAGGTTGTGTTACCGCTCAGTCCAAGCTGCTTGAAGATTTGCGGGGCGTAGTAGAGAATCGCATTGATGCCGGACCACTGCTGGAAGAACATGGTTACGGTTGCCACGACAACGCGTCGGAACATTGCTTTTGTCCGGAAAAGCTTCTCTATGGCGACAAACTGGAGCTTAAAGGTATTCCAGGCGGTCTGCTCGCGCAATTCGGGAAATAACTCGGCAATGCTGCGTTTTTCAAAGAGAGACTGGGCCTTAATTTCGAGGAACTCGAGCTCGACAAGCTCGTGATCTTGGGATAGACCGCGAAGGGTGGAGAGGATCTTTCGAGCTTCCGCTTCGCGGCCGTGGTGGATGAGCCAGCGTGGGGAGAAGGGCATGAACATCATGCCGAAAAACAGAATGAGAGCGGGGGCGAGTTGCAGGCAGACGGGTACAAGCCAAGCGGCGTCGGATTGGGTCTCGAGCTTGGTGCCGCCGATATAGTTGGTTCCGCTGCGTGATAATTGATATCAGCGACCACATGGTGTGATAGAAGTCAAGAACAAAGAAGACTTACTAGTCAATCCAGAAGCTGACCATGATACCGAAGCAGATAGCCAACTGTTGGAGCGCAACAAGAGCTCCACGGACCTCAGGTGGTGCAACTTCCGAGTTGTAAATGGGAATGATCATGGCTAAGGATCCAACACCCATACCCCTGTTGAGTAATTTCGAGTTAGTAAGGGCTCATAGACGATTCAAGAGTAATCAGCCATGACCTACGTGATAAACCGTCCGGCAAGAATGGTCTCATGTCCTCCAGAGATAGACGTGGCTTGGATGACCACACCCAGCATGAAAACCAAGCATGCCACTAGCACACCGTACTTTCTCGAGAGAACCTCCGCCATGAACCCAGACAGAAGCGTACCGAGCCAAGCACCAAGCTCAAGAATTGCGGTTAGCCAGCCCTTCTTTGTCTGACTCGCGTTTTCGTCTATCGGATCGTATTCGCCCATGTCTGTTTGAGGTTCACCGGTTATGTTAGCAACGGTTTCGAGAATCTATGGGTTTAAAGATAGCGACTCACGTTTCTGAAAGGCTGGCATGGCGAGGACACCCGAAAACATTCCTTGGTTGTACCCATAGAGCACACCGCCGATACATGCGAAGCATGCAATAGAAAAGACCCGGAAGTTCTTGACAAGTGCTGCAGGGCCACTCTTCCCCATGACTGCCTCACGCCTCTGAAGAGCGGCATCATAAAAACCAGCTGCGCCGGAGCCGCCTCCACCACCCATTTTGACTGAAAGATTGATGTTTCCTTGTCTTCTATAGCTGGGTATGCGTAGGTGAAGAAGAGGTGCTGCTCAGACAGCTCAACTGGACTGAGTGACCGACAGAAAAACAAGCCTGCTGATGAGGGCAAGAAAAAAAACAACGACAAGGTTTGACGATACTAATTGCAAGACAGGTAGTAGGAGGTGACTACAAGTTGGTCGAGGGGCGACTGCAGACTATATACTGACAACGGACGGCGTTCAAATAGAACATTGAGCCTGGCTTGTTAGCACAATCTTTGGTAAAGACCCTGAACGTGTCACAAGTCCTGCAGCTACGTCCCAGTCTAGATCGGAAAGAGATGTCATCACAGTATGATGACTTCAGCTTAAGCGCAAGCGTGTGTTATTACCGGTGCGCATCATATTGAACCGCACCAAGAAGCATCGAGAGTAGCCTCGTTAGTGGTCGGTCTTATCCATGCCGAGGGACTGTAACCCTCCAACCACACGTCAACACCACTCCGGGGGAAGATGAGGGGTAGACCGGCTGATGATCCCGTCGGCATGGGTGCTTCTGCATGCTTTTCGTGCCGTATATCGGTAGCACGGGGTTGAGTTTGAATGAACCTCAACCGTTCACGTTATCTAGGTCGTGGAACATAGAGCTTGCATTCGAAGCATCAAAGCCGTCATGACATGCGAACCCGCAAATTGACGGGTCTCCTGTAACGATCCGTGAGGTGAAATTGTATGTGTTTGAGCCGTCAAGAAGAGACAGTTTGAACAGGCGTGCTCTGTTGTAGAGAGTGGTGTATACGGTTGGTAACTACGAACGCCAAGGCAGGGATGAGAGTATGTCAGTGAAGGCCAATCAACGTCTATGGTGCAGATCTGCTCCAGATACGGCGTATCAGAAGGGCGCCGGTTGTTGGGGAAGCTGGGGCGTGGCCGTAAGCGTGGTAGCAAGCTTTCAAATTAGCCTGAATAGCAGGCTGATATACCCCAGGCAATGCTCATTGGTCCATGGTACCCCCGGATTATGTAAATCGCCCATTGGTCGTGGTCCAGGAGCGTGCAAGAGAATATTCTCGAGCCAATTCGTATTGAATCTTTGTCCCATTCACATGGGGAGTTGTGATGGTGTCGAACAAGAGTCTTGTGGGGAGCGTTAGCGTAACGGTTGAAAAGGCTTATCTTCAGCCTGATGGTTCTGAATGGCTACGTGACGCTTCATGCCGTCCTTGGCTTCCGCCAGCCCGTGGACACTTGTTACCAAAGCTTCTCCCACCCTACCTGCCGGTGAATAAGTCCCTGTTATACCAAGATTTGACATTCGCCTTGAAGATTGCGGGGACTTGGTTTGTCGTTGAGCGTTCTGCACAATATCTGTTCCCGTGTGTGGTTACTGGCAATGTAACAAGACGGCCGACAACGCGTGCAATGCACACCAAGGGTTCAAGATTCCGCCAACCTGGGTCCAGCCGTGACAGGACTTGCTGTCGGGTACGCACCTGCGGATGCGGTGTTGTGTCCAGGGAAGTTTTGTGGAAGCGATCAGGCCCGGACGCCGTCACTATCTCCCGAGCAGCTGGGCCGCAGTAGAGCCCGCCGACTGGATTTGGTCACGGCAGCTGAAGCGGCATGAAAAGCCAACAAGAGCACATTGGGGTTAACTGACTTTTAGTTGCACACCTAAATCGTTCTCAAACATGTGGACGAGATACAGGTATGGCGGAGACTCAAAGGGCTCAAAACCGGGTCAACCACAAAATCTCGGGCGTTTGTCTATTCGGAAAAAGGAAAGGAAAAAAAAAAAAAAACAAAAAAAAAAAAAAAAAAAACATTGTCGGTGCGAAGGGAGAGGAAAGCTCTTCCATGGAGACATGTTGCCGCAGAAGCCCACGTCTCCTAACCATAGACGTGGCAGTTGTTGGATTGGTGAAAATGGCGAGAAAAGTGGAAGAGTTGGGGTCGCGGAGAAAAGGGCAGACCCGAATTGACAGGCATGGGCGGTGTCACTGTGGAGTGTGGATAGAATCCGATATTATCTGTTAGTATGCTCTCACTTCCCACACGTTAGCTCTGCGAGAATGATCACAGTCCTCTAACTTGAACAAACGAAGCTGAGAAAGAGCAGGGTAGTCGCTGTTAGGTGCTGACGTCTTGGCAAAAGATGCACGTACCACCTACCCTCGGGTAAACGAAGATCAGCCCCCACCGTTCCTTTCGTTTCTCTGCCCGTTCCCCAGATCGACGACCATTGATTGCGACTGTGACGCTGCAACGCTGCGATAGTAAGGTGCCATGGCGCTACATAGTTGTGTTGTAGTCACTGTTGCTCCTCCTCTTTTGACGCGCGCCTGTTTCAAATCTTTTGTCTTTTTTTTTTCCCCTTGCGGTCCAGCGACACCTCAAAATCTCCCGCCGTCAAACTTGCCTTTCTGATTCAAGTTTCCCCCAATAACATTGATGACCAAATTGATGACATCTTTGGCCGCAGCCTTAACGGGCGATCAACCAAATCGGCAAGTCAAACCAATCCAACACACGTCTGCCAGCATTTAAAAGGTTAGCGCGGTAAATTACAAAGTGGCGATAACTTCATTATCCGTACAAAAGGTGGCTGCTTTGCTTTCCCCCAACTCCCTAAATACCGCAAGGTAGCGCTACCACACCAACAAGTCATGTCGGCAGAGATGTACAAAGCTGTGACCCAAGGACAATATTGTAAAGAGTATCCATACCCAAGGATAATGTACTGACCCTGACCCTTACAACCCTTCGGCAGACTTCTCACCAATTTTGTCAGGGACGAGTCTCGTTCACAACCTCAATGAGTTGCCGTCAAGGTGCGACCTGCATTCGATTCAGTCCAACATGCCATCATCTCGCGGCAAACTCTACGCGATGCTACCCCTGTCCACACAGTATCCCGCTAATATCCCGACGCTTGCTGCATCTGTTGCCCCTTGTTGGCGGCCAAAATCCCACGCTGATCCCTTTGAGACTTGAGTAGTGTAGTACAACATCACTGACTTTGAGCATTACCTTATCATCGCGCTTCACGCCGTCGGTCCATACCACCATACCATTGAGCGTCTACCTAAACTCATTCTCATCCAGTTCCATTCTGCCGGGTCAGTACAGGTTTGCTCGGCAGATGGGTTGACCTTGTTGGCCCTTCATTGCCTGCTGCTTGCAATGGCGGGCGGCGGCCCGTACTGCGTCCGGTAGGCTGTTGGTCGCATCATGAGGTCATTCCATCTTCGCGGGTCCATAGGGCAGCTTCCCTTCTGGTTTCCGGGCCATCATGCCCCGTAGGGCTTGGTCATCTGCTTGCCCAAAAATACTCAGATCCATAGTCTGTTGTTTGAACCGAGTTTCATCCGCAATTTCATTGCTGAATCCACAGTCTTTTTGATTTTCGCGAACACGGACCATGAGGCGAGACATATCTGGATATCTCGCGGCTCGGGAATCGCACAAGGCTGGCGGTTAACATCGATACCTTGAAGTGGTTCTGTTAGACAGAGGACAGCATCCCTTCCGCTTCGTCGGCTATATTTGACACTGCACAAGCGTGCGTCTCTTTCCGCTTCCGCCAAACCATTTCCTCAGTCCTTCCCATTGGGTCATCTCCGTCCTTGTCAAATCCCAGTCGATGTGGTAGTGATGGGTGGCATATGCCGTTCCTGATGGTGCAACGGTACCTGCGTCTAGTCCTGCGAACCGCAAACTGTCTCGCCTATCCTTCAGATTTGCGGCGGAGTGCGTCTAATGGTTGCCGTGTTGCCATTGGTCAAGCGATCTAACCGTTACGCTATTGGTACAGTACTTCAACCACAGAGCGGACATCAAACATTCTGCCAACTCTAGTATGTCGTGTCCTTGAAAATTAAATTCCAATCAATCAATGGCTGGAGCTGGACGGGCATAGCGGAATCACATTCTTTATCTACGCTCTTTCTCGACTATACTTCGTCTTTTTTTTTATTGAGATCTGGGGAATATCCAGTTCTCAGACCTTCAAGTGTAGAGGTACACATCCCCATGTAAACACCCCGGTTCAGCCCCAAGCTCCCCCATAGGGCATTAGCCGCCGTCCAACCAGCAATCTCCTTTTGACGACAACAAGTCTCCACTCCAAAAGGGCCTACTCTCGTAGCCGCCCAACTCCAAAAGAACGCCATGTCGAAACCCTCCAGCCACTAGCAGAGGCCGCTGCCGGCAGTACTCGCTCGTTTGGATACACTTTTTCGGTTTCAAGATCAGAAATCTGCCCTCCGTTCCTCCCTCTACCCTTGTTTCAGATCTTCCAACCCGGCAGCCATGCTAGAGTTACATCTCTACCCGCAGACATGGCCCTGCCTGACCGAGTCTACACTAGGTCGGTGGATTCACTTCGGTGGTGTTGACGTGGAGGTGGAGGTGACGGGATCTCACTTATAAGTCGACCCTCTGCTGCTCTCCAAGGCTCATTTGACGTGCATCAAGCCCGACAAGTTCACCATCATCAGTATTACTCCTCCCTTCCTATTTCCTAGGTCTCATTTTCTTTTCGGGGTCTCGGTTTCCTTGTCACCATCTGTGTCTCCTTGATCAACATCGTTTGATACGAGCCATCTTCCATTTGATACATCAAGTTTCTGCCTGTTACCTATCGAATACCATCATCTACTTCTCGTCTAATAGGTAATCACCTAATCAACCCGACACTCGACGGCTCGGCTCGGTCTCATTTCATTGCTTCATTTTTATCTCTTGATTTCCTTTCTACTTCCTATCAGTAAGGAAGAAGAGATTACCAGTCGACAAAAGCTTTATACATCATGCCTGATCTGTCCCGAACATCGGCTCATCACCACCACCAATATCAACATATTCCAGTTTCTCTTGGCCAGTCCGCTTCAACCATGTCATACTATCAGCAACCTCGCCAGGTCTCCTACTATGGGGATCTCTCCACAACAGCGGCTGCTCCCCAGATGGCCATGCCTTCATACGACGCTTATGCCGTCGGCGCAGTCTCTTCAATGCAGATTCCCACTGCCACCATGGGAGGACCCGTGGGCGGCGGACCTCTCCCGGCACAGCATCGCGCCTCTTCGGGTGCGTGGAACCAGGACGATGACAGGGCACTGCTCGCCCTCCGCGCCATGGGCAAGAATTGGAACCAGATCCAGCGCGAGGCCTTCCCAAATAAGACGGGCAATGCCTGCCGAAAGCGTCACGAGCGGTTGATGGAGCGCCGGGGCCAAACCGATTTCGACAGTCTCAAGCTGGAGCGTCTCAGCAAGGAGTACATGAGCATGCGTAAGGAGATCTGGAAGCCCTTGGCCGATCGCTGTGGCGAGAAGTGGCACGTTGTTGAGGCACAGGTATGTTTTTTTTTTTTTTCTTTTTTTTTTTTCTTTTTTTTTATTCTTCTTCTTCCCTGTCCTATTTCGTTCCTGTCGAGCAAACTCCTAACACAAAGTTTGCAACAGTGCATGTCCAACGGTCTCAAGAACATTCAGTCCCACGCCCGTTCATACAGCCGCAAAGAACGTTTGGCAAACGGCCAATCCTCATCAGGATATGACGACGATAGCGGCATCTCGGGAATCGGTGGTCTGACACCCATCGATGACGACGATGTGGATGATGACTACAGCAGCCCCGAGCCCTCCTCCGGCTCCATCCACGGCGGCGGCGCACACTCTAGTACTTCCGGCGGCAGCAGCAGCACCGGCGGCAGCGGAGGCACCCCGTCTCACCACCAGGCATTCGCTCATCAGAGCAACTACCAGAACTATGGCTACCAACCCCATCACGGCTACAGCACCAGCGTGTCCAGCACGGGCACTACGGGCGGATATACCCACCACCATGGCGGCGGCTCGAGCCAGGGGACGAGTCCTTATATGGGTCACGGTAATCGTCTGCCTAGTGTGGGTGATATGGGAATCAACAATATCATCAATCGTGGCTCGGGACGTGATGCCAATTGAGGTAGTCACCTATGACCTCATCCTTCGTCTCTAATTATCTCAACCTGTCTTTCCACATCCGTTAGTCTCCTCAGGTTATCGTATCATCTCTTGTTTTTTTCGTCTTGTCTTGATTCGGTTTGGAAAGGGGGGGCATTGACGGACGGACAGTTTTAACTGGGCTTACTTACTACTACACTCACTACACCCAGTGGTGCAGCACAAGATGGCGTTCTATGGATGGGTACATTTGTTTTATCGTTTTTGTTTTTCTTTCTATTTTCTTCCTGTCTGGGCTCCAGGGTTGTTTTCGAGGCGTTTCTGGTGTCACTCACTGCCTTGTGATCGGCGTTTAAGGCTGTTTGTTGTTGTGGTTGTTGTCGTTGGGATATGCAAAGTCCGCCTGAAGTGAGGCTTCTCAATCTCTGTCACTAATGCATCTTCACATGGATCTATCTGTTCGTTTGCTTATCATGGTCAAGAGGTGTCTCGTATTATATTCCTATTTCTATCTATCTGTATCCCGTGCATGGGTCTTTTTTATCATCGAGGCTTACTTTATCTTTGCACATGGCTTCACTATCCGCATTCCCTGAATTTCTCACCTCTCTCAGGCGTTCCTATTGTTGTCTCTTCCACGTCACAGTCACTCATCGGCATTTTCAGGTGAGAAAGCTTTCTCTGCCCTTGTCTTAAGAAACGAAACCTCTTTCGTAATGATTGGTATGCTCTTTCATTCGGATCTCATCATCAGTTCAATCACAGAACTTTCAATAAGGGGGGAGAAAAAGAGACGGCACAGGCATAGAGACAGCATGGCAGGCATAGACAAGACGGCGTAGAACGGTGTTGATGATTCCAAGATACAAATCTTCTAGCAACCAAATGTTTTAGCAATCCATCGATAGGAACCCCGAATTCCACTGAACATAACATCAGACAGTGGTCTCCCAAAATCATCTCATCTTCTTTGCCCCATCTTGCCGGTCTCGTTATACAGCAAGCGCGTACATATTTCTTATTCTTAAAACTTCCACGCGCAACTCTTCGTATTATTACAGATACACACAAAAGCCACACGTAACGTACACTCACTCTTACTTGATCTTTGCTTTCCATCCATTTTGTTCAAGTACTATACAAACATTCTCATTTATACAATGCAAATCCTTGAGCGATGATGTGCTTCTTTTTAAATACCGTTTATACCATGAACCCAATTTCCTTCCCAAAACACACAAGATCGTACAAAAACATCACTTCTTCACAACACCCTTCACCACCTCCCCAACACCTCCCCCCTCCTCCTCATCTTCATCCTCATACACCCATTCCCCCTCTTCCTCCTCCGGCTCCCCAAAAACACTCCTCCAAACCCTCCCCCACATCCCCTTCTTCTGCGCCAGCGCCAACACCATGATCACGGGCAAATGCCACACACTAGCCCAAAACAATCCCCTGGCACTGCCCTTGTGGCCCTCCAGCCTCCAAAACTTGATCGCCTCCCAAACCAACCACGCATTAACCGGCAAGCTCGTCACCGCAAAGCTCCACTCCGTCACGCCCGTGGCACTCAACCCGACACAAAGCGGGATAAACGCAAGACTATACCTTAGCGCCACGCGCCCGTTGCGTGCCGGGTTAGTCCACGCCAGCATCCGCAGCCCAGCAGCCTTGTACTCGTGTCTGATCCCCCACGAGAGAGGCATAAAGTGGGGGAATTGCCAGGCGAACAACAGGCCAGCGAATAACCACCCGCCCAACGAGCTGCCGTCGCTGGCGAAGAGGAGCTCGCGCCACGTGCCGTCGCCCGTGGCCGACTCGCCTGCTGCTGCGGCCCAGCCCATCAATGGCGGGATACCGCCGACGATGGCGCCCACCCACGTGTTGACGGCGCTGATGCGTTTGAGCGGGGTGTAAGCGCCCGCGTACAAGGCGATGTTGGCGGCGCCCAGGAAGGAGACGGTCGGGTTGACGCCAAAGTAGAGCGCCAAGGTGCCGGCGAGGCCGCAGCCTACGGCGAAAAGCACGGCGGCTTTGGTGGTGAGTAAGCGCCGGACAAGAGGGCGCGTGCGCGTGCGCGTCATCTTGGAGTCCGTGTCGGGCTCGTAGAGCATGTTGAGGGCGTTGGCGGAGGCGGAGCATAAGGTGGTGCCGGTGGTGAGGAAGAGAAGGGTGAGAGGAGATAGGGAGGGGGCGAGCGAGGTATCGAGCGCGGAGGAGGTTAGGAAGGAGGGGACAGGGTATAAGGCGTAGGGAACCATGGCTGATAGGACGACGAGCACGGTTAGGCGCGGCTTGGAGAGACTGAGGAGCGAGGAGAGACGTCGCTTCAAGGAGTCGGCGGGCGCAGAGGCGGCGGCGGCGGCGAGCTGCGAGGAGGCATCGGGTGCTAGGTCGGCGGTGGGAGCGTCAGGGTTTATGAGAGGTGTTGTTATTTCGCCGTTTGCTGCTGCTGCGGCTGCTGCGGCCGCTGCGGCTTTTCGCTGAGCTTGTCGGCGACGGTGGGGGAGGAGGGTATTATCGACCGGCGGTAGGTCCGTGGTGGATGTCGTCGGTTGTGTGGTAGAGCTCGATCCATCGGCGGTATCGGCTGTTGTTGGTGTGGTGGAAGCTACCGTGCTGCTCCGTTGGGAGCTGGCCGAATCGTGGATGCCATTGGCCTTGAGGCGGGGGAGAAAGGCATTGGAGACGAAATAGCCGGCCTTGAGGCGTTGTGAAGGGGTCGCGGCTGGGGCGCGTGAAGTTGTAAGAGTCCTCCTTAGGGTACCGGGCAACCTGCTCTGTGGTACCAATACTAGTAGTCTCGGTTGTTGACACACGACTCTGTCGAGGAGGACATTGCGTCGGAGGGTGGACGTGGGCGGCCGCATCGTTCGGGGGAGAAGATTTCAGGTGCCGGCTCGAATCGCCATCGTCCGTCGCTTTGGTAATCGGGGGAAGCGACCGGGGTCGGCGTTGGCGTTCCGGGCGAATTCCAGATCGAGGATAAGGGAAAATGGAACCAGGACGGGACCTGACTGGCCGGCCGAGATGGAAATCGTGAATGGGGAATCGGAGCCGGCAGACAGCGGGCGGGCGGGCGGGCGGCCAACTGAAGCCAAGCAAATGCCCTGCCCTGCAGTCTGTCTCCACTTTAAAGTTATCCCCCCACTATGTAAACCTCAAGTCTTCGTCCTTGGGGCATTTTTGTGTACATAGCTTAGACGAGGCCCATTGGCATCTTTCCTGAATTTTCTATATTCCACCAGACCAATTCAATTGTCGAATTCTCCTCGTTGGTTCCAACCACGATAGGTCTCACGTTCCGCTTCTATTCTGCTTCAAGAGAAAAAAGCACCAGCAAGACAAGCTACAATAAAACAGAACACGGGATAAGCCCCCGCCGAGTTGCTGTGGCCCATGCGGAAGGTACCAGCTCCCGTCTCTCCTCGAGTTCTCAATGCCGGTGCTCTCGAAGAGGACGGGAGCTTGGGTCAATTTTGAATCATCAACTCCCCGTCAATGACGACAATTGCACTCTGTCATATCCTGGGGAAAAGCCCTCTCCCCCACCAGACATCTGTTAAATGACCGACATATGAACGCAGTCTTTCAAGCTGCAGAAACCACAGTGGGACAATTTCTCGAGTTGCAAACCAAATCTCAATAAGAACCTTCTGTCTTCTAGAGAACCGGCGCGTTCACCCGCTGTAACATCGCGTCCATGGGCGGCTTGAATGCCTCTCTAAGCGCCGGTTCTCGGGGAAAGGGCGTCTAAGTCGCCAATGACGCCTCTTGTCTTTACACGGTACCTCCCTTTCTGGAATCAAACGCCACAAGCCCGCGCAATCCGTCTCGTCTTGGATTTGTTGACATGCCTTCGAGAACTGAATCGGTTCATGCTAACGAGATCTAAACTGGCCGTGCATTTGATGCCCTTGACACCGTTATGACAGTGCTTCCGAACCAGGCGCATTACTAGCCTCTCTCGCGAACACCATAACCGGCGCTTGTCTCAAGTGTCCCTCCGTTTCAGCTTACATCCTACCAGGATAAACAACATCTATAAGGAATTCTCTATTTCTAGTCTCAGCCTCGGAGCGGGCTGTGCCATTTGCCATCTCCCTTGCTAACATGGGCGCCTCGCACAACGTCGAGGGGTTTACCATCTTTGATCGCAAGGCCCTTCCACCAAGGTCAAGGGATGGGCGGTTACACAGTTTCATTACCTGACGGCAAATGCTTACAGAAGTGAAGCACTTCAACGGCTTAAAGCAAAGTTGGTCCGAGGCATCAACAGTTCGGCTCGCGGACTGTCCTTCAGCGTCTTTCTTTGTCCTTCCCTTTGACTTTGAAGTCATTGATCGAACAAGAGCAGGCCTGATATCGAGCCTACATGGTACGATATGGAATCCAGAAACCGAGGCACGCATTAAGAAATATTTTATGGCCCTCTCTACGGGGGGGTGTTTGAATCGCTTGAAGCGCGTCTTGATCTCAGAATTCATCATATACCGTTTTGGGTCGACTTCATCGTGATTTGCTTACAGACTAACACTGACTTGGTAAGCGGTACATCCAGAACCGAATTCCAACAACAAATCGGACCATATCAGTTCAATCGGGTATGGTGTAGCGGTAACATCGTTGACTCTCACTTCTCAGGAGTGACTGCTCTCTCAACAGCCCCGGGTTCGACTCCCGGTATCCGAGTCTCCAATTCTTTTTGTTTTTTCTTTTCTTTTTTCTTTCTTGTTCCTTTTCGCATGGTCCATCCCTTCATTGTGGTGTTTGCTAATTCTACACTATCGAATTCTTTCTCGTCAACATCCCGTTCTGGTTGGACCCCTCTTTCTGTACGGCGTATTTTATCCCGTAGCCGACTATGAAACACCAAACAGCGGTGCCCTACCTACGCTACCCGGCGATAGATCGGCCCAATGTCGTCATCGCCCAGGCCTTGGACAAATGGTCCCTGAACGAGTGGTGGGAGATCGACATGCAAATCAGGACATCCCAGAAATAGAACTCCGCCTTCACTTTCCCATTCCGCTTACTCTATTCATCGATTCTTGCCATACACATACTTATATTTTCTGCATACGGTCTGTCGTGGTCCATTTATCCTGCAACTCGAGTCCCCTCCTCCTGTACTCAGAACACCGAAGCTGTACAACAAAATCCCACCAATCACGATGGCTTCCCTCCTCAATCAGCTTCGTGGCTTGACCACAGTCGACTGTGACACTCTCGACGCCCATGGTGAGCAACACAATACGGCTATCTCCGCCGAAAACAAAGTAACACGCTTTGACAGTCGCACGCATATACGGTCCGTTTGCGGATTGTACATCGAATCAGGTATGTCTGTCTGGCTCGAATACCACCAAGCTCGGCGTAACCACTCGGTGAGACACAGAATACTACTGACAGCATTGCTAACATGATCCAGGCCATTGTTCTTGCTGAAATTACCAAACTCGACGCCAATGGAAAGCTCA
Source organism: Neurospora intermedia (assembly GCA_037102815.1). Lineage (NCBI taxonomy): Eukaryota > Fungi > Ascomycota > Sordariomycetes > Sordariales > Sordariaceae > Neurospora > Neurospora intermedia. The sequence goes on from BTPP01000007.1 coordinate 2,885,660, forward strand.
TCTACCAAACTTTGATCGACGAGATCATTCCCATCGCCCACTGGATGTTTGGCAACCAGACCGATGCCACGGTAGAAGAGCTTGCCTCCGAGCTGCTGGCTGTCGGCCTCGCCCTGCGCTTCATTCCCCATCTGAACGGCTTCATTCACATCCAGACCAACCCAAAGTGGTGTTATTCCACCGAGAAAACCGTTAAGAACGCCGAGAGTAAGCAAACCTACACTGAGCCCCAAGATAGTATGGCCAATCTCTCTGACCAATCAACCCACCTACCCAGGAATCGTCGCCCACCTCAAACACCTCGCCCCCGACTTCGATACCTCGCGCATATGCATCAAGATCCCCGCCACCTGGGAAGGCCTCCAAGCCTGCCGCGAGCTCGAGCGTCGGCACTCCATCGCCACTCTAGCTACCATCGTCTTCAGCATGGAGCAAGTCGCCCTCGCCGTCGACGCCGGCTGCCGCTACGTGGCGCCCTACGTCAACGAGCTGCGCGTACACTTTGACGCCACCTACACGGACGCAAACAAGGACCGGGCCGCCCTCTTTTGCGGCGCGGCGCAGCGCTACTGCGACGAAGTTGCTTCCTCTGCTTCTGCCGCGGAAGCCGCGCATGGGTCCTTGAATCTGCAGATGCAGACGCAGGTCCTGGCTGCTTCCTTAACGAGCGTGGAGGAGGTGATGAGGCTGGCCGGAGCGGTGAAGCACATCACGGTGAGCCCGCCGCTGTTGATGGAGCTGGAGGCAACGCCTGCGGCGGGATGGCCGGGTGCGAGCACGGTCGGGGCTGCGGCAGCGATTACGGGCTCGAGGGTGAATGGTGATGCGGTCAGGTTGAGGGAACTGGTCAGGGACCAGAGTCAGTGGCGGCTGGCGTTCACGAGGGCCGAGGCCGGCGAGAGTGAGAGGAAGTTGGGGCAGGCTATTGGGATTTTTTGCGATATGCAGGATCAGATTGAGAGGTTGGTGAGGAGGTGGGATTTGACGGGGAAGAAGTATGCGAGAGGCTAAGTGGGTGGGTGGGCGTGTGTTCATTGTTGTACGTGACATTGGCCTTGCTTTTTCTGCCTTCCTTTTCAAAGTTTGGATCCGGCGTGTCTGGCGTTGGGTTGGCAAGTCAGGAACCGAGCAGCGTGGACCGTTGCTCTCTCTGGAGTTTAGACATGCTGGACATGATTTGATTTGGAACACCCAGGTTGATATGTTAACCGGCGAAACAGTCTCGTAGGCACCGACCAGAATCCTCGCCTTTCTTTCTCATCTAGAAAAAAAGTCATTCGCTAATGTAGAGACGACCATCACCCATGCTTCTTTTCCTCCTCTCCCAAACTTGACGCCACAGATTACTTTGACGGGACCTGAAAGCGCGACATCAATGCTGTCTTCCATTTGGCAGGTCAATAGGACGGGATTGCGGTCAAAGGATAACATCCCTTGATTAATGGAAGCGAAGCTGCAGCCTGGAGGGATATCTGTAGATGTCTCTGCCTGATACTCTGGAGCATCGACTTATACTAACAAATCAAAAGAAATGTTTGTCAGCGAACACCGCGTGCCATCTCTTTGAACCAAATTGATGTGCTCTTGTCGGGTGACAACTGCCAGCATCAACACCCGCGACAGCAGTTTGCGCTGGATAAGACATGGGGACGTCGTCGCGGAACGAAACCTCGCGCCGGCATGATGGCGCTATTGACGCAATCAATTGATCTCGGCCCGTACCTGCATTTCTCCCATTCCGAGGAATAACGCCGCAACGTGCTCGGCCGCAGCATGAAGACGGGAGGTATACGCTGCAGCGCATGGCATCAACCCATCCACTGCACTACACGCCCGGCTCCATCAATGATCGACTTTCATGTTCACCCACCGGGTTTAGTCGTGTGACACGCTCATAGGACGGATAGGACGGATATAAATTGAAGCCCACACTCTACTAGTTCGGGCTTTGAAAGAGCAAGAAGTCGAGGGTTGCGCTTGAGGATGCAAAGCGGATGGCGTCGTTTGATCTCTGCCCTTTTTGGCAACCTGACAGATTGAATTCGGCCTCGAAACACCTAAATATGTGAAGAGAAGAAAGGAGAGAACATTTCCTAAACTCCGTATGGCTCGTCCCGTCCTTTCGACAGTCCCAAATCACAACAATTTTCAGGTTCGAGAAACATCCTCAGCCGTTAAGCGTCCCGGTTCCAACGTCATCGATGAGCGAGGAAGCACCCGCTTCGTCTCTTTGTGCCGGATCGGCGTCATGATCATCTGATAACTCGCCCACCCACCTACCCGGAGACCTAAGGTTAGCTGAGCGATTCCTCTTCAAGAGCTCACGAGATCAACAAGGATGTTCCCCAGGAAAGAAGCTCAGGGTATGTATGCTCGCCAAGCCGTTGTTTCCCCGGATAAAAAGAAGCCATTGTCCCCCCTCCGCTTCCCCGCAATATGTACCTCGCACCAAGCCCGGCCCGGGCATCTGGGGGATCGCTTAGTCCGCCTTTTTTCCCCCAAATCTTCGCTTGTTTCGATTACCCGGTCTACATCGCTCCTCATCTTCAAGATAGCCTCGCTCTTGGCTTTTTTTTGACTTTCTATCCTGGCCCAGGAGCGATGAACATACGTGTAGATACTCTCTAGGCTGGGCTGATAAGCAGGAAATCCTTTTGTCTTCGGTTTCTGGATTAACTATGGCGAGGTGGGCATTTACCATTGGGCATTGTTCAACTTTATCTCAAAAGGCCCCCCAAAAAAGAGAGAAAAAAAAAAGGATGCTTCACGTTTGGCAACCCCCACACTGGAATGAGGGTTACATCCTGAAAGTGCGGGACAATGTCCCTTCGCCAATAACCTCATCAACCGACCAATCATAAAGTAACAAGATCTCTCCTCCCCAGAACCCCAACCTCGCTCGCTGGCCCTTCCCCAAGCTTCATTTTATCCGCTGTGCCCAGTAGCGATCCGCCGCTTCCATCTCCAACTTTGGTACTTGGGGTAACGGCAGCGTGGTCGAGGGTGGTATTTGCCGGTTCACTAGCCTCTCTCTCGTGAGAAAAGCGAGCTAGGTCGACAGGGTCAATGACGACCTTCCGGAAGAAACGAATGCCACCTATCCCAACGATTTACCTTCCTAGTTGATTTATGATTTATCCACAAACGTGGTAAAGGGTAGAAGCACCATGCCGTCACCGGGAGCATATGGACCATCTCGTGAACGTTCGCTGCTTCAGTATATCATCCCGATGACCTCCGTCAGTTTGATCTGCGATGTTGATGTCTTTTCACCGTGTTGTTCCCGCGCCGCCAAAAAGAGTGCTGTCTCAAGCATTCGTTGATAGCCCCCCACTTACCATACAGTTGCTACTGTATAGCTCGGGTATAGCGTAGCGTGCCATTAAGTCCTCCTCACAATGCTTCTCACGGGTGCCAAGGGGACCTTATGGCTCGCCTTCACCTCCGTGGTCGCGGCCCTAGGCCAGGAGCCCATCATCTCCTTCGACAAAGCACCGGGTGCTCTCCAGATTGCTGGTGGCAAGATCTCTCAAGGTCAAATCCGGGTGGCCAAGAACGAGTACTGGGGCGTCATCCGCGCTGCTGGTGATCTCGCTCTCGACTTTGGCCGTGTCACTGGCATGAACTACACCCTTTCCAATGGCGAAAAGGGTGCCAGTCCGGCCGTCTACACCTACAACCCGGTCGATAACATGAACAACACTCATGTAGGTAACTTGCGAGCGTCAAGAGAGCTTGGACCGCCGATACAAGTTAAGTAGGTACGTAGCTGACAGCTCAACAGTACAGCACCACTGGAATCGCAAACTTCACCGGACCTGCTTACTCCGACCCCTCCCCGTCCGATACCGTCATCATTGCCGGCACAATCGGCCAGTCCGAGGTTATCGACAGCCTCATCGCCTCCGAGAAGCTCGATGTGTCGGCCACCAAGGGCAAGTGGGAATCTTTCACCAGCCAGGTGATCGAAAACCCTATCCAGGGCTGTTCTTCAGCACTGGTTATTGCTGGAAGCGACCCTCGCGGGACAATCTTCGGCATCTACGACGTGAGCGAGCAGATTGGCGTCAGCCCTTGGTATTTCTGGGCCGACGTGCCGACCAGGCAAAACAAGAACATCTACGCCCTCAACAAGAAGAAGGTCCAGGGGCCGCCGTCTGTCAAGTACAGAGGCTTCTTCCTCAACGACGAGCAGCCGGCCCTGACCAACTGGGTCGAGGAGCACTGGGAAAGAACGCCCTATGGCGCCGGCTACAGGCCTGCCTTTTACGGCCTCATCTTCGAGGTTCTGCTTCGTCTCCGAGCCAACTACCTCTGGCCCGCTGTCTGGGGAACCATGTTCGAGGTGGATGACCCGGGCAACCAGCCTTTCGCTGACGCTTTCGAGATCGTCCTGGGTACCTCTCACACCGAGCCCATGATGCGTGCGCAAAACGAGTTTGGCCATTTCTACCAGGGCCCTTGGGCGTACAACCTGAACAACGAGACCATCGATGATTACTTTCGCTACGGTGTCCAGAGAGCCAAGCCCTATGCGCGCAACAGCTTGTGGACGATGGGCATGCGCGGCACCGGTGACACGGCCATCGAGGGTCTCGGAGTTGACCACATTGTGGACATGCTGACCACCTTGGTCCACAATCAGCGTCAGATCCTCGCCGAAGGGTTGGGTGTATCCGACGTTACCACCATCCCGCAGGCGTGGTGTCTGTACAAGGAGGTCATGACCTATCTCTTCGCCGGCCTGGAGGTCCCCGACGACATCACTCTGCTGTGGGCCGACGACAACTGGGGCCATGTCCGCCGACTTCCGCTGCTCAACGAGACCTCTCGTGCCGGAGGCGCTGGTGTGTATTACCACTTTGATTACGTCGGTGACCCGCGCAACTACAAGTGGATCAACACGGTGCAGCTTTCCAAGACGACCGAGCAGATGCATATGACGTATGCCCGCGGCGCAGATAGAATTTGGATCGTCAACGTTGGTGATATGAAGGCGAACGAGATCCCCATCAACCACTGGTTCGACCTGGGCTATGACATGGAGAGGTGGGACGTTGACAGCACCGAGGAGTGGGCCAAGACCTGGGCCGCCCGCGAGTTCGGCTCCACGTATGCCGATGAGATTGGCGATATCATGATCAAGTATGCCATGTACGCCAGCAGACGCAAGTTTGAGCTCGTCGAGCCTCAGACCTACTCGGTCATCAACTACAACGAGGCCGACGCGGTTCTGCAGCAGTGGGCTGACCTCCGTGCCCATGCCCAGGCTGTCTATGATAAGCTTGACGAGGCCTACAAGCCTGCCTTCTTTGAGATGATTCTTCATCCTGCCATTGGTGGTGAGGTCGTCCACAGGATCTATGCGGGTGGTGCGAAGAACTTGCTGTATTCTGGCCAGAAGCGCAACTCTGCCAATGAGGTGATCAACCAGGTTTTGGCGGCGTCTGACGAGGACTGGCAGTTGCAGGAGCGCTGGGATGCTTTGCTCGGCGGCAAGTGGAGGCACTTTATGGATCGTACGTTGACCCGGAACCCCTTTGGTTAAAAGGAGTTGGTAGGAGTTGTGCTAACCTTGGACTGGCAGAAACCCATCTTGGATATGACGGCTACTGGCAGCAGCCTATGAGGAACACCTTACCTGCCATGGTGTACGTCCAGACACATTTTGGGTCTGTGGCTGGCCACGTTGGTGTCGGTGTTGAGGGCTCGAACGCCACAGTCCCGGGTGACGACAAGTACCACGCCAACAGCGGCAACAACCTCTCGCTCCCACCCATGGATCCCTATGGCCCAGCTACCCGCTATTTTGACGTCTTTTCTCGCGGTACCAAGGACTGCGCATGGCAGGCGGCTCCATGGCAACCATGGGTCAAGCTGTCGCAGTACAATGGGACGGTTGGGCCCAAGGGATCCGATACCCGCGTCCAAGTGTCGATTGACTGGTCCAAGGCGCCCAAGGCACCTTTTTCCAGCACCGTAAATATCAACGTCACGAACTCGTGCGGTGGCGGGCCCATGGTCCAGGTCCCCGTGCAGATCCGTTCCGTACCCTCCAACTTTACCAAGGGCTTCGTCGAGTCCGACGGGCACGTCGCCATCACAGGCGCCCACTACTCGGCCATCATCCCGCCCAAGGAAAAGTCAAAGCTCAACGACAAGGTCACTTACCACACGCTGAGCAAGTACGGCCGCAGCGGCAGCGGCGTCGGTCTCGTGCCTCTCAAGACGGAGAAGTTGACCGTCGAGACCGCGCCCGCGCTCGAGTACGACCTATACTTGTTCACCAACCACACCAAGGCCAACGTGACCGTTCTCATCTCCCCAGTACTCAATTACCTCGGCGAGTGGACTCCTCTCGAATATGGCATCTCCTTGTACCCCGCCGGCGCATCCACCCCGTCTGACCCGAAGATGGTCCGCCCCGTCGGTCCCACCGTCGGCGCCAACATGCCCGAGGGCTGGGGCTACGCCGTCGCCGACAGCGCGTGGGGCACCGTCGGCAACTACACCACCAGCACCTTTTCGGTACCTCAGGAGGGCGCGTACAAGCTCCGCTTCTGGGCGCTCATGCCGGGGATTATGGTGCAGAAGATCATTGTCGATATGGGCGGCGTCCGCAAGAGCTTCTTTGGCCCGCCCGAGAGCTTCATGGTGGGCAGGGACCAGGTGGGGAGGTATAACCAGACCAGCTTTTTGGCGGAGGTTGATACGCTTGGAGGATTGTATGAGAAGCAATAGAATAGGTGGAACTTGGGTAGACGAGCATTGTTGGATGCTCCGGCCGAGGCATAGGGTTGATAGAAAAATTGAAGCTCTATGAGCAGCGAGCGCCTTTGATGCTTTCAGTACCTACCTATTTCTGTTTCTTGGTGACATGACCTTGGGCCATTGAAGCCACACAAGCTTGCGAATAGATGTCCCGCGCAAAGATGGAAGTCGAGATGAACGAATGGCGGTGTTCTGTGGATTTCCCTTGTTGCAACTTGAAGTGGAAGTCCAGTGGAAGTGGAAGTGATGATGAGTGATGCCCGATGCGCTGTAACGCTGTTCCGTCATTGCACCTGTCAGCCACTTGTTCAACAGCTAGCTGCAGCTGTAGCGCTGTGGTGAAACAACGTTTAGCCTGTTTCAGTGGGCAGCAGCTCGCCAGGGCGGGCAGCGCCAGGGCTTACATCCCAAGTGGGGCCTGCCACCTCAGCAAATCGTTGTTGCAGCAACCAGCGGGGCCCGATAAACACGCTTCGAGGTCCATTCCACTTCCCTTCCTTCCTGGAGCCGGCCGCGGTGGTGGTGGAAACATGGATGGAACTGGATTGATTTGTAGGTCCAGGGCATCCATCATTCTTCCCTCTTTTCTCCCTTGTGTCCTGCATTCATCCGTTCTGCATCACGGGTCGCATCCATCAACGGGTTGTTGTTTTGTTCTTTACTCTTTTTTTCTTATTATTTACTCTTGCATGACCCACCACCGCCCCTCCATCGTCAACATTGGATCGCACATCACCACCAAGAACTCAACCAACGCCTTGGAGGGACCAAGTACTATAACGAAAACCTACTACTATCGATCCACGACAGACAGGCAGACAGACTACATTTGCAAACATAGCCCACGACATTTACGAGACGACCGACCACCTTACAAAGTACGCGACGACGACCCAAAAATCACCTACCTGTATCGCTCTTATTTCTTTTTCTTGGAAGACACGACGATATCCCGACCCAACTGCCACTCTTTACTGCCTGCCGACTTACCTAGCATTCCAATACACATACAATAACGGTCCTTTCTTTTACCCCTCGCTTTGCAGCCAAAATCTCTGAGAGAAGGACGCCGGCTCCGGACCAAAGGAAAACAAGGTGGGCCGAGCCGGCTACGGACATCAGCAAACAGACAGGTGGAGGTGCGAGGATAAGACCCTCAAGATGTCGGGCTATCCAGACCCGAACGCTTCGTCCATTACGGTCGCAGGTATGTTTCGCAACTCTGTGCGGTCGGTTGTCATTGCTTTCTTGCTTGTTGGTTTCGTTTTGCCTTGTTGTTCAAAGAGGAATGCGCTTGCTGACTTTAAGCATGCTATAGTTCGTGTCCGACCGTTTACAATTAGAGAAGCTGCCCAACTGTGAGCAATATCACTCACTGCCTTACACATGACGCGCTCGACAGACTGGACGAACCGAGACTGACAGATGCCGTTGCATACAGGGTCAGGAGAGATGAAGGCACGGTATTCCTGGGAGACGGGTCGCTGGCGGCCGCGCCAACCCCAAAACTCAACCAGAGGGGAATCCGGCCGGTGATCAAGGTGGTGGACGATAGATGCCTGTAGGTTCTCTGTTCTCTTCCCTATAGGCAGGACTGATGGGGTATCCAAAACCAGAGATGCTAACAAGTTCGCCGATGAAAAGTGTATTCGATCCTCCAGAAGATAACCCAATTCAGAAATTCTCCCGATCAGTCGTGCCAGCGATGGGCAAGAAAGTCAAGGACCAAGTCTTTGCCTTTGACCGAGTATTCGACGAGAACACCTCCCAGGTGGAAGTCTACGAAGGCACAACCAAGGGCCTCTTGGATAGTGTCCTTGATGGCTACAACGCGACTGTCTTCGCTTATGGCGCCACCGGCTGCGGCAAAACCCATACCATTACCGGAACGCCACAATCTCCGGGCATCATTTTCCTCACCATGCAGGAGCTCTTCGAAAAGATCAACGAGCGCAGCGGCGAGAAACACACCGAGGTCACACTCTCCTACCTTGAAATCTACAACGAGACGATTCGGGACCTGCTCGTGCCTCCTGGCAGCGCCACGAACAAGCAAGGGTTGATGCTGCGGGAGGACTCGAATCAAGGAGTGAGCGTCGCCGGTCTCACGAGCCACAAGCCCAAGGATGTGCAGGAGGTCATGGACATGATAGTACAAGGCAACGAGTACCGCACCGTATCCCCCACCGCCGCCAATGCGGTCTCGTCACGCTCACATGCCGTCCTGCAAATTAACGTGGCGCAAAAAGACCGGAACGCTGCCGTCAATGAACCCCACACCATGGCCACGCTATCCATCATTGACTTGGCTGGAAGTGAGCGCGCCAGTGCAACCAAGAACCGCGGCGAACGGCTGCTGGAGGGCGCCAACATCAACAAGTCCCTCCTTGCGCTGGGCAGCTGCATCAATGCGCTCTGCGACCCGCGCAAGAGCAACCATGTCCCTTACCGAAACAGCAAGCTGACGAGGCTCCTCAAGTTCAGTCTAGGCGGAAACTGCAAGACGGTCATGATTGTATGCGTGAGCCCGTCGAGCGAGCACTTTGACGAAACGCAAAACACGTTGCGGTACGCGAACCGGGCCAAGAACATTCAGACAAAGGTCACGCGCAATGTGTTCAACGTGAATCGCCACGTCAAGGACTTTTTGGTCAAGATTGACGAGCAGATGGCCCTCATCAACGAGCTCAAGGCCCAGCAGCGCGATGCCGAAAAGGTCTTCTTCTCAAAGTTTCTCAAGCAGAGCGAGAAGCGCGATGCCGTAGTGCGAGAGGGCCTGGCCAGGCTGCACGCCGCCTACGAGCATGCTGAGAAGGACCGCATGGAGGTGATCGGGCTCATGAAGCAGCAGCGCGCTATTGAGAGAAGGATAGGTCTATTGTCGTCTTGGACTGCAGCCTTTGATTCCGTTTGCGATGCCCGCGGGTGCGCGAGTGAGCAGGAGATGCCTGCTCCTTTGGCAACCATCCGCAAGACCGCCGTCGGGATCCTGAACGAGCTCGAAATCAACAGAAATCATATCCACCAGCGTCTTGGGAGGTGTAACTGGGAGCGAGCCCTTGATACAGCGCTTCAGCACAGCATTTCGCAGTTACCTGCTATGGGCGGGAACAGCGAAGGTTGCAACGCTGAAAGGGACATTCTCGCGCGGGAGGCAGAGTTACTAAGAACAGGATTTATGCGCGATGCATACCACGAGGTAGTTGAGCAGGATAAGACTGGTGATGCAGCGATCGTGCAGACATTACTAATGGCGCAGTTTGAGATTATGGCAAGCCTAGAGGAGTTGTTGAGGATGGAGGACCGACAGGCGATGGAGCATGCGAAGGCGATGGTGAACAGGCTGTTGGAGACGGGACTTCAGGCGGTTGGCCAGGTCGTCAAGCCTGATGGAAGTCTTTCGACGGCTGGTTACCAGGGAACAGGACTCAGTGTGCCCAAACTGAGGAGGAAAAGTGGTGCGATTAATGGCGCAAAGTCGATTCCCCAACCAGTGTTTTCTGCCAGCGCGGCGCTGACAACGACAATTCCGACTTCGACTGAGACTGCTATGGACATCTCGACAGAGCCGGAAGCGGATGTAGAGGGGCAACTGGAGAACTGGGACGGGGAGAGCGTTCCTCATCTTTCACCAGTAAAGGCCAGAAAGGTTGCCTACGCAGCATCCAAGAAGGCTGGCACATCGTTTACATTCACGCCCGTAAAGAAGAAGCATTCTGTGCGATGGAGAGACGATGAAACAGAAGAAGGAACACTAGCCGACTTTGAGAAGACGCCGCAGAAGTGGGACTCTAGTCCGGGCGAGCCTGAAAATGGCATTTCGCCTGTTCGACCGCCGATGCCGAGTTACCTTGGCGGCATGAAGAGCCCTCCACCTCCACAGCGCGACAATGCCGACGAGGACGTAGAAATGGACGACGGGGCCGGCCCGGCATTGTCATCGATCCCAGATCTTTCGGGGCTATCTATCGGCAAGCCGAACCGGTTCCAGGCCGGATTCTTGTCCAAGTCTAGGACTTCACTAGCTGGATCAACCCCCGGAGCGACTATCACTGGCAGCGGAGTACTTCAATCGCAGCCACCACCGGTCTTCAACTTGAACCTGACCAACAGCAATAACTCTGTTTCACAGCAGAACGGAAGTGGCGAGGAGAGACCAGCGCAGCCGTTGAGGAGCATTCCCGTAAGTCGAGCAGCTAATGCCTACTCTTCGCCGATATCATACTCCGCCAAAACGCCGAACGCGGCTCCTTCAACGACGAACACGATGAACGGCGGCAACCACGACGGAAGTCCCAAGATTCCACACCCACCAACTACGTCCTCCTTACCACAAGTTGACGAAAACCAGCCACCCGTTACCGTGCGCAAGTCATCGTCTCGATTATCAGTCGGCTCGGCCATCCCGCGCCGCCTCTCTACCTCACCCCGTTCAGGTTCTGGAGGCTCGACGGACTCGGATAACTCACTAGTCATCGACCCCCTCAAACTCAGATCGGCTCTGCAGGAGAAGAAACGTCGCGGCAGGCTTAGCTTGATGTCGGGCACCGCAGCGTCGATCGCCAAGGCCAAGCGAAGGGCGTCTAGCGCGGCTCCACTTCCGAACGGCCCCGGTGGTGGTAACGACTCGGCTTCGACTCCAGGGCCAGCGGCGTCACGACCGAGCATCGCCAAAGTCTCGCATAGGGCCAGTATCGGCCACGGCAGATCGAGCATCGGCGGTCATAGAGCCAGTTTCGGAGGCAGCCTGCACGGAAGAGCCAGTATGGGCGCTCACCACCGGGCCAGCATCGGTGCGGGCGGCCACCCGGGGCTTGGAGGAGCTGGGCGGAGAAGCAGTATGGGCGTGGGCGGCGGCCCACTGGCTAGCGCCACCAATGGTATTTCGAGACATCGGAAGGGCAGTGGTCTAGAAAAGTCGGGTGCGGTGGCTACCACTAGGAAGGGAGGTATTCCGTTGCCGACTATCGCGGGGTCGCCTCCTGTTAGAAGCGGGACGACAGGGTTGGCCGCTAGGAGGGCCAGTTTGGGTCCGAACAGCGCGTGGCTGGTGGAGAGCGGGATGATGGGGCCGAAAAGTGGCATTGGTCTGACGAATGCTCAACCTAGGAGGATGGGGATCAATGGAAATGGAAATGGCTTCGGCAAGGGAAGTCCAAACGGAGGTGAAGAAGATAACAATTCTGCGTCAGGGACGACGGCCGCGAATAGGCTGAGCGGGTTCGGATCATTTGATGGTAAGAATAGGAGAATTACCATTGGGGCTGGGCCGATTGGTAAGAAGTCGAGCTCTTCCCTGTGGCAGTGAGGATGGGGGAGCGATCGTATTGCATAGCGTAATTAGCATGGAAGCAATGCTGCTGGATAAGGGTTAAGCGTCGTCACTTTAGGCTAGATGGGTGTTTGCATAGCATTCATGTACCGTCGTTGTACATTTCTTTGGTCGGAGGTGTGGTGGAGCTGGAGTTGGCCTTCTTGTTTCTTTCGACCAAGTTGGAAGTCGGTGCTGTTGACGGTTTCTGCATTGCTTGATAGAAGGCTATGAGTCGAAGACATGTCCCTGAGTACATGTTTCTTGTACATACTTGGCGAAATTTTACTCACGATACCTCTTTAATTTGTAGTGCACCGATGACCGATGGTGGTGGTGGTAATGTTGATGATGAGGGGTATCACGTGCAATGGCTGTGGCTGAGTCTGACAGAGAGACGCTACAAGCCACAGTTACATCAACTCAGGTTGCTGCTACCGTACTGTGGCTTAACATTTGTCGTCCGCGCGCGTCGCTAGTACGACAGCCGCCGCGGTACCTATCGAACCAAAAGCTCAATTCATTCAGTTGCAGTTCCATCATCGCCAACCCACCAAGAACAACGAACCATTCCCATCCCATCTTCATTGACGCCGACGACAACGACCACCCTACATTGTGCTCGTTCATCACCACACCTTGACTCTTGCCAAGATAATCTGAATTGGAGTAATCTTTCTTTTCTATCGCACAAATAACGACAGATCAATCAAGATGGGCAAAAAGAAGAGAGGACACCCCGACGTCGAGGAGCTCCTTGCTCGTCCATGGTGTTACTACTGTACGTACCATCTGCCTGAGCTATTTGTTTATGTATCTTGACTAATACGCTGCTTGGATCTGCTCAGGCGAACGTGATTTTGAGGATCTCAAGCTCCTGATCTCCCACCAGAAAGCCAAGCACTTCAAGTGCGACCGATGCGGCAAGCGACTGAACACGGCCGGCGGTCTCTCCGTCCACATGAACCAAGTGCACAAGGAATCGCTCGACAAGGTTGAGAACGCGCTGCCCAACCGTCAAGGGCTCGACATTGAGATCTTCGGCATGGAGGGTGTCCCCGACGACATTGTCCAGCAGCACAACCAGCGCATCATCACAAACTTTTATACAGCACAGGCCGAGCGCCATGCCGCCACGGGCAACCCCCCGCCGGGACAGGCTGGTGGCCAGGGACCTGCCAAGAAGATCAAGATCGAAACTCCCGAGGAGCTGAAGAAGAGGTTGGCGGACCACAGGGCAAAGGTCGCGGCGATAAAGGCGAATGGCGGCGTGCTACCGGTGCCTGTTGTTGCGCCGAAAGCCCAGCCTGCTTCTGTGTCACCGGTTACTGGACAGAGTCCGGCGCAAGGCGTAAGTTCTCACTATTATGACTTGGCCGCTGTAGTTACAACAATAAACGAAGCTAACCTATCCCATTTGGGTCAACAGGCATCTCCTTTCCCTCCACCGCAACCAGGATTCCCGTACCCCCCACCCGTTGGCGTCCCCGGTGCCTTCCCTCCCCCAGGACAACCAGGTGTCGTCGGCGCATACCCTCCCGTCTACCCCCCTCCCGGCGCGACACCCACACCCCCCGGTGCGCCTGGCGGCCCGGGTTTCAATCTTCCCGCCAGACCGACGGGCGGAGCCCTCCCGCAGAGACCCCCTTACTACAACAACTACAATGGTGGCGCCGTGCCGCCACCAGGTGCATACCCCGGCGGAGCCTCGACTGTCGATGAGCTGGTGTCTGGCGCGGCGAGGCAAGGAGGAGGAGCCCAGGGCGACGAGATCGATCAGCTTATCCGTGCTGCGGAGCAGGGAAGCAAGCCGCCTGCCAGGGCGGGAGAGGACGCTGCTGGTGGGGATAAGAAAGGTAAGAGTAAGGATAAGAATATGCGCATGGTATATGGGGATAGCGAAGTCAGTCCGGAGGAGAAGATGGCGCTGCTGCCGAGATATGCGGTTTCTGCGGCATAGGGCCTCTCCAACAATAGATGAATCCTGGCCCTCTATTGAGAAAAAAGAAAGCGATGGGGCCATTGAGATGGTAGTTGAATCTACTCTCGGTGTTGGTATCACTGGTATGTCTTGTATTGTTCGAGGTAAACATGGCACACGGGGGGGATGGTGAATGGGCGTCAAAAGGATATCACTGTTCTGTTAAACACTAGGTATGTCGGTCTTATCGAGTTGTACTTTGTCATGTTTAGGGAGTTCGTGATCAGATGCGTTATCCCTTGCTTTCTGGTTCACTGAGCCAACTTTGGCCCCTTTCACTCGTTGACCATGGGTAAAGCCATCTGGGTAATTCTCTGGCGGTTGCGACAAAAACAATACGGCCTGATCCTGCATTGAGTGTTTACGCCCAAAACAATAGCTGCTGACTGGAATGATATAGCTATTTACAAGCTCCGATACCCCCTCACAACAACAAAACACCAAGCAACACAACAACGTTGGGGCCCTTCATTCACATGAGACATACCATGCCGAAGGTCTGCGTGAACTGTGAAGCTACAGGGGGGGTCGCGCGTTCTCGTTCGTTGGATTGTTTTGACCCCACATTCCCAAACTGGAAAACAAACAAACAAACAACAACAACAACGGACGAACAATTCCCACACAACCTGGCTGTCTGTGCCCTCAAGAACCAGAAAAATGTCAGTTTAAGACGCGGCAGTGATGCGAGCTGACGGCATAATTGATTCCGGCTTGCCGTGAAATCTTTAAGAAGTCCCGAGTCCTCTTATGTCCTTGCCCATCAGTCCTGCATATAAAGGAACCTTGTCACTTTTCAGAAGGGGAGAACTGTGAACCGATTCGCTCTCTGCCTCGCTGCCAACTGGCTGGATAACATTGCTTTTTCTTCTCATACTGTCCATCCGTTTGCATTGTGTATCCTTCCACTTTATTCCATGTGGGATTATCCCTCCTATATCTTTCAATTTGTCTTCAGCGAGTTTTCTCAACAGACAAAATATGACAGACCACAGCCCCGATATCGATGAATTGAACCTCCCCATAGCGCTGAGACGCACGCGCCGAACTGGCACTGGAACTGTGCGCCGCACTCCCTGTGTTTCCGGTGTAGGGCGGGGAAGTGCAATCAAGAGGAGTCTCGCAGTCGCATGCACAAGAGAGGTATCACCACCTACTCCCCCGACTACACCACGGCGGAACTGGAAGAATAAGATCACAAAGACGGTCACCGTCCGGGGCAACAAAACACACTTGCAACTTTCTTCGGGCGCTGTCAATAGTCTGGTGGAAGACGAGCTCTCGTCAACTGGATTAACACCCATGGTCCGGCGCACATCGTTGCAACCACGCTCCCCAGCGCCAGGTTCCTCAAAGTGCACATATAAAAATCACAATACAACCACGCCATCTCGTCGACGGTCTGCTCTCCCAAAATTAGCATCAACACAGCAACCTAACAGCTCCAACCAGGCAGATCGTAACGCCGAATCTGCTTCTACCCATGTTCTCCCCCTTCGCCAGAGCCACCACAAGCGTCACACCATCCAGACCCACCGCAGCGCTTCTCTGGGCAGCACTTCAGGCGAGGAAAAGATGAACCGCGCCTACACCGAATGGAGCAAGAGGGAGAGGGAAGCGCAGGAGGAGATTGAAAGGCTCAGGGCCGAGCTGAAGGAGAAGAACGAGACGATTGAAAAGTTTCATCAGGACGACGAGACCGTGGAGTTGGAGTTGCCTCCAGAGTTGGAGCTCGACGGTGATGGGATGGTGGACGCTGAAAGGAACCCTACGAGGTCACGGGAGTTGGTGGAAATGGAGAGAGAGAAGGCGGAGAGGCAGACTGCTGTTATTCCACCACAACAACAACAACCACGTTCGCCAGAAACACCTAATAATCTGACCTTTCACACCGCGCTATCAATGAGGCAGGGCGAAGATCTGAGGGGGGACGAGGGGGGAGATGGACAACAGCAGTACATGGGTATGGGCATGGGCACAGCTTTGGATCACGACCCCGGCTCAGGATCAGAAACGGAAGCTCTTAGCTTGACAACCTCCCAATTCAGCGAGGCCATTCGTGCCCGTCTGGACTGTAGCACACCACCTCCCTCGGGCAGTCGAGCACGTCATCATCGTCTACTTCCCACCACGACAGCAGCAACAACAACGACAGCAGAAAAACCAAGACTCTTTGCTACCCCACCCACCACCACCACCACCAGCCCTATGACCATGGCCATGAATACGGCTACGGCCACAACTAGGGCCATACTCCCCGCTAACAACCCAGGCACGCAACTCCCCATAACACCATGCTCCAACTCCCGGCACGGAGCAAGATCGACAAGTTCTTCGCGACGAACCTCAGAAGCCACCACCATTCGCCACAATCTCCACAACCTCCACCATGGCGTCTTAAACGAGGAGGACTTAGAGGAGACCACACCAACCCGATCATCAAACATCCCAAACATCCCAAACCCTACAGAACAACAACACCAACAACAACAAGAACTCCAATCCGCCGAAAAAAGAATCGCCACCCTCACATCCCAAAACACCACCCTGCAAACCTCCCTCTCCCGCGCGCAAAACTCCCTCCGCGTAGCTCTACAACTAGTCAAGAAACTCGAAATCGAAAGCGATCGACTGCGCGGGGAGACGCTCTTGCTCCAGCGGGAAAAGAGAGAATTATTGGAAGTTGTCAGGGAGATGCGCTCAGACAGAGAAGAAATGGTAAGGGAAAGAGTAGTCAGGAAAGCGCTGGAGAGACGAGACGAAATGTGGAAGGGGCGGATGAAGATGCTGGGGGAAGGGATTGTCGAGGGAGTCAGGGGTGCTTTTGAGGAGGTTATTCAAGATGTGTTGATGGATTCGGGAGTGGGGATGGGGATGGATGAGATGCCGCCGGGAGGAGAAGCAGAGGGGATGCCAACGACGGCGCGGATGCCGAGGAAGAGAAAGAGAGGGAGGGAAGAGGAGGAGGAGGAGGATGATGCTGATGAAGAAGAGGAGGAGGAGGATATGGAAGAGTGGGAAGGTGGAGATGGTGCAAGTTGTGATTTGGGAGCTGGGAACTCAGGTGCTGGTGGGAGTAGTGGTCGCGGTAGTTATGATGATGGGCTTGAGGATATAGAGCGCCGGACAATGAGGGTGAGGGAAAGGATGATGAGGAAACGCAGGAGGAGGACCAGTGGTTTCGGTACGGAGGAGGAGGAGGAGGATACAGATCCTGACGCTTGAGAGATTAAGGTTAATCATGTCTGGTGTCTGGTGAGATGGTGTTTCAGGGCATATATGGCGTTCGTTGTGGGCCACATTGACAGGCGTTAAGCATTAGTGTTTTGGGCCACTGTCCATGGTATATCTATTATCTTTACGTGGGAAGATGTGGGGAGGTCAGTCTTCATTTAGAAGTTGACTCATTATTGTCTAAATCGAGCTCTACCCTTCCTTGCATTATTTGAGGCCTATATCTTCCCAATCGGCCCATGCAGACCTCCCAGCAATAACAACCTGATGCGAGCTATATCAGCTGTTCCTGTGGAAAACGCGAGTTCAACCTTTACTCATCCCAAACCCAGAACTATCTTGCAAGAAACCCCCTGCGATGGAAACAGAGCGTTTGCAACCATTTCCCTTGTGTGAACAAAACCCCTCAGGAGCTTGCTTATTCCTCATTCACTTCTTGTCCTAATTGACCCCAGTGATTCTTTAAATAAAACAAAACGAACCACCCTCCACTCGCAAAGCCTATGGAGTCGGCTCTGACTGGTTCTTCTCGCTCTTGAAGACAGCCGTCTCATCCACCATAAGCAACATGCCGAACTCCAAATTATCCCTCCTCTCCTTAGTGAAGTTCACAAGATTGTAGCGGTGCTTGTGATGCTGTTTGAGAGTCCTGAACTGGGCGGTGTTGACTTCAGGTGGGATTGGCAAGGGCCAGTCCGGCGACAGAGGGGTGTCTTGGTCTGCTCGTATTTGCTGAATCATCTCCGCAACCAATGGCCAGACCTCTTCACGATAGTCCAGTGCGCAAGCTAGACGTGATAATTTGCGCACATGCTTCGCATAACGTCTCTCTCTGGAGCCCGGGGGACAGGCCCTAGCCACCTCGCGGGCTGCGTTGACAAGTGGCGGTGATGAGCCATGTAGCCAGATGCGATCCTTTGTCTTCCAGGTTGCGTGGAATACCGGCCCTATCTGGTAAGAAGGAAGGGGCACCGTGATGTAGCTCCTGGTTGTGGAGTAGAAGGTCTTCAAGCCAAATGTGTTTCGTGTAGCTGCAGGGACTGTAACTGTTGGTTAGGCGAGAGATACTCGTATGGCGAGCGGGAGTAAAAGCAAGGTGTTGGAGAAATGAACTAGTCCATGTGGGGGGTTCATGAGAAGAGCAACTTACCAGAAAAGTACCTGGCCGCATAGTCTGTCACGGCTTTTACATTTACCCTGTGGTGGAGAATGAAATAGACCGCTTCGATATCAGATAGCTGGTAAATGAATCCCAGCAGCTCCTCCGGACAGAATTTTTGCCCTGAATGTCTGCCATTGTGATGTTGCAAGCACTGAAATACACTCTCGCTCGACCCAGCCTGAGGTTGTTTGTTCCCACCGTAAACAAAAGCGACCTTTCGGATCCCTTTTAGGTCTTCACGGACCCGCCTAGAGTCGATGTGACTGGCGAGATGGTTCAAATCGACGAGTTGGTTCCGTGGGTGCCAAAGCCACAGCTTGCCCGATTTGTCGACACCAAATTCGAATACCACGAGGTCCGTTGCGGCGTCAATCTTCCACGAGTTGTTTGGGCGGGCCGAAATAGGCAGAAGGAGTGGCTGAAGGGCGCTTTTGAGGATCGTTTCAGCCGCGACAGGAGAATCGCGCGCAAAATCCTGGATATTTTTCATAAGGCGGTAGCCAGAAGTGTCGCCTCTCTTATCCCTAGATTTCAGGACCAGCTCCCATGTGACGGGTCCAACCTCACGACGTGACGCGTTGACGAAGTGAATCTGAGGCTTCCGGAGCGCCTCGTGAAAGATCATGATCTGTATTTCCACGGGGAGCCTCCCGAAAAGCGGCCATGCCACTGCGTCAGGCTCGGCCTTTTTGGGACTCATGATAAGAGGATGTGACGTTTTTTCTGCTTCCGTGTGGCCGAGACAAGGTGCCGAAAGCTGTTTGTCGAGGAGATAGAAGGTCGACAAGAAGTATTGGAGAATGGTGGGGGGTTAATGATTTGGAGAGGGCTTGCTCTGTAAGATGGCTACGAAATGTGCCGCTTGTTCAGCATAGAGCTGGAAAGAAGGGACTGAAGAATGAATGGGGTGGCACGAACCGCCCCAACACCATTGTTTGTCTGACAAGGTTCTGTATGAGATCATCTTGATTGGGAAGCGAAAATTGAGTCAAGTTGACAGCTTGACTGGAGACTCCGGTGAAGGAACCCTAACGTCCACTTGGGATGAGATAGAAAGGGGAAAAGGGCGGTCATGTGCAAAGAGCCTTGGGGCGGTACCGGTATCTTGTTATACTTGGTTGGCATGTAATTCCGGCAACGCAGAGTTAGAGGATATTGCGATTGTGAATTCTAGTCAACTGGTTTAGATTTCAACAACTGCTTGGTTTTCGGTGGTCTGTGTGGGGTGCAGATGCACGTCAAAATGCACCAGAGATACACTTAAATTGATGATGGATTGTGATATGGACAGGAGTAAGATTACAATTCCGAGAAATACTTGTTTCTAGGAGGAAGTAGAGAAATCAGCAAAGAACGGGACAAATTAGGAACAGTGACAGCCCTCGTCGCCCTCCCTACTCCGTCCAGATTAGTCTGGGCTTCCAGCCGCTTCTGACAGTCTCAGGCCGTAGCTCCTTCCTTGAACACCAATGACTTCCTTTGGTTATCATCAACAATAGTCTTTTTCCTGTGTTGTGGGGTGTTTCGATGTATCCTTGTCTCTCTTGCCTGAAAGAATAAATGGCACGCAGCAAGTGCAAGTAGCCATGCCCATTGCTCGCCGGCCCCAGGCAGACAATGAACTTTTTTTCCCTGCTCATAAGTCCCGTCAGCAGAAACAAAAACACTAAGTCACTTGCCGTTAAAAGCATCATTCCAATTTAGATACCAACAAAAACAAACACATGCGCCGCCAAAAACGACGAGTGTCCGTCCAAAAGTTGAGGATCTGTTGTTGTATCGCGATAGCTATTTCCCAAACCCTACTTGAACTTTGCATCTGGCGCGTCTTACCATCAAACAGCCTACAACAGGTCGCTAGGGACCTTGGCGCAGTTGGCTAGCGCGCAGGTCTCATATCTAAACTATGATCCGGTGTAAATACCGGAGTAATCCTGAGGTCGGGAGTTCGAGCCTCCCAGGTCCCAATCTTTTTGCAATTTTTTTAAATTTTTTTACCTTTGCTAAATTCTTTCCTGCTTCTCTCACTGAAATAGACACTTTTTCTCCTCTCTTCTAATCATCTTTTTTTCTCCACGTAGTGTATAGTGTTCCGCGGACTGTAACCCGAACGAATGCAAGTCACTGCTTTTTGGGTAACGTACCGACAAATACTTCCTTCTGGCTTGAAAGTTGGCTTTCGCATTACAATTTCAAGCTGACAAGATCTTCTTGTGGCTCGTCTCAAATATGAATATGCAGCAAGCCCTCCGCGTTTCTGCCTCCCCAATCATGATATACTCGGTCTCGTAAATTACTTGTATACACGTTGAACCATGCATGGTCCACCATCACCAGGCTTATTGATACCCCCGCGGCCTACATCAGCTCCGCAACATTCCCTTTCGGAAGCCCCCCTTTCCCTCCAAACTCCGAGACTCCCTTTAGCGAGCTCTGATCCAGCAATTCAAACCTCGTCCCCAAGTCCCTGACCTCATACACGCCCAGCGCCCCACTCGCATCGCCCACAATCAGCCACTTCCCATCCGGACTAAACTCAAACACCGTAATCTTTTTGATAGCCTCAAACTGCCCAAAGCTCGCAAACCCGCTCACTTTGGCCGCATCCGGCCACTTCCAAACCTCCTCCGCCGTCGCCACGTCGAGGATGACAAACTTCTGCATCTCAGGATCGCAATACGCCACGAGCCGGCAGTCTGGCGACACGCACGCCTGCACGTTGGGGATGGGAATGAGCCTGGTCGTGTTACTCGGCATGTCCCATACCAGGACGAAGCGCTCGGGCGTGGGAACTCGCGTTTGTCTGAACTTGCCGCCGGGGAGCGGGATGTTGACGTGGCTGGCGGGGATCCAGATAGACACAGTCACGCTGCCGTGGGAGACGAGGACGGAAGGAAGAGCCGTTTGTAGTTGCGTGTAAGCGGGCGCGCAGAAGCGGTAGGCTTTGTGTCGCTTTGGGTCGCCGGACTCTTGGATGTGCGAATGGATGCTGTTAACGGGACTACGGGCCTGAAGTTTGGCTTCTTGGACAGGAGTCAGATGCCAGGCCACGAGGAGGATGGTTGAGTTGATGTCCCTGGGCGGGTCGCCAGGTCTGGGGCCTGCGGCAGCTATTAGGAAGGGTGAGTCGTTGGAGAAGGCTAGCTCGGGATACTTGGGAAGGAAAGGAAGATCAGCCTTTGTCAGATCGATGCAGCTGCTTGCATCTTCCCAGAAGGGCTTCTTAGCGCCCGGGTTACGTGATAGAAAGTACCGATCGATCCGGTCAGCCCCGGGCCGGTATATTACAAGGGGAGCGTAAATGTTGTCAAGTTTGTGGCTGGCAGCCCAACGGTGTGCTTCATCGATGACCTGGACCTTCTTTCCGGATCCTCCCTTCGTGAAGTTGTAGATCTCGAGGTCCAACCCAAAATGCGTAGTGATGCCTATAAAGCAAGGGGACGTGGGACCTTCGGATAAAATTGAATGGCTCCGGACAAAGTACTCTCTTGAACGAGGCTGCGCCGGTACGTACGATTTGATCTTAATAGTGCTATGAACCGTGTTCTTCGCAATCGCCCATATCTTAACTGTGTTGTTGGAATGCTTAGTTGCCAAATAAGAAGCTGTTGGTGAACAGTTGATATGAAAGACGTCGGAGCCTTTGCCCTTGTCGGTAAGATGTCGTACAGGCACAAGCTCGGCTCGGTGTGATTGCATAGTTGCTGTGTTATTTTTGTATGCAGTGACGTGATCTGCTGATTTGACGTGGGACCATTGAGGCGGAGGACTGAGAGGAGTGGTGTTTGCTGGCCATTGTTGGGTTTGGGCCTGGGGTGTTGGTGACCAGCGAGAGTCGTGTATAGTAGCCGGGGATAAGGTACTTGTACTTGCTGACAATGTGCCAGTCGATATTGTAGCTATAGACGGCGCGGCCGTTGATGGGAAGATCCCACTATCGTAACCGACGCGGTAGGTCCCTGACCCCAATGACCCGGATGATTGGAGGTTGGGGAAATAACCTCGCGAGCTTTCACCAGACGATATTGAGGCTCCAACAGATCCAGCTGTTGCAGCGCGTAGCATTTGATGTGATGATTTTGGTGTGGATGTAAACCTATATTGTTCGGGATTTTGAAGTGGCTGAGGTTCGGACCATCGGTCAGCTCGCAAATCCTGGTGTGGTACATAGCTGGCTTCAAAAGGTTCAGATCTCGCGGATGGAGAACCTTGGTCCCAGCTTTGTTGGCTAGAAGGGGGCGACTGTGTTCTTTGTGAGAACTGTATGGATGTAGGTGACTCCGGTGTTGGGGCATGCCTCGAGGGATCCAGAGGCGTATTTCGAAGTCGTGGGGATACTTGCTGGGGTCCCCTCCTCGGACTTGAAGCAGTTAATGCAGGGTTCTCCCCGCCGCTATAGAAGGGAAGTGCTATGGCTCCGGTTGGGTACCATGGTCCCGCTGATTCGTAGAGACTGTTTATGACATACTTTGGCGATGGCTGTCTTCCTTCCTGGTGTGTTGGGGCGGTAGGAGGTTTCACCGGTTGCTGTGGCTCGAGATTTAAAGATCTAACGCCGTTCTGTACCGCATCGACGGCGGATGTGGACGTTGAATCATTGTTACTCGGCTTTGTTAGCGGGCCTTAACATCACATTGCAGATGTTTCACGTTACTCACAGGTCTTTGAGAGGGCTATCGTCTTTAATGACAGGGGAATCAGCACCAGTGGTTTCCAGACAGTTGATCACGGCATTCATGTATGGGTCGAGCCAAGTGTTCCTATTGTCGAGGCCTGTCAACGCAGTATGACTGCGTAACCGATCTACTTCGGTCGTTATCTGACATTTGGTGGTTTTGGAGTCGCTGGTGTCGGAATTGGATGGTGACCTAGGTAGCAAGAAAAGGGTCAGTTTCAAGAGCATCTTGGGTGAAGAAGAGTTCAAGGAACGAATTGAGGCAAAACGTACTGATGGTAATTCACAACATCAAGGACAAGTCCCAGCGCACGCCGATACGTCTCTATATCCCCTCGAACCTCTGCCATTCTTGCCTTTCCTGAGGATACCCATTCGTCTGCGCCGCGACACTGCATTAGAGTGTCCTCTATCCGACTAAGCACATTACCGCAATCCTCCAGAAGCGACAGTACCTGCGCTTGCAATAAGAGAGGAATGCTGTGTTCGTCACGCAGCAGCTCGAGCAAGAGGCGCATGTCGGAAAGCTCTCGGGTAACTGAAGAAAGGTCCGCATGCGCGTTTCGAACGGATCGAATAAACTGTGTAATGGTTCCCAAGGTTGTCGATATGCCGGCAAGGATATAATCGACAGGCCCGGCAGCGCTGGCCACCGGACGCCAGTGACCGGGCGGAGATACCTCCATGTTCTGGTAAAGAGTCGAGCACCTAAATGAGAATCGACTGGTTTTTTAACACTGTGGGTAGAGTTGGAACCGGCTGATCTTTTAGCCTATTCGGGATATCGCCGAGTTGTTTGATGGTCCTAAGTGTTGTCTCGGATGTATGAAGTTCGGAATCTTCTCGTAGAGAAACGTGTTTTCAAGAAAACTGCAAACCGGGGATTGGGTCAAAGAGCAATTGCTTCCTGCCAAAAACCTATTGGAGAAGATCAACTTGTCAGCTGGGCAATGTGTCTACTGGGGACAGTTATTTTTTGGAGAGAAAGATGGAGAATGGGTTGCGCAGACTCGATCGTGTAGCCAGAGCAGAGTTGGGGACAAAGACGTGGCTTGGCTTCGCAGGGCGGACAAAGAAGTGTGTAGGTAGTCTGTTGACTGCCCGGACTTATGAAGCTGGCAGAGGTGAGGCGGGACTCGGGAGTGCTAGGTCCACGTGTTCACGATCGACAGCTGAACAGTGCCTAGACCGCAATGGACAAGAGACCAAGTAAAAATCCCAACCCCGAGGGCTTCCCGATGCGTGTGGTTCTGGAAGGTCTTTGCGAGATTGGCGATCCGGCAGGTGGCGTTGCGGGCCAAGGCAAATGTCCACGTACCGGAGGCTGTCGTTCTTTGTTTGCCATGCCTACCCATCGCATCTGGCTAACATCCCGCCGCCCCCTACCGTTATGAGACGGTGCTGATAGGCATCGAGTGAACACTTTGTTCCTCTTGTGGGGTGGAGGATGCAAGCCCACGGCATCCTCTCTTGATGAGAAAATGGCAGACTGGCCAACCGGCGGTCTTCTTTTGCGCCATGAAGCCGAACAGATGATGGCGATGATACCTCCGCATCCTTGTGGGGAAAGCATGGCTTGCCTTTATGTGCGTCGTGCTCCGTGCGGATATGCTTCTCAAAAAGGAGAACGACGAGTTCGTGTTGCGATTTGGATGACTTTGTTAGCTCAAGACCATCGGGGGCCTGCTCGCCAAACATCGCAGAAGATGGCGCAAAAGATCATTTAGAGCCCACAAACTGATCGAGGAATCCGAGTAGAATTGATTTGCAGTTTGGGACACAAGTTTTCACCTCCATCGGAACAGAGAGAGGAAAATGGTCGAGGCAGGCATGAAGGCAGAGCTTCTTGTGTGTCTGTATCACGTCGGTTCCTTCCGGTTATCGATGGGAAGTATCCTCGATGGTAACTCGAGGTAGCGGCGTACTTGAGCTCATCCCTTGATACCCAATTTCACCAAAAAACGGTCCGATGGTGTAGTTGGTTATCACGTCAGTCTAACACACTGAAGGTCCCCAGATCGAGCCTGGGTCGGATCAACTTAACTTACTCTTTTTTTTCTTTTTCCATATCTCGGTTCCATCGGCGAACGGGGCCTCCGGTGCTGTTCCTCAGTTTCGGCTCCACGAGCCCGCGCATCACCTTTTGTTCTCATTGGAAGCTGAACCAACAACTCAAAACCACAACGACAAACGACGACAAATTGTGAGAAATGTGATGAGAGACAAAAGATAACATTCATGTGCACATATTATGCTATCTACCTTGTCCAGAGGTCCACCACTTGTCACGGTCCATGCTCGCCAGGTCGCATATCCGTGATCATCAAATCGTGTCCATCTGATGGGCTGTCTCCCCCTTCTTTTCTTTCTTTCCAGTTGTTTTATCGTCGTTTTCGTCTCTTTTTCTCATCCGGCCTCTCGATGCCTCGTATAGCGGTGGCGCTCTTGCACGTAGTGCTTGAGCCAATGACTTCCGATTCGTACCAAGGCTCCGGAGGTGATGGTTGTTGTTGTGGCATACGGATTCATGAAATCCAAAAATGCCTCCTTTCCACAGTAGCGGATGCCAGCCGTCCACAAACACCACAGGCCGGACAAGGGCAAAGGCAGTGCGTGAGCAACGGCTGAACAATCTTGCGGTAAGGATTTTGCGTCGTGTAGCAGTGTCATGGCTGCATTACCACAAGGTTCGCTGGACAGCCAGCTATGTGGATGGCGCTGGATGTAGCCTCCAGAAGGAACACCAAACACAGCCTCCATAACCACAACTGAACATCCACTCGTCCCCGCTCCCGTCAACATCAACTGTCTACATAAAGGTTTGTCTCATCCTCCCACCCAACAAACATCCCCCAATCCTTCCTTCCGCTGTACCATTCCTTCCCAGTTCGCTTCCTCCATCGGCAAAGAACGAGTGCGTGACCATCCTACGACGTCACCACCAATTCTTGCTCGAGTGAGGACCAAGTCGCGTTCAAACCGTTCCTGGCCACCCGTCTCCTCACGGTGCAGACAACCGCCAGTCCTGCAAAGCGTCGACAAACCATCTAGATATCGATACCTCCTTCCGCCACTATGCATCTAGCACACTGTAGATCGCTCTCAAAATCCATACCTCCCCCTTCTCCTCGACAAGTCATCCGAATGTTTAAAAAAAAAGAAAACGACAACCCGCGAGGCGCAACCTAAAAATGGTATCCATTCCAAGCCATGATCAACTGTAGCCAGCTGACCCTGGCTGACCATGACGCCACGCGCCGTCCAAAGTCCGAACCCATAACGCCGTTTATGTGAGCCCACCATACCAAAACGAACAAAACACGACCCCTCCTCCGTTAACACGAAATATCTGTGAAACCGCCAGCCATGACAAAAAGCCCGTCCATCCGTCATGTATTGAGTTTTGCGTGCGCACCTTTTTGTGATCCATAGAGCCTGATCCGCCTGTAGAGCCAATGTTATTGAGTCGTGTGATCATCAACTGATGAAAATGTGAGAGCCAAAATGAAAAATGATCTGCTCGCGTGTGTCTTGATCGAGAGGTGAAATTGGCTGGAAATCCGAGGAACGAGGAACTGTGTTGGGTATAAGGGATGGGAAGCGTTTCAACGGAGGAAAAAGAAATCTTGCAGCGCCTCGTGGAGTATAAAGCCGCTTCCGCCATGAAGCCAACAAAGACGTATAAACCCCACACCACCCAAGACTCCGCGCCCATGCCGAAGCGTTGTAAGCCGTGAATGCGAACAGGATGAAGCTGGACCGTATCGAAAAATCCGTGAAATGGGGCAAACTCCAAAAGAGAATGTGTCGTAGTACAGTTCCGTGGATGTCGTTGAACTGTTTGCAGGGTCGGCAGAAAGAGTGTGATAGACGAGTCTGCCGTAGCGTAAACGCAAACCTGACAGGCCGAGGGACAACGCTTGTCGTCATGGTAGCCCATTCACAGTTCGAGAGGAACAGAAAGAGATGGCCGGAAAAAAAAAACGACTAATATGTACAATTCAAAGACAAAACAACGTGGAAGCGATGCATGGTCGCACACCTCCTCACATTACCACATATTCCCCTCCTTCCAAAACTTGGTGGGAGAGTTTACCCTACTGGGCAGACAGTGGACCCTGAGGCTGACCCTGACCTTGGGTACGAGGACCGCGCTGACCACCGTAGTTCTGGTTCTGACGGCCTCCCTGGCCCTGGAAACCACGCCCACGACCTCCGCGGCTGCTACCGGGCTGCCCGCGGTTGTTCTGGTAGTTGGTGGGTCTGGGTTGGTTGTTGGAAGCACCTGTGCCATTTTGGCGACCGTTTTGCCCTTGCCAATCACCCTGGGCCTGGGGAATGGGTCTGTGAGGCTGTTGAGCTTGGGGATTGAAGCCGAGTTGTTGGTTACCCTGTTGAGGCGGGAGCTGGTTCGACGGCTGTGTCTGTGTTGAGAAATGCTGCTGCTGTTGAGACTGTTGAGGCCGTTGCGACTGCTGCAGTTGCTGTTGCGGCTGCTGGGCAATAGGCTTGAAGGTCGAGATGGGCCGGGGAATCGATTCGGGGTTCTCGTACACGTAGAGGCTCTTGTCAATGGTCTGAGGAATGGGCTGGATCTCAGTACCAAGATCGCGCTCAATGTTGTAAAGGTTGAATCTGTCATCCCAGTTGATCAAGTTAATAGCAAGACCAAGGTGACCATAACGACCAGAACGACCAATACGGTGGAGGTACGTCTCGGCGTTCTTGGGGAAATCGAAGTTGATGACGACGTTCACTGCCTGAATGTCAATACCGCGGGTGAGGAGATCCGAGCAGACCAGGTTACGGCAAACACCGTTGCGGAAGTCGTGGAAGACTCGGTTTCTCGCCTGCTGAGCCATTTTGGCATGACTATAGAAGCACGAGTATCCAAGCTCGGTGATCTTTTTGGCAAGCAGTTCGACGCGGTTGGTAGAGTTGCAGAAAATGATGGACTGGTTGATCTGAAGCTTGGAAAACAGGGTGTTCAGGCAGTGAACCTTTTGCTTCTCCTCAACAAAGGCATAGTATTGAGTGATACCACGGAGCGTAAGCTCGTCCATGAGGTTGATCTCGTACGGGCTAGTCATGTTCTTGTCCGAGAAATCCTTGACCGAAAGAGGGAAAGTGGCGGAGAACAGCATGACCTGACGATCCTTGGGGTGGAACTGCAGGAGCTGCTCAATGACCGGGGTAAACTCTTGCGACAGGAGCTTATCAGCCTCGTCCATGATGAACATTGGGCACTCGCTGAGATCGGCCACCTGCTTGCCAGCTAGATCGAGGATACGACCTGGTGTTCCGACGACGATGTGTACGGGGTCCTGCAGACGCACAATGTCGTCCCGCAGGCCAGTTCCGCCGGTTGTCACCATGACGTTGATGCCGAGATGCTTGCCGAGCGTTTTGCAGACTTGGGATGTCTGCATGGCAAGCTCACGGGTGGGAACGAGAATAAGACATTGGATCTTGGAGACCTTGGGGTTGATCTTGTTGAGGGCGGGAATGACGAAAGCGGCGGTCTTGCCGGTGCCGTTCTTTGCGCGTGCGAGGATGTCTCGGCCGGTGAGGGCAACGGGGATCGCTTCTTCCTGAATTGGGGACGGTTTCTCGAAGCCAGCCTCGAAAATACCCATCAAGAGATCCCTGTCGTGTATGAAGTCTTCCCAATCCAGACCCCTCGTGTTTGTAACATCCTCGGTCTGTTGTCTTGTGTCCCTGGCAGGTAGGTTAAGACCCTTTTTCCAGTCTTCCGGGCCTGAGCTATCAAAAGCATGTCAGCTGGGTTTAGAATAGAAGCGAAGGCGGTCAACCTACCTCAGACTAGTAGCTTTCAACTGATCCGCTAGTTGGTCGGACATTTTGCTAGATGGTCGTTGTTCGGTGGTGGAACCCGTGGTCGAGGCTCAGATGATGCAGAAAGGAGAGCGTAGAGCGCGATGGCTTCGTCTCCGGGTATGTGTAGCGAAATGGGCAGGTGTTTGGCAAGGGGAGGGAAGCACTGGTTGTAGGTAGGAATCCCCTCTTTCTCTTTTGTTTTTCGGTCTGTTGACGGTGGGCAGAGCCAGACAGGTGTAGCTTTGTAGGCGGAGGCGGAGGCGGAGGCCTGTCGCGAGCGGTCGTGGGGCAAAGATGAGACGGCGGTGGATGGAGATGAGGTCGCGAGGAGGCTCGTTGCGTGTGGGAGCACCAGGGACGTTCTCAGTCGTTTGATTTTGCTTGTATGCCTCGAAGTCGAGCGACGTCTTTTGTGGGAGAGGCTGCGAGGAATCCGATTCGGGGTCGACGGCTGGGTCTTGATTGGCCTGTGAAAAATGGAGGACGAATCAAAGCGACGTGTGCGATGCCGTTGGGAGAGTGGGACGAGATGGTGCTTTGCAGCTCAAAAGTGTTTCTGTTGTGATTGAAGTGTTGTCGTTGTTGTGGTGGTGGTGGTCGTCGTCTGAAAGCGGGGCAGAAAGGCAGAGAGTTTGAGGGAAACTTC
Organism: Neurospora intermedia; assembly: GCA_037102815.1. Classification (NCBI taxonomy): domain Eukaryota; kingdom Fungi; phylum Ascomycota; class Sordariomycetes; order Sordariales; family Sordariaceae; genus Neurospora; species Neurospora intermedia. Next base: position 2,915,278 of record BTPP01000007.1, read on the forward strand.
CGAAGCTTGGACGAGGCGAGGCGGTGCGGAAGTCGTGAATGATTCAGTGCTGGGACTGGGCGAGTGAGTGGACGAAGGAGCCGGAGCGTCCAGGTCCCAGTCCCAGTCCAGTCTCCTCGTCAAAACTGTTCACACTCCACTGCCAAAAGGGTCTCGGATCACGTGTTCCCTTGATGTTCCCTGCCGAACCCTGCCTGCGCCTTCCAGTCCAGTTGTGTATCGCACAATCAGCATCGTGTCCACCACGACGGGACCGACGGGACCTCCATTTCCATACCTGTGTAGTGTATCTCGTCTCATAATGGAAGGCGGCGGGGGCGCCACTCATAGGCCACAACTCGGCCGCGGCATCGCCTTCCAGTCCCACTCAGGGGCAATTCGGTTTATAGTGTACACTATGACCGCTGCCTGTGCCTCCTCTCTGTTGCCCTGGGTAGGTAGCGTAGTTCTGGTGGTGGCCCAGTAGCGTACATTGTATGTACCGACGTCATCCGGCGCACTGGTGGGATATCGCGGGCGACAACCCGTCCATGTCCTTCTGGGCTTTGTTACGTAGGTAGCTGAAATTGGACAAAGTAATGACCAAAGTTGACAAAAAGTCTGACAATTGGAAAATAGTTCGATATTTTCCAGCACGGTCACATCAATGAATGTGTACATCATGCCCGTCTCTTCACTGCCGTCTTGTACCTATGCCCAGTGTCAAGTACGTACATAGGTACCTACAGAAAGGTACTAGTACTTAACTGGGAACTGCCCCACACTTAGAGGTGCTGCAGGCAGGCAATGTCAAATGGATGTCTGACACTGAGCTCCCAGCATATCCAGCAGCATATCGACATCATCCATTCCAGGTTTCCCACCCTCCACCAAACACCCTTCTTGTACGCCATCCCCATCGACCATCTCCGCCCGACTTCCACTCTGACTCGACTACTGGGCACACTGAATTATCGCGCCTGGAGCCATGATTCTCTATCAGCCTCAGTGAGCTCCAACATGACTACTTGAAGCCGTCACCATGTTTTCCTGGAAATTTGCCGCCATCAGCTACCCCGGCAATGCCGCCCGCGCGTCCCATGGCTCGCTCACGCTAGTCCGGGCAGCAGCAACACCGTCAAGTCGGCTGTGTGGTCCTCTGGCCGTCGATCCCGTCTTCTTTGACCTTCGTCCGATCGCTCCGACCGCCCGAGGAGCTTTCCAAACCCGCCTCTTCGCTTCGGTCCATCACGGCGCAGCAGACGCGGAGCTGCCGACAGGCCATCCCGCATTACATTGGCCCGCGTCCAAAAACCCTACACCTTACGAGATACTTGGGCAAAGCAAGAACGATCCGTATAACAAGAAGCGCTTCCATGAGCTGGTGAAGCTTTACCACCCGGACCGACAGCCCCATACAGGGCTTCCCGACACTTCTCACCCAACCAAGCTTGAGCGCTACCGTCTCGTTGTCGCCGCCAACGATATTCTAAGCAATCCGCAAAAGCGCCGCATGTACGATCTCTACGATCTTGGCTGGAGCAACCATCCGGATCTGCCGGATCTGCGCAACGACGACGTCCCCTCGAATCACAGTGCTTGGCGCCGCCGCCCCGGTAATGCGAGCATGAACGCTACTTGGGAGGATTGGGAACAATGGCGTAACGAACAAGACTCGGGAGGTACTGGCCAGCAGCAAAAACCCATCTTCGTATCCAACGGCGCCTTCGTCGCCATCGTTTCTTTCTTCATCATAATGGGCAGCTGGCAGCACGCCACGCAAGCTGTAAAGAGTGGCGTCGCTCTTGTGGACGACCAAGAGCACAAGCATGCCGCTATCAAAATGGAGATGCAGCAACGGTACGGTGAAACGGCCGGTCTGGGCCGAGAGGCACGAGTGGACAACTTTTTGAGGCAGCGAAACGGCTGGGACAATTATCCCACTCACCCGCACCACATATCTGGTTACTATCGCAATTTGCCGTCACAGGAACCTCCGCGTCGGTTACCACCCCCGGCGCCCAAACACGATGCGAATTAGGCCGCTACAATTTGGTCAAGCTATCACTGTCGTACCATGTCGATACATGCATGTCCGCCACCTTGTGAACATAGATCAGTCCCCTTGGATGCTGGGCAATAATGGACACTGCTCGCTGAGGTTGATCCAGAGAATCATCGGGGCTCGGGTTGCTCTTCGGATGGAATGAAAGCCAGACCGCATGGAGCAAAAGCGTTGAAAGGCCCAAACAAATCCGGTTGTTGAACAGACGAGAATGGAGATATACCTACCGTCTCATAGCATAAGATGTATAAGCGTATCCAAAATACCGTGCTTCGTGCGCAGGCAATGGAACGCACAAGGGACCGTTTGATGTTCAAGTCGTAGAACAACGTCTCGTCATTTTTTGTTCCTCAACGTACAAAGACCCAGCTCAAATACTTGGAGCACAATTGACCTATGTTGGAAAATTTGACGAAAGTGGAAGTTTTCAGTCTCGCAAAAGTCACTGCGACGTAGGGCTTTTATAGGCGAGAAAGTCCGATGGGAAGCGCAAAGGCCATTCCCATCGACCCAGACGAGAATGTTCTGTGGGGCTTGGCGGCTGGTGAAGTCGCTTAAACAGAATCGGGGCATCCGATTTGAAGTTCCAAGGCTATCAGGCATAATCTGTAGGCATACTGCAACATTCATGTATGCCTGCCAGAGATTGTATGAAAGACGGTGATTTTGAATATCCCGAGTCTTCGCCCGGGCGGTAGCGCATAACCCATTGCGGTTGCCCTGCGACTCAGAGGTTTAAGCGTTTTCGACAGCAGAGGGGAGGGCACTTTGGCAGCCCCTGACGTCAACTCAAGCACGGGCACGGACGGAATGGGTCAGATATCACGAAGTGCAGTCACCTGGACAGCATGATAGATACGGCAAGGAGACTAGGTGGAAAATACAGAGCTTTCTTTCTGCAGCATCTCGTGAGCGATATTTCCTGTTTGGAAATGGCAATGTGAACGAACTCTACTTACTTTCGCTGCTCCAAGATCAGTCAGTCCCAAGCATCTTTAGTGCTCAACCGCAATGCCTCCACGGGCAATTCAAAACAGCTGAAGCATCCTGTCGCTGAGAGCATTATCGAATAAGCAAAAAAGAGGAAATTATGAAAGGAGAAAAAAATGAAGTGACTGGAGTGGGATTCGAACCCACGAATCTTGCGATACTAGAATACACCGCACTTAGTGCAGAAGAACGTTGTTCTTGAGTCTAGCGCCTTAGACCGCTCGGCCATCCAGCCATTGCATTGTGAAACAGAGATGTGATAGGAGAATAAGTAAGCAGCTGTGATACACCACACCACGCACCAACTGTATAAGGGTACCTGTACCGACTTGGGCGCTTTATTTAGGCTACCCCTGAAGATGACCAGCCAAATGAGACAACCGATATATTGGGCTTGAAGGTTGCCTTGTCGAGCGGTTGTAAGAATAAACCGAACACCGACAGTCCAATACCGCTCTGGGTGGGAAAGGCCATTGCAAAACTGTGATATGGATTACAATAGAGGTACCTAGTTGAGAAACGCACCGGTCGGTCTCCATTGGGACTTCTTCAATACAGTAGCTATCTCAATTCTGCGCCCAAAGCTACCACAAGACCGCATTGATGCGTGGGTACGGGAGGATTCTAGAGGCGTGACGTAGTGACCGTGGTTCGTTCTTACGACCACTCGACGGAGTGTACAAGTGTTCCAGGGTATTGCGGAGCTTGACATGCTCACGAACTTGGATCCTAACATATATCTGCATCACCTAATCCTTGCTTCCTTCTTTGGGTTCCAGCATATACTTCCGGTTACCAGTTTTCCCGACCGAACTCAACACTCTTTCCATTTCTAGGTTGCTCTTTACCTCTCCCAACCTAAACTACGGGCAGCTTCAAGCTTCCCCCATGCGCATCAGCCAATTCACAGACTCACCGGGCACACACAAACCACAAACCCAGTCCCTCAAGCAGTCAAACACCCAGACGTGCCATAAACCCCTCCAACAACCCACATCACGGCATCCAAACCTCCCCACGAAAGCCACAGCACCGTTAGTGCCCCAGTCAAGCTCAAAAGGTCCATTGCCCACAAGGGATATCTCTCCTTGTCGACGACCCAAAATCCAATCCAAGTAAGCAAGGCCGCGATGCCCACGAGCAACTTGCCCACGCCCAGCATCACGTTCCCTGCGTAGACCTGATCAGCGCCGAGAAGCCCAGCAGGGCTCAAGGATAGCAGAGTGGCTGTTTGTTGTTGTGTATGGCATTGAAGGGCTTGGTAGGCTTCTTGCAAAGAAGAGATTGGGTTCATGTTATCTTGAGGTTCAGGGGAGGGATCTACAGGTAGGAAAGAAACACGTCCTCTGCCTCTTGTGGCACGAACGCCGGATAGGGAGAGAATAACAATCGTGGTAACGTAAAAGGCAACGAAGAAGGGGTATGCTATGGTCCAGACTCGCCAAAGGTAGACTGAATGGCGAGATGGCCGAGGCCGCCAAGGGTGGATAACTAGTGGTCGAGTTTCCATGTTGTGTTCCACTTCCTTTTGCACTTGGAAAGCGAAAGATTGATATGCGGGCACTTATGGGTGAAGGTCCTGATGTCCTCAGGTGGCATGATTTGCTTATCACTGTTTTCAGCGAGGCAAAGCACCATTTATGGACGGACTGTACAGACATGGTGAGTGGGTGGGTAGAGGTAGGTACCTCTAGGTAGTACGGACACAGATGTGACTGTAACATGTGTTCGATGACACATCCTTTGCTTCCCAAGGTATCTTGGAACGTACGTTGTTACTCACTCGAGGGTCAACTGCTTGGTGCGAACTGGTTTCCATCCAGGTAGGATGGAAAATGAAATGAATCATGTTCAAGTCGGGTCCTTGCTTGGTGCCTGCTATGACAGGACACTACATCATGTAGTAGACTGGCCCATCATCGACTGCCCATAAGCATCCCCTAACTATTACCGCCAAGATGCTTGATACATAAGGTCTCAACCTTCGCCTCGAGCCATCACCCCCGGCTGTAGACCCTCGCTTTGACTTTACCCCCCCTTCCTTCTTTCACCTTGACCCCCAGAGACCTCAAATCCCATCCGAAACCCAACAGCTTAAGTTTGCTGCAGCATTCGCGCCAGTCTTGATCGCAAGTTGCCCGCGCACGTGTCCCTTTATGCTTTTGACGTGAAGTTGGGATCCTGCGAGAAATACTATGGGCTGTCAGGGTTTGTTGGAAACATGTATTGGTGTTGGTTCATTCTTTCCTTGTTAGTCGACCGTTGGGATCGATTGCCTTTCATCCGCTGCGCCTTCCTCATCAACCGGTCCGGGATAAGACGGGAATCGCAGTTGGTCCTTCTCGCACAACAACTGGTTTCTTCCATCAGGCAGGCAGGTAGCTCCCTTTAGATACAACCAACAATGCCCACCGCAGGTATCCGAATATTACACATTTCATAACTTGCATCAGCTCAAGCCGACACACATTCCCTTCCGAAAAGATACCTAAAAAGTCCAACAGGAATCCCTCTTTCCACTTCTCGCAAGCCGGATTCCACGAACTAATCTTGATGCCCATCATCACCCACCGGACACCCAGGCGTCCCATAAATCCCCCCCACAATCCAAAACGTCAAATCCACCGCCCACCACCCCGCCAGCGCAATCAACCCCCTTATCAGCCACTCCAGAAGCGTTAATCCCCACACCTGAAAGCGCCTTCCATGAAGCCAAAGCCCCAAGCATACGAGTCCGATGAAGATGATTACCTGGCTCTTCAGCACAGCTAAGATCCAATGATGCGCGTACCACTGGTCAGCAGCGACGAAACCGGCGAAGAGGGCTAAGAGGGTGGCTGTTTGCTCTTGCTTGCGACACGGTTCGGAGAGGGTGGAGTTGTCGAGGGTGTAATTTGAAAGATGGGTACGTCTAGACATGTTGGATGCTGCAAAACGAGTGTCAGAGTTTGGTTCTGTCAGCCATTGTGTCTTTTTAGAAACAGTGCTCGAGGTAATGGGTTGGTAAGGAGTGGGAGAAACGCCTTACTTGCTGAGGTTATTTCCTCTTGTCTTGGGCGCTCGTGCACATGCGCAATGAACAGCAGGATGGTAGCAGCTAGCGTGTAGTATAGGATGAAGAAGAGCAACACAAACTCTCCTAGCCGGGTGCGAAAGAAGTTCGGACGTGGTGGTTGCTGGTAGATGGAAGGAGAGGTATCCATTGTTGGGTCGGGATGCAAGCAAAGATTCCGTGAAATATGAGAGGTATGTCCGTCAAAGATCGAGAGTTCTTCTTCAAAGACATGCGCTGTAAGGTTTCTCGAGGATAGGTAATGAGAGTCGGCGTGTAAACTGGCCTTGTTCTTGGTTATCAGGCAAGAGTCGTTTGGAGAGAAAAAATTCGAGTGAGAAAGGAAAGTCCAGAACTCGGAGAAAAACCCATAACAACAGAACATATCTCTACACAAGCTGTCACTGTGAGGCATGATGAGAATGATGATACAGTGGCACATCAGCCGGCTGGTAGTCCCGATGGATCATCATTGACTTGTGTTTGCTTCTCATCATTCACTGTTCTGTAAATGTAGTCTCCTGATGCATTCGTCAATGCTTCAACCAGCTAACCAGAAAATCAGATGTGGAGGTATGCCCAGAAGAAAACTTCATTTGCTTTCTTGGTGCACGGCACCGACTCTGTTCGTTCTTTCTTTTGGTCAAGCTGTTCAATTTGCCGTTTGGGATGGTACTCTAGTTGTGCTGCAACGTACGTTTTTGATATTGTTGTATGTCGGATTCTGGACGTATGGCTTGTGTGAGAGGTCTTTACCTAGGCCATTTTCAAAGACCGGCCAGGACAAACTCGGCACGCGGGCATTCCAGAGTTCCGACCATGCTGGAGGGTTGGTGGCTTGGTCCGACAGCGTCCTAAGGTTGTGAATCGACAGTGACGAGGGGTTTTGATTACTGTCTCTCGCCGCCATACCGCTGGATCCCATTGCCATCGTGTTTCCGCTACATTTGATGGCTTCGACAGGGAGGTGTACAACCGATATACCCATTCCAGGAGGGTTGAAAGTAAGTTTTCAGACATGTTTACTTTCCACGACCGTCGGAGGACAGACCTCGATCGTCGGAAGATGTGCAATTGCACGACCTTCTATCGCGGCATGTTGAGCCAGATGCTATCCTTGTAGTCATAAATAGCTTCCGTGGCTATACCAGCTTGGCGCCGAACTCTGAAATGGCGATGTTAGTGGTGATGGGTAAGAAATAAACGGAATATCGGTGAATGCAGAGGAGCCTTTGTGGCACGCTCGTTGTTGTGGGCGAGATATACCTAGGCGCCGGGCAGCAACTGGCAGTTCAGGTGCCTTGGGCGTGTGCCCCGCATGGCCCGGTAACTATGCGTTTGCTGAAATGCACGTCAAGACGACAAGTTTGTGTCTGTTTGAGGATATCATGACTGGAGGAACCCGGTGTTATTGATGTTGCAAAAGACCGGGCCACAGATCTCCAGAATGTCACAAAGAGTCTGAGGGAAGAGATCAGAACGGTTGAAGTGGTGTAAATGAGATAAAATGATATTTCAGTTAATATGAAGCGGGCAGTTGACAACAACAAAGTGTGGGCAGCTTTGTATGATATGGAGAAGCACTTCATCTTCCCTGCGATATATATGCAAATAATTGAAAGGTAGGAAGTTGATAAAAAGGGTGCAAACAAAATAAGTAAAAAGAGAGAAAAAGAAACAGAAGTGCGCCAGCCGCGAATCGAACGCGGGGCCCATCGATGGCAACGATGGATTTTACCACTAAACCACTGGCGCTTCTTATATTATAGGACTTCAGACCAGGCACCTATGATCGCATTTCGCAAATTTGCCAAGTCCCAGCACAGTTCTCTCACAACGAATCTTGCCATCACATTGCCTTCCTCCCGAACAGCTACACCCTCATCCACCAGCTCCTTGCACACCCCCTACGCAATCTAGATTAAAGTGGCCATACTTGTGATTATGAGGTTTGCACCACTCGCGCTGTTAAATGAGATTTCCGGCAAACGACTGAAGAGTTGAACTGAAGGGTTGACAACCCTCCCTTCTTGCGGTATGCACATTGACTTACGAGTAGGATATTAGTGGCTGGGGAAGTTGATCACAACGCAGCATCTTCCTTTAGAGGTAGTTGATCTCGGTGCGGTGGACCAATCCAGTGTCAAGTATCAGGCCATGCAGTCAGCATTTTCCACCAACCAGTGACAGCATGGAAGAGCTGTTCTAAACCACCTAACTTAGGTTGAGGGGTAGTTCAAAGACCGGTGTTTCCCCAGACTCACCGGTTGGAGCAGGGTCGTACCTCGTTTCCTTTGTGGTTTTCGCAGATGCACTCCAATAGGTATCCCTATCATTTGCATCTGAAGACCTTGAACTTTCTCTTGTATTGCATCAATTCCTGCCTATTACGCTGTATTCTGTCCCAATTTTTCTCTTCATTTGCTTGTCGTTGTGGTCCCAGTCCATCACCTTTCTGTTTTCTGTTCTGCAACCCCAAGTCTATGTGCCCTCTTCTTCCCAAGAGACCCTTGCCTCACCAAAACACCCCTTCAATCCACTTCCTCATCCGTCTAGTGGCGTTCCCATCCTCCTTCCGTTTGCCTTCCAATAGAATGAAATCATGCGCTTCATCATACGCCTCCTCCAAAACCACGTCTATATCCGGATTCGTCCTCTTGATCCCCTCAGCGAACACAAGACTCTGGTCCCTAAACACCTCCTGGGTACCCAAGGTGACATAAACACTCTCCACAAACTTTCCCAGCCCCTTATACCACGCACTCGTATCTACATCCGCCGGCATAGCCCATCCCTGACCCCTCTTCTTCTCAGCGTTATACTTGTTGTGGTTACCAAAAAGCTCCTGAACCGCCTTCTCCATAATTACCGGCGACAGCATATCAATGAGCGCATTGTCCGCCATGCTCTGATCATCTGTCCTGGCGCTCACCCAGGGACTGACAGCGAACACGCCAGCTATGCGCTCCTCTAGCGGAAGCGCAATCTTCCTGGCGTCCGCATGTGGATGCAGCAAGTGGCTCATGATCTGCGCCGCTAGATTAGCGCCCGCCGAGTCGCCGCCGATGACCAGATTGCGCGGCCGCACGCCCAGCTTGAGCAGGTACGCCAGCGCGTCAGCCGCCTGGGAGAGCTGGACGGGATAGCGGGCCTCGGGGGCGAGGGTGTACTGCAGCACGGCGACGGCAACGTGTTGATCATGAAGCCGGCCGGCTTGGATGTACGACCGCAGACACCACTCGAGGTGGCCGTCCTGCATGGGCGCGATGAAGCCGCCGCCGTGGAAAAAGAGGACGAACTTGGAGGCGCGGCGGCGGTCGCCGACCCAGAGGATAGAAGACTCGCCGTCAGAAAGGACCTCTTCGTGGCGGTGGAGGTAGTCGAGGATGTACTGGTCATCGGGGGTGGCGTGGCCGGAGTCGATGCGAGCCTGGGAAGCAGCGCGGGTGGAGGCAATCCATATACGGTAGATGGTGGCAGTCGACGGACTCATGTGCTGGATCTCACGAGGAGAGAGACAGCCGAGGGCATAGCGATTGTAGGCGACTCTGAAGTAGTGGCGGATGGGGACCCCGCGCAGGATGGCGAGACTGACGCAGGTGATGGCGTTGAGAATCAACTGGGCGGTGTCTAGGGGGTGTATATGTCTGTCAGTGTTTTGCTTGCGCCAGTCGTCGGAGCATACCTCTATGACAAAGGGAAGGTAAAAGGGAGTGAAAATAGGGGCAAACGGGCAAAAATGTACCGATGGTGAGGAGGTGAGCGACAAGGTAGAGTCTTTCCCACATCCTCAAAGGGTTTTTGCGAAGTGCGCGAGCCTATTTGCCATGTTGAGGTGGTTCGTCAGCGATCCATGACTTTTGTTGACTTATTACCCTTTTCGGACTATCACTTGGAATGGCTTTATACAACCAAACTGCAACGTAACGAAGCACGTACTCACCATAATGATCAAGACAACTAAAGACTGCAGTTACCACGCAGTTTGAAACGGTTTGAACGGGCGAGGCAACGGTTTCCAAATGGACAAAATCACAAAAGTTCGAAGGAAGACCTTTCAGTTGACAAACAACCCGTCCCGTGTCCAAGCCTCCTCCCAGCTCGGGTGGCATGAAGATTGGTCAGGTATCCCGTCCCGGGTTATTCTAGGTGGCTGCCGGCTTTGCAGCTGCCGTTGATTTGGAGGGCTTGTTCCGTTTGGTGGTGTGAAAGGTACCTCTACCTCTAGGTACCGGTGCATACATCGGCAGAGGTAGCTGAAGCAGGCCATTTTTCAGCTGCATTTACGGCAGTGCCTGCAGGCTCCGCTGTTCATAGATCTAACGGGCTGATCAGGTCCCGACGGCCCGATGGACCCGCGCTCAGTGGTCAATTCCTGTGGGGAACCCTGAACGGCCAGAGCGATGGCGCACAGCATTTGTTATTACCACTACTTTTCTATCTCAAAGTTTGTTAGCCTTCTAATCATGGCGAGCAGTAGGGTGTTAACATAAACATCCAAGTCAGGTCCTGCACGTTGGCAACCCTCTACAACCTAGGCTCAATAAAACACACTTGCTTCTGGTGATTGATCTGGTTTTTTTTTGATGCTTTGGCCTCAGAATGAGCCGCCGTTCGTCACTTCTTTCGCTGCCGTCACTAACACCGTTGGCGGTAACAACGTAGGGACACTAACACTAACACACAACTTTTTAAAAGTTAACAAATAGGGAAACACAATGCCACCTCAACCTCCATCACACGCAAAAGTCTCACCATCGACGACGACGTACTTTGTTCGCCTGTTGATACCTCAGCCCATAATGCAAGGTATGTGAGGTACTATGCTGACCTGACCTGCTTCCTCAAATCCACAGTCTCTCCAGCTGGAGCTCAGGCATGTTCAACAGGCCAAGCGATGGAGGCTTGAGCGCAATCATCATTTTCCGGGCGGAAGAGAATGGTGAAAATATTATGGCCCGTACCACTTGGTGTTTTGCTGCGGTTTTACAGTGTGAGGTGGGTACCTGGGATTCAACCAACAAGAAAGGAGAAAAAGAAAAGAAGAAAAGAAAAAAAGAAAAAGAAAAGCAAAGTTGATTTATGGGGCTCCCCTAGCACCGACATGCCCGTTCTTCTCGCTTCAGTCAATTCTAGCCAACCCCCAGTGTTCGGCTATGTATTGTCAGTTCTTTCGACGATACTATAGCGGGGGGTGCCTGTCCAAAGACTGGACGTCCAGGTTTGACCCAACACAGTAACCGCCCAATTAGTACACTAGCGGCCGGGACAAGAGGATTCCGACACCATCGTCACGGTGTTGGAGTTGATGAACAGGATCGACATTTCCCCCTCCTCCAAGAACAAAGAACCGAGGCATGCGAAAGCGGGCCGGTGACACTGCAACTTAGGAATCCGATGAACGAATGCACTGACATGGATTGCCAGGTTGCTCTGAAGCTTCCTGTTGGATCCTTCGGACTCCCGACATATGCGTTGTGACACTACGACAGTCATCAACCACCATGAATTGTCATTTATCATATTTCTGCCCCTTGTTACGATCGCCTGCTTCCCGGCGTGCGGAGAATTACTGTACTTATCATAACCTTTTTGGTCCAAAGGCGCATGCACTTGCTGTGTTCCCAAGCACGGCAGACTCGTGGCTCGTCGTATAAACTTGGTCTTGTCTCCCGCGAGATAGCGAGCCACGTCGTCCATCTCCCGCTTCGTTCTGTTTTCCTCCTGTTGGAACTTCTGTCCTGTCGTACCGATAGAACCCTAAAGGTGTGAATGAGTTGGGTTCATCCATCCTCTTTCTCCTCTTGAAATAATTTCCACTTAATCACAAATCCTTAGTTTCCTCCCTCCGTTGAGTGACGTCACCATCCGGACACAACCAGACCACAAGAATGGCATCCCACTCCTCAATCTCATCCGAAGACGACCCCGTCTTCTCCTACTCCCAATTCGCCTGCATCGGCAGCGGCTTCTCTGCCATCGCCCTCGGCGCCACCCTGCAGCGCTGGTATGGCATCACCGACATCCGCTTCTTCGACAAGCAGTCCCAGCTCGGCGGCACCTGGCACATCAACCAGTACCCCGGCTGCGCATGCGACATACCCTCGGCGCTCTACTCGCTCTCGTTCGAGTGCAATCCCAACTGGACGCGCGTACTGCCCACCTACGCCGAGCTGTGGGAGTACATCCACCGCGTGGCGCGCAAGTATGACTTGGTCGACAAGATGACCTTCGGCGCCGCCGTGGAGCGCTGCGTCTGGATCGAGGACAAGGGAAGGTGGAGGATGTGGATCAGGCAGAAACAGACGGGCCAGGTGATTGTGCACGAGTGCCAGTTTTTGTATGGTGCTGTCGGACTCTTTGATCAGCCGCGGGAGTTGGACATCCCAGGGGCGGAAAAGTTCGAAGGACCCATGTTTCACTCGGCGAGATGGCGGCATGATGTCGATCTGACGGGGAAAAGGGTGGTGGTGTTCGGCAACGGGTGCACGGGGTCGCAGATCGTGCCGGCCATCGTGGACAAAACAACGAGCTTGACGCAGGTGGTGCGGTCCAAGCATTGGGTGTATCCGCCCATCGACGAGAAGGTGCCGATCTGGCTAATGTTCACGCTGGCCAACGTCCCCGGTACGATGCAGCTCCAACGGTTCCTAACATACCTCAAGTTGGAGGTGGAATTCATTGGATTTGGGGACGGGAAATTTGCCAAGGCGTTCCGGAAGAAGAGGCAGAGGCAGGTGGAAGCCTACATGCGGGCGATGGCACCCGAGAAGTATCATGACCTGTTGATCCCGGACTTTGAGGTCGGCTGTAAAAGGAGGATATTCGACGCTGGGTACCTGAAGAGCCTGCACAACGAGCATCTGAGGCTGACAGATGAGCCTGTGGAGGAGATATTGCCGCATGGATTGAAAATGAAGAGCGGTGAGATCATCGAGGCCGATGTCATCGTCATGGCCAATGGCTTCAAGACAAATGAGTTCTTCCTCGACTGCGAGATTGTCGGTCGTGGGGGAGAGACCATCCATGAACATTGGAAGTCGTTTGGCGGCGCTGAGGCGTACAACTGTGAAAGTCTCAGCGGATTTCCCAACTTTTTCCTGCTGGGAGGTAAGTTGTCCCTTCTGAACTCTTGAAAATCTTGTCAGCAGTGCCTACCTACATACTGACATGCCCCCCTCCAGGCCCGAACGTAGCAACAGGCCACACCTCGTTCCTCATCGCCGTCGAAAACGCTATCAACTACTCGCTGCGAGTCATCGAGCCGCTTCTCAAAGGCAAGGGAAGCGTGGCCGAAGTGAAGCGCGAAGCAGAAGAGGAGTACGTCCAATCGTTGCACCACGCCCTACAGGACACCGTTTTCTCCACCGGATGCCGCAGCTGGTATAATCGTACCGTGGACGGCAAGAAACCGTGGAACGCTTCAGCCTACCCGTGGTCCCAAGCCCACCACTGGTACTCATGTTTGTTCCCGTCATGGAAGGATTGGCGGCTTAGTGTAAGTCATTTCTTCCAGTTGATGGACTGTTGAAAGATGACACGAATGATTTGGCTGACAAACAACGACATGTCTTGGGTAACCACAGGGTGAAACGGGGAAGAACAAGATCGTCAAACAAAGTCACACTCTGACCCGACTGTTGACTCTCACGACCTTTACTCTGGGAATGGTATACTGGTCAAGGAAGAATCCCAACACGGTGCTAGCTTCGTTGCTCGCGCAACCGAAAACTATCTTGCCATGGCTAGCAGGAGCCGCGGTTCAGTCCGGCACTGAGGTCTTTGCGGTGATAAGGGGAGCTTGGATGTAACAGCGTATCGGAGAAACGAGTTTGGAGGAACTTGAAGTGACGAACTGCAGTGGAAGCCCAGTTCGGCTTGGTTGTTTGACAAACACATCATTAATGGGCCATTGGACTTAGTCATATTGCATCTTGCACCATACGATAATTTCAAGAATGAGCCAGAGAGTTGGAAAGTTGAGCATGACTTCCTGTCGACCCGGCCAGTCACGCTATGAAATGATAAAACCGCAAAGAACAGCCCAAAAAAGCACCTTCTCATGCGATCCCCGCTCTACCCTACGCACTGCCAAGTGGAAGCAACTCAATGCAGACAGATGTCGATGGATCAGATGGACTGCATCAATCAACCGAACCTTTGCTTGCATAGTATCAACGCACAGCTACCTGACTTTCTGTGCATGCTGAATTCGAACCTGCGCACCTCGACTTCCACATATCACATGCTACTTAACCACCCTGTGTCACGACCCCTCACGATCCATCACGTCGTACAACTTCCCATTACTTGAGGTTCCCATGCTTCTCCGCCGTCTCCCTCATCGTATCCACCAATTCATTTGCCTCCTGATATCCCTCCGCCGTCCGTTCGATCCCGTAAGAGTCCATGAACCCTCCAGTTCCTCCCCAAGGCTTGGCATATTCGTAGTTGAACATCGAACCACCCGTACCGCGCTCCTGGTCCTCGTCCTCGTCCTCGTCCTCGTCCTCGTCTTCTCTGTATATGTGACATGGCGTTAGTAGCAAGAAAAGGACTTGACGGTTCCTTGTAGGTGGAAAGGTAGCACTATATTGTGCGGAGGGAGGTGCAAAGGAAGCTGCAGTGATGAATCATGATGCTCATGTAGTTAGTACTCACCCTTCTGCTTTAGAGTCATTGTCATCGTCAATTCCCTCCACGTATTCGGTTTGATTGACGCCCTCGTCATCTTTGTTCCCTTCTTGGTCTTCATCGTCGTTATATTCGTATGTATCGTCATCATATTCCACGTCGTCGCTAGTATAGTCGCCATCCCAGTCGTCGTCAGACATAGTGGGTGTAGTGAATATGTCTGGTTTGGTAAAGTGATGCGAGAGCCCAGAGGTGAGGGATGTGCTCTTGGAGACGATCTATCTGGTATGCCTCTATGTAGATAGCGATTGTCGTATGGATGTAAAAGGTTGGGGTTGATGAAGAAGAAAACAAGTGATGGGACAATACTGGAATATCAGATTTTGAGTCGGGATTGTTGAACTATTCCTACGGTACGGAAGTGGTGGTCACGTGTGACGACGAAGTGTTGGTAACAGCGCTATGTGTTTGTTTGAAGGAAGACAAACCGAGAATAAACGGGTGATGAGGGTTCAGAAATATATAGATGTATACCAGTCAGCTAAGTGGGGAAATATGGATCGTGACGATTGGTGTGCCAAGAAAGCCAAGAGATGGTGATGGCTTCAACTTGCTTACATGGATACCCCTCCTCGCTATACGCGTGTTGTGCCTTCTTAGTGTCCGTAGCCCGCCTACCGTAGGTTGGTTCATAGGATGAGAGACAAACATCATCGACGGCGACAGCAAGCAGGGCGAGCAACATTAAATAGGGAGGTATCCCGTCCACCCTAATGAATACGTTGCGAGAACTAAAGGTAAGCCGTACTTCCTTGTACACATTCACCAATGGCTGAGGTACAATACAAACACCGCGGCCGACGAAATCATCGATCAAATCACTTTAATCTACGAAACTAGAAAAGCCGGTGTTCCGGGATAGGCACCAGCAAACTGCATATCTACAAATCCACCGTGTTGCTTGCCGTTCTCCTGTCCAAAAGCATCAATCAATTCGGTAATTCCCCGCAATGTTGGGGTAGTAGTAGTTGATGACGAGGGAAACCCAATGGTTGCTTTTCTTCCACCTCCTCCGCCTCCTTAACAGCATCCTCATTGCCAGCAAACAGGTCCCTGTCTTGAATTCCTTCTCTCTGGGAATGTTGTGCGTCAATGGTCACACGAAACAGTGGTTGTGATGAGCCTCCCTCTCACGCCCTGATGCCCTTGATCACTGGCTATATCCCAGGAACAAGGGCGACGCTCTATCTGTATCATAGAAAGAAATAGCCGATCGAGCCAGGAGATCGATGGCCTTTCATTCCACATAAGAAGGCTATATGGGACTAGAAGAACTTCCAGCTAGCCTCAAATGCCGTGGTAGTTTGAACGCTGTGAGTCAATGTGTGGGTGCAGTCACCGCAGTAGATGCTCTACACTGATAAAAAACCGATCCGTCTGCCAATTCACCACATATGACACGGCACTCGTCTGCTGTGTTGAAGTCAGTAAGGCGAGGGTACCGATATTCATCCCACTAGGAGCGCCTCATCGTCATTGGAGCGGAGGACCTCGACCACATCTTGACGACTGGAATAACCGGCTGGTACACCCTCGCCTTGATTGTCCTCTCTACCGCGTCTGTTGCAGTGGTGTATGCTTCCCTTGTGTAAATACCGTTCACACATTATACTGCGGCCTATCGCTGCCTGGGTACTTTCTTGACTTGTAGAGCCCATATACGCGGTAACGCTTGCCAGGTCGTACTTGAGACGCTCTCCATTGATACGCTGGTCGGCATACGGTCTTTGCCAGCCGGAGCAGGCCGTGTATTGGCTATCGTGTTGACAGCACCCGCGATTTGCTCCTGGTCGGCGAGCGTGGTAGCTAGGGTGGAGGCCTGGAGGGAGAGAAAAGCGAAAGAAAATGGAGCAGATGGAACGAGGGAGACATAGCACCCTCGAGATGAAAGACAGCGATGAAAGACAAAGGAATATGAGCCGAAAGATGGGAGCGACCCGCCACCTCCTCAAGGGGAGAAGCGCTTTGCATTGTAGCCACACTCGACGCTATTTCATCTAGGTGATATGCCTTGGAAAGCTTCTGGGTCGCCTGTTCCCTCATTCGGTGTTTTCTTTCTCGACTGAGCTTCGTTTGTCCCCCAGGTCCAAACAGTCCCAGCGTATGATGGTGGCCGCACCTGAAGTCGGAGGGATGAAGGAGGATGCAGTTAGGCGTTCGGGGAGCGATGCCCGTTCTGGTGGCTCAGCAACCAGTTCTGAGGACGAGGATGTGGAACTTGTTCCAGATTGAAACGAACTCCCACCGTAAGTACCAACAAGCCCAACCTAAAGACCAGGAGAAGGCCGATGAGTAGAATGGTGCTGGTGGGCGCAAATTTCCACAAATAGCCAGACGAAGGTTTCGGTCGCCAAGTTCCAGCAATGCCAGCAAAGAACATGTTTTTATCATAGTCCCGTTGCTCCGTCTTATCCTCATGTCTGGGGAAGCAAAAGCCCCCGATGGGATGACGTAGCGCTGGATGATTCCACCCATGTCATCTTCCTTGGCGGCAGGTGGTATGAACTCGTCCGAAAGGCTGGGATTCTTCGGGTCCACCGAATAGGACGCTTTGGCATTTATCCAAGAATGACGGAGAGCCCTTCCATACCCGTCCTCCTCGGCGAAAGTCAAATTGGAGGGTATGTCTACCTTCGATTTCGCACAGGGATGGGCAGGCGCGCCAGGGAGCGGCAGGTAATATCGGCTTGGGAGGGACAGGCCAAATCTAGCCGTCCGATGTTATCAATCGGCGTGGGCGAGGCCGGCCGCTTCTGGCCGGATTGATAGTAGCTTCTTTCTCCGCCCATGTCTCTCCCCGCATAGTACAGCTGCGATGACGATCGATTTCGCACAGGGATGGGCAGGCGCGCCAGGGAGCGGCAGGTGATATCGGCATGGGAGGGACAGGCCAAATCTAGTCTTCCGATGTTGGAAGTTGACTAGGTTACTATCCATCCGTAGTCTCGGTGGTTCTCCCACCCGAGTAGGGCAGGTGGGCCGATCTGCTGAATACGGCAATGCTTCCCGTTGTAAGACTGCCATAGAGGCCACCTTGTGGGTAGGGTTGTTTTGCAAATGCAGAACAATGAAGCGCCACAGATCGGGGTCCTCTGTCTCGTGACAGCGGATGATATCGCGTATCAGGGAATGTCGCCTTGTGTCTGAGAATCAATGTGTTAGCCATTAAACTGGAGGCAATGGAATTGAAGACGTACTCTGCATCATTTTGATATATCCCCACAAGAAATGATGGCTCCATAGCCATCAAGGGGATCAGTTAAAGAACAGTCATGGATATTTTCATCCGGATCCGATGCTCTGGGAAGTGGCCGGTGGGTCAAATTGAAAGAGAGCTGATCGAGTAG
Organism: Neurospora intermedia; assembly: GCA_037102815.1. Taxonomy (NCBI): domain Eukaryota; kingdom Fungi; phylum Ascomycota; class Sordariomycetes; order Sordariales; family Sordariaceae; genus Neurospora; species Neurospora intermedia. The sequence continues at coordinate 2,933,405 of BTPP01000007.1, forward strand.
TCGAAAGGAAGAGGTCGGGTGTATTTCGAGGAGTCGAAGGAGAATCCCGTGGATCATGGAGATCGACGCTTAGGAGAGCTTTCTTCAGGCGCGCTCTTCGTGCAGCAGTGTCGGGAGGAATCTGGACAGGGCCGTGGGCAAAGGCACCGAATTCCACGGCGGGTGGCACATTGTTGTGGTGTGCCCGATCCATGACCGGAAACTGAAGCTGCGCCGGTTGGTTTTGAACTGCGATGCTCGTGGGAAGCGGGGGCTGATCTTGAATCTGACGTCTGGCTTGGTCAGGTTTGACGCTCATGTTGGGCATGTTGATATCGAAGCACTTTTCGTCACCTGGTCTGTAAGCCCCTCTCTGGTGGCGCATAACATCAGAAGTTAACACGTACCTCCTTACGGTTGCCGATGGTGAGGGCAAAGGTCGATCACCGAAGTCTGACCATCTCTCTTGTTGCTAAGGCGTGGCCGACTGTCGAAGTAGGTATGGACTGTTGAGTGGTCCAATTCTCTTTGCTATGCGACGGAGAAACGCTGTGTTTGTTTGTCGTAAAAGAGGAGAAAAACAATCGCTGGTGAACATAAACCGGTGCAAAATATGAAAATACCAGGTAGATGATGGCAGATATCAAAGATGATGGCTGAATGGACTGATGAAGAGAAAAGTCAAAGAAGAACCATTCTGCAATTCTGCAAGGGGGGACCAATCTTTATACCTCAGTGCAGAAGAGCTGGTCTCCCATGAAAGCTTTCGTACCAGGAGTGCTTGCATCGTCCCTGTCACTGCATGGAGTTTGTGGTTATCGGAGGACCGCAGCCTGCCTGAAATACTGCAGCTTCTTTCAGGGCATGAGCATCGACGATCCAAAACATGCCGAGTGATTTTCAAACCGAAAGGAGGCGCTACCGGTGCCGATATATCTGATGCTTTCCATGTTGCATTACGGTTACTTGAAGGCAACTACGAGCAGTTCGGTCAGTGGCGCAAACCGTCCAGGTTGGTAGATCACAACCCAGAGCTCAGACAAGTGCAACAATAAAAGTTCAACTGGCTTGAAACTGAATGTGTTGATGCTTCCCTCCACCTCCAAGTCCGCCTGTCACTCTGTTGCTCAATTGGTAGGGTAAGACGTGTCCTGCCGTTGATCTCACCACCACCCTTCTTGGTGTCTCGGGTAGTAGTTTGTAGCCTCGTTTCTTGCTGCAGCAGGATGGACCCGCGGAGAATGCGCCGTGGCCAAAGCTGAGTGATAGCTGCTGCCATATCCTTGAGCTTCTCGGTCTCTTAGTGCGTTCATGATAGTCCGCGACTCTTCATATCCACTGGGTTCGGGTTTCAAGCCATAGGAAGCCATGAAGTTGTGCCTTCCGCCCCACGCTTGCAAGTATTCGTAGTCCGACCTGTGCCTTCCCCCGTACCCATCGCGGTGGGATGTACTAGCTGAAGGTGAATAGTGGGTTTGGTGGCTGCGTTGGGTTTCGAGCCTGTGAATCGTCGGCGATTGTTAGAGTGGTGTGGCTCCTTCCAAGCAAGTACTTCTCGCAAGAAATTGGCAAGTTCTGATGTGTGAGTCCAACCTACCTATAAGCCGGTTTCGTCACAGGATCGTGATATTCGGCACTGTAATGTTGTTGATATTGTTCTCCGTGCTTCCATCTGCCAGAACCATGGTGGTTGCCATTGTATTGAGAGCCGCTGCTTCTTGATGAAGGGTGTTGGCTGTAGGACCCGCCGTGGCTTTGGCGATCAACCATCATACCATTCGCTGCAAATGGTGAGTAGCCTGCGAAGCCGCGAGGAGCAGAGGGAGTGTATTGCGATTGGGAGCGCGATGTAAAACAATTATCGTGGTCTTGAACATAGCTGGGGCTACCAGAAACCACTCCATAGTAAGGAACTTGGTCATCATCAGTTTGGTGGCCATCATCCGAATAAACGAGCTCAGCATAACCGGTGTGTTCCTCATGGCCACTGCCATCGAAAGCGCTGCCCTGATCATGATAATCTTCCAGCTCTTCAATAACGGCAAAACCCGCCGTCAACTCCTCCGCTACTGCATCCCCGCCAGCATCATGATCGTCATGTTCATGGGCTCCATGATGGTTGTATGAAGCGGGATCATAGTCGCCATAATCGTACCCTTCATCGGCATACCCGCCATCGTAGTCACAATAGTCATAATAGTCATCATATTCGTCATATTCGCCGTAGTCGTCGTAATCTTCGTAGTCGTCGTAGTCGTAGTCATCGTCGTAGTCGGACATGTTGGAAAAGCAGGAACGGAACTCAAAGCTGTGCGGAGGAATAGGATTGGGCAAATGGAAAGGGAAGGGTCACCTGCAGTAGGTGGAAAGAGTGGGAGGAAGGCCAAAAGGACTGGATGCGGACGGTGGTTCCATTTTCAATGTAAAAGATTATGTTGACGGAAAAAAAGAATACTTGACCCCCTCAAGACAGCCGCTCAGCCGGAGAGGGGGAAGGCACATGATGCAAACGCGGAGAGGGGAAGTTGCCGTTGATGAAGGATGGAAAGTGGATCATCACCGGGCCTCCTGCAGCAGAAAGCGGGTCCATGTCAAGTGGACGGCGCGATAAGCCCACTGTAGCTTCAGCGCTATTAATCGCGATGCCCGTGTCCTTCCTGGCTGTTTCCTTGGGTTCAGAATTTTCACTTCACTCAAGGAACAATAAGAGAATAATCATATGATCTATTGGCAGTTGGAAAAGTACACAAAATTGCCTTGAAGTAAAAAAGTTAGAACGCTACTGAATGCTGGGCACAATGCCGAATGCGCGAGTGTTCTCGAGGACTCCAGATTGCCCGTTTGACCACAAACGCTACATGGAGCCAGGTGCATGTTATCTTAGCACTCTCCCCAGCGCTGGGCATTTCTTGCGTCTCGGGCTAAACAGTCAAGACTCCCGATGACCTTCAGCCCAGCATCCAATATCAAATCCGGTTGTTCCAAAAGTGTTCTCCCGGCCCTCCAAAGACTAATCATTGACCCAGACGCCAGCTGGGGCAACTCTTCTTTTCAGGGCTCTATTCGAGGGGGCGCGCAAAAGGGGCTCCGTGGGCACAGAGTATGAGACTTAGCTTACCATTGTCAGCCTGGTAGACAGCATCGGTCCTGGTGGGATTAATCATGAGAACGCTGATAAACCTACAAAGTTTTTACCACTCATTAAAATGAACGAAGCAAGTTGGATTGGGGTTACTGCTCGATGCCTCCTGCGTATGTTCTGAAGTAAGCATGGATAGATGGACCCCTTCCAACCGACTTCCCAGCATGATTACCTAAGTTTCAAGTCTCCGTGCCTCTGTCCAATCTTCTTAACCTCTCGTTCGACCCGGCCGTGCTGGCTTCGTGCGGAGGATAAGAGGTTGGAGGATAGATGGGGCTAAGGCTTGGAGGCCGGGACCGTGAGCGGGAGTAGGAAGGAGAATTGGGAACAGTGACTCTTATGGCTGTCTGGCTCGCATAGGGAGAAGGAGAATGAGATGGGAAGGAGCGTGTAGGGAAGCTGGAATGGTGGGGGAGAAAGAGTAAGGGCGGGAGTTCATATGGCCGTCAAGCTTGTTCCCTGGATGGGGGAATATGGGATTGTTATCTTACGTGGTTCTAATGGAGGTATGCTTGAAGATTCTCGTGTCTGGGGGTTCGAAATTTGGTCTGCGAGGTGTGCATAATAGATGGGCAGGCTTGTGATTTCCGTAGATCATCTGGTCGTGGGCAGCATTGGAGTTTGCTGCTTGAACCTTGCCTAATGATTTCTTCCGAGCTTGAGAGGAAGGCCTGTACAAGGGATGACATTCCAAAGACTTCATCAATGTCTTACGGTTCCATTCACGCAGAAAACAGCCTTCAGAGGCAGTAAAAAGTCGCTTGTCACGAAGCATGTAAAAGTGAAGTTCTTTTTCCAAAACTAATTCTGAGGACCACTTTCGCAATGTCTTACAAAAGTAGAGGTAAGCTTTCCACGAGCTCTAATGAAGATGCTGGCAGCGTTCTGAAGAGTGTTCCAAGATCTTCCTGTAGCCCTGATAACGAACGACATGCTTCCTCGTTTTTGTTCATTTCCATGACAAGGCCATAAATTCGCCGATATTGCCGAACCCTTACTTTGAGTCAAAGCTTAACAGCTGCTCCCACTGCTTGGAGTTGATGTTGCCTGTTGTCCGCTCGCTGACCTTCACTAGCTTGGCAACTGAGCCGTAGATGGTGGACTGGCTGTTCGCGTGAACGAGAAAAGAAAAAAAAAAAAAAGTTGACCCGGTGGGATCTAATGTTCTTCGGGAATCGGAACGATTGTGACAGGAGGCTCGTCCTTCAATGTGTCGACGCCGCTTCCTGGTACGGTAGCGTACGGACCGACGTAGAGGCCACTGTTCAAAGGCGCATAAGTGTTAATGACTAGCTGTGATTATTGGTTCTCAAGGGGACAATGACCATGGAACATACCTCAACGTCCTGTCTGTGACAGTCTGGGACTCAAAATCGAGGACATCCTTGTGTAGTATGTTGCAAGCGCGTGTGGCGCCCCAACATGGCCCATCCGGCCTGTCGCGCCATGGCATATCTTCCATAGGAACGGATCCACACAGGTGGCCTGTTAACTCCTTCTCGAATTCGCCCATGGTCTTCAAGGCCTCGATGATGACGCGATAGGTATTGGCGGCCGGAACTCCACCGGTTCCGTAGAGTAGGTCCAACCAGTCGCGACGTTTCCAAAGGTCAACGATCTCGACGGGAACACAGGGCTTCATCCAGGTGCCTGCAAAGTTACGAGCGCATCTATAGCGGGCGTACCAGCTTTTGCTCCACGCCTCTTCGAAGAGGCGTTCAATGTCGGTATTGCCGGCTTGGGAACTCATGTTTTGCCGCAGTTGGATTAAAAGTCTGGCAGAGACAGGTTGGTTAGGCTAGAAGTTGCAGGGCATGCCGCCATAAAGGAGAAAGTGTCCGAAACCGAGCAAAGAAAGAGTAAGAGGCCTTACCGATGTTCTTAGTCTTTAATCGCGTCAAATGTGTGAAACTAACCTTGGATAGGCGTCGATGAAAAGAAGCAACCAGAATCTTGGAGAAGATGCGAGCAGCTGAGCGTCGATGGGGAAGAAAAGTGCTGGGGGTTCGGTACAAGAATGGAATATGAAAGCGAAAGAGTGGAACGGTTGTTGCTGTGGCGAGGAGAAGAAGGAGAGAAAAATGTCCGGGTCCACGATATTTCACTACAATTGGAAGAAGTATCGTGGGTTGGCGAGCATGACTGATACATAGTTTATGTCTATAACAGCTAACGCAACGCCCATACACTGTCATGCGCACAATGCATATCTCAGCAATAAAAGTGTCGCTCAACTTATCTGTCATTGCATTGCATGACGCAGCACAGGTACGCTCGCACAGGTGCAGAGAGATCTCATGGGCTCTACATACACACAAGCCGTGCCTATGCTGAGATGCCAGGAGCCCAAAGGGGGCTGGGGCTCGCCTTGTGCCAATCGAGTCTCTGGGGTAACTGCATTGAATTGAGACCATGGCAAGCCCAGCTGCCTACAATTGCCTGGAATCCTCAGATCCTTATAATTGCGAGTGTGAGCGCGTGAATCCGTCCAGCGCACGCCCAAGACATGCCCATCAACGTGTACCGTAGAAACTCGGGAAATTGGCAAAAAGCTAATGCCTGAAAAACTTGGATATCAGGCAGGTTGCTGGCAGATATGTAACGCTCGAGTCCGAGCCTATGCTTTGGAACGCAGGCAAGATAGTGTTGGGCAGTATTGTAGAGCCTTCACTAACTGAGCGGACATATGTGCAGGAGTATACTGCTCCTTGTACTTACTGTCGGGCGCTCAAAGAGGGAAAGCTTTTTGCCAATTTCCCGAGTTTCTACGGTACGCAGACTTGGTTGGTAGCCTCTCTCTCGGATTCGGGCATGCGGTGTAGGCGCTCCACGATGACAAACACCAGACCTCTCTCTATGTTGCATCCATTTCAGGTGATCTTGGTTTTATCCAAGCACCAAGGCACTCCTCGGCGTGATTCTTCAACGTTCCATGACGCTTGCGCAGTGACAAGGCAGAGTGAGCCCAGCAGTTTTCCTCCTCCTCGTCTCTGAATCTGTGCCTGTCCGCTGGGTGACAGTAACTGGTCTTTTCTCCTGTCCCACCGCCATGAGGTCGTTCAGCGTGATCCTGGGTATGATGGAATTCACGCGTCTTTCATATCGTGAAAGATTCTCATCGAGGTGGTGAGTAGCTTCATGATTACTCGATGGGTCCTGTAAATGGGTTGGCCGGCCTAAAGATGATACGTGGACGGTGGACTGAATCTCTCCTATTATGTGATATTGCTGAATATATTCGAGGTAGAAATACGTCTTTGACGACACACTATCCGATGAAGGTCTATTCAGGCGTTCAGGCTCCGTCATCAAGATGAGCAGTCATGGTGGGCCTCCCAGAGGTCCTGCTGACCCTGAGCAAGTCGGCAGGCCACACCAACAGAGATTCAACATCTTTCACGAAAGGGCGTACCCAACAAGAAGATGGTCATAAGTAATAGGGCCTGGACAATCACAATGTTGATGAGGTCAAGCAGATCGAGATTGGCGAAGGCCTTTGCATGGTCATAATAAGTCTGCAGCACCGAGGCCTTGGCATTGGGACCGAGATGAGAGAACTTGCAACCTAAAGCGAAGATCTACCGTACAAATTGTTGGTGGTGTCAATTGCTTGCCGGCATCTTGTTCGGTAGAGATGACTCCCATGGCCGTTATCACTCTAGAAAGTTCAGATGCTTCGTTGAGCCGTTTGGCCGGTGAGAATACGGGCATGTGGCGTGAAGGTAATGGTGCTAGTGGTGGCAATGGAATGGCTGCTGGGCCCGGATTCAGACTAGGTGTTCGGTGATCGCGCCTAAGACTGGGATCGGGATCATTCTGAGACGGAGAGATTTATTGGACTTTGGCGCTGGGAATCCAGATGAGCGCAACAATCATAAACTGTCCAAAGACAAAGAGATGTCCGCTGTGGAGTCCCCAACTGACCTGCGCTGGTCGCTGGATCACCTGCAGTGAGTAGGTAGCCCGGGCGGATCCCGCGCGGTGCCGGTGTGGGGCTGGATGTTATCGACGGGTGTTGGGATCCCGCTCTCCACACAAAGGCGCTCAAGTCAAGGGTTCGTTTCATGAAGGGGTTTGAGGTATGCATAATTGCTAGCTTCGTGCGGAGTCTCCATGGTGTAGATGTTGTGCACCAGAGGCAAAGAGCGGCGTTGACAACATGAAGTCTAGCAGATGGGCTTCCCTCTGTCGCAGTGACTTTCATTCGCGCCAAGGTTCACAGGCCAGCGGGATCTTTCGTCGTTGCAGCTTTTCGGTGCAGCCATCTCCAGGAATTTGTTGCAAGATTACCTAATACTACACCTTTCGTCCCGCCTTCTGATCATGTTCTCGGTGACAGGGAAGGAGGTCGAGGTCAAAACTCGGGTCGCCGGGGTCCGTCGGGAAGGTGCCATGAGGTGAAGTCAAAAGTGGATCCTGCCAAGATTACGGTGGCCCAAGTGTGCCTTGGGTCGTTTATCCAAAAGTTCCAAAAACTTGAAGTCTAACCAGCTGCAAGCATTAGGCTTGCACTGGGGGGTGGTTTCCAAATGCTTGTGCTAAGATAACCTCGATAAGCCGTCTCCTGCAACGTCACCTCAACTCCCATTGACTCCCATTAACTCCCGTTGACTCCCATTGACTCCTATCAACTCTCAATAACTCCCATTAATTCCCATTAACTCCCATTGCTTCATTGCTTCATTACTTCATTGCTTCATTGCTTCCGGACTGGACGAGAAGGGTGACAATACAAATAGACCCTACAATTGGTTCTCCAAATTTTGGGTTTGGGGTAAGGTAACAATGCAAATGGACCCCGCTCTCCCCCCCCCCCCCCCCCCCCCCCGGGCCGGGGCCAAAAAGAAAGAAAAGAAAGAAAACGAAGAGAAGAAAAAGATAAAAAGAATAAAAAGAAAAGGAAAAGAAGAAGACGAAGGCGAAAAAGGGAAAGAGAAAAAAAAAAGTGGAGGGGGGGTAAAAAAAAGGAAGAAGAGAAAGAAGGAAGAGAGGCAAGAAAGAAGAGAGGAAGGAAGCTAGAAAGGTTGCAAGGTCTGGGCGTGAGAGCTGAATTTTGAAAGTGTGGTAGAGGCGTTGATATAAAATGGCCAACAGCTGGCTGCAGATGGGAGCTTGGACCAGTTTTATAAACGACCCAAGGCACACTTGGGCCACCGTACAAGATGCCTGCCAGGCCAACGGCTCTACCCCTCAAACCAATAAAATGAACGGCTTGAGCTTAACCAAACATTAATCAGCTCCCCAACCAACTTATGATATCAGTCAACAAAATCGTCCCTCTTTCGCAACTTCCGTTCTTTCATCTTTGCCGACGCCGTGTCGTATTTCACGGTGTGGTCTAAGAAGCGCGAGGTGCACCCGCTGCCGCCACAGACCGTGCACTGTCCAGATGGAGATATCACTCTCGATGCTGTTTTTCGTTGCAGTAGCACATTCGGGTTCCCAACCTTCCTCCGTCAACCACGACTTGTCCGTCCTGGTCGCACATAGCGGGAGAGACAGTTCAGGTATTGACCCATGACATGGCCTAGAACCTCATTGCGACGGGAACCCACGCTTTGAACGCTCGCCGGGATCGGGCCAGGGTTGTGGGGAGCTGCAGCTGTGATGACGGAACCTAGAGCGCACGACGGATTTTCTTTTCATATCTTGTTTATTCTTGAGGTTTCCTGCGTTAATAAGCATGGAGACGCTTTCCCCACTCATTGTGTTCATTTCGTGGCTGCCCTGTGTCGACAATCAAATGCCGGTGTCCGACACGGCGGGGAAGCCGTTCAGCTTTTACCACGACTGCCGACTGGTTCATTGCGACTGCCGACTGGTTCATTGCGACTGCCGCCACGTTCGATTACGAAATGCAACATCCTCACTTGATTGCGACCCCGAGAATACCACCTACCTACTACAGTGACCATTTTCGTTCAGCATTACCCAGCCTCAACAATTCAACAAAGCCCTGTACGACTTGTGTACAACAGAAGACTGGAACTCGCGACCCAGACACCGCTCCACAAGAGATATTTGGTTGCAGTACCACAAACGGTTAACGCTGGTCGTACACCGCCCTCCCTGTCCACTCAGCTGAACTCTAAACTGTTGGCGCGTTTTTGCAGTGGCTTTCCATTTCCCCGTAATTACCCCCATTTCGATAGTCGTGTACCAGTCAGCGGCGTAAAAAAGGAGAAGCCGTCGTAATTTTTCAGCATCCTGACGTTTCTTACGAAAATTACCGATGATCGTAAATAGCGATCGACCTCTGGGCGTAACATTGCCCCAGACTCGGAGCGGATTCGGAGCTTCCAAAAGTGATACAAGACCAACCAGTTTGTACGATCTAGGCCTAGCTTATTGATCTGCGTCAGGATGGTCGGCAAGTTCGCGACTTTACGGTCACCGTTTCAGATGATGATATAAAAGCTTGTTCCAACTTGGCAAGCTTGGCCATCTTCGCAGTCTTCACACACGACAGAACCGCACATTTCGGAACATGACTTCAAACACTCATGCTTCGAATCCCGGCAAGATGGGTGAGAGGCCCTCCATTGAGAAGATGGAGAGGACCGTCTCCAACAGCGAGTACCATCGCAACATGACGAGACGAATATTATGGAAGATGGACACAAGGTAGTTAATTCCGCCTGTTATCCATCTTTATGAATTTCTATGGGACATCGACATCATTAACCAACACAAGCACAGAGTCCTGCCTGTCCTTTCCCTCCTCTTTCTCTGCTCGTTCCTCGATCGAGCCAACGTCGGCAACGCCAGGATTATCGGTCTCGAAAAGGATCTTAACCTCTCCAATACCCAGTACACTCAGGGTCTGGCAGTCTTCTATGCCACATACATTGCGAGGTACACCACCGCCGCTTACAACCAACACAGGCCTATATTGGTTCATTACTAACGTTCCACCAGTGAACTTCCGAGCAATCTGCTCCTCAAGAAAGTTACGCCCAAGATCTGGCTGCCCCTTCTCACCATGGTCTGGGGCGTTATCACCATGTGCTTAGGGTTCGTAAAGAACGTTGGAAGCTTCATCGGCGTGCGAGCCCTGTTGGGCATCGCCGAGGGCGGCCTCTTCCCAGGGATTGTGCTCTATCTTTCCGGCCTATATACTCGCCAGGAGATGGCGCTGCGAATGGGTATCTTCTACACGGCTGCCTCTTTGTCGGGTGCATTCGGTGGTCTTTTAGCGCGGGGGCTTTCTGCTATTGGTCCACGTGGTGGGTTGGAGGGCTGGAGATGGATTTTCATCATCGAAGGGTTGATGGTGAGTTCAACCCCAAACACCTGTGCAAGCTGTGTGGAGGGCGAGACTAAAACTATGATGTCTTCAGACCATACTGGCCGGTCTAGTGGCATATCTCCTGCTTCCAACCAGTGTAACCACTGCTCCTTACCTGACCGAGGAGGAGAAGGAATACGCTGCGAGGAGGCTTCAAGGAGACACTGGCGCAGATACCGCGAATAGGACCAGGTAAGGCAGCGGACAAAACGTATGGGTAGTGATCCTCAGCTAACTGGTCTCGCCTTGCAGTCCCGTTTTGGAACGAGAGGAGAGGTTCAGGTGGTCTGAAGTTCGCCGTGGCGTCTTCAACCTTCAAGTTTGGCTAACAGCTACCGCGTATTTTTCCCTTGGGGCTGGGCTTTACAGCTTTGGTCTCTTTGTAGGTTTGCCGTGCGCTCCGCGCTTTGCATCTTTTCAAGACCAGGATTACTGACATACCTCAGCTCCCAACCATTCTCAACGATCTGAAGATCACATCCAACCCCAACCAGACCCAACTGTGGTCGGTTATCCCATACGCAGTTGCCACCCCAGTCACAGGTCCGTTCCGTAGAAATCCTTTTGGTTCATGTTCAACTGACAGCTGACACAAACGAGTAGTTCTCATTGCATTTGCCTCTGATCGCCTCAAACTCAGGGGCGTCATGATGCTCTTCACTCTTCCCATTGCCATCATTGGCTACGCCGTTATTGCCAATGTCGCCTCTGCCCATGTTCGCTTTGCTATGACATCCTTGATGGCGATCGGCATGTACAGCAGCGTACCATGCATTCTCGTTTGGAACACCAACAATTCTGCTGGACACTACAAGCGAGCTACCACTTCAGCTTTGCAACTTATCATTGGAAATGCGGGCGGTTTCGTGGCTAGTAAGTATTCGCATATACGGTATCTTATGATTCTTATCTGAGTTTTTCCACTGACCAAGGCTCATCTCAGCTTTTGTTTATCCCCGAAAGGATGCACCGTTGTATCACAGAGGGCACACGATCCTCCTTGGCCTGCTGGTATATGCTTGGTTTGCGTAAGTGCTGGTTGCGCGGTTGGGCAGGTAGAAGAGCACGCTTGCTAACGCTTTGCAGGGTCCTCGCAAATGTGCTTTGGTGCAACAAAATCAACAAGGACAAAGCCGCTGGGAAGTATGAGAAATACGATGGCTGTGGGGACGACAGAGACCCAGCTTTCAAGATGATCCTATGAAGCGCTTTCGTATCACCCTATCAGTACTAATAAATGAGTAATTCGTGCATTTTCAGGCGTAAAATCGATAATATGTATCGGTTTGCCAACAGACTGCGGTCAGTCACCATCCATTGAATGTAACCTGCAAGGGCAGACGCTTTTCCTGACCGTCATTCTGTTCTATACTTGACCTTTTCGTCCAGCCGGCCACTTCCTCTTCGCCACCAACCCCCAATAGATACGGCTTCTCCGTGCCCTTAGCGAAGATTTGCGACTGTGTTTCCCTGCTTCCATATCGTAGTTCTCTATCCGTGACGCCTGGAAACACACCCACCCGCCTGACACTGATCTCAACCTCGGCTCATACCTTCAAGATGTCATCACGCGCACTTATTACTTCTCCTTGCACCACTTCACCTCTGACATTGGCCGAGCCTACGCGGCAAAGCAAAACGGCCAAAATCCCTACACCATTCCCTTTCGCTCAGCGCCGCTGGTCACTCGGGAAGGCAGAGTACCAGTCAATACTTATCAGGAGGAGGCAGTGATTACCGTTTATGGCAAACGTGGTGGGGCCGTGGGGGTGCCCGCGAGGCATAACGAGTTGTTGGAGGCGGTGCAGAGGGTGCCGAGATGGAAAGAATGGAAGGGTTATGAAGGTCGCTGTTCGCAGGAGGATGTTTGCTGAGGGAGAGAGTGGACGGTAAGGAGGGACTTTCTGTTGAGACCCATAGGGGAAGAAGCTCAATCAAAAAAGATGGTAGGTAGGTAGAGAGAGATACACCAAAAAACTCGGGACAAGGCGTCATCGATAGAGGTTGTATGAAAACAGAAAAGAAAAAAAAACAAAAGATTGCGGTTTGTGTGGATCGAACACACGACCTTCAGATTCATGAGTGAAGTGGACTTCAGTCTGACGCTCTCCCAACTGAGCTAAACCCGCTTATTGGTGGAAAGATTGCCAAACAGTTACTTATGAGGCAAGTCGCGTTGATACAACAATCGTACGTAAACAAACCCCTTTTTTCACTGCTGCCGTATCGCGGGTAGTTAGGTTGCTTGTTGAAGCCGGGAGACCACATGCCACGCTCCAGATCTTCGATGTCCTCACTTGGTTTTTGCCGGATTATGTCGTTGCAGTATAAGAAAAGAACTTTAGCATCCGCAACTATTGTGTTAAAGTTCCGCGAATCTTCTTTTCTCCTCCAGTCTTTTGCTAAATGGGCTGGGGCTTTGATTAGCGTTAGGGATGCTGTTATATTCCACCAATTCCAGGCGACCCGAGCGCTTATAATATCACAAACGTAGCTCCATTTGCAAATTGAAATCCACCTGAAAGACGGAAGGCACACCCTTTTGAACAAACAACAAAGCATGGCCGGCGCACATCCCTCAAGTAGTCTATGCCTTTTGCTTGCTTGGTACTTACGTTGTCTCGTTTCGGAAACAGGCCGAATTGACCACTAACACATCAGCGCACTCCTGAGTATCGCAGGTCATTCTCAAACTTGAGAGAAGGACAAAGTAGGTGGTAGGTGAAGAAAAGTGAGGAAGTCGAAACCTCAAGCCTGTGCACAATTACCTATGTGACAGTGTAGCGCCCTGCATTGGGGAGGCTTCAGTGGGCTAGCACTAACGCTCGGAGTGGCATGGGATCCACATGGACCCGGGAGGACCAGGATGTGTAAGCGATAGTGCTGCCCCTGGATTTGGTGCCTTTAGCAGTTGCGCGCTAACAGCTCTGCATGGTGCAGTGCCTCGAAGCAGCCATCCTGGCAAACATTCGTCTGCCCGAAAATGAACTGCGATTGTACCGTAGCATGTGTAAAGCAGAACGGCAAAGGGCTATATAGTTGTAGCGAAACATGTACAGGCAAAATTGGAACGTAGATAAGAGGGTGGCAAAATAGGTGCATGTGTGTATTGGCTGGCACATCAAGTCTCCCACTGTCATCTACCTCAGGCTTCACAAGCTGTGATCCGGAGACTTGGTACCCGTAGGCTCGAGCTGTGTAAGACTGCTACACTCGTGTGCCTATAGGATGTAACAAAATGCCAGTTGAACGCACGGCAGTGCTCACCAGCAACCGAGATTCTTGGATGGTTCTTCTACTAGTTGGAAAGATTAACACCGAGCTTTGGAGTCTAACGTCCTGGCATGTCGCTTCGTCGAGATAATGGGGAGGGATTCGGAGAATGTCGTTGCCATAACATGTCGTAGCTTGTAGAACTCGCTGAGCGTGCCATCCTAGACACCAGTTTGTTAGCTTGAAGTACAAAGGCAAGAGTAGCAGAGAAAGAATACCTGTACCCAGATTCTCAGGTGCGATCCTCCACGCAACGGCCGTCCTTATCCTCCACCTCCTCATCTTCCCAACCACCTAGCTCAAAGCCGACACCATCGAAGCCCTCCCATCCCTCGTCCGTAGCTGCACCCACACAAGAAACCACATACATCCACCGTCTCTCGTCCTCGGGAAAGTCCACGCCTCCAGTAGCAACGCACAACCGCTCCGACTTGGCCGAGTTGACATCAACAATATACGCAATCACCCTCTCAACCTGCGAAACATGGCAAACAGCCGCATACGTTCCATCGCGACCCAACAGACTGACAAAGCTCTGGGGCCCAATGCGCAGCTTGTTCGACGGAGGCACGACGTTGCCTTGGTGGTTCTTCACCCAAACTTGTTGCGCAGGGAGCCAGACCACGGGCTCATCGGCGGCGGTTCCAGTGGCAGCAGGAACGGATGGGGAAGAGAATTTGTTGTCTCTGAGAAGGAAGCGACTGTATCGACGGCGCGAGGGAGGCGAGATGACGTAGCGGGAGCGGCCCGGTGGGATAGTTGGGAGGGGGTTTGTGGCGTGGGGTGAGGGAGCTTCGTAGCGGAGCAGGCGAGCGGCCATTCTGGACTTGATCTCGGGGGTTACGGTAATGTTAATGCCGATGTAGTTAACGCAGCCGTCGGCAAGGAAGCTGATGGAGGGGAGGGGCTCTCGGGCGGCTTCAGCCATATTGATGGCGGCCGACATTGGAATTCGTAGGCGAGATCGAATCGATGATTGATTGCGTTGCGTTGCCAGCCTTGTCTGGTTGTTTCCAGGCTTTAAATCGCGAGCAAAGGCAGAGGTGGTGGTTTAGATGCAGTTGCGTAGGTCGGCGTTGGTCGGTGAGAAAGTCGTGGGAGAGACATGCGGGACCAAGCCCAGTGAATGGGGTCATCGACCTGACGGTGTCGAAACATGCAACCTTGGATCCTGCAATGCAGGCCACCTTAGGGCGACGAGCCTGCAACACCTATGCCCGTACCTGTCCCGGCCGGATATCCGTTTGTTTTCTTCTCAAGCATGATGAACAATTACAGCAGATGAAAATACTTCAAAGTGATATTTAATCAGTGGCATCTCCACCATGTCCCCAATACTTTCTTTTCCATCCCGTTCTCCATCTCTTTAGAGTATCAACGAGACACAACCAATCATCCCTCGAGGCAATACTAGAATTTTACCCACACATCTACCCTTTCGCCGCCTAAAGTCCACAGCCACAATGGACGACTCGGACTCGGACTCGGACTCCTATATGTCTGACACGTCGATATTCGACTTTGACGAACATCGCGCTGGGCCCACCAGTAGCTCCAATACCACACCCTTCGCGCCCATGCTTATTCACGCAACGGAGGACGCACAAAAGCTCCAGAAAATGAGCTTGGAGCTTGCATCTGCAAGAATGAAAATTATGAAACTCAAGGCCGTTGGTCAAACCCAAGAGGCCGTGATTCAGAAGCTTAGAGCTACCCTTGAGGAGGAAAGAAAGAAAGAAAGAGGATAGCAACTGGCCAAGATGAGGCGCTACAGCAACACAAAGAAACCATACGGAGGTTGAGAGAGGAATATACAAAAGCAGTGACGAAAATTGACGAGAAAGAGCACGCCAACTCAGTCATGACTGCTCTCAGATTGGAGGTTGCGGGGTTGCGAACGTCCCTAGATTTGACTGAACAGCACCGCGATAAGGCTGTGAGCAACAACCTCGACCTTCAGCAGCGTCTGGAAGCAATAGAAGAGGACGTGTCTTGCATGAGTGAGCTACTGCAAGCTAACGAAGATTCTCAGGTGGTCTTTGGCGGCGCACCGACGCAAAATCGAAAAGCTATGCGGCGCAGAGAACAAGATGGCCCGTATCGAGAAGGTATTCAAGGAGTCATTCAAGAATGCCGGCACATCACTCATATCTATCAACGGCGTTTATGACTTGAAAGGGTCACTTCAGCTGTTACTTGAAAGGGACAAATCCAGGGCCAAGGAGCTTGACGATTCAAGAAACAATTGCTTGAGGCCAAAAATGCTAAACCACCCGAAGGAGGGAATCACGAAAGAGCAAAAAAGTGGTGGTGGATGTCTTTTGATTGGATGAAGATATAGAGATCTGGCGAGGAAAGAAGACAGAGTGGGCGGTCATTACTCCTGATTCTAAGTGGACAGGGGCATCATCGATCTGAAACGGAAGGCATAAGGGTAGTGCGTGGGATGGTCAATTGTGCCTTCCCTCTTCTTCCACACATCAAATCTAAGACTAGCACACCCACCAAAATCCAAGCCCTAACACAATTCCTCGCACACTCCAACTTTCTCACCATTCCATGAGTCCATTCAGCCAAAGGTCAGCAACCAAACCCAACCTTGAGGCCACAAATCATCTTACAATGTCCGCACAATCCCCCAAGCGCTCCACGCAGCCAATGCAGCCCGACCAGGCCCCAGCCTCACAAGCCCACGCTGACCAAGGCCCTGCCAAACGCAAGGCAATGGAACAACCTCAAGACGGCCGGCGTCCAGCACGACCCGGTACTCTTCCCTTCATGTGGAACCTACCTACCACACCTTCTCTCCCCATCTTCAACGCCGATTCGACTCCCGTCATGTCTGATGACGAGTATGAACACGAACTTGAGCTCGAGAACGACGAGATCATAGACGAACTTCAGGAGGCCCAGGAGCAGCTGCATGAAGCAAAGAAGAAGATTGCTGCCCTTGAGAAACGTTTGAGGACCTACCAAGTCATTGTTCTCCCGATGGACTACAAGACCACAGAAACTGCCGAGGAGTCTGAAAACGAAAAGAGTACACCTGAGCGTGAGGCGGAGGCTCTCAAGGCCATGTACGAAGAGAAAGAGGAGGACAACCACAAGGACGATGACGAGGACAAGATTGAGACCTTCCGTGCGGTCTTGAAGGATATCGAATGGGCAGTGGAGGAACATCACAGACTCGTGGATCAGGCCCTCAAGGAGATTGAGAGTGGGCGCACTGGACCGGCGGGCAGATGTGATGGCTACAAGCCAGGGCAACTTCCCCTGTATATATTGGACAAGTCTCAATGCACCCTTGGGGTCGATGTTTATGTGCTGAAGGACCTCTTTGAAGAGATTGCGGAGGAGGTAGGGCTTAGGGAGTAGTTTGTCATGCTATGGTCTGGCCTGTGTTCCTGGGAGAGGAGGTCTGCTGTTAGAGGCATCAAAACACCTCGACAAGCTGACATGCTTGTAGGTCACTCGTTCACAATTCTTATCTTTCCATGTAATTCGATTGATGTGGGAGGTGTATTTTACTGTAACTTAGAGACGCGATGTCAAATTTTGGAGAAACGCGAGTGTGTGTATCCCGCGACACGTTCCTTTCCTTCATACCAATTTCAGCTTGCGAAAATCCAAGCTCCAGCAACACCTTTCTCAGTTGATCCTCGGGTTCGAACGCCTATGCGATCTTCAAAGCCGGGCTAGCGCGACCATTTGCTCATTTTGTAAGTTCAAGTGAAGTAAACCAATTCCGCGTTTCACAATAACGGGATGGACAGCTTTACTGATGTGACACGCTCTCGACAGGTACAATCCTCCGTTGGTAAATCCACATCGCAATGGCGCGCAACGATCCTGCTATACAAGACGACACGCCGAACAACAGCAGCACTCAAATGCAACTTATATCTGCTTCAGCTGTGCCTACTCACCCTGCCCTTACCTCAATCCCGTTGCCGCACCTGGGCGACTTCATCAACAAGCTGGTTGATGACGCCTACAAGTTCCAGAACCTGAGTGTTGAACTTGATCAGACCAAGGAGAAGTTGCGCGAGGCGGAGAATAGGATTGCTGAGCTAGCGATCGACGACCAAACCATACAGGAAGATTTAAAAAACGTCAGAGAGCTTCTCGGCGTTGCCAGGGATGACGAAAGTTCTGCCAAGATCCAGCTGAGGGTTTACGAGGACTCGGTGAAGTCCCTCGAGGCTACTTTGAGAGGCATGGATTCTGCTTTACGAGACATGGGCACGACTTTGAACGGATCCATTCCCAGATCAAAGATCGCGAACTACCGATCCATCCTCGACAAGATTCACCAATGCCACATGGAGAACACGCTTGCTGTCAGTTCGATTCTCACTTATGACACAGAGAGGCGCAACAACCCTAGAGTTAACGAGCAGGTTAACAAATTGAACGAAGCGACTTGTGATATCACTTCCCACTTCAACGCCCTGTATGACGCTTTTGAGTCCGACCTCACGGAAGGCAGCATCTCCAGCGTTTAGCCACTGTCCATGGTCAGTTCAAAGTTAGCGGCATTTCCCTGGGTTCAAACTTTGATCAGGGTAAGTTTGATTGGGTTTACACTGTTTCTCTTCGTTTCACTAACCTGTGTATGTACGCGCAGAAACGGATTTGATCGTATGCGGACAATTCTTTCGACTATACGAACAGATCCTGAAGAAGCAAATAATGCTTTGTCCAGTGCTCGAGGTTCGTGACTTGGAATCGGGTTCGATTGCATACAGACCATGTATGATGGTAATCATATGTGACGGATGTGATGTCGGTTTATTGCAGGGATTCTAGGCACGAGAGGAGCGAGAGATGTCATCAAGAGGTCGAGGATAATTTGCAGGTTGACCTGTGATTGTCTAGAAGTCATGTGGGTAGGTAGTTGTTTGTTCCTGTGTCTTGGCTTGGACATGTTATGGTTACTTGGTTGGAGTTGGTTTTGACATTGCAAGCTGAGTCATTTCGATGGGATAGCGAAGATACAACGTTTCATGATTTGCCACATAATCGAGCTACCTATATCGGTAGGTTCCGTTGCCTTCTCTCAAGGTTCAGTTGGAAAGTAGAACCGAGTGAGAAGGTTCAGGTTGCGTTTCCGCTCCTTCCTTCTTGGTTCTATTTCGCCTCCTTTTTTTTTTTTTTTTTCTTTTGGGGGGGGGGGGGGGGGGGGGGGGGCGCCCTGCTTCAAGGTTTTGCTCATCCCACCATTACCCAAACTAACCTGAAATCCAAGCACCGCACTTACATAATGATGGCAGTGGAAGGCAGCACCTCCCAGATAATGGAAACTTCCATAACTTGACAAAGCTTCAGCGCACTCCAAGCCAAGATTGCGCGCATCCCACGTTTCAAGGTGTAAATTTGATTGCTTCAACCACAAACTACAGTACTACAAAACTTTGTATGTGAGAAGGTCTATGCTATGATTGTCTTATCGGTACGTGGTTTCACTTGGCTTGATACCCGGAATTGCATTCGCCGCACAAGCTTCTGCAAACACACGGCCACAACCAAGCCTTTGAAAATGATATAAATGGCAAGCTGGTCCCAGTTAGTAGAGGCCTGCTTGTAAATACTGTAGATTTTGCTTTACGTATACGAAGTCGAAATGTGGTCTGAAATGGTCCCCGACGTCTCAGGACGCAGGGTGCGCGGATGTTAGGCTCAGGGTGCGCTGAGGTTCTTTCGTAAATATCACTGAAACTGTTTTGTCATTTCACCCTCCTCCGAGTGTAATTTTCACAGGTTGACATGGACATGTTACTTAGTCATCTTACACCCTGAGGCACAACCTGCTGGGTCAATTTTCCCATTCACTGGGCTTTCCATTCACCGTGGCTCCCTTCCGGTACTTACCTTTTCGCCGCAGCCCTGGTTTCTCAGTCCTCTTCCCTCACCTCCACAGAACGAACCAAGCCCTTCTCTGTCGTCGGCTTCCCACCCCTGTCACGCGCAACACTTCAGAGCATCGCGACAAGCACGATCTAGGCTCCGCACTTTCCATTTCGAATTTTCGACAGTTACCAACCAACCCACCATGGAAGAGAATCCGGCCGACCCTTCCACTTCTCGGGCGGCGACCAAGCTTACCACTGAAAGCCCGTTGCTTCCTTCTCAACCTTTCCGTAACGGCACCGAGAATGACTTCCAGTCCTCCTCACTGCCCCACTTGGGTGACTTCATCACGAAGTTGATCGAGGACGCGTACAAACTCCAGAGCGCGAACGCAGAACTCGAGCGCACCAAACAACTCTTGCGGGAGGCCGAGGACAAGCTTGCTTCTTCCGAGGAGAGCAAATCTCATTTGATCACAGAGATTGACAGAACAAAGCAACAATTGCGTCGGGCTGAGAATGCGCTCAAGAGAGAACAGAAGATGACCGAGCGACTCGAAGCAGACAATGTGTCGCTCAAAGCTAATCTGCGCAACCACCAAGACTTGCTGAATGACACTGAGAGTCTTCGCATCAGGGCGAAAAACAAGCTGCGAGTAGTTGAGAGTCGCACAACCATTCTCGAGGCTGTTATCAGGAAGAAGAATGAGGCTTTGGAGCAAAAAGATGAGGAGATGCAGTTCAGGATTCACAGCTACAGAGACTACCTGAGGAAGATTGAAGGCCAGTTTCGAAAGACCTGGTCGATTATCCGCCTACTCGCTGCCTCCAACTTTTGTGGGGTGAAGGACGGTCTCATATCTGGTATCTTCAACAACCATGACGTGCTTGAAGAGGGATTAATATTGGCAGAGATCACGAGGGAGATGGATGGGGAGTTTGTCGAATTCGTCCGGGAATTCAGACGGGATCTTCGCCGCACCAGGGCCTCGGTCGGTTGTCTTGTTTGAGATGCTCTACACATGAGGTGAGTTAACACGTCTCTATAGCTCTTTCACTGTCAAAATCAGTGGTTACAGTAACTTACTTTACAGACCAACCACGATGTAGATATCGGCTTATTTGTTTGATGCATTCTTGTATGGATGTCGAGGCTCAAAATCTTTGTGGATGGTTATGGAGCGGTTTGTAGGATACCTTTCTGTCCTTGAGCTTCGCACAGCTTCGAAGTTGGCCTTGACCTACGCTTGCCGCTATAAATACCTAGTGGTAGTTTGGAGGGGCCGCTAGTTTTACCGGTTAGCGGAATAGGAGGACAGATTTCGAGGATTGGTAGGCTTGTGAGGTGTGAAAGAATTTTGATGCCATAGCTTATTGTGGAACATGTATGACTGGCAATAAAGGGTTCAAGACAGGGGCCTGAAATACTTTGTGTATTTCGAGGAGGGTATAAGCGGTAAAGCATCAAAAGGGGTGTTACAAGCCTCACGTCTTCAACCAAAATGGATTTGAGACGAGGACTCTCTGGGCCAGCCGCCAGCGGCACCGAGAGATGGTTATCACGAGCCATAGACTTTTCTTGCGCACGTCTAAAAGCAATCCAAGAACGAGGAGAAAACAGCGTCCCGCAAAGACTCGGGGCGTTGACTTTTAGGTTCCCAGGACATGGAAGTCAGGCATAATTTGTAAGCAAACTGCCCGAATATGTGCGCTTTATGCCCGCAAAAGAGAGGGGGGGGAGGGGGGGAAATAATGCTAACCTAAGGTACTGTAAATTCGATTTCTCCAATTATCTGCCTTTCCCTACGTGGAGATGTTCAGAATCACCGTCCTGCGTAGAATCTCTGCTGAGCATAAATGTTGCAGTATGCTGACAGATCATGCCTGATGTCTTGGGAACTTAGAAATCAACGCCCTGAAACTTTGCGGTGTATGTTCAAGCCACAGAGTATGCACGCTTCGCGGCATGTAGGCGATGTGCCCGGATTTCTGTACATTATTTTCCAGATTTCGGTCAACAAAATTTGCTCCTCTATTTCCCCTCCCTACCTAGGTACTTATCTGCTCTCTCTCTTCTTAGTCGATTCTCTCTTTTCCCTTTCTCTTTTGTCCTTTTCACTGTTTTTCATTCACCGGACAATCATCGTCTCCAAATACCAACCACAAAGCTCGTCAGATCTCGTGTACAATTCAAGTCAGGCACGCCGCAGCTCAACCCACTCATTTTCTTCCCATCGGACGGCATTCCTCCGACAAGCAGTAGGTATTTCATTTGCCCGCACCATCCTCTTGTTGAATGTGTTGAACAATCGATCCACATATGGATAACTTACTCGCTCTCGTTTCACATCTTGTATCTATATATTCTCTTACTCTCGCACTCTCCTTCTTTTCTTCTCTTTCTTCTTCTTTAATCAATAAGTTCACCACCACACTCGCTTACCCTCGTGATGTCTCGCTTCACTTCAACACCTCTCACAGCCCAGCCACGAACTCACGAGGGTGTCGTTTACAGATCGATATAGCATGCAACTTACGCCTCCCAGCGATACGAACGCTCACGTAGCCGGCACCTCGAGCGAGCAAAAAACCGATCCGATGTCGGCAGAGGCAAACGCACCTAAGATGGACAACACCATGTTGACAGCGGAGAACGAGAAGTTGAAAGCGGAGTTGGAAGGCGTCAAGCAAGAGCTGCGTACGGCACAGATCAAGGCGGAAATGGAAGAGAAGGCAAGGGAGGAAGAAGCCGAAAAGCTGCAAAAGGCAAACGAGAGCCTCGAGGCTGCCCAGGGAAAGATTTGTTCGGTCAATGAAGCCAACAACGACATGGTTTTGGCCTTCCATACCACTGGATACCAGCTGCACAAGGCGACCGAGGAGGCCATTTCTGCTCAGCGCGAACGGGATGCTCTCCAAAAGGAGCTCGAGGGCATCAAATTTGTACGAGACGCCCTCAAATCGGAGCTCCGGACGAAGGAGCGTGAGTTGTGCAAGAGCCGGGCAGAAATGTCTCTTCAGGGCGAGTGCCTCGAAACTACCAAGGAGCGATTGCTTGCGGTGGAAAACATGCTGCACAATTCCCGGAAAACGAGTACCACTGTGACTTCCGAGCTTGAGTTCACCAAGCAGATACTTAAAGGCGCAAACGATGAGATTTGTGCTCGCGCATCTGCACAGGCTGCTCTACAAACAGAGCTCGAGGACACGAAGCACAAGCTGCACTTGGCAGTGAAGGAGAAGGCGTCCAGCGAAACGGAGAGGACGCTTCTGGATTCATCGCTCGCGATGACCAAGCTGCATTTGAGCAGGGTAGATGCTTTACTTGCTGCTTGTGTGTCAGAGAACAATGTCCTGAAAAGTTTTCTTTCGGGTCATTCCGCCACCATCGAAACCGCAGTCTCCCACATTTTCGACAAGATGGCTGCCCTCGACCATTCTATCGCAGGAAGATTGTCTGCTTTCGAGAACTCGGTCACCTCT
Organism: Neurospora intermedia; assembly: GCA_037102815.1. Taxonomy (NCBI): domain Eukaryota; kingdom Fungi; phylum Ascomycota; class Sordariomycetes; order Sordariales; family Sordariaceae; genus Neurospora; species Neurospora intermedia. The sequence continues at coordinate 2,956,419 of BTPP01000007.1, forward strand.
ACCATGGGCGAGCTACACAGCGGAGTTCAGAGCAACGTGGAGCTGGTCGAGGGGCTCAAGCTTCAGTTGAGCGAAGCAAAGCTGCCGGCTGGTGTTCTTGAGGCCACCACGGCTACGGCTGAAGATAGCAAACAGTGCGCTGAGAGCAGCTCCATGGATATTATAGATGAACCAACACCCATGCCAGCATCTCTCAAGCTGCGGTTGCGAGAGATAGTAGAGGAGATCAAGCGTCTCACGCAGGCGGGTAGCGTCGCTGAAGATCCCGATGCCGCTGATCCGGAGATTAGTTGTGAAGTCAACGAGATATTTGGTGACTATTTGACCCACGTCGTGGAGCAAATGGTCAAGGAGGAGAAAGCAGTCCAGGAGGCCATTCGTAAGGCTAGGGAGAGGATTATCAAACACCAAGACTGGTTGTACAGGTTCCGTAAGGTGATTGGGCAAGATGAAAGCTTTTTCGATGAATTGACGCATCATGGGTTGCGTTTTAAGTGTTGGAAGCGGTGCGAATCTTTGATCAAGATTCTTTTCGAAGTGGAAGAGCAGTATGATGGTGTTATAGATCACTTGGATACAATACTGGAAGAATGTGACGAGATGGTAGAGGGCCGTGAAGCTGCGCTGGAGCTATGAAAGCTAGAATCAGGGTTGAGGTTTGGATCAATGACTGGCTTGGCATGGTAGGAGGGTGATGTGATGTATATGACTGGTAATCAACCACATCTTTCCCATGGCACAGAGCAAATCTTGGTTACAGCTATTCGGGAGATGAATCGAAACGGAAGTGGAAGTTTTGTTCAACGGCGGGTGAGAAAGGTGGCAATCGACAGGGGCAGTTAGGCTCTGCAGTAGTGCTGTAACTGGCGTGTTCCGGCTGCGCAGATAGGGCACGCCTTCCCTAAACTTCTTTCCAATTTGCAGTCACCTTCCCTGATCGATTCGCGTGGGACCATCCCTTTTCCTTTTTTTCTTTTCTTTCTTTTCTCTTTCTTGAAAGAGGGGAGCTCGCTACTACACATCTCATTCCCTCGGGCGGCGGAGGTAGGTAGAGCGCTGAGGATCGGAGGTCAGTTCCTGTCTGTTTCCCCAACTCTGCTGTCCATTTTGTAGATGTCAAGTAGGCTACCCCTATCTTGTGCATTGCCGAATCCACAAATGTAAACAATCACCAAGTGCATCTCGTTCATTGTGTCACACACTCACAGTGGTCCTCCAGCTCCTGAGTCTCGAACATTATATTTGACCCTTAGTTACTATAGTAGAACTACAACATGACGTTTGATGATACTTTAAATACTATCTACCCCTTGCATACCAAAGGAAGACTGACATCGATCTAATCCCTCCAAACCCAGGTATCAAGCCTTGTGTTACACTTACATAGCTACCATAGAAGCTACTTCCCACAGAAGAACCAAGTATGAAAAATGAGGTAGGCCTGCTTCGGTGCGACGTTTTGCACAACTTTCCACGCTGACCCGTCCGTGCCCGGGTATAGTGGAAGAATGGTCACCGAGAGTTTCCCATCTCTCTGCCAGAGAATCTTTGGTCTGAACACAAACATCATCCGTCTCAAGTCAGCAAGTTTTCAAGGAGAGCCATGCATTTCCTTCACGATACACCTCTACCGTACGGCTAGAGTTTTTCATCATGCCCCACAGCAACTCTGCAGCATTCAAAGGGATAGAAAAGAAACTTACGGAAGTCTGACACCCTCTTGACCAGTAAACACCGTGGCGATCGCACCCTCAGAGCCCGCCGCTCCCACCGACGTCCAAAGATCCTCCTGCTGATTCCACCCCATGCGCTTGTACGACAGTAGCTCCGTGTACCGGGCGTTGAGGATAGCGATATGAGCGAACTGGGTGTTCGGCGGACTGCCCGCGGCCATCGGCTGGTGCACGACTACCCTACACACCTTGTCTTCTGGGCTGGCGCCGTCATTGGAGTCGACGCCGGCTTCGCACCAGGGGCAAAAGCGCTCGCCGATGGAGGACCAGTCGTTCCAGTTGGCGTCTGCCCGGATGTTCAGGATCTGAGAGTTATTGTTGGCCTGAGAGTTGCCTGTGCCTGGAGTAGGAATGGACTTGGAAGAGGTGCCACCTGGACCGGGGAGAATATTGGGTGCTGGGGAGGCCTGGGCGGGGTAGTTGCCGGTGAAGAGAAAGATGAAGAAGAAGGGAAGGAGCGATGCCAACATTATGGCTGTGAGGAATTGATAGAGGTAAGTTGGGAAGGAACGAATAAAGTTGGTTGACTCGCTGAAATCCTGGATGAAGAAAGTGAACCGGTGCCGAAAACAAACAAGTTGTTTGCAAGTCCACCAGGGCTCCGCGGGCGGGGGGCATTGATGGTTTGTATTTTCTCGTTCCCTCTCATGTCCAGTAGATTGATGCAAGTAAATTAACCTTGTGGCACGTATTATCGGCATGGTTCTTTGACGATTGTGACGTATACAAAGATTCTCAACCCCCCTCCTGCACCAGCATCCTGACAAGAAAGGCAGTCTTTTGTCCCCGATCCCACCGAACGACAAAGCCTGATTACAACTTTACTCACACGATGTGATTACCAACGCACAGTAGAGCTCGAAATCAGAGGTTATCCGCTCTAATAATAGCACACACGGTCAAATTGTGTTGTTGCTCTAAATCAATTCCTCCTGTGACCTCACCAACTCACCCTCATAACACCCTCGCACAATAGAATACAGCCTTTTTTCCGCACCACAATCACGGAAAGTCAGTCCCGCCAATGATATCCAGCGTATTTACACAACAGTTGAACTTCTTCCTATACACCACCCACTCCCCGCCCGGCGCTACGCCCTTGGCCCCTGCATAAGTCGCCCATCCATTGGGAAACTTATCCGAGAACAACTGCGGAGGAGTATAATTTTCGTCAGAACGAACAGAGTAGCTGAACGATGGACTACATATCATATGTTCAATTTTGACCATTAGCATCTCCTTTTGCAAGCTTGAACGTTGATCTCTATACGGTCCAGTGTTGATTCATCCGCCAAGTGGCAGAAGATAGAAGACCAAGAAAAAAAAAAAGATGTAGAGAAAGACTCACGGCCTCAATGATCCATCCCCCCCTTGCTGCTCCTCTCTCCCGCCCATGTGAAAAGTCGCCACCCCCGGCGCGCACCTCGTCGGCCTCGTCGGCAAGTCCACCGACATGCCGTAGCCCATCCGGCTGTAGGAAAGAAGCTCGGTGAAGTTGTTGTTCATGATGGCGACGTGGATCGCCGGCTTTTGCAGCGGTGAGGGTCCCGGTCCAGGGCGGTCGGAAATGGGCTGGTGAACGAAGGCGTGGCAGAACGAGTCGAACTTGAACTCTGGAAGACCGGCCATGCTGTCTGGGACCGACCAGTAGCACCAAGGACAGAAGCGGTCGGAGACGAAAGATTGGGCGTTTGCGTAGCGGGCGGGGAGGAGAAGGAGGGAAAAGAGGATAGTGAGGAGGTACATTCTTGTTTTCGAGGAAAGTCCTGTAGATAGTGCTTGTTGTGAGGTATGTACAGATACTGGCAGAGGCTATAGTGATGAAGAGCTTGGTGTATTCGACGAGGAGGTTTGTGAAACAGTGAAAGTTGATGGTGTCCGGTTCAAACATCAACTTTTTAGAGCTCTGGAAAGTATCTACTGACCAGCGCGAACCTTTAAGAGACAAAGAATGGGGTTAACAATCGTCTGAAAGAGAGGAAGTAGTCGAGTGATCTCCCCAGCAGCCCTAGGTGCCAGGTGCTGTACACAAAGAGAACGCTCATTAATAGACTAATAACAATGGAGGTTTTACTCACAGTTATCCAACTACGCTTTTAAACGAGGAGTCAACCACCTTCAGCACCGAAGTATTTTCTGTCAAAAAGAAGAATTGCAAAATTCTCCTCCAAAAAGAAATCGTGATTTTCGGACATATTTGAATCAAGACTATAAAACAAGAAATGACAAAAAGTTTGCGGTTTGTGTGGATCGAACACACGACCTTCAGATTTATGAGTGAAGTGGACTTCAGTCTGACGCTCTCCCAACTGAGCTAAACCCGCTTGATGTTTGTCTTTGTAAATATACTCCCTATTAGTGGGGCATGGGATGCACGTTCCCAAATGCCAACATCAACGCCATGATTTCTTTGTGATGACTTTGTCGATTATGAACCGTGGGGTGTCTATCGAGTGAGGCTTCAAGAAGGTAAAAACTCTTCCTGTCTTGTAATGGAAATATGAAGTTTGCAGAAAACTGAGAGCGACTGGCGTGAAATTCTAACCCGTTGTTGCCATCTCCCAAAACCTCATGTGCACTCACTTCCTCGGATTATTCGGGTTATTTACAGCATAGTGATAAACTCCATTATGCCTCTCCCACCAGCTTGGCCTATGAAACGCCACTGGCCTCGTCAGCTCGCTCGTGCAGTGACTATTGATATTCCTCCTCCTCTTATTCTCCTGGCACTTGCACCTGCATCCCGTCCCTCCCTCCGACGGCAGTGTCATCTTGCCCATGTCACGCAGCGCCTTGTTGCCGAGAAGTTGCTGGTCCATCGGTGCATTTCCCGGACACTGCCACAGCGTGTCATGCTCGTAGCCAATATCCGAAAAGTGATGAATCTTCTCGGGCGGGAGAAGCATGTGCACGGCGAGCGTGTGTACCGGCGCATCGCCCCAGCGCTCCGAGTAGAAGCCACCTTTGCTGTCCAGGTAGCGGAAGTAATCCTGGTACTCGCGGCCGCGGAAGAAGTCCAGATTGGCGATCTCAAAGTTGCTCCAGTAGTGGCACATGTTCCACTTGTTGCCGGCGTTGTCGTGCTCCCGTACCCGAAACAAGCCGAGAAACCAACGGACGGGCGCGGGGAACCACATCACTTGTAACAAGGCGTTCCAGGCGGGCGTCCGGGGAATACCCTTTTCGATTCGGTAGTCGTCGGTGGTCCTGAATAGGGACGGGCAGGTGTCGCCCACCTCCCAGAGCGCTATCGTCCAGCCGTAGACCTTGTTGTGACGAGCCATCTCCACAAAAGGGTCGTATGTGAGGGCACAGCTGTAGCGTACACTTGGCTCGAGGCGCCAGTACCACTTGTACGTCCTCAGGGCTTTGAGATTGTAGAACTCGCTGTTTGCGAAAAAAAAAAAAAAAACATCCGGGTTAGCATGTGGACCTATCACACGAAACGCATCGGGAGACGTACCCAGAGTAAAACCGACACATGTGATGATAACTCTCCATGTCACCATAGCCCACACCTCGTTCACCCTGCTTCTTCATCTGCAGTTGGGCCTTTGCCTTTTCCTTATCATTCATTCCCTCGGGAAACCCCCACTTTCCCTTCTCGATGACCTCGAACCTGACCTCAGTCCCATTGCTCACAGCCCTGCTTAGAACATCCTTGAATTCCTCTGACCACGGAGCGTCGTTCAGGAACATGATCGGGTAGTGAAACCACCGGTTGAACTGCCGTTCGATATTCGCCACTGTTGCTTTTGCACCTTCGATCTCGCTATTCCGCGCCAACATGACAAAAGTGGCGTTCTCGCGCGGCTGCGCGGCGGTAACCGACGGGTCCAGACATCCTGTCGCGAACGGCTGGTCGAGATCCTGATGAGGGCGCGCAACGCGCGTGCGGTAGAGATGAGTTGGCAGATCGATAAGGTATAGGACAAGGAGCGGTAATGCGATTTTGAGAAGGAGCTTGGTGCGGCGTCCATTGCGCCCCGAGCGCCGAAGTCGTCGAAATTGCAACATGAGGATCTGTCCTACTCGCGCCGGCAGGTCAAACGCGAGACGCAGCGTGCCCAGCCGGGAAGATGTGCGGTGGTGGTAACCCATCTTTCAATTTGGAAGGTGAGATGACAGATGACCCAGTGTCTACCGTGTGGCTCTGTGAGCTTGGCTACCGCATCTTCACACAAATACAAACATTAAAGATCGCCAGATGATGCAGGTTGGTGGTAGCGCAGGGTGGCATTTACACAGTAAGACGATGATCAACTCTGCTGCCTACACAGGAGCAAGGGTACAGCCGCACAAATAGAATAAGCAACAGGTTTTTTTCTGTGCCGTACGTCCATAATGGAAATTTCCTAGTTGATAGGTAGCGCTGTTTTCTTTTTGACTCATAGCTTGACGAAACGTTGAAGCGCGAGAACAAAGAAAAACAAAGAGAAGGGAACCAACAATCCTACCTCTAGGTACGCAACCAAACTTTATGTCAATTGCCACTGAGCGTTGACGGGTTAGGTAGGTAGTGAAATCCTTTGGGTTGGTGATGACTGACAACCAAGGGGGCACACTACCTACCGAGGTACTATACTACGATGCTACAGTGATTTCAAGTTGTCCTAGCTTGACTGTGTAGGGCCGTAAGCCGTTGCTGGCCAATGAAAAGCTCAGGTGCTGCAGTGATGACCGCCGACGCCTACAAAGGGACGTTCCGGCTGTTTTGTCCAAAGTTGTTGAGGCAGGAGAACGCTAAGACGCGGTGATTGTGAGCTTGTTTGTACCCAGTAAACAAGTACAGAGCGAAGAACCGCAAATTCTGAGGACAGTCACGACAGTGTAGACAATACGTTGCCTTCCACCGGTGCACGTGAAAGGGGTACGTACAGCCAACCGAATCAGGAAAATTTGGGGATGCCAGCTAGAACGCAATGGAGACAGGAAGTACACATGCACTTGCATATGTAGGTACCTAACGACATCACGTTCTTCGAATGCAAAGGATCTTGCACACTTTGATACAAAGTCAAAGCCTCCGCAAACTTATAACACATCGGTCGTGGTCACAAAGCCAGCGAATGACGGCGCATACAAGTATGTAAGCGGTGGACGCCGTGCTCCGGGAGCGGTGCCTGAAAATCAAAGGGTCACCGCCGGCGCTGGCCAACGGCTTTAGCCCCCCACGGCCCCATACTTTTCCGACATCCACACCGGACGCTCTCGGAGACCTTGTTGGTCCGGGAGTCTGCCAAGCCGGCTTGTTACGTGAGAGAAACTCGTTCTCCTCCGACAGCCGCCATCACGCTACCAACCGGTGGGACCGGCCACATACCCGTGCCAGTGATGTTTCATGTTCGATGTTTTCCAGAATCCAGAGAAGTCTTGAGAAAACCGAGAAGCCTCTCCGCCATTCCAGAGTCCAGCCACCCTGCCCACCCCGCCCCGGCGATTTGCAAAAGTTTTTTTTTCTTGCGTGGAATCCCTGTTGAGCCCGCTTTGTCCTCCACCCGGCTCCTCCACTTAAGGGCCAGATACCGCCACTTCTTGTTCGCAGTGACTGAAACTGAAGAACGTACATTCTTTCAATTAGGAAAAGAGCACCGTCTTTTCGTTGCCCTCGTCCCTGAACGAGCAGGAGACAGCCCTGACCAACCCTCCCGACCTTGGAAGCTATCTTTCGAGACTCGAGATAATCTGTCGCCAAATAGAGAAAAACCCCGGATAAATGACCCTAGGTCGAGCTCCTAATGCAGAGGACAGCTGCCTAAAAAACCATCAGCAGCCCCCCGCGGGCGAGTCATTGTCAACATTCCCGACCTTTATCGATTCCAGCGACCAGGAAAAGGGCGGATCGTTCGTCTCAAACCGTGAAGCCAACTCAGACGGACGGAACTCGGGACCGGAATCCGACACCATCCAAGACCTCAGCGACAGCCCTGATGATGAGGGCGTCAAGTGCGAGTCCGGCCTTGCCCGGCAGCCATCTGCGGCAACCACCGTAATCGACTTTCCCGAAGGTGGCCTGCAGGGCTGGCTGGTAGTGTTTGGGTCCTTTTGTGCCATGATATCGGTGTTTGGACTCATCAACTCTGCGGCCGTCTTTGAATCATACTTTTCGACACATCAGCTTGTCAACCACAGCGCATCCGAGATCGGTTGGATCTTTTCGCTCTACCTCTTTATCGTCTTTTTTGTGGGCATCCAAGTCGGCCCCATTTTCGATCGGCATGGAGCGCGCCTCCTGGTCGCCGTGGGTAGTCTGCTGGTTGTCCTCAGCTTGATGTTGTTGAGCCTCAGCAAGAGTAAGTCCTTGCCACGCTTCCGCCCCTGTTTGTGGATGGCATATGGTGCTAACGACGGACACAGCTTATTATCAAATCATGCTGACATACTCTGTGCTCGGTGGCTTGGGCGGTGCCCTTCTCAACTGCCCTGCGTACGGATCGATCACACACTTCTTCCACGTGCGCCGTGGCCTGGCAACCGGTGTTGCTACCATTTCCGGCGGCATTGGCGGTATCGTGTTCCCCATCATGTTGCGATATACCCTCCCCTCGATTGGGTTCCCCTGGAGTTGCCGCATCCTTGGCTTCATTATGCTCGGCCTCGCCGTGCCCGCCAACCTCTTTATCAAGACTCGTCTGAAGCCCAAGATCAGCCAAGACAAACCCAAGATCTCGTCACTTTTGCCCGACTTTTCCGGATTCCGAGACCTTCGCTATGCCTTTTCGGCGATCGGCATCTTCTTTATGGAGTGGGGGCTGTTCATGCCCTTGACGTACATTGTCTCGTACGCAGCGGCGCATGGCCAGGATGCAACCGAGAGCTACCTTCTCCTGTCGTACCTTAACGCCGGGTCTGTGTTGGGCCGTGTGCTCCCCGGTCTCTTTGCTGATCGCATCGGACGGTTCAATGTGGTCATTATCACCATCTCGCTGTGTGTGATTCTTGTGTTGGCCATGTGGCTTCCGGCAGCCATGTCCAAGTCGGTGCTGATCGGATACGCTGTTCTCTTTGGATTTGCCAGCGGAAGCAACCTCGGCCTGGTACCCGTGTGCCTTGGACAGTTGTGCGACGCTCGCCAATTCGGTCGGTACTACTCGACGGCCATGATGGTGGCCAGTTTCGGTACGCTCAGCAGTGTACCCATTGGCGGCGCCCTGTTGGAGATGGGCTCTGCTGAGACGGGCTGGCGAGCCGTCATCATATTCTCGGGCCTTTCGTACTTTGTCGCCCTGGCGTGTTATACGTCCGCCCGCGTTCTCGCTGTCGGCTTCAACCCGCGGGTCAAGTTCTAGCCATGTGTTGGATATTGGATATAGAGAAAAAGTAATTGGATAGCTAGATAATGTTAATGCGGAATGATCAACGGCGCAGATAGTTCTCTTTTTTGCAATCAGTGAAAGTGTCGAGAAAGAAGGTAGATGAGAGGAAGAGGATGGGAAATGGAAAAGAGAGCCCAGGTTATGGACGGTAGAGGTACCTCTATGTACCCGGACATCATTTGGATTTGCGATTCACCCCCCTCCCCTTCCCCCCACCCCCCCAAACGTTGTTGTCTCAGCCCACTGTTCCGCTAAACCCCACCGAATGCGTAGGGCTCAGGTACCCGCGACGCCCAAATCGCGGGGTAATTTCTCAGCAGACCCCGCCGCCGACCAGAAAATTTCAACGCCACCCGCGACATTCCGTCGCAAGTCTTCGTCGCCAGTGACGCGGGACGAAAACAAAATTGAAACATCTCCCCAGCAACAAACAACAGTTACAAGTCAACAGCCAGCCATCCTCTTCGTTTCACAACAGTATAGCTGCGCTCGACATACAATGGTTGGCGAACTAAACGCGGCACCGGTTCTGTCCACACCGGAAGATCACCTATTCGAATACGCAGTGGTCCCGACCGATGACCAGACCAAAGCGAAATCAGATGATGAACTCCGCGACATCTACGAAATCACAAGGACAGCGAAGGAAGTTGGAGAGGGAGGGTGGAGGAGAATTGGCCTACAGTTTCCCGACCATATGCTTTCCGATGCCCCCAGAGTTGTCCAACTCCTAGAAGCAGAGCTTGCTGCTCTCCCACAACCGACGGCGACAGCCTGCCCCGAGCCCTCCACCACGAACAACGGACAATGCGGTCGCGATGACCAACAAACCGGTACAGGGTGTGGATGTGGTAAACAAGCTCCTGCCCCAGTGGAATCACAGCCCAAGGCCCGTCGGGTATACGTCCTCGCCGATACCTCGTACAGCGCCTGCTGCGTCGACGAGATTGCCGCCGAACACGTTAACGCTGATGTCGTTGTCCACTACGGCCGCTCGTGCCTCTCGCCTACTTCCCGTCTTCCCGTAATCTACGTCTTTACCAAGCACATCCTTGACCGCGATGCTGCCCTCGCCGACTTCGAAAAGGAGTACCCAGATAAAGAGGCCAAGGTGGTCCTCATGGCCGACGTTACCTACCAAGTTCACGTCCTGTCATTACTGTCCGAACTCCAAAGCCGTGGCTACGTCAACTTGCTAGCCACCGAGATTGTTCACAACCCCATGGGCAGGATACCAAACAGAAAAGTCGTGGACGTCCAAGGCATAGAGGTGGAAATCAGCCATGGCAGCGAAACCTCGACGGGCCTGGATCTCCGAGATTACTCCATTTTCCACATCTCCCAACCGCCAACCGCGCTCCTCCTCGCCCTGTGCTCCAGAGTTAAGAACCTCTACATTTTCCAGACCTCTTCTGACAGCTCCTCGCTGTACTCCGCTCAGCGCCTCCTTGGTCGCCGTTATGCCCGCCTCCTCTCCCTGACGACAGCTGGCATTATTGGCATACTTGTCAACACCCTCTCCGTTTCCAACTACCTTTCCTCTATCGATAGCATCCGCAAGCAAATCGCTGCTGCCGGGAAGAAAAGTTACACAATGGTAGTTGGAAAACTCAATCCAGCCAAGCTTGCCAATTTTGCTGAAATTGACGGCTGGGTCGTGGTCGGCTGCTGGGAGAGTTCTCTCATTGAGGATGATGCTGGCTTCTACAAGCCTGTCATCACGCCCTTTGAGCTTGAGCTCGCCCTCGCCAGTGACGACGAAAGAGTTTGGACCGGCGAGTGGTGGGGTGGCATCGAAGCTGTCAAGCCACCAATCGACGAAAAGCCCAAGGAGAAGAAGTCCGAGGACAATGAGAACAACGAGACGCAAGATACAGCCGATGCCGAGCAAGTCTCTGGTGATGGCGAATTGGACAGCGAGGAGGAGTCGGCACCACCCGAGTTTGACTGGAGGACAGGAAAACTTGTCAGCCATAGTAGGCCTATGCGCATGGCCGCGCCGAAACCCAAGAGTGCAAAGAAGGTGGATTCGACTGAAAAGCCAGATGCGCCGCCACGGTCAAGCGCCTTGACCCTTAGATCCAAAGCCCAGGAGTTGGCATCAGTCAACGGCGTCGTTAGCCCCGGTGCAGAGTATCTTCGTACTCAGCGGACATGGGTCGGTTTGGGCACCGATTTCGACGAGGAGGCCAGCATGACGATTGAAGAGGGCAGAGGCGGAGTGGCTAGAGGCTACACGGTTGGCGGAGAAGGAGAGAAGCACTTGATGTCCTGAAAAAGAGGACGTTTGATCTAGGTAGCCGCGATTGGACACGAATATTGGTAGGAGTGAAACCCACAGAACAGCGAATGGATTGGAAAGACTTTGGACTCACGAGCACAATGTTGGGACCACGGACACGACTCAGTTATTGGGTTTCTTCGCCACTTGGGACCTATCTGCTTTCATTTTTTACCATCATCGACGGGATTACCACTGTAACCACCGCGACCACCACGCCTGAATTCGGTCAATTCTCGACAAACGTTAGCAATGAGCCGGCGGTTCCCTTACAGGTGCCTCAAGCCTTCGCTCCCACTGGATTTCGACACATGGGCACACAAGCAACCTGGTGGACGATCAACCGTGTCATCCGTGGACCTTCTAGCCTTATACGGCGGGGGCGGTGTCGCCTCCCTCGTCTCCAATCGGTGCGCCTCCATGTCGTACTCTTCCTGCTGTCTTCCTTCTCGATGTTGCTGCGGCTGTTCTTGTCGCATTTCTTCCTGCATATAAGCCATGGCATAAGCTCCATCCAGTGGTGTTCCCGTTGTCGGCGGTACCCTGATTCTCACGCGAGTGTCTGTCTGTGGCCAGTTCCGATACAACGGACGGTCAGGACCAGCATGACGCAGCCATCCTGAAGTTGTTTGAACCACTTCCCTTCCCTCCCTGCCTCGCACTTTGCTCCTGGTGCTAGATCCAGGGCTGCCACCGTACGGAAGGTAGTGGGGGGAGCGCGGGTAAGGGAGGTGGTTGTGCTCTCTTCTCACGCCGCTGGGTCCTATGAAGGTGGGGAGTGGGGATTGGGGTCCGAGCTCATTGTTCTTCTTATCTCGAAAGCAGCATTGCCAGATGGTCGAGCCCAGAATGGCAATGGCAAGGGTGCTGAAAAGAATCAACATGGGGATCTTGAACTTCTGATAGAAGCCATCTGCCGGGATGCCTGCCGGTCCGGTGTCGTCGGCGAGGGTGGAGTTGGCCTGGGAAAGTTAACAGCACGATCTCACAATGAATAATGACTTGTGAGAAAATGATGCAGGATCTGGTTAGGTCGATACTCACCATGCCTTGTGCCTTGCTGCCGACGTCTTCAGCTTCTGGTTGGATGCGTAAAGATATCCAAGGTTGTGAACTCGGACAGTTGTGGATGATGACAATTCCTTTTCATGAAATGGCGACTTTTGCTTTGCGTGCGTCCACGTTTCCAGGAATAAGTTAAAAGAAAAGCCAACACCAGACAAACAAGGAAAACGTCCTTTCCATCAGGGAATACAAATCGAGAATCAAATTTCCGTGCGTCACTTCGACGACCGACACCAAATGGCCAACAATATACCTGATAAGACAGCCAAAATTGCAGCTTCCTATTGTTCATGGTCGCGAAATGTGGAAGCAGTGATCAGATGAACCAACCAACGCCTGGGAAATGAGCATGGCGCAGTGAGGAAGTTCGGATGAGAACCCTCGTGGCCTCCTTTCGGTCCCTTTTCTCCTTTACTGGTATTATACCTCTTGTCTCTGACCTCTGGCCCCGAAGTTGCTCATATTGTTCCAGCCTACCGGTACCAGACACCCACCAAGTCGTGTGTTCGCACCGCCATACCTCCCAGTTAGGGTGTATCGACGCATCAACGCATCGATGCATCAACAGCCTCGGCCCGTTCCGCCACTACTCCTCGAACTACCCCATAACCGCTTTTCAATCTCCACCACCTCTTGACTCCACGGTCATGGCCTCATCTTGTTAACACGTAATTGACCGGGTGCGCCGGACCTTCATTATCTTTGCCCTACCCTGCTTATGTCCTTTGTTCCGGGCACGCTGAACACCGGCACTTCCGCCGCTCTTGGTGATATCGTCCCCAATATCTGCACTTGGGGCAGCCCTTACTTTGCGTCCCTCTTCTAGGTGCGCAGGTGATGGTTTCCACATGTGCCAGGTCACCCTCTCACCACCACCGTCGAGGAGAAAGATGAAGCCGAGTATACTGCAGAGGCAACCCATTTCTTCTGCGATTTGACGGTCTGATCGGTGATGCAGTTTCAGTGCACTGGGAACGTGATAGTCGTGATTACCGGACTTGAGGGAACGATGGAAAGTTAGTGATTCGACGGTTTGGTTGAGAGACAGTGACCCGTCGGCAGACGATGGTGAGGCAGACGTGAGTGTTCGTTCTACGGTCAATCCTCCGTACCCTATACCTGGATAAACTGTAAGTGGCTGTTCATTCAACTCGTCAATCAAGTGTTGAGCTGAACATCTTATAGCTGCGTGTCAACAAATTCATGGCCCCATTGCTTCTAATGCTGCCATTCCATGATCAAACAGCGTACAATGAGCGCGATCTCTAGTCAATGACCTTTTCACTTCTGGGGATTTTTCTACCAGTCGTGTGTGAACGGTGTCGCAAGTGACAATACAAGGACCCAGGGTCAACAAGGAGACGCAAACGCTCATCGTTGGGCAGACTTCACCTCCCAACGGCTGGTGCTGGGAGTTTAAAGAAGGGAATTGCTCATTAAACACTAGCAATGCGATGAAATGGCCGAGGTTTCTTCTCGACCTTTCCGAAGGATACCATGATCACTTGGCGATCATCACGTTCGTTCAACGGAAACCTACTATCTTTCCTCCACGCACCCATATTCTCGACTAGCCCGAAGTGTTCCAACAGCAACACCCCTTTTCTAGTGTACACTAAGAATGTAGCACTGACAGGGTTTATAAAATTCTGTTCCATATCCAACGGCTTTATACGTCAAAGCGGCGATATCAGTGCAACCTGGAGGTGACATCGGCGCTTTCAAGGTATGATGACTTTGGAAAAAGCTACCGAGCGGACTTTCGAACTTGGTTTTAGCATTATTCCAAGTTTGCTGGATTTTCCCGCTGTGGTCGAAACAAAACATTTGCTTGCGTGTACCTGAAATATGGGTGCGTGAAGGAAAACATATTGGTGCAGGTAGAGGTAAGTTTTCCCTTTGTTTATCGTTGGGTGGCGATGTTGACGGGTGTTGCAGTGTACCTGTTATTGCTAAACCCCCCCTTTTGCCCTCTAGGTGGCCAAGACCGCTAACCGCTAACGGCTTTATGCAACACTGACGGCCCAGACTTTGCATTGACATCCAGATGGGACCTTACAATAATGACCCCTGTTAATGCAAGCCCCCCCTGTTGCAAAAACAGAGAACCTGACCCATTAGATGCAAACGATTTCAGCCGCCCGTATTCCCGGTTCTGTTATGTAAGAGAAAGAAAGCCCCCTTCTGCGAAGAATTCGAGCAGTGACGGAACTAGTTGCGTTGACAGGTGTAGTGTACACCTCCTCGGCAACGAGCCGACAGGCATCCAACTTCCCAAACAACGGGGAAAGGGTATCTCAAACAACCACGTTTTATCCAGTCACATTCGTTTTAGTACACGCGAGGATGGCAACGGTTGCCGTTAACTGTCACACGGACCCACCGACATGAGACTGGGCGAGTTGCGGGTTCGCTCGTCCCAAGTCGCTACCCCTACCTACAATGTCACCTGACTAGTACGAGCCCGGGTATCAAAAGATGCAAAATGCCATATATCGGGCCCAAATATGGCCCATGCAGGATAACGTCAGTGAAACCCCAAGGAGTTACATACCACCCTCTACTCCAGGCTTCCTCGTTTTCACCATCCCCAAAACTGTAAACCAACCCTGTCTATATGTCAACGAGATCCCTGCAGTGCCCCTGAGCCTCAACCGTTTTGGATCTACCTCGCCTGTGAATAAGCTTTTACGAAGCCGAGTCGATCTAGGATTGACCGGAAAGACATGCCGCAGGATGAACAAGAAACATCGGCCGTGTGTTCTACGATCAGAGTGTGCACACAGTTCCACTTGGGCGCCCCCTGAACTCCTCACTTGGAGTTCCAAGATGAAGTATATAGAGTCTGTTGATTCCCCCTCATGAATGTCAATATTCTTTCACACAACAGCTCTCTATCCAGTGTGTTCCAGCAATCGTTTCTCTCTTCACTTCTTTCTTTCTTCGCAGCAGGCTGCACCCCATCTTATCTAGTTCACTCAGTGTTTGTTTACCAAAGTCCTTCTCTTTACGATACTCTTTTTTTTTTTCGACTATCTTTCAAGATGCGTTTCTCTACTACCTTCCCGCTGGCGGCTTTCGTTGCTCTTGCCAAGGCACATGGTGTGATTTTGGCCGCTCAGGGCGAGTCTGGTTCGCCTCCATCTGTCGGATTCGGAGGTATGTGCTATCCATCCACCCATCAAGTGCTGTGTGTTCAAGTCCAACTAACTAACCTCTCAAAGTCAACCCTGAAATCGCCCGCAACTGCACCACCATCAACCCCTGCCAGCTTGACTCAGTCATCATGCGCGATGCCGAGATCAAGGCAAACCTGGTCAACAACTGCGGTCGTACGCAGCTTACAGGCAACATCGACATTGCCGAGAACACCGAGGCCGCGCTGGCTGAGGGCGCCGTAACCAAGGTCAAGGCGGGCAGCAAGATCACCGTGACAATCCACCAGGTCAACGCCGATGGCGCCGGTCCCTATGTCTGCGACTTGGACGAGACCTCCAACTCGGGCAAGATCAGCCAGAACCTGACTGTCACCAACAACGTGCCCGGAGCCAACGGCATCTCGCAGAACAAGATCCAGGAGTTCAACTTCACCGTGACGATGCCGGATAACTTCCACTGCACTGGCGGTATGTTACTCTCACTCCTCTTTTTGTTCACCATGAACCGATACTAACATCTGTCCTCCCACACAGCCTCCACCGGCAACATCTGCACTGTCCGTTGCCGCAACAACGCCGTCGCCGGTCCCTTCGGTGGCTGCTTCGCTGTCCAACAGACCGACGTCAAGCCGACCCTCAACACACCCGACAACATCCAGACCTTCAAGAACATCAAGGACATTGAGGACGAGCGCTTGATCAGCGTGGCCACCCTGCCGATTGCCGCCGAAGCCAACCGCAAGGCCGGCTCCAGCGAAGCGCAGCAGAACGCCGCCGCCGTCAGCGCCATTCTTGCCGCCGGCTTTGTGAGCAAGTCTGCCCCCGTTCTGACCCCTACCGTCGTGCTGGGTGGTGGTGCTGCTGCCGCTCCTACTGCTACCGGTGCTGCTGGCAATGGTAACGGTAACAATGCCGGTGCCGGTAATGGCAAGAACCGTGGTGGCAATGGTGGCAACAAGAACAACGGCGGAAACAACGCTGGCAACAATGCTGCTGGTCAAAAGGGAAAGAACAGGGGCACCCAAGGCCAGGGCCAGAACAACCAGTTCCAGAACAACCAGAAGCAGGGCCAGTTCGGCCAGAACCAGAAGCAGAGGCAAGGCCAGAACTAAATGGCTATAAGGTGGAGGACAAAATCATCAAAATTGGACTCGACTAGATTCTCATTCATCAAAAGGGGAACTAGAAAGAGGTCGTGTAAGACCACCAGAGCCAAGAGGAACGGCAAAAGAAAAGGAAGGGGGGTAGTAGTAGACATTTGAGAGAGAGAAAGAGTTCGAAAGAAGCGTTGTACGAGACAAATTAGGACGGACGGCGGGGAACTTGGCTGGAACTGGGTCCTAGTTCGTTTAATTTCAAACCACGATTGCTGCATTCTTCTATGCTGGAACATTAAAATACGTGATTTGTAGTTGTTGTTGTTGTGCGCGAGTGAGTGAGTGAGTGAGTTGGGGTGTTGCATTACGGAGGCGAGCGACAAGTTAGGTTTTTGTAGTCCTCTGGTTTATGGCGGTGCTGTTCTTTCGGGTGAATAAGTGAGGCCGGGATGGCGCGTCCGGGTCCGGATCTGGATTAAGTGTGTCCGTCCCTCTGCCGACTACATAGAATAGTAAACGCAAACACTTGACCTCGATCAACGAAGAATTGTTATACATTGGAAGAAAGTCTGACATTATTTTTTTCCCCAAGATGTTTGTCATATTCTTAAGTACACTATAGCTCGCATGGCTAGGTGACCATCAATGTCTGGTACCCCAGCCAGCGGATACGGCTTTGCAGATAGCATTGTATTTAAACCCGCACTTGACTTCGGGTTTTCACCTGCTATGCTACATGACCATACATAACCTCATCATAGTTCTTGATCATAAAAGCACTTGCGATCTGACCCTGCTTTCTGGTCGCGGTAGGAAATGAGGGTGAGGTAACTGAAGAGAAAACCTATTTAGTCAGATAAGAGTACCCGCGTTGATAGCAGATTTCGAGCTTCGGTCCTCCTTTTAACGTCCAAAGAGGACACGAGCGGGGTTCATTACCTTTGGGACACCAGCGTGCTTGGGGTGAAATCACTTGGAGGGCTGAATGGTACCCGATGCCCAGATTCTTTGATTGCATGTCCCGATAATGGAAGCTAGGGAGTTTAAAGTATATGCTGGAACATCGTTATCATTATTTGTCCGTGGTCTTGTGTCCGTTATGAGAGTATCTGCCTATCTACTTATTACCAGAACAAGTTTTGTTGCTTCCCTCCTTTTAGTAATTTTCAACCCTGCTAAACATGTTCTGTCCTGTGTGGCGATGCCACAGCCGAGACGTCCAGTGCAGTCCCGTCTTTTCCAGTTCTATCGTTAGGGATCTTGTCCTGTGTTGTCCAAATTAAAGTCAACTCTTCCCTTCCAGCCCTCCTCCCATTTTTTCCCTTCCGGGGTATCATATTAATTAGCGCAGTTCTTCCATCCTATCATATTCGATCCATACTACCTAGGCTTGCGCCCCCCATTTCTTTCTTCCTTTCTTCTCACTTCATAGTATTCTTCCTCTTTCCACTCCCCATCCTCTCCAACAGTCCCAAATCCCACCATCCCTCCACCATCATCCCCCAAACCGTCTTTCTCCTCTTGGGCGGATTTGTTGGCATCTGCAGATGTGGCGGCGGCGACTGGCTGTTCGGGCCTAAGCCCTCAACGGGAGTTCCCAACGCCACACTATTATCCGTTCCTGCGCTATTAACGACATGCGCAAACTGCGAAGGCGAGCTAGGATGCACGATAATTGGCGGCGGAACCTCCTTCCTCTTGCAACCCCTACGAGCCATGAACGAGCCGAGCCCTCTCAGGCTGAGCGGGGACAGCGGGGATCGCGGCGGCGCGGCGCGCTTATATTCTTGCGGGGAGATGTTGTTGGTGGGCCAGTAACCAGAGGGGGAGACGACGGGAAACTCGGTGATGATGGTGAGTGGTGGATGGAGAGTGGCTCTTCCGGCTCCTACTTGGCCGTGGTTGTGGTGACCGTAAGTAGCGTGAGTAGCGGAGGGGACAGCCAATGTGAGGTTGTTGGTGCTGGTACTGCGGAATGCTGGGTCGGCAACGGGGAGAGGCAGCAGAGCCTGGGGGGCGCGGGACATGATGGGCGAGATGCCGTCGATGATGGTCCGCTCTTGTGTGGCGTCGATGGGTGAGCCGGGGATCGTGGGCATGATGCCTAGCCCGACGCGACCACCGTTGCAGCAGTGGCGGACGGGCGGCGGGGGCGCTAGACCACCGCTGATGCGGAGTTGGCGCTCGGGGCTCGCTCCCCGACTGAGGGTAGAGGAGGCGTCGGAGTCGATACTGGACCTGGAACCGGAAAGACTGCGACGGTTCTGTGGCAGACCGGCTCTTGCGCGGATGGTGGGGACCGGAATGTCTTGAGGATCACTGTCGTATTGTTGTTGGTTGTCGCTGCGGCGAGCGCCGCCGGTGATACGCATGGGCGCCAACGGGGGAGGAGGGAACTGTGGTGGAGCAGTGGTGGTGGTTTTGTGGCCATAAAGGGACACGTCCGACTCTGACTCCGACCCGTACAAGTAGTAGTTCTTCTCGCGAACCCCCCAGCCAGCGCCCGCGCGCCCCTAACCCTCAATGTCCTTTCTGCTGCCGACAACAGCCGTCTCGCGACTGACGCGACGCCAGAGGCCAACGCAGACGATGCTGCTGAAGGCAAAGAGCACGCATAGAGCGATGGAAAGGCCCCAGATGGCCTTGGTCTCGAAGCAGGTCGGTTGGTCCATGTGCACAAAGGTGAAGTATAGGCCATCGTCATGCGTCGTTTCTTGGGACTTGATGGTGAATGGGACAGATGTCCAGAAGTTGTTGGCGTCAGGATCCTGGGGCATGAGAGCGCACTGGAGATGGGAAAGGGGCTTGCCGAGTAGTGAGGCGACGACGATGAAGGCGATCAGCAGTAAGCCGTCAAGAATTCCACTGAGGAGATATGGGAGCATGGCATCGTAGTAGAGGACGTAGGAGATAACGACATAGATGACAGCAATGACGGCCTATTATTAGGTACATGTTAGTATTTCGTGCTCTCGAAAAGTGCAAGGAATTCGAACCATACCACTACCAGAGTACCAAGAAGCTCTGAAGGAGATCCCAGCGACTTTGTAGAGAACTCATCAATGAAGTTCGCGCTCAAGCCGATCGCCGCGATCAGAGCAGCGAACTGCAGTGCCCTCATAACCAAAAATGTCAGGCCCAAAGCGCCCAGTCTGGGGGCTTGAAAGCCCATGCCGGCTGTATGTGAGTTGAAGTCTGTGATGATTTCTAGTGATGGTCGCTTCTTGTGTGCCGTTCGAAGAGGGAAATGGGGCTTGATCGGGATCGGTGCCGTCGGGGGAGGCGGGAACTTTGTGTTGACAGTGGGCAACATTGTAGGTTTGTTGGGGGTGATGATAATAAAGGAAAGAACCGTTTCTCGTTAAAGGGACAGATTTGCTTGGAAAATGCTCGCCAGCAGATCAACTGTTGACAAAAAGAGGATGAAATAACTGAGACTCGTTGATGGCGTTGATGCTTGGTGATAATTTGTCGTCACAAGGAAATTGATTCAGACCGAGATTCTTCCAAAATGCCGAGATGAATGCCCAAGACCCAAAAGGAAATAATAGATGGAAAGGAAACCCAAAGGAAAAACCGAATAAGAAAAAGGAAAAAAGACACAAGGAAAAAGGTGTGACTTGAGAGAGGTTCAAAGTGATGTGGTGTGGAAGACCAACAAGTAACAACAAAGATGAAGTTGAAGATGGCCGTCCATCTTATGTATGCCAACAAGCTCAAGTTCGTTCTAGACATGGCGACTATCCATTTTCCCCATGCCTGTCTGTATCTTGCATCCGTTCCCGATCGGCCATCGAACATGGTCATCATCATCGTATTGGACCATCCACGATCCCGGCTCTCGAAACAAGCGCGCCTAGGCTGATCGGCAAAATGATAGGTCGCCCCATGGGTGGTGAGGTGAGTCGGACAGGTGAAAGTCAAAAAAAAGGGTGGGATTGAGGGAGATCTTTCCAACCTCTCTTTTGTTTTCCACTTCCCTTGTCCCCTCGTTGCTATTTTGATTGCGACGACGACGAGGTTCCTGGACGCGGGAGCTAGCGATGGGTGGATAGTCAAGGTTTAGCGGGACTCAGTAGGCGCTGGTGTAACCAATCAGAGAACCAGCCACAGGGGGGGTTAGGGCTAGAGTCAGGACTTGAACATGGGTTAGGCCGGGGTTAAGGGTTCCACACAATATCCACAGCGGACACTAACAGCTGCTAAACCGTCCAGCGCCTCAGCCAGCCAATCGATCTTGGCCAATTCTCTTTTTCCTCGACGTCGACTTTTCTCTTCCTTCTTCTTCTTCAACATGCGACAAGGTCGAGCAACATGCCACGGCATCCACCGCCCTCTGCAATTTCCCATCCATTGGCTCTCGAAGAAGCAGAGACGCGACCGCGGATTGAACAGGCGGAATGAAACGGATCACCACCGCTATGCGCCGTCATGGAGAGAGTTTCTCGACTCGTCGCCGGCCCACACTTGAGGCGACGACGCCATCTCGACATGCAAGGGCACGAACCATGCGGACCCGGACATGGGCCACCACCACTACGTACTCACTCTATGGCTCCGATTTGGCGCTGCAATGGAACTCTGACCACCCGCGAGGAAAAAGAACATCAGCAGGAGGAAACACGGAAATAAAATCACTTTACAGTTGTATACGTACAAGATTGTTCACCCCTGGTCGGCTCAACTAATATTATCTTCTATGTACGTCCGACTCTTCAATCTCAAAATCTTTGCTTAGACCATCGGCCAAAAACAACAAGTGTTGCAAGTCCAAAGGTCGATGAAGGGAAAGTAAGAAAAAAGGGAGAAGAGATTACGTATTACCAAGACCAACAACAGCGACCATACCTATATACACCCATATTTGGCCACATTCAATCCATTATATCCATCTTGGGAAAACACCGCTCTACCACTTCATCTTCACCTCTCTTGCCTTGACGCCACTCCTGAGACCAGAGTCGTCCTTGGGGAACGGCGCATTGTCAGGGAAGTACGCCCTCCACGCGTCACAGTTGTCGTTAAAGGCCTTCTTATCTGCAGGGCTGATACTGTTCCTGAGGTCCTGCGCCCGCTCCAGGAACTGGTTCGACAGACCCCCCGACACGTGCCAGGCAATGTGGCAGTGCATCAGCCACGAGCCGGGATTGTCGGTGCGGAACGCGATGAGCAGCCAGCCCTTGGCCGGGAGCATGGCCGTGTCGCGCCGCGTGGGGTTGTTGCCATTCAAGCGAGCCATGTCCACGGCCGGGTCAAACACGTAGCGCGTCTGGCTGATGGCGGTCACGTCGGGCGACCGACCGAGGATGAGAAAGTCGTGGCCGTGCAGGTGGATGGGATGCGGCAGGCTAAAGGCACCATCGGGGTCGTTCTCGATGAGCCAGTACTTCCACTGGTTGACGCCGTCGACCTGCACAATGTTGTCGGACTGCGAGTAGTTGGTGTTGCCCGTCATCACGTACTCCAGCACCGGCTTGTTCCAGTTGATGTTGATGGCCGTTCCATTGACCCGCCAGACGAACCCGTCGAGCGTGATGGGGATCGTGTTGCCAGTGTTGAGTGCGATGCTGTTGGTGTTCAGGCTGCGCTGCAGGACGGGCTTCAGGTCGTTGAGGTCCAGGCATTGGTGGTCGACCGGCGCAACGCCCTGGTTGGTCGGCAGTGCCTTAGGCGCGCCCTGGTACCGGAAAATGGCGGCCGGGTAGTGGTTGTCCGAATCACCGCACAGCTTGCTCCCACCAAACGTCACATTGAACCAGTAGTTTCCAACGGCCTGGTTGGCGTCGATGATGACATCGTAGCGCTGGCCGACGCCGAGAAACAGGCTGTCGACCTTGTAGGGCTGTACGGGAACCAGATCCGCCGAGATGATGGTCATGGAGTGATTCACCAGCGACAGTTGGAAGTGGTTCTCGACCGAGGTGTTGATGAGCCGCAGCCGATGCTTCTTGCCCTTGGTGAGCGACACGGTAGCATACTGGCCAGCGCCTGTGGTCGGATGCTTGGCGAAGCCGTTGAAGAGCACATTGTTGCTCGGCGGAGGGCCGGCACGCTGTGTGAGCAGCACGAGACGATCGGCGGTGTCGTAATAGTAGTCCGTGAGCGGGAAAGGGCCGAGGTCGACGTCGTAGTTGGCCGAGGCCGGTCCGTTGATAACAATGGGCCCAACAATGCCATTGCCGTACTGCGCTGAGAAATGCGAGTGGTACCACGACGTCCCGTACTGGGTGGCCCGCCAGCGGTACACTTTGCTGCCGCCTCTGGGTGGGATGGGGCACTCGGTCACGCCGTTGACGCCGTCCTGGATGTTGGAGTTGCGCTGGTGCATTCCATGCCAGTGGATCGAGGTGCCGTTCGACTTCAGTTTGTTGATGACGGTGATCTCAATATAGTCGCCCCAATCAGCCTGAATGGTAGGTCCAATGATGTTGTCGTTGACCATCATGACCTTATCCTTTATGACACCATCAGGGCCAAGCCAGTTATCAGTCTCGGTGAGGGTGAGTTTGTACTAGATGAGCGTCAGTCATTTCGTTCTCTGCACCGGTAATATGGAGCCTTTACTTACCCGTCTGGTCTTGCCGGTATTAGGAGTTCCGAGTTCATAGTCGGTGTTGATGTTGAATCCTGGAGACCAACACTGCCGGTTGGTCGGGGAGTTGCAACCACCGCCTCCGCCACCTCCATAACGTTCGGCTTGGGAGTCCTGTCTCTTATCAACGGGAGTGAGGAGATTCACTCCCTCGGTGCCAGGTGCAGGAGCACCGAGAACAAGTGAAGGGGCAAGAAGGCCCGCAACGAAGGCGGCAATGCCCAAGAATTTCATGGTGATAATGAAGATTCCCGCAAGTGGAAGTGATGAAGGAAGTCAACGAGGGCTTGGATTGACGTGAGATGAGTGATTGAGGAAGGGACGAGGGAATATAAATCCCAAAAGAAAGGTATGTGATGCTTTGGACTTCACCTCCGAGTCTGGAGATGATGGCCTGATATAATGATGAAGAACGAATCGAAAGACATCAGGAATGGAGAGATCTGGAACCACTTTATACACGTTGAACAAGCAGATGAGTACCACTACCTTCTTGCCCTTGCATGTTGAGGCGTTGTGGAGCATCCAGAGGTCTTGGTGGTCATCGAATCGCAAAGTGGATGGCGGCTTACCACCTCGTGCCTCGTGGAGTACCAGGTCCCTTCGTATCGGTGAGGCTGAGCTGACTCGTCTGAGTCTCTTTTTCTTTTCCGAAATGGGACTTGATATTGGATGTATGGATGGATGGATGTGTGTGGGTGGATGGATGGTTCCTGACAGCTTGCTAGGTATACTCTGCTGTGCTTGTACTGTGTCCAGGCAACCGCCTGGCATGATTACTTCGCCGTTTTTCCATCTCACTGACAGGATTGTGGAATCTTTCGGGATGTTGGAAGCTTAGCTGGGAATGGTGATTCACCTTCAGCACTGCCGAGGCCACTGTGAGGCCATGAGACTGTGCTTACAATATCGCCTCGCCCCTGTTCACGGATGCGGATGACTGACACTTGACAGTGGCGGCACGCCGGCGGCATCAAACATTGACGGCAGTTGTTCCCTGTGAACTGGTTGAACCGCTGACATGTCGCCGAAGCTTCGACTGTCGAGTTATTCCGTCTCCTCACCGTGGTGATAGAGGGAGGCGTGAGAGAGAAATCTGAAGACCATTCGTGTGCAAGAACGACGCTGTACACTGACACTTGCAAACGACGTTAGTTGCCTTAACATTGCCATTATGGCCGGGATAGATGAATTTGGTTTTAGACGGCACGTCGACGAGAGAAGGGAAGGTGAGAAAAAGCGAGAAAGCATTTCGTCGTCACCAGTATATCGACGACCCCTCAAGGTATGTGGTATGGAGTCGTATTGTGAGATTCGGCGATGAATCATCTCGGGATGAAATGCACTTACCTCACGGTGTTACCGTAGCTGGAAGCCCCACCACCAAGCGAGCTGTAAACCCCAGCCATAAATCCCAAAGGGGACATGCTTCTGCATTGGTTGGTACGTAGATATTGGCGATATGTTGGCGTGTGAACATACTTCTCAGCGCTGAAGATCAAGCCTCCGGGTATCGTGGAGACAACAAGACAGAGCATACACCAAACAAATCTCCACTAGCTGGTAGACATAGTAGACAGCTCGGTTCATGGTGGTGGGTAAAGAAGTCCGGCTCGCTTCGCTTCGCACGCTCAGTCGCGCGTGAAGATGAGGTGGACTGGGTGAGCTGAGATCTCGTGGCTGACAGTAACTCGAAGAATAGGTAGGTACAGGCAAGTAGAGGAGAGGTAAGATGTGTGTGTGTAGGGCGTGACGCCACAGCCGACTTCTTACCTACTTTCAATGGTCATGTGTATTGTAATAACGGAAGGCAGCGAAGGGGTCGGTCGCCCGACCGGAATGGAGGCCAGTCAGAAGTGAGTGAGTACCTCTGTTGACGAGAAGAAGAAGAAGAAGAAGAAGAAGAAGGCAATGGGAGTTGTGGTTGGTGTCAATAAGTTGGTGGTGAGTGGATCAATGTCCTTCTGATAGTTTCTCTTTGCGGTATTGACTGAATAACAGTTTTACTGCTGTTGGTACATAGCCCTCGGTGATAGGTACCTGCCATCGCCTCAAGCCCGAGGGAACAAGAGAATCGGAATGTATCGATCGTCCACGTGTGTATGTGAAAAGAAAAGATAGATCACACCGCACGAGAACTATTGACTTGACCTAGCGTGGCTGAGGAGTCCCGGAAGGGTATCATGATATGTTCTGATGTTCGGGGACGACTCTTCCACTTTAGGCAGCGTGTGTCGACGGTTGTTGGAATTGGCAAGAGGCGGGAAATGTCAGGCCTTCCGGACCAAAGATGGTTGTCATTACCAATTCTGATCCGAGAAAGAGACCAGTGACCACTGGCCATGACGACGAGAGGACCCGGGGGTTCGGTGTACATGTAAGCATGGCGTTGCATACATATTTGTTAGAGGTAGGTTGGGTTGTCTGTCTGTCTGTCTATCTGTCTGCCATTTGTGCATCTGACGGGATCTGGGTGAAGGACAGTGTCTGCAACTTGCAGAGTTGGACCCGGTATGTTGAAGTCTCGACTCGTACCTTACACACTTCCGTATGGCGTAGGCTAAGCGCTTTGCGCCTTGGTGTTTCCGACAATTAGGGATGGTTACTGACAAGAGCACAATGAAAAGCGGCGTGGAAAGCTGGAGGTCAAAAACCCGAAGGGGACCATGTTTTCTATGCCCCTCCGTCCTTGGCAGGGGAAATCATGGCAATAGCCAATGCCTTTTCCATGGACGATGTAAGTTGGAAGTTCTCAACCTGTTGCACGAACCCTTCAGGAAAGAGGAAGGGCAAAAAAAGCAGCATAGCACTGCGCCCTCCAGTCCAGTTTCGAGGCGTATCCTTCCACACCAGCATCTTGCTTCCATGACGACGGAAGGGCGGGAGAATCGGATTGGCAGGTTGGCTCGGCATTGGCGTTTGGCAGCTGACTTTTTTTTTCTTCTCTCTCCTAGGGGTTTGAGTCTTCGTATAAGCCAAGCTCGGAATAATCCTTTCTTTTTCAGACACGAACCGACGTCGGCGCCGAATTTCCGCTCTCTTTTCTTTTTCTTTTTTTCCTTTCCTGGTTGTATGTACTGATGTTGTACACTACCAGACCAGGTTGGTCAGGTTGCCTGTGTAACGCGGCTCCTTATACGTTAGAACCAGGGGGGGTGACGGATGACAGGGGGCTGACCAGCAGCAGCAGCAGCAGCAGCAGCAGCAGCATCAGCGCCAGCCAGCCAGCAACACAGCAACGAAACCCGGTTGGTTCCGAAATGTTGTTGTCGATGCAGGACTCCAGTCGCAATTGCTGACTGTTCTGTACAATACAGGTAACCAAGTCTCTCCGCGTCAGTCGTCCTATGATCGGCTTGACAGCAGTACAGCAGTGCTGCTGTACTGCCCCAGTTGACCGGTCGGAAATATCTCGCCGTAAGACAGAAAAAGGCACGGTAGGGCGGAGGCGGGGACGTGAATGTTTGGACGGATTTACTGCGGAGGCTGAGATTACATCAGATCAGGCAAGACTCGAATGGCATGGCTGGCTAAGACCGAGGGAGACAATGCCTCTGTGTGAGTCTTTCTCGGTGCTCACACGCCACGTGCTGTTGGTAGACGTAGTTTTACTGCGCTGACTTGCTAGGTCGGATTAAAAAATAGTTCTCAGACACCGATGCGATGCTGGATCCCTAGTTCAAGCAACGCCCGCTGTATTACTGAAGCGTGGATACTACCTACCTAGGTATATCTGTATCTCTTGTTCGGACGGCTGTGGCCGTCCTCACCCAATTGCTTCGCTATTCTCTCCTTTCACTCTACTCTTATACTTCCTTACTCCCTTGCTTCCTTGCTTCCTTGCTTCCTTGCTTCATTGCTTCATTGCTTCATTGCTTCATTGCTTCATTGCTTCATTGCTTCATTGTATTGCTTCATTGGGATGGCTTCCATGATGTAGAGGACGACGATAACCTTATCGATAGGCGATATGGTGAAGGATTTCAAAAACGGAAGGACCCAGTGTATTCTGGCGTGGACTGTCGTCGACACTGTCTGCAAAGTAGCCAATTATGGTATGGCTTGGCAAGACGCCCTGACCAAGCGTAGGGCCGTGCTACGCTTTTGACCAATGAGAGGCCAAGAAACTTCAACAAAGAAACCTGGCTGTAGACGAACCGTCCTTCAACAGGCCGCTCCGGTGGATGTGGGTTCAGGAACCCCCAGACTGTGAAAGTCATCCACCTCCTCTGCATAGTTGAGGCACGCTTCAACAATCTCTGAATGATGCTCGTTTGGAGTCCTTTACAGCCAGGTTGACGAAAAGGATAGCTGTCTACCTCTACAAGGTAAGTTCAATAACTGCCGCCTAGATTGTATCTTGGTATTGAGTGGTATTAAGTGTAACAGGCACTGTTGTATTCACAAGCAGCCAAGCCCTTCCATTCAACGTGCAGTACCTGTGCGACCTGTACTATCTGCAAGGAAGACAAATGGTGGGTGCAGCAACTATCGAACCCTTGGCTTGTATTGATCTACTTAGGTCCTTTTGGGCTGAGTGAGGCGCTGATAGTGCTGAATGCAATGCAGTCCTTCTTCCAATTGATATCGATGAATAGGTAGTTCCCGGCCATCGAGACTCGCAAATTTGATGAACCGTACAAACCGTATTGTACTATAATGGCACACTGGTAGTCTCTAGGTAGGTAGCTAGTGTCGAGGTAAGTCGGGTTCTACCTTACCGGGATTGTTCAGGTATGTCCCTTTCCTCTCTCCCGTCCTTAATCTGGATTCTCCCGCTCGTACTTGACCTTTAAATTCTCGCTAAAGTTCTGTTGGGATGGACATGTATTGGCTCGGTTGCGGTTGCGAGAGACTTGGCGTGGAGGTCTCAGTGCTGGACAACATCTTCTTTCACTGCACTCATACTGGGGAATACATTTTCTGCAAACCACAGAACGGAGGGCTTTTGATGGATGTCGGTTCCTTTTACTTTCCTGCTACGGTGGCCCAAGTGTGACCTAGGTCGTTTATAAAACTGGTCCAAGCTCCCATCTGCAGCCAGCTGTTGGCCATTTTATATCAACGCCTCAACCACACTTGTTACAGGGCTAGCCTATGTGC
The DNA here is from genome assembly GCA_037102815.1 of Neurospora intermedia. Classification (NCBI taxonomy): domain Eukaryota; kingdom Fungi; phylum Ascomycota; class Sordariomycetes; order Sordariales; family Sordariaceae; genus Neurospora; species Neurospora intermedia. Next base: position 2,984,764 of record BTPP01000007.1, read on the forward strand.
CTTGTGCCTGGTGCCAGCGTACAGCAGCTTTTAAGACTGCTGTACGCTGTTATTATTGCCGGCGAATTGCCGGCAATTGATTAGTTAGAACGCTGCCTGCCGCGGGTCGGTTAGACCCGCCGGCGGTCGCCTTTATAAGGCCAACCTTCCGGGTACTCGGCTGCACTTCTCTTCCTTTCTCCTTCGTACAATTACGTATAATTATATTTACTATCTACCCTTTGCCCGTAATAGTTAATTATACCTTTTAATTATTGTATTTATAATATAAAACCTTTCTTTCATTGCGCAACTAATCTTTAGTATTATTGCGTACGTATAAGAATCGCTTTATTAATGAATTACTAAATTTAATATTCTAAAACCCCAACCGATAGTTGTAGTTACAATAGTCGTAGCTTTAGTCCTGCTCCCTTTATTTAGTAAATAAGGGTAAGTACTCTTTATTTAAGGGATAAGAGATTGCTTCGTACAATTATTTTTTTTATATTTAATAATGAGAATAGCGATTGTATATCCTTTTTACCCATTAGTAGTACCGACGATTTTATTAATTTCGGTACCCCTTCTAAAAGTATATTATTTAATTTAAACGATATTTATAAAGTATTTAACGAAATTATTAATATTACCGACGTTGCCGTTTATTAAGTAGTACTTATTGAATTCCTTCTATCGGGAGCGGTTAACGACCTTTTTATCGGTATTAATAATAATAAGGAAAAGAAGGCTGTTCCCCGCGCTTATTTCGATGTAATTAATGATATTGTTTAAAACCCCGCTTTCCGTTCGATTATTATTCCGCTCGGTCGCTTTTATTATAACGATTTTATTTAATATAAGGATATTATTATTAATTTCGAATATAATAAGGACGAATTGAAAATTGCCTATACGGTAGTTATTAAGGTTTAAAACGATTTCGATTAGAAGAACTTCGATTATTTTAATTTAATAATTGAGTTTAACGCTTTCTAGAAGAAGTTCGACAATTTTACTATAAATTATACTATATTTAAGTCCTATAGTGCTAATATTAAGACTTTATATAATAATTTTATTAAAATATTTAGTATTGGTACTAGTATTGGTAAAATATTATCCTTAAAGTAGATTATAGAGAATTTACCGATTTTTACCGGTAAGGAGAATATTAATACTATTTATAGGTGCGAGATTTTTAAGGTATAGCGTTTTTATATTTAGTTCTAATAGAAGTACGACCCCCTCCTTTATATTAATGAGGACGTTAAAATTATTTATATTGCTATACTATTAGGTCCTGAGATTTTATTAGGTATTTAGAATAATCTAAATATTATTTAGAGTGGAGGAGATATAGATTTTTAGCGTTGGAAGATAGGCGCCGAATTTATAGAATATTTAGTTATTTATTTTTAAAATATTAATTTGAAAATAGATATTGGTTGTTGCTTTAAAGAGTTTTTTATAAAAAATATATTTTTTACGGAGTTTAAGCTAGAGTTTATTAATTTAATAAATTTTTACGGCCTTGATAATTCTATAAAGGTCTATTACCTACGTAATAAAATTAATAAGTGCCTTTATAATATTCTTATATATTATAATTTTCCTAAGGCTAACGATTTTAAGAAATAGTTTACGGTTTGCCGTATAATCGCCGGTAATTTGGAGGATGCTAATTACTATTATAAGATGAATGTTTGTATTTTTAGTAATAGTGCTCCCGCCGGTAGAAGCTCTAGTAGTACTAATATTAATATGGGCGGTACTAGCTCCTACGGCGTTAATAACGTTCCTATTAGTTAAGGTAGTAATAAGATAGACTTCGACGCTATCGACCTCGCTGTTTTTATTTATAAAGACGTTTTTAATTAGCGTACCCGTAAGGGTAAGTACCGCTATTATAGTAATAACGGCTATATTACCTATAATTATTTCGCTTCGGTTAATTATAATTCTTAAAGTTCTTAATATAATAAGGGTAAGAAGAATAAGGGTAGAGGAAAAGGTAAGGGTTGTTATAATAGGGAGGAGGTCCGCGCTACTAAAATTATATTTATTATTACTGCTGCTATTATTCTAATTATAGCCGCCGTTGCCGCCGCCGCTATAGCCGGTAATAAATATTATAACGAGCCGGAAAATACTTAGCCTCTATACTTAATTGTATATAAAAACCCTTCCTATTATTATTATAGAAATAAGTTTTAGACTTTTTAAAGTTAGAGGATTTAGAGGAGGTTAGAATATAATTATTAAATAATTCTATTTCCTTAAATTTAATATTCTTATCCTCTTATATTATAATTAAATTGTATAAAATTTATTATATTACCCTTATTAATTCTAGCTACTTTATATTTACCTTTATTAATTACTCTTTCGTTATTAAATATAACTTCCTTTATTTCCGCTTCTATTAAGTAAAGAAATTTATTTTCACTAATAGAGTAATTAAAGGTATTATTTCTAAAGGGGTAATAGTTAAGCTCTATATTAGGTATTATATTAAAATAGTTACCTTCCTAGTCTATAATATTTTAAAGAATTATTTAATTATTTTAGGATTCTTATAAATATAATATTATAAACCCGAGATTAATTATAATTAGTGCGGGGTATATTTTATTAACTTAGTGTATAGGGGACGATATTTACTTATTAACCTTTTTAGAAATTAATTAGAAATACCGAAAGCCCTTACTAACCGGATTTCGGCCGTAGCTATCCGTAGTAAGGTTACTCTAATTCCCTAACCTTTACTAAAATATAATATAATTAGGGAAGTACTAATACTAATAATAGTAATAACCCTAGGGGACGAAGTTGCGGGCTTTATTGAAGATATACTGGTACTAGTATTCCTTTTATAAAGTAGAGTTATTAATTCTATTTAAATAGAATTATTACTGCTACCGCCGCTACTGCCGCCGCTACTTTCTAGGGTAGAAAAGGTTATAGCGATTTTATTTACTATTTAGACCGGCTACTAATTTATTTTGCCCCTTATTAAAGTACTAATAATTAGTAGGGTTGAATTTAAAGTTAGTATTACTAATATAATTATTCTTCTAATTAAGATTAAGAGTTTAATATTTTATAAACCTTATATCCGCTTTAACGGCTAGTACGTTTCTATAGGTACGAAGTACCCCCGTACCGGTCGCTACTGCGATTTCGATATAGATTCTTCTATTAAATTAAGTAATATTAAGGAATTTAATATAGTTACTTTTAATTTTATTTACGAATCCTAATAATTATAGCCGTACGTTACGAACTATGCCGAGTTCGAGAGGTTGGCTATTGCGGTGGAAATCCGGAATATAAATTTAATTGAGGAAATAATTATAAATATTATAGCCGGTAATAGTTAATAGTATAAAGAAAGTCTCCCTCCCTAGTTCTACTTTTTTATTAATAATTTGGTTAGTATTTATTTATCCGAAGAATCCTGAAAAGCGGCGATTCTAACTAAAATAATTTACCTAACTGGCGTATTTAATTAGAATGTACCTTTTTATAAAGAAACGATTCGGCGTATATATTTAATTAAAATTTCTAATGAAGACGCAAGGAAGTTCTTTAATAAAGCCGACCGCCCAATTAAAATAAGAGATAAGATTATTACTATCCTAAAGAAAATAGAGGAACAGTATTATATTAATAAAGTAGCGGCTTTCCTCCTATTTTTAGCCGAAGAGGTCCTACTTAATTAATTCTACAATTATAAAATTAAATTTTAGCTGGGAGCGACCCCGCTTAATATAAAGTTGTATTATATATTCCTAATTGAAGTTAGTATTGTTAAAAAATAGATTAATAATAATTTAAGAAAGAATTTTATCCATCTATTTTAATTAGTAGCTACTTCCCCTATCCTTTTAGTAAAAAAGCCGGATAGTAGCGTTTATATTTATATTAATTACTGAAGTATTAATAATATAATATTAAAATTGTACTATCCGCTACCGTTAATTAAGGAGATATTCGATATTATTTACCGTATAAGAATTTTTACTAAATTTAATATAATTACTATATTTAATAGGATTTGCGTAAAGGAAGGATATAAATAATTAATTATATTTATAATCTATTTTAGCTTCTACGAATTTATTGTTTGCCTATTCAGCCTCTAAGGCGCCCTAGGGACGTTTTAAAATTATATTAATAATATTCTATACAATATTTTTAATATATATATAATAGTATATTTTAATAACGTTCTAATTTATTTAAATAATGAGGTAGACTACGAAAGCTATATTAGGGAGGTCCTTTAGCGAATAATTTAAATAGAATTTTAAATTAATATTAATAAGTACGAATTTTATATTATAAGGATAAAATACTTAGGTTTAATTATTACGCCGGGAGGATTTAAAATAGACCCCGATAAGGTTTCTGCTATTGTAATTTAGGAAGTTCTAAAGATTAAGAGAGCGCTATAGTGCTTCTTAGACTTTATTAATTTTTATTGATGATTTATTAAGTACTTTTCGATTATCGCTAGTCCGCTATACGAATTAATAAAGAAGTTGGCTAATTAGTAATAGATTAACTAATATTAAAAGTCCTTTAAAGCTTTTAAAAAGGCTTTTAATAGTAATTTAATACTTTGAATTTACAATTAGTTTAAATAAATTATTATTAAAATAAACGCCTCGAATTAGGCCTATAGTAGTATATTATCCTAATATAACGAAAAGGGAATTTTATACCCGGTTGCTTACTTTAATTAATAATATTCCTCGGCCGAATGTAATTATAATATTTATAATAAAGAATTATTCGTTATTATTAAAGCCTTTAAAGAATAGCACCTTAAATTAGAAGGTATTTAAAAACCGTTCGAAGTTTTTACCGACTATAGAAGTTTAAAGACCTTTATAATTAATAAATAATTTACCTTCCATTATATATATTAATTTTAATTCTTCTCCCGTTTTAATTTTATAATTAAGTACTACCCTAAATCTTTGTAAGTACGTCCTAATGCGTTGAGTAAGAAGTTAAAAGATTTGTTTAAGGATGAAATCGATAAGAGGCTACTAGTTAAGAATAAAGTTTTATTCGATTATAATATTTTTGTTAATAGAGTATTCGTTCTAGAGGACGGGGGTAAGGAGGTTAATATTAATATTAAATATATTTATAATTTAAAGGTATTAAACGAGAAGTTAATAGATAATTTAGTAGTAGAGGGTTATAAGAAGTCGATAATATTTTAGGATATTATTATATGCCTATTAGATTTTAATTGTCGAATATAGTTTAAAGAAGTTAAAGACTATATAAAACGGGTCCCTTTCGTTGAATGCCGAATAATTTAAGGACGGGTATATTTTTATAGCGTTATCCTCGTCGATTTTACTAATATAGAATTTTATTTCTTATTCTTCCGATATATTTATAATTCGCCCGCTATTAATTACCTAGGTTATAAGAAGACTTACTTGCTACTATTGCGTTCTTTCTTTTAATTAGGAATATACGTTACGGTCCGGTTGTATTATAAAGTTTATTTAGTATATATTAAGTTTAAACTATTATAATACGCCCCTTATAGTTTTTTAAAACTGTTAGCGGTACTATTCGTACTATAGAAGGATATTTCAATCGATTACGTTATTCCGTTTACGCCCTATTTGCGCCGCGGATAAGATTTTAAATATATTGCTATTATTATTAATCGATTAATAAAGATGCGGTATTATATCCTTATTATAGGTTTAACGGCGGAGGAATTGGTAGAACGTTTTATAGAGAGAATTTATAGTATTTATAGACTACTAAACTCTATTATTTTTAATTATAATACCTAATTTATTTTATAATTTTAAAGAGCCCTATTATTATAATTAGAGGTCGCCTTCAAGCCCTCCTCTATTTTCTACTCTATTATTAATAATTAAATTAAACGTATTAATATTAAGATAGAGAAATATTTTCGCTTTTATATTAATTAGGTATAGAATAATTAGGTAAATTAATTATTAATTGTAGAGTTCGTTAGGAATAACCTAATTTCTAAGACTATTAGTATTTTTCCTTTCTTTATTAATTATAGTTTTTACCTCTATATAGGTATCGAATTAGCTAAATTATACCTACTAGAAATATTAGCGGCGTAATAAATTGAGTATTTTAAGGTTAATAAACTAATTAATTAATTTAAATAAATATTAGACTTTATTACGAATTAAATATAATAGGCCTAATAGCGTTACAAGGATAATACGAATATTTATCGATCGGATATACCGAGGTATAAGAAGGGGGATAGGGTCCTTCTTAATACTAAGAACCTTAATATTAGCCGCCCCTATACTAAATTTATACCCTTCTTTGAAGGACTATTCGAAATTTTTAAAGTAGATAACTATTAAATTACGTTTAAGCTCCCAATTAATATAAAATATAGCCTAATATTCTATATTAATAAGGTTAAATTGTAGGACGAGGAGGGTTTATTAGAATAGATAAACGTAAAGGAATAGGATATTTATACTAATTATAGTTAAATTATAAGGAGGACTAATAATAGGGAGGATTTTATAGAATACGAATTTAAGAGGATTAATAGATATTGGAAGAATAATAAGGGTCGTTAAGAATACTTTATTATTTAAATACCCTTATATATATTATTATAGTAATTGCGTATTAATATATTTATAGCCCTTAATACCGTACGGGCCTTCTACGATAGATACCTAGAAGTACTATATTTATTAGCCTAAGTAGTAGCGGAGAAGAGGCGGAAGGAAAAAGAGAAGGAGGTAAAGCGGGAGGCTTTAGTTCCGCGGCGGAGGTTATAATAATAACCGCCGGCGGCAGTAAAGGCTTTTCGAGAGCGGACCGTTCGTTTAATAGGGATTTTTATTATTTTATATAATATTAATTAACTATATAGCTTCTTTTAATCCGGGGAAGTATCATAGGGCTAGCCTATGTGCCTTGTGCCTGGTGCTAGCGTACAGCAGCTTCTAAGACTGCTGTACGCTATTATTACTACCGGCGAATTGCTGGCAATTGATTGGTTAGAACGCTGCCTGCTGCGGGTCGGTTAGACCCGCCGGCGGTTGCCTTTATAAGGCCAGCCTTCCGGGCACTCGGCTGCACTTCTCTTCCTTTCTCCTTCGTGCAATTACGTATAATCACATCTACCATCTACCCTTTGCCCGTGATAACACTCAAAAAATTCAACACCCACGCCCAGACCTTGAACTTCAACTTCAACCTTTCCAACTTCTTTCCAATCTTCCTTTCTTCCTTCCTTCCTTCACCTCTTCTTTTTTTTACCTCCTTCTCTCTCTCCTTCCCTTTTTCTTCCTCCTTTCCTTTTTCTTCCTCCTTCCTTTCTTCGCTCTTATTTTCTTCTTCTTTTTTTCCTTTTATTTTTCTTTTCTCTTCTTTTTAACCCTGGCCCGGGGCGGGGGGGGGGGGGGGGGGGGGGGGGGGGGGGAGGGGAGGAGAGAGAAGGATCCATTTGCATCGCTACCTTACCCCAACTCGAAAATTTGGAGAAGAACCAGGGGCTGCAGGGATAAGTACAAGGCGGGTCCATTAGCGAACTAGGGAGCCAAGGTCCATTTGCACTGCTACCTAACGTCTTAGCAAACCTCAGTCTCGTGCGAAAGCAATGCAGCAATGAAGCAATGAAGCAATGAAGCAATGAAGCAATGAAGCAATGAAGCAATGAAGCAATGAAGCAATGGGAGTCAATGGGAGTCAATGGGAGTTAATGGGAGTTAATGGGAGTTAATGGGAATCAATGGGAGTTAATAAGAATCAATGGGAGTTGATGAGAACCAATGGGAGTTGATGAGAACCAATGGGAGTTGATCAGAATTAGGGCAATGGTTGGAAGTAACTCTGCGAGACTCGAGGCACTCAGCTTATCAAGGTTATCTTCTTACCACCCCCAGTGCAAGCCTAATGCCTGCAGCTGGTTAGACTTCAGGTTTTCAGAACTTTTGGATAAACGACCCAGGTCACACTTGGGCCACCGTATCCTGCAGTTTCCGTTATCAGGCAAGTGCACTGCAATCCCTCATCACAGCGAGATGTGCTTTCCTCACAACCTCACGTCCATGAAGTCAACAACATCGGGACTCTCAACCGATATCAATCATATGCATCCGGCATCTCCCCAGAAAACACAGCTTGGGCTTCGATCCCCTCTCCCTTGGCCTAATATCGCATCATGCACGCCATCCAGCATCCCGCCCACGGCGATCTTTGCTTCAACGGAAGCGATCAAAAGCCCTACGAGCTCCGAAGCGCCGAGCCATCGAGACAAAAAAGCCAAGATGGGTTAACCTTTTCGTTCCCTTGCCTACCATACCAACCACAGGGGTTTCCCCAAAGAGGAGTATGATCGACAACGTCGACATGCTCGGATGCCTAGATCGCCCAATTCTGGACGAAGACCGGAGTGTAGTCCGCAAGGGCGCGGGACCGGAATCTGAGGTTTGGGCCGAATTCAACCCAGCACCCAACAGCTCTAGATATTTGCCAACCCTCCCTGCAGCAACATACCTCTACTATGCATATACTGCACTGCAGTAAGTGCATTTCTAGACAGGAGCTGTAAGCTGCGGGCAAGAAAGCCGTTGGATCGCTTCTCCAAAGTCTGCAGATACATTTCCCTTCTTTACAAGACCGGTCACTGGTGTCTTCCTCTCTGTCTCGTCGAGGGCCCCGTTGAGCTGATCTAGATATCATATGGCGTATAGAGCATTCCCAAACTCAGCCCATGGGTCGACCGCCGTCAAACTCAAAAGTGGAGGAGGCTCTTAACCGGGTGAGCTACCTAGCTATGCCCAACATCACTGCACTGCACCACTGGGGTTTCAGGGTGCACGAGTACTGCAGTGGTGTCAATACTATGCACATCCGGCTATCTGTTCCTCATTTGCTGGGATGTGCGGATGACAGCTAATGATCTTCGTTTGTGGCTTGACCGGGGGTGGCCACCTTCGCGAACAGCGGGCCAGCGCTTTACCGTGAAGTGCATCGGAACAAAGGCTTTGTCTGTCTAACTGTCTCTCCTTCTTGTGTCGTAGATTGTGTTATTTGTTGTCGCTAATGAGGAAATAAAAGGATCACGACCTTAAATCATGGTTGAAGCAGGACGACTTGAAGATGAGATGGGAAAAAATACCCGGGAACCAACATCTGTTGACAATTTTCGACAACATTACCATATTGACAACTGCGTCAACCTTCAAGGAACCTAACCAGGAATATAAACGCCAAGTCAAACCGAGGGTGAGGTAAAGTAGCATTTCACATAAGGGCGTGTTCGTTACCGCAGTAAAAAGTTAGAGGGTATTCAGATTTGCAGAGTTCGGCTCGTAGTAAGCATACTGGCTTACTGAACTGCGCAGTGTCCGGTAAATCGCAGTAAAAATGGTTAATTTTCATGCAGGTCGCTGCAACCACCTGCAACCACCTGCACTTTCTCCAAATCGTCGATTTGACCAATCAGAGGGCTAGAATCTCCTTAATTCTTAACCGATTTCCTTACTGCACTACGGCTCGATTTTGAGCCGTAGTGCAGTAAGTAAGGAACGTAGTTGAGAACCACCTATAGCGCTTCACCCCTATAATATAGGGGGTTACCGTCGTAAAGCTTGAAAAAAAAAAAATTTTTTTCCTAAAGACGGTAAATGAGGCTATTCCCAATTGAAAGCTACCATTTGGACTACACAGTATTTACACAGTGTATATACTGTAGTGGTTGTAGAAGGGAAGAATTGA